>OX940962.1:11615237-16415237 GCA_954870475.1 Euphrasia confusa | reverse complement strand
TCCGCGTGTCTCCTCACGCCATACTGTCTACAACATATATATCTAGGACTATTACATTGATGGAGTTATATTCTAAATGTCTAGTTTAGTGACAATATGGAACTCCTTATCTGTGTTTTACATTATCTAATAATCAAACTGTCGGCATTTTTGTCTTTCTTGTACTTGAATGCAATAGTCCTAGATATATACGTTGTAGACAGTATGGCGTGAGGAGACACGCGGAAGATCATACTGTCGGTTACTCGTATACTATCGAACAGAAGCTCACGACTTAGATGGACAGGGACAATGATGGAGTAGTATACTTAATGTCTAGATTTGAGTATTATAAACTCCTTGTACACTTTCATTTACCTATTAAATACAAACATTCATTTGCTTTTAATTATTGTTAATTAAATATATGCAAATTATAGTCCTGGATTTTATACGTTGTAGTTAGTATGGTGTTGCATGGGCACACAGAAGATCATACTATCGGTTACTCGTATTTAATCGAACAGTTGCTCACGACCTAGATGGACACGGACCAACCCATCGGTATAGTCGTTGTGTGAGAGAGAAAATAATTTATCTTAATTATTTTATCACACTTGTACACTTGGTGTATTGAGCGGATCGATTGAGACTCATCAATTAGGATTGCTCGGCGATAATTGATTTGAGACTCAGTGTATTATATTCTTAATCCCCGATATTATTGCGGGTGTGTATATTTAATATAAGTGACTTTGATTTGCCAAAGGAATTAACCGATTTAATTATTGGGTTAATTACCGGTCAAGTTGGGTCGCTATATTTTATATATGGCATGCCGTGAATAATTGACCGGACAGTGTATCCCGGAAGGGTTGATAATATCCCCGAGATGAGCTCAAAAGGATTTATTATGTAAACCTCGCGAGTGGATTTAATTCCGCATAATAAATAAGGTTGAGTGGTACTAGTCTCGGATAAAAGAGATGAATAAATTTATTAAGCAATAAATAAATTTTATTCATGGATATTTCTATCTTAAATACACGGAATAAATAATACTACCGGAGAAATATTATTGGATATAATATGGTTTAATATTGGGAGTGCAATTAATTTATATAGTGGAAAATAAATTAATTAATATTGATAAGGATTAATGGACTTGGGCAGTGGGCTCAATTTAATCATCAATATTGGAAGCCCAATATTCCACCTCCTTTAGATCCCCTACGTAGCCTATAAAAGCACTACATGGCCTTCATAAATCATAAGACAAGATTATCATACTTGATATTCTAGAGAGTTGAAGGAGATCCATAGGAGTTCGATAGATCGTCGCCCACCCGACGTTCGAACGGAGTGCAAGGAATACGTGGGAAGATTCAAAGGTCATCTTGATTTCGTTTCTCCGAACAACGAATCGAAAGGTACAATATCTAAACGCCCTTGATAATTGTTCGATTTTGGATTTATCGAGAATACCGTAGAACGCAAGATCCGAAGTTCGGACCCGGAGTAGACGGACGATCACGCGGTGGTGGCGAAGCCACCACACCGCGTGGATAGACCCGCCTAGGGTTCGGCGGGCGCGCGAAGGAGAAGCCCTCGGCTTCGGCCGAGGGGGCGATCGCTGGGTGCGATCGCCGGCGGTGGCGGGCTGGTGCCGCCACCTCCCCACCGCGACGGTGGGGCTCCTCCACGGCAGGCGGCAGGTCGCCGGACCTGCTGCCGGGGGCTGCCGGATGCAGCCCCATCGATCATGATGATCGATGCGATCATCGATCGCGCGAACACCCCGGCTCGCGGGGGTTCGGCCGGGGGCGGGCTGTGCGTCTTCGGGCGCATGGTCTCCGATGGTCGGACTCCGGCGGATGAGTCGGTGTTCATGTGATCTCCGGCGAAGGTTTTTCGTTCGGGTTATTGTTTCCGCAAATTTTAATAACCCGGGATATCGAATTCCAACAATTGGTATCAGAGCGTGGTTTACGTTCGCGGTATTTTCGATAAAATTGTTCTACCTTGCAGGGTTTCCGACTATTATGGCTTAATTTATTATTCGTTTAATTTATTTTGTCATGTATGTTGGTTTGATTAAACTCTCGGACATGTCGAGATTCGTTTTTGGTGGTGAATGCTTGTAATAGTAAAAATTCGGGGGTTGACCGAATTTAGGATTTATTATTACGTTCTACGTTTTTCCGGAAATTGTATAGGGTCGATTTCATGTATAGAATCGATACCGGAATTGTAATTTAAATTTTGTAATTTATTTTGCGTTGGATCGATACCGAAACGACCGCCGGAGAAGACGCGTGACGAAGGAGATGATCGTGAGGGTGAAAGGGCTCGGATCGACCGCCCCATGGTCGATCCCACGAGGACGATCGACCCTCGCCCAAAGGAGCTGCCCGTGGGAGCTCCGGCCACGCCGGCCACCAATGGAGGTGGCGCGTGGGCTGGACGGCGGCGGTGCCTAGGCGGATGTCGAGGGGTGGCGCGGGGATCCCCACCCCGTGCTATCCCGGTCCGGTAATTCACTTTCCTAATTGGTTCGGGTTTTTCCTATTTGAGTGTTCCTATTTTTGGGAACTCTCATGGATTAGGAAAAGAATCAATTTGAAATTGATTAGGATTCCTAAGTTGATTATTTCTATTTTATGGAAATATTCATGGATTAGGAATCTAATTAATTTGGAAAGTAGAAGAGTCCTAAATTATTTTATTTCCTTATTTCATTATGGAAATCATCTAGAATATTCCAAGTGGGTCTTGGATAGATTATTCTAGAGATTTAATGAAGTAGAAAGGGAAAATAAAATAAATAAAAATATTAATAATATTTAATTTTATTTTTGATTTATTCGATTGACTTAATTATTATTAATTAAGTATCTTTTGGATTTATTAAAAATAAATAGATTTAAATATTGGAGATTAATATTCTCGTCACATGGAGCATTCAAGAAACGAAGACTAAAGACTAGAAGATGCGTACGGAGATGGAGTAAAGCCATAATAGTCGGAAAATAATATTCTAGTAATTATTTTGACTATGTGATAATATTATGTGCTTTACTGCTTGTATGCATGCTATATGTGTTTACTTTTATGCACTAGTATAGCGTATCCCTTTATTGTAAAAAGCTAAGTGGGAGAGGGTATGGAAACATACCCATGGTCTCCATTGCTGCTCTCTTGGTGACTTTTATAAACTTTTGAAGTTTATATAGATAAGTCATTGGAGGAGAGTTCTTGTAATTCCTTTTACGAGAAACATTGATTAAGTTTGTCAAACAATGCCTAATTTGTCTTTCCGAAGCTGATTTCAAGTCGACTCATTCTCACCCCGGGGAGTGGAATGGAGCCAAAGCCACTTGGTCATGTCGAGGACACAAATTAGAGGCAGTCGTACCATTCTTTGATAGATGGATCGATTGTCTGCTCAGCTCCCTCATTTACGAGAGATAGGGCTGTTCGCATGGTGAATCACTGGTTAGAAACCTCGAGTTTCACTTATGATTCTCCGCGTCTTGATTTACAAGATTGAATGGATCAAGTAATTGGGAGTCAATTATAAAGATCTCTTAGTGTAGTAAACGTCCACACAACGTGGCTTGCTATGCTGACGGATTTTGGATTAATTGATGTAGACAGTTGTAAGAAATTGTGAAGAGTTGTGAAGTTGTCGTAAACGTCCACACAACGTGGCTTGCGGTGATGTAGCAATTCCAAACGATTTACTTTGGTACTGAGTAATGGTTTACACTTAGATACGCCTTATAGTATTCCTCCCACCGAGGTTCCGCTATAAGAGATGTATGACCGAAGGAAATCTAATTGCTAAATCGTTTGGGTGGGTAAACGTCCACACACCGTGGCTTGCCTTACCTGATGGGATTTTAGATGTGATTAGTGATTTAATGATATTATTTAAGGGAGATAATATCGGATATTAAATTGTTTGTTTGTTTTATGTGCTTATAGGTTAGGAATGACTGTGACCCCACTTTGTGATATACTTAAAGATGAAAACTCACTGGTTCCATATAGTAATGATTGGGAACGAAATCTGGACATTGTCCAGACTGTTGAGCCTTCTATATCTGCTATTGTCCCAACTGATGAGGACATTTGGAATGACCTCAATATGATGTTGAGACATAGTGTGGATACTGCTGAAGAGGTGATTGACATACTCATTGTATTTCGCCCACTAGAGGAGTCGCTTAAAAACGATGACTTGAGGATGAAAATCATAAGTGTGATCAGAAAATCACGAGCTCTTATGGCCAAGGAAGAAGTGCAAGCAAAGAAGCCCAGTGGTTCCAAACCACGGATTGGGAAGAGCAAGCCGCGAGGCAAGTGCTATCGATGCAAGCAGTCTGGGCACTGGAAGTCTGATTGTCCTCTCATCAAAGGTACGAAATTTTCCTTAGTCACCGAAACATTGTCAGTGGTGTTATCTACCAGCACCTGGTGTGTAGATACGGGGGCCACTGATCATGTATGCAATTCATTGCAGGGGTTCCAGGAAACCCGGAGACTTAGAGAGGGAGAGATCGTGGTCTACATGGGCAATGCTGCGAGGGTGGCGGCTGTTGCAGTGGGAGACGTTCACTTACGTTTTAGTAGTGATAGGGTTTTAGTTTTACATAATTGTCTTTATGTACCCAATTTTAGAAAGAATTTAATTTCGGTTTCTAAACTTATAATGAATGGGTATTCTGTTTCTTTTGACCACTCTGTGATCATAAGAAGAAACAGTGAGATTATCTGTTCTGGTACATTGGTGGACGATTTGTATGTGCTAAATCCTGAGTCTAACACGATGCAACTAACCGAGAGTAATAACACATCTACGAACACCAATAAGAGAAAGGAACCTTCTAAAATGAATCAATTATACTTGTGGCATCTGAGGCTAGGTCATATAAACTCGAATAGGCTTCAAAGGTTGAAAGCTGATGATTTAATCACTGGCGTTGAAGGAGAGGACCTTCCGACCTGCGAATCCTGTTTAGAGGGTAAAATGACCAAGCGTCCTTTTTCTGGTAAAGGACGTAGGGCTGAACAAAGATTGGATTTGATTCACTCTGATGTATGCGGACCTATGTCTACTCAGGCAAGGGGAGGGTACGAGTATTTCATCACTTTCACTGATGATTACTCAAGGTATGGATTTGTATACTTGATGCGCCGTAAGAGCGAATCCTTTGACAAGTTCAAGGAGTTCAAGGCTTTTGTGGAGAACCTTCAAAACAAATCCATTAAGTGCCTGCGATCGGATCGCGGAGGCGAGTACCTGTCTGGAGAATTCAAGGCATACTTGGCAGAGAATGGGATTGATTCCCAAATGACATCACCATATACTCCCCAGCAGAATGGTGTGTCAGAAAGAAGGAATAGGACTCTTATGGAAATGGTGCGATCAATGATGAGTTACTCGGACTTACCTGTTATGTTCTGGGGATTTGCCTTGGAAACAACGGCGTATATCTTGAATAGGGTTCCAACCAAAACGGTACCAACCACACCCATGGAATTGTGGAGTGGGCGCAAGCCTAACTTAAGACACATTCGGATCTGGGGTTGTCCAGCACATGTGTTGCGACAAGGTGCCGACAAGTTAGAACCTAGATCAGAATTACGGCTGTTTGTAGGATACCCGAAAGGAACTAAAGGTGGCATGTTCTATAGTCCTAAAGACCAGAAGATCGTTATAAGTACTAACGCTCGGTTCTTAGAGGAAGACTATGTCATGGACCACAAGCCCAAGAGTGACATAATACTTGATGAGTTGAGAGGTAACAAGGAAGACTTAGATACAGCCGAACCGAGTATAGATACACCACTAGAATCTGCACCTGACACTATCACTGTTAATACACCGGAACGCCGTCGTAGTGGGAGGGTTGTTAAGCAACCAGAAAGATGGATTGGACTGGGTGAGTCTTCGGACTCTGGACCTGGAGTTCATGAAGTCGATCCCTGGACCTATGATGAGGCAGTACAAGATATAGATGCGCCTTCTTGGAAGAAAGCGATGAAATCCGAAATAGAATCTATGGATTCTAATAAAGTCTGGGATCTTGTAGAACCACCAAGCGGCGTGAAGCCAATTGGATGTTAATGGGTCTACAAGAGAAAGAGAGGATCTGACGGAAAGGTTGAAACCTTTAAAGCTCGGCTTGTTGCGAAAGGATATACTCAGAAAGAGGGAATCGATTATGAGGAGACCTTCTCGCCGGTAGCCAAGATAAAGTCGATCCGGATTCTCTTATCCATAGCAGCTCATATGGATTATGAGGTGTGGCAAATGGATGTCAAGACAGCTTTCCTTAATGGAAGTCTTGACGAGACGATTTATATGAAACAACCTGAAGGATTCATTGCTAAGGGGCGAGATCATCTAGTGTGCAAGCTTAATCGATCCATTTATGGATTGAAACAAGCCTCGAGATCGTGGAACCTGCGGTTTGACGATGTAGTCCAATCTTTTGGATTCTGTCAAAGCATGGACGAATCGTGTGTGTATTGGAAACGTGATGGGAAGAAGGTGGTGTTTCTCGTGCTTTATGTAGACGACATTCTTCTCATTGGCAACAGTGTGAAAATGTTATCAGACATAAAGGGATGGTTGTCTAGACAATTCGATATGAAAGATTTGGGAGAAGTGGGACATGTTCTAGGGATCAAGGTTATAAGGGATCGCCGGAATAGAACATTGTACTTATCCCAGCAATCTTACATAGACACGATTCTGGCTCGTTTTAACATGCAAAATTCCAAGAAGGGTGAACTGCCCTTCAGTAAAGGAACTTATCTTTCTAAGGAGATGTGTCCTCGGACACAAAAGGAGAAAGATGAAATGAAATCAGTTCCCTACGCTTCGGCTGTGGGAAGCTTGATGTATGCAATGTTATGCACGAGGCCTGATATCTGCTACGCAGTTGGCGTAGTAGCGAGATATCAGAGTAACCCTGGAAAGGCTCATTGGACTGCCGTAAAGAGCATTTTCAAGTATTTGCGAAATACTAGGGATTATGTTCTAAGTTACGGGGCAGACAATCTGATTCCTTTGGGTTATACGGATTCGGATTTCCAAGCTGATAAGGACCGGCGAAAGTCGACATCAGGCTATGTGTACACTTTGGGAGGTGGAGCCGTATCATGGAGGAGTGTAAAGCAAAAGTGCATTTCAGACTCTACCATGGAAGCTGAATATGTTGCAGCCTCAGAGGCAGCGAAAGAGTCAGTTTGGTTCCTTAATTTCCTCCAGGACTTAGATGTGATTCCGAGTTTGCCCAGAGCTATGACAATTTATTGTGATAATAGCGGTGCAGTGGCAAACAGTAAGGAACCACGGTCCCATAGTGCTACAAAACACATAGAGCGCAAGTACCACCTGATTCGAGTCATCGTCAAGAGGGGCGATGCGATAGTCACCAAGATAGCTTCAGAGGACAACCTAGCGGACCCTTTCACCAAGATACTTCCTAAGGAAGTATATTTCAAGCATTTGGAGGGTTTGGGAGTCAGAAGTTTGGAGGATAAGACTAGACCTTAGTATAAGTGGGAGATTGATGGAGTAGTATACTTAATGTCTAGATTTGAGTATTATAAACTCCTTGTACACTTTCATTTACCTATTAAATACAAACATTCATTTGCTTTTAATTATTGTTAATTAAATATATGCAAATTATAGTCCTGGATTTTATACGTTGTAGTTAGTATGGTGTTGCATGGGCACACAGAAGATCATACTATCGGTTACTCGTATTTAATCGAACAGTTGCTCACGACCTAGATGGACACGGACCAACCCATCGGTATAGTCGTTGTGTGAGAGAGAAAATAATTTATCTTAATTATTTTATCACACTTGTACACTTGGTGTATTGAGCGGATCGATTGAGACTCATCAATTAGGATTGCTCGGCGATAATTGATTTGAGACTCAGTGTATTATATTCTTAATCCCCGATATTATTGCGGGTGTGTATATTTAATATAAGTGACTTTGATTTGCCAAAGGAATTAACCGATTTAATTATTGGGTTAATTACCGGTCAAGTTGGGTCGCTATATTTTATATATGGCATGCCGTGAATAATTGACCGGACAGTGTATCCCGGAAGGGTTGATAATATCCCCGAGATGAGCTCAAAAGGATTTATTATGTAAACCTCGCGAGTGGATTTAATTCCGCATAATAAATAAGGTTGAGTGGTACTAGTCTCGGATAAAAGAGATGAATAAATTTATTAAGCAATAAATAAATTTTATTCATGGATATTTCTATCTTAAATACACGGAATAAATAATACTACCGGAGAAATATTATTGGATATAATATGGTTTAATATTGGGAGTGCAATTAATTTATATAGTGGAAAATAAATTAATTAATATTGATAAGGATTAATGGACTTGGGCAGTGGGCTCAATTTAATCATCAATATTGGAAGCCCAATATTCCACCTCCTTTAGATCCCCTACGTAGCCTATAAAAGCACTACATGGCCTTCATAAATCATAAGACAAGATTATCATACTTGATATTCTAGAGAGTTGAAGGAGATCCATAGGAGTTCGATAGATCGTCGCCCACCCGACGTTCGAACGGAGTGCAAGGAATACGTGGGAAGATTCAAAGGTCATCTTGATTTCGTTTCTCCGAACAACGAATCGAAAGGTACAATATCTAAACGCCCTTGATAATTGTTCGATTTTGGATTTATCGAGAATACCGTAGAACGCAAGATCCGAAGTTCGGACCCGGAGTAGACGGACGATCACGCGGTGGTGGCGAAGCCACCACACCGCGTGGATAGACCCGCCTAGGGTTCGGCGGGCGCGCGAAGGAGAAGCCCTCGGCTTCGGCCGAGGGGGCGATCGCTGGGTGCGATCGCCGGCGGTGGCGGGCTGGTGCCGCCACCTCCCCACCGCGACGGTGGGGCTCCTCCACGGCAGGCGGCAGGTCGCCGGACCTGCTGCCGGGGGCTGCCGGATGCAGCCCCATCGATCATGATGATCGATGCGATCATCGATCGCGCGAACACCCCGGCTCGCGGGGGTTCGGCCGGGGGCGGGCTGTGCGTCTTCGGGCGCATGGTCTCCGATGGTCGGACTCCGGCGGATGAGTCGGTGTTCATGTGATCTCCGGCGAAGGTTTTTCGTTCGGGTTATTGTTTCCGCAAATTTTAATAACCCGGGATATCGAATTCCAACAGACAATCCATCGGTACGTCGTAGTGTGACTGGGTAATAGTTGGTCTTGACTATTATGTTACACTAGTACACTTGGTGTATTGAGCAGGACCACGGGAGGGCGTTCGATTTATACTAATCGACGTAATCGAACTAGACCTCAGAGATTACGGATATACGAATTCCTAATCCCTATATAATTATAGGTGCGTGTGTCCAATTCTCAGTTCTTTAACTTGCCAATGAGTGAGACTAATTGATTAGTCGAGATACTCGGTAAATTGGGAATCGTAATTGTACACACGGCATGCTATAGATTATAGACAGGAAACCGTGTCCCGTTTATCGGGTTGATAACGTCCCCGAGATGAGCTCATAAAGTTTATCATGTAAACCCTGCAGGTGGATTTGTTCCACATGATAATAAGGATAAGTGGTACTAGTCTCGGATAACAAGAGACGAATTAATTTAATTATTAGTAATTAAATAAATTCGTGGACGTTCGATATCTTAAACACGGGGAAAGTCGTATATGTAATTTCGGCGGATTTATTATTGTTGAAATAATATTAAAATTAATTTCGGGAATTCAATTATTATTTTATAGTGGAGTTAATAATAATTAAAATTGGAATTGATTAATTAAGGAATTGCGTTTACGTATTCCAAGTTAATTAATATTTCAATTTAGCCCTTAATTAATTTATCCTTAGGTCCCTAACGTAGCTCTATATAAACCCCCCCTCCCTTACCCTCTCTAGACCTACAATTCGCCGCAACATTTATTTTTGCTGAGAAAAATAATTGCGTTAGCGCAAATATATTTTTCACTGTAAAAATAAAAAGGTTAACGCAAATAAAAGTTTTATTCTCTCATTGAGAATAATCATTCGGAGGTTGAGATAGAGAGCGTATAGACGGGAGAACTCCAGCGGATCGTTGCCCACACAACGGTTGGAGACGGGATCGGAGAATACGTTAGAAGCTCTAAGGTCTCAACAATCGACCGAGAAGGTATGAGATCGGAACTTCTTTTTCCGCAATTATTCGATCTAAAATTACCTCGTTGATCATACATGAACGTAGATCGGGTTCCGGGGTTGTGGGTTGCATTCCTCGACTACTGGGGGTTCTAGGACCTTCGGATCGGTAGTCGGAAGAGGAAAAACGACCCGGAAACGAGCCCGGAACAGCAACGTCGTGTTGCTGTTCGCGGTGAAACGGCGACCGCCGTTTCCAAACGGCGACCGCCGTTTTGGCTTTTTTCTGGCAGCCCGCTTGGTTCGCGCGGTTGTCCTTCGGGGCAATGGCTGGGCGTGAATTGGGGCACGGGCTGGAAAGGCGAACGAAGTAGCGACTTCGGATGTCGACTGGGATCGTTCGGATGTTCGAGCAATCGAACGAACGCATCCCGGGTAGTCGATTTCCAACAATTGGTATCAGAGCCGGTTATGCGTTCTTGTATTGTTTGCGAGTTTGTTTTGCAGGTCACCCGATTATTATGGTCAATTTTTTTGTACTGTATGTTGTGGTGTGTTAAACTCTCGGGATTGTCGAGATTTTTGGTTTTAACGTTGCTTGTTTGTAATAGTTTAAAACGACGGGTTGAGTCGTTTAGGGTTTTTCGTTTTTTCGTTTTATCCGGGTGTATAGGATCGATCATTCCTGTATAGGATCGATGCCGGAAGTAGTTAGTTTACATATGTAATGTTGCTGCTGCTTGGTGATTCGAGACGAGATCGAGGGCCGGACGAACGAGGGTCGAGAAGTCGAACCCGCGGCTGCTGAAGAGCAAACGGCGGTCGCCGTTTTTCAAACGGCGGTCGCCGTTTCGGTGTTTTCTTGGCAGCAGCTTGTGGGGGTTCGACGGACATCACGGATCGCTTGTCGAGGGCCCGGGATGATACTCCAGTGGGAGGAGTTCGTCTTTTGGTCCTTAGACAAGTCGGTGATGGATCGAGACCGAGACAAGCAACGAGACGAAGATCCGAGAAGACGTGCATCGAAAGTTTTAAAGGCCATAATAATCGGGCCACGTTAATTGCTTCTTGTGTGTTTAACGTGCTTTTATTATGCTTTAAATTATATGCATGCTTGTTAATCCCTTTCGTAAAATACTAAGTGGGAGAGGGATTGGAAACAATCCCGCGGTCTCCATTCTCTGTTTTGATGGTGATGTGTGTCGCTTACGAGTTGGCTTTAGTGTCATCCTCCCTATCGGATAAAGTTGACACACGGATATCACTGGATCAAAATTCGAATTCAATTCCATTTATAGAATTGAACAATTAAGTTTTTCAAAGCAATGCCTAATCTGTCTTTCAAAGACTAATTTCAACTCGACTCATTCTCACCCCGGGGAGTGGAATGGAGCCAAAGCGCTTGGTTATGTCGATGACACAGATTAGAGACATTCGAGTCATTTGATGGCTAGATCGATTGTCTGGTTGGCTCCCTCACTTTGTGAGAGATAGGGCTCAATTGCATGATTGATCGCTGGTTAGAAACTTCGAGTTTCACTTACGAGATATCAAGCTTTGATTAATGAGATTGTGAAATTTAATAAATGTAAGAGTCAATTGACAAAGTTGTTTGTTTTAGTAAACGTCCACACTATCGTGGCTTGCTAAATGGAAACGGTACTTTGGGTTAATTGAGACTCTATGACATTTAGATAAATGGAATTCAATTAACAAGGTTGTTTGTTTAGTAAACGCCCACACTATCGTGGCTTACTAGACGGAAACGGAACTTTGGGTTAATTGAGGCTCGACAGTTATAGGAAATCGTAAAGGGACCGCATGTCAACGTAAACGTCCACACTAACGTGGCTTGCGGTGGGCGTGTAGTTTCCGAGCGGTTAACTTAGTACTGAGAAATGGTATACACTTAGGTACGCTTTACAGTATCCTCCCCATCGGAGTCACTGCTGTAATGATGTACGACCGAAGTAAAAGTCCAGTTATAAAATCGTTTGGACTAGTATACGTCCACATGAACGTGGCATACTAGTCTGATGGGATTTTAGGATTGATTGGTAAATTTAATGATATTAATTAAGGGAGTTAATATCGAATTAGATTTGACAGTTTGATTTGTCTCTTTTATAGATATGGCACTTAACCCGCTGTCTATACTAAAAGAAAACAAGCTCACTGGTCCGAATGATAATGATTGGAATGGAAACTTGGACATTGTCCAGACTATTAAAACTTCTACTCCCACTGAAGTCTTAACTGATGAGGACATTGAGGATGAACTCAGGAAGATGTTAAGACATAGTGCGGAAGCCGGACAAGAGGTGATTAATTTACTCAAGAAATTCGGTCCTCTTATGGAATTACTTAAAAATGATTCCAAAAGAATGGAATTTGTGAGTGAGTTAAGATTATCACAAGTGCTTGCGGCTATGAAGTTGGATCTTTCTAGGCCTCCGGGCGGCAAAAGAAAGAAGAGGCAGCAACGGAAACCCAGTGGACCCAGAAATGGTGGACCACAGATTGGAGTGAACCAGCCTAAGGGCAAGTGTTTCCGTTGCAAGCAGTCTGGACATTGGAAGTCTAATTGTCCTCTCAGACAAGGAGGTATGAACTTTTCCTTAGTCACTGAAACATGTTTAGCGGTGTTATCCACCGGTACCTGGTGTGTGGATACGGGAGCCACTGATCATGTCTGCAATTCTTTGCAGGGGTTCCAGGAAACCCGGCGGCTTAGAGAGGGAGAGATCACTATCTACATGGGCAACGCTACGAAAGTGGCGGCAGTTGCAGTGGGAGATATTTATTTGTCTTTTAATAATAAAGTTTTGGTATTGAATAATTGTCTTTATGTACCGAATTTTAGAAAGAACCTTGTTTCGGTTTCTAAATTGGTTTTGAATAAATATTCTGTTTCTTTTGATAGTTCTGTTATTATCAAAAAGAATGGTGAGTATATCTGTTCTGGTACATTGATAGGCAACTTATATATACTGAATCCTGATTATTCCACGATGCAACGAGTAGAGTCAAATAATACATCTAGTACCAATAAGAGAAAGGAGCCTTCTAGGATGAATCAAAAGTACTTATGGCATCTTAGGCTAGGTCATATTAACTTGGGTAGGATTCAAAGGTTGATAACTGATGGAATACTCAGTGGTGTGAAAGATGAGGACTTTCCAACCTGCGAATCATGCCTGGAAGGAAAAATGACCAAGCGACCCTTTAGTGATAAGGGGTATAGATCCAAGGAAGTACTGGAATTGATTCACTCTGATTTGTGCGGGCCTTTATCTGTCCAAGCGAGAGGAGGTTATGAATATTTCGTAACCTTCACTGATGATTACTCAAGGTATGGTTTTATATACCTGATGCGCCGCAAGAGCGAGTGTTTTGACAAGTTCAAGGAGTACAAAGCTCTTGTGGAGAACCTTCATGGTAAAACCATAAAGACTCTACGATCTGATCGTGGAGGATGGGATTGACTCCCAGATGACTGCACCATACACGCCCCAGCAGAATGGTGTAGCAGAAAGAAGGAATAGGACTCTTATGGAAATGGTAAGATCTATGATGAGTTATTCAGAACTACCAGTTTCGTTCTGGGGATATGCCTTGGAAACAGCGGCGTATATCCTGAACTTAGTTCCTTCTAAATCAGTCCCTAAGACGCCCTCGGAATTGTGGACCGGGCGAAAGCCAAATTTGAAACACATTCGGGTCTGGGGTTGTCCAGCACATGTGCTGAAGCACGGGGCTGATAAGTTAGAATCTCGTTCAGATATTCGGTTGTTTATAGGATATCCTAGAGGAACGAAAGGTGGTCTATTCTATAGTCCTAAGGACCAGAAGATCGTTGTTAGCACCAACGCTCGGTTCTTGGAAGAGGATTATATAATGGATCACAAGCCCAAGAGTGAGATAATACTAAACGAACTGAGAGGGGACGATCAAGGCTTAGATCCAACCGAACCGGGTGATACGCCACCACAGTCTGCACCTGTAGTTACTGAGGTTACACCGGAGCCTCGTCGTAGTGGGAGGGTTGTTCGACAACCCGATAGGTCCATGTTTATAGGTGAGTCTTCGGACTTGTTACCTGGAGAACATGAAGCCGATCCCTGGACCTATGGCGAGGCGCTTAAAGATCAAGATGCTCAGTCTTGGCAAAAAGCGATGAAATTTGAGATTGAATCAATGGATTCAAATCAGGTCTGGAATCTTGTAGCACCGCCCAAAGGTGTAAAAGCCATTGGTTGCAAGTGGGTGTACAAGAGGAAAAGAGGGTCTGACGGGAAGGTTGAAACCTTCAAGGCTAGGCTTGTTGCGAAAGGGTATACTCAGAAAGAAGGGATCGATTATGAGGAAACCTTTTCGCCGGTAGCTATGCTAAAGTCGATCCGGATTCTTTTGTCTATAGCATCTTATATGGATTATAAGGTGTGGCAAATGGACGTCAAGACAGCATTCTTGAATGGGAATCTTGACGAGACCATTTACATGAGACAGCCAGAAGGTTTCATCAAGAAAGGCCAAGAGCATCTAGTGTGTAAGCTAAACCGATCCATTTATGGATTGAAGCAAGCTTCTAGATCTTGGAACATGCGGTTTGATGAGGTTATCCAGTCTTATGGATTCATTCAAAGCATGGACGAGTCGTGTGTATACCGGAGAAGTGACGGAAACAGTGTGGCGTTTCTCGTGCTTTATGTAGACGACATCCTTCTAATTGGCAACAATGTGAAGATGTTGTCGGACATAAAGGGATGGTTGTCCAAGCAATTCGATATGAAAGACTTAGGACAAGTTGGGCATGTTCTTGGGATCAAGGTTATAAGGGATCGCCGGAAAAGAACATTAAGCTTGTCCCAGGCTTCATATATTGATACGATTCTGGCTCGTTTCAACATGCAGAATTCCAAGAGAGGTGCTCAACCTTTCTGCCATGGAATTCATCTATCTAAAGACATGTGTCCCAAAACACAAAAGGAGATAGATTACATGAAGAAGGTTCCTTATGCTTCGGAAGTAGGAAGTCTAATGTATGCCATGTTGTGCACGAGACCTGATATCTGCTATGCCGTGGGCATGGTAGCTAGATATCAGAGTAACCCTGGACAGGGTCACTGGACTGCTGTAAAGAACATACTTAAGTACCTGCGAAGGACTAGGAATTATGTTCTGAGTTACAAAGCGTCCGAGTTGATTCCTATTGGTTACACAGACTCGGATTTCCAATCTGATAAGGATCAGCGAAAGTCTACATCAGGCTATGTGTTCACATTGGGAGGTGGGACAGTCTCATGGAAGAGTGTTAAGCAGAAATGCATTTCGGACTCTACCATGGAAGCCGAATATGTAGCAGCCTCTGAGGCAGCTAAAGAATCGGTGTGGCTCCGGAACTTCCTTATGGACTTGGATGTGGTTCCTAAAATGCCTAGAGCTATCACAATTTATTGTGACAATAGCGGTGCAGTGGCAAATGCAAAGGAACCACGAGCCCACAATGCGAGTAAACACATAGATCGCAAGTACCACCTGATTAGAGACATCGTCAGGAGAGGCGATGCGGTTGTCACCAAGATTGCATCAGCGGATAACCTGGCTGACCCCTTTACGAAGGCACTTCCAGCGGAAGCGTTCAAGAGACACGTGAAGGGGATGGGTATCGGATGTATGGTAGAGGGCAACTAGAGATTTAGTATAAGTGGGAGATTGATGGAGTTATATTCTAAATGTCTAGTTTAGTGACAATATGGAACTCCTTATCTGTGTTTTACATTATCTAATAATCAAACTGTCGGCATTTTTGTCTTTCTTGTACTTGAATGCAATAGTCCTAGATATATACGTTGTAGACAGTATGGCGTGAGGAGACACGCGGAAGATCATACTGTCGGTTACTCGTATACTATCGAACAGAAGCTCACGACTTAGATGGACAGGGACAATCCATCGGTATGTCGTAGTGTGACTGGGTAATAGTTGGTCTTGACTATTATGTTACACTAGTACACTTGGTGTATTGAGCAGGACCACGGGAGGGCGTTCGATTTATACTAATCGACGTAATCGAACTAGACCTCAGAGATTACGGATATACGAATTCCTAATCCCTATATAATTATAGGTGCGTGTGTCCAATTCTCAGTTCTTTAACTTGCCAATGAGTGAGACTAATTGATTAGTCGAGATACTCGGTAAATTGGGAATCGTAATTGTACACACGGCATGCTATAGATTATAGACAGGAAACCGTGTCCCGTTTATCGGGTTGATAACGTCCCCGAGATGAGCTCATAAAGTTTATCATGTAAACCCTGCAGGTGGATTTGTTCCACATGATAATAAGGATGAGTGGTACTAGTCTCGGATAACAAGAGACGAATTAATTTAATTATTAGTAATTAAATAAATTCGTGGACGTTCGATATCTTAAACACGGGGAAAGTCGTATATGTAATTTCGGCGGATTTATTATTGTTGAAATAATATTAAAATTAATTTTGGGAATTCAATTATTATTTTATAGTGGAGTTAATAATAATTAAAATTGGAATTGATTAATTAAGGAATTGCGTTTACGTATTCCAAGTTAATTAATATTTCAATTTAGCCCTTAATTAATTTATCCTTAGGTCCCTAACGTAGCTCTATATAAACCCCCCCTCCCTTACCCTCTCTAGACCTACAATTCGCCGCAACATTTATTTTTACTGAGAAAAATAATTGCGTTAGCGCAAATATATTTTTCACTGTAAAAATAAAAAGGTTAACGCAAATAAAAGTTTTATTCTCTCATTGAGAATAATCATTCGGAGGTTGAGATAGAGAGCGTATAGACGGGAGAACTCCAGCGGATCGTTGCCCACACAACGGTTGGAGACGGGATCGGAGAATACGTTAGAAGCTCTAAGGTCTCAACAATCGACCGAGAAGGTATGAGATCGGAACTTCTTTTTCCGCAATTATTCGATCTAAAATTACCTCGTTGATCATACATGAACGTAGATCGGGTTCCGGGGTTGTGGGTTGCATTCCTCGACTACTGGGGGTTCTAGGACCTTCGGATCGGTAGTCGGAAGAGGAAAAACGACCCGGAAACGAGCCCGGAACAGCAACGTCGCGTTGCTGTTCGCGGTGAAACGGCGACCGCCGTTTCCAAACGGCGACCGCCGTTTTGGCTTTTTTCTGGCAGCCCGCTTGGTTCGCGCGGTTGTCCTTCGGGGCAATGGCTGGGCGTGAATTGGGGCACGGGCTGGAAAGGCGAACGAAGTAGCGACTTCGGATGTCGACTGGGATCGTTCGGATGTTCGAGCAATCGAACGAACGCATCCCGGGTAGTCGATTTCCAACATACATAAAGTACATGTACTTGCGCTCTACATGTTATCTCCCACTGTGGACTCGTGGCATTTCAAGTTTTCCTATACCGCTATTCAAAATAGCTTTGGGTGAACTAGAAACCACATCTAAGTCCCTTAGGAAGTTCTGGAGCCACACTGACCTTTTAACTGCCTCACAGGCCGTTGTCCTTTCAGTTTCCATGGTAGAGTCCGTAATGCATCGCTGCTTTACATTCTTCCATGTGACTGCTCCACTTCACAGTGAGAACACATAGCCTGACTTCGACTTTCGACTGTCCCTGTTTGATTTGGAAATCCAATTCTATGTAATCCAAATGAAACAACTTGACTGCTTTGTAACTCAGAACATAATTCCTGGTCCTCTGCAGGAGCCTAAACATGTTCTTTACATCAGTCGAGTGATCCTTTCCAGGATTACTATGATATCTTACCACCATACCCACGGCATAGTAGATATCAGTCTCGTGCATAACATTACATACATTAAGCTTCCCACCATTAAGGTGTAGGGAACTGCTTAATCTTCATCTATCTCCTTTATTGTGTCGGACACAACTTTAGATAGATGAATTTCACATCTAAAAGGTGAAGACCTTTCTTGGAATTCTGTATGCTGCAACGAGTAAGAATTGTATTTATGTATGAGGCTCGAGATAAGTTCTATGTTCTTTTCTGGCGATCATTTAATACTTTGATCCCAAGAACATTCCTGACTTCTCCTAAGTTTCTTACATTGAATTACTCGGACAACCATCCCTTTATGTCCGATAACATCTTTCATATTGTTGCCAATTTAGAAGGATGTCGTCTACATAAAGAATGAGAAAACACCACATCTTTTCTGTCACTTCTTTATTACACACAGGACCTAAACATGCCTTGAATGAATCCATGAAATGGATTTTCTCATAGGTCCGCATGTGTCCAAGATCTTGAAGCTTCCTTCAATCCTAAGATTGATTAAGCTTGCTTACCGAATGCTCTTGGCTCTTTTCGATGAATCACTCTGGCTGTCCCACATAGATGGTCCCGTCAAGACTTCGATTTAGAAATCCGTCTTGACTTCCATCTTCCATGTGAAGACAAAAGAATCCGGATCGACTTTAGCATAGCTACCGGCGAAAAGGTTTACTCATAATCGATCCCTTTCTTTCTGAGTGCACCCTCTCGCAACAAGCCTAGCCTTGAAAGTTTACACCTTCCCGTCAGACCCTCTTTTCATCTTGTAACCCACTTGCAACCAATGGCTTTTACACCTTTGGGCGGTGCTACAAGATCCCAAACATGATTTGAATCCATAGATTCAATCTCAAATTTCATCGTCTTTTGCCAAGACTGAGCATCTTGATCTTCCAGCGTCTCGTCATAGATCTAGGGGTCGGCTTCATGTTCTCCAGGTAACAAGTCCGAAGACTCTCCTATAAACATGAACCTGTCGGGTTGTCTAACAACCCTCCCACTACGACGACGCTCCGGTGTGTCTTTAGTGAATAAAGATTACAGTAGTGAACTACTCAGTTAGGCTGGTTCTAAGTCTTGATCAGTCCTTCTAAGCACATTAAGTATTACCCTACTCTTGGGCTTGTGATATTGCATATATATAGTCCATGTCTAAGAACCGAACATTGATGCAATCAATGATGGAGTAGTATACTTAATGTCTAGATTTGAGTATTCTGAACTCTGTATGCACTTTCATTTACCTATTAATAATGAACATTCATTTGCTTTTAATTATTGTTAATTAAATATATGCAAATCATAGTCCTGGATTTTATACGTTGTAGTTAGTATGGTGTGTCGGGCCCACACAGAAGATCATACTATCGGTTACTCGTATTTAATCGAACAGTTGCTGACGACCTAGATGGACACGGACCAATCCATCGGTATAGTCGTTGTGTGAGAGAGAAGATAATTTATCTTGATTATCTTATCACACTTGTACACTCGGTGTATTGAGCGGATCGCTTGAGACTTATCAATTAGGATTGCTCTGTGATAATTGATTTAAGTCTCGGAGTATTTTATTCTTAATCCCTGAAACAATTGCGGGTGTGTATATTTAATATAAGTGACTTTGATTTTCCAAAGGAATTAACCGATTTAATTATTGGGTTAATTACCGGTTGAGTTGGGTCACTATATTTTATATATGGCATGCCATGAATTCTTGAAGGGACAGTGTATCCTGGAAGGGTTGATAATATCCCCGAGATGAGCTCATAAGGATTTATTATGTAAACCTCGCGAGTGGATTTGTTCCGCATAATAAATAAGGTTGAGTGGTACTATTCTCGGATACAAGAGATGAATAAATTTATTAAGCAATAAATAAATTTTATTCATGGATATTTAAATCTTAAATACACGGAATAAATAATACTAACCGGAGAAATATTATTTGATATAATATGGATAAATATTGGGAGTGCAATTTTATTTATATAGTGGAAAATAAATAAAATAATTATTGATAAGAATTAATGGATATGGGTTGGACCCAATTTAATTTTCAATATTAGAAGCCCAATATTTAATCTCCTTATGATCCCCTACGTAGCCTATAAAAGCACTACATGGTCTTCACAATTCATTAACCTATGATACGCCAATCATAAAGTCTTGAAGAGTGAAGAAGATCCATAGGAGTTCGATAGATCGTCGCCCACCCGACGTTCGAACGGAGTGCAAGGAATACGCGGGAAGATCACGAGGTCATCTCGATTTCGTTTCTCCGAACAACGAATCGTAGGTACAAAATCTAAACAATCTTGATAATTGTTCGATTTTGGATTTATCGAGAATACCGTAGAACGCAAGATCCGAAGGATCGAACCCGGATTAGACGAAGGACCACGCGGTGATGGCGAAGCCACCGGACCGCGTGGACCGCACGCCTAGGGTTCGGCGCGCGAAGGAGAAACCCTAGGCCTCGGCCGAGGGGGCGATCGCTGGGAGCGATCGCCGGCGGTGACGGGCTGGTGCCATCACCTCCCCACCGCGACGGTGGGGGCTTCTCCACGGCGGGCAGCAGGTCGCCGGACCTGCTGCTGGGGGCTGCCGGATGCAGCCCCATCGAACGCGATGTTCGATCGCGCGAACCCGGCTCGCGGGGGTTCGGGTGGGGGCGGATTGCGCGCCTTCGGGCGCGTGGTCTCCAAAGCCCGGACTCCGGCGGATGAGTCGGCGTTCGTGTGATCTCCGGCGAAAGGTTCGTTCGGGTTATCGGTTCCGCAACTTTGATAACCCGGGATATCGAATTCCAACAACTGGTATCAGAGCGTGGTTTACGTTCACGGTATTTTCGATAAAATGTTGTTCTACCTTGCAGGGTTCCGACTATTATGGCTTGATGATTATTCGTTTAATTATTTTGTCATGTGATTGTTGGTTTTATTAAACTCTCGGACATGTCGAGATTCGTTTTGGTGGTGAATGCTTGTAATAGTAAAAATTCGGGGGTTGACCGAATTTAGGATTTATTATTATGTTCATCGTTTTTCCGAAAATGTATAGGGTCGATTTCATGTATAGAATCGATACCGGAATTGTAATTTAGATTTTGTAAATTTATTTTGCGATTGGATCGACGAATCGAAGACCGCCGGAGAAGACGAAGTGACGAGGGGACGAAGGACCGGGATCGATCAATCCCCATGATCGATCCCGAGGGGATCGATCGACCCGCGGCCCTAGGCGGGCTGTCCGCGGGAGTCCCGGCCACGCCGGTCACCAGTGGTGGTGGCGCGTGGGCTGGGCGGCGGCGGCTTGACCCAGGCGGCGGTCGGACATGGTGGGGGTGGCTCGGGGTCTCCCAACCCGTGCTGCTCCTACCGGAAATTCGCTTTCCTATTCTAATTCGGTTTCCTATTTTGAATATTTCTTTATGGAATATTCATAAAAAATAGAAAAGAATTAATTTAGCATTAATTTATTTTTCCTATTTGATTATTCCTACTCATGGGAATATTCATGGATTAGGAATAAAATAAATTTGAAAGTAGAAGAGTCCTAAGTAGTTATTTTATTTCTTTATTTCATTATGGATATCATCTAGAATATTCCAAAAGTATCTTGGATAGATTATTCTAGAGATTTAATGGAGTGGAAAAAGAGAATAAAAAAAATAAAAAAAAAATATTAATAATATTTAATTTTATTTTTGATATATTCAATTGACTTAATTTTCGAATTAAGTAACTTTTGGATTAATTGAAAATAAATAGATTTAAATATTGGATATTAATATTCTCGTCACATGGAGCATTCAAGAAACGAAGACTAAAGACTAGAAGATGCGTACGGAGATGTGATAAAGCCATAATAGTCGGAAAATAATATTCTAGTATTATTTTGATTATGTGATAATACTATGTGCTTTATTACATGTATGCATGCTATATGTGTTTATTTTATGCACTAGATAGCGTATCCCTTTATTGTAAAAAGCTAAGTGGGAGAGGGTATGGAAACATGCCCATGGTCTCCATTGCTGCTCTCTTGGTGACTTTTATAAACTTTTGAAGTTTATATAGATAAGTCATTAAAGGAGAGTTCTTGTAATTCCTCTTACAAGAAACATTGATTAAGTTTATCAAACAATGCCTAATTTGTCTTTCCAAAACTGATTTCAAGTCGACTCATTCTCACCCCGGGGAGTGGAATGGAGCCAGAGCCACTTGGTCATGTAGAGGACACAAATTAGAGACCTTCGTACCATTCTTTGATAGATGGATCGATTGTCTGCTCGGCTCCCTCATTTATGAGAGATAGGGTCGTTCGCATGGTGAATCACTGGTTAGAAACTTCGAGTTTCACTTATGATTCTCCACGTCTTGATTTACGATATTGAATGGATCTAGTAATTGGATTTCAATTATATAAGTCTTTTTGGTATAGTAAACGTCCACACGAACGTGGCTTGCTGTACTGAATGGAATTTTAGAATAATTGATGTAGACAGTTATAGGGATTGTGAAGAGTTGCGAGTTGTCGTAAACGTCCACACGAACGTGGCTTGCGGTGATATAACAATTCTAAACGATTCCCTTAGTACTGAGTAATGGTTTACACTTAGATACGCGTTATAGTATTCCTCCCAACGAGGTTACGCTATAAGTGATGTATGACCGAAGCAAAATCTAATTATTAAATCATTTGGGTGGGTAAACGTCCACACGAACGTGGCTTGCCTTACCTGATGGGATTTTAGATGTGATTAGTGATTTAATGATATTATTTGAGGGAGATAATATCGGAATTAAATTGTTTGTTTGTTTTATGTGCTTATAGGTTAAGAATGACTGTGACCCCACTTTGTGATATACTTAAGGATGAAAACTCACCGGTTCCATATGGTGATGATTGGAAACGAAATCTGGACATTGTTCAGACTGTTGAGCTTTCCGAATCCACTGTTGTCCCAACTGATGAGGACATTCGAAATGACCTCAGGATGATGTTGAGACATAGCGTGGAAGCTGGGCAAGAGGTGATTAACATTCTCACAGAATTCTCTCTCAATGAGTCCCTTAAAAAGGATTCAACGAGAGCGGAGTTTGTGCGTAAGTTGAGAGAATCACAAGCTTTTGTGGCAAGGCTAGAGGAAAAGCATGCAAAGAAACCCAGTGGCTTAAAGCCATGGATTGGGAAAGGCAAGCCTTTGGGCAAGTGCTTTCGATGCAAGCAGTTTGGGCACTGGAGGTCTGATTGTCCTCTCATCAAAGGTACGAAATTTTCCTTAGTCACTGAATCATTGTCAGCGGTGATATCTACCAGCACCTGGTGTGTAGATACGGGTGCCACTGACCATGTCTGCAATTCATTGCAGGGGTTCCAGGAAACCCGGAGACTTAGAGAGGGAGAGATCGTGGTCTACATGGGCAATGCCGCGAAGGTGGCGGCTGTTGCAGTGGGAGACGTTCACTTACGCTTTAGTAGTGATAGGGTTTTAGTTTTACAAAATTGTCTTTATGTACCGAATTTTAGAAAGAATTTGATTTCGGTTTCTAAGTTAATTCTGAATGGATATTCTGTTTCTTTTGATCACTCTGTGGTCATAAGAAGAAATAGTAAGATTGTCTGTTCTGGTACATTGGTGGACGATTTGTATATTCTAAATCCTGAGTCTAACACGATGCAACTAACCGAGAGTAATAACACATCTACGAACACCAATAAGAGAAAGGAACCTTCTAAAATGAATCAATTATACTTGTGGCATCTAAAGCTAGGTCATATTAATTCGAATAGAATTCAAAGGTTGAAAGCTGATGGTCTCATTAGCGGCATAGAAGGAGAGGACCTTCCAACCTGCGAATCCTGTTTGGAGGGTAAAATGACCAAGCGTTCTTTTTCTGGTAAAGGACATAGAGCTGAACAAGTATTGGATTTGATTCACTCTGATGTATGCGGACCTATGTCTACTCAGGCAAGGGTAGGGTACGAGTACTTCATCACTTTTACTGATGATTACTCAAGATATGGATTTGTATACTTGATGCGCTGCAAGAGCGAATCCTTTGACAAGTTCAAGGAGTTCAAGGCTTTTGTGGAGAACCTTCAAAGTAAATCCATTAAATGCCTGCGATCTGATCGCGGAGGCGAGTACCTGTCTGGAGAATTCAAGGCATACTTATTAGAGAATGGGATTGATTCCCAGATGACATCACCATATACTCCCCAGCAGAATGGTGTGTCGGAAAGAAGGAATAGGACTCTTATGGAAATGGTACGTTCAATGATGAGTTACTCGGACTTACCTACTATGTTCTGGGGACATGCCTTGGAAACAGCGGCGTACATTCTCAACATGGTTCCAACGAAAACGGTACCCACAACACCCATGGAAAGGTGGAGCGGGCGTAAGCCTAGCCTCAGGCACCTTCGGATCTGGGGATGTCCAGCACATGTGTTGCGACAAGGGGCCGATAAGTTAGAACCTAGATCAGAATTACGGTTGTTTGTAGGATACCCGAAAGGAACTAAAGGTGGCATGTTCTATAGTCCTACGGACCAGAAGATCGTTATAAGTACTAACGCACGGTTCTTAGAGGAAGACTATGTCATGGACCACAAACCCATGAGTGACATAATACTTGATGAGTTAAGAGGTAACAAGGAAGACTCAGATACAGCTGAACCGAGTGTAGATACACCACTAGAACCTGCACCTAATACTGTCACTGTTGATACACCGGAACGCCGTCGTAGTGGGAGGGTTGTCAAACAACGGGACAGATGGATTGGACTGGGTGAGTCTTCGGACTCGGCACCCGGAGTTCATGAAATCGATCCCTGGACCTATGATGAGGCGGTACAAGATATAGATGCGCCTTCTTGGAAGAAAGCGATGAAATCCGAAATAGAATCTATGGATTCTAATAAAGTCTGGGATCTTGTAGAACCACCAAGCGGCGTAAAGCCAATTGGGTGTAAATGGGTCTACAAGAGAAAGAGAGGATCTGACGGAAAGGTTGAAACCTTTAAAGCTCGGCTTGTTGCGAAAGGATATACTCAGAAAGAGGGAATCGATTATGAGGAGACCTTCTCGCCGGTAGCCAAGATAAAGTCGATCCGGATTCTCTTATCCATAGCAGCTCATATGGATTATGAGGTGTGGCAAATGGACGTCAAGACAGCTTTCCTAAATGGAAGTCTTGACGAAACGATTTATATGAAACAACCAGAAGGATTCATTGCTAAGGGGCGAGATCATCTAGTGTGCAAGCTTAATCGATCCATTTATGGATTGAAACAAGCCTCGAGATCGTGGAACCTGCGGTTTGATGAAGTAGTCCAATCTTTTGGATTCATTCAAAGCATGGACGAATCGTGTGTGTATTGGAAACGTGATGGAAAGAAGGTGGTGTTCCTCGTACTTTATGTAGACGACATACTTCTCATTGGCAACAGTGTAAAGATGTTATCAGACATAAAAGGATGGTTGTCTAGACAATTCGATAGGAAAGATTTGGGAGAAGTTGGACATGTTCTAGGGATCAAAGTTATAAGGGATCGCCGGAATAGAACATTGTGTCTTTCCCAGCAATCTTACATAGACACGATTCTAGCTCGTTTTAACATGCAAGATTCCAAGAAGGGTGATCTTCCCTTCAGTAAAGGAACTTATCTTTCTAAGGAAATGTGTCCTCAGACACAGAAGGAGAAAGATGACATGAAAGCGGTTCCCTACGCTTCGGCTGTGGGAAGCTTAATGTATGCAATGTTATGCACGAGGCCTGATATCTGTTATGCCGTTGGCATAGTAGCGAGATATCAGAGTAACCCTGGAAAGGCTCATTGGACTGCCGTAAAGAGCATTTTCAAGTATTTGCGAAATACTAAGGATTATGTTCTGAGATACGGAGCAGACAATCTGATTCCTTTGGGTTACACAGATTCGGATTTCCAAGCTGATAAGGACCGGCGTAAGTCGACATCAGGCTATGTGTACACTTTGGGAGGTGGAGCCGTATCATGGAAGAGTGTTAAGCAGAAGTGCATTTCGGACTCTACCATGGAAGCTGAATATGTTGCAGCCTCAGAGGCAGCGAAAGAGTCAGTGTGGTTCCTTAATTTCCTCCAGGACTTAGATGTGATTCCGAGTTTGCCCAAAGCTATGACAATTTATTGTGACAATAGCGGTGCAGTGGCAAACAGTAAGGAACCACGGTCCCATAGTGCTACAAAACACATAGAGCGCAAGTACCACCTGATTCGAGACATCGTCAAGAGGGGCGATGCGATAGTCACCAAGATAGCTTCGGAAGACAACCTAGCGGACCCTTTCACCAAGATACTTCCTAAGGAAGTATATTACAAGCACTTGGAGGGTTTGGGAGTCAGAAGTTTGGAGGATAAGACTAGACCTTAGTATAAGTGGGAGATTGATGGAGTAGTATACTTAATGTCTAGATTTGAGTATTCTGAACTCTGTATGCACTTTCATTTACCTATTAATAATGAACATTCATTTGCTTTTAATTATTGTTAATTAAATATATGCAAATCATAGTCCTGGATTTTATACGTTGTAGTTAGTATGGTGTGTCGGGCCCACACAGAAGATCATACTATCGGTTACTCGTATTTAATCGAACAGTTGCTCACGACCTAGATGGACACGGACCAATCCATCGGTATAGTCGTTGTGTGAGAGAGAAGATAATTTATCTTGATTATCTTATCACACTTGTACACTCGGTGTATTGAGCGGATCGCTTGAGACTTATCAATTAGGATTGCTCTGTGATAATTGATTTAAGTCTCGGAGTATTTTATTCTTAATCCCTGAAACAATTGCGGGTGTGTATATTTAATATAAGTGACTTTGATTTTCCAAAGGAATTAACCGATTTAATTATTGGGTTAATTACCGGTTGAGTTGGGTCACTATATTTTATATATGGCATGCCATGAATTCTTGAAGGGACAGTGTATCCCGGAAGGGTTGATAATATCCCCGAGATGAGCTCATAAGGATTTATTATGTAAACCTCGCGAGTGGATTTGTTCCGCATAATAAATAAGGTTGAGTGGTACTATTCTCGGATACAAGAGATGAATAAATTTATTAAGCAATAAATAAATTTTATTCATGGATATTTAAATCTTAAATACACGGAATAAATAATACTAACCGGAGAAATATTATTTGATATAATATGGATAAATATTGGGAGTGCAATTTTATTTATATAGTGGAAAATAAATAAAATAATTATTGATAAGAATTAATGGATATGGGTTGGACCCAATTTAATTTTCAATATTAGAAGCCCAATATTTAATCTCCTTATGATCCCCTACGTAGCCTATAAAAGCACTACATGGTCTTCACAATTCATTAACCTATGATACGCCAATCATAAAGTCTTGAAGAGTGAAGAAGATCCATAAGAGTTCGATAGATCGTCGCCCACCCGACGTTCGAACGGAGTGCAAGGAATACGCGGGAAGATCACGAGGTCATCTCGATTTCGTTTCTCCGAACAACGAATCGTAGGTACAAAATCTAAACAATCTTGATAATTGTTCGATTTTGGATTTATCGAGAATACCGTAGAACGCAAGATCCGAAGGATCGAACCCGGATTAGACGAAGGACCACGCGGTGATGGCGAAGCCACCGGACCGCGTGGACCGCACGCCTAGGGTTCGGCGCGCGAAGGAGAAACCCTAGGCCTCGGCCGAGGGGGCGATCGCTGGGAGCGATCGCCGGCGGTGACGGGCTGGTGCCATCACCTCCCCACCGCGACGGTGGGGGCTTCTCCACGGCGGGCAGCAGGTCGCCGGACCTGCTGCTGGGGGCTGCCGGATGCAGCCCCATCGAACGCGATGTTCGATCGCGCGAACCCGGCTCGCGGGGGTTCGGGTGGGGGCGGATTGCGCGCCTTCGGGCGCGTGGTCTCCAAAGCCCGGACTCCGGTGGATGAGTCGGCGTTCATGTGATCTCCGGCGAAAGGTTCGTTCGGGTTATCGGTTCCGCAACTTTGATAACCCGGGATATCGAATTCCAACAACTGGTATCAGAGCGTGGTTTACGTTCGCGGTATTTTCGATAAAATGTTGTTCTACCTTGCAGGGTTCCGACTATTATGGCTTGATGATTATTCGTTTAATTATTTTGTCATGTGATTGTTGGTTTTATTAAACTCTCGGACATGTCGAGATTCGTTTTGGTGGTGAATGCTTGTAATAGTAAAAATTCGGGGGTTGACCGAATTTAGGATTTATTATTATGTTCATCGTTTTTCCGGAAAATGTATAGGGTCGATTTCATGTATAGAATCGATACCGGAATTGTAATTTAGATTTTGTAAATTTATTTTGCGATTGGATCGACGAATCGAAGACCGCCGGAGAAGACGAAGTGACGAGGGGACGAAGGACCGGGATCGATCAATCCCCATGATCGATCCCGAGGGGATCGATCGACCCGCGGCCCTAGGCGGGCTGTCCGCGGGAGTCCCGGCCACGCCGGCCACCAGTGGTGGTGGCGCGTGGGCTGGGCGGCGGCGGCGTGACCCAGGCGGCGGTCGGACATGGTGGGGGTGGCTCGGGGTCTCCCAACCCGTGCTGCTCCTACCGGAAATTCGCTTTCCTATTCTAATTCGGTTTCCTATTTTGAATATTTCTTTATGGAATATTCATAAAAAATAGAAAAAAATTAATTTAGCATTAATTTATTTTTCCTATTTGATTATTCCTACTCATGGGAATATTCATGGATTAGGAATAAAATAAATTTGAAAGTAGAAGAGTCCTAAGTAATTATTTTATTTCTTTATTTCATTATGGATATCATCTAGAATATTCCAAAAGTATCTTGGATAGATTATTCTAGAGATTTAATGGAGTGGAAAAAGAGAAAAAAAAAATAAAAAAAAATATTAATAATATTTAATTTTATTTTTGATATATTCAATTGACTTAATTTTCGAATTAAGTAACTTTTGGATTAATTGAAAATAAATAGATTTAAATATTGGATATTAATATTCTCGTCACATGGAGCATTCAAGAAACGAAGACTAAAGAATAGAAGATGCGTACGGAGATGTGATAAAGCCATAATAGTCGGAAAATAATATTCTAGTATTATTTTGATTATGTGATAATACTATGTGCTTTATTACATGTATGCATGCTATATGTGTTTATTTTATGCACTAGATAGCGTATCCCTTTATTGTAAAAAGCTAAGTGGGAGAGGGTATGGAAACATGCCCATGGTCTCCATTGCTGCTCTCTTGGTGACTTTTATAAACTTTTGAAGTTTATATAGATAAGTCATTAAAGGAGAGTTCTTGTAATTCCTCTTACAAGAAACATTGATTAAGTTTATCAAACAATGCCTAATTTGTCTTTCCAAAACTGATTTCAAGTCGACTCATTCTCACCCCGGGGAGTGGAATGGAGCCAGAGCCACTTGGTCATGTAGAGGACACAAATTAGAGACCTTCGTACCATTCTTTGATAGATGGATCGATTGTCTGCTCAGCTCCCTCATTTATGAGAGATAGGGTCGTTCGCATGGTGAATCACTGTTTAGAAACTTCGAGTTTCACTTATGATTCTCCACGTCTTGATTTACGATATTGAATGGATCTAGTAATTGGATTTCAATTATATAAGTCTTTTTGGTATAGTAAACGTCCACACGAACGTGGCTTGCTGTACTGAATGGAATTTTAGAATAATTGATGTAGACAGTTATAGGGATTGTGAAGAGTTGCGAGTTGTCGTAAACGTCCACACGAACGTGGCTTGCGGTGATGTAACAATTCTAAACGATTCCCTTAGTACTGAGTAATGGTTTACACTTAGATACGCGTTATAGTATTCCTCCCAACGAGGTTACGCTATAAGTGATGTATGACCGAAGCAAAATCTAATTACTAAATCATTTGGGTGGGTAAACGTCCACACGAACGTGGCTTGCCTTACCTGATGGGATTTTAGATGTGATTAGTGATTTAATGATATTATTTGAGGGAGATAATATCGGAATTAAATTGTTTGTTTGTTTTATGTGCTTATAGGTTAAGAATGACTGTGACCCCACTTTGTGATATACTTAAGGATGAAAACTCACCGGTTCCATATGGTGATGATTGGAAACGAAATCTGGACATTGTTCAGACTGTTGAGCTTTCCGAATCCACTGTTGTCCCAACTGATGAGGACATTCGAAATGACCTCAGGATGATGTTGAGACATAGCGTGGAAGCTGGGCAAGAGGTGATTAACATTCTCACAGAATTCTCTCTCAATGAGTCCCTTAAAAAGGATTCAACGAGAGCGGAGTTTGTGCGTAAGTTGAGAGAATCACAAGCTTTTGTGGCAAGGCTAGAGGAAAAGCATGCAAAGAAACCCAGTGGCTTAAAGCCACGGATTGGGAAAGGCAAGCCTTTGGGCAAGTGCTTTCGATGCAAGAAGTTTGGGCACTGGAGGTCTGATTGTCCTCTCATCAAAGGTACGAAATTTTCCTTAGTCACTGAATCATTGTCAGCGGTGATATCTACCAGCACCTGGTGTGTAGATACGGGTGCCACTGACCATGTCTGCAATTCATTGCAGGGGTTCCAGGAAACCCGGAGACTTAGAGAGGGAGAGATCGTGGTCTACATGGGCAATGCCGCGAAGGTGGCGGCTGTTGCAGTGGGAGACGTTCACTTACGCTTTAGTAGTGATAGGGTTTTAGTTTTACAAAATTGTCTTTATGTACCGAATTTTAGAAAGAATTTGATTTCGGTTTCTAAGTTAATTCTGAATGGATATTCTGTTTCTTTTGATCACTCTGTGGTCATAAGAAGAAATAGTAAGATTGTCTGTTCTGGTACATTGGTGGACGATTTGTATATTCTAAATCCTGAGTCTAACACGATGCAACTAACCGAGAGTAATAACACATCTACGAACACCAATAAGAGAAAGGAACCTTCTAAAATGAATCAATTATACTTGTGGCATCTAAGGCTAGGTCATATTAATTCGAATAGAATTCAAAGGTTGAAAGCTGATGGTCTCATTAGCGGCATAGAAGGAGAGGACCTTCCAACCTGCGAATCCTGTTTGGAGGGTAAAATGACCAAGCGTTCTTTTTCTGGTAAAGGACATAGAGCTGAACAAGTATTGGATTTGATTCACTCTGATGTATGCGGACCTATGTCTACTCAGGCAAGGGTAGGGTACGAGTACTTCATCACTTTTACTGATGATTACTCAAGATATGGATTTGTATACTTGATGCGCTGCAAGAGCGAATCCTTTGACAAGTTCAAGGAGTTCAAGGCTTTTGTGGAGAACCTTCAAAGAAAATCCATTAAATGCCTGCGATCTGATCGCGGAGGCGAGTACCTGTCTGGAGAATTCAAGGCATACTTATTAGAGAATGGGATTGATTCCCAGATGACATCACCATATACTCCCCAGCAGAATGGTGTGTCGGAAAGAAGGAATAGGACTCTTATGGAAATGGTACGTTCAATGATGAGTTACTCGGACTTACCTACTATGTTCTGGGGACATGCCTTGGAAACAGCGGCGTACATTCTCAACATGGTTCCAATGAAAACGGTACCCACAACACCCATGGAAAGGTGGAGCGGGCGTAAGCCTAGCCTCAGGCACCTTCGGATCTGGGGATGTCCAGCACATGTGTTGCGACAAGGGGCCGATAAGTTAGAACCTAGATCAGAATTACAGTTGTTTGTAGGATACCCGAAAGGAACTAAAGGTGGCATGTTCTATAGTCCTACGGACCAGAAGATCGTTATAAGTACTAACGCACGGTTCTTAGAGGAAGACTATGTCATGGACCACAAACCCATGAGTGACATAATACTTGATGAGTTAAGAGGTAACAAGGAAGACTCAGATACAGCCGAACCGAGTGTAGATACACCACTAGAACCTGCACCTAATACTGTCACTGTTGATACACCGGAACGCCGTCGTAGTGGGAGGGTTGTCAAACAACCGGACAGATGGATTGGACTGGGTGAGTCTTCGGACTCGGCACCCGGAGTTCATGAAATCGATCCCTGGACCTATGATGAGGCGGTACAAGATATAGATGCGCCTTCTTGGAAGAAAGCGATGAAATCCGAAATAGAATCTATGGATTCTAATAAAGTCTGGGATCTTGTAGAACCACCAAGCGGCGTAAAGCCAATTGGGTGTAAATGGGTCTATAAGAGAAAGAGAGGATCTGACGGAAAGGTTGAAACCTTTAAAGCTCGGCTTGTTGCGAAAGGATATACTCAGAAAGAGGGAATCGATTATGAGGAGACCTTCTCGCCGGTAGCCAAGATAAAGTCGATCCGGATTCTCTTATCCATAGCAGCTCATATGGATTATGAGGTGTGGCAAATGGACGTCAAGACAGCTTTCCTAAATGGAAGTCTTGACGAAACGATTTATATGAAACAACCAGAAGGATTCATTGCTAAGGGGCGAGATCATCTAGTGTGCAAGCTTAATCGATCCATTTATGGATTGAAACAAGCCTCGAGATCGTGGAACCTGCGGTTTGATGAAGTAGTCCAATCTTTTGGATTCATTCAAAGCATGGACGAATCGTGTGTGTATTGGAAACGTGATGGAAAGAAGGTGGTGTTCCTCGTACTTTATGTAGACGACATACTTCTCATTGGCAACAGTGTAAAGATGTTATCAGACATAAAAGGATGGTTGTCTAGACAATTCGATAGGAAAGATTTGGGAGAAGTTGGACATGTTCTAGGGATCAAAGTTATAAGGGATCGCCGGAATAGAACATTGTGTCTTTCCCAGCAATCTTACATAGACACGATTCTAGCTCGTTTTAACATGCAAGATTCCAAGAAGGGTGATCTTCCCTTCAGTAAAGGAACTTATCTTTCTAAGGAAATGTGTCCTCAGACACAGAAGGAGAAAGATGACATGAAAGCGGTTCCCTACGCTTCGGCTGTGGGAAGCTTAATGTATGCAATGTTATGCACGAGGCCTGATATCTGTTATGCCGTTGGCATAGTAGCGAGATATCAGAGTAACCCTGGAAAGGCTCATTGGACTGCCGTAAAGAGCATTTTCAAGTATTTGCGAAATACTAAGGATTATGTTCTGAGATACGGAGCAGACAATCTGATTCCTTTGGGTTACACAGATTCGAATTTCCAAGCTGATAAGGACCGGCGTAAGTCGACATCAGGCTATGTGTACACTTTGGGAGGTGGAGCCGTATCATGGAAGAGTGTTAAGCAGAAGTGCATTTCGGACTCTACCATGGAAGCTGAATATGTTGCAGCCTCAGAGGCAGCGAAAGAGTCAGTGTGGTTCCTTAATTTCCTCCAGGACTTAGATGTGATTCCGAGTTTGCCCAAAGCTATGACAATTTATTGTGACAATAGCGGTGCAGTGGCAAACAGTAAGGAACCACGGTCCCATAGTGCTACAAAACACATAGAGCGCAAGTACCACCTGATTCGAGACATCGTCAAGAGGGGCGATGCGATAGTCACCAAGATAGCTTCGGAAGACAACCTAGCGGACCCTTTCACCAAGATACTTCCTAAGGAAGTATATTACAAGCACTTGGAGGGTTTGGGAGTCAGAAGTTTGGAGGATAAGACTAGACCTTAGTATAAGTGGGAGATTGATGGAGTAGTATACTTAATGTCTAGATTTGAGTATTCTGAACTCTGTATGCACTTTCATTTACCTATTAATAATGAACATTCATTTGCTTTTAATTATTGTTAATTAAATATATGCAAATCATAGTCCTGGATTTTATACGTTGTAGTTAGTATGGTGTGTCGGGCCCACACAGAAGATCATACTATCGGTTACTCGTATTTAATCGAACAGTTGCTCACGACCTAGATGGACACGGACCAATCCATCGGTATAGTCGTTGTGTGAGAGAGAAGATAATTTATCTTGATTATCTTATCACACTTGTACACTCGGTGTATTGAGCGGATCGCTTGAGACTTATCAATTAGGATTGCTCTGTGATAATTGATTTAAGTCTCGGAGTATTTTATTCTTAATCCCTGAAACAATTGCGGGTGTGTATATTTAATATAAGTGACTTTGATTTTCCAAAGGAATTAACCGATTTAATTATTGGGTTAATTACCGGTTGAGTTGGGTCACTATATTTTATATATGGCATGCCGTGAATTCTTGAAGGGACAGTGTATCCCGGAAGGGTTGATAATATCCCCGAGATGAGCTCAAAAGGATTTATTATGTAAACCTCGCGAGTGGATTTGTTCCGCATAATAAATAAGGTTGAGTGGTACTATTCTCGGATACAAGAGATGAATAAATTTATTAAGCAATAAATAAATTTTATTCATGGATATTTAAATCTTAAATACACGGAATAAATAATACTAACCGGAGAAATATTATTTGATATGATATGGATAAATATTGGGAGTGCAATTTTATTTATATAGTGGAAAATAAATAAAATTAATATTGATAAGAATTAATGGATTTGGGTTGGACCCAATTTAATTTTCAATATTAGAAGCCCAATATTTAATCTCCTTATGATCCCCTACGTAGCCTATAAAAGCACTACATGGTCTTCACAATTCATTAACCTATGATACGCCAATCATAAAGTCTTGAAGAGTGAAGAAGATCCATAGGAGTTCGATAGATCGTCGCCCACCCGACGTTCGAACGGAGTGCAAGGAATACGCGGGAAGATCACGAGGTCATCTCGATTTCGTTTCTCCGAACAACGAATCGTAGGTACAAAATCTAAACACTCTTGATAATTGTTCGATTTTGGATTTATCGAGAATACCGTAGAACGCAAGATCCGAAGGATCGAACCCGGATTAGACGAAGGACCACGCGGTGATGGCGAAGCCACCGGACCGCGTGGACCGCACGCCTAGGGTTCGGCGCGCGAAGGAGAAACCCTCGGCCTCGGCCGAGGGGGCGATCGCTGGGAGCGATCGCCGGCGGTGACGGGCTTGTTGGAGTTGTGTACTTAATGTCTAGATTTAAGTAACAGTAAACTCCCGATCATAGCATTTAATCTATTAAATTAACAAATAATTGTTTTGCGTTTAATTATTATTAATTAAATATATGCAAATTATAGTCCTGAATTTTATAGGTTTTAGTTAGTATGGTGCAAGCATGGGCGCACAGAAGATCATACTATCGGTTACTCGTATTTAATCAAACAGTTGCTCACGACCTAGATGGACACGGACCAATCCATCGGTATAGTCGTTGTGTGAGAGAGAAAATAATTTATCTTAATTATTTTATCACACTTGTACACTTGGTATATTGAGCGGATCGTTGAGATTCATCGATTAGGATTGCCGGCGATAATCGATTTGAGTCTCAGTGTATTTTATTCTTAATACCCGATATTATTGCGGGTGTATATATTTAATATAAGTAACTTTGATTTACCAAAGGAATTAACCGATTTTATTATTGGGTTAATTTCCGGTTAAGTTGGGTCACTATATTTTATATATGACATGCCGTGAATAATTGACCGGACAGTGTATCCCGTAAGGGTTGATAATATCCCCGAGATGAGTTCATAAGGAATTATTGTGTAAACCTCATGAGTGGATTCGTTCCGCACAATAATTAAGGTTGAATGGTACTAGTCTCGGATTAAAGAGATGAATAAATTAATTAGCAATAAATTAATTTTATTCATGGATATTTAATTCTTAAATACACGGAATAAATAAATACTACCGGAGAAATATTATTTGAAATAATATGGTTTAATATTGGGAGTGCAATTAATTTATATAGTGGAAAATAAATTAATTAATATTGATAAGGATTAATGGACTTGGGCAGTGGGCTCAATTTAATCTTCAATATTGGAAGCCCAATATTCCACCTCCTTTAGATCCCCTACGTAGCCTATAAAAGCACTACATGGCCTTCATAAATCATAAGACAAGATTATCATACTTGATATTCTAGAGAGTTGAAGGAGATCCATAGGAGTTCGATAGATCGTCGCCCACCCGACGTTCGAACGAAGTGCAAGGAATACGTGGGAAGATCCAAAAGGTCTTCAACTTGATTTCGTTTCTCCGCACAACGAATCAAAGGTACAATCATAAACTCCTTCGTGTGAATTTATGTGATTTAATTGTGATACATGCATGAACACAAGATCCGGGAAAAACGACGAACCCGGGGACGGGGATAGACCGCGCGGTGGTGGTTGAAGACCACCGGACCGCCGGCGGTCTAGAGATCCCCGCCGGGATCGAGGAAAGCCCTCGGCTGGGAGCCGAGGGGGTGGCGGTCGAGCCTAGGGCTTCGACCGCTGGGGCGCACCAAGGAGAAGCCGCGGCTGGACGCCGCGGCTGGGGGCGATCGAGCCCTAGCTCGATCGCCGGGGGGAACCGCCGCGGGCTGGCGCCGCGGCTGGTGGCTCCCCCCACCTCCGGTGATGGCGGTGAGTCGCCGAACTCACCGCCGGGGGCTGCTGGGCAGCCCCACGCGATCGATCGATCGCGAGCCCCGACGGGGGCTCGGCTAGGGTTTAGCCGCGGGTTTATCCCGCGGCGATGCTCGGGTCGAGCCCGGCTCCGTTTGTTTGGTTCGCGTTCGTGGATCCGACTCGCGGGAGAAAATCGGCTGGGGGCGGGCTGCGTGTCTTCGGGCGCGTAGTCTCCAAAGGTCGGACTCCTGCGGATGAGTCGGTATCCGTGATCGGTTTCCGGCGACGGGATTTCGTTCGGGGTTATCGGTTCCGCAATTTTGATACCCCGGGACATCGAATCCCAGCAATTGGTATCAGAGCGTTTGGTTTCGTGTTCATGTATGTATTCAATTCTGTTCTACCTTGCAGGGATTCCGACTATCATGGTTTAATTAATTGTTAATTATTCGTTTAATTAATTGCTATTTATTTACCATGATTGTTCATTAAACTCTCGGACATGTCGAGATTCGTTTTGTGTGGATGAATGCTTGTAATAGTAAAAATTCGGGGGTTGACCGAATTTAGATTTATTATTATTGTTCTATGTTTTCCGGAAAATGTATAGGGTCGATTTCATGTATAGAATCGATACCGGAATTGTAAATTTATTTCTTGTAATTTATTTACGTTGGATCGATGCCGAGATGACCGCCGGAGAACGCGTGTGACGAAGAAGACGAAGAGGACGAAGGATCGGGGATCGATCAAACCCCTTGATCGACCCCAATCGATCGCCCAAGGGAAGGGGGCGTCGCGCCCCTTCGGCCGTGGGTCGTCGCCGGCGACGGTGGCGGCTGGCCGGCTGAGGTGGCGGCGGCGGGTGCTCCCTCCCGGTGGTCGGCCGATCAAGGTGGGGTGGTACGGGAACTCCCATCCCGTGCTACTCCTACCAAAGATTCACTTTCCTAATTGATTCGGTTTTCCTATTTGAGTTTTTCCTATTTTTGGGAATTCTCATGGATTAGGAAAAGAATTAATTGGAATTAATTTTATTCCTTATTCTATTATGGAAGTCTTCTAGAGTATTCCGAGTCCTACTTGGAATAGGATCCTAGAGATTTAATAGAATTAGAAAGGAATAATAATTAATTTAGGATTGATTTATTTCCTAATTGATTATTCCTATTTTATGGGAATTTTCATAGTAATGGAAATTAATTAATCTTGGAAAGTAGAAGAGTCCTAATTTATCTTATTTCCTTATTCTATTATAGAAGTCTTCTAGAATATTTCAAGTTTGACTTGGATAGATTATTCTAGAGATTTAATAGAATTAGATAGGAAAATAAATAAATAAAAAATATTAAAAATATTTAATTTTATTTTTGATTTATTCGATTGACTTAATTTTCGAATTGAGTATCTTTTGGATTTATTAAAAATAAATAGATTTAAATATTGGGATTAATATTCTCGTCACATGGAGCATTCAAGAACGAAGACTGAAGACTAGAAGAAGCATACGGAGATGGAATAAAGCCATGATAGTCGGAAAATAATTTTTCTAGCATTATTTTGACTATGTGCTATGTGCTTTATTACTTGTATGCATGCTTATGTGTTTAATTATGCATTAGATAGCGTATCCCTTTGTTATAAAAAACTAAGTGGGAGAGGGGATGGAAACATTCCCATGGTCTCCATTACTGTTCTCTTGGTGACTCTTATGGACTTTTGAAGTTCGTATAGATGTGTCATTGTAGGAGAATTCTTGTAATTCCTTTTACAAGAAACATTGATTAAGTTTATCAAACAATGCCTAATTTGTCTTTCTGAAACTGACTTCAAGTCGACTCATTCTCACCCCGGGGAGTGGAATGGAGCCAGAGCCACTTGGTCATGTGGATGACACAAATTAGAGACATTCGTACCATCCTTTTAAGGTGGATCGATTGTCTGCTCGGCTCCCTCATCTAATGAGAGATAGGGTTGTTCGCATGGTGAATCACTGGTTAGAAACTTCGAGTTTCACTTATGATTCCCCGCGTCTTGATTTACGAAATCGAATGCTTCAAGTAATTGGATGTCAATTGTATAAATCTTTTAGTGTAGTAAACGTCCACACTATCGTGGCTTGCTGCATTGAATGGGATTTTAGAACGATTGATGTAGACAGTTATAGAAGAAAGTGTTGGATCGTGTGTTAACGTAAACGTCCACACTATCGTGGCTTGCGGTAATATGCGAGTCCCAAAAATCTTCTTAGATACTGAGTAATGGTTTACACTTAGGTACGCTCTATAGTATTCTTCCCATCGAAGTAACGCTATAGTGATGTACGACCAAAGCAAATCTAATTGCTAAATCATTTGGATGGGTAAACGTCCACACTATCGTGGCTTGCCTTATCTGATGGGATTTTAGATGTAATTAGTGATTTAATGATATTATTAAAGGGAGATAATATCGGATATTAAATTAATTGTTTGTTTAAATGTGCTTATAGGTTTAGAGAATAGCTATGAATCCACTTGAGTTAACAACTATATTGATTGGAAGAGAAATTTAGACATTGTCCTGACTTCGGAGGAGTACAAGTTTGTACTCCATGAAGTATGCCCTGCTGAGCCCACGGCTGCCTCAACTGATGAGGAAAAACTGGAATATCGGAAGTGGAAAAAGGCTGATGAAATGGCTAGGTGTTATATTTTGGCTTCCATGTCAAATGTACTCCAAACCCAACATGAGTCAATGGACACTGCCTATGATATGATGTTTAACCTCAAGGAGATGTTTGGGGAGCAAGATCGTGCGGCAAGGCAAGAAGCCATGAGAGTCCTCATGTCGACTACTCAGTCTGAAGGAACGCCCGTAGAGGAGCACGTTCTCAAGATGATGAGTTTGTTGAATGAACTTGAGGTCCTAGGAGCTTCTATTGATGGTGAGACGCAAGTCGACATCATACTCCAGTCTCTGACCCCTAAGTTTGAGCAGTTTCGTATGAGCTATAATATGGGTAAACTATCTTATACTCTTGCGCAACTCCTGACTGAACTGAAGGCGGCAGAGGGGATCTACAAGAAGAGCAAGTCTCAAGCGCTTGTAGCTACCAAGTCCAAAGGCTTTAAGCCTGGTGGAGGTAGGGGCAAGAGAAGGTGTTGGAAATCGATATCCCGGAATTAATAAATTAATTAAAATTAATTATCTAATTAATTCCGACCGAAATCCTTCGGAGATCGAATATCCGGATTGTCAAAATTGCGGAACCGACAACCCAATCGAAATCCCTTCGCCGGAAAACAACCACGAACCACCGCGCGAGCCGGGCCCGACCGAACAACCACCGCTGCGGGATAAACCCGCGGCATGTCCAGCCGAGCCCCGCGAGGGGCTCGCGATCGAATACGATCGCCGGGGATGCACGCGCATCCCCGCGGGCTGCTCGTAGCAGCCCCCGGCGGTGAGTCCGGCGACTCACCGCCACTGTCGTGAAGGAGGGGCGTCCGCCCAGCGGACAGCCGCGGCACCAGCCCGCGGCGCCCCAGCGATCGACTCAAAGTCGATCGCACGCCCCGGCGTCCAGCCGGGGCTCCTCCTTTGCGCGATCGGCGATCGTGCCCTAAGGCCGATCGCCACCCTCGGCGTCCAGCCGAGGGTTTGATGCTCTCGATCCCGGCGGGGATCTCCCGACCTTCCGCGGTCCGGTGATCTTCGATCACCACCGCGAGGTCGATCCCCGTCCCCGGTTTCGTTCATCCCCGGATCTTGGTTCATGTGCATATGACGATAATTAAATTAAAATCATCGAGGGGTTCAACGATTTTACCTTTGTTCTCGTTGTACGGAGAAACGAGATCTATGAAGACCTTGAGACCTTCCCACGTATTCCTTGCACTAGCTCGAACGTCGGGTGGGCGACGATCTTCTGAACTCCATGGATCTCCCTCTCTACTTTCTCTCTCTAGAATTGTGATCTTCAAGTTATGAGAATAGAGAAGACCATGTAGTGCTTTTATAGGCTACGTAGGGGATCAAAAGGAGATTAAATATTGGGCTTCTAATATTGAAGATTAAATTGGGTCCAACCCAAATCCATTAATCCTTATCAATATTAATTTTATTTATTTTCCACTATATAAATAAAATTGCACTCCCAATATTAAACCATATTATATCAAATAATATTTCTCCGGTAGTATTATTTATTCCGTGTATTTAAGATATAAATATCCATGAATAAAATTAATTTATTGCTAATTAATTTATTCATCTCTTATAACCGAGACTAGTACCATTCAACCTTAATTATTATGCGGAACAAATCCACCAGCAGGGTTTACATAATAATTCCTTATGAACTCATCTCGGGGATATTATCAACCCTTACGGGATACACTTTCCCGTCAAGTATTCACGGCATGTCATATATAAAATATGGCGACCCAACTTAACCGGTAATTGACCCAGTAATTAAACCGGTCAATTCCTTTGGAAAATCAAAGTCACTTATATTAAATATACACACCCGCAATAGTATCGGGGATTAAGAATAAAATACACTGAGACTTAAATCGATTATCGCCGTCAATCCTAATCGATAAATCTCAAACGATCCGCTCAATACACCAAGTGTACAAGTGTGATAAAATAATTAAGATAAATTATTTTCTCTCTCACACAACGACTATACCGATGGATTGGTCCGTGTCCATCTAGGTCGTGAGCAACTGTTCGATTAAATACGAGTAACCGATAGTATGATCTTCTGTGCGCCCATGCACACCATACTAACTACAACGTATGAAATCCAGGACTATAATTTGCATATATTTAATTATAAATAATTAAACGCAAATGATTGTTTATTTAATTAAATAGATTAATGGCAATGGATCGTGAGTTTCCGTTACTTAAATCTAGACATTAAGTACACAACTCCAACAATCTCCCACTTGTACTAAGGTCTAGTCATTTCCTCCAAACTCCCGACTCCCATACTCATCACGTGCTTAAGTTGTACTTCCAAGAAGTACTATGTGAATGAGCAATCTAGGTTGCCGCTCTGAAGTTATCTTGGTGACTACAGCGTCGTCTCCCTCGACGATGACTCGTATCAGGTGGTACTTGCTCTATGTGTTATCTTACACTTATGGACTTGTGATTTTACCATTTGCCATCGCACCGCTATTTACATAGCCTCTGGCAAATTAAGAATCACATCTAAGTCCCAGAGATTATCCCGGAGTTATACCAAAACTTCCGCTGCCTCTGAGGCCGCTATTTGGTTACCCATGGCAGAGTTCGAAAAGCATCGTGGTTATCACTCTTCCATGTTAAAACTCCTTCTCATTCAATAGTGAAACACATAGCCTGATATCGACTTACACCGGTCCTCATTTGATTAGAAATCTAAGAGAATGTAATCCAAAGGAAATGTTTGTCTGCTCCGTAATCCAGAACATAGTTTCCAGTACTTCGAAAGTACTTAAAATGTTCATTACAGCAGTCGAGTATCCCTTTCCAGGATTACCTTGATATCCTCCCACTATACTAGCCGCATAGCAGATATCAGGTTCTCGTTTTCAACATCGCATTTATTAAGCTTTCCACACTTGAAGTGTAGGGAACCGCTTTCATTGCTTCTATCTCCTTTCGTGTTCCAAAACACATATCCTTAGATAGATGCATTCCGTATCTGAAAGGTAACATACCTTCCTCGGAATCTTGCATGTTAAAACGAACCATAATCATTTATATGTAAGATGTCCAGGAGAAGTACAATGTTCTTTCCTAGAGATCCAAGATCTCAAGAACATGTCCAACTTCTTCCTATATCTTTCATAATGATTTATACCAGACAACCATCATTTCATGTCTGATCACATCTTTACATTGTTTCCAATGATAAAATGTTATCTTCATAAAACCCGAGAAACACCACCTTGTTTCCATCACGTTTCCAATACACACGATTCGTCTATGCTTTGATGAATCCATAAAATGGACTATCTCATCAATTTGCAAGTACCACGAACCCAAAGCTTTGTTCCAATCCATAAATGGATCAACTAAGCTTGTACTCTAAATGATCTTGCCTTTTAGCAATAATCCTTATTGCTTTCCAAGAAGGCACATTTAGATCTAGTATTGCCTCCATGTAGATTCAGGGATTGATTTCATGTATACTAGGTCCAGAGTCCGAAAACTCTCTTAGTCTTATGAATATCTCCGGTTGATCCACAACCTCCCACTACAACGGCATTCCGGTGTATAAACAGTAATAACAGTAGGTGCAGTTTGTGGTGCACCGCTACTCGGTTCGGCTGGTTCTAAGTCTTAATCTTTCTCTCTCATTTCAAAGTATTACGTCACTTTGGGCTTGTGGTTCATCTAATAGTCTTCCTCTAAGAACCGGGCGTTAGAACTTATAACGTCCTTCTGGTTCATAGTACTATTGAACACACATCTTTTGTTCTTCTAGGATATTCTATAACCGCATTGAATGCGCCGTTGTTTCTAGACATATCCATAGAACATAGGTAGTTTCGTATAACTCATGCTTTTACTATTTCTATAAGAGTTCCATTTCTTATTTCCGACACACCATTTCTACACAAGAGTGTATGGTGTAGTCACTTGAGATCAAATCCCAATCTCTGATCAGTATGCCATGCATTCCTCAGACAGGCACTTGCCTCCGCGATTAGATCGCAGGCTTTCAATGGATATACCATGATGGTTCCCCACATTAGCTTTGTGTCCATTGACTTGTCAAAACACTTTGCTTTTGTGGCACATCGGGTATGCTAATCCATCTTTTCGAGTAATCATAAAATGAAGTACTCGTACCTTATTGTCTGAGTAAACAAAGGTCTGCATACATCAGAGTGAATCTATTCTAATACTTGTCCGGATCTTATACCTTATATCCATAAAGGATTGCTTAGTTATGTTATCTTCCAAATTAGATTCTTGGGTCGGAAGGTCCACTCCTTCAACTTAATTGATCAAAATATCAATTTTCGACCTTTGAACTTCTTATTTGAATAAACATGACTTAGCATAAGAATCCACAAGTATAAATGATTCATTACAGAAATATCTCTTAAAAGTAAAATGAGCTACATACTACGGTTCGTTGCATCGTGGTGGACTCAGGATTCATCATTTATATATTGCTAGCTAATGTACCAGAATAGATAATATCCTTATTTCTTCTTATAACCATCAAATGATTAAAAGAAATAAAATATCCATTCATTAGAAATCCAGAACAAAGTTCTTTCTAAAAGGTACATAAAAGCAATAACTCAAAATGAAATCCTATATAATTGTCCTCCACTGCAACAGCTGCCTCCTCAACAGCATTGCCCATGTAGACTACGATTTCTTCTTTTCCAAGTCGTCGGGTTTCCTGGAACCCTTGCATTTAAAATGCACATACCGTCAGTGGTTCCATATCTACACACCAGGTTCCGGTAGATAATACCACTGACTATGTTTTACGACTAAAGAAGATTTCGTACTTTCTTTGAGAGGATAATCAGACTTCCAGTACCCAGACTGTTTGCATCGAGAATTCTTGCCTATTGGCTTTCTCGTCCCATCTCGTGATCCAAGAAACTTAGGACCACTGGGTTTCTTTGCTTGCTTTTCCTATCCCCGGGTTTTGCCCTTAGGTTCGAAACCTTTGGCATTGGCTACAAGAGCTTGCGATTTCCGTCTCAACTCGTCCAAAAGGTCCATCATCTCAAAAACGTGTTTAAGCGTTTCCTTGAATCGACTGGCCTTTATGAGTATCCTCATCGCCTCTTGTCTAGCCTCTACATCATGTCTAAACATCTTCTTGAGTTTGAACATGATAAAATCAGTTCTTTTCTCATCAGTTAAGACATTGGTAGGCTCGGGAGAACAAAGCTTACTTGAGTACAAACTTGTACTCTTTAACAGTCTGGGCAATGTCCAGATCTCTATTCCAATCAATACATTCAGGGACCAATGAGTTAAATTCCTCAAGTACCACATAATGTGGGTTCAAAGCCATCTCCTAATCTATGAGCACATATAACAATAAACAATCGATTTAATATCCGATATTATCTCCCTCAAATAATATCATTAAACCACTAATCACATCTAAAATCCCATCAGGTAAGGCAAGCCACGTGGTGTGGACGTTTACCCACCCAAACGACTTAGCAATTAGATTTTCTTTGGTCATACATCACTTATAGCGGAACCTCGTGGGGAGGAATACTATAATGCGTATCTAAGTGTAAACCATTACTCAGTACCAAAGTAAATCGTTTGGAATTGCTACATCACCGCAAGCCACGTGGTGTGGACGTTTACGACAACTTCACAACTTTTTCACAATTTCTTACAACTGTCTACATCAATTAATCCAAAATCCGTCAGTATAGCAAGCCACGTGGTGTGGACGTTTACTACACCAAGAGACTTTTATAATTGACTCCCAATTACTTGATCCATTCGATCTTGTAAATCAAGACGCGGAGAATCATAAGTGAAACTCGAAGTTTCTAACCAGTGATTCACCATGCGAACAACCCTATCTCTCATAAACGAGGGAGCCGAGCAGACAATCGATCCATCTATAAAAGAATGGTACGAAGGTCTCTAATTTGTGTCCTCTACATGACCAAGTGGCTTTGGCTCCATTCCACTCCCCGGGGTGAGAATGAGTCGACTTGAAATCAGCTTTGGAAAGACAAATTAGGCATTGTTTGATAAACTTAATCAATGTTTCTCGTAAGAGGAATTATAAGAACTCTCCTCCAATGACTTATCTATATAAACTTCAAAAGTTTATAAAAGTCACCAAGAGAGCAGCAATGGAGACCATGGGTATGTTTCCATACCCTCTCCCACTTAGCTTTTTACAATAAAGGGATACGCTATCTAATGCATAATTAAATACACATAAGCATGCATACATGAAATAAAGCACATAAATATTATCACATAGTCAAAATAATACTAGAATATTATTTTCCGACTATTATGGCTTTATCGCATCTCCGTACGCATCTTCTAGTCTTCAGTCTTCGTTCTTGAATGCTTCATGTGACGAGAATATTAATCCCAATATTTAAATCTATTTATTTTCAATTAATCCAAAAGTTACTTAATTCGAAAATTAAGTCAATCGAATATATCAAAAATAAAATTAAATATCATTAATATTTTTATTTATTTATTTTCCTTTCTAATTCTATTAAATCTTTAGAATCCTATCCAAGTCAAACTTGGAACATTCTAGAAGACTTCTATAATAGAATAAGGAAATAAAATAAATTAGGACTCCTAATCCTTTCCAAATTAATTCCTTTCCTAATCTATTAAAAATTCCATAAAGGAATAATTAAATAGGAAAAATTAATTAAGGACCATTAGAACTTTCCAAATTAATTATTTTCCTAATCCATTAAAAATTCCATAAAGGAATAATTAAATAGGAAAAATGAATTAATTCTAAATTTATTCTTTTTCCTATACCATGAAAATTTCCAAGAATAGGAATAATCAATAAGGAAAAAATAAATTTATACTAAATTTATTCTTTTCCTATTCCATGAGAATTCCCAAAAATAGGAATACTCAAAATAGGAAAACCGAACAATTTAGGAAAGTCGGATCTCGGCGGGAGAGCACGGGTTGGGAGTCCCCGCGCCCCACCACCTTCGATCGCCGGCCTCGGAGCACCGCCGCCGCCGCCCCCATCCGGCCAGCCACCTTGCCGGCGGCATCAAGACCAAGAGGGCTTCGCGGGCAGCCCCTTTGTGGTCGATCGATCCTACGGGATCGGCCATGGGGTTGGCCGATCCGGAGCCCTCTCTCTCTTCGTCTCCTTCGTCACATGTCTTCTTCCGGCGGTCGTTTCGGCATCGATCCAACGTAAAATAAATTACATAATTTAATTACAATTATCCGGTATCGATTCTATACATGAAATCGACCCTATACATTTTCCGGAAAAAATAGAACGTAATAATAAATCCTAAATTCGGTCAACCCCCGAATTTTTACTATTACAAGCATTCACCACACATAAAACGAATCTCGACATGTCCGAGAGTTTAATCAAAACATATTATGACAATAATTAACGAAAAAATTATATCTAGCCATAATAGTCGGAAACCCTGCAAGGTAGAACAATTTATCGCATATACACATGAACTAGAACCAACGCTCTGATACCAATTGTTGGAAATCGATATCACGGAATTAATAAATTAATTAAAATTAATTATCTAATTAATTCCGACCGAAATCCTTCGGAGATCGAATATCCGGATTGTCAAAATTGCGGAACCGACAACCCAATCGAAATCCCTTCGCCGGAAAACAACCACGAACCACCGCGCGAGCCGGGCCCGACCGAACAACCACCGCCGCGGGATAAACCCGCGGCATGTCCAGCCGAGCCCCGCGAGGGGCTCGCGATCGAATACGATCGCCGGGGATGCACGCGCATCCCCGCGGGCTGCTCGTAGCAGCCCCCGACGGTGAGTCCGGCGACTCACCGCCACTGTCGTGAAGGAGGGGCGTCCGCCCAGCGGACAGCCGCGGCACCAGCCCGCGGCGCCCCAGCGATCGACTCAAAGTCGATCGCACGCCCCGGCGTCCAGCCGGGGCTCCTCCTTTGCACGATCGGCGATCGTGCCCTAAGGCCGATCGCCACCCTCGGCGTCCAGCCGAGGGTTTGATGCTCTCGATCCCGGCGGGGATCTCCCGACCTTCCGCGGTCCGGTGATCTTCGATCACCACCGCGAGGTCGATCCCCGTCCCCGGTTTCGTTCATCCCCGGATCTTGGTTCATGTGCATATGACGATAATTAAATTAAAATCATCGAGGGGTTCAACGATTTTACCTTTGTTCTCGTTGTACGGAGAAACGAGATCTATGAAGACCTTGAGACCTTCCCACGTATTCCTTGCACTAGCTCGAACGTCGGGTGGGCGACGATCTTCCGAACTCCATGGATCTCCCTCTCTACTTTCTCTCTCTAGAATTGTGATCTTCAAGTTATGAGAATAGAGAAGACCATGTAGTGCTTTTATAGGCTACGTAGGGGATCAAAAGGAGATTAAATATTGGGCTTCTAATATTGAAGATTAAATTGGGTCCAACCCAAATCCATTAATCCTTATCAATATTAATTTTATTTATTTTCCACTATATAAATAAAATTGCACTCCCAATATTAAACCATATTATATCAAATAATATTTCTCCGGTAGTATTATTTATTCCGTGTATTTAAGATATAAATTTCCATGAATAAAATTAATTTATTGCTAATTAATTTATTCATCTCTTATAACCGAGACTAGTACCATTCAACCTTAATTATTATGCGGAACAAATCCACCTGCAGGGTTTACATAATAATTCCTTATGAACTCATCTCGGGGATATTATCAACCCTTACGGGATACACTTTCCCGTCAAGTATTCACGGCATGTCATATATAAAATATGGCGACCCAACTTAACCGGTAATTGACCCAGTAATTAAACCGGTCAATTCCTTTGGAAAATCAAAGTCACTTATATTAAATATACACACCCGCAATAGTATCGGGGATTAAGAATAAAATACACTGAGACTTAAATCGATTATCGCCGGCAATCCTAATCGATAAATCTCAAACGATCCGCTCAATACACCAAGTGTACAAGTGTGATAAAATAATTAAGATAAATTATTTTCTCTCTCACACAACGACTATACCGATGGATTGGTCCGTGTCCATCTAGGTCGTGAGCAACTGTTCGATTAAATACGAGTAACCGATAGTATGATCTTCTGTGCGCCCATGCACACCATACTAACTACAACGTATGAAATCCAGGACTATAATTTGCATATATTTAATTATAAATAATTAAACGCAAATGATTGTTTATTTAATTAAATAGATTAATGGCAATGGATCGTGAGTTTCCGTTACTTAAATCTAGACATTAAGTACACAACTCCAACAGAAGGAAGCTAGCCGGGAAACCCAGTGGTATCAAGAGGACTGTACCACGAGTGGGGGCTGCAAAGCCAAGGGGCAAGTGCTTCCGATGCAACAAGTCTGGACACTGGAAGTCTGAATGTCCTCTCAGAGGGGTTCCAGAAAACCCGGCGACTTAGAGAAGGAGAGTTCGAGTCTACACGGGCAAAAGCTGTAGAGGAGGCAGCTGTTGCGGTGGAAGACATTTATCTGCTTTAGTAGTTAAATAGGATTTCATTTCAAAATTATTGCATTATGTACCCTCTGAATGGATATTTTATTTCTTTAATCATTGGATGATTTTGATAAGAAATGATGGCATTATCTATTCTGGTACATTAGATAGCAATATATGAATGATAGATCCTAAGTCTACCACAATGCAACAAACCGTTCTATAACTTGTTTTACTTGATTAGATATGTTTAATCATTATACTTGTGAATTCTTGTACTTAGTAGTATTTTCAAATAAAATTCAAAAGGTCGAAATTGATTTGATCAATTATAGTTGAAGGAATGGACCTTCCGACCTGAGAATTGAATTTGGAGGATAATACATCTAAGCAAACCTTTCTTCATAAAGGATAGGATTCGGACTAAGTATTGGAAATGATTAAATATGCAGACACATGTGTGAATTAGAAAGGCACGAGTAGTTCTTTTTCCAAGAATACTCAAATGGATTAGAGTACTTAAATGTGCCATAAAAGCAAAGTGTTTTGACTAGTCAATGGACACAAAGCTATTATGGGGAACCATTAAAGTATATCCATTAGAAGCCTGCGACTCGGTCGCGGAGGCCATCGCCTATCTAAATAACACATAGCATAATCAAAGATTGGGATTCAATCCCAAAGGGCCGCACCATACACTTACGTGTAGAGATGGTGCGTTGAAAATAAGAAATGGAAATCTAAAAGTAAAAGAGAACAAGTTGTTCGGAACTACCTATGTTCTATGTATGTTTCTGGAGACAATAACACATTCTGTGTGATTGTAGGATATCCTAGATGAACTAAGTATTGTGCATTCTATAGTACTGTGAACCAGAGGGACGTCTTTCGTTCGGTTCATAGAAGAAGACTATTAGATGAACCACAAAGCCTGAACTGAATTAATACCTTGAAATGAGAAAAAGGACAAAAGACTGGGAACCAGCCAAGCCGAGTAGAAGTACACCACACACTGCACCTATTGTTATTACTGTTATACACCGGGACGCCATTGCAGTGGGAGGTTGTTGAACAACCGGAGATATTCATAAGACTAGAAGAGTTCGGACTCTGGATCTAGTAAACATGAAATCGATCCCTAGCTCTGCATAAAGGCAGTACTAGATCTAAATGAGCCTGCTTGGAAGACAATAGATTATTGTTAAGAGGCTAGATCATTTAGAGTACGAGTTTAGTAAATCCATTTATGGATGGTTACAAAGCTGTGAATCGTGGAACTTGCGAATTGATGAGATAATCCATTCGATGGATTCATCAAAAGGCAGAGACGATAGGTGTATTGGAGACGTAATGGAAACAAGGTGGTGTTTCTCGGAGATTTTATGTAGATAATATTTTATCATTGGCAACAATGTAAAGATATTGTCAGACATAAAAATTAATGGTTGTCTAAATAAATAAATCGGGATATAAGATTAAGAAGAAGTTGGAGCATGTTCTTGAGATCTTATGATCTAGGGATAAGAACATTGTACTTCTCCTGGATATCTTATACGATTATGGTTTGTTTTAACATGCATAATTCTGAGAAAGGTTTTTGCCTTTCAGAGACAGAATATGTATATCTATCTAAGGTCATGTGTTTCGAACACATTAAGGAGACAGATGATGCTAAGCATTTTTCTACACCTCGTGTGGAAAGCTTAAATGCAATGTTAGAAAACAAGAATCTGATATCAACTATGCGGTTAGCGTAGTGGGAGGATATCATGAGTAATCTGGACAAGAGATTTTCAGAAATCTTCTTAGATTACACATTCTTAGATCTAAAATCAGAGAAGGGCCAGAGTAAGTCGATATCAGGCTATGTGTTCACTTTTGGAAAAGGTGGAACCTTTAATATGAAAGAGTGATAAGCAGGATGCTTCTCGGACTCTCTCATAACCGAATAGTGTTGGTGATTTAAGTGAAATCGCTGTCCATTTAATGTAATTGGAATCATTCAAGGCTTCGGATTAAATCTAGTCAATATAATATAATTTTGGAGAAGTGTGGAGTACACGGTTATATAAAATTGATATGGTTTAAGTATTTGAATAAGCATAATAATGTATGTCGAGTGTGATCTCGTGGTTGCATGGTTGCATGGCTAGATGATGAGATTACATCATTAATATGATGCAAATTCGAAATTGCATGTCTTCCCATGCAAAACAACATGAATAGGTGCCAAAGTGAAAGGGTATATTCACTAAAAGGTACCTATACATGAATAGGTGTCGAATGAAAAGGTACCTTTTCATAAATGTACCTATTCGACCAAGAGGTGCTTATATTCAAATGAAAGGGTGTCTACTACCTATATAAGGAAGTAAAATTCATTTGATAAATACACTTGAGAACACACTTGAAAACACCTACAAAAATAAGAAGCTTTGAAGAAACGAATAAAGCGGAATATTCCATAAGTTGCTCGTGTTCTAAGCCTAAGACTCGAGTGTTGATATTGTCTTATCCTGCGAGGGATTTCGTGATACCCAGGCTTATAGGGTCGAAATACTCTTTAAGGAAAGCGTTGCTACGCGATTCAATATTTATCCAAGCCTCTATATCTTTCAGTAACACCCTAAATTTTACAACAATCTTAAAGAGTATTTTCACATACTGAAAGATGGAGTCCGTTCGAGAGATGAACATCAAGTTTGGCAACTTGGAGAAATTTGAAGGCGTGAATTTTTGAAGGCGTATGTTTAAAGCACTCCTCAACCGGAGCAAGTGGAAAACAAAATACCGGAGGCAACTCGGAAATGGTGCAAGTGGGACAACGACGAATATATATGTCATGGGCATATATTGAACGGTATCTCTGAACTCTCATTTTACATTTATCAAAATGTTGAATCTGCTAAAATATTATGAGATGTTCATGCTTAATATTATTAATAAAAATAATGATTATGTGCTTATGACTTCTTCGAACTTAAATGATTCATGATTGTGGCATGTTAGATTAAGACATGTTTTTATAAGCGTATGATTGAAATGTCAAAACTATATTTAATTTTTGTCATGAACTTAGAAGAAAATAAGTGTAATACATGCATGCTAACTAAAATTGTTAGGCAGTTTTTTAAAGATGTTCAACGTGAATCTTATATGCTTGAACTTGTGCATAGCGACTTATGTGATTTTCATGCTACACCTTCGTTGGGGAATAAGAAATACTTAGTAACTTTCATAGATGATTATTCTAGATTTTGATATGTATTTCTGCTAAGTACTAAAGATGAAGCGCTAGAAAAGTTTAAAGTATTTAAAAATGAAGTTGAACTACAACAAGAATGCATGATTAAAAAATTAAGAACCGATAGGGGAGGTGAATATTATGATTCTGTTTTATTTGAATCATGTGGTATTATACATAAAATTACTGCTCCTTATACTCCTCAACAAAACGGTATATCCGAAAAAAAAGAACCGAGTACTATAAAAAAAATGGTAAATTCCATGTTACTCTATTCAGGTCTGAATAGTGTATTCTGGGGAGAAGTCGTGTTAACGGCTTTCTATTTTTTAAATAGGGTTCCTAACAAAAGGAACAAGGTTACTCCCTATGAACTTTGGTACAAAAAGAAGCCTAACCTGAATTATCTTAAGGTTTGGGGCTGTCGGGCAGTCGTAAGACAACCGGATCCCAAAAGGAAAACTTTGGGAGAAAGAGGCATTGATTGCATCTTTGTTGGATATGCTGTGCATTCCAAGGCATATCGATTCTACTTGATTGAGCCGAATGATTCAGTAGCGATTCATTCCATCATAGAATCAAGGGACGCCATATTTGATGAAACTAGATTCTCGTCAATAGTTAGGACCAAGGATCTGGTGCCTAAGGTGGCTGAAAGTAAGGAATTAACCTTGCCCGAGCCTGAGTCGCTTGAACCTCGTCGAGGCACGAGGATAAGGACTAAGAAATCGTTCGGTCTCGATTTCCAGACCTTTATGGTTGAAGGATCAAGGGACGAAGTTGGCTTCCAATACTCGTATTGCTATCATGTTGATGATGAGCCTAAGACATACGAGAAAGTCATGAAATCACAAGATGTTGCATTTTGGAAAGAATCCATCAATGATGAGATGGATTCCATTATGGGAAACAACACTTGGGTGATTGCTGATTTACCTAACGGTTGCAAACCATTAGGATGCAAGTGGATCTTCAAGAAGAAGATGAAAGTCGATAGTTCAATCGAAAAGTATAAAGCCCGATTGGTTATTCAAGGCTTTAGGCAAAAGGAAGGCATTGTTTATTTCGATACCTATGCCCTTGTTGCGAGAATAATTACGATTAGATTATTGATAGCTTTGGCTGCAATAAATAATCTAGTGATCCATCAAATGGATGTAATAACGGAATTCCGTAACGGCGAGGTAAAGGAGGAGATTTACATGAAATAAACCGGAAGGGTTTGTTATGCTTTGTAATGAGCATAAAGTGTGTAAACTCGTTAAATCTTTGAATGGATTGAAACAAAGCACTTGAGAGTTAGACATAGTGCGATCATGAGTTGATCACTCATGGGGTAATCTCTATAGATTTTGTGAAATCACAACATTATCTCGCTGATCATTTGACCAAGGAATTAGCGAGGGACTTGGTAGCAAAGTCGGTAATTGGGATGGGTTTTAAGCCTCTCTGAATCTTCAAATATGGGATAACAAATTCATTTCTAATTGTATTAGAACCAGAATTCAATTGGGAAGCCTATATTTGAGATTGAAACACATGAAAATTATCCCAAAAGAATGTGTTTGAACCTGCATGAAAAGGTTGGAGTAATTCTTAATGAGTCTTTTGAAAAAGTGCATTGTGCGGGTGCACGAAGAAAAGATTCACCTATATGAGTGTGAAGTGTGGCAACTTCAAGAGTCGTGGCTGAGCTCTATAAACACTCATGAATGGATAGGGACACAAGGCCTATTTTGTGTCGGATTTACTTATGGAATTGTTTAAACTTGTGTGTGTTTTATCTTCATGTATTCAGATGGGTTGAACGGTTCAATCTTTAAGACACCGTGATTCTCGAATATATGTAAAGTATAATTCACTACGATGAAAATTCAATCTTTAAGACATTTTCATCTTACGCACGAGTTTGGTTTTATTATTTGTTGAATTTGTATGATTCAAGGATTGCACTTAAATGGGGGAGGATTGTTGGTGATTTAAGTGAAATCGCTGTCCATTTAATGTAATTGGAATCATTCAAGGCTTCGGATTAAATCTAGTCAATATAATATAATTTTGGAGAAGTGTGGAGTACACGGTTATATAAAATTGATATGGTTTAAGTATTTGAATAAGCATAATAATGTATGTCGAGTGTGATCTCGTGGTTGCATGGTTGCATGGCTAGATGATGAGATTACATCATTAATATGATGCAAATTCGAAATTGCATGTCTTCCCATGCAAAACAACATGAATAGGTGCCAAAGTGAAAGGGTATATTCACTAAAACGTACCTATACATGAATAGGTGTCGAATGAAAAGGTACCTTTTCATAAATGTACCTATTCGACCAAGAGGTGCTTATATTCAAATGAAAGGGTGTCTACTACCTATATAAGGAAGTAAAATTCATTTGATAAATACACTTGAGAACACACTTGAAAACACCTACAAAAATAAGAAGCTTTGAAGAAACGAATAAAGCGGAATATTCCATAAGTTGCTCGTGTTCTAAGCCTAAGACTCGAGTGTTGATATTGTCTTATCCTGCGAGGGATTTCGTGATACCCAGGCTTATAAGGTCGAAATACTCTTTAAGGAAAGCGTTGCTACGCGATTCAATATTTATCCAAGCCTCTATATCTTTCAGTAACACCCTAAATTTTACAACAAATAGCAGCCTCAGAGGCAGCGGAAGTTTTGGTTAGGTTCCGGGATAACCTCTAAGACTTGGAAATGACTCTTAGTTTATCAAAGGCTATTTTATAGCGGTGCATGATAAACTGGAAGAAGTCATAAGTCTAAAAGTGATGATAACACATAGTGCAAGTACCACCTGATACGAGTCATCGTCGAGGGAGACGACGTAGTAGTCACCAAGATAACTTCAGAGCGGCAACCTAGAGTGCTCATTCACATAGTACTTCTCGGAAGTACACCTTAAGCACGTGATGAGTATGGGAACCGGGAGTTTGGAGGAAATGGCTAGACCTTAGTACAAGTGGGAGATTGTTGGAGTTGTGTACTTAATGTCTAGATTTAAGTAACGGTAAACTCCCGATCATAGCATTTAATCTATTAAATTAACAAATAATTGTTTTGCGTTTAATTATTATTAATTAAATATATGCAAATTATAGTCCTGGATTTTATACGTTTTAGTTAGTATGGTGCAAGCATGGGCGCACAGAAGATCATACTATCGGTTACTCGTATTTAATCAAACAGTTGCTCACGACCTAGATGGACACGGACCAATCCATCGGTATAGTCGTTGTGTGAGAGAGAAAATAATTTATCTTAATTATTTTATCACACTTGTACACTTGGTGTATTGAGCGGATCGTTGAGATTCATCGATTAGGATTGCCGGCGATAATCGATTTGAGTCTCAGTGTATTTTATTCTTAATCCCCGAAATTATTGCGGGTGTATATATTTAATATAAGTAACTTTGATTTACCAAAGGAATTAACCGATTTTATTATTGGGTTAATTTCCGGTTAAGTTGGGTCACTATATTTTATATATGACATGCCGTGAATAATTGACCGGACAGTGTATCCCGTAAGGGTTGATAATATCCCCGAGATGAGTTCATAAGGAATTATTGTGTAAACCTCATGAGTGGATTCGTTCCGCACAATAATTAAGGTTAAATGGTACTAGTCTCAGATTAAAGAGATGAATAAATTAATTAGCAATAAATTAATTTTATTCATGGATATTTAATTCTTAAATACACGGAATAAATAAATACTACCGGAGAAATATTATTTGAAATAATATGCTTTAATATTGGGAGTGCAATTAATTTATATAGTGGAAAATAAATTAATTAATATTGATAAGGATTAATGGACTTGGGCAGTGGGCTCAATTTAATCTTCAATATTGGAAGCCCAATATTCCACCTCATTTAGATCCCCTACGTAGCCTATAAAAGCACTACATGGCCTTCATAAATCATAAGACAAGATTATCATACTTGATATTCTAGAGAGTTGAAGGAGATCCATAGGAGTTCGATAGATCGTCGCCCACCCGACGTTCGAACGAAGTGCAAGGAATACGTGGGAAGATCCAAAAGGTCTTCAACTTGATTTCGTTTCTCCGCACAACGAATCAAAGGTACAATCATAAACTCCTTCGTGTGAATTTATGTGATTTAATTGTGATACATGCATGAACACAAGATCCGGGAAAAACGACGAACCCGGGGACGGGGATAGACCGCGCGGTGGTGGTTGAAGACCACCGGACCGCCGGCGGTCTAGAGATCCCCGCCGGGATCGAGGAAAGCCCTCGGCTGGGAGCCGAGGGGGTGGCGGTCGAGCCTAGGGCTTCGACCGCCGGCGCGCACCAAGGAGAAGCCGCGGCTGGACGCCGCGGCTGGGGGCGATCGAGCCCTAGCTCGATCGCCGGGGGGAACCGCCGCGGGCTGGCGCCGCGGCTGGTGGCTCCCCCCACCTCCGGTGATGGCGGTGAGTCGCCGGACTCACCGCCGGGGGCTGCTGGGCAGCCCCACGCGATCGATCGATCGCGAGCCCCGACGGGGGCTCGGCTAGGGTTTAGCCGCGGGTTTATCCCGCGGCGATGCTCGGGTCGAGCCCGGCTCCGTTTGTTTGGTTCGCGTTCGTGGATCCGACTCGCGGGAGAAAATCGGCTGGGGGCGGGCTGCGTGTCTTCGGGCGCGTAGTCTCCAAAGGTCGGACTCCTGCGGATGAGTCGGTATCCGTGATCGGTTTCCGGCGACGGGATTTCGTTCGGGGTTATCAGTTCCGCAATTTTGATACCCCGGGACATCGAATCCCAGCAGGGCTGGTGCCGTCACCTCCCCACCGCGACGGTGGGGGCTTCTCCACGGCGGGCAGCAGGTCGCCGGACATCGGTTCGTGTGATCTCCGGCGAAAGGTTCGTTCGGGTTATCGGTTCCGCAACTTTGATAACCCGGGATATCGAATTCCAACAATCAACGAACATCTGGTCCTTTGGACTATATTACATATCTCAATTCGTTTTCTTAGGGTATCCTATAAACAGCCGAATATCTGTACAAGTTTCCAAAGGAATCAAGTTCAGGATAAACGCCGCTGTTTCCAAGCCATATCCCAAAAACGAATTAGGTAACTCCGAATAACTCATTGTCTACTTTCCCATATCTATAAGAGTCCTATTCCTTCTTTACAACACATTATTTTGCGGAGGCATAAATGGTGTAGTCTGTCGGGAGTTAATCCCATTTTCTGATAAGTATGCCTTACTCCTCAAAGAGGTCTGCACATATCAGAGCGAATCAACTCTAGTACTTTCTTGGATCTTTTCCCTTTAACCGTAAAGGGTTGCTTGGTCATTTAAACTTCCAAGTATGATTCGAAGGTTGGAAGGTCCTTTCCTTCAACCTAGCTGAGTAGTCCATCAGCTTTCACCCTTTGAATCGTACTCAAGTTAAAATGATCTATCCTAAGATTCCATAAGTACATTTGATTCATCCTAGAAGGATCTTTACTCTTATATGGGTTTGATAATGTGTTATCTGCTCTGGTGTGTTGCATCGTGGAAGAATATGGATTTAGCATTAAATTGTCTGTCAATGTACCAGAATGGATAACAACCCCATTTCCTACTCTGAAAAGTATGAAACTATCAGAAGAAACAGAATATCCATTCTAAGCCAATTTAGAAATCTGAAATGAAAATTCTTTCTAAATGCCGGCACACAAAGACAATTTATCAGAACTAAAATCCTACGGTTAAAACATTTAACATCTCCCACTGCAATGGCTGTTACCTTAACAGTATTCCCCATGTAGGTTATAACTTCTTCCTTTCTAAGTCTCCGGGTTTCCTGGAACCCCTGCATTTAGGTGCAAACATGATTAGTGGTTCCCGTATCCACACACCAGGTACTGGTGGATAACACCACTGAGCATGTTTCGGTGACTAAGGAAAAGTCAACTTCTTGTTGCTTGAGAGGACAATCAAAACTCCCAGTATCCAAACTGCTTACAACGGAAGCACTTGCCCCTTGGGCTTGCTTGTCCCATTCCGTGGTCCAGATATATTAGGCCCACTGGGTTTCCGTATTTGCTTCTTCTTCCTTTTGCCGCCCGAAGGCCTAGGAAGAGTCAACTTCTCAGCCATAAGTGCTTTGAGGACCCTTTAAAGATTCTCTCAGCCGCTAGAAGTTCAATCAGGGGCTCCGCCAATGAGTAAGACCCCTTATTCATATTATAGTTCAGGCGGAACTGCTCAAAACTTCTTGGCAGATACTGGAGCACAATATCGACTTGGGTTACCCCATCGATAATTTCTCCCAGAATCTCTATCTCATTAAGATAGCTCATCATTCTAAGAACGTGATCCCTCACGGGCGTTCTTTCCGACATGATTGCCGTCATGAGTTGCCTCATTTCACTTTGCCCGGCTGTCCTGTCCTGATAACCAAAAACTTCTTGAGGTTAAGCATCATATCATAGGTAATGGTCATGGCATGATCTTGATGTCACAGCACATTTGACATGAAAGTCATAATTGCTCTGCGTCATCTCATAGCCTTGATCCATTTCCAATGAGCTTCCTTTCCTCAGTAGTGGAAGCATCATTTGGTTCAGCAGGTCAATTGACTTGGAGTACATATTTATACTCCTCTACAGTTAGAACAATGTCCAAGTTTCTTTTCCAATCCATACAATCAGGTTCAGTGAGTTTGTTGACTTTTAATGGGAATAATACCATATAAAACAAACAATGAGTTTAATTCGATATCATTTCCCTCAAGTGATATCATTAAACTACCAATCATTTCCAAAATCCCATCAGACATAGCAAGCCACGTTCTTGTGGACGTTTACCAGTCCAAATGATTTTATGATTGGATTTCACTTCGGTCGTACATCATTATAGCAGTGACTCCGATGGGGAGGATACTATAAAGCGTACCTAAGTGTATACCATTTCTCAGTACTAAGTCCACCGCTCGGGAACTAGATGCCCACCGCAAGCCACGTTCTTGTGGACGTTTACGTTGACATGCGGTCCTCCACGACTTTCTATAACTGTCGAGCCTCAATTAATCCCATTTAGCAAGCCACGTTCTTGTGGACGTTTACTAAAACAAACAACTTTATTAATTGAATCTCACTTATTTAAATGTCATAGAATCTTAATTAACCCAAAGTACCGTTTCCATTCAGCAAGCCACGATAGTGTGGACGTTTACTAAACCAAACAACTTTGTTAATTGATTCTTACATTTATTAAATTTCACAATTTATTAATCAAAGCTTGATATCTCGTAAGTGAAACTCGAAGTTTCTAACCAGCGATCAATCATGCAATTGAGCTCTATCTCTCACAATGTGAGGGAGCCAATCAGACAATCGATCTAGTCATCGAATGACTCGAAAGTCTCTAATCTGTGTCATCGACATAACCAAGCGCTTTGGCTCCATTCCACTCCCCGGGGTGAGAATGAGTCGAGTTGAAATTAGTCTTTGAGAAACAAATTAGGCACTGCTTTTTGAGAAATATAATTGTTCAATTTTATAAGTGGAATTTTAATTCGAATTTTGATCAAGTGATGTTCGTGTACCGACTTTATCCGATAGGGAGGATAACACTAAAGCCAACTCGTAAGTCGATACACAACACTTTCAAAACAGAGAATGGAGACCGCGGGATTGTTTCCAATCCCTCTCCCACTTAGTATTTTACGATAGGGATAACATGCACAAATAAGTAAAGCACAATAAAAGCACGTAAAAATTCTTCGATGCACGTCTTCTCGTATCTTCGTCTCGTTGCTCGTCTCGGTCTCGATCCACCACCGACTCGTCTAAGTGCCAAGAGACGAACCCCTCCCACTGGAGTATCATCCTAGGCCTCGACGAGCGACCCGTGGTGTCCGTCGAACCCCCGCGCCGCTGCTGCCAAGTATCCAGCGAAACGACGACCGCCGTTTGCCCTTCAGCAGCTCGCGGGTTCGACTTCTCGACCCTCGTTCGTCCGACCTCCGATCTTCTCTCGATCCACCAAGTAGCAATAACATTACAAGGTAAAACATACTACTTCTGGCATCGATCCTATAAAGGTTGATCGATCCTATACATCCGGATAAAACGAAAAATGAAAAATAGAACCTAAATGACTCAACCCGTCGTTTTAACTATTACATACATGCAACGATTTCAAAACCAAAACTGATCTCGACAAGCCCGAGAGTTTAACAAACCACAAACATTAAAGCACAAACACATGGCCATAATAATCGGGTTCGAACCTGCAAAACAAATCTCGCAAAAATACAACGAACGTGCAAAACCTCGCTCTGATACCAATTGTTGGAAATCGACTACCCGGGAAACGTTCGTTCGATCGCTCGAACATCCGAACGCCCCCAGTCGACCTCCACGTCCGTTACTTCGTCCGCGTGACAGACCGTGTCCCGAATCACGCCCAGCCGTCGCCCCGGAGGACAACCGCGCGAAACGGGTCTGGTCTGCCTCAATCGGCGCCCGCCGATTGCAGACCAGCGGTCGCTGGAGGAGCTGCAAACGGCGACCGCCGTTTGCCCTCTGGCGACCGCCGTTTGTCCGCGAACAGCAACGCGACGTTGCTGTTCCGGGCTCGTTTTTGGTCCGTTGTTCCTCTTCCGACCACCGATCCGGAGGTCCTCGACCTCCCAGTAGTCGAGGAACACATACCACGACTCCCGAAACCCGATCGTTCGTCCGATGTATTTTTAACGAAATCAGAGATCGAAAACGCGGAATTAGGTTCGATCTCATACCTTTTTCGCGTGATTCGGAGGAGCCGAATTGTTGAGACCTTAGACGTTTCTAGCGTATGCCTCTTCCCGATTCCAGCCGTTGTGTGGGCAACGATCTGCTGGATTCTCCTTTTCTGCTCTCTCTTCGCAAAACCAGCGCAAGAATAATTTTTCTTTCTCAAAAATATAATTGCGCTAAGCAATTAATTTCATCAGAAAAAAATAACTGCGTTAACTCTTTTATTTAAACAGAGAAAAATATAATTGCGCTAAGCATTTTAATTTCTCTGCTGAAATAATAGTTGCGGCGTTTCTTATGTTTAAGAGAGGGCAACGGGGTGGTTTAAATAGAGTTACACTAGGGACCTCTTAGGTAAATAAATCCCGGGCTAAATTGTAATTTAATTAAACCGGTGTCCTTAAAAGAAAACCTTTAATTAAATTCCACAATTTTAATTATAATTAATTCCACTATAAAATTATAATTGAATTCCCGAAATTAATTTAATATTATATCAACAATAATATTTCCGCCGAAATCACATATACGACTTTCCCCGTGTTTAAGATATCGAACGTCCACGAATTTATTTAATTACTAATAATTAAATTAATTCGTTTCTTATTATCCGAGACTAGTACCACTCATCCTTATTATCATGTGGAACGAATCCACCTGCAGGGTTTACATGATAAACTTTATGAGCTCATCTCGGGGACGTCATCAACCCGATAAACGGGACACGATTTCCTGTCTATAATCTATAGCATGCCGTGCGTACAATTACGATCCCCAATTTACCGAGAATCTCGACCAATCATTTAGTCTCACTCATTGGCATATTAAAGAACCGAGAATTGGACACACGCACCTATAATTATATAGGGATTAAGAATTCGTATATCCGTAATTTCTGAGGTCTAGTTCGATTACTGCGATTAGTATAAATCGAACGCCCTCCCGTGGTCCTGCTCAATACACCAAGTGTACGAGTGTAACACGATAGTCAAGACCGACTATCTACCAGTCACACTACGACGTACCGATGGATTGTCCCTGTCCATCTAAGTCGTGAGCTACTGTTCGATAGTATACGAGTAACCGACAGTATGATCTTTCGCGTGTCTCCTCACGCCATACTGTCTACAACGTATACATCAAGGACTATTGCATTAAATGCAACCATGCTTGAATCATATCTCGAATTAAGGTATAGATAAGGAGTTCCGTATTTGCACTAAACTAGACATTTAGAATACAACTCCATCAGTACTCTCCTCCACGATCAGATCGTAGAGTCTTTATGGTTTTACCATGAAGGTTCTCCACAAGAGCTTTGTACTCCTTGAACTTGTCAAAGCACTCCCTCTTGCGGCGCATCAGGTATATAAAACCATACCTTGAGTAATCATCAGTAAATGTTACAAAATATTCGTAACCTCCTCTCGCTTGGACAGATAAAGGCCCGCACAAATCAGAGTGAATCAATTCCAGTACTTCCTTGGATCTATACCCATTATCACTAAAGGGTCGCTTGGTCATTTTTCCTTCCAGGCATGATTCGTAGGTTGGAAAGTCCTCATCTTTCACATCACTGAGTATTCCATCAGTTATCAACCTTTGAATCCTGCCCAAGTTAATATGACCTAGCCTAAGATGCCATAAGTACTTTTGATTCATCCTAGAAGGCTCCTTTCTCTTATTGGTACTAGATGTGTTATACGACTCTACTCGTTGCATCGTGGAATAATTAGGATTCAGTATATATAAGTTGCCTATCAATGTACAAAAACAGATATAATCACCATTCTTTTTGACAATAACAGAATTATCAAAAGAAACTGAATATCCATTCAAAACCAACTTAGAAACCGAAACAAGGTTCTTTCTAAAATCAGGTACATAAAGACAATTATTCAATACCAAAACATTATTATTAAAAGATAAACGAACATCTCCCACTGCAACCGCCGCTACTTTCGTAGCGTTGCCCATGTAGATGGTGATCTCTCCCTCTCTAAGCCGCTGGGTTTCTTGGAACCCCTGCAAAGAATTGCAGACATGATCAGTGGCTCCTGTATCCACAAACCAGGTACCGGTGGATAACACCGCTAAACATGTTTCAGTGACTAAGGAAAAGTTCATACCTCCTTGTCTGAGAGGACAATTAGACTTCCAATGTCCAGACTGCCTGCAACGGAAACACTTGCCCTTGGGCTCGTTCACTCCATTTCGTGGTCCACCATTTCTGGGTCCACTGGGTTTCCGTCTTTGCCTCTTCTTCCTTTTGCCGCCCGAAGGCCTAGGAAGATTCGATTTCATAGCCACAAGTTCTTGTGATTTCCTTAACTCACTCAAAAATTCCATTCTTTTGGAATCGTTTTTAAGTGATTCCTCAAGAGGACCGAATTTCATGAGTATGTTAATCACCTCTTGTCCAGCTTCCACACTATGCCTCAACATCTCCCTGAGGTCATTTTTAATGTCCTCATCAGTTGAGACGTCAGTGGGAGGCGAAGGCTTATTAGTCTGGACAATGTCCAATTTTCGCTTCCAATCATTATAATTCGGACCAGTGAGCTTGTTTTCTTTTAGTATAGACAGCGGGTTAAGTGCCATATCTATAAAAGAGACAAATAAAACCGTCAAATTTAATTCGATATTAACTCCCTTAATTAATATCATTAAATTTACCAATCAATCCTAAAATCCCATCAGACCAGCATGCCACGTTCATGTGGACGTATACTAGTCCAAACGATTTTATAACTGGACTTTTACTTCGGTCGTACATCATTACAGCAGTGACTCCGATGGGGAGGATATTGTAAAGCGTACCTAAGTGTATACCATTTCTCAGTACTAAGTTAACCGCTCGGGAACTACATATCCACCGCAAGCCACGTTAGTGTGGACGTTTACGTTGACATGCGGTCCCTTTACGATTTCCTATAACTGTCGAGCCTCAATTAACCCAAAGTTCCGTTTCCGTCTAGTAAGCCACGATAGTGTGGACGTTTACTAAACAAACAACTTTGTTAATTGAATTCCATTTAATAAATTTCACAATTTCGTTAATCAAAGCTTTATATCTCGTAAGTGAAACTCGAAGTTTCTAACCAGCGATCAATCATGCAATTGAGCCCTATCTCTCACAAAGTGAGGGAGCCAACCAGACAATCGATCTAGTCATCGAATGACTCGAATGTCTCTTATCTGTGTCATCGACATAAGCAAGCGCTTTGGCTCCATTCCACTCCCCGGGGTGAGAATGAGTCGAGTTGAACTTAGTCTTTGAAAGACAGATTAGGCATTTGCTTTGAAAAACTTAAGTGTTCAATTCTATAAATGGAATTGAATTCGAATTTTGATCCAGTGATATCCGTGTGTCCACTTTATCCGATAGGGAGGATGACACTAAAGCCAACTCGTAAGCGACACACATCACCATCAAAACAGAGAATGGCGACCGCGGGATTGTTTCCAATCCCTCTCCCACTTAGTATTTTACGAAAGGGATAATCATGCACGATAAATAAAGCGTAAATAAAAGCACGTAAACACATAGAAAGCATTTAACGTGATCCCGATTATTATGGTCTTTAAATATCTTCGATGCACGTCTTCTCGGATCTTCGTCTCGTTGCTCGTCTCGGTCTCGGTCCATCACCGACTCGTCTAAGTGCCAAGAGACGAACCCCTCCCACTGGAGTATCATCCCGGGCAAAGACGAGCGTTCCGTGATGTCCGTCGAACCCCCGCGTCGCTGGAGGAGCTGCAAACGGCGACCGCCGTTTGCCCTCCTGCGGGCGCCGTTTGTGCACAGCAGGCTGCGGGTTCGACTTCTCGACCCTCGTTCGTCCGTCCTTCGATCTCCTCTCGATTCACCAAGCAGCAGTAACATTACACATGTAAACTAACTACTTCCGGCATCGATCCTATACAGGTTGATCGATCCTATACACCCGGATAAACGAAAAAACGAAAATAAAACCTAAACGACTCAACCCGTCGTTTTAACTATTACATTCAAGCAACGATTTTAAAACAAAATCTCGACAACCCCGAGAGTTTAACAAACCACAATATACATTACATAAACGTATGACCATAATAATCGGGTTATCCTGCAAAACAAAACTCGCAAACAATACAAAGAACGTACAAAACCGGCTCTGATACCATTTGTTGGAAATCGACACTACCCGGGATGCGTTCGTTCGATCGCTCGAACATCCGAACGATCCCAGTCGACCTCCATGTCCGTTACTTCGTACGCACGACAGCCCTTGACCCGATTCACGCCCAGCCATCGCCCCGAAGGACAACCGCGCGAACCGGGACTGGACTGCACTCAAACAGCGCCCGCTGTATGCAGTCCAGCGGTCGCTGGTGGAGCTGCAAACGGCGACCGCCGTTTGCCAACCAGCGGGCGCCGTTCGTCCGCGAACAGCAACCCGACGTTGCTGTTCCGGGCTCGTTTCCAGGTCGTTTTTCCTCGTCCGACTACCGATCCGAAGGTCCTAGAACCCCCAATAGTCGAGGAATGCGATCCACGATACCCGGAACCCGATCGTACGTTCAAAGTATGATCAACGAAATATGAGATTGAATAAATAGCGGAAAAGGGAATCGATCTCATACCTTCTCGGTCGATTGTTGAGGCCTTAGATGCTTCTAACGTATGCCTCAGATCCCGTCTCCAACCGTTGTGTGGGCAACGATCCGCTGGAGTTCTCCCGTCTGTACTCTCTCTACCAACAACAGCGTTAATATATCTTTTTCTCTCTTAGAGAAAAATATTAGCGCAAACTTATTTTATTTTACAGAGAAAAATTATAATTGCGCTAACGCAATTGTTTTTCTCAGCAAAATGAAATAGCGGCGAATGTTAGGTTTTAGGAGAGTAATGGAGGAGATATATATAGAGTTACGTTAGGGACCTTAGGTAAATTAATTTAAGGGCTAAATTGAAATATTAATTAACTTGGAATACGTAAACGCAATTCCTTAATTAATCGATTTCAATTTTAATTATTATTAACTCCACTATAAAATAATAATTGAATTCCCGAAATTAATTTTAATATTATTTCAACAATAATAATTCCGCCGAAATTACATACACGACTTTCCCCGTGTTTAAGATATCGAACGTCCATGAATTTATTTAATTACTAATAATTAAATTCATTCGTTTCTTATTATCCGAGACTAGTACCACTCATCCTTATTATCATGTGGAACAAATCCACCTGCAGGGTTTACATGATAAACTTTATGAGCTCATCTCGGGGACGTAATCAACCCGATAAACGGGACACGGTTTCCTGTCTATAATCTATAGCATGCCGTGCGTACAATTACGATTCCCAATTTACCGAGGATCTCGACTAATCAATTAGTCTCACTCATTGGCAAGTTAAAGAACCGAGAATTGGACACACGCACCTATAATTATATAGGGATTAGGAATTCGTATATCCGTAATGTCTGAGGTCTAGTTCGATTACTTCGATTAGTATAAATCGAACGCCCTCCCGTGGTCCTGCTCAATACACCAAGTGTACGAGTGTAACATGATAGTCAAGACCGACTATCTACCAGTCACACAACGATGTACCGATGGATTGTCCCTGTCCATCTAAGTCGTGAGCTTCTGTTCGATAGTATACGAGTAACCGACAGTATGATCTTCCGCGTGTCTCCTCACGCCATACTGTCTACAACGTATATATCTAGGACTATTGCATAAAGTACATGAAAGACAAAATGCCGGTAGTTTGATTAAGAGATAATAAAACACAGATATGGAGTTCCAGATTGTCACTAAACTAGACATTTAGAATATAACTCCATCATTAGGAACTCATATATCCGTAATATCTGAGGTCTAGTTCGATTACTCCGATTAGTATAAATCGAACGCCCTCCCGTGGTCCTGCTCAATACACCAAGTGTACGAGTGTAACATGATAGTCAAGACCGACTATCTACCAGTCACACTACTGTTGGAAATCGACTACCCAGGATGCGTTCGTTCGATCACTCGAACATCCGAACGATCCCTAGTCGACCTCCTCGTCCGTTACTTCGTTCACGTGCCAGCTCGTATCCCGATTCACGCCCAGCCATTGCCCCGAAGGACAACCGCGCGAACCAGAGCGGGCTGCCCGAAAAACAGGGAAACGGCGACCGCCGTTTGTCCGCGAACAGCAACGCGACGTTGCTGTTCCGGGCTCGTTTCCGGGTCGTTTTCCTCATCCGACTACCGATCCGAAGGTCCTAGAACCCCTAGTAGTCGAGGAATGCGATCCACGATACCCGGAACCCGATCGTACGTCCCATGTATTTTTAACGAAATATGAGATCGAAAAACTGCGGAATTAGGTTCGATCTCATACCTTTGTCGCGTGATTCGGAGGAGCCGAATTGTTGAGACCTTAGACGTTTCTAGCGTATGCCTCTTCCCGATTCCAGCCGTTGTGTGGGCAACGATCTGCTGGATTCTCCTTTTCTGCTCTCTCTTCTCAAAACCAGCGCAAGAATAATTTTTCTATCTCAGAAATATAATTGCGCTAAGCAATTAATTTCATCAAAAAAAAAATAACTGCGTTAACTCTTTTATTTAAACAGAGAAAAATATAATTGCGCTAAGAAATTTAATTTCTCTGCTGAAATAATAGTTGCGGCGTTTCTTAGGTTTAAGAGAGGGCAAGGGGGGGTTTAAATAGAGTTACACTAGGGACCTCTTAGGTAAATAAATCCCGGGCTAAATTACAATTTAATTAAACCGGTGTCCTTAAAAGAAAACCTTTAATTAAATTCCACAATTTTAATTATAATTAATTCCACTATAAAATTATAATTGAATTCCCGAAATTAATTTAATATTATATCAACAATATTATTTCTGCCAAAATTACATATACGACTTTCCTCGTGTTTAAGATATCGAACGTCCACAAATTTATTTAATTACTAATAATTAAATTAATTCAGTTTTTATTATCCGAGACTAGTACCACTCATCCTTATTATCATGTGGAACGAATCCACCAGCAGGGTTTACATGATAAACTTTATGAGCTCATCCCGGGGACGTCATCAACCCGATAAACGGGACACGGTTTCCTGTCTATAATATATAGCATGCCGTGCGTACAATTACGATCCCCAATTTACCGAGAATCTCGACCAATCATTTAGTCTCACTCATTGGCATATTAAAGAACCGAGAATCGGACACACACACCTATAATTATATAGGGATTAAGAATTCGTATATCCGTAATTTCTGAGGTCTAGTTCGATTACTGCGATTAGTATAAATCGAACGCCCTCCCGTGGTCCTGCTCAATACACCAAGTGTACGAGTGTAACATGATAGTCAAGACCGAATATCTACCAGTCACACTACGACGTACCGATGGATTGTCCCTGTCCATCTAAGTCGTGAGCTACTGTTCGATAGTATACGAGTAACCGACAGTATGATCTTCCGCGTGTCTCCTCACGCCATACTGTCTACAACGTCTACATCAAGGACTATTGCATTAAATGCAACCATGCTTGAATCATATCTCGAATTAAGGTATAGATAAGGAGTTCCGTATTTGCACTAAACTAGACATTTAGAATACAACTCCATCAATCTCCCACTTATACTAAAAGTTTAGTCGCCCTCTCCCAAACATCAGATTCCCATAACCTCATCACGCCTACCCAACGCTTTCGCTGGAAGTGCCTCTGTGAATGGGTTTTACAAGGCAATCCTCTCGATGCTATCTAGGTGACAACTGCATCGTCTTACTAGACGATCTCTCGAATCAGGTGGTACTTGCGCTCTACATGTTATCTCCCACTGTGGACTCGTGGCATTTCAAGTTTTCCAATACTGCTATTCAAAATAGCTTTGGGTAAACTAGAAACCACATCTAAGTCCCTTAGGAAGTTCTGGAGCCACACTGACCTTTTAACTGCCTCACAAGTCGTTATCCTTTCAGTTTCCATGGTAGAGTCCGTAATGCATCGCTGCTTTACATTCTTCCATGTGGCTGCTCCACTTCACAGTGAGAACACATAGCCTGACTTCGACTTTCGACTGTGCCTGTTTGATTTGGAAATCCAATTCTATGTAATCCAAAGGAAACAACTTGACTGCTTTGTAACTCAGAACATAATTCCTGGTCCTCTGCAGGAGCCTAAACATGTTCGTTACATCAGTCGAGTGATCCTTTCCAGGATTACTATGATATCTTACCACCATGCCCACGGCATAGTAGATATCAGTCTCGTGCATATCATTACATACATTAAGCTTCCCACCATTAAGGTGTAGGGAACTGCTTAATCTTCATCTATCTCCTTTATTGTGTCGGACACAAAACTTTAGATAGATGAATTTCACATCTAAAAGGTGAAGACCTTTCTTGGAATTCTGTATGCTGCAACGAGTAAGAATTGTATTTATGTATGAGGCTCGAGATAAGTTCTATGTTCTTTTCTGGCAATCATTTAATACTTTGATCCCAAGAACATTCCTGACTTCTCCTAAGTCTCTTACATTGAATTACTCGGACAACCATCCCTTTATGTCCGATAACATCTTTCATATTGTTGCCAATTTAGAAGAATGTCGTCTACATAAAGAATGAGAAAACACCACATCTTTTCTGTCACTTCTTTATTACACACAGGACCTAAACATGCCTTGAATGAATCCATGAAATGGATTTTCTCATAGGTCCGCATGTGTCCAAGATCATGAAGCTTCCTTCAATCCTAAGATTGATTAAGCTTGCTTACCGAATGCTCTTAGCTCTTTTCGATGAATCCCTCTGGCTGTCCCACATAGATGGTCCCGTCAAGACTTCGATTTAGAAATCCGTCTTGACTTCCATCTTCCATGTGAAGACAAAAGAATCCGGATCGACTTTAGCATAGCTACCGGCGAAAAGGTTTACTCATAATCGATCCCTTTCTTTCTGAGTGCACCCTCTCGCAACAAGCCTAGCCTTGAAGGTTTACACCTTCCCGTCAGCCCCTTTTTCATCTTGTACACCTACTTGCAACCAATGGCTTTTACACCTTTGGGCGGTGCTACAAGATCCCAGACATGATTTGAATCCATAGATTCAATCTCAGATTTCATCGTTTTTGCCAAGACTGAGCATCTTGATCTTCCAGCGTCTCGTCATAGATCTAGGGGTCGGCTTCATGTTCTCCAGGTGACAAGTCCGAAGACTCTCCTATAAACATGAACCTGTCGGGTTGTCTAACAACCCTCCCACAACGACGACGCTCCGGTGTATCTTTACTGACTAAAGATTACAGTAGTGAACTACTCAGTTAGGCTGGTTCTAAGTCTTGATCAGTCCCTCTAAGCACATTAAGTATTACCCTACTCTTAGGCTTGTGATATTGCATATATATAGTCCATGTCTAAGAATCGAACATTGATGCAATCAATGAACATCTGGTCCTTTGGACTATATTACATATCTCAATTCGTTTTCTTAGGGTATCCTATAAACAGCCAAATATCTGTACAAGTTTCCAAAGAAAACAAGTTCAGGATAAACGCCGCTGTTTCCAAGCCATATACCAAAAACGAATTAGGTAACTCCGAATAACTCATTGTCTACTTTCCCATATCTATAAGAGTCCTATTCCTTCTTTACAACACATTATTTTGCCGAGGCATAAATGGTGTATTCTGTCGGGAGTTAATCCCATTTTCTGATAAGTATGCCTTACTCCTCAAAGAGGTCTGCATATATCAGAGAGAATCAACTCTAGTATTTTCTTGGATCTTTTCCCTTTAACCGTAAAGGGTTGCTTGTTCATTTAAACTTCCAAGTATGATTCGAAGGTTGGAAGGTCCTTTCCTTCAACCTAGCCGAGTAGTCCATCAGCTTTCACCCTTTGAATCGTACTCAAGTTAAAATGATCTATCCTAAGATGCCATAAGTACATTTGATTCATCCTAGAAGGATCTTTACTCTTATTGGGGTTTGATAATGTGTTATTTGCTCCGGTGTTTTGCATCGTGGAAGAATATGGATTTAGCATTAAATTGTCTGTCAATGTACCAGAATGGATAACAACCCAGTTTCCTACTCTGAAAAGTATGAAACTATCAGAAGAAATAGAATATCCATTCTAAGCCAATTTAGAAATCTGAAATGAAATTTCTTTCTAAATGCCGGCACATAAAGACAATTTATTAGAGCTAAAATCCTACGGTTTAAAACAATTTAACATCTCCCACTGCAACGGCTGTTACCTTAACAGTATTTCCCATGTAGGTTATAACTTCTTCCTTTCTAAGTCTTCGGGTTTCCTGGAACCCCTGCATTTAGGTGCAGACATGATTAGTGGTTCCCGTATCCACACACCAGGTACTGGTGGATAACACCACTGAGCATGTTTCGGTGACTAAGGAAAAGTCAACTTCTTGTTGCTTGAGAGGACAATCAAAACTCCCAGTATCCAAACTGCTTACAACGGAAGCACTTGCCCCTTGGGCTTGCTTGTCCCATTCCGTGGTCCAGATATATTAGGCCCACTGGGTTTCCGTATTTGCTTCTTCTTCCTTTTGCCGCCCGAAGGCCTAGGAAGAGCCAATTTCTCAGCCACAAGTGTTTTGAGAGCCCTTAAGGATTCTCTCAGCCGCTTGAAGTTCAACCAGGAGCTCCGCCAATGAATAAGACCTCTTATCCATGTTATAGTTTAGGCGGAACTGCTCAAAACTTCTCGGCAGAGACTGGAGCACCAAATCAACCTGGGTTACCCCATTGATAATTGTTCCCAGAATCTCTATCTCATTAAGATAGCCCATCATTCTAAGAACGTGATCCCTCACGGGCGTTCATTCCGATATGATGGCCGTCATGAGTTGCCTCATTTCACTTTGTCCGGCTGTCCTGTCCTGATAACCAAAAACTTCTTGAGGTTAAGCATCATATCATAGGTAATGGTCATGGCATGATCCTGATGTCGCAGCACATTTGTCATGAAAACCATAATGTTGCTCCGCGTCATCTCATAGCCTTGATCCATTTCCAATGAGCTTCCTTTCCTCAGTAGTGGAAGCATCATTTGGTTCAGCAGGTCAATTGACTTGGAGTACATATTTGTACTCCTCTGCAGTTAGGACAATGTCCAAGTTACCTCTCTTATCCATACAATCAGGTTCAGTGAGTTTATTGACTTTTAATGGGAATAATACCATATAAAACAAACAATGAGTTTAATTCGATATCATTTCCCTCAAGTGATATCATTAAACTACCAATCATTTCCAAAATCCCATCAAACATAGCAAGCCACGTTCTTGTGGACGTTTACCAGTCCAAACGATTTTATGATTGGATTTTTACTTCGGTCGTACATCATTATAGCAGTGACTCCGATGGGGAGGATACTATAAAGCGTACCTAAGTGTATACCATTTCTCAGTACTAAGTCCACCGCTCGGGAACTACATGTCCACCGCAAGCCACGTTCTTGTGGACGTTTACGTTGACATGCGGTCCTCCACGACTTTCTATAACTGTCGAGCCTCAATTAATCCCAAAGTTCCGTTTCCATTTAGCAAGCCACGTTCTTGTGGACGTTTACTAAAACAAACAACTTTATTAATTGAATCTCACTTATTTAAATGTCATAGAATCTTAATTAACCCAAAGTACCGTTTCCATTCAGCAAGCCACGATAGTGTGGACGTTTACTAAAACAAACAACTTTGTTAATTGATTCTTACATTTATTAAATTTCACAATTTATTAATCAAAGCTTGATATCTCATAAGTGAAACTCGAAGTTTCTAACCAGAGATCAATCATGCAATTGAGCCCTATCTCTCACAAAGTGAGGGAGCCAATCAGACAATCGATCTAGTCATCGAATGACTCGAAAGTCTCTAATCTGTGTCATCGACATAACCAAGCGCTTTGGCTCCATTCCACTCCCCGGGGTGAGAATGAGTCGAGTTGAAATTAGTCTTTGAGAAACAGATTAGGCACTGCTTTTTGAGAAATATAATTGTTCAATTTTATAAGTGGAATTTTAATTCGAATTTATATCAAGTGATGTCCGTGTACCGACTTTATCCGATAGGGAGGATGACACTAAAGCCAACTCGTAAGTCGATACACAACACTTTCAAAACAGAGAATGGAGACCGCGGGATTGTTTCCAATCCCTCTCCCACTTAGTATTTTACGATAGGGATAACATGCACAAATAAGTAAAGCACAATAAAAGCACGTAAACACACAAAAAGCATTTAACGTGATCCCGATTATTATGGCCTTTAAATATCTTCGGTGCACGTCTTCTCGGATCTTCGTCTCGTTGCTCGTCTCGGTCTCGATCCACCACCGACTCGTCTAAGTGCCAAGAGACGAACCCCTCCCACTGGAGTATCATCCCAGGCCTCGACGAGCGATCCGTGGTGTCCGACGAACCCCCGCGGCGCTGCTGCCCTAGATCCAGCGAAACGGCGACCGCCATTTAAGAAACGGCGACCGCCGTTTGCCCTTCAGCAGCCCGCGGGTTCGACTTCTCGACCCTCGTTCGTCCGGCCTTCGATCTCGTCTCAATCCACCAAGCAGCAGCAACATTACAAGGTAAAGCTAACTACTTCCGACATCGATCCTATACAGATTGATTGATCCTATACATCCGGATAAAAACGAAATAGAAATAGAAAACCTAAACGACTCAACCCGTCGTTTTAACTATTACATTCAAGCAACGATTTCAAAACAAAATCTCGACAATCCCGAGAGTTTAACAAACCAAAATATACAGTACATAAAAAAATGACCATAATAATCGGGTTAACCTGCAAAACAAATCTCGCAAACAATACAAAGAACGAACAAAACCGGCTCTGATACCAATTGTTGGAAATCGACTACCCAGGATGCGTTCGTTCGACTACTCGAACATCCGAACGATCCCTAGTCGACCTCCTCATCCGTTACTCCGTTCACGTGCCAGCTCGTATCCCGATTCACGCCCAGCCATTGCCCCGAAGGACAACCGCGCGGACCAGAGCGGGCTGCCCGAAAAACAGGGAAACGGCGACCGCCGTTTGTCCGCGAACAGCAACGCGACGTTGCTGTTCCGGGCTCGTTTCCGGGTCGTTTTTCCTCATCCGACTACCGATCCGAAGGTCCTAGAACCCCCAGTAGTCGAGGAATGCGATCCACGATACCCGGAACCCGATCGTACGTCCGATGTATTTTTAACGAAATATGAGATCGAAAAACTGCGGAATTAGGTTCGATCTCATACCTTTGTCGCGTGATTCGGAGGAGCCGAATTGTTGAGACCTTAGACGTTTCTAGCGTATGCCTCTTCCCGATTCCAGCCGTTGCGTGGGCAACGATCTGCTGGATTCTCCTTTTCTGCTCTCTCTTCTCAAAACCAGCGCAAGAATAATTTTTCTATCTCAGAAATATAATTGCGCTAAGCAATTAATTTCATCAAAAAAAAATAACTGCGTTAACTCTTTTATTTAAACAGAGAAAAATATAATTGCGCTAAGCAATTTAATTTCTCTGCTGAAATAATAGTTGCGGCGTTTCTTAGGTTTAAGAGAGGGCAAGGGGGGGTTTAAATAGAGTTACACTAGGGACCTCTTAGGTAAATAGATCCCGGGCTAAATTTCAATTTAATTAAACCGGTGTCCTTAAAAGAAAACCTTTAATTAAATTCCACAATTTTAATTATAATTAATTCCACTATAAAATTATAATTGAATTCCCGAAATTAATTTAATATTATATCAACAATAATATTTCTGCCGAAATTACATATACGACTTTCCCCGTGTTTAAGATATCGAACGTCCACGAATTTATTTAATTACTAATAATTAAATTAATTCGTTTCTTATTATCCGAGACTAGTACCACTCATCCTTATTATCATGTGGAACGAATCCACCTGCAGGGTTTACATGATAAACTTTATGAGCTCATCCCGGGGACGTCATCAACCCGATAAACGGGACACGGTTTCCTGTCTATAATCTATAGCATGCCGTGCGTACAATTACGATCCCCAATTTACCGAGAATCTCGACCAATCATTTAGTCTCACTCATAGGCATATTAAAGAACCGAGAATTGGACACACGCACCTATAATTATATAGGGATTAAGAATTCGTATATCCGTAATTTCTGAGGTCTAGTTCGATTACTGCGATTAGTATAAATCGAACGCCCTCCCGTGGTCCTGCTCAATACACCAAGTGTACGAGTGTAACATGATAGTCAAGACCGAATATCTACCAGTCACACTACGACGTACCGATGGATTGTCCCTGTCCATCTAAGTCGTGAGCTACTGTTCGATAGTATACGAGTAACCGACAGTATGATCTTCCGCGTGTCTCCTCACGCCATACTGTCTACAACGTATACATCAAGGACTATTGCATTAAATGCAACCATGCTTGAATCATATCTCGAATTAAGGTATAGATAAGGAGTTCCGTATTTGCACTAAACTAGACATTTAGAATACAACTCCATCAACTACGACGTACCGATGGATTGTCCCTGTCCATCTAAGTCGTGAGCTACTGTTCGATAGTATACGAGTAACCGATAGTATGATCTTCCGCGTGTCTCCTCACGACATACTATCTACAACGTATACATCAAGGACTATTGCATTAAATGCAATCATGTTTGAATTATGTATAGACTAATGCATAGATAAGGAGTTCCGTATTTCCACTAAACTAGACATTTAGAATACAACTCCATCACATTCATCTCTTATATCCGAGAATAGTACCATTCAACCTTAATTATTATGTGGAACAATTCCACCTGCAGGGTTTACATAATAATTCCTTATGAACTCATCTCGGGGATATTATCAACCCTTACGGGATACACTTTCCCGTCAAGTATTCACGGCATGTGATATATAAAATATAGTGACCCAACTTTACCGGTAATTGACACAATAATTAAATCGGTTAATTCCTTTGGAAAATCAAAGTCACTTATATTAAATATACACACCCGCAATAGTATCGGGGATTAAGAATAAAATACTCTGAGACTTAAATCAATTATCAACGGCAATCCTAATTGATAAATCTCAAGCGATCCGCCCAATACACCAAGTGTACAAGTGTGATAAAATAATTAAGATAAATTATTTTCTCTCGCACACAACGACTATACCGATGGATTGGTCTGTGTCCATCTAGGTCGTGAGCAACCGTTCGATTAAATACGAGTAACCGGTAGTATGATCTTCTGTGTGGGCCCGCACACCATACTAACTACAACGTATATAATCCAGGACTATATTTTGCATATATTTAATTAATAATAATTAAATGCAAACAATTGTTTATTAATTAAAAAGATTAAATGCTATGACCGGGAGTTTACCTATACTTAAATCTAGACATTAAGTACACAACTCCAACAATCTCCCACTTGTACTAAGGTCTAGTCATTTCCTCCAAACTCCCGACTCCCATACCCATCACGTGCTTAATTTGTACTTCCAAGAAGTACTATGCGAATGAACAATCTAGGTTGTCGCTCTGAAGTTATCTTGGTGACTACTGCGTCGTCTCCCTAGACGATGACTCGAATCAGGTGGTACTTGCTCTATGTGTTATCAACACTTTTTGGACTTATGACTTCTTCCAGTTTACCATGCACCGCTATATATACATAGCCTTTGGTGAACTAAGAATCATATCCAAGTCCAGAGGTTATTCCGGAACCTAACCAAAACTTCTGCTGCCTCTGAGGCTGCTTTTCGGTTTATGATAGAGTCTGAGAAGCATCATGCTTATCACTCTTTCATCTTTAAGGTTCCACCTCTTTAAAAGTGAACACATAGCCTGATATCGACTTACACTGGTCCTTCTCTGATTTGGGATCTGAGAAAATGTAATCTTAAGAAGTATTCGTATTGCTTCGTAATCCAGTACTTCGAAAGTACTTTTACAGCATCCGAATATCTTTTGATGAGATTACTTTGATATCCTCCCACTATGCTAACCGCATAGTTGATATCAGGTTCTTGTCTTTCTACATTGCATTCCTTAAGCTTTCCACACACCAGGGTATAGGAAACCGCTTTGTCTTCATCTATCTCCTTTATGTGTTCAAAACACATATCTTTAGACAGATGTATTCTGTGTCTGAAAGTCAATAACCTTTCTCAGAATTATGCATGTTTAAAACAAACCATAATCGTATAAGATATCTAGGAGAAGTAAAATGTTCTTATCTAGAGATCAAAAGATCCTAAGAACATTATCCAACTTCTTCTTAATCTCATATCTCGATTTATTTAGACAACCATTATTTTATGTCTGACCACCCTTTTACATTGTTGCCAATGATAAAATGTTATCTACATAAAAACTCCGAGAAACACCACCTTGTTTCTATTACGTTTCTAATACACCTTCTTCGTTTATGCCCTTTGATGAATCCATCACATGGACTATCTCATCAATTCGCATGTTCCACGATTCATGGCTTTGTGATGATCCATAAATGGATTTACTAAGCTTGTACTTCTAAATGATCTTGCCTCTTTAACAATAATCATATTGCTTTCTAAGTAGGCACATTTAGATTAGTACCGCCCCTATGCAGAGCTAGGGATCGATTTTATCTCTACTAGATCCAGAGTTCAAAACTCCTCTAGTCTTATGAACATCTCTGGTCGCCTAACAACCTCCCACTGCAATGGCGTTCCGGTGTATAACAGTAATAACATTAGGTGCAGTTAGTGGTGAACTACTACTCGGTTTGGCTGGTTCTCAGTCTCTTCCTTTTCCTCATAACAAAGTATTGCGTCAGTTAGGGCATTGCAGTTCATCTAATAGTCTTCCTCTAAGAACCGGGCGATGACGTCCTTCTGGTTCATAGTACTATTGAACATACAATCACTTGTTTTTCCAGGATATCCTACAACCACATGAATGTGCCGTTGTATCCAGAAATATCCATAGAACATAGGTAGTTTCGAACAAACTTGTCCTTTTACTATTAGAATCCTATTTCTTATTTCCAACACACCATTCCTACACGTAAGTGTATGGTGCAATCCTTTGAGACTTAATCCCAATCTTTGATTATGCTATGTTTATTTAGATAGGTGGTAGCCTCTGTGAACAAGTCACAAGCTTCTAATGGATATACTTTGAAGGTTCCCCATAATAGCTTTGTGTCCATTGACTAGTCAAAACACATTGCTTTTATGGCACATCAAGTATTCTAATCCATCTTTGAGTATTCTTAAAGAATTACTCATACCTTTCTAATTACACATATCTCCGCATCTATCATAAATCAATTTCAATACTTGTCTGAATTCTATCCTTTATCCAGAAAGGCTTGCTTAGTTGTTTTATCTTTCAAATTCAATTCTTAGGTCGGAAGGTCCATTCCTTCAACTATAATTGATCAAATCAATTTCGACCTGTGAATCTTATTTGAATAAATACTACTAAATGTCTTCCACTGCAACCGCTGCTTCCTCAACAGCTTTGCCCATGTAGACTAGAACTCTTCTTCTCTAAGTCGCCGGGTTTTCTGGAACCCCTGCATTCAAAATGCACATACCGTCAGTGGTTCCATATCTACACACCAGATTTCTGGTAGATAATACCGCTGACTATGTTTTTACGACTAAAGGAAAATTCGTACCTTTGAGAGGACAAGATATAGACCCCCAGTACCCAGACTGCTTTCCTTGGGGATATTTGCCAGAAGGCTTCATTATCCCACCCCGTGGTCCAAGTCCATTAGGACTACTGGATTCCCTTGCCTTCTTCTCCTTTCTCTTATGTAAGCCTTTAGGTTCGAAACCTTTGGCCTTGGCTATAAGAGCTTGCGATTGTCTCAACTCATCTAAAAGATCTAGCATCTCAAAAACGTGTTCAAGCGTTTCCTCGAAGCAACTGACCTTTATGAGTATCCTCATCGCCTCTTTTCTAGCCTTTACATCGTGTTTAAACATCAGCTTGAGTTTAAGCATGATATCATGATTAGCGGCTAATGCAAGAGCACTGTCCCACTTCTCAAAATCAGCTATTTCCTCATCAGTTGAGACAATTGTAGGTCTAGGAGGACAAGTTTCACTGAGTACATCTTTGTACTCCTTTACAGTCTGAGTAATGTCTAATTCTCTATTCCATCCAACACAGTATGGAACCAGTGCATTGAACTCCTTGAGTATCAACGAAAGTGGATTCATAGCTATTCTCTAAACCTATAAGCACATATAAACAAACAATCAATTTAATGTCTGATATTATCTCCCTCAAATAATATCATTAAATTACTAATCAAATCTAAAATCCCATCAGGTAAGGCAAGCCACGTTGTGTGGACGTTTACCTACCCAAATGATTTAGCAATTAGATTTTCTTTGGTCATACATCGATTATAGCGTAACTTCGTTGGGAAGGATACTACTGTAGGAAATCGACTACCCGGGACGAGTCCGTTCGACTACTCGAACTTCCGCACAAGCCCAGTCGACCTCCGGTCTGCCCAAAGTGTTCACGACGAAGCCCCTGACCCGAATTGCACCCAGCCATCGCACCCGAGGCACGACCGCGCAAAACGAGAGGCTTCTGGCCTCTCTGTCGTCCGACACCAGAATGTGTCGTTCGACAAGCCTGTTCAATGTCGTCCGACACCAGAAAGTGTCGTCCGACATGCCTGTCGGCCGACAGTAAAACCTGTCGTCCGACACCCGTCGCGAACAGCAGCGGGATTCGCCCATTCTGGCTATTCCGATGCGATTTTCTCGATCCGACTGCCATGCCGGAGGTCAGAAACCTCCCAGCAGTCCGAGAACATCACATCCAAACCACGGAACCCGATCGTACGTTCAAAATATGATCAACGAATTATGAGATCGAATAAATGCGGAAAAAGGAATCGATCTCATACCTTCTCGGTCGATTGTTGAGACCTTAGAGCTTCTAACGTATTCTCTGATCCCGTCTCCAACCGTTGTGTGGGCAACGATCCGCTGGAGTTCTCCCGTCTATACTCTCTCTGTCTCAACCGGCGTATGATTATTCTCTATGTGAGAATAAAAAATTTTATTTGCGTTAACCTTTTTACTTTTACAGAGAAAAATATATTTGCGCTAACGCAATTATTTTTCTCAGCAAAAATAAATGTTGCGGCGAATTGTAGGTTAAGAGAGGGTAAGGGAGGGGGTTTATATAGAGCTACGTTAGGGACCTAAGGATAAATTAATTAAGGGCTAAATTGAAATATTAATTAACTTGGAATACGTAAACGCAATTCCTTAATTAATTGATTTCAATTTTAATTATTATTTAATCCACTATAAAATATTAATTGAATTCCCGAAATTAATTTTAATATTATTTCAACAATAATAATTCCGCCGAAATTACATATACGACTTTCCCCGTGTTTAAGATATCGAACGTCCACGAATTTATTTAATTACTAATAATTAAATTAATTCGTTTCTTATTATCCGAGACTAGTACCACTCATCCTTATTATCATGTGGAACAAATCCACCTGCAGGGTTTACATGATAAACTTTATGAGCTCATCTCGGGGACGTAATCAACCCAATAAACGGGACACGGTTTCCTATCTATAATCTACAGCATGCCGTTCGTACAATTACGATTCCCAATTTACCGAGGATCTCGACTAATCAATTAGTCTCACTCATTGGCAAGTTAAAGAACCGAGAATTGAACACACGCACCTATAATTATATAGGGATTAGGAATTCGTATATCCGTAATATCTGAGGTCTAGTTCGATTACTGCGATTAGTATAAATCGAACGCCCTCCCGTGGTCCTGCTCAATACACCAAGTGTACGAGTGTAACATGATAGTCAAGACCGACCATCTACCAGTCACACAACGACGTACCGATGGATTGTCCCTGTCCATCTAAGTCGTGAGCCACTGTTCGATAATATACGAGTAACCGACAGTATGATCTTCCACCTGTCTCCTCACGCCATACTGTCTACAACGTATATATCTAGGACTATAGAGCACAGAGTTATAATAAACAAAATGCAGACTGTTTGATTAATAGATAATAAAACACAGATAAGGAGTTCCATATTGTCACTAAACTAGACATTTAGAATATAACTCCATCAATCTCCCACTTATACTAAAAGTCTAGTTGCCATCTCCCATACATCCGATACCCATCCCCTTCACGTGTCTCTTGAACGCTTCCGCTGGAAGTGCCTTCGTAAAGGGGTCTGCCAGGTTATCCGCTGATGCAATCTTGGATACAACTGCATCGCCTCTCTTGACGATGTCTCTAATCAGGTGGTATTTGCGATCTATGTGTTTACTCGCATTGTGGGCTCGTGGTTCCTTTGCATTTGCCACTGCACCGCTATTGTCACAATAAATTGTGATAGCTCTAGGCAAATCAGGAATCACATCTAAGTCCATGATGAAGTTCCGGAGCCACACCGATTCTTTAGCTGCCTCAGAGACTGCTACATATTCGGCTTCCATGGTAGAGTCCGAAATGCATTTCTGCTTAACACTCCTCCATGAAACTGCTCCACCTCCCAATGTGAACACATAGCCTGATGTAGACTTTCGCTGTTCCTTATCAGATTGGAAATCCGAGTCTGTGTAACCAATAGGAATCAACTCGGACGCTTTGTAACCCAGAACATAATTCCTAGTCCTTCGCAGGTACTTAAGTATGTTCTTTACAGCAGTCCAGTGACCCTGTCCAGGGTTACTCTGATATCTAGCTACCATGCCTACGACATAGCAGATATCAGGTCTCGTGCACAACATAGCATACATTAGACTTCCCACTGCCGAAGCATAAGGAACTGTCTTCATGTAATCTATCTCCTTTTGTGTCTTGGGACACATATCCTTAGATAGATGAATTCCATGGCAGAAAGGTTGAGAACCTCTCTAGGAATTCTGCATGTTGAAACGAGCTAGAATCGTTGTTGGAGTTGTGTACTTAATGTCTAGATTTAAGTAACGGAAACTCCCGATCCATTGCCATTGATCTATTTAATTAAATAAACAATTATTTGCGTTTAATTATTTATAATTAAATATATGCAAATTATAGTCCTGGATTCTATACGTTGTAGTTAGTATGGTGTGTCGGGCCCACACAGAAGATCGTACTATCGGTTACTCGTATTTAATCGAACAGTTGCTCACGACCTAGATGGACACGGACCAATCCATCGGTATAGTCGTTGTGTGAGAGAGAAAATAATTTGTCTTAATTATTTTATCACACTTATACACATGGTGTATTGAGCGGATCGCTTGAGATTTATCGATTAGGATTGCCTTGGATAATCGATTTAAATCTCAGTGTATTTTATTCTTAATCCCCGATACTATTGCGGGTGTGTATATTCAATATAAGTGACTTTGATTTTCCAAAGGAATTGACCGGTTTAATTACTGGGTCAATTACCGGTTAAGTTGGGTCGCTATATTTTATATATGACATGCCGTGAATACTTGACGGGAAAGTGTATCCCGGAAGGGTTGATAATATCCCCGAGATGAGTTCATAAGGAATTATTATGTAAACCCTGCAGGTGGATTTGTTCCGCATAATAATTAAGGTTGAATGGTACTAGTCTCGGATATAAGAGATGAATAAATTAATTAGCAATAAATTAATTTTATTCATGGATATTTATATCTTAAATACACGGAATAAATAATACTACCGGAGAAATATTATTTGATATAATATGGTTTAATATTGGGAGTGCAATTAATTTTATATAGTGGAAAATAGAATTAATTAATATTAATGGATTAATAGATTTGGGCTTGGGCTCAATTTAATCATTAATATTGGAAGCCCAATATTCTACCTCCTTAAGATCCCCTACGTAGCCTATAAAAGCACTACATGGTCTTCTCTATTCTCATAACTTGAAGATCACAATTCTAGAGAGAGAAAGTAGAGAGGGAGATCCATGAAGTTCGGAGGATCGTCGCCCACCCGACGTTCGAGCTAGTGCAAGGAATACGTGGGAAGATCTCAAGGTCATCAAATTGAGTTCTTCGTTTTTCCGAACAACGAGAACGAGGTAAATCGTAAAACCCTCTTTATGATTTTATCGTTTAATTATCGTGAAAATATCGTGAACCAAGATCCGAGGAACAAACCCTAATCGGGGTGTGGAGCGATGTGGAGACTGCTCCACACGACTGCTCCACACGTGTGTTGATCGACTGATGTGGAGCATCGACTGCTCCACATATCGATTGCCCCACACGGGATGTGGAGCGCTATTCGCACGGCGCTGCTCCACACCGGGATGTGGAGCGATGTTTGCACGGGCTGCTCCACACGGGATGTGGAGCGCTGATTACGGGTTGCTCCACATGGGATGTGGAGCGATTGTTCATGGATGCTCCACACGGGATGTGGAGCAGTTCCTCTATGCGGACGCCCCAGATGTGGAGCGCTTGCTCCACGGGGTCGGTCCAGCTGTGGAGCGCGGGATTTCGATTGGGTTGTCGGTTCCGCAATTTTTGACAATCCGGATATTCGATCTCCAAAGGATTTCGGTCGGAATTAATTAGATAATTAATTTTAATTAATTTATTAATTCCGGGATATCGATTTCCAACAATTGGTATCAGAGCGTTGGTTTTAGTTCACGGTATTTTTCGATAAATTGTTCTACCTTGCAGGGTTTCCGACTATTATGGCTAGATATAATTCTTCGTTAATTATTGTCATAATTTTTTATTAAACTCTCGGACATGTCGAGATTCGTTTTTGGTGGTGAATGCTTGTAATAGTAAAAATTCGGGGGTTGACCGAATTTAGGTTTATTATTATTGTTCTTCGTTTTTTCCGGAAAATGTATAGGGTCGATTTCATGTATAGAATCGATACCGGATAGTGTAAAATTAAATTGTAATTTATTTTGCGTTGGATCGATGAATCGAGACCGCCGGAGAAGACGAAGTGACGAGAGGAGGCTAGGGCTTGGATCGACCATCCCCATGGTCGATCCATGAGGATCGATCGATCCGTGCATGGAGGAGCCGCCGGCGATGGTGGCCGGCCACCTCCTAGGCGTGGGTCGAGGGTGGCGTGGGGACTCCCACCCCATGCTATCCCGGTCCGGAAATTTACTTTCCTATTTTAATTCGGTTTTCCTATTTGATTATTTCTTTTATGGAATATTCATGGAATAGGAAAAGAATTAATTTAGTATTAAATTTATTTTTCCTCATTGATTATTCCTATTCTTGAGAATTTTCATGGAATAGGAAAAGAATAAATTTGGAATTAATTTATTTTTCCTATTTTATTATTCCTTTATGGAATTTTAAATGGATTAGGAAAATAATTAATTTGGAAAGTTTTAAGAGTCCTTAATTAATTTTTCCTATTTAATTATTCCTTATGGAATTTTTAATAGATTAGGAAAGGAATTAATTTGGAAGGATTAGAAGTCCTAATTTATTTTAATTCCTTATTCTATTATAGAAATCTTCTAGAATGTTCCAAGTTTTACTTGGATAGGATTCTAAAGATTTAATAGAATTAGAAAGGAAAATAAAAATATTAATAATATTTAATTTTATTTTTGATATATTCGATTGACTTAATTTTCGAATTAAGTAACTTTTGGATTAATTGAAAATAAATAGATTTAAATATTGGAATTAATATTCTCGTCACGTGGAGCATTCAAGAACGAAGACTGAAGACTAGAAGATGCGTACGGGGATGCGATAAAGCCATAATAGTCGGAAAATAATATTCTAGTATTATTTTGACTATGTGATAATATTCTATGTGCTTTATTTCATGTATGCATGCTTATGTGTATTTAATTATGCATTAGATAGCGTATCCCTTTGTTATAAAAAGCTAAGTGGGAGAGGGCATGGAAACATACCCATGGTCTCCATTGCTGCTCTCTTGGTGACTTTTATAAACTTTTGAAGTTTATATAGATAAGTCATTGGAGGAGAGTTCTTGTAATTCCTCTTACGAGAAACATTGATTAAGTTTATCAAACAATGCCTAATTTGTCCTTCCAAAGCTGATTTCAAGTCGACTCATTCTCACCCCGGGGAGTGGAATGGAGCCAAAGCCACTTGGTCATGTAGAGGACACAAATTAGAGACCTTCGTACCATTCTTTTATATATGGATCGATTGTCTGCTCGGCTCCCTCATCTAATGAGAGATAGGGTTGTTCGCATGGTGAATCACTGGTTAGAAACTTCGAGTTTCACTTATGATTCTCCGAGTCTTGATTTACGAAAATCGAATGGATCTAGTAATTGGGAGTCACTTATAAAAATCTTTTAGTGTAGTAAACGTCCACACGAACGTGGCTTGCTATACTGAATGGGATTTTGGATTAAGTGATGTAGACAGTTATAGAGGAGAGCAAAGGAGCGTATGTTAACGTAAACGTCCACACTAACGTGGCTTGCGGTGAATATGTGTGTCCCAAACAATCTTCTTAGATACTGAGTAATGGTTTACACTTAGGTACGCTTTATAGTATTCCTCCCAACGAAGTAACGCTATAATGATGTACGACCGAAGCAAATCTAATTGCTAAATCATTTGGGTGGGTAAACGTCCACACGAACGTGGCTTGCCTTACCTGGTGGGATTTTAGATGTGATTAGTGGTTTAATGATATTATTTGAGGGAGATAATATCGGAGATTAAATCGATTGTTTGTTGTTATATGTGCTCATAGATTATGGATGGCTTTGAACCCACTTTATGTGATACTTGAGGAATTTAACTCATTGGTCCCTGAATGTATTGATTGAAATAGAGATCTGGACATTGCCCAGACTGTTAAAGAGTACAAGTTTGTACTCAAGAGAGCTTTGTTCTCCCGAGCCTACTAATGTCTTAACTGATGAGGAAAGAACTGATTTTATCATGTTCAAACTCAAGGAGATGTTTAGACATGATGTAGAGGCTAGACAAGAGGCGATGAGGATACTCATAAAGGCCAGTCGAATCGAGGAAACGCTTAAACACGTTTTTGAGATGATTGACCTTTTGGACGAGTTGAGATGGAAATCGCAAGCTCTTGTAGCCAATGCCAAAGGTTTCGAACCTAAGGGCAAAACCGGGGGATAGGAAAAGCGGGCAAAGAAACCTAGTGGTCCTAAGTTTCTTGGATCACGAGATGGGGCGAGAAAGCCAATAGGCTAGTGTTCTCGATGCAAACAGTCTAGGTACTGGAAGTCTGATTATCCTCTCAAAGAAAGTACGAAATCTTCTTTAGTCGTAAAACATAGTCAGTGGTATTATCTACCGGAACCTGGTGTGTAGATATGGAACCACTGACGGTATGTGCATTTTAAATGCAAGGGTTCCAGGTGTTGGAATTCGATATCCCGGGCTATTAAAATTGCGGAAACCATAGCCCGATCAAAAACCCTTCGCCGGAGTTCACGCGAGCATCACCACGCGAGCCGGGATACGACCGAACGCACAGCGGTGCCCGAAGGCACGCGCACGCCCAGCCGCACCCCCGCGGGTGCGTGCTCACGATCGCACGCGATCGCCTTGAGCGATCGACTGGGGTGGGGCTGCCCAGCAGCCCCCGCGGCGAGTCCGGCGACTCGCCGCCGCCTGGAGGTCAGCCACCTTCACGGTGGGGAGGGACGACACCAGCCCGTGCCCTCCGCGATCGATCCAAGTGATCGATCGCGTGCCCTCGGCTCCAGCCGAGGGTCGATCCTCACGCCCCCTTCGAAACCCTAGGCGGGCGATCCCGCGGTCCGGTGGTTTCACCACCACCGCGTGATCGTTCGTCTAATCCGGGGTTCGATCTTTGGATCTTATTTTCCGATAATTGATTTCAATAAGAATTAAATAGCGGAAATATTTAATTCACCTTTCGATTCGTTGTGCGGAGAAACGAGATCTTATGATGACCTTGAGATCTTCCCACGTATTCCTTGCACTAGCCCGGACGTCGTGTGGGCGACGATCTACCGAACTCCATGGATCTCCCTCTCTACTTTCTCTCTCTAGAATTGTGATCTTCAAGTTATGAGAATAGAGAAGACCATGTAGTGCTTTTATAGGCTACGTAGGGGATCTAAAGGAGGTGGAATATTGGGCTTCCAATATTAATGATTAAATTGAGCCCAAGCCCAAATCTATTAATCCATTAATATTAATTAATTCTATTTTCCACTATATAAAATTAATTGCACTCCCAATATTAAACCATATTATATCAAATAATATTTCTCCGGTAGTATTATTTATTCCGTGTATTTAAGATATAAATATCCATGAATAAAATTAATTTATTGCTAATTAATTTATTCATCTCTTATATCCGAGACTAGTACCATTCAACCTTAATTATTATGCGGAACGAATCCACCTGCAGGGTTTACATAATAATTCCTTATGAACTCATCTCGGGGATATTATCAACCCTTCCGGGATACACTGTCCGGTCAATTATTCACGGCATGCCATATATGAAATATAGTGACCCAACTTAACCGGTAATTAACCCAATAATTAAATCGGTTAATTCCTCTGGTAAATCAAAGTCACTTATATTAAATATACACACCCGCAATAATATCGGGGATTAAGAATAAAATACACTGAGACTCGAATCGATTATCGCCGGCAATCCTAATCGATGAATCTCAACGATCCGCTCAATACACCAAGTGTACAAGTGTGATAAAATAATTAAGACAAATTATTTTCTCTCTCACACAACGACTATACCGATGGATTGGTCCGTGTCCATCTAGGTCGTGAGCTACTGTTCGATTAAATACGAGTAACCGATAGTATGATCTTCTGTGTGGGGCCCGACACACCATACTAACTACAACGTATAAAATCCAGGACTATAATTCGCATATATTTAATTATAAATAATTAAATGCAAATAATTGTTTATTTAGTTAAATAGATTAGTGGCAATGGATCGTGAGTTTCCTTTACTTAAATCTAGACATTAAGTACACAACTCCAACAATCTCCCACTTGTACTAAGGTCTAGTCATTTCCTCCAAACTCCCGACTCCCATACTCATCACGTGCTTAAGTTGTACTTCCAAGAAGTACTATGTGAATGAGCACTCTAGGTTGCCGCTCTGAAGTTATCTTGGTGACTACAGCGTCGTCTCGACGATGACTCGTATCAGGTGGTACTTGCACTATGTGTTATCTTACACTTATGGACTTTTGATTTCTTACCATTTGCCATTGCACCGCTATTTACATAGCCTTTGGCAAATTAAGAATCACATCTAAGTCCCAGAGATTATCCCGGAGTTATACCAAAACTTCCGCTGCCTCTGAGGCCGCTATTTGGTTACCCATGGCAGAGTCCGAAAAGCATCGTGCTTATCACTCTTCCATGTTAAAACTCCTTCTCCTTCAATAGTGAAACACATAGTCTGATATCGACTTACACCGGTCCTCATTTGATTAGAAATCTAAGAGAATGTAATCCAAAGGAAATGCTCGTCTGCTTCGTAGTCTAGAACAGTACTTCGAAAGTACTTTTACGGCAGTCGAATATTCCTTTCCAGGATTACCTTGACATCCTCCCACTATGCTCACCGCATAGCCGATATCAGGTTCTCGTTTTTCAACATTGCATTTATTAAGCTTTCCACACTCAAAGTGTAGGAAATTGCTTTCATTGCTTCTATCTCCTTTTGTGTTCCAAAACACATATCCTTAGATAGATGCATTCCGTCTCTGAAAGGTAACGAACCTTTCTCGGAATCATGCATGTTAAAACGAACCATAATCATATATATGCAAGATGTCCAGGAGAAGTACAATGTTCTTTTCTTGAGATCCTAGATCTTAAGAACATGCTCTAACTTCTTCTTCATCTCATATATCGATTTTTCTAGACAACCATCATTTTATGTCTGACAACATCTTTACATTGTTACCAATGATAAAATGTTATCTACATAAAACCTCCGAGAAACACCACATTGTTTCCATCACGTTTCCCATACACACGATTCGTCAATGCCTTTTGATGAATCCATCAAATGGACTATCTCATCAATGCGCAAGTTCCACGAACTCTAGCTTTGTTACAATCCATAAATGGATCAACTAAGCTTGTACTCTAAATGATCTCGCCTCTTAACAATAATCCTTATTGTTCTCCAAGAAGGCACATTTAGATCTAGTACCGCCTCTATGTAGATCCAGGGATTGATTTCATGTATACTAGGTCCAGAGTTCGAAACTCTCTTAGTTTCATGAACTTCTCCGGTTGTTATACAACCTCCCACTACAACGGCGTTCCGGTGTATAAACAGTAATAACAGTAGGTGCAGTTAGTGGTGTACCGCTACTCGGTTTGGCTGGCTTCCAGTCATTATCGTTTTCTCTCTTTTCAGAAGTATCACGTCATTTTTTGGGCTTGTGGTTCATCTAATAGTCTTCCTCTAAGAACCGGGCGTTAGAACTTATAACGTCCTTCTGGTTCATAGTACTATCGAACACACATCTTTTGTTCTTCTAGGATATTCTACAACCACATGCGTCGTAGTTCCGTATAACTCATCTTTTACTATCTCTATAAGAGTTCCATTTCTTGTTTGCGACACACCATTTCTACACAACAGTGTACGGTGTAGTCATTTGGGATTAAATCCCAATCTCTGATTAGTATGCCATGCATTCCTCAGACAGGTACTTGCCTCCGCGATTAATCGCAGGCTACAAATGGATATACCTTGATGGTTCTCCACAATTGCTTAGTGTCCATTGACTTGTCAAAACACTTGCTTTTGTGGCACATCAGGTATTCTAATCCATTTCTCGAGTAATCATCAAATGAAGTACCCGTACCTTATTGTCTGAGTAGACATAGGTCTGCATACATCAGAGTCAATCAATTCTTATACTTGTCCGGATCTTACATCTTATATCCATAAAGGATTGCTTAGTCGTATTATCTTCCAAATTAGATTCTTAGGTCGGAAGGTCCACTCCTTCAACTTAATTGATCTTATAATCAATTTTCGACCTTTGAACTTCTTATTTGAATAAATATAACTTAGCATAAGATTCCACAAGTATAAATGATTTAATAAAGAAATCTCTTATTAGTAAAACGAGTTATGTATAACGGTTCGTTGCATCGTGGTGGACTCAGGATTCATCATTTATATATTGCTAGCTAATGTACCAAAATAGATAATATCATTATTTCTTCTTATAACCATCAAATGATTAAAAGAAATAAAATATCCATTTATTAGAAATCCAGAACAAAGTTCTTTCTAATTTGAAAGGTACATAAAAGCAATAACCCAAAATGAAATCCTATAAAATGTCCTCCACTGCAACAGCTGCCTCCTTACAGCATTGCCCATGTAGACTACGATCTTTTCTTTTCTAAGTCGTCGGGTTTCCTGGAACCCTTGCATTTAGAATGCACATACCGCCAGTGGTTCCATATCTACACACCAGGTTCCGGTAGATAATACCACTGACTATGTTTTACGACTAAAGAAATTTCGTACCTTCTTTGAGAAGATAATCAGACTTCCAGTACCCAGACTGTTTGTATCGAGAATACTTGCCTCATGGCTTTCTCGTCCCATCTCGTGGTCTAAGTAACTTAGCACCACTGGGTTTCTTTGCTTGCTTTTCCTTTTCCCCGATCTTGCCCTTAGGTTCGAAACCTTTGGCATTGGCTACAAGAGCTTGCGATTTCCGTTTCAACTCGTCCAAAAGGTCAATCATCTCAAAAACGTGTTTAAGCGTTTTCTCGAAGTGAATGGCCTTTATGAGTATCCTCATCGCTTCTTGTCTAGCCGCCTATATCAATAGGCTCGGGAGGACAAAGCTCACTGAGTACAACCTTGCACTCTTTAACAGTTTGGGTAATGTCTAGATCTCTATTCCAATCATTACAATCAGGGACCAGTGAGTTTAAAATCCTTACGTATCACAGAAAGTGGGTTCAAAGCCATTTCCTAATCTATGAGCACATATAACAACAAACAATCGATTTAATCTCCGATATTATCTCCCTCAAATAATATCATTAAACCACTAATCACATCTAAAATCCCATCAGATATGGCAAGCCACGATAGTGTGGACGTTTACCTACCCAAATGATTTAGCAATTAGATTTGCTTCGGTCGTACATCATCATTAGCGTTACTTCGATGGGAAGAATACTAAGAAGCGTACCTAAGTGTAAACCATTACTCAGTATCTAAGAAGATTGTTTGGGATACGCATATTCACCGCAAGCCACGATAGTGTGGACGTTTACGTTAACATACGCTCCTTTACTCCCTTCTATAACTGTCTACATCAATCGTTCCAAAATCCCATTCAATGTAGCAAGCCACGATAGTGTGGACGTTTACTACACCAAAAGATTTTTACAATTGACTCCCAATTACTTGATCCATTCGATTTTGTAAATCAAGACGCGGAGAATCATAAGTGAAACTCGAAGTTTCTAACCAGTGATTCACCATGCGAACGACCCTATCTCTCATAAATGAGGGAGCCGAGCAGACAATCGATCTAGTCATCAAATGACACGAAAGTCTCTAATTTGTGTCCTCGACATGACCAAGTGGCTTTGGCTCCATTCCACTCCCCGGGGTGAGAATGAGTCGACTTGAAATCAGTTTTGGAAAGACAAATTAGGCATTGTTTGATAAACTTAATCAATGTATCTTGTAAAAGGAATTACAAGAATTCTCCTCCAATGGCTTATCTATACGAACTTCAAAAGTCCATAAAAGTCACCAAGAGAACAGCAATGGAGACCATGGATATGTTTCCATACCCTCTCCCACTTAGCTTTTTATAACAAAGGGATACGCTATCTAATGCATAATTAAATACACATAAGCATAATAACAAACATACATTTCATGCAAGTATGTTCACAAATAATCAAATAATTACTCAAGTAAAATTATTTCTCGACTATTCGTACCTTGATGAATTCCAGCATGCTTGTCTTGAGCCTCCATTCTACGTCTTGAATACTTTGCCGAGCGACGGAAAAATTCTTTGATTCTCATATTTAATTTTACTCCAATTAAATAAAATCAATTCCATTGATTTCCATATTTAATTCTATTTTAAATAAAATCCAAGATTTTCCAATCCAAAATAAATTTTGAATTAATCTATTGATTTTAAATAAAATACTTAAATTAAATAAAATCAATATTATTAAAATCCATTGATCTCCATATTTAATTCTATTCTAAATAAAATCCAAGATTTTCCAATCCAAAATAAATTTTGAATTAATCTAATGATTTTAAATAAAATACTTAAATTAAATAAAATCAATATTTTAATAATTTCTCAATCCTATTTAGATTAGATCTCAAGAATCCTAATCAAAATCGAATTTTGATTCTTCTTAAGACTTCTAATCCAAGTAGGTATAGGATATCTAGAGAAACTAGAATTTTCTTTCCTAATTTAACTCTCCATCTAATTCCATTATTTAATTCCATAATTAAGAAATCTAATCCAAATAGAATTTGAATTAATTCCAAAATTAAATTAAATAAAATTAGAAAGATTAAATTATTTCCGGAAAGATCGGATTTACCGGGACGAACCGAAAACAATTCCGGTCATCCCTAAATCGAACCATGAGATGGACCAATCGAAACCATGGCTTTAGGACATGCACATGCAAACCATGCATGTCGAGACCATGCAACCAAACTCACGCACATGCAAATTGCACATGCAACTTGCAGCATGAATTAATTCATGCGCACACATACAGCTTCGAGAAAAAAAAAATTCCCAGCAGCCGTGCACCTTTCCAGCGAGCTTTTGCCGCATCGATCGACTTCCGGCAGGTTACCTCCACTGGCAACTTATGCCGTCGACTCCAGCAGCAGCCCGCATGTGCGCTTTCGCCATCCCGATCGTCCGTGTGCGAAGCCTTCCGCGATGCCGTCGACGTGACCGTCGAACGCAGCAGCCGGCTGCCGGCGAACCACCACCACTGGTGGCATACGCCGACACGCCCAGCTGCGTTCAGCTCGCTTCCAGCAGCCCGCACTAAGCTACTGCCGCACAGCCCGCTCAAGGCATACCAGCAGCCCGCTCAAAGCTCTAGCTCGTCGGCGATCGACATCCGGCGATCATGCCGTCGATCCTTGCCAACAGCTCAGCCCGTGCCGCCTCACCGCTGCTCCGAGAGCAGCTGAAACAGCCCGGCCCTTGCTCGTGCTTCCAGCCACCTCCCCGGCAGCCCGCACCGAGCGCACGTTCGATCCGGTTCGATTTCCGAAAACCCTCGATTTTTAATATATTTTTCCGTCGATTTTTAATTTAATAAAAATTCACAAGATTCATACAAGAGAGAAAACAAGTACGTAGAACAATATAGCACAATAATTTAACAATTTAAATTAATCTATGGCCATATATATCGAGAATCGATTATCGAAACAATTAACGAAAAACGTAACCGTACGCTCTGATACCAATTGTTGGAATTCGATATCCCGGGCTATTAAAATTGCGGAAACCATAGCCCGATCAAAAACCCTTCGCCGGAGTTCACGCGAGCATCACCACGCGAGCCGGGATACGACCGAACGCACAGCGGTGCCCGAAGGCACGCGCACGCCCAGCCGCACCCCCGCGGGTGCGTGCTCACGATCGCACGCGATCGCCTTGAGCGATCAACTGGGGTGGGGCTGCCCAGCAGCCCCCGCGGCGAGTCCGGCGACTCGCCGCCGCCTGGAGGTCAGCCACCTTCACGGTGGGGAGGGACGGCACCAGCCCGTGCCCTCCGCGATCGATCCAAGTGATCGATCGCGTGCCCTCGGCTCCAGCCGAGGGTCGATCCTCACGCCCCCTTCGAAACCCTAGGCGGGCGATCCCGCGGTCCGGTGGTTTCACCACCACCGCGTGATCGTTCGTCTAATCCGGGGTTCGATCTTTGGATCTTATTTTCCGATAATTGATTTCAATAAGAATTAAATAGCGGAAATATTTAATTCACCTTTCGATTCGTTGTGCGGAGAAACGAGATCTTATGATGACCTTGAGATCTTCCCACGTATTCCTTGCACTAGCCCGGACGTCGTGTGGGCGACGATCTACCGAACTCCATGGATCTCCCTCTCTACTTTCTCTCTCTAGAATTGTGATCTTCAAGTTATGAGAATAGAGAAGACCATGTAGTGCTTTTATAGGCTACGTAGGGGATCTAAAGGAGGTGGAATATTGGGCTTCCAATATTAATGATTAAATTGAGCCCAAGCCCAAATCTATTAATCCATTAATATTAATTAATTCTATTTTCCACTATATAAAATTAATTGCACTCCCAATATTAAACCATATTATATCAAATAATATTTCTCCGGTAGTATTATTTATTCCGTGTATTTAAGATATAAATATCCATGAATAAAATTAATTTATTGCTAATTAATTTATTCATCTCTTATATCCGAGAATAGTACCGTTCAACTTTAATTATTATGCGGATTAAATCCACCTGCAGGGTTTACATAATAATTCCTTATGAACTCATCTCGGGGATATTATCAACCCTTACGGGATACACTTTCCCGTCAAGTATTCACGGCATGTCATATATAAAATATAGTGACCCAACTCAACCGGTAATTGACCCAGTAATTAAACCGGTCAATTCCTTTGGAAAATCAAAGTCACTTATATTAAATATACACACCCGCAATAGTATCGGGGATTAAGAATAAAATACACTGAGACTTAAATCGATTATCGCCGGCAATCCTAATCGATAAATCTCAAGCGATCCGCTCAATACACCAAGTGTACAAGTGTGATAAAATAATTAAGACAAATTATTTTCTCTCTCACACAACGACTATACCGATGGATTGGTCCGTGTCCATCTAGGTCGTGAGCTACTGTTCGATTAAATACGAGTAACCGATAGTATGATCTTCTGTGTGGGGCCCGACACACCATACTAACTACAACGTATAAAATCCAGGACTATAATTCGCATATATTTAATTATAAATAATTAAATGCAAATAATTGTTTATTTAGTTAAATAGATTAGTGGCAATGGATCGTGAGTTTCCTTTACTTAAATCTAGACATTAAGTACACAACTCCAACACCAGGAAACCCGACGACTTGGAAAAGAAGAAATCGTAGTCTACATGGGCAATGCTGTGGAGGAGGCAGCTGTTGCAGTGGAGGACATTATTATAGGATTTCATTTTGAGTTATTGCTTTTATGTACCTTTCATTTTAGAAAGAACTTTGTTCTGGATTTCTAATGAATGGATATTTTATTTCTTTTAATCATTTGATGGTTATAAGAAGAAATAAAGATAGTATCTATTCTGGTACATTAGCTAGCAATATATAAATGATGAATCCTGAGTCCACCACGGTGCAACGAAACGTAGTACAAAAACTCGTTTTACTAATAAGAGATTTCTTTATTAAATCGATTATACTTGTGGATTCTTATGCTAAATCATGTTTATTCAAATAAGAAGTTCAAAGGTCGAAAATTGATATTTGATCAATTAAGTTGAAGGAGTGGACCTTCCGACCTAAGAATCTAATTTGGAAGATAACATGACTAAGCAATCCTTTATGGATATAAGATATAAGATCCGGACAAGTATAAGAATTGATTGACTCTGATGTGTGCAGACCTTTGTTTACTCAGACAATAAGGTACGAGTACTTCATTTTATGATTACTCGAAAGAATGGATTAGCATACCTGATGTGCCACAAAAGCAAAGTGTTTTGACAAGTCAATGGACACAAAGCTATTGTGGGGAACCATCATGGTATATCCATTGAAAGCCTGCGATCTAATCGCGGAGGCAAGTGCCTGTCTGAAGAATGCATGGCATACTGATCAGAGATTGGGATTTGATCCCAAATGACTACACCATACACTCTTGTGTAGAAATGGTGTGTCGGAAATAAGAAATGGAACTCTTATAGAAATAGTAAAAGCATGAGTTATACGGAACTACCTGTGTTCTATGGATGTGTCTGGAAACAACGGCGCATTCAATGAGGTTGTAGAATATCCTAGAAGAACAAAAGATGTGTGTTCAATAGTACTATGAACCAGAAGGACGTTATAAGTTCTAACGCCCGGTTCTTAGAGGAAGACTATTAGATGAATCACAAGCCCAAAGTGACGTAATACTTTGAAATGAGAGAGAGAGAGATTAAGACTTAGAACCATCCGAACCGAGTAGCGGTACACCACTAACTGCACCTACTGTTATTACTGTTTATACACCGGAATGCCGTTGTAGTGGGAGGTTGTGTGACAACCGAAGATATTCATAAGACTAGGAGAGTCTTCGGACTCTGGACCTAGTATACATGAAATCGATCCCTGGATCTACATAGAGGCAGTACTAGATCTAAATGTGCTCTCTTAGAAAGCAATAAGGTTTATTGCTAAGAGGCAAGATCATTTAGAGTACAAGCTTAGTTGATCCATTAATGGATTGGAGCAAAGCATTGAGTTCGTGGTACTTGCAAGTTGATTAGATAGTCCATTTTATGGATTCATCAAAGCATAGACGAATAGTGTGTATTGGAAACGTGATGGAAACAAGGTGGTGTTTCTCGGGTTTTTTATGTAGATAACATTTTATCATTGGCAACAATGTAAAGATGTAATCAGACATGAAATGATGGTTTTCTGGATAAATCATTATGAAAGATATAGGAAGAAGTTGTACTTCTCCTGGACATCTTACATATATATGATTATAGTTCGTTTTAACATGCAAGATTCCGAGAAAGTGTTGGAATTCGATATCCCGGGTTATCAAAAATTGCGGAACCGATAACCCGAACGAACCCTTCGCCGGAAATCACACGAACGCCGACTCATCCGCCGGAGTCCGGGCTTTGGAGACCACGCGCCCGAAGGCGCGCAATCCGCCCCCACCCGAACCCCCGCGAGCCGGGGTTTGCGCGATCGTGGATCGCGTCGATCATCGCGATCGATGGGGCTGCATCCGGCAGCCCCCAGCAGCAGGTCCGGCGACCTGCTGCCCGCCGTGGAGAAGCCCCCACCGTCGCGGTGGGGAGGTGACGGCACCAGCCCGTCACTGCCGGCGATCGCTCCCAGCGATCGCCCCCTCGGCCGAGGGCGAGGGTTCTCCTTACGCGCGCCGAACCCTAGGCGTGCGGTCCACGCGGTCCGGTGGCTTCGCCACCACCGCGTGGTCCTTCGTCTAATCCGGGTTCGATCCTTCGGATCTTGCGTTCTACGGTATTCTCAATAAAAACAAAATCGAACAATTATCAAGGGGGTTTAGATATTGTACCTACGATTCGTTGTTCGGAGAAACGAAATCGATGACCTCGTGATCTTCCCGCGTATTCCTTGTACTCCGTTCGAACGTCGGGTGGGCGACGATCTATCGAACTCCTATGGATCCTCTTCACTCTTCAAGACTTTATGATTGGCGTATCTTAGGTTGTGAAAAGTGAAGACCATGTAGTGCTTTTATAGGCTACGTAGGGGATCAAAAGGACATTAAATATTGGGCTTCTAATATTGAAAATTAAATAGGGTCCAAACCCAAATCCATTAATTCTTATCAATATTAATTTTATTTATTTTCCACTATATAAATAAAATTGCACTCCCAATATTTATCCATATTATATCAAATAATATTTCTCCAACTTAGTATTATTTATTCCGTGTATTTAAGATTTAAATATCCATGAATAAAATTTATTTATTGCTTAATAAATTTATTCATCTCTTATATCCGAGAATAGTACCACTCAACCTTATTTATTATGCGGAACAAATCCACTCGCGAGGTTTACATAATAAATCCTTATGAGCTCATCTCGGGGATATTATCAACCCTTCCGGGATACACTGTCCCTTCAAGAATTCACGGCATGCCATATATAAAACATAGTGACCCAACTCAACCGGTAATTAACCCAATAATTAAATCGGTTAATTCCTTTGGAAAATCAAAGTCACTTATATTAAATATACACACCCGCAATTGTTTCAGGGATTAAGAATAAAATACTCCGAGACTTAAATCAATTATCACAGAGCAATCCTAATTGATAAGTCTCAAGCGATCCGCTCAATACACCAAGTGTACAAGTGTGATAAAATAATTAAGATAAATTATTTTCTCTCTCACACAACGACTATACCGATGGATTGGTCCGTGTCCATCTAGGTCGTGAGCAACTGTTCGATTAAATACGAGTAACCGATAGTATGATCTTCTGTGTGCCCATGCAACACCATACTAACTACAACGTATAAAATCCAGGACTATAATTTGCATGTATTTAATTAACAATAATTAAAAGCAAATGAATGTCTGTAATAAATAGGTAAATGAAAGTGCATACAGAGTTCAGAATACTCAAATCTAGACATTAAGTATACTACTCCATCAATCTCCCACTTATACTGAGGTCTAGTCTTATCTTCCAAACTTCTGACTCCCAAACCCTCCAAGTGCTTGTAATATACTTCCTTAGGAAGTATCTTGGTGAAAGGGTCCGCTAGGTTGTCTTCCGAAGCTATCTTGGTGACTATCGCATCGCCCCTCTTGACGATGTCTCGAATCAGGTGGTACTTGCGCTCTGTGTGTTTCGTAGCACTATGGGACCGTGGTTCCTTACTGTTTGCCACTGCACCGCTATTGTCACAATAAATTGTCATAGCCTTGGGCAAACTCGGAATCACATCTAAGTCCTGGAGGAAATTAAGGAACCACACTGACTCTTTCGCTGCCTCTGAGGCTGCAACATATTCAGCTTCCATGGTAGAGTCCGAAATGCACTTTTGCTTAACACTCTTCCATGATACGGCTCCACCTCCCAAAGTGTACACATAGCCTGATGTCGACTTACGCCGGTCCTTATCAGCTTGGAAATCCGAATTTGTGTAACCCAAAGGAATCAGATTGTCTGCACTGTATCTCAGAACATAATCCTTAGTATTTCGCAAATACTTGAAAATGCTCTTTACGGCAGTCCAATGAGCCTTTCCAGGGTTACTCTGATATCTTGCTACTATGCCAACGGCATAACAGATATCAGGCCTCGTGCATAACATTGCATACATTAAGCTTCCCACAGCCGAAGCGTAGGGAACCGCTTTCATGTCATCTTTCTCCTTCTGTGTCCGAGGACACATTTCCTTAGAAAGATAAGTTCCTTTACTGAAGGGCAGATCACCCTTCTTGGAATCTTGCATGTTAAAACGAGCTAGAATCGTGTCTATGTAAGATTGCTGGGAAAGACACAATGTTCTATTCCGGCGATCCCTTATAACTTTGATCCCTAGAACATGTCCAACTTCTCCCAAATCTTTCATATCGAATTGTCTAGACAACCATCCCTTTATGTCTGATAACATCTTTACACTGTTGCCAATGAGAAGTATGTCGTCTACATAAAGCACGAGAAACACCCACCTTCTTTCCATCACGTTTCCAATACACACACGATTCGTCCATGCTTTGAATGAATCCAAAAGATTGGACTACTTCATCAAACCGCAGGTTCCACGATCTCGAGGCTTGTTTCAATCCATGAATGGATCGATTAAGCTTGCACACTAGATGATCTCGCCCCTTAGCAATGAATCCTTCTGGTTGTTTCATATAAATCGTCTCGTCAAGACTTCCATTAAGGAAAGCTGTCTTGACATCCATTTGCCACACCTCATAATCCATATGAGCTGCTATGGATAAGGGAATCCGGATTGACTTTATCTTGGCTACCGGCGAGAAGGTCTCCTCATAATCGATTCACTCTTTCTGAGTATATCCTTTCGCAACAAGCCGAGCTTTAAAGGTTTCAACCTTTCCGTCAGATCCTCTCTTTCTCTTGTAGACCCATTTGCACCCAATTGGCTTTACGCCGCTTGGTGGTTCTACAAGATCCCAGACTTTATTAGAATCCATAGATTCTATTTCGGATTTCATCGCTTTCTTCCAAGAAGGCGCATCTATATCTTGTACCGCCTCATCATAGGTCCAGGGATCGACTTCATGAACTCCGGGTGCCGAGTCCGAAGACTCACCCAGTCCAATCCATCTGTCTGGTTGTTTAACAACCCTCCCACTACGACGGCGTTCCGGTGTATTAACAGTGACAGTATTAGGTGCAGGTTCTAGTGGTGTATCTATACTCGGTTCGGCTGTATCTAGGTCTTCCTCGTTACCTCTTAACTCATCAAGCATTATGTCACTTTTGGGCTTGTGGTCCATGACATAGTCTTCCTCTAAGAACCGAGCGTTAGTACTTATAACGATCTTCTGGTCCGTAGGACTATAGAACATGCCACCCTTAGTTCCTTTCGGGTATCCTACAAACAGCCGTATTTCTGATCTAGGTTCTAACTTATCGGCGCCTTGTCGCAACACATGTGCTGGACATCCCCAGATCCGAATGTGTTTCAAGTTAGGCTTACGCCCACTCCACAATTCCATGGGTGTAGTCGGTACCGTTTTGGTCGGAACCCTATTCAGAATGTACGCCGTTGTTTCCAAGGCAAGTCCCCAGAACATAATAGGTAAGTCCGAGTAACTCATCATCGATCGCACCATTTCCATAAGAGTCCTATTCCTTCTCTCTGACACACCATTCTGCTGAGGAGTATATGGTGAAGTCAGCTGGGATTCAATCCCATTCTCTGCCAAGTATGCCTTGAATTCTCCAGACAGGTACTCGCCTCCGCGATCAGATCGCAGGCATTTTATGGATTTACCACGAAGGTTCTCCACAAGAGCCTTGAATTCCTTGAACTTGTCAAAAGAATCACTCTTGTGGCGCATCAGGTAAATATATCCATACCTTGAGTAATCATCAGTAAAGGTGATGAAATACTCGTACCCTCCCCTTGCCTGAGTAGACATAGGTCCGCATACATCAGAGTGAATCAAATCCAATACTTGTTCAGCTCTACGTCCTTTACCAGAAAAAGAACGCTTGGTCATTTTACCCTCCAAACAGGATTCGCAGGTTGGAAGGTCCTCTCCTTCTATGCCGCTAATGAGACCATCAGCTTTCAACCTTTGAATTCTATTCGAATTAATATGACCTAGCCTTAGATTCCACAAGTATAATTGATTCATTTTAGAAGGTTCCTTTCTCTTATTGGTGTTCGTAGATGTGTTATTACTCTCGGTTAGTTGCATCGTGTTAGACTCAGGATTTAGAATATACAAATCGTCTACAAATGTACCAGAACAGACAATCTCACTATTTCTTCTTATGACCACAGAGTGATCAAAAGAAACAGAATATCCATTCAGAATTAACTTAGAAACTGAAATTAAATTCTTTCTAAAATTCGGTACATAAAGACAATTTTGTAAAACTAAAACCCTATCACTACTAAAGCGTAAGTGAACGTCTCCCACTTCAACAGCCGCTACCTTCGCGGCATTGCCCATGTAGACCACGATCTCTCCCTCTCTAAGTCTCCGGGTTTCCTGGAACCCCTGCAATGAATTGCAGACATGGTCAGTGGCACCCGTATCTACACACCAGGTGCTGGTAGATATCACCGCTGACAATGTTTCAGTGACTAAGGAAAATTTCGTACCTTTGATGAGAGGACAATCAGACCTCCAGTGCCCAAACTGCTTGCATCGAAAGCACTTGCCCAAAGGCTTGTCTTTCCCAATCCGTGGCTTTAAGCCACTGGGTTTCTTTGCACGCTTTTCCTCTAGCCTTGCCACAAAAGCTTGTGATTCTCTTAACTTACGCACAAACTCCGCTCTCGTTGAATCCTTTTTAAGGGACTCATTGAGAGAGAATTCTGTGAGTATGTTAATCACCTCTTGCCCGGCTTCCACGCTATGTCTCAACATCATCCTGAGTTCATTTCGAATGTCCTCATCAGTTGGGACAACAGTGGATTCGGAAAGCTCAACAGTCTGGACAATGTCCAGATTTCGTTCCCAATCATCACCATATGGAACCGGTGAGTTTTCATCCTTAAGTATATCACAAAGTGGGGTCAAAGTCATTCTTAACCTATAAGCACATAAAACAAACAAACAATTTAATATCCGATATTATCTCCCTCAAATAATATCATTAAATCACTAATCACATCTAAAATCCCATCAGGTAAGGCAAGCCACGTGGTGTGGACGTTTACCCACCCAAATGATTTAGCAATTAGATTTTCTTTGGTCATACATCATTTATAGCGTGACCTCGTGGGGAGGAATACTATAACGCGTATCTAAGTGTAAACCATTACTCAGTACCAAAGTAAATTACTTGGAATCGCTACATTACCGCAAGCCACGTGGTGTGGACGTTTACGATAACTTCACAACTCTTCATAATTACTTACAACTGTCTACATCAATTAATCCAAAGTCCGTCAGCATAGCAAGCCACGTGGTGTGGACGTTTACTACACTAAGAGACTTTTATAATTGACTCCCAATTACTTGATCCATTTAATCTTGTAAATCAAGACGTGGAGAATCATAAGTGAAACTCGAAGTTTCTAACCAGTGATTCACCATGCGAACAACCCTATCTCTCATAAATGAGGGAGCCGAGCAGACAAACGACCCTTCTATCAAAGAATGGTACGAAAGTCTCTAATTTGTGTCCTCTACATGACCAAGTGGCTCTGGCTCCATTCCACTCCCCGGGGTGAGAATTAGTCGACTTGAAATCAGCTTTGGAAAGACAAATTAGGCATTGTTTGATAAACTTAATCAATGTTTCTCATAAAAGGAATTACAAGAACTCTCCTCTAATGACTTATCTATATAAACTTCAAAAGTTTATAAAAGTCACCAAGAGAGCAGCAATGGAGACCATGGGTATGTTTCCATACCCTCTCCCACTTAGCTTTTTACAATAAAGGGATACGCTATCTAGTGCATAAAATAAACACATATAGCATGCATACATGTAATAAAGCACATAGTATTATCACATAGTCAAAATAATTACTAGAATATTATTTTCCGACTATTATGGCTTCATCACATCCCCGTACGCATCTTCTAGTCTTCAGTCTTCGTTTCTTGAATGCTCCATGTGACGAGAATATTAATTTCCAATATTTAAATCTATTTATTTTCAATTAATCCAAAAGTTACTTAATTCGAAAATTAAGTCAATTGAATATATCAAAAATAAAATTAAATATTATTAATATTTTATTTATTTTATTTTCTTTTTCCACTCCATTAAATCTCTAGAATAATCTATCCAAGATACTCTTGAAATATTCTAGATGATGTCTATAATGAAATAAAGAAATAAAATAATTACTTAGGACTCTTCTACTTTCCAAATTTATTTTATTCCTAATCCATGAATATTCCAATCAGTAGGAATAATCAAATAGGAAAAATAAATTAATGCTAAATTAATTCTTTTCTATTTTATGAATATTCCATAAAGAAATAACCAAAATAGGAAACCGAATTAAAATAGGAAAGTGAATTTCCGGTAGGAGTAGCCCGGGTTGGGAGACCCCAAGCCACCCCCACCACGTCCGACCGCCGCCTAGGGCACGCCGCCGCCGCCCAACCCACGCGACACCACCACTGGTGGCCGGCGTGGCCGGGACTCCCACGGACAGCCCGCCTAGGGCCGCGGGTCGATCGATCCCCTCGGGATCGATCATGGGGATTGATCGATCCCGGTCCTTCGTCTCCGGCGGTCTTCGATTCGTCGATCCAATCGCAAAATAAATTACAATAATCTAAATTACAATTCCGGTATCGATTCTATACACGAAATCTGTTGGGATTCGATGTCCCGGGCTATCAAAAATTGCGGAACCGATAACCCGATCAAAAACCCTCGATCACCGAAGATTGGATCCCCGACTCATCCGCAGGAGTCCGACCTTTGGAGACTACGCGCCCGAAGACACGCAGCCCGCCCCCAGCCGAAGTCCCCCACGAGTCGAACCCACGAACGCGAACCACCGCACGAGCCGGGGCCCGACCGAACACCCAGCGAGGCCCGAAGGCCGCGAGCGTCCAGCCGAGCCCCCGCACGGGGCTCGCGATCATCTCGCGATGATCGCTGGGGATGCACGAGGCATCCCCGGGGCTGCTCGTAGCAGCCCCGCAGCGAGTCCATGACTCGCTGCTCGCGGCGGGGTTTAACCCCGTACGCCCGCTACGGGCGAACCCGTAGCGCATACAGGGCAGCTACGGGTGACCCCGTAGCAAACCCGCGATCGAGCTCACGGGCTCGATCGCCCCTCGGCTCCAGCCGAGGGCTCCTCCGCGCGACGCCGCCGGACGGTGAGGGCTGGGGTTCATCCGCCGTGGCACCAGCCCACGGCGAACCCCGGTGGTCGACCCGAGGTCGACCCCACGCCCCGGCGTCCAGCCGGGGCTCATCCTCTTCGTCCGCGCGCCGGCGGTCGAACCCTAGGGTTCGGCCGCCACCCTCGATCCCGTCGAGGGTTTTCTCGACCTTCGCCGGGGATCTCGAATCCCCGTCCCCGAAGTTCGTACGTTTACCCGGATCGTGTGTTCATGTATATACTACAATCAATTCACACAAAATCATAAAAGAGGGTTTATGATTTATTACCTTCGATTCGTTGTACGGAGAAACGAATTAACGCGTTGATGACCTTGCGATCTTCCCACTTATTCCTTGCACCTTGTCCGAACGTCGTGTGGGCGACGATCTATCGAACACCTTATGGATCTCCTTCACTCTTCAAGACTTTATTGTTGGCGTAACTTAGGTTGTGAAAAGTGAAGACCATGTAGTGCTTTTATAGGCTACGTAGGGGATCATAAGGAGAATAAATATTGGGCTTCCAATATTGAAAATTAAATTGGGTCCAACCCAAATCCATTAATTCTTATCAATATTAATTTTATTTATTTTCCACTATATAAATAAAATTGCACTCCCAATATTATTCCATATTATATCAAATAATATTTCTCCAACTTAGTATTATTTATTCCGTGTATTTAAGATTTAAATATCCATGAATAAATTTATTTATTGCTCAATAAATATTACTCATTTCTTGTATCCGAGAATAGTACCGTTCAACTTTAATTATTATGCGGATTAAATCCACCTGCAGGGTTTACATAATAATTCCTTATGAACTCATCTCGGGGATATTATCAACCCTTACGGGATACACTTTCCCGTCAAGTATTCACGGCATGTCGTATATAAAATATAGTGACCCAACTTAACCGGTAATTAACCCAATAATTAAATCGGTTAATTCCTTTGGAAAATCAAAGTCACTTATACTAAATATACACACCCGCAATAATATCGGGGATTAAGAATAAAATACTCTGAGATTTAAATTGATTATCCAAGGCAATCCTAATCAATAAATCTCAAGCGATCCGCCCAATACACCAAGTGTACAAGTGTGATAAAATAACTAAGATAAATTATTTTCTCTCTCACAGAACGACTATACCGATGGATTGGTCCGTGTCCATCTAGGTCGTGAGCAACTGTTCGATTAAATACGAGTAACCGATAGTATGATCTTCTGTGTGCCCATGCAACACCATACTAACTACAACGTATAAAATCCAGGACTATATTTTGCATAATTAATTAAATGCAAATAATTGTTTATTAATTAAATAGGTTAAATGCTATGATAGGGAGTTTACCGGTACTTAAATCTAGACATTAAGTACACAACTCCAACAATCTCCCACTTGTTCTAAGGTCTAGTCATTTCCTCCAAACTCCCGACTTCCATACTCATCACGTGCTTAAGTTATACTTCCCAGAAGTATTATGTGAGTGAGCAATCTAGGTCGCCGATCTGAAGTTATCTTGGTGACTACTGCGTCGTCCCTCTGACGATGATTCGTATCAGGTGGTACTTGCTCTATGTGTTATCATCATCTTTCGAACTTATGACTTCTTCCAGTTCTCCATGCACCGCTATGAACATAGCCTTTGGTGAACCAAGAGTCACATCCAAGTTCAGAGGTCATTCCGGAACCTAACAAAAACTTCCGCTGCCTCTGAGGCTGCTATTCGGTTTATGATAGAGTCTGAGAAGCTTCACGCTTATCACTCTTTCTTCCTTAGGTTCCACCTCTTCTAAAAGTGAACACATAGCCTGATATCGACTTACACTGGTCCTTCTCTGATTTTTGGATCTGAGAAACTGTAATCTAAGAAGATTTCGTTTTGCTAGTAATCCTGTACTTCCAAGTACTTTTACAGCATTCGAATATCTCTTATCCAGATTACTTTGATACCCTCTCACTACGCAAACCGCATAGTTGATATCAGGTTCTTGTTTTATAACACCGCATTTACAAAGCCCTTTACATTCGAAGTGTAAGAATCTGCTTTGTTTATATCTATCCCCTTCATGTGTTCAAGACACATACCTTAGATAGATGCATTCTGTTCTTGAAAGGCAATAACCTTTCTCAGAATTGTGTATGTTTAAAACAAACCATAATCGTATAAGATATTTAAGGAGAAGTACAAATGTTCTTATCTAGAGATCGAAAGATTTCTAAGAACATGATCCAACTTCATCTTAATCTTATATCTCGATTTATTTAGACAACCTCCATTTTATGTCTGACAACGCTTTTACATTGTTGCCAATGATGAAGTGTTATCTACACAAAATTCCGAGAAACACCACCTTGTTTCCATTACGTCTCCAATACACCAATCTTGTCTATGCTTCTTGATGAATCCATAAAATGGACTATCTCATCAATTTGCAAGTTCACAAGTTTCAGCTTTGTGGTAATCCATAAATGGATTTACTAAGCTTGTACCTCTAAATGATCTTGCCCCTTTAACAATAATAAATTATTGCTATCCAAGTAGGCACATTTAGATTAGTACTGCCTCCTATGCAGAACTAGGGATCGATTTCATGTCTACTAGATCCAGAGTTAAAACTCCTCCAGTCTTATGAACATCTCTGGTTGCTTAACAACCTCCCACTGCAATGGCGTTCCGGTGTATAACAGTAATAACATTAGGTGCAGTTAGTGGTGTACTACTACTCGGTTAGGCTGGTTCTCAGTCTTCTCTTTCCTCTTTATAAAGAACCTTGTTCGTTAGGGCATTTGTAGTTCTTCTAATAGTCTTCCTCTAAGAACCGGGCGAAGACACCCTTCTGGTTCGTAGTACTATTGAACATACAATTACTTGTTCTTCTAGGATTTTCTACAACCATATGTAATATGTCGTTGTATCCAGAAATATCCATAGAACATAGGTAGTTCCGATCAAACTAGTCCTTTTACTATTAGAATTCCCTTGATTTATGCTATGTGCTCTTTGGATAGGTGTCGGCCTCCGCGAACAAGTCGCAGGCTTCCAATGGATATACTTTGAAGGTTCCCCATAATGGCTTTGTGTTGAAAACACTCCGCTTTTATGGCACATCAAGTATTCTAATCCATCTTCTAGTATTCTTTAAAGGAAACTACTTACACCTTTTTAATTACACATATGTCTGCATATATCATCTTTGATCATTCTCAATACTTGTCCGAACTCCATCCTTTATCCAGAAAGGTTAACTCAGTTGTATTTTCTTCCAAAATTTGATTCTTAGGTCGGGAGGTCCATTCCTCCAACTATAATTGAATAAATCAATTTCGACCTTTTGAATCCCTCTTTAGAATAAATAGTACTAAGTTTAAGAATTCACAAGTATAATGATTGACAAAGAAATACATCTAACAAGTAAAACAAATTTATATATAACGGTTCGTTGCATCGTGGTGGACTAAGGATTCATCATTCATATATTGCTATCTAATGTACCAAAATAGATATCGCCATTATTTCTTATCTAAACCATCAAATGATTTAAAGAAATAAAATATCCATTAATAATAGAAATCCAGAACAAAAGTTCTTTCTAAAAGGTACAAAGCAATAATCTTGAAATGAAATCCTATAACTATCAAAAAGATAGATAAATGTCTTCCACTGCAACCGCTGCTTCCTCAACAGCTTTGCCCATGTGGACTCGAACTCTTCTTATCTAAGTCGCCGGGTTTTCTGGAACCCCTGCATTTAGAATGCACATACCGTCAGTGGTTCCATATCTACACACCAGAATTCTGGTAGATAATACCGCTGACTATGTTTTACGACTAAAGAAAAATTCGTACCTTTGAGAGGACAAGATGTAGACCCCCAGTACTCAGACTGCTTTCCTTGGGGATATTTGCCAGAAGGCTTCTTTATCCTACCCTTTGGTCCAAGTCCCTTAGGACCACCGGACCCTCTTGTCTTTTTCTCCTTTCCCTTGCCTTTAGGTCCGAAACCTTTGGCCTTGGCTATAAGAGCTTGCGATTGTTTCAACTCGTCTAAAAGATCCATCATCTCAAAAACATGATCAAGTGTTTCATCGAAGTAACAGATCTTTACGAGTATCCTCATCGCCTCTTTTCTAGCCTCCCCATCATGTCCAAACAGCAACTTGAGTTTGAGCATGACATCATGATTAATGGTTAATGAGCGAGCACTATCCCATTTTTCAAAGTCAAAAATCTCATCCTCAGTCGAGTTAATGGTGAGTCCAGGAGGACAAGTTTCACTGAGTACGTCTTTGTACTCCTTTGCAGTCTGAGCAATGTCTAACTCTTCTTTCCATTCAACACAGTATGGAACCAGTGCGTCAAATTCCTCAAGTATCATCTCAAGTGGATTCATAGACATTTTCTAAACCTATAAGCACATTTAAACAAACAATTAATTTAATATCCGACGTTATCTCCCTGGAATAACATCATTAAATCACTAATTACGTCTAAAATCCCATCAGGTAAGGCAAGCCACGTGGTGTGGACGTTTACCCACCAAAATGATTTAGTAATTAGATTTTCTTTGGTCATACATCAATTATAGCGTAACTTCGTGGGGAAGAATACTATAACGCGTATCTAAGTGTAAACCATTACTCAGCACTAAAGTCAATCGTTTGGAATTGCTACATCACCGCAAGCCACGTGGTGTGGACGTTTACGATAATTTCACAACTCTTCACAATCACTTATAACTGTCTACATCAATTAATCCAAAATCCGTTAGCATAGCAAGCCACGTGGTGTGGACGTTTACTACACTAAGAGACTTTTATAATTGACTCCCAATTACAAGATCCATTAGATTTTGCAAATCAAGACTCGGAGAATCATAAGTGAAACTCGAAGTTTCTAACCAGTGATTCGCCATGCGAGCGACCCTATCTCTCATATATGAGGGAGCCGAGCAGACAATCGACCCATCTATCAAAGAATGGTACGAAGGTCTCTAATTTGTGTCATCCACATGACCAAGTGGCTTTGGCTCCATTCCACTCCCCGGGGTGAGAATGAGTCGACTTGAAGTCAGTTTCAGAAAGACAAATTAGGCATTGTTTGATAAACTCGATCAATGTTTCTTGTAAAAGGAATTACAAGAATTCTCCTCCAATGACTCGTCTATACGAACTTCAAAAGTCCATAAGAGTCACCAAGAGAACATTAATGGAGACCTTGGGAATGTTTCCATCCCCTCTCCCACTTAGCTTTTTATAATAAAGGGATACGCTATCTAGTGCATAAAATAAACACATATAGCATGCATACAAGCAATAAAGCACATAGTATCACATAGTCAAAATAATGCTAGAAAATTATTTTCCGACTATCATGGCTTTGTCGCATCTCCGTACGCATCTTCTAGTCTTCAGTCTTCGTTTCTTGAATGCTCCATGTGACGAGAATATTAATATCCAATATTTAAATCCATTTATTTTCAATTAATCCAAAAGTTACTTAATTCGAAAATTAAGTCAATCGAATATATCAAAAATAAAATTAAATATTATTAATATTTTTATTTATTTAAATTCCTATCTAATTCTATTAAATCTTTTAGAATAATATATACAAGTAAAACTCGGAATATTCTAGAAGACTTCTATAATAGAATAAGGAAAAATAAATTTAGGACTCTACTACTTTCCATTATCAATTAATTTCCATCTAATGAAAATTCCCAAGAGTAGGAATAATTAAATAGGAAATAAATTAATACTAAATTAATTAAATTCCTAATCCATGAATATCTCCATAAAGGAAATAAAACAAATAGGAATAAAATTAATTCAATTAATTTTCTTCCTAATCCATGAGAGTTTCCTAAAAGGAAGGTACTCAAATAGGAAAGTCGAATTAATTTAGGAAAGTTGGATTATGGTAGGAGTAGTACGGGTTGGGAGTCCCCGCACCACCCCCACCGTCGACCGCCGCCCGGGAGGAGCACCGCCGCCGCCCCCAGCCCACGCGCCACCACCACCGGTGGCCGGCGTGGCCGGGAGCTCCCACGGACAGCCCCCACGCCGGCGATCGATCCATGGGGTCGATCATGGGGATGATCGGCCCCTTCGTCCATTGTCTTCTTCGTCACACCTTCTTCGTCTTCCGGCGATCGTCTCAACATCGAACCAACGTAATAAAATTACAAGAATTAAATTACACTTTCCGGTATCGATTCTATACATGAAATCGACCCTATACATTTTCCGGAAAAATAAAGAACGTAATAATAAATCCTAAATTCGGTCAACCCCAGAATTTTTACTATTACAAACATTCAACCACACAAAACGAATCTCGACATGTCCGAGAGTTTAATCATGATAATTAATTAAAGAACAGACAATAATTAAATCCAACCATGATAGCCGGAAATCCTGCAAGGTAGAACAATGATCGAGCATATACATGAACACGAAACCAAACGCTCTGATACCAATTGTTGGGATTCGATGTCCCGGGCTATCAAAAATTGCGGAACCGATAACCCGATCAAAAACCCTCGATCACCGAAGATTGGATCCCCGACTCATCCGTAGGAGTCCGACCTTTGGAGACTACGCGCCCGAAGACACGCAGCCCGCCCCCAGCCGAAGTCCCCCACGAGTCGAACCCACGAACGCGAACCACCGCACGAGCCGGGGCCCGACCGAACACCCAGCGAGGCCCGAAGGCCGCGAGCGTCCAGCCGAGCCCCCGCACGGGGCTCGCGATCATCTCGCGATGATCGCTGGGGATGCACGAGGCATCCCCGGGGCTGCTCGTAGCAGCCCCGCAGCGAGTCCATGACTCGCTGCTCGCGGCGGGGTTTAACCCCGTACTGTTGGAAATCGACTACCCGAGACATGTCCGTTCGACTACTCGAACATCCGGACAAGCCCAGTCGACATCCAGTATGCCCAAGGTGTTCACGACGAAGCCCCTGACCCGAAATGCACCCAGCCATCGCACCCGAGGCACGACCGCGCAAAAACGAGAGGCTTCTGGCCTCTCTGTCGTCCGACACCAGAAGGTGTCGTCCGACAAGCCTGTCGGCCGAGAATGTCACATCCAAGCCACGGGATCCGATCTACGTTCAAAATATGATTAACGAAATATGAGATCGAATAAATTGCGGAAAAGAGAATCGATCTCATACCTTCTCGGTCGATTGTTGAGACCTTAGATGCTTCTAACGTATGCCTCAGATCCTTTAACTCCAACCGTTGTGTGGGCAACGATCCGTTGGGTCTCCTTTTCTGCTTTCTCCTTTTTCTACCAGCGTTATATTTTCTATTCTCTGATGAGAGAAAAATAATTGCGCTACACTGATTTATTTTTGCAGAGAAAAACTTAATTGCGCTAACGCAATAATGTTTTCTCAGAAAAATAAAAAGCTGCGGAATGTAGGTTTAGGATAGGCAAGGTAGGATATTTATAGAGTTACGTTAGGGAACTTAGGATAAATTATTTAAGGGCTAAATTGAAATATTAATTAACTTGGAATACGTAAAAACAATTCCTTAATTAATCGATTTCAATTTTAATTATTATTAACTCCACTATAAAATAATAATTGAATTCCCGAAATTAATTTTAATATTATTTCAACAATAATAATTCCGCCGAAATTACATATACGACTTTCCCCGTGTTTAAGATATCGAACGTCCACGAATTTATTTAATTAATAATAATTAAATTAATTCGTTTCTTATTATCCGAGACTAGTACCACTCATCCTTATTATCATGTGGAACAAATCCACCTGCAGGGTTTACATGATAAACTTTATGAGCTCATCTCGGGGACGTAATCAACCCAATAAACGGGACACGGTTTCCTGTGTATAATCTATAGCATGCCGTGTGTACAATTCCGATTCCCAATTTACCGAGTATCTCGACTAATCAAATAGTCTCACTCATTGGCAAGTTAAAGAACCGAGAATTGGAAATACGCACCTATAATTATATAGGGATTAAGAATTCGTATATCCGTAATTCTGAGGTCTAGTTCGATTACGTCGATTAGTATAAATCGAACGCCCTCCCGTGGTCCTGCTCAATACACCAAGTGTACAAGTGTAACATAATAGTCAAGACCAACTATTACCCAGTCACACTACGACGTACCGATGGATTGTCCCTGTCCATCTAAGTCGTGAGCTTCTGTTCGATAATATACGAGTAACCGACAGTATGATCTTCCGCGTGTCTCCTCACGCCATACTGTCTACAACGTATATATCTAGAACTATTGCATTCAAGTACAAGGTAGACAAAAAATGCCGACAGTTTGATTAATAGATAATGAAAAACACAGATAAGGAGTTCCATATTGTCACTAAACTAGACATTTAGAATATAACTCCATCAATCTCCCACTTATACTAAATCTCTAGTTGCCCTCTACCATACATCCGATACCCATCCCCTTCACGTGTCTCTTGAACGCTTCCGCTGGAAGTGCCTTCGTAAAGGGGTCAGCCAGGTTATCCGCTGATGCAATCTTGGTGACAACCGCATCGCCTCTCCTGACGATGTCTCTAATCAGGTGGTACTTGCGATCTATGTGTTTACTCGCATTGTGGGCTCGTGGTTCCTTTGAATTAGCCACTGCACCGCTATTGTCACAATAAATTGTGATAGCTCTAGGCATTTTAGGAACCACATCCAAGTCCATAAGGAAGTTCCTGAGCCACACCGATTCTTTAGCTGCCTCAGAGGCTGCTACATATTCGGCTTCCATGGTAGAGTCCGAAATGCATTACTGCTTAACACTCTTCCATGAGACTGCTCCACCTCCCAATGTGAACACATAGCCTGATGTAGACTTTCGCTGATCCTTATCAGATTGGAAATCCGAGTCTGTGTAACCAATAGGAATCAACTCGGACGCTTTGTAACTCAGAACATAATTCCTAGTCCTTCGCAGGTACTTAAGTATGTTCTTTACAGCAGTCCAGTGACCCTGACCAGGGTTACTCTGATATCTAGCTACCATGCCCACGGCATAGCATATATCAGGTCTCGTGCACAACATGGCATACATTAGACTTCCTACTGCCGAAGCATAAGGAACCTTCTTCATGTAATCTATCTCCTTTTGTGTTTTGGGACACATGTCTTTAGATAGATGAATTCCATGGCAGAAAGGTTGAGCACCTCTCTTGAAATTCTGCATGTTGAAACGAGCCAGAATCGTATCAATATATGAAGCCTGGGACAAGCTCAATGTTCTTTTCTGGCGATCCCGTAAAACCTTGATCCCAAGAACATGCCCAACTTGCCCTAAGTCTTTCATATCGAATTGCTTGGACAACCATCCCTTTATGTCCGACAACATCTTCACATTGTTGCCAATTAGAAGAATGTCATCTACATAAAGCACGAGAAACGCCACGCTGTTTCCGTCACTTCTCCGGTATACACACGACTCGTCCATGCTTTGAATGAATCCATAAGACTGGATAACCTCATCAAACCGCATGTTCCAAGATCTAGAAGCTTGCTTCAATCCATAAATGGATCGGTTTAGCTTACACACTAGATGCTCTTGGCCTTTCTTAATGAAACCTTCTGGCTATCTCATGTAAATGGTCTCGTCAAGATTCCCATTCAAGAATGCTGTCTTGACGTCCATTTGCCACACCTCATAATCCATATGAGCTGCTATAGACAAAAGAATCCGGATCGACTTTAGCATAGCTACCGGCGAAAAGGTTTCCTCATAATCGATCCCTTCTTTCTTAGTATACCCTTTCGCAACAAGCCTAGCCTTGAAGGTTTCCACCTTCCCGTCAGACCCTCTTTTTCTCTTGTACACCCACTTGCAACCAATGGCTTTTACACCTTTGGGCGGTGCTACAAGATTCCAGACCTGATTTGAATCCATTGATTCAATCTCAGATTTCATCGCTTTTTGCCAAGACTGAGCATCTTGATCTTTAAGCGCCTCGCCGTAGGTCCAGGGATCGGCTTCATGTTCTCCAGGTAACAAGTCCGAAGACTCTCCTATAAACATGAACCTATCGGGTTGTCGAACAACCCTCCCACTACGACGACGCTCCGGTGTAACCTCAGTAACTACAGGTGCAGACTGTGGTGGCGTATCACCCGGTTCGGTTGGTTCTAAGCCTTGATCGTCCCCTCTCAGTTCGTCTAGTATTATCTCACTCTTGGGCTTGTGGTCCATTATATAATCCTCTTCCAAGAACCGAGCGTTGGTGCTAACAACGATCTTCTGGTCCTGAGGACTATAAAATAGACCACCTTTCGTTCCTCTAGGATATCCTATAAACAACCGAATATCTGAACGAGATTCCAATTTATCAGCCCCATGCTTCAGCACATGTGCTGGACAACCCCAGATCCGAATGTGTTTCAAGTTCGGCTTTCGCCCGGTCCACAATTCCGAGGGTGTCTTAGGGACTGATTTAGAAGGAACTTAGTTCAGGATATACGCCGCTGTTTCCAAGGCATATCCCCAGAACGAAACTGGTAGGTCTGAGTAACTCATCATAGATCTTACCATTTCCATAAGAGTCCTATTCCTTCTTTCTGCTACACCATTCTGCTGGGGCGTGTATGGTGCAGTCATCTGGGAGTCAATCCCATTCTCTAATAAGTACGCCTTAAACTCTCCCGAGAGGTACTCTCCTCCACGATCAGATCGTAGAGTCTTTATGGTTTTACCATGAAGGTTCTCCACAAGAGCTTTGTACTCCTTGAACTTGTCAAAGCACTCGCTCTTGCGGCGCATCAGGTATATAAAACCATACCTTGAGTAATCATCAGTGAAGGTTACGAAATATTCATAACCTCCTCTCGCTTGGACAGATAAAGGCCCGCACAAATCAGAGTGAATCAACTCTAGTACTTCCTTGGATCTATACCCTTTATAACTAAAGGGTCGCTTGGTCATTTTTCCTTCCAGGCATGATTCGCAGGTTGGAAAGTCCTCATCTTTCACACTACTGAGTATTCCATCAGTTATCAACCTTTGAATCCTACCCAAGTTAATATGACCTAGCCTAAGATGCCACAAGTACTTTTGATTCATTCTAGAAGGCTCCTTTCTCTTATTGGTACTAGATGTGTTAAAAGACTCTACTCGTTGCATTGTGGAATAATCAGGATTCAGTATATATAAGTTGCCTATCAATGTACCAGAACAGATATACTCACCATTCTTTTTGATAATAACATAACTATCAAAAGAAACAGAATATTTATTCAAAACCAATTTAGAAACCGAAACAAGGTTCTTTCTAAAATTCGGTACATAAAGACAATTATTCAATACCAAAACTTTATTATTAAAAGACAAATGAATATCTCCCACTGCAACTGCCGCCACTTTCGTAGCGTTGCCCATGTAGATAGTGATCTCTCCCTCTCTAAGCCGCCGGGTTTCCTGGAACCCCTGCAAAGAATTGCAGACATGATCAGTGGCTCCCGTATCCACACACCAGGTACCGGTGGATAACACCGCTAAACATGTTTCAGTGACTAAGGAAAAGTTCGTACCTCCTTGTCTGAGGGGACAATTAGACTTCCAATGTCCAGACTGCTTGCAACGGAAACACTTGCCCTTGGGCTTGTTCACTCCATTCTGTGGTCCACCATTTCTGGGTCCACTGGGTTTCCGTCCTTGTTTCTTCTTCCTCTTAGTCCCCGGAGGGCCAGGAAGTTTCACAGCCACAAGTGCCTGAGATTTCTTAAAGATTCCCTCTGCCGCCTGGAGTTCAGTCAGGAGCTCCGCCAACGAATATAACCTCTTGTTCATGTTATAGTTCAGGCGGAACTGCTCAAAACTCCTAGGCAGAGACTGGAGCACTATATCGATCTGGGTTACCCCATCGATAGCTCCTCCCATAATCTCTATCTCATTCAGATAGCCTATCATCCTAAGAACGTGATCCCTCACGGGCGTTCCTTCGGACATAGTGGCCGTCATGAGTTTTCTCATGGCATCTTGCCTGGCTGCCCTATCCTGACTACCAAACATCTCCTTGAGGTTAAGCATCATATCATAGGCAGTGGTCATGGCCTCATGCTGATGTTGCAGCACATTTGACATAGAAGCCAAAATGTAGCACCGCGCCATCTGATCAGCCTTGACCCACTTCCGATGAGCTTCCTTTTCCTCAGGAGTGGAGGTGTCAATAGGTTCATCAGGACAAACCTCATGGAGTACATATTTGTACTCCTCAGCAGTTAGGACAATGTCCAAGTTTCGTTTCCAATCAACATAGTTCGGACCAGTGAGTTTGTTTTCTTTTAGTATAATGGACAGCGGGTTGAGTGCCATATCTATAAAAGAGACAAATCAAACTGTCAAATTTAATTCGATATTAACTCCCTTAATTAATATCATTAAATCTACCAATCAATCCTAAAATCCCATCAGACTAGCATGCCACGTTCATGTGGACGTATACTAGTCCAAACGATTTTATAACTGGACTTTTACTTCGGTCGTACATCATTACAGCAGTGACTCCGATGGGGAGGATACTGTAAAGCGTACCTAAGTGTATACCATTTCTCAGTACTAAGTTAACCGCTCGGAAACTACACGCCCACCGCAAGCCACGTTAGTGTGGACGTTTACGTTGACATGCGGTCCCTTTACGATTTCCTATAACTGTCGAGCCTCAATTAACCCAAAGTTCCGTTTCCGTCTAGTAAGCCACGATAGTGTGGACGTTTACTAAACAAACAACTTTGTTAATTGAATTCCATTTAATAAATTTCACAATTTCGTTAATCAAAGCTTGATATCTCGTAAGTGAAACTCGAAGTTTCTAACCAGCGATCAATCATGCAATTGAGCCCTATCTCTCACAAAGTGAGGGAGCCAACCAGACAATCGATCTAGTCATCAAATGACCCGAATGTCTCTAATCTGTGTCATCGACATAACCAAGCGCTTTGGCTCCATTCCACTCCCCGGGGTGAGAATGAGTCGAGTTGAAATTAGTCTTTGAAAGACAGATTAGGCATTGCTTTGAAAAACTTAATTGTTCAATTTTAAAATTGGAATTTCATTCGAATTTCGATCAAAATGATTTCCGTGTATCGACTTTATCCGATAGGGAGGATGACACTAAAGCCAACTCGTAAGTCAATACACATCACTCTCGAAACAGAGAATGGAGACCGCGGGATTGTTTCCAATCCCTCTCCCACTTAGTATTTTACGATTTAGGGATATACAAGCATGCATAAAATTAAAGCATAATAAAACACGTAAATCACATAAGAAAGCAATTAACGTGGCCCGATTATTATGGCCTTTAAAATCTTCGATGCACGTCTTCTCGGATCTTCGTCTCGTTGCTCGTCTCGGTCTCGATCCATCACGGACTTGTCTAAGGACCAAAAGACGAACCCCTCCCACTGGAGTATCGTCCCGGGCCCTCGACAAGCGATCCGTGATGTCCGTCGAACCCCCGAAAGCTGCTGCCAAGAAAACACCGAAACGGCGACCGCCGTTTGAAAAATGGCGACCGCCGTTTGCCCTTCAGCAGCCGCGGGTTCGACTTCTCGACCCTCGTTCGTCCGGCCCTCGATCTCGTCTCGATTCACCAAGCAGCAGCAACATTACAAATGTAAACTATACTACTTCCGGCATCGATCCTATACATATTGATCGATCCTATACACCCGGATAAACGAAAACGAAAATAGAAAACCCTAAACGACTCAACCCGTCGTTTTAACTATTACAAACAAGCAACGATTCAAAAAACAAAGATCTCGACAATCCCGAGAGTTTAACAAACCACAATAAACAGTACATAAACATATGACCATAATAATCGGGTTATCCTGCAAAACAAAACTCGCAAACAATACAAGAACGCACAAACCGGCTCTGATACCAATTGTTGGAAATCGACTACCCGAGACATGTCCGTTCGACTACTCGAACATCCGGACAAGCCCAGTCGACATCCAGTATGCCCAAGGTGTTCACGACGAAGCCCCTGACCCGAAATGCACCCAGCCATCGCACCCGAGGCACGACCGCGCAAAAACGAGAGGCTTCTGGCCTCTCTGTCGTCCGACACCAGAAGGTGTCGTCCGACAAGACCGTCCAATGTCGTCCGACACCAGAAGGTGTCGTCCGACAAGCCTGTCGGCCGACAGTAGAACCTGTCGTCCGACACTCGTCGCGAACAGCGGCGGGATTCGCCCGTTCTGGCTGTTCCGATGTGATTTTCTCGATCCGACTGCCATGCCGGAGGTCAGAAACCTCCCAGCAGTCCGAGAATGTCACATCCAAGCCACGGGATCCGATCTACGTTCAAAATATGATTAACGAAATATGAGATCGAATAAATTGCGGAAAAGAGAATCGATCTCATACCTTCTCGGTCGATTGTTGAGACCTTAGATGCTTCTAACGTATGCCTCAGATCCTTTGACTCCAACCGTTGTGTGGGCAACGATCCGTTGGGTCTCCTTTTCTGCTTTCTCCTTTTTCTACCAGCGTTATATTTTCTATTCTCTGATGAGAGAAAAATAATTGCGCTACACTGATTTATTTTTGCAGAGAAAAACTTAATTGCGCTAACGCAATAATGTTTTCTCAGAAAAATAAAAAGCTGCGGAATGTAGGTTTAGGATAGGCAAGGTAGGATATTTATAGAGTTACGTTAGGGACCTTAGGATAAATTATTTAAGGGCTAAATTGAAATATTAATTAACTTGGAATACGTAAAAGCAATTCCTTAATTAATCGATTTCAATTTTAATTATTATTAACTCCACTATAAAATAATAATTGAATTCCCGAAATTAATTTTAATATTATTTCAACAATAATAATTCCGCCGAAATTACATATACGACTTTCCCCGTGTTTAAGATATCGAACGTCCACGAATTTATTTAATTACTAATAATTAAATTAATTCGTTTCTTATTATCCGAGACTAGTACCACTCATCCTTATTATCATGTGGAACAAATCCACCTGCAGGGTTTACATGATAAACTTTATGAGCTCATCTCGGGGACGTAATCAACCCAATAAACGGGACACGGTTTCCTGTCTATAATCTATAGCATGCCGTGTGTACAATTCCGATTCCCAATTTACCGAGTATCTCGACTAATCAAATAGTCTCACTCATTGGCAAGTTAAAGAACCGAGAATTGGAAATACGCACCTATAATTATATAGGGATTAAGAATTCGTATATCCGTAATTCTGAGGTCTAGTTCGATTACGTCGATTAGTATAAATCGAACGCCCTCCCGTGGTCCTGCTCAATACACCAAGTGTACAAGTGTAACATAATAGTCAAGACCAACTATTACCCAGTCACACTACGACGTACCGATGGATTGTCCCTGTCCATCTAAGTCGTGAGCTTCTGTTCGATAATATACGAGTAACCGACAGTATGATCTTCCGCGTGTCTCCTCACGCCATACTGTCTACAACGTATATATCTAGAACTATTGCATTCAAGTACAAGGTAGACAAAAAATGCCGACAGTTTGATTAATAGTAAATGAAAAACACAGATAAGGAGTTCCATATTGTCACTAAACTAGACATTTAGAATATAACTCCATCACGTACGCCCGCTACGGGCGAACCCGTAGCGCATACAGGGCAGCTACGGGTGACCCCGTAGCAAACCCGCGATCGAGCTCACGGGCTCGATCACCCCTCGGCTCCAGCCGAGGGCTCCTCCGCGCGACGCCGCCGGACGGTGAGGGCTGGGGTTCATCCGCCGTGGCACCAGCCCACGGCGAACCCCGGTGGTCGACCCGAGGTCGACCCCACGCCCCGGCGTCCAGCCGGGGCTCATCCTCTTCGTCCGCGCGCCGGCGGTCGAACCCTAGGGTTCGGCCGCCACCCTCGATCCCGTCGAGGGTTTTCTCGACCTTCGCCGGGGATCTCGAATCCCCGTCCCCGAAGTTCGTATGTTTACCCGGATCGTGTGTTCATGTATATACTACAATCAATTCACACAAAATCATAAAAGAGGGTTTATGATTTATTACCTTCGATTCGTTGTACGGAGAAACGAATTAACGCGTTGATGACCTTGCGATCTTCCCACGTATTCCTTGCACCTTGTCCGAACGTCGTGTGGGCGACGATCTATCGAACACCTTATGGATCTCCTTCACTCTTCAAGACTTTATTGTTGGCGTAACTTAGGTTGTGAAAAGTGAAGACCATGTAGTGCTTTTATAGGCTACGTAGGGGATCATAAGGAGAATAAATATTGGGCTTCCAATATTGAAAATTAAATTGGGTCCAACCCAAATCCATTAATTCTTATCAATATTAATTTTATTTATTTTCCACTATATAAATAAAATTGCACTCCCAATATTATTCCATATTATATCAAATAATATTTCTCCAACTTAGTATTATTTATTCCTTGTATTTAAGATTTAAATATCCATGAATAAATTTATTTATTGCTCAATAAATATTACTCATTTCTTGTATCCGAGAATAGTACCGTTCAACTTTAATTATTATGCGGATTAAATCCACCTGCAGGGTTTACATAATAATTCCTTATGAACTCATCTCGGGGATATTATCAACCCTTACGGGATACACTTTCCCGTCAAGTATTCACGGCATGTCGTATATAAAATATAGTGACCCAACTTAACCGGTAATTAACCCAATAATTAAATCGGTTAATTCCTTTGGAAAATCAAAGTCACTTATACTAAATATACACACCCGCAATAATATCGGGGATTAAGAATAAAATACTCTGAGATTTAAATTGATTATCCAAGGCAATCCTATTCAATAAATCTCAAGCGATCCGCCCAATACACCAAGTGTACAAGTGTGATAAAATAACTAAGATAAATTATTTTCTCTCTCACACAACGACTATACCGATGGATTGGTCCGTGTCCATCTAGGTCGTGAGCAACTGTTCGATTAAATACGAGTAACCGATAGTATGATCTTCTGTGTGCCCATGCAACACCATACTAACTACAACGTATAAAATCCAGGACTATATTTTGCATAATTAATTAAATGCAAATAATTGTTTATTAATTAAATAGGTTAAATGCTATGATAGGGAGTTTACCGGTACTTAAATCTAGACATTAAGTACACAACTCCAACAAAATCGACCCTATACATTTTCCGGAAAAACAATGAACATAATAATAAATCCTAAATTCGGTCAACCCCCGAATTTTTACTATTACAAGCATTCACCACCAAAAAACGTATCTCGACATGTCCGAGAGTTTAATAAAACCAACAATCATGACAAAATAAATTAAACGAATAATAAATTAAGCCATAATAGTCGGAACCCTGCAAGGTAGAACAATTTTATCGAAAATACCGCGAACGTAAACCACGCTCTGATACCAATTGTTGGAATTCGATATCCCGGGTTATCAAAAATTGCGGAACCGATAACCCGAACGAACCCTTCGCCGGAAATCACACGAACGCCGACTCATCCGCCGGAGTCCGGGCTTTGGAGACCACGCGCCCGAAGGCGCGCAATCCGCCCCCACCCGAACCCCCGCGAGCCGGGGTTCGCACGATCGTGGATCGCGTCGATCATCGCGATCGATGGGGCTGCATCCGGCAGCCCCCAGCAGCAGGTCCGGCGACCTGCTGCCCGCCGTGGAGAAGCCCCCACCGTCGCGGTGGGGAGGTGACGGCACCAGCCCGTCACCGCCGGCGATCGCTCCCAGCGATCGCCCCCTCGGCCGAGGCCGAGGGTTCTCCTTACGCGCGCCGAACCCTAGGCGTGCGGTCCACGCGGTCCGGTGGCTTCGCCACCACCGCGTGGTCCTTCGTCTAATCCGGGTTCGATCCTTCGGATCTTGCGTTCTACGGTATTCTCAATAAAAACAAAATCGAACAATTATCAAGGGGGTTTAGATATTGTACCTACGATTCGTTGTTCGGAGAAACGAAATCGATGACCTCGTGATCTTCCCGCGTATTCCTTGCACTCCGTTCGAACGTCGGGTGGGCGACGATCTATCGAACTCCTATGGATCCTCTTCACTCTTCAAGACTTTATGATAGGCGTATCTTAGGTTGTGAAAAGTGAAGACCATGTAGTGCTTTTATAGGCTACGTAGGGGATCAAAAGGAGATTAAATATTGGGCTTCTAATATTGAAAATTAAATTGGGTCCAAACCCAAATCCATTAATTCTTATCAATATTAATTTTATTTATTTTCCACTATATAAATAAAATTGCACTCCCAATATTTATCCATATTATATCAAATAATATTTCTCCAACTTAGTATTATTTATTCCGTGTATTTAAGATTTAAATATCCATGAATAAAATTTATTTATTGCTTAATAAATTTATTCATCTCTTATATCCGAGAATAGTACCACTCAACCTTATTTATTATGCGGAACAAATCCACTCGCGAGGTTTACATAATAAATCCTTATGAGCTCATCTCGGGGATATTATCAACCCTTCCGGGATACACTGTCCCTTCAAGAATTCACGGCATGCCATATATAAAACATAGTGACCCAACTCAACCGGTAATTAACCCAATAATTAAATCGGTTAATTCCTTTGGAAAGTCAAAGTCACTTATATTAAATATACACACCCGCAATTGTTTCAGGGATTAAGAATAAAATACTCCGAGACTTAAATCAATTATCACAGAGCAATCCTAATTGATAAGTCTCAAGCGATCCGCTCAATACACCAAGTGTACAAGTGTGATAAAATAATTAAGATAAATTATTTTCTCTCTCACACAACGACTATACCGATGGATTGGTCCGTGTCCATCTAGGTCGTGAGCAACTGTTCGATTAAATACGAGTAACCGATAGTATGATCTTCTGTGTGCCCATGCAACACCATACTAACTACAACGTATAAAATCCAGGACTATAATTTGCATGTATTTAATTAACAATAATTAAAAGCAAATGAATGTCTGTAATAAATAGGTAAATGAAAGTGCATACAGAGTTCAGAATACTTAAATCTAGACATTAAGTATACTACTCCATCAGAAAGGTTCGTTACCTTTCAGATACGGAATGCATCTATCTAAGGATATGTGTTTTGGAACACAAAAGGAGATAGAAGCAATTAAAGCGGTTTCCTACACTTGGAGTATGGAAAGCTTAATAAATGCGATGTTAAAAACGAGAACCTGATATCTGCTATGCGGCTAGTATAGTGGGAGGATATCAAGGTAATCCTGGAAAGGAATACTCGACTGCTGTAATGAACATTTTAAGTACTTTCAAAGTACTGGAAACTATGTTCTGGATTACGGAGCAGACAAGTTTTTCCTTTGGATTACATTCTCTTAGATTTCTAATCGAATGAGGACCAGTGTAAGTCGATATCAGGCTATGTGTTTCACTATTGAAGGAGAAGGAGTTTTTTTTTTAACATGGAAGAGTGATAAGCACGATGCTTTTCGGACTCCGCCATGGGTAACCAAATAGCGGCCTCAGAGGCAGCGGAAGTTTTGGTATAGCCCCGGGAATCTCTGGGACTTAGAGGTGATTCTTAATTTGCCAAAGGCTATGTGAATAGCGGTGCGATGGCAAATGGTAAGAAATCACAAGTCCATAAGTGTAAGATAACACATAGAGCAAGTACCACCTGATACGAGTCATCGTCGAGGGAGACGACGCTGTAGTCACCAAGATAACTTCAGAGCGGCAACCTAGAGTGCTCATTCACATAGTACTTCTTGGAAGTACAACTTAAGCACGTGATGAGTATGGGAGTCGGGAGTTTGGAGGAAATGACTAGACCTTAGTACAAGTGGGAGATTGTTGGAGTTGTGTACTTAATCTCTAGATTTAAGTAACGGAAACTCCCGATCCATTGCCATTGATCTATTTAATTAAATAAACAATTATTTGCGTTTAATTATTTATAATTAAATATATGCAAATTATAGTCCTGGATTCTATACGTTGTAGTTAGTATGGTGTGTCGGGCCCACACAGAAGATCATACTATCGGTTACTCGTATTTAATCGAACAGTTGCTCACGACCTAGATGGACACGGACCAATCCATCGGTATAGTCGTTGTGTGAGAGAGAAAATAATTTGTCTTAATTATTTTATCACACTTGTACACTTGGTGTATTGAGAGGATCGCTTGAGATTTATCGATTAGGATTGCCTTGGATAATCGATTTAAATCTCAGTGTATTTTATTCTTAATCCCCGATACTATTGCGGGTGTGTATATTCAATATAAGTGACTTTGATTTTCCAAAGGAATTGACCGGTTTAATTACTGGGTCAATTACCGGTTAAGTTGGGTCGCTATATTTTATATATGACATGCCGTGAATACTTGACGGGAAAGTGTATCCCGGAAGGGTTGATAATATCCCCGAGATGAGTTCATAAGGAATTATTATGTAAACCCTGCAGGTGGATTTGTTCCGCATAATAATTAAGGTTGAATGGTACCAGTCTCGGATATAAGAGATGAATAAATTAATTAGCAATAAATTAATTTTATTCATGGATATTTATATCTTAAATACACGGAATAAATAATACTACCGGAGAAAGCACTACATGGTCTTCTCTATTCTCATAACTTGAAGATCACAATTCTAGAGAGAGAAAGTAGAGAGGGAGATCCATGAAGTTCGGAGGATCGTCGCCCACCCGACGTTCGAGCTAGTGCAAGGAATACGTGGGAAGATCTCAAGGTCATCAAATTGAGTTCTTCGTTTTTCCGAACAACGAGAACGAGGTAAATCGTAAAACCCTCTTTATGATTTTATCGTTTAATTATCGTGAAAATATCGTGAACCAAGATCCGAGGAACAAACCCTAATCGGGGTGTGGAGCGATGTGGAGACTGCTCCACACGACTGCTCCACACGTGTGTTGATCGACTGATGTGGAGCATCGACTGCTCCACATATCGATTGCTCCACACGGGATGTGGAGCGCTATTCGCACGGCGCTGCTCCACACCGGGATGTGGAGCGATGTTTGCACGGGCTGCTCCACACGGGATGTGGAGCGCTGATTACGGGTTGCTCCACATGGGATGTGGAGCGATTGTTCATGGATGCTCCACACGGGATGTGGAGCAGTTCCTCTATGCGGACGCCCCAGATGTGGAGCGCTTGCTCCACGGGGTCGGTCCAGCTGTGGAGCGCGGGATTTCGATTGGGTTGTCGGTTCCGCAATTTTTGACAATCCGGATATTCGATCTCCAAAGGATTTCGGTCGGAATTAATTAGATAATTAATTTTAATTAATTTATTAATTCCGGGATATCGATTTCCAACAATTGGTATCAGAGCGTTGGTTTTAGTTCACGGTATTTTTCGATAAATTGTTCTACCTTGCAGGGTTTCCGACTATTATGGCTAGATATAATTCTTCGTTAATTATTGTCATAATTTTTTATTAAACTCTCGGACATGTCGAGATTCGTTTTTGGTGGTGAATGCTTGTAATAGTAAAAATTCGGGGGTTGACCGAATTTAGGTTTATTATTATTGTTCTTCGTTTTTTCCGGAAAATGTATAGGGTCGATTTCATGTATAGAATCGATATCGGATAGTGTAAAATTAAATTGTAATTTATTTTGCGTTGGATCGATGAATCGAGACCGCCGGAGAAGACGAAGTGACGAGAGGAGGCTAGGGCTTGGATCGACCATCCCCATGGTCGATCCATGAGGATCGATCGATCCGTGCATGGAGGAGCCGCCGGCGATGGTGGCCGGCCACCTCCTAGGCGTGGGTCGAGGGTGGCGTGGGTTGTCTAAATTGCGGAACCGACAACCCAATCGAATAAACCCTTCGCCGGAATCTACGCGAGCACATCACGCGGTCCGAGATACGACCGAACGCACGCCGCGTCCGAAGACGCGCACACGGCCAGCCGCACCCTCGCGAGGAGGGCTCACGATCGCATGTAGCGATCGCGGGGTGCGATCGATCGGGGCTGTTCCGGCAGCCCCCCAGCAGCAAGTCCGGCGACTTGCTGCTCGCCGTGGAGGGGCGACTCAATCGTGAGTCGCTGCGGGCGCGCCAGCCGCCCGCCCGGCGATCGTGCCCTAGGGCAGCGATCGCCCCCTCGGCTTCGGCCGAGGGCTCCTCATGCACGTCCCCGGCGTCCAGCCGGGGCGTTTTGTGGTTCGATCCCCACGGGGATCCACGAGCTGCCGCGGTCCTGGTGGTTCGACCACCACCGCTCGGCTCGTTCCTCGTTTCCGGGGTTCGTCCTTGGATCTTGGTTCATGATATTCTCACGATAAATAAACGATAAAATCATAAAGAGGGTTTTACGATTTACCTCGTTCTCGTTGTTCGGAAAAACGAAGAACTCGATTTGACGACCTTGAGATCTTCCCACGTATTCCTTGCACTAGCCCGAACGTCGTGTGGGCGACGATCTACCGAACTCCATGGATCTCCTTCACGAACTCTCTAGACTAATCAAGTATGATTATCTTGTCTTGTCTAATTGTGAAGACCATGTAGTGCTTTTATAGGCTACGTAGGGGATCTTAAGGAGGTGGAATATTGGGCTTCCAATAATAGTGATTAAATTGAGCCCACCAAGCCCAAATCTATTAATCCTTACTATTATTAATTAATTCTATTTTCCACTATATAAAATTAATTGCACTCCCAATATTAAACCATATTATATCAAATAATATTTCTCCGGTAGTATTATTTATTCCGTGTATTTAAGATATAAATATCCATGAATAAAATTAATTTATTGCTAATTAATTTATTCATCTCTTATATCCGAGACTAGTACCATTCAACCTTAATTATTATGCGGAACGAATCCACCTGCAGGGTTTACATAATAATTCCTTATGAACTCATCTCGGGGATATTATCAACCCTTACGGGATACACTTTCCCGTCAAGTATTCACGGCATGTCATATATAAAATATAGTGACCCAACTTAACCGGTAATTAACCTAATAATTAAATCGGTTAATTCCTTTGGTAAATCAAAGTCACTTATATTAAATATACACACCCGCAATAGTTTCGGGGATTAAGAATAAAATACACTGAGACTCGAATCGATTATCGCCGGCAATCCTAATCGATGAATCTCAACGATCCGCTCAATACACCAAGTGTACAAGTGTGATAAAATAATTAAGATAAATTATTTTCTCTCTCACACAACGACTATACCGATGGATTGGTCCGTGTCCATCTAGGTCGTGAGCTACTATTCGATTAAATACGAGTAACCGATAGTATGATCTTCTGTGCGCCCATGCTTGCACCATACTAACTACAACGTATAAAATCCAGGACTATGATTTGCATATATTTAATTTTAAATAATTAAATGCAAATAATTGTTTATTTAATTAAAAAGATTAATGGCAATGGATCGTGAGTTTGCGTTACTTAAATCTAGACATTAAGTACACAACTCCAACAATCTCCCACTTGTACTAAGGTCTAGTCATTTCCTCCAAACTCCCGACTCCCATACTCATCACGTGCTTAAGTTGTACTTCCAAGAAGTACTATGTGAATGAGCACTCTAGGTTGCCGCTCTGAAGTTATCTTGGTGACTACAGCGTCGTCTCCCTCGACGATGATTCGTATCAGGTGGTACTTGCACTATGTGTTATCTTACACTTATGGACTAGTGATTTCTTACCATTTGCCATTGCACCGCTATTTACATAGCCTTTGACAAATTAAGAATCACATCTAAGTCCCAGAGATTATCCCGGAGTTGTACCAAAACTTCCGCTGCCTCTGAGGCCGCTATTTGGTTACCCATGGGAGAGTCCGAAAAGCATCGTGCTTATCATTCTTCCATGTTAAAACTCCTTCTCCTTCAATAGTGAAACACATAGCCTGATATCGACTTACACCGGTCCTCATTTGATTAGAAATCTAAGAGAATGTAATCCAAAGGAAAAACTCGTCTGCTTCGTAGTCTAGAATAGTACTTCGAAAGTACTTTTACAGCAGTCGAATATTCCTTTCCAGGATTACCTTGATATCCTCCCACTATGCTGACCGCATAGCCGATATCAGGTTCTTGTTTTCAACATCGCATTTATTAAGCTTTCCACACTCAAAGTGTAGGAAATTGCTTTCATTGCTTCCATCTCCTTTTGTGTTCCAAAACACATATCCTTAGATAGATGCATTCCGTTTCTGAAAGGTAACGAACCTTTCTCGGAATTTTGCATGTTAAAACGAACGATAATCATATATATGTAAGATGTCCAGGAGAAGTACAATGTCCTAGATCTTAAGAACATGCTCTAACTTCTTCTTCATCTCATATATCGATTTTTCTAGACAACCATCATTTTATGTCTGACAACATCTTTACATTGTTGCCAATGATAAAATGTCATCTACATAAAACCTCCGAGAAACACCACCTTGTTTCCATCACGTTTCCCATACACACGATTCGTCTATGCTTTTGATGAATCCATAAAATGGACTATCTCATCAATTTGCAAGTACCACGAACTCAATGCTTTGTTCCAATCCATAAATGGATCAACTAAGCTTGTACTCTAAATGATCTTGCCTCTTAGCAATAATCTTTATTGCTCTCCAAGAAGGCACATTTAGATCTAGTACGGCCTTCATGTAGATCCAGGGATCGATTTCATGTATACTAGGTCCAGAGTCCGAAGACTCTCCTAGTCTTATGAATATCTCCGGTTGTCCCACAACCTCCCACTACAATGGCGTTCCGGCGTATAAACAGTGATAACAGTAGGTGCAGTTAGTGGTGTACCGCTACTCGGTTTGGCTGGTTCTAAGTCTTAATCTTTCTCTCTCATTTCAAAGTATTACGTCACTTTGGGCTTGTGGTTCATCTAATAGTCTTCCTCTAAGAACCGGGCGTTAGAACTTATAACGTCCTTCTGGTTCATAGAACTATTGAACACACATCTTTTGTTCTTCTAGGATATTCTATAACTGCATTCGAATGCGCCGTTGTTTCCAGACATATCCATAGAACACAGGTAGTTCCGTATAACTCATGCTTTTACTATTTCTATAAGAGTTCCACTTCTTATTTCCGACACAACATTTCTACACAAGAGTGTATGGTGTAGTCATTTGGGATCAAATCCCAATCTCTGATCAGTATGCCATGCATTCCTCAGACAGGCACTTGCCTCCGCGATTAGATCGCAGGCTTTCAATGGATATACCATGATGGTTCCCCACAATAGCTTTGTGTCCATTGACCTGTCAAAACACTTGCTTTTGTGGCACATCAGGTATTCTAATCCATTTCTCGAGTAATCATCAAATGAAGTACTCGTACCTTATTGTCTGAGTAGACATAGGTCTGCATACATCAGAGTCAATCAATTCTTATACTTGTCCGGATCTTACATCTTATATCCATAAAGGATTGCTTAGTCATATTATCTTCCAAATTAGATTCTTAGGTCGGAAGGTCCACTCCTTCAACTTAATTGATCAAATATCAATTTTCGACCTTTGAACTTCTTATTGGAATAAACATGACTCAGCATAAGAATCCACAAGTATAATAAAGAAATCTCTTATTAGTAAAACGAGTTTCATACTACGGTTCGTTGCATCGTGGTGGACTCAGGATTCATCATTTATATATTGCTAGCCAATGTACCAGAATAGATACTATCATTATTTCTTCTTATAACCATCAAATGATTAAAAGAAATAAAATATCCATTTATTAGAAATCCAGAACAAAGTTCTTTCTAATTTGAAAGGTACATAAAAGCAATAACCCAAAATGAAATCCTATAAAATGTCCTCCACTGCAACTGCTGCCTCCTCTACAGCATTGCCCATGTAGACTACGATTTCTTCTTTTCTAAGTCGTCGGTTTTCCTGGAACCCTTGCATTTAAAATGCACATACCGTCAATGGTTCCATATCTACACACCAGGTTCTGGTAGATAATACCACTGACTATGTTTCATGACTAAAGAAGATTTCGTACTTTCTTTGAGAGGATAATTAGACTTCCAGTACCCAGACTGTTTGCATCGAGAACACTTGCCTCTTGGCTTTCTCGTCCCATCTCGTGGTCTAAGAAACTTAGGACCACTGGGTTTCTTTGCTTGCTTTTCCTTTCCCCCGATTTTGCCCTTAGGTTCGAAACCTTTGGCATTGGCTACAAGAGCTTGCGATTTCCGTCTCAACTCGTCTAAAAGGTTGATCATCTCAAAAACGTGTTTAAGCGTTTCCTCGAATCGACTGGCCTTTATGAGTATCCTCATCGCCTCTTGTCTAACCTCTACACCATGTCTAAACATCTCCTTGAGTTTGAACATGATATCAAAATCAGTTCTTTCCTCATCAGTTAAGACATTTGTAGGTTCGGGAGGACAAAGCTCACTGAGTACAAAATTGTACTCTTCAACAGTTTGGGTAATGTCTAGATCTCTATTCCAATCATTACATTCAGGGACCAATGAGTTTAAAATCCTTACGTATCACATAAAGTGGGTTCAAAGCCATATCCTAATCTATGAGCACATATAACAACAAACAATCGATTTAATCTCCGATATTATCTCCCTCAAATAATATCATTAAACCACTAATCACATCTAAAATCCCATCGGGTAAGGCAAGCCACGATAGTGTGGACGTTTACCCACCCAAATGATTCAGCAATTAGATTTCCTTCGGTCGTACATCATCAATAGCGTTACCTCGATGGGAGGAATACTATGGAGCGTACCTAAGTGTTAACCATCGCTCAGTACTAAGAAGTTTGTTTGAGATTCGCATATCCCCGCAAGCCACGATAGTGTGGACGTTTACGTTGACACACGGATCCCTCACTCCCTTCTATAACTGTCTACATCAATCGATCTAAAGTCCCATTCAATATAGCAAGCCACGATAGTGTGGACGTTTACCATACCAAAAGACTTATACAATTGAAATCCAATTACTTGATCCATTTGATCTTGTAAATCAAGACGCGGAGAATCATAAGTGAAACTCGAAGTTTCTAACCAGTGATTCACCATGCGAGCAACCCTATCTCTCATAAATGAGGGAGCCGAGCAGACAATCGATCCATCTATCAAAGAATGGTACGAAGGTCTCTAATTTGTGTCCTCTACATGACCAAGTGGCTCTGGCTCCATTCCACTCCCCGGGGTGAGAATGAGTCGACTTGAAATCAGCTTTGGAAAGACAAATTAGGCATTGTTTGATAAACTTAATCAATGTTTCTCGTAAAAGGAATTACAAGAATTCTCCTCCAATGACTTGTCTATACGAACTTCAAGAGTCCATAAAAGTCACCAAGAGAACAGCAATGGAGACCATGGATATGTTTCCATACCCTCTCCCACTTAGCTTTTTACAATAAAGGGATACGCTATCTAATGCATAATTAAATACACATAAGCATGCATACATGTAATAAAGCACATAGAATATTATCACATAGTCAAAATAATTACTAGAATATTATTTTCCGACTATTATGGCTTTATCGCATCCCCGTACGCATCTTCTAGTCTTCAGTCTTCGTTCTTGAATGCTCCATGTGACGAGAATATTAATCCCAATATTTAAATCTATTTATTTTCAATTAATCCAAAAGTTACTTAATTCGAAAATTAAGTCAATCGAATATATCAAAAATAAAATTAAATATTATTAATATTTTTATTTATTTTATTTTCCCTTTCTACTTAATTAAATCTCTAGAATAATCTATCCAAGACCCACTTGGAATATTCTAGATAATTTCCATAATGAAATAAGGAAATAAAATAATTTAGGACTCCTAGTCCTTCCAAATTAATTCCTTTCCTAATCTATTAAAAATTCCATAAAGGAATAATTAAATAGGAAAAATTAATTAAGGACTTTAAAACTTTCCAAAATTAATTATTTTCCTAATCCATTTAAAATTCCATAAAGGAATAATAAAAATAGGAAAAATAAATTAATTCCAAATTTATTCCTTTTCCTAATCTATGAAAATTCCCAAGAATAGGAATAATCAATAAGGAAAAAATAAATTTATTCTAAATTTATTCTTTTCCTATTCCATGAGAATTCCCAAAAATAGGAATACTCAAAATAGGAAAACCGAATAATTTAGGAAAGTTGGATCTTGGCGGGAGAGCACGAGTTGGGGATCATCGCGCCCCACCACCACCATCGTTGGCCGAGAGGGGAGCCTCCACCACCACAGCCCGGCCGGCCAGCCACCGTTGCCGGCGGCATCACGGCCGAGAAGGCCGCGGGCAGCCCCTCCCCCTTCGATCGATCCTTCCTTTGGGTTCGATCATGGGGTTGATCGATCCCCGGAATCCTCCCTCTCTTCGTCTCCTCCGTCACACGTCTTCTTCCGGCGGTCGTTTCGGCATCGATCCAACGTAAATAAATTACAAGAATTAAAATTACATTATCCGGTATCGATTCTATACATGAAATCGACCCTATACATTTTCCGGAAAAAGTAGAACATAATAATAAACCTAAATTCGGTCAACCCCCGAATTTTTACTATTACAAGCATTCACCACACATAAAACGAATCTCGACATGTCCGAGAGTTTAATAATCAAGAACAATATTATGACAATAATTAAGAACAATTATATCTAGCCATAATAGTCGGAAACCCTGCAAGGTAGAACAATTTATCGAAAAATGCCATGAACTAAAACCAACGCTCTGATACCAATTGTTGGAAATCGATATCCCGGAATTAATAAATTTAAATAAATAAATTATCTAATTAATTCCGACCGAAATCCTTCGAATATCCGGATTGTCTAAATTGCGGAACCGACAACCCAATCGAATAAACCCTTCGCCGGAATCTACGCGAGCACATCACGCGGTCCGGGATACGACCGAACGCACGCCGCGTCCGAAGACGCGCGCACGGCCAGCCGCACCCCCGCGAGGAGGGCTCACGATCGCATGTAGCGATCGCGGGGTGCGATCGATCGGGGCTGTTCCGGCAGCCCCCCAGCAGCAAGTCCGGCAACTTGCTGCTCGCCGTGGAGGGGCGACTCAATCGTGAGTCGCTGCGGGCGCGCCAGCCGCCCGCCCGGCGATCGTGCCCTAGGGCAGCGATCGCCCCCTCGGCTTCGGCCGAGGGCTCCTCATGCACGTCCCCGGCGTCCAGCCGGGGCGTTTTGTGGTTCGATCCCCACGGGGATCCACGAGCTGCCGCGGTCCTGGTGGTTCGACCACCACCGCTCGGCTCGTTCCTCGTTTCCGGGGTTCGTCCTTGGATCTTGGTTCATGATATTCTCACGATAAATAAACGATAAAATCATAAAGAGGGTTTTACGATTTACCTCGTTCTCGTTGTTCGGAAAAACGAAGAACTCGATTTGACGACCTTGAGATCTTCCCACGTATTCCTTGCACTAGCCCGGACGTCGTGTGGGCGACGATCTACCGAACTCCATGGATCTCCTTCACGAACTCTCTAGACTAATCAAGTATGATTATCTTGTCTTGTCTAATTGTGAAGACCATGTAGTGCTTTTATAGGCTACGTAGGGGATCTTAAGGAGGTGGAATATTGGGCTTCCAATAATAGTGATTAAATTGAGCCCACCAAGCCCAAATCTATTAATCCTTACTATTATTAATTAATTCTATTTTCCACTATATAAAATTAATTGCACTCCCAATATTAAACCATATTATATCAAATAATATTTCTCCGGTAGTATTATTTATTCCGTGTATTTAAGATATAAATATCCATGAATAAAATTAATTTATTGCTAATTAATTTATTCATCTCTTATATCCGAGACTAGTACCATTCAACCTTAATTATTATGCGGAACGAATCCACCTGCAGGGTTTACATAATAATTCCTTATGAACTCATCTCGGGGATATTATCAACCCTTACGGGATACACTTTCCCGTCAAGTATTCACGGCATGTCATATATAAAATATAGTGACCCAACTTAACCGGTAATTAACCTAATAATTAAATCGGTTAATTCCTTTGGTAAATCAAAGTCACTTATATTAAATATACACACCCGCAATAGTTTCGGGGATTAAGAATAAAATACACTGAGACTCGAATCGATTATCGCCGGCAATCCTAATCGATGAATCTCAACGATCCGCTCAATACACTAAGTGTACAAGTGTGATAAAATAATTAAGATAAATTATTTTCTATCTCACACAACGACTATACCGATGGATTGGTCCGTGTCCATCTAGGTCGTGAGCTACTGTTCGATTAAATACGAGTAACCGATAGTATGATCTTCTGTGCGCCCATGCTTGCACCATACTAACTACAACGTATAAAATCCAGGACTATGATTTGCATATATTTAATTTTAAATAATTAAATGAAAATAATTGTTTATTTAATTAAATAGATTAATGGCAATGGATCGTGAGTTTGCGTTACTTAAATCTAGACATTAAGTACACAACTCCAACAGTGGGGACTCCCACCCCATGCTATCCCGGTCCGGAAATTTACTTTCCTATTTTAATTCGGTTTTCCTATTTGATTATTTCTTTTATGGAATATTCATGGAATAGGAAAAGAATTAATTTAGTATTAAATTTATTTTTCCTCATTGATTATTCCTATTCTTGGGAATTTTCATGGAATAGGAAAGGAATAAATTTGGAATTAATTTATTTTTCCTATTTTATTATTCCTTTATGGAATTTTAAATGGATTAGGAAAATAATTAATTTGGAAAGTTTTAAGAGTCCTTAATTAATTTTTCCTATTTAATTATTCCTTATGGAATTTTTAATAGATTAGGAAAGGAATTAATTTGGAAGGATTAGAAGTCCTAATTTATTTTATTTCCTTATTCTATTATAGAAATCTTCTAGAATGTTCCAAGTTTTACTTGGATAGGATTCTAAAGATTTAATAGAATTAGAAAGGAAAATAAAAATATTAATAATATTTAATTTTATTTTTGATATATTCGATTGACTTAATTTTCGAATTAAGTAACTTTTGGATTAATTGAAAATAAATAGATTTAAATATTGGAATTAATATTCTCGTCACGTGGAGCATTGAAGAACGAAGACTGAAGACTAGAAGATGCGTACGGGGATGCGATAAAGCCATAATAGTCGGAAAATAATATTCTAGTATTATTTTGACTATGTGATAATATTCTATGTGCTTTATTTCATGTATGCATGCTTATGTGTATTTAATTATGCATTAGATAGCGTATCCCTTTGTTATAAAAAGCTAAGTGGGAGAGGGCATGGAAACATACCCATGGTCTCCATTGCTGCTCTCTTGGTGACTTTTATAAACTTTTGAAGTTTATATAGATAAGTCATTGGAGGAGAGTTCTTGTAATTCCTCTTACGAGAAACATTGATTAAGTTTATCAAACAATGCCTAATTTGTCCTTCCAAAGCTGATTTCAAGTCGACTCATTCTCACCCCGGGGAGTGGAATGGAGCCAAAGCCACTTGGTCATGTAGAGGACACAAATTAGAGACCTTCGTACCATTCTTTTATATATGGATCGATTGTCTGCTCGGCTCCCTCATCTAATGAGAGATAGGGTTGTTCGCATGGTGAATCACTGGTTAGAAACTTCGAGTTTCACTTATGATTCTCCGAGTCTTGATTTACGAAAATCGAATGGATCTAGTAATTGGGAGTCACTTATAAAAATCTTTTAGTGTAGTAAACGTCCACACGAACGTGGCTTGCTATACTGAATGGGATTTTGGATTAAGTGATGTAGACAGTTATAGAGGAGAGCAAAGGAGCGTATGTTAACGTAAACGTCCACACTAACGTGGCTTGCGGTGAATATGCGTGTCCCAAACAATCTTCTTAGATACTGAGTAATGGTTTACACTTAGGTACGCTTTATAGTATTCCTCCCAACGAAGTAACGCTATAATGATGTACGACCGAAGCAAATCTAATTGCTAAATCATTTGGGTGGGTAAACGTCCACACGAACGTGGCTTGCCTTACCTGGTGGGATTTTAGATGTGATTAGTGGTTTAATGATATTATTTGAGGGAGATAATATCGGAGATTAAATCGATTAAATCTAGAGATCAAAAGATCCTAAGAACATTATCCAACTTCTTCTTAATCTCATATCTCGATTTATTTAGACAACCATTATTTTATGTCTGACCACCCTTTTACATTGTTGCCAATGATAAAATGTTATCTACATAAAAACTCCGAGAAACACCACCTTGTTTCTATTACGTTTCTAATACACCTTCTTCGTTTATGCCCTTTGATGAATCCATCACATGGACTATCTCATCAATTCGCATGTTCCACGATTCATGGCTTTGTGATGATCCATAAATGGATTTACTAAGCTTGTACTTCTAAATGATCTTGCCTCTTTAACAATAATCATATTGCTTTCTAAGTAGGCACATTTAGATTAGTACCGCCCCTATGCAGAGCTAGGGATCGATTTTATCTCTACTAGATCCAGAGTTCAAAACTCCTCTAGTCTTATGAACATCTCTGGTCGCCTAACAACCTCCCACTGCAATGGCGTTCCGGTGTATAACAGTAATAACATTAGGTGCAGTTAGTGGTGAACTACTACTCGGTTTGGCTGGTTCTCAGTCTCTTCCTTTTCCTCATAACAAAGTATTGCGTCAGTTAGGGCATTGCAGTTCATCTAATAGTCTTCCTCTAAGAACCGGGCGATGACGTCCTTCTGGTTCATAGTACTATTGAACATACAATCACTTGTTTTTCCAGGATATCCTACAACCACATGAATGTGCCGTTGTATCCAGAAATATCCATAGAACATAGGTAGTTTCGAACAAACTTGTCCTTTTACTATTAGAATCCTATTTCTTATTTCCAACACACCATTCCTACACGTAAGTGTATGGTGCAATCCTTTGAGACTTACTCCCAATCTTTGATTATGCTATGTTTATTTAGATAGGTGGTAGCCTCTGTGAACAAGTCACAAGCTTCTAATGGATATACTTTGAAGGTTCCCCATAATAGCTTTGTGTCCATTGACTAGTCAAAACACATTGCTTTTATGGCACATCAAGTATTCTAATCCATCTTTGAGTATTCTTAAAGAACTACTCATACCTTTCTAATTACACATATCTCCGCATCTATCATAAATCAATTTCAATACTTGTCTGAATTCTATCCTTTATCCAGAAAGGCTTGCTTAGTTGTTTTATCTTTCAAATTCAATTCTTAGGTCGGAAGGTCCATTCCTTCAACTATAATTGATCAAATCAATTTCGACCTGTGAATCTTATTTGAATAAATACTACTAAATGTCTTCCACTGCAATCGCTGCTTCCTCAACAGCTTTGCCCATGTAGACTAGAACTCTTCTTCTCTAAGTCGCCGGGTTTTCTGGAACCCCTGCATTCAAAATGCACATACCGTCAGTGGTTCCATATCTACACACCAGATTTCTGGTAGATAATACCGCTGACTATGTTTTTACGACTAAATGAAAATTCGTACCTTTGAGAGGACAAGATATAGACCCCCAGTACCCAGACTGCTTTCCTTGGGGATATTTGCCAGAAGGCTTCATTATACAACCCCGTGGTCCAAGTCCATTAGGACTACTGGATTCCCTTGCCTTCTTCTCCTTTCTCTTATGTAAGCCTTTAGGTTCGAAACCTTTGTCCTTGGCTATAAGAGCTTGCGATTGTCTCAACTCATCTAAAAGATCTAGCATCTCAAAAACGTGTTCAAGCGTTTCCTCGAAGCAACTGACCTTTATGAGTATCCTCATCGCCTCTTTTCTAGCCTTTACATCGTGTTTAAACATCAGCTTGAGTTTAAGCATGATATCATGATTAGCGGCTAATGCAAGAGCACTGTCCCACTTCTCAAAATCAGCTATTTCCTCATCAGTTGAGACAATTGTAGGTCTAGGAGGACAAGTTTCACTGAGTACATCTTTGTACTCCTTTACAGTCTGAGTAATGTCTAATTCTCTATTCCATCCAACACAGTATGGAACCAGTGCATTGAACTCCTTGAGTATCAACGAAAGTGGATTCATAGCTATTCTCTAAACCTATAAGCACATATAAACAAACAATCAATTTAATGTCTGATATTATCTCCCTCAAATAATATCATTAAATTACTAATCAAATCCAAAATCCCATCAGGTAAAGCAAGCCACGTTGTGTGGACGTTTACCTACCCAAATGATTTAGCAATTAGATTTTCTTTGGTCATACATCGATTATAGCGTAACTTCGTTGGGAAGGATACTACTGTAGGAAATCGACTACCCGGGACGAGTCCGTTCGACTACTCGAACTTCCGCACAAGCCCAGTCGACCTCCGGTCTGCCCAAAGTGTTCACGACGAAGCCCCTGACCCGAATTGCACCCAGCCATCGCACCCGAGGCACGACCGCGCAAAACGAGAGGCTTCTGGCCTCTCTGTCGTCCGACACCAGAAGGTGTCGTTCGACAAGCCTGTTCAAGGTCGTCCGACACCAGAAGGTGTCGTCCGACATGCCTGTCGGCCGACAGTAAAACCTGTCGTCCGACACCCGTCGCAAACAGCAGCGGGATTCGCCCATTCTGGCTATTCCGATGCGATTTTCTCGATCCGACTGCCATGCCGGAGGTCAGAAACCTCCCAGCAGTCCGAGAACATCACATCCAAACCACGGAACCCGATCGTACGTTCAAAATATGATCAACGATTTATGAGATCGAATAAATGCGGAAAAAGGAATCGATCTCATACCTTCTCGGTCGATTGTTGAGACCTTAGAGCTTCTAACGTATTCTCTGATCCCGTCTCCAACCGTTGTGAGGGCAACGATCCGCTGGAGTTCTCCCGTCTATACTCTCTCTGTCTCAACCGGCGTATGATTATTCTCTATGTGAGAATAAAAAAATTTATTTGCGTTAACCTTTTTACTTTTACAGAGAAAAATATATTTGCGCTAACGCAATTATTTTTCTCAGCAAAAATAAATGTTGCGGCGAATTGTAGGTTAAGAGAGGGTAAGGGAGGGGGTTTATATAGAGCTACGTTAGGGACCTAAGGATAAATTAATTAAGGGCTAAATTGAAATACTAATTAACTTGGAATACGTAAACGCAATTCCTTAATTAATTGATTTCAATTTTAATTATTATTTAATCCACTATAAAATATTAATTGAATTCCCGAAATTAATTTTAATATTATTTCAACAATAATAATTCCGCCGAAATTACATATACGACTTTCCCCGTGTTTAAGATATCGAACGTCCACGAATTTATTTAATTACTAATAATTAAATTAATTCGTTTCTTATTATCCGAGACTAGTACCACTCATCCTTATTATCATGTGGAACAAATCCACCTGCAGGGTTTACATGATAAACTTTATGAGCTCATCTCGGGGACGTAATCAACCCAATAAACGGGACACGGTTTCCTATCTATAATCTACAGCATGCCGTGCGTACAATTACGATTCCCAATTTACCGAGGATCTCGACTAATCAATTAGTCTCACTCATTGGCAAGTTAAAGAACCGAGAATTGAACACACGCACCTATAATTATATAGGGATTAGGAATTCGTATATCCGTAATATCTGAGGTCTAGTTCGATTACTGCGATTAGTATAAATCGAACGCCCTCCCGTGGTCCTGCTCAATACACCAAGTGTACGAGTGTAACATGATAGTCAAGACCGACCATCTACCAGTCACACAACGACGTACCGATGGATTGTCCCTGTCCATCTAAGTCGTGAGCCACTGTTCGATAATATACGAGTAACCGACAGTATGATCTTCCACTTGTCTCCTCACGCCATACTGTCTACAACGTATATATCTAGGACTATAGAGCACAGAGTTATAATAAACAAAATGCAGACTGTTTGATTAATAGATAATAAAACACAGATAAGGAGTTCCATATTGTCACTAAACTAGACATTTAGAATATAACTCCATCAATCTCCCACTTATACTAAAAGTCTAGTTGCCATCTCCCATACATCCGATACCCATCCCCTTCACGTGTCTCTTGAACGCTTCCGCTGGAAGTGCCTTCGTAAAGGGGTCTGCCAGGTTATCCGCTGATGCAATCTTGGATACAACTGCATCGCCTCTCTTGACGATGTTGTTGGAAATCGATATCCCGGAATTAATAAATTAATTAAAATTAATTATCTAATTAATTCCGACCGAAATCCTTTGGAGATCGAATATCCGGAATTGTCAAAATAGCGGAACGACAACTCCAATCGACTCCCGGAACACGTACATGACCATACGAAAAAGTTATACAAGGGTTACGCGGGAAAAACACGAGAGAACTCGCGTGAACCCACGAACCTCGCAGCAGCCACGCGGGGTGACTCGCAGCAGCCCGCAGCAACCCGCAGCGAGTCGCCTGACTCGCTGCTGCTGGGACTTGCTGAGTCGCTGCTGAGTCGCTACGGGTCCGCTGCGGGAAAACCCGCAGCACCCAGCGAATCTCTCGTAGCAGCTCGCAGCAACCTGCAGCGAGTCGCCTGACTCGCTGCTGCTGGGCGCTACAGGTCGCTGCGGGAAAACCCGCAGCAGGCAGCTGATCGCTGCGGGAAAACCCGCAGCCGATCCGCGTATCGAGCCCTAGGCTCGATTTTTCCCCGCGCGATCTTCGTCCAGCCGAGCCGTCGAACCGCCGGCGGTCCGGTGGTCCAACCACCACCGCCCGGTTCGACCTCGTCTATTGGGTCCGTTCCTTGGATCTTGGTTCAAGGTATTTTCACGATAATTAAACGATAAAATCATAAAGGGGGTTTTACGATTTACCTTGTTCTCGTTGTTCGGAAAAACGAAGAACTCAATTTGAAGACCTTGAGATCTTCCCACGTATTCCTTGCACTAGCTCGAACGTCGTGTGGGCGACGATCTTCCGAACTCCATGGATCTCCCTCTCTACTTTCTCTCTCTAAAATTGTGATCTTCAAGTTATGAGAATAGAGAAGACCATGTAGTGCTTTTATAGCCTACGTAGGGGATCTTAAGGAGGTGGAATATTGGGCTTCTAATATTGAAGATTAAATTGAGCCCAATGCTCAAGTCCATTAATCCTTATCAATATTAATTAATTTATTTTCCACTATATAAATTAATTGCACTCCCAATATTAAACCATATTATATCAAATAATATTTCTCCGGTAGTATTATTTATTCCGTGTATTTAAGATATAAATATCCATGAATAAAATTAATTTATTGCTAATTAATTTATTCATCTCTTGTATCCGAGACTAGTACCATTCAACCTTAATTATTATGCGGAACAAATCCACCTGCAGGGTTTACATAATAATTCCTTATGAACTCATCTCGGGGATATTATCAACCCTTACGGGATACACTTTCCCGTCAAGTATTCACGGCATGTCATATATAAAATACAGTGACCCAACTTAACCGGTAATTAACCCAATAATTAAATCGGTTAATTCCTTTGGTAAATCAAAGTCACTTATATTAAATATACACACCCGCAATAGTATCGGGGATTAAGAATAAAATACACTGAGACTTAAATCGATTATCGCCGGCAATCCTAATCGATAAATCTCAAGCAGATCCGCTCAATACACCAAGTGTACAAGTGTGATAAAATAATTAAGATAAATTATTTTCTCTTTCACACAACGACTATACCGATGGATTGGTCCGTGTCCATCTAGGTCGTGAGCAACTGTTCGATTAAATACGAGTAACCGATAGTATGATCTTCTGTGCGCCCATGCTTGCACCATACTAACTACAACGTATAAAATCCAGGACTATGATTTGCATATATTTAATTATAAATAATTAAACGCAAATAATTGTTTATTTAATTAAATAGATTAGTGGCAATGGATCGTGAGTCTCCGTTACTTGAATCTAGACATTAAGTACACAACTCCAACAATCTCCCACTTGTACTAAGGTCTAGTCATTTCCTCCAAACTCCCGACTCCCATACTCATCACGTGCTTAAGTTGTACTTCCAAGAAGTACTATGTGAATGAGCAATCTAGGTTGCCGCTCTGAAGTTATCTTGGTGACTACAGCGTCGTCTCCCTTGACGATGACTCGTATCAGGTGGTACTTGCACTATGTGTTATCTTACACTTATGGACTAGTGATTTCTTACCATTTGTCATTGCACCGCTATTTACATAGCCTTTGGCAAATTTAGAATCACATCTAAGTCCCAGAGATTATCCCGGAGTTATACCAAAACTTCCGCTGCCTCTGAGGCCGCTATTTGGTTACCCATGGCAGAGTCCGAAAAGCATCGTGCTTATCACTCTTCCATGTTAAAACTCCTTCTCCTTCAATAGTGAAACACATAGCCTGATATCGACTTACACTGGTCCTCATTTGATTAGAAATCTAAGAGAATTTAATCCAAAGGAAAAACTCGTCTGCTTCGTAGTCTAGAACAGTACTTCGAAAGTACTTTTACAGCAGTCGAATATTCCTTTCCAGGATTACCTTGATATCCTCCCACTATGCTCACCGCATAGTCGATATCAGGTTCTTGTTTCCAACATTGCATTAATTAAGCTTTCCACACTCAAAGTGTAGGAAACTGCTTTCATTGCTTCTATCTCCTTTTGTGTTCCAAAACACATATCCTTAGATAGATGCATTCCGTTTCTGAAAGGTAACGAACCTTTCTCGGAATCTTGCATGTTAAAACGAACCATAATCATATATATGTAAGATGTCCAGGAGAAGTACAATGTTCTTTTCTTGAGATCCTAGATCTTAAGAACATGCTCTAACTTCTTCTTCATCTCATATATCGATTTTTCTAGACAACCATCATTTTATGTCTGACAACATCTTTACATTGTTGCCAATGATAAAATGTTATCTACATAAAAACCCGAGAAACACCACCTTGTTTCCATCACGTTTCTAATACACACTATTCGTCTATGCTTTGATGAATCCATAAAATGGACTATCTCATCAACTTGCAAGTACCACGAACTCAATGCTTTGTTCCAATCCATAAATGGATCAACTAAGCTTGTACTCTAAATGATCTTGCCTCTTAGCAATAAACCTTATTGCTTTCTAAGAGAGCATATTTAGATCTAGTACTGCCTCTATGTAGATCCAGGGATCGATTTCATGTATACTAGGTCCAGAGTCCGAAGACTCTCCTAGTCTTATGAATATCTTCGGTTGTCACACAACCTCCCACTACAACGGCATTCCGGTGTATAAACAGTAATAACAGTAGGTGCAGTTAGTGGTGTACCGCTACTCGGTTCGGCTGGTTCTAAGTCTTAATCTCTCTCTCTCTCATTTCAAAGTATTACGTCACTTTGGGCTTGTGGTTCATCTAATAGTCTTCCTCTTAGAACCGGGCGTTAGAACTTATAACGTCCTTCTGGTTCATAGTACTATTGAACACACATCTTTTGTTCTTCTAGGATATTCTACAACCGCATTTGAATGCGCCGTTGTTTCCAGACATATCCATAGAACCTAGGTAGTTCCATATAACTCATGTTTTTACTATTTCTATAAGAGTTCCATTTCTTGTTTACGACACACCATTTCTACACAACAGTGCATGGTGAAGTCATTTAGGATCAAATCCCAATCTCTGATCAGTATGCCATGCATTCCTCAGACAGGTACTTGCCTCCGCGATCAAATCGCAGGCTACAAATGGATATACCTTGATGGTTCTCCACAATAGCTTTGTGTCCATTGACTTGTCAAAACACTTGCTTTTGTGGCACATCAGGCATTCTAATCCATTTCTCGAGTAATCATCAAATGAAGTACTCGTACCTTATTGTCTGAGTAGGCATAGGTCTGCATACATCAGAGTCAATCAATTCTTATACTTGTCCGGATCTTACATCTTATATCCATAAAGGATTGCTTAGTCATATTATCTTCCAAATTAGATTCTTAGGTCGGAAGGTCCACTCCTTCAACTTAATTGATCAAATATCAATTTTCGACCTTTGAACTTCTTATTTGAATAAACATGACTCAGCATAAGAATCCACAAGTATAATTGATAAAGAAATCTCTTATTAGTAAAACGAGTTTCATACTACGGTTCGTTGCATCGTGGTGGACTCAGGATTCATCATTTATATATTGCTAGCTAATGTACCAAAATATCATTATTTCTTCTTATAACCATCAAATGATTAAAAGAAATAAAATATCCATTCATTAGAAATCCAGAACAAAGTTCTTTCTAATATGAAAGGTACATAAAAGCAATAATCCAAAATGAAATCCTATAAAATGTCCTCCATTGCAACTGCTGTCTCCTCTACAGCATTGCCCATGTAGACTACGATTTTTTCTTCTCCAAGTCGTCGGGTTTCCTGGAACCCTTGCATTTCAAATGCACATACTGTCAGTGGTTCCATATCTACACACCAGGTTCCGGTAGATAATACCACTGACTATGTTTTACGACTAAAGAAAATTTCGTACTTTCTTTGAGAGGATAATCAGACTTCCAGTACCCAGACTGTTTGCATCCAGAACACTTGCCTCTTGGCTTTCTCGTCCCATCTCGTGGTCCAAGAAACTTAGGACCACTGGGTTTCTTTGCTTGCTTTTCCTTTCCCCCGATTTTGCCCTTAGGCTCGAAACCTTTGGCATTAGCTACAAGAGCTTGCGATTTCCGTCTCAACTCGTCTAAAAGGTCGATCATCTCAAAAACGTGTTTAAGCGTTTCCTCGAACCGACTCGCCTTTATGAGTATCCTCATCGCCTCTTGTCTAGCCTCTACACCATGTCTAAACATCTCCTTGAGTTTGAACATGATATCAAAATCAGACCTTTCCTCATCAGTTAAGACATTTGTAGGTTCGGGAGGACAAAGCTCACTGAGTACAAACTTGTACTCTTCAACAGTTTGGGTAATGTCTAGATCTCTATTCCAATCATTACATTCAGGGACCAATGAGTTTAAAATCCTTACGTATCACATAAAGTGGGTTCAAAGCCATATCCTAATCTATGAGCACATATAACAACAAACAATCGATTTAATCTCTGATATTATCTCCCTCAAATAATATCATTAAACCACTAATCGCATCTAAGATCCCATCAGATATGGCAAGCCACGATAGTGTGGACGTTTACCTATCCAAATGATTTAGCAATTAGATTTCCTTCGGTCGTACATCATCATTAGAGTTACTTCGATGGGAAGAATACTAAGAAGCGTACCTAAGTGTAAACCATTACTCAGTATCTAAGAAGATTGTTTGGGACACGCATATTCACCGCAAGCCACGATAGTGTGGACGTTTACGTTAACATACGCTCCTTTACTCCCTTCTATAACTGTCTACATCAATCGTTCCAAAATCCCATTCAATGTAGCAAGCCACGATAGTGTGGACGTTTACTACACCAAAAGACTTCTACAATTGACTCCCAATTACATGAATCATTCAATCTTGTAAATCAAGACGCGGAGAATCATAAGTGAAACTCGAAGTTTCTAACCAGTGATTCACCATGCGAACGACCCTATCTCTCATAAATGAGGGAGCCGAGCAGACAATCGATCCACCTTCAAAAGGATGGTACGAAGATCTCTAATTTGTGTCCTCGACATGACCAAGTGGCTTTGGCTCCATTCCACTCCCCGGGGTGAGAATGAGTCGACTTGAAATCAGTTTCAGAAAGACAAATTAGGCATTGTTTGATAAACTTAATCAATGTTTCTTGTAAAAGGAATTACAAGAATTCTCCTCCAATGACTTGTCTATACGAACTTCAAAAGTCCATAAAAGTCACCAAGAGAACAGCAATGGAGACCATGGATATGTTTCCATACCCTCTCCCACTTAGCTTCTTACAATAAAGGGATACGCTATCTAATGCATAATTAAATACACATAAGCATGCATACATGTAATAAAGCACATAGAATATTATCACATAGTCAAAATAATACTAGAATATTATTTTCCGACTATTATGGCTTTATCGCATCTCCGTACGCATCTTCTAGTCTTCAGTCTTCGTTCTTGAATGCTCCATGTGACGAGAATATTAATCTCAATATTTAAATCTATTTATTTTTAATTAATCCAAAAGTTACTTAATTCGAAAATTAAGTCAATCGAATATATCAAAAATAAAATTAAATATTATTAATATTTTTATTTATTTTTATTTTCCTTTCTAATTCTATTAAATCTTTAGAATCCTATCCAAGTCAAACTTGGAACATTCCAGAAGAATTCTATAATAGAATAAGGAAATAAAATAAATTAGGACTCCTAATCCTTTCCAAATTAATTCCTTTCCTAATCTATTAAAAATTCCATAAAGGAATAATTAAATAGGAAAAATTAATTAAGGACCATTAAAACTTTCCAAATTAATTATTTTCCTAATCCATTAAAAATTCCATAAAGGAATAATTAAATAGGAAAAATAAATTAATTCTAAATTTATTCTTTTTCCTATTCCATGAAAATTCCCAAGAATAGGAATAATCAATAAGGAAAAATAAATTCATTCTAAATTTATTCTTTTCCTATTCCATGAGAATTCCCAAAATAGGAATACTCAAAATAGGAAAACCGAATAATTTAGGAAAGTTGGATCTTGGCGGGAGAGCACGGGTTGGGAGTCCCCGCGCCCCATCACCATCGACCGCGGCTCGAGGAGGAGCACCGCCGCCGTCCCAGCCCACGCGCCACCACCACTGGTGGCTAGGCGTGGCCGAGAGCCTCGGGCAGCCCCCTTCTCACTTCGATCGATCGACCCTTCATGGGGTTCGATCATGGGGTTGATCGATCCCCGGAATCCTCCCTCTCTTCGTCTCCTCCGTCACACGTCTTCTTCCGGCGGTCGTTTCGGCATCGAACCAACGTAAATAAATTACAAGAATTAAATTACAATTATCCGGTATCGATTCTATACATGAAATCGACCCTATACATTTTCCGGAAAAAATAGAACGTAATAATAAACCTAAATTCGGTCAACCCCCGAATTTTTACTATTACAAGCATTCACCACACATAAAACGAATCTCGACATGTCCGAGAGTTTAATAATCAAGAACAATATTATGACAATAATTAACGAACAATTATATCTAGCCATAATAGTCGGAAACCCTGCAAGGTAGAACAATTTATCGAAAAATACCGTGAACGAAAACCTGGCTCTGATACCAATTGTTGGAAATCGATATCCCGGAATTAATAAATTAATTAAAATTAATTATCTAATTAATTCCGACCGAAATCCTTTGGAGATCGAATATCCGGAATTGTCAAAATAGCGGAACGACAACTCCAATCGACTCCCGGAACACGTACATGACCATACGAAAAAGTTATACGAGGGTTACGCGGGAAAAACACGAGAGAACTCGCGTGAACCCACGAACCTCGCAGCAGCCACGCGGGGTGACTCGCAGCAGCCCGCAGCAACCCGCAGCGAGTCGCCTGACTCGCTGCTGCTGGGACTTGCTGAGTCGCTACGGGTCCGCTGCGGGAAAACCCGCAGCACCCAGCGAATCTCCCGTAGCAGCTCGCAGAACCTGCAGCGAGTCGCCTGACTCGCTGCTGCTGGGCGCTACAGGTCGCTGCGGGAAAACCCGCAGCAGGCAGCTGATCGCTGCGGGAAAACCCGCAGCCGATCCGCGTATCGATCCCTAGGCTCGATTTTTCCCCGCGCGATCTTCGTCCAGCCGAGCCGTCGAACCGCCGGCGGTCCGGTGGTCCAACCACCACCGCCCGGTTCGACCTCGTCTATTGGGTCCGTTCCTTGGATCTTGGTTCAAGGTATTTTCACGATAATTAAACGATAAAATCATAAAGGGGGTTTTACGATTTACCTCGTTCTCGTTGTTCGGAAAAACGAAGAACTCAATTTGAAGACCTTGAGATCTTCCCACGTATTCCTTGCACTAGCTCGAACGTCGTGTGGGCGACGATCTTCCGAACTCCATGGATCTCCCTCTCTACTTTTTCTCTCTAGAATTGTGATCTTCAAGTTATGAGAATAGAGAAGACCATGTAGTGCTTTTATAGGCTACGTAAGGGATCTTAAGGAGGTGGAATATTGGGCTTCTAATATTGAAGATTAAATTGAGCCCAATGCTCAAGTCCATTAATCCTTATCAATATTAATTAATTTATTTTCCACTATATAAATTAATTGCACTCCCAATATTAAACCATATTATATCAAATAATATTTCTCCGGTAGTATTATTTATTCCGTGTATTTAAGATATAAATATCCATGAATAAAATTAATTTATTGCTAATTAATTTATTTATCTCTTGTATCCGAGACTAGTACCATTCAACCTTAATTATTATGCGGAACAAATCCACCTGCAGGGTTTACATAATAATTCCTTATGAACTCATCTCGGGGATATTATCAACCCTTACGGGATACACTTTCCCGTCAAGTATTCACGGCATGTCATATATAAAATACAGTGACCCAACTTAACCGGTAATTAACCCAATAATTAAATCGGTTAATTCCTTTGGTAAATCAAAGTCACTTATATTAAATATACACACCCGCAATAGTATCGGGGATTAAGAATAAAATACACTGAGACTTAAATCGATTATCGCCGGCAATCCTAATCGATAAATCTCAAGCAGATCCGCTCAATACACCAAGTGTACAAGTGTGATAAAATAATTAAGATAAATTATTTTCTCTTTCACACAACGACTATACCGATGGATTGGTCCGTGTCCATCTAGGTCGTGAGCAACTGTTCGATTAAATACGAGTAACCGATAGTATGATCTTCTGTGCGCCCATGCTTGCACCATACTAACTACAACGTATAAAATCCAGGACTATGATTTGCATATATTTAATTATAAATAATTAAACGCAAATAATTGTTTATTTAATTAAATAGATTAGTGGCAATGGATCGTGAGTCTCCGTTACTTGAATCTAGACATTAAGTACACAACTCCAACAATCTCCCACTTGTACTAAGGTCTAGTCATTTCCTCCAAACTCCCGACTCCCATACTCATCACGTGCTTAAGTTGTACTTCCAAGAAGTACTATGTGAATGAGCAATCTAGGTTGCCGCTCTGAAGTTATCTTGGTGACTACAGCGTCGTCTCCCTTGACGATGACTCGTATCAGGTGGTACTTGCACTATGTGTTATCTTACACTTATGGACTAGTGATTTATTATCATTTGCCATTGCACCGCTATTTACATAGCCTTTGGCAAATTTAGAATCACATCTAAGTCCCAGAGATTATCCCGGAGTTATACCAAAACTTACGCTGCCTCTGAGGCCGCTATTTGGTTACCCATGGCAGAGTCCAAAAAGCATCGTGCTTATCACTCTTCCATGTTAAAACTCCTTCTCCTTCAATAGTGAAACACATAGCCTGATATCGACTTACACTGGTCCTCATTTGATTAGAAATCTAAGAGAATGTAATCCAAAGGAAAAACTCGTCTGCTTCGTAGTCTAGAACAGTACTTCGAAAGTACTTTTACAGCAGTCGAATATTCCTTTCCACGATTACCTTGATATCCTCCCACTATGCTCACCGCATAGCCGATATCAGGTTCTTGTTTCCAACATTGCATTTATTAAGCTTTCCACACTCAAAGTGTAGGAAACTGCTTTCATTGCTTCTATCTCCTTTTGTGTTCCAAAACACGTATCCTTAGATAGATGCATTCCGTTTCTGAAAGGTAACGAACCTTTCTCGGAATCTTGCATGTTAAAACGAACCATAATCATATATATGTAAGATGTCCAGGAGAAGTACAATGTTCTTTTCTTGAGATCCTAGATCTTAAGAACATGCTCTAACTTCTTCTTCATCTCATATATCGATTTTTCTAGACAACCATCATTTTATGTCTGACAACATCTTTACATTGTTGCCAATGATAAAATGTTATCTACATAAAAACCCGAGAAACACCACCTTGTTTCCATCACGTTTCCAATACACACTATTCGTCTATGCTTTGATGAATCCATAAAATGGACTATCTCATCAACTTGCAAGTACCACGAACTCAATGCTTTGTTCCAATCCATAAATGGATCAACTAAGCTTGTACTCTAAATGATCTTGCCTCTTAGCAATAAACCTTATTGCTTTCTATGAGAGCATATTTAGATCTAGTACTGCCTCTATGTAGATCCAGGGATCGATTTCATGTATACTAGGTCCAGAGTCCGAAGACTCTCCTAGTCTTATGAATATCTTCGGTTGTCACACAACCTCCCACTACAACGGCATTCCGGTGTATAAACAGTAATAACAGTAGGTGCAGTTAGTGGTGTACCGCTACTCGGTTCGGCTGGTTCTAAGTCTTAATCTCTCTCTCTCATTTCAAAGTATTACGTCACTTTGGGCTTGTGGTTCATCTAATAGTCTTCCTCTAAGAACCGGGCGTTAGAACTTATAACGTCCTTCTGGTTCATAGTACTATTGAACACACATCTTTTGTTCTTCTAGGATATTCTACAACCGCATTTGAATGCGCCGTTGTTTCCAGACATATCCATAGAACCTAGGTAGTTCCATATAACTCATGTTTTTACTATTTCTATAAGAGTTCCATTTCTTGTTTACGACACACCATTTCTACACAACAGTGCATGGTGAAGTCATTTAGGATCAAATCCCAATCTCTGATCAGTATGCCATGCATTCCTCAGACAGGTACTTGCCTCCGCGATCAAATCGCAGGCTACAAATGGATATACCTTGATGGTTCTCCACAATAGCTTTGTGTCCATTGACTTGTCAAAACACTTGCTTTTGTGGCACATCAGGCATTCTAATCCATTTCTCGAGTAATCATCAAATGAAGTACTCGTACCTTATTGTCTGAGTAGGCATAGGTCTGCATACATCAGAGTCAATCAATTCTTATACTTGTCCGGATCTTACATCTTATATCCATAAAGGATTGCTTAGTCATATTATCTTCCAAATTAGATTCTTAGGTCGGAAGGTCCACTCCTTCAACTTAATTGATCAAATATCAATTTTCGACCTTTGAACTTCTTATTTGAATAAACATGACTCAGCATAAGAATCCACAAGTATAATTGATAAAGAAATCTCTTATTAGTAAAACGAGTTTCATACTACGGTTCGTTGCATCGTGGTGGACTCAGGATTCATCATTTATATATTGCTAGCTAATGTACCAAAATATCATTATTTCTTCTTATAACCATCAAATGATTAAAAGAAATAAAATATCCATTCATTAGAAATCCAGAACAAAGTTCTTTCTAATATGAAAGGTACATAAAAGCAATAATCCAAAATGAAATCCTATAAAATGTCCTCCATTGCAACTGCTGTCTCCTCTACAGCATTGCCCATGTAGACTACGATTTCTTCTTCTCCAAGTCGTCGGGTTTCCTGGAACCCTTGCATTTAAAATGCACATACTGTCAGTGGTTCCATATCTACACACCAGGTTCCGGTAGATAATACCACTGACTATGTTTTACGACTAAAGAAAATTTCGTACTTTCTTTGAGAGGATAATCAGACTTCCAGTACCCAGACTGTTTGCATCGAGAACACTTGCCTCTTGGCTTTCTCGTCCCATCTCGTGGTCCAAGAAACTTAGGACCACTGGGTTTCTTTGCTTGCTTTTCCTTTCCCCCGATTTTGCCCTTAGGCTCGAAACCTTTGGCATTAGCTACAAGAGCTTGCGATTTCCGTCTCAACTCGTCTAAAAGGTCGATCATCTCAAAAACGTGTTTAAGCGTTTCCTCGAACCGACTCGCCTTTATGAGTATCCTCATCGCCTCTTGTCTAGCCTCTACACCATGTCTAAACATCTCCTTGAGTTTGAACATGATATCAAAATCAGTCCTTTCCTCATCAGTTAAGACATTTGTAGGTTCGGGAGGACAAAGCTCACTGAGTACAAACTTGTACTCTTCAACAGTTTGGGTAATGTCTAGATCTCTATTCCAATCATTACATTCAGGGACCAATGAGTTTAAAATCCTTACGTATCACATAAAGTGGGTTCAAAGCCATATCCTAATCTATGAGCACATATAACAACAAACAATCGATTTAATCTCCGATATTATCTCCCTCAAATAATATCATTAAACCACTAATCGCATCTAAGATCCCATCAGATATGGCAAGCCACGATAGTGTGGACGTTTACCTATCCAAATGATTTAGCAATTAGATTTCCTTCGGTCGTACATCATCATTAGCGTTACTTCGATGGGAAGAATACTAAGAAGCGTACCTAAGTGTAAACCATTACTCAGTATCTAAGAAGATTGTTTGGGACACGCATATTCACCGCAAGCCACGATAGTGTGGACGTTTACGTTAACATACGCTCCTTTACTCCCTTCTATAACTGTCTACATCAATCGTTCCAAAATCCCATTCAATGTAGCAAGCCACGATAGTGTGGACGTTTACTACACCAAAAGACTTCTACAATTGACTCCCAATTACATGAATCATTCAATCTTGTAAATCAAGACGCGGAGAATCATAAGTGAAACTCGAAGTTTCTAACCAGTGATTCACCATGCGAACGACCCTATCTCTCATAAATGAGGGAGCCGAGCAGACAATCGATCCACCTTCAAAAGGATGGTACGAAGATCTCTAATTTGTGTCCTCGACATGACCAAGTGGCTTTGGCTCCATTCCACTCCCCGGGGTGAGAATGAGTCGACTTGAAATCAGTTTCAGAAAGACAAATTAGGCATTGTTTGATAAACTTAATCAATGTTTCTTGTAAAAGGAATTACAAGAATTCTCCTCCAATGACTTGTCTATACGAACTTCAAAAGTCCATAAAAGTCACCAAGAGAACAGCAATGGAGACCATGGATATGTTTCCATACCCTCTCCCACTTAGCTTCTTACAATAAAGGGATACGCTATCTAATGCATAATTAAATACACATAAGCATGCATACATGTAATAAAGCACATAGAATATTATCACATAGTCAAAATAATACTAGAATATTATTTTCCGACTATTATGGCTTTATCGCATCTCCGTACGCATCTTCTAGTCTTCAGTCTTCGTTCTTGAATGCTCCATGTGACGAGAATATTAATCTCAATATTTAAATCTATTTATTTTTAATTAATCCAAAAGTTACTTAATTCGAAAATTAAGTCAATCGAATATATCAAAAATAAAATTAAATATTATTAATATTTTTATTTATTTTTATTTTCCTTTCTAATTCTATTAAATCTTTAGAATCCTATCCAAGTCAAACTTGGAACATTCCAGAAGACTTCTATAATAGAATAAGGAAATAAAATAAATTAGGACTCCTAATCCTTTCCAAATTAATTCCTTTCCTAATCTATTAAAAATTCCATAAAGGAATAATTAAATAGGAAAAATTAATTAAGGACCATTAAAACTTTCCAAATTAATTATTTTCCTAATCCATTAAAAATTCCATAAAGGAATAATTAAATAGGAAAAATAAATTAATTCTAAATTAATTCTTTTTCCTATTCCATGAAAATTCCCAAGAATAGGAATAATCAATAAGGAAAAATAAATTCATTCTAAATTTATTCTTTTCCTATTCCATGAGAATTCCCAAAATAGGAATACTCAAAATAGGAAAACCGAATAATTTAGGAAAGTTGGATCTTGGCGGGAGAGCACGGGTTGGGAGTCCCCGCGCCCCATCACCATCGACCGCGGCTCGAGGAGGAGCACCGCCGCCGTCCCAGCCCACGCGCCACCACCACTGGTGGCTAGGCGTGGCCGAGAGCCTCGGGCAGCCCCCTTCTCACTTCGATCGATCGACCCTTCATGGGGTTCGATCATGGGGTTGATCGATCCCCGGAATCCTCCCTCTCTTCGTCTCCTCCGTCACACGTCTTCTTCCGGCGGTCGTTTCGGCATCGAACCAACGTAAATAAATTACAAGAATTAAATTACAATTATCCGGTATCGATTCTATACATGAAATCGACCCTATACATTTTCCGGAAAAAATAGAACGTAATAATAAACCTAAATTCGGTCAACCCCCGAATTTTTACTATTACAAGCATTCACCACACATAAAACGAATCTCGACATGTCCGAGAGTTTAATAATCAAGAACAATATTATGACAATAATTATCGAACAATTATATCTAGCCATAATAGTCGGAAACCCTGCAAGGTAGAACAATTTATCGAAAAATACCGTGAACGAAAACCTGGCTCTGATACCAATTGTTGGAAATCGATATCCCGGAATTAATAAATTAATTAAAATTAATTATCTAATTAATTCCGACCGAAATCCTTTGGAGATCGAATATCCGGAATTGTCAAAATAGCGGAACGACAACTCCAATCGACTCCCGGAACACGTACATGACCATACGAAAAAGTTATACGAGGGTTACGCGGGAAAAACACGAGAGAACTCGCGTGAACCCACGAACCTCGCAGCAGCCACGCGGGTTGACTCGCAGCAGCCCGCAGCAACCCGCAGCGAGTCGCCTGACTCGCTGCTGCTGGGACTTGCTGAGTCGCTGCTGAGTCGGTACGGGTCCGCTGCGGGAAAACCCTGTAACGCCCCGGCCCGTTGCGGGGTCGAAGCCCGACCCTAATGGGCCGGCTCGGTTACCAATGACTGCCTTCGGGAGTGATATCCTGGCCCCACTGTACCAACACTTGTCTTTTCCAGCGCACTTTGTCCTCACTCGTGCGCACCGGGGAAACTTCCCAGGGGGTCACCCATCCTAGAACTACTCCAGAGTAAGCACGCTTAACTTTGGAGTTCTTATAGGAGGATGCCCAGAAAAGAAGATGCATCTGTTGGTATGAGTAGCATATTCAATCCTTTTAAGCCTTTGAATTTCTGGGGCGTTACAATCACCCCACCTTTTATGCGCAACGTCCTCGTTGTGCGCCTTTCCTTTCCCAGGACCTACCATCCGTGCAGGATTCTAGAGGTGGCCCCTACGGGTACTCTCACCAACTTCTGGGTGGAGCACTTGGTCCCGCATGGCACTTAGTTCCCGCAATTCCGGTCGGCACCTGCTCTGATACCATTTGTAACGCCCCGGCCCGTTGCGGGGTCGAAGCCCGACCCTAATGGGCCGGCTCGGTTACCAATGACTGCCTTCGGGAGTGATATCCTGGCCTCACTGTACCAACACTTGTCTTTTCCAGCGCACTTTGTCCTCACTCGTGCGCACCGGGGAAACTTCCCAGGGGGTCACCCATCCTAGAACTACTCCAGAGTAAGCACGCTTAACTTTGGAGTTCTTATATGAGGATGCCCAGAAAAGAAGATGCATCTGTTGGTATGAGTAGCATATTCAATCCTTTTAAGCCTTTGAATTTCTGGGGCGTTACAAACCCGCAGCACCCAGCGAATCTCCCGTAGCAGCTCGCAGCAACCTGCAGCGAGTCGCCTGACTCGCTGCTGCTGGGCGCTACAGGTCGCTGCGGGAAAACCCGCAGCAGGCAGCTGATCGCTGCGGGAAAACCCGCAGCCGATCCGCGTATCGATCCCTAGGCTCGATTTTTCCCCGCGCGATCTTCGTCCAGCCGAGCCGTCGAACCGCCGGCGGTCCGGTGGTCCAACCACCACCGCCCGGTTCGACCTCGTCTATTGGGTCCGTTCCTTGGATCTTGGTTCAAGGTATTTTCACGATAATTAAACGATAAAATCATAAAGGGGGTTTTACGATTTACCTCGTTCTCGTTGTTCGGAAAAACGAAGAACTCAATTTGAAGACCTTGAGATCTTCCCACGTATTCCTTGCACTAGCTCGAACGTCGTGTGGGCGACGATCTTCCGAACTCCATGGATCTCCCTCTCTACTTTCTCTCTCTAGAATTGTGATCTTCAAGTTATGAGAATAGAGAAGACCATGTAGTGCTTTTATAGGCTACGTAGGGGATCTTAAGGAGGTGGAATATTGGGCTTCTAATATTGAAGATTAAATTGAGCCCAATGCTCAAGTCCATTAATCCTTATCAATATTAATTAATTTATTTTCCACTATATAAATTAATTGCACTCCCAATATTAAACCATATTATATCAAATAATATTTCTCCGGTAGTATTATTTATTCCGTGTATTTAAGATATAAATATCCATGAATAAAATTAATTTATTGCTAATTAATTTATTCATCTCTTGTATCCGAGACTAGTACCATTCAACCTTAATTATTATGCGGAACAAATCCACCTGCAGGGTTTACATAATAATTCCTTATGAACTCATCTCGGGGATATTATCAACCCTTACGGGATACACTTTCCCGTCAAGTATTCACGGCATGTCATATATAAAATACAGTGACCCAACTTAACCGGTAATTAACCCAATAATTAAATCGGTTAATTCCTTTGGTAAATCAAAGTCACTTATATTAAATATACACACCCGCAATAGTATCGGGGATTAAGAATAAAATACACTGAGACTTAAATCGATTATCGCCGGCAATCCTAATCGATAAATCTCAAGCAGATCCGCTCAATACACCAAGTGTACAAGTGTGATAAAATAATTAAGATAAATTATTTTCTCTTTCACACAACGACTATACCGATGGATTGGTCCGTGTCCATCTAGGTCGTGAGCAACTGTTCGATTAAATACGAGTAACCGATAGTATGATCTTCTGTGCGCCCATGCTTGCACCATACTAACTACAACGTATAAAATCCAGGACTATGATTTGCATATATTTAATTATAAATAATTAAACGCAAATAATTGTTTATTTAATTAAATAGATTAGTGGCAATGGATCGTGAGTCTCCGTTACTTGAATCTAGACATTAAGTACACAACTCCAACAGATGTCTCTAATCAGGTGGTATTTGCGATCTATGTGTTTACTCGCATTGTGGGCTCGTGGTTCCTTTGCATTTGCCACTGCACCGCTATTGTCACAATAAATTGTGATAGCTCTAGGCAAATCAGGAATCACATCTAAGTCCATGATGAAGTTCCGGAGCCACACCGATTCTTTAGCTGCCTCAGAGGCTGCTACATATTCGGCTTCCATGGTAGAGTCCGAAATGCATTTCTGCTTAACACTCCTCCATGAAACTGCTCCACCTCCCAATGTGAACACATAGCCTGATGTAGACTTTCGCTGTTCCTTATCAGATTGGAAATCCGAGTCTGTGTAACCAATAGGAATCAACTCGGACGCTTTGTAACCCAGAACATAATTCCTAGTCCTTCGCAGGTACTTAAGTATGTTCTTTACAGCAGTCCAGTGACCCTGTCCAGGGTTACTCTGATATCTAGCTACCATGCCTACGACATAGCAGATATCAGGTCTCGTGCACAACATAGCATACATTAGACTTCCCACTGCCGAAGCATAAGGAACTGTCTTCATGTAATCTATCTCCTTTTGTGTCTTGGGACACATATCCTTAGATAGATGAATTCCATGGCAGAAAGGTTGAGAACCTCTCTAGGAATTCTGCATGTTGAAACGAGCTAGAATCGTTGTTGGAGTTGTGTACTTAATGTCTAGATTTAAGTAACGGAAACTCCCGATCCATTGCCATTGATCTATTTAATTAAATAAACAATTATTTGCGTTTAATTATTTATAATTAAATATATGCACATTATAGTCCTGGATTCTATACGTTGTAGTTAGTATGGTGTGTCGGGCCCACACAGAAGATCATACTATCGGTTACTCGTATTTAATCGAACAGTTGCTCACGACCTAGATGAACACGGACCAATCCATCGGTATAGTCGTTGTGTGAGAGAGAAAATAATTTGTCTTAATTATTTTATCACACTTGTACACTTGGTGTATTGAGCGGATCGCTTGAGATTTATCGATTAGGATTGCCTTGGATAATCGATTTAAATCTCAGTGTATTTTATTCTTAATCCCCGATACTATTGCGGGTGTGTATATTCAATATAAGTGACTTTGATTTTCCAAAGGAATTGACCGGTTTAATTACTGGGTCAATTACCGGTTAAGTTGGGTCGCTATATTTTATATATGACATGCCGTGAATACTTGACGGGAAAGTGTATCCCGGAAGGGTTGATAATATCCCCGAGATGAGTTCATAAGGAATTATTATGTAAACCCTGCAGGTGGATTTGTTCCGCATAATAATTAAGGTTGAATGGTACTAGTCTCGGATATAAGAGATGAATAAATTAATTAGCAATAAATTAATTTTATTCATGGATATTTATATCTTAAATACACGGAATAAATAATACTACCGGAGAAATATTATTTGATATAATATGGTTTAATATTGGGAGTGCAATTAATTTTATATAGTGGAAAATAGAATTAATTAATATTAATGGATTAATAGATTTGGGCTTGGGCTCAATTTAATCATTAATATTGGAAGCCCAATATTCTACCTCCTTAAGATCCCCTACGTAGCCTATAAAAGCACTACATGGTCTTCTCTATTCTCATAACTTGAAGATCACAATTCTAGAGAGAGAAAGTAGAGAGGGAGATCCATGAAGTTCGGAGGATCGTCGCCCACCCGACGTTCGAGCTAGTGCAAGGAATACGTGGGAAGATCTCAAGGTCATCAAATTGAGTTCTTCGTTTTTCCGAACAACGAGAACGAGGTAAATCGTAAAACCCTCTTTATGATTTTATCGTTTAATTATCGTGAAAATATCGTGAACCAAGATCCGAGGAACAAACCCTAATCGGGGTGTGGAGCGATGTGGAGACTGCTCCACATGACTGCTCCACACGTGTGTTGATCGACTGATGTGGAGCATCGACTGCTCCACATATCGATTGCTCCACACGGGATGTGGAGCGCTATTCGCACGGCGCTGCTCCACACCGGGATGTGGAGCGATGTTTGCACGGGCTGCTCCACACGGGATGTGGAGCGCTGATTACGGGTTGCTCCACATGGGATGTGGAGCGATTGTTCATGGATGCTCCACACGGGATGTGGAGCAGTTCCTCTATGCGGACGCCCCAGATGTGGAGCGCTTGCTCCACGGGGTCGGTCCAGCTGTGGAGCGCGGGATTTCGATTGGGTTGTCGGTTCCGCAATTTTTGACAATCCGGATATTCGATCTCCAAAGGATTTCTGTCGGAATTAATTAGATAATTAATTTTAATTAATTTATTAATTCCGGGATATCGATTTCCAACAATCGTATCAATATATGAAGCCTGGGACAAGCTCAATGTTCTTTTCTGGCGATCTCGTATGACCTTGATCCCAAGAACATGCCCTACTTGTCCTAAGTCTTTCATATCGAATTGTTTGGACAACCATCCCTTTATGTCTGACAACATCTTCACATTGTTGCCAATTAGAAGAATGTCGTCTACATAAAGCACGAGAAACGCCACGCTGTTTCCGTCACTTCTCCGGTATACACACGACTCGTCCATGCTTTGAATGAATCCATAAGACTGGATAACCTCATCAAACCGCATGTTCCAAGATCTAGAAGCTTGCTTCAATCCATAAATGGATCGCTTTAGCTTACACACTAGATGCTCTTGGCCTTTCTCGATGAAACCCTCTGGCTGTCTCATATAAATGGTCTCGTCAAGATTCCCATTCAAGAATGCTGTCTTGACGTCCATTTGCCACACCTCATAATACATATGAGATGCTATAGACAAAATAATCCGGATCGACTTTAGCATAGCTACCGGCGAAAAGGTTTCCTCATAATCGATACCTTCTTTCTGAGTGTACCCTTTCGCAACAAGCCTAGCTTTGAAGGTTTCCACCTTCCCGTCAGATCCTCTTTTCCTCTTGTACACCCACTTGCAACCCATGGCTTTTACACCTTTGGGCGGTGCTACAAGATCCCAGACCTGATTTGAATCCATAGATTCAATCTCAGATTTCATCTTCTTTTGCCAAGACTGAGCATCTTGATCTTTAAGCGCCTCGTCGTAGGTCCAGGGGTCGGCTTCATGTTCTCCAGGTAACAAGTCCGAAGACTCACCTATAAACATGAACCTGTCAGGTTGTCGAACAACCCTCCCACTACGACGACGCTCCGGTGTAACCTCAGTAACTACAGGTGCAGACTGTGGTGGCGTATCACCCGGCTGGGTTGGATCTAAGCCTTGATCGTTCCCTCTCAGTGCATTAAGTATTATCTCACTATTGGGCTTGTGGTCCATTATATAATCCTCTTCCAAGAACCGAGCGTTGGTGCTAACAACGATCTTCTGTTCCTTAGGACTATAAAATAGACCACCTTTCGTTCCTCTAGGATATCCTATAAACAACCGAATATCTGAACGTGACTCCAACTTATCAGCCCCATGCTTCAGCACATGTGCTGGACAACCCCAGATCCGAATGTGTTTCAAGTTTGGCTTACGCCCGGTCCACAATTCCGAGGGTGTCTTAGGGACTGATTTGGAAGGAACTAAGTTCAAGATATAAGCCGCTGTTTCCAAGGCATATCCCCAGAACGAAACTGGTAGTTCTGAGTAACTCATCATAGATCTTACCATTTCCATAAGATTCCTATTCCTTCTTTCTGCTACACCATTCTGCTGGGGCGTGTATGGTGCAGTCATCTGGGAGTCAATCCCATTATCCGATAAGTACGCCTTAAACTCTCCCGAGAGGTACTCTCCCCCACGATCAGATCGTAGAGTCTTTATGGTTTTACCATGAAGGTTCTCCACAAGAGCTTTGTACTCCTTGAACTTGTCAAAGCACTCGCTCTTGCGGCGCATCAGGTATATAAAACCATACCTTGAGTAATCATCAGTGAAAGTTACAAAATATTCGTAACCTCCTCTCGCTTGGACAGATAAAGGCCCGCACAAATCAGAGTGAATCAATTCCAGTACTTCCTTGGATCTATACCCCTTATCACTAAAGGGTCGCTTGGTCATTTTTCCTTCCAGGCATGATTCGCATGTTGGAAAGTCCTCATCTTTCACATCACTGAGTATTCCATCAGTTATCAACCTTTGAATTCTGCCCAAGTTAATATGACCTAGCCTAAGATGCCATAAGTACTTTTGATTCATCCTAGAAGGCTCCTTTCTCTTATTGGTACTAGATGTGTTATACGACTCTACTCGTTGCATCGTGGAATAATTAGGATTCAGTATATATAAGTTTCCTATCAATGTACCAGAACAGATATAATCACCATTCTTCTTGACAATAACAGAATTATCAAAAGAAACTGAATATCCATTCAAAACCAATTTAGAAACCGAAACAAGGTTCTTTCTAAAATCCGGTACATAAAGACAATTATTCAATACCAAAACATTATTATTAAAAGATAAATGAACATCTCCCACTGCAACCGCCGCCACTTTCGTAGCGTTTCCCATGTAGATGGTGATCTCTCCCTCTCTAAGCCGCCGGGTTTCCTGGAACCCCTGCAAAGAATTGCAGACATGATCAGAGGCTCCCGTATCCACACACCAGGTACCGGTGGATAACACCGCTAAACATGTTTCAGTGACTAAGGAAAAGTTCATACCTCCTTGTCTGAGAGGACAATTAGACTTCCAATGTCCAGACTGCTTGCAACGGAAACACTTGCCCTTAGGCCTGTTCACTCCATTCTGTGGTCCACCAACTCTGGGCCCACTGGGTTTCCGTCCTTGCTTTTTCTTCTTCTTAATCCCTGAAGGGCGAGGAAGAGTCGATTTCACAGCCACAAGTGCTTGAGAGTTCTTAAAGATACCCTCTGCCGCCTGGAGTTCAGTCAGGAGTTCCGCCAACGTATATAACCTCTTGTTCATGTTATAGTTCAGGCGGAACTGCTCAAAACTCCTAGGCAGAGACTGGAGCACTATATCGATTTGGGTTTCCCCATCGATAGCACCTCCCATAATCTCTATCTCATTCAGATAGCCTATCATCCTAAGAACGTGATCCCTCACGGGCGTTCCTTCGGACATAGTGGCCGTCATGAGTTTCCTCATAGCATCTTGTCTGGCTGCCCTGTCCTGACTACCAAACATCTCCTTGAGGTTAAGCATCATATCATAGGCAGTGTCCATGGCTTCATGCTGATGTTGCAGCACATTTGACATAGATGCCAAAATGTAGCACCGCGCCATCTGATCAGCCTTTACCCACTTCCGATGAGCTTCCTTTTCCTCAGGAGTGGATGTTTCAGTAGGTGCAACAGGACATTCGACCTGGAGTACATACTTGTACTCCTCAGCAGTTAGGACAATGTCCAAGTTTCGTTTCCAATCAACATAATTTGGACCAGTGAGTTTGTTTTCTTTTAGTATCACAGACAGTGGGTTGAGTGCCATATCTATAAAAAAGACAAATCAAACCGTCAAATTTAATTCGATATTAACTCCCTTAATTAATATCATTAAATTTACCAATCAATCCTAAAATCCCATCAGACCAGCATGCCACGTTCATGTGGACGTATACTAGTCCAAACGATTTTATAATTGGACTTTTACTTCGGTCGTACATCATTACAGCAGTGACTCCGATGGGGAGGATACTGTAAAGCGTACCTAAGTGTATACCATTTCTCAGTACTAAGTTAACCGTTCGGGAACTACATATCCACCGCAAGCCACATTAGTGTGGACGTTTACGTTGACATGCGGTCCCTTTACGATTTCCTATAACTGTCGAGCCTCAATTAACCCAAAGTTCCGTTTCCGTCTAGTAAGCCACGATAGTGTGGACGTTTACTAAACAAACAACTTTGTTAATTGAATTCCATTTAATAAATTTCACAATTTCGTTAATCAAAGCTTGATATCTCGTAAGTGAAACTCGAAGTTTCTAACCAGCGATCAATCATGCAATTGAGCCCTATCTCTCACTAAGTGAGGGAGCTAACCAGACAATCGATCTAGTCATCGAATGACTCGAATGTCTCTAATCTGTGTCATCGACATAAGCAAGCGCTTTGGCTCCATTCCACTCCCCGGGGTGAGAATGAGTCGAGTTGAACTTAGTCTTTGAAAGACAGATTAGGCATTTGCTTTGAAAAACTTAATTGTTCAATTTTAAAATTGGAATTTCATTCGAATTTCGATCAAAGTGATTTCCGTGTATCGACTTTATCCGATAGGGAGGATGACACTAAAGCCAACTCGTATGTCAATACACATCACTCTCGAAATAGAGAATGGAGACCGCGGGATTGTTTCCAATCCCTCTCCCACTTAGTATTTTACGATTTAGGGATATACATGCATAAAATAATAAGCATAATAAAACACGTAAATCACACAAAAAATGATTAACGTGGCCCGATTATTATGGCCTTAAAATCTTAAATGCACGTCTCTTGGAACTCGAACTCGTTGCTCGTCTCAACTTCGATTCTCGTTCCTCCGGGCTTTGATCTCGTCTCGATCTAATAGCAGAAATTAATTACAAAATATTCTACTAAGTCCGGTATCGATCCTATACATTTTGATCGACCCTATACAAGTCCCGGATAAAACGAAAAAATAAATAAACCTAACGACTCAACCCGTCGTTTTTATCTATTACAAACAAGCAACTTTCCAAAAAATAAAACGATCTCGACAAGCCCGAGAGTTTAATCAAAACAACATACATACAACACAAAATATCAAAAATAAATTGGCCATAATAATCGGGTGATCCTGCAAAACCAATCTCGCAAAACATACAAAGAACGCACAAAACCTGTCTCTGATACCATTTGTTGGAAATCGACTACCCGGGACGAGTCCGTTCGACTACTCGAACTTCCGCACAAGCCCAGTCGACCTCCGGTCTGCCCAAAGTGTTCACGACGAAGCCCCTGACCCGAATTGCACCCAGCCATCGCACCCGAGGCACGACCGCGCAAAACGAGAGGCTTTTGGCCTCTCTGTCGTCCGACACCAGAAGGTGTCGTTCGACAAGCCTGTTCAATGTCGTCCGACACCAGAAGGTGTCGTCCGACATGCCTGTCGGCCGACAGTAAAACCTGTCGTCCGACACCCGTCGCGAACAGCGGCGGGATTCGCCCGTTCTGGCTATTCCGATGCGATTTTCTCGATCCGAGTGCCATGCCGGAGGTCAGAAACCTCCCAGCAGTCCGAGAACATCACATCCAAACCACGGAACCCAATCTTACGTTCAAAATATGATCAACGAATTATGAGATCGAATAAATGCGGAAAAAGGAATCGATCTCATACCTTCTCGGTCGATTGTTGAGACCTTAGAGCTTCTAACGTATTCTCTGATCCCGTCTCCAACCGTTGTGTGAGCAACGATCCGCTGGAGTTCTCCCGTCTATACTCTCTCTGTCTCAACCGGCGTATGATTATTCTCTATGTGAGAATAAAAATTTTTATTTGCGTTAACCTTTTTACTTTTACAGAGAAAAATATATTTGCGCTAACGCAATTATTTTTCTCAGCAAAAATATGTTGCGGCGAATTGTAGGTTAAGAGAGGGTAAGGGAGGGGGTTTATATAGTGCTACGTTAGGGACCTAAGGATAAATTAATTAAGGGCTAAATTGAAATATTAATTAACTTGGAATACGTAAACGCAATTCCTTAATTAATTGATTTCAATTTTAATTATTATTCAATCCACTATAAAATAATAATTGAATTCCCGAAATTAATTTTAATATTATTTCAACAATAATATTTCCGCCGAAATTACATATACGACTTTCCCCGTGTTTAAGATATCGAACGTCCACGAATTTATTTAATTACTAATAATTAAATTAATTCGTTTCTTATTATCCGAGACTAGTACCACATCCTTATTATCATGTGGAACAAATCCACCTGCAGGGTTTACATGATAAACTTTATGAGCTCATCTCGGGGACGTAATCAACCCAATAAACGGGACACGGTTTCCTGTCTATAATCTACAGCATGCCGTGCGTACAATTACGATTCCCAATTTACCGAGGATCTCGACTAATCAATTAGTCTCACTCATTGGCAAGTTAAAGAACCGAGAATTGGACACACGCACCTATAATTATATAGGGATTAGGAATTCGTATATCCGTATAAGGTCTAGTTCGATTACTGCGATTAGTATAAATCGAACGCCCTCCCGTGGTCCTGCTCAATACACCAAGTGTACGAGTGTAACATGATAGTCAAGACCGACCATCTACCAGTCACACAACGACGTACCAATGCATTGTCCCTGTCCATCTAAGTCGTGAGACACTGTTCGATAATATACGAGTAACCGACAGTATGATCTTCCGCGTGTCTCCTCACGCCATACTGTCTACAACGTATATATCTAGGACTATAGAACACAGAGTTATAATAAACAAAATGCAGACTGTTTGATTAATAGATAATAAAACACAAATAAGGAGTTCAATATTGTCACTAAACTAGACATTTAGAATATAACTCCATCAACTACAACGCGTATCTAAGTGTAAACCATTACTCAGTACTAAAGTAAATCGTTTGGAATTGCTACATCACCGCAAGCCACGTTGTGTGGACGTTTACGACAACTTCACAATTCTTTACAAGTCCTTCTACATCAATTAATCCAAAATCCGTTAGTATAGCAAGCCACGTTGTGTGGACGTTTACTACATCAAGAGACTTTTATAATTGACTCCCAATTACAATATCCATTCGACCTATTGTAAATCAAGACGCGGATAATCATAAGTGAAACTCGAAGTTTCTAACCAGTGATTCACCAAGCGAACAACCCTATCTCTCATAAATGAGGGAGCCGAGAAGACAATCGATCCACATTCAAAAGGATGGTACAAAGGTCTCTAATTTGTGTCATCCACATGACCAAGTGGCTTTGGCTCCATTCCACTCCCCGAGGTGAGAATGAGTCGACTTGAAGTCAGCTTCAGAAAGACAAATTAGGCATTGTTTGATAAACTCAGTCAATGTTTCTTGTAAAAGGAATTACAAGAATTCTCCTCCAATGACTCATCTATACAAACTTCAAAAGTCCATAAGAGTCATCAAGGGAACAGCAATGGAGACCATGGGAATGTTTCCATCCCCTCTCCCACTTAGCTTTTTACAATAAAGGGATACGCTATCTAGTGCATAAAGTAAACACATATAGCATGCATACAAGTAATAAAGCACATAGTATCACATAGTCGAAATAATACTAGAAAATTATTGTCCCGAGTATCATGGCTTTATTCCATCTCCGTACGCATCTTCTAGTCTTCAGTCTTCGTTCTTGAATGCTCCATGTGACGAGAATATTAATCCCAATATTTAAATATATTTATTTTCAATTAATCCAAAAGTTACTTAATTCGAAAATTAAGTCAATCGAATATATCAAAAATAAAATTAAATATTATTAATATTTTATTTATTTATTTTTCTTTCTAATTCTATTAAATCTATAGAATCCTATCCAAGTAAAACTTGAACATTCTAGAAGACTTCTATAATAGAATAATGAAATAAAATAAATTAGGACTCTTCTACTTTCCAAAATTAATTAATTTTCATCTAATGAAAATTCCAAGAATAGGAATAATCAAATAGGAAATAAATTAATTTCTAATTAATTCTTTTCCTAATCCATGAGAGTTCCCATAAAAGAGAATACTCAATAAGGAATAAAATTAATTCCAATTAATTCTTTTCCTAATCCATGAGAGTTCCTAAAAGTAAGAACACTCAAATAGGAAAACTGAATTAATTTAGGAAAGTGAATCTTGGTAGGAGTAGCATGGGTTGGGAGACCCCACACCAACCCCACCATCGACCAGCCAAGGAGAGCCGCCGCCGCCACCCCAGCCGGCCAGCCACCACCACCGGCGGCAGCCCACGGCCGAGGGCGCGACGTCCCCTCCCACTCGATTGATGGGATCGATCATGGGGTTGATCGATCCCCGGTCCTCTTTGTCTTCTTCGTCACACGTCTTCGTCTTCCGGCGATCGTCTCATCATCGAACCAACGTAAATAAATTACAATAATTTAAATTACAATTCCGGTATCGATTCTATACATGAAATCGACCCTATACATTTTCCGGAAAAACGTAGAACAATAATAATAAATCCTAAATTCGGTCAACTCCCGAATTATTACTATTACAAGCATTTATCCACAGGAAACGAATCTCGACATGTCCGAGAGTTTAATAAACGAATAATCATGATAATTAATTAACAAAATAATTAAACCATGATAGCCGGAATCCCTGCAAGGTAGAACGATAATTGAACACATACATGAACACGAAACCAAACGCTCTGATACCAATTGTTGGAAATCGATATCCCGGCTTATCAAAATATGCGGAACCGACAACCCGACCGAAATCCCATCGCCGGAATTTACGCGAACCACCGTACGACGCCGGAGCTCGACACGAGCATCGCCGCCCGATAAACCCGTGGCCGAAACCCTAGTCGAGCCCCCACCGCGAGGGGGCTCGCGATCGCACTTTGCGATCGCTGGGGCTGCCCAGCAGCCCCCGGCGGTGAGTCCGGCGACTCACCGCCACCGCCGGAGGAGGGAGGTCAGCTTCCAGCTGACCTGCCGCGGCCCAGCCGCGGCCTCCCTCGCGATCGACCTCACGGTCGATCGCACGCCCCGGCTTCAGCCGGGGTTATCCCGTGCGCCATGCTGCCGGCGAGGGTGGCCGGGATCCACCGTGGCACCAGCCCACGGCATCCCGGTGGTCGATCAAGGATCGATCGTATGCCCCGGCATCCAGCCGGGGCTTCCCTCGTCGCGTGCATGCCGCGATCGAACCCTAGGGTTCGATCTCCCCCACGGCTTCAAGCCGGGGCTATTCTCGATCTTCGTCGGGGATCTCGAATCCCCGTCCCCGAAGTTCGTCGTTTTCCCGGATCGTGCGTTCATGTATGTATTACAATTTAATACACATAAAATCATAGAAGAGGGTTTATGATTTTACCTTTGATTCGTTGTACGGAGAAACGAGATCAAATTGAAGACCTTTGAATCTTCTTACGTATTCCTTGCACCTCGTTCGAACGTCGTGTGGGCGACGATCCTCCGAACTCCTTATGGATCTCCTTCTCTCTGATGGAGTTGTATTCTAAATGTCTAGTTTAGTGGAAATACGGAACTCCTTATCTATGCCTTAGTCTATACATAATTCAAACATGATTGCTTTTAATGCAATAGTCCTTGATGTATATGTTGTAGATAGTATGGCGTGAGGAGACACGCGGAAGATCATACTATTGGTTACTCGTATACTATCGAACAGTAGCTCACGACTTAGATGGACAGGGACAATCCATCGGTACGTCGTTGTGTGACTGGTAGATAGTCGGTCTTGACTATCATGTTTCACTCGTACACTTGGTGTATTGAGCAGGACCACGGGAGGGCGTTCGATTTATACTAATCGGAGTAATCGAACTAGACCACAGATATTACGGATATATGAGTTCCTAATCCCTATATAATTATAGGTGCGTGTGTCCAATGCTCGATTCTTTAATGTGCCAATGAGTGAGACTAATTGATTAGTCGAGATCCTCGGTATATTGGGAAACGGAATTGTACACACGGCATGCTGTAGATTATAGACAGGAAACCGTTGCTGGGATTCGATGTCCCGGGCTATCAAAAATTGCGGAACCGATAACCCGATCAAAAACCCTCGATCACCGAAGATTGAATACCGACTCATCCGCAGGAGTCCGACCTTTGGAGACTACGCGCCCGAAGACACGCAGCCCGCCCCCAGCCGATTTTCTCCCGCGAGTCGGATCCACGAACGCGAACCACCTCACGAGCCGGGGCCCGACCGAACGCCCAGCGAAGCCCGAAGGCTGCGTGCGCCCAGCCGAGCCCCCGCGAGGGGCTCGCGATCGTCCTCGACGATCGCTGGGGTCGCTCGTAGCGATCCCCGGGGCTGCTCGTAGCAGCCCCGCAGCGAGTCGCTGACTCGCTGCTCGCACGGGGTCAGCCCCGTGCGCATCCGCTACGGGAACACCCGTAGCGCGCACGAGGCAGCTGCGGGTTATCCCCGCAGCGACCCGCGATCGAGCTCACGGGCTCGATCGCCCCTCGGCTTCGGCCGAGGGCTTGCTTCCGACGCGCCGCCGGCGATGGCGGATGGGATCCGCCGTGGCACCAGCCCACGGCATCCCGGACCATCGACCCTAGGTCGACGGTTCAGCCCATCGCCGCGCGTCCCGGCGATCCGAACCCTAGGGTTCGATCGCCGCGTTCGATCCTCGCCGGGGATCTCGAATCCCCGTCCCCGAGGTTCGTCGTTTTCCCGGATCGTGCGTTCATGTATATATCACAATTATTCAACGCAAATAATCAAAGAGGGGGTTCTCGATTATTACCTTGATTCGTTGTACGGAGAAACGAATCTTGTTGATGACCTTGCGATCTTCCTACGTATTCCTCGCACTTCGTCCGAACGTCGTGTGGGCGACGATCTATCGGATTCCTATGGATCTTCCTCACTCTCAAGACTTTATGATTTCCGTAGGTTAAAATCTCTTAGTTATGAAAAGTGAAGACCATGTAGTGCTTATATAGGCTACGTAGGGGATCATAAGGAGAATAAATATTGGGCTTCAATATTGAAAATTAAATTGGGTCCAACCCAAATCTATTAATTCTTATCAATATTAATTTTATTTATTTTCCACTATATAAATAAAATTGCACTCCCAATATTATTCCATATTATATCAAATAATATTTCTTCGATTAGTATTATATATTCCGTGTATTTAAGATTTAAATATCCATGAATAAATTTATTTATTGCTAAATAAATAATATTCATATCTTATATCCGAGACTAGTACCGTTCAACCTTTATTATTGTGCGGAACGAATCCACTCATGAGGTTTACACAATAATTCCTTATGAACTCATCTCGGGGATATTATCAACCCTTCCGGGATACACTTTCCCGTCAAGTATTCACGGCATGTCATATATAAAATATATCGACCCAATTTTACCGGTAATTAACCCAATAATTAAATCGGTTAATTCCTTTGGAAAATCAAAGTCTCTAATATTAAATATACACACCCGTAATAATATCAGGGATTAAGAATAAAATACTCCGAGATTTAAATTGACTATCCAAGGCAATCCTAATCAATAAATCTCAAGCTGATCCGCCCAATACACCAAGTGTACAAGTGTGATAAAATAATTAAGATAAATTATTTTCTCTCTCACACAACGACTATACCGATGGATTGGTCCGTGTCCATCTAGGTCGTGAGCAACTGTTCGATTAAATACGAGTAACCGATAGTATGATCTTCTGTGTGGGCCCGACACACCATACTAACTACAACGTATAAAATCCAGGACTATATTTTGCATAATTAATTAATAATAATTAATTGCAAATAATTGTTTATTAATTAAATAAGTTAAATGCTATGACCGGGAGTTTACCGATACTTAAATCTAGACATTAAGTACACAACTCCAACAATCTCCCACTTGTACTAAGGTCTAGTCATTTCCTCCAAACTCCCGACTCCCATACTCATCACGTGCTTAATTTATACTTCCCAGAAGTATTGTGTGAATGAGCAATCTAGGTTGCCGCTCTGAAGTTATCTTGGTGACTACTGCGTCGTCTCACTGACGATGACTCGTATCAGGTGGTACTGGCTCTATGTGTTATCATCACCTTTTGAACTTATGACTTCTTCCAGTTCTCCATGCACCGCTATGTACATAGCCTTTGGTGAACCAAGAATCATATCCAAGTTCAGAGGTCATTCCGGAACCTAACCAAAACTTCCGCTGCCTCTGAGGCTGCTATTCGGTTTATGATAGAGTCCGAGAAGCATCACGCTTATCACTCTTTCACCCTTAGGTTCCACCTCTTCTAAAAGTGAACACATAGCCTGATATCGACTTACACTGGTCTTTCTCTGATTTTTGGATCTGAGAAACTGTAATCTAAGAAGATTTCGTATTGCTAGTAATCCAGTACTTCAAGTACCTTACAGCATTCGAATATTTCTTATCCAGATTACTTTGATATCCTCCCACTACGCTAACCGCATAGTTGATATCAGGTTCTTGTTTTTCAACATTGCATCTACAAAGCTCTCCACACTCAAAGTGTAGGTTACTGCTTTGTTCATACCCATCTCCTTCATGTGTTCGAAACACATACCTTTAGATAGATGTATTCTGTTCTAGAAAGACAATAACCTTTCTCAAAATTGTGCATGTTTAAAACAAACCATAATCGTATAAGATATCTTAAGATAAGTACAAATGTTCTTATCCAGAGATCGAAAGATTTCTAAGAACATGATCCAACTTCATCTTAATCTTATATCTCGATTTATTTAGACAACCTCTATTTTATGTCTGACAACATTTTTACATTGTTGCCAATGAGGAAGTGTTATCTACACAAAATTCCGAGAAACACCACCTTTGTTTCCATTACGTCTCTAACACACCTTTCTCGCAAATCTATGCAGACCTAGGGATCGATTTCATGTATACTGGATCCAGAGTTCAAAACTCCTCCAGCCTTATGAACATCTCCGGTTGGTTAACAACCTCCCACTGCAATGGCGTTCCGGTGTATAACAGTAACAACATTAGGTGCAGTTAGTGGTGTATCGCTACTCGGTTAGGCTGGTTCTCAGTCTTCCCTTTCCTCATTTTAAAGTACTATGTCAGTTAGGGCATTGTAGTTCATCTAATAGTCTTCCTCTAAGAACCGGGTGAGGATACCCATCTGGTTCGTAGTACTATTGAACATACAATTACTTGTTCTTCTAGGATTATTCTACAACCACATAGAATGTGCCGTTGTATCCATAAATATCCATAGAACACAGGTAGTTCCGAACAAACTTGTTCTTTTACTATTAGAATTCCATTTCTCATTTCTGACACACCATATCCACACATCAGTGTATGGTGCAGTCGTTTGAGACTTAATCTCAATCTTTGATTTATGTTATGTGTTATTTAGATAGGTGATAGCCTCCGCGAACAAGTCGCAGGCTTTCAATGGATATACTTTGAGGGTTCCCCATAATGGCTTTGTGTCAAAAACACTCCGCTTTTATGGCACAACAAGTAGTCTAATCCATCTTCGAGTATTCTTGAAGGAATGACTCGTACCTTCTCTAATTACACATACCGCATTAATCACCAATCATTTTCTATACTTGTCCGAATTCCATCCTTTATCCAGAAAGGTTAACTCAGTTGTATCATCTATCAAGATCGATTCTTAGGTCGGGAGGTCCATTCCTCCAACTATAATTGATCAAATTAATTTCGACCTTTTGAATCCCTTTTGAATAGATACTACCAAGTTCAAGAATTCACAAGTATAATGATTAATAAGAGAAATACATCTAATAAGTAAAACAAGTTATACATAACGGTTTGTTGCATCGTGGTAGACTAAGGATTCATCATTCACATATTGCTATCTAATGTACCATAATAGATATCACCATTATTTCTTATCCAAACCATCCAATGATTAAAGAAATAAAATATCCATTAATAAAGAAAACCAGAACGAAGTTCTTTTTCAAAATAAAGGGGTACATAAGCAATAACTGAAATGAAAAACTTAAAACAGATAAATGTCTTCCACTGCAACCGCTGCTACCCCAACAGCTTCGCCCATGTAGACTCGAACTCTTCTTCTCTAAGTCGCCGGGTTTTCTGGAACCCCTGCATTTAAGAAATGCACATACCGTCAGTGGTTCCATATCTACACACCAGAATTCTGGTAGATAATACCGCTGACTATGTTTTTACGACTAAAGAAAAATTCGTACCTCTGAGAGGACATTCAGACTTCCAGTGTCCAGACTTCTTGCATCGGAAGCACAAGCCCTTTGGCTTACTAGCCCCCACTCGTGGTCCATTCCACTTGGCACCACTGGGTTTTATGGCTTGCTTCCTTTTCTTGCCCCTACCTCCAATAGCTTTCAAGCTTTTGGGCTTGGTAGTCACAAGCGCTTGAGACTTGCCCTTCTTGTAGATCCCCTCTGCCGCCTTCAGTTCAGTCAGGAGTTGCGCAAGAGTATAAGATAGTTTACCCATATTATAGCTCATACGAAACTGCTCAAACTTAGGGGTCAGAGACTGGAGTATGATGTCGACTTGCGTCTCATCATCAATGGAAGCTCCTAGGACCTCAAGTTCATTCAACAAACTCATCTCTTAAGAACGTGCTCCCCGACGGGCGTTCCTTCAGACTGAGTAGTCGACATAAGGACTCTCATGGCTTCTTGCCTCGCCGCACGATCCTGCTCCCCAAACATCTCCTTGAGGTTAGTCATCATATCCCAGGCAGTGTCCATCGGCTCATGTTGGGTTTGGAGTACATTTGACATGGAAGCAAAAATATAGCACCTAGCCATTTCATCAGCCTTTTTCCACTTCCGATATGTTGCCTTTTCCTCATCAGTTGAGGCAGTCGTGGGCTCAGCAGGGCATTTATCAGAGAGTACAAACTTGTACTCTTCAGCAGTCAGGACAATGTCCAAATTTCTCTTCCAATCAATGTAATTGGGACCAGTGAGTTTATGTTCCTTGAGTATCACAGAAAGTGGATTCATAGCTATTCTCTAAACTTATAAGCACATGTAAACAAACAATCAATTTAATGTCCGATATTATCTCCCTCAAATAATATCATTAAATCACTAATTGCGTCTAAAATCCCATCAGGTAAGGCAAGCCACGTTCGTGTGGACGTTTACCCACCCAAATGATTTAGCAATTAGGTTTGCTTCGGTCGTACATCATTATAGCGTTACTTCGTTGGGAAGAATACTACAAAGCGTACCTAAGTGTAAACCATCACTCAGTACTAAGGTGAATCGTTTAGAATTGTTATGTCATCGCAAGCCACGTTCGTGTGGACGTTTACGATGACTCCCAATCCTTCACAGTCTCCTATAACTGTCTACATCAATTATTCTAAAATCCCCTTCAGTATAGCAAGCCACGTTCGTGTGGACGTTTACTACACCAAATAGATTTATATAATTGAAATCCAATTACTTGATTCATTTGATTTCGTAAATCAAGACTCGGAGAATCATAAGTGAAAACTCGAAGTTTCTAACCAGTGATTCACCATGCGAACGACCCTATCTCTCATAAATGAGGGAGCCGAGCAGACAATCGATCCATCTATCAAAGAATGGTACGAAGGTCTCTAATTTGTGTCCTCTACATGACCAAGTGGCTCTGGCTCCATTCCACTCCTCGGGGTGAGAATGAGTCGACTTGAAATTAGCTTTGGAAAGACAAATTAGGCATTGTTTGATAAACTTAATCAATGTTTCTTGTAAAAGGAATTACAAGAATTCTCCTCCAATGACTTGTCTATATGAACTTCAAAAGTCCATAAAAGTCACCAAGAGAACAGTGATGGAGACCATGGGAATGTTTCCATCCCCTCTCCCACTTAGCTTTTTACGATAAAGGGATACGCTATCTAGTGCATAAAATAAACACATATAGCATGCATGAAAGCAATAAAGCACATAGATCACATAGTCAAAATAATGCTAGAGAAATTATTTTTCCCGACTATCATGGCTTTATCTTCATATGCATCCTCTAGTCTTCAGTCTTCGTTTCTTGAATGCTCCGTGTGACGAGAATATTAATTTCCAATATTTAAATCTATTTATTTTCAATTAATCCAAAAGTTACTTAATTCGAAAATTAAGTCAATTGAATATATCAAAAATAAAATTAAATATTATTAATATTTTTTATTTATTTATTTTCCTATCTAGTTCTATTAAATCTCTAGAATGATCTATCCAAGTAAAATTGGAATATTCTAGAAGACATCTATAATAGAACAAGGAAATAAAATAAATTAGGACTCACTACTTTCCAAATTTATTTTTATTCCTAATCCATGAATATTCCCTTGAGTAGGAATAATCAAATAGGAAAAATAAATTTAGTACTAAATTAATTTAAATTTCCAATCTATGAATAATTTCATGAAGGAAATAAATCAATAGAAATAAAATTAATTTAAATTAATTTAAATTAATTCTTTTCCTAATCCATGAGAGTTTCCAAAAGGAGAACGCTCAAATAGGAAAAATCCGAATTAATTAGGAAAGTAAATTTCCGGGCGTGGACAGCATGGGGTGGGAGTCCCCACGCCACCCTCGACCCACACCTAGGAGGCGGCCGGCCACCTATACCGGCGGCTCCTCCATGTGAGGGTTGATCGACCCTTATGGATTGACCATGGGGTTGGTCGATCCGAGCCCCAGCTCCCTCTCGTCATCTCGTCTTCTCCGTCGGTCTCGATTCATCGATCCAATCGCAAAATAAATTACAATAATCTAAATTACAATTCCGGTATCGATTCTATACATGAAATCGACCCTATACATTTTTCGGAAAAAAAAAGGACGTAATAATAAATCCTAAATTCGGTCAACCCCCGAATTTTTACTATTACAACATTCAACCACACAAAAACGAATCTCGACATGTCCGAGAGTTTAATAATCATGGTAATTAATTTTAAAAAAAAAACAATTAATTAAATTAACCATGATAGCCGGAAATCCTGCAAGGTAGAACAATAATCGAATATATACATGAACACGAAACCAAACGCTCTGATACCAATTGCTGGGATTCGATGTCCCGGGCTATCAAAAATTGCGGAACCGATAACCCGATCAAAAACCCTCGATCACCGAAGATTGAATCCCGACTCATCCGCAGGAGTCCGACCTTTGGAGACTACGCGCCCGAAGACACGCAGCCCGCCCCCAGCCGATTTTCTCCCGCGAGTCGGATCCACGAACGCGAACCACCTCACGAGCCGGGGCCCGACCGAACGCCCAGCGAAGCCCGAAGGCTGCGTGCGCCCAGCCGAGCCCCCGCGAGGGGCTCGCGATCGTCCTCGACGATCGCTGGGGTCGCTCGTAGCGATCCCCGGGGCTGCTCGTAGCAGCCCCGCAGCGAGTCGCTGACTCGCTGCTCGCACGGGGTCAGCCCCGTGCGCATCCGCTACGGGAACACCCGTAGCGCGCACGAGGCAGCTGCGGGTTATCCCCGCAGCGACCCGCGATCGAGCTCACGGGCTCGATCGCCCCTCGGCTTCGGCCGAGGGCTTGCTTCCGACGCGCCGCCGGCGATGGCGGCTGGGATCCGCCGTGGCACCAGCCCACGGCATCCCGGACCATCGACCCTAGGTCGACGGTTCAGCCCATCGCCGCGCGTCCCGGCGATCCGAACCCTAGGGTTCGATCGCCGCGTTCGATCCTCGCCGGGGATCTCGAATCCCCGTCCCCGAGGTTTGTCGTTTTCCCGGATCGTGCGTTCATGTATATATCACAATTATTCAACGCAAATAATCAAAGAGGGGGTTCTCGATTATTACCTTGATTCGTTGTACGGAGAAACGAATCTTGTTGATGACCTTGCGATCTTCCTACGTATTCCTCGCACTTCGTCCGAACGTCGTGTGGGCGACGATCTATCGGATTCCTATGGATCTTCCTCACTCTCAAGACTTTATGATTTCCGTAGGTTAAAATCTCTTAGTTATGAAAAGTGAAGACCATGTAGTGCTTATATAGGCTACGTAGGGGATCATAAGGAGAATAAATATTGGGCTTCAATATTGAAAATTAAATTGGGTCCAACCCAAATCTATTAATTCTTATCAATATTAATTTTATTTATTTTCCACTATATAAATAAAATTGCACTCCCAATATTATTCCATATTATATCAAATAATATTTCTCCGATTAGTATTATATATTCCGTGTATTTAAGATTTAAATATCCATGAATAAATTTATCTATTGCTCAATAAATAATATTCATATCTTATATCCGAGACTAGTACCGTTCAACCTTTATTATTGTGCGGAACGAATCCACTCATGAGGTTTACACAATAATTCCTTATGAACTCATCTCGGGGATATTATCAACCCTTCCGGGATACACTTTCCCGTCAAGTATTCACGGCATGTCATATATAAAATATATCGACCCAATTTTACCGGTAATTAACCCAATAATTAAATCGGTTAATTCCTTTGGAAAATCAAAGTCTCTAATATTAAATATACACACCCGTAATAATATCAGGGATTAAGAATAAAATACTCCGAGATTTAAATTGACTATCCAAGGCAATCCTAATCAATAAATCTCAAGCTGATCCGCCCAATACACCAAGTGTACAAGTGTGATAAAATAATTAAGATAAATTATTTTCTCTCTCACACAACGACTATACCGATGGATTGGTCCGTGTCCATCTAGGTCGTGAGCAACTGTTCGATTAAATACGAGTAACCGATAGTATGATCTTCTGTGTGGGCCCGACACACCATACTAACTACAACGTATAAAATCCATGACTATATTTTGCATAATTAATTAATAATAATTAATTGCAAATAATTGTTTATTAATTAAATAAGTTAAATGCTATGACCGGGAGTTTACCGATACTTAAATCTAGACATTAAGTACACAACTCCAACAACCGTGTCCCATTTATTGGGTTGATGATGTCCCCGAGATGAGCTCATAAAGTTTATCATGTAAACCCTGCAGGTGGATTCGTTCCACATGATAATAAGGATTAGTAATACTAGTCTCGGATAATAAGAAATTAATTAATTTAATTATTAGTAATTAATTAATTCATGGACATGTGATATCTTAAACACGGGGAAAATCATATATGTAATGTCGGTGGAATTAATATTATTGAAATAATATTAAATTAATTTCGAGGATTCAATTATAATTTTATAGTGGAATTAATTATAATTAAAATTGTGAAATTTAATTAAAGGTTTTCTTTTAAGGACACCGGTTTAATTGAATTGCAATTTAGCCCGGGATTTATTTACCTAAGAGGTCCCTAGTGTAACTCTATATATACCCCCCTTGCCTCTCTTAAACCTACGCTACGCCGCAACAATTATTTTTCTCAGAGAAATTAATAGTTCACGCAATTATAATTTTCTCGGTTAAAAATAAAAGGTTAACGCAATTATTTTTCTCACACTGAGAATAATTAAATTAACGATGGTTTGAGAAGAGAGAGCAGAAAAGGAGAATCCAGCAGATCGTTGCCCACACAACGGCTGGAATCGGGGAAGAGGCATACGCTAGAAACGTCTAAGGTCTCAACAATTCGGCTACTCCGAATCACGCATCAAAGGTAAAGAATCGAAAACCCTATTCCGCATCTTCTTCGATTCTTCTCGTACGTAATCATACAACGAACCAACGATTGGTTTAGGGGGTCAAGGTAGATTTTCTCCGGCTTCTGGGCGGTTGAGGACCACCGGATCGGTGGCCGGACGGAGAAAATCGGATCGAAAACGGCCCGGAACAGCAGCATCGCGCTGCTGTTCGAACCAGGCAAGCGCCCGCCTGGGTGGCAGGCGCCCGCTCGCGCTGGGTCGCGAGCGACGGCTTGGGAAGCAGGCGCCCGCTTGCGCGGGTGCGCGAGCGCTCGCCTGGGCGGCAGGCGGTCGCCTGCTCTAGGCAGATGGCGAGCCGCGGCCTTGGCTGCGGCGGACGCGCGATCTCTTGGGCGGGTGGCCATGGTTGTTTAGAGGTGACCTCCAGAAGTCGATTGGGCATGTCCGGATGTTCGAGGGTTCGAACGGACATGTCCCGGATAGTCGATTTCCAACAATTGGTATCAGAGTCGGTTTATCGGTTTGTTGTATTGTTCGTACGTTTTATGATGCAGGATGAACCCGATTATTATGGCCAATATTGTGATGGATGTTGTGCTTTAATTTTGTGGTTTAATTTAACTCTCGGGCTTGTCGAGATTGTTTTATTTTTTTGGAAAACGTTGCTTGTTTGTAATAGATAAAAACGACGGGTTGAGTCGTTAGGTTTATTTATTTATTTCGTCGTTTCCGGGCATGTATAGGGTCGATCACCTTGTATAGGATCGATGCCGGATTTAGTAGATTTATTCTTGTAATTTTTCTTACTATTTTTGGTGGATCGAGACGAGACCAAAACCCGGAGAAACGAGGATCGAGGATGGCGTACCGGCAACGGGAAGCCATCGAACACACCCCGTGTTCGTGACGGGCAGCAGCGAGGCTGGGGTTCGTTCGACCCCACGGACGACTCAACGAGGCTCGGGACGAGGCTCCAGTGGGAGGAGTTCGTTTCTTGACCCTCGAGCGAGTCGGTGGTGGACCGAGTCCGAGACGAGCAACGAGATGAAGTTCCAAGATACATGCATTGGAAAATACTTAAGGCCATAATAATTGGGGCCACGTCAATTGCTTTTTGCATGATTTACGTGTTTATTATTATGCTTAATTATTTATGCATGTTATCCCTTATCGTAAAATACTAAGTGGGAGATGGATTGGAAACAATCCCGCGGTCTCCATTCTCTGTTTTGATGGTGATGTGTATTGACTTACGAGTCGATACACGAATATCACTGGATCAAAATTCGAATTCAATTCCACTTATAAGAATCGAACAAATATATTTTTCAAAAGCAAGTGCCTAATCTGTCTTTCAAAGACTAAGTTCAACTCGACTCATTCTCACCCCGGGGAGTGGAATGGAGCCAAAGCGCTTGCTTATGTCGATGACACAAATTAGAGACATTCGAGTCATTCGATGACTAGATCGATTGTCTGGTTGTCTCCCTCACCTAGTGAGAGATAGAGCTCAATTGCATGATTGATCGCTGGTTAGAAACTTCGAGTTTCACTTACGAGATATCAAGCTTTGAATAATAAAATTGTGAAATTTAATAAATGTAAGAGTCAATTAACAAAGTTATTTGTTTTAGTAAACGTCCACACTATCGTGGCTTGCTAAATGGAAACGGTATCTTGGGTTAATTGAGACTCTATGACATTTAAATAATGGGATTCAACTAATAAAGTTGTTTGTTTTAGTAAACGTCCACACTAACGTGGCTTGCTAAATGGAAACGGAACTTTGGGATTAATTGAGGCTCGACAGTTATAGAAAATCGTGGAGGACCGCATAACAACGTAAACGTCCACATGAACGTGGCTTGCGGTGGATATGTAGTTCCCGAGCGGTTGACTTAGTACTGAGAAATGGTACACACTTAGGTACGCTTTATAGTATCCTCCCCATCGGAGTCACTGCTATAATGATGTATGACCGAAGTAAAAATCAAATTATAAAATCGTTTGGATTAGTATACGTCCACAAGAACGTGGCATGCTAGTCTGATGGGATTTTGGAAATAATTGGTAGTTTAATGATATTATTTTAGGGAAATGATATCGAATTAAACTCATTGTTTGTTTTAAATGGTATTATTCCCATTAAAAGTCAACAAACTCACTAAATCTGATTGTATGGATAAGAGAGGAAACCTGGACATTGTCCTAACTGCAGAGGAGTACAATTATGTACTCCAAGTCAATTGACCTGCTGAACCAAATGATACTTCCACTACTGAGGAAAAGAAGCTCATTGGAAATGGATCAACGCTATGAGATGACGCGGAGCAACATTATGGTTTTCATGTCAAATGTGTTGCGACATCGGTATCATGCCATGACCATTATCTATGATATGATGCTTAACCTCAAGAAGTTTTGGTTATCAGGACAGGACAACCGGGCAAAGTGAAATGAGGCAACTCATGACGGTCATCATGTCGGAAAGAACGCCCGTGAGGGATCACGTTCTTAGAATGATGGGATATCTTAATGAGATAGAGATTCTGGGAACAATTATCAATGGGGTAACCAAGGTTGATTTTGTGCTCCAGTCTCTGCCGAGAAGTTTTGAGCAGTTCCGCCTAACTATAACATGGATAAGAGGTCTTATTCATTGGCGGAGCTCCTGGTTGAACTTCAAGCGGCTGAGGGAATCTTTAAGGGCTCTCAAAAACACTTATGGCTGAGAAATTGGCTCTTCCTAGGCCTTAGGGCAGCAAAAGGAAAAAGAAGCAAAAACGGAAACCTAGTGGGGCTAATATATCTGAACCACGGAATGGGACAAGCAAGCCAAAGGGCAAGTGCTTCCGTTGTAAGCAGTTTGGATACTTGGAGTTTTAATTGTCCTCTCAAGCAACAAGAAGTTGACTCTTCCTTAGTCACCGAAACATGTTTAGTGGTAGTATCTACCATTACCTGGTGTGTGGATACGGGAACCACTAATCATGTCTGCACTTAATGCAGGGGTTCCAGGAAACCCGGAGACTTAGAAAGGAAGAAGTTATAACCTACATGGGCAATGATGTTAAGGTAACAGCCGTTGCAGTGGGAGATGTTAAATGTTTTAACGGTAGGATTTTAGTTCTAATAAATTGTCTTTATGTGCCGGCATTTAGAAAGAATTTTCATTTCGGATTTCTAAATTGGCTTAGAATGGATATTCCGTTTCTTTGGATGGTTTCATACCTATCAGAGTTGGAAACGGGGATATTATCTATTCTGGTACATTGATAGACAATTTAATACTAAATCCATATTCTTCCACGATGCAACACACCGGAGCTGACACACTGTCGAATCCCAATAAGAGTAAAGATCCTTCTAGGATGAATCAAATGTACTTGTGGCATCATAGGCTAGATCATTTTAACTTGAGTACGATTCAAATGGTGAATGCTGATAGATTCAGCTAGGTTGAAGGAAAGGACCTTCCAACCTTCGAATCATACTTGGAAGTTTAAATGACCAAGCAACCCTTTACGGTTAAAGGGCAAAGATCCATGAAAGTACTAGAGTTGATTCACTCTGATGTATGTGAACCTCTATATGGAGTTCAAGGCATACTTATCAGAAAGATGGGATTAACTCCCAAATTGACTACACCATTTATGCCTCGGCAAAAATAATGTGTTAGTAAGAAGGAATAGGACTTTTATAGATATGGGAAAGTAGACAATGAGTTATTCGGAGTTACCTAATTCGGTTTTGGGATATGCCTTGGAAACATCGGCGTTTATCCTGAACTTGATTCTTTTGGAAACTTGTACAGATATTCGGCTGTTTATAGGATACCCTAAGAAAACGAATTGAGATATGTAATATAGTCCAAAGGACCAGGTATTCGTTGATTGCATCAACGTTCGGTTCTTAGACATGGACTATATATATGCAAGAAACACAAGCCCAAGAGTAGAGTGTTGGAGTTGTGTACTTAATGTCTAGATTTAAGTATCGGTATACTCCCGGTCATAGCATTTAACCTATTTAATTAATAAACAATTATTTGCATTTAATTATTATTAATTAAATTATGCAAAATATAGTCCTGGATTTTATACGTTGTAGTTAGTATGGTGTGTCGGGCCCACACAGAAGATCATACTATCGGTCACTCGTATTTAATCAAACAGATGCTCACGACCTAGATGGACCCGGACCAATCCATCGGTATAGTCGTTGTGTGAGAGATAAAATAATTTATCTTAATTATTTTATCACACTTGTACACTTGGTGTATTGGGCGGATCGCTTGAGATTTATTGATTAGGATTGCCTTGGATAATCAATTTAAATCTCAGAGTATTTTATTCTTAATCCCCGATATTATTGCGGGTGTGTATATTTAATATTAGAGACTTTGATTTTCCAAAGGAATTAACCGATTTAATTATTGGGTTAATTACCGGTAAAATTGGGTCGCTATATTTTATATATGACATGCCGTGAATACTTGACGGGAAAGTGTATCCCGGAAGGGTTGATAATATCCCCGAGATGAGTTCATAAGGAATTATTGTGTAAACCTCATGAGTGGATTCGTTCCGCACAATAGTTAAGGTTGAACGGTACTAGTCTCGGATATAAGAGATGAATATAATTTATTAAGCAATAAATAAATTTATTCATGGATATTTAAATCTTAAATACACGGAATAAATAATACTACCGGAGAAATATTATTTGATATAATATGGTTTAATATTGGGAGTGCAATTAATTTATATAGTGGAAAATAAATTAATTAATATTGATAAGGATTAATAGATTTGGGCTGGGCTCAATTTAATCTTCAATATTGGAAGCCCAATATTCCACCTCCTTTTGATCCCCTACGTAGCCTATAAAAGCACTACATGGTCTTCACAATTCAATACCCTAGATTACGCCAATCATAAAGTCTTGAAGAGTGAAGGAGATCCATAGGAGTTCGATAGATCGTCGCCCACACGACGTTCGGACGAGGTGCAAGGAATACGTAGGAAGATCGCAAGGTCATCAACGTTTGATTTCGTTTCTCCGTACAACGAATCGAGGTAAATAATCATAAAACCCCTCCATGATTTACGTGCATATTAATTGTGATATATACATGAACGCACGATCCGGGAAAACGACGAACCTCGGGGACGGGGATTCGAGATCCCCGGCGAGGATCGAAAGGGGCGGTCGAACCCTAGTGTTCGACCGCCGGGAGCGCACGACGAGAGGGGGCCCCGGCTGGACGCCGGGGACGGACGATCGACCCTCGTCGATCGTCGGGATGCCGCGGGCTGGTGCCGCGGCGGATCCCGGCCACCCTCGTCGGAGGTGCGCGGCGCGAGGGACCCTCGGCTGGAGCCGAGGGGTGCAATCGATCCTCGGATCGATCGCGGGTAAGCTGCGGGGTCACCCGCAGCGACCCCGTACGTGCTGCGGGTTCGCCCGCAGCGGATGCGTGCGGGGCTTGGCCCTCGCGAGCAGCGAGTCACCTGACTCGCTGCGGGGCTGCTACGAGCAGCCCCGGGGATGCCTCGTGCATCCCCAGCGATCGTCCGTAGACGATCGCGAGACCCTCGCGGGGGCTCGGCTGGCGCACGCGGCCTTCGGGCCTCGTTGGGCGTTCGGTCGGTCCCCGGCTCGTGAGGTGGTTCGCGTTCGGGTCTTCCGGCGATAGGGTTTCGGTCGGGTTATCGGTTCCGCATAATTTTTGATAGCCCGAGACATCGAATCCCAACAATTGGTATCAGAGCGTTTGGTTTCGTGTTCATGTATATGTTCGATTATTGTTCTACCTTGCAGGAGTTTTCCGGCTATCATGGTTGGATTTAATTATTGTGTTAATTAATTATCATGATTATTCGTTTATTAAACTCTCGGACATGTCGAGATTCGTTTTGTGTGGTTGAATGTTTGTAATAGTAAAAATTCGGGTGTTGACCGAATTTAAGTTTTATTATTACGTTCTATGTTTTCCGGAAAATGTATAGGGTCGATTTCATGTATAGAATCGATACCGGAATTGTAAATTTATTTTTTGTAATTTATTTACGTTGGTTCGATGTTGAGACGATCGCCAGAAGACAAAGACGTGTGACGAAGACGAAGGGGACGAAAAAAAAAACCGGGGTGGTCGATCATCCCCATGATCGATCCCCATGAGGATCGATCGACCCCATCGAAGGGGCTACCCGCTAGGGCTTCCGGCCACGCCGGCCACCGGTGGTGGTGGCGCGTGGGCTGGGGGCGGCGGCGGTGGTGGTCCCGGGTGGTGGAGGTGATGGAGTTATATTCTAAATGTCTAGTTTAGTGACAATATGGAACTCCTTATCTGTGTTTTATTATCTATTAATCAAACAGTCTGCATTTTTGTTTACATACACTCTATGCCATAGTCCTAGATATATACGTTGTAGACAGTATGGCGTGAGGAGACACGCGGAAGATCATACTGTCGGTTACTCGTATATTATCGAACAGTAGCTCACGACTTAGATGGACAGGGACAATCCATCGGTACGTCGTTGTGTGACTGGTAGATAGTCGGTCTTGACTATCATGTTACACTCGTACACTTGGTGTATTGAGCAGGACCACGGGAGGGCGTTCGATTTATACTAATCGCAGTAATCGAACTAGACCTCAGATATTACGGATATACGAATTCCTAATCCCTATATAATTATAGGTGCGTGTGTCCAATTCTCGGTTCTTTAACTTGCCAATGAGTGAGACTAATTGATTAGTCGAGATCCTCGGTAAATTGGGAATCGTAATTGTACGCACGGCATGCTATAGATTATAGACAGGAAACCGTGTCCCGTTTATTGGGTTGATTACGTCCCCGAGATGAGCTCATAAAGTTTATCATGTAAACCCTGCAGGTGGATTTGTTCCACATGATAATAAGGATGAGTGGTACTAGTCTCGGATAATAAGAAACGAATTAATTTAATTATTAGTAATTAAATAAATTCGTGGACGTTCGATATCTTAAACACGGGGAAAGTCGTATATGTAATTTCGGCGGAATTATTATTGTTGAATAATATTAAATTAATTTCGGGAATTCAATTATTATTATTTAGTGGAATTAATAATAATTAAAAGTGTAATTAATTAAGGATTTCTTTTTAAAGACTCCGAGTTAATTAATATTACATTTTAGCACTTAATTAATTTATCCTTAGGTCCCTAACGTAACTCTATATAAACCCCCCCTTGCCCTCTCCTAAAACCTACATTTCGCCGCAACAATTATTTTCATCAGAGAAAGAATTAATTGCTTAGCGCAATAAAAACTGTTCTCTGTTAAAAATAAAGTTAACGCAAATATATTTTTATTCTCACATAGAGAATAATTATAACGCTGGTTTGAGAAAGGAGAGAGCAGACAAGGAATTTCCAGCGGATCGTTGCCCACACAACGGCTGGAGTCGGGAAGAGTCATACGTTAGAAGCTCTAAGGTCTCAACCATCGACCGATAAGGTATGAGATCGGATCTCTATTCCGCTTTTATCGATCTCATATTTCGTTGATTATATTTTGAACGTACGATCGGGTTCCGGACATCGTGGATTGTATTCCTCGATTACTGGGGGTTCTAGGACCTCCGGATCGGTAGTCGGAAGAGGAAAAACGATCCGGAAACGAGCCCGGAACAGCAGGTCGCGCTGCTGTCCGCGCTGCTGAAGGACAAACGGCGACCGCCGTTTTTTAAACGGCGACCGCCGTTTTGCTCTTTTTCGGGCAGCCCGCTCCGGCTCGCGCGGTTGTCCTCTGGGGCAACGGCTGGGCGTGAATCGGGGCACGGGCTGGGCACGTGGACGGAGTAGCGGATCTGGAGGTTGACTGGGATCGTTCGGATGTTCGAGCGATCGAACGAACGCATCCCGGGTAGTCGATTTCCAACAGGAGGTCGACTGTGGGGATGGCGTGGGGTCTCCCAATCCCATGCTATTCCTACCAAGATTCACTTTCCTAAATTAATTCGGTTTTCCTATTTGAGTGTTCTTCCTTTTGGAAACTCTCATGGATTAGGAAAAGAATTAATTGGAATTAATTTTATTCCTATTGTTTTATTTCTTTTATGGAGATATTCATGGATTAGGAATCTAATTAATTTGGTATTAATTTATTTCCTATTTGATTATTCCTATTCTTGGGAAATTTCATTTTGGAAATTAATTGATAATGGAAAGTAGAAGAGTCCTAATTTATTTTATTTCCTTATTCTATTATAGAAGTCTTCTAGAATATTCCAAGTTTTACTTGGATAGATTATTCTAGAGATTTAATAGAATTATATAGAAAAATAGATAAATAAAATATGAATAATATTTAATTTTATTTTCGATATATTCGATTGACTTAATTTTCGAATTAAGTAACTTTTGGATTAATTGAAAATAAATAGATTTAAATATTGGGATTAATATTCTCGTCACATGGAGCATTCAAGAACGAAGACTGAAGACTAGAAGATGCATATGAAGATGGAATAAAGCCATGATAGTCGGGAAAATAATTTTCTAGCATTATTTTGACTATGTGATGCTATGTGCTTTATTACTTGTATGCATGCTATATGTGTTTATTTTATGCACTAGATAGCGTATCCCTTTATCGTAAAAAGCTAAGTGGGAGAGGGGATGGAAACATTCCCATGGTCTCCATTGCTGTTCTCTTGGTGACTCTTATGGACTTCCGAAGTTCGTATAGACGAGTCATTGGAGGAGAATTCTTGTAATTCCTTTTACAAGAAACATTGATCAAGTTTATCAAACAATGCCTAATTTGTCTTTCTGAAACTGACTTCAAGTCGACTCATTCTCACCCCGGGGAGTGGAATGGAGCCAAAGCCACTTGGTCATGTGGATGACACAAATTAGAGACCTTCGTACCATCTTTTTTAAGGTGGATCGATTTTCTGCTAGGCTCCCTCATTTATGAGAGATAGGGTCGTTCGCATGGTGAGTCACTGGTTAGAAACTTCGAGTTTCACTTATGATTCTCCGCGTCTTGGTTTGCGAGAATTCAATGGATCGAGTAAAAGGATGTCAATTGTAAAAATCTTTTGGTATAGTAAACGTCCACACTATCGTGGCTTGCTATACTGAATGGGATTTTGGAACGATTGATGTAGACAGTTTTAGAAGAAAGTGAAGGATCCGTGTATCAACGTAAACGTCCACACTATCGTGGCTTGCGGTGATATGCCACTCCCAAACGAACTTCTTGGTACTGAGTAGTGGTTTACACTTAGGTACGCTTCATAGTATTCTTCCCATCGAAGTAACGCTATCGATGATGTACGACCGAAGCAAATCTAATTGCGAAATCATTTGGGTGGGTAAACGTCCACACTATCGCGGCTTGCCTTACCTGACGGGATTTTAGATGTAATTAGTAATTTAATGATATTATTTGAGGGAGATAATATCGGACATTTAATTGATTGTTTGTTTATGTGTGCTTATAGGTTTAGAGAATAGCTATGAATCCACTTTCTGTGATACTCAAGGAACATAAACTCACTGGTCCCAATTACATTGATTGGAAGTGAAATTTGGACATTGTCCTGACTGCTGAAGAGTACAAGTTTGTACTCCATGAGCATTGCCCTGCTGAACCCACGGCTTCCTCAACTGATGAGGAAAAGGCAGCATATAGGAAGTGGACAAAGGCTGATGAAATGGCTAGGTGTTATATTTTGGCTTCCATGTCAAATGTACTCCAAACCCAACATGAGCCAATGGACACTGCCTATGATATGATGTCCAACCTCAAGGAGATGTTTGGGGAGCAATATCGTGCGGCTAGGCAAGAAGCTATGAGAGTCCTCATGTCGACTACTCAGTCTGAAGGAACGCCCGTTGGGGAGCACGTTCTTAAGATGATGAGTTTGTTGAATGAACTTGAGGTTCTAGGAGCTTCTATTGATGGTGAGACGCAAGTCGACATCATACTCCAGTCTTTGGCCCCTAGTTTTGAGCAGTTTCGTATGAGCTATAATATGGGTAAACTATCTTATACTCTTGCGCAACTCCTGACTGAACTGAAGGCGGCAGAGGGGATCTACAAGAAGGGCAAGTCTCAAGCGCTTGTAGCTACCAAGTCCATAAGCTTGAAAGCTGTTGGAGGTAGGTGCAAGAAAAAGAAGCACGCCTGGAAACCCAGTGGTGCCAAGAGGAATGGACCACGAGTGGGGGTTAGTAAGCCAAGGGGCAAGTGCTTCCGATGCAACAAGTCTGGACACTGGAAGTCTGAATGTCCTCTCAGAGGTACGAATTTTTCTTTAGTCGTAAAAACATAGTCAGCGGTATTATCTACCATAATTCTGGTGAGTAGATATGGAACCACTGACGGTATGTGCATTGTTTTAAATGCAGGGGTTCCAGAAAACCCGGCGACTTAGAGAAGAAGAGTTCGAGTCTACATGGGCGAAGCTGTTGGGGTAGCAGCGGTTGCAGTGGAAGACATTTATCTGCTTTTAGTAGTTTTAGGATTTCATTTCAAGGTTATTGCTTTATGTACCCCTTTATTTTGAAAAAGAACTTTTGTTCTGGTTTTTTTCTTTATTAATGAATGGATATTTATTTCTTTAATCACTCAGTGATTTAGATAAGAAATAATGGTGTTATCTATTCTGGTACATTAGATAGCAATATATGAATGATGAATCCTTAGTCTACCACGATGCAACAAACCGTTATGTATAACTTGTTTTACTTATTAGATGTATTTCTTTATCAATCATTATACTTGTGAATTCTTGAACTTAGTAGTATCTATTCAAAAGGGACTCAAAAGGTCGAAATTGATTTGATCAATTATAGTTGGAGGAATGGACCTCCCGACCTAAGAATCATTTTTGGGAGTTGATACAACTGAGTTAACCTTTCTGGATAAAGGATAGAATTCGGACAAGTATTAAGAATGATTTATGATTAATGCAGAAACGTGTGTAATTAGAAAGGTACGAGTCGTTCTTTTAAAGAATACTCTAAGATGGATTAGAATACTTGATGTGCCATAAAAGCAAAGTGTTTTTCAGTAGACACAAAGCTATTGTGGGGATCCTTCAAAGTATATCCATTGGAAGGCTGCGACTTGTTCGCGGAGGCTATAACCCATCTAAACAACACATGGCATATATGAAGGATTGAGATTGAGTCTCAAAAGACTACACCATACACTGGAATGTAGACATGGTGTGTCAGGAATAAGAAATGGAATTCTAATAGTAAAAGAATAAGTTTGTTCGGAACCACCTATGTTCTATGGATATTTCTGGATACAACATCACATTCAATGTGGTTGTAGAATTTCCTAGAAGAACAAGTAATTGTATGTTCAATAGTACTATGAACCAGAGGGGTGTCCTCGCCCGGTTCTTAGAGAAAAACTATTAGATGAACTACAATGCCCTAACTGACAAGATACTTTAAAATGAGGAAAAGGAAAGACTGAGAACCAGCCTAACCGAGTAGTAGTACACCACTAACTGCACCTAATGTTATTACTGTTATACACCGGTACGCCATTGCAGTGGGAGGTTGTTAAGCAACCAGAGATGTTCATAAGACTAGAGGAGTTTTTGAACTCTGGATCTAGTAGACATGAAATCGATCCCTAGTTCTGCATAGGGGGCAGTACTAATCTAAATGTGCCTGCTTGGATAGCAATAAGTATTATTGTTAAGAGGCAAGATCATTTAGAAGTACGAGCTTAGTGAATCCATTTATGGATTATCACAAAGCTGTAAATTGTGGAACTTGCGAATTGATGAGATAGTCCATGAGATGGATTCATCAAAGGGCATGAGACAAAGAAAGGTGTATTAGAGACGTAATGGAAACAAGGTGGTGTTTCTCGGAATTTTATGTAGATAACACTTCATCGTTGGCAACAATGTAAAAGTGTTGTCAGACATAGAATAGAGGTTGTCTAAATGAATCGAGATATGAGATTAAGAGTAAGTTGGAGCATGTTCTTGAAATCTTTCGATCTCTAGATAAGAACATTTGTACTTATCTTAAGATATCTTATGCGATTATGGTTTGTTTTAAACATGCATAAATTCTGAGAAAGGTTATTGCCTTTCGGGAAAGAATGCATCTATCTAAAGGTATGTGTTTCGAACACATAAAGGAGATAGATATAGACAAAGCAGTTTCCTACACTTCGAGTGTGGAGAGCTTTGTAGATGCAGTGTTGTAAAACAAGAACCTGATATCAACTATGCGGATAGCGTAGTGGGAAGATATCAAAGTAATCTGGATAAGAGATGTTCGAATGCTGTAAAAGTACTTGGAAGTACTAGATTACCAAGCAAGACGAAATCTTCTTGGATTACAGTTTCTCAGATCCAAAATCAAAGAAAGACCAGTGTAAGTCGATATCAGGCTATGTGTTCACTTTGAAAAGAGGTGGAACCTAAAGATGAAAGAGTAATAAGCATAATGCTTCTCGGACTCTATCATAAACCGAATAGCAGCCTCAGAGGCAGCGGAAGTTTTGGTTAGGTTCCGGGATGACCTCTGAGCTTGGATATGATTCTTGGTTTACCAAAGGCTATGTATATAGCGGTGCATGGTAAACTGGAAGAAGTCATAAGTTCAAAAGGTGATGATAACACATAGAGCAAGTACCACCTGATTCGAGTCATCGTCTAGGGAGACGACGCAGTAGTCACCAAGATAACTTCATAGCGGCAACCTAGATTGCTCATTCACATAATACTTCTAGGAAGTATAACTTAAGCACGTGATGAGTATGAGAGTCGGGAGTTTGGAGGAAATGACTAGACCTTAGTACAAGTGGGAGATTGTTGGAGTTGTGTATTTAATGTCTAGATTTAAGTATCGGTAAACTCCCGGTCATAGCATTTAACCTATTTAATTAATAAACAATTATTTGCATTTAATTATTATTAATTAAATTATGCAAAATATAGTCCTGGATTTTATACGTTGTAGTTAGTATGGTGTGTCGGGCCCACACAGAAGATCATACTATCGGTCACTCGTATTTAATCAAACAGATGCTCACGACCTAGATGGACCCGGACCAATCCATCGGTATAGTCGTTGTGTGAGAGATAAAATAATTTATCTTAATTATTTTATCACACTTGTACACTTGGTGTATTGGGCGGATCGCTTGAGATTTATTGATTAGGATTGCCTTGGATAATCAATTTAAATCTCAGAGTATTTTATTCTTAATCCCCGATATTATTGCGGGTGTGTATATTTAATATTAGAGACTTTGATTTTCCAAAGGAATTAACCGATTTAATTATTGGGTTAATTACCGGTAAAATTGGGTCGCTATATTTTATATATGACATGCCGTGAATACTTGACGGGAAAGTGTATCCCGGAAGGGTTGATAATATCCCCGAGATGAGTTCATAAGGAATTATTGTGTAAACCTCATGAGTGGATTCGTTCCGCACAATAGTTAAGGTTGAACGGTACTAGTCTCGGATATAAGAGATGAATATAATTTATTGAGCAATAAATAAATTTATTCATGGATATTTAAATCTTAAATACACGGAATAAATAATACTACCGGAGAAATATTATTTGATATAATATGGTTTAATATTGAGAGTGCAATTAATTTATATAGTGGAAAATAAATTAATTAATATTGATAAGGATTAATAGATTTGGGCTGGGCTCAATTTAATCTTCAATATTGGAAGCCCAATATTCCACCTCCTTTTGATCCCCTACGTAGCCTATAAAAGCACTACATGGTCTTCACAATTCAATAACCTAGATTACGCCAATCATAAAGTCTTGAAGAGTGAAGGAGATCCATAGGAGTTCGATAGATCGTCGCCCACACGACGTTCGGACGAGGTGCAAGGAATATGTAGGAAGATCGCAAGGTCATCAACGTTTGATTTCGTTTCTCCCTACAACGAATCGAGGTAAATAATCATAAAACCCCTCCATGATTTACGTGCATATTAATTGTGATATATACATGAACGCACGATCCGGGAAAACGACGAACCTCGGGGACGGGGATTCGAGATCCCCGGCGAGGATCGAGAGGGGCGGCCGAACCCTAGGGTTCGACCGCCGGGAGCGAACGATGAGAGGGGGCCCCGGCTGGACGCCGGGGACGGACGATCGACCCTCGTCGATCGTCGGGATGCCGCGGGCTGGTGCCGCGGCGGATCCCGGCCACCCTCGTCGGAGGTGCGCGGCGCGAGGGACCCTCGGCTGGAGCCGAGGGGTGCGATCGATCCTCGGATCGATCGCGGGTAAGCTGCGGGGTCACCCGCAGCGACCCCGTACGTGCTGCGGGTTCGCCCGCAGCGGATGCGTGCGGGGCTTGGCCCTCGCGAGCAGCGAGTCACCTGACTCGCTGCGGGGCTGCTACGAGCAGCCCCGGAGATGCCTCGTGCATCCCCAGCGATCGTCCGTAGACGATCGCGAGCCCCTCGCGGGGGCTCGGCTGGCGCACGCGGCCTTCGGGCCTCGCTGGGCGTTCGGTCGGGCCCCGGCTCGTGAGGTGGTTCGCGTTCGGGTCTTCCGGCGATAGGGTTTCGGTCGGGTTATCGGTTCCGCATAATTTTTGATAGCCCGGGACATCGAATCCCAACATAGAGTAATACTTAATGTGCTTAGAGGGACTGATCAAGACATAGAACCAGCCTAACTGAGTAGTTCACTACTATAATCTTTAGTCACTAAAGATACACTGGAGCGTCGTCGTAGTGGGAGGGTTGTTAGACAACCCGACAGATTCATGTTTATAGGTGAGTCTTCGGACTTGTTACCTGGAGAACATGAAGCCGAACCCTGGACCTATGACGAGACGCTGAAAGATCAATATGCTCAGTCTTGGCAAAAGGCGATGAAATCTGAAATTGAATCTTTGGATTCAAAGATGGAAGTCAAGACGGATTTCCTAAATAGAGTCTTGACGGGACCATCTGTATGGGACATCCAGAGGGATTCATCAAAGAGAGCCGAGAGCATTTTGTAAGCAAGCTTAATCGATCTTTGGATTGAAGGAAGCTTCAAGATCTTGGACACATGCAGATCTATGAGAAAATCCATTTTATGGATTCAATCAAGGCATGTTTGGATCCTGTGTGTGACAAAGAAGTGATGGAAAAGATGTTGTGGTGTTTTCTCATTCTTTGTGTAGGTAACGTTCTGGCAACAATATGAATATGTTATCAGACATAAAGGGATGGTTGTCCGAGCAATTCGATATGAAGTTCTTAGGATAAGTTAGGCATGTTATTGGCATCAAAGTTATAAGAGATCGCCAGAAAAGAACATAGGACTTATCCTAAGCCTCATACATAAATAATATTCTTGCTCGTTTTAGCATGCAGAATTCCAAGAAAGTTTTTCACCTTTTAGATGTGGAATAATTTATCTAAAGTTTTGTGTCTGACACAATAAGGAGATAAATGAAAAGGTAAGCAGTTCCCTACACCTTAACGGTGGGAAGCTTAATATATGCAGTGCTGCGCACGAGACTGATATCTATTATGTCGTGGGCATGGTGGTGAGATATCATAGTAATCCTGGAAATGATCACTCGACTGATGTAAAGAACATATTTAGGCACCTGTAAAGGACTAAGATAATATGTTCTAAGTTACAAAACAGTCAAGTTGTTTCCTTTGGATTACATAGAATTGGATTTCCAACAAACAGGGATAGTCGAAAGTTGAAGTCAGGCTATGTGTTCTCACTGTAAAGTGGAGCAGTCGCATGGAAGAGTGTAAAGCAGCGATGCATTACGGACTCTACCATGGAAGCTGAAAGGATAACGGCCACTGAGGCAGTTAAAAGGTCAGTGTGGCTCCAGAACTTCCTGAGGGACTTAGATGTGGTTTCTAGTTTGCCCAAAGCTATTTTGAATAGCGGTATATTGGAAAACTTGAAATGCCACGAGCCCACAGTGGGAGATAACACGTAGAGCGCAAGTACCACCTGATTCGAAAGATTTTCTAGTAAGACGATGCAGTTGTCACCTAGATAGCATCGAGATGAATGCCTTGTAAAACCGTTCACAGAGGCTCTTCCAGCGAAAGCGTTGGATAGGCGTGATAAGGTCATGGGAATCTGATGTTTGGGAGAGGGCGACTAGACTTTTAGTATAAGTGGGAGATTGATGGAGTTGTATTCTAAATGTCTAGTTTAGTGGAAATACGGAACTCCTTATCTATGCCTTAGTCTATACATAATTCAAACATGATTGATTTTAATGCAATAGTCCTTGATGTATACGTTGTAGATAGTATGGCGTGAGGAGACACGCGGAAGATCATACTATCGGTTACTCGTATACTATCGAACAGTAGCTCACGACTTAGATGGACAAGGACAATCCATCGGTACGTCGTAGTGTGACTGGTAGATAGTCGGTCTTGACTATCATGTTACACTCGTACACTTGGTGTATTGAGCAGGACCACGGTAGGGCGTTCGATTTATACTAATCGGAGTAATCGAACTAGACCTCAGATATTACGGATATATGAGATCCTAATCCCTATATAATTATAGGTGTGTGTGTCCAATGCTCGATTCTTTAATGTGCCAATGAGTGAGACTAATTGATTAGTCGAGATCCTCGGTATATTGGGAATCGGAATTGTACACACGACATGCTGTAGAGTATAGACAGGAAACCGTGTCCCATTTATTGGGTTGATGATGTCCCCGAGATGAGCTCATAAAGTTTATCATGTAAACCCTGCAGGTGAATTCGTTCCACATGATAATAAGGATGAGTGGTACTAGTCTCGGATAATAAGAAATGAATTAATTTAATTATTAGTAATTAATTAATTCATGGACATGCGATATCTTAAACACGGGGAAAATCATATATGTAATTTCATCGGAATTATTATTGTTGAAATAATATTAAATTAATTTCGGGGATTCAATTATAATTTTATAGTGGAATTAATTATAATTAAAATTGTGGAATTTAATTAAAGGTTTTCTTTTAAGGACACCGGTTTAATTGAATTGCAATTTAGCCCGGGATTTATTTACCTAAGAGGTCCCTAGTGTAACTCTATATATACCCCCCTTGCCTCTCATAAACCTACGCTACGCCGCAACAATTATTTTTCTCAGAGAAATTAATAGTTCACACAATTATAATTTTCTCTATTAAAAACAAAAGGTTAACGCAATTATTTTTCTCACACTGAGAATAATTAAATTAACGCTGGTTTGAGAAGAGAGAGCAGAAAAGGAGAATCCAGCAGATCGTTGCCCACACAACTGCTGGAATCGGGGAAGAGGCATACGCTAGAAATGATGGAGTTAGTATTCTAAATGTCTAGTTTAGTGCAAATACGGAACTCCTTATCTATACCTTAATTCGATATATGATTCAAGCAAAATTGCACTTTATGCAATAGTCCTAGATATATACGTTGTAGACAGTATGGCGTGAGGAGACACGCGGAAGATCATACTGTCGGTTACTCGTATACTATCAAACAGTAGCTCACGACTTAGATGGACAGGGACAATCCATCGGTACGTCGTTGTGTGACTGGTAGATAGTCGGTCTTGACTATCATGTCATACTCGTACACTTGGTGTATTGAGCAGGATCACGGGAGGGCGTTCGATTTATACTAATCAAAGTAATCGAACTAGACCTCAGATATTACGGATATACGAATTCCTAATCCCTATATAATTATAGGTGCGTGTGTCCAATTTTCGGTTCTTTGACTTGCCAATGAGTGAGACTAAATGATTAGTCAAGATTCTCGGTAAATTAAGAATCGTAATTGTACGCACGGCATGCTATAGATTATAGACAGGAAACCGTGTCCCGTTTATCGGGTTGATTACGTCCCCGAGATGAGCTCATAAAGTTTATCATGTAAACCCTGCAGGTGGATTTGTTCCACATGATAATAAGGATGAGTGGTACTAGTCTCGGATAATAAGAAACGAATTAATTTAATTATTAGTAATTAAATAAATTCGTTGACGTTCGATATCTTAAACACGGGGAAAGTCGTATATGTAATTTCGGCGGAAATATTATTGTTGAAATAATATTAAATTAATTTCGGGAATTCAATTATTATTTTATAGTGGAGTTAATAATAATTAAATTTGAAATCGATTAATTAAGGAATTGCTTTTAAGTATTCCAAGTTAATTAATATTTCAAATTAGCCCTTAATTAATTTAATCTAAGGTCCCTAACGTAACTCTATATAAACCCCCTCCCTTACCCTCTCTTAACCTATCATTCGCCGCAATAATTATTTTCATCAGAGAAAAATAAATTGCTTAGCGCAATTAAAAGTTTTCTCTGTTAAAAATAAAAGTTAACGCAATAATAATTATTCTTAGAGAATAATTCATTACGCTGGTTGAGACAGAGAGAGTATAGACGGAAGAACTCCAGCGGATCGTTGCCCACACAACGGTTGGAGACGGGGCCTGAGACATACGTTAGAAGCATCTAAGGTCTCAACAATCGACCGAAAAAGGTATGAGATCGAATTCCTTTTTCCGCATTATTCGATCTCGTTTTATCTCGTTGATCATACTTTGAACGTAGATCGGTTCCCGTGGCTTGGATGTGATATTCTCGGACTGCTGGGAGGTTTCTGACCTCCGGCGTGGCAGTCGGATCGAGAAAATCGCGTCGGAACAGCCGGAACGGGCGAACGGGGTCGCTGTTCGCAGCAGGCAAGCGCCCGCTTGAGGGGCAAGCGCCCGCTCGCGACAGGCAGCAGGCGCTCGCCTGGGCAGCAAGCGCTCGCCTGGGCAGCAAGCGCTCGCTTGCGGTGCTGCGCGAGCGCTCGCCTGGTGGCCAAGCGGTCGCTTGCTCCGGGCAGATCGCGAGTCGCGGCTTCGGCTGCGGCGGACGCGCGATCTCTTGGGCGGGCGGCCATGGCTGTCTGAGGGTGACCTCCAGAAGTCGATTGGGGATGTCCGGATGTTCGAGGGTTCGAACGGACGTGTCCCGGGTAGTCGATTTCCAACAAATGGTATCAGAGCCGGTTTTGTTCGTTCTTTGTATTGTTTGCGAGTTTTGCCTTGCAGGTTGAACCCGATTATTATGGCCAATTCAAGTCAATTGACCTGCTGAACCAAATGATGCTTCCACTACTGAGGAGTCAAGTTGTTTCTTTTGGATTACATAGAATTGGATTACCAAATCAAACAGGGATAGTCGAAAGTCGAAGTCAGGCTATGTGTTCTCACTGTGAAGTGGAGCAGTCACATGGAAGAATGTAAAGCAGCGATGCATTACGGACTCTACAATGGAAACTGAAAGGATAACGGCCTGTGAGGCAGTTAAAAGGTCAGTGTGGCTCCAGAACTTCCTAAGGGACTTAGATGTGGTTTCTAGTTCACCCAAAGCTATTTTGAATAGCGGTATTGGCAAACTTGAAATGCCACGAGTCCACAGTGGGAGATAACATGTAGAGCGCAAGTACCACCTGATTCGAGAGATCGTATAGTAAGACGATGCAGTTGTCACCTAGATAGCATCGAGAGGATTGCCTGGTAAAACCATTCACAGAAGCTCTTCCAGCGAAAGCGTTGGGTAGGCGTGATAAGGTTATGGGAATCTGATGTTTGGTAGAGGGCGACTAGACTTTTAGTATAAGTGGGAGATTGATGGAGTTGTATTCTAAATGTCTAGTTTAGTGCAAATACGGAACTCCTTATCTATACCTTAATTCGATATATGATTCAAGCAAAATTGCACTTTATGCAATAGTCCTAGATATATACGTTGTAGACAGTATGGCGTGAGGAGACACGCGGAAGATCATACTGTCGGTTACTCGTATACTATCAAACAGTAGCTCACGACTTAGATGGACAGGGACAATCCATCGGTACGTCGTTGTTGCTGGGATTCGATGTCCCGGGCTATCAAAAAAAATTATGCGGAACCGATAACCCGATCAAAAACCCTCGATCGCCGGAGATTGGATCCCCGACTCATCCGCAGGTGTCCGACCTTTGGAGACTACGCATCCGAAGACACGCAGCCCGCCCCCAGCCGAAGTCCCCCACGAGTCGGATCCACGAACGCGAACCACCTCACGAGCCGGGACCCGACCGAACGCCCAGCGAAGCCCGAAGGCTGCGTGCGCCCAGCCGAGCCCCCGCGAGGGGCTCGCGATCGTCCTCGGACGATCGCTGGGATCGCTCGTAGCGATCCCCGGGGCTGCTCGTAGCAGCCCCGCAGCGAGTCGCGATGACTCGCTGCTCGCGAGGGTCGAGCCCCGTACGCGTCCGTACGGGGTACGGGACTCGCTGCTCGCGAGGGTCGAACCCGCAGCACGTACGGGGTCGCTGCGGGTGAACCCGCAGCTTACCCGCGATCGATCCGAGGATCGATCGCACCCCTCGGCTCCAGCCGAGGGTCCCTCGCACCACGCGCCTCCGACGAGGGGGCCGGCGGATCCTCCCGCCGTGGCACCAGCCCACGGCGGATCCCCGACGATCGAACCCGAGGTTCGATCGTGTGCCCCGGCGTCCAGCCGGGGCTCCCTCTCTCGTCGCGCGTCCGGCGGTCCGAACCCTAGGGTTCGACCGCCGCGTTCGATCCTCGCCGGGGATCTCGAATCCCCGTCCCCGAGGTTCGTCGTTTTCCCGGATCGTGCGTTCATGTATATATCACAATTAATACGCACAAATAATCATATAAGGGGGTTCTCGATTATTACCTCGATTCGTTGTACGGAGAAACGAATCTTGTTGATGACCTATCGATCTTCCTACGTATTCCTCGCACTTCGTCCGAACGTCGTGTGGGCGACGATCTATCGGATTCCTATGGATCTTCCTCACTCTCAGAACTTTATGATTGGCGTAACTTAGGTTCTCTTAGTTGTGAAAAGTGAAGACCATATAGTGCTTATATAGGCTACGTAGGGGATCATAAGGAGATTAAATATTGGGCTTCAATATTGAAAATTAAATTGGGTCCAACCCAAATCTATTAATTCTTATCAATATTAATTTTATTTATTTTCCACTATATAAATAAAATTGCACTCCCAATATTAACCATATTATATCAAATAATATTTCTCCGATTAGTATTATTTATTCCGTGTATTTAAGATTTAAATATCCATGAATAAATTTATTTATTGCTCAATAAATAATATTCATATCTTATATCCGAGACTAGTACCGTTCAACCTTTATTATTGTGCGGAACGAATCCACTCATGAGGTTTACACAATAATTCCTTATGAACTCATCTCGGGGATATTATCAACCCTTCCGGGATACACTTTCCCTTCAAGTATTCACGGCATGTCATATATAAAATATAGCGACCCAATTTTACCGGTAATTAACCCAATAATTAAATCGGTTAATTCCTTTGGAAAATCAAAGTCTCTAGTATTAAATATACACACCCGCAATAATATCGGGGATTAAGAATAAAATACTCCGAGATTTAAATTGATTATCCAAGGCAATCCTAATCAATAAATCTCAAGCTGATCCGCCCAATACACCAAGTGTACAAGTGTGATAAAATAATTAAGATAAATTATTTTCTCTCTCACACAACGACTATACCGATGGATTGGTCCGTGTCCATCTAGGTCGTGAGCAACTGTTCGATTAAATACGAGTAACCGATAGTATGATCTTCTGTGCGCCCATGCGCACCATACTAACTACAACGTATAAAATCTAGGACTATATTTTTGCATAATTAATTAATAATAATTAAATGCAAATAATTGTTTATTAATTAAATAGGTTAAATGCTATGACCGAGAGTTTACCGATACTTAAATCTAGACATTAAGTACACAACTCCAACAATCTCACACTTGTACTAAGGTCTAGTCATTTCCTCCAAACTCCCGACTCCCATACTCATCACGTGCTTAAGTTTATACTTCCCAGAAGTATTATGTGAATGAGCAATCTAGGTTGCCGCTCTGAAGTTATCTTGGTGACTACTACGTCGTCTCTCTGACGATGACTCGTATCAGGTGGTACTGGCTCTATGTGTTATCATCACCTTTTGAACTTATGACTTCTTCCAGTTCTCCATGCACCGCTATGTACATAGCCTTTGGTGAACCAAGAGTCATATCCAAGTTCAGAGGTCATTCCGGAACCTAACCAAAACTTCCGCTGCCTTTGAGGCTGCTATTCGGTTTATGATAGAGTCCGAGAAGCATCACGCTTATCACTCTTTCATCCTTAGGTTCCACCTCTTCTAAAAGTGAACACATAGCCTGATATCGACTTACACTGGTCTTTCTCCGATTTTTGATCTGAGAAACTGTAATCTAAGAAGATTTCGTATTGCTAGTAATCCAGTACTTCAAGTACCTTACAACATTCGAATATTTCTTATCCAGATTACTTTGATATCCTCCCACTACGCTAACCGCATAGTTGATATCAGGTTCTTGTTTTTCAACATTGCATCTACAAAGCTCTCTACACTTGAAGTGTAGGTAACTGCTTTGTCCATATCCATCTCCTTCATGTGTTCAAGACACATACCTTAGATAGATGTACTCTGTTCCGAAAGGCAATAACCTTTCTCAGAATTGTGCATGTTTAAAACAAACCATAATCGTATAAGATATCTTAAGAGAAGTACAAATGTTCTTATCCAGAGATCGAAAGATTCCTAAGAACATGATCCAACTTCATCTTAATCTCATATCTCGATTTATTTAGACAACCTACATTTTATGTTTGACAACACTTTTACATTGTTGCCAATGATGAAGTGTTATCTACACAAAATTCCGAGAAACACCACCTTTGTTTCCATTACGTCTCTAACACACCTTTCTCGCAAATCTATGCAGACCTAGGGATCGATTTCATGTATACTGGATCCAGAGTTCAAAACTCCTCCAGTCCTATGAACATCTCTGGTTGCTTAACAACCTCCCACTGCAATGGCGTTCCGGTGTATAACAGTAATAACATTAGGTGCAGTTAGTGGTGTACCGCTACTCGGTTAGGCTGGTTCTCAGTCTCTCCTTTCCCCATTTTAAAGTACTTTGTCAGTTAGGGCATTGTTGTTCATCTAATAGTCTTCCTCTAAGAACCGGGCGAGGACAGCCTTATGGTTCGTAGTACTATTGAATATACAATTACTTGTTCTTCTAGGATATTCTACAACCACATGAAATGTGCCGTTGTATCCAGAAATATCCATAGAACATAGGTAGTTCCGAACAAACTTGTTCTTTTACCATTAGAATCCTATTTCTTATTCTTGACACACCATGTCTACACTTCAGTGTATGGTGTAGTCGTTTGAGATTTAATCTCAATCTTTGATTTATGCTATGTGTCATTTAGATAGGTGATAGCCTCCGCGAACAAGTCGCAGGCTTCTAATGGATATACTTTGAAGGTTCCCCATAATGGCTTTGTGTTGAAAACACTCCGCTTTTATGGCACAACAAGTAATCTAATCCATATTCGAGCATTCTTGGAAGAGCGACTCGTACCTTCTCTAATTACACATACCGCATTAATCATAAATCATTTTCTACACTTGTCCGAATTCCATCCTTTATCCAGAAAGGCTGACTTAGTCGTATCATCATTCAAGATCGATTCTTAGGTCGGGAAGTCCATTCCTCCAACTATAATTGATCTAATCAATTTCGACCTTTTGAATCCCTTTTGAATAGATACTACCAAGTTAAAGAATTCTCAAGTATAATGATTAATAAGAGAAACACATCTAATAAGTAAAACAAGTTACACATAACGGTTTGTTGCATCGTGGTAGACTAAGGATTCATCATTCACATATTGCTATCTAATGTACCATAATAGATATCACCATTATTTCTTATCCAAACCATCAAATGATTAAAGAAATAAAATATCCATTAATAATAAAGAAAACCAGAACGAAGTTCTTTTTCAAAATAAAGGGGTACATAAGCAATAACTGAAATGAAAACTTAAAACAGATAAATGTCTTCCACTGCAACCGCTGCTACCCCAACAGCTTCGCCCATGTAGACTCGAACTCTTCTTCTCTAAGTCGCCGGGTTTTCTGGAACCCCTGCATTTAAAGAAATGCACATACCGTCAGTGGTTCCATATCTACACACCAGAATTCTGGTAGATAATACCGCTGACTATGTTTTTACGACTAAAGAAAAATTCGTACCTCTGAGAGGACATTCAGACTTCCAGTGTCCAGACTTCTTGCATCGGAAGCACAAGCCCTTTGGCTTACTAGTCCCCACTCGTGGTCCATTCCTCTTGGCACCACTGGGTTTCATGGCTTGCTTCCTTTTCTTGCCCCTACCTCCAATAGCTTTGAAGCTTTTGGGCTTGGTAGTCACAAGCGCTTGAGACTTGCCCTTCTTGTAGATCCCCTCTGCTGCCTTCAGTTCAGTCAGGAGTTGCGCAAGGCTATAAGATAGTTTACCCATATTATAGCTCATACGAAACTGCTCAAACTTAGGGGTCAGAGACTGGAGTATGATGTCGACTTGCGTCTCATCATCAATCGAAGCTCCTAGGACCTCAAGTTCATTCAACAAACTCATCATCTTGAGAACGTGCTCCCCAACGGGCGTTCCTTCAGACTGAGTAGTCGACATAAGGACTCTCATGGCTTCTTGCCTTGCCGCACGATCCTGCTCCCCAAACATCTCCTTGAGGTTAGTCATCATATCCCGGGCAGTGTCCATCGGCTCATGTTGGGTTTGGAGTACATTTGACATGGAAGCCAAAATATAGCACCTAGCCATTTCATCAGCCTTTTTCCACTTCCGATATGTTGCCTTTTCCTCATCAGTTGAGGCAGCCGTGGGCTCAGCAGGGCATTTATCAGAGAGTACAAACTTGTACTCTTCAGCAGTCAGGACAATGTCCAAATTTCTCTTCCAATCAATGTAATTGGGACCAGTGAGTTTATGTTCCTTGAGTATCACAGAAAGTGGATTCATAGCTATTCTCTAAACCTATAAGCACATGTAAACAAACAATCAATTTAATGTCCGATATTATCTCCCTCAAATAATATCATTAAATTACTAATTGCGTCTAAAATCCCATCAGGTAAAGCAAGCCACGTGGTGTGGACGTTTACCCACCCAAATGATTTAGCAATTAGATTTTCTTTGGTCATACATCAATCATAGCGTAACTTCGTGGGGAAGAATACTATGACGCGTATCTAAGTGTAAACCATCACTCAGCACTAAAGTACATCGCTTGGAATTGCTACGTCACCGCAAGCCACGTGGTGTGGACGTTTACGACAATTTCACAACTCTTCACAATCACTTATTACTGTCTACATCAATTAATCCAAAATCCGTCAGCATAGCAAGCCACGTGGTGTGGACGTTTACGACACCAAGAGATTTTTATAATTGACTCCCAATTACAAGAACCATTCGATTTCGTAAATCAAGACTCGGAGAATCATAAGTGAAACTCGAAGTTTCTAACCAGTGATTCACCATGCGAGCGACCCTATCTCTCATAAATGAGGGAGCCGAGCAGACAATCGACCCACCTATAAAAGAATGGTACGAAGGTCTCTAATTTGTGTCATCCACATGACCAAGTGGCTCTGGCTCCATTCCACTCCCCGGGGTGAGAATGAGTCGACTTGAAGTTAGTTTCAGAAAGACAAATTAGGCATTGTTTGATAAACTTGATCAATGTTTCTTGTAAGAGGAATTACAAGAATTCTCCTCCAATGACTTGTCTATATGAACTTCGAGAGTCCATAAAAGTCACCAAGAGAACAGTGATGGAGACCATGGGAATGTTTCCATCCCCTCTCCCACTTAGCTTTTTACGATAAAGGGATACGCTATCTAGTGCATAAAATAAACACATATAGCATGCATGTAAGCAATAAAGCACATAGAACAGATAGTCAAAATAATGCTAGAGAAATATTTTTCCCGACTATCATGGCTTTATCTTCATATGCATCCTCTAGTCTTCAGTCTTCGTTTCTTGAATGCTCCATGTGACAAGAATATTAATTTCCAATATTTAAATCTATTTATTTTTAATTAATCCAAAAGTTACTTAATTCGAAAATTAAGTCAATTGAATATATCAAAAATAAAATTAAATATTATTTAATATTTTTATTTATTTATTTTCCTATCTAGTTCTTATTAAATCTTTAGAATAATCTATCCAAGTAAAACTTGGAATATTCTAGAAGATATCTATAATAGAACAAGGAAATAAAATAAATTAGGACTACTACTTTCCAAATTTATCTTTATTCCTAATCCATGAATATTCCCATGAGTAGGAATAATCAAATAGGAAAAATAAATTTAGTACTAAATTAATTAAATTCCTAATCCATGAATAATTCCATTAAGGAAATAAATCAATAGGAATAAAATTAATTTCAATTAATTCTTTTCCTATTCCATGAGAGTTTCCTAAAAGGAAAGTACTCAAATAAGAAAAATCCGAATTAATTAGGAAAGTGGATCTTGGTAGGAATAGCATGAGATTGGGAGATCCCACGCCATCCCCACCGTCGACCTCCACCGCCCGGGACCACCACCACCGCCGCCCCCAGCCCACTCGCCACCACCACCGGTGGCCGGCGTGGCCGGAAGCCCTAGCGGGCAGCCCCCGGGATGGGGTCGATCGATCCTCATGGGGATCGATCATGGGGATGATCGACCCCCCCGGTTTTTCGTCCTCTTCGTCTTCGTCACACGTCTTCGTCTTCCGGCGATCGTCTCATCATCGAACCAACGCAAAATAAATTACAAAATTTAAATTACAATTCCGGTATCGATTCTATACATGAAATCGACCCTATACATTTTCCGGAAAATAAAGTGCGTAATAATAAATCCTAAATTCGGTCAACCCCTGAATTTTTACTATTACAAACATTCAACCACACAAAAACGAATCTCGACATGTCCGAGAGTTTAATAATCATGATAATTAATTAAAAACAATAATTAATTAAATCCAACCATGATAGCCGGAAATCCTGCAAGGTAGAACAATAATCGAACATATACATGAACACGAAACCAAACGCTCTGATACCAATTGCTGGGATTCGATGTCCCGGGCTATCAAAAAAAATTATGCGGAACCGATAACCCGATCAAAAACCCTCGATCGCCGGAGATTGGATCCCCGACTCATCCGCAGGAGTCCGACCTTTGGAGACTACGCATCCGAAGACACGCAGCCCGCCCCCAGCCGAAGTCCCCCACGAGTCGGATCCACGAACGCGAACCACCTCACGAGCCGGGGCCCGACCGAACGCCCAGCGAAGCCCGAAGGCTGCGTGCGCCCAGCCGAGCCCCCGCGAGGGGCTCGCGATCGTCCTCGGACGATCGCTGGGATCGCTCGTAGCGATCCCCGGGGCTGCTCGTAGCCGATCCCCGGTCCTCGGACGACCCGATTTTTTTTTTAAAAGAGCGGAAGGTGTTAATTTTGAAAATAACAATTAATAAAGTGCGGGTGTCACAATATTTTATTTGATAAACTTATTTTCAAAAGTTCATACCAACATCAAAGGCTTTGATACCATTTGTAACATCAAAGGAAAAATAATAACGTTTTTATATCCACAAATAGAAGTAGCCAATTTAATAAATAAACACATTATATATATATATATAGACACGTATAACATGCTTATATGTATATTAGTATATGCATATGTAAATATATAAGATTGACTACAGCATGCTGAATGTACCTAACCATGCATAGACTAAACTTATAAATATCTAATTCATCTTCTATTAGTACCTCCGCATGCAAACATATATATACCATAAATTTTTGTCACCATCAACTAACTGAAAGAACAAATACCGAAATCATCGAGTGTAGTATAACTGAATAATTTAAATGCATGTTCGAAGTCAAACAATTTCATAATCCAAATAAGAGTTAATGGTAATTATAAAATAATCATAGAGAAACAATTATTTATTTTATTTTATTCCTACATCCTTTATCACTTCTCTCGCTCGGCATCCTCGTGTGTACCTAAAAAAAATAGTTGTCGTCGATAGGGTGAGCTCAACACGCTAAATAGGGTCAATACCTCATCCAATACCAGAATCAAATACATGTATAATCAATGAACATAACATGAAAATATTGTAATTTTAATATAACATGAGATCCATTTAATAATCTGGATAACATGAAAATATTGTAATTTTAATAAACATGAGATCCATTTAATAATCTGGATATTGCGAGTTGCGCCAACTATTGCGTTGGTCCCCTTCGACCCTTTTCCCCGGTCTCCGATTACAACGGAAAATATATTTTAATAAATTCACATAAATGCACACATAGAGACACACATAATGAAACAAGTAGTAAACAAGGTAAATCGACAACATGACACCTACCTCGATGAGCTGAGACGTGAACGTGAAAATCCAAAGTGCGTCTAAGACCTTAGAAGATGAACTAGCAATTCTTGAAACTTCATGGGCTGAATATATAATTTTAAGACTTAGATTGGGCTAAAATATATTATAAAGATTTAATATTGGAGTCAGCCATGGTATTCTCAATTAATAGGCATGTGCAAATTTTAATTAATTCCATATATGCTACCGTAATTGAATTGAATTGGGGATATTAGGAATTTACTTTGACCTTTCTTTTATTTTCAGGTAGAGAGAGACCGAAATTGGAGCAGAGCTTTGATGCGGTGAAATTACGAAGTCTTCTGTGGTGGTCTTGGGGCTTCGTCTTCCCTCGGCTTCCTTGACGAAAGTTGTTCAATTTGTTCACGGCCAGCAGCACTTCAACAACCGGGCTGACGCGTCATGGCGGCGAGGCGACGCGATGATGGCTGGAGTTGATCGACAAAGGGGCAACCAAAGAGGGCAGCGATAAAATCTTGGTTATTTGTTTCGGGATCCAATACGGGATGGTATGAATTTTAGGATCACTTCGGAGGCGGGTAGTATTTAAGAGAGGAAGAGAGTTGGTTGTATTTTGACGATCTTTATTTGGTGTGCGGTCTTATGTATAGAACACGTTGTGTATTTATAGAGATCAAAAGAGGGTCACGTGTTAGGGTTTTTATTTAATTTTAGTAAGCTTTAAATATTGCTATTTCTTGATTGTTAAGACATCTTTAAATAAATTTTAAATTATATTGATTATATTGGGTTAAATCAAAATATTAATTATATAATTATTATTATATTATTTATCAAATTTAAGGTTTAGTTAAAATATATTATATTTTGTAATTTTAATTTATTAAATTATTTTATATATTTGTATATTTATATTTTGTGAATTTATAGTTCTTGTAAATAAAATTTTAGGTTGTTACAATCTACACCCCTTAATTTTAATTTCGTCCTCGAAATTGGATAACTTAATAGATTTAAGGATAATCCGGAAATACTTATACTATAGTAAGTTTTCAGCTCTTAATATAAAGGCTCTAGCAACCTAAAATATTAAATAAAGTTAACATGAACATGTGAGTGGTTTAAGGGTGACGTACCTTGAGGAGCCGACGAGACATGACGAGGATGGAAGAGGGATATATAAATTTTCAAGTATTACACATAAGAGAAAGCAACCAAGAATCGTAATGCTCTGATACCAACTGTAACGACCCGATTTTTTTTTTAAAAGAGCGGAAGGTGTTAATTTTGAAAATAACAATTAATAAAGTGCGGGTGTCACAATATTTTATTTGATAAACTTATTTTCAAAAGTTCATACCAACATCAAAGGCTTTGATACCATTTGTAACATCAAAGGAAAAATAATAACGTTTTTATGTCCACAAATAGAAGTAGCCAATTTAATAAATAAACACATTATATATATATATAGACACGTATAACATGCTTATATGTATATTAGTATATGCATATGTAAATATATAAGATTGACTATAGCATGCTGAATGTACCTAACCATGCATAGACTAAACTTATAAATATCTAATTCATCTTCTATTAGTACCTCCGCATGCAAACATATATATACCATAAATTTTTGTCACCATCAACTAACTGAAAGAACAAATACCGAAATCATCGAGTGTAGTATAACTGAATAATTTAAATGCATGTTCGAAGTCAAACAATTTCATAATCCAAATAAGAGTTAATGGTAATTATAAAATAATCATAGAGAAACAATTATTTATTTTATTTTATTCCTACATCCTTTATCACTTCTCTCGCTCGGCATCCTCGTGTGTACCTAAAAAAAATAGTTGTCGTCGATAGGGTGAGCTCAACACGCTCAATAGGGTCAATACCTCATCCAATACCAGAATCAAATACATGTATAATCAATGAACATAACATGAAAATATTGTAATTTTAATATAACATGAGATCCATTTAATAATCTGGATAACATGAAAATATTGTAATTTTAATAAACATGAGATCCATTTAATAATCTGGATATTGCGAGTTGCGCCAACTATTGCGTTGGTCCCCTTCGACCCTTTTCCCCGGTCTCCGGTTACAACGGAAAATATATTTTAATAAATTCACATAAATGCACACATAGAGACACATATAATGAAACAAGTAGTAAACAAGGTAAATCGACAACATGACACCTACCTCGATGAGCTGAGACGTGAACGTGAAAATCCAAAGTGCGTCTAAGACCTTAGAGGATGAACTAGCAATTCTTGAAACTTCATGGGCTGAATATATAATTTTAAGACTTAGATTGGGCTAAAATATATTATAAAGATTTAATATTGGAGTCAGCCATGGTATTCTCAATTAATAGGCATGTGCAAATTTTAATTAATTCCATATATGCTACCGTAATTGAATTGAATTGGGGATATTAGGAATTTACTTTGACCTTTCTTTTATTTGCAGGTAGAGAGAGACCGAAATTGGAGCAGAGCTTTGATGCGGTGAAATTACGAAGTCTTCTGTGGTGGTCTTGGGGCTTCGTCTTCCCTCGGCTTCCTTGACGAAAGTTGTTCAATTTGTTCACGGCCAGCAGCACTTCAACAACCGGGCTGACGCGTCATGGCGGCGAGGCGACGCGATGATGGCTGGAGTTGATCGACAAAGGGGCAACCAAAGAGGGCAGCGATAAAATCTTGGTTATTTGTTTCGGGATCCAATACGGGCTGGTATGAATTTTAGGATCACTTCGGAGGCGGGTAGTATTTAAGAGAGGAAGAGAGTTGGTTGTATTTTGACGATCTTTATTTGGTGTGCGGTCTTATGTATAGAACACGTTGTGTATTTATAGAGATCAAAAGAGGGTCACGTGTTAGGGTTTTTATTTAATTTTAGTAAGCTTTAAATATTGCTATTTCTTGATTGTTAAGACATCTTTAAATAAATTTTAAATTATATTGATTATAATGGGTTAAATCAAAATATTAATTATATAATTATTATTATATTATTTATCAAATTTAAGGTTTAGTTAAAATATATTATATTTTGTAATTTTAATTTATTAAATTATTTTATATATTTGTATATTTATATTTTGTGAATTTATAGTTCTTGTAAATAAAATTTTAGGTTGTTACACTCCCGCCGTGGCACCAGCCCACGGCGGATCCCCGACGATCGAACCCGAGGTTCGATCGTGTGCCCCGGCGTCCAGCCGGGGCTCCCTCTCTCGTCGCGCGTCCGGCGGTCCGAACCCTAGGGTTCGACCGCCGCGTTCGATCCTCGCCGGGGATCTCGAATCCCCGTCCCCGAGGTTCGTCGTTTTCCCGGATCGTGCGTTCATGTATATATCACAATTAATACACACAAATAATCATAGAAGGGGGTTCTCGATTATTACCTCGATTCGTTGTACGGAGAAACGAATCTTGTTGATGACCTTGCGATCTTCCTACGTATTCCTCGCACTTCGTCCGAACGTCGTGTGGGCGACGATCTATCGGATTCCTATGGATCTTCCTCACTCTCAGAACTTTATGATTGGCGTAACTTAGGTTCTCTTAGTTGTGAAAAGTGAAGACCATATAGTGCTTATATAGGCTACGTAGGGGATCATAAGGAGATTAAATATTGGGCTTCAATATTGAAAATTAAATTGGGTCCAACCCAAATCTATTAATTCTTATCAATATTAATTTTATTTATTTTCCACTATATAAATAAAATTGCACTCCCAATATTAACCATATTATATCAAATAATATTTCTCCGATTAGTATTATTTATTCCGTGTATTTAAGATTTAAATATCCATGAATAAATTTATTTATTGCTCAATAAATAATATTCATATCTTATATCCGAGACTAGTACCGTTCAACCTTTATTATTGTGCGGAACGAATCCACTCATGAGGTTTACACAATAATTCCTTATGAACTCATCTCGGGGATATTATCAACCCTTCCGGGATACACTTTCCCTTCAAGTATTCACGGCATGTCATATATAAAATATAGCGACCCAATTTTACCGGTAATTAACCCAATAATTAAATCGGTTAATTCCTTTGGAAAATCAAAGTCTCTAGTATTAAATATACACACCCGCAATAATATCGGGGATTAAGAATAAAATACTCCGAGATTTAAATTGATTATCCAAGGCAATCCTAATCAATAAATCTCAAGCTGATCCGCCCAATACACCAAGTGTACAAGTGTGATAAAATAATTAAGATAAATTATTTTCTCTCTCACACAACGACTATACCGATGGATTGGTCCGTGTCCATCTAGGTCGTGAGCAACTGTTCGATTAAATACGAGTAACCGATAGTATGATCTTCTGTGCGCCCATGCGCACCATACTAACTACAACGTATAAAATCTAGGACTATATTTTTGCATAATTAATTAATAATAATTAAATGCAAATAATTGTTTATTAATTAAATAGGTTAAATGCTATGACCGGGAGTTTACCGATACTTAAATCTAGACATTAAGTACACAACTCCAACAGTTGTGTGACTGGTAGATAGTCGGTCTTGACTATCATGTCATACTCGTACACTTGGTGTATTGAGCAGGACCACGGGAGGGCGTTCGATTTATACTAATCGAAGTAATCGAACTAGACCTCAGATATTACGGATATACGAATTCCTAATCCCTATATAATTATAGGTGCGTGTGTCCAATTCTCGGTTCTTTGACTTGCCAATGAGTGAGACTAAATGATTAGTCAAGATTATCGGTAAATTAGGAATCGTAATTGTACGCACGGCATGCTATAGATTATAGACAGGAAATCGTGTCCCGTTTATCGGGTTGATTACGTCCCCGAGATGAGCTCATAAAGTTTATCATGTAAACCCTGCAGGTGGATTTGTTCCACATGATAATAAGGATGAGTGGTACTAGTCTCGGATAATAAGAAACGAATTAATTTAATTATTAGTAATTAAATAAATTCGTGGACGTTCGATATCTTAAACACGGGGAAAGTCGTATATGTAATTTCGGCGGAAATATTATTGTTGAAATAATATTAAATTAATTTCGGGAATTCAATTATTATTTTATAGTGGAGTTAATAATAATTAAATTTGAAATCGATTAATTAAGGAATTGCTTTTAAGTATTCCAAGTTAATTAATATTTCAAATTAGCCCTTAATTAATTTAACCTAAGGTCCCTAACGTAACTCTATATAAACTCCCTCCCTTACCCTCTCTTAACCTAACATTCGCCGCAATAATTATTTTCATCAGAGAAAAATAAATTGCTTAGCACAATTAAAAGTTTTCTCTGTTAAAAATAAAAGTTAACGCAATAATAATTATTCTTAGAGAATAATTCATTACGCTGGTTGAGACAGAGAGAGTATAGACGGGAGAACTCCAACGGATCGTTGCCCACACAACGGTTGGAGACGGGGCCTGAGACATACGTTAGAAGCATCTAAGGTCTCAACAATCGACCGAAAAAGGTATGAGATCGAATTCCTTTTTCCGCATTATTCGATCTCGTTTTATCTCGTTGATCATACTTTGAACGTAGATCGGTTCCCGTGGCTTGGATGTGATATTCTCGGACTGCTGGGAGGTTTCTGACCTCCGGCGTGGCAGTCGGATCGAGAAAATCGCGTCGGAACAGCCGGAACGGGCGAACGGGGTCGCTGTTCGCAGCAGGCAAGCGCCCGCTTGAGGGGCAAGCGCCCGCTCGCGACAGGCAGCAGGCGCTCGCCTGGGCAGCAAGCGCTCGCCTGGGCAGCAAGCGCTCGCTTGTGTTGGAATTCGCTATCCCGGGTTATCAAAATTGCGGAACCGATAACCCGAACGAACCCTTCGCCGGAGATCATACGAACGCCGACTCATCCGCCGGAGTCCGGGCTTTGGAGACCATGCATCCGAAGACGCACAGCCCGCCCCCACCCGAACCCCCGCGAGCCGGGGTTCGCACGACCAAGCGATCGATCGCGCGCCGGCGATCGATCGGGGTGGGGCTGTTCCGACAGCCCCCGCGGCGGGTCCGGCGACCCGCCGCCACCAGGAAGCCCCCGCCTTCACGGCGGAGTAGGGCACGGCTCCAGCCCGTGCCCAGCGATCGACCTTCGTGGTCGATCGCACACCCTCGGCTCAGCCGAGGGTTCGGCCCCCATCGCCCCTCGCCGAAACCCTAGCGGGCGTACGCCGCGGTCCGGTGGCTTCGCCACCACCGCGCGTTCGTCCGTCTATTCCGGGCTTCGATTCTCGGATCTTCGTCCTACGGTATTCTCGATAAAACAAATCGAACAATTAACAAGGGGGTTGAGAATTGTACCTACGATTCGTTGTTCGGAGAAAAGAAATCGACGACCTCGTGACCTTCCCGCGTATTCCTTGCACTTGTTCGAACGTCGGGTGGGCGACGAGCTATCGAACTTGTGGATCCTCTTCACTCTCAGAACTTTATTGTTGGCGTAACGTAGGTTAGTAAAGTGAAGACCACGTAGTGCTTTTATAGGCTACGAGGGGGATCAAAAGGAGAATAAATATTGGGCTTCAATATTGAAAATTAAATTGGGTCCAACCCAAATCCATTAATTCTTATCAATATTAATTTTATTTATTTTCCACTATATAAATAAAATTGCACTCCCAATATTATTCATATTATATCAAATAATATTTCTCCAACTTAGTATTATTTATTCCGTGTATTTAAGATTTAAATATCCATGAATAAAATTTATTTATTGCTTAATAAATTTATTCATCTCTTATATCCGAGACTAGTACCACTCAACCTTATTTATTATGCGGAACAAGTCCACTCGCGAGGTTTACATAATAAATCCTTATGAGCTCATCTCGGGGATATTATCAACCCTTACGGGATACACTGCCCCTTCAAGAATTCACGGCATGCCATATATAAAATATAGTGACCCAACTTAACCGGTAATTAACCCAATTATCAAACCGGTTAATTCCTTTGGTAAATCAAAGTCACTTATATTAAATATACACACCCGCAATTATTTCAGGGATTAAGAATAAAATACTCCGAGTCTCAAATCAATTATCGCCGAGCAATCCTAATTGATGAGTCTCAATCGATCCGCTCAATACACCAAGTGTACAAGTGTGATAAAATAATTAAGATAAATTATTTTCTCTCTCACACAACGACTATACCGATGGATTGGTCCGTGTCCATCTAGGTCGTGAGCAACTGTTCGATTAAATACGAGTAACCGATAGTATGATCTTCTGTGTGCCCATGCAACACCATACTAACTACAACGTATAAAATCCAGGACTATAATTTGCATTAATTTAATTAACAATAATTAAAAGCAAATGAATGTCTGTAATTAATAGGTAAATGAAAGTGCAAACAGAGTTCAGAATACTCAAATCTAGACATTAAGTATACTACTCCATCAATCTCCCACATTAAGGTCTAGTCTTATCCTCCAAACTTCTGACTCCCAAACCCTCCAAGTGCTTGAAATATACTTCCTTAGGAAGTATCTTGGTGAAAGGGTCCGCTAGGTTGTCCTCCGAAGCTATCTTGGTGACTATCACATCGCCCCTCTTGACGATGTCTCGAATCAGGTGGTACTTGCGCTCTATGTGTTTCATAGCACTATGGGACCGTGGTTCCTTACTGTTTGCCACTGCACCGCTATTATCACAATAAATTGTCATAGCCTTGGGCAAACTCGGAATCACATCTAAGTCCTGGAGGAAATTAAGGAACCAAACTGACTCTTTCGCTGCCTCTGAGGCTGCAACGTATTCAGCTTCCATGGTAGAGTCTGAAATGCACTTTTGCTTAACACTCCTCCATGATACGGCTCCACCTCCCATAGTGTACACATAGCCTGATGTCGACTTTCGCCGGTCCTTATCAGCTTGGAAATCCGAATCCGTATAACCCAAAGGCATAAGATTGTCTGCCCAGTAACTTAGAACATAATCCTTAGTATTTCGCAAATACTTGAAAATGCTCTTTACGGCAGTCCAATGAGCCTTTCCAGGGTTACTCTGATATCTCGCTACTACGCCAACAGCATAGCAGATATCAGGCCTCGTACATAACATTGCATACATTAAGCTTCCCACAGCCGAAGCGTAGGGAACTGCTTTCATTTCATCTTTCTCCTTCTGTGTCCGAGGACACATGTCCTTAGAAAGATAAGTTCCTTTACTGAAGGGTAGTTCACCCTTCTTGGAATTTTGCATGTTAAAACGAGCCAGAATCGTGTCTATGTAAGATTGCTGGGATAGGTACAATGTTCTATTCCGGCGATCCCTTATAACCTTGATCCCTAGAACATGTCCGACTTCTCCCAAATCTTTCATATCGAATTGTCTAGACAACCATCCCTTTATGTCTGATAACATTTTCACACTGTTGCCAATGAGAAGAATGTCGTCTACATAAAGCACGAGAAACACCACTTTCTTTCCATCACGTTTCCAATACACACACGATTCGTCCATGCTTTGACTGAATCCAAAAGATTGGACCACTTCGTCAAACCGCAGGTTCCACGATCTCGAGGCTTGTTTCAATCCATAAATGGATCGATTAAGCTTGCACACTAGATGATCTCGCCCCTCAGCAATGAATCCTTCTGGTTGTTTCATATAAATCGTCTCGTCAAGACTTCCATTAAGGAAAGCTGTCTTGACATCCATTTGCCACACCTCATAATCCATATGAGCTGCTATGGATAAGAGAATCCAGATCGACTTTATCTTGGCTACCGGCGAGAAGGTCTCCTCATAATCGATTCCCTCTTTCTGAGTATATCCTTTCGCAACAAGCCGAGCTTTAAAGGTTTCAACCTTTCCGTCAGATCCTCTCTTTCTCTTGTAGACCCATTTACACCCAATTGGCTTCACGCCGCTTGGTGGTTCTACAAGATCCCAGACTTTATTAGAATCCATAGATTCTATTTCGGATTTCATTGCTTTCTTCCAAGAAGACGCATCTATATCTTGTACCGCCTCATCATAGGTCCAGGGATCGACTTCATGAACTCCAGGTCCAGAGTCCGAAGACTCACCCAGTACAATCCATCTATTTGGTTGTTTAACAACCCTCCCACTACGACGGCGTTCCGGTGTATTAACAGTGACAGTATTAGGTGCAGGTTCTAGTGGTGTATCTATACTCGGTTCGGCTGTATCCAGGTCTACCTCGTTACCTCTCAACTCATCAAGTATTATGTCACTTTTGGGCTTGTGGTCCATGACATAGTCTTCCTCTAGGAACCGAGCGTTAGTACTTATAACGATCTTCTGGTCCGTAGGACTATAGAACATGCCACCCTTAGTTCCTTTCGGGTATCCTACAAACAGCCGTATTTCTGATCTAGGTTCTAACTTATCGGCGCCTTGTCGCAACACATGTGCTGGACAACCCCAGATCCGAATGTGTCCCAAGTTAGGCTTACGCCCACTCCACAATTCCATGGGTGTGGTTGGTACCGTTTTGGTCGGAACCCTATTCAGAATGTACGCCGCTGTTTCCAAGGCAAGTCCCCAGAACATAACAGGTAAATCCGAGTAACTCATCATCGATCGCACCATCTCCATAAGAGTCCTATTTCTTCTTTCTGACACACCATTCTGCTGAGGAGTATATGGTGAGGTCAGCTGGGATTCAATCCCATTCTCTGCCAAGTATGCCTTGAATTCTCCAGACAGGTACTCGCCTCCGCGATCAGATCGCAGGCATTTTATGGATTTACCACGAAGGTTCTCCACAAGGGCCTTGAACTCTTTGAACTTGCCAAAGGATTCGCTCTTGTGGCGCATCAGGTAAATATATCCATACCTTGAGTAATCATCGGTGAAAGTGATGAAGTACTCGTACCCTCCCCTTGCCTGAGTAGACATAGGTCCGCATACATCAGAGTGAATCAAATCCAATACTTGTTCAGCTCTTCGTCCTTTACCAGAAAAAGGACGCTTGGTCATTTTACCCTCTAAACAAGATTCGCAGGTTGGAAGGTCCTCTCCTTCAACGCCAGTGATTAAATCATCAGCTTTCAACCTTTGAAGCCTATTTGAGTTTATATGACCTAGCCTTAGATGCCACAAGTATAATTGATTCATTTTAGAAGGTTCCTTTCTCTTATTGGTGTTCGTAGATGTGTTATTACTCTCGGTTAGTTGCATCGTGTTAGACTCAGGATTTAGCACATACAAATCGTCTATCAATGTACCAGAACAGATAATTTCACTATTTCTTCTTATGATCACAGAGTGGTCAAAAGAAACAGAATATCCATTCATAATAAGTTTAGAAACTGAAATCAAATTCTTTCTAAAGTTGGGTACATAAAGACAATTACGTAAAACTAAAACCCTATCACTACTGAAACGTAAGTGAACGTCTCCCACTGCAACAGCCGCTACCTTCGCGGCATTGCCCATGTAGACCACGATTTCTCCCTCTCTAAGTCTCCGGGTTTCCTGGAACCCCTGCAATGAATTGCAGACATGGTCAGTGGCACCCGTATCTACACACCAGGTGCTGGTAGATATCACCGCTGACAATGTTTCAGTGACTAAGGAAAATTTCGTACCTTTGATGAGAGGACAATCAGACCTCCAGTGCCCAAACTGTTTGCATCGAAAGCATCTGCGAAACCGCTTGCTTACCCCAATCCGTGGTTTTAAACCACTGGGTCTCTTTGCACGCTTTTCTTTTAGCCTAGCCACAAGAGCTCGTGTTTCTCTTAACTTACGCACAAAAATCGCCTTCGCTGAGCCGGTTTTAAGGGACTCATTGAGGGACGATTCCGTGGGTATGTTAAACACCTCTTGCCTAGCTTCCACACCATGTCTCAACGTAGTTGGACCAACAGTGGATTCAGAAAGCTCAACAGTCTGGACAATGTCCAGATTTCTTTTCCAATCATCACCATATGGAACCGGTGAGTTTTCATCTTTAAGTATATCACAAAGTGGGGTCACAGTCATTCCTAACCTATAAGCACATAAAACAGACAAACAATTTAATATCCGATATTATCTCCCTCAAATAATATCATTAAATCACTAATCACATCTAAAATCCCATCAGGTAAGGCAAGCCACGTGGTGTGGACGTTTACCCACCCAAATGATTTAGCAATTAGATTTTCTTTGGTCATACATCGCTTATAGCGGAACCTCGTGGGGAGGAATACTATAAGGCGTATCTAAGTGTAAACCATTACTCAGTACCAAAATAAGTTACTTGGAATCGCTACATCACCGCAAGCCACGTGGTGTGGACGTTTACGATAACTTCACAACTCTTCATAAATATTTACAACTGTCTACATCAATTAATCCAAAGTCCGTCAGCATAGCAAGCCACGTGGTGTGGACGTTTACTACACTAAGAGACTTTTATAATTGACTCCCAATTACTTGATCCATTTAATCTCGTAAATCAATACGTGGAGAATCATAAGTGAAACTCGAAGTTTCTAACCAGTGATTCACCATGCGAACAACCCTATCTCTCATAAATGAGGGAGCCGAGCAGACAAACGACCCATCTATAAAAGTATGGCACGAAAGTCTCTAATTTGTGTCCTCTACATGACCAAGTGGCTCTGGCTCCATTCCACTCCCCGGGGTGAGAATGAGTCGACTTGAAATCAGCTTTGGAAAGACAACTTAGGCATTGTTTGATAAACTTAATCAATGTTTCTCGTAAGAGGAATTACAAGAACTCTCCTCCAATAACTTATCTATATAAACTTCAAAAGTTTATAAAAGTCACCAAGAGAGCAGCAATGGAGACCATGGGTATGTTTCCATACCCTCTCCCACTTAGCTTTTTACAATAAAGGGATACGCTATCTAGTGCATAAAAGTAAACACATATAGCATGCATACATGTAATAAAGCACATAGTATTATCACATAGTCAAAATAATACTAGAATATTATTTTCCGACTATTATGGCTTCATTACATCCCCGTACGCATCTTCTAGTCTTTAGTCTTCGTTTCTTGAATGCTCCATGTGACGAGAATATTAATATCCAATATTTAAATCTATTTATTTTCAATTAATCCAAAAGTTACTTAATTCGAAAATTAAGTCAATTGAATATATCAAAATAAAATTAAATATTATTAATATTTTTATTTATTTTATTTTCTTTTTCCACTTCATTAAATCTCTAGAATAATCTATCCAAGATCCTCTTGGAATATTCTAGATGATATCCATAATGAAATAAAGAAATAAAATAATTTAGGACTTTTATACTTTTCCAAATTTATTTTATTCCTAATCCATGAATATTCCCATGAGTAGGAATAATCAAATAGGAAAAATAAATTTAGTACTAAAATAATTCTTTTTCTATTTTTCTAGAATATTCCTTAAAGAAATAATCAAAATAGGAAATAATGAATTAATTAGGAAAGTATATTTCCGGTAGGAGTAGTCCGGGTTGGGGAACCCCGAACCACCCCCACCTTCGCCGATCCCCGCCTAGCCCACGCGCCACCGCCGCTCAGCCCACGCGCCACCACCACTGGTGGCCGGCGTGGCCGAGGCTCCCACGGACAGCCCGCCTAGGGCCGCGGGTCGATCGATCCCCTCGGGATCGATCATGGGGATTGATCGATCCCGGTCCTTCGTCTCCTCGTCACTTCGTCTTCTCCGGCGGTCTTTGATTCGATCCAATCGCAAAATAAATTTACAAAAATCTAAATTACAATTCCGGTATCGATTCTATACACGAAATCGACCCTATACATTTTCCGGAAAAACAACGAATATAATAATAAATCCTAAATTCGGTCAACCCCCGAATTTTTACTATTACAAGCATTCACCACCAAAAACGAATCTCGACATGTCCGAGAGTTTAATAAAACCAACAATCATATGACAAAATAATTAAACGAATAATCATCAAGCCATAATAGTCGGATCCCTGCAAGGTAGAACAATTTTATCGAAAATACCGCGAACGTAAACCACGCTCTAATACCAATTGTTGGAATTCGCTATCCCGGGTTATCAAAATTGCGGAACCGATAACCCGAACGAACCCTTCGCCAGAGATCATACGAACGCCGACTCATCCGCCGGAGTCCGGGCTTTGGAGACCATGCATCCGAAGACGCACAGCCCGCCCCCACCCGAACCCCCGCGTGCCGGGGTTCGCACGACCAAGCGATCGATCGCGCGCCGGCGATCGATCGGGGTGGGGCTGTTCCGACAGCCCCCGCGGCGGGTCCGGCGACCCGCCGCCACCAGGAAGCCCCCGCCTTCACGGCGGAGTAGGGCACAGCTCCAGCCCGTGCCCAGCGATCGACCTTCGTGGTCGATCGCACACCCTCGGCTCAGCCGAGGGTTCGGCCCCCATCGCCCCTCGCCGAAACCTTAGCGGGCGTACGCCGCGGTCCGGTGGCTTCGCCACCACCGCGCGTTCGTCCGTCTATTCCGGGCTTCGATTCTCGGATCTTCGTCCTACGGTATTCTCGATAAAACAAATCGAACAATTAACAAGGGGGTTGAGAATTGTACCTACGATTCGTTGTTCGGAGAAACGAAATCGACGACCTCGTGACCTTCCCGCGTATTCCTTGCACTTGTTCGAACGTCGGGTGGGCGACGAGCTATCGAACTTGTGGATCCTCTTCACTCTCAGAACTTTATTGTTGGCGTAACGTAGGTTAGTAAAGTGAAGACCACGTAGTGCTTTTATAGGCTACGAGGGGGATCAAAAGGAGAATAAATATTGGGCTTCAATATTGAAAATTAAATTGGGTCCAACCCAAATCCATTAATTCTTATCAATATTAATTTTATTTATTTTCCACTATATAAATAAAATTGCACTCCCAATATTATTCATATTATATCAAATAATATTTCTCCAACTTAGTATTATTTATTCCGTGTATTTAAGATTTAAATATCCATGAATAAAATTTATTTATTGCTTAATAAATTTATTCATCTCTTATATCCGAGACTAGTACCACTCAACCTTATTTATTATGCGGAACAAGTCCACTCGCGAGGTTTACATAATAAATCCTTATGAGCTCATCTCGGGGATATTATCAACCCTTACGGGATACACTGCCCCTTCAAGAATTCACGGCATGCCATATATAAAATATAGTGACCCAACTTAACCGGTAATTAACCCAATTATCAAACCGGTTAATTCCTTTGGTAAATCAAAGTCACTTATATTAAATATACACACCCGCAATTATTTCAGGGATTAAGAATAAAATACTCCGAGTCTCAAATCAATTATCGCCGAGCAATCCTAATTGATGAGTCTCAATCGATCCGCTCAATACACCAAGTGTACAAGTGTGATAAAATAATTAAGATAAATTATTTTCTCTCTCACACAACGACTATACCGATGGATTGGTCCGTGTCCATCTAGGTCGTGAGCAACTGTTCGATTAAATACGAGTAACCGATAGTATGATCTTCTGTGTGCCCATGCAACACCATACTAACTACAACGTATAAAATCCAGGACTATAATTTGCATTAATTTAATTAACAATAATTAAAAGCAAATGAATGTCTGTAATTAATAGGTAAATGAAAGTGCAAACAGAGTTCAGAATACTCAAATCTAGACATTAAGTATACTACTCCATCAGCTTGCGGTGCTGCGCGAGCGCTCGCCTGGTGGCCAAGCGGTCGCTTGCTCCGGGCAGATCGCGAGCCGCGGCTTCGGCTGCGGCGGACGCGCGATATCTTGGGCGGGCGGCCATGGCTGTCTGAGGGTGACCTCCAAAAAATTTTATTTGGGATGTCCGGATGTTCGAGGGTTCGAACGGACGTGTCCCGGGTAGTCGATTTCCAACAAGAAACGTCTAAGGTCTCAACAATTCGGCTCCTCCGAATAACGCATCAAAGGTAAAGAATCGAAAACCCTATTCCGCATCTTCTTCGATTCTTCTCGTACGTAATCATACAACGAACCAACAATTGGTTTACGGGGGTAAGGTAGATTTTCTCCGGCTTCTGGGCGGTTGAGGACCGCCGGATCGGTGGCCGGACGGAGAAAATCGGATCGAAAACGGCCCGTAACAGCAGCATCGCGCTGCTGTTCGAACCAGGCAAGCGCCCGCCTGGGTGGCAGGCGCCCGCTTGCGCGGGTGCGCGAGCGCTCGCCTGGGCGGCAGGCGGTCGCCTGCTCCGGGCAGATTGCAAGCCGCGGCCTTGGCTGCGGCGGACGCGCGATCACTTGGGCGGGTGGCCATGGCTGTTCAGAGGTGACCTCTTGAAGTCGATTGGGCATGTCCGGATGTTCGAGGGTTCGAACGGACATGTCCCGGATAGTCGATTTCCAACACTCTCTTCTTTCTCTCTCTAGAAGAATTATGATCTTCAAGTTATGAGAATAGAGAAGACCATGTAGTGCTTTTATAGGCTACGTAGGGGATCTAAAGGAGTTGGAATATTGGGCTTCCAATATTAATGATTAAATTGAGCCCAAGCCCAAATCGATTAATCTCATTAATATTAATTAATTTATTTTCCACTATATAAATTAATTGCACTCCCAATATTAAACCATATTATATCAAATAATATTTCTCTGGTTAGTATTATTTATTCCGTGTAGTTAAGATTTAAATATCCATGAATAAAATTAATTTATTGCTAATTAATTCATTCATCTCTTATATCCGAGAATAGTACCATTCAACCTTAATTATTATGTGGAACAATTCCACCTGCAGGGTTTGCTGGGAATCGATATCCCGGGCTATCAAAAATATCGCGGAACCGATAACCCGACCGAAACCCTATCGCCGAAAGACCCGAACGCGAACCACCTCACGAGCCGGGGCCCGACCGAACGCCAAGCGAGACCGCAAGGTCGCGTGCGCCCAGCCGAGCCCCCGAGAGGGGCTCGCGATCGTCTTCGGACGATCGCTGGGATCGCTCGTAGCGATCCCCGGGCTGCTCGCAGCAGCCCCGCAGCGAGTCGCTGACTCGCTGCCCCAGCGCACGGGGTCACCCCATGCGAGCCGCTACGCGCGGCGGCTCGTAATTCGCGGCTTCGGCTTCGTGCTCGGACGGGCTGCTCGTGCGGTGGTGGCAGCGGGTCGATGGCATGGTTCGTCAAGGGAGACGCCGTGCCGAAGATTGACCAAGAGACGCTGCTGGTACGCTCCTCGCTAGCCATCGGAGAAGACGATCGAATTCTTCACGCGTTGCTTCTTTACAAAGCATGTCGGGCGACATTGTTTTTCAAGATGGCCGACAATGTGAAATGGCTTGCTTAATGAATTAATTCATTCTCGATTGCATGGCCTGGTGCGTATGTGCATGCATGGCTAGCCCCTCATGCATGACTTACTCATTCATGGTTCGATTGGGCACGAACCTAGTTGATTCGAGCGGGTCTCGTTTTTTTTTTGTTCGTCCCGGTAAATCCGATCTTTCCGGAAATAATTTAATCTTTCTAATTTTATTTAATTTAATTTTGGAATTAATTCAAATTCTATTTGGATTAGATTCTTAATTATGGAATTAAATAATGGAATTAGATGGAGAGTTAAATTAGGAAAGAAAATCCTAGTTTCTCTAGATATCCTATACCTACTTAGATTAGAAGTCTTAAGAAGAATAAAAATTCGATTTTGATTAGGATTCTTGAGATCTAAACTAAATAGGATTGAAAAATTATTAAAAATATTGATTTTATTTAATTTAAGTATTTTATTTAAAATCATTAGATTAATTCAAAATTTATTTTGAATTGGAAAATCTTGGATTTTATTTAGAATAGAATTAAATATGGAAATCAATGGATTTTAATAATATTGATTTTATTTAATTTAATTATTTTATTTAAAATCATTAGATTAATTCAAAATTTATTTTGGATTGGAAAATCTTGGATTTTATTTAGAATAGAATTAAATATGGAAATCAATGGATTTTAATAATATTGATTTTATTTAATTTAAGTATTTTATTTAAAATCATTAGATTAATTCAAAATTTATTTTGGATTGGAAAATCTTGGATTTTATTTAAAATAGAATTAAATATGGAAATCAATGGAATTGATTTTATTTAATTGGAGTATTTTATTTAAAATCATTAGATTGATTCAAATTTTTTTTGAATTGGAATCTTGGATTTTATTTAAAATAAAATTAAATATGAGAATCAAAGAATTTTTCCGTCGCTCGGCAAAGTATTCAAGACGTAGAATGAAGACTCAAGACAAGCATGCAGGAATTCATCAAGGTACGAATAGTCGAGAAATAATTTTACTTGAGCAATTATTTGATTATTTGTGTACGTAGTTGCATGAAATGTGTGTTTGTGATTATGCTTATGTGTATTTAATTATGCATTAGATAGCGTATCCCTTTGTTATAAAAAGCTAAGTGGGAGAGGGATTGGAAACAATGCCATGGTCTCCATTGCTGTTCTCTTGGTGACTTTTATGGACTTTTGAAGTTCGTATAGACAAGTCATTGGAGGAGAATTCTTGTAATCCCTTTTACGAGAAACATTGATTAAGTTTATCAAACAATGCCTAATTTGTCTTTCTGAAACTGATTTCAAGTCGACTCATTCTCACCCCGGGGAGTGGAATGGAGCCAAAGCCACTTGGTCATGTCGAGGACACAAATTAGAGACTTTCGTGTCATTTGATGACTAGATCGATTGTCTGCTCGGCTCCCTCATTTTATGAGAGATAGGGTCGTTCGCATGGTGAATCACTGGTTAGAAACTTCGAGTTTCACTTATGATTCTCCGCGTCTTGATTTACAAAATCGAATGGATCAAGTAATTGGATTTCAATTATATAAATATTTTGGTGTAGTAAACGTCCACATGAACGTGGCTTGCTATACTGAATGGGATTTTGGATTAATTGATGTAGACAGTTATAGAAGGGAGTGAAGGAGCGTATGTTAACGTAAACGTCCACACAAACGTGGCTTGCGGTGAATATACGTGTCCCAAACAATCTTTTAGGATACTGAGTAATGGTTTACACTTAGGTACGCTTTATAGTATTCTTCCCAACGAAGTAACGCCGTAATTGATGTACGACCGAAGCAAATCTAATTGCTAAATCATTTGGATAGGTAAACGTCCACACGAACGTGGCTTGCCATATCTGATGGGATTTTAGATGTGATTAGTGGTTTAATGATATTATTTGAGGGAGATAATATCGGAGATTAAATCGATTGTTTGTTGTTATATGTGCTCATAGATTAGGGAATGGCCTTGAACCCACTTTATGTGAATACGTAAGGATTTTAACTCACTGGTCCCTGAATGTAATGATTGGAATAGAGATCTAGACATTACCCAAACTGTTAAAAGAGTGCAAGGTTGTACTCAGTGAGCTTTGTCCTCCCGAGCCTATTGACATAGGCGGCTAGACAAGAAGCGATGAGGATACTCATAAAGGCCAGTCACTTCGAGGAAACGCTTAAACACGTTTTTGAGATGATTGACCTTTTGGACGAGTTGAGACGGAAATCGCAAGCTCTTGTAGCCAGTGCCAAAGGTTTCGAACCTAAGGGCAAGATCGGGGAAAAAGGAAAAGCAAGAAAAGAAACCCAATGGTCCTAAGCTACTTGGACCACGAGATGGGACGAGAAAACCATGAGGCAAGAGTTCTCGATGCAAACAGTCTGGGTACTGGAAGTCTGATTATCCTCTCAAAGAAAGTACGAAATTTTCTTTAGTCGTGAAACATAGTCAGTGGTATTATCTACCGGAACCTGGTGTGTAGATATGGAACCACTGACGGTATGTGCATTTTAAATGCAAGGTTCCAGGAAACCCGACGACTTAGAAAAGAAGAAATCGTAGTCTACATGGGCAATGCTGTAGAGGAGGCAGCAGTTGCAGTGGAGGACATTTTATAGGATTTCATTTTGGGTTATTGCTTTTATGTACCTTTCAAATTAGAAAGAACTTTGTTCTGGATTTCTAATAAATGGATATTTTATTTCTTTTAATCATTTGATGGTTATAAGAAGAAATAATGATATTATCTATTTTGGTACATTAGCTAGCAATATATAAATGATGAATCCTGAGTCCACCACGATGCAACGAACCGTTTTATATATAACTCGTTTTACTAATAAGAGATTTCTTTATTTAATCATTTGTACTTGTGGATTCTTATGCTAAGTCATATTTATTCAAATGAGAAGTTCAAAGGTCGAAAATTGATTGTAAGATCAATTAAGTTGAAGGAGTGAACCTTCCGACCTAAGAATCTAATTTGGAAGATAATACGACTAAGCAATCCTTTATTGATATAAGACATAAGATCCGGACAAGTATTAGAATTGATTGACTCTGATGTATGATCGGAGCTTGGGATTGGATCCCAAGTGACTACACCATACAGTCCTCTGTAGAAATGGTGTGTCGGAAATAAGAAATGGAACTCTTATAGAAATAGTAAAAGCATGAGTTAAACGGAACTACCTATGTTCTATGGATATGTCTTGGAAACAACGGCACATTCAAATGTGGTTGTAGAATATCCTAGAAGAACAAAAGGTGTGTGTTCGATAGTACTATGAACCAGAAGGACGTTATAAGTTCTAACGCCCGGTTCTTAGAGGAAGACTATTAGATGAACCACAAGCCCAAAATGACATGATACTTCTGAAGAGAGAGAAAACGATTAAGACTTAGAACCAGCCGAACCGAGTAGCGATGCATCACTATCTGCATCTACTGTTATTACTGTTTATACACCGGAATGCCATTGTAGTGGGAGGTTGTTTGACAACCGGAGATATTCATAAGACTAGGAGAGTTTTGAACTCTGGACCTAGTATACATGAAATCAATCCCTGGATCTACATGAAGGCGGTACTAGATCTAAATGTGCCTTCTTGGAAAGCAATAAGGATTATTGCTAAGAAGCAAGATCATTTAGAGTACAAGCTTAGTTGATCCATTTATGGATTGGAACAAAGCATTGAGTTCGTGGTACTTGCAAATTGATGAGATTGTCCATTTTATGGATTCATCAAAGCATAGACGAATCGAGTGTATGGGAAACGTGATGGAAACAAGGTGGTGTTTCTCGGAGGTTTTATGTAGATAACGTTTTATCATTGGTACCAATGTGAAGATGTTGTCAGACATAAAATGATGGTTGTCTAGAAAAATCTATATATGAAATAAAGAAGAAGTTAGAGCGTGTTCTTAAGATCTAGGATCTCAAGAAAAGAACATTGTACTTCTCTAGATATCTTATACGATTATGGTTCGTTTTAACATGCAAGATTCCGAGAAAGGTTCGTTACCTTTCAGAGACGGAATGCATCTATCTAAGGATATGTGTTTTGGAACACAAAAGGAGATAGAAGCAATGAAAGCGGATTCCTACACTTACAGTGAGGAAAGCTTAATAAATGCATTGTTGAAAACAAAGAACCTGATATCGGCTATGCGGTTAGCATAGTGGGAGGATATCAAGGTAATCCTGGAAAGGAATACTTGACTGCTGTAATGAACATTTTAAGTACTTTCGAAGTACTGGAAACTATGTTCTGGATTACGGAGCAGACAAACATTTCCTTTGGATTACATTCTCTTAGATTTCTAATCGAATGAGGACCGGTGTAAGTCGATATCAGGCTATGTGTTTCACTATTGAAGGAGAAGGAGTTTTAACATGGAAAAGTGATAAGCACGATGCTTTTCGGACTCTACCATGGGTAACCAAATAAGCAGCCTCAGAGGCAGCGGAAGTTTTGGTATAACTCTGGGATAATCTCTGGGACTTAGATGTGATTCTTAATTTGCCAAAGGCTATGTAAATAGCGGTGCGATAGCAAATGGTAAGAAATCACAAGTCCATAAGTGTAAGATAACACATAGTGCAAGTACCACCTGATACGAGTCATCGTCGAGGGAGACGACGCTGTAGTCACCAAGATAACTTCAGAGCGGCAACCTAGATTGCTCATTCACATAGTACTTCTTGGAAGTACAACTTAAGCACGTGATGTGTATGGGAGTCGGGAATTTGGAGGAAATGACTAGACCTTAGTACAAGTGGGAGATTGTTGGAGTTGTGTACTTAATGTCTAGATTTAAGTAACGGAAACTCACGATCCATTGCCACTAATCTATTTAATTAAATAAAAAATTATTTTCATTTAATTATTTATAATTAAATATATGCAAATTATAGTCCTGGATTCTATACGTTGTAGTTAGTATGGTGTGTCGGGCCCACACAGAAGATCATACTATCGGTTACTCGTATTTAATCGAACAGCTGCTCACGACCTAGATGGACACGGACCAATCCATCGGTATAGTCGTTGTATGAGGGAGAAAATAATATGTCTTGATTATTTTATCATACTTGTACACTTGGTGTATTGGGCGGATCGTTTGAGATTTATCGATTAGGACTGCCGGCGATAATCGATTTTAGTCTCAGTGTATTTTATTCTTAATCCCCGATTCTATTGCGGGTGTGTATATTTAATATAAGTGACTTTGATTTTCCAAAGGAATTGACCGGTTTAATTACTGGGTCAATTACCGGTTAAGTTGGGTCGCTATATTTTATATATGACATGCCGTGAATACTTGACGGGAAAGTGTATCCCGTAAGGGTTGATAATATCCCCGAGATGAGTTCATAAGGAATTATTATGTAAACCCTGCAGGTGGATTTGTTCCGCATAATAATTAAGGTTGAATGGTACTAGTCTCGGATATAAGAGATGAATAAATTAATTAGCAATAAATTAATTTTATTCATGGATATTTATATCTTAAATACACGGAATAAATAATACTACCGGAGAAATATTATTTGATATAATATGGTTTAATATTGGGAGTGCAATTAATTTATATAGTGGAAAATAAATTAATTAATATTGATAAGGATTAATGGACTTGAGCATTAGGCTCAATTTAATCTTCAATATTAGAAACCCAATATTCCACCTCATTTTGATCCCCTACGTAGCCTATAAAAGCACTACATGGTCTTCTCTATTCTCACAACTTGAAGAACACAATTCTAGAGAGAGAAAGGAGAGTAGGAGATCCATAGAGTTCGGAGGATCGTCGCCCACCCGACGTTCGAACGAGTGCAAGGAATACGTGGGAAGATCTTAAGGTCATTATTAGATCTCGTTTCTCCGCACAACGAATCGAAAGGTGAATTAAATTTCCGCAATTTCATTCAAGTTTATTGAATTAATTATCGAAAAACAAAGATCCAAAAGTTCGAACCCGGATTAGACGGACGATCGCGTGGTGGTGGCGAAGCCACCGGACCACGGGCGATCGCCCGAACTAGGGTTCGCGGCGCGCGGAGGAAAGAACCCTCGGCTGGGCCGAGGGCTTGCGATCGATCCAAGGATCGATCGCTGGGGGCGCTGGCTGGTGCCGCACCCCACCCGCCGTGAAGGCGGGGCTCCTCCAGGCGGCGGCGAGTCGCCGGACTCGCCGCGGGGGGCTGCTGGGCAGCCCCATCGATCGCGAAGATCGAACGCGATCTTCGATCGCGTGAACCCCGTATCGCGGGGGTTCGGATGGGGGCGGGCCGCGTGCCTTCGGGTGCGTGGTCTCCAAAGGCTGGACTCCGGCGGATGAGTCGGCGTTCATGTGATCTCCGGCGAAGGATTTGATCGGGTTATTGGGTTCCGCAAATTTAAATAACCCGGGATATTGAATTCCAACAGGGGGGTCCACCCGCCTTGGCACCAGCCCACGGCGAACTCCCGGCGATCGACTTCACGTCGATCGCATGCCCCGACGTCCAGCCGGGGCTCCCCTTGGCCCGTGCGTACCGGCGGTCGAACCCTAGGGTTCGGCCGCCCCTCTCGATCCTCGCCGGGGATCTCGAATCCCCGTCCTCGAGGTTCGTCGTTTTCCCGGATCGTGCGTTCATTTATGTACTACAATTTAATTCACACAAAATTATATAAGAGGGTTTATGATTTTACCTTTGATTCGTTGTGCGGAGAAACGAAATCAAGTTGAAGACCTTAGGACCTTCCCACGTATTCCTTGCACTAGCTTGAACGTTGGGTGGGCGACGATCCTTCAAGCTTATGGATCTCCTTCAACTCTCTAGAACTATCAACTATTGATATTCTTGTCTTGTTCTACTGTGAAGGCCATGTAGTGCTTTTATAGGCTAAGTAGGGGATCTAAAGGAGGTGGAATATCGGGCTTCCAACATTGATGATTAAATTGAGCCCAAGCCCAAATCTATTAATCTCATCAATATTAATTAATTTATTTTCCACTATATAAATTAATTGCACTCCCAATATTAAACCATATTACATCAAATAATATTTCTCCGGTTAGTATTATTTATTCCGTGTATTTAATATTTAAATATCCATGAATAAAATTAAGTTATTGCTAATTAATTTATTCATCTCTTATATCCGAGAATAGTACCATTCAACCTTAATTATTATGCGGAATAAATTCCACCTGCAGGGTTTACATAATAATTCCTTATGAACTCATCTCGGGGATATTATCAACCCTTACGGGATACACTTTCCCGTCAAGTATTCACGACATGTCATATATAAAAGGGGCGGAGGCATTTAAAGGCCAAAGCATAAGAGTATACAAGTTCTGAAGCCCCGTCCATAAAAATGTAAGTTAAGTAGGCAAATTTGAATGAAAAGACTTAAGTGCCCTCAAAAGTTATCTTTTCTCACAAAAAACAAATCGAATATTACAAAATAACAAAAAGAATATCAGAAAAATAAAGTTGCCCCACAAAATCAATTTTCGACGTTTGAAATTCACACGCACGACGAGCGCCGCGACGGTGAAACACCAGCCCCGACCGTTATCGTATCAACTATTCAACTCCGTCTCCGACGATCATCATTATGGCAAGCAGTGACAACATGGACAACCCAGACAATCACGCTCAACCTCCGGTAAGTCCATAACCCTAGCTTTCGAACTTTCGATTATTCGAGCTTTGATGCTTGTAAATCATTCGATTGTAATTTGATATTGGTATATCCTTTCAAGATAGGGTTTTTGTTTCCGACATTTTAAAATGGTTAATGGTTTATTGCTCTCTTCAATTTTTTCGCATGCGTTTGTGTGTCAGTTCTAGTAGACGACGGTTCAACCGTGAGTTTTATCACCGTGTATTATCACGGTAGAGTTTAAGACGGTGATATATCTCACGGGTGACATATACCGTGTCTACTTACGGTCTTGTCGATTTACGACTATGATTCATCTAACGGTGTACATTTACCGTGTGTACTTACGGTCTTGTACGAGCACGGTCCACGACAGTGTTTTATTTCACGGTGTATGTGTACTTACGGTCTTGTACGAGCACGGTCCACGACAGTGTTTTATTTCACGGTGTATGTGTACTTACGGTCTTGTACGAGCACGGTCCACGACAGTGTTTTATTTCACGGTGTATGTGTACTTACGGTCTTGTACGAGCACGATGCACGACAGTGTTTTATTACTTACGATCTTGTACGTGCACGATCCACAATAGTGTTTTATTTCACGGTGTATGTGTACTTACGGTCTTGTACGAGCACGGTCCGCGACAGTGTTTTATTTCACGGTGTATGTGTACTTACGATCTTGTACGTTCACGATCCACAACAGTGTTTTATTTCACGGTGTATGTGTACTTACGATCTTGTACGTGCACGATCCACAACGGTGTTTTATTTCACGGTGTATGTGTACTTACGGTCTTGTACGAGCACGATCCACGACAGTGTTATATTTCACGGTGTATGTGTACTTACGGTCTTGTACGAGCACGATCCACGTGGAAAAACATATTCACCATATGTTCAAGGTCGTGTGTAATGTGCACCGTGGTAAAACACCGTTTTGTATTTTCACGGTGAATTTACACCTTGATATTCTATGGTTTTTTTTCTTACGGTGTAATTTCACCGTGTCGTTATATTTCTCATTTTTTATTCTTTAATTCTTATTTATTTATTTCATATTTCAGTCTGGATTTGAATGGAAGAGACCAACCAATCTGCAGTCGGTCACTTTAAGTCTCAATTTGTATACTCGCTACGAAATTCCGGAACTGATCACGAAGACAATAAAAGATATCGGGGATGATGCCGTCGCAATTCGTGATTTTTTTGCGCTGCCTTACATGAGAAGTGTTCTGGGAATAAGATTTACTGCCAAATCAAGCACTAATTTTTTGCACCACCTCGTATGTCGAGAGTTGTCAGGTCCGTCAATACCGGAGAAGGAGCATTGGTTCTACGTCGGTGGTAAGACTGCGAAACTCACACCCGCCGCTTATGCCATTGTAACGGGACTGAATTTCGGCATCTACGATGAATTTGACATCCATGCCACACCCCAGTCTGCTCCAGGTAGCTTAAATAAGCGGCTATTCGGTGGGAAACGTGTAAGAAGCAATGATCTACGCAAGTTATTTGCGGCCAAACAACTCTTCGATGGCGAACAACCTGCTTCGTTGGAGGATTACATTAAAGTCGCCAATCTCATCGTCTACTATTCCTTCTTTCTTTGTCGATCCACTGAAATGTATGTCGAGAACTGGGCATGGGCATTAGTGGATGAGCCGGAAAAGTGGCAGAGTTTTCCATGGGGCGCTTATTCCTACCAGGCTCTGAGCTACTACCTCGAAACAACAGCGATGGACCCTGAATTAGCAGAAAAAACTTCGTACCACCTCTATGGCCCCAGTTGGGCTTTTATAATTTGGATGTTCGAGTCCGTTCCGAATATCGGTCAGTTATGTGGTCAACGTGATCCGAATATGAAAGTGCCACGTTGTTTGATGTGGAGTACATCTACAACAAAGACTGATTGCGATGATCTTTTCTTCCAAGGAGAGGTACGTAACCATCTACTCCTACTTATATTTTGCTAGTAATAGTATTTGTTTCATGCGGTGGAATATTAATACTCTGTGTTGATAATTTTCAGATTGAAGTTGTTCATGAAACCTTGATTCCTACTGATGAAGAGAAAAATGAGCCGTGTTACCTTTCTGTACATGACAGACCATTTCATGTTGAGTACAATCGCCCAGTACGCAATGGTGGTAATGCAATCACAGCCAAACAAAATCCGGAGAAGCAAATTATACAAACCAAGAAGCCTTCTTCGAAAAAGCGTGCTGCAGCCACGGATATTGAAATGCACGTTTCTAGATCACGCAGACAACGTGCTTCTGAGCAGAGTACTCCTGGTCCAAGTGGGCATGTGTGTTGTAGGCCTGTGTGTTGTTGGCGTACACTTTGTTGCCCGCATGAAGATGCTTCTGAGTTGGACAGACGATTGACTGGGCTTTTGAGGGCCAAATTGAGAGCCGAGCATGAACAGATTTTGTCTGATGAGGGATTGATTGCAGATTTTGCTGGATATATCTTTGAGCGGATTAAAGGCATCACTCCACAACAACTTCATGAGAGCGCGTCTCTGCATGAGTCGCCGGGCGATCTGCGTCGACCTGTATCGCTGATCACATCAGACAATAATACAGTGAGTGAGGCTGCCGGAGAAGCCGACGTCCAAAATCAAACAGTTGCTGCCGTAGAAGTCGAAAAAAACCACGTTCAACCGGAGCAACATCCTGTTTCTGATACCGTCGAAGTCGGCCAAATATTCACAGTCCCTGTTTCTGATACCGTCGAAGTCGGCCAAACCACTGATCCCAGCGACTTAGTGATGTCTATTGTTGGACAACTTTCAGCAGATGAAGCCAGTGTCCTAGAACCGACACTCCCTGCCGGAGAAGTCCAAGAAAACATTGACCTATCGCCAACAGTTGATACCGGGATGGTAGCTGATGTGGCCAGTGACGTAGCCTCGACAACCGCTGTAGCTGATCACTTGGCGGCGGTTGATCTCGACAGTTCATCAAACGCAGCTGATCCCACCGATCAGCTCACAGTGAATCCCACAGATGCGTGCGAACATGTTGGTAGGCCAATTGTTTCTCCCCGTAGGCTGAGAACTCGTAAGCCTGAAGCGGCGAAAAATGCTCCCCAAACTCACGGTGAGACACCACTTTCTCCCAGTGAAGGACTTGAAGCCGTTGTAAAAGCATATCGGTCGTTTCTGAGACCATCCAAACGGACCAAATGTTCTGTCGATTGTGTAAATTTCAGTGGCACGCAAATTACCGTGAAACGGAAAACATTTCTTGACATTGAAAACGTGGATTGGGACTTCGACGAAGAGGTAACCATTGCAAATTTAAGGTATATAGTAGTATAATTCAGAAATAAATTTTATATACTTACCTGATGGAGTAGTATACTTAATGTCTAGATTTGAGTATTCTGAACTCTGTATGCACTTTCATTTACCTATCTATTACAGACATTCATTTGCTTTTCATTATTGTTAATTAAATACATGCAAATCATAGTCCTGGATTTTATACGTTGTAGTTAGTATGGTGTGTCGGGCCCGCACAGAAGATCATACTATCAGTTACTCGTATTTAATCGAACAGTTGCTCACGACCTAGATGGACACGGACCGATCCATCGGTATAGTCGTTGTGTGAGAGAGAAGATAATTTGTCTTGATTATCTTATCACACTTGTACACTTGGTGTATTGAGCGGATCGCTTGATACTTATCAATTAGGATTGCTCTATGATAATTGATTTAAGTCTCGGAGTATTTTATTCTTAATCCCTGAAATAATTGCGGGTGTGTATATTTAATATTAGTGACTTTGATTTTCCAAAGGAATTAACCGATTTAATTATTGGGTTAATTACCGGTTGAGTTGGGTCGCTATATTTTATATATGGCATGCCGTGAATTCTTGAAGGGACAGTGTATCCCGGAAGGGTTGATAATATCCCCGAGATGAGCTCATAAGGATTTATTATGTAAACCTCGCGAGTGGATTTGTTCCGCATAATAAATAAGGTTGAGTGGTACTATTCTCGGATATAAGAGATGAATAAATTTATTAAGCAATAAATAAATTTTATTCATGGATATTTAAATCTTAAATACACGGAATAAATAATACTAAGATGGAGAAATATTATTTGATATAATATGGAATAATATTGGGAGTGCAATTTTATTTATATAGTGGAAAATAAATAAAATTAATATTGATAAGAATTAATGGATTTGGGTTGGACCCAATTTAATTTTCAATATTGAAGCCCAATATTTATTCTCCTTTTGATCCCCTACGTAGCCTATAAAAGCACTACATGGTCTTCACTTTTAACAACCTAAGTTACGCCAACAATAAAGTTCTGAGAGTGAAGAGGATCCATAGAGTTCGATAGCTCGTCGCCCACCCGACGTTCGAACGGAGTGCAAGGAATACGCGGGAAGATCACGAGGTCATCGATTTCGTTTCTCCGAACAACGAATTGTAGGTACAATTCTCAACCCCCTTGATAATTGTTCGATTTGTTTTTATCGAGAATACCGTAGAACAAAGATCCAAGGATCGAACCCCGGGACGAGGGTCGAGCCGGGCGGTGGTGGTTGGACCACCGGACCGCCGGCGGCTCGTGGATCCCTCGTGGGGATCGAACGCGCGGACCCTCGGCTGGACGCCGAGGATCGATCGAGCCCTACGGGGCTGATCGCTAGGGCTACGGGTTTTACCCGTAGCAGCTCGTAGCGAGCTGCGGGTTTCCCGCAGCGGCTCGCTGGACGCGAGCCCTAGCCGCGAGCAGCGGATCGCCGGATCCGCTGCGGGGATGCCGCGAGGCATCCCGTGCGATCGCTGCGAGCGATCGCGAGTCCCCTCGCGGGGACTCGGCTGGGCGTCCGCGTGCCTCGTGCACGCGACGCGTTCGGTCGGGTCCCGGTTCGCGTGGGCTCGTGGTTTCTCCTGCGATTGAGGTTGTCGATTGTATGAACATCGGCTCGCGGGTTTTCGGGTGGGGGCAGATTACGTGCCTTCGGGTGCGTGGTCTCCAAAGCCCGGACTCCGGCGGATGAGTCGGCGTTCGTACGATCTCCGGCAAAGGGTTCGTTCGGGTTATCGGTTCCGCAATTTTGATAACCCGGGATATCGAATTCCAACAACTGGTATCAGAGCGTGGTTTACGTTCGCGGTATTTTCGATAAAATTGTTCTACCTTGCAGGGTTCCGACTATTATGGCTTGATGATTATTCGTTTAATTATTTTGTCATGTGATTGTTGGTTTTATTAAACTCTCGGATTTGTCGAGATTCGTTTTTGGTGGTGAATGCTTGTAATAGTAAAAATTCGGGGGTTGACCGAATTTAGGATTTATTATTATGTTCGTTGATTTTCCGGAAAATGTATAGGGTCGATTTCGTGTATAGAATCGATACCGGAATTGTAATTTAGATTTTGTAAATTTATTTTGCGATTGGATCGACGTATCGAAGACCGCCGGAGAAGACGAAGTGACGGGGTGGACGAAGGGCTAGGGATCGATTGGATCGATCCCCATGATGCCCGGATCGATGGCTATGGGCGGGGGGGCTGTTGCCCTAGCCGCGGCTGCCACCGGTTCGGTGGTTGGCGGCGTGGCTGGGCGGCGGCGCTCCTCCCCGTGGCTGGTGGTCGGACAAGGTGGGGGTGGTTCGGGGTCTCCCAACCCGGGCTACTCCTACCGGAAATATACTTTCCTAATTAATTCATTATTTCCTATTTTGATTATTTCTTTATGGAATATTATAGAAAAATAGAAAAAGAATTAATTTAGTACTAAATTTATTTTTCCTATTTGATTATTCCTACTCATAGGAATATTCATGGATTAGGAATAAAATAAATTTGGAAAAGTATAATAGTCCTAATTATTTTATTTCTTTATTTCATTATGGATATCATCTAGAATATTCCAAGAATATCTTGGATATATTATTCTAGAGATTTAATGAAGTGGAAAAAGAAAATAAAATAAATAAAAATATTAATAATATTTAATTTTATTTTTGATATATTCAATTGACTTAATTTTCGAATTAAGTAACTTTTGGATTAATTGAAAATAAATAGATTTAAATATTGGATATTAATATTCTCGTCACTTGGAGCATTCAAGAAACGAAGACTGAAGACTAGAAGATGCGTACGGGGATGTGATAAAGCCATAATAGTCGGAAAATAATATTCTAGTAATTATTTTGACTATGTGATAATACTATGTGCTTTATTACATGTATGCATGCTATATGTGTTTATTTTATGCACTAGATAGCGTATCCCTTTATTGTAAAAAGCTAAGTGGGAGAGGGTATGGAAACATACCCATGGTCTCCATTGCTGCTCTCTTGGTGACTTTTATAAACTCTTGAAGTTTATATGGATAAGTCATTGGAGGAGAGTTCTTGTAATTCCTCTTACAAGAAACATTGATTGAGTTTATCAAACAATGCCTAATTTGTCTTTCCAAAGCTGATTTCAAGTCGACTCATTCTCACCCCGGGGAGTGGAATGGAGCCAGAGCCACTTGGTCATGTAGAGGACACAAATTAGAGACTTTCGTGCCATTCTTTGATAGATGGGTCGTTTGTCTGCTCGGCTCCCTCATTTATGAGAGATAGGGTTGTTCGCATGGTGAATCACTGGTTAGAAACTTCGAGTTTCACTTATGATTCTCCGCGTCTTGATTTACGAGATTAAATGGATCAAGTAATTGGGAGTCAATTATAAAAGTCTCTTAGTGTAGTAAACGTCCACACCACGTGGCTTGCTATGCTGACGGACTTTGGATTAATTGATGTAGACAGTTGTAAGTAATTATAAAGAGTTGTGAAGTTATCGTAAACGTCCACACCACGTGGCTTGCGGTGATGTAGCGATTCCAAGTAATTTACTTTGGTACTGAGTAATGGTTTACACTTAGATACGCGTTATAGTATTCCTCCCCACGAGGTCACGCTATAATTGATGTATGACCAAAGAAAATCTAATTGCTAAATCATTTGGGTGGGTAAACGTCCACACCACGTGGCTTGCCTTACCTGATGGGATTTTAGATGTGATTAGTGATTTAATGATATTATTTGAGGGAGATAATATCGGATATTAAATTGTTTGTTTGTTTTATGTGCTTATAGGTTAAGAATGACTGTGACCCCACTTTGTGATATACTTAAGGATGAAAACTCACCGGTTCCATATGGTGATAATTGGGAACGAAATCTGGACATTGTTCAGACTGTTGAGCTTTCCGAATCCACTGTTGTCCCAACTGATGAGGACATTCGAAATGACCTCAGGATGATGTTGAGACATAGCGTGGAAGCCGGACAAGAGGTGATTAACATACTCACAGAGTTCTCTCTCAATGAGTCCCTTAAAAAGGATTCGGCGAAAGCGGAGTTTGTACGTAAGTTAAGAGAATCACAAGCTTTTGTGGCAAGGCTAGAGGAAAAGCGTGCAAAGAAAACCAGTGGTTCAAAGCCACGGATTGGGAAAGGCAAGCCTTTGGGCAAGTGCTTTCGATGCAAGCAGTTTGGGCACTGGAGGTCTGATTGTCCTCTCATCAAAGGGGTTCCAGGAAACCCGGAGACTTAGAGAGGGAGAGATCGTGGTCTACATGGGCAATGCCGCGAAGGTGGCGGCTGTTGCAGTGGGAGACGTTCACTTACGCTTTAGTAGTGATAGGGTTTTAGTTTTACATAATTGTCTTTATGTACCGAATTTTAGAAAGAATTTGATTTCGGTTTCTAAGTTAATTCTGAATGGATATTCTGTTTCTTTTGATCACTCTGTGGTCATAAGAAGAAATAGTAAGATTGTCTGTTCTGGTACATTGGTGGACGATTTGTATATTCTAAATCCTGAGTCTAACACGATGCAACTAACCGAGAGTAATAACACATCTACGAACACCAATAAGAGAAAGGAACCTTCTAAAATGAATCAATTATACTTGTGGCATCTAAGGCTAGGTCATATTAATTCGAATAGAATTCAAAGGTTGAAAGCTGATGGTCTCATTAGCGGAATAGAAGGAGAGGACCTTCCAACCTGCGAATCCTGTTTGGAGGGTAAAATGACCAAGCGTTCTTTTTCTGGTAAAGGACATAGAGCTGAACAAGTATTGGATTTGATTCACTCTGATGTATGCGGACCTATGTCTACTCAGGCAAGGGGAGGGTACGAGTACTTCATCACTTTCACTGATGATTACTCAAGATATGGATTTGTATACTTGATGCGCCGCAAGAGCGAATCCTTTGACAAGTTCAAGGAGTTCAAGGCTTTTGTGGAGAACCTTCAAAGTAAATCCATTAAATGCCTGCGATCTGATCGCGGAGGCGAGTACCTGTCTGGAGAATTCAAGGCATACTTAGTAGAGAATGGGATTGATTCCCAGTTGACATCACCATATACTCCCCAGCAGAATGGTGTGTCGGAAAGAAGGAATAGGACTCTTATGGAAATGGTATGTTCAATGATGAGTTACTCGGACTTACCTACTATGTTCTGGGGACATGCCTTGGAAACAGCGGCGTATATTCTCAACATGGTTCCAACGAAAACGGTACCCACAACACCCATGGAAAGGTGGAGCGGGCGCAAGCCTAGCCTCAGGCACCTTCGGATCTGGGGATGTCCAGCACATGTGTTGCGACAAGGGGCAGATAAGTTAGAACCTAGATCAGAATTACGGTTGTTTGTAGGTTACCCGAAAGGAACTAAAGGTGGCATATTCTATAGTCCTACGGACCAGAAGATCGTTATAAGTACTAACGCTCGGTTCTTAGAGGAAGACTATGTCATGGACCACAAGCCCATGAGTGACATAATACTTGATGAGTTAAAAGGAGACAAGGAAGACTCAGATACAGCCGAACCGAGTGTAGATACACCACAAGAACCTGCACCTAATACTGTCATTGTTGACACACCGGAACGCCGTCGTAGTGGGAGGGTTATTAAACAACCGGACAGATGGATTGGACTGGGTGAGTCTTCGGACTCGGCACCCGGAGTTCATGAAGTCGATCCCTGGACCTATGATGAGGCGGTACAAGATATAGATGCGCCTTCTTGGAAGAAAGCGATGAAATCCGAAATAGAATCTATGGATTCTAATAAGGTCTGGGATCTTGTAGAACCACCAAGCGGCGTAAAGCCAATTGGGTGTAAATGGGTCTACAAGAGAAAGAGAGGATCTGACGGAAAGGTTGAAACCTTTAAAGCTCGGCTTGTTGCGAAAGGATATACTCAGAAAGAGGGAATCGATTATGAGGAGACCTTCTCGCCGGTAGCCAAGATAAAGTCGATCCGGATTCTCTTATCCATAGCAGCTCATATGGATTATGAGGTGTGGCAAATGGACGTAAGGACAGCTTTCCTTAATGGAAGTCTTGACGAGACGATTTATATGAAACAACCAGAAGGATTCATTGCTAAGGGGCGAGATCATCTAGTGTGCAAGCTTAATCGATCCATTTATGGATTGAAACAAGCCTCGAGATCGTGGAACCTGCGGTTTGATGAAGTAGTCCAATCTTTTGGATTCATTCAAAGCATGGACGAATCGTGTGTGTATTGGAAACGTGATGGAAAGAAGGTGGTGTTCCTCGTGCTTTATGTAGACGACATACTTCTCATTGGCAACAGTGTAAAGATGTTATCAGACATAAAGGGATGGTTGTCTAGACAATTCGATATGAAAGATTTGGGAGAAGTCGGACATGTTCTAGGGATCAAAGTTATAAGGGATCGCCGGAATAGAACATTGTGTCTTTCCCAGCAATCTTACATAGACACGATTCTAGCTCGTTTTAACATGCAAGATTCCAAGAAGGGTGATTTGCCCTTCAGTAAAGGAACTTATCTTTTTAAGGAAATGTGTCCTCAGACACAGAAGGAGAAAGATGACATGAAAGCGGTTCCCTACGCTTCGGCTGTGGGAAGCTTAATGTATGCAATGTTATGCACGAGGCCTGATATCTGTTATGCCGTTGGCATAGTAGCAAGATATCAGAGTAACCCTGGAAAGGCTCATTGGACTGCCGTTAAGAGCATTTTCAAGTATTTGCGAAATACTAAGGATTATGTTCTGAGATACAGTGCAGACAATCTGATCCCTTTGGGTTACACAGATTCGGATTTCCAAGTTGATAAGGACCGGCGTAAGTCGACATCAGGCTATGTGTACACTTTGGGAGGTGGAGCCGTATCATGGAAGAGTGTTAAGCAAAAGTGCATTTCGGACTCTACCATGGAAGCTGAATACGTTGCAGCCTCAGAGGCAGCGAAAGAGTCAGTGTGGTTCCTTAATTTCCTCCAGGACTTAGATGTGATTCCGAGTTTGCCCAAGGCTATGACAATTTATTGTGACAATAGCGGTGCAGTGGCAAACAGTAAGGAACCACGGTCCCATAGTGCTACAAAACACGCAGAGCGCAAGTACCACCTGATTCGAGACATCGTCAAGAGGGGCGATGCGATAGTCACCAAGATAGCTTCGGAAGACAACCTAGCGGACCCTTTCACCAAGATACTTCCTAAGGAAGTATATTACAAGCACTTGGAGGGTTTGGGAGTCAGAAGTTTGGAGGATAAGACTAGACCTTAGTATAAGTGGGAGATTGATGGAGTAGTATACTTAATGTCTAGATTTGAGTATTCTGAACTCTGTATGCACTTTCATTTACCTATCTATTACAGACATTCATTTGCTTTTAATTATTGTTAATTAAATACATGCAAATCATAGTCCTGGATTTTATACGTTGTAGTTAGTATGGTGTGTCGGGCCCGCACAGAAGATCATACTATCAGTTACTCGTATTTAATCGAACAGTTGCTCACGACCTAGATGGACACGGACCGATCCATCGGTATAGTCGTTGTGTGAGAGAGAAGATAATTTGTCTTGATTATCTTATCACACTTGTACACTTGGTGTATTGAGCGGATCGCTTGATACTTATCAATTAGGATTGCTCTGTGATAATTGATTTAAGTCTCGGAGTATTTTATTCTTAATCCCTGAAATAATTGCGGGTGTGTATATTTAATATTAGTGACTTTGATTTTCCAAAGGAATTAACCGATTTAATTATTGGGTTAATTACCGGTTGAGTTGGGTCGCTATATTTTATATATGGCATGCCGTGAATTCTTGAAGGGACAGTGTATCCCGGAAGGGTTGATAATATCCCCGAGATGAGCTCATAAGGATTTATTATGTAAACCTCGCGAGTGGATTTGTTCCGCATAATAAATAAGGTTGAGTGGTACTATTCTCGGATATAAGAGATGAATAAATTTATTAAGCAATAAATAAATTTTATTCATGGATATTTAAATCTTAAATACACGGAATAAATAATACTAAGATGGAGAAATATTATTTGATATAATATGGAATAATATTGGGAGTGCAATTTTATTTATATAGTGGAAAATAAATAAAATTAATATTGATAAGAATTAATGGATTTGGGTTGGACCCAATTTAATTTTCAATATTGAAGCCCAATATTTATTCTCCTTTTGATCCCCTACGTAGCCTATAAAAGCACTACATGGTCTTCACTTTTAACAACCTAAGTTACGCCAACAATAAAGTTCTGAGAGTGAAGAGGATCCATAGAGTTCGATAGCTCGTCGCCCACCCGACGTTCGAACGGAGTGCAAGGAATACGCGGGAAGATCACGAGGTCATCGATTTCGTTTCTCCGAACAACGAATCGTAGGTACAATTCTCAACCCCCTTGATAATTGTTCGATTTGTTTTTATCGAGAATACCGTAGAACAAAGATCCAAGGATCGAACCCCGGGACGAGGGTCGAGCCGGGCGGTGGTGGTTGGACCACCGGACCGCCGGCGGCTCGTGGATCCCTCGTGGGGATCGAACGCGCGGACCCTCGGCTGGACGCCGAGGATCGATCGAGCCCTACGGGGCTGATCGCTAGGGCTACGGGTTTTACCCGTAGCAGCTCGTAGCGAGCTGCGGGTTTCCCGCAGCGGCTCGCTGGACGCGAGCCCTAGCCGCGAGCAGCGGATCGCCGGATCCGCTGCGGGGATGCCGCGAGGCATCCCGTGCGATCGCTGCGAGCGATCGCGAGTCCCCTCGCGGGGACTCGGCTGGGCGTCCGCGTGCCTCGTGCACGCGACGCGTTCGGTCGGGTCCCGGTTCGCGTGGGCTCGTGGTTTCTCCGGCGATTGAGGTTGTCGATTGTATGAACATCGGCTCGCGGGTTTTCGGGTGGGGGCGGATTACGTGCCTTCGGGTGCGTGGTCTCCAAAGCCCGGACTCCGGCGGATGAGTCGGCGTTCGTACGATCTCCGGCAAAGGGTTCGTTCGGGTTATCGGTTCCGCAATTTTGATAACCCGGGATATCGAATTCCAACATTACCAACTAGTATTTTTATATCAGGTGATAACTATCTTCTGCAGTTACATGTTGTTAAAAATGGAAAAGGAAAAGTGGCCTAAGGAATCCTTCGTAATTTTACCCCCAAACTATTTTGTAAGTTTTCACAAACTCCGTGGTATGAACTCAATAAAATCTAGCTCACTTATGACCTTATATATTTTCGTTGCACTTCTTCAGATGACCTTCAAACATGCTTACAGCTCATTGAACAATCCAAATTGGAAACTCCCAGACAGTTTATATGACGATTTCGAATGGTTCAGATATTCCCACGTAAGTACTACAATCATATACCCTAAATCACAAACTCTGAACACTAATTAAGCACTCATGATATCGTTTACTTATTTTATGTGAAGGTCGTCATGGTTTGTCATCTTCCGGGACATTGGGTCGTAGTTCGAATTTGTTTTGATGATTGGACTGTCGAGCTGTATGACTCGTTAGCTCATAACTATGAGCCTGGTGTGAACCCTCGCGCCCCTGAGTTCGAGTGTTTGTTGAAGGTCTTACCTCGAATGTTGGAGGAAACAGGTTACTGGGAAAGAAAAAGATTACCTGTGAAAACGGAAGACTTCAAGCTCAAGGTCATGCCAGCCGAAGACCAATTTGCCCAAGATGACAACCACTCTTGCGGTCCTTTCTGCACAATGTATTTGGAACGATTGCTCACCGACCCATCATTGTATCGTAACGCGGACGACATCGATATCAAAGCTGTCAGATAAAACATAGCACTGAAGATATTTTGGATGTCCTGCAAAGACATTGAACTCCCTTTTTGATTAAGGGATGGATAACGGTTGGTTTCGTTTTGGTTTGCAAGAGAGTAAACTTTTCATATACTGTATGCCGTTGTATGTATAAACGTGTGTTTATCACCGTGTGGTTGATCAGCGCCGTGTGCAAAACTATCAATGACTGTATCTAAAAAAAAATTTGTTGATAACCGTGTGCACTTACGGTCTTGTATCAGCACGAACCGTGAGGTACCAACGGCGACGGTTATTGTATTTGAATTTATAGACGACTTCACTATCACACGTTGATCTCACGAGACGTCACCGTGATACAACACCGTGTGGTTATCAAATCCATTCTAAAAATATTAGAAATTGAACGAGTTCTTTTTTTAGATGGCGTATTTTCGTTTCTAGGATTGGGGCGGGTTAAGCCGATGCACGTGTACTTCTTAAATATTAGTGGTGTCAGTTATCAGGACAACTTTTGCAGGCGTGTATTCATCTTTTATTCTTTTATTTAAAATTCAAATTAAAACATCGGAAAATAAATGAGAGGGGGAAGCCGTTTTACGCACGGCTCAGTAAAACGTATATTGTGCACGGTGACACATGGTCATCAATACATCTACACCGTGGCTTGTTCAACCCGCAAAAAAACGATCGTCAATCGTTTGGATACACTTTTAAGGCGTCGTTACCATCAACGGGGTCATGTTTCAGGCAGTGAGACGTATGGTATTTGAAATTAAAGACGTACGATGCGATTTGCATTAGTGCATGTCTAAAATTCAAGAGATGTGTAGTTCATTGGTAACAATTTACTCTCAAGTGTGATCATATTGCACATGGTATGTCAAATTTAATCGTTTGATGCACTATTGTGGATTTTTTAGGTTCAATATAATCATTTCCATAGGAAACTAACTTTGCTTAGGCATTTAGCCAAAAAGATTATTGCGATCGTGCAAGAATCACACGAAAACGTGAGTGTTCATGCTCACACGGCGATCTCACAAGACGTCACCGTGGTACAACACCGTGTGGTTTTCAAATCAATTTTAAACATTTTTGAAATTGGAGCGGGATAACCGATGCACGCGAAATATTAGTGGTGTCAGTTATCAGGACAGCTTTTGCAGGCCGGTATAGTCATCCTTTATTCTTTTGTTTCGCACGGTCATTTAGTTTCACGGTTGTATCTGCACGGCGTTACATGGTCATCAATACATCTACACCGTGGCTTGTTCAACCCGCAAAAAAACGATCGTCAATCGTTTGTATACACTTTTAAGGCGTTGTTACCATCAACGGGGTCATGTTTCAGGCAGTGAGACGTATGGTATTTGAAATTAAAGACGTACGATGCGATTTGCATTAGTGCATGTCTCAAATTCAAGAGATGTGTAGTTCATTGGTAACAATTTACTCTCAAGTGTGATCATATTGCACATGGTATTGTGGAATTTAATCGTTTGATGGATTATTGTGGAATTTTTTAGGTTCAATATAATCATGTCCATAGGAAATTAACTTTTATTAAGCATTTTGCCAAAAAGATTATCGCGATTGTGCAAGAATCACGTGAAAACGTCATTGTTCATGCTCACACGGTAATGTCGTGAGACGTCACCGTGATAAAGTACCGTGCGACGGTCAAATCAATGTAAGTATGTAAAAAGATACTTACGTGGCACGGTTTTGTCAGTGAACAGAACAGCTTTTGAAGCCGCAGGTTTATTCAACCTTTTTATTCATCTTTTAATATTTAATAAATTAAATTACCGGGATTCCCAAAAACCAAAAAAAAAAAAAAAAAAAAAAAAAGAGAGGACGGTTGCCTTTTGCCACGGTTCAATCACCCGACCCTTGGCGCACGGTAATATCTTCAAACGCTAAAGTCACACGGTTACTCGTGCACGGTGGGAGAAGGTCAAAATATATTAACAAAGAAAAACAAGCACTAGTACAGTATTATAACGTAGATTACGTAGTGTAGTAGCTACGAAACCAGAAAAACATACTGTAAATGAAAAAATAAAAACATACTATTCATAAACAAAACGCAGAAAGAAACATTCTTTGCATTCATGGTTCATCATCCTCGCCATCTGCGTCATCGCCTTCATCAGTCGTTTCGTCCTTATCGTCTGCTTCATCGCCCATATCGTCCTCATCGTCCGAGAACTCCACCACTTCCACCACCTTCTCAAAAAGGATCTCTTCTACAACCTTAGATATGGTCGGCAGAAGGGGGTCTCTAGGGGCATTAGGATCGGAAAAGTTACGAATCTCGAGACCATCTTTACTGTAGACATTGACAAAGAAAGGACCAAATTTATCGGCGTAGTGAAAAACCAAAAAATAACCGAATTTAAGATGATGAGCCGTGCAGAAATCGGTCCAACCACGATGAAAGCACAAGTAACCGTTGACCCAAGAGATTTCCACGGACCACGGGGCACGAGCGGTGGCAAATGAGGCGAGTGTCTCACAATCTCCAAGCAAAGTAGCCCTGCCTGCCAGATACTCATGTTCATGAGCAAAATCAGAAGGTAAACGACAAACTTCGCGGAAATCAACGGTGTTCAGAACTTTGAAGAATCTACAAATCGGGGTTGGGGTGGCCATTGAATATGAAATTTGATTTTATAAAAATTAGGGTTTTCAGCGTGGTACGGTGCTTATGTATACACGCCAAAAGTGGGTGGTTGAGGGGTTAATAAACTAATAAAGGTTTCACAATACACCGTGAGATACTCATCAATTCCCTGAATTGAATGGTCATATCATATCATATATGGACCATCAATGAGTGCAGTTGGAAGTTGGGTTGGGTCGTGTCATGAGACGATTGAAATCCGGCGGAGGATCAGAACAGACACTCATCATAAATTCTTTGAATTTCACGGTCATATCTAATTAATGGATATCGTGGTGGATGGGGGGTTAAGTTTTCTATGTCATATATGAACATACCACGGCTTATGCACCGTGGGATACCAACGATGACGGAGGATTAGGTTTTTTTTAATGTCACCTATAACATGTACGTACACGGCGTTAGACTGCACCGTGCTAACATCACGACGACCCATTCAGAGTTGTAGTCACGTTACCAAAGTCACAGTGACCGCGACACGGTGATTTAATCCACCGTTAAATACCCACGGAGGCACAGTTCTAGGTTTTTATTTACATAATAAATTAATTAATTGCAATGTGTTTAATGGGCGTAGTTTAGAGGTCAGTCGTTTCGTGAGTCGATTGAAAGTAGGCGGGGGGATCACTTTATTAGGTCAGAAAATTGAGCCTATAAATACGAACGAAAAAACCTTTTATTTTTTCTATACCCAATTTTTTCTCATGTTTTCTGCGTTTTTTTTTTCTTATGGAGCGGTTTTCACCAAACATCTTTCAAATTCATAGCTGCAGTCCGGTAACGAGATACTCGAGTTTCCAAAAGAAAACCTTCTTTTTCCTAGATCATCAATGACGAGGTACTCGAGTTTCCAAAACATCTCGAGTATCTTTGTTAGAAACAGGCTATGATTCAGGAAAAAGAAACAGAAGGTTTTGAATTTCATCTCATCACTCATCTCACTATCGAGGATCCAGAGATTATATTCTGAGAAGGGTGTGATGTCTTTTTTTCTTTCTTTGTTCATCCATGTATGGTTCTGGGTTTAGGGTTTTGATCCATCAATTGTAATTCTCAATAGGGTTTTGATCCATCAATTGTAATTCTCAATAGGGTTTTGATCCATCAAATGTAATAAGACTACTTTTGTAAAGTTTAAATTGTTTAATAATTTTTCATTTTGGTTTCCCATTATTAATATTGTAATGAACACACTTCGACTGTATTTTCATTTATTTCGCGGTGTATTCTAAAACGTGGAACTCACGTCGACACTGTTCTGTGTTTTATATCTCATTTATGAGCCTTCCACGATGTTATAATCCACCGTGCTCAAACCACAGCGACACATTATGGTAAGGGTTTTACACCTAATACCGTAGCACGGTGTCACAATCCAACGAGGAAACCCCGCGGCGACGCTGTTCTATTGGTTTAATTTCACATTTATGAGCCTTCCACGGTGTTACAATCCACCGTGTTCCAACCACGGCGATACATTAGGTTTTAGGGTTTTCTACATACCTAATACCGTTGCACGGTGTTACAATCCACCGAGGGAACCCACGGCGACGCTGTTCTATTGGTTTTTTATTTCTCATTTATGAGCCTTCCACGGTGTTACAATCCACCGTGTTCCAACCACGGCTATACATTAGGTTTTAGGGTTTTCTACCTACCTAATACCGTTGCACGGTGTTACAATCCACCGAGGGAACCCACGGCGACGCTGTTCTATTGGTTTTTTATTTCTCATTTATGAGCCTTCCACGGTGTTACAATCCACCGTGTTCCAACCACGGCTATACATTAGGTTTTAGGGTTTCTACCTACCTAATACCGTTGCACGGTGTTACAATCCACCGAGGGAATCCACGGCGACACAGTTCTAGGGTTTTATTTATTTTCTTAATTAATTAATCGCAATGTGTTTAATGGGCGTGGTTGGGAGTTGAGTAATATTCCAAGCCAATAGTTTTCCGTGCTAACGCTTGACCTATTTTTGTATGCAGGACTCTAAATCATCGGGAAGCAAGGATACAGGGCCACTACTATTTGATCCTGAAATCGAGCGAACCGCGAGGATGAATCGAAAAGCAACAAAGCAAAAGCAAGCATTAGCACGTGCCGCTCAAGTAACTCAGTTGACCATAACTGAGACAGGAGAGTCAATCTCGGACACATCGAGAGAAGATTCACCGAACACATCCAGGTCACCTACGCGATCAAGGATGGGAGAAGAGAGAGCCAAGACATTGAGGGACACGATGTTCCCAGAGAACTTGAATCTAAAGCCGCTGGGTATCACCTTGCCCACGGTTGAAAACAATACTTGGGAGATGAGGCACGGCTTCATCCAGATCTTGCCCAAGTTCAGTGACATGCCATTGGAGGATCCCCAGAGACATCTCCAAGACTTTGAATTGGCATGTGGCACCATCCGAGCAAGTGAAGGGCTAGGGGAATACATCAGGCTTCTAGCCTTCCCTTTCTCACTGGCTGAAGGTGCCCGAGAGTGGCTATACACTCTACCCGCTGGAGAAGTGACCACCTGGAGTCAGCTTCAGCAGAAGTTCCTTGAGAAGTACTTCCCAGCTGCACGCATCCAGCAGATGAGGAAGAAGATCAACAGCATCAAGATGGGAGGAGGAGAGACCTTCCATGACTACTGGGTCAGGTTCAAGCAGATGTTGGCCAAGTGCCCACAGCATCAGATCCTTGACCATGATTTGGTCCAGTACTTCATCTCTGGACTAAGGGAGACGGAGAGGACATGGGTCAACGCAGCTTGTGGAGGATCCATTCTAAACAAGAGGGCCGACGAAGCATTCAAGATCTTCAAGGAAATGGCCGAAGAAACAAGGGAGGATGGCAGTGACCTACCCAGGAACAACTTGCCCGTACCATCTGCAACTGAAGTCAAGTTGGACAAATTGTGCAACATAGTTGAGCAACTGGTGCTCAACCAAAACCCAGGGCTAAAGAGAGGAGTCAAGGAGTGCCAAATCTGCAAGGAAAGTAACCATGCCACTGACGAGTGCCCTGAGCTTTTTGACGAAGAGGTCAAGGTGATAATGCAGAACAATGGGAACGGACAAAGGCCCAATGGGAACACGTACAACTCGAACAACCGGTACGGAAACAACAACTACCAAGGCGGAGGAAACCAAGGCAATCAAGGCCAGCAATAACACGGCCAGAACCATCATAAGAGGAATAACTACCAAAACCAGGGCAACAACCAGCAGAACCAGAGCAATGGCCCAACTTTGGCAGACATGATGCAGACCTTTGTCAATGAAAATATCAAAGCCCAGCAAGAGAATGACCGGTACAAACAGGACAACGAGAAGTACAAGGTTGAGACTCGAGGTCAACTGCAGAATATCAATGCTCAAATGCTTGAGTCGCGCGGGCAATTCCAGAACATCAATGCCCAACTGGCGCACTTGACCCAGGCAATGACTGAGATGAAAAAGAAGACCAACGGTCTACCTCCCCAAATTGAACTAAACAACGCCCAACTGAATGCTATCCATCTCAAAAATGGAAAGGTCCTGGCTGAAGCACCCAAGAAGCCCACTCCACCATCTCGAGTGGAAGGAACCGTTGAAGAGGTCAACGAGGAAGAAGAATCAGATGAAGAACATGAGCTGACACCACCCAAACAGAAGGAAACATCAGTACCTGCTCAAGCAGTGACACCGCCAAAAATCTACCCTCCTTTCCCAGGCAGATTGAGCAAGAAGAAGGAAAAGGAAGACACTCATGAGATGTTCCAGATGTTCAAAAAGGTGGAAATCAACATGCCTCTGTTGACCATCCTAAAATCCATGCCCAGGTGCGCCAAATTCCTCAAGGAGCTGTGCACCAAAAAAGTGAAATACCAAGATGATGCCAAGTTCGAAGTAGGAGAGAATGTTTCAGCGGTGCTCCAGAGGAATGTACCAAGGAAGTGTGCAGACCCTGGAATGTTCTATATTCCCTGCATAATAGGCAACATGAACATAGAAAAAGCCATGCTCGACTTGGGAGCGTCGATCAATGTTATGCCTAAGTCAATGTACGAAGACTTGGGTATAGGGCCGATGAAACCAACAAGGGTTGTAATCCAGTTGGCGGACAGATCAAATGTGTACCCCGAGGGAATTCTGGAAGATGTATTGGTCAAGGTGGAGGAGCTCATCTTTCCTGCCGATTTCTATGTCCTGGACATGGGGAGATCAAGCAAGCAGCCAGTAATGATCTTGGGCAGACCATTCTTGAAGACAGCAAGGACACACATTGACTGCGAGACTGGAAAGCTAACCTGCAAGTTTGAAGGAGAAACGGTCACATTCGACTTGTTCAAGTCAATGAAGCACCCAGAAGACACCGAGCAAGTGCATTATGTTGATCAGATTGATGAATTGATCGAGGAGCAAGCTCTAGGACATGGAGTTTCTGACAAAATAGATCTGGTGATACAAAGGGGATTGACCAGGGAAGATGCAGAGGATGAGCAACTTGAAGTTCAACAGATAGTTGAGCAACTGGGAGCTCTGGAGAATCATCCCATGGGCATGAGCAAGTTACCACCCCATGAAGTCACGATCATGGTACCATCTCTGGAGAAACCACCAGAGTTAGAATTGAAGAAACTCCCTGCACATCTCAAGTACATGTTCCTTGGGCAGAATGATACATTGCCCGTGATCATCAGTTCGAAACTAAAGAAAGAGGAAGAAAGTAGGCTAAAGAACATCCTTGACCAGTACAAGCAAGCCATTGGATGGACCTTAGCAGATATACGAGGAACCAGCCCCACCATATGCCAACACCACATATTGCTCGAGGAAGAGTCGAATCCAGTGCGCGATCCACAGAGAAAACTGAACCCCGCTATGAAGGAAGTAGTGCTCAAGGAGATACTCAAGCTGATCAACATGGGCATTATCTACCCTGTTTCAGACAGCAAATGGGTAAGTCCAGTTCATGTGGTGCCCAAGAAGTCAGGAATTCAAGTGATCGAGAACGAGAAAAAGGAGCAGATAGCCACTCGACTTCAGACTGGATGGAGAGTGTGCATAGACTACAGGAAGTTGAACAAGGTAACAAAGAAAGACCACTTTCCCCTACCCTTCATTGACGAAATGCTCGAGAGGCTGGCTGGGAAGACCCATTTCTGTTTCCTTGACGGATACTCGGGCTACATGCAAATTTGGGTGGCCCCGGAAGACCAGGACAAGACTACTTTCACTTGCCCATACGGTACCTTTGAATATCGACGCATGCCATTTGGTCTATGCAACGCCCCAGGGACTTTCCAGAGATGCATGATGATCATCTTTGCCGATCTGCTCGAGCAAGGAATAGAAGTCTTCATGGATGACTTTACTGTATATGGCAGCTCGTTCGAGACATGCTTGAACAACCTGGAGTTGGCCCTCAGTAGATGTGTGGAGAAAAGTTTGGTACTTAACTACGAGAAATGTCACTTTATGGTGTAGGAAGGGATAGTCCTTGGGCACGTAGTCTCTGCCAAGGGAATCGAAGTTGACCGAGCCAAAATAGAGACCATATCGAAGCTGCCTTATCCAAGGAATGTCAAGCAAGTTAGAGGCTTCCTTGGGCACGCTGGGTTCTACAGGAGGTTCGTGAGAGACTTTGCAAAGATTGCCCAACCTCTGACCAGGCTGTTGCAAAATGAGGTTGACTGGAATTTTGATGATGACTGTCAAGCTGCCTTCAACCACCTCAAGGAAAGGTTAGTCACTGCCCCCATCATCCAACCACCAGAATGGGGAATGCCATTTTGATGGAGTTATATTCTAAATGTCTAGTTTAGTGACAATATGGAACTCCTTATCTGTGTTTTACATTATCTATTAATCAAACTGTCGGCATTTTTGTCTATCTTGTACTTGAATGCAATAGTCCTAGATATATACGTTGTAGACAGTATGGCGTGAGGAGACACGCGGAAGATCATACTGTCGGTTACTCGTATACTATCGAACAGAAGCTCACGACTTAGATGGACAGGGACAATCCATCGGTACGTCGTAGTGTGACTGGGTAATAGTTGGTCTTGACTATTATGTTACACTTGTACACTTGGTGTATTGAGCAGGACCACGGGAGGGCGTTCGATTTATACTAATCGACGTAATCGAACTAGACCTCAGAGATTACGGATATACGAATTCCTAATCCCTATATAATTATAGGTGCGTGTGTCCAATTCTCAGTTCTTTAACTTGCCAATGAGTGAGACTAATTGATTAGTCGAGATACTCGGTAAATTGGGAATCGTAATTGTACACACGGCATGCTATAGATTATAGACAGGAAACCGTGTCCCGTTTATCGGGTTGATAACGTCCCCGAGATGAGCTCATAAAGTTTATCATGTAAACCCTGCAGGTGGATTTGTTCCACATGATAATAAGGATGAGTGGTACTAGTCTCGGATAACAAGAGACGAATTAATTTAATTATTATTAATTAAATAAATTCGTGGACGTTCGATATCTTAAACACGGGGAAAGTCGTATATGTAATTTCGGCGGATTTATTATTGTTGAAATAATATTAAAATTAATTTTGGTAATTCAATTATTATTTTATAGTGGAGTTAATAATAATTAAAATTGGAATTGATTAATTAAGGAATTGCGTTTACGTATTCCAAGTTAATTAATATTTCAATTTAGCCCTTAATTAATTTATCCTTAGGTCCCTAACGTAGCTCTATATAAACCCCCTCCCTTACCCTCTCTTAACCTACAATTCGCCGCAACATTTATTTTTCTGAGAAAAATAATTGCGTTAGCGCAAATATATTTTTCACTGTAAAAATAAAAAGGTTAACGCAAATAAAAGTTTTATTCTCTCATTGAGAATAATCATTCGGAGGTTGAGATAGAGAGCGTATAGACGGGAGAACTCCAGCGGATCGTTGCCCACACAACGGTTGGAGACGGGATCGGAGAATACGTTAGAAGCTCTAAGGTCTCAACAATCGACCGAGAAGGTATGAGATCGGAACTTCTTTTTCCGCAATTATTCGATCTAAAATTACCTCGTTGATCATACATGAACGTAGATCGGGTTCCGGGGTTGTGGGTTGCATTCCTCGACTACTGGGGGTTCTAGGACCTTCGGATCGGTAGTCGGAAGAGGAAAAATGACCCGGAAACGAGCCCGGAACAGCAACGTCGCGTTGCTGTTCGCGGTGAAACGGCGACCGCCGTTTTGGCTTTTTTCTGGCAGCCCGCTTGGTTCGCGCGGTTGTCCTTCGGGGCAATGGCTGGGCGTGAATTGGGGCACGGGCTGGAAAGGCGAACGAAGTAGCGACTTCGGATGTCGACTGGGATCGTTCGGATGTTCGAGCAATCGAACGAACGCATCCCGGGTAGTCGATTTCCAACAATTGGTATCAGAGCCGGTTATGTGTTCTTGTATTGTTTGCGAGTTTGTTTTGCAGGTCACCCGATTATTATGGTCAATTTTTTTTGTACTGTATGTTGTGGTGTGTTAAACTCTCGGGATTGTCGAGATTTTTGGTTTTAACGTTGCTTGTTTGTAATAGTTTAAAACGACGGGTTGAGTCGTTTAGGGTTTTTCGTTTTTTCGTTTTATCCGGGTGTATAGGATCGATCATTCCTGTATAGGATCGATGCCGGAAGTAGTTAATTTACATATGTAATGTTGCTGCTGCTTGGTGATTCGAGACGAGATCGAGGGCCGGACGAACGAGGGTCGAGAAGTCGAACCCGCGGCTGCTGAAGAGCAAACGGCGGTCGCCGTTTTTCAAACGGCGGTCGCCGTTTCGGTGTTTTCTTGGCAGCAGCTTGTGGGGGTTCGACGGACATCACGGATCGCTTGTCGAGGGCCCGGGATGATACTCCAGTGGGAGGAGTTCGTCTTTTGGTCCTTAGACAAGTCGGTGATGGATCGAGACCGAGACAAGCAACGAGACGAAGATCCGAGAAGACGTGCATCGAAAGTTTTAAAGGCCATAATAATCGGGCCACGTTAATTGCTTCTTGTGTGTTTAACGTGCTTTTATTATGCTTTAAATTATATGCATGCTTGTTAATCCCTTTCGTAAAATACTAAGTGGGAGAGGGATTGGAAACAATCCCGCGGTCTCCATTCTCTGTTTTGATGGTGATGTGTGTCGCTTACGAGTTGGCTTTAGTGTCATCCTCCCTATCGGATAAAGTTGACACACGAATATCACTGGATCAAAATTCGAATTCAATTCCATTTATAGAATTGAACAATTAAGTTTTTCAAAGCAATGCCTAATCTGTCTTTCAAAGACTAATTTCAACTCGACTCATTCTCACCCCGGGGAGTGGAATGGAGCCAAAGCGCTTGGTTATGTCGATGACACAGATTAGAGACATTCGAGTCATTTGATGGCTAGATCGATTGTCTGGTTGGCTCCCTCACTTTGTGAGAGATAGGGCTCAATTGCATGATTGATCGCTGGTTAGAAACTTCGAGTTTCACTTACGAGATATCAAGCTTTGATTAATGAGATTGTGAAATTTAATAAATGTAAGAGTCAATTGACAAAGTTGTTTGTTTTAGTAAACGTCCACACTATCGTGGCTTGCTAAATGGAAACGGTACTTTGGGTTAATTGAGACTCTATGACATTTAGATAAATGGAATTCATGATTTACATGTTTTTGTGCTACTTTTCCTATAATGTTTTGTGTCGTCTCATGCCATTTTGTGTCATTCTTGTGCATCATTCTCATGATTATCGGTAGGTTTGACGTTTTGTGGAGTGTGTAGGTGTATGATCATGTTCAATGCGAAAACGAGCAAAAACGAGTTGAAAAACGGTAAATTGATTTGACCGACCACCTATCGTGATTGCGCTGAAAACTTGGCCACTTTGGTTCTCCCAACTCCGACAACCTAAAAACACCATCCATACATGGTCGGAAAGATCTTGAAATCCTCTACATGGTCCTACCAGGTTGTTGTCATGGTTCCCCGTCATAAAGCCGGAATTCATGGGTTTCCAGCCCAGTATGCAGCTGCCCCGGGGTGTATGTGCAGCAAACTTGGAGAGCTTGGTTCTCCCAGATCCGACCACATACATGCATGGTCCATACCTTGTCGGAAAGATCTCGAAGATTTGTACGAGGCCCTGCACTTTTATTATCATATATCCCAGTGATATAGTCACAGTACTTGAGTTTCCAGACCAGTACGCAGCTGCCCGGAGTGTATGCGCAGCAAATTTGGAGAGCTTGGGTCTCCCAACTCAGACTACCTATACCAATGATCTATAGCTCTACGGAAAGCCCTTGGAGTGCTCTACATGGCCCAACCATCCAAGCGCTCGCTCGCGACCACCACTAGGCGATCGCTCGATGACCAGGCGCTCGCTTGGCCCTAACTTCAGAGAACCTGTTTTTGCACCAAGCGCCCGCTCCCCTACCGGGCGGTCGCCTGCCTCCTGCCGCGCGCGAGCGCCTCCTGCCCTCAGGCGCTCGCCTGCCCCGTTTCAGCCAGATTTGACCCGTTTTGACCCCCGATTTCCAAGACTACTTATTAGGTTTTTGAACCTAGGTTTGACACACATCATCACGCCCGTTTTTGGAGACTTGGAGACTAGGCTTAGGGTACTTTTTCACATGGAGATTGTTAAAATCAAATTGCTCGGATCATCTATAGTGTAGCTTGATTTCGTTTGTTTGAATTCTCATTCAAATTCTAGTAAGCTTTATTTTTAATTTAGTTTGATATAATACTTATGCTTTTTTATTCAATTGTTCTTCTATTCCAATTATTCAACATGAATTTCTTGCTTTTTGATTGCTTGTTCTTGTTCAATATCCATATGAGTAGCTAATTTTCTCGCTAAGGTTAGGGGGATTTAAACATGAATTAGGGTTAGAGATTTACGATCGCATTCAAAGTGTTTGATTAAATGCCAACTTGATTTTTAATGCTTGTATGAGGCATAGGAGCAATTACAAGACTTAGGTAATCGAATATCCTAAAATCTACCGGAAACGGACGTTTTAGTTTTGAATTGCATCTCGTAAATTGACGATCCAATATTAGTGTTTGATGAACCCAAAACCTTAGTCTCTCTCTTTATTAATTAAATCTAGTTAATTGTTTCTTGATTATTTTTAGCATTTTATTTCTTAGATAATTAGTTTAAAACAAAAACTCAAACTTTGCATTATGCTATATCCCTTTCTTTCTTCTCGTTGCAAACAAATAAACAAGAATACGTGCCGATAGTAGTGTTCCTCGTGAGATCGACTCGGGCGAATTGCTTCGGCAATAAGTTCGATTTATTTTTATTTGATTTTTGACGCACTACAACGTCTTTGTCAAATTGGCGCCGTTGCCGGGGAACACTTTAGGCACTAGTATTAGTGTTTTAGTGTTTGTAACTTTCTTTTTCTTTTTCTTTTTTTTGATATGAGTATTATTTTTCCCACCGGTGCGTTTAATGTTTTTGTCAAGTGTTTGTGTTAGAAGTGATGAATACATATGATAACTATCCGTGGGAGTTCACAAGGCCTCAGACGAGCACATACTACGAGCCTCCCCAATATAACACGACAACACATTTTGGCTATCAGTCTCAGGCATTCAGTCCGGAGTGGGATTCTCAATCGAGTTATTATTTTGATCCACCTCACCAACAATGGGCTCAACAACAATGGCCTCCTCAGAACATGATGGACCCTCCACATTATTCTATGCAACCTGAGCCTCCATACAAACCATCACTGGATGAAGTTTTTCAGGATTTCATGCAAACGGCCAACCACATAATGAAATCAAATGAAGCGGCGACGAGAGCGAATGAAGTGGCGATGGCCAGAAATGTTGAAGAAAATTTGGCCTACCCTCCACCATATTCGATGCAACCGGAGCCACCGTGCAATCCATCTTTTGATGAAATTTTTCACGATTTCATGCAATCGACCGAACAGATAATGAAAGCAAATGAAGAGGCAATGGCAAAAAGGGAAGAAACAGAGAAAATGTCAATTGTTTTCGATGATGAGATATTTATGTTATCTACCCCAATGCACGAGTGGGAACAAGATGAAGAAAATCATACGCGCCATTTGACGGAAGTCCAGGCCCTCGCGATTCTCCAAGGTGACTACGAAGATGAGGATGTAGAACCAAATGAGGTCGAGTCCAAAGTGGAGCATGTGTACCTCGATGAATTACATTTGGAGGAAGATGACGAAAAAGAGACGATAGAGAGCATGATGCTAGAGGGAATGACACCAACAAAAATGTCACACAAAGCCGAAGACCCATACAAATCGTCCATTCCACCCACTAGACAACTAGAGCAAGAAACAATGATCATCAATATAGTGGTTGATAATGAAGACGGGGAGCTCTCGATGCTAGATACATCTCTTGAATCCGAATGTTCAAATATTTATGCCTCGAGTGACGATGATGAGGAGGTAGAGGATATGTTTCCCGAGCATGCATGTATAATCCAATCACCCTCTCTCTCTCACAGTGATTTAGGGGATAACAAATCAGAACTTCCTCGTCCCTCACTCGACATGAACGACCTTATGTATGTTGAGGAGTCAAAGGTGAAACGTGCTCTTCACCCACCCAAGCCGCATGATCCAGGTATTTTCAAATTTAATTTCGCTTTTGGTGGGGATGAAACATCTCTTGGTAAGGTAGATTATAAAGGGTGTATTAATGTGTTTGATGTCTATACTAAAAATGGTTTTTACACTAATGCTACTTACCCCTTGGCTGAGATGATTTTCTTGCATAAACATAGTTCTATATTTTTACATGTTGATGAGATGGAGAAACAAGACTTTTGTGATGACATTGGTATAGGTGCGGTGGCACTCTTGGAGTTTCAAAACAAAAATAAGTCACTCCCACAACAATTAGAACGTAAGGGCTTATCAAAACAATGGAAATACGTATACATAGAAGAGAAGACAAATGAGATGATGAGCCTCATTAGGGCTCCTCATTGATGAAAGATTAGCCAAGCTCGAGACGTTAAACAAGCGTCGCGTGGAGGCCAATCCACGGACCGTGCTGCTCTTTCGGTTCCCAAAATGAGTGCCACGTGGGGGCCTTCCCACGATTGCATATGGGCTGGATTGAGATGACAGAAGGAGTCGACATCACTGTTTGCAACTTCTTACCCTTCCTCTTTTTATGCTTGTTATGTATATTACATTTTCTTAGGTAGTTTTAATTTTTGTTTGAACATGTTTTTGTTTCTCCCTTGCCTGAAATTTGCTTGCTGGTGTGTTTTACATTGAGGACAATGTATATTTCAAGTGTGGGGGGGTAGCTTTGCATGTTCTTAGGGTAACCCGTTGTTTCGCGAGGTTTGTTGGGGTTATAGTAGTCTTCAAACGTCGTTTATGTTGTGTCTTTTGCTATGTTTTGTCTTGCTGATCACCCCTCCCCATTTGGCACAATTGCGGTATAGTTGTTAGAAGCATGTGCTAGGCAATATAGGCTTCGATTTACACATAGTTGAATTCAGGGCTTCATCAGGATGATAATGACGAGTTGATTAATTGTGGGTCCTACACTTAGGATTTGCTACATAGGGAGAGCTGTGTTTTTCATGACATCGGTTAGGCACGAGTATTAAGTGGATCGAGTTCATTGATTGTTTGGCCGAGTTATACACGAGGATTCTACTTTGATCGTCTCTCTTATTAGTAGTGTGTGGCTTAGCTATATATAGGTATTATTCGCAACCGGACGCAAAAACAGAAGACGTTCGAAAATTTTAGTTGCGTATGAAAAAAAAAAAGGGCCGGCAGCCGAGCTAGTAAGAAAAAAATAAATGGTTCGAAAAATCCCGTTGCCGAGAGAAAAAATAAAAAAAAAAAAAAAAAAAAAAAAAGCAAATAAAAAAAAGCAAAATAAAATAATAATAGTAGTATATGTATTAATATTAGTAGAGCAGCCACACTGCTTATACGAGAACGATGAGTATGGGAAACCACACTAGGATACTCGAGTGACCCTCGACTGTTTACACCTAGTGAATATTGCCTCACTTGATTAACTTGGCTAGAGATTTATGTGGCTTTGTTTACTTGTGCTCGTTGTTGATATTGGTGGAGTGGAGTCATGGTTTGAACTGTGGGGATTTGAATACTTGAGGGACACTCATTAGTTGGTTCAGATTTGTCGATTGTGAATGACTTGAATTCCCTTATGGTTGATTGTTTGTCTTGAGCTTAATCGATGCTTGGTTCGTACTGTATACCGTGATTATTTGCTTGAGGACAAGCAAAGAGCTAAGTGTGGGGGAGTTGATTTACATGTTTTTGTGCTACTTTTCCTATAATGTTTTGTGTCGTCTCATGCCATTTTGTGTCATTCTTGTGCATCATTCTCATGATTATCGGTAGGTTTGACGTTTTGTGGAGTGTGTAGGTGTATGATCATGTTCAATGCGAAAACGAGCAAAAACGAGTTGAAAAACGGTAAATTGATTTGACCGACCACCTATCGTGATTGCGCTGAAAACTTGGCCACTTTGGTTCTCCCAACTCCGACAACCTAAAAACACCATCCATACATGGTCGGAAAGATCTTGAAATCCTCTACATGGTCCTACCAGGTTGTTGTCATGGTTCCCCGTCATTAAGCCGGAATTCATGGGTTTCCAGCCCAGTATGCAGCTGCCCCGGGGTGTATGTGCAGCAAACTTGGAGAGCTTGGTTCTCCCAGATCCGACCACATAAATGCATGGTCCATACCTTGTCGGAAAGCTCTCGAAGAGTTGTACGAGGCCCTGCACTTTTATTATCATATATCCCAGTGATATAGTCACAGTACTTGAGTTTCCAGACCAGTACGCAGCTGCCCGGAGTGTATGCGCAGCAAATTTGGAGAGCTTGGGTCTACCAACTCAGACCACCTATACCAATGATCTATAGCTCTACGGAAAGCCCTTGGAGTGCTCTACATGGCCCAGCCATCCAAGCGCTCGATCGCGACCACCACTAGGCGAGCGCTCGATGACCAGGCGCTCGCTTGGCCCTAACTTCAGAGAACCTGTTTTTGCACCAAGCGCCCGCTCCCCTACCGGGCGGTCGCCTGCCTCCTGCCGCGCGCGAGCGCCTCCTGCCCTCAGGCGCTCGCCTGCCCCGTTTCAGCCAGATTTGACCCGTTTTTACCCCCGATTTCCAAGACTACTTATTAGGTTTTTGAACCTAGGTTTGACACACATCATCACGCCCGTTTTTGGAGACTTGGAGACTAGGCTTAGGGTACTTTTTCACATGGAGATTGTTAAAATCAAATTGCTCGGATCATCTACAGTGTAGCTTGATTTCGTTTGTTTGAATTCTCATTCAAATTCTAGTAAGCTTTATTTTTAATTTAGTTTGATATAATACTTATGCTTTTTTATTCAATTGTTCTTCTATTCCAATTATTCAACATGAATTTCTTGCTTTTTGATTGCTTGTTCTTGTTCAATATCCATATGAGTAGCTAATTTTCTCGCTAAGGTTAGGGGGATTTAAACATGAATTAGGGTTAGAGATTTACGATCGCATTCAAAGTGTTTGATTAAATGCCAACTTGATTTTTAATGCTTGTATGAGGCATAGGAGCAATTACAAGACTTAGGTAATCGAATATCCTAAAATCTACCGGAAACGGACGTTTTAGTTTTGAATTGCATCTCGTAAATTGACGATCCAATATTAGTGTTTGATGAACCCAAAACCTTAGTCTCTCTCTTTATTAATTAAATCTAGTTAATTGTTTCTTGATTATTTTTAGCATTTTATTTCTTAGATAATTAGTTTAAAACAAAAACTCAAACTTTGCATTATGCTATATCCCTTTCTTTCTTCTCGTTGCAAACAAATAAACAAGAATACGTGCCGATAGTAGTGTTCCTCGTGAGATCGACTCGGGCGAATTGCTTCGGCAATAAGTTCGATTTATTTTTATTTGATTTTTGACGCACTACAACGTCTTTGTCAATTCAATTAACAAGGTTGTTTGTTTAGTAAACGCCCACACTATCGTGGCTTACTAGACGGAAACGGAACTTTGGGTTAATTGAGGCTCGACAGTTATAGGAAATCGTAAAGGGACCGCATGTCAACGTAAACGTCCACACTAACGTGGCTTGCGGTGGGCGTGTAGTTTCCGAGCGGTTAACTTAGTACTGAGAAATGGTATACACTTAGGTACGCTTTACAGTATCCTCCCCATCGGAGTCACTGCTGTAATGATGTACGACCGAAGTAAAAGTCCAGTTATAAAATCGTTTGGACTAGTATACGTCCACATGAACGTGGCATACTAGTCTGATGGGATTTTAGGATTGATTGGTAAATTTAATGATATTAATTAAGGGAGTTAATATCGAATTAAATTTGACAGTTTGATTTGTCTCTTTTATAGATATGGCACTTAACCCGCTGTCTATACTAAAAGAAAACAAGCTCACTGGTCCGAATGATAATGATTGGAATGGAAACTTGGACATTGTCCAGACTATTAAAACTTCTACTCCCACTGAAGTCTTAACTGATGAGGACATTAAGGATGAACTCAGGAAGATGTTAAGACATAGTGCGGAAGCCGGACAAGAGGTGATTAATTTACTCAAGAAATTCGGTCCTCTTATGGAATTACTTAAAAATGATTCCAAAAGAATGGAATTTGTGAGTGAGTTAAGAAAATCACAAGTGCTTGCGGCTATGAAGTTGGATCTTCCTGGCCCTCCGGGGACTAAGAGGAAGAAGAAACAAGGACGGAAACCCAGTGGACCCAGAAATGGTGGACCACAGAATGGAGTGAACAAGCCCAAGGGCAAGTGTTTCCGTTGCAAGCAGTCTGGACATTGGAAGTCGAATTGTCCTCTCAGACAAGGAGGTACGAACTTTTCCTTAGTCACTGAAACATGTTTAGCGGTGTTATCCACCGGTACCTGGTGTGTGGATACGGGAGCCACTGATCATGTCTGCAATTCTTTGCAGGGGTTCCAGGAAACCCGGCGGCTTAGAGAGGGGGAGATCACTATCTACATGGGCAACGCGACGAAAGTGGCGGCTGTTGCAGTGGGAGATATTTATTTATCTTTTAATAATAAAGTTTTAGTATTGAATAATTGTCTTTATGTACCGAATTTTAGAAAGAACCTTGTTTCGGTTTCTAAATTGGTTTTGAATAAATATTCTGTTTCTTTTGATAGTTCTGTTATTATCAAAAAGAATGGTGAGTATATATGTTCTGGTACATTGATAGGCAACTTATATATACTGAATCCTGATTATTCCACGATGCAACGAGTAGAGTCAAATAATACATCTAGTACCAATAAGAGAAAGGAGCCTTCTAGAATGAATCAAAAGTACTTATGGCATCTTAGGCTAGGTCATATTAACTTGGGTAGGATTCAAAGGTTGATAACTGATGGAATACTCAGTGGTGTGAAAGATGAGGACTTTCCAACCTGCGAATCATGCCTGGAAGGAAAAATGACCAAGCGACCCTTTAGTGATAAGGGGTATAGATCCAAGGAAGTACTGGAATTGATTCACTCTGATTTGTGCGGGCCTTTATCTGTCCAAGCGAGAGGAGGTTATGAATATTTCGTAACCTTCACTGATGATTACTCAAGGTATGGTTTTATATACCTGATGCGCCGCAAGAGCGAGTGCTTTGACAAGTTCAAGGAGTACAAAGCTCTTGTGGAGAACCTTCATGGTAAAACCATAAAGACTCTACGATCTGATCGTGGAGGAGAGTACCTCTCGGGAGAGTTTAAGGCGTACTTATTAGAGAATGGGATTGATTCCCAGATGACTGCACCATACACGCCCCAGCAGAATGGTGTAGCAGAAAGAAGGAATAGGACTCTTATGGAAATGGTAAGATCTATGATGAGTTATTCAGAACTACCAGTTTCGTTCTGGGGATATGCCTTGGAAACAGCGGCGTATATCCTGAACTTAGTTCCTTCCAAATCAGTCCCTAAGACGCCCTCGGAATTGTGGACCGGGCGAAAGCCAAATTTGAAACACATTCGGGTCTGGGGTTGTCCAGCACATGTGCTGAAGCATGGGGCTGATAAGTTGGAATCTCGTTCAGATATTCGGTTGTTTATAGGATATCCTAGAGGAACGAAAGGTGGTCTATTTTATAGTCCTAAGGACCAGAAGATCGTTGTTAGCACCAACGCTCGGTTCTTGGAAGAGGATTATATAATGGATCACAAGCCCAAGAGTGAGATAATACTAAACGAACTGAGAGGGGACGATCAAGGCTTAGATCCAACCGAACCGGGTGATACGCCACCACAGTCTGCACCTGTAGTTACTGAGGTTACACCGGAGCCTCGTCGTAGTGGGAGGGTTGTTCGACAACCCGATAGGTTCATGTTTATAGGTGAGTCTTCGGACTTGTTACCTGGAGAACATGAAGCCGATCCCTGGACCTATGGCGAGGCGCTTAAAGATCAAGATGCTCAGTCTTGGCAAAAAGCGATGAAATCTGAGATTGAATCAATGGATTCAAATCAGGTCTGGAATCTTGTAGCACCGCCCAAAGGTGTAAAAGCCATTGGTTGCAAGTGGGTGTACAAGAGGAAAATAGGGTCTGACGGGAAGGTTGAAACCTTCAAGGCTAGGCTTGTTGCGAAAAGGGTATACTCAGAAACAAGGGATCGATTATGAGGAAACTTTTTCGCCGGTAGCTATGCTAAAGTCGATCCGGATTCTTTTGTCTATAGCATCTTATATGGATTATGAGGTGTGGCAAATGGACGTCAAGACAACATTCTTGAATGGGAATCTTGACGAGACCATTTACATGAGACAGCCAGAAGGTTTCATTAAGAAAGGCCAAGAGCATCTAGTGTGTAAGCTAAACCGATCCATTTATGGATTGAAGCAAGCTTCTAGATCTTGGAACATGCGGTTTGATGAGGTTATCCAGTCTTATGGATTCATTCAAAGCATGGACGAGTCGTGTGTATACCGGAGATGTGACGGAAACAGTGTGGCGTTTCTCGTGCTTTATGTAGACGACATCCTTCTAATTGGCAACAATGTGAAGATGTTGTCGGACATAAAGGGATGGTTGTCCAAGCAATTCGATATGAAAGACTTAGGACAAGTTGGGCATGTTCTTGGGATCAAGGTTATAAGGGATCGCCGGAAAAGAACATTGAGCTTGTCCCAGGCTTCATATATTGATACGATTCTGGCTCGTTTCAACATGCAGAATTCCAAGAGAGGTGCTCAACCTTTCTGCCATGGAATTCATCTATCTAAAGACATGTGTCCCAAAACACAAAAGGAGATAGATTACATGAAGAAGGTTCCTTATGCTTCGGCAGTAGGAAGTCTAATGTATGCCATGTTGTGCACGAGGCCTGATATCTGTTATGCCGTGGGCATGGTAGCTAGATATCAGAGTAACCCTGGACAGGGTCACTGGACTGCTGTAAAGAACATACTTAAGTACCTGCGAAGGACTAGGAATTATGTTCTGAGTTACAAAGCGTCCGAGTTGATTCCTATTGGTTACACAGACTCGGATTTCCAATCTGATAAGGATCAGCGAAAGTCTACATCAGGCTATGTGTTCACATTGGGAGGTGGAGCAGTCTCATGGAAGAGTGTTAAGCAGAAATGCATTTCGGACTCTACCATGGAAGCCGAATATGTAGCAGCCTCTGAGGCAGCTAAAGAATCGGTGTGGCTCCGGAACTTCCTTATGGACTTGGATGTGGTTCCTAAAATGCCTAGAGCTATCACAATTTATTGTGACAATAGCGGTGCAGTGGCAAATGCAAAGGAACCACGAGCCCACAATGCGAGTAAACACATAGATCGCAAGTACCACCTGATTAGAGACATCGTCAGGAGAGGCGATGCGGTTGTCACCAAGATTGCATCAGCGGATAACCTGGCTGACCCCTTTACGAAGGCACTTCCAGCGGAAGCGTTCAAGAGACACGTGAAGGGGATGGGTATCGCATGTATGGTAGAGGGCAACTAGAGATTTAGTATAAGTGGGAGATTGATGGAGTTATATTCTAAATGTCTAGTTTAGTGACAATATGGAACTCCTTATCTGTGTTTTACATTATCTATTAATCAAACTGTCGGCATTTTTGTCTATCTTGTACTTGAATGCAATAGTCCTAGATATATAAGTTGTAGACAGTATGGCGTGAGGAGACACGCGGAAGATCATACTGTCGGTTACTCGTATACTATCGAACAGAAGCTCACGACTTAGATGGACAGGGACAATCCATCGGTACGTCGTAGTGTGACTGGGTAATAGTTGGTCTTGACTATTATGTTACACTTGTACACTTGGTGTATTGAGCAGGACCACGGGAGGGCGTTCGATTTATACTAATCGACGTAATCGAACTAGACCTCAGAGATTACGGATATACGAATTCCTAATCCCTATATAATTATAGGTGCGTGTGTCCAATTCTCAGTTCTTTAACTTGCCAATGAGTGAGACTAATTGATTAGTCGAGATACTCGGTAAATTGGGAATCGTAATTGTACACACGGCATGCTATAGATTATAGACAGGAAACCGTGTCCCGTTTATCGGGTTGATAACGTCCCCGAGATGAGCTCATAAAGTTTATCATGTAAACCCTGCAGGTGGATTTGTTCCACATGATAATAAGGATGAGTGGTACTAGTCTCGGATAACAAGAGACGAATTAATTTAATTATTAGTAATTAAATAAATTCGTGGACGTTCGATATCTTAAACACGGGGAAAGTCGTATATGTAATTTCGGCGGATTTATTATTGTTGAAATAATATTAAAATTAATTTCGGGAATTCAATTATTATTTTATAGTGGAGTTAATAATAATTAAAATTGGAATTGATTAATTAAGGAATTGCGTTTACGTATTCCAAGTTAATTAATATTTCAATTTAGCCCTTAATTAATTTATCCTTAGGTCCCTAACGTAGCTCTATATAAACCCCCTCCCTTACCCTCTCTTAACCTACAATTCGCCGCAACATTTATTTTTGCTGAGAAAAATAATTGCGTTAGCGCAAATATATTTTTCACTGTAAAAATAAAAAGGTTAACGCAAATAAAAGTTTTATTCTCTCATTGAGAATAATCATTCGGAGGTTGAGATAGAGAGCGTATAGACGGGAGAACTCCAGCGGATCGTTGCCCACACAACGGTTGGAGACGGGATCGGAGAATACGTTAGAAGCTCTAAGGTCTCAACAATCGACCGAGAAGGTATGAGATCGGAACTTCTTTTTCCGCAATTTTTCGATCTAAAATTACCTCGTTGATCATACATGAACGTAGATCGGGTTGCATTCCTCGACTACTGGGGGTTCTAGGAAACCCCGGAACCCGATCTACGTTCATGTATGATCAACGAGGTAATTTTAGATCGAATAATTGCGGAAAAAGAAGTTCCGATCTCATACCTTCTCGGTCGATTGTTGAGACCTTAGAGCTTCTAACGTATTCTCCGATCCCGTCTCCAACCGTTGTGTGGGCAACGATCCGCTGGAGTTCTCCCGTCTATACGCTCTCTATCTCAACCTCCGAATGATTATTCTCAATGAGAGAATAAAACTTTTATTTGCGTTAACCTTTTTATTTTTACAGTGAAAAATATATTTGCGCTAACGCAATTATTTTTCTCAGCAAAAATAAATGTTGCGGCGAATTGTAGGTCTAAGAGAGGGTAAGGGAGGGGGTTTATATAGAGCTACGTTAGGGACCTAAGGATAAATTAATTAAGGGCTAAATTGAAATATTAATTAACTTGGAATACGTAAACGCAATTCCTTAATTAATCAATTCCAATTTTAATTATTATTAACTCCACTATAAAATAATAATTGAATTCCCGAAATTAATTTTAATATTATTTCAACAATAATAAATCCGCCGAAATTACATATACGACTTTCCCCGTGTTTAAGATATCGAACGTCCACGAATTTATTTAATTACTAATAATTAAATTAATTCGTCTCTTGTTATCCGAGACTAGTACCACTCATCCTTATTATCATGTGGAACAAATCCACCTGCAGGGTTTACATGATAAACTTTATGAGCTCATCTCGGGGACGTTATCAACCCGATAAACGGGACACGGTTTCCTGTCTATAATCTATAGCATGCCGTGTGTACAATTACGATTCCCAATTTACCGAGTATCTCGACTAATCAATTAGTCTCACTCATTGGCAAGTTAAAGAACTGAGAATTGGACACACGCACCTATAATTATATAGGGATTAGGAATTCGTATATCCGTAATCTCTGAGGTCTAGTTCGATTACGTCGATTAGTATAAATCGAACGCCCTCCCGTGGTCCTGCTCAATACACCAAGTGTACTAGTGTAACATAATAGTCAAGACCAACTATTACCCAGTCACACTACGACGTACCGATGGATTGTCCCTGTCCATCTAAGTCGTGAGCTTCTGTTCGATAGTATACGAGTAACCGACAGTATGATCTTCCGCGTGTCTCCTCACGCCATACTGTCTACAACGTATATATCTAGGACTATTGCATTCAAGTACAAGAAAGACAAAAATGCCGACAGGTTGATTATTAGATAATGTAAAACACAGATAAGGAGTTCCATATTGTCACTAAACTAGACATTTAGAATATAACTCCATCAATCTCCCACTTATACTAAATCTCTAGTTGCCCTCTACCATACATCCGATACCCATCCCCTTCACGTGTCTCTTGAACGCTTCCGCTGGAAGTGCCTTCGTAAAGGGGTCAGCCAGGTTATCCGCTGATGCAATCTTGGTGACAACCGCATCGCCTCTCCTGACGATGTCTCTAATCAGGTGGTACTTGCGATCTATGTGTTTACTCGCATTGTGGGCTCGTGGTTCCTTTGCATTTGCCACTGCACCGCTATTGTCACAATAAATTGTGATAGCTCTAGGCATTTTAGGAACCACATCCAAGTCCATAAGGAAGTTCCGGAGCCACACCGATTCTTTAGCTGCCTCAGAGGCTGCTACATATTCGGCTTCCATGGTAGAGTCCGAAATGCATTTCTGCTTAACACTCTTCCATGAGACTGCCCCACCTCCCAATGTGAACACATAGCCTGATGTAGACTTTCGCTGATCCTTATCAGATTGGAAATCCGAGTCTGTGTAACCAATAGGAATCAACTCGGACGCTTTGTAACTCAGAACATAATTCCTAGTCCTTCGCAGGTACTTAAGTATGTTCTTTACAGCAGTCCAGTGACCCTGTCCAGGGTTACTCTGATATCTAGCTACCATGCCCACGGCATAGCAGATATCAGGTCTCGTGCACAACATGGCATACATTAGACTTCCTACTGCCGAAGCATAAGGAACCTTCTTCATGTAATCTATCTCCTTTTGTGTTTTGGGACACATGTCTTTAGATAGATGAATTCCATGGCAGAAAGGTTGAGCACCTCTCTTGGAATTCTGCATGTTGAAACGAGCCAGAATCGTATCAATATATGAAGCCTGGGACAAGCTTAATGTTCTTTTCCGGCGATCCCTTATAACCTTGATCCCAAGAACATGCCCAACTTGTCCTAAGTCTTTCATATCGAATTGCTTGGACAACCATCCCTTTATGTCCGACAACATCTTCACATTGTTGCCAATTAGAAGGATGTCGTCTACATAAAGCACGAGAAACGCCACACTGTTTCCGTCACTTCTCCGGTATACACACGACTCGTCCATGCTTTGAATGAATCCATAAGACTGGATAACCTCATCAAACCGCATGTTCCAAGATCTAGAAGCTTGCTTCAATCCATAAATGGATCGGTTTAGCTTACACACTAGATGCTCTTGGCCTTTCTTGATGAAACCTTCTGGCTGTCTCATGTAAATGGTCTCGTCAAGATTCCCATTCAAGAATGTTGTCTTGACGTCCATTTGCCACACCTCATAATCCATATAAGATGCTATAGACAAAAGAATCCGGATCGACTTTAGCATAGCTACCGGCGAAAAGGTTTCCTCATAATCGATCCCTTCTTTCTGAGTATACCCTTTCGCAACAAGCCTAGCCTTGAAGGTTTCAACCTTCCCGTCAGACCCTCTTTTCCTCTTGTACACCCACTTGCAACCAATGGCTTTTACACCTTTGGGCGGTGCTACAAGATCCCAGACCTGATTTGAATCCATAGATTCAATCTCAGATTTCATCGCCTTTTGCCAAGACTGAGCATCTTGATCTTTAAGCGCCTCGTCGTATGTCCATGGATCGGCTTCATGTTCTCCAGGTAACAAGTCCGAAGACTCACCTATAAACATGAACCTGTCGGGTTGTCGAACAACCCTCCCACTACGACGACGCTCCGGTGTAACCTCAGTAACTACAGGTGCAGACTGTGGTGGCGTATCACCCGGTTGGGTTGGATTTAAGCCTTGATCGTTCCCTCTACGTTCGTTAAGTATTATCTCACTATTGGGCTTGTGGTCCATTATATAATCCTCTTCCAAGAACCGAGCGTTGGTGCTAACAACGATCTTCTGGTCCTTAGGACTATAAAATAGACCACCTTTCGTTCCTCTAGGATATCCTATAAACAACCGAATATCTGAACGTGACTCCAACTTATCAGCCCCGTGCTTCAGCACATGTGCTGGACAACCCCAGATCCGAATGTGTTTCAAGTTTGGCTTACGCCCGGTCCACAATTCCGAGGGTGTCTTAGGGACTGATTTGGAAGGAACTAAGTTCAAGATATAAGTCACTGTTTCCAAGGCATATCCCCAGAACGAAACTGGTAGTTCTGAGTAACTCATCATAGATCTTACCATTTCCATAAGAGTCCTATTCCTTCTTTCTGCTACACCATTCTGCTGGGGCGTGTATGGTGCAGTCATCTGGGAGTCAATCCCATTCTCTAATAAGTACGCCTTAAACTCTCCCGAGAGGTACTCTCCTCCACGATCAGATCGTAGAGTCTTTATGGTTTTACCATGAAGGTTCTCCACAAGAGCTTTGTACTCCTTGAACTTGTCAAAGCACTCGCTCTTGCGGCGCATCAGGTATATAAAACCATACCTTGAGTAATCATCAGTGAAGGTTACGAAATATTCATAACCTCCTCTCGCTTGGACAGATAAAGGCCCGCAAAAATCAGAGTGAATCAATTCCAGTACTTCCTTGGATCTATACCCCTTATCACTAAAGGGTCGCTTGGTCATTTTTCCTTCCAGGCATGATTCGCAGGTTGGAAAGTCCTCATCTTTCACACCACTGAGTATTCCATCAGTTATCAACCTTTGAATCCTACCCAAGTTAATATGACCTAGCCTAAGATGCCATAAGTACTTTTGATTCATTCTAGAAGGCTCCTTTCTCTTATTGGTACTAGATGTATTATTTGACTCTACTCGTTGCATCGTGGAATAATCAGGATTCAGTATATATAAGTTGCCTATCAATGTACCAGAACATATATACTCACCATTCTTTTTGATAATAACAGAACTATCAAAAGAAACAGAATATTTATTCAAAACCAATTTAGAAACCGAAACAAGGTTCTTTCTAAAATTCGGTACATAAAGACAATTATTCAATACTAAAACTTTATTATTAAAAGATAAATAAATATCTCCCACTGCAACAGCCGCCACTTTCGTCGCGTTGCCCATGTAGATAGTGATCTCCCCCTCTCTAAGCCGCCGGGTTTCCTGGAACCCCTGCAAAGAATTGCAGACATGATCAGTGGCTCCCGTATCCACACACCAGGTACCGGTGGATAACACCGCTAAACATGTTTCAGTGACTAAGGAAAAGTTCATACCTCCTTGTCTGAGAGGACAATTAGACTTCCAATGTCCAGACTGCTTGCAACGGAAACACTTGCCCTTAGGCTGGTTCACTCCAATCTGTGGTCCACCATTTCTGGGTCCACTGGGTTTCCGTTGCTGCCTCTTCTTTCTTTTGCCGCCCGGAGGCCTAGAAAGATCCAACTTCATAGCCGCAAGCACTTGTGATTTTCTTAACTCACTCACAAATTCCATTCTTTTGGAATCATTTTTAAGTAATTCCATAAGAGGACCGAATTTCTTGAGTAAATTAATCACCTCTTGTCCGGCTTCCGCACTATGTCTTAACATCTTCCTGAGTTCATCCTTAATGTCCTCATCAGTTAAGACTTCAGTGGGAGTAGAAGTTTTAATAGTCTGGACAATGTCCAAGTTTCCATTCCAATCATTATCATTCGGACCAGTGAGCTTGTTTTCTTTTAGTATAGACAGCGGGTTAAGTGCCATATCTATAAAAGAGACAAATCAAACTGTCAAATTTAATTCGATATTAACTCCCTTAATTAATATCATTAAATTTACCAATCAATCCTAAAATCCCATCAGACTAGTATGCCACGTTCATGTGGACGTATACTAGTCCAAACGATTTTATAACTGGACTTTTACTTCGGTCGTACATCATTACAGCAGTGACTCCAATGGGGAGGATACTGTAAAGCGTACCTAAGTGTATACCATTTCTCAGTACTAAGTTAACCGCTCGGAAACTACACGCCCACCGCAAGCCACGTTAGTGTGGACGTTTACGTTGACATGCGGTCCCTTTACGATTTCCTATAACTGTCGAGCCTCAATTAACCCAAAGTTCCGTTTCCGTCTAGTAAGCCACGATAGTGTGGGCGTTTACTAAACAAACAACCTTGTTAATTGAATTCCATTTATCTAAATGTCATAGAGTCTCAATTAACCCAAAGTACCGTTTCCATTTAGCAAGCCACGATAGTGTGGACGTTTACTAAAACAAACAACTTTGTCAATTGACTCTTACATTTATTAAATTTCACAATCTCATTAATCAAAGCTTGATATCTCGTAAGTGAAACTCGAAGTTTCTAACCAGCGATCAATCATGCAATTGAGCCCTATCTCTCATAAAGTGAGGGAGCCAACCAGACAATCGATCTAGCCATCAAATGACTCGAATGTCTCTAATCTGTGTCATCGACATAACCAAGCGCTTTGGCTCCATTCCACTCCCCGGGGTGAGAATGAGTCGAGTTGAAATTAGTCTTTGAAAGACAGATTAGGCATTGCTTTGAAAAACTTAATTGTTCAATTCTATAAATGGAATTGAATTCGAATTTTGATCCAGTGATATCCGTGTGTCAACTTTATCCGATAGGGAGGATGACACTAAAGCCAACTCGTAAGCGACACACATCACCATCAAAACAGAGAATGGAGACCGCGGGATTGTTTCCAATCCCTCTCCCACTTAGTATTTTACGAAAGGGATTAACAAGCATGCATATAATTTAAAGCATAATAAAAGCACGTTAAACACACAAGAAGCAATTAACGTGGCCCGATTATTATGGCCTTTAAAACTTTCGATGCACGTCTTCTCGGATCTTCGTCTCGTTGCTTGTCTCGGTCTCGATCCATCACCGACTTGTCTAAGGACCAAAAGACGAACTCCTCCCACTGGAGTATCATCCCGGGCCCTCGACAAGCGATCCGTGATGTCCGTCGAACCCCCACAAGCTGCTGCCAAGAAAACACCGAAACGGCGACCGCCGTTTGCTCTTCAGCAGCCGCGGGTTCGACTTCTCGACCCTCGTTCGTCCGGCCCTCGATCTCGTCTCGAATCACCAAGCAGCAGCAACATTACATATGTAAACTAACTACTTCCGGCATCGATCCTATACAGGAATGATCGATCCTATACACCCGGATAAAACGAAAAAACGAAAAACCCTAAACGACTCAACCCGTCGTTTTAAACTATTACAAACAAGCAACGTTAAAACCAAAAATCTCGACAATCCCGAGAGTTTAACACACCACAACATACAGTACAAAAAAAATTGACCATAATAATCGGGTGACCTGCAAAACAAACTCGCAAACAATACAAGAACGCATAACCGGCTCTGATACCAATTATTGGAAATCGACTACCCGGGATGCGTTCGTTCGATTGCTCGAACATCCGAACGATCCCAGTCGACATCCGAAGTCGCTACTTCGTTCGCCTTTCCAGCCCGTGCCCCAATTCACGCCCAGCCATTGCCCCGAAGGACAACCGCGCGAACCAAGCGGGCTGCCAGAAAAAAGCCAAAACGGCGGTCGCCATTTGGAAACGGCGGTCGCCGTTTCACCGCGAACAGCAACGCGACGTTGCTGTTCCGGGCTCGTTTCTGGGTCGTTTTTCCTCTTCCGACTACCAATCCGAAGGTCCTAGAACCCCCAGTAGTCGAGGAATGCAACCCACAACCCCGGAACCCGATCTACGTTCATGTATGATCAACGAGGTAATTTTAGATCGAATAATTGCGGAAAAAGAAGTTCCGATCTCATACCTTCTCGGTCGATTGTTGAGACCTTAGAGCTTCTAACGTATTCTCCGATCCCGTCTCCAACCGTTGTGTGGGCAACGATTCGCTGGAGTTCTCCCGTCTATACGCTCTCTATCTCAACCTCCGAATGATTATTCTCAATGAGAGAATAAAACTTTTATTTGCGTTAACCTTTTTATTTTTACAGTGAAAAATATATTTGCGCTAACGCAATTATTTTTCTCAGCAAAAATAAATGTTGCGGCGAATTGTAGGTCTAAGAGAGGGTAAGGGAGGGGGTTTATATAGAGCTACGTTAGGGACCTAAGGATAAATTAATTAAGGGCTAAATTGAAATATTAATTAACTTGGAATACGTAAACGCAATTCCTTAATTAATCAATTCCAATTTTAATTATTATTAACTCCACTATAAAATAATAATTGAATTCCCGAAATTAATTTTAATATTATTTCAACAATAATAAATCCGCCGAAATTACATATACGACTTTCCCCGTGTTTAAGATATCGAACGTCCACGAATTTATTTAATTACTAATAATTAAATTAATTCGTCTCTTGTTATCCGAGACTAGTACCACTCATCCTTATTATCATGTGGAACAAATCCACCTGCAGGGTTTACATGATAAACTTTATGAGCTCATCTCGGGGACGTTATCAACCCGATAAACGGGACACGGTTTCCTGTCTATAATCTATAGCATGCCGTGTGTACAATTACGATTCCCAATTTACCGAGTATCTTGACTAATCAATTAGTCTCACTCATTGGCAAGTTAAAGAACTGAGAATTGGACACACGCACCTATAATTATATAGGGATTAGGAATTCGTATATCCGTAATCTCTGAGGTCTAGTTCGATTACGTCGATTAGTATAAATCGAACGCCCTCCCGTGGTCCTGCTCAATACACCAAGTGTACTAGTGTAACATAATAGTCAAGACCAACTATTACCCAGTCACACTACGACGTACCGATGGATTGTCCCTGTCCATCTAAGTCGTGAGCTTCTGTTCGATAGTATACGAGTAACCGACAGTATGATCTTCCGCGTGTCTCCTCACGCCATACTGTCTACAACGTATATATCTAGGACTATTGCATTCAAGTACAAGAAAGACAAAAATGCCGACAGTTTGATTATTAGATAATGTAAAACACAGATAAGGAGTTCCATATTGTCACTAAACTAGACATTTAGAATATAACTCCATCATGAACATGATAAAATCAGTTCTTTCCTCAACAGTCGAGACATTAGTAGGTTCGGGAGAACAAAGCTCACTGAGTACAAACTTGTACTCTTTAACAGTCTAGGAAATGTCTAGATCTCTATTCCAATCAATACATTTAGGGACCAGTGAGTTAAATTCCTCAAGTATCACATAAAGTGGGTTCAAAGCCATCCATAATCTATGAGCACATATAACAACAAACAATCGATTTAATCTCCGATATTATCTATCTTAAATAATATCATTAAACCACTAATCACATCTAAAATCCCATCAGGTAAGGCAAGCCACGTTCGTGTGGACGTTTACCCACCCAAATGATTTAGCAATTAGATTTGCTTCGGTCATACATCACTTACAGCGTAACCTCGTTGGGAGGAATACTATAACGCGTATCTAAGTGTAAACCATTACTCAGTACTAAGGCGAATCGTTTAGAATTGTTACGTCACCGCAAGCCACGTTCGTGTGGACGTTTACGACAACTCGCAACCCTTCACAATTCCCTATAACTGTCTACATCAATTATTCTAAAATCCCATTCAGTATAGCAAGCCACGTTCGTGTGGACGTTTACTATACCAAAAAGATTTATATAATTTACTCCCAATTACTTGATCCATTCGATCTTGTAAATCAAGACGCGGAGAATCATAAGTGAAACTCGAAGTTTCTAACCAGTGATTCACCATGCGAACAACCCTATCTCTCATTAGATGAGGGAGCCGAGCAGACAATCGATCCATCTATAAAAGAATGGTACGAAGGTCTCTAATTTGTGTCCTCTACATGACCAAGTGGCTTTGGCTCCATTCCACTCCCCGGGGTGAGAATGAGTCGACTTGAAATCAGCTTTGGAAAGACAAATTAGGCATTGTTTGATAAACTTAATCAATGTTTCTTGTAAGAGGAATTACAAGAACTCTCCTCCAATAACTTATCTATATAAACTTCAAAAGTTTATAAAAGTCATCAAGAGAGCAGCAATGGAGACCATGGGTATGTTTCCATACCCTCTCCCACTTAGCTTTTTACAATAAAGGGATACGCTATCTAATGCATAATAAAATACACATAAGCATGCATACATGAAATAAAGCACATAGAATATTATCACATAATCAAAATAATACTAGAATATTATTTTCCGACTATTATGGCTTTATCGCATCTCCGTACGCATCTTCTAGTCTTCAGTCTTCGTTCTTGAATGCTCCATGTGACGAGAATATTAATCCCAATATTTAAATCTATTTATTTTCAATTAATCCAAAAGTTACTTAATTCGAAAATTAAGTCAATCGAATATATCAAAAATAAAATTAAATATTATTAATATTTTTATTTATTTTTATTTTCCTATCTAATTCTATTAAATCTCTAGAATCCCATCCAAGTCAAACTCGGAATATTCTAGAAGACTTCTATAATAGAATAAGGAAATAAAATAAATTAGGACTCCTAATCCTTTCCAAATTAATTCATTTCCTAATCTATTAAAAATTCCATAAAGGAATAATTAAATAGAAAAAAATAATTAAGGACCATTAAAACTTTCCAAATTAATTATTTTCCTAATCCATTAAAAATTCCATAAAGGAATAATTAAATAGGAAAAATAGATTAATTCTAAATTTATTCTTTTTCCTATTCCATGAAAATTCCCAAGAATAGGAATAATCAATAAGGAAAAATAAATTTATTCTAAATTTATTCTTTTCCTATTCCATGAGAATTCCCAAAATAGAAATACTCAAAATAGGAAAACCGAATAATTTAGGAAAGTTGGATCTTGGCGGGAGAGCACGGGTTGGGAGTCCCCGCGCCCCATCACCATCGACCGCGGCTCGAGGAGGAGCACCGCCGCCGTCCCAGCCCACGCGCCACCACCACTGTGGCAAGGCGTGGCCGAGAGCCTCGGGCAGCCCCCTTCTCACTTCGATCGATCGACCCTTCATGGGATTCGATCATGGGGTTGATCGATCCCCGGAATCCTCCCTCTCTTCGTCTCCTCCGTCACACGTCTTCTTCCGGCGGTCGTTTCGGCATCGAACCAACGTAAATAAATTACAAGAATTAAAATTACATTATCCGGTATCGATTCTATACATGAAATCGACCCTATATATTTTCCGGAAAAAATAGAACGTAATAATAAATCCTAAATTCGGTCAACCCCCGAATTTTTACTATTACAAGCATTCACCACACATAAAACGAATCTCGACATGTCCGAGAGTTTAATAATCAAGAACAATATTATGACAATAATTAACGAACAATTATATCTAGCCATAATAGTCGGAAACCCTGCAAGGTAGAACAATTTATCGAAAAATACCGTGAACTAAAACCAACGCTCTGATACCAGTTGTTGGAAATCGATATCCCGGAATTAATAAATTAATTAAAATTAATTATCTAATTAATTCCGACCGAAATCCTTTGGAGATCGAATATCCGGAATTGTCAAAATAGCGGAACGACAACTCCAATTGACTCCCGGAACACGTACATGACCATACGAAAAAGTTATACGAGGGTTACGCGGGAAAAACACGAGAGAACTCGCGTGAACCCACGAACCTCGCAGCAGCCACGCGGGGTGACTCGCAGCAGCCCGCAGCAACCCGCAGCGAGTCGCCTGACTCGCTGCTGCTGGGACTTGCTGAGTCGCTGCTGAGTCGCTACGGGTCCGCTGCGGGAAAACCCGCAGCACCCAGCGAATCTCCCGTAGCAGCTCGCAGCAACCTGCAGCGAGTCGCCTGACTCGCTGCTGCTGGGCGCTACAAGTCGCTGCGGGAAAACCCGCAGCAGGCAGCTGATCGCTGCGGGAAAACCCGCAGCCGATCCGCGTATCGAGCCCTAGGCTCGATTTTTCCCCGCGCGATCTTCGTCCAGCCGAGCCGTCGAACCGCCGGCGGTCCGGTGGTCCAACCACCACCGCCCGGTTCGACCTCGTCTATTGGGTCCGTTCCTTGGATCTTGGTTCAAGGTATTTTCACGATAATTAAACGATAAAATCATAAAGGGGTTTTTACGATTTACCTCGTTCTCGTTGTTCGGAAAAACGAAGAACTCAATTTGAAGACCTTGAGATCTTCCCACGTATTCCTTGCACTAGCTCGGACGTCGGGTGGGCGACGATCTTCCGAACTCCATGGATCTCCCTCTCTACTTTCTCTCTCTAGAATTGTGATCTTCAAGTTATGAGAATAGAGAAGACCATGTAGTGCTTTTATAGGCTACGTAGGGGATCTTAAGGAGGTGGAATATTGGGCTTCTAATATTGAAGATTAAATTGAGCCCAATGCTCAAGTCCATTAATCCTTATCAATATTAATTAATTTATTTTCCACTATATAAATTAATTGCACTCCCAATATTAAACCATATTATATCAAATAATATTTCTCCGGTAGTATTATTTATTCCGTGTATTTAAGATATAAATATCCACGAATAAAATTAATTTATTGCTAATTAATTTATTCATCTCTTATATCCGAGACTAGTACCATTCATCCTTAATTATTATGCGGAACAAATCCACCTGCAGGGTTTACATAATAATTCCTTATGAACTCATCTCGGGGATATTATCAACCCTTACGGGATACACTTTCCCGTCAAGTATTCACGGCATGTCATATATAAAATATAGCGACCCAACTTAACCGGTAATTGACCCAGTAATTAAACCGGTCAATTCCTTTGGAAAATCAAAGTCACTTATATTAAATATACACACCCGCAATAGTATCGGGGATTAAGAATAAAACACACTGAGACTTAAATCGATTATCGCCGGCAATCCTAATCGATAAATCTCAAGCAGATCCGCTCAATACACCAAGTGTACAAGTGTGATAAAATAATTAAGATAAATTATTTTCTCTCTCACACAACGACTATACCGATGGATTGGTCCGTGTCCATCTAGGTCGTGAGCAACTGTTCGATTAAATACGAGTAACCGATAGTATGATCTTCTGTGCGCCCATGCTTGTACCATACTAACTACAACGTATAAAATCCAGGACTATGATTTGCATATATTTAATTATAAATAATTAAACGCAAATAATTGTTTATTTAATTAAATAGATTAATGGCAATGGATCGGGAGTTTCCGTTACTTAAATCTAGACATTAAGTACACAACTCCAACAGTTGCATTCCTGAAGTTGAGCAAGCAGATATTCTAAAGCACTGCCATGAGCAAGCATGTGGAGGACACTTTGGCCACCGACGTACAGCAAGGAAGGTACTTGACTGTGGTTTTTATTGGACAACTCTTTTGAGGGATTGTTTTGAGTGGTGCAGGAGCTGTGACAAGTGCCAGAGAGAGGGGAACGTGACCAAGAGGGATGAGATGCCCATGATGCCCATCATGCCTGTAGAAGTCTTCGATGTATGGGGCATCGACTTTATGGGACCCTTGCCCAACTCCAGAGGAAAGGAGTACATACTCTTGGCAGTTGACTATGTGTCCAAATGGGTCGAGGCCAAGGCTACAGCAACTAACGATTCGAGAGTGGTAGCCACCTTCCTCAAGGGCGACATATTCAGCAGATTTGGTGTACCCCGCGCATTAATCAGCGACCAAGGTACGCACTTTTGCAATTATATAATTGAGAGGTTGCTCAGGAAGTATGGAGTGCACCACAGAATCTCCACAGCTTATCACCCCCAGGCCAATGGGCAGGCCGAGCTATCCAATCGTATCATCAAAACCATCTTGAGGAAGACAGTCAAGCCAGAAGGTAAGGATTGGAGCGACAAGCTCGATGATGCACTTTGGGCCTACAGAACCGCCTACAAAACACCCTCAGGGATCTCTCCCTATTGCATGGTGTTTGGCAAGTCATGCCACTTGCCCGTGGAAATCGAACACAAGGCGCATTGGGCAGTGAACAAGGTCAATTTCGACTGGGATGCGGCCAGCGAAGGACGTAAACTTGACCTAACTGAGCTGGAGGAGATAAGGATTGAGGCGTATGATAACGCGGTCAACTACAAGGAACGGACAAAGAGAGCCCACGACAAAATCATCAAGAAAAAGAAGATCGAGCCTGGACAACTGGTTCTGGTTTACCAAACCAAGTTTAAGTTCAAGGCTAAAAAGCTATCCACCAAATGGGCAGGGCCATTCATCGTCCATGCTGTGTGCCCAAATGGTTCGGTTGAGCTATTTAAGCCAGGAGACGATCATATCTTTAAAGTGAATGGGCAGAGAGTCAAGGCTTACTATGGGAATGAGGACCTCAAGGGGATGATACCCCCTGAGCCAGCCGCTTGACCAAGCAAAGCAAGAAAAATAAGTCAGGCCCATGACAATAAATAGAGGCAAATACCGAAGGCGAACTCGGTATGTATATTATGTTTTCCCTTATTTCATTTTATGTTAATAAATTCACCACGCCAAGGAGTAGCCTTGGGCAGGAAAGGGTTTTGGTCTGTTTTTGTCTGCAGGAAATAGGGAAAGTGAGTGAGCAATTGCGGTAGTTGAGCAACGAGAGGGGGAGGCCAGCTGTGATGATTGCTGAATTTTCGGGAATCCGCAAAGAGTCCCATCGACTCTGAAATTTGCAGAGTCCTAATTGATTTCAAATTTTAAACCATCTGTACCACCACCCCCCTCTACTTCAAAAACCGAACACACAACTCCTCAACTTCCCCACTATCACCACTACCCCCATAACCCTAACTCCGAAAATTATGGTATCCACCCGTCCCAAAAACACTAAGTTAAACAAGATCCCTCACGGTACCAAAATCGATCTCACAAGCCCCCAATCACAACCGTCGAAGAAGATGGCCGGAGGAAAATCGTCGAAAGCCGCCGCCGCCGCATCTGTGCCCGCGAAGGAAAAAACACCACCACCACCACCACCCACGGAGAAAGAAACCACCCCTTCGCCGGCCAAACAGAGCCCGACGCGCGAGGCAAGCCCGGCCCCCATCAACACCATACTGGTAGACCAACTGACGGCGGAAATTGAAGCCCCAAAACTTTCTGACCTCGACACGACCCCAAAGCCATCAGAGGAGTCAAACCCGGCGAGCCACAGCGCTGAGCCGAGTGAGGACGTCGTGAGGAAGAGGAAATTTACGGCGGAGGAGAAAGGTAAGTTCAAGAAGCCCCGCGAAGCTTCGCCGGCCGCCACCATGGAGTCGTCGTCTGACGAGAAGGCCGACGACATGTCAACCGCCGGCGACGAAGAGGAAGAAAAAGACGGCGAAGAAGAAAGTGAAGTGAAAGAAGAATCGGAGCACTCTGTCCCGGTCACCCCATCTGAGAAGTTCAAAACTCCGGCGACGACCCGAGTCACCCGTGGCAAGGGCAAGCAATCAGTACCCCCACCCTCAAACATCCAGAAAAGGGCAGTGGTAGTGCCCAAGACGGTATGTTTCGAAAACCTTAAGGATTTGAATATTCTTGATCAAGTTAAGGGTTATTTTGCAGCTATAGGATGGGAAGACTTCTTGACCTGGCCAGGGCAAGTCTCTGAGAAATTGGTCAAGGAGTTCTATGAGGAGTTAGAGGTGAGAACGAGCAAGGATGGCGGGCCGTTGGGCATTTCTTTCAAGTTGATGGGATCGTATAATGAGGCAAGCATCTTCGAGATCAACATGGCCATGGGAGCGGCCAGTTTCAAGGACAAGTTTTCAAAGGAGTACCAGGACAGATTGACCACACCACCAGAGCGCACGCAGAAGGAGAGGAACGAGATCTGGAGGGCCTTGAGCAAGGAAAAAGTGTTCAAGTCACAGGAGGCCAAAAATCACCAGCTCAAGGACGACGCGTTGCGCATCTGCCACCGTATACTGGCGTATAATTTTTATGGGAAAAAGGACAACAGCAACACTATCTCCCTGACCGAGCTTGATCTACTGTGGTGCATGACCAAGAAGATCAAGGTCAACTTTGGAGCTTTCCTGTGCGCACAACTGAAGAACATCTTGAGCAAGCCAGCACAGAGGTTGTCCCTTGCCCACTTTCCAGGAATTTATGCCCAGAGGATGGAGTTGAAGCTTGATTTTGAGTTGATGGAGATGATGCCCGAGGAGAAGTTTGACCATGCGTGTTTTAATAGGATGGCTGATATCAGAGTTGTAGGAGAGGATTGGGTGTTCACAAACCCAGAGGAAGTGAAGGCCTTGGCGATGGCAGCCAAGGCGAAAGTGAAGACCGAGCCTGTGAGTCGACCAAGTGAGAGGGTCGAGTTGCAGAAGGAGGAGATCCTTGAACAGTTGGATGTCCTCGAGGAGAAGCAGGATCGAATTGGAGAGAGGCAGGAGGAGCTGCATGCTGCCCCTCATGGCATACTTTGTCCATGTCGGATTCAGGTACCCACCTGAACCCAAAACCTAATGTACCCTCCAGTTTTAGTAGTTTAGGATTTTATTTTTGTTTTTCTTTATTTTTTATTTGGTCTTGAGTCTGCCCGACTCATGTCTGATGGGGTCGACCTCCTTATTTGCACACTTTGCCCAAGGCAAAGTGTGTATGTGGGAAGGTGCGCCAACATCGTTGGAGTCGGAGTCAGGGGGGATGCTTGCCCAACTTATTACTGTTTGCACACTTTGCCAGAGGCAAAGTGTGTGAGTGGGGGAAGGTCAAGAGCAACCCCATAGTTTGATCGAGTCGCATGCTTGATAAATACCTTGATCAATTTGAACAGTTTTCAAAATTAATAGTCTATGCATGAAAAATATTAGGGACGATGGAATTGCAACTAGGTAAGCTGTGAGGATTTGAGCCTACATCTGTGTGATATATTTCTTTCATGAGAGTAGCTGTTTAAAAAGTTTGTAATGCTGAAGCTTGCCCAAGTTCTGACCATTGTGATTATTTGAAAATTGAGTTGAGTAGTAAATGATTTAGGCATTTTCTTTCTGTACTGCAAATAAAAAGAAGACCCTTGTTAGCCCCTTGAGCCGAGCCATTATTTCTTGATCACCTGGGGGAAAACCCTTACTGCCCTGACCCAACCTGCATATATGCTCAAGTTCATAAAAAGAGCAAGTCAGGGCAAAGTCTTCTCAGAAAAAAAAAAAAAAAAAAAAAAAAAAAAAAAAAAAAAAAAGAGAAAAACAAAGAAAAGAAAAAAAATAGATCCATGAATAAAAGGGTGTGCTAAGGCCCGTAAGAGAGAAGAAATTAGGAGGAAAATTGCTAAGTAAAATGCATGTCCTGCCTAAGATCAATTCTGGGCATTGCCCAAGCTAGCCTATACAGTCACCCTAGAAAGCCCTAATGATATTGCCCAACTCAATTGAAAATGTCACAGGATAGAACTTGGTCAAGCCCAAAGCAGAACTTCTTTTAAAACAGCATTGAGCGAAACACTACCCATCCACTACATAGAGAGAAACACTTAGTGAGAATCCCAAAATCATGTTGCAAACTCTTGACCGTTTTTTATGCATTCCATTGACTATGATTTTGACTATCTGTTCACTTGATCAACTCTCTGTATTTTGATAAGCATGCTGTCCTTGAGTCTTCTGTTTTCTTTCTTTCTCTACCCCCTGTTTGTTTTCTGCTTGAGCAGGCAAGTCACCGTACACGCTTGAGGACAAGCGAAGTAAAGTGTGTGCGTGTGATGAGCCATATTTTTTGGCTCATTTTTAGGTTTTTAGAGTCAAGTATATCGAGTCCTTAGTTTGTTTTTACTTTATTTGTGTCTGGGAGGGCACGTTTGGGTACTTGGGCAAGTTTTGCAGGTGGGCAGGTAAAGGAGTGAAAAGAGGAGCGCACTGTGTGAAAGAGGCAAGGAAATCACCTTCCATGGTCAAGAGCACTAGTTGAGCAAGCCAGACTGACGAAAAGGGTCCAGCAGAGTTGAGCAATCAACCAGGACGTCAGCAGGTGGAGCAAGACTTGAGCTCGACCAAGTACCGCACATGGTCCGCTACCTCAGTCAGTCAGAGAAGAAAGTACATGGGCAAGCGCTAACATTGACGGAGGCGGAACGTTGGGCATTCGGTGTACCCAGAATCCTGAAAATCGTGGACTCTTCAAAGATGACCATATTCAGAGATAAAGAAAAGGAGGACTCTCGTCCAACCCTGGAGGTATTCCCCCACACGTCTCCCATCAGCTGAAGCCCGTCTATATAAATGGAGTGACTGAAGAAAGAGACGTACGACGTATGAGCAGCGAGCAATCCGGATCGGAACCCTACCTGACCAGTGACGAAGAAGGCGGCCGCGTGAGCAACACCACTCGCCGGCGTTTATTTTCTGTTAAGCCCTCGGGCTAAAAACAATTTCTTTTATGCTTTCATGTTTTTAATTTCGTACTTTGCTTTTATTTCCCTTTGAACAATTTCCCGTTTTAATGCATAGTTCAGTTCGCTTTACTTCTTCTCTTTTATTTTCCGTTTTAATTATGTCAAGTAGCTAATCTGTTTGTATCTGGGCAAAGACAGAACCTGACCAACCCTAAGACGTGATCGTGCCGGGAGGCTTATTGATGACAGCAACTAGCTGAGTTTTGTTCCCGATTCAACAGGGTAGTAACTTAAGCATGTTAGGGACTTGGGCAATCCTACAGTGACCAGTGGGAACCCCGACTTGCCTAACACAGGAGTACGTGGATCAACGCGACCGGGAGACTGGGCGTCCGCGAAGTACAACATGTTGCTGGAGATGTGGTCGTATGACTTGGGTCTGTCCAGGCATGCTATTGGCCATTCCGGGTTTGCTTGGAGGATGAAGGCGACTTGACCAACTTAGGCTCATGCGGTCACATAGTGTCGAATTGGTCAACGTCAGGAGACCTGTCGAGAGAGATCTGGCAGGACTTAAACATAAGAGCGAATAAGGGTTCGGGGTATTAATATGCGTGACATCATAGGGATGTTAATACTTGGGATCTATAACTGGAAGACAAAACTGTTAGCAAAATGATATACGTACCGATGATCGGCAGCACATAGGTCAAGGGGAAGTCAGGGGAGTCGATGCCTGGATACTTTAGTCTTTATTTGTTTCATCTTATCTGCTTAGTCGAGTCTATTAATTGCTCAATCATTTAATTAGGTTGCATGCTAGTTTTATTTTTGTTTAAGTTATTTGTTATTTTTCAGTCAAGTAAACACGGTGACCACGGTTCGGCAGTGCCCAACTGCTCTCCAAAACAAAACCTTTTCAAACGTGACAACCCAATTGAGCATTCAAAGCCGGGAAAACTATAAGCTAAATCGCCTCCTCGTGGGATCGACCCTATACTTGCTACTAGTACTTGTGCTAGTGAATAGTTTAGGAACTATAAATATTATTTTGCGCTACTCCACGACGGTAGCGTCATAGGGGCAAGAAAAGGAAGCAAGCCTGGAAACCCAGTGGTGCCAAGAGGAATGGACCACGAGTTGGGGCTAGTAAGCCAAGGGGAAAGTGCTTCCGATGCAACAAGTCTGGACACTGGAAGTCTGAATGTCCTCTCAGAGGTACGAATTTTTCTTTAGTCGTAAAAACATAGTCAGCGGTATTATCTACCAGAATTCTGGTGTGTAGATATGGAACCACTGACGGTATGTGCATTGTTTTGAATGCAGGGGTTCCAGAAAACCCGGCGACTTAGAGAAGAAGAGTTCGAGTCTACATGGACGAAGCTGTTGGGGTAGCAGCGGTTGCAGTGGAAGACATTTATCTGTTTTTAGTAGTTTTAGGATTTCATTTCAAGATTATTGCTTTATGTACCCCTTTATTTTGAAAAAGAACTTTTGTTCTGGTTTTTCTTTATTAATGAATGGATATTTATTTTTTTAATTATTCAGGACTACACCATAAACTGAAGTGTAGAAATGGTGTGTCAGGAATAAGAAATGGAATTCTAAAAGTAAGAGGGCAAGTTTTATTCGGAATCACCTATGTTCTATGGATATTTCTGGATACAACAGCACATTCAATGTGGTTGTAGAATATCCTAGAAGAACAAGTAATTGTATGTTCAATAGTACTATGAACCAGAGGGGTGTCCTCGCCCGGTTCTTAGAGGAAGACTATTAGATGAACTACAAAGCCCTAACTGACAAAGGTACTTTGAAATGAGGAATAAAGAAAGACTGAGAACCAGCCTAACCGAGTAGTAGTACACCACTAACTGCAACGCCATTGAAGTGGGAGGTTGTTAAGCAACCGGAGATGTTCATAAGACTGGAGGAGTTTTGAACTCTGGATCTAGTAGACATGAAATCGAACCCTAGTTCTGCATAGGGGGCAGTACTAATCTAAATGTGCCTACTTGGATAGCAATAAGTATTATTGTTAAGAGGCAAGATCATTTAGAAGTACAAGCTTAGTGAATCTATTTATGGATTATCACAAAGCTGTAAATTATGGAACTTGCTAATTGATGAGATAGTCCATTATATGGATTCATCAAAAGGCATAGACAAGAAAGGTGTATTAGAGACGTAATGGAAACAAGGTGGTGTTTCTCGGAATTTTGTGTAGATAACACTTCATCGTTGGCAACAATGTAAAAGTGTTGTCAGACATAAAATAGAGGTTGTCTAAATGAATCGAGAAATAAGATTAAGAGTAAGCTGGATCATGTTCTTGAAATCTTTCGATCTCTAGATAAGAACATTTGTGCTTCTCTTAAGATATCTTATGCGATTATGGTTTGTTTTAAACATGCATAATTCTGAGAAAGGTTATTGCCTTTCGGGAACAGAATGCATCTATCTAAAGGTATGTGTTTTGAACACATAAAGGAGATAGATATAGACAAAGCAGTTGATGGAGTTATATTCTAAATGTCTAGTTTAGTGACAATATGGAACTCCTTATCTGTGTTTTATTATCTATTAATCAAACAGTCTGCATTTTGTTTATATACACTCTATGCCATAGTCCTAGATATATACGTTGTAGACAGTATGGCGTGAGGAGACACGCGGAAGATCATACTGTCGGTTACTCGTATACTATCGAACAGTAGCACACGACTTAGATGGACAGGGACAATCCATCGGTACGTCGTTGTGTGACTGGTAGATAGTCGATCTTGACTATCATGTTACACTCGTACACTTGGTGTATTGAGCAGGACCACGGGAGGGCGTTCGATTTATACTAATCGAAGTAATCGAACTAGACCTCAGATATTACGGATATACGAATTCCTAATCCCTATATAATTATAGGTGCGTGTGTCCAATTCTCGGTTCTTTAACTTGCCAATGAGTGAGACTAATTGATTAGTCGAGATCCTCGGTAAATTGGGAATCGTAATTGTACGCACGGCATGCTATAGATTATAGACAGGAAACCGTGTCCCGTTTATTGGGTTGATTACGTCCCCGAGATGAGCTCATAAAGTTTATCATGTAAACCCTGCAGGTGGATTTGTTCCACATGATAATAAGGATGAGTGGTACTAGTCTCGGATAATAAGAAACGAATTAATTTAATTATTAGTAATTAAATAAATTCGTGGACGTTCGATATCTTAAACACGGGGAAAGTCGTATATGTAATTTCGGCGGAAATATTATTGTTGATATAATATTAAATTAATTTCGGGAATTCAATTATTATTTTATAATGGAGTTAATAATAATTAAATTTGAAATCGATTAATTAAGGAATTACTTTTAAGTATTCCAAGTTAATTAATATTTCATTTTAGCCCCTAATTAATTTACCTAAGAGGTCCCTAGTGTAACTCTATTTAAACCCCCCCCCCCCTTGCCTCTCCTAAACCTATCATTCGCCGCATTCTTTTTTGCAGCAGAAATTAATTGCGTTAGCGCAAAAATAATTTCTTCTGTAAAAATTAATAAAGCCTTTGCGCAATTATTTTACACAGAATAGTAAAAGGATTATTGCGGTGGTTTATCTGAGAAGCAGAAAAAGGGAGAACCAACGGATCGTTGCCCACACAACGGTTGGATCAAAGGAAGAGCCATACACTAGCAATCGCTAAGGTCTCAACAATCGACCGAGAGGTATGAGATCGATTCTTATTCCGCAATTTATTCGATCTCTGTTTTTGCGTTAATCATACAACGAACCAAAGATCGGGTTCCGTGGCTTGGATGTGATGTTCTCGGACTGCTGGGAGGTTTCTGACCTCCGGCGTGGCAGTCGGATCGAGAAAATCTCATCGGAACAGCCGGAACGGGCGGATCGCGCTGCTGTCCGCAGCAGCCAGGCGACCGCCAGAGGGGGCAAGCGCCCGCTCGCGACAGGTCGCGGGCGATCGCCTGGGCAGCAAGCGCTCGCTTGCCTTGCTGCGCGAGCGGTCGCCTGGTAGGCAGGCGGTCGCCTGCTCCGGGCAGATCGCGAGCCGCGGCTTCGGCTGCGGCGGACGCGCGATCTCTTGGGTGGGCGGCCATGGCTGTCCGAGGGTGACTTCCAGAAGTCGATTGGGGACGTCCGGATGTTCGAGTGTTCGAACGGACGTGTCCCGGGTAGTCGTTTTCCAACAATTGGTATCAGAGCCGGTTATCGGTTCATTGTATTTTTGCGCGTGTTACCTTGCAGGTTGAACCCGATTATTATGGCCAATTTATTTTTGATATTTTGTGATGTTTGTATGTGGTTTTGATTAAACTCTCGGGCTTGTCGAGATCGTTTTATTTTGGAAAGTTGCTTGTTTGTAATAGATAAAAACGACGGGTTGAGTCGTTAGGTTTATTTATTTTATTTTCGTTGCATCCGGGACTTGTATAGGGTCGATCAAAATGTGTAGGATCGATACCGGACTTATTAGAATATTTTTGTAATTTATTTTTTCTATTGGATCGAGACGAGATCGAAGCCCGGAGGAACGAGAATCGAAGTTGAGATGAGCAACAAGTTCGAGTTCCAAGAGACGTGCATTCAAGATTTTAAGGCCATAATAATCGGGCCACGTTAATTGCTTATTGTGTGATTTACGTGTTTTATTATGCTTATTATTTTATGCATGTATATCCCTAAATCGTAAAATACTAAGTGGGAGAGGGATTGGAAACAATCCCGCGGTCTCCATTCTCTGTTTCGAGAGTGATGTGTATTGACTTACGAGTTGGCTTTAGTGTCATCCTCCCTATCGGATAAAGTCGATACACGGAAATCACTTTGATCGAAATTCGAATTCAATTCCATTTATAGAATTGAACACTTAAGTTTTTCAAAGCAAATGCCTAATCTGTTTTTCAAAGACTAAGTTCAACTCGACTCATTCTCACCCCGGGGAGTGGAATGGAGCCAAAGCGCTTGCTTATGTCGATGACACTGATTAGAGACATTCGAGTCATTCGATGACTAGATCGATTGTCTGGTTTGCTCCCTCACTTAGTGAGAGATAGGGCTCAATTGCATGATTGATCGCTGGTTAGAAACTTCGAGTTTCACTTACGAGATATCAAGCTTTGATTAACGAAATTGTGAAATTTATTAAATGGAATTCAATTAACAAAGTTTTTTGTTTAGTAAACGTCCACACTATCGTGGCTTACTAGACGGAAACGGAACTTTGGGTTAATTGAGGCTCGACAGTTATAGGAAATCGTAAAGGGACCGCATGTCAACGTAAACGTCCACACTAACGTGGCTTGCGGTGGATATGTAGTTCCCGAGCGGTTAACTTAGTACTGAGAAATGGTATACACTTAGGTACGCTTTACAGTATCCTCCCCATCGGAGTCACTGCTGTAATGATGTACGACCGAAGTAAAAGTCCAGTTATAAAATCGTTTGGACTAGTATACGTCCACATGAACGTGGCATGCTGGTCTGATGGGATTTTAGGATTGATTGGTAAATTTGATGATATTAATTGAGGGAGTTAATATCGAATTAAATTTGACGGTTTGATTTGTCTCTTTTATAGATATGGCACTCAACCCGCTGTCTGTGATACTAAAAGAAAACAAACTCACTGGTCCAAATTATGTTGATTGGAAACGAAACTTGGACATTGTCCTAACTGCTGAGGAGTACAAGTATGTACTCCAGGTCGAATGTCCTGTTGCACCTACTGAAACATCCTCTCCTGAGGAAAAGGAAGCTCATCGGAAGTGGGTCAAGGCTGATCAGATGGCGCGGTGCTACATTTTGGCATCTATGTCAAATGTGCTGCAACATCAGCATGAAGCCATGGACACTGCCTATGATATGATGCTTAACCTCAAGGAGATGTTTGGTAGTCAGGACAGGGCAGCCAGACAAGATGCTATGAGGCAACTCATGACGGCCACTATGTCCGAAGGAACGCCCGTGAGGGATCACGTTCTTAGGATGATAGGCTATCTGAATGAGATAGAGATTATGGGAGGAGCTATCGATGGGGAAACCCAGATCGATATAGTGCTCCAGTCTCTGCCTAGGAGTTTTGAGCAGTTCCGCCTGAACTATAACATGAACAAGAGGTTATATACGTTGGCGGAACTCCTGACTGAACTCCAGGCGGCAGAGGGTATCTTTAAGAACTCTCAAGCACTTGTGGCTGTGAAATCGACTCTTCCTCGCCCTTCAGGGATTAAGAAGAAGAAAAAGCAAGGACGGAAACCCAGTGGGCCCAGAGTTGGTGGACCACAGAATGGAGTGAACAGGCCTAAGGGCAAGTGTTTCCGTTGCAAGCAGTCTGGACATTGGAAGTCTAATTGTCCTCTCAGACAAGGAGGTATGAATTTTTCCTTAGTCACTGAAACATGTTTAGCGGTGTTATCCACCGGTACCTGGTGTGTGGATACGGGAGCCACTGATCATGTCTGCAATTCTTTGCAGGGGTTCCAGGAAACCCGGCGGCTTAGAGAGGGAGAGATCACCATCTACATGGGCAACGCTACGAAAGTGGCGGCGGTTGCAGTGGGAGATGTTCATTTATCTTTTACTAATAATGTTTTGGTATTGAATAATTGTCTTTATGTACCGGATTTTAGAAAGAACCTTGTTTCGGTTTCTAAGTTGGTTTTGAATGGATATTCAGTTTCTTTTGATGATTCTGTTATTGTAAAAAAGAATGGTGATTATATCTGTTCTGGTACATTGATAGGCAACATATATATACTGAATCCTAATTATTCCACGATGCAACGAGTAGAGTCGTATAACACATCTAGTACCAATAAGAGAAAGGAGCCTTCTAGGATGAATCAAAAGTACTTATGGCATCTTAGGCTAGGTCATATTAACTTGGGCAGGATTCAAAGGTTGATAACTGATGGAATACTCAGTGATGTGAAAGATGAGGACTTTCCAACCTGCGAATCATGCCTGGAAGAAAAAATGACCAAGCGACCCTTTAGTGATAAGGGGTATAGATCCAAGGAAGTACTGGAATTGATTCACTCTGCTTTGTGCGGGCCTTTATCTGTCCAAGCGAGAGGAGGTTACGAATATTTTGTAACCTTCACTGATGATTACTCAAGGTATGGTTTTATATACCTGATGCGCCGCAAGAGCGAGTGCTTTGACAAGTTCAAGGAGTACAAAGCTCTTGTGGAGAACCTTCATGGTAAAACCATAAAGACTCTACGATCTGATCGTGGGGGAGAGTACCTCTCGGAAGAGTTTAAGGCGTACTTATCGGAGAATGGGATTGACTCCCAGATGACTGCACCATACACGCCCCAGCAGAATGGTGTAGCAGAAAGAAGGAATAGGACTCTTATGGAAATGGTAAGATCTATGATGAGTTACTCAGAACTACCAGTTTCGTTCTGGGGATATGCCTTGGAAACAGTGACTTATATCTTGAACTTAGTTCCTTCCAAATCAGTCCCTAAGACACCCTCGGAATTGTGGACCGGGCGTAAGCCAAACTTGAAACACATTCGGATCTGGGGTTGTCCAGCACATGTGCTGAAGCACGGGGCTGATAAGTTGGAGTCACGTTCAGATATTCGGTTGTTTATAGGATATCCTAGAGGAACGAAAGGTGGTCTATTTTATAGTCCTAAGGACCAGAAGATCGTTGTTAGCACCAACGCTCGGTTCTTGGAAGAGGATTATATAATGGACCACAAGCCCAATAGTGAGATAATACTTAACGAACGTAGAGGGAACGATCAAGGCTTAGATCCAACCCAACCGGGTGATACGCCACCACAGTCTGCACCTGTAGTTACTGAGGTTACACCGGAGCGTCGTCGTAGTGGGAGGGTTGTTCGACAACCCGACAGGTTCATGTTTATAGGTGAGTCTTCGGACTTGTTACCTGGAGAACATGAAGCCGATCCATGGACATACGACGAGGCGCTTAAAGATCAAGATGCTCAGTCTTGGCAAAAGGCGATGAAATCTGAGATTGAATCTATGGATTCAAATCAGGTCTGGGATCTTGTAACACCGCCCAAAGGTGTAAAAGTCATTGGTTGCAAGTGGGTGTACAAGAGGAAAAGAGGGTCTGACGGGAAGGTGGAAACCTTCAAAGCTAGGCTTGTTGCGAAAGGGTACACTCAGAAAGAAGGGATCGATTATGAGGAAACCTTTTCGCCGGTAGCTATGCTAAAGTCGATCCGGATTCTTTTGTCTATAGCATCTTATATGGATTATGAGGTGTGGCAAATGGACGTCAAGACAGCATTCTTGAATGGGAATCTTGACGAGACCATTTATATGAGACAGCCAGAGGGTTTCATCGAGAAAGGCCAAGAGCATCTAGTGTGTAAGCTAAAGCGATCCATTTATGGATTGAAGCAAGCTTCTAGATCTTGGAACATGCGGTTTGATGAGGTTATCCAGTCTTATGGATTCATTCAAAGCATGGACGAGTCGTGTGTATACCGGAGAAGTGACGGAAACAGCGTGGCGTTTCTCGTGCTTTATGTAGACGACATTCTTCTAATTGGCAACAATGTGAAGATGTTGTCGGACATAAAGGGATGGTTGTCCAAGCAATTCGATATGAAAAACTTAGGACAAGTAGGGCACGTTCTTGGGATCAAGGTTATACGGGATCGCCAGAAAAGAACATTGAGCTTGTCCCAAGCTTCATATATTGATACGATTCTAGCTCGTTTCAACATGCAGAATTCCAAGAGAGGTTCTCAACCTTTCTGCCATGGAATTCATCTATCTAAGGATATGTGTCCAAAGACACAAAAGGAGATAGATTACATGAAGAAGATTCCTTATGCTTCGGCAGTGGGTAGTTTAATGTATGCTATGTTGTGCACGAGACCTGATATCTGCTATGCCGTAGGCATGGTAGCTAGATATCAGAGTAACCCTGGACAGGGTCACTGGACTGCTGTAAAGAACATACTTAAGTACCTGCGAAGGACTAGGAATTATGTTCTGAGTTACAAAGCGTCCGAGCTGATTCCTATTGGTTACACAGTCTCGGATTTCCAATCTGATAAGGAACAGCGAAAGTCTACATCAGGCTATGTGTTCACATTGGGAGGTGGAGCAGTTTCATGGAAGAGTGTTAAGCAGAAATGCATTTCGGACTCTACCATGGAAGCCGAATATGTAGCAGCCTCTGAGGCAGCTAAAGAATCGGTGTGGCTCCGGAACTTCATAATGGACTTGTTGGAATTCGATATCCCGGGTTATTTAAATTTGCGGAACCGATAACCCGAACGAACCCTTCGCCGGAGATCACACGAACGCCGACTCATCCGCCGGAGTCCGGCCTTTGGAGACCACGTGCCCGAAGACACGCGGCCCGCCCCCAGCCGAACCCCCGCGAGCCGGGGTTCGCGCGATCCAAGGATCGCGTCTCACGCGATCGGGTGGGGCTGCATCGACAGCCCCCGCGGCGAGTCCGGCGACTCGCCGCCGCCTAGAGGTCCCCACCGTCGAGGTGGGGTGGGGTGCGGCACCAGCCCGCGCCCCGACGGTCGATCACCGTGATCGACCGCGCGCCCTCGGCCCAGCCGAGGGTCGCATCCTCCGCGCCCGCCCAACCCTAGGCGGGTCGATCCACGCGGTCCGGTGGCTTCGCCACCACCGCGTGATCGTCCGTCTACTCCGGGTCCGAACTTCGGATCTTGCGTTCTACAGTATTTTCAATAAACAAAATCGTATAATATCAAGTTAGTTTAGATATCATACCTACGATTCGTTGTTCGGAGAAACGAAATCAAGATGACCTCGTGATCTTCCCGCGTATTCCTTGCACTACGTTCGAACGTCGGGTGGGCGACGATCTATCGAACTCCTATGGATCTTCTTCACTCTTCAAGACTTTATGATTGGCGTATCTTAGGTTAATGAATTGTGAAGACCATGTAGTGCTTTTATAGGCTACGTAGGGGATCAAAAGGAGATTAAATATTGGGCTTCTAATATTGAAAATTAAATTGGGTCCAACCCAAATCCATTAATTCTTATCAATATTAATTTTATTTATTTTCCACTATATAAATAAAATTGCACTCCCAATATTTATCCATATTATATCAAATAATATTTCTCCGGTTAGTATTATTTATTCCGTGTATTTAAGATTTAAATATCCATGAATAAAATTTATTTATTGCTTAATAAATTTATTCATCTCTTATATCCGAGAATAGTACCACTCAACCTTATTTATTATGCGGAACAAATCCACTCGCGAGGTTTACATAATAAATCCTTATGAGCTCATCTCGGGGATATTATCAACCCTTCCGGGATACACTGTCCCTTCAAGAATTCACGGCATGCCATATATAAAATATAGTGACCCAACTTAACCGGTAATTAACCCAATAATTAAATCGGTTAATTCCTTTGGAAAATCAAAGTCACTTATATTAAATATACACACCCGCAATTGTTTCAGGGATTAAGAATAGAATACTCAGAGACTTAAATCAATTATCACAGAGCAATCCTAATTGATAAGTCTCAAGCGATCCGCTCAATACACCAAGTGTACAAGTGTGATAAAATAATTAAGATAAATTATTTTCTCTCTCACACAACGACTATACCGATGGGTTGGTCCGTGTCCATCTAGGTCGTGAGCAACTGTTCGATTAAATACGAGTAACCGATAGTATGATCTTCTGTGTGGGCCCGACACACCATACTAACTACAACGTATAAAATCCAGGACTATAATTTGCATATATTTAATTAACAATAATTAAAAGCAAATGAATGTTCATTATAAATAGGTAAATGAAAGTGCACACAGAGTTCAGAATACTCAAATCTAGACATTAAGTATACTACTCCATCAATCTCCCACTTATACTAAGGTCTAGTCTTATCTTCCAAACTTCTGACTCCCAAACCCTCCAAGTGCTTGTAATATACTTCCTTAGGAAGTATCTTGGTGAAAGGGTCCGCTAGGTTGTCTTCCGAAGCTATCTTGGTGACTATCGCATCGCCCCTCTTGACGATGTCTCGAATCAGGTGGTACTTGCGCTCTATGTGTTTTGTAGCACTATGGGACCGTGGTTCCTTACTGTTTGCCACTGCACCGCTATTATCACAATAAATTGTCATAGCTTTGGGCAAACTCGGAATCACATCTAAGTCCTGGAGGAAATTAATGTTGGAGTTGTGTACTTAATGTCTAGATTTAAGTAACGCAAACTCACGATCCATTGCCATTAATCTATTTAATTAAATAAACAATTATTTGCGTTTAATTATTTATAATTAAATATATGCAAATCATAGTCCTGGATTTTATACGTTGTAGTTAGTATGGTGCAAGCATGGGCGCACAGAAGATCATACTATCGGTTACTCGTATTTAATCGAACAGTTGCTCACGACCTAGATGGACACGGACCAATCCATCGGTATAGTCGTTGTGTGAGAGAAAAAATAATTTATCTTAATTATTTTATCACACTTGTACACTTGGTGTATTGAGCGGATCTGCTTGAGATTTATCGATTAGGATTTCCGGCGATAATCGATTTAAGTCTCAGTGTATTTTATTCTTAATCCCCGATATTATTGCGGGTGTGTATATTTAATATAAGTGACTTTGATTTACCAAAGGAATTAACTGATTTAATTATTGGGTTGATTACCGGTTAAGTTGGGTCACTATATTTCATATATGACATGCCGTGAATAATTGACCGGACAGTGTATCCCGGAAGGGTTGATAATATCCCCGAGATGAGTTCATAAGGAATTATTATGTAAACCCTGCAGGTGGATTCGTTCCGCATAATAATTAAGGTTGAATGGTACTAGTCTCGGATATAAGAGATGAATAAATTAATTAGCAATAAATTAATTTTATTCATGGATATTTATATCTTAAATACACGGAATAAATAATACTACCGGAGAAATATTATTTGATATAATATGGTTTAATATTGGGAGTGCAATTAATTTTATATAGTGGAAAATAGAATTAATTAATATTAATGGATTAATAGATTTGGGCTTGGGCTCAATTTAATCATTAATATTGGAAGCCCAATATTCCACCTCCTTAAGATCCCCTACGTAGCCTATAAAAGCACTACATGGTCTTCTCTATTCTCATAACTTGAAGATCACAATTCTAGAGAGAGAAAGTAGAGAGGGAGATCCATGGAGTTCGGAAGATCGTCGCCCACCCGACGTTCGAGCTAGTGCAAGGAATACGTGGGAAGGTCTCAAGGTCTTCATAGATCTCGTTTCTCCGTACAACGAGAACAAAGGTAAAATCGTGAAAACCCCCTCGATGATTTTACATGTTAATTATCGTAAAAATATCGTGAACCAAGATCCGTGAACGCGACCCATGTCGAGGTTGAACCGGGCGGTGGTGATCGAAGATCACCGGACCGCCGGCGGCTCAACGGCTCGAGCATGAGAGGGTCGAGGGGGCGTGAGCCTCGGCTGGACGCCGAAGGACTCGAACGCACGGGCTCGGCCGCGAGCTACGGGTTTTCCCGTAGCGGATTCGCGGGCTGTCCGAGCCCTCCCCGTGCGCGCTCGCAGCGAGCTGCGAGTTTTCTCGCAGCGGACTCGCGTGCGATGCGAGTCCATGCACGGGGCTGTACGAGTCGAACCCCAGCGCACGTCCGGTGACGTGCGCACGCCCCGATCGAACAGCGGCGGCTCGGGCCGCTGCTAGGGTTTGATGTGGGCTGTCCGGGAGGGTTCGGCCATGCCCAGCGGGCTGCTACGAGCAGCCCTTGGCGGCTGCCTTGAACAGCCGCGAGCCCACGCGTGATGGCTCGATCGAACAAGCCGCGGTCTATCCCCGTGGCAGGTTTGTTTGATTAGGCTATCCCCGTGGAGGTTCGTGGCGGGTTTCCGGTAACCGGGAGTCGATTGGATTGTCGGTTCCGCAATTTAGACAATCCGGATATTCGATCTCCAAAGGATTTCGGTCGGAATTAATTAGATAATTAATTTTAATTAATTTATTAATTCCGGGATATCGATTTTCAACAATTGGTATCAGAGCGTTGGTTTTCGTTCACGGTATTTTTCGATAAATTGTTCTACCTTGCAGGGTTTCCGACTATTATGGCTAGATTTAATTATTTTTTAATTAATGTCATAATATTGTTCTTGATTATTAAACTCTCGGACATGTCGAGATTCGTTTTATGTGTGGTGAATGCTTGTAATAGTAAAAATTCGGGGGTTGACCGAATTTAGGTTTATTATTATGTTCTACTTTTTCCGGAAAATGTATAGGGTCGATTTCATGTATAGAATCGATACCGGATGATTGTAATTAAATTATGTAATTTATTTTACGTTGGATCGATGCCGAAACGACCGCCGGAAGAAGACGTGTGACGGAGGAGACGTATAGAGGGAGGGCTCGATCGGCCATCCCCATGGCCGATCTCATGAGGCTCCATCGACCACCATGAGGAGTTCGACTCCTCTAGGTGGGTGGTCGATCATGGTGAGCGTGGGGATCCCCAACCCACGTTCATCTCGGCCAAGATTTACTTTCCTAAATTATTCGGTTTTCCTATTTTGAGTATTCCTTTTTTTGGGAATTCTCATGGAATAGGAAAAGAATAAATTTAGAATAAATTTAATTTTTCCTTAATGATTATTCCTATTCTTGGGAATTTTCATAGATTAGGAAAAGGAATAAATTTGGAATTAATTTATTTTTCCTATTTTATTATTCCTTTATGGAATTTTAAATGGATTAGGAAAATAATTAATTTTGGAAAGTTTTAAAGTCCTTAATTAATTTTTCCTATTTAATTATTCCTTTATGGAATTTTTAATAGATTAGGAAAGGAATTAATTTGGAAGGATTAGGAGTCCTAATTTATTTTATTTCCTTATTCTATTATAGAAGTCTTCTAGAATGTTCCAAGTTTGACTTGGATAGGATTCTAAAGATTTAATAGAATTAGATAGGAAAATAAAAATAAATAAAAATATTAATAATATTTAATTTTATTTTTGATATATTCGATTGACTTAATTTTCGAATTAAGTAACTTTTGGATTAATTGAAAATAAATAGATTTAAATATTGGGATTAATATTCTCGTCACATGGAGCATTCAAGAACGAAGACTGAAGACTAGAAGATGCGTACGGGGATGCGATAAAGCCATAATAGTCGGAAAATAATATTCTAGTAATTATTTTGACTATGTGATAATATTCTATGTGCTTTATTACATGTATGCATGCTTATGTGTATTTAATTATGCATTAGATAGCGTATCCCTTTATTGTAAAAAGCTAAGTGGGAGAGGGTATGGAAACATATCCATGGTCTCCATTGCTGTTCTCTTGGTGACTTTTATGGACTTTTGAAGTTCGTATAGACAAGTCATTGGAGGAGAATTCTTGTAATTCCTTTTACGAGAAACATTGATTAAGTTTATCAAACAGTGCCTAATTTGTCTTTCTGAAACTGATTTCAAGTCGACTCATTCTCACCCCGGGGAGTGGAATGGAGCCAAAGCCACTTGGTCATGTCGAGGACACAAATTAGAGACCTTCGTACCATCCTTTTGAAGGTGGATCGATTGTCTGCTCGGCTCCCTCATTTATGAGAGATAGGGTCGTTCGCATGGTGAATCACTGGTTAGAAACTTCGAGTTTCACTTATGATTATTCGCGTCTTGATTTACAAGATTAAATGATTCATGTAATTGGGAGTCAATTGTAAAAGTCTTTTGGTGTAGTAAACGTCCACACTATCGTGGCTTGCTGCATTGAATGGGATTTTGGAACGATTGATGTAGACAGTTATAGAAGGGAGTAAAGGAGCGTATGTTAACGTAAACGTCCACACTATCGTGGCTTGCGGTAAATATGCGTGTCCCAAACAATCTTCTTAGATACTGAGTAATGGTTTACACTTAGGTACGCTTCTTAGTATTCTTCCCATCGAAGTAACGCTAATGATGTTGTACGACCGAAGGAAATCTAATTGCTGAATCATTTGGATAGGTAAACGTCCACACTATCGTGGCTTGCCATATCTGATGGGATTTTAGATGCGATTAGTGGTTTAATGATATTATTTGAGGGAGATAATATCGGAGATTAAATCGATTGTTTGTTGTTATATGTGCTCATAGATTAGGATATGGCTTTGAACCCACTTTATGTGATACGTAAGGATTTTAAACTCATTGGTCCCTGAATGTAATGATTGGAATAGAGATCTAGACATTACCCAAACTGTTGAAGAGTACAAGTTTGTACTCAGTGAGCTTTGTCCTCCCGAGCCTACAAATGTCTTAACTGATGAGGAAAGAACTGATTTTATCATGTTCAAACTCAAGGAGATGTTTAGACATGATGTAGAGGCTAGACAAGAGGCGATGAGGATACTCATAAAGGCCAGTCGAATCGAGGAAACGCTTAAACACGTTTTTGAGATGATTGACCTTTTGGACGAGTTGAGACGGAAATCGCAAGCTCTTGTAGCCAATGCCAAAGGTTTCGAACCTAAGGGCAAAACCGGGGGATAGGAAAAGCAAGCAAAGAAACCCAGTGGTTCTAAGTTGCTTAGACCACGAGATGGGACGAGAAAGCCATGAGGCAAGTATTCTCGATGCAAACAGTCTGGGTACTGGAAGTCTGATTATCCTCTCAAAGAAAGTACGAAATTTTCTTTAGTCGTAAAACATAGTCAGTGGTATTATTTACCGGAACCTGGTGTGTAGATATGGAACCACTGATGGTATGTGCATTTTAAATGCAGAGGTTCCAGGAAACCTAACGACTTGGAAAAGAAAAGATCGTAGTCTACATGGGCAATGCTGTGGAGGAGGCAGCAGCTGCAGTGGAGGACATTTTATAGGATTTCATTTTGAGTTATTGCTTTTATGTACCTTTCATATTAGAAAGAACTTTGTTCTGGATTTCTAATGAATGGATATTTTATTTCTTTTAATCATTTGATGGTTATAAGAAGAAATAATGATAGTGTCTATTCTGGTACATTGGCTAGCAATATATAAATGATGAATCCTGAGTCCACCACGATGCAACGAACCGTAGTATGAAACTCGTTTTACTAATAAGAGATTTCATTATTAAATTGATTATACTTGTAGGATTCTTATGCTAAATCATGTTTATTCAAATAAGAAGTTCAAAGGTCGAAAATTGATATTTGATCAATTAAGTTGAAGGAGTGGACCTTCCGACCTAAGAATCTAATTTGGAAGATAACATGACAAAGCAATCCTTTATGGATATAAGATATAAGATCCGGACAAGTATAAGAATTGATTGACTCTGATGTATGCAGACCTTTATTTACTCAGACAATAAGGTACGAGTACTTCATTTGATGATTACTCGAGAAATGGATTAGAATACCTGATGTGCCACAAAAGCAAGTGTTTTGACAAGTCAATGGACACAAAGCTGTTGTGGGGAACTATCATGGTATATCCATTAAAAGCCTGCGATCTAATCACGGAGGCAACTGCCTGTCTGAGGAATGCATGGCGTACTGATCAGAGATTGGGATTTGATCCCAAATGACTACACCATACACTCTTGTGTAGAAATGGTGTGTCGGAAATAAGAAGTGGAACTCTTATAGAAATAGTAAAAGCATGAGTTATACGGAACTACCTGTGTTCTATGGATATGTCTGGAAACAACGGCGCATTCAAATGCGGTTGTAGAATATCCTAGAAGAACAAAAGATGTGTGTTCAATAGTACTATGAACCAGAAGGACGTTATAAGTTCTAACGCCCGGTTCTTAGAGGAAGACTATTGGATGAACCACAAGCCCAAAGTGACGTAATACTTTGAAATGAGAGAGAAAGATTAAGACTTAGAACCAGCCGAACCGAGTAGCGGTACACCACTAACTGCACCTACTGTTATCACTGTTTATACACCGGAACGCCATTGTAGTGGGAGGTTGTGGGACAACCGGAGATATTCATAAGACTAGGAGAGTCTTCGGACTCTGGACCTAGTATACATGAAATCGATCCCTGGATCTACATGAAGGCCGTACTAGATCTAAATGAGCCTTCTTGGAGAGCAATAAAGATTATTGCTAAGAGGCAAGATCATTTAGAGTACAAGCTTAGTTGATCCATTTATGGATTGGAACAAAGCATTGAGTTCGTGGTACTTGCAAGTTGATGAGATAGTCCATTTTATGGATTCATCAAAGCATAGACGAATAGTGTGTATTGGAAACGTGATGGAAACAAGGTGGTGTTTCTCGGGTTTTTATGTAGATAACATTTTATCATTGGCAACAATGTAAAGATGTTGTCAGACATAAAATGATGGTTGTCTAGAAAAATCAATATATGAGATGAAGAAGAAGTTAGAGCATGTTCTTAAGATCTAGGATCTCAAGAAAAGAACATTGTACTTCTCCTGGACATCTTACATATATATGATTATGGTTCGTTTTAACATGCAAGATTCCGAGAAAGGTTCGTTACCTTTCAGAAACGGAATGCATCTATCTAAGGATATGTGTTTTGGAACACAAAAGGAGATAGAAGCAATGAAAGCAGTTTCCTACACTTTGAGTGTGGAAAGCTTAATAAATGCAATGTTGAAAACAAGAACCTGATATCGGCTATGCGGTGAGCATAGTGGGAGGATATCAAGGTGATCCTGGAAAGGAATATTCGACTGCTGTAAAAGTACTTTTGAAGTACTATTCAAGACTACGAAGCAGACGAGTTTTTCCTTTGGATTACATTCTCTTAGATTTCTAATCGAATGAGGACCAGTGTAAGTCGATATCAGGCTATGTGTTTCACTATTGAAGGAGAAGGAGTTTTAACATGGAAGAGTGATAAGCACGATGCTTTTCGGACTCTGCCATGGGTAACCAAATAGCGGCCTCAGAGGCAGCGGAAGTTTTGGTATAACTCCGGGATAATCTCTGGGACTTAGATGTGATTCTTAATTTGCCAAAGGCTATGTAAATAGCGGTGCGATGGCAAATGGTAAGAAATCACGAGTCCATAAGTGTAAGATAACACATAGTGCAAGTACCACCTGATACGAATCATCGTCGAGGGAGACGACGCTGTAGTCACCAAGATAACTTCAGAGCGGCAACCTAGAGTGCTCATTCACATAGTACTTCTTGGAAGTACAACTTAAGCACGTGATGAGTATGGGAGTCGGGAGTTTGGAGGAAATGACTAGACCTTAGTACAAGTGGGAGATTGTTGGAGTTGTGTACTTAATGTCTAGATTTAAGTAACGCAAACTCACGATCCATTGCCATTAATCTATTTAATTAAATAAACAATTATTTGCGTTTAATTATTTATAATTAAATATATGCAAATCATAGTCCTGGATTTTATACGTTGTAGTTAGTATGGTGCAAGCATGGGCGCACAGAAGATCATACTATCGGTTACTCGTATTTAATCGAACAGTTGCTCACGACCTAGATGGACACGGACCAATCCATCAGTATAGTCGTTGTGTGAGAGAAAAAATAATTTATCTTAATTATTTTATCACACTTGTACACTTGGTGTATTGAGCGGATCTGCTTGAGATTTATCGATTAGGATTGCCGTCGATAATCGATTTAAGTCTCAGTGTATTTTATTCTTAATCCCCGATATTATTGCGGGTGTGTATATTTAATATAAGTGACTTTGATTTACCAAAGGAATTAACTGATTTAATTATTGGGTTGATTACCGGTTAAGTTGGGTCACTATATTTCATATATGACATGCCGTGAATAATTGACCGGACAGTGTATCCCGGAAGGGTTGATAATATCCCCGAGATGAGTTCATAAGGAATTATTATGTAAACCCTGCAGGTGGATTCGTTCCGCATAATAATTAAGGTTGAATGGTACTAGTCTCGGATATAAGAGATGAATAAATTAATTAGCAATAAATTAATTTTATTCATGGATATTTATATCTTAAATACACGGAATAAATAATACTACCGGAGAAATATTATTTGATATAATATGGTTTAATATTGGGAGTGCAATTAATTTTATATAGTGGAAAATAGAATTAATTAATATTAATGGATTAATAGATTTGGGCTTGGGCTCAATTTAATCATTAATATTGGAAGCCCAATATTCCACCTCCTTAAGATCCCCTACGTAGCCTATAAAAGCACTACATGGTCTTCTCTATTCTCATAACTTGAAGATCACAATTCTAGAGAGAGAAAGTAGAGAGGGAGATCCATGGAGTTCGGAAGATCGTCGCCCACCCGACGTTCGAGCTAGTGCAAGGAATACGTGGGAAGGTCTCAAGGTCTTCATAGATCTCGTTTCTCCGTACAACGAGAACAAAGGTAAAATCGTGAAAACCCCCTCGATGATTTTACATGTTAATTATCGTAAAAATATCGTGAACCAAGATCCGTGAACGCGACCCATGTCGAGGTTGAACCGGGCGGTGGTGATCGAAGATCACCGGACCGCCGGCGGCTCAACGGCTCGAGCATGAGAGGGTCGAGGGGGCGTGAGCCTCGGCTGGACGCCGAAGGACTCGAACGCACGGGCTCGGCCGCGAGCTACGGGTTTTCCCGTAGCGGATTCGCGGGCTGTCCGAGCCCTCCCCGTGCGCGCTCGCAGCGAGCTGCGAGTTTTCTCGCAGCGGACTCGCGTGCGATGCGAGTCCATGCACGGGGCTGTACGAGTCGAACCCCAGCGCACGTCCGGTGACGTGCGCACGCCCCGATCGAACAGCGGCGGCTCGGGCCGCTGCTAGGGTTTGATGTGGGCTGTCCGGGAGGGTTCGGCCATGCCCAGCGGGCTGCTACGAGCAACCCTTGGCGGCTGCCTTGAACAGCCGCGAGCCCACGCGTGATGGCTCGATCGAACAAGCCGCGGTCTATCCCCGTGGCGGGTTTGTTTGATTAGGCTATCCCCGTGGAGGTTCGTGGCGGGTTTCCGGTAACCGGGAGTCGATTGGATTGTCGGTTCCGCAATTTAGACAATCCGGATATTCGATCTCCAAAGGATTTCGGTCGGAATTAATTAGATAATTAATTTTACTTAATTTATTAATTCCGGGATATCGATTTCCAACAATTAAGGAACCACACTGACTCTTTCGCTGCCTCTGAGGCTGCAACATATTCAGCTTCCATGGTAGAGTCCGAAATGCACTTCTGCTTAACACTCTTCCATGATACGGCTCCACCTCCCAAAGTGTACACATAGCCTGATGTCGACTTACGCCGGTCCTTATCAGCTTGGAAATCCGAATCTGTGTAACCCAAAGGAATCAGATTGTCTGCTCCGTACCTTAGAACATAATCCTTAGTATTTCGCAAATACTTGAAAATGCTCTTTACGGCAGTCCAATGAGCCTTTCCAGGGTTACTCTGATATCTCGCTACTATGCCAACGGCATAACAGATATCAGGCCTCGTGCATAACATTGCATACATTAAGCTTCCCACAGCCGAAGCGTAGGGAACCGCTTTCATGTCATCTTTCTCCTTCTGTGTCTGAGGACACATCTCCTTAGAAAGATAAGTTCCTTTACTGGAAGGTAGATCACCCTTCTTGGAATCTTGCATGTTAAAACGAGCTAGAATCGTGTCTATGTAAGATTGCTGGGAAAGACACAATGTTCTATTCCGGCGATCCCTTATAACTTTGATCCCTAGAACATGTCCAACTTCTCCCAAATCTTTCATATCGAATTGTCTAGACAACCATCCCTTTATGTCTGATAACATCTTTACACTGTTGCCAATGAGAAGTATGTCGTCTACATAAAGCACGAGGAACACCACCTTCTTTTCATCACGTTTCCAATGCACACACGATTAGTCCATGCTTTGAGTGAATCCAAAAGATTGGACTACTTCATCAAACCGCAGGTTCCACGATCTCGAGGCTTGTTTCTGTTGGAATTCGATATCCCGGGTTATCAAAATTGCGGAACCGATAACCCGAACGAACCCTTCGCCGGAGATCATACGAACGCCGACTCATCCGCCGAAGTCCGGGCTTTGGAGACCACGCGCCCGAAGGCACGCAATCCGCCCCCACCCAAACCCCCGCGAGCCGAGGTTCATACAATCGAAACTCAATCGCCGGAGAAACCACGAGCCCACGCGAACCGGGACCCGACCGAACGCGTCGCGCGCACGAGGCACGCGGACGCCCAGCCGAGTCCCCGCGGGGGGACTCGCGATCGCTCCCAGCGATCGCACGGGATGCCTCGCGGCATCCCTGGGATGCTCGTAGCATCCCCGCAGCGGATCCGGCGATCCGCTGCTCGCACGGCTGGGGCTCGTCCCCAGCGACTCGCTGCGGGTAACCCCGCAGCTCGCTACGAGCCGCTGCGGGTAAACCCCGCAGCTCCAGCGATCGACCCCGTAGGGGTCCGATCGATCCTCGGCTCCCAGCCGAGGGTTTCCGTGCGCGATCCCCGCGAGGGATCCACGAGCCGCCGGCGGTACGGTGGTCCAACCACCACCGCCCGGCTCGACCCTCATCCCGGGGTTCGATCCTCGGATCTTTGTTCTACGGTATTCTCGATAAAAACAAATCGAACAATTATCAAGTTAGTTTAGATATTGTACCTTCGATTCGTTGTTCGGAGAAACGAAATCGATGACCTCGTGATCTTCCCGCGTATTCCTTGCACTCCGTTCGAACGTCGGGTGGGCGACGAGCTATCGAACTCTATGGATCCTCTTCACTCTTCAAGACTTTATGATTGGCGTATCTTAGGTTGTGAAAAGTGAAGACCATGTAGTGCTTTTATAGGCTACGTAGGGGATCAAAAGGAGATTAAATATTGGGCTTCTAATATTGAAAATTAAATTGGGTCCAACCCAAATCTATTAATTCTTATCAATATTAATTTTATTTATTTTCCACTATATAAATAAAATTGCACTCCCAATATTTATCCATATTATATCAAATAATATTTCTCCAACTTAGTATTATTTATTCCGTGTATTTAAGATTTAAATATCCATGAATAAAATTTATTTATTGCTTAATAAATTTATTCATCTCTTATATCCGAGAATAGTACCACTCAACCTTATTTATTATGCGGAACAAATCCACTCGCGAGGTTTACATAATAAATCCTTATGAGCTCATCTCGGGGATATTATCAACCCTTCCGGGATACACTGTCCCTTCAAGAATTCACGGCATGCCATATATAAAATATAGTGACCCAACTTAGCCGGTAATTAACCCAATAATTAAATCGGTTAATTCCTTTGGAAAATCAAAGTCACTAATATTAAACATACACACCCGCAATAGTTTCAGGGATTAAGAATAAAATATTCCGAGACTTAAATCAATTATCACAGAGCAATCCTAATTGATAAGTCTCAAGCGATCCGCTCAATACACCAAGTGTACAAGTGTGATAAAATAATTAAGATAAATTATTTTCTCTCTCACACAACGACTATACCGATGGATTGGTCCATGTCCATCTAGGTCGTGAGCAACTGTTCGATTAAATACGAGTGACCGATAGTATGATCTTCTGTGTGCCCATGCAACACCATACTAACTACAACGTATAAAATCTAGGACTATAATTTGCATGTATTTAATTAACAATAATTAAAAGCAAATGAATGTCTGTAATAGATAGGTAAATGAAAGTGCATACAGAGTTCAGAATACTCAAATCTAGACATTAAGTATACTACTCCATCAATCTCCCACTTATACTAAGGTCTAGTCTTATCTTCCAAACTTCTGACTCCCAAACCCTCCAAGTGCTTGTAATATACTTCCTTAGGAAGTATCTTGGTGAAAGGGTCCGCTAGGTTGTCTTCCGAAGCTATCTTGGTGACTATCGCATCGCCCCTCTTGACGATGTCTCGAATCAGGTGGTACTTGCGCTCTATGTGTTTTGTAGCACTATGGGACCGTGGTTCCTTACTGTTTGCCACTGCACCGCTATTGTCACAATAAATTGTCATAGCTTTAGGCAAACTCGGAATCACATCTAAGTCCTGGAGGAAATTAAGGAACCACACTGACTCTTTCGCTGCCTCTGAGGCTGCAACATATTCAGCTTCCATGGTAGAGTCCGAAATGCACTTTTGCTTAACACTCTTCCATGATACGGCTCCACCTCCCAAAGTGTACACATAGCCTGATGTCGACTTACGCCGGTCCTTATCAGCTTGGAAATCCGAATCTGTGTAACCCAAAGGAATCAGATTGTCTGCACAGTATCTCAGAACATAATCCTTAGTATTTCGCAAATACTTGAAAATGCTCTTTACGGCAGTCCAATGAGCCTTTCCAGGGTTACTCTGATATCTTGCTACTATGCCAACGGCATAACAGATATCAGGCCTCGTGCATAACATTGCATACATTAAGCTTCCCACAGCCGAAGCGTAGGGAACCGCTTTCATGTCATCTTTCTCCTTCTGTGTCTGAGGACACATTTCCTTAGAAAGATAAGTTCCTTTACTGAAGGGTAGATCACCCTTCTTGGAATCTTGCATGTTAAAACGAGCTAGAATCGTGTCTATGTAAGATTGCTGGGAAAGACACAATGTTCTATTCCGGCGATCCCTTATAACTTTGATCCCTAGAACATGTCCAACTTCTCCCAAATCTTTCATATCGAATTGTCTAGACAACCATCCCTTTATGTCTGATAACATCTTTACACTGTTGCCAATGAGAAGTATGTCATCTACATAAAGCACGAGAAACACCACCTTCTTTCCATCACGTTTCCAATACACACACGATTCGTCCATGCTTTGAATGAATCCAAAAGATTGGACTACTTCATCAAATCGCAGGTTCCACGATCTCGAGGCTTGTTTCAATCCATAAATGGATCGATTAATCTTGCACACTAGATGATCTCGCCCCTTAGCAATGAATCCTTCTGGTTGTTTCATATAAATCGTCTCGTCAAGACTTCCATTGAGGAAAGCTGTCTTGACATCCATTTGCCTCACCTCATAATCCATATGAGCTGCTATGGATAAGAGAATCCGGATTGACTTTATCTTGGCTACCGGCGAGAAGGTCTCCTTATAATCGATTCCCTCTTTCTGAGTATATCCTTTCGCAACAAGCCGAGCTTTAAAGGTTTCAACCTTTCCGTCAGATCCTCTCTTTCTCTTGTAGACCCATTTACACCCAATTGGCTTTACGCCGCTTGGTGGTTCTACAAGATCCCAGACTTTATTAGAATCCATAGATTCTATTTCGGATTTCATCGCTTTCTTCCAAGAAGGCGCATCTATATCTTGTACCGCCTCATCATAGGTCCAGGGATCGACTTCATGAACTCCGGGTGCCGAGTCCGAAGACTCACCCAGTCCAATCCATCTGTCCGGTTGTTTAACAACCCTCCCACTACGACGGCGTTCCGGTGTATTAACAGTGACAGTATTAGGTGCAGGTTCTAGTGGTGTATCTATACTCGGTTCGGCTGTATCCAGGTCTTCCTCGTTACCTCTCAACTCATCAAGTATTATGTCACTTTTGGGCTTGTGGTCCATGACATAGTCTTCCTCTAAGAACCGAGCGTTAGTACTTATAACGATCTTCTGGTCCGTAGGACTATAGAACATGCCACCCTTAGTTCCTTTCGGGTATCCTACAAACAGCCGTATTTCTGATCTAGGTTCTAACTTATCGGCGCCATGTCGCAACACATGTGCTGGACATCCCCAGATCCGAATGTGTTTCAAGTTAGGCTTACGCCTACTCCACAATTCCATGGGTGTAGTCGGTACCGTTTTGGTCGGAACCCTATTCAGAATGTACGCCGCTGTTTCCAAGGCAAGTCCCCAGAACATAACAGGTAAATCCGAGTAACTCATCATTGATCGCACCATCTCCATAAGAGTCCTATTCCTTCTTTCTGACACACCATTCTGCTGAGGAGTATATGGTGAAGTCAGCTGGGATTCAATCCCATTCTCTGCCAAGTATGCCTTGAATTCTCCAGACAGGTACTCGCCTCCGCGATCAGATCGCAGGCATTTTATGGATTTACCACGAAGGTTCTCCACAAGAGCCTTGAATTCCTTGAACTTGTCAAAAGAATCACTCTTGTGGCGCATCAGGTAAATATATCCATACCTTGAGTAATCATCAGTAAAGGTGATGAAATACTCGTACCCTCCCCTTGCCTGAGTAGACATAGGTCCGCATACATCAGAGTGAATCAAATCCAATACTTGTTCAGCTCTACGTCCTTTACCAGAAAAAGAACGCTTGGTCATTTTACCCTCCAAACAGGATTCGCAGGTTGGAAGGTCCTCTCCTTCTATGCCGCTAATGAGACCATCAGCTTTCAACCTTTGAATTCTATTCGAATTAATATGACCTAGCCTTAGATGCCACAAGTATAATTGATTCATTTTAGAAGGTTCCTTTCTCTTATTGGTGTTCGTAGATGTGTTATTACTCTCGGTTAGTTGCACCGTGTTAGACTCAGGATTCAGAATATACAAATCGTCTACCAATGTACCAGAACAGACAATCTCACTATTTCTTCTTATGACCACAGAGTGATCAAAAGAAACAGAATATCCATTCAGAATTAACTTAGAAACTGAAATTAAATTCTTTCTAAAATTCGGTACATAAAGACAATTTTGTAAAACTAAAACCCTATCACTACTAAAGCGTAAGTGAACGTCTCCCACTGCAACAGCCTCCACCTTCGCGGCATTGCCCATGTAGACCACGATCTCTCCCTCTCTAAGTCTCCGGGTTTCCTGGAACCCCTGCAATGAATTGCAGACATGGTCAGTGGTGCCCGTATCTACACACCAGGTGCTGGTAGATATCACCGCTGACAATGTTTCAGTGACTAAGGAAAATTTCGTACCTTTGATGAGAGGACAATCAGACCTCCAGTACCCAAACTGCTTGCATCGAAAGCACTTGCCAGAAGGCTTGCCTTTCCCAATCCGTGGCTTTGAGCCACTGGGTTTCTTTGCATGCTTTTCCTCTAGCCTTGCCACAAAAGCTTGTGATTCTCTTAACTTACGCACAAACTCCGCTCTCGTTGAATCCTTTTTAAGGGACTCATTGAGAGAGAATTCTGTGAGTATGTTAATCACCTCTTGTCCGGCTTCCACGCTATGTCTCAACATCATTCTGAGGTCATTTCGAATGTCCTCATCAGTTGGGACAACAGTGGATTCGGAAAGCTCAACAGTCTGGACAATGTCCAGATTTCGTTCCCAATCATCACCATATGGAACCGGTGAGTTTTCATCCTTAAGTATATCACAAAGTGGGGTCACAGTCATTCTTAACCTATAAGCACATAAAACAAACAAACAATTTAATATCCGATATTATCTCCCTTAAATAATATCATTAAATCACTAATCACATCTAAAATCCCATCAGGTAAGGCAAGCCACGTGGTGTGGACGTTTACCCACCCAAATGATTTAGCAATTAGATTTTCTTTGGTCCTACATCAATTATAGCGTGACCTCGTGGGGAGGAATACTATAACGCGTATCTAAGTGTAAACCATTACTCAGTACCAAAGTAAATTACTTGGAACCGCTACATCACCGCAAGCCACGTGGTGTGGACGTTTACGATAACTTCACAACTCTTCATAATTACTTACAACTGTCTACATCAATTAATCCAAAATCCGTCAGCATAGCAAGCCACGTGGTGTGGACGTTTACTACACTAAGAGATTTTTATAATTGACTCCCAATTACTTGATCCATATAATCTCGTAAATCAAGACGCGGAGAATCATAAGTGAAACTCGAAGTTTCTAACCAGTGATTCACCATGCGAACAACCCTATCTCTCATAAATGAGGGAGCCGAGCAGACAAACGACCCATCTATCAAAGAATGGTACGAAAGTCTCTAATTTGTGTCCTCTACATGACCATGTGGCTCTGGCTCCATTCCACTCCCCGGGGTGAGAATGAGTCGACTTGAAATCAGCTTTGGAAAGACAAATTAGGCATTGTTTGAAAAACTTAATCAATGTTTCTTGTAAAAGGAATTACAAGAACTCTCCTCTAATGACTTATCTATATAAACTTTAAAAGCTTATAAAAGTCACCAAGAGAGCAGCAATGGAGACCATGGGTATGTTTCCATACCCTCTCCCACTTAGCTTTTTACAATAAAGGGATACGCTATCTAGTGCATTAAAATAAACACATATAGCATTCATACATGTAATAAAGCACATAGTATTATCACATAGTCAAAATAATACTAGAATATTATTTTCCGACTATTATGGCTTTATTCCATCCCCGTACGCATCTTCTAGTCTTCAGTCTTCGTTTCTTGAATGCTCCATGTGACGAGAATATTAATCTCCAATATTTAAATCTATTTATTTTCAATTAATCCAAGAGTTACTTAATTCGAAAATTAAGTCAATTGAATATATCAAAAATAAAATTAAATATTATTAATATTTTTTATTTATTTTATTTTCTTTTTCCACTTCATTAAATCTCTAGAATAATCTATCCAAGATATACTTGGAATATTCTAGATGATATCCATAATGAAATAAAGAAATAAATAATTAGGACTATTATACTTTTCCAAATTTATTTTATTCCTAATCCATGAATATTCCCATGAGTAGGAATAATCAAATAGGAAAAATAAATTTAGTACTAAATTAATTCTTTTTCTATTTCTTGAATATTCCATAAAGAAATAATCAAAAAAAGGAAATAACGAATTAAAATAGGAAAGTATATTTCCGGTAGGAGTAACCCGGGTTGGGAGACCCCAAGCCACCCCCACCACGTCCGACCGGCCAGCCACGGGGAGGAACGCCGCCGCCCAGCCACTCCGCCAACCACCGAACCGGTGGCAGCCGCGGCTAGGGCAACCAACCCCTCGGCCATAGCCATCGATCCGGGCATCTCCATGGGATCGATCCAATCGATCCCAAGCCCTTGTCCCTCTCGTCACTTCGTCTTCTCCGGCGGTCTTCGATTCGTCGATCCAATCGCAAAGTAAATTTACAAAAATCTAAAATGCAATTCCGGTATCGATTCTATACACGAAATCGACCCTATACATTTTCCGGAAAAACATGAACATAATAATAAATCCTAAATTCGGTCAACCCCCGAATTTTTACTATTACAAGCATTCACCACCAAAAACGAATCTCGACATGTCCGAGAGTTTAATAAAACCAACAATCACATGACAAAATAATTAAACGAATAATCATCAAGCCATAATAGTCGGAACCCTGCAAGGTAGAACAATTTTATCGAAAATACCGCGAACGTAAACCACGCTCTGATACCAATTGTTGGAATTCGATATCCCGGGTTATCAAAATTGCGGAACCGATAACCCGAACGAACCCTTCGCCGGAGATCATACGAACGCCGACTCATCCGCCGAAGTCCGGGCTTTGGAGACCACGCGCCCGAAGGCACGCAATCCGCCCCCACCCAAACCCCCGCGAGCCGAGGTTCATACAATCGAAACTCAATCGCCGGAGAAACCACGAGCCCACGCGAACCGGGACCCGACCGAACGCGTCGCGCGCACGAGGCACGCGGACGCCCAGCCGAGTCCCCGCGGGGGGACTCGCGATCGCTCCCAGCGATCGCACGGGATGCCTCGCGGCATCCCTGGGATGCTCGTAGCATCCCCGCAGCGGATCCGGCGATCCGCTGCTCGCACGGCTGGGGCTCGTCCCCAGCGACTCGCTGCGGGTAACCCCGCAGCTCGCTACGAGCCGCTGCGGGTAAACCCCGCAGCTCCAGCGATCGACCCCGTAGGGGTCCGATCGATCCTCGGCTCCCAGCCGAGGGTTTCCGTGCGCGATCCCCGCGAGGGATCCACGAGCCGCCGGCGGTCCGGTGGTCCAACCACCACCGCCCGGCTCGACCCTCATCCCGGGGTTCGATCCTCGGATCTTTGTTCTACGGTATTCTCGATAAAAACAAATCGAACAATTATCAAGTTAGTTTAGATATTGTACCTTCGATTCGTTGTTCGGAGAAACGAAATCGATGACCTCGTGATCTTCCCGCGTATTCCTTGCACTCCGTTCGAACGTCGGGTGGGCGACGAGCTATCGAACTCTATGGATCCTCTTCACTCTTCAAGACTTTGTGATTGGCGTATCTTAGGTTGTGAAAAGTGAAGACCATGTAGTGCTTTTATAGGCTACGTAGGGGATCAAAAGGAGATTAAATATTGGGCTTCTAATATTGAAAATTAAATTGGGTCCAACCCAAATCTATTAATTCTTATCAATATTAATTTTATTTATTTTCCACTATATAAATAAAATTGCACTCCCAATATTTATCCATATTATATCAAATAATATTTCTCCAACTTAGTATTATTTATTCCGTGTATTTAAGATTTAAATATCCATGACTAAAATTTATTTATTGCTTAATAAATTTATTCATCTCTTATATCCGAGAATAGTACCACTCAACCTTATTTATTATGCGGAACAAATCCACTCGCGAGGTTTACATAATAAATCCTTATGAGCTCATCTCGGGGATATTATCAACCCTTCCGGGATACACTGTCCCTTCAAGAATTCACGGCATGCCATATATAAAATATAGTGACCCAACTTAGCCGGTAATTAACCCAATAATTAAATCGGTTAATTCCTTTGGAAAATCAAAGTCACTTATATTAAACATACACACCCGCAATAGTTTCAGGGATTAAGAATAAAATACTCCGAGACTTAAATCAATTATCACAGAGCAATCCTAATTGATAAGTCTCAAGCGATCCGCTCAATACACCAAGTGTACAAGTGTGATAAAATAATTAAGATAAATTATTTTCTCTCTCACACAACGACTATACCGATGGATTGGTCCGTGTCCATCTAGGTCGTGAGCAACTGTTCGATTAAATACGAGTGACCGATAGTATGATCTTCTGTGTGCCCATGCAACACCATACTAACTACAACGTATAAAATCTAGGACTATAATTTGCATGTATTTAATTAACAATAATTAAAAGCAAATGAATGTATGTAATAGATAGGTAAATGAAATTGCATACAGAGTTCAGAATACTCAAATCTAGACATTAAGTATACTACTCCATCAGTTTCAATCCATAAATGGATCGATTAAGCTTGCACACTAGATGATCTCGCCCCTTAGCAATGAATCCTTCTGGTTGTTTCATATAAATCGTCTCATCAAGACTTCCATTTAGGAAAGATGTCTTGACATCCATTTGCCACACCTCATAATCCATATGAGCTGCTATGGATAAGAGAATCCGGATCGACTTTATCTTGGCTACCAGCGAGAAGGTCTCCTCATAATCGATTCCCTCTTTCTGAGTATATTCTTTCGCAACAAGCCTAGCTTTAAAGGTTTCAACCTTTCCGTCAGATCCTCTCTTTCTCTTGTAGACCCATTTACACCCAATTGGCTTTACGCCGCTTGGTGGTTCTACAAGATCCCAGACTTTATTAGAATCCATAGATTCTATTTCGGATTTCATCGCTTTCTTCCAAGAAGGCGCATCTATATCTTGTACCGCCTCATCATAGGTCCAGGGATCGATTTCATGAACTCCGGGTGCCGAGTCCGAAGACTCACCCAGTCCAATCCATCTGTCCGGTTGTTTGACAACCCTCCCACTACGACGGCGTTCCGGTGTATCAACAGTGACAGTATTAGGTGCAGGTTCTAGTGGTGTATCTACACTCGGTTCGGCTGTATCTGAGTCTTCTTTGTTACCTCTCAACTCATCAAGTATTATGTCACTCTTGGGCTTGTGGTCCATGACATAGTCTTCCTCTAAGAACCGAGCGTTAGTACTTATAACGATCTTCTGGTCCGTAGGACTATAGAACATGCCACCTTTAGTTCCTTTCGGGTATCCTACAAACAACCGTAATTCTGATCTAGGTTCTAACTTATCGGCCCCTTGTCGCAACACATGTGCTGGACATCCCCAGATCCGAAGGTTCCTGAAGCTAGGCTTGCGCCCGCTCCACCTTTCCATGGGTGTTGTGGATACCGGTTTTGTTGGAACCATGTTGAGAATGTACGCCGCTGTTTCCAAGGCATGTCCCCAGAACATAGTAGGTAAGTCCGAGTAACTCATCATTGATCGTACCATCTCCATAAGAGTCCTATTCCTTCTTTCCGACACACCATTCTGCTGGGGAGTGTATGGTGATGTCATCTGGGAATCAATCCCATTCTCTACTAAGTATGCCTTGAATTCTCCAGACAGGTACTCGCCTCCGCGATCAGATCGCAGGCATTTAATGGATTTACTTTGAAGGTTCTCCACAAAAGCCTTGAACTCCTTGAACTTGTCAAAGGATTCGCTCTTGCGGCGCATCAAGTATACAAATCCATACCTTGAGTAATCATCAGTAAAAGTGATGAAGTACTCGTACCCTCCCCTTGCCTGAGTAGACATAGGTCCGCATACATCAGAGTGAATCAAATCCAATACTTGTTCAGCTCTATGTCCTTTACCAGAAAAAGAACGCTTGGTCATTTTACCCTCCAAACAGGATTCGCAGGTTGGAAGGTCCTCTCCTTCTATGCCGCTAATGAGACCATCAGCTTTCAACCTTTGAATTCTATTTGAATTAATATGACCTAGCCTTAGATGCCACAAGTATAATTGATTCATTTTTGAAGGCTCCTTTCTCTTATTGGTGTTCGTAGATGTGTTATTACTCTCGGTTAGTTGCACCGTGTTAGACTCAGGATTTAGAATATACAAATCGTCTACCAATGTACCAGAACAAACAATCTCACTATTTCTTCTTATGACCACTGAGTGATCAAAAGAAACAGAATATCCATTCAGAATTAACTTAGAAACTGAAATCAAATTCTTTCTAAAATTCGGTACATAAAGACAATTTTGTAAAACTAAAACCCTATCACTACTAAAGCGTAAGTGAACGTCTCCCACTGCAACAGCCGCCACCTTCGCGGCATTGCCCATGTAGACTACGATCTCTCCCTCTCTAAGTCTCCGGGTTTCCTGGAACCCCTGCAATGAATTGCAGACATGGTCAGTGGCGCCCGTATCTACACACCAGGTGCTGGTAGATATCACCGCTGACAATGTTTCAGTGACTAAGGAAAATTTCGTATCTTTGATGAGAGGACAATCAGACCTCCAGTGTCCAAACTGCTTGCATCGAAAGCACTTGCCCAAAGGCTTGCCTCTCCCAATCCGTGGTTTTAAACCACTGGGTTTCTTTGCACGCTTTTCCTCTAGCCTTGCCACAAAAGCTTGTGATTCTCTTAACTTACGCACAAACTCCGCTTTCGCCGAATCCTTTTTAAGGGACTCATTGAGAGAGAATTCTGTGAGTATGTTAATCACCTCTTGTCCGGCTTCCACGCTATGTCTCAACATCATCCTGAGGTCATTTCGAATGTCCTCATCAGTTGGGACAACAGTGGATTCGGAAAGCTCAACAGTCTGAACAATGTCCAGATTTCGTTCCCAATCATTACTATATGGAACCGGTGAGTTTTCATCCTTAAGTATATCACAAAGTGGGGTCACAGTCATTCTTAACCTATAAGCACATAAAACAAACAAACAATTTAATTCCAATATTATCTCCCTCAAATAATATCATTAAATCACTAATCACATCTAAAATCCCATCAGGTAAGGCAAGCCACGTTCGTGTGGACGTTTACCCACCCAAATGATTTAGCAATTAGATTTTGCTTCGGTCATACATCACTTATAGCGTAACCTCGTTGGGAGGAATACTATAACGCGTATCTAAGTGTAAACCATTACTCAGTACTAAGGTGAATCGTTTAGAATTGTTACGTCACCGCAAGCCACGTTCGTGTGGACGTTTACGACAACTCGCAACTCTTCACAATTCCATATAACTGTCTACATCAATTATTCTAAAATCCCATTCAGTACAGCAAGCCACGTTCGTGTGGACGTTTACTATACCAAAAGATTTATATAATTGAAATCCAATTACTAGATCCATTCAATCTTGTAAATCAAGACGTGGAGAATCATAAGTGAAACTCGAAGTTTCTAACCAGTGATTCACCATGCGAACGACCCTATCTCTCATAATTGAGGGAGCCGAGCAGACAATCGATCCATCTGACAAAGAATGGTACGAAGGTCTCTAATTTGTGTCCTCTACATGACCAAGTGGCTCTGGCTCCATTCCACTCCCCGGGGTGAGAATGAGTCGACTTGAAATCAGTTTTGGAAAGACAAATTAGGCATTGTTTGATAAACTTAATCAATGTTTCTTGTAAGAGGAATTACAAGAACTCTCCTCCAATGACTTATCTATATAAACTTCAAAAGTTTATAAAAGTCACCAAGAGAGCAGCAATGGAGACCATGGGTATGTTTCCATACCCTCTCCCACTTAGCTTTTTACAATAAAGGGATATGCTATCTAGTGCATAAAATAAACACATATAGCATGCATACATGTAATAAAGCACATAGTATTACCACATAATCAAAATAATACTAGAATATTATTTTCCGACTATTATGGCTTTATCACATCTCCGTACGCATCTTCTAGTCTTCAGTCTTCGTTTCTTGAATGCTCCATGTGACGAGAATATTAATCTCCAATATTTAAATCTATTTATTTTCAATTAATCCAAGAGTTACTTAATTCGAAAATTAAGTCAATTGAATATATCAAAATAAAATTAAATATTATTAATATTTTTATTTATTTTATTTTTCTTTTTCCACTCCATTAAATCTCTAGAATAATCTATCCAAGATACTCTTGGAATATTCTATATGATATCCATAATGAAATAAAGAAATAAAATAATTTAGGACTTTTATACTTTCCAAATTTATTTTATTCCTAATCCATGAATATTCCCATGAGTAGGAATAATCAAATAGGAAAAGTAAATTTAGTACTAAATTAATTCTTTTTCTATTTCTTGAATATTCCATAAAGAAATAATCAAAATAGGAAAAAACGAATTAAAATAGGAAAGTATATTTCCGGTAGGAGTAGCACGGGTTGGGAGACCCCACGCCACCCCCACCTCGTCCGACCGCCGCCTAGGTCACGCCACCGCCGCCCAGCCCACGCGCCACCACCACTGGTGGCCGGCGTGGCCGGGACTCCCACGGACAGCCCGCCTAGGGCCGTGGGTCGATCGATCCCCTCGGGATCGATCATGGGGATTGATCGATCCCGGTCCTTCGTCTTCTCGTCACTTCGTCTTCTCCGGGGTCTTTGATTCGTCGATCCAATCGCAAAATAAATTTACAAAAATCTAAATTACAATTCCGGTATCGATTCTATACATGAAATCGACCCTATACATTTTCCGGAAAAACGATGAACATAATAATAAATCCTAAATTCGGTCAACCCCCGAATTTTTAATATTACAAGCATTCACCACCAAAAACGAATCTCGACATGTCCGAGAGTTTAATAAAACCAACAATCATGACAAAATAAATTAAACGAGTAATAAATTAAGCCATAATAGTCGGAACCCTGCAAGGTAGAACAATATTTTATCGAAAATACCGCGAACGTAAACCACGCTCTGATACCAGTTGTTGGAATTCGATATCCCGGGTTATTTAAATTTGCGGAACCGATAACCCGAACGAACCCTTCGCCGGAGATCACACGAACGCCGACTCATCCGCCGGAGTCCGGCCTTTGGAGACCACGTGCCCGAAGACACGCGGCCCGAGCTGATTCCTATTGGTTACACAGACTCGGATTTCCAATCTGATAAGGAACAGCGAAAGTCTACATCAGGCTATGTGTTCACATTGGGAGGTGGAGCAGTTTCATGGAAGAGTGTTAAGCAGAAATGCATTTCGGACTCTACCATGGAAGCCGAATATGTAGCAGCCTCTGAGGCAGCTAAAGAATTGGTGTGGCTCCAGAACTTCATAATGGACTTGTTGGAATTCGATATCCCGGGTTATTTAAATTTGCGGAACCGATAACCCGAACGAACCCTTCGCCGGAGATCACACGAACGCCGACTCATCCGCTGGAGTCCGGCCTTTGGAGACCACGTGCCCGAAGACAATTTGGCCCGCCCCCAGCCGAACCCCCGCGAGCCGGGGTTCGCGCGATCCAAGGATCGCGTCTCACGCGATCGGGTGGGGCTGCATCGACAGCCCCCGCGGCGAGTCCGCCGAACCCTAGGCGGGTCGATCCACGCGGTCCGGTGGCTTCGCCACCACCGCGTGATCGTCCGTCTACTCCGGTTCCGAACTTCGGATCTTGCGTTCTACGGTATTTTCAATAAACAAAATCGTATAATATCAAGTTAGTTTAGATATCATACCTACGATTCGTTGTTCGGAGAAACGAAATCAAGATGACCTCGTGATCTTCCCGCGTATTCCTTGCACTCCGTTCGAACGTCGGGTGGGCGACGATCTATCGAACTCCTATGGATCTTCTTCACTCTTCAAGACTTTATGATTGGCGTATCTTAGGTTAATGAATTGTGAAGACCATGTAGTGCTTTTATAGGCTACGTAGGGGATCAAAAGGAGATTAAATATTGGGCTTCTAATATTGAAAATTAAATTGGGTCCAACCCAAATCCATTAATTCTTATCAATATTAATTTTATTTATTTTCCACTATATAAATAAAATTGCACTCCCAATATTTATCCATATTATATCAAATAATATTTCTCCGGTTAGTATTATTTATTCCGTGTATTTAAGATTTAAATATCCATGAATAAAATTTATTTATTGCTTAATAAATTTATTCATCTCTTATATCCGAGAATAGTACCACTCAACCTTATTTATTATGCGGAACAAATCCACTCGCGAGGTTTACATAATAAATCCTTATGAGCTCATCTCGGGGATATTATCAACCCTTCCGGGATACACTGTCCCTTCAAGAATTCACGGCATGCCATATATAAAATATAGTGACCCAACTTAACCGGTAATTAACCCAATAATTAAATCGGTTAATTCCTTTGGAAAATCAAAGTCACTTATATTAAATATACACACCCGCAATTGTTTCAGGGATTAAGAATAGAATACTCAGAGACTTAAATCAATTATCACAGAGCAATCCTAATTGATAAGTCTCAAGCGATCCGCTCAATACACCAAGTGTACAAGTGTGATAAAATAATTAAGATAAATTATTTTCTCTCTCACACAACGACTATACCGATGGGTTGGTCCGTGTCCATCTAGGTCGTGAGCAACTGGTCGATTAAATACGAGTAACCGATAGTATGATCTTCTGTGTGGGCCCGACACACCATACTAACTACAACGTATAAAATCCAGGACTATAATTTGCATATATTTAATTAACAATAATTAAAAGCAAATGAATGTTCATTATAAATAGGTAAATGAAAGTGCACACAGAGTTCAGAATACTCAAATCTAGACATTAAGTATACTACTCCATCAGGACTTGGATGTGATTCCTGATTTGCCCAGAGCTATCACAATTTATTGTGACAATAGCGGTGCAGTGGCAAATGCGAAGGAACCACGAGCCCACAATGCGAGTAAACACATAGATCGCAAGTACCACCTGATTAGAGACATCGTCAGGAGAGGCGATGCGGTTGTCACCAAAATTGCATCAGCGGATAACCTGGCAGACCCCTTTACGAAGGCACTTCCAGCGGAAGCGTTCAAGAGACACGTGAAGGGGATGGGTATCGGATGTATGGTAGAGGGCAACTAGACTTTTAGTATAAGTGGGAGATTGATGGAGTTATATTCTAAATGTCTAGTTTAGTGACAATATGGAACTCCTTATCTGTGTTTTATTATCTATTAATCAAACAGTCTGCATTTTGTTTATATACACTCTATGCCATAGTCCTAGATATATACGTTGTAGACAGTATGGCGTGAGGAGACACGCGGAAGATCATACTGTCGGTTACTCGTATACTATCGAACAGTAGCTCACGACTTAGATGGACAGGGACAATCCATCGGTACGTCGTTGTGTGACTGGTAGATAGTCGATCTTGACTATCATGTTACACTCGTACACTTGGTGTATTGAGCAGGACCACGGGAGGGCGTTCGATTTATACTAATCGAAGTAATCGAACTAGACCTCAGATATTACGGATATACGAATTCCTAATCCCTATATAATTATAGGTGCGTGTGTCCAATTCTCGGTTCTTTAACTTGCCAATGAGTGAGACTAATTGATTAGTCGAGATCCTCGGTAAATTGGGAATCGTAATTGTACGCACGGCATGCTATAGATTATAGACAGGAAACCGTGTCCCATTTATTGGGTTGATTACGTCCCCGAGATGAGCTCATAAAGTTTATAATGTAAACCCCGCAGGTGGATTTGTTCCACATGATAATAAGGATGAGTGGTACTAGTCTCGGATAATAAGAAACGAATTAATTTAATTATTAGTAATTAAATAAATTCGTGGACGTTCGATATCTTAAACACGGGGAAAGTCGTATATGTAATTTCGGCAGAAATATTATTGTTGATATAATATTAAATTAATTTCGGGAATTCAATTATTATTTTATAGTGGAGTTAATAATAATTAAATTTGAAATCGATTAATTAAGGAATTGCTTTTAAGTATTCCAAGTTAATTAATATTTCATTTTAGCCCCTAATTAATTTACCTAAGAGGTCCCTAGTGTAACTCTATTTAAACCCCCCCCCCTTTGCCTCTCCTAAACCTATCATTCGCCGCATTCTTTTTTGCAGCAGAAATTAATTGCGTTAGCGCAAAAATAATTTCTTCTGTAAAAATTAATAAAGCCTTTGCGCAATTATTTTACACAGAATAGTAAAAGGATTATTGCGGTGGTTTATCTGAGAAGCAGAAAAAGGGAGAACCAACGGATCGTTGCCCACACAACGGTTGGATCAAGGGAAGAGCCATACACTAGCAATCGCTAAGGTCTCAACAATCGACCGAGAGGTATGAGATCGATTCTTATTCCGCAATTTATTCGATCTCTGTTTTTGCGTTAATCATACAACGAACCAAAGATCGGGTTCCGTGGCTTGGATGTGATGTTCTCGGACTGCTGGGAGGTTTCTGACCTCCGGCGTGGCAGTCGGATCGAGAAAATCTCATCGGAACAGCCGGAACGGGCGGATCGCGCTGCTGTCCGAAGCAGCCAGGCGACCGCCAGAGGGGGCAAGCGCCCGCTCGCGACAGGTCGCGGGCGATCGCCTGGGCAGCAAGCGCTCGCTTGCCTTGCTGCGCGAGCGGTCGCCTGGTAGGCAGGCGGTCGCCTGCTCCGGGCAGATCGCGAGCCGCGGCTTCGGCTGCGGCGGACGCGCGATCTCTTGGGTGGGCGGCCATGGCTGTCCGAGGGTGACTTCCAGAAGTCGATTGGGGACGTCCGGATGTTCGAGTGTTCGAACGGACGTGTCCCGGGTAGTCGTTTTCCAACAGCAGTTTCCTACACTTCGAGTGTGGAGAGCTTTGTAAATGAAATGTTGTAAAACAAGAACCTGATATCAACTATGCGGATAGCGTAGTGGGAGGATATCAAAGTAATCTGGATAAGAGATATTCGAATGCTGTAAGAGTACCTGGAAGTACTAGATTACTAAGCAAGACGAAATCTTCTTGGATTACAATTTCTCAGATCCAAAGGCTATGTGTTCAATTTTTTTAGGTGGAACCTAAAGATGAAAGAGTGATAAGCATGATGCTTCTCGGACTCTATCATAAACCGAATAGCAACCTCAGAGGCAACGGAAGTTTTTGGTTAGGTTCCGGGATGACCTCTGAACTTGGATAAGATTCTTGGTTCACCAAAGGCTATGTATATAGCGGTGCATGGTAAATTGAAAGAAGTCATAAGTTCAAAAGGTGATGATAACACATAGAGCAAGTACAACCTGATTCGAGTCATCGTCTAGGGAGACGACGCAGTAGTCACCAAGATAACTTCAGAGCGGCAACCTAGATTGCTCATTCACATAATACTTCTGGGAAGTATAACTTAAGCACGTGATGAGTATGGGAGTCGGGAGTTTGGAGGAAATGACTAGACCTTAGTACAAGTGGGAGATTGTTGGAGTTGTGTACTTAATGTCTAGATTTAAGTATCGGTAAACTCCCGGTCATAGCATTTAACCTATTTAATTAATAAACAATTATTTGCATTTAATCATTATTAATTAATTATGCAAAATATAGTCCTGGATTTTATAAGTTGTAGTTAGTATGGTGTGTCGGGCCCACACAGAAGATCATGCTATCGGTCACTCGTATTTAATCAAACAGATGCTCACGACCTAGATGGACCCGGACCAATCCATCGGTATAGTCGTTGTGTGAGAGAGAAAATAATTTATCTTAATTATTTTATCACACTTGTACACTTGGTGTATTGGGCGGATCGCTTGAGATTTATCAATTAGGATTGCCGTTGATAATTAATTTAAATCTCAGAGTATTTTATTCTTAATCCCCGATACTATTGCGGGTGTGTATATTTAATATAAGAGACTTTGATTTTCAAAAGGAATTAACCGATTTAATTATTGGGTTAATTACCGGTAAAAATTGGGTCGCTATATTTTATATATGACATGCCGTGAATACTTGACGGGAAAGTGTATCCCCGAGATGAGTTCATAAGGAATTATTGTGTAAACCTCATGAGTGGACTCGTTCCGCACAATAATTAATGTTGAACGGTACTAGTCTCGGATATAAGAGATGAATATAATTTATTGAGCAATAAATAAATTTATTCATGGATATTTAAATCTTAAATACACGGAATAAATAATACTACCGGAGAAATATTATTTGATATAATATGGTTTAATATTGGGAGTGCAATTAATTTATATAGTGGAAAATAAATTAATTAATATTGATAAGGATTAATAGATTTGGGCTGGGCTCAATTTAATCTTCAATATTGGAAGCCCAATATTCCACCTCCTTTTGATCCCCTACGTAGCCTATAAAAGCACTACATGGCCTTCATAATTCATACGCCTATCATAAGTCTTGAAGAGTGAAGGAGATCCATAGGAGTTCGATAGATCGTCGCCCACACGACGTTCGGACGATGTGCAAGGAATACGTAGGAAGATCGTAAGGTCATTAACGTTTGAATTCGTTTCTCCGCACAACGAATCGAGGTAACATAATCATAAACCCCTCTATGATTTTATGTGATATAATTGAGATGTATACATGAACAAGACGATCCGGGAAAACGACGAACCTCGGGGACGGGGATTCGAGATCCCCGGCGAGGATCGAAGGGGCGGTCGAACCCTAGGGTTCAGACCGCCGGACGCGCGGCAAAGGGGAGCCCCGACTGGACGTCGGGGCGTGCGATCGACGTGAAGTCGATCGCCGGGAGGTTCGCCGTGGGCTAGTGCCACGGCGGGTGGACCTCCAAGCCACCCTTGCCGGCGGCGCATTCCGCGCGAAGCCCTCGGCCGGAGCCGAGGGGCGATCGAGCCCGTGAGCTCGATCGCGGGTGTGCTACGGGATGACCCGTTGCTGCCTCGTATGCGCTACGGGTTCACCCGTAGCGAGGCGTGCGAGGACGACGCCCTCGGCTGGGTGCACGCGGTCCTCGGACCTCGCTGGGCATTCGGTCAGGCCCCGGCTCTTGAGGTGGTTCGTGTTCGGGTCTTCCGGCGATAGGGTTTCGGTCGGGTTATCGGTTCCGCAATTTTTTTCATAGCCCGGGACATCGATTCCCAACACGCACAAGGCGATCGATCGGGTGGGGCTGCCCATGCAGCCCCCGCGGCGAGTGCGGCGACTCGCCGCCGCCTGGAGGGGCCCCACCGCCGTGGTGGGGTGGAGCACGGCACCAGCCCGCGCTCCAGCGATCGATCGTGATGATCGATCGCTCGCCCTCGGCCCAGCCGAGGGTCGATCCCTCGCGCCCCCTCGAAACCCTAGCCGGGCGGTCCGCGTGGTCCGGTGGCTTCGCCACCACCACGCGATCGTCCGTCTACTCCGGGGTTCGATCTTCGGATCTTGCGTTCAACGGTATTTCACGATAATCCAAATCAAATAAAATCAAAGGTTTTTAGATTTTATACCTTCGATTCGTTGTTCGGAGAAACGAAATCAATCGATGACCTCGAGAACTTCCCACGTATTCCTTGCACTAGCTTGAACGTCGGGTGGGCGACGATCCTCTAAGCTTATGGATGTCCTTCACGAACTCTCTAGACTAATCAAGTATGATTATCTTGTCTTGTCTAATTGTGAAGACCATGTAGTGCTTTTATAGGCTACGTAGGGGATCTAAAGGAGGTGTAATATTGGGCTTCCAATATTAATGATTAAATTGAGCCCAGCCCAAATCTATTAATCCCATTAATATTAATTTATTTATTTTCCACTATAAATTAATTGCACTCCAAATATTAAACCATATTATATCAAATAATATTTCTCCGGTTAGTATTATTTATTCCGTGTATTTAAGATTTAAATATCCATGAATAAAATTTATTTATTGCTTAATAAATTTATTCATCTCTTATATCTGAGAATAGTACCACTCAACCTTATTATTATGCGGGAACAAATCCACTCGCGAGGTTTACATAATAAATCCTTATGAGCTCATCTCGGGGATATTATCAACCCTTTCGGGATACACTGTCCCGTCAAGAATTCACGGCATGCCATATATAAAATATAGTGATCCAACTTAACCGCTAATTAAACCAATAATTAAATCGGTTAATTCCTTTGGAAAATCAAAGTCACTTATATTAAATATACACACCCGCAATTGTTTCGGGGATTAAGAATAAAATACACTGAGACTTAAATCAATTATCACAGAGCAATCCTAATTGATAAATCTCAAGCGATCCGCCCAATACACCAAGTGTACAAGTGTGATAAAATAAATAAGACAAATTATTTTCTCTCTCACACAACGACTATACCGATGGCTTGGTCCGTGTCCATCTAGGTCGTGAGCAACTGTTCGATTAAATACGAGTAACCGATAGTATGATCTTCTGTGTGATGGCGCACACCATACTAACTACAACGTATATAATCTAGGACTATAATTTCCATGTATTTAATTAACAATAATTAAAAGCAAATGAATGTTTATTTCAATAGATAAATGATAGTGTACAAGGAGTTCAGAATACTCAAATCTAGACATTAAGTATACTACTCCAACAGTTAGGACATTGTCCAAATTTCGATTCCAATCAACATTTTAAGGGTCGTTGAGTATAAAATGCCTTATCGTATATCACATAGTAGGGCAAAGACATTTCTAACCTATAAGCACATAATACAAACAATCAATTTAATTCCGATACTATCTCCCTCTAATAATATAATTAAATCACTAATTGCATCTAAACTCCCATCATATATGGCAAGCCACGTGGTGTGGACGTTTACCTACCCAAACGGTTTAGCAATTAGATTTGTTTCGGTCATACATCATTTATAGCGTTACTTCGTGGGGAAGGATACTATAACGCGTATCTAAGTGTAAACCATTACTCAGTACCAAAGTGAATCGTTTGGAATTGTTACATCACCGCAAGCCACGTGGTGTGGACGTTTACGATAACATCACAATTCTTCACAATTCTTTAAAACTGTCTACATCAATTATTCCAAAATCCCATTAAGTATAGCAAGCCACGTGGTGTGGACGTTTACTATTCCAAAAGATTTTATAATTGACATCCAATTACTTGATTCATTTAATCTTGTAGATCAAGACGCGGAGAATCATAAGTGAAAACTCGAAGTTTCTAACCAGTGATTCATCATGCGAACAGCCCTATCTCTCATAGAATGAGGGAGCCGAACAGACAATCGATCCACTCAAAGAATGGCACGAAAGTCTCTAATTTGTGTCATCCACGTGACCAAGTGGCTTTGGCTCCATTCCACTCCCCGAGGTGAGAATGAGTCGACTTGAAATCAGTTTCAGAAAGACAAATTAGGCATTGTTTGAAAACTCAATGAATGTTTCTTTTAAAAGGAATTACAAGAATTCTCCTCCAATGGCTTGTCTATACGAACTTCAAAAGTTTATAAAAGTCACCAAGAGAACAGCAATGGAGACCATGGGATTGTTTTCAACCCCTCTCCCACTTAGCTTTTTACAATAAAGGGATACGCTATCTAATACATAAATAAATACACATAAGCATGCATACAGGAAATAAAGCACATACTATTATCACATAATCAAAATAATACTAGAATATTATTTTCCGACTATTATGACTTTATTCCATCCCCGTACGCATCTTCTAGTCTTCAGTCTTCGTTCTTGAATGCTCCATGTGACGAGAATATTAATTCCAATATTTAAATGTATTTATTTTTAATTAATCCAAAAGTTACTTAATTCGAAAATTAAGTCAATCGAATATATCAAAAATAAAATTAAATATTATTAATATTTTATTATTTTTATTTTCCTTTTCTACTCCATTAAATCTCTAGAATCCTATCCAAGACCTACTTGGAATATTCTAGAAGATTTCCATAATGGAATAAGGAAATAAAATAATTTAGAACTCTTAAACTTTCCAAATTTATTTATTCCTAATCCATGAATATTCCCAACAATAGGAATAATCAATTTAGGAAAATAAATTTAATACCAAATTAATTATTTTCCTATTCCATGAATATTCCCAAAAATAGGAATAATCAAAATAGGAAAACCGATTTAATTATGGAAAGTCGGATCTAGGTAGGAGAAGCACGGGGTGGGGATCCCCGCGCCCCCCCACCATCGACCCAAGCCCTAGGAGGTGGCCGGCCACTGTTGGAAATCGACTACCCGGGATGCGTTCGTTCGATCACTCGAACATCCGAACGATCCCTAGTCGACCTCCTCGTCCGTTACTCCGTTCACGTGCCATCTCGTATCCCGATTCACGCCCAGCCATTGCCCCGAAGGACAACCGCGCGAACCAGAGCGGGCTGCCCGAAAAACAGGGAAACGGCGACCGCCGTTTGCCCTCCGGCGACCGCCGTTTGTCCGCGAACAGCAACGCGACGTTGCTGTTCCGGGCTCGTTTCTGGGTCGTTTTTCCTCATCCGACTACCGATCTGAAGGTCCTAGAACCCCCAGTAGTCGAGGAATGCGATCCACGATACCCGGAACCCGATCGTACGTCCGATGTATTTTTAACGAAATTAGAGATCGAAAAACGCGGAATTAGGTTCGATCTCATACCTTTGTCGCGTGATTCGGAGGAGCCGAATTGTTGAGACCTTAGACGTTTCTAGCGTATGCCTCTTCCCGATTCCAGCCGTTGTGTGGGCAACGATCTGCTGGATTCTCCTTTTCTGCTCTCTCTTCTCAAAACCAGCGCATGAATAATTTTTCTTTCTCAAAAATATAATTGCGCTAAGCAATTAATTTCATCAGAAAAAAATAACTGCGTTAACTCTTTTATTTAAACAGAGAAAAATATAATTGCGCTAAGCATTTTAATTTCTCTGCTGAAATAATAGTTGCGGCGTTTCTTAGGTTTAAGAGAGGGCAAGGGGGGGTTTAAATAGAGTTACACTAGGGACCTCTTAGGTAAATAAATCCCGGGCTAAATTGCAATTTAATTAAACCGGTGTCCTTAAAAGAAAACCTTTAATTAAATTCCACAATTTTAATTATACTTAATTCCACTATAAAATTATAATTGAATTCCCGAAATTAATTTAATATTATATCAACAATAATATTTCCGCCGAAATTACATATACGACTTTCCCCGTGTTTAAGATATCGAACGTCCAAGAATTTATTTAATTACTAATAATTAAATTAATTCGTTTCTTATTATCCGAGACTAGTACCACTCATCCTTATTATCATGTGGAACGAATCCACCTGCAGGGTTTACATGATAAACTTTATGAGCTCATCTCGGGGATGTCATCAACCCGATAAACGGGACACGGTTTCCTGTCTATAATCTATAGCATGCCGTGCGTACAATTACGATCCCCAATTTACCGAGAATCTCGACCAATCATTTAGTCTCACTCATTGGCATATTAAAGAACCGAGAATTGGACACACGCACCTATAATTATATAGGGATTAAGAATTCGTATATCCGTAAATTCTGAGGTCTAGTTCGATTACTGCGATTAGTATAAATCGAACGCCCTCCCGTGGTCCTGCTCAATACACCAAGTGTACGAGTGTAACATGATAGTCAAGACCGACTATCTACCAGTCACACTACGACGTACCGATGGATTGTCCCTGTCCATCTAAGTCGTGAGCTACTGTTCGATAGTATACGAGTAACCGACAGTATGATCTTCCGCGTGTCTCCTCACGCCATACTGTCTACAACGTATACATCAAGGACTATTGCATTAAATGCAACCATTCTTGAATCATATCTCGAATTAAGGTATAGATAAGGAGTTCCGTATTTGCACTAAACTAGACATTTAGAATACAACTCCATCAATATCCCACTTATACTAAAAGTCTAGTCGCCCTCTCCCAAACATCAGATTCCCATAACCTCATCACGCCTACCCAACGCTTTCGCTGGAAGTGCCTCTGTGAACGGGTTTTACCAGGCAATCCTCTCGATGCTATCTAGGTGACAACTGCATCGTCTTACTAGACGATCTCTCGAATCAGGTGGTACTTGCGCTCTACATGTTATCTCCCACTGTGGACTCGTGGCATTTCAAGTTTTCCAATACCGCTATTCAAAATAGCTTTGGGTGAACTAGAAACCACATCTAAGTCCCTTAGGAAGATCTGGAGCCACACTGACCTTTTAACTGCCTCACAGGTCGTTATCCTTTCAGTTTCCATGGTAGTGTCCGTAATGCATCGCTGCTTTACATTCTTCCATGTGACTGCTCCACTTCACAGTGAGAACACATAGCCTGACTTCGACTTTCGACTGTCCTTGTTTGATTTGGAAATCCAATTCTATGTAATCCAAAGGAAACAACTTGACTGCTTTGTAACTCAGAATATAATTCCTGGTCCTCTGCAGGAGCCTAAACATGTTCTTTACATCAGTCGAGTGATCCTTTCCAGGATTACTATGATATCTTACCACCATGCCCACGGCATAGTAGATATCAGTCTCGTGCATAGCATTACATACATTAAGCTTCCCACCATTAAGGTGTAGGGAACTGCTTAATCTTCATCTATTTCCTTTATTGTGTCGGACACAAAACTTTAGATAGATGAATTTCACATCTAAAAGGTGAAGACCTTTATTGGAATTCTGTATGCTGCAACGAGTAAGAATTGTATTTATGTATGAGGCTCGAGATAAGTTCTATGTTCTTTTCTGGCGATCATTTAATACTTTGATCCCAAGAACATTCCTGACTTCTCCTAAGTCTCTTACATTGAATTACTCGGACAACCATCCCTTTATGTCCGATAACATCTTTCATATTGTTGCCAATTTAGAAGGATGTCGTCTACATAAAGAATGAGAAAACACCACATCTTTTCTGTCACTTCTTTATTACACACAGGACCTAAACATGCCTTGAATGAATCCATGAAATGGATTTTCTCATAGGTCCGCATGTGTCCAAGATCTTGCAGCTTCCTTCAATCCTAAGATTGATTAAGCTTGCTTACCGAAAGAATCCGGATCGGATTTAGCATAGCTACCGGCGAAAAGGTTTACTCATAATCGATCCCTTTCTTTCTGAGTGCACCCTCTCGCAACAAGCCTAGCCTTGAAGGTTTACACCTTCCCGTCAGACCCTCTTTTCATCTTGTACACCTACTTAAAACCAATGGCTTTTACACCTTTGGGCGGTGCTACAAGATCCCAGACATGATTTAAATCCATAGATTCAATCTCAGATTTCATCGTCTTTTGCCAAGACTGAGCATCTTGATCTTCCAGCGTCTCGTCATAGATCTAGGGGTCGGCTTCATGTTCTCCAGGTGACAAGTCCGAAGACTCTCCTATAAACATGAACCTGTCGGGTTGTCTAACAACCCTCCCACTACGACGACGCTCCGGTGTATCTTTAGTGACTAAAGATTACAGTAGTGAACTACTCAGTTAGGCTGGTTCTAAGTCTTGATCAGTCCCTCTAAGCACATTAAGTATTACCCTACTCTTGGGCTTGTGATATTGCATATATATAGTCCATGTCTAAGAACCGAACATTGATGCAATCAACGAACATCTGGTCCTTTGGACTATATTACATATCTCATCAATTCGTTTTCTTAGGGTATCCTATAAACAGCCGAATATTTGTACAAGTTTCCAAAGGAATCAAGTTCAGGATAAACGCCGCTGTTTCCAAGCCATATCCCAAGACCGAATTAGGTAACTCCGAATAACTATTTGTCTACTTTCCCATATCTATAAGAGTCCTATTCCTTCTTTACAACACATTATTTTGCCGAGGCATAAATGGTGTAGTCTGTCGGGAGTTAATCCCATTTTCTGATAAGTATGCCTTACTCCTCAAAGAGGTCTGCATATATCAGAGTGAATCAACTCTAGTACTTTCTTGGATCTTTTCCCTTTAACCGTAAAGGGTTGCTTGGTCATTTAAACTTCCAAGTATGATTCGAAGGTTGGAAGGTCCTTTCCTTCAACCTAGCTGAGTAGTCCGTCAGCTTTCACCCTTTGAATCGTACTCAAGTTAAAATGATCTATCCTAAGATTCCATAAGTACATTTGATTCATCCTAGAAGGATCTTTACTCTTATTGGGGTTCGACAATGTGTTATTAGCTCTGGTGTGTTGCATCGTGGAAGAACACGGATTTAGTATTAAATTGTCTATCAATGTACCAGAATAGATAATATCCCCGTTTCCTACTTCGATAAGTATGAAACTATCAGAAGAAACGGAATATCCATTCTAAGCCAATTTAGAAATCCGAAATGAAAATTCTTTCTAAATGCCGTCACATAAAGACAATTTATTAGAACTAAAATCCTACCGTTAAAACATTTAACATCTCCCACTGCAATGGTTGTTACCTTAACAGTATTGCCCATGTAGGTTATAACTTCTTCCTTTCTAAGTCTCCGGGTTTCCTGGAACCCCTGCATTTAGGTGCAGACATGATTAGTGGTTCCCGTATCCACACACCAGGTACTGGTGGATAACACCACTGAGCATGTTTCGGTGACTAAGGAAAAGTCAACTTCTCGTTGCTTGAGAGGACAATCAAAACTCCCAGTATCCAAACTGCTTACAACGGAAGCACTTGCCCCCTGGGCTTGCTTGTCCCATTCCGTGGTCCAGATATATAAGGCCCACTGGGTTTCCGTATTTGCTTCTTCTTCCTTTTGCCGCCCGAAGGCCTAGGAAGAGTCAACTTCTCAGCCATAAGTGCTTTGAGGACCCTTAAAGATTCTCTCAGCCGCTAGAAGTTCAATCAGGGGCTCCGCCAATGAGTAAGACCCCTTATTCATATTATAGTTCAGGCGGAACTGCTCAAAACTTCTTGGCAGAGACTGGAGCACAATATCGACTTGGGTTACCCCATTGATAATTTCTCCCAGAATCTCTATCTCATTAAGATAGCTCATCATTCTAAGAACGTGATCCCTCACGGGCGTTCTTTCCGACATGATGGCCGTCATGAGTTGCCTCATTTCACTTTGCCCGGCTGTCCTGTCCTGATAACCAAAAACTTCTTGAGGTTAAGCATCATATCATAGGTAATGGTCATGGCATGATCTTGATGTCACAACACATTTGACATGAAAGTCATAATGTTGCTCCGCGTCATCTCATAGCCTTGATCCATTTCCAATGAGCTTCCTTTCCTCAGTAGTGGAAGCATCATTTGGTTCAGCAGGTCAATTGACTTGGAGTACATATTTATACTCCTCTGCAGTTAGGACAATGTCCAAGTTTCTTTTCCAATCCATACAATCAGGTTCAGTGAGTTTGTTGACTTTTAATGGGAATAATACCATATAAAACAAACAATGAGTTTAATTCGATATCATTTCCCTCAAGTGATATCATTAAACTACCAATCATTTCCAAAATCCCATCAGACTTAGCAAGCCACGTTCTTGTGGACGTTTACCAGTCCAAATGATTTTATGATTGGATTTTACTTCGGTCGTACATCATCATAGCAGTGACTCCGATGGGGAGGATACTATAAAGCGTACCTAAGTGTATACCATTTCTCAGTACTAAGTCCACCGCTCGGGAACTACATGCCCACCGCAAGCCACGTTCATGTGGACGTTTACGTTGACATGCGGTCCTCCACGACTTTCTATAACTGTCGAGCCTCAATTAATCCCAAAGTTCCGTTCCCATTTAGCAAGCCACGTTCTTGTGGAAGTTTACTAAAACAAACAACTTTATTAATTGAATCTCACTTATTTAAATGTCATAGAATCTTAATTAACCCAAAGTACCATTTCCATTCAGCAAGCCACGATAGTGTGGACGTTTAATAAAACAAACAACTTTGTTAATTGATTCTTACATTTATTAAATTTCACAATTTATTAATCAAAGCTTGATATCTCGTAAGTGAAACTCGAAGTTTCTAACCAGCGATCAATCATGCAATTGAGCCCTATCTCTCACAAAGTGAGGGAGCCAATCAGACAATCGATCTAGTCATCGAATGACTCGAAAGTCTCTAATCTGTGTCATCGACATAACCAAGCGCTTTGGCTCCATTCCACTCCCCGGGGTGAGAATGAGTCGAGTTGAAATTAGTCTTTGAGAAACAGATTAGGCACTGTTTTTTGAGAAATATAATTGTTCAATTTTATAAGTGGAATTTTAATTCGAATTTTGATCAAGAGATGTCCGTGTACCGACTTTATCCGATAGGGAGGATGACACTAAAGCCAACTCGTAAGTCGATACACAACACTTTCAAAACAGAGAATGGAGACCGCGGGATTGTTTCCAATCCCTCTCCCACTTAGTATTTTACGATAGGGATAACATGCACAAATAAGTAAAGCACAATAAAATCACGTAAACACACAAAAAGCATTTAACGTGATCCCGATTATTATGGCCTTTAAATATCTTCGATGCACGTCTTCTCGGATCTTCGTCTCGTTGCTCGTCTCGGTCTCGATCCACCACCGACTCGTCTAAGTGCCAAGAGACGAACCCCTCCCACTGGAGTATCATCCCAGGCCTCGACGAGCGATCCGTGGTGTCCGTCGAACCCCCGCGGCGCTGCTGCCCTAGATCCAGCGAAACGGCGACCGCCGTTTGCCCTTCAGCAGCCTGCGGGTTCGACTTCTCGACCCTCGTTCGTCCGGCCTTCGATCTCGTCTCGATCCACCAAGCAGCAGCAACATTACAAGGTAAAGCTAACTACTTCCGGCATCGATCCTATATAGATTGATCGATCCTATACATCCGGATAAAAACGAAAAACGAAATAGAAAACCTAAACGACTCAACCCGTCGTTTTAACTATTACATTCAACCAACGATTTTAAAACAAAATCTCGACAACCCCGAGAGTTTAACAAACCACAACATACAGTACATAAACGTATGACCATAATAATCGGGTTAACCTGCAAAACAATTCTCGCAAAATATACAAAGAACGTACAAAACCGGCTCTGATACCAATTGTTGGAAATCGACTACCCGGGATGCGTTCGTTCGATCACTCGAACATCCGAACGATCCCTAGTCGACCTCCTCGTCCGTTACTCCGTTCACGTGCCATCTCGTATCCCGATTCACGCCCAGCCATTGCCCCGAAGGACAACCGCGCGAACCAGAGCGGGCTGCCCGAAAAACAGGGAAACGGCGACCGCCGTTTGCCCTCCGGCGACCGCCGTTTGTCCGCGAACAGCAACGCGACGTTGCTGTTCCGGGCTCGTTTCCGGGTCGTTTTTCCTCATCCGACTACCGATCTGAAGGTCCTAGAACCCCCAGTAGTCGAGGAATGCGATCCACGATACCCAGAACCCGATCGTACGTCCGATGTATTTTTAACGAAATTAGAGATCGAAAAACGCGGAATTAGGTTCGATCTCATACCTTTGTCGCGTGATTCGGAGGAGCCGAATTGTTGAGACCTTAGACGTTTCTAGCATATGCCTCTTCCCGATTCCAGCCGTTGTGTGGGCAACGATCTGCTGGATTCTCCTTTTCTGCTCTCTCTTCTCAAAACCAGCGCAAGAATAATTTTTCTTTCTCAAAAATATAATTGCGCTAAGCAATTAATTTCATCAGAAAAAAATAACTGCGTTAACTCTTGTATTTAAACAGAGAAAAATATAATTGCGCTAAGCATTTTAATTTCTCTGCTGAAATAATAGTTGCGGCGTTTCTTAGGTTTAAGAGAGGGCAAGGGGGGATTTAAATAGAGTTACACTAGGGACCTCTTAGGTAAATAAATTCCGGGCTAAATTGCAATTTAATTAAACCGGTGTCCTTAAAAGAAAACCTTTAATTAAATTCCACAATTTTAATTATAATTAATTCCACTATAAAATTATAATTGAATTCCCGAAATTAATTTAATATTATATCAACAATAATATTTCCGCCGAAATTACATATACGACTTTCCCCGTGTTTAAGATATCGAACGTCCAAGAATTTATTTAATTACTAATAATTAAATTAATTCGTTTCTTATTATCCGAGACTAGTACCACTCATCCTTATTATCATGTGGAACGAATCCACCTGCAGGGTTTACATGATAAACTTTATGAGCTCATCTCGGGGATGTCATCAACCCGATAAACGGGACACGGTTTCCTGTCTATAATCTATAGCATGCCGTGCGTACAATTACGATCCCCAATTTACCGAGAATCTCGACCAATCGTTTAGTCTCACTCATTGGCATATTAAAGAACCGAGAATTGGACACACGCACCTATAATTATATAGGGATTAAGAATTCGTATATCCGTAATTTCTGAGGTCTAGTTCGATTACTGCGATTAGTATAAATCGAACGCCCTCCCGTGGTCCTGCTCAATACACCAAGTGTACGAGTGTAACATGATAGTCAAGACCGACTATCTACCAGTCACACTACGACGTACCGATGGATTGTCCCTGTCCATCTAAGTCGTGAGCTACTGTTCGATAGTATACGAGTAACCGACAGTATGATCTTCCGCGTGTCTCCTCACGCCATACTGTCTACAACGTATACATCAAGGACTATTGCATTAAATGCAATCATGTTTGAATCATATCTCGAACTAAGGTATAGATAAGGACTATTGCATTAAATGCAATCATGTTTGAATCGTATTTGCACTAAACTAGACATTTAGAATACAACTCCATCAGCCACCGTTGCCGGCGGCCCCTCCATGCTAGGGTCGATCGATCCTCATATATCGACCATGGGGTTGGTCGATCCTAGCCCTAACCCCTCTCTTTCGTCAAGGACTATTGTATACAACGTATACATCAAGGACTATTGCATTAAATGCAACCATGCTTGAATCATATCTCGAATTAAGGTATAGATAAGGAGTTCCGTATTTGCACTAAACTAGACATTTAGAATACAACTCCATCAGCCACCGTTGCCGGCGGCCCCTCCATGCTAGGGTCGATCGATCCTCATATATCGACCATGGGGTTGGTCGATCCTAGCCCTAACCCCTCTCTTTCGTCTCCTCCGTCACATGTCTTCTCCGGCGGTCGTTTCGGTATCGATCCAACGTAAATAAATTACAAAATAAATTTACAATTATCCGGTATCGATTCTATACATGAAATCGACCCTATACAATTTCCGGAAAAATATAACGTAATAATAAATCCTAAATTCGGTCAACCCCCGATTTTTTTTTTACTATTACAAGCATTCGCCACATATAAAACGAATCTCGACATGTCCGAGAGTTTAATAATCAAGAACAAATATAATGACATTAATTAATTAAAATTAAATCTAGCCATAATAGTTGGAAACCCTGCAAGGTAGAACAATTTATCGAAAAATACCGTGAACGAAAACCATCGCTCTGATACCAATTGTTGGAAATCGATATCCCGAAATTAATAAATTTAAATAAAATTAATTAAATAAATTATCTAATTAATTCCGACCGAAATCCTTTGGAGATCGAATATCCGGAGTTGTCAAAGATGCGGAAGAACGACTCCAATCGACTCACGGTTGTCGGAACATCCCGCAACGAACCACCACGAAGTCGGACTCAACCAAACCCTAACCGCGGGCGAACCCGCGGCTGTTCGGTCGAGCCCCCGCATGGGGCTCGCGGCTGTACACGGCATCCGCCTAGGGCTGCTCGTAGCAGCCCGTTGAACGTGCCTGAACCCTCGCGAAACATCCCCCATCGAACCCTAGCAGCAGCCCGAGCCGCCGCTGTTCGATCGAGGCGAGCGCACGCCACCGGGCGCGCGCTAGGGTTCTGCCCGTAGCAGCCATGTGCGTAACTCGCATGGCTCGCGAGTCCGCTACGAGAAAACTCGTAGCTCGCTACCAGCACGCACGAAGCGGCCGCTTGACCCCCCAGGCGGCCGCTTGCCTGGGCAGTCAAGGCCTACGCGCGATCCTTCGCCACCGGGTCGCACCAGCCGCGGTGGTCCGGTGATCTTCGATCACCACCACCAAGCTCGATCCCGGTGAGGATCCCGTGTTGGAAATCGATATCCCGGGTTATCAAAAAATTGCGGAACCGATAACCCAACCGAAATCCCGTCGCCGGAAACCGATCACGAACACCACGTCTCCGGAGTCCGACGAGAGAATCGCCGCCGAGGGATAAACTCGCGGCCGAAACCCTAGCTGAACCCCACGCGGGGTTCGCGATCGCCGTGCATGGCGATCGCCGGGGATGCGGGGTGCATCCCCGCGGGGCTGTTCCGATCAGCACCCGCCGGCGGTGAGTCTGGCGACTCACCGCCACCACCTCACGGGGAGGTGGGCGCCCAGCCGCGGCACCAGCCCGCGGCTGCCCTCGCGATCGGGCCCAGCTCGATCGCCCGCCCCGGCCGAAGAGTGTTCGCACGCCGCCGGTCGAGGGGGCTGGGGGGTCCACCCGCCGTGGCACCAGCCCACGACGAACCCCCAGCGATCGACCGGGTCGATCGCATGCCCCGGCGTCCAGCCGGGGCTCTCCTTCGACCGTGCACCGGCGGTCGGAACCCTAAGGTTCGACCGCCACCCCTCGGCTCCAAGCCGAGGGTGTTCTCGATCTTTGCCGGGGATCTCGAATCCCCGTCCGCGAAGTTCGTACGTCCCGGATCGTATGTTTATGTATATATTACAATTAATAAAACGCATAATCATAAGACGGGGTTTACGATTATACCTACGTCTCGTTGTGCGGAGAAACGAGATGATTTGATGACCTTCGAATCTTCCCACTTATTCCTTGCACTTCGTTCGAACGTCGTGTGTGCGACGAACCTCCGAACTCCTATGGATCTCCTTCACGAACTCTCTAGAATATCAAGTATGATAATCTTAAGGTGTTTTTAATTGTGAAGACCATGTAGTGCTTTTATAGGCGACGTAGGGGATTTAAAGGAGGTGGAATATTGAGCTTCCAATATTAATGATTAAATTGAGCCCAAGGCAAAATCTAATAATCCCATTAATATTAATTAATTTTATTTTCCACTATATATAATTAATTGCACTCCCAATATTAAACCATATTATATCAAATAATATTATCTCTGTTAGTATTATTTATTCCGTGTATTTAAGATTTAAATATCAATGAATAAAATTTATTTATTGCATAATAAATTTATTCATCTCTTTTATCCGAGAATAGTATCATTCAACTTTAATTATTATGCTGAACAAATCCACTAATGAGGTTTACATAATAATTCCTTATGAACTCTTCTCGGGGATATTATCAACCCTTACGGGATACACTTTCCCGTCAAGAATTCACGGCATGTCATATATAAAATATAGTTAACCAACTTTACCGGTAATTGACCCAATTATCAAATCGGTCAACACTTTGGAAAATCAAAGTCACTTATATTAAATATACACACCCGCAATAATATCGGGGATTAAGAATAAAATACTCTGAGATTTAAATCAATTATCAAAGGCAATCCTAATTGATAAATCTCAAGCGATCCGCCCAATACACCAAGTGTACAAGTATGATAAAATAATAAAGACCGATTATTTTCTCCCTCATACAACGACTATACCGATGGCTTGGTCCGTGTCCATCTAGGTCGTGAGCAACTGTTCGATTAAATACGAGTAATCGATAGTATGATCTTCCGTGTGACGACGCACACCATACTTGTTGGAGTTGTGTACTTAATGTCTAGATTTAAGTATCGGTAAACTCCCTGTCATGGTATTTAACCTATTTAATTAATAAACAATTATTTGCAGTTAATTATTATTAACTAATTATGCAAATTATAGTCCTTCATTTTATACGTTGTAGTTAGTATGGTGTTGCATGGGCACACAGAAGATCATACTATCGGTTACTCGAATTTAATCGAACAGTTGCTCACGACCTAGATGGACACGGACCAATCCATCGGTATAGTCGTTGTGTGAGAGAGAAAATAATTTATCTTAATTATTTTATCACACTTGTACACTTGGTGTATTGGGCGGATCGCTTGAGATTTATTGATTAGGATTGCCTTGGATAATCAATTTAAATCTCAGAGTATTTTATTCTTAATCCCCGATATTATTGCGGGTGTGTATATTTAATATAAGTGACTTTGATTTTCCAAAGGAATTAACCGATTTAATTATTGGGTTAATTACCGGTTAAGTTGGGTCACTATATTTTATATACGACATGCCGTGAATACTTGACGGGAAAGTGTATCCCGTAAGGGTTGATAATATCCCCGAGATGAGTTCATAAGGAATTATTATGTAAACCCTGCAGGTGGATTTAATCCGCATAATAATTAAAGTTGAGCGGTACTATTCTCGGATATAAGAAATGAATAATATTTATTGAGCAATAAATAAATTTATTCATGGATATTTAAATCTTAAATACACGGAATAAATAATACTAACCGGAGAAATATTATTTCATATAATATGGTTAATATTGGGAGTGCAATTTTATTTATATAGTGGAAAATAAATAAAATTAATATTGATAAGAATTAATAGATTTGGGTTGGACCCAATTTAATTTTCAATATTAGAAGCCCAATATTTAATCTCCTTATGATCCCCTACGTAGCCTATATAAGCACTACATGGTCTTCACTTTTCACAACCTAAGATACGCCAATCATAAAGTCTTGGAGAGTGAAGGAGATCCATAGGAGTTCGATAGATCGTCGCCCACACGACGTTCGGACGAGGTGCAAGGAATACGTGGGAAGATCGCAAGGTCATCAACGCGTTAATTCGTTTCTCCGTACAACGAATCGAAGGTAATAAATCATAAACCCTCTTTTATGATTTTGTGTGATTAATTGTAGTATATACATGAACACACGATCCGGGTGAACGTACGAACTTCGGGGACGGGGATTCGAGATCCCCGGCGAAGATCGAGAAACCCTCGAACCGAGTCGAGGGTGGCGGTCGAACCCTAGGGCTTCGACCGCCGGCGTGCGTCGAAAAGGGAGCCCCGGCTGGACGCCGGGGCAGACGATCGACGGGGGTCGATCGTCGGGGAGGCCGCGGGCTGGTGCCGCGGCGGGTCCCCTCCGCCCATCGACGGCGGTGCGCATCAAAGGAGGCCCCGGCGGCAGCCGGGGTGAGCGATCGTACCCGAAGGGTCGATCGCTGGGGGCACCGCAGGCTGGTGCCGCGGCGGGTGCCCCTCCGCCTCTTCTGGTGGTGGCGGTGAGTCGCCGGACTCACCGCCGGGGGCTGTTCCGAACAGCCCCAGGGGTGCGATCCCGCACCCCACGCGATCAATCGATCGCGAGCCCCGGCGGGGGCTCGGCTAGGGTTTCGGCCGCGGGTTTATCCCGCGGCGGCGATTCTCTCGTCGGGCTCCGGATCGCACGGCGTTCGCGGTTGGTTTTCCGGCGAAGGGATTTCGGTCGGGCTATCGGTTCCGCATAAATTTTAATAGCCCGGGATATCGATTTCCAACAATTGGTATCAGAGCGTTTGGTTTCGTGTTCATGTATATGCTCGATTATTGTTCTACCTTGCAGGATATCCGGCTATCATGGTTGGATTTAATTATTGTTAATTAATTATCATGATTGTTCGTTTATTAAACTCTCGGACATGTCGAGATTCGTTTTTGTGGATGAATGTTTGTAATAGAAAAAATTCGGGGGTTGACCGAATTTAGGATTTATTATTACGTTCTTTATTTTTCCGGAAAATGTATAGGGTCGATTTCATGTATAGAATCGATACCGGATAGTGTAATTTAATTCTTGTAATTTTAATTACGTTGGTTCGATGTTGAGATGATCGCCGGAAGACGAAGAAGGTGTGACGAAGGAGACAATGGACGAAGGGGCCGATCATCCCCATGATCGACCCCATGGATCAATCGATCGAGGGCTAGGGGCGAGGGCTCGACTGCCCTAGCCGCGGGCTGCCGCCGGTTCGGTGGTTGGCCGGCGTGGCTGGGCGGCGGTTCTCCTCCCCGGTGGCCGGCCGATCGAAGGTGGGGGTGGTGCGGGGACTCCCAACCCGCGCTACTCCTACCATGATCCGACTTTCCTAAATTAATTCGGCTTTCCTATTTGAGTATGTTCCTTTTAGGAAACTCTCATGGATTAGGAAAAGAATTAATTAATTTAATTTTATTCCTATTTGTTTTTATTTCCATTCCGGAAATATTCATGGATTAGGAATTTAATTAATTTGGTATTAATTTATTTCCTATTTGATTATTCCTATTCTTGGGAATTTTCATTAGATGAAAATTAATTAATAAATGGAAAGTAGTAGAGTCCTATTTTATTTTATTTCCTTATTCTATTATAGAAGTCTTCTAGAATATTCCAAGTTTGACTTGGATAGATTATTCTAAAGATTTAATAGAATTAGATGGGAAATTAAATAAATAAAAATATTAATAATATTTAATTTTATTTTTGATATATTCGATTGACTTAATTTTCGAATTAAGTAACTTTTGGATTAATTGAAAATAAATAGATTTAAATATTAGAAATTAATATTCTCGTCACATGGAGCATTAAAGAACGAAGACTGAAGACTAGAAGATGCGTACGGAGATGGGATAAAGCCATGATAGTCGGAAAATAATTTTTCTTGCATTATTTTGATTATGTGATACTATGTGCTTTATTGCTTGTATGCATGCTATATGTGTTTATTTTATGCACTAGATAGCGTATCCCTTTATTATAAAAAGCTAAGTGGGAGAGAGGATGGAAACATTCCCATGGTCTCCATTACTGTTCTCTTGGTGACTCTTATGGACTTTCGAAGTTCGTATAGACGAGTCATTGGAGGAGAATTCTTGTAATTCCTTTTACAAGAAACATTGATCGAGTTTATCAAACAATGCCTAATTTGTCTTTCTGAAACTGACTTCAAGTCGACTCATTCTCACCCCGGGGAGTGGAATGGAGCCAAAGACACTTGGTCATGTGGATGACACAAATTAGAGACCTTCGTGCCATTCATTGATAGGTGGGTCGATTGTCTGCTCGGCTCCCTCATTTATGAGAGATAGGGTCGCTCGCATGGCGAATCACTGGTTAGAAACTTCGAGTTTCACTTATTATTCTCCGAGTCTTGATTTACAAAATCTAATGGATCTTGTAATTGGGAGTCAATTATAAAAGTCTCTTAGTGTAGTAAACGTCCACACCACGTGGCTTGCTATGCTAACGGATTTTGGATTAATTGATGTAGACAGTTATAAGTGATTGTGAAGAGTTGTGAAATTATCGTAAACGTCCACACCACGTGGCTTGCGGTGATGTAGCAATTCCAAGCGATTTACTTTGGTGCTGAGTAATGGTTTACACTTAGATACGCGTTATAGTATTCTTCCCCACGAAGTTACGCTATAATTGATGTATGACCAAAGAAAATCTAATTGCTAAATCATTTGGGTGGGTAAACGTCCACACCACGTGGCTTGCCTTACCTGATGGGATTTTAGATGTGATTAGTGATTTAATGATGTTATTCCAGGGAGATAACGTCGGATATTAAATTAATTGTTTGTTTAAATGTGCTTATAGGTTTAGAGAATTGCTATGAATCCACTTGAGATGATACTTGAGGAATTTAACGCACTGGTTCCATACTGTATTGAATGGAAAGAAGAGTTAGACATTGCTCAGACTGCAAAGGAGTACAAAGACGTACTCAGTGAAACTTGTCCTCCTGGACTCACCATTAACTCAACTGAGGAGGAGTTTTTTGACTTTGAGAGGTGGGGTAGTGCTCGCGCATTAACCGCTAATCATGATGTCATGCTCCAACTCAAGTTGCTGTTTGGACATGATGGGGAGGCTAGAAAAGAGGCGATGAGGATACTCATAAAGATCTGTTTCGATGAAACACTTGATCATGTTTTTGAGATGATGGATCTTTTAGACGAGTTGAAACAATCGCAAGCTCTTATAGCCAAAGCCAAAGGTTTCAGACCTAAAGGCAAAGGAAAGGAGAAAAAGACAAGAGGGTCCGGTGGTCCTAAGGGACTTGGACCAAAGGGTGGGATAAAGAAGCCTTCTGGCAAATATCCCCGAGGGAAGCAGTCTGAGTACTGGGGGTCTACATCTTGTCCTCTCAAAGGTACGAATTTTTCTTTAGTCGTAAAAACATAGTCAGCGGTATTATCTACCAGAATTCTAGTGTGTAGATATGGAACCACTGACGGTATGTGCATTCTAAATGCAGGGGTTCCAGAAAACCCAGCGACTTAGAGAAGAAAAGTTCGAGTCCACATGGGCAAAGCTGTTGAGGAAGCAGCGGTTGCAGTGGAAGACATTTATCTATCTGTTTGATAGTTATAGGATTTCATTTCAAGTTTATTGCTTTGTACCTTTTATTTTAGAAAGAACATTTGTTCTGGTTTTCTATTATTAATGGATATTTTATTTCTTTAATCATTTGATGGTTTAGATAAGAAATAATGGAGATATCTATTCTGGTACATTAAATAGCAATATATGAATGATTAATCCTTAGTCTACCACGATGCAACAAACCGTTATATAAACTTGTTTTACTTATTAAAAGTATTTCTTTATTAATCATTATACTTGTGAATTCTTAAAATTAGTAGTATTTATTCAAAAGGGGATTCAAAGGTCGAAATTGATTTGATCAATTAAAGTTGGAGGAATGGACCTCCCGACCTAAGAATCAAATTTTGGAAGAAGATACAACCAAGTTAACCTTTCGGGTAAAGGATGGAATTCAGACAAGTATTAAAAATGATCAAAGATGATATATGCAGACATATGTGTAAATAGAAAGGTTTGAGTAGTTTCCTTTTAAGGAATACTTGAAGATGGATTAAAATACTTGATGTGGCATAAAAGCGAAGTGTTTCAAACACAAAGCTATTATGGGGAACCTTCAAAGTATATCCGTTGGATGCCTGCGACTTGTTCGCGGAGGCCACTACCTATCTAAAGAGCACATAGCATAAATCAAGGATTGAGATTAGGTCTCAAACGACTGCACCATACACTGTTGTGTAGACATGGTGTGTCAGAAATAAGAAATGGAATTCTAATAGTAACAGGACAAGTTTATTCGGAACAACCTATTTTCTATGGATATTTCTGGATACAATGACACATTCGATGTAATTGTAGAATGTCCTAGAAGAACAAGTAATTGTATGATCAATAGTACTACGAACCAGAAGGGTGTCTTCGCCCAGTTCTGGAAGAAGACTATTAGATGAACTACAAATGCCCTAACAAACAAGGTACTTTATAATGAGGAAAGAGAAGACTGAGAACCAGCCTAACCGAGTAATAGTACACCACTAACTGCACCTAATGTTATTACTATTATACACCGGAACGCCATTGCAGTGGGAGGTTGTTAAGCGACCGGAGATGTTCATAAGACTGGAGGAGTTTTAACTCTGGATCTAGTAGACATGAAATCGATCCCTAGTTCTGCATAGGAGGCAGTACTAATCTAAATGTGCCTACTTGGATAGCAGTAATTTATTATTGTTAAAGGGGCAAGATCATTTAGGAGTACAAGCTTAGTAAATCCATTTATGGATTATCACAAAGCTGAAAATTGTGGAACTTGCGAATTGATGAGATAGTCCATTATATGGATTCATCAAAAGGCATAGACAATAAAAGGTGTATTAGAGACGTAATGGAAACAAGGTGGTGTTTCTCGGAATTTTGTGTAGATAACACTTTATCGTTGGCAACAATGTAAAAGTGTTGTCAGGCATAAAATAGAGGTTGTCTAAATCAAGATATAAGATTAAGATGAAGTTGGATCATGTTCTTAGAAATCTTTCGATCTCTAGATAAGAACATTTGTACTTTTCTTAAGATATCTTATACGATTATGGTTTGTTTTAAACATGCACAATTCTGAGAAAGGTTATTGCCTTTCTAGAACAGAATGCATCTATCTAAGGTATGTGTCTTGAACACATGAAGGAGACAGATATAGACAAAGCAGATTCTTTACACTTCGAGTGTAAAGGGCTTTGTAAATGCGGTGTTATAAAACAAGAACCTGATATCAACTATGCGATTAGCGTAGTGGGAGGATATCAAAGTAATCTGGATAAGAGATATTCGAATGCTCTAAGAGTACTTGGAAGTACTGGATTACTAGCAAGACGAAATCTTCTTAGATTACAGCTTCTCAGATCCAAATCAGAGAAAGACCAGTGTAAGTCGATATCAGGCTATGTGTTCATTTTAAAAGGAGGTGGAACCTAAGGATGAAAGAGTGATAAGCGTGAAGCTTCTCGGACTCTATCATAGACCGAATAGCAGCCTCAGAGGCAGCGGAAATTTTTGGTTAGGTTCCGGAATGACCTCTGAACTTGGATATGATTCTTGGTTCACCAAAGGCTATGTCCATAGCGGTGCATGGAGAACTAGAAGAAGTCATAAGTTCAAAAGGTGATGATAACACATAGAGCCAGTACCACCTGATACGAATCATCGTCAGAGAGACGACGCAGTAGTCACCAAGATAACTTCAGAGCGGCAACCTAGATTGCTCATTCACATAATACTTCTGCGAAGTATAACTTAAGCACGTGATGAGTATGGGAGTCGGGAGTTTGGAGGAAATGACTAGACCTTAGTACAAGTGGGAGATTGTTGGAGTTGTGTACTTAATGTCTAGATTTAAGTATCGGTAAACTCCCCGTCATGGTATTTAACCTATTTAATTAATAAACAATTATTTGCAGTTAATTATTATTAACTAATTATGCAAATTATAGTCCTGGATTTTATACGTTGTAGTTAGTATGGTGTTGCATGGGCACACAGAAGATCATACTATCGGTTACTCGTATTTAATCGAACAGTTGCTCACGACCTAGATGGACACGGACCAATCCATCGGTATAGTCGTTGTGTGAGAGAGAAAATAATTTATCTTAATTATTTTATCACACTTGTACACTTGGTGTATTGGGCGGATCGCTTGAGATTTATTGATTAGGATTGCCTTGGATAATCAATTTAAATCTCAGAGTATTTTATTCTTAATCCCCGATATTATTGCGGGTGTGTATATTTAATATAAGTGACTTTGATTTTCCAAAGGAATTAACCGATTTAATTATTGGGTTAATTACCGGTTAAGTTGGGTCACTATATTTTATATACGACATGCCGTGAATACTTGACGGGAAAGTGTATCCCGTAAGGGTTGATAATATCCCCGAGATGAGTTCATAAGGAATTATTATGTAAACCCTGCAGGTGGATTTAATCCGCATAATAATTAAAGTTGAGCGGTACTATTCTCGGATATAAGAAATGAATAATATTTATTGAGCAATAAATAAATTTATTCATGGATATTTAAATCTTAAATACACGGAATAAATAATACTAACCGGAGAAATATTATTTGATATAATATGGTTAATATTGGGAGTGCAATTTTATTTATATAGTGGAAAATAAATAAAATTAATATTGATTAGAATTAATAGATTTGGGTTGGACCCAATTTAATTTTCAATATTAGAAGCCCAATATTTAATCTCCTTATGATCCCCTACGTAGCCTATATAAGCACTACATGGTCTTCACTTTTCACAACCTAAGATACGCCAATCATAAAGTCTTGGAGAGTGAAGGAGATCCATAGGAGTTCGATAGATCGTCGCCCACACGACGTTCGGACGAGGTGCAAGGAATACGTGGGAAGATCGCAAGGTCATCAACGCGTTAATTCGTTTCTCCGTACAACGAATCGAAGGTAATAAATCATAAACCCTCTTTTATGATTTTGTGTGATTAATTGTAGTATATACATGAACACACGATCCGGGTGAACGTACGAACTTCGGGGACGGGGATTCGAGATCCCCGGCGAAGATCGAGAAACCCTCGAACCGAGTCGAGGGTGGCGGTCGAACCCTAGGGCTTCGACCGCCGGCGTGCGTCGAAAAGGGAGCCCCGGCTGGACGCCGGGGCAGACGATCGACGTGGGTCGATCATCGGGGAGGCCGCGGGCTGGTGCCGCGGCGGGTCCCCTCCGCCCATCGACGGCGGTGCGCATCAAAGGAGGCCCCGGCGGCAGCCGGGGTGAGCGATCGTACCCGAAGGGTCGATCGCTGGGGGCGCCGCGGGCTGGTGCCGCGGCGGGTGCCCCTCCGCCTCTTCTGGTGGTGGCGGTGAGTCGCCGGACTCACCGCCGGGGGCTGTTCCGAACAGCCCCAGGGGTGCGATCCCGCACCCCACGCGATCAATCGATCGCGAGCCCCGGAGGGGGCTCGGCTAGGGTTTCGGCCGCGGGTTTATCCCGCGGCGGCGATTCTCTCGTCGGGCTCCGGATCGCACGGCGTTCGCGGTTGGTTTTCCGGCGAAGGGATTTCGGTCGGGCTATCGGTTCCGCATAAATTTTAATAGCCCGGGATATCGATTTCCAACAATACTAACTACAACGTATATAATATAGGACTATATTTGCATATATTTAATTATCAAATAATTAAAAGCAAACAATTGTTTATTTAATTAAATAGATTAAATGCTATGATCGGGAGCTACCGTTACTTAAATCTAGACATTAAGTATACAACTCCAACAATCTCCCACTTATACTAAGGTCTAGTCATTTCTTCCAAACTCCCGACTCCCATACACATCACGTGCTTAAACTGTACTTCGAAGAAGTACCATGTGAATGAGCAATCTAGGTTGCCGTTCTGAAGTTATCCTTGTGACTACAGCGTCGTCTCACTAGACGATGACTCGAATCAGGTGGTACTTGCTCTATGTGTTATCATCACTTTTTGGACTTATGAATTCTTTCAGTTTACCATGCACCGCTATTTATACATAGCCTTTGGTGAACTAAGAATCATATCCAAGTCCAGAGGTTATCCCAGAGCCCAACCAAAATTTCCGCTGCCTCTGAGGCTATCATTCGGTTATGATAGAGTCCGAAAAGCATCGTGCTTATCACTCTCTCATCTTAAGGTTCCACCCCCTTCAAAAGTGAACACATAGCCTGATATCGACTTACACCGGTCCTTCTTTGATTTGAGATCTGAGAAAATGTAATCCAAGAAGAATTCGCGTTGCTCCGTAAACCAGTACTTCGAAAGAACTTTTACAGCATCCGAATATCTCTTGACGTGATTACTGTGATATCCTCCCACTATGCTAACCGCATAGTTGATATCAGGTTCTCGTTTTTCAACATTGCATTCATTAAGCTTTCCACACTCAAAGTGTAGGAAACTGCTTTGTCTGTGTCTCTATCTCCTTCACGTGTTCAAAACACGTATCTTTAGATAAATGCATTTTGTGTCTGAAAGGCAATAACCTTTCTCAGTATTATGCATGTTTAAAACAAACCAAAATTATATAAGATATCTAGGAGAAGTACAATGTTCTTATCTTGAGATCAAGGATCTTAAGAACATGCTCCAACTTCTACTCAATCTTATATCCCGATTTATTTTGACAACCATCATTTTATGTCTGACAATATCTTTACATTGTTGCCAATGATAAAATGTTATCTACATAAAATTCCGAGAAACACCACCTTGTTTCCATTACGTTTCTAATACACCTTTCTCGTCTATGCCCTTTGATGAATCCATTAAATGGACTATCTCATCAATTCGCAAGTTCCACGATTCATAGCTTTGTAACAATCCATAAATGGATTAACTAAGCTTGTACTCTAAATTATCTTGCCTCTTAACAATAATACTTATTGCTTTCTAAGTAGGCACCTTTAGATTCAGTACTGCCCAGAACAAGGGATCAATTTCATCTTTACTAGATCCAGAGTTCGAAACTCCTCTAGTCTTATGAAGATCTCCGGTTGTCTAACAACCTCCCACTGCAATGGCATTCCGTTGTATAAATAGTAATAACAGTAGGTGCAGTTAGTGGTGCACTGCTACTCGGTTTGGCTGGTTCCCAGTCTTCTTTTCTCTCAATCTAAAGTATTACATCACTTCGGGCTTTATAGTTCATTTAATAGTCTTCCTCTAAGAACCGGGCGATAGAACGTCCTTCTGGTTCATAGTACTATTGAACCTACAATCTCTTGTTCTTCTAGGATATCCTACAACCACATTGAATGTGCCATTGTTTTCCAGAAATATCCATAGAACATAGGTAGTTCCGAATAACTTTTCCTTTCACTATTAGAATTCCATTTCTTATTTCCCGACACATCATTTCTACACAAGAGTGTATGGTGTAGTCTTTTGGGATCAAATCCCATTTTCTGATTTATGCTATGTGTTACTTAGATGGGTACTTGCCTCCGCGATCAAATCGCAGGCTTCTAATGGATATACTTTGAAGGTTCCCCACAATCGCTTTGTGTCCATTGACTTGTCAAAACACTTTGCTTTTGTGGCACATCAAGTATTCTAATCCATCTTCGAGCATTCTTAAAAGAATCACTCGCACCCTTTTAAAGTACACATATATCCCCAGAATAGATAACACCATTATTTCTTATCTAAATCATCAAATGATTAAAGAAATAAATATCAATTCATTAATAAAGAAAAACAGAACAAGAGTTCTTTTCTAAATAAAGGGGTACATAAAGCAATAACCTTGAAATGAAATCCTATAACTACTAAAAGCAGATAAATGTCTTCCACTGCAACCGCTGCTACCCCAACAGCTTCGCCCATGTAGACTCGAACTCTTCTTCTCTAAGTCGCTGGGTTTTCTGGAACCCCTGCATTAAAATGCACATACTGTCAGTGGTTCCATATCTACACACCAGATTTCTGGTAGATAATACCGCTGACTATGTTTTCACGACTAAAGAAAAATTCGTACCTTTGAGAGGACAATCAGACTTCCAGTGTCCAGACTTCTTGCATCGAAAGAAATTGACCTTAGGTTTGCCAACCCTTCCTCGTGGTCCATGGAACTTGGCACCACTGGGTTTCCAGGCTTGCTTTCTTTTCTTACCCCTACCTCCAATAGGCTTCGAGCCTTTGGATTTGGTAGCTACAAGCGCTTGAGACTTGCCCTTCTTGTAGATCCCCTCTGCCGCCTTCAGTTCAGTCAGGAGTTGCGCAAGAGTATTGCTGGAAATCGATATCCCGGGGTATCAAAAATTGCGGAACCGATAACCCCAACCGAAATCCCGTCGCCGGAAAACCCGCGAACCACCAAACGGAGTCGGGCTCGACCCAAGCATCGCCGCGGGATGAACCCGCGGCCGAAACCCTAGCCGAGCCCCGGCTGGGGCTCGCGAAAGCACGCGATCGCATGGGGCTGCTCCGGCAGCCCCGGGCGGTGAGTTCGGCGACTCACCACCATCACCGGAGGTGGGGGGAGCCACCAGCCGCGGCACCAGCCCGCGGCAGTCCCCCCGGCGATCGAGCTAGGGCTCGATCGCCCCCAGCCGCGACGTACAGCCGCGGCCTTTCCTCGTGCGCCGCCGCCGTCCAGGGAGGACCGGGGAGGTCGTCTGCCGTGGCGCCAGCCCACGGCGACTCTGTTGTAGTTGTGTACTTAATGTCTAGATTTAAGTATCGGTAAACTCCCGGTCATACCATTTAATCTATTTAATTAAATAAACAATTGTTTGCATTTAATTATTATTAATTAAATATATGCAAAATATAGTCCTGGATTCTATACATTGTAGTTAGTATGGTGTGCGACGTCACACAGAAGATCATACTATCGGTTACTCGTATTTAATCGAACGGTTGCTCACGACCTAGATGGACACGGACCAATCCATCGGTATAGTCGTTGTGTGAGAGAGAAAATAATTTGTCTTAATTATTTTATCACACTTGTACACTTGGTGTATTGGGCGGATCGCTTGAGATTTATCAATTAGGATTGCCATCGATAATTGATTTAAGTCTCAGAGTATTTTATTCTTAATCCCTGATACTATTGCGGGTGTGTATATTTAGTATAAGTGACTTTGATTTTCCAAAGGAATTAACCGATTTAATTATTGGGTTAATTACCGGTAAAATTGGGTCGCTATATTTTATATATGGCATGCCGTGAATACTTGACGGGAAAGTGTATCCCGTAAGGGTTGATGATATCCCCGAGATGAGTTCATAAGGAATTATGGTGTAAACCTCATGAGTGGATTCGTTCCGCACAATAATTAATGTTGAATGGTACTATTCTCGGATATAAGAGATGAATAAATTAATTAGCAATAAATTAATTTTATTCATGGATATTTAAATCTTAAATACACGGAATAAATAATACTACCGGAGAAATATTATTTGATATAATATGGTTTAATATTGGGAGTGCAATTAATTTATATAGTGGAAAATAAATAAATTAATATTGATAAGGATTAATAGACTTGGGCTTGGGCTCAATTTAATCATCAATATTAGAAGCCCAATATTCCACCTCTTTTTGATCCCCTACGTAGCCTATAAAAGCACTACATGACCTTCATAATTTACATACATCATAAGACAAGAATATCATACTTGATATTGCTTGAGAGTTGAAGGAGATCCATAGGAGTTCGATAGATCGTCGCCCACACGACGTTCGGACGGAGTGCAAGGAATACGTAGGAAGATTCGAAGGTCTTCAACGTTTTGATTTCGTTTCTCCGCACAACGAATCGAGGTACAAAATCATAAACCCCCTCTATGATTTTATGTGATATATAATTGTGATATATACATGAATGCACGATCCGGGAAAACGACGAACCTCGGGGACGGGGATTCGAGATCCCCGGCGAGGATCGAAGGTGGCGGTCGAACCCTAGGGTTCGGGCCGCCAGACACGTGGCAAAGGGGAGCCCCGGCTGGACGCCGGGGCATGCGATCGACGTGAAGTCGATCGCCGGGAGGTTCGCCGTGGGCTGGTGGACCTCCCAGCCACCCTTGGCCGGCCGCGGTGGCGCACGGGCAGAAACCCTCGGTTGGAGCCGAGGGGTGCGTGTTGGAAATCGATATCCCGGGCTATTAAAATTTGCGGAAAAATAACCCGAACGAAATCCTTCATCGCCGGAGATTGGATCCCCGACTCATCCGCAGGAGTCCGACCTTTGGAGACTACGCGCCCGAAGACACGCAGCCCGCCCCCAGCCGATTTTCTCCCACGAGTCGGATCCACGAACGCGAACACCAACGAACCGGGCTCGACGAGAGTAACACCGCCGCGGGATGAACCCGCGGCTAGAAACCCTAGCCGAACCCCGCTAGGGTTCGCGATCGCCGTGCATGGCGATCGCCGGGGATGCACGGCATCCCCGCGGGGCTGATCCAATCAGCACCCGCCGGCGGTGAGTCCGGCGACTCACCGCCACCACCTCACGGGGTGAAGGGCCCCCAGCCGCGGCACCAGCCCGCGGCTGCCCTCCGCGATCGACTTCGGTCGATCGCCCGCTCCGGCTTCGGCCGGAGCTTCCCCGTGCGCACGCCGCCGTCCAGGGAGGTCGGGGAGGCCATCTGCCGTGGCTCCAGCCCACGGCGGCTTCCCCAGCGATCGACCCTTGGTCGATCGCGTGCCCCGGCGTCCAGCCGGGGCTGCTCCTTGGCGCGGTTACCGGCGGTCGAAACCCTAGGTTTCGGCCGCCCCCTTTCGATCTTCGCCGGGGATCTCGAATCCCCGTCCTTGAAGTTCGTACGTTTATCCGGATCGTGTGTTCATGTATTTACTACGATTAATTCACACGAAATCATAAAAGAGGGTTTATGATTTTACCTTCGATTCGTTGTGCGGAGAAACGAAATCAAACACCTTTGATGACCTTGCGATCTTCCCACGTATTCCTTGCACTCCGTTCGAACGTCGTGTGGGCGACGATCTATCGAACTCCTATGGATCTTCCTCACTCTCAAGACTTTATGATTGGCGTAGGTCAATTAATTGTGTTATGAAAAGTGAAGACCATGTAGTGCTTATATAGGCTACGTAGGGGATCATAAGGAGAATAAATATTGGGCTTCTAAATATTGAAGATTACATTGGGTCCAACCCAAATCCATTAATCCTTATCAATATTAAATTTTATTTATTTTCCACTATATAAATAAAATTGCACTCCCAATATTATTCCATATTATATCAAATAATATTTCTCCGGTAGTATTATATATTCCGTGTATTTAAGATTTAAATATCCATGAATAAATTTATTTATTGCTCAATAAATATTATTCATCTCTTATATCCGAGACTAGTACCATTCAACCTTAATTATTATGCGGATTAAATCCACCTGCAGGGTTTACATAATAATTCCTTATGAACTCATCTCGGGGATATTATCAACCCTTACGGGATACACTTTCCCGTCAAGTATTCACGGCATGCCATATATAAAATATAGTGACCCAACTTAACCGGTAATTAACCCAATAATTAAATCGGTTAATTCCTTTGGTAAATCAAAGTCACTTATATTAAATATACACACCCGCAATAATATCGGGGATTAAGAATAAAATACACTGAGACTCGAATCGATTATCGCCGGCAATCCTAATCGATGAATCTCAAGTTGATCCGCCCAATACACCAAGTGTACAAGTGTGATAAAATAATTAAGATAAATTATTTTCTCTCTCACACAACGACTATACCGATGGATTAGTTCGTGTCCATCTAGGTCGTGAGCAACTGTTCGATTAAATACGAGTAACCGATAGTATGATCTTCTGTGTGCCCATGCAACACCATACTAACTACAACGTATAAAATCCAGAACTATATTTTGCATAATTAATTAAATGCAAATAATTGTTTATTAATTAAATAGATTAAATGCTATGATCGGGAGTATACCGTTACTTAAATCTAGACATTAAGTACACAACTCCAACAATCTCCCACTTGTACTAAGGTCTAGTCATTTCCTCCAAACTCCCGGTTCCCATACTCATCACGTGCTTAAGGTGTACATCCGAGTACTATGTGAGTGAGCATTCTAGGTTGCCGCTCTGAAGTTATCTTGGTGACTACTACGTCGTCTCTCTGACGATGATTCGTATCAGGTGGTACTTGCTCTATGTGTTATCATCATCTTTTGAACTTATGACTTCTTCCAGTTTACCATGCACCGCTATGTACATAGCCTTTGGTGAACCAAGAGTCATATCCAAGTTCAAAGGTCATTCCGAAACCTAACCAAAACTTCCGCTGCCTCTGAGGCTGCTATTCGGTTTCTTAGGTTCCACCTCTTCTAAAAATGAACACATAGCCTGATATCGACTTACACTGGTCCTTTCTCTGATTTTTATCTGAGAAAGCGTAATCTAAGAAGATTTCGTATTGCCAGTAATCCTGTACTTCCAAGTACTTTTACAGCATTCGAATATTTCTTATCCAGATTACTTTGATATCCTCCCACTATGCTAACCGCATAGTTGATATCAGGTTCTTGTTTTATATCACCGCATTTACAAAGCCCTTTACACTCGAAGTGTAAGAATCTGCTTTGTCCATATTTATCTCCTTCATGTGTTCAAGACACATACCTTAGATAGATGCATTCTGTTCTCGAAAGGCAATAACCTTTCTCAGAATTGTGCATGCTTAAAACAAACCATAATCGTATAAGATATCTAAAGAGAAGTACAAATGTTCTTATCTAGAGATCGAAAGATTTCTAAGAACATTGATCCAACTTCATCTTAATCTTATATCTCGATTTACTTAGACAACCTCTATTTTATGTCTGATAATGCTTTTACATTGTTGCCAATGATGAAGTGTTATCTACACAAAATTCCGAGAAACACCACCTTGTTTCCATTACGTCTTTAATACACCTTTTATTGTCTATGCCTTTTGATGAATCCATATAATGGACTATCTCATCAATTCGCAAGTTCCACAATTTCCAGCTTTGTGATAATCCAGAAATGGATTCACTAAGCTTGTACCTCTAAATGGTCTTGCCTCTTAACAATATCATTGCTTTCCAAGTAGGCACATTTAGATTAGTACTGCCCCTTATGCAGAACTAGGGATCGATTTCATGTCTACTAGATCCAGAGTTTAAAACTCCTCCAGTCTTATGAACATCTCCGGTTGCTTAACAACCTCCCACTGCAACGGCGTTCCGGTGTATAACAGTAATAACATTAGGTGCAGTTAGTGGTGTACTACTACTCGGTTAGGCTGGTTCTCAGTCTACTCTTTCCTCTTTATAAGGTACTTTGTCAATTAGGGCATTGTAGTTCATCCAATAGTCTTCCTCTAAGAACCGGGCGAAGACACCCTTCTGGTTCGTAGTACTATTGAACATACAATTACTTGTTCTTCTAGAATATTCTACAATTACATCGAATGTGTCATTGTATCCAGAAATATCCATAGAACATAGGTAGATCTGAACAAACTTGTCCTTTTACTATTAGAATCCCATTTCTTATTCCTGACACACCATGTCTACACATCAGTGTATGGTGCAGTCGTTTGAGACTTAATCTCAACCTTTGATTTATGCTATGTGTTATTTAGATAGGTGATAGCCTCCGCGAACAAGTCGCAGACTTTCAATGGATATACTTTGAGGGTTCCCCATAATGGTTTTTATGGCACAACAAGTAGTCTAATCCATTTTCGAGTATTCTTGAAAGAATGACTCGTACTTTCTCCAATCACACATACCGCATTAATCATCAATCATTTTCTATACTTGTCCGAATTCCATCCTTTACCCAGAAAGGTTGATTTAGTTGTATCACCTTTCAAGATCGATTCTTAGGTCGGGAGGTCCATTCCTCCAACTATAACTGATCAAATCAATTTCGACCTTCTGAATCCCTTTTGAATAGATACTACCAAGTTCAAGAATTCACAAGTATAATGATCGATAAAGAAATACATCCAATAAGTAAAATAGGTTATAACGGTTTGTTGCATCGTGGTAGACTAAGGATTCATATATTGCTATCTAATGTACCATAATAGATATCGCCATTATTTCTTGTCTAAATCATCAAGTGATTAAAGAAATAAAATATCCATTAATAATAGAAATCCAGAACGAAAGTTCTTTCTAAAATAAAAAATACAAAGCAATAAACTTGAAATGAAATCCTATAACTATCAAACAGATAGATAAATGTCTTCCACTGCAACCGCTGCTTCCTCAACAGCTTTGCCCATGTGGACTCGAACTTTTCTTCTCTAAGTCGCTGGGTTTTCTGGAACCCCTGCATTTAGAATGCACATACCGTCAGTGGTTCCATATCTACACACCAGAATTCTGGTAGATAATACCGCTGACTATGTTTTACGACTAAAGAAAATTCGTACCTTTGAGAGGACAAGATGTAGACCCCCAGTACTCAGACTGCTTTCCTTGGGGATGTTTGCCAGAAGGCTTCTTTATCCCTCCCTTTGGTCCAAGTCCCTTAGGACCACCGGACCCCCTTGTCTTCTTCTCCTTTCCCTTGCCTTTAGGTTCGAAACCTTTGGCTTTGGCTATAAGAGCTTGCGATTGTTTCAACTCGTCTAAAAGATCCATCATCTCAAAAACATGATCAAGTGTTTCATCGAAGTAACAGATCTTTATGAGTATCCTCATCGCCTCTTTTCTAGCGTTCTCATCATGTCCAAACAGCAACTTGAGTTTGAGCATGACATCATGATTAGCGGCTAATGCACGAGCACTACCCCACTTTTCAAAGTCAAAAATCTCCTCCTCAGTTGAGTTAATGGTGAGTCCAGGAGGACAACTTTCACTGAGTACATCTTTGTACTCCTTTGCAGTCTGAGCAATGTCTAACTCTTCTTTCCATTCAATACAGTATGGAACCAGTGCGTTAATTTCCTCAAGTATCAACAAAAGTGGATTCATAGCAATTCTCTAAACCTATAAGCACATTTAAACAAACAATTAATTTAATATCCGACGTTATCTCCCTGGAATAACATCATTAAATTACTAATCACATCTAAAATCCCATCAGGTAAGGCAAGCCACGTGGTGTGGACGTTTACCCACCCAAATGATTTAGCAATTAGATTTTCTTTGGTCATACATCGCTTATAGCGGAACCTCGTGGGGAGGAATACTATAAGGCGTATCTAAGTGTAAACCATTACTCAGTACCAAAGTAAATTACTTGGAATCGCTACATCACCGCAAGCCACGTGGTGTGGACGTTTACGATAACTTCACAACTCTTCATAATTACTTACAACTGTCTACATCAATTAATCCAAAGTCCGTCAGCATAGTAAGCCACGTGGTGTGGACGTTTACTACACTAAGAGACTTTTATAATTGACTCCCAATTACTTGATCCATTTAATCTCGTAAATCAAGACGTGGAGAATCATAAGTGAAACTCGAAGTTTCTAACCAGTGATTCGCCATGCGAACGACCCTATCTCTCATAAATGAGGGAGCCGAGCAGACAAGCGACCCATCTATCAAAGAATGGCACGGAAGTCTCTAATTTGTGTCCTCTACATGACCAAGTGGCTCTGGCTCCATTCCACTCCCCGGGGTGAGAATGAGTCGACTTGAAGTCAGTTTCAGAAAGACAAATTAGGCATTGTTTGATGAATTTGATCAATGTTTCTTGTAAAAGGAATTACAAGAATTCTCCTCCAATGACTCGTCTATACGAACTTCGAAAGTCCATAAGAGTCACCAAGAGAACAGTAATGGAGACCATGGGAATGTTTCCATCCCCTCTCCCACTTAGCTTTTTATAATAATAGGGATATGCTATCTAGTGCATAAAATAAACACATATAGCATGCATACAAGCAATAAAGCACATAGTATCACATAGTCAAAATAATGCTAGAAAATTATTTTCCGACTATCATGGCTTTATTCCATCTCCGTACGCATCTTCTAGTCTTCAGTCTTCGTTCTTGAATGCTCCATGTGACGAGAATATTAATCTCTAATATTTAAATCTATTTATTTTCAATTAATCCAAAAGTTACTTAATTCGAAAAATTAAGTCAATCGAATATATCAAAAATAAAATTAAATATTATTAATATTTTTATTTATTTATTTTTCTATCTAGTTCTATTAAAACTCTAGAATAATCTATCCAAATAAAATTTGGAATACTCTAGAAGATATCTATAATAGAACAAGGAAAAATAAATTAGGACTTACTACTTTCCAAATTTATTTTTATTCCTAATCCATGAATATTCCCAAGAGTAGGAATAATCAAATAGGAAAAATAAATTTAGTACTAAATTAATTAAATTTCTAATCTATGAATATTTCCATGAAGGAAATAAATCAATAGAAAATAAAATTAATTTAAATTAATTCTTTTCCTAAACCATGAGAGTTTCCAAGAAAGTACTCAAATAGGAAAAATCCGAATTAATTGGGAAAGTGGATCTTGGTAGGAATAGCATGAGATTGGGAGATCCCACGCCATCCCCACCGTCGACCTTCACCGCCCGGGACCACCACTACCGCCGCCCCCAGCCCACGCGCCACCACCACCGGTGGCCGGCGTGGCTAGAAGCCCTAGCGGGCAGCCCCCGGGATGGGTCGATCGATCCTCATGGGGATCGATCATGGGGATGATCGACCCCCCCGGTTTTTCGTCCTCTTCGTCTTCGTCACACGTCTTCGTCTTCCGGCGATCGTCTCATCATCGAACCAACGTAATTAAAATTACAAAATTTAAATTACAATTATCCGGTATCGATTCTATACATGAAATCGACCCTATACATTTTCCGGAAAAAACAAAGAACGTAATAATAAATCCTAAATTCGGTCAACCCCCGAATTTTTACTATTACAAACATTCATCCACACAAAACGAATCTCGACATGTCCGAGAGTTTAATAATCATGATAATTAATTAATAAACAATAATTAATTAAATCCAACCATGATAGCCGGAGATCCTGCAAGGTAGAACAATAATCGAGCATATACATGAACACGAAACCAAACGCTCTGATACCAATTGTTGGAAATCGATATCCCGGGCTATTAAAATTTGCGGAAAAATAACCCGAACGAAATCCTTCATCGCCGGAGATTGGATCCCCGACTCATCCACAGGAGTCCGACCTTTGGAGACTACGCGCCCGAAGACACGCAGCCCGCCCCCAGCCGATTTTCTCCCACGAGTCGGATCCACGAACGCGAACACCAACGAACCGGGCTCGACGAGAGTAACACCGCCGCGGGATGAACCCGCGGCTAGAAACCCTAGCCGAACCCCGCTAGGGTTCGCGATCGCCGTGCATGGCGATCGCCGGGGATGCACGGCATCCCCGCGGGGCTGATCCAATCAGCACCCGCCGGCGGTGAGTCCGGCGACTCACCGCCACCACCTCACGGGGTGAAGGGCCCCCAGCCGCGGCACCAGCCCGCGGCTGCCCTCCGCGATCGACTTCGGTCGATCGCCCGCTCCGGCTTCGGCCGGAGCTTCCCCGTGCGCACGCCGCCGTCCAGGGAGGTCGGGGAGGCCATCTGCCGTGGCTCCAGCCCACGGCGGCTTCCCCAGCGATCGACCCTTGGTCGATCGCGTGCCCCGGCGTCCAGCCGGGGCTGCTCCTTGGCGCGGTTACCGGCGGTCGAAACCCTAGGTTTCGGCCGCCCCCTTTCGATCTTCGCCGGGGATCTCGAATCCCCGTCCCCGAAGTTCGTACGTTTATCCGGATCGTGTGTTCATGTATTTACTAGGATTAATTCACACGAAATCATAAAAGAGGGTTTATGATTTTACCTTCGATTCGTTGTGCGGAGAAACGAAATCAAACACCTTTGATGACCTTGCGATCTTCCCACGTATTCCTTGCACTCCGTTCGAACGTCGTGTGGGCGACGATCTATCGAACTCCTATGGATCTTCCTCAATCTCAAGACTTTATGATTGGCGTAGGTCAATTAATTGTGTTATGAAAAGTGAAGACCATGTAGTGCTTATATAGGCTACGTAGGGGATCATAAGGAGAATAAATATTGGGCTTCTAAATATTGAAGATTAAATTGGGTCCAACCCAAATCCATTAATCCTTATCAATATTAAATTTTATTTATTTTCCACTATATAAATAAAATTGCACTCCCAATATTATTCCATATTATATCAAATAATATTTCTCCGGTAGTATTATATATTCCGTGTATTTAAGATTTAAATATCCATGAATAAATTTATTTATTGCTCAATAAATATTATTCATCTCTTATATCCGAGACTAGTACCATTCAACCTTAATTATTATGCGGATTAAATCCACCTGCAGGGTTTACATAATAATTCCTTATGAACTCATCTCGGGGATATTATCAACCCTTACGGGATACACTTTCCCGTCAAGTATTCACGGCATGCCATATATAAAATATAGTGACCCAACTTAACCGGTAATTAACCCAATAATTAAATCGGTTAATTCCTTTGGTAAATCAAAGTCACTTATATTAAATATACACACCCGCAATAATATCGGGGATTAAGAATAAAATACACTGAGACTCGAATCGATTATCGCCGGCAATCCTAATCGATGAATCTCAAGCTGATCCGCCCAATACACCAAGTGTACAAGTGTGATAAAATAATTAAGATAAATTATTTTCTCTCTCACACAACGACTATACCGATGGATTAGTTCGTGTCCATCTAGGTCGTGAGCAACTGTTCGATTAAATACGAGTAACCGATAGTATGATCTTCTGTGTGCCCATGCAACACCATACTAACTACAACGTATAAAATCCAGAACTATATTTTGCATAATTAATTAAATGCAAATAATTGTTTATTAATTAAATAGATTAAATGCTATGATCGGGAGTATACCGTTACTTAAATCTAGACATTAAGTACACAACTCCAACAGTGCGATCGATCCTCGGATCGATCGCACCCCTTGGCTCCAGCCGAGGGCTCCTCTCGCCACGCGCCTCCGACGAGGGGGCCGGCGGATCCTCCCGCCGTGGCACCAGCCCACGGCGGATCCCCGACGATCGAACCCTAGGTTCGATCGTGTGCCCCGGCGTCCAGCCGGGGCTCCCCTCTCGTCGCGCGTCCTCGGCGGTCGAACCCTAGGGTTCGTCCGCCCTTCTCAATCCTCGCCGGGGATCTCGAATCCCTGTCCCCGAGGTTCGTCGTTTTCCCGGATCGTGCGTTCATGTATACATCACAATTATTCAACGCAAATAATCATAGAAGGGGGTTCTCGATTATTACCTCGATTCTTTGTACGGAGAAACGAATTCGGTTGACGACCTTGCGATCTTCCTACGTATTCCTCGCACTTCGTCCGAACGTCGTGTGGGCGACGATCTATCGGATTCCTATGGATCTCCTTCACTCTCCAAGACTTTATGATTGGCGTAACTTAGGTTGTGAAAAGTGAAGACCATGTAGTGCTTATATAGGCTACGTAGGGGATCATAAGGAGAATAAATATTGGGCTTCTAAATATTGAAGATTAAATTGGGTCCAACCCAAATCCATTAATCCTTATCAATATTAAATTTTATTTATTTTCCACTATATAAATAAAATTGCACTCCCAATATTAATCTATATTATATCAAATAATATTTCTCCGATTAGTATTATTTATTCCGTGTATTTAAGATTTAAATATCCATGAATAAATTTATTTATTGCTCAATAAATAATATTCATCTCTTATATCCGAGACTAGTACCGTTCATCCTTTATTATTGTGCGGAACGAATCCACTCATGAGGTTTACACAATAATTCCTTATGAACTCATCTCGGGGATATTATCAACCCTTCCGGGATACACTTTCCCGTCAAGTATTCACGGCATGTCATATATAAAATATAGCGACCCAATTTTACCGGTAATTAACCCAATAATAAAATCGTTTAATTCCTTTGGAAAATAAAAGTCTCTAATATTAAATATACACACCCGCAATAATATCGGGGATTAAGAATAAAATACTCCGAGATTTAAATTGATTATCTAAGGCAATCCTAATCAATAAATGTCAAGCTGATCCGCCCAATACACCAAGTGTACAAGTGTGATAAAATAATTAAGACAAATTATTTTCTCTCTCACACAACGACTATACCGATGGATTGGTCCGTGTCCATCTAGGTCGTGAGCAACCGTTCGATTAAATAAGAGTGACCGATAGTATGATCTTCTGTGCGGGCCCGACACACCATACTAACTACAACGTATAAAATCCAGGACTATATTTTGCATAATTAATTAATAATAATTAATTGCAAATAATTGTTTATTAATTAAATAGGTTAAATGCTATGACCGGGAGTTTACCGATACTTAAATCTAGACATTAAGTACACAACTCCAACAATCTCCCACTTGTACTAAGGTCTAGTCATTTCCTCCAAACTCCCGACTCCCATACTCATCACGTGCTTAAGTTATACTTCCCAGAAGTATTATGTGAATGAGCAATCTAGGTTGCCGCTCTGAAGTTATCTTGGTGACTACTGCGTCGTCTCTCTGACGATGACTCGTATCAGGTGGTACTGGCTCTATGTGTTATCATCACCTTTTTGAACTTATGACTTCTTCCAGTTCTCCATGCACCGCTATGTACATAGCCTTTGGTGAACCAAGAGTCATATCCAAGTTCAGAGGTTATTCCGGAACCTAACCAAAACTTCCGCTGCCTCTGAGGCTGCTATTCGGTTTATGATAGAGTCCGAGAAGCATCACGCTTATCACTCTTTCATTCTTAGGTTCCACCTCTTCTAAAAGTGAACACATAGCCTGATATCGACTTACACTGGTCTTTCTCTGATTTTAGATCTGAGAAACTGTAATCTAAGAAGATTTCGTTTTGCCAGTAATCCAGTACTTCCAAGTACTTTACAGCATTCGAATATTTCTTATCCAGATTACTTTCATATCCTCCCACTATGCTAACCGCATAGTTGATATCAGGTTCTTGTTTCTCAACACTGCATCTACAAAGCTTTCTACACTTGAAGTGTAGGTAACTGCTTTGTCTATATCTATCTCCTTCATGTGTTCAAGACACATACCTTAGATAGATGTATTCTGTTCTCGAAAGGCAATAACCTTTCTCAGAATTGTGCATGTTTAAAACAAACCATAATCGTATAAGATATCTTAAGAGAAGTACAAGTGTTCTTATCTAGAGATCGAAAGATTTCTAAGAACATGATCCAACTTCATCTTAATCTTATGTCTCGATTTATTTAGACAACCTCTATTTTATGTCTGACTACACTTTTACATTGTTGCCAACGGTGAAGTGTTATCTACACAAAATTCCGAGAAACACCACCCTTGTTTCCATTACGTCTCTAACACACCTTTCCTTGCCTTTTGATGAATCCATAGAATGGACTATCTCATCAATTCGCAAGTTCCTATTGCAGAGCTAGGGATCGATTTCATGTATACTAGATCCTGTTGGAAATCGACTACCCGGGACGTGTCCGTTCGATCACTCGAACATCCGAACACGCCCAGTCGACCTCACATCACAGCTCTACGCTGACGACGAAGCCCCGCAGCCGATTCACGCCCAGCCGCCGCGCACGAGGCGCAACCGCGCGAACCGGATGCTGTCTGATGCAGCCAGCGGGCGCTGCCCCGCCACCAGCGGTCGCTGACCCCTTCAGCGGCCGCTGCCTTGCCACCAGCGGGCGCTGGAGATGCCCTTGGCAGCGAGCGCTGCCTGGCTTCCAGCGGGCGCTGCTCGTGACGAACAGCAGCGCGCTGCTGCTGTTCCGGGCTCGTTTCTGGTCCGTTTTTCCTCTTCCGACCACCGATCCGGAGGTCCTTGACCCCCCAGTAGTCGAGGAACACGTACCACGACTCCCGGAACCCGATCGTTCGTCCGATGTATTTTTAACGAATCAAGAGATCGAATATTGCGGAAAAAGGGTTCGATCTCATACCTTTGTCGCGTGATTCGGAGGAGCCGAATTGTTGAAACCTTAGCGATTGCTAGCGTATGCCTCTTCCCGACTCCAACCGTTGTGTGGGCAACGATCCGTTGGGTCTCCCTTTTCTGCTCTCTCCTTTCTCAAACCAGCGTTATAAATCATTCTCTGAGAATAAATTTATTTGCGTTAACAAATTAATTTTAACAGAGAAAAATCTTAATTGCGCTAACGCAATTATTTTCTCTGCTGAAATTAATTGTTGCGGCATTCTGTAGGTTTAGGAGAGGGCAAGGGGTGGGTTTAAATAGAGTTACGCTAGGGACCTCTTAGGTAAATTAATTAGGGGCTAAAATGAAATATTAATTAACTTGGAATACTTAAAAGCAATTCCTTAATTAATCGATTTCAAATTTAATTATTATTAACTCCACTATAAAATAATAATTGAATTCCCGAAATTAATTTAATATTATATCAACAATAATATTTCCGCCGAAATTACATATACGACTTTCCCCGTGTTTAAGATATCGAATGTCCACGAATTAACTTTAATTACTAATAATTAAATTAATTCGTTTCTTATTATCCGAGACTAGTACCACTCATCCTTATTATCATGTGGAACGAATCCACCTGCAGGGTTTACATGATAAACTTTATGAGCTCATCTCGGGGACATCATCAACCCGATAAACGGGACACGGTTTCCTGTCTATAATCTATAGCATGCCGTGTGTACAATTCCGATTCCCAATTTACCGAGAATATTGACTAATCAATTAGTCTCACTCATTGGTAGATTAAAGAACCGAGAATTGGACACATGCACCTATAATTATATAGGGATTAGGAATTCGCATATCCGCAATATCTGAGGTCTAGTTCGATTACTTCGATTAGTATAAATCGAACGCCCTCCCGTGGTCCTGCTCAATACACCAAGTGTACGAGTGTAACATGATAGTCAAGACCGACTATCTACCAGTCACACTACGACGTACCGATGGATTGTCCCTGTCCATCTAAGTCGTGAGCTACTGTTCGATAGTATACGAGTAACCGACAGTATGATCTTCCGCGTGTCTCCTCACGCCATACTGTCTACAACGTATACATCAAGGACTATTGCATTAAATGCAATCATGCTTGAATCATATCTCGAATTAAGGTATAGATAAGGAGTTCCGTATTTGCACTAAACTAGACATTTAGAATACAACTCCATCAGATCCAGAGTTCAAAACTCCTCCAGTCTTATGAACATCTCTGGTTGCTTAACAACCTCCCACTGCAATGGCGTTCCGGTGTATAACAGTAATAACATTAGGTGCAGTCAGTGGTGTACTACTACTCGGTTAGGCTGGTTCTCAGTCTTCCCTTTCCTCATTTTAAAGTACTTTGTCAGTTAGGGCATTGTAGTTCATCTAATAGTCTTCCTCTAAGAACCGGGCGAGGACACCCATCTGGTTCGCAGTACTATTGAACTTACAATTACTTGTTCTTCTAGGATATTCGACAACCACATTGAATGTGCCGTTGTATCCAGAAATATCCATAGAACATAGGTAGTTCCGAACAAACTTGTTCTTTTACTATTAGAATCTCATCTCTTATTTCTGACACACCATGTCTGTTGGAGTTGTGTACTTAATGTCTAGATTTAAGTAACGGTAAACTCCCGATCATAGCATTTAATCTATTTAATTAATAAACAATTATTTGCATTTAATTATATGCAAATCATGGTTCTGGATTTTATACGTTGTAGTTAGTATGGTGCTGCATGGGCGCACAGAAGATCATACTATCGGTTACTCGTATTTAATCGAACAGTTGCTCACGGCCTAGATGGACACGAACTAATCCATTGGTATAGTCGTTGTGTGAGAGAGAAAATAATTTATCTTAATTATTTTATCACACTTGTACACTTGGTGTATTGGGCGGATCGATCGAGACTCATCAATTAGGATTGCTCGGCGATAATTGATTTGAGACTCGGAGTATTTTATTCTTAATCCCTGAAACAATTGCGGGTGTGTATATTTAATATAAGTGACTTTGATTTACCAAAGGAATTAACCGATTTAATTATTGGATTAATTACCGGTTAAGTTGGGTCACTATATTTTATATATGGCATGCCGTGAATTCTTGAAGGAGCAGTGTATCCCGGAAGGGTTGATAATATCCCCGAGATGAGTTCATAAGGAATTATTGTGTAAACCTCATGAGTGGATTCGTTCCGCACAATAATTAAGGTTGAATGGTACTAGTCTCGGATTCAAGAGATGAATATAATTTATTGGGCAATAAATAAATTTATTCATGGATATTTAAATCTTAAATACACGGAATAAATAATACTAAGATGGAGAAATATTATTTGATATAATATGGAATAATATTGGGAGTGCAATTTTATTTATATAGTGGAAAATAAATAAAATTAATATTGATAAGAATTAATAGATTTGGGTTGGACCCAATTTAATTTTCAATATTGAAGCCCAATATTTATTCTCCTTATGATCCCCTTCGTAGCCTATATAAGCACTACATGGTCTTCACTTTTCATTAACCTAAGTTACGCCAATCATAAAGTTCTGAGAGTGAGGAAGATCCATAGGAATCCGATAGATCGCCGCCCACACGACGTTCGGACGAAGTGCAAGGAATACGCGGGAAGATCACAAGGTCGTCAACCGAATTCGTTTCTCCGTACAACGATTCGAGGTAATAATCGAGAATCCCCCTCTTTGATTATTTGTGCGTTGAATAATTGTGATGTATACATGAACGGCGCGATCCGGGAAAACGACGATCATCGCGGACGGGGATTCGAGATCCCCGGCGAAGATCGAAGGGGGCGGTCGAAACCCTAGGGTTCGACCGCCGTGCGCGCGCGACGAGGGGCGAGCCCCGGCTGGACGCCGGGGCATGCGATCGACTTCAGTCGATCGCTGGGGTGCCACGGGCTGGTGCCGTGGCGGACCCCAGCCGCCCTCGACGGCGGCGTGCGCTCGAAGGGGGCCCCGACTGAAGCCGGGGCGAGCGATCGACTCGGAAGTCGATCGCTAGGGCAGCCGCGGCTAGGCCGCGGCGGGTCAGCTCGGCTGACCGCCCTCCCCTCGATGGCGGAGGCGGTGAGTCGCCGGACTCACCGCCAGGGGCTGTTCCGAACAGCCCAGCGGGGATGCCTCGCATCCCCGGCGATCGCCATGCACGGCGATCGCGAGCCCGGGCGTGGGCGTGGCTAGGGTTTAGTCGCGGGTTCTCCCGCGGCAACGCCTTGGTCATGCTCTAGCTCGTCCGTGGTTCGCGTTTGTAGATCCGACTCGTGGGAGAAAATCGGCTGGGGGCGGGCTGCGTGTCTTCGGGCGCGTAGTCTCCAAAGGTCGGACTCCTACGGATGAGTTGGTGTTCGTGCGGTCTCCGGCGAGAGGGTTTTTGATCGGGTTATCGGTTCCGCATTCTTGATAGCCCGGGACATCGAATCCCATCAAATGGTATCAGAGCGTTCGGTTTCGTGTTCATGTATATGTTCGATTATTGTTCTACCTTGCAGGATTTCCGGCTATCATGGTTGGATTTAATTAATTGTTTTTTAATTAATTATCATGATTATTAAACTCTCGGACATGTCGAGATTCGTTTTGTGTGGTTGAATGTTTGTAATAGTAAAAATTCGGGGGTTGACCGAATTTAGGATTTATTATTACGCACTTTATTTTCCGGAGAATGTATAGGGTCGATTTCATGTTTAGAATCGATACCGGAATTGTAATTTAAATTTTGTAATTTTAATTACGTTGGTTCGATGTTGGGACGATCGCCGGAAGACGAAGAAGTGACGAGAAGACAAGGGCTTGGGATCGATCACATGGTGGTGATCGACCCATAGCCTAGCCGGCGTGGCTAGGCGGCGGCGGCGCTCCTCCCGAGTGGCCGGCCGATCCATCTTCGTGGGGATGGCGTGGGATCTCCTAATCCCGTGCTATTCCTACAAAAATCTACTTTCCCAATTAATTCAGATTTTTCCTATTTGAGTACTTTCCTTTTGGAAACTCTCATGGATTAGGAAAAGAATTAATTTAAATTAATTTTATTTTCTATTGATTTATTTCCTTCATGGAATTATTCATAGATTAGAAATTTAATTAATTTAGTACTAAATTTATTTTTTTTCCTATTTGATTATTCCTACTCAAGGGAATATTCATGGATTAGGAATAAAAATAAATTTGAAAAGTAGTAGTCCTAATTTATTTATTTTATTTCCTTGTTCTATTATAGATATCTTCTAGAATATTCCAAGTTTTACTTGGATAGATTATTCTAAAGATTTAATAAGAACTAGATAGGAAAATAAATAAATAAAAATATTAATGATATTTAATTTTATTTTTGATATATTCGATTGACTTAATTTTCGAATTAAGTAACTTTTGGATTAATTGAAAATAAATAGATTTAAATATTAGAGATTAATATTCTCGTCACATGGAGCATTCAAGAAACGAAGACTGAAGACTAGAAGATGCATATGAAGATAAAGCCATGATAGTCGGGGAAAAATAATTTCTCTAGCATTATTTTTGACTATGTGCTATGTGCTTTATTGCTTTCATGCATGCTTATGTGTTTAATTATGCATTAGATAGCGTATCCCTTTATTATAAAAAGCTAAGTGGGAGAGGGGATGGAAACATTCCCATGGTCTCCATTACTGTTCTCTTGGTGACTCTTATGGACTTTTGAAGTTCGTATAGATGTGTCATTGGAGGAGAATTCTTGTAATTCCTCTTACAAGAAACATTGATCAAATTTATCAAACAATGCCTAATTTGTCTTTCTGAAACTGACTTCAAGTCGACTCATTCTCACCCCGGGGAGTGGAATGGAGCCAGAGCCACTTGGTCATGTGGAGGACACAAATTAGAGACTTCCGTGCCATTCTTTGATAGATGGGTCGCTTGTCTGCTCGGCTCCCTCATTCGTGAGAGATAGGGTCGCTCGCATGGTGAATCACTGGTTAGAAACTTCGAGTTCACTTATGATTCTCCACGTCTTGATTTACGAGATTAAATGGATCAAGTAATTGGGAGTCAATTATAAAAGTCTCTTAGTGAAGTAAACGTCCACACCACGTGGCTTGCTGCACTGACGGATTTTGGATTAATTGATGTAGACAGTTGTAAGGAATTGTGAAGAGTTGTGAAGTTGTCGTAAACGTCCACACCACGTGGCTTGCGGTAATGTAGCAATTCCAAGCGATTCACTTTGGTGCTGAGTAATGGTTTACACTTAGATACGCCTTATAGTATTCCTCCCCACGAGGTTCCGCTATAAGCGATGTATGACCAAAGAAAATCTAATTGCTAAATCATTTGGGTGGGTAAACGTCCACACCACGTGGCTTGCCTTACCTGATGGGATTTTAGATGTGATTAGTAATTTAATGATATTATTTAAGGGAGATAATATCGGATATTAAATTAATTGTTTGTTTAAATGTGCTTATAGGTTTAGAGAATAGCTATGAACCCACTTTCTATGATACTCAAGGAGCATAAGCTCACTGGCACCAACTATATTGATTGGAAGAGAAATTTAGACATTGTCCTAACTTCGGAAGAGTACAAGTATGTACTCCATGAAGTGTGCCCTGCCGAGCCCACGGCTGCCTCAACTGATGAGGAGAAACTGGCATATCGGAAGTGGAAAAAGGCTGATGAAATGGCTAGGTGTTATATTTTGGCTTCCATGTCAAATGTACTCCAAACCCAACATGAGCCAATGGACACTGCCTATGATATGATGTTTAACCTCAAGGAGATGTTTGGGGAGCAAGATCGTGCGGCTAGGCAAGAAGCCATGAGAGTCCTTATGTCGACTACTCAGTCTGAAGGAACGCCCGTTGGGGAGCACGTTCTTAAGATGATGAGTTTGTTGAATGAACTTGAGGTCCTAGGAGCTTCTATTGACGGTGAGACGCAAGTCGACATCATACTCCAGTCTCTGGCCCCTAGTTTTGAGCAGTTTCGTATGAGCTATAATATGGGTAAACTATCTTATACTCTTGCGCAACTCCTGACTGAACTAAAGGCGGCAGAGGGGATCTACAAGAAGGGCAAGTCTCAAGCGCTTGTAGCTACCAAGTCCAAAGGCTTTAAGCCTGGTGGAGGTAGGGGCAAGAAAAGGAAGCAAGCCTGGAAACCCAGTGGTGTCAAGAGGACTGCACCACAAGTGGGGGCTGCAAAGCCAAAGGGTAAGTGCTTCCGATGCAACAAGATGGGACACTGGAAGTCTGAATGTCCTCTCAGAGGTACGAATCTTTCTTTAGTCGTAAAAACATAGTCAGCGGTATTATCTACCAGAATTCTGGTGTGTAGATATGGAACCACTGACGGTATGTGCATTTTTGAATGTAGGGGTTCCAGAAAACCCGGCGACTTAGAGAAGAAGAATTCGAGTCTACATGGGCGAAGCTGTTGGGGTAGCAGCGGTTGCAGTGGAAGACATTTATCTGTTTTAAGTTTTCATTTCAGTTATTGCTTATGTACCCCTCTTTATTTTGAAAAGAACTTCGTTCTGTTTTTCTTTATTAATGGATATTTTATTTCTTTAATCATTGGATGGTTTGGATAAGAAATAATGGTCATATTCATTATGGTACATTAGATAGCAATATGTGAATGATGAATCCTTAGTCTACCACGATGCAACAAACCGTTATATATATAACTTGTTTTACTTATTAGATATTTCTTTACCATTATACTTATGAAATCTTATACTTAGTAGTATTTTCAAATGAAATTCAAATGGTCGAAATTGATTTGATCAATTATAGTTGAAGGAATGGACCTTCCGACCTAAGGATTGAATTTGGAGGATAATACGTCTAAGCAAACCTTTCTGGAAAAAGGATAGAATTCAGAAGAGTATTGGAAATGATTAGATATGCAGACATATGTGTATACTAGAGAGGTATGAGTAATTCTTTCAAAGAATACTCAGTGATGGAATAGAATGCTTGATGTGCCATAAAAGCAAAGTGTTTTGACTTGTCAATGGACACAAAGCTATTATGGGGAACCATCAAAGTATATCCATTAGAAGCCTGCGACTCGGTCGCGGAGGCCATCACCTATCTAGATAACACATTGCATAATCAAAGATTGGGATTAATTCCCAAAGAGACGAGCCGTGCACTTACGTGTAGAGATGGTGCGTTGTAAAGAAATAGAAATCTAATAGTAAGAGAACAAGTTGTTCGGAATTACCTATGTTCTATGGATATTCCTGGAGACAACAACATATTCAATATGGTTGTAGGATATCCTAGATGAACGAAGTATTGTGTGTTCTATAGTACTATGAACCAGAGGGACGTCTCGTCCGGTTCATAGAGGAAAAACTATTAGATGAACTGCAATGCCCTAATTGACAAAATACTTTAAAATGAGGAAAGGGAAAGACTGAGAACCAGCCTGACCGAGTAATAGTACACCACTGACTGCACCTAATGTTGTTACTGTTATACACCGGGACGCCATTGCAGTGGGAGGTTGTTAAGCAACTAGAGATGTTCATAAGACTGGAGGAGTTTTGAACTCTGGATCCAGTATATATGAAATCGATCCCTAGGTCTGCATAAGATTAGCAAAAAAGGTGTGTTAGAGACGTGACGGAAACAAGGTGGTGTTTCTCGGAATTTTGTGTAGATAACACTTCATCGTTGGCAACAATGTAAAAGTGTTGTCAGGCATAAAATAGAGGTTGTCTAAATAAATCGAGATATAAGATTGAGAAGAAGTTAGAGCATGTTCTTAAGATCTTATGATCTAGAGATAAGAACATTGTACTTTTCCTAGACATCTTATACGATTAAGGTTTGTTTTAAACATGCATACTTCTGAGAAAGGTTATTGCCTTTCGAGAACAGAATTCATCTATCTAAGGTATGTGTCTTGAACACATGAAGAAAATAGATATAGACAAAGCAGTTCCCTACACTTCGAGTGTAGAGGGCTTTGTAAATGCGATGTTGTAAAACAAGAACCTGATATCAACTATGCGGTTTGCGTAGTGGGAGGATATCAAAGTAATCTGGCCAAGAGATGTTCGAATGCTGCAAGAGTACTTTCATAGTACTGGCTTGAGCAAGACGAAATCTTCTTAGATTACAGATTCTCAGATCCAAAAATCAGAGAAGGACCAGTGAAAGTCGATATCAGGCTATGTGTTCACTTTTAGAAAGAGGTGGAACCATGAAATGAAAGAGTGATAAGCAGGATGCTTCTCAGACTCTCTCATGACCGAATGGCAGCCTCAGAGGCAGCGGAAGTTTTGGTTAGGTTCCGGGATAACCTCTTGACTTGGATATGACTCTTAGTTTACCAAAGGCTATTAAATAGCGGTGCACGGTGAACTAGAAGAGGTCATAAGTCAAAAGTGATGTTAACACATAGAGCAAGTACCACCTGATACGAGTCATCGTCAGGGAGACGACGTAGTAGTCACCAAGATAACTTCAGAGCGGCAACCTAGATTGCTCACTCACATAGTACTTCTCGGAAGTACACTTTAAAGCACGTGATGAGTATTGGAACCGGGAGTTTGGAGGAAATGACTAGACCTTAGTACAAGTGGGAGATTGTTGGAGTTGTGTACTTAATGTCTAGATTTAAGTAACGGTAAACTCCCGATCATAGCATTTAATCTATTTAATTAATAAACAATTATTTGCATTTAATTATATGCAAATCATGGTTCTGGATTTTATACGTTGTAGTTAGTATGGTGTTGCATGGGCGCACAGAAGATCATACTATCGGTTACTCGTATTTAATCGAACAGTTGCTCACGGCCTAGATGGACACGAACTAATCCATTGGTATAGTCGTTGTGTGAGAGAGAAAATAATTTATCTTAATTATTTTATCACACTTGTACACTTGGTGTATTGGGCGGATCGATCGAGACTCATCAATTAGGATTGCTCGGCGATAATTGATTTGAGACTCGGAGTATTTTATTCTTAATCCCTGAAACAATTGCGGGTGTGTATATTTAATATAAGTGACTTTGATTTACCAAAGGAATTAACCGATTTAATTATTGGATTAATTACCGGTTAAGTTGGGTCACTATATTTTATATATGGCATGCCGTGAATTCTTGAAGGAGCAGTGTATCCCGGAAGGGTTGATAATATCCCCGAGATGAGTTCATAAGGAATTATTGTGTAAACCTCATGAGTGGATTCGTTCCGCACAATTATTAAGGTTGAATGGTACTAGTCTCGGATTCAAGAGATGAATATAATTTATTGGGCAATAAATAAATTTATTCATGGATATTTAAATCTTAAATACACGGAATAAATAATACTAAGATGGAGAAATATTATTTGATATAATATGGAATAATATTGGGAGTGCAATTTTATTTATATAGTGGAAAATAAATAAAATTAATATTGATAAGAATTAATAGATTTGGGTTGGACCCAATTTAATTTTCAATATTGAAGCCCAATATTTATTCTCCTTATGATCCCCTTCGTAGCCTATATAAGCACTACATGGTCTTCACTTTTCATTAACCTAAGTTACGCCAATCATAAAGTTCTGAGAGTGAGGAAGATCCATAGGAATCCGATAGATCGTCGCCCACACGACGTTCGGACGAAGTGCAAGGAATACGCGGGAAGATCACAAGGTCGTCAACCGAATTCGTTTCTCCGTACAACGATTCGAGGTAATAATCGAGAATCCCCCTCTTTGATTATTTGTGCGTTGAATAATTGTGATGTATACATGAACGGCGCGATCCGGGAAAACGACGATCATCGCGGACGGGGATTCGAGATCCCCGGCGAAGATCGAAGGGGGCGGTCGAAACCCTAGGGTTCGACCGCCGTGCGCGCGCGACGAGGGGCGAGCCCCGGCTGGACGCCGGGGCATGCGATCGACTTCAGTCGATCGCTGGGGTGCCACGGGCTTGTGCCGTGGCGGACACCAGCCGCCCTCGACGGCGGCGTGCGCTCGAAGGGGGCCCCGGCTGAAGCCGGGGCGAGCGATCGACTCGGAAGTCGATCGCTAGGGCAGCCGCGGCTAGGCCGCGGCGGGTCAGCTGGGCTGACCGCCCTCCCCTCGATGGCGGAGGCGGTGAGTCGCCGGACTCACCGCCAGGGGCTGTTCCGAACAGCCCCGCGGGGATGCCTCGCATCCCCGGCGATCGCCATGCACGGCGATCGCGAGCCCGGGCGTGGGCGTGGCTAGGGTTTAGTCGCGGGTTCCCCCGCTGCGACGCCTTGGTCATGCTCTAGCTCGTCCGTGGTTCGCGTTTGTAGATCCGACTCGTGGGAGAAAATCGGCTGGGGGCGGGCTGCGTGTCTTCGGGCGCGTAGTCTCCAAAGGTCGGACTCCTACGGATGAGTTGGTGTTCGTGCGGTCTCCGGCGAGAGGGTTTTTGATCGGGTTATCGGTTCCGCATTCTTGATAGCCCGGGACATCGAATCCCATCAATGTCTACACATCAGTGTATGGTGTAGTCGCTTGAGACTTAATCTCAATCTTTGATTTATGCTATGTGTTATTTAGATAGGTGATAGCCTCCGCGAACAAGTCGCAGGCTTCCGATGGATATACTTTGAAGGTTCCCCATAATGGCTTTGTGTTGAAAAACACTCCGCTTTTATGGCACATCAAGTATTCTAATCCATCTTCGAGTATTCTTGAAAGAATAACTCGTACCTCCTCTTAATTATACATACCGCATTAATCATAAGTCACTTTCCATACTTGTCCGAATCCCATCCTTTATCCAGAAAGGTTAACTCAGTTGTATCATCTTTCAAGATCGATTCTTAGGTCGGGAGGTCCATTCCTCCAACTATAATTGATGAAATCAATTTCGACCTTTTGAATCCCTTTTGAATAGATACTACTAAGTTCAAGAATTCACAAGTATAATGATTAATAAGAGAAATACATCTAATAAGTAAAACAAGTTATACATAACGGTTTGTTGCATCGTGGTAGACTAAGGATTCATCATTCATATATTGCCATCTAATGTACCAGAATAGATATCACCATTATTTCTTATCCAAACCAATAAATGATTAAAGAAATAAAATATCCATTAATAATAAAGAAAACCAGAACAAAAGTTCTTTTTCAAAATAAAGGGGTACATAAAGCAATAACTGAAATGAAATCCTAAAACAGATAAATGTCTTCCACTGCAACCGCTGCTACCCCAACAGCTTCGCCCATGTAGACTCGAACTCTTATTCTCTAAGTCGCCGGGTTTTCTGGAACCCCTGCATTAAAAATAATGCACATGCCGTCAGTGGTTCCATATCTACACACCAGAATTCTGGTAGATAATACCGCTGACTATGTTTTTACGACTAAAGAAAAATTCGTACCTCTGAGAGGACATTCAGACTTCCAGTGTCCAGACTTCTTGCATCGGAAGCACATGCCCTTTGGCTTACTAGCCCCCACTCGTGGTCCATTCCTCTTGGCACCACTGGGTTTTATGGCTTGCTTCCTTTTCTTGCCCCTACCTCCAATAGCTTTCAAGCTTTTGGACTTGGTAGCCACAAGCGCTTGAGACTTGCCCTTCTTGTAGATCCCCTCTGCCGCCTTCAGTTCAGTCAGGAGTTGCGCAAGAGTATAAGATAGTTTACCCATATTATAGCTCATACGAAACTGCTCAAACTTAGGGGTCAGAGACTGGAGTATGATGTCGACTTGCGTCTCACCATCTATCATAGCTCCTAGGACCTCCAATTCATTCAACAGACTCATCATCTTGAGAACGTGATCCTCAACGGGCGTTCCTTCAGACTGAGTAGTTGACATGAGGACTCTCATGGCTTCTTGCCTCCCCGCACGGTCATGATGCCCAAACATCTCCTTGAGGTTAAATAACATATCCTCGGCAGTGTTCATTGACTGATGCTGGGTTTGGAGTACATTTGACATGGAAGCCAAAATATAGCACCTAGCCATTTCATCCGCCTTTTTCCACTTCCGATATGCTTCTTTTTCCTCATCAGTTGAGGCGGCCGTGGGTTCAGCAGGGCATTGCTCATAGAGTACAAACTTGTACTCTTCAGCAGTCAGGACAATGTCCAAATTTCTCTTCCAATCAATGTAGTTTTGACCAGTGAGTTTTTGTTCCTTGAGTATCATAGAAAGTGGATTCATAGCTATTCTCTAAACCTATAAGCACATGTAAACAAACAATCAATTTAATGTCCGATATTATCTCCCTCAAATAATATCATTAAATCACTAATTGCATCTAAAATCCCATCAGGTAAGGCAAGCCACGTTCGTGTGGACGTTTACCCACCCAAATGATTTAGCAATTAGGTTTGCTTTGGTCGTACATCATTATAGCGTTACTTCGTTGGGAAGAATACTATAAAGCGTACCTAAGTGTAAACCATCACTCAGTACTAAGGCGAATCGTTTAGAATTGTTATGTCACCGCAAGCCACGTTCGTGTGGACGTTTACGATAACTCGCAATCCCTCACAATCTCCTATAACTGTCTACATCAATTATTCTAAAATCCCTTTCAGTATAGCAAGCCACGTTCGTGTGGACGTTTACTACACCAAATAGATTTATATAATTGAAATCCAATTTACTTGATCCATTTGATGTTGTAAATCAAGACGCGGAGAATCATAAGTGAAACTCGAAGTTTCTAACCAGTGATTCACCATGCGAACGACCCTATCTCTCATAAATGAGGGAGCCGAGCAGACAATCGATCCATCTATCAAAGAATGGTACGAAGGTCTCTAATTTGTGTCCTCTACATGACCAAGTGGCTCTGGCTCCATTCCACTCCCCGGGGTGAGAATGAGTCGACTTGAAGTCAGTTTTGGAAAGACAAATTAGGCATTGTTTGATAAACTTGATCAATGTTTCTTGTAAAAGGAATTACAAGAATTCTCCTCCAATGACTTGTCTATATGAACTTCGAAAGTCCATAAAAGTCACCAAGAGAACAGTGATGGAGACCATGGGAATGTTTCCATCCCCTCTCCCACTTAGCTTTTTACGATAAAGGGATACGCTATCTAGTGCATAAAGTAAACACATATAGCATGCATATAAGCAATAAAGCACATAGATCACATAGTCAAAATAATGCTAGAGAAATTATTTTCCCGACTATCATGGCTTTATCTTCATATGCATCTTCTAGTCTTCAGTCTTCGTTTCTTGAATGCTCCATGTGACGAGAGTATTAATCTCCAATATTTAAATCTATTTATTTTTAATTAATCCAAAAGTTACTTAATAGGAAAATTAAGTCAATTGAATATATCAAAAATAAAATTAAATATTATTAATATTTTTATTTATTTATTTTCCTATCTAGTTTTATTAAATCTTTAGAATAATCTATCCAAGTAAAACTTGGAATATTCTAGAAGATATCTATAATAGAACAAGGAAATAAAATAAATAAGGACTACTACTTTCCAAATTTATTTTTATTCCTAATCCATGAATATTCCCATGAGTAGGAATAATCAAATAGGAAAAATAAATTTAGTACTAAATTAATTAAATTCCTAATCTTTGAATAATTCCATGAAGGAAATAAATCAATAGGAATGAAATTAATTCCAATTAATTCTTTTCCTATTCCATGAGAGTTTCCTAAAAGGAAAGTACTCAAATAAGAAAAATCCGAATTAATTAGGAAAGTGGATCTTGGTAGGAATAGCATGAGATTGGGAGATCCCACGCCATCCCCACCGTCGACCTCCATCGCTCGGGACCACCACCGCCGCCGCCCCCAGCCCACGCGCCACCACCACCGGTGGCCGGCATGGCCGGAAGCCCTAGTGGGCAGCCCCCGGGATGGGGTCGATCGATCCTCATGGGGATCGATCATGGGGATGATCGACCCCCCCGGTTTTTCGTCCTCTTCGTCTTCGTCACACGTCTTCGTCTTCCGGCGATCGTCTCATCATCGAACCAACGTAAAATAAATTACAATAATCTAAATTACAATTCCGGTATCGATTCTATACATGAAATCGACCCTATACATTTTCCGGAAAATAAAGAGCGTAATAATAAATCCTAAATTCGGTCAACCCCCGAATTTTTACTATTACAAACATTCAACCACACAAAAACGAATCTCGACATGTCCGAGAGTTTAATAATCATGATAATTAAAAAAAAATAATTAACCATGATAGCCGGAAATCCTGCTAGGTAGAACAATAATCGAACATATACATGAACACGAAACCAAACGCTCTGATACCAGTTGTTGGGATTCGATGTCCCGGGCTATCAAAAATTGCGGAACCGATAACCCGATCAAAACCCTAGATCGCCGGAGATTGGATCCCCGACTCATCCGCAGGAGTTCGACCTTTGGAGACTACGCGCCCGAAGACACGCAGCCCGCCCCCAGCCGAAGTCCCCCACGAGTCGGATCCACGAACGCGAACCACCTCACGAGACGGGGCCCGACCGAACGCCCCGCGAGGCCCGAAGGCCGCGTGCGCCCAGCCGAGCCCCCCGCGAGGGGCTCGCGATCGTCCTCGGACAATCGCTGGGGATGCGCGAGGCATCCCCATGGGCTGCTCGTAGCAGCCCGCAGCGAGTCGCGATGACTCGCTGCCCACGAGGGTCGAGCCCCGCACGCGTCCGCTGCGGGCGAACCCGCAGCACGTACGGGGTCGCTGCGGGTGACCCCGCAGCTTACCCGCGATCGATCCGAGGATCGATCGCACCCCTCGGCTCCAGCCGAGGGCTCCTCGCGCCACGCGCCTCCGACGAGGGGGCCGGCGGATCCTCCCGCCGTGGCACCAGCCCACGGCGGATCCCCGACGATCGAACCCTAGGTTCGATCGTGTGCCCCGGCGTCCAGCCGGGGTTCCCCTCTCGTCGCGCGTCCTCGGCGGTCGAACCCTAGGGTTCGTCCGCCCTTCTCGATCCTCGCCGGGGATCTCGAATCCCCGTCCCCGAGGTTCGTCGTTTTCCCGGATCGTGCGTTCATGTATACATCACAATTATTCAACGCAAATAATCATAGAAGGGGGTTCTCGATTATTACCTCGATTCGTTGTACGGAGAAACGAATTCGGTTGACGACCTTGCGATCTTCCTACGTATTCCTCGCACTTCGTCCGAACGTCGTGTGGGCGACGATCTATCGGATTCCTATGGATCTCCTTCACTCTCCAAGACTTTATGATTGGCGTAACTTAGGTTGTGAAAAGTGAAGACCATGTATTGCTTATATAGGCTACGTAGGGGATCATAAGGAGAATAAATATTGGGCTTCTAAATATTGAAGATTAAATTGGGTCCAACCCAAATCCATTAATCCTTATCAATATTAAATTTTATTTATTTTCCACTATATAAATAAAATTGCACTCCCAATATTAATCTATATTATATCAAATAATATTTCTCCGATTAGTATTATTTATTCCGTGTATTTAAGATTTAAATATCCATGAATAAATTTATTTATTGCTCAATAAATAATATTCATCTCTTATATCCGAGACTAGTACCGTTCATCCTTTATTATTGTGCGGAACGAATCCACTCATGAGGTTTACACAATAATTCCTTATGAACTCATCTCGGGGATATTATCAACCCTTCCGGGATACACTTTCCCGTCAAGTATTCACGGCATGTCATATATAAAATATAAAGACCCAATTTTACCGGTAATTAACCCAATAATAAAATCGGTTAATTCCTTTGGAAAATCAAAGTCTCTAATATTAAATATACACACCCGCAATAATATCGGGGATTAAGAATAAAATACTCCGAGATTTAAATTGATTATCTAAGGCAATCCTAATCAATAAATCTCAAACTGATCCGCCCAATACACCAAGTGTACAAGTGTGATAAAATAATTAAGACAAATTATTTTCTCTCTCACACAACGACTATACCGATGGATTGGTCCGTGTCCATCTAGGTCGTGAGCAACCGTTCGATTAAATACGAGTGACCGATAGTATGATCTTCTGTGCGGGCCCGACACACCATACTAACTACAACGTATAAAATCCAGGACTATATTTTGCATAATTAATTAATAATAATTAATTGCAAATAATTGTTTATTAATTAAATAGGTTAAATGCTATGACCGGGAGTTTACCGATACTTAAATCTAGACATTAAGTACATAACTCCAACAGGTGGCGCGTGGGCTGGGCGGCGGCGGCGATGAGCCCTAGGGGGCGGTCGATTGGTGGGATGGCGTGGGGTCTCCCAATCCCATACTACTCCTACCAAGATCTTACTTTCCTATTTTAATTCGGTTTTCCTATTTGATTATTTCTTTTTATGGAATATTCATTGATTAGGAAAAGAATTAATTAAGAATTAATTTATTTCCTATTTGATTATTCCTTCTTGGGATTTTTCATTAGATGGAAATTAATTAATTGTTGGAAAGTAGAAGAGTCTTAATTTATTTTATTTCCTTATTCTATTATAGAAGTCTTCTAGAATATTCAAGTTTTACTTGGATAGGATTCTAGAGATTTAATGGAATTAGATGGGAAAATAAATAAATAAAATATTAATAATATTTAATTTTATTTTTGATATATTCGATTGACTTAATTTTCGAATTAAGTAACTTTTGGAATAATTGAAAATAAATAGATTTAAAAATTGGGATTAATATTCTCGTCACATGGAGCATTCAAAAACGAAGACTGAAGACTAGAAGATACATATGAAGATGGAATAAAGCCATGATAGTCGGGAAAAATAATTTTCTAGCATTATTTTGACTATGTGATACTATGTGCTTTATTACTTGTATGCATGCTATATGTGTTTATTTTATGCACTAGATAGCGTATCCCTTATTGTAAAAAGCTAAGAGGGAGAGGGGATGGAAACATTCCCATGGTCTCCATTGTTGTTCTCTTGGTGACTCTTATGGACTTTCGAAGTTCGTATAGACGAGTCATTGGAGGAGAATTCTTGTAATTCCCTTTACGAGAAGCATTGATCAAGTTTATCAAACAATGCCTAATTTGTCTTTTTGAAGCTGACTTCAAGTCGACTCATTCTCACCCCGGGGAGTGGAATGGAGCCAAGTTATGACACAAATTAGAGACCTTCGTACCATCCTTTTTGAGGTGGATCGATTTTCTGCTCGGCTCCCTCATTTATGAGAGATAGGGTTGTTCGCATGGTGAATCACTGGTTAGAAACTTCGAGTTTCACTTATGATTCTCCGCGTCTTGGTTTTCGAGAATTCAATGGATCGAGTAAAAGGATGTCAATTGTAAAAGTCTTTTGGTGTACTAAACGTCCACACTATCGTGGCTTGCTACACTGAATGGGACTTTGGAACGATTGATGTAGACAGTTTTAGAAGAACGTAAAGGATCCGTGTGTCAACGTAAACGTCCACACTATCGTGGCATGCGGTGATATGCGACTCCCAAACAAACTTTTTGGTACTGAGTAATGGTTTACACTTAGGTACGCTTCATAGTATTCTTCCCATCGAAGTAACGATATCGATGATGTACGACCGAAGCAAATCTAATTACGAAATCATTTGGGTGGGTAAACGTCCACACTATCGTGGCTTGCCTTACCTGATGGGATTTTAGATGTGATTAGTAATTTAATGATATTATTTGCGGGAGATAATATCGGACATTAAATTGATTGTTTGTTTATATGTGCTTATAGGTTTAGAGAATAGCTATGAATCCACTTTCTGTGATACTCAAGGAGAATAAACTAACTGGTCCCAATTACATTGATTGGAAGAGAAATTTGGACATTGTCCTGACTGCTGAAGAGTACAAGTTCGTACTCTATGAGTCATGCCCAGTTGAACCCACGGTTGCCTCAACTGATGAGGAGAGAGCAGCATATAGGAGGTGGACAAAGGCTGATGAAATGGCTAGGTGCTATATTTTGGCTTCTATGTCAAATGTACTCCAAACCCAACATGAGTCGATGAACACCGCCGAGGATATGTTGTTCAACCTCAAGGACATGTTTGGGCATCAAGACCGTGCGGGTAGACAAGAAGCCATGAGAGTCCTCATGAAAACTACTCAGTCTGAAGGGACGCCCGTTGAGGAGCACGTCCTTAAGATGATGAGTCTGTTGAATGAATTGGAGGTCCTAGGAGCTCAGATTGATGGTGAGACGCAAGTCGACATCATACTCCAGTCTCTGACCCCTAGTTTTGAGCAGTTTCGTATGAGTTATAATATGGGTAAACTATCTTATACTCTTGCGCAACTCCTGACTGAACTTAAGGCGGCAGAGGGGATCTACAAGAAGGGCAAGTCTCAGACACTTGTAGCTACCAAGTCCAAAAGCTTGAAAGCTGTTGGAGGTAGGGGCAAGAAAAGGAAGCAAGCCTGGAAACCCATTGGTGCCAAGAGGAATGGACCACGAGTGGGGGCCAACAAGCCAAGTGGCAAGTGCTTCCGATGCAACAAGTCTGGACACTGGAAGTCTGAATGTCCTCTCAGAGGTACAAATTTTTCTTTAATCGTAAAAACATAGTCAGCGGTATTATCTACCAGAATTCTGGTGTGTAGATATAAAACCACTGACGGTATGTGCATTATTTTGAATGCAGGGGTTCCAGAAAACCCAACGACTTAGAGAAGAAGAGTTCGAGTCTACATGGGCGAAGCTGTTGGGGTAGCAGCGGTTGCAGTGGAAGACATTTATCTGCTTTTAGTAGTTATAGGATTTCATTTCAAGGTTATTGCTTTATGTACCCCTTTATTTTGAAAAGAACTCTTGTTCTGTTTTTCTTTATTAATGAATTGATATTTATTTCTTTAATCATTTGATGATTTAGATAAGAAATAATGGTGTTATCTATTCTGGTACATTAGATAGCAATATATGAATGATGAATCCTTAGTCTACCACGATGCAACAAACCGTTTATATATAACTTGTTTTACTTATTAGATATATTTCTTTGTTGATCATTATACTTGTGAATTCTTGAACTTAGTAGTATTTATTCAAATAAGATTCAAAAGGTCGAAATTGATTTGATCAATTATAGTTGAAGGAATGGACCTTCCGACCTAAGAATCAAATTTGGAGGATAGTACAACTAAGCAAACCTTTCTGGTTATTGCCTTTCGGGAACAGAATACATCTATCCAAGGGTATGTGTCTTGAGCACATAAAAGGGGATAGATAAAGCGCTTTCCTATGAAAAGCTTAATGGATGCAATGTTGAAAAACAAGAACCTAATATCAACTATGCAGTTAGTATAGTGGGAGGATATCGAAGTAATCCTGTCAAGAGATATTCGGATGCTGTAAAAGTACTTTCGAAGTATTGGATTACAACACAAATACTTCTTAAAGAATTACATTTTCTCAGATCCCAAATCAGAGAAGGACCGGTGTAAGTCGATATCAGGCTATGTGTTCACTTTTGAAAGAGTTGGAACTTTAAGATAAAAGAGTGATAAGCATGATGCTTCTCGGACTCTATCATAAACCGAAAAGCAGCCTCAGAGGCAGCGGAAGTTTTGGTTAGGTTCCAGAATGACCTCTGAGCTTGGATATGATTCTTGGTTCACCAAAGGCTATACATATAGCGTTGCATGGTAAATTGGAAGAAGTCATAAGTTCAAAAAGGTGATGATAACACATAGAGCAAGTACCACCTGATTCGAGTCATCGTCTAGGGAGACGACGCAGTAGTCACCAAGACAACTTCAGAGCGGCAACCTAGATTGCTCATTCACATAGTACTTCTTGGAAGTACAATTTAAGCACGTGATGAGTATGGGAGTCGGGAGTTTGGAGGAAATGACTAAACCTTAGTACAAGTGGGAGAATGTTGGAGTTGTGTACTTAATGTCTAGATTTAAGTATCGGTAAACTCCCGGTCATAGCATTTGATCTATTTAATTAAATAAACAATTGTTTGCATTTAATTATTATTAATTAAATATATGCAAAATATAGTCCTGGATTCTATACGTTGTAGTTAGTATGGTGTGCGACGTCACACAGAAGATCATACTATCGGTTACTCGTATTTAATCGAACGGCTGCTCACGACCTAGATGGACATGGACCAATCCATCGGTATAGTCGTTGTGTGAGAGAGAAAATAATTTGTCTTAATTATTTTATCACACTTGTACACTTGGTGTATTGGGCGGATCGCTTGAGATTTATCAATTAGGATTGCCGTCGATAATTGATTTAAGTCTCAGAGTATTTTATTCTTAATCCCTGATACTATTGCGGGTGTGTATATTTAGTATAAGTAACTTTGATTTTCCAAAGGAATTAACCGATTTAATTATTGGGTTAATTATCGGTAAAATTGGGTCGCTATATTTTATATATGGCATGCCGTGAATACTTGACGGGAAAGTGTATCCCGTAAGGGTTGATGATATCCCCGAGATGAGTTCATAAGGAATTATTGTGTAAACCTCATGAATGGATTCGTTCCACACAATAATTAAGGTTGAATGGTACTATTCTCGGATATACGAGATGAATAAATTAATTAGCAATAAATTAATTTTATTCATGGATATTTAAATCTTAAATACACGGAATAAATAATACTACCGGAGAAATAATATTTGATATAATATGGTTTAATATTGGGAGTGCAATTAATTTATATAGTGGAAAATAAATTAATTAATATTTATAAGGATTAATAGACTTGGGCTTGGGCTCAATTTAATCATCAATATTAGAAGCCCAATGTTCCACCTCCTTTTGATCCCCTACGTAGCCTATAAAAGCACTACATGGCCTTCATAATTTACATACATCATAAGACAAGAATATCATACTTGATATTGCTTGAGAGTTGAAGGAGATCTATAGGAGTTCGATAGATCGTCGCCCACACGATGTTCGGACGGAGTGCAAGGAATACGTAGGAAGATTCGAAGGTCTTCAACGTTTTGATTTCGTTTCTCCGCACAACGAATCGAGGTACAAAATCATAAACCCCCTCTATGATTATATGTGATATATAATTGTGATATATACATGAACGCACGATCCGGGAAAACGACGAACCTCGGGGACGGGGATTCGAGATCCCCGGCGAGGATCGAAGGTAGCGGTCGAACCCTATAGTTCGGACCGCCGGACACGTGGCAAAGGGGAGCCCTGGCTGGACGTCGGGGCATGTGATCGACGTGAAGTCGATCGTCGGGAGGTTCGCCGTGGGCTGGTGCCACGGCGGGTGGACCTCCCAGCCACCCTTGGCCGGCCGCGGTGGCGCACGGGCAGAAACCCTCGGAAGGAGCCGAGGGGTGCGATCGATCCTCGGATCGATCGCGGGTAAGCTGCGGGGTCACCCGCAGCGACCCCGTACGTGCTGCGGGTTTGCCCGCAGCGGATGCGTGCGGGGCTTAGCCCCGCCGGGCAGCAAGTCATGGACTCGCTGCGGGGCTGCTGCGAGCAGCCCCAGGGATCGCTCGTAGCGATCCCAGCGATAGCACGGGGCGATCGCGAGTCCCCTCGTAGGGACTCGGCTGGGCGTGCACGCGCCTTCGGGTGCGTTGCGCGTTCGGCTGGGTCCCGGTTCGCGTGGGCTCGTGATTTCTCCGGCGATCGAGGATTTCGTTCGGGTTATTAGTTTCCGCAATTTTTAATGACCCGGGATATCGATTTCCAGCAGACTCCCCAGCAATCGACCCTTGGTCGATCGCATGCCTCGACGTCCAGCCGGGGCTTTCCCTTGGCCGCGGTTCTGGCGGTCGAACCCTAGGGTTCGGCCGCTCCTCTTCGATCCTCGCCGGGGATCTCGAATCCCCGTCCCCGAGGTTTGTCGTTTTCCCGGATCGTATGTTCATGTATGTATCACAATTAATTCACACAAAATCATACAAGGGAGTTTATGATTTTACCTTAGATTCGTTGTGCGGAGAAACGAAATCAAGTTGAAGACCTTTGAATCTTCCCACGTATTCCTTGCACTAGCTTGAACGTCGAGTGGACGACGATCCTCCAAGCTTATGGATCTCCTTCAACTCTCTAGAACTATCAACTATTGATATTCTTGTCTTGTTCTATTGTGAAGGCCATGTAGTGCTTTTATAGGCTACGTAGGGATCTAAAGGAGGTGGAATATTGGACTTCCAATATTGATGATTAAATTGAGCCCAAGCCCAAATCTATTAATCCCATCAATATTAATTAATTTATTTTCCACTATATAAATTAATTGCACTCCCAATATTAAACCATATTATATCAAATAAAATTTCTCCGGTTAGTATTATTTATTCCGTGTATTTAAGATTTAAATATCCATGAATAAAATTAATTTATTGCTAATTAATTTATTCATCTCTTATATCCGAGAATAGTACCATTCAACCTTAATTATTGTGCGGAACAAATCCACTCATGAGGTTTACACAATAATTCCTTATTAACTCATCTCGGGGATATTATCAACCCTTACGGGATACACTTTCCCGTCAAGTATTCACGGCATGCCATATATAAAATATAGTGACCCAACTTTACCGGTAATCAACCCAATAATTAAATCGGTTAATTCCTTTGGAAAATCAAAGTCACTTATTTTAAATATACACACCCGCAATAGTATCAGGGATTAAGAATAAAATACTCTGAGATTTAAATCAATTATCAACGGCAATCCTAATTGATAAATCTCAAGCTATCTGTCCAATACACTAAGTGTACAAGTGTGATAAAATAATTAAGATAAATTATTTTCTCTCTCACACAACGACTATACCGATGGATTGGTCCGTGTCCATCTAGGTCGTGAGCAACTGTTCGATTAAATACTAGTAACCGATAGTATGATCTTCTCTGTGGACCCGCACACCATACTAACTACAATGTATATAATCTAGGACTATAATTTGCATATATTTAATTAATAATAATTAAATGCAAATGATTGTTTATTAATTAAATAGATTAAATGCTATGACCGGGAGTTTTTTGATACTTAAATCTAGACATTAAGTACACAACTCCAACAATCTCCCACTTGTACTAAGGTCTAGTCAGTTCGTCTAAACTCCCGACTCCCATACTCATCACGTGCTTAAATTGTACTTCCAAGAAGTACTATGTGAATGATCAATCTAGGTTGCCGCTCTGAAGTTATCTTGGTGACTACTGCGTCGTCTCTCTAGACGATGACTCGAATAAGGTGGTACTTGCTCTATGTGTTATCATCATTCTTTTGAACTCATGACTTCTTCCAGTTTACCATGCACCGCTATACATAGCCTTTGGTGAACTAAGAATCATATCCAAGTCCAGAGGTTATTCCGGAACCTAACCAAAACTTCCGCTGCCTCTGAGGCTGCTATTCGGTTTATGATAGAGTCCGAGAAGCATCATGCTTATCACTCTTTCATCTTAAGGTTCCACCTCTTCCAAAAATGAACACATAGCCTGATATCGACTTACACTGGTCCTTCTCTGATTTGGGATCTGAGAAAAATATAATCTAAGAAGAATTCGTGTTGCTTCGTAATCCAGTAATTCGAAAGTACTTTTACAGCATCCGAATATCTCTTGATGAAATTAATTTCATACCCTCCCACTATGCTAATCGCATAGTTGATATCAGGTTCTTGTTTTTCAACATTTCATTCATTAAGCTTTCCACACTTAAAGTGTCGGAAACTGCTTTGTCTTTATCTATCTCCTTCATGTGTTCAAAACACATATTTTTAGATAGATGTATTCTGTGTCTGAAAGGCAATAACCTTTCTCAGAATTATGCATGTTTAAAATAAAACCTTAATCGTATAAAATATCTAGGTGAAGTACAATGTTCTTATCTTAAGATCGAAAAGATCCTAAGAACATGATCTAACTTCTACTGAATCTTATATCCCGATTTATTCAGACAACCATCATTTTATGTCTGATAATATCCTTACATTGTTGCCAATGATAGAATGTTATCTTCATAAAATTCTGAGAAACACCACCTTGTTTCCATCACATTTCCAATACACCTTTCGTCCATGCCTTTTGACGAATCCATCATATGGACTATCTCATCAATTCGCAAGTTCCACGATTCATGGCTTTGTAACAATCCATAAATGGATCTACTAAGCTTGTACTCTAAATGATCTTGCCTCTTAACAATAATCCTTATTGCTTTCTAAGTAGACACATTTAGATTCAGTACTGCCCTTATGCAGAGCTAGGGATCGATTTCATCTCTACTAGATCCAGAGTTCAAAACTCCTCTAGTCTTATGAAGATCTCTGGTCGCCTAACAACCTCCCACTGCAATGGCGTTCCGGTGTATAACAGTAATAACAGTAGGTGCAGTTAGTGGTGTACTACTACTCGGTTTGGCTGGTTCCCAGTCTTTTGTCCTTTCCCTCATTACAAAGTATTACGTCAGTTAGGGCATTTCATTTCATCTAATAGTTTTCTTCTAAGAACCGAGCGTTAGAGCTTATAACGTCCTTCTGGTTCATAGTACTATTGAACACAATGTTTTTGTTCATCTAGGATGTCCTACAACCACATTGAATGTGCCGTTGTATCCAGAAATATCCATAGAACATAGGTAGTTCCGATCAAACTTGTCCTTTTACTATTAGAATTCTATTTCTTACTCATGACACACCATGTCTACACTTCAGTGTATGGTGTAGTCCTTTGAGACTTAATCCCAATCTTTGATTTATGCCATGTGTTATTTAGATAGGTGGTAGCCTCCGCGAACAAGTCGCAGGCTTCTAATGGATATACTTTGAAGGTTCCCCATAAAAGCTTTGTGTCCATTGACTAGTCAAAACACTTTGCTTTTATGGCACATCAAGTATTCTAATCCATCTTTGAGTATTCTTGAAAGAATTACTCATACCATTCTAATTACACATATCTCCGCATCTATCAGTTAACAATCAATTTCAATACTTGTCTGAATTCTTTCCTTTATCCCGAAGGGTTTGCTTAGTTGTATTATCTTCCAAATTCAATTCTTAGGTCGGAAGGTCCATTCCTTCAACTATAATTGATCAAATCAATTTCGACCTTTGAATCATATTTGAATAAATACTACTAAGTACAAGAATTCACAAGTATAATGATTTAACAAAGAAATACATCTAAACAGTAAAACAAGTTATATAACGGTTTGTTGCATCGTGGTAGACTCAGGATTCATCATTCATATATTGCTATCCAATGTACCAGAATAGATAATACCATTATTTCTTATCCAAACCATCAAATGATTAAAGAAATAAAATATCCATTCATTAATAATAGAAAACCAGAACAAAAGTTCTTTCTAAAATAAAGGGGTACATAAAGCAATAAACTTACAAATGAAATCCTATTACTACTAAAAGCAGATAAATGTCTTCCACTGCAATAGCTGCCTCCTCTACAGCTTTGCCCATGTAGACTCGAACTCTTCTTCTCTAAGTCGCCGGGTTTTCTGGAACCCCTGCATTCAAAATGCACATACCGTCAGTGGTTCCATATCTACACACCAGATTTCTGGTAGATAATACCGCTGACTATGTTTTTACGACTAAAGAAAAATTCGTACCTTTGAGAGGACAAGATATAGACCCCCAGTACTCAGACTGTTTTACTTGGGGATATTTGCCAGAAGGCTTTCTTATCCCACCCTGTGGTCCAAGTTTTTGAGGACTACTGGATCCCTTTTCCCTCTTCTCCTTTCCCTTATGTACGCCTTTAGGTTCGAAACCTTTGGCCTTGGCTATAAGAGCTTGCGATTTTCTCAACTCTTCTAAAATATCTAGCATCTCAAAAAACGTGTTCAAGCGTTTCCTCGAAGCAACTGACCTTTATGAGTATCCTCATCGCCTCTTTTCTAGCCTTTACATCGTGTCTAAACATCAGCTTGAGTTTGAGCATGATATCATGATTAGCGGCTAATGCAAAAGCACTGTCCCACTTCTCAAAATCAGCTATTTCCTCATCAGTTGAGACAATTGTAGGTCTAGGAGGACAAGTCTCACTGAGTACATCTTTGTACTCCTTTACACTCTGAGTAATGTCTAATTTTCTATTCCATCCAACACAGTATGGAACCAGTGAACTCCTTGAGTATCAACGAAAGTGGATTCATAGCTATTCTCTAAACCTATAAGCACATATAAACAAACAATCAATTTAATGCCGATATTATCTCCCTCAAATAATATCATTAAATTACTAATTACATCTAAAATCCCATCAAGTATGGCAAGCCACGTTGTGTGGACGTTTACCTACCCAAATGATTTAGCAATTAGATTTTCTTTGGTCATACATCGATTATAGCGTAACTTCGTGGGGAAGGATACTATTGTTGGGATTCGATGTCCCGGGCTATCAAAAATTGCGGAACCGATAACCCGATCAAAACCCTAGATCGCCGGAGATTGGAACACCGACTCATCCGCAGGAGTCCGACCTTTGGAGACTACGCGCCCGAAGACACGCAGCCCGCCCCCAGCCGAAGTCCCCCGCGAGTCGGAAACCACGAACGCGAACCACCTCACGAGCCGGGGCCCGACCGAACGCCCAGCGAGGCCCGAAGGCCGCGTGCGCCCAGCCGAGCCCCTGCGAGGGGCTCGCGATCGTCTACGGACGATCGCTGGGGATGCACGAGGCATCCCCGGGGCTGCTCGTAGCAGCCCCGCAGCGAGTCGCGGACTCGCTGCTCGCATGGGGTCAGCCCCGTGCGCCTCTGCTACGGGAACACCCGTAGCGCGCACGAGGCAGCTGCGGGTCATCCCCGCAGCGACCCGCGATCGAGCTCACGGGCTCGATCGCCCCTCGGCTTCGGCCGAGGGCTTTGCTTCCGACGCGCCGCCGGCGATGGCGGCTGGGATCCGCCGTGGCACCAGCCCACGGCATCCCGGACCATCGACCCTGGGTCGATGGTTCATCCCTTCGCCGCGCGTCCCGGCGGTCCGAACCCTAGGGTTCGACCGCCGCGTTCGATCCTCGCCGGGGATCTCGAATCCCCGTCCTCGAGGTTCGTCGTTTTTCCCGGATCGTGCGTTCATGTATATATCACAATTAATCATGAACAAATAATCATAGAGGGGTTCTCGATTGTACCTTCGATTCGTTGTACGGAGAAACGAATTCGGTTGACGACCTTGCGATCTTCCTACGTATTCCTCGCACTTCGTCCGAACGTCGTGTGGGCGACGATCTATCGGATTCCTATGGATCTCCTTCACTCTTCAAGACTTTATGATTGGCGTAACTTAGGTTGTGAAAAGTGAAGACCATGTAGTGCTTATATAGGCTACGTAGGGGATCATAAGGAGACTAAATATTGGGCTTCTAAATATTGAAGATTAAATTGGGTCCAAACCCAAATCCATTAATCCTTATCAATATTAAATTTTATTAATTTTCCACTATATAAATAAAATTGCACTCCCAATATTAATCCATATTATATCAAATAATATTTCTCCGATTAGTATTATTTATTCCGTGTATTTAAGATTTAAATATCCATGAATAAATTTATTTATTGCTCAATAAATAATATTCATCTCTTATATCCGAGACTAGTACCGTTCAACCTTTATTATTGTGCGGAACGAATCCACTCATGAGGTTTACACAATAATTCCTTATGAACTCATCTCGGGGATATTATCAACCCTTTCGGGATACACTTTCCCGTCAAGTATTCACGGCATGTCATATATAAAATATAGCGACCCAATTTTACCGGTAATTAACCCAATAATAAAATCGGTTAATTCCTTTGGAAAATCAAAGTCTCTAATATTAAATATACACACCCGCAATAATATCAGGGATTAAGAATAAAATACTCTGAGATTTAAATTGATTATCCAAGGCAATCCTAATCAATAAATCTCAAGCTGATCCGCCCAATACACCAAGTGTACAAGTGTGATAAAATAATTAAGATAAATTATTTTCTCCCTCACACAACGACTATACCGATGGATTGGTCCGTGTCCATCTAGGTCGTGAGCAACTGTTCGATTAAATACGAGTGACCGATAGTATGATCTTCTGTGTGGGCCCGACACACCATACTAACTACAACGTATAAAATCCAGGACTAAATTTTTCATAATTAATTAATAATAATTAATTGCAAATAATTGTTTATTAATTAAATAGGTAAAATGCTATGACCGAGAGTTTACCGATACTTAAATCTAGACATTAAGTACACAACTCCAACAATCTCCCACTTGTACTAAGGTCTAGTCATTTCCTCCAAACTCCCGACTCCCATACTCATCACGTGCTTAAGTTATACTTCCCAGAAGTATTATGTGAATGAGCAATCTAGGTTGCCGCTCTGAAGTTATCTTGGTGACTACTGCGTCGTCTCCCTAGACGATGACTCGAATCAGGTGGTACTTGCTCTATGTTTTATCATCACCTTTTGAACTTATGACTTCTTCCAGTTCACCAAGCACCGCTACTTACATAGCCTTTGATGAACCAAGAATCATATCCAAGCTCAGAGGTCATCCCGGAACCTAACCAAAACTTCCGCTGCCTCTGAGGCTGCTATTCGGTTTATGATAGAGTCCGAGAAGCATCATGCTTATCACTCTTTTATCTTTTAGGTTCCACCTCTTTTAAAAGTGAACACATAGCCTGATATCGACTTACACTGGTCTTTCCCTGATTTTGGATCTGAGAAGCTGTAATCCAAGAAGATTTCGTCTTGCTCAGTAATCAAGTACTTCCAAGTACTTTTACAGCATTCGAAGATCTCTTATCCAGATTACTTTGATATCCTCCCACTACGCTAACCGCATAGTTGATATCAGGTTCTTGTTTTACAACACTGCATCTACAATGCTCTCCACACTCGAAGTGCAGGAAACTGCTTTGTCTATATCTATCTCCTTCATGTGTTCAAGACACATACCTTTAGATAGATGCATTCTGTTCCCGAAAGGCAATAACCTTTCTCAGAATTATGCATGTTTAAAACAAACCATAATCGCATAAGATATCTTAAGAGAAGTACAAATGTTCTTATCGAGAGATCGAAAGACTTCAAGAACATGATCCAACTTACTCTTATTCTTATATCTTGATTCATTTAGACAACCTCTATTTTATGTCTGACAACACTTTTACATTGTTGCCAACGATGCAGTTTTATCTACATAAAATTCCGAGAAACACCACCTTGTTTCCATTACGTCTCTAATACACATTTCTTGTCTATGCCTTTTGATGAATCCATATAATGGACTATCTCATCAATTCGCAAGTTCCACAATTTACAGCTTTGTGATAATCCATAAATGGATTCACTAAGCTTGTACTTCTAAATGATCTTGCCTCTGAACAATAATGCTTATTGCTATCCAAGTAGGCACATTTAGATTAGTACTGCCCCTTATGCAGAACTAGGGATCGATTTCATGTTTACTAGATCCAGAGTTCAAAAACTCCTCCAGTCTTATGAACATCTCCGGTTGCTTAACAACCTCCCACTGCAATGGCGTTCCGGTGTATAACAGTAATAACATTAGGTGCAGTTAGTGGTGTACTACTACTCGGTTAGGCTGGTTCTCAGTCTTTCCTTTTCCTCTTTTTAAAGTACCTTGTCAGTTAGGGCATTGTAGTTCATCTAATAGTCTTCCTCTAAGAACCGGGCGAGGACACCCCTCTGGTTCGTAGTACTATTGAACACACAAATACTTGTTCTTCTAGGATACTCTACAACCACATTGAATGTGCCGTTGTATCCAGAAATATCCATAGAACATAGGTAGTTCCGATCAAACTTGTCCTTTTACTATTAGAATTCTATTTCTTACTCATGACACACCATGTCTACACTTCAGTGTATGGTGTAGTCCTTTGAGACTTCATCTCAATCCTTGATATATGTTATGTGTTTATTAGATAGGTGATGGCCTCCGCGAACAATTCGCAGGCTTCCAATGGATATACTTTGAAGGTTCCCCATAATAGCTTTGTGTCGAAAAACACTTTGCTTTTATGGAACATCAAGTATTCTAATCCATCTTCGAGTATTCTTTTAAAGAATGACTCGTACCTTTCTAATTACACATGTTACCGCATTAATCATAAATCATTCTCAATACTTGTCCGAAATTCTATCCTTTATCCAGAAAGGTTAACTTAGTTGTATCATCTTCCAAGATCGATTCTTAGGTCGGGAGGTCCACTCCTCCAACTATAATTGATCAAATCAATTTCGACCTCTTGAATCCCTTTTGAATAAATACTACTAAGTTCAAGAATTCACAAGTATAATGATTGAAATACATCTAATAAGTAAAACAAGTTATAACGGTTTGTTGCATCGTGGTAGACTAAGGATTCATCATTCATATATTGCTATCTAATGTACCAGAATAGATAACACCATTATTTCTTATCTAAATCACTGAATGATTAAAGAAATAAATATCCATTCATTAATAAAGAAAAACTAGAACAAAAGTTCTTTTTCAAAATAAAAGGGGTACATAAAGCAATAACCTTGAAATGAAATCCTAAAACTACTAAAAGCAGATAAATGTCTTCCACTGCAACCGCTGCTACCCTAACAGCTTCGCCCATGTAGACTCGAACTCTTCTTCTCTAAGTCGCCGGGTTTTCTGGAACCCCTGCATTTAAAACAATGCACATACCGTCAGTGGTTCCATATCTACACACCAGAATTCTGGTAGATAATACCGCTGACTATGTTTTTACGACTAAAGAAAAATTCGTACCTCTGAGAGGACATTCAGACTTCCAGTGTCCAGACTTGTTGCATCGGAAGCACTTGCCCCTTGGCTTACTAGCCCCCACTCGTGGTCCATTCCTCTTGGCACCACTGGGTTTCCAGGCTTGCTTCCTTTTCTTGCCCCTACCTCCAACAGCTTTCAAGCTTTTGGACTTGGTAGCTACAAGCGCTTGAGACTTTCCCTTCTTGTAGATCCCCTCTGCCGCCTTCAGTTCAGTCAGGAGTTGCGCAAGAGTATAAGATAGTTTACCCATATTATAGCTCATACGAAACTGCTCAAAACTAGGGGCAAGAGACTGGAGTATGATGTCGACTTGCGTCTCACCATCAATCATAGCTCCTAGGACCTCCAATTCATTCAACAGACTCATCATCTTAAGAACGTGCTCCCCAACGGGCGTTCCTTCAGACTGAGTAGTCGACATGAGGACTCTCATGGCTTCTTGCCTTGCCGCACGATCCTGCTCCCCAAACATCTCCTTGAGGTTAGACATCATATCATAGGCAGTGTCCATCGGCTCATGTTGGGTTTGGAGTACATTTGACATGGAAGCCAAAATATAACACCTAGCCATTTCATCAGTCTTTTTCCACTTCCGATATGCTTCTTTTTCCTCATTAGTTGAGGCAGCCGTGGGCTCAGCAGGGCATTTCTCATAGAGTACAAACTTGTACTCTTCAGCAGTCAAGACAATGTCTAAATTTCTCTTCCAATCTATGTAATTGGGACCAGTGAGTTTATGTTCCTTGAGTATCACAGAAAGTGGATTCATAGCTATTCTCTAAACCTATAAGCACATGTAAACAAACAATCAATTTAATGCCGATATTATCTCCCTCAAATAATATCATTAAATTACTAATTACATCTAAAATCCCATCAGGTAAGGCAAGCCACGTTCGTGTGGACGTTTACCCACCCAAATGATTTAGCAATTAGTTTTGCTTCGGTCGTACATCATTATAGCGTTACTTCGTTGGGAAGAATACTATAAAGAGTACCTAAGTGTAAACCATTACTCAGTACTAAGGCGAATCGTTTAGAATTGTTACGTTACCGCAAGCCACGTTCGTGTGGACGTTTACAACAACTCGCAATCCTTCACAATTCCCTATAACTGTCTGCATCAATTAATCTAAAATCCCATTCAGTATAGCAAGCCACGTTCGTGTGGACGTTTACTACACCAAAAGATTTATATAATTGAAATCCAATTACTTGATCCATTTGATATTGTAAATCAAGACGCGGAGAATCATAAGCGAAACTCGAAGTTTCTAACCAGTGATTCACCATGCGAACGACCCTATCTCTCATAAATGAGGGAGCCGAGCAGACAATCGATCCACCTTCAAAAGATGGTACGAAAGTCTCTAATTTGTGTCATCCAAATGACCAAGTGGCTTTGGCTCCATTCCACTCCCCGGGGTGAGAATGAGTCGACTTGAAGTCAGTTTCAGAAAGACAAATTAGGCATTGTTTGATAAACTTGATCAATGTTTCTTGTAAAAGGAATTACAAGAATTCTTCTCCAATGACTCATCTATACGAACTTCGGAAGTCCATAAGAGTCACCAAGAGAACATCAATGGAGACCATGGGAATGTTTCCATCCCCTCTCCCACTTAGCTTTTTACGATAAAGGGATATGCTATCTAGTGCATAAAGTAAACACATACAGCATGCATACAAGCAATAAAGCACATAGTATCACATAGTCAAAATAATGCTAGAAAATTATTTTCCCGACTATCATGGCTTTATGCCATCTTCATATGCATCTTCTAGTCTTTAGTCTTCGTTCTTGAATGCTCCATGTGACGAGAATATTAATCTCCAATATTTAAATCTATTTATTTTTAATTAATCCAAAAGTTACTTAATTCGAAAATTAAGTCAATCGAATATATTAAAAATAAAATTAAATATTATTAATATTTTTATTTATTTATTTTCCTATCTAATTCTATTATATCTCTAGAATAATCTATCCAAGTAAAACTTGGATTATTCTAAAAGACTTTTATAATAGAATAAGGAAATAAAATAAATTAAGACTCTTCTACTTTCCATAATTAATTAATTTCCATCTAATGAAAATTCTCAAGAATAGGAATAATCAAATAGGAAATAAATTAATACCAAATTAATTAGATTCCTAATCCATGAATATCTCCATAATAGAAATAAAACAATAGGAATAAAATTAATTCCAATTAATTCTTTTCCTAATCCATGAGAGTTTCCTAAAAGGAAAAACACTCAAATAGGAAAACCGAATTATTTTAGGAAAGTGAATCTTGGCAGGAATAGCATGGGATTGGGAGACCCCACGCCATCCCCACCATGATCGATCGGCCGGCCACCCGGGGAGGAGCGCCGCCGCCGCCTAGCCACGCCGGCTAGGCCATGGATCGATCACCATCATGGGATCGATCCCAAGCCCTAGCTTCTTCGTCACTTCTTCGTCTTCCGGCGATCGTCTCAACATCGAACCATCGTATCTATACATGAAATCGACCCTATACATTTTCCAGAAAACATAGAACGTAATAATAAATCCTAAATTCGGTCAACCCCCGAATTTTTACTATTACAAACATTCATCCACATAAAACGAATCTCGACATGTCCGAGAGTTTAATAAACGAATAATCATGATAATTAATTAACACAATAATTAAATCCAACCATGATAGCCGGAAATCCCTGCAAGGTAGAACAATAATCGAACATATACATGAACACGAAACCAAACGCTCTGATACCAATTGCTGGGATTCGATGTCCCGGGCTACCAAAAAATTATGCGGAACCGATAACCCGACCGAAACCCTATCGCCGGAAGACCCGAACGCGAACCACCTCACGAGCCGGGGCCCGACCGAACGCCCAGCGAGGCCCGAAGGCCGCGTGCGCCAGCCGAGCCCCCGCGAGGGGCTCGCGATCGTCTTCAGACGATCGCTGGGATCCCCGGGGCTGCTCGTAGCAGCCCCGCAGCGAGTCCATGACTCGCTGCCCAGCGGGGCTCAGCCCCCGCACGCATCCGCTGCGGGCGAACCCGCAGCACGTACGGGGTCGCTGCGGGTGACCCCGCAGCTTACCCGCGATCGATCCGAGGATCGATTGCACCCCCTCGGCTCCAGCCGAGGGTTTCTCCGTGCGCCACCGCCGCCGGCCAAGGGTGGCTTGGGGGTTCGTCCCGCCGTGGCACCAGCCCACGGCCGAACCCCCAGCGATCGACTTCGCGTCGATCGCATGCCCCGGCGAGAGCCGGGGCTTCCCCTCGTCCGCGCGTCCGGCGGTCCGAACCCTAGGGTTCGACCGCCGCGTTCGATCCTCGCCGGGGATCTCGAATCCCCGTCCCCGAGGTTCGTCGTTTTCCCGGATCGTCTTGTTCATGTATACATCACAATTAACGAACATATAATCATAGAGGGGGTTTACGATTATATTACCTCGATTCGTTGTACGGAGAAACGAATTCAAACGTTGATGACCTTGCGATCTTCCTACGTATTCCTTGCACCTCGTCCGAACGTCGTGTGGGCGACGATCTATCGAACTCCTATGGATCTCCTTCACTCTTCAAGACTTTATGATTGGCGTAGGTTAAGTTATGAATTGTGAAGACCATGTAGTGCTTTTATAGGCTACGTAGGGGATCATAAGGAGGTGGAATATTGGGCTTCCAATATTGAAGATTAAATTGAGCCCAGCCCAAATCTATTAATCCTTATCAATATTAATTAATTTATTTTCCACTATATAAATTAATTGCACTCCCAATATTAAACCATATTATATCAAATAATATTTCTCCGGTAGTATTATTTATTCCGTGTATTTAAGATTTAAATATCCATGAATAAATTTATTTATTGCTCAATAAATTATATTCATCTCTTATATCCGAGACTAGTACCGTTCAACCTTAATTATTGTGTGGAACGAATCCACTCATGAGGTGTACACAATAATTCCTTATGAACTCATCTCGGGGATATTATCAACCCTTCCGGGATACACTTTCCCGTCAAGTACTCACGGCATGTCATATATAAAATATAGCGACCCAATTTTACCGGTAATTAACCCAATAATTAAATCGGCTAATTCCTTTGGAAAATCAAAGTCTCTAATATTAAATATACACACCCGCGATAATATCAGGGATTAAGAATAAAATACTCTGAGATTTAAATTGATTATCCAAGACAATCCTAATCAATAAATCTCAAGCGATCCGCCCAATACACCAAGTGTACAAGTGTGATAAAATAATTAAGATAAATTATTTTCTCTCTCACACAACGACTATACCGATGGATTGGTCCGGGTCCATCTAGGTCGTGAGCATCTGTTTGATTAAATACGAGTGACTGATAGTATGATCTTCTGTGTGGGCTCGACACACCATACTAACTACAACGTATAAAATCCAGGACTATATTTTGCATAATTAATTAATAATAATTAAATGCAAATAATTGTTTATTAATTAAATAGGTTAAATTCTATGACCGGGAGTTTACCGATACTTAAATCTAGACATTAAGTACACAACTCCAAAAGTACAATGTTCTTATCTAGAGATAAAATCCTAAGAACATGATCTAACTTCTACTCAATCTCGATTTATTTAGACAACCATTATTTTATGTCTGACAACACTTTTTACATTGTTGCCAATGATAAAGTGTTATCATAAAATTCCGAGAAACACCACTTTGTTTCCATTACGTTTCTAATACACCTTCTACTCTAAATGATCTTGCCTCTTAACAATAATACTTATTGCTTTCTGTTGTTCCCCATTTTCTCAAAGCCCATTATGATCGGACTACGGCCCAAGTTAAGATCAGATCCGAGATAACTCACTTAACTGTTAAGCGATGGGACCCGACCGGCGATCAAACGCGACCACGCTAGCACGGAGACCTAACACCATCGAACATCCCCGGCTCGGATACGTCGCGAACACATTTAACCATCTCATGATCTTTCTGTCCGCAGAAACTCCTCGCAGCATGTCGTGCTTGAAGTCTCCTCCATTTAGGTCGCATGTCACCAAGGAGAAATATAATTGGATCGCCTGGACCAGCGGTTTTCGATTCATTCAAAGGGTGTCCGGACAGCGGTTCAACTAAAGAAGGAAACTCGTTCGAGTTAGATCAGACCAAGGGCAAAAGAGGGCATTTTGTTACAAAGGGTATAAAGGAGATCTTCTTCTAATAGAAGGGGTAATTTGTGTAATTATCCAAGAAAAAGCCCATGTAATTTAGGCCCAAGCCCATGTATAGAAACCCTAATCTATGTACTATAAATAGTCAAATTTCCTCATTTGTAAAAGACAAGCACAATTCCCAAGAAATATACCTGGAATTTAATACTAGAAGCTTTTTTGCTATTTCCTTATTTTTTCTCTCAATCCCCAAAACATCAATACGTTCGCGGGTGAATTCCTGTTAGGATTTTCTGCCCGTAAACAATTGGCGCTAGAAGGAGGGGTGATCCTCGGGCGTTGAGCGAACAGATTTAGGAAACATATCATGGAGATGCTAGAGATAGGTCTTCCGAACACCACAACTGTGGGAGAGTCTGCGAGCAGGAATGCGCAAGACAACGGAAAGTCCCCTATGGTAGAGGGGGGGTCGAAGGTTCAGCTGCCGCCGATCTCTGGGGAAGAACATCGTCAATGGGCGGATGATCGAGAAACTGAGGGCCGAACAGCGCGAACTCGCGGAGAGACAGAGGGTCATCACAGAAAAGTTGGCCGAAGAAAAGAAGAAAGCGAACATCCAAGAGAGCGAGGTTCCCGATCTCAATATCGAACACTTACAATCCCCTGAGGAAATAAAGCGGACCATCCAGAAGCTGAAAGAGCGTTCCCGTATTCTAAAAGGAAAGGAACAGCCGAGAACACCCGAGTTAGAGGGAAGGCGTCTGGATGCTGACTTCGAGCAAGGTAACCCCCAACCTGATAATGTCCAGGTGACCATGAAGAAGACTGGAGGACGCATTGTCCGCACGATGAACAGAGGCCGGGCCCAAGTCACCGTTGATCAGGATCTAGAACGGCGTTTGAATGAGATGGAGAAGAAGATCTCTCAGCAAGAGGCCGATCCGAAAAAGCAGTCAACTTTGTGTTGGAGTTGTGTACTTAATGTCTAGATTTAAGTATCGGTAACCTCCCGGTCATAGCATTTAATCTATTTAATTAATAAACAATTGTTTGCATTTAATTATTATTAATTAAATATATGCAAAATATAGTCCTAGATTCTATACGTTGTAGTTAGTATGGTGTGTCGGGCCCACACAGAAGATCATACTATCTGTTACTCGTATTTAATCAAACAGTTGCTCACGACCTAGATGGACACGGACCAATCCATCGGTATAGTCGTTGTGTGAGAGAGAAAATAATTTATCTTAATTATTTTATCACACTTGTACACTTGGTGTATTGGGCGGATCGCTTGAGATTTATCAATTAGGATTGCCGTTGATAATTGATTTAAGTCTCAGAGTATTTTATTCTTAATCCCCGATACTATTGCGGGTGTGTATATTTAAATATAAGTAACTTTGATTTTCCAAAGGAATTAACCGATTTAATTATTGGGTTAATTACCGGTAAAATAGGGTCGCTATATTTTATATATGACATGCCGTGAATACTTGACGGGAAAGTGTATTCCGAAAGGGTTGATAATATTCCCGAGATGAGTTCATAAGGAATTATTATGTAAACCCTGCAGGTGGATTTATTCCGCATAATAATTAAGGTTGAATGATACTATTCTAGGATATAAGAGATGAATAAATTAATTAGCAATAAATTAATTTTATTCATGGATATTTAAATCTTAAATACACGGAATAAATAATACTAACCAGAGAAATATTATATGATATTGGGAGTGCAATTAATTTATATAGTGGAAAATAAATTAATTAATATTGATGGGATTAATAGATTTGGGCTTGGGCTCAATTTAATCATCAATGTTGGAAGCCCAATATTCCACCTCCTTTAGATCCCCTACGTAGCCTATAAAAGCACTACATGGTCTTCTCTTTTTCTATACCATATATCTTGAAGATCATAATTCTTCTAGAGAGAGAAAGAAGAGAGAAGGAGATCCATAAGGAGTTCGGAGGATCGTTTCCCACACGAAGTTTGGACGAGGTGCAAGGAATACGTAGGAAGATTCATAGGTCTTCAACTTGATTTCGTTTTTCCGCACAACGAATCAAAGGTAAAATCATAAACCCTCTTCTATGATTTTATGCGTATTAAATTGTAGCATGTACATGAACACACGATCCGGGAAAACGACGAACCTCGGGGACGGGGATTCGAGATGCCCGGCGAGGATCGAAAGGGGCGGCCGAACCCTAGGGTTCGACCGTCGGGACCGTGGCCAACGGGAAGCCCCGGCTGGACGCTGGGGCATGCGATCGACCAAGGGTCGATCGCTGGGGAAGTCGCCGTGGGCTGGCGCCACGGCGGACGGCCTCCCCGGTCCTCCCTGGCCGGCGGTGACGCACGGGAAGAAGCCGCGGCTGGGGCGATCGAGCTCTAGCTCGATCGCCGGGGGGAACTGCCGCGGGCTGGTGCCGCGGCTGGTGGCTTCCCCACCTCCGGCGATGGCGGTGAGTCGCCGGACTCACCGCCCGGGGCTGCCGAAGCAGCCCCAGCGATCGCCTCGTGCGCGATCGCGAACCCCGCGATGGGGTTCGGCTAGGGTTTAGCCGCGGGTTCATCCCGCGGCGATGCTCTTGTCGGGCCCGGTTCTTCGTGGTGTTCGTGATCGGTTTCCGGCGATGGGATTTCGGTCGGGTTATTATTTCCGCAATTTTAATAGCCCGGGATATCGATTTCCAACAATTGGTATCAGAGCGAGGTTTCGTGTTCATGTATGTGTTCAATTATCGTTCTACCTTGCAGGGATTTCCGGCTATCATGGTTTAATTAATTGTTAATTATTTTACCATGATTATTCATTTATTAAACTCTCGGACATGTCGAGATTCGTTTTGTGTGGATGAATGTTGTAATAGTAAAAATTCGGGGGTTGACTGAATTTAAGATTTATTATTACGTTCTATGTTTTCCGGAAAGTGTATAGGGTCGATTTCATGTATAGAATCGATACCAGAATTGTAAATTTATTTCTTGTAATTTATTTACGTTGGTTCGATGTTGGAACGATCTCCGGAAGACGAAGAAGTGACGAAGAAGCTAGGGCTTGGGATCGATGGATCGATCCCATGATGATGATGATCGATCGATGGCCTTGGGTGGGGGGCTCGATCGTCTCGGTCGCGGGCTGCCGCCGGTCCGGTGGCTGGCCGGCGTAGCTGGGCGGCGGCGCTCCTCCCCGGGTGGTTAGGCGGCGGCGCTCCTCCCCGGGTGGCCGTCCGGTCGATCATGGTGGGGTGGTGTGGGGTCTCCCAACCCATGCTACTCCTACCAAGATTCACTTTCCTAAATTAATTCGGTTTTCCTATTTGAGTGTTCTTATTTTTAGGAACTCTCATGGATTAGGAAAAGAATTAATTGGAATTAATTTTATTCCTTATTGAGTATTCTCTTTTATGGGAACTCTCATGGATTAGGAAAAGAATTAATTAGGAATTAATTTATTTCCTATTTTATTATTCCTATACTTGGAATTTTCATTAGATGAAATTAATTAATTGTGGAAAGTAGAAGAGTCCTAATTTATTTCCTTATTCCATTATAGAAGTCTTCTAGAATATTCAAGTTTTACTTGGATAGGTATCTAGAGATTTAATGGAATAAGATAGGAAAATAAATAAATAAAATATTAATAATATTTAATTTTATTTTTGATATATTCGTGTTTTGGGTCGTTTTTGTTGGAGAGAATGAAGTATGGGGTGGATGTGAGGGTTTCGCAACGACTACCGAAGCAAGTAAATTTTTATGTAGAAAGGGCTGAAATTTCTAGGCCGGGGAGGAAAAGGATAAGAATCCGAGCTAAAGAAGATAATGTCTTTTATTTTGATAATACTTTTATTCAGTATATTTCGCCGCCCTTACAATGAGATGGGGAGGCCAGCTTTTATAGACGAGAGCACATGCTCATGCAGAGCCACGACATCACGACACGTTAAGTCTATTCTAGGATCATTAAATGCCGGGGCACGATTCCGAGTTGGGTTTAAGCGAGGCCCGGGGTCTGAGTTCGGCTGGGTTCGTGTGGCTCCCGTTCGGGGACTTCGGCGAGGGTGCTTCCCGGCTCGTCCTTTTAGATCAATCATAAGAATGCTCTGCTTTTTGTTCGGCCCGGGGTGGCGCTTCGAGCGCGTTGCATGGGCCTGGACCCGGGGTCCGGTTGGGACTCGTCGCGGAGCGCGCCACGTCTTTTGACTCGGGACGTCGCTCCCTAGTGGTCGGGCCGTGAGGATCAGCGTAGCTCCCCCCCTCCGTCGGTTTCCCAGAGCTATGTTCTTGCATGGTTCGCATGGGCTCGGACCCGGGGTTCGGCCTAAACTCCCTTCGTCGGTTCTAAGCGCCGCGGGCGAGCCTGGCTTCCACGTGTACAAATTAATTTTTTATCCCCCAACATTGGCCCCCGGAAACATCGTCGGAAGGTACGAGATCCGGGGAGGTTTCCGCTCGTTGGGCCTGTTGGAGTTGTGTACTTAATGTCTAGATTTAAGTAACGGTAAACTCCCGATCATAGCATTTAATCTATTAAATTAACAAACAATTGTTTTGCGTTTAATTATTATTAATTAAATATATGCAAATTATAGTCCTGGATTTTATACGTTGTAGTTAGTATGGTGCAAGCACGGGCGCACATAAGATCATACTATCGGTTACTCGTATTTAATCAAACAGTTGCTCAAGACCTAGATGGACACGGACCAATCCATCGGTATAGTCGTTGTGTGAGAGAGAAAATAATTTATCTTAATTATTTTATCACACTTGTACACTTGGTGTATTGAGCGGATCGTTGAGATTCATCGATTAGGATTGCCGGCGATAATCGATTCGAGTCTCAGTGTATTTTATTCTTAATCCCTGATATTATTGCGGGTGTGTATATTTAATATAAGTAACTTTGATTTACCAAAGGAATTAACCGATTTAATTATTGGGTTAATTTCCGGTTAAGTTGGGTCACTATATTTCATATATGACATGCCGTGAATAATTGACCGGACAGTGTATCCCGTAAGGGTTGATAATATCCCCGAGATGAGTTCATAAGGAATTATTGTGTAAACCTCATGAGTGGATTCGTTCCGCACAATAATAAAGGTTGAATGGTACTAGTCTCGGATTAAAGAGATGAATAAATTAATTAGCAATAAATTAATTTTATTCATGGATATTTAAATCTTAAATACACGGAATAAATAAATACTACCGGAGAAATATTATTTGATATAATATGGTTTAATATTGGGAGTGCAATTAATTTATATAGTGGAAAATAAATTAATTAATATTGATAAGGATTAATGGACTTGAGCATTGGGCTCAATTTAATCTTCAATATTGGAAGCCCAATATTCCACCTCCTTTAGATCCCCTACGTAGCCTATAAAAGCACTACATGGCCTTCATAAATCATAAGACAAGATTATCATACTTGATATTCTAGAGAGTTGAAGGAGATCCATAGGAGTTCGATAGATCGTCGCCCACCCGACGTTCGAACGAAGTGCAAGGAATACGTGGGAAGATTCAAAGGTCTTCAACTTGATTTCGTTTCTCCGCACAACGAATCAAAGGTACAATCATAAACTCCTTCGTGTGATTTTATGTGATTATATTGTGATACGTACATGAACACAAGATCCGGGAAATACAACGAAACCGGGGACGGGGATAGACCGAGCGGTGGTGGTCGAAGACCACCGGACCGCCGGCGGTCTAGGGATCCCCGCCGGGATCGAGAGCAACCCTCGGCTGGGAGCCGAGGGGGTGGCGGTCGAGCCCTAGGGCTTCGACCGCCGGCGCGCATCGAAGGAAAGCCGCGGCTGGACGCCGCAGCGTGGGCGATCGAGCCCTAGCTCGATCGCCGGGGGGACTGCCGCGGGCTGGCGCCGTGGCTGAAGGCTCCCCCCGCCTCCGGTGATGGCGGTGAGTCGTCGGACTCATCGCCTGGGGCTGCCGAAGCAGCCCAGCGATCGGCGCACGATCGCGAGCCCTGACGGGGGCTCGGCTAGGGTTTCGGCCGCGGGTTTATCCCGCGGCGATGCTCGGGTCGAGCCCGGCTCCGTGTGGTGGTTCGCGTGCTTCTGGCGATGGGATTTCGGTCGGGGTTATCGGTTCCGCAATTTTTGATACCCCGGGATATCGATTTCCAGGAATTGGTATCAGAGCGTTTGGTTTCGTGTTCATGTATGTATTCAATTGTGTTCTACCTTGCAGGGATTCCGACTATCATGGTTTAATTAATTGTTAATTATTCGTTTAATTAATTGCTATTTAATTTACCATGATTGTTCGTTTATTAAACTCTCGGACATGTCGAGATTCGTTTTGTGTGGATGAATGCTTGTAATAGTAAAAATTCGGGGGTTGACCGAATTTAGATTTATTATTATTGTTTTATGTTTTCCGGAAAGTGTATAGGGTCGATTTCATGTATAGAATCGATACCGGAATTGTAAATTTATTTCTTGTAATTTATTTACGTTGGATCGATGCCGAGACGACCGCCGGAAAACGCGTGTGACGAAGAAGACGAAGAGAACGAAGGACCGGGATCGATCAAACCCCTTGATCGACCCCAATCGATCGACCCTAGGGGAGGGGGCCGATCGCCCTCGGCTAGGGCTGCCGCCGGCGACGGTGGCGGCTGATGGCTGGGCTGGGCGGCGGTGCTCCTCCGCGGGGGGTGGCCGATGATGGTAGGGTGGTGCGGGAATCCCCATCCCGTGCTACTCCTACCAAAGATTCACTTTCCTAATTGATTCGGTTTTCCTATTTAAGTTTTCCTATTTTTGGGAATTCTCATGAATTAGGAAAAGAATTAATTGGAATTAATTTTATTCCTTATTCTATTATGGAAGTCTTCTAGAGTATTCCGAGTTCTACTTGGAATAGGATCCTAGAGATTTAATAGAATTGGAAAGGAATAATAGTTAATTTAGGATTGATTTATTTCCTAATTGATTATTCCTATTTTATGGGAATTTTCATAGTAATGGAAATTAATTAATCTTGGAAAGTAGAAGAGTCCTAATTTATTTTATTTCCTTATTCCATTATAGAAGTCTTCTAGAATATTCCAAGTTTGACTTGGATAGATTATTCTAGAGATTTAATAGAATTAGAAAGGAAAATAAATAAAAAAAAAATATTAATAATATTTAATTTTATTTTTGATTTATTCGATTGACTTAATTTTCGAATTGAGTATCTTTTGGATTTATTAAAAATAAATAGATTTAAATATTGGGATTAATATTCTCGTCACATGGAGCATTCAAGAACGAATACTGAAGACTAGAAGAAGCATACGGAGATGGAATAAAGCCATGATAGTCGGAAAATAATTTTCTAGCATTATTTTGACTATGTGCTATGTGCTTTATTGCTTGTATGCATGCTTATGTGTTTAATTATGCATTAGATAGCGTATCCCTTTGTTATAAAAAGCTAAGTGGGAGAGGGGATGGAAACATTCCCATGGTCTCCATTACTGTTCTCTTGGTGACTCTCATGGATTTTTGAAGTTCGTGTAGATGTGTCATTGTAGGAGAATTCTTGTAATTCCTCTTACAAGAAACATTGATTAAGTTTATCAAACAATGCCTAATTTGTCTTTCTGAAACTGACTTCAAGTCGACTCATTCTCACCCCGGGGAGTGGAATGGAGCCAGAGCCACTTGGTCATGTGGATGACACAAATTAGAGACATTCGTACCGTCCTTTTAAGGTGGATCGATTGTCTGCTCGGCTCCCTCATCTAATGAGAGATTGGGTTGTTCGCATGGTGAATCACTGGTTAGAAACTTCGAGTTTCACTTATGATTCCCCGCGTCTTGATTTACGAAATCGAATGCTTCAAGTAATTGGATGTCAATTGTAAAAATCTTTTGGTGTAGTAAACGTCCACACTATCGTGGCTTGCTGCATTGAATGGGATTTTGGAACGATTGATGTAGACAGTTATAGAAGAAAGTGAAGGATCGTGTGTTAACGTAAACGTCCACACTATCGTGGCTTGCGGTGATATGCGAGTCCCAAACAATCTTCTTAGATACTGAGTAATGGTTTACACTTAGGTACGCTCTGTAGTATTCTTCCCATCGAAGTGACGCTATAGTGATGTACGACCAAAGCAAATCTAATTGCTAAATCATTTGGATGGGTAAACGTCCACACTATCGTGGCTTGCCTTATCTGATGGGATTTTAGATGTAATTAGTGATTTAATGATATTATTAAAGGGAGATAATATCGGATATTAAATTAATTGTTTGTTTAAATGTGCTTATAGGTTTAGAGAATAGCTATGAACCCACTTTCTATGATACTCAAGGAGCATAAGCTCACTGGTCCCAATTACATTGATTGGAAGAGAAATTAAGACATTGTCCTGACTTCTGAGGAGTACAAGTTTGTACTCCATGAAGTATGCCCTGCTGAGCCCACGGCTGCCTCAACTGAAGAGGAAAAACTGGAATATCGGAAGTGGAAAAAGGCTGATGAAATGGCTAGGTGTTATATTTTGGCTTCCATGTCAAATGTACTCCAAACCCAACATGAGTCAATGGACACTGCCTATGATATGATGTTTAACCTCAAGGAGATGTTTGGGGAGCAAGATCGTGCGGCAAGGCAAGAAGCCATGAGAGTCCTCATGACAACTACTCAGTCTGAAGGAACGCCCGTTGGGGAGCACGTTCTTAAGATGATGAGTCTGTTGAATGAGCTTGAGATCCTAGGAGCTCAGATTCATGGGGAGACGCAAGTCGACATCATACTCCAGTCTCTGACCCCTAGTTTTGAGCAGTTTCGTATGAGCTATAATATGGGTAAACTATCTTATACTCTTGCGCAACTCCTGACTGAACTAAAGGCGGCAGAGGGGATCTACAAGAAGGGCAAGTCTCAAGCGCTTGTAGCTACCAAGTCCAAAGGCTTCAAGCCTGGTGGAGGTAGGGGCAAGAGAAGGAAGCAAGCCGGGAAACCCAGTGGTGTCAAGAGGACTGTACCACGAGTGGGGGCTGCAAAGCCAAGAGGCAAGTGCTTCCGATGCAACAAGTCTGGACACTGGAAGTCTGAATGTCCTCTCAGAGGTACGAATTTTTCTTTAGTCGTAAAAACATAGTCGGCGGTATTATCTACCAGAAATTCTGGTGTGTAGATATGGAACCACTGACGGTATGTGCATTTTGAATGCAGGGGTTCCAGAAAACCCGGCGACTTAGAGAAGGAGAATTCGAGTCTACACGGGCAAAAGCTGTAGAGGTGGCAGCTGTTGCGGTGGAAGACATTTATCTGCTTTAGTAGTTAAATAGGATTGCATTTCAAGATTATTGCATTATGTACCCTTTATTTTAGAAAGAACATTTTGTTCTGGATTTCTATTATTTATGAATGGATATTTTATTTCTTTAATCATTGGATGATTTTGATAAGAAATGATGGCATTATCTATTCTGGTACATTAGATAGCAATATATGAATGATAGATCCTAAGTCTACCACGATGCAACGAACCGTTCTATAACTTGTTTTACTTGATTAGATATGTTTCTTTATTAAATCATTATACTTGTGAATTCTTATACTTAGTGGTATTTTCAAATAAGATTCAAATGGTCGAAATTGATTTGATCAATTATAGTTGAAGGAATGGACCTTCCGACCTGAGAATTGAATTTGGAGGATAATACATCTAAGCAAACCTTTCTTCATAAAGGATAGAATTCGGACTGGTATTGGAAATGATTAGATATGCAGACACATGTGTGAATTAGAAAGGTACGAGTAGTTTTTCCAAAAATACTCAATGATGGATTAGAATACTTTAATGTGCCATAAAAGCAAAGTTTTTTGACTAAGTCAATGGACGCAAAGCTATTATGGGGAACCATTAAAGTATATCCATTAGGAGCCTGCGACTCCGTCGCGGAGGCCATCACCTATCTAAATAACACATAGCATAATCAAAGATTGGGATTCAATCCCAAAGTGCCGCGCCATACACTTACGTGTAGAGATGGTGCGTTGAAGATAAGAAATGGAAATCTAAAAGTAAAAGAGAACAAGTTGTTCGGAACTACCTATGTTCTATGGATATTCCTGGATACAAACATGGTTGTAGGATATCCTAGATGAACGAAGTATTGTGTATTCTATAGTACTGTGAACCAGATGGACGTCTATCGTTCGGTTCATGGAGAAAGACTACTAGATGAACCACAAAGCCTGAACTGAATTAATACCTTGGAATGAGAAAAAAGGACAAAAGACTGTGAACCAGCCAAACCGAGTAGAAGTACACCACACACTGCACCTATTGTTGTTACTGTTATACACCGGGACGCCATTGCAGTGGGAGGTTGTTGAACAACCGGAGATATTCATAAGGCTAGAGGAGTTCGGACTCTGGATCTAGTAAACATGAAATCGATCCCTAGCTCTGCATAAGGGCAGTACTAGATCTAAATGAGCCTGCTTGGAAAACAATAAGGATTATTGTTAAGAGGCTAGATCATTTAGAGTACGAGCTTAGTAAATCCATTTATGGATGGTTACAAAGATATGAATCGTGGAACTTGCGAATTGATGAGATAATCCATTCAATGGATTCATCAAAAGGCAGAGACGATAGGTGTATTGGAGACGTAATGGAAACAAGGTGGTGTTTCTCGGAACTGTATGTAGATAACATTTTATCATTGGCAACAATGTAAAGATGTTGTCAGACATAAAATAATGGTTGTCTAAATGAATCAGGATATAAGATTGAGTAGAAGTTAGAGCATGTTCTTGAGATCTTATGATCTAGGGATAAGAACATTGTACTTCTCCTGGATATCTTATACGATTATGGTTTGTTTTAACATGCATAATTCTGAGAAAGGTCGTTGCCTTTCAGAAACAGAACATGTATATCTATCTAAGGTCATGTGTTTCGAACACATAAAGGAGACATATGATACTAAGCAGTTTCCTACACCTTGTGTGGAAAGCTTAAATGCAATGTTAGAAAACAAGAACCTGATATCAACTATGCGGTTAGCGTAGTGGGAGGATATCAAAGTAATCTGGATAAGAGATATTCGAATGCTGTAAGAGTACTTGGAAGTACTGGATTACTGAGCAAGACGAAATCTTCTTAGATTACAGTTTCTCAGATATCAAATCAAAGAAGGACCAGTGTAAGTCGATATCAGGCTATGTGTTCACTTTTGGAAAAGGTGGAACCTTTAATATGTGAGAGTGACAAGCAGGATGCTTCTCAGGCTCTCTCATAACCGAACAGCAGCCTCAGAGGCAGCGGAAGCTTTGGTTAGGTTCCGGGATAACCTCTAAGACTTGGAAATGACTCTTAGTTTATCAAAGGCTATTTTATAGCGGTGCATGGTAAACCGGAAGAAGTCATAAGTCTAAAAGTGATGATAACACATAGTGCAAGTACCACCTGATACGAGTCATCGTCGAGGGAGACGACGTAGTAGTCACCAAGATAACTGTTGGGATTCGATGTCCCGGGCTATCAAAAATTGCGGAACCGATAACCCGATCAAAAACCCTCGATCACCGAAGATTGGATCCCCGACTCATCCGCAGGAGTCCGACCTTTGGAGACTACGCGCCCGAAGACACGCAGCCCGCCCCCAGCCGAAGTCCCCCACGAGTCGAACCCACGAACGCGAACCACCGCACGAGCCGGGGCCCGACCGAACACCCAGCGAGGCCCGAAGGCCGCGAGCGTCCAGCCGAGCCCCCGCACGGGGCTCGCGATCATCTCGCGATGATCGCTGGGGATGCACGAGGCATCCCCGGGGCTGCTCGTAGCAGCCCCGCAGCGAGTCCATGACTCGCTGCTCGCGGCGGGGTTTAACCCCGTACGCCCGCTACGGGCGAACCCGTAGCGCATACAGGGCAGCTACGGGTGACCCCGTAGCAAACCCGCGATCGAGCTCACGGGCTCGATCGCCCCTCGGCTCCAGCCGAGGGCTCCTCCGCGCGACGCCGCCGGACGGTGAGGGCTGGGGTTCATCCGCCGTGGCACCAGCCCACGGCGAACCCCGGTGGTCGACCCGAGGTCGACCCCACGCCCCGGCGTCCAGCCGGGGCTCATCCTCTTCGTCCGAGCGCCGGCGGTCGAACCCTAGGGTTCGGCCGCCACCCTCGATCCCGTCGAGGGTTTTCTCGACCTTCGCCGGGGATCTCGAATCCCCGTCCCCGAAGTTCGTATGTTTACCCGGATCGTGTGTTCATGTATATACTACAATCAATTCACACAAAATAATAAAAGAGGGTTTATGATTTATTACCTTCGATTCGTTGTACGGAGAAACGAATTAACGCGTTGATGACCTTGCGATCTTCCCACGTATTCCTTGCACCTTGTCCGAACGTCGTGTGGGCGACGATCTATCGAACACCTTATGGATCTCCTTCACTCTTCAAGACTTTATTGTTGGCGTAACTTAGGTTGTGAAAAGTGAAGACCATGTAGTGCTTTTATAGGCTACGTAGGGGATCATAAGGAGAATAAATATTGGGCTTCCAATATTGAAAATTAAATTGGGTCCAACCCAAATCCATTAATTCTTATCAATATTAATTTTATTTATTTTCCACTATATAAATAAAATTGCACTCCCAATATTATTCCATATTATATCAAATAATATTTCCTTAACTTAGTATTATTTATTCCGTGTATTTAAGATTTAAATATCCATGAATAAATTTATTTATTGCTCAATAAATATTACTCATTTCTTGTATCCGAGAATAGTACCGTTCAACTTTAATTATTATGCGGATTAAATCCACCTGCAGGGTTTACATAATAATTCCTTATGAACTCATCTCGGGGATATTATCAACCCTTACGGGATACACTTTCCCGTCAAGTATTCACGGCATGTCGTATATAAAATATAATGACCCAACTTAACCGGTAATTAACCCAATAATTAAATCGGTTAATTCCTTTGGAAAATCAAAGTCACTTATACTAAATATACACACCCGCAATAATATCGGGGATTAAGAATAAAATACTCTGAGATTTAAATTGATTATCCAAGGCAATCCTAATCAATAAATCTCAAGCGATCCGCCCAATACACCAAGTGTACAAGTGTGATAAAATAACTAAGATAAATTATTTTCTCTCTCACACAACGACTATACCGATGGATTGGTCCGTGTCCATCTAGGTCGTGAGCAACTGTTCGATTAAATACGAGTAACCGATAGTATGATCTTCTGTGTGCCCATGCAACACCATACTAACTACAACGTATAAAATCCAGGACTATATTTTGCATAATTAATTAAATGCAAATAATTGTTTATTAATTAAATAGGTTAAATGCTATGATATGGAGTTTACCGGTACTTAAATCTAGACATTAAGTACACAACTCCAACAATCTCCCACTTGTACTAAGGTCTAGTCATTTCCTCCAAACTCCCGACTTCCATACTCATCACGTGCTTAAGTTATACTTCCCAGAAGTATTATGTGAGTGAGCAATCTAGGTCGCCGATCTGAAGTTATCTTGGTGACTACTGCGTCGTCCCTCTGACGATGATTCGTATCAGGTGGTACTTGCTCTATGTGTTATCATCATCTTTCGAACTTATGACTTCTTCCAGTTCTCCATGCACCGCTATGAACATAGCCTTTGGTGAACCAAGAGTCACATCCAAGTTCAGAGGTCATTCCGGAACCTAACCAAAACTTCCGCTGCCTCTGAGGCTGCTATTCGGTTTATGATAGAGTCTGAGAAGCTTCACGCTTATCACTCTTTCTTCCTTAGGTTCCACCTCTTCTAAAAGTGAACACATAGCCTGATATCGACTTACACTGGTCCTTCTCTGATTTTTGGATCTGAGAAACTGTAATCTAAGAAGATTTCGTTTTGCTAGTAATCCTGTACTTCCAAGTACTTTTACAGCATTCGAATATCTCTTATCCAGATTACTTTGATACCCTCCCACTACGCAAACCGCATAGTTGATATCAGGTTCTTGTTTTATAACACCGCATTTACAAAGCCCTTTACATTCGAAGTGTAAGAATCTGCTTTGTTTATATATATCCCCTTCATGTGTTCAAGACACATACCTTAGATAGATGCATTCTGTTCTTGAAAGGCAATAACCTTTCTCAGAATTGTGTATGTTTAAAACAAACCATAATCATATAAGATATTTAAGGAGAAGTACAAATGTTCTTATTTAGAGATCGAAAGATTTCTAAGAACATGATCCAACTTCATCTTAATCTTATATCTCGATTTATTTAGACAACCTCCATTTTATGTCTGACAACGCTTTTACATTGTTGCCAATGATGAAGTGTTATCTACACAAAATTCCGAGAAACACCACCTTGTTTCCATTACGTCTCCAATACACCAATCTTGTCTATGCTTCTTGATGAATCCATAAAATGGACTATCTCATCAATTTGCAAGTTCACAAGTTTCAGCTTTGTGGTAATCCATAAATGGATTTACTAAGCTTGTACCTCTAAATGATCTTGCCCCTTTAACAATAATAAATTATTGCTATCCAAGTAGGCACATTTAGATTAGTACTGCCTCCTATGCAGAACTAGGGATCGATTTCATGTCTACTAGATCCAGAGTTAAAACTCCTCCAGTCTTATGAACATCTCTGGTTGCTTAACAACCTCCCACTGCAATGGCGTTCCGGTGTATAACAGTAATAACATTAGGTGCAGTTAGTGGTGTACTACTACTCGGTTAGGCTGGTTCTCAGCCTTCTCTTTCCTCTTTATAAAGTACCTTGTTCGTTAGGGCATTTGTAGTTCTTCTAATAGTCTTCCTCTAAGAACCGGGCGAAGACACCCTTCTGGTTCGTAGTACTATTGAACATACAATTACTTGTTCTTCTAGGATTTTCTACAACCATATGTAATATGTCGTTGTATCCAGAAATATCCATAGAACATAGGTAGTTCCGATCAAACTAGTCCTTTTACTATTAGAATTCCCTTGATTTATGCTATGTGCTCTTTGGATAGGTGTCGGCCTCCGCGAACAAGTCGCAGGCTTCCAATGGATATACTTTGAAGGTTCCCCATAATGGCTTTGTGTTGAAAACACTCCGCTTTTATGGCACATCAAGTATTCTAATCCATCTTCTAGTATTCTTTAAAGGAAACTACTTACACCTTTTTAATTACACATATGTCTGCATATATCATCTTTGATCATTCTCAATACTTGTCCGAACTCCATCCTTTATCCAGAAAGGTTAACTCAGTTGTATTTTCTTCCAAAATTTGATTCTTAGGTCGGGAGGTCCATTCCTCCAACTATAATTGAATAAATCAATTTCGACCTTTTGAATCCCTCTTTAGAATAAATACTACTAAGTTTAAGAATTCACAAGTATAATGATTGACAAAGAAATACATCTAACAAGTAAAACAAGTTTATATATAACGGTTCGTTGCATCGTGGTGGACTAAGGATTCATCATTCATATATTGCTATCTAATGTACCAAAATAGATATCGCCATTATTTCTTATCTAAACCATCAAATGATTTAAAGAAATAAAATATCCATTAATAATAGAAATCCAGAACAAAAGTTCTTTCTAAAAGGTACAAAGCAATAATCTTGAAATGAAATCCTATAACTATCAAAAAGATAGATAAATGTCTTCCACTGCAACCGCTGCTTCCTCAACAGCTTTGCCCATGTGGACTCGAACTCTTCTTATCTAAGTCGCCGGGTTTTCTGGAACCCCTGCATTTAGAATGCACATACCGTCAGTGGTTCCATATCTACACACCAGAATTCTGGTAGATAACGCTGACTATGTTTTACGACTAAAGAAAAATTCGTACCTTTGAGAGGACAAGATGTAGACCCCCAGTACTCAGACTGCTTTCCTTGGGGATATTTGCCAGAAGGCTTCTTTATCCCACCCTTTGGTCCAAGTCCCTTAGGACCACCGGACCCTCTTGTCTTTTTCTCCTTTCCCTTGCCTTTAGGTCCGAAACCTTTGGCCTTGGCTATAAGAGCTTGCGATTGTTTCAACTCGTCTAAAAGATCCATCATCTCAAAAACATGATCAAGTGTTTCATCGAAGTAACAGATCTTTACGAGTATCCTCATCGCCTCTTTTCTAGCCTCCCCATCATGTCCAAACAGCAACTTGAGTTTGAGCATGACATCATGATTAATGGTTAATGAGCGAGCACTATCCCATTTTTCAAAGTCAAAAATCTCATCCTCAGTCGAGTTAATGGTGAGTCCAGGAGGACAAGTTTCACTGAGTACGTCTTTGTACTCCTTTGCAGTCTGAGCAATGTCTAACTCTTCTTTCCATTCAACACAGTATGGAACCAGTGCTTCAAATTCCTCAAGTATCATCTCAAGTGGATTCATAGACATTTTCTAAACCTATAAGCACATTTAAACAAACAATTAATTTAATATCCGACGTTATCTCCCTGGAATAACATCATTAAATCACTAATTACGTCTAAAATCCCATCAGGTAAGGCAAGCCACGTGGTGTGGACGTTTACCCACCCAAATGATTTAGTAATTAGATTTTCTTTGGTCATACATCAATTATAGCGTAACTTCGTGGGGAAGAATACTATAACGCGTATCTAAGTGTAAACCATTACTCAGCACTAAAGTCAATCGTTTGGAATTGCTACATCACCGCAAGCCACGTGGTGTGGACGTTTACGATAATTTCACAACTCTTCACAATCACTTATAACTGTCTACATCAATTAATCCAAAATCCGTTAGCATAGCAAGCCACGTGGTGTGGACGTTTACTACACTAAGAGACTTTTATAATTGACTCCCAATTACAAGATCCATTAGATTTTGCAAATCAAGACTCGGAGAATCATAAGTGACACTCGAAGTTTCTAACCAGTGATTCGCCATGCGAGCGACCCTATCTCTCATAAATGAGGGAGCCGAGCAGACAATCGACCCATCTATCAAAGAATGGTACGAAGGTCTCTAATTTGTGTCATCCACATGACCAAGTGGCTTTGGCTCCATTCCACTCCCCGGGGTGAGAATGAGTCGACTTGAAGTCAGTTTCAGAAAGACAAATTAGGCATTGTTAGATAAACTCGATCAATGTTTCTTGTAAAAGGAATTACAAGAATTCTCCTCCAATGACTCGTCTATACGAACTTCAAAAGTCCATAAGAGTCACCAAGAGAACAGTAATGGAGACCATGGGAATGTTTCCATCCCCTCTCCCACTTAGCTTTTTATAATAAAGGGATACGCTATCTAGTGCATAAAATAAACACATATAGCATGCATACAAGCAATAAAGCACATAGTATCACATAGTCAAAATAATGCTAGAAAATTATTTTCCGACTATCATGGCTTTGTCGCATCTCCGTACGCATCTTCTAGTCTTCAGTCTTCGTTTCTTGAATGCTCCATGTGACGAGAATATTAATATCCAATATTTAAATCCATTTATTTTCAATTAATCCAAAAGTTACTTAATTCGAAAATTAAGTCAATCGAATATATCAAAAATAAAATTAAATATTATTAATATTTTTATTTATTTAAATTCCTATCTAATTCAATTAAATCTTTTAGAATAATCTATCCAAGTAAAACTCGGAATATTCTAGAAGACTTCTATAATAGAATAAGGAAAAATAAATTTAGGACTCTACTACTTTCCATTATCAATTAATTTCCATCTAATGAAAATTCCCAAGAGTAGGAATAATCAAATAGGAAATAAATGAATACTAAATTAATTAAATTCCTAATCCATGAATATCTCCATAAAGAAAATAAAACAAATAGGAATAAAATTAATTCAATTAATTCTCTTCCTAATCCATGAGAGTTTCCTAAAAGGAAGGTACTCAAATAGGAAAGTCGAATTAATTTAGGAAAGTTGGATTATGGTAGGAGTAGTACGGGTTGGGAGTCCCCGCACCACCCCCACCGTCGACCGCCGCCCGGGAGGAGCACCGCCGCCGCCCCCAGCCCACGCGCCACCACCACCGGTGGCCGGCGTGGCCGGGAGCTCCCACGGAAAGCCCCCACGCCGGCGATCGATCCATGGGGTCGATCATGGGGATGATCGGCCCCTTCGTGCATTGTCTTCTTCGTCACACCTTCTTCGTCTTTCGGCTATCGTCTCAACATCGAACCAACGTAATAAAATTACAAGAATTAAATTACACTATCCGGTATCGATTCTATACATGAAATCGACCCTATACATTTTCCGGAAAAATAAAGAACGTAATAATAAATCCTAAATTCGGTCAACCACCGAATTTTTACTATTACAAACATTCAACCACACAAAACGAATCTCGACATGTCCGAGAGTTTAATCATGATAATTAATTAAAGAACAGACAATAATTAAATCCAACCATGATAGCCGGAAATCCTGCAAGGTAGAACAATGATCGAGCATATACATGAACACGAAACCAAACGCTCTGATACCAATTGTTGGGATTCGATGTCCCGGGCTATCAAAAATTGCGGAACCGATAACCCGATCAAAAACCCTCGATCACCGAAGATTGGATCCCCGACTCATCCGCAGGATTCCGACCTTTGGAGACTACGCGCCCGAAGACACGCAGCCCGCCCCCAGCCGAAGTCCCCCACGAGTCGAACCCACGAACGCGAACCACCGCACGAGCCGGGGCCCGACCGAACACCCAGCGAGGCCCGAAGGCCGCGAGCGTCCAGCCGAGCCCCCGCACGGGGCTCGCGATCATCTCGCGATGATCGCTGGGGATGCACGAGGCATCCCCGGGGCTGCTCGTAGCAGCCCCGCAGCGAGTCCATGACTCGCTGCTCGCGGCGGGGTTTAACCCCGTACGCCCGCTACGGGCGAACCCGTAGCGCATACAGGGCAGCTACGGGTGACCCCGTAGCAAACCCGCGATCGAGCTCACGGGCTCGATCGCCCCTCGGCTCCAGCCGAGGGCTCCTCCGCGCGATGCCGCCGGACGGTGAGGGCTGGGGTTCATCCGCCGTGGCACCAGCCCACGGAGAACCCCGGTGGTCGACCCGAGGTCGACCCCACGCCCCGGCGTCCAGCCGGGGCTCATCCTCTTCGTCCGCGCGCCGGCGGTCGAACCCTAGGGTTCGGCCGCCACCCTCGATCCCGTCGAGGGTTTTCTCGACCTTCGCCGGGGATCTCGAATCCCCGTCCCCGAAGTTCGTACGTTTACCCGGATCGTGTGTTCATGTATATACTACAATCAATTCACACAAAATCATAAAAGAGGGTTTATGATTTATTACCTTCGATTCGTTGTACGGAGAAACGAATTAACGCGTTGATGACCTTGCGATCTTCCCACGTATTCCTTGCACCTTGTCCGAACGTCGTGTGGGCGACGATCTATCGAACACCTTATGGATCTCCTTCACTCTTCAAGACTTTATTGTTGGCGTAACTTAGGTTGTGAAAAGTGAAGACCATGTAGTGCTTTTATAGGCTACGTAGGGGATCATAAGGAGAATAAATATTGGGCTTCCAATATTGAAAATTAAATTGGGTCCAACCCAAATCCATTAATTCTTATCAATATTAATTTTATTTATTTTCCACTATATAAATAAAATTGCACTCCCAATATTATTCCATATTATATCAAATAATATTTCTCCAACTTAGTATTATTTATTCCGTGTATTTAAGATTTAAATATCCATGAATAAATTTATTTATTGCTCAATAAATATTACTCATTTCTTGTATCCGAGAATAGTACCGTTCAACTTTAATTATTATGCGGATTAAATCCACCTGCAGGGTTTACATAATAATTCCTTATGAACTCATCTCGGGGATATTATCAACCCTTACGGGATACACTTTCCCGTCAAGTATTCATGGCATGTCGTATATAAAATATAGTGACCCAACTTAACCGGTAATTAACCCAATAATTAAATCGGTTAATTCCTTTGGAAAATCAAAGTCACTTATACTAAATATACACACCCGCAATAATATCGGGGATTAAGAATAAAATACTCTGAGATTTAAATTGATTATCCAAGGCAATCCTAATCAATAAATCTCAAGCGATCCGCCCAATACACCAAGTGTACAAGTGTGATAAAATAACTAAGATAAATTATTTTCTCTCTCACACAACGACTATACCGATGGATTGGTCCGTGTCCATCTAGGTCGTGAGCAACTGTTCGATTAAATACGAGTAACCGATAGTATGATCTTCTGTGTGCCCATGCAACACCATACTAACTACAACGTATAAAATCCAGGACTATATTTTGCATAATTAATTAAATGCAAATAATTGTTTATTAATTAAATAGGTTAAATGCTATGATAGGGAGTTTACTGGTACTTAAATCTAGACATTAAGTACACAACTCCAACAATAACTTCAGAGCGGCAACCTAGAGTGCTCATTCACATAGTACTTCTCGGAAGTACACCTTAAGCACGTGATGAGCATGGGAACCAGGAGTTTGGAGGAAATGACTAGACCTTAGTACAAGTGGGAGATTGTTGGAGTTGTGTACTTAATGTCTAGATTTAAGTAACGGTAAACTCCCGATCATAGCATTTAATCTATTAAATTAACAAACAATTGTTTTGCGTTTAATTATTATTAATTAAATATATGCAAATTATAGTCCTGGATTTTATACGTTGTAGTTAGTATGGTGCAAGCACGGGCGCACAGAAGATCATACTATCGGTTACTCGTATTTAATCAAACAGTTGCTCACGACCTAGATGGACACGGACCAATCCATCGGTATAGTCGTTGTGTGAGAGAGAAAATAATTTATCTTAATTATTTTATCACACTTGTACACTTAGTGTATTGAGCGGATCGTTGAGATTCATCGATTAGGATTGCCGGCAATAATCGATTCGAGTCTCAGTGTATTTTATTCTTAATCCCTTATATTATTGCGGGTGTGTATATTTAATATAAGTAACTTTGATTTACCAAAGGAATTAACCGATTTAATTATTGGGTTAATTTCCGGTTAAGTTGGGTCACTATATTTCATATATGACATTCCGTGAATAATTGACCGGACAGTGTATCCCGTAAGGGTTGATAATATCCCCGAGATGAGTTCATAAGGAATTATTGTGTAAACCTCATGAGTGGATTCGTTCCGCACAATAATAAAGGTTGAATGGTACTAGTCTCGGATTAAAGAGATGAATAAATTAATTAGCAATAAATTAATTTTATTCATGGATATTTAAATCTTAAATACACGGAATAAATAAATACTACCGGAGAAATATTATTTGATATAATATGGTTTAATATTGGGAGTGCAATTAATTTATATAGTGGAAAATAAATTAATTAATATTGATAAGGATTAATGGACTTGAGCATTGGGCTCAATTTAATCTTCAATATTGGAAGCCCAATATTCCACCTCCTTTAGATCCCCTACGTAGCCTATAAAAGCACTACATGGCCTTCATAAATCATAAGACAAGATTATCATACTTGATATTCTAGAGAGTTGAAGGAGATCCATAGGAGTTCGATAGATCGTCGCCCACCCGACGTTCGAACGAAGTGCAAGGAATACGTGGGAAGATTCAAAGGTCTTCAACTTGATTTCGTTTCTCCGCACAACGAATCAAAGGTACAATCATAAACTCCTTCGTGTGATTTTATGTGATTATATTGTGATACGTACATGAACACAAGATCCGGGAAATACAACGAAACCGGGGACGGGGATAGACCGAGCGGTGGTGGTCGAAGACCACTGGACCGCCGGCGGTCTAGGGATCCCCGCCGGGATCGAGAGCAACCCTCGGCTGGGAGCCGAGGGGGTGGCGGTCGAGCCCTAGGGCTTCGACCGCCGGCGCGCATCGAAGGAAAGCCGCGGCTGGACGCCGCGGCGTGGGCGATCGAGCCCTAGCTCGATCGCCGGGGGGACTGCCGCGGGCTGGCGCCGTGGCTGAAGGCTCCCCCCGCCTCCGGTGATGGCGGTGAGTCGCCGGACTCACCGCCTGGGGCTGCCGAAGCAGCCCAGCGATCGGCGCACGATCGCGAGCCCTGACGGGGGCTCGGCTAGGGTTTCGGCCGCGGGTTTATCCCGCGGCGATGCTCGGGTCGAGCCCGGCTCCGTTTGGTGGTTCGCGTGCTTCCGGCGATGGGATTTCGGTCGGGGTTATCGGTTCCGCAATTTTTGATACCCCGGGATATCGATTTCCAGCAGGGCCAGCGACGCCCCATCTCTACTGCGGATTGGGCTGATTCCCTGCCGGTCGGTCCTTCTTTAAATGAGGTAGTTGACGGCTGGGTGACCTGTTCGTCTCACCGTTTTCCTCGAGGGGCTCGTCTCGGTCTGGGTGCCTTCCGTCCTGTGGCTCTCTGAAAGGCTGAATTAGCTAATAAATGCTGTGCTCTCGGAGTGGTGCTTTCAGGAGGTGGCGTTGGGGAGTGGGATTGACCGTCTAGTTCCTCTGGGCTATAAATCGGATTCAAGGTCGCTGCTCGCCTTATCTCGCTCCTCTCATGTCTAACCATCCTCAGCGATCTGCTCACTCCGCGGTGGGCCCTATCATTCAAGTTCGCGAGCATGAGCCGGGTGATGAGTCGCGGGTGGAGACGGCGGATTCCGGGGCGCGACGCTACGTGGTCTCTCGCAAGTTTAACCCGCGTTACCACCGCGAGGTTCTTCTAATGCCGTCGCCCTTTGCGCAGATGTGCAAACATGTGTGGCCCGCCATGCTTGCTGTTAGCGACTCTTCCGTCTATCTCTGGGTCTTTGACTTGATCCCCGGTGGCAACCATCTGGGTATCGGCGGCATTGGCTGGGCCGTGTTCGTGAAGCACATGCGGCTTCAAGATGGATGGCGGGTGGAGCTTCGGTGGTCGGAGACGGAGGATATCAATGTCGCCGTCACTCGGGAGGATGGGTCTCTGGTTCCTGTCCCGCCGACCTTGTTGTGACTCGGCGGTAGGGGTAGCTCTCATTTCTCGCGCCGTGCATCGGCGACTCGAGTGATGATCTTATAATTTTGTGCGCTTGTATCTCGCTCCCCGGGACCCGGACACCGCATCGCGTTGCGAATATCCTGAAATAAAGTTTAAATAAAAAAATGGATCATTGATAATCGAAAAATGGATGCCCTGACGTCGGTTCGGAATCCGGTCCAAACCCATTCGGGGCCACCGCCCGGCGCGGTTTGGTTCCTTGGGATTCGGACAGTCGCGGCGGTTCCCCAGGCAAATGATGACGCCTTTTCGGTGTGTCACGTCTCCTGGGCACCTTTTTAAAATCCGATCTAAATCAAATCATTTATCCGACGCCGAAAACTCCTCACTCCCTTCTCCGGTCATCTTCTCCGGTGAGAAAAAAAAGAAAAACTCTCCCCAGAAAAATTCAAAACCATGGTGAGCTCCTCCGTGGGAAGTAACGACTTTAACCCGCCGGAGATAGTCCATATCTCCTCCGATGAGGAGCCTGAGGCGGTGCCGGAGCCGCATCACGAGGCGCCGGAAATTTTTGACGTCTCCTCCGACTCGGATCAGGACGCTGGGGACAGCCACCTGTCCGTCCCCCCTTCTCTCGAGGTCGCGCGCTTTTGGCACGCCCGGACCTTTACTGGGTCCCTGCGCCGTCCGGGAGCGAGACTGCCGCCGCCCCTGACCGTCCCCTTCAGGGGATTGGAGAAACGGAAAATAGTCCTTCGGGACGAGCTGGGACAAGACTGGACGATGCACATGGTGCGCTGCGGGGATCGCCTCCGCATATCAGGAAAAGGGTGGAGGACCTTCTGTCGCCACGTAGGCATAGGCCAAGGGTGGCGCGTGCGAGTCCAGTGGGACTGGGAGGTGTGGTCGAAGGTCTTTGTGATCGACGGAGAGGGTGTGACCCGGTCGCGCCTTAGATAGCTCCTCCTCCGGGGGATAGGTTAGCTAGGGTTTTCCCTATGTTCCACTGTATTTTTGCGATGATGTAGCGTCGACCCCGTGATGTCTCCTCTCCGTTTTTGTAAAGAATTAACTTAAGTATTTCTGTCATTTTGTTCAATCGGCAACCCTTCTCGCTTCCATCGCCTTTTGCTTGTCTTCTTCTTTGCGGAATCGAAACTCAAATTTTTGCGAACGAACTCCCCGGGTGTCATGACCCAATCAGGCTTGCCCCGGGGTTGATACCCAATAATTCAAGCCCCCCGGCCCCGGGCGTCGATGGGCGTTTGAGCCTCGGGCGGCCCCTCGTCGCGAGTCCGGGCCTCGGGCCTATGTCGTAGGGTTGCAGGGGCAAGCAATCCAGTAAGCAATCATTGGGATCTCGTTGGGCCCACTCGCGCCCAATGGGCCTCGTTGGGCTACGTGGATAAGAAAAAACACTCGAGTGCGTTTTATGGGTAACCGCTCCCACCCCTTCAAATCTTGCGTGCGTATCCTTCTTAAAAAACTGCCGTGTTTGTTGCCCACTACCTTACGTGCTCCGGTGATTTGCAAACCCTAAATTGGCTAACGCACAGCTAATTGATCCCTTCCACTTTTATTTCCTTTCTCGCCTAATTTTTGCTGCTTCCGTTCTGAGACGATGTCGAGCCCGCGGGATGAAGTCATGGCCGAGGCGGAAGGATCCTTCGCGAGTTCGGGCGGTGGTACCGCACTGAGTGATTCCTCATCCAGTTCCGGCGAAGATAACGATATTCACCTACTTCACGCCCAATTTATCCGTCTGATGGATGAGAAGTTTCCGCCGCTCGCCGCCCTCGATTACCCGAGCTACTATCGGACCCACCGCTACGTGGCCGCCGTTCGCGACCCATACACCCCGCCCGCCGAATGCCATACCCCCAAATGGGGCGATCATGGCAAACCTAGCGTGATCACCGCTGAGATGATCGAGCGGAGGAGAGTCGTATGGCGGGTGCCGGTGGACGTGCACCTTCATGCTCCGGCCCCCGGGGAGTCTCCGTGTTGTCCGCCTCCCGGGATGGTGGTCGTGGGGACGGATGCCCTGGATCTTGGGTTGCGCTTCCCCCTTCATCCCTCGTTGAGCGCGGCGTTGCGATTTTGGCGGGTGGCCCCGCACCAGATCTACCCCAACGGATGGGCCCAGATCATAGCCTTCCTATCCCTGCTGGGTAGCTACGGACTTATCCGGGTCTTGACTGATGCCGAGATCCGTCGTTCATTTGGGATTTCGAGCAATGGAGGGCTGAAAGGGCGCTTCACTGTGAGGGGTCGCGATGGCATCCCCACCGTCGGGGTGAATTTATCGAAGGTCGACATTCCCTGGCCGAGGTGGCTCTATGTCTCTGGGGCCTGGCGGACCCTGACGCCGGCGGGGGAGATGTTGGTGTATGTCCTTCGATCACACGTGTGCAATCGATAAAGTTATAAGGTCGTCTATGGATGTTAAATGATTATTCGATAATATTCATTGTTGAGAACAATATAATATTGATCGATAAAATCATACCTACAGGGTCACACACGAGCTCGATATTGATATACATTGCTTGATAAATATATTGATTTAGAATCAATATTTACGTGGATTTAATTCCCATGCATGGGATGCATGGCTTGCATGAATGCATGTCACATAATGTGACATGGCATGCCACACAAGCCAATGGGACCACATATCATGATTTGGCATGATTATGTGGGGATGACCTTTGAACTTCACCATAACACCCCATTATGTGTGGTTATGACACACACATTATGGTGGGGGTTACATGTGAAGTAAAAGGGGTATAATGAGCATGAAAATCAGATTTTCATGTCTCATTCTAACACCATCATCATAAGCCACGAAATTCACAAGAAAGAGTGAGAAGAGAGAGTGTTCTTGGAGAACCACTTCAAACAAGCAAGGTGTTTTTCATCCGGGTTCGTGTGCAACACGTAGAGGCCGGGCCATTTGTGCGGCTTCAACATCCGGACGATCCAAAGGAGTGACGAGGTCATTCACAAGGAGAGCATCTAGTGACTGATCCATGAAGGTGGTTCAATCGACTCAACACCACCTTCATCAACATCAACGAGGCACGCTACACCGGTTGTAAGTATTCTCGTTAATCTCTATATATATATATATTGGATGTATATATATAAATATGTGTCTATACATATAATGTGTGCCTAGATCTTCATGTTGTTCGTGTTCTATTGTTTTACACGCTTCCGCACACACGAACAAGGTAATCGAGCGATTGGATCGGCGTCGAAAACCTTCAATTGGTATCAGAGCCTAGGGCTCGTGCACATGTTTTGTGTTGGACAAAATATGTTTAAATCAACATAATTGGCTTAATTGTGATTATGTGATTATGTGTTTAGATATAAGGCCGACCACCGTTAGTGGTCGGGTGAATGAAATTGTCGTTTTTCACTTTTCATAACTTGATTTTTAACCTACGCCAATCATAAAGTCTTGGAAAGTGAAGGAGATCCATAGGAGTTCGATAGATCGTCGCCCACACGACGTTCGGACGAGGTGCGAGGAATACGTAGGAAGATCGCAAGGTCGTCAATTGGATTCGTTTCTCCGTACAACGAATCGAGGTAATATAATCGAGAACCCCCTCTTTGATTATGTGCTTGTTTAATTGTGATATATACATGAACACACGATCCGGAAAAACGACGAACCTCGGGGACGGGGATTCGAGATCCCCGGCGAGGATCGAACGCGGCGGTCGAACCTTAGGGTTCGGACCGCCGGGACGCGCGGCGATGGGATGAACCATCGACCTAGGGTCGATCGTCCGGGATGCTGTGGGCTGGTGCCACGGCGGATCCCAGCCGCCATCGCCGGCGGCGCGTCGGAAGCAAAGCCCTCGGCCGAAGCCGAGGGGCGATCGAGCCCGTGAGCTCGATCGCGGGTCGCTGCGGGGATGACCCGCAGCTGCCTCGTGCGCGCTACGGGTGTTCCCGTAGCAGAGGCGCACGGGGCTGACCCCATGCGAGCAGCGAGTCCGCGACTCGCTGCGGGGCTGCTACGAGCAGCCCCCGGGGATGCCTCGCGCATCCCAGCGATCGTCCGTAGACGATCGCGAGCCCCTCGCGGGGGCTCGGCTGGCGCACGCGGCCTTCAGGCCTCGCTGGGCGTTCGGTCGGGCCCCGGCTCGTGAGGTGGTTCGCGTTCGTAGTTTCCGACTCGCGGGGGATTTTGGCTGGGGGCGGGCTGCGTGTCTTCGGGCGCATAGTCTCCAAAGGTCGAACTCCTGCGGATGAGTCGGTGTCCGTAATCTCCGGCGATCTAGGGTTTTGATCGGGTTATCGGTTCCGCAATTTTTGATAGCCCGGGACATCGAATCCCATCAACTGGTATCAGAGCGTTTGGTTTCGGGTTCATGTATATATTCGATTATTGTTCTACCTTGCAGGATTTCCGGCTATCATGGTTGGATTTAATTATTGCTTAATTAATTATCATGATTATTTATTAAACTCTCGGACATGTCGAGATTCTATTTTGTGTGGTTGAATGTTTGTAATAGTAAAAATTCGGGGGTTGACCGAATTTAGGATTTATTATTACGTTCTTTATTTTCCGGAAAATGTATATGGTCGATTTCATGTATAGAATCGATACCGGATAGTGTAATTTAATTTTTGTAAATTATTTACGTTGGTTCGATGATGAGATGATCGCCGGAAGACGAAGACGTGTGACGAAGGCGAAAGGGACGAAAAACCGGGGAGTCAATCAACCCCATGATCGACCCCATGACCGAAGCCATGGGGAGGGGTCGATCGCCCCTCGGCTGGGGCTGCCGCCGGGAGTGGTGGCCGGCCAGCTGGGGTGGCGGCGGTGGTTCCCTCCTCCGTGGTGGTGGCGGTCAATGGTGGTATGGGGATCTCCCAACCCATGCCACTTCTACCAATATTCACTTTCCTAATTAATTCGGATTTTTCTTATTTGAGTGTTCTCCTTTTGGAAACTCTCATGGATTAGGAAAAGAATTAATTTGAATTAATTTTGTTCCTATTGATTTATTTCCTTTATGGAGATATTCATGGAATAGGAATTTAATTAATTTAGTACTAATTTATTTCCTATTTGACTATTCCTATTCTTGGGAATTTTCATTAGATGGAAATTAATTAATAAATGGAAAGTAGTAGTCCTAATTTATTTTATTTCCTTGTTCTATTATAGATATCTTCTAGAATATTCCAAGTTTTACTTGGATAGATTATTCTAGAGATTTAATGGAATTAGATAGGAAAATAAATAAATAAAAATATTAATAATATTTAATTTTATTTTTGATATATTCAATTGACTTAATTTTCGAATTAAGTAACTTTTGGATTAATTGAAAATAAATAGATTTAAATATTGGAGATTAATATTCTCGTCACATGAAGCATTCAAGAAACGAAGACTGAAGACTAGAAGATGCATATGAAGATAAAGCCATGATAGTCGGGAAAAATAATTCCTCTAGCATTATTTTGACTATGTGATCTATGTGCTTTATTGTTTACATGCATGTTATATGTGTTTATTTTATGCACTAGATAGCGTATCCCTTTATCGTAAAAAGCTAAGTGGGAGAGGGGATGGAAACATTCCCATGGTCTCCATCACTGTTCTCTTAGTGACTTTTATGGACTCTCGAAGTTCATATAGACAAGTCATTTGAGGAGAATTCTTGTAATTCCTCTTACAAGAAACATTGATCAAGTTTATCAAACAATGCCTAATTTGTCTTTCTGAAACTGACTTCAAGTCGACTCATTCTCACCCCGGGGAGTGGAATGGAGCCAAAGCCACTTGGTCATGTGGATGACACAAATTAGAGACCTTCGTACCATTCTTTGATAGGTGGGTCGATTGTCTGCTCGGCTCCCTAATTTATGAGAGATAGGGTCGTTCGCATGGTGAATCACTGGTTAGAAACTTCGAGTTTCACTTATGATTCTCCGCGTCTTGATTTACAACATCAAATGGATCAAGTAATTGGATTTCAATTATATAAATCTTTTGGTGTAGTAAACGTCCACACGAACGTGGCTTGCTATACTGAATGGGATTTTAGAATAATTGATGTAGACAGTTATAGGAAATTGTGAGGGATTGCGAGTTATCGTAAACGTCCACACGAACGTGGCTTGCGGTGACGTAACAATTCTAAACGATTCGCCTTAGTACTGAGTGATGGTTTACACTTAGGTACGCTTTGTAGTATTCTTCCCAACGAAGTAACGCTATAATGATGTACGACCGAAGCAAACCTAATTGCTAAATCATTTGGGTGGGTAAACGTCCACACGAACGTGGCTTGCCTTACCTGATGGGATTTTAGACGCAATTAGTAATTTAATGATATTATTTGAGGGAGATAATGTCGGACATTAAATTGATTGTTTGTTTACATGTGCTTATAGGTTTAGAGAATAGCTATGAATCCACTTTCTATGATACTCAAGGAACAAAAACTCACTGGTCCAAACTACATTGATTGGAAGAGAAATTTAGACATTGTCCTGACTGCTGAAGAGTACAAGTTTGTACTCTATGAGCAATGTCCTGCTGAACCCACGGCCGCCTCAACTGATGAGGAAAAAGAAGCATATCGGAAGTGGAAAAAGGCTGATGAAATGGCTAGGTGCTATATTTTGGCTTCCATGTCAAATGTGCTCCAAACCCAGCATCAGTCGATGAACACTGCCGAGGATATGTTATTTAACCTCAAGGAGATGTTTGGGCATCATGACCGTGCGGGTAGGCAAGATGCCATGAGAGTCCTCATGTCAACTACTCTGTCTGAAGGAACGCCCGTGGAGGAGCACGTTCTCAAGATGAAGAGTCTGTTGAATGAATTGGAGGTCCTAGGAGCTATGATTGATGGTGAGACGCAAGTCGACATCATACTCCAGTCTCTGACCCCTAAGTTTGAGCAGTTTCGTATGAGTTATAATATGGGTAAACTATCTTATACTCTTGCGCAACTCCTGACTGAACTAAAGGCGGCAGAGGGGATCTACAAGAAGGGCAAGTCTCAAGCGCTTGTGGCTACCAAGTCCAAAAGCTTGAAAGCTATTGGAGGTAAGGGCAAGAAAAGGAAGCAAGCCATGAAACCCAGTGGTGCCAAGAGGAATGGACCACGAGTGGGGGCTAGTAAGCCAAAGGGCAAGTGCTTCCGATGCAACAAGTCTGGACACTGGAAGTCTGAATGTCCTCTCAGAGGTACGAATTTTTCTTTAGTCGTAAAAACATAGTCAGCGGTATTATCTACCAGAATTCTGGTGTGTAGATATGGAACCACTGACGGTATGTGCAATATTTTAAATGCAGGGGTTCCAGAAAACCCGGCGACTTAGAGAAGAAGAGTTCGAGTCTACATGGGCGAAGCTGTTGGGGTAGCAGCGATTGCAGTGGAAGACATTTATCTGTTTTAGGATTTCATTTTATTGCTTTATGTACCCCTTTATTTTGAAAAAGAACTTTTGTTCTGGTTTTCTTTATTATTAATGGATATTTTATTTCTTTAATCATTTGATGGTTTGGATAAGAAATAATGGTGATATCTATTCAGGTACATTAGATAGCAATATGTAAATGATGAATCCTTAGTCTACCACGATGCAACAAACCGTTATGTTTTACTTATTGAATGTATTTCTTATCAATCATTATACTTGTGAATTCTTGAACTTGGTAGTATCTATTCAAAAGGGATTCAAAAGGTCGAAATTGAATTGATCAATTATAGTTGGAGGAATGGACCTCCCGACCTAAGAATCGATCTTGAAAGATGATACAACTGAGTTAACCTTTCTGGATAAAGGATGGAATTAGGACAAGTATTGAAAAATGATTTATGATTAATGCGGTGACATGTGTAATTAGAGAGGTACGAGTCGTTCTTTCAAGAATACTCGAAGATGGATTAGAATACTTGATGTGCCATAAAAGCGAAGTGTTTTTTTGACACAAAGCCATTATGGGGAACCTTCAAAGTATATCCATTAGAAGCCTGCGACTTGTTCGCGGAGGCTATCACCTATCTGAATAACACATAGCATAAATCAAAGATTGAGATTAAGTCTCAAACGACTACACCATACACTGATGTGTAGACATGGTGTGTCAAGTATAAGAAATAGAATTCTAATAGTAAAAGGACAAGTTTGTTCGAAACTACCTATGTTCTATGGATATCTCTGGATACAACACATTCTGTGTGGTTGTAGAATGTTGGAGTTGTGTACTTAATGTCTAGATTTAAGTATCGGTAAACTCCCGGTCATGGCATTTAACCTATTTAATTAATAAACAATTATTTGCAATTAATTATTATTAATTAATTATGCAAAATATAGTTCTGGATTTTATACGTTGTAGTTAGTATGGTGTAGCGGGCCCACACAGAAGATCATACTATCGGTTACTCGTATTTAATCGAACAGTTGCTCACGACCTAGATGGACACGGACTAATCCATCGGTATAGTCGTTGTGTGAGAGAGAAAATAATTTGTCTTAATTATTTTATCACACTTGTACACTTGGTGTATTGGGCGGATCAGCTTGAGATTTATTGATTAGGATTGCCTTGGATAATCAATTTAAATCTCAGAGTATTTTATTCTTAATCCCTGATATTATTGCGGGTGTGTATATTTAATATTAGAGACTTTGATTTTCCAAAGGAATTAACCGATTTTATTATTGGGTTAATTACCGGTAAAATTGGGTCGCTATATTTTATATACGACATGCCGTGAATACTTGACGGGAAAGTGTATCCCGTAAGGGTTGATAATATCCCGTATTGGGAGTGCAATTTTATTTATATAGTGGAAAATAAATAAAATTTAATATTGATAAGGATTAATGGATTTGGGTTTGGACCCAATTTAATCTTCAATATTTAGAAGCCCAATATTTAATCTCCTTATGATCCCCTACGTAGCCTATATAAGCACTACATGGTCTTCACTTTTCACGAACCTAAGTTACGCCAATCATAAAGTCTTGGAGAGTGAAGGAGATCCATAGGAATCCGATAGATCGTCGCCCACACGACGTTCGGACGAAGTGCGAGGAATACGTAGGAAGATCGCAAGGTCGTCAACCGAATTCGTTTCTCCGTACAACGAATCGAGGTAATAATCGAGAACCCCCTTCTATGATTATTTGCGTTGAATAATTGTGATGTATACATGAACGCACGATCCGGGAAAACGACGAACCTCGGGGACGGGGATTCGAGATCCCCGGCGAGGATCGAGAAGGGCGGACGAACCCTAGGGTTCGAACGCCGAGGACGCGCGACGAGAGGGGAGCCCCGGCTGGACGCCGGGGCACACGATCGAACCTAGGGTTCGATCGTCGGGGATCCGCCGTGGGCTGGTGCCACGGCGGGAGGATCCGCCGGCCCCCTCGTCGGAGGCGCGTGGCGCGAGGAGCCCTCGGCTGGAGCCGAGGGGTGCGATCGATCCTCGGATCGATCGCGGGTAAGCTGCTGGTGGTCACCCGCAGCGACCCCGTACGTGCTGCGGGTTCGCCCGCAGCGGACGCGTGCGGGGCTCGACCCTCGCGGGCAGCGAGTCATCGCGACTCGCTGCGGGCTGCTACGAGCAGCCCACGGGGATGCCTCGCGCATCCCCAGCGATTGTCCGAGGACGATCGCGAGCCCCTCGCGGGGGCTCGGCTGGGCGCACGCGGCCTTCGGGCCTCGCTGGGCGTTCGGTCGGGCCCCGGCTCGTGAGGTGGTTCGCGTTCGTGGATCCGACTCGTGGGGGACTTCGGCTGGGGGCGGGCTGCGTGTCTTCGGGCGCGTAGTCTCCAAAGGTCGAACTCCTGCGGATGAGTCGGGGATCAATTCTCCGGCGATCTAGGGTTTTGATCGGGTTATCGGTTCCGCAATTTTTGATAGCCCGGGACATCGAATCCCAACATAGAATATCCTAGAAGAACAAGTAATTGTATGTTCAATAGTGCTACGAACCAGATGGGTGTCCTCGCCCGGTTCTTAGAGGAAGACTATTAGATGAACTACAATGCCCTAATTGACAAAGTACTTTAAAATGAGGAAAGGGAAAGACTGAGAACCAGCCTGACCGAGTAGTAGTACACCACTAACTGCACCTAATGTTATTACTGTTATACACCGGAACACCATTGCAGTGGGAGGTTGTTAAGCAACCAGAGATGTTCATAAGACTGGAGGAGTTTTGAACTCTGGATCTAGTAGACATGAAATCGATCCCTAGTTCTGCATAGGAATTTGCGAATTGATGAGATAGTCCATTCTATGGATTCATCAAAGGGCAAGGAGAGGTGTATTGGAGACGTAATGGAAACAAGGGTGGTGTTTCTCGGAATTTTGTGTAGATAACACTTCATCGTTGGCAACAATGTAAAAGTGTTGTCAGACATAAAATAGAGGTTGTCTAAATAAATCGAGATATAAGATTAAGATGAAATTGGACCATGTTCTTAGAAATCTTTCGATCTCTAGATAAGAACATTTGTACTTCTCTTAAGATATCTTATACGATTATGGTTTGTTTTAAACATGCACAATTCTGAGAAAGGTTATTGCCTTTCGAGAACAGAATGCATCTATCTAAAGGTATGTGTCTTGAACACATGAAGGAGATAGATATAGACAAAGCAATTACCTACACTTCGAGTGTAGAGAGCTTTGTAGATGCAATGTTGAAAAACAAGAACCTGATATCAACTATGCGGTTAGCGTAGTGGGAGGATATCAAAGTAATCTGGATAAGAGATATTTGAATGCTGTAAAAGTACTTGGAAGTACTGGATTACTAAGCAAGACGAAATCTTCTTAGATTACAGTTTCTCAGATCCAAAATCAGAGAAAGACTAGTGTAAGTCGATATCAGGCTATGTGTTTACTTTTAGAAGAGGTGGAACCTAAGGATGAAAGAGTGATAAGCGTGATGCTTCTCGGACTCTATCATAAACCGAATAGCAGCCTCAGAGGCAGCGGAAGTTTTGGTTAGGTTCCGGAATGACCTCTGAACTTGGATATGATTCTTGGTTCACCAAAGGCTATGTATATAGCGGTGCATGGAGAACTGGAAGAAGTCATAAGTTCAAAAGGTGATGACAACACGTAGAGCCAGTACCACCTGATACGAGTCATCGTCAGGGAGACGACGCAGTAGTCACCAAGATAACTTCAGAGCGACAACCTAGATTGCTCATTCACATAATACTTTTGGGAAGTATAACTTAAGCACGTGATGAGTATGGGAGTCGGGAGTTTGGAGGAAATGACTAGACCTTAGTACAAGTGGGAGATTGTTGGAGTTGTGTACTTAATGTCTAGATTTAAGTATCGGTAAACTCCCGGTCATAGCATTTAACCTATTTAATTAATAAACAATTATTTGCAATTAATTATTATTAATTAATTATGCAAAATATAGTCCTGGATTTTATACGTTGTAGTTAGTATGGTGTGTCGGGCCCACACAGAAGATCATACTATCAGTCACTCGTATTTAATCAAACAGATGCTCACGACCTAGATGGACACGGACCAATCCATCGGTATAGTCGTTGTGTGAGAGAGAAAATAATTTATCTTAATTATTTTATCACACTTGCACACTTGGTGTATTGGGCGGATCGCTTGAGATTTATTGATTAGGATTGCCTTGGATAATCAATTTAAATCTCAGAGTATTTTATTCTTAATCCCCGATATTATTGCGGGTGTGTATATTTAATATTAGAGACTTTGATTTTCCAAAGGAATTAACCGATTTAATTATTGGGTTAATTACCGGTAAAATTGAGTCGCTATATTTTATATATGACATGCCGTGAATACTTGACGGGAAAGTGTATCCCGGAAGGGTTGATAATATCCCCGAGATGAGTTCATAAGGAATTATTGTGTAAACCTCATGAGTGGATTCGTTCCGCACAATAATAAAGGTTGAACGGTACTAGTCTCGGATATAAGATATGAATATTATTTATTGAGCAATAAATAAATTTATTCATGGATATTTAAATCTTAAATACACGGAATAAATAATACTAATCGGAGAAATATTATTTGATATAATATGGATTAATATTGGGAGTGCAATTTTATTTATATAGTGGAAAATAAATAAAATTTAATATTGATAAGGATTAATGGATTTGGGTTGGACCCAATTTAATCTTCAATATTAAGAAGCCCAATATTTAATCTCCTTATGATCCCCTACGTAGCCTATATAAGCACTACATGGTCTTCACTTTTCATAACTTGATTTTTAACCTACGCCAATCATAAAGTCTTGGAAAGTGAAGGAGATCCATAGGAGTTCGATAGATCGTCGCCCACACGACGTTCGGACGAGGTGCGAGGAATACGTAGGAAGATCGCAAGGTCGTCAATTGGATTCGTTTCTCCGTACAACGAATCGAGGTAATATAATCGAGAACCCCCTCTTTGATTATGTGCTTGTTTAATTGTGATATATACATGAACGCACGATCCGGAAAAACGACGAACCTCGGGGACGGGGATTCGAGATCCCCGGCGATGATCGAACGCGGCGGTCGAACCCTAGGGTTCGGACCGCCGGGACGCGCAGCGATGGGATGAACCATCGACCAAGGGTCGATCGTCCGGGATGCCGTGGGCTGGTGCCACGGCGGATCCCAGCCGCCATCGCCAGCGGCGCGTCGGAAGCAAAGCCCTCGGCCGAAGCCGAGGGGCGATCGAGCCCGTGAGCTCGATTGCGGGTCGCTGCGGGGATGACCCGCAGCTGCCTCGTGCGCGCTACGGGTGTTCCCATAGCAGAGGCGCACGGGGCTGACCCCATGCGAGCAGCGAGTCTGCGACTCGCTGCGGGGCTGCTACGAGCAGCCCCCGGGGATGCCTCGCGCATCCCAGCGATCGTCCGTAGACGATCGCGAGCCCCTCGCGGGGGCTCGGCTGGCGCACGCGGCCTTCGGGCCTCGCTGGGCGTTCGGTCGGGCCCCGGCTCGTGAGGTGGTTCGCGTTCGTAGTTTCTGACTCGCGGGGGATTTTGGCTGGGGGCGGGCTGCGTGTCTTCGGGCGCGTAGTCTCCAAAGGTCGAACTCCTGCGGATGAGTCGGTGTCAGTAATCTCCGGCGATCTAGGGTTTTGATCGGGTTATCGGTTCCGCAATTTTTGATAGCCCGGGACATCGAATCCCAGCAGCAAGAAAACCCCTCGGCTGGACGCCGAGGGTGGCGGTCGACCGCCGGCGCGTACAAGGTGTTGGAAATCGACTACCCGAGACATGTCCGTTCGACTACTCGAACATCCGGACAAGCCCAGTCGACATCCAGTGTGTCCACTGTGTTCACGACGAAGCCTCTGACCCGTATTGCACCCAGCCATCGCACCCGAGGCACGACCGCGCAAAACGAGAGGCTTCTGGCCTCTCTGTCGTCCGACACCATAAGGTGTCGTCCGACAAGCCCTATCCACTGTCGTCCGACACCAGAAGGTGTCGTCCGACAAGCCTGTCGGCCGACAGCAAAACCTGTCGTCCGACACCCGTCGCGAACAGCGGCGGGTTTCGCCCGTTCTGGCTTTTCCGATGCGATTTTCTCGATCCGACTGCCATGCCGGAGGTCAGAAACCTCCCAGCAGTCCGAGAACATCACATCCAAACCACGGGATCCGATCGTACGTTCAAAGTATGATCAACGAATTATGAGATCGAATAAATTGCGGAAAAATGAATCGATCTCATACCTTCTCGGTCGATTGTTGAGACCTTAGAGATTGCTAGTGTATGACTCTTCCCGACTCCAGACGTTGTGTGGGCAACGATCTACTGGGTTCGTCCTTTTCTGCTTCTCTCCTTTCCAAGACCAGCGTATAAACTATTCTGTGAGAATAATTTTATTTGCGTTAACTAATTAATTTAAACAGAGAAAAAATCTTAATTGCGCTAACACAATTATTTTTCTCTGCTGAAATGAATTGTTGCGGCGAATATTAGGTCTTAGGAGAGGGCAAGGGGGGGTTTAAATAGAGTTACACTAGGGACCTCTTAGGTAAATAAATTCAAGGCTAAAATGCAATATTAATCAACTCGGAGTCCTTAAAAAGAAATCCTTAATTAATTACATTTTTAATTATTATTAATTCCACTAAATAATAATAATTGAATTCCCGAAATTTATTTAATATTATTTCAACAATAATAATTCCGCTGAAATTACATATACGACTTTCCCCGTGTTTAAGATATTGAACATCGACGAATTTATTTAATTACTAATAATTAAATTAATTCGTTTCTTATTATCCGAGACTAGTACCACTCATCCTTATTATCATGTGGAACAAATCCACCTGCAGGGTTTACATGATAAACTTTATGAGCTCATCTCGGGGACGTTATCAACCCGATAAACGGGACACGGTTTCCTGTCTATAATCTATAGCATGCCGTGTGTACAATTCCGATTCCCAATTTACCGAGTATCTCGACTAATCAAATAGTCTCACTCATTGGCAAGTTAAAGAACCGAGAATTGGACATACGCACCTATAATTATATAGGGATTAAGAATTCGTATATCCGTAATTCTGAGGTCTAGTTCGATTACGTCGATTAGTATAAATCGAACGCCCTCCCGTGGTCCTGCTCAATACACCAAGTGTACAAGTGTAACATAATAGTCAAGACCAACTATTACCCAGTCACACTACGACGTACCGATGGATTGTCCCTGTCCATCTAAGTCGTGAGCTTCTGTTCGATAATATACGAGTAACCGACAGTATGATCTTCCGCGTGTCTCCTCACGCCATACTGTCTACAACGTATATATCTAGAACTATTGCATTCAAGTACAAGGTAGACAAAAATGCCGACAGTTTGATTAATAGATAATGAAAAACACAGATAAGGAGTTCCATATTGTCACTAAACTAGACATTTAGAATATAACTCCATCAATCTCCCACTTATACTAAATTTCTAGTTGCCCTCTACCATACATCCGATACCCATCCCCTTCACGTGTCTCTTGAACGCTTCCGCTGGAAGTGCCTTCGTAAAGGGGTCAGCCAGGTTATCCGCTGATGCAATCTTGGTGACAACCGCATCGCCTCTCCTGACGATGTCTCTAATCAGGTGGTACTTGCGATCTATGTGTTTACTCGCATTGTGGGCTCGTGGTTCCTTTGCATTAGCCACTGCACCGCTATTGTCACAATAAATTGTGATAGCTCTAGGCATTTTAGGAACCACATCCAAGTCCATAAGGAAGTTCCTGAGCCACACCGATTCTTTAGCTGCCTCAGAGGCTGCTACATATTTGGCTTCCATGGTAGAGTCCGAAATGCATTTCTGCTTAACACTCTTCCATGAGACTGCTCTACCTCCCAATGTGAACACATAGCCTGATGTAGACTTTCGCTGATCCTTATCAGATTGGAAATCCGAGTCTGTGTAACCAATAGGAATCAACTCGGACGCTTTGTAACTCAGAACATAATTCCTAGTCCTTCGCAGGTATTTAAGTATGTTCTTTACAGCAGTCCAGTGACCCTGTCCAGGGTTACTCTGATATCTAGCTACCATGCCCACGGCATAGCAGATATCAGGTCTCGTGCACAACATGGCATACATTAGACTTCCTACTGCCGAAGCATAAGGAACCTTCTTCATGTAATCTATCTCCTTTTGTGTTTTGGGACACATGTCTTTAGATAGATGAATTCCATGGCAGAAAGGTTGAGCACCTCTCTTGGAATTCTGCATGTTGAAACGAGCCAGAATCGTATCAATATATGAAGCCTGGGACAAGCTTAATGTTCTTTTTCGGCGATCCCTTATAACCTTGATCCCAAGAACATGCCCAACTTGCCCTAAGTCTTTCATATCGAATTGCTTGGACAACCATCCCTTTATGTCTGACAACATCTTCACATTGTTGCCAATTAGAAGGATGTCGTCTACATAAAGCACGAGAAACGCCACACTGTTTCCGTCACTTCTCCGGTATACACACGACTCGTCCATGCTTTGAATGAATCCATAAGACTGGATAACCTCATCAAACCGCATGTTCCAAGATCTAGAAGCTTGCTTCAATCCATAAATGGATCGGTTTAGCTTACACACTAGATGCTCTTGGCCTTTCTTAATGAAACCTTCTGGCTGTCTCATGTAAATGGTCTCGTCAAGATTCCCATTCAAGAATGCTGTCTTGACGTCCATTTGCCACACCTCATAATCCATATAAGATGCTATAGACAAAAGAATCCGGATCGACTTTAGCATAGCTACCGGCGAAAAGGTTTCCTCATAATCGATCCCTTCTTTCTGAGTATACCCCTTCGCAACAAGCCTAGCCTTGAAGGTTTCAACCTTCCCGTCAGACCCTCTTTTTCTCTTGTACACCCACTTGCAACCAATGGCTCTTACACCTTTGGGCGGTGCTACAAGATTCCAGACCTGATTTGAATCCATTGATTCAATCTCAGATTTCATCGCCTTTTGCCAAGACTGAGCATCTTGATATTTAAGCGCCTCGTCATAGGTCCAGGGATCGGCTTCATGTTCTCCAGGTAACAAGTCCGAAGACTCACCTATAAACATGAACCTATCGGGTTGTCGAACAACCCTCCCACTACGACGAGGCTCCGGTGTAACCTCAGTAACTACAGGTGCAGACTGTGGTGGCGTATCACCCGGTTCGGTTGGATCTAAGCCTTGATCGTCCCCTCTCAGTTCGTTAAGTATTATCTCACTCTTGGGCTTGTGGTCCATTATATAATCCTCTTCCAAAAACCGAGCGTTGGTGCTAATAACGATCTTCTGGTCCTTAGGACTATAAAATAGACCACCTTTCGTTCCTCTAGGATATCCTATAAACAACCGAATATCTGAACGAGATTCCAACTTATCAGCCCCATGCTTCAGCACATGTGCTGGACAACCCCAGATCCGAATGTGTTTCAAATTTGGCTTAAGCCCGGTCCACAATTCCGAGGGCGTCTTAGGGACTGATTTAGAAGTAACTAAGTTCAGGATATACGCCGCTGTTTCCAAGGCATATCCCCAGAACGAAACTGGTAGTTCTGAATAACTCATCATAGATCTTACCATTTCCATAAGAGTCCTATTCCTTCTTTCTGCTACACCATTCTGCTGGGGCGTGTATGGTGCAGTCATCTGGGAGTCAATCCCATTCTCTAATAAGTACGCCTTAAACTCTCCCGAGAGGTACTCTCCTCCACGATCAGATCGTAGAGTCTTTATGGTTTTACCATGAAGGTTCTCCACAAGAGCTTTGTACTCCTTGAACTTGTCAAAGCACTCGCTCTTGCGGCGCATCAGGTATATAAAACCATACCTTGAGTAATCATCAGTGAAGGTTGCGAAAAATTCGTAACCTCCTCTCGCTTGGACAGATAAAGGCCCGCACAAATCAGAGTGAATCAACTCCAGTACTTCCTTGGATCTATACCCCTTATCACTAAAGGGTCGCTTGGTCATTTTTCCTTCCAGGCATGATTCGCAGGTTGGAAAGTCCTCATCTTTCACACCACTGAGTATTCCATCAGTTATCAACCTTTGAATCCTACCCAAGTTAATATGACCTAGCCTAAGATGCCATAAGTACTTTTGATTCATCCTAGAAGGCTCCTTTCTCTTATTGGTACTAGATGTATTATTTGACTCTACTCGTTGCATCGTGGAATAATCAGGATTCAGTATATATAAGTTGTCTATCAATGTACCAGAACAGATATACTCACCATTCTTTTTGATAATAACAGAACTATCAAAAGAAACAGAATATTTATTCAAAACCAATTTAGAAACCGAAACAAGGTTCTTTCTAAAATTCGGTACATAAAGACAATTATTCAATACCAAAACTTTATTATTAAAAGACAAATGAATATCTCCCACTGCAACTGCCGCCACTTTCGTAGCGTTGCCCATGTAGATAGTGATATCTCCCTCTCTAAGCCGCCGGGTTTCCTGGAACCCCTGCAAAGAATTGCAGACATGATCAGTGGCTCCCGTATCCACACACCAGGTACCGGTGGATAACACCGCTAAACATGTTTCAGTGACTAAGGAAAAGTTCGTACCTCCTTGTCTGAGAGGACAATTAGACTTCCAATGTCCAGACTGCTTGCAACGGAAACACTTGCCCTTGGGCTTGTTCACTCCATTCTGTGGTCCACCATTTCTGGGTCCACTGGGTTTCCGTCCTTGTTTCTTCTTCCTCTTAGTCCCCGGAGGGCCAGGAAGTTTCACAGCCACAAGTGCCTGAGATTTCTTAAAGATTCCCTCTGCCGCCTGGAGTTCAGTCAGGAGCTCCGCCAACGAATATAACCTCTTGTTCATGTTATAGTTCAGGCGAAACTGCTCAAAACTCCTAGGCAGAGACTGGAGCACTATATCGATCTGGGTTTCCCCATCGATAACTCCTCCCATAATCTCTATCTCATTCAGATAGCCTATCATCCTAAGAACGTGATCCCTCACGGGCGTTCCTTCGGACATAGTGGCCGTCATGAGTTTTCTCATGGCATCTTGCCTGGCTGCCCTATCCTGACTACCAAACATCTCCTTGAGGTTAAGCATCATATCATAGGCAGTGGTCATGGCCTCATGCTGATGTTGCAGCACATTTGACATAGAAGCCAAAATGTAGCACCGCGCCATCTGATCAGCCTTGACCCACTTCCGATGAGCTTCCTTTTCCTCAGGAGTGGAGGTATCAGTAGGTTCATCAGGACAAACCTCATGGAGTACATACTTGTACTCCTCAGCAGTTAGGACAATGTCCAAGTTTCGTTTCCAATCAACATAGTTCGGACCAGTGAGTTTGTTTTCTTTTAGTATAATGGACAGCGGGTTGAGTGCCATATCTATAAAAGAGACAAATCAAACTGTCAAATTTAATTCGATATTAACTCCCTTAATTAATATCATTAAATCTACCAATCAATCCTAAAATCCCATCAGACTAGCATGCCACGTTCATGTGGACGTATACTAGTCCAAACGATTTTATAACTGGACTTTTACTTCGGTCGTACATCATTACAGCAGTGACTCCGATGGGGAGGATACTGTAAAGCGTACCTAAGTGTATACCATTTCTCAGTACTAATATAACCGCTCGGAAACTACACGCCCACCGCAAGCCACGTTAGTGTGGACGTTTACGTTGACATGCGGTCCCTTTACGATTTCCTATAACTGTCGAGCCTCAATTAACCCAAAGTTCCGTTTCCGTCTAGTAAGCCACGATAGTGTGGACGTTTACTAAACAAACAACTTTGTTAATTGAATTCCATTTATTTAATTTCACAATTTCGTTAATCAAAGCTTGATATCTCGTAAGTGAAAACCGAAGTTTCTAACCAGCGATCAATCATGCAATTGAGCCCTATCTCTCACAAAGTGAGGGAGCCAACCAGACAATCGATCTAGTCATCAAATGACTCGAATGTCTCTAATCTGTGTCATCGACATAACCAAGCGCTTTGGCTCCATTCCACTCCCCGGGGTGAGAATGAGTCGAGTTGAAATTAGTCTTTGAAAGACAGATTAGGCATTGCTTTGAAAAACTTAATTGTTCAATTTTAAAATTGGAATTTCATTCGAATTTCGATCAAAGTGATTTCCGTGTATCGACTTTATCCGATAGGGAGGATGACACTAAAGCCAACTCGTAAGTCAATACACATCACTCTCGAAACAGAGAATGGAGACCGCGGGATTGTTTCCAATCCCTCTCCCACTTAGTATTTTACGATTTAGGGATATACATGCATAAAATAATAAGCATAATAAAACACGTAAATCACATAAGAAAGCAATTAACGTGGCCCGATTATTATGGCCTTAAAATCTTGAATGCACGTCTCTTGGAACTCGAACTCGTTGCTCGTCTCGACTTCGATTCTCGTTCCTCCAAGCTTCGATCTCGTCTCGATCCAATAGCAGAAATTAATTACAAAATTATTCTACTAAGTCCGGTATCGATCCTATACATTTTGATCGACCCTATACAAGTCCCGGATGCAACGAAAAAATAAATAAACCTAACGACTCAACCCGTCGTTTTTATCTATTACAAACAAGCAACTTTCCAAAAAATAAAACGATCTCGACAATCCCGAGAGTTTAATCAAAACCACACACACATATAGCACAAAATACCAAAAATAAATTGGCCATAATAATCGGGTGATCCTGCAAAACAATTCTCGCAAACAATACAAAGAACGTATAAACCGGCTCTGATACCAAATGTTGGAAATCGACTACCCGAGACATGTCCGTTCGACTACTCGAACATCCGGACAAGCCCAGTCGACATCCAGTGTGTCCACTGTGTTCACGACGAAGCCTCTGACCCGTGTTGCACCCAGCCATCGCACCCGAGGCACGACCGCGCAAAACGAGAGGCTTCTGGCCTCTCTGTCGTCCGACACCATAAGGTGTCGTCCGACAAGCCCTATCCACTGTCGTCCGACACCAGAAGGTGTCGTCCGACAAGCCTGTCGGCCGACAGCAAAACCTGTCGTCCGACACCCGTCGCGAACAGCGGCGGGTTTCGCCCGTTCTGGCTTTTCCGATGCGATTTTCTCGATCCGACTGCCATGCCGGAGGTCAGAAACCTCCCAGCAGTCCGAGAACATCACATCCAAACCACGGGATCCGATCGTACGTTCAAAGTATGATCAACGAATTATGAGATCGAATAAATTGCGGAAAAATGAATCGATCTCATACCTTCTCGGTCGATTGTTGAGACCTTAGAGATTGCTAGTGTATGACTCTTCCCGACTCCAGACGTTGTGTGGGCAACGATCTACTGGGTTCGTCCTTTTCTGCTTCTCTCCTTTCCAAGACCAGCGTATAAACTATTCTGTGAGAATAATTTTATTTGCGTTAACTAATTAATTTAAACAGAGAAAAAATCTTAATTGCGCTAACACAATTATTTTTCTCTGCTGAAATGAATTGTTGCGGCGAATGTTAGGTCTTAGGAGAGGGCAAGGAGGGGTTTAAATAGAGTTACACTAGGGACCTCTTAGGTAAATAAATTCAAGGCTAAAATGCAATATTAATTAACTCGGAGTCCTTAAAAAGAAATCCTTAATTAATTACATTTTTAATTATTATTAATTCCACTAAATAATAATAATTGAATTCCCGAAATTTATTTAATATTATTTCAACAATAATAATTCCGCTGAAATTACATATACGACTTTCCCCGTGTTTAAGATATCGAACGTCCACGAATTTATTTAATTACTAATAATTAAATTAATTCGTTTCTTATTATCCGAGACTAGTACCACTCATCCTTATTATCATGTGGAACAAATCCACCTGCAGGGTTTACATGATAAACTTTATGAGCTCATCTCGGGGACGTTATCAACCCGATAAACGGGACACGGTTTCCTGTCTATAATCTATAGCATGCCGTGTGTACAATTCCGATTCCCAATTTACCGAGTATCTCGACTAATCAAATAGTCTCACTCATTGGCAAGTTAAAGAACCGAGAATTGGACATACGCACCTATAATTATATAGGGATTAAGAATTCGTATATCCGTAATTCTGAGGTCTAGTTCGATTACGTCGATTAGTATAAATCGAACGCCCTCCCGTGGTCCTGCTCAATACACCAAGTGTACAAGTGTAACATAATAGTCAAGACCAACTATTACCCAGTCACACTACGACGTACCGATGGATTGTCCCTGTCTATCTAAGTCGTGAGCTTCTGTTCGATAATATACGAGTAACCGACAGTATGATCTTCCGCGTGTCTCCTCACGCCATACTGTCTACAACGTATATATCTAGAACTATTGCATTCAAGTACAAGGTAGACAAAAATGCCGACAGTTTGATTAATAGATAATGAAAAACACAGATAAGGAGTTCCATATTGTCACTAAACTAGACATTTAGAATATAACTCCATCACAAGGGACCCCGGCTGGAGCCGGGGCGTGCGATCGACCATGGTGGTCGATCGCTGGGGGCAGCCGCGGGCTGGTGCCGCGGCAGTCGCCCCCTCCTCCCGGCGATGGCGGTGAGTCGCCGGACTCACCGCCGGGGGCTGCTACGAGCAGCTCCGGGGATGCACGAAGCATCCCGGCGATCGCAAACGCGATCGCGAACCCCCTCCTCGCGGGGGTTCGGCTGGACAGCCGCGGGTTTATCCCGCGGCGGGTGTTCGGTCGGACCTCGGTTCGCGTACGGTGGTTCGCGGTGGTTTCCGGCGAAGGGATTTTGATCGGGGTTATGTTTCCGCAATTCCGTTAACCCCGGGATATCGATTTCCAACACATGCAAGTTCCCAAAATAATGAGTATAATGTCTTGTCCAAAAACATCACACTCATGAAGCCCTCGATCATAAGTTGGTAGGTCCGCCTCAGCGGGGTACAACTTGTTATCTTGGGATAAGTGGGAGTAAAGGTTAGACCTTTACACGTGAGTTTGGTTTTCTCATCGATAAATCCACTGCAGGCGTGGCTATCGAGACATGAGATGAGAAGGGGATTCTCTGCTGGAAATCGATCTCCCGGGGTATCAAAAATTGCGGAACCGATAACCCCGAACGAAATCCCGTCGCCGGAAACCGATCACGAACGCCACGAAGAACCGGGCTCGACAAGAGCATCGCCGCGGGATGAACCCGCGGCTAAACCCTAGCCGAACCCCGACGCGGGGTTCGCGATCGCTGCCTTAGCGATCGCCGGGGATGCACGCGCATCCCCGTGGGGCTGTTCCGAACAGCCCCCGGCGGTGAGTCCGACGACTCACCGCCACCGCCGAGGAGGGCGGTGCGCCCAGCGCACCAGCCGCGGCCCAGCCGCGGCTCGCCCGGCGATCGACCACGCGGTCGATCGCATGCCCCGGCTCCAGCCGGGGCGTCCTCGTGTGGGCCCCGCGATCGACGCCCCTAGGGCTCGATCGCACCCCTCGGCTCCTAGCCGAGGGTCCTTCGAACGTTCGCCGGGGATCTCGAATCCCCGTCCCCGAAGTTCGTCGTTTTTCCCGGATCTTGTGTTCATGCATGTATCACAATCAATTCACATAAAATCACACAAGGGAGTTTTATGAATATACCTTTGATTCGTTGTGCGGAGAAACGAAATCAAGTTGAAGACCTTTGGATCTTCCCACGTATTCCTTGCACTTCGTTCGAACGTCGGGTGGGCGACGATCTATCGAACTCCTATGGATCTCCTTCAACTCTCTAGAATATCAAGTATGATAATCTTGTCTTATGATTTATGAAGGCCATGTAGTGCTTTTATAGGCTACGTAGGGGATCTAAAGGAGGTGGAATATTGGGCTTCCAATATTGAAGATTAAATTGAGCCCACTGCCCAAGTCCATTAATCCTTATCAATATTAATTAATTTATTTTCCACTATATAAATTAATTGCACTCCCAATATTAAACCATATTATATCAAATAATATTTCTCCGGTAGTATTTATTTATTCCGTGTATTTAAGATTTAAATATCCATGAATAAAATTAATTTATTGCTAATTAATTTATTCATCTCTTTAATCCGAGACTAGTACCATTCAACCTTAATTATTGTGCGGAACGAATCCACTCATGAGGTTTACACAATAATTCCTTATGAACTCATCTCGGGGATATTATCAACCCTTACGGGATACACTGTCCGGTCAATTATTCACGGCATGTCATATATGAAATATAGTGACCCAACTTAACCGGAAATTAACCCAATAATTAAATCGGTTAATTCCTTTGGTAAATCAAAGTTACTTATATTAAATATACACATCCGCAATAATATCGAGGATTAAGAATAAAATACACTGAGACTCGAATCGATTATCGCCGGCAATCTTAATCGATGAATCTCAACGATCCGCTCAATACACCAAGTGTACAAGTGTGATAAAATAATTAAGATAAATTATTTTCTCTCTCACACAACGACTATACCGATGGATTGGTCCGTGTCCATCTAGGTCGTGAGCAACTGTTTGATTAAATACGAGTAACCGATAGTATGATCTTCTGTGCGCCCATGCTTGCACCATACTAACTACAACGTATAAAATCCAGGACTATAATTTGCATATATTTAATTAACAATAATTAAACGCAAAACAATTGTTTGTTAATTTAATAGATTAAATGCTATGATCGGGAGTTTACCGTTACTTAAATCTAGACATTAAGTACACAACTCCAACAATCTCCCACTTGTACTAAGGTCTAGTCATTTCCTCCAAACTCCCGGTTCCCATACTCATCACGTGCTTAAGGTGTACTTCCGAGAAGTACTATGTGAATGAGCACTCTAGGTTGCCGCTCTGAAGTTATCTTGGTGACTACTACGTCGTCTCTCTTGACGATGACTCGTATCAGGTGGTACTTGCACTATGTGTTATCATCACTTTTAGACTTACGACTTCTTCTGGTTTACCATGCACCGCTATTTAATAGCCTTTGATAAACTTAAGAGTCGTGTCCAAGTCTTAGAGGTTATCCCGGAACCTAACCAAAACTTCCGCTGCCTCTGAAGCTGCTGTTCGGTTATGAGATAGTCTGAGAAGCATCCTGCTTATCACTCTTACATATTAAAGGTTCCACCTTTTCCAAAAGTGAACACATAGCCTGATATCGACTTACAATGGTCCTTCTCTGATTTGAGATCTGAGAAACTGTAATCTAAGAAGATTTCGTCTTGCTTAGTAATCCAGTACATCCAAGTACTCTTACATCATTCTAATATCTCTTATCCAGATTACTTTGATATCCTCCCACTACGCTAACCGCATAGTTGATATCAGGTTCTTGTTTTCTAACATTGCATTTAAGCTTTCCACACTAGGTGTAGGAAACTGCTTAGTATCATCTATCTCCTTTTATGTGTTCGAAACACATGACCTTAGATAGATATACATGTTCTGTTTCTGAAAGGCAACAACCTTTCTCAGAACTATGCTTGTTAAAACAAAACCATAATCGTATAAGATATCTAGGAGAAGTACAATGTTCTTATCCTAGATCGAAGGATCTTTAAGAACATATTCCAACTTCTTCTCAATCTTATATCCCGATTTATTTAGACAACCATTATTCTATGTCTGACAACATCTTTACATTGTTGCCAATGATAAAATGTTATCTACATAAAATTCCGAGAAACACCACCTTGTTTCCATTACGTCTCCAATACACCTATCGTCTCTGCCTTTTGATGGATCCATCGAATGGATTATCTTATCAATTCGCAAGTTCCACGATTCATAGCTTTGTAACCATCCATAAATGGATTTACTAAGCTCGTACTCTAAATGATCTAGCCTCTTAACAATAATCCTTATTGTTTTCCAAGCAGGCTCATTTAGATCTAGTACTGCCCTTATGCAGAGCTAGGGATCGATTTCATGTTTACTAGATCCAGAGTCCGAACTCCTCTAGTCTTATGAAAATCTCCAGTTGTTCAACAACCTCCCACTGCAATGGCGTCCCGGTGTATAACAATAGGTGCAGTGTGTGGTGTACTTCTACTCGGTTTGGCTGGTTCCCAGTCTTTTGTCCTTTTTCTCATTCCAAGGTATTAATTCAGTTCAGGCTTTGTGGTTCATCTAATAGTCTTCCTCCATGAACCGAACGATAGTTCTTCTGGTTCACAGTACTATATAACACACAATACTTCGTTCATCTAGGATATCCTACAATTACACAGAATGTGCTTTTGTTTCCAGAAATATCCATAGAACGTAGGTAGTTCCGAACAACTAGTTCTCTTTTACTTTTAGATTTCCATTTCTTATTTCTTATACACCATCTCTACAAAGTGTAGTTTGGTCACTTTGGGATGAATCCCAATCCTTGATTATGCTACGTGTTATTTAGATAGGTGACGGCCTCCGCGACCGAGTCGCAGGCTCCTAATGGATATACTTTGATGGTTCCCCATAATAGCTTTGTGTCAATTGACAAGTCAAAAACACTTTTGCTTTTATGGCACATCAAGTTCTCTAATCCATCATTGAGTATTTTTGAAAGAACTACTCGCACCTTTCTCATTCACACATATGTCTGCATATCTAATCATTTCCAATACTAGTCCGAATTCTATCCTTTATGAAGAAAGGTTTGCTTAGATGTATTATCCTCCAAATTCAATTCTTAGGTCGGAAGGTCCATTCCTTCAACTATAATTGATCAAATCAATTTCGACCTTTTGAATCTTATTTGAAAATACTACTAAGTACAAGAATTCCCAAGTATAATGATTTAATAAAGAAATATCTAATCAAGTAAAACAAGTTATAGAACGGTTCGTTGCATCGTGGTAGACTTAGGATTTATCATTCATATATTGCTATCTAATGTACCAGAATAGATAATACCCATTATTTCAAAATCATCCAATGATTAAAGAAATAAAATATCCATTCATAAAATAGAAATCCAGAACAAAACGTTCTTTCTAAAATTGAGGGTACATAAAGCAATAAACTTGAAATGAAATCCTATTTAACTACTAAAGCAGATAAATGTCTTCCACCGCAACAGCTGCCTCCTCTACAGCTTTTGCCCGTGTAGACTCGAACTCTCCTTCTCTAAGTCGCCGGGTTTTCTGGAACCCCTGCATTCAAAATGCACATACCGTCAGTGGTTCCATATCTACACACCAGATTTCTGGTAGATAATACCGCCGACTATGTTTTTACGACTAAAGAAAAATTCGTACCTCTGAGAGGACATTCAGACTTCCAGTGTCCAGACTTGTTGCATCGGAAGCACTTGCCCCTTGGCTTTGCAGCCCCCACTCGTGGTACAGTCCTCTTGACACCACTGGGTTTCCCGGCTTGCTTCCTTCTCTTGCCCCTACCTCCACCAGGCTTAAAGCCTTTGGACTTGGTAGCTACAAGCGCTTGAGACTTGCCCTTCTTGTAGATCCACTCTGCCGCCTTCAGTTCAGTCAGGAGTTGCGCACGAGTATAAGATAGTTTACCCATATTATAGCTCATACGAAACTGCTCAAAACTAGGGGTCAGAGACTGGAGTATGATGTCGAGCTCATTCAACAGACTCATCATCTTAAGAACGTGCTCCCCAACGGGCGTTCCTTCAGACTGAGTAGTTGTCATAAGGACTCTCATGGCTTCTTGCCTTGCCGCACAATCTTGCTCCCCAAACATCTCCTTGAGGTTAAACATCATATCATAGGCAGTGTCCATTGACTCATGTTGGGTTTGGAGTACATTTGACATGGAAGCCAAAATATAACACCTAGCCATTTCATCAGCCTTTTTCCACTTCCGATATTCCAGTTTTTCCTCATCAATTGAGGCAGCCGTGGGCTCAGCAGGGCACACTTCATGGAGTACAAACTTGTACTCCTCAGAAGTCAGGACAATGTCTAAATTTCTCTTCCAATCAATGTAATTGGGACCAGTGAGCATATGCTCCTTGAGTATCATAGAAAGTGGGTTCATAGCTATTCTCTAAACCTATAAGCACATTTAAACAAACAATTAATTTAATATCCGATATTATCTCCCTTTAATAATATCATTAAATCACTAATTACATCTAAAATCCCATCAGATAAGGCAAGCCACGATAGTGTGGACGTTTACCCCTCCAAATGATTTAGCAATTAGATTTGCTTTGGTCGTACATCACTATAGCGTTACTTCGATGGGAAGAATACTATAGAGCGTACCTAAGTGTAAACCATTACTCAGTATCTAAGAAGATTGTTTGGGACTCGCATATCACCGCAAGCCACGATAGTGTGGACGTTTACGTTAACACACGATCATTCACTTTCTTCTATAACTGTCTACATCAATCGTTCCAAAATCCCATTCAATGCAGCAAGCCACGATAGTGTGGACGTTTACTACACCAAAAGATTTTTACAATTGACATCCAATTACTTGAAGCATTCGATTTCGTAAATCAAGACGCGGGGAATCATAAGTGAAACTCGAAGTTTCTAACCAGTGATTCACCATGCGAACAACCCTTTCTCTCATTAGATGAGGGAGCCGAGCAGACAATCGATCCACCTTAAAAAGGATGGTACGAATGTCTCTAATTTGTGTCATCCACATGACCAAGTGGCTCTGGCTCCATTCCACTCCCCGGGGTGAGAATGAGTCGACTTGAAGTCAGTTTCAGAAAGAAAATTAGGCATTGTTTGATAAACTTAATCAATGTTTCTTGCAAAAGGAATTACAAGAATTCTCCTACAATGACACATCTATACGAACTTCAAAAGTCCATAAGAGTCACCAAGAGAACAGTAATGGAGACCATGGGAATGTTTCCATCCCCTCTCCCACTTAGCTTTTTATAACAAAGGGATACGCTATCTAATGCATAATTAAACACATAAGCATGCATACAAGCAATAAAGCACATAGCACATAGTCAAAATAATGCTAGAAAAAATTATTTTTCCGACTATCATGGCTTTATTCCATCTCCGTATGCTTCTTCTAGTCTTCAGTCTTCGTTCTTGAATGCTCCATGTGACGAGAATATTAATCCCAATATTTAAATCTATTTATTTTTAATAAATCCAAAAGTTACTCAATTCGAAAATTAAGTCAATCGAATAAATCAAAAATAAAATTAAATATTATTAATATTTTTATTTATTTATTTTCCTATCTAATTCTATTAAATCTCTAGAATAATCTATCCAAGTAAAACTTGAAATATTCTATAAGACTTCTATAATAGAATAAGGAAATAAAATGAATTAGGACTCTTCTACTTTCCAATATTAATTAATTTCCATTACTATGAAATTCCGATAAAATAGGAATAATCAATTAGGAAATAAATCAATCCTAAATTAACTTTTATTCCTATCCAATTCTATTAAATCTTTTAGGATCCTATTCCAAGTAGAACTCGGAATACTCTAGAAGACTTCCATAATAGAATAAGGAATAAAATTAATTCCAATTAATTCTTTTTCCTAATTCATGAGAATTCCCAAAAATAGGAAAACTCAAATAGGAAAAACCGAATTAATTTAGGAAAGCGAATCTAGGTAGGAGTAGTACGGGATGGGGATTCCCGCACCACCCCACCATCATCGGCCGACCACCGGGAGGGAGCACCCGCCGCCGCCACTCCAGCCGGCCAGCCGCCACCGTCGCCGGCGACAGCCCACGGCCGAAGGGGCGCGACGCCCCCTTCCCTTAGGGTCGATCGATTGGGGTCGATCAAGGGGTTTGATCGATCCCCGGTCCTTCGTCCTCTTCGTCTTCTTCGTCACACGCGTTCTCCGGCGGTCGTCTCGGCATCGATCCAACGTAAATAAATTACAAGAAATAAATTTACAATTCCGGTATCGATTCTATACATGAAATCGACCCTATACACTTTCCGGAAAACATAGAACAATAATAATAAATCTAAATTCGGTCAACCCCCGAATTTTTTCTATTACAAGCATTCATCCACACAAAACGAATCTCGACATGTCCGAGAGTTTAATAAACGAACAATCATGGTAAATTAAATAGCAATTAATTAAACGAATAATTAACAATTAATTAAACCATGATAGTCGGAATCCCTGCAAGGTAGAACACAATTGAATACATACATGAACACGAAACCAAAACGCTCTGATACCAATTGCTGGAAATCGATCTCCCGGGGTATCAAAAATTGCGGAACCGATAACCCCGAACGAAATCCCGTCGCCGGAAACCGATCACGAACGCCACGAAGAACCGGGCTCGAAAAAAGCATCGCCGCGGGATGAACCCGCGGCTAAACCCTAGCCGAACCCCGACGCGGGGTTCGCGATCGCTGCCTTAGCGATCGCCGGGGATGCACGCGCATCCCCGTGGGGCTGTTCCGAACAGCCCCCGGCGGTGAGTCCGGCGACTCACCGCCACCGCCGAGGAGGGCGGTGCGCCCAGCGCACCAGCCGCGGCCCAGCCGCGGCTCGCCCGGCGATCGACCACGCGGTCGATCGCATGCCCCGGCTCCAGCCGGGGCGTCCTCGTGTGGGCCCCGCGATCGACGCCCCTAGGGCTCGATTGCACCCCTCGGCTCCCAGCCGAGGGTCCTTCGAACGTTCGCCGGGGATCTCGAATCCCCGTCCCCGAAGTTCGTCGTTTTTCCCGGATCTTGTGTTCATGCATGTATCACAATCAATTCACATAAAATCACACAAGGGAGTTTTATGAATATACCTTTGATTCGTTGTGCGGAGAAACGAAATCAAGTTGAAGACCTTTGGATCTTCCCACGTATTCCTTGCACTTCGTTCGAACGTCGGGTGGGCGACGATCTATCGAACTCCTATGGATCTCCTTCAACTCTCTAGAATATCAAGTATGATAATCTTGTCTTATGATTTATGAAGGCCATGTAGTGCTTTTATAGGCTACGTAGGGGATCTAAAGGAGGTGGAATATTGGGCTTCCAATATTGAAGATAAAATTGAGCCCACTGCCCAAGTCCATTAATCCTTATCAATATTAATTAATTTATTTTCCACTATATAAATTAATTGCACTCCCAATATTAAACCATATTATATCAAATAATATTTCTCCGGTAGTATTTATTTATTCCGTGTATTTAAGATTTAAATATCCATGAATAAAATTAATTTATTGCTAATTAATTTATTCATCTCTTTAATCCGAGACTAGTACCATTCAACCTTAATTATTATGCGGAACGAATCCACTCATGAGGTTTACACAATAATTCCTTATGAACTCATCTCGGGGATATTATCAACCCTTACGGGATACACTGTCCGGTCAATTATTCACGGCATGTCATATATGAAATATAGTGACCCAACTTAACCGGAAATTAACCCAATAATTAAATCGGTTAATTCCTTTGGTAAATCAAAGTTACTTATATTAAATATACACATCCGCAATAATATCGGGGATTAAGAATAAAATACACTGAGACTCGAATCGATTATCGCCGGCAATCCTAATCGATGAATCTCAACGATCCGATCAATACACCAAGTGTACAAGTGTGATAAAATAATTAAGATAAATTATTTTCTCTCTCACACAACGACTATACCGATGGATTGGTCCGTGTCCATCTAGGTCGTGAGCAACTGTTTGATTAAATACGAGTAACCGATAGTATGATCTTCTGTGCGCCCATGCTTGCACCATACTAACTACAACGTATAAAATCCAGGACTATAATTTGCATATATTTAATTAACAATAATTAAACGCAAAACAATTGTTTGTTAATTTAATAGATTAAATGCTATGATCGGGAGTTTACCGTTACTTAAATCTAGACATTAAGTACACAACTCCAACATTCTCATCGACCGAGAGTGATATTAGATATCATTGACATGGTTATGTCTACCTATCTTGAAATACTTAAGTGCGGACTCAGTCGGCTTAAAGATTTGCAAGATGAGGATCTCGGGATTGTTTTGTTCTAAGGGACAATGATATTGGATATCAATTGAACAAAATGAAATAAATAATTACAATTGTTAGACAACCTTATTTGTTTACCTCCTTGTGGATGTTTACATGCTTTAGTTATCTTTCTTTTATAGTTTATCATGTCAAATATCAACTCAATTCAAGTTTGGTTCAATTCTTGATTATGAAAAATTGAACAACATAAATTTTCTTGATTCACAACGTAATTTGAGGATGGTCCTCAAATACGAAGACAATGAAAATGTGTTAGATAACCACATCCTAAGATATCATTGAACAACTCAATAGCATGTTCGGGGAATATGCTAAGATTGAGCAGTTCCGAATGACCAGGGTCATCGCTTTAGCTAGGCTGGAAAAGGAGAAACCTATAGGGACCACATGTGCAGCAAATGATTAGATTATTTGTTTTATGTGATCTCCTAAATTTTTCTAAGATGATGAGTCTTCAATTTAAAATGGACCTAATAGGGATATTCTTATGATAAAGGATGAGGTATTCAAAAGAGCATGGGCAAGAAGGCTACTAGGGTTCCTAGGGAATATGAATGCGTCTACTGCAAAGGTGTTGGACACTACTTGCAAATATGTAGAAGTTCATATTTTATTCAATTTTAAAATAAATGCCTAATTTGTCTTTCATATGATGGATTCTAAAGTTAGGATTATTTTCACCTCGGGGAGTGATCTAATCCAAAACACTTAGTTCATTAATGACACAAATTAGAGACTTTCGAGCCATGGGATGGCGTGATTCGATTGTCTGGTTGGCTCCCTCATATTTTATGAGAGATAGGGCTTCAATTGCATGATAATATCGCTGGTTAGAAAAGTTCGACTTTTCACTTACGATTTATCACGTTTTGATATTGGGATGATTTTGAATGGGAAGTCGAATATAGATCAATTATTGGGAATAATTGAACTTGCCCAAAGTTCAAAGAAGATGTGAAGAACGGGGTTGCTTCATCTTCAAGTATTAATGATATAGACATTAAACTTCACACATTCTACTTCTTGGGTATTGGATGCCAAATGTGGTTCTCACATTTTTATGTGGAGGAACTACATAGAAGTATAAGTTTGGTGAATAGAGATGTCGATCTACGGGCAAGAAATGGAGCGAAGGTCGCTGCATTAGTCGTATGATCATATGATGTTGTTTTGCCTTAGGGCCTTGTTTTAGTATTATAACTATGTAATTTCGTACCTTCAATAAACAATGAATATTGGTTCAGTATTAGATACTGATGGATTAGTTTTTTCACTATTAAATAGTTTGGTAACTATTTTAATTGTGAACTATTCTTTGTTTTGGTACGATTATTATATTGTTTATGTATACTTTAAACTTGACAAATCATATATATCATTAAGACCAAAGGCCAAATCGAATAAGTATCGATGAGACATAACTGAAACATTGTTGATTAGATCAAATCAAAATCTAAACATGTAACGAAGCTTCTTTTAGAAGGAATTTTAGAATCATTTGACTTGGAGTCATTTGATACATGTGAATGATGTGTGATTGAAAAGATAACAATGTCATCTTTCTTGGAGAAAGGAGAACATGTGAGTAATTAGGGATGATCCATACTGATGTATGTGAAACCTATTAGTTCACAAGCACATGAAGGTTATGTTTCGGAAAAGAGAAAACAAACTATATTAGATATAGTTCGACCATTCGATGAGAGGTCTAAATGAACTACTGGTCTCTTTTGGGAACACACAATTCTAGACTTCAACTTATACACTGAATAGGACGCTGTCAAAAGTTGTTGATAAGACACCATACTAGGTATGGAAAGGGAGGGTCCCTAAATTGTTTTCATCAAGATTTGAGGTTCTAAAAGTTTCTCTGACGAGATTTATCTCTATAGAGCTTGAACTCAAAGGGGATAAAAGTTTCCTTATGGTATGTCCATAAGAAACTCGAGGGTACAACTTCTACGATCTATTTGAGAACAATATTTTGTTGCTCGAGATAGTGATTTTCTTGAAAAGAGTTATCTTTCCTAGAAATTCAGTGGGAGCTCGGTTGTCTTGAACGAGGTTCAAGTGAAACAACCAATGATGAATACTCAAGACTGGGTTGAGAGTATTCTTATGGTTTTGGAAGCCATACCAGCCCTCGTAGGTCCGAAAGGCATAAATATATCTCTATTATTCAAATACTTAGATATTGTGACCAATGAGAGATATGAATTCATGTTTTTGGAAAGCGGTGAACCTTCGACCTAATTCCAAGCTATGACGAGTCCAGCTACTGAAAATTGGCATGGTGCCATGAAATCTGAGATGCATCAATATCTGATAATCAAGTTTGGAACTTGATATATTTGCATCACGGGGTTAAACCCAATGAATGCTAATAGATCTTTAAGATCTAAACAGACAGATGGAAAACCTAGGGTTTTCAAAGCAAGGTTGATGGTAAAAGTTTTATTCACGAGGTGGATTATGGAAAAACTTTCACCTGTTGCTTTGATTAAATCATTCAGATCATCTTAGCCATTGCTACTCATCTTGATAATGAGGTATGGTAATATTGGATGTTAAAACTAACTTCTTGAATTGGATTCTAGAAGAGAATGTGTTTTGGCACAGCCAAAGAGTTTTATCGATCCTAATAAGGCTGAGAAATTATGCAATCTTATAATTCCATTTATGGAATAAAGCAAAGCATATCGGAGTAGCAGTCTTCAGTTCAATGAATCCATACTGGGTTTTGGATTTCAGAGGAACTCGTAAGAATCTTGTTTTACAAGAAGAACAGTGGGAGTTACGTTGTATACATTGTGTTGTATGTCGATGACATACTCCTTATTGGAAACAATGTTTCTATTCTTAATTCTATTAAAGAATGGCTTGGAAATTGTTTTCAATAAAGGATCTTGGAGAAGCACAGTACATATTGGGCATCAAGATCTGTCGGAATAGATCGAAAATGATGTTTGGACTTAGTCAAGTGACTTATATTGATAAGGTACTTGATAAGTTCAGAATGAAAGACGACAAAAAGGGTCTCATTCCAATGAGTCATGGCACATCTCTTAGCAAGATGCAAGGCCCTACGGGACTTGATGAGCAAAAGAGGATGGAAAACATTCCTTATTCTTCGGAAATAGGATCTATAATGTACGCCATGATATGTACACGAATGGACGTATCGTATGCCTTGAGCATGACGATTCGGTTTCAAGGAAACCCAGGTGAGGCGCATTAGACTGCGGCCAAAAATATTCTTATGTATCTTAGATGGACTAAAGAATATTTTGTTGTCTTTGGAAGACAAAAAGAGTTGATATTAACAAAGCTGTTTGAATGCTAACTTCAAAACAGACTAAGATAATTTCCGATTCTAATCTGGTTATATCTTTTGTCTGGTTAGAGGTGAAATTTGCAGGAATAGTTCCATGCAATGCAATATAGCTGATTAAACTACAGAAGCTAAGCACATTATTGCATTGGATGCAATAATGTTGGCAGTTAAGATTTGAAAGTTCTTGAATGAACTAGGTGGCGTAACTAGCTCAGCCCATCCGATAGTTCTCTATTTATAGTAGAGTTATCGCGCAAGCCAACGAGCTAGGAAGCACCACAAGTCTAAAACTGGTGCTCAGGAAGTTCCACATTATCTGGGAGATAGTTTTGTGGAGACATCGAGATAATAAAGTTGCAACTTTTGGTAAGGTTGCAAACCCGCTTTCTAAACCTCTCCAGCAGTTTAAGCTTGAGGCTTTCACGACTGCAATAGAGATCAGACATCTTAGAGATGGGTTGTGATTTCTATTATTGTATTAGATATTTTGGAGATTTGGTAAACATTTAATCATATGTATAATACATATTTCTTCATATAAATATGGTTTAATTTATATGAATTGTCCAAATGATTAAGTGATATCAATTGGGTTATGAGGTTGACTTACCGCATAATGAAGTCCCAATGGTTGAACTGATATACTTGAATCATATAGTTGTTCCTGGTTCGTATAATCGAGTACGGACAAACCGATAATACAATGAACTAGTTTGTAATGTGTATTATAGCGCCGCTTCATGGGCTAGTGATGTGGGACATCAAGTACAATTACATAGATATTAGTTGGGAGCTAATGATCGAACAAACCCGACTGGAATGTTGGAAATCAATATCCCGGAATTAATAAATTTAAATAAATAAATTATCTAATTAATTCCGACCGAAATCCTTCGGAGATCGAATATCCGGGGTTGTCAAATTACGGAACGACAACTCCAATCGACTCCCGGTTGCCGGAACATCCCGCCACGAACCACCACGTATACCCGGACTCAACCAAACCCTAACCACGGGCGAACCCGGGCTGTTCGGTCGAGCCCTAGCGTGGGGCTCACGGCTGTACACGGCAGCCGCCTAGGGCTGCACATGGCAGCCCGCTGGGCATGGCCGAACCCTCCCGGACAGCCCACATCAAACCCTAGCAGCGGCACGAGCCGCCGCTGTTCGATCGGGGCGTGCGCACGTCACCGGACGTGCGCTGGGGTTCGGTTCGTACAGCCCCGTGCATGGACTCGCATCGCACGCGAGTCCGCTGCGAGAAAACTCACAACTCGCTGCGAGCGCGCACGGGGCGAGCGCCTGGTGGTCGCGCGACCGCGCGCGACATGGACCAGGCGGGCGCCTGGTCCCCAGGCGGGCGCTTTCCCTTCCAGCGAACATGGTTCGCGCGATCCACGCCGCCGGGTCGCTCCAGCCGCGGCGGTCCGGCGATCCTCGATCGCCACCGCTCGACTCGACCTCGGTGAGGATCCCAAACCCCGGATCTTGGTTCACGATATTTTTACGATAATATAAACGATTAAAATCATAAAGGGGGTTTTACGATTTTACCTCGTTCTCGTTGTTCGGAAAAACGAAGAACTCAATTGACGACCTTGAGATCTTCCCACGTATTCCTTGCACTAGCTCGGACGTCGGGTGGGCGACGATCTTCCGAACTCCATGGATCTCCCTCTCTCTACTTTCTCTCTCTAGAATTGTGATCTTCAAGTTATGATAATAGAGATGACCATGTAGTGCTTTTATAGGCTACGTAGGGGATCTTAAGGAGGTGAAATATTGGGCTTCCAATATTAATGATTAAATTGAGCCCAAACCCAAATCTATTAATCCATTAATATTAATTAATTCTATTTTCCACTATATAAAATTAATTGCACTCCCAATATTAAACCACGTTATATCAAATAATATTTCTCCGGTAGTATTATTTATTCCGTGTATTTAAGATATAAATATCCATGAATAAAATTAATTTATTGCTAATTAATTTATTCATCTCTTATATCCGAGACTAGTACCATTCAACCTTAATTATTATGCGGAACAAATCCACCTGCAGGGTTTACATAATAATTCCTTATGAACTCATCTCGGGGATATTATCAACCCTTACGGGATACACTTTCCTGTCAAGTATTCACGGCATGCCATATATAAAATATAGTGACCCAACTTAACCGGTAATTGACCCAATAATTAAACCGGTCAATTCCTTTGGAAAATCAAAGTCACTTATATTAAATATACACACCCGCAATAGTATCGGGGATTAAGAATAAAATACACTGGGACTTGAATCAATTATCAAAGGCAATCCTAATTGATAAGTCTCAAGCGATCCGCCCAATACACCAAGTGTACAAGTGTGATAAAATAATTAAGACAAATTATTTTCTCTCTCACACAACGACTATACCGATGGATTGGTCCATGTCCATCTAGGTCGTGAGCAACTGTTCGATTAAATACGAGTAACCGATAGTATGATCTTCTGTGTGGGCCCGACACACCATACTAACTACAACGTATAGAATCCAGGACTATAATTTGCATATATTTAATTATAAATAATTAAACGCAAATAATTGTTTATTTAATTAAATAGATTAGTGGCAATGGATCGTGAGTTTCCGCTACTTAAATCTAGACATTAAGTACACAACTCCAACAATCTCCCACTTGTACTAAGGTCTAGTCATTTCCTCCAAACTCCCGACTCCCATACTCATCACGTGCTTAAGTTGTACTTCCAAGAAGTACTATGTGAATGAGCACTCTAGGTTGCCGCTCTGAAGTTATCTTGGTGACTACAGCGTCGTCTCCCTCGACGATGACTCGTATCAGGTGGTACTTGCTCTATGTGTTATCTTACACTTATGGACTTGTGATTTCTTACCATTTGCCATCGCACCGCTATTCACATAGCCTTTGGCAAATTAAGAATCACCTCTAAGTCCCAGAGATTATCCCGGAGCTATACAAAAACTTCCGCTGCCTCTGAGGCCGCTATTTGGTTACCAATGGCAGAGTCCGAAAAGCATCGTGCTTATCACTCTTCCATGTTAAAAAACTCCTTCTCCTTCAATAGTGAAACACATAGCCTGATATCGACTTACACCGGTCCTCATTTGATTAGAAATCTAAGAGAATGTAATCCAAAGGAAATGCTCGTCTGCTCCGTAATCCAGAACATATTTCTAGTACTTCGAAAGTACTTAAAATGTTCATTACAGCAGTCGAGTATTCCTTTCCAGGATTACCTTGATATCCTCCCACTATACTAGCCGCATAGCAGATATCAGGTTCTCGTTTTCAACATCGCATTCATTAAGATTTCCACACTCGATGTGTAGGAAACCGCTTTCATTGCTTCTATCTCCTTTTGTGTTTCAAAACACAAAACCCTTAGATAGATGCATTCCGTATCTGAAAGGTAACGAACCTTTCTCGGAATTTTGCATGTTAAAACGAACCATAATCGTATAAGATATCTAGAGAAGTACAATGTTCTTTTCTTGAGATCCTAGATCTTAAGAACATGCTCTAACTTCTTCTTTATCTCATATATCGATTTTTCTAGACAACCATCATTTTATGTCTGACAACATTTTTACATTGTTACCAATGATAAAATGTTATCTACATAAAAACCTCCGAGAAAACACCACCTTGTTTCCATCACGTTTCCCATACACACGATTCGTCAATGCCTTTTGATGAATCCATCAAATGGACTTTCTCATCAATGCGCAAGTTCCACGAACTCAATGCTTTGTTCCAATCCATAGATGGATCAACTAAGCTTGTACTCTGAATGATCTTGTCTCTTAGCAATAATCCTTATTGCTTTCCAAGAAGGCACATTTAGATCTAGTACTGCCTTCATGTAGATCCAGGGATCGATTTCATGTATACTAGGTCCAGAGTCCGAAAACTCTCCTAGTGTTATGAATATCTCCGGTTGATCCACAACCTCCCACTACAACGGCATTCCGGTGTATAAACAGTAATAACAGTAGGTGCAGTTAGTGGTGTACCGCTACTCGGTTCGGCTGGTTCTAAGTCTTAATCTCTCTCTCTCATTTCAAAGTACTACGTTACTTTGGGCTTGTGGTTCATCTAATAGTCTTCCTCTAAGAACCGGGCGTTACAACTTATAACGTCCTTCTGGTTCATAGTACTATTGAACACACAACTTTTGTTCTTCCAGGATATTCTACAACCGCATTTGAATGCGCCGTTGTTTCCAGACATATCCATAGAACATAGGTAGTTCCGTATAACTCATGCCTTTACTATTTCTATAAGAGTTCCATTTCTCAATTTCCGACACACCGTTTATACACAAGAGTGTATGGTGTAGTCATTTGGGATCAAATCCCAATCTCTGATCAGTATGCCATGCATTCCTCAGACAGGCACTTGCCTCCGCGATCAAATCGCAGGCTACAAATGGATATACCTTGATGGTTCCCCACAATAGCTTTGTGTCCATTGACTTGTCAAAACACTTTGCTTTTGTGGCACATCAGGTATGCTATTCCATTTTTCGAGTAATCATAAAATGAAGTATTCGTACCTTATTGTCTGAGTAGACAAAGGTCTGCATACACCAGAGTTAATCAATTCTAATACTTGTCCGGATCTTATACCTTATATCCATAAAGGATTGCTTAGTCATGTTATCTTCCAAATCAGATTCTTAGGTCGGAAGGTCCACTCCTTCAACTTAATTGATCAAACTATCAATTTTCGACCTTTGAACTTCTTACTTGAATAAGCATGACTCCGCATAAGAATCCACAAGTAAAAATGATTTAATAAAGAAATCTCTTAAAAGTAAAACGAGTTATATAAAACAGTTCGTTGCACGTGGTGGACTCAGGATTCATCATTTATATATTGCTAGCTAATGTACCAGAATAGATAATATCATTATTTCTTCTTATAACCATCAGATGATTAAAAGAAATAAAATATCCATTCATTAGAAATCCAGAACAAAGTTCTTTCTAAAGGTACATAAAAGCAATAACTCAAAATGAAATCCTATATAATTGTCCTCCACTGCAACAGCTGCCTCCTCAACAGCATTGCCCATGTAGACTACAATTTCTTCTTTTCCAAGTCGTCGGGTTTCCTGGAACCCTCGCATTTAGAATGCGCATACCGTCAATGATGGAGTTATATTCTAAATGTCTAGTTTAGTGACAATATGGAACTCCTTATCTGTGTTTTATTATCTATTAATCAAACAGTCTGCATTTTGTTTACATACACTCTATGCCATAGTCCTAGATATATACGTTGTAGACAGTATGGCGTGAGGAGACACGCGGAAGATCATACTGTCGGTTACTCGTATATTATCGAACAGTAGCTCACGACTTAGATGGACAGGGACAATCCATCGGTACGTCGTTGTGTGACTGGTAGATAGTCGGTCTTGACTATCATGTCACACTCGTACACTTGGTGTATTGAGCAGGACCACGGGAGGGCGCTCGATTTATACTAATCGACGTAATCGAACCAGACCTCAGAATTACGGATATACGAATTCCTAATCCCTATATAATTATAGGTGCGTGTGTCCAATTCTCGGTTCTTTAACTTTCCAATGAGTGAGACTAATTGATTAGTCGAGATACTCGGTAAATTGGGAATCGGAATTGTACACACGGCATGCTATAGATTATAGACAGGAAACCGTGTCCCGTTTATCGGGTTGATGACGTCCCCGAGATGAGCTCATAAAGTTTATCATGTAAACCCTGCAGGTGGATTTGTTCCACATGATAATAAGGATGAGTGGTACTAGTCTCGGATAATAAGAAACGAATTAATTTAATTATTAGTAATTAAATAAATTCGTGGACGTTCGATATCTTAAACACGGGGAAAGTCGTATATGTAATTTCAGCGGATTTATTATTGTTGAAATAATATTAAAATTAATTTCGGGAATTCAATTATTATTTTATAGTGGAGTTAATAATAATTAAAATTGAAATCAATTAATTAAGGAATTGCTTTTACGTATTCCAAGTTAATTAATATTTCAATTTAGCCCTTAATTAATTTATCCTAAGGTCCCTAACGTAACTCTATATAAACCCCCTCCCTTACTCTCCTAAGACCTAACTTTCGCCGCAACTTTCAATTTTCATCAGAGAATAATTAATTGCTTAGCGCAATAATATTTTTCTCTGTGTAAAAAATAAAGTTAACGCAATTAAATTTTTATTCTCTCATTGAGAATAATCATACGCTGGTCTTGGAAAGGAGAGTACAGACGGGAGAACTCCAGCGGATCGTTGCCCACACAACGGTTGGAGACGGGATCTGAGGCATACGTTAGAAGCATCTAAGGTCTCAACAATCGACCGAGAAGGTATGAGATCGGAACTTTTAATTCCGCAATTATTCGATCTCAATTTATCTCGTTGAACATACATGAACGTAGATCGGTTCCCGTGGCTTGGATGTGATATTCTCGGACTGCTGGGAGGTTTCTGACCTCCGGCGTGGCATTCGGATCGAGAAAATCGCGTCGGAACAGCCGGAACGGGCGAACGGGGTCGCTGTTCGCAGCAGGCAGGCGCCCGCCTGAGGGGCAAGCGCCCGCTCGCGACAGGCAGCAGGCGCTCGCCTGGGCAGCAGGCGCTCGCTTGCCTTGCTGCGCGAGCGCTCGCCTGGTAGGCAAGCGGTCGCTTGCTCCGGGCAGATCGCGAGCCGCGGCTTCGGCTGCGGCGGACGCGCGATCTCTTGGGCGGGCGACCATGGCTGTCTAAGGGTGACCTCCAGAAATCGATTGGGGACGTCCGGATGTTCGATGGTTCGAACGGACGTGTCCCGGGTAGTCGATTTCCAACAAATGGTATCAGAGCAGGTTTGGTTTGTTCTTTGTATTGTTTGCGAGTTTTGTTTTGCAGGTTGTGATGGAGTAGTATACTTAATGTCTAGATTTGAGTATTCTGAACTCTGTATGCACTTTCATTTACCTATTTATAACAGACATTCATTTGCTTTTAATTATTGTTAATTAAATATATGCAAATTATAGTCCTGGATTTTATACGTTGTAGTTAGTATGGTGTGCATGGGCGCACAGAAGATCATACTATCGGTTACTCGTATTTAATCGAACAGTTGCTCACGACCTAGATGGACACGGACCAATCCATCGGTATAGTCGTTGTGTGAGAGAGAAAATAATTTATCTTAATTATTTTATCACACTTGTACACTTGGTGTATTGAGCGGATCGCTTGAGACTTATCAATTAGGATTGCTCTGTGATAATTGATTTAAGTCTCGGAGTATTTTATTCTTAATCCCTGAAACAATTGCGGGTGTGTATATTTAATATAAGTGACTTTGATTTTCCAAAGGAGTTAACCGATTTAATTATTGGGTTAATTACCGGTTAAGTTGGGTCACTATATTTTATATATGGCATGCCGTGAATTCTTGAAGGGACAGTGTATCCCGGAAGGGTTGATAATATCCCCGAGATGAGCTCATAAGGATTTATTATGTAAACCTCGCGAGTGGATTGATGGAGTTGTATTCTAAATGTCTAGTTTAGTGCAAATACGGAACTCCTTATCTATACCTTAGTTCGAGATATGATTCAAACATGATTGCATTTAATGCAATAGTCCTTGATGTATACGTTGTAGACTGTTGGAGTTGTGTACTTAATGTCTAGATTTAAGTAACGCAAACTCACGATCCATTGCCATTAATCTATTTAATTAAATAAACAATTATTTGCGTTTAATTATTTATAATTAAATATATGCAAATCATAGTCCTGGATTTTATACGTTGTAGTTAGTATGGTGCAAGCATGGGCGCACAGAAGATCATACTATCGGTTACTCGTATTTAATCGAACAGTTGCTCACGACCTAGATGGACACGGACCAATCCATCGGTATAGTCGTTGTGTGAGAGAGAAAATAATTTATCTTAATTATTTTATCACACTTGTACACTTGGTGTATTGAGCGGATCGTTGAGATTCATCGATTAGGATTGCCGGCGATAATCGATTCGAGTCTCAGTGTATTTTATTCTTAATCCCCGATATTATTGCGGGTGTGTATATTTAATATAAGTGACTTTGATTTACCAAAGGAATTAACCGATTTAATTATTGGGTTGATTACCGGTTAAGTTGGGTCACTATATTTCATATATGACATGCCGTGAATAATTGACCGGACAGTGTATCCCGGAAGGGTTGATAATATCCCCGAGATGAGTTCATAAGGAATTATTATGTAAACCCTGCAGGTGGATTCGTTCCGCATAATAATTAAGGTTGAATGGTACTAGTCTCGGATACAAGAGATGAATAAATTAATTAGCAATAAATTAATTTTATTCATGGATATTTATATCTTAAATACACGGAATAAATAATACTACCGGAGAAATATTATTTGATATAATATGGTTTAATATTGGGAGTGCAATTAATTTTATATAGTGGAAAATAGAATTAATTAATATTAATGGATTAATAGATTTGGGCTTGGGCTCAATTTAATCATTAATATTGGAAGTCCAATATTCCACCTCCTTATGATCCCCTACGTAGCCTAAAAAGCACTACATGGTCTTCTCTATTCTCATAACTTGAAGATCACAATTCTAGAGAGAGAAAGTAGAGAGGGAGATCCATGGAGTTCGGAAGATCGTCGCCCACCCGACGTTCGAGCTAGTGCAAGGAATACGTGGGAAGGTCTCAAGGTCTTCATAGATCTCGTTTCTCCGTACAACGAGAACAAAGGTAAAATCGTGAAATCCCCCTCGATGATTTTACATCTTAATTATCGTGAAAATATCGTGAACCAAGATCCGAGGGACGAACCCCATAAGTGAGATTGAACCGGGCGGTGGTGGTCGAACCACCGGACCGCCGGCGGCTCATGGATTCTCGCCCAAAGGGGCTGCCGGGCGTGAGCCTCGGCTGGAGCCGAGGGCTCGATCGAGGTGGACTCGATCCCCCCGGACGGCATCGCCGCGAGCTGCGGGAGTTCCCGCAGCGGGCACGCGGGCGATGCGGATCGCATCCGGGGCGTGCCTAGTGGGCTGCTGGGAGCAGCCCGTGCGTTCGTACGGGGACCCCATCCCCGTGAGCAGCGAGTCGAGGACTCGCTGCGGGGCTGCTACGAGCAGCCCCAGCGGTTGCTACGAGTAACCGCGAGCCCCACGCGGGGGCTCGGCTGGACGCACGCGGGGTTTCCCGCGTGTGGTGTTCGGTCGTGCCCCGGGTCACGTGGTATGTTCGTTGTTTCCGACTCGCAGGGGACTTCGGCTGGGGGCGGGCTGCGTGTCTTCGGGCGCGTAGTCTCCAAAGGTCGGACTTCTGCGGATGAGTCGGTGTTCGTGGTTTCTCCGGCGATCGGGATTTCGATTGGGTTGTCGGTTCCGCAATTTTTTTGACAATCCGGATATTCGATCTCCAATGGATTTCGGTCGGAATTAATTAGATAATTAATTTTAATTAATTTATTAATTCCGGGATATCGATTTCCAACAATTGGTATCAGAGCGTTGGTTTTCGTTCACGGTATTTTTCGATAAATTGTTCTACCTTGCAGGGTTTCCGACTATTATGGCTAGATTTAATTGTTTTAATTAATGTCATAATATTGTTCTTGATTATTAAACTCTCGGACATGTCGAGATTCGTTTTATGTGTGGTGAATGCTTGTAATAGTAAAAATTCGGGGGTTGACCGAATTTAGGATTTATTATTACGTTCTACTTTTTCCGGAAAATGTATAGGGTCGATTTCATGTATAGAATCGATACCGGATAATTGTAATTAAATTATGTAATTTATTTTACGTTGGATCGATGCCGAAACGACCGCCGGAGAAGACGTGTGACGAAGAAGACGAAGAGGACAAAATCCGGGGGGGTCGATCATCCCCATGATCGATCCCCATGAGGATCGATCGACCCCGGGCTGCCCTAGGGCTCTCGGCCACGCCGGCCACCAAGGGAGGTGGCGCGTGGGCCTAGGCCGGCGGCGGATGGTGGTAGTCGATGGTGGGGGTGGTGTGGGGTCTCCTAACCCATGCTACTCCTACCAAGATCCTACTTTCCTATTTGATTCGGTTTTCCTATTTGAGTGTTCTTAATTTTAGGAACTCTCATGGAATAGGAAAAGAATTAATTTGGAATTAATTTATTTTTCCTATTTAATTATTCCTTTATGGAATTTTTAATGGATTAGGAAAATAATTAATTTGGAAAGTTTTGAAAGTCCTTAATTAATTTTTCCTATTTAATTATTCCTTTATGGAATTTTTAATAGATTAGGAAAGGAATTAATTTGGAAGGATTAGGAGTCCTAATTTATTTTATTTCCTTATTCTATTATAGAAGTCTTCTAGAATATTCCGAGTTTGACTTGGATGGGATTCTAGAGATTTAATAGAATTAGATAGGAAAATAAAAATAGATAAAAATATTAATAATATTTAATTTTATTTTTGATATATTCGATTGACTTAATTTTCGAATTAAGTAACTTTTGGATTAATTGAAAATAAATAGATTTAAATATTGGGATTAATATTCTCGTCACATGGAGCATTCAAGAACGAAGACTGAAGACTAGAAGATGCGTACGGGGATGCGATAAAGCCATTATAGTCGGAAAATAATATTCTAGTATTATTTTGACTATGTGATAATATTCTACGTGCTTTATTACATGTATGCATGCTTATGTGTATTTAATTATGCATTAGATAGCGTATCCCTTTATTGTAAAAAGCTAAGTGGGAGAGGGTATGGAAACATATCCATGGTCTCCATTGCTGTTCTCTTGGTGACTTTTATGGACTTTTGAAGTTCGTATAGACAAGTCATTGGAGGAGAATTCTTGTAATTCCTTTTACGAGAAACATTGATTAAGTTTATCAAACAATGCCTAATTTGTCTTTCTGAAACTGATTTCAAGTCGACTCATTCTCACCCCGGGGAGTGGAATGGAGCCAAAGCCACTTGGTCATGTCGAGGACACAAATTAGAGACCTTCGTACCATCCTTTTGAAGGTGGATCGATTGTCTGCCCGGCTCCCTCATTTATGAGAGATAGGGTCGTTCGCATGGTGAATCACTGGTTAGAAATTTCGAGTTTCACTTATGATTCTCCGCGTCTTGATTTACAAGATTGAATGATTCATGTAATTGGGAGTCAATTGTAAAAGTCTTTTGGTGTAGTAAACGTCCACACTATCGTGGCTTGCTGCATTGAATGGGATTTTGGAACGATTGATGTAGACAGTTATAGAAGGGAGTAAAGGAGCATATGTTAACGTAAACGTCCACACTATCGTGGCTTGCGGTGAATATGCGTGTCCCAAACAATCTTCTTAGATACTGAGTAATGGTTTACACTTAGGTACGCTTCTTAGTATTCTTCCCATCGAAGTAATGCTAATGATGATGTACGACCGAAGGTAATCTAATTGCTAAATCATTTGGATAGGTAAACGTCCACACTATCGTGGCTTGCCATATCTGATGGGATTTTAGATGCGATTAGTGGTTTAATGATATTATTTGAGGGAGATAATATCGGAGATTAAATCGATTGTTTGTTGTTATATGTGCTCATAGATTAGGATATGGCTTTGAACCCACTTTATGTGATACGTAAGGATTTTAAACTCATTGGTCCCTGAATGTAATGATTGGAATAGAGATCTAGACATTACCCAAACTGTTGAAGAGTACAAGTTTGTACTCAGTGAGCTTTGTCCTCCCGAACCTACAAATGTCTTAACTGATGAGGAAAGGACTGATTTTGATATCATGTTCAAACTCAAGGAGATGTTTAGACATGGTGTAGAGGCTAGACAAGAGGCGATGAGGATACTCATAAAGGCCAGTCGATTCGAGGAAACGCTTAAACACGTTTTTGAGATGATCGACCTTTTAGACGAGTTGAGACGGAACTCGCAAGCTCTTGTAGCTAATGCCAAAGGTTTCGAGCCTATGGGCAAAATCGGGGGAAAGGAAAAGCAAGCAAAGAAACCCAGTGGTCCTAAGTTTCTTGGACCACGAGATGGGACGAGAAAGCCAAGAGGCAAGTGTTCTCGATGCAAACAGTCTGGGTACTGGAAGTCTGATTATCCTCTCAAACAAAGTACGAAATTTTCTTTAGTCGTAAAACATAGTCAGTGGTATTATCTACCGGAACCTGGTGTGTAGATATGGAACCACTGACAGTATGTGCATTTTAAATGCAAGGGTTCCAGGAAACCCGACGACTTGGAGAAGAAGAAATCGTAGTCTACATGGGCAATGCTGTAGAGGAGACAGCAGTTGCAATGGAGGACATTTTATAGGATTTCATTTTGGATTATTGCTTTTATGTACCTTTCATATTAGAAAGAACTTTGTTCTGGATTTCTAATGAATGGATATTTTATTTCTTTTAATCATTTGATGGTTATAAGAAGAAATAATAATATTTTGGTACATTAGCTAGCAATATATAAATGATGAATCCTGAGTCCACCACGATGCAACGAACCGTAGTATGAAACTCATTTTACTAATAAGAGATTTCTTTATCAATTATACTTGTGGATTCTTATGCTGAGTCATGTTTATTCAAATAAGAAGTTCAAAGGTCGAAAATTGATATTTGATCAATTAAGTTGAAGGAGTGGACCTTCCGACCTAAGAATCTAATTTGGAAGATAGTATGACTAAGCAATCCTTTATGGATATAAGATGTAAGATCCGGACAAGTATAAGAATTGATTGACTCTGATGTATGCAGACCTATGCCTACTCAGACAATAAGGTACGAGTACTTCATCTGATAATTACTCGAGAAATAGATAAGAATACCTGATGTGCCACAAAAGCAAGTGTTTTGACAAGTCAATGGACACAAAGCTATTGAGGGGAACCATCATGGTATATCCATTGAAAGCCTGCGATCTAATCGCGGAGGCAAGTGCCTGTCTGAGGAATGCATGGCATACTGATCAGAGATTGGGATTTGATCCCAAATGACTACACCATACACACTTGTGTAGAAATGGTGTGTCGGAAATAAGAAGTGGAACTCTTATAGAAATAGTAAAATCATGAGTTATACGGAACTACCTGTGTTCTATGGATATGTCTGGAAACAACGGCGCATTCAAATGCGGTTGTAGAATATCCTAGAAGAACAAAAGATGTGTGTTCAAATAGTTCTATGAACCAGAAGGACGTTATAAGTTCTAACGCCTGGTTCTTAGAGGAAGACTGTTAGATGAACCACATGTTGGAGTTGTGTACTTAATGTCTAGATTTAAGTACCGGTAAACTCCCGGTCATAGCATTTAACCTATTTAATTAATAAACAATTATTTGCTATTAATTATTATTAATTAATTATGCAAAATATAGTCCTGGATTTTATACGTTGTAGTTAGTATGGTGCTGCATGGGCGCACAGAAGATCATACTATCGGTTACTCGTATTTAATCGAACAGTTGCTCACGACCTAGATGGACACGGACCAATCCATCGGTATAGTCGTTGTGTGAGAGAGAAAATAATTTATCTTAATTATTTTATCACACTTGTACACTTGGTGTATTGGGCGGATCAGCTTGAGATTTATTGATTAGGATTGCCTTGGATAATCAATTTAAATCTCGGAGTATTTTATTCTTAATCCCCGATATTATTGCGGGTGTGTATATTTAATAATAGAGGCTTTGATTTTCCAAAGGAATTAACCGATTTAATTATTGGGTTAATTACCGGTAAAGTTGGGTCGCTATATTTTATATATGACATGCCGTGAATAATTGACGGGAAAGTGTATCCCGGAAGGGTTGATAATATCCCCGAGATGAGTTCATAAGGAATTATTGTGTAAACCTCATGAGTGGATTCGTTCCGCACAATAATAAAGGTTGAACGGTACTAGTCTCGGATATAAGATATGAATATTATTTATTGAGCAATAAATAAATTTATTCATGGATATTTAAATCTTAAATACACGGAATAAATAATACTAAGATGGAGAAATATTATTTGATATAATATGGAATAATATTGGGAGTGCAATTTTATTTATATAGTGGAAAATAAATAAAATTAATATTGATAAGAATTAATAGATTTGGGTTGGACCCAATTTAATTTTCAATATTGAAGCCCAATATTTATTCTCCTTATGATCCCCTACGTAGCCTATATAAGCACTACATGGTCTTCACTTTTAAGTGAGAATTAATTAACCTACGGAATTCATAAAGTCTTGAGAGTGAGGAAGATCCATAAGAGTTCGATAGCTCGTCGCCCACCCGACGTTCGAACGGAAGTGCAAGGAATACGCGGGAAGATCACGAGGTCATCAACGATTCGTTTCTCCGTACAACGAATCAAGGTAATAATCGAGAAACCCCTTCTTTGATTATGTGCGTTGAATAATTGTGATATATACATGAACGTGCGATCCGGGAAAACGACGAACCTCGGGGACGGGGATTCGAGATCCCCGGCGAGGATCGAAGGGGCGGCCGAACCCTAGGGTTCGGACCGCCGCGACGCGCGACAAGGGGACGAGCCCCGGCTGGACGCCAGGGCATGGGATCGACTTCGGTCGATCCCCGGGGTGCCACGGGCTGGTGCCATGGCGGACCCCAGCCCCCTCGTCGGAGGCGCGTGACGCGAAGCCCTCGGCTGGAGCCGAGGGGCGATCGAGCCCGTGAGCTCGATCGCGGGTCGCTGCGGGGATAACCCGCAGCCGCCTCGTGCGCGCTACGGGGAATCCCGTAGCGGATGCGCACGGGGCTGACCCCGTGCGAGCAGCGAGTCATCGCGACTCGCTGCGGGGCTGCTACGAGCAGCACCGGGGATCGCTACGAGCGATCCCAGCGATCGTCGAGGACGATCGCGAGCCCCTCGCGGGGGCTCGGCTGGGTGCACGCGGTCTTCGGACCTCGCTGGGCATTCGGTCGGGCCCCGGCTCGTGAGGTGGTTCGCGTTCGTGGATCCGACTCGCGGGAGAAAATCGGCTGGGGGCGGGCTGCGTGTCTTCGGGCGCGTAGTCTCCAAAGGTCGGACTCCTGCGGATGAGTCGGGATTCAATCTTCGGTGATCGAGGGTTTTTGATCGGGTTATCGGTTCCGCAATTTTGATAGCCCGGGACATCGAATCCAAGCAATTGGTATCAGAGCGTTTGGTTTCGTGTTCATGTATATGTTCGATTATTGTTCTACCTTGCAGGATTTCCGGCTATCATGGTTGGATTTAATTAATTGTTTTTTTTTAATTAATTATCATGATTATTAAACTCTCGGACATGTCGAGATTCGTTTTTGTGTGGTTGAATGTTTGTAATAGTAAAAATTCGGGGGTTGACCGAATTTAGGATTTATTATTACGCACTTTATTTTCCGGAAAATGTATAGGGTCGATTTCATGTATAGAATCGATACCGGAATTGTAATTTAAATTTTGTAATTTTAATTACGTTGGTTCGATGATGAGACGATTGCCGGAAGACGAAGAAATGACGAGAAGACAAGGGCTTGGGATCGATCACATGATGGTGATCGACCCATAGCCTAGCCGGCGTGGCTAGGCGGCGGCGGCACTCCTCCCCGAGTGGCCGGCCGATCCATCAAAGTGGGGATGGCGTGGGATCTCCCAATCCCATGCTATTCCTACAAAAATTTACTTTCCCAATTAATTCGGATTTTTCCTATTTGAGTACTTTCCTTTTGGAAACTCTCATGGATTAGGAAAAGAATTAATTTAAATTAATTTTGTTTTCTATTGATTTATTTCCTTCATGGAAATATTCATAGATTAGAAATTTAATTAACTTAGTACTAAATTTATTTTTCCTATTTGATTATTCCTACTCATGGGAATATTCATGGATTAGGAATAAAAATAAATTTGGAAAGTAGTAGTCCTAATTTATTTATTTTATTTCCTTGTTCTATTATAGATATCTTCTAGAATATTCCAAGTTCTACTTGGATAGATTATTCTAAAGATTTAATAAGAACTAGATAGGAAAATAAATAAATAAAAATATTAATAATATTTAATTTTATTTTTGATATATTCAATTGACTTAATTTTCGAATTAAGTAACTTTTGGATTAATTGAAAATAAATAGATTTAAATATTAGAAATTAATATTCTCGTCACATGGAGCATTCAAGAAACGAAGACTGAAGACTAGAGGATGCATATGAAGATAAAGCCATGATAGTCGGGAAAATAATTCTCTAGCATTATTTTGACTATGTGATCTATGTGCTTTATTGCTTTCATGCATGCTATATGTGTTTATTTTATGCACTAGATAGCGTATCCCTTTATCGTAAAAAGCTAAGTGGGAGAGGGGATGGAAACATTCCCATGGTCTCCATCACTGTTCTCTTGGTGACTTTTATGGACTTTCGAAGTTCATATAGACAAGTCATTGGAGGAGAATTCTTGTAATTCCTCTTACAAGAAACATTGATCAAGTTTATCAAACAATGCCTCATTTGTCTTTCTGAAACTGACTTCAAGTCGACTCATTCACACCCCGGGGAGTGGAATGGATCCAGAGCCACTTGGTCATGTGGATGACACAAATTAGAGACTTTCGTGCCATTCTTTTATAGGTGGGTCGTTTGTCTGCTCGGCTCCCTCATTTATGAGAGATAGGGTCGCTCGCATGGTGAATCACTGGTTAGAAACTTCGAGTTTCACTTATGATTCTCCGAGTCTTGATTTACGAAATCGAATGGATCTTGTAATTGGGAGTCAATTATAAAAGTCTCTTAGTGCAGTAAACGTCCACACCACGTGGCTTGCTATGCTAACGGATTTTGGATTAATTGATGTAGACAGTTATAAGTAATTGTGAAGAGTTGTGAAATTGTCGTAAACGTCCACACCACGTGGCTTGCGGTGACGTAGCGATTCCAAGCGATGTACTTTAGTACTGAGTGATGGTTTACACTTAGATACGCGTCATAGTATTCTTCCCCACGAAGTTACGCTATGACTGATGTATGACCGAAGAAAAACTAATTGCTAAATCATTTGGGTGGGTAAACGTCCACACCACGTGGCTTGCTTTACCTGATGGGATTTTAGACGCAATTAGTAATTTAATGATATTATTTGAGGGAGATAATATCGGACATTAAATTGATTGTTTGTTTACATGTGCTTATAGGTTTAGAGAATAGCTATGAATCCACTTTCTGTGATACTCAAGGAACATAAACTCACTGGTCCCAATTACATTGATTGGAAGAGAAATTTGGACATTGTCCTGACTGCTGAAGAGTACAAGTTTGTACTCTCTGATAAATGCCCTGCTGAGCCCACGGCTGCCTCATTTGATGAGGAAAAGGCAACATATCGGAAGTGGAAAAAGGCTGATGAAATGGCTAGGTGCTATATTTTGGCTTCCATGTCAAATGTACTCCAAACCCAACATGAGCCGATGGACACTGCCCGGGATATGATGACCAACCTCAAGGAGATGTTTGGGGAGCAGGATCGTGCGGCAAGGCAAGAAGCCATGAGAGTCCTTATGTCGACTACTCAGTCTGAAGGAACGCCCGTTGGGGAGCACGTTCTTAAGATGATGAGTTTGTTGAATGAACTTGAGGTCCTAGGAGCATCCATTGATGATGAGACGCAAGTCGATATCATACTCCAGTCTCTGACCCCTAAGTTTGAGCAGTTTCGTATGAGCTATAATATGGGTAAACTATCTTATACTCTTGCGCAACTCCTGACTGAACTGAAGGCGGCAGAGGGGATCTACAAGAAGGGCAAGTCTCAAGCGCTTGTGGCTACCAAGTCCAAAAGCTTGAAAGCTATTGGAGGTAGGGGCAAGAAAAGGAAGCAAGCCATAAAACCCAGTGGTGCCAAGAGGAATGGACCACGAGTGGGGGCTAGTAAGCCAAAGGGCTTGTGCTTCCGATGCAAGAAGTCTGGACACTGGAAGTCTGAATGTCCTCTCAGAGGTACGAATTTTTCTTTAGTCGTAAAAACATAGTCAGCGGTATTATCTACCAGAATTATGGTGTGTAGATATGGAACCACTGACGGTATGTGCATTTCTTTAAATGCAGGGGTTCCAGAAAACCCGGCGACTTAGAGAAGAAGAATTCGAGTCTACATGGGCGAAGCTGTTGGGGTAGCAGCGGTTGCAGTGGAAGACATTTATCTGTTTTAAGTTTTCATTTCAGTTATTGCTTATGTACCCCTTATTTTGAAAAAGAACTTCGTTCTGGTTTTCTTTATTAATGGATATTTTATTTCTTTAATCATTGGATGGTTTGGATAAGAAATAATGGTGATATCTATTATGGTACATTAGATAGCAATATATGAATGATGAATCCTTAGTCTACCACGATGCAACAAACCGTTATGTATAACTTGTTTTACTTATTAGATGTATTTCTCTCATTAATCATTATACTTGTGAATTCTTGAACTTGGTAGTATCTGTTCAAAAGGGATTCAAAAGGTCGAAATTGATTTGATCAATTATAGTTGGAGGAATGGACCTCCCGACCTAAGAATCGATCTTGAAAGATGATACAACTGAGTTAACCTTTCTGGATAAAGAATGGAATTCGGACAAGTATAGAAAATGATTGATGATTAATGCGGTATGTGATGATACGAGTCGTTCTTCCAAGAATGCTCGAAGATGGATTGGACTACTTGCTGTGCCATAAATGCGGAGTGTTTTTTTAACACAAAGCCATTATGGGGATCCTTCAAAGTATATCCATTGGGAGCCTGCGACTTGTTCGCGGAGGCTATCACCTATCTAAATAACACATAGCATAAATCAAAGATTGAGATTAAATCTCAAACGACTGCACCATACACTGATGTGTGGATATGGTGTGTCAGAAATGAGAAATGGAATTCTAATAGTAAAAGAACAAGTTTGTTCGGAACTACCTATGTTCTATGGATATTTCTGGATACAACAACACATTCTATGTGGTTGTAGAAATGTCCTAGAAGAACAAGTAATTGTATGTTCAATAGTACTACGAACCAGAAGGGTGTCCTCGCCCGGTTCTTAGAGGAAGACTATTAGATGAACTACAATGCCCTAACTGACAAAGTACTTCAAGATGAGGAAAGGAAAGACTGAGAACCAGCCTAACCGAGTAGCGATACACCACTAACTGCACCTAATGTTATTACTGTTATACACCGGAACACCATTGCAGTGGGAGGTTGTTAACCAACCGGAGATGTTCATAAGACTGGAGGAGTTTTAAACTCTGGATCTAGTATACATGAAATCGATCCCTAGTTCTGCATAGGAACTTGCGAATTGATGAGATAGTCCATTCTATGGATTCATCAAAAGGCAAGGAGAGGTGTGTTAGAGACGTAATGGAAACAAAGGTGGTGTTTCTCGGAATTTTGTGTAGATAACACTTCATCATTGGCAACAATGTAAAAGTGTTGTCAGACATAAAATAGAGGTTGTCTAAATAAATCGAGATGTAAGATTAAGAAGAAGTTGGATCATGTTCTTAGAAATCTTTCGATTTCTGGAAAAGAACATTTGTGCTTCTCTTTAGATATCTTATACGATTATGGTTTGTTTTAAACATGCACAATTCTGAGAAAGGTTATTGCCTTTCGGGAACAGAATGCATCTATCTAAGGTATGTGTCTTGAACACATGAAGAAGATAGATATAGACAAAGCAGTTATCTACACTTCGAGTGTAGAGGGCTTTGTAAATGCGGTGTTATAAAACAAGAACCTGATATATGCTATGCGGTTAGCGTAGTGGGAGGATATCAAAGTAATCTGGATAAGAAATATTCGAAAGCTGTAAAGTACTTGGAAGTACTGGATTACTGGCAAAACGAAATCTTCTTAGATTACAGTTTCTCAGATCAAAAATCGGAGAAAGACCAGTGTAAGTCGATATCAGGCTATGTGTTCACTTTTAGAAGAGGTGGAACCTAAGGATGAAAGAGTGATAAGCGTGTGCTTCTCGAACTCTATCATAAACCGAATAGCAGCCTCAGAGGCAGCGGAAGTTTTGGTTAGGTTCCGGGATGACCTCTGAACTTGGATATGATTCTTGGTTCACCAAAGGCTATGTAAATAGCGGTGCGTGGAGAACTGAAAGAAGTCATAAGTTCGAAAAGTGATGATAACACATAGAGCCAGTACCACCTGATACGAGTCATCGTCAGAGGGACGACGCAGTAGTCACCAAGATAACTTCAGAGCGGCAACCTAGATTGCTCATTCACATAATACTTCTGGGAAGTATAACTTAAGCACGTGATGAGTATGGGAGTCGGGAGTTTGGAAGAAATGACTAGACCTTAGTACAAGTGGGAGATTGTTGGAGTTGTGTACTTAATGTCTAGATTTAAGTACCGGTAAACTCCCGGTCATAGCATTTAACCTATTTAATTAATAAACAATTATTTGCTATTAATTATTATTAATTAATTATGCAAAATATAGTCCTGGATTTTATACGTTGTAGTTAGTATGGTGCTGCATGGGCGCACAGAAGATCATACTATCGGTTACTCGTATTTAATCGAACAGTTGCTCACGACCTAGATGGACACGGACCAATCCATCGGTATAGTCGTTGTGTGAGAGAGAAAATAATTTATCTTAATTATTTTATCACACTTGTACACTTGGTGTATTGGGCGGATCAGCTTGAGATTTATTGATTAGGATTGCCTTGGATAATCAATTTAAATCTCGGAGTATTTTATTCTTAATCCCCGATATTATTGCGGGTGTGTATATTTAATAATAGAGGCTTTGATTTTCCAAAGGAATTAACCGATTTAATTATTGGGTTAATTACCGGTAAAGTTGGGTCGCTATATTTTATATATGACATGCCGTGAATAATTGACGGGAAAGTGTATCCCGGAAGGGTTGATAATATCCCCGAGATGAGTTCATAAGGAATTATTGTGTAAACCTCACGAGTGGATTCGTTCCGCACAATAATAAAGGTTGAACGGTACTAGTCTCGGATATAAGATATGAATATTATTTATTGAGCAATAAATAAATTTATTCATGGATATTTAAATCTTAAATACACGGAATAAATAATACTAAGATGGAGAAATATTATTTGATATAATATGTAATAATATTGGGAGTGCAATTTTATTTATATAGTGGAAAATAAATAAAATTAATATTGATAAGAATTAATAGATTTGGGTTGGACCCAATTTAATTTTCAATATTGAAGCCCAATATTTATTCTCCTTATGATCCCCTACGTAGCCTATATAAGCACTACATGGTCTTCACTTTTAAGTGAGAATTAATTAACCTACGGAATTCATAAAGTCTTGAGAGTGAGGAAGATCCATAAGAGTTCGATAGCTCGTCGCCCACCCGACGTTCGAACGGAAGTGCAAGGAATACGCGGGAAGATCACGAGGTCATCAACGATTCGTTTCTCCGTACAACGAATCAAGGTAATAATCGAGAAACCCCTTCTTTGATTATGTGCGTTGAATAATTGTGATATATACATGAACGTGCGATCCGGGAAAACGACGAACCTCGGGGACGGGGATTCGAGATCCCCGGCGAGGATCGAAGGGGCGGCCGAACCCTAGGGTTCGGACCGCCGCGACGCGCGACAAGGGGACGAGCCCCGGCTGGACGCCGGGGCATGGGATCGACTTCGGTCGATCCCCGGGGTGCCACGGGCTGGTGCCGTGGCGGACCCCAGCCCCCTCGTCGGAGGCGCGTGACGCGAAGCCCTCGGCTGGAGCCGAGGGGCGATCGAGCCCGTGAGCTCGATCGCGGGTCGCTGCGGGGATAACTCGCAGCCGCCTCGTGCGCGCTACGGGGAATCCCGTAGCGGATGCGCACGGGGCTGACCCCGTGTGAGCAGCGAGTCATCGCGACTCGCTGCGGGGCTGCTACGAGCAGCCCCGGGGATCGCTACGAGCGATCCCAGCGATCGTCGAGGACGATCGCGAGCCCCTCGCGGGGGCTCGGCTGGGTGCACGCGGTCTTCGGACCTCGCTGGGCATTCGGTCGGGCCCCGGCTCGTGAGGTGGTTCGCGTTCGTGGATCCGACTCGCGGGAGAAAATCGGCTGGGGGCGGGCTGCGTGTCCTCGGGCGCGTAGTCTCCAAAGGTCGGACTCCTGCGGATGAGTCGGGATTCAATCTTCGGTGATCGAGGGTTTTTGATCGGGTTATCGGTTCCGCAATTTTGATAGCCCGGGACATCGAATCCAAGCACCACAAGCCCAAAGTGACGTAATACTTTGAAATGAGAGAGAAAGATTAAGACTTAGAACCATCCGAACCGAGTAGCGGTACACCACTAACTGCACCTACTGTTATTACTGTTTATACACCGGAACGCCATTGTAGTGGGAGGTTGTATAACAACCGGAGATATTCATAAAACTAGGTGAGTCTTCGGACTCTGGACCTAGTATACGTGAAATCGATCCCTAGATCTACATGAAGGCTGTTGGAATTCGATATCCCGGGTTATTAAAATTTGCGGAAACCAATAACCCGATCAAACCCTTCGCCGGAGATCACGTGAACGCCGACTCATCCGCCGGAGTCCAGCCTTTGGAGACCACGCACCCGAAGGCACGCGGCCCGCCCCCAGCCGAACCCCCGCGAGACGGGGTTCATGCGATCGCATGGATCGACCGCATCGTGCGATCGATCAGTTGGGGCTGCAGCGGCAGCCCCGCGGTGAGTCCGGCGACTCACCGCCGTCGGGGAGGGGGGCAGCTCGCCCAGCGAGCCGCGGCGGCACCAGCCGCCACCCCGCGATCGAACCTAGGGTTCGATCGCACCCCGGCGTCCAGCCGGGGTTCTCCTCGATCGCGCATCCCCGGCGTCCAGCCGGGGTGCTCTTGGTTCGATCCCCACGGGGTCCTCGAGCCGCGGCGGTCCGGTGGCTTTGCCACCACCGCCCGGTTCGACCTCGTTCCGGGGTTCGTCCTCGGATCTTGGTTCTACGGTATTTTCAATATATAATCGAATAAAATCATCAAGGGTGTTTAACGATTTTACCTTCGATTCGTTGTTCGGAGAAACGAGATCAATCGATGACCTTGAGATCTTCCCACGTATTCCTTGCACTAGCTCGAACGTCGGGTGGGCGACGATCTTCCGAACTCCATGGATCTCCCTCTCTACTTTCTCTCTCTAGAATTGTGATCTTCAAGTTATTAGAATAGAGAAGACCATGTAGTGCTTTTATAGGCTACGTAGGGGATCTTAAGGAGGTGGAATATTGGGCTTCCAATATTGAAGATTAAATTGAGCCCAATGCTCAAGTCCATTAATCCTTATCAATATTAATTAATTCTATTTTCCACTATATAAAATTAATTGCACTCCCAATATTAAACCATATTATATCAAATAATATTTCTCCGGTAGTATTATTTATTCCGTGTATTTAAGATATAAATATCCATGAATAAAATTAATTTATTGCTAATTAATTTATTCATCTCTTATATCCGAGACTAGTACCATTCAACCTTAATTATTATGCGGAACGAATCCACCTGCAGGGTTTACATAATAATTCCTTATGAACTCATCTCGGGGATATTATCAACCCTTCCGGGATACACTGTCCGGTCAATTATTCACGGCATGTCATATATGAAATATAGTGACCCAACTTAACCGGTAATCAACCCAATAATTAAATCGGTTAATTCCTTTGGTAAATCAAAGTCACTTATACTAAATATACACACCCGCAATAATATCGGGGATTAAGAATAAAATACACTGAGACTCGAATCGATTATCGCCGGCAATCCTAATCGATGAATCTCAACGATCCGCTCAATACACCAAGTGTACAAGTGTGATGAAATAATTAAGATAAATTATTTTCTCTCTCACACAACGACTATACCGATGGATTGGTCCGTGTCCATCTAGGTCGTGAGCTACTGTTCGATTAAATACGAGTAACCGATAGTATGATCTTCTGTGCGCCCATGCTTGCACCATACTAACTACAACGTATAAAATCCAGGACTATGATTTGCATATATTTAATTATAAATAATTAAATGCAAATAATTGTTTATTTAATTAAATAGATTAATGGCAATGGATCGTGAGTTTGCGTTACTTAAATCTAGACATTAAGTACACAACTCCAACAATCTCCCACTTGTACTAAGGTCTAGTCATTTCCTCCAAACTCCCGACTCCCATACTCATCACGTGCTTAAGTTGTACTTCCAAGAAGTACTATGTGAATGAGCACTCTAGGTTGCCGCTCTGAAGTTATCTTGGTGACTACAGCGTCGTCTCCCTCGACGATGACTCGTATCAGGTGGTACTTGCACTATGTGTTATCTTACACTTATGGACTAGTGATTTCTTACCATTTGCCATTGCACCGCTATTTACATAGCCTTTGGCAAATTAAGAATCACATCTAAGTCCCAGAGATTATCCCGGAGTTATACCAAAACTTCCGCTGCCTCTGAGGCTGCTATTTGGTTACCCATGGCAGAGTCCGAAAAGCATCGTGCTTATCACTCTTCCATGTTAAAACTCCTTCTCCTTTAATAGTGAAACACATAGCCTGATATCGACTTACACCGGTCCTCATTCGATTAGAAATCTAAGAGAATGTAATCCAAAGGAAATGTTCGTCTGCTTCGTAGTCTAGAACAGTACTTCAAAAGTACTTTTACAGCAGTCGAATATTCCTTTCCAGGATTACCTTGATATCCTCCCACTATGCTAACCGCATAGCCGATATCAGGTTCTTGTTTTCAACATTGCATTTATTAAGCTTTCCACACTCAATGTGTAGGAAACCGCTTTCATTGCTTCAATCTCCTTTTGTGTTCCAAAACACATATCCTTAGATAGATGCATTCCGTCTCTGAAAGGTAACGAACCTTTCTCGGAATTTTGCATGTTAAAACGAACCATAATCATATATATGTAAGATGTCCAGGAGAAGTACAATGTTCTTTTCTTGAGATCCTAGATCTTAAGAACATGCTCTAACTTCTTCTTCATCTCATATATCGATTTTTCTAGACAACCATCATTTTATGTCTGACAACATCTTTACTTTGTTACCCATGATAAAATGCCATCTACATAAAACCTCCGAGAAACACCACCTTGTTTCCATCACGTTTCCCATACACACGATTCGTCTATGCTTTTGATGAATCCATAAAATGGACTATCTCATCAATTTGCAAGTACCACGAACTCAATGCTTTGCTTCAATCCATAAATGGATCAACTAAGCTTGTACTCTAAATGATCTCGCCTCTTAGCAATAATCCTTATTGCTCTCCAAGAAGGCACATTTAGATCTAGTACGGCCTTCATGTAGATCTAGGGATCGATTTCATGTATACTAGGTCCAGAGTCCGAAGACTCTCCTAGTCCTATGAATATCTCCGGTTGTCCCACAACCTCCCACTACAATGGCGTTTCGGTGTATAAACAGTGATAACAGTAGGTGCAGTTAGTGGTGTACCGCTACTCGGTTTGGCTGGTTCTAAGTCTTTAATCTTTCTCTTCTCATTTCAAAGTATTACGTCACTTTGGGCTTGTGGTTCATCTAATAGTCTTCCTCTAAGAACCGGGCGTTAGAACTTATAACGTCCTTATGGTTCATAGTACTATTGAACACACATCTTTTGTTCTTCTAGGATATTCTACAACCGCATTGAATGCGCCGTTGTTTCCAGACATATCCATAGAACACAGGTAGTTCCGTATAACTCATGCTTTTACTATTTCTATAAGAGTTCCACTTCTTATTCCCGACACACCATTTCTACACAAGAGTGTATGGTGTAGTCATTTGGGATCAAATCCCAATCTCTGATCAGTATGCCATGCATTCCTCAGACAGGCACTTGCCTCCGCGATTAGATCGCAGGCTTTTAATGGATATACCATGATGGTTCCCCACAATAGCTTTGTGTCCATTGACTTGTCAAAACACTTGCTTTTGTGGCACATCAGGTATTCTAATCCATTTCTCGAGTAATCATCAAATGAAGTACTCGTACCTTATTGTCTGAGTAGACATAGGTCTGCATACATCATAGTCAATAAATTCTTATACTTGTCCGGACCTTACATCTTATATCCATAAAGGATTGCTTAGTCATATTATCTTTCAAATTAGATTCTTAGGTCGGAAGGTCCACTCCTTCAACTTAATTGATCAAAATATCAATTTTCGACCCTTGAACTTCTTATTTGAATAAACATGACTCAGCATAAGAATCCACAAGTATAATTGATAAAGAAATCTCTTATTAGTAAAACGAGTTTCATACTACGGTTCGTTGCATCATGGTGGACTCAGAATTCATCATTTATATATTGCTAGCTAATGTACCAGAATAGATAATATCATTATTTCTTCTTATAACCATCAAATGATTAATAGAAATAAAATATCCTTTTATTAGAAATCCAGAACTAAGTTCTTTCTAATATGAAATGTACATAAAAGCAATAACCCAAAATGAAATCCTATAAAATGTCCTCCATTGCAACTGTTGTCTCCTCTACAGCATTGCCCATGTAGACTACGATTTCTTCTTCTCCAAGTCGTCGGGTTTCCTGGAACCCTTGCATTTAAAATGCACATACTGTCAGTGGTTTCATATCTACACACCAGGTTCCGGTAGATAATACCACTGACTATGTTTTACGACTAAAGAAAATTTCGTACTTTCTTTGAGAGGATAATCAGACTTCCAGTACCCAGACTGTTTGCATCGAGAACACTTGCCTCTTGTCTTTCTCGTCCCATCTCGTGGTCCAAGAAACATAGGACCACTGGGTTTCTTTGCTTGCTTTTCCTTTCCCCGGATTTTGCCCTTAGGCTCGAAACCTTTGGCATTAGCTACAAGAGCTTGCGATTTCCGTCTCAACTCGTCTAAAAGGTAGATCATCTCAAAAACGTGTTTAAGCGTTTCCTCGAATCGACTGGCCTTTATGAGTATCCTCATCGCCTCTTGTCTAGCCTCTACACCATGTCTAAACATCTCCTTGAGTTTGAACATGATATCAAAATCAGTCCTTTCCTCATCAGTTAAGACATTTGTAGGTTCGGGAGGACAAAGCTCACTGAGTACAAACTTGTACTCTTCAACAGTTTGGGTAATGTCTAGATCTCTATTCCAATCATTACATTCAGGGACCAATGAGTTTAAAATCCTTACGTATCACATAAAGTGGGTTCAAAGCCATATCCTAATCTATGAGCACATATAACAACAAACAATCGATTTAATCTCCGATATTATCTCCCTCAAATAATATCATTAAACCACTAATCGCATCTAAAATCCTATCAGATATGGCAAGCCACGATAGTGTGGACGTTTACCTATCCAAATGATTTAGCAATTAGATTTCCTTCGGTCGTACATCATCATTAGCGTTACTTCGATGGGAAGAATACTAAGAAGCGTACCTAAGTGTAAACCATTACTCAGTATCTAAGAAGATTGTTTGGGACACGCATATTCACCGCAAGCCACGATAGTGTGGACGTTTACGTTAACATACGCTCCTTTACTCCCTTCTATAACTGTCTACATCAATCGTTCCAAAATCCCATTCAATGCAGCAAGCCACGATAGTGTGGACGTTTACTACACCAAAAGACTTTTACAATTGACTCCCAATTACATGAATCATTCAATCTTGTAAATCAAGACGCGGAGAATCATAAGTGAAACTCGAAGTTTCTAACCAGTGATTCACCATGCGAACGACCCTATCTCTCATAAATGAGGGAGCCGAGCAGACAATCGATCCACCTTCAAAAGGATGGTACGAAGGTCTCTAATTTGTGTCCTCGACATGACCAAGTGGCTTTGGCTCCATTCCACTCCCCGGGGTGAGAATGAGTCGACTTGAAATCAGTTTCAGAAAGACAAATTAGGCATTGTTTGATAAACTTAATCAATGTTTCTCGTAAAAGGAATTACAAGAATTCTCCTCCAATGACTTGTCTATACGAACTTCAAAAGTCCATAAAAGTCACCAAGAGAACAGCAATGGAGACCATGGATATGTTTCCATACCCTCTCCCACTTAGCTTTTTACAATAAAGGGATACGCTATCTAATGCATAATTAAATACACATAAGCATGCATACATGTAATAAAGCACATAGAATATTATCACATAGTCAAAATAATACTAGAATATTATTTTCCGACTATTATGGCTTTACTCCATCTCCGTACGCATCTTCTAGTCTTCAGTCTTCGTTCTTGAATGCTCCATGTGACGAGAATATTAATCCCAATATTTAAATCTATTTATTTTCAATTCGAAAATTAAGTCAATCGAATATATCAAAAATAAAATTAAATATTATTAATATTTTTATTTATTTTTATTTTCCTATCTAATTCTATTAAATCTCTAGAATCCCATCCAAGTCAAACTTGAAATATTCTAGAAGACTTCTATAATAGAATAAGGAAATAAAATAAATTAGGACTCTTCTACTTTCCATAATTAATTAATTTCCATCTATTAAAAATTCCCAAGAATAGGAATAATCAAATAGGAAATAAATTAATTCCAATTTAATTCTTTTCCTATTCCATGAGAGTTCCTAAAAATAAGAACACTCAAATAGGAAAACCGAATCAAATAGGAAAGTCGGATTATGGTAGGAGTAGCGCGGGTTGGGAGTCCCCGCACCACCCCCACCACCATCGATCGATCACCAAGGGAAGGACCCGCCGCCACCACCCCAGCCGGCCAGCCACCACCCACCGGCGGCAGCCCACGGCCGAGGGGCGCGTCGCCCCTCCCACTTGATCGATCGTAGGGTCGATCATGGGGATGATCGGCCCTATGGTCCTTCGTCTTCTTCGTCACACTTCTTCGTCTTCCGGCGGTCGTTTCGGCATCGATCCAACGTAAATAAAATTACAAGAATTAAAATTACATTATCCGGTATCGATTCTATACATGAAATCGACCCTATACATTTTCCGGAAAAAGTAGAACGTAATAATAAATCCTAAATTCGGTCAACCCCCGAATTTTTACTATTACAAGCATTCACCACACATAAAACGAATCTCGACATGTCCGAGAGTTTAATAATCAAGAACAATATTATGACATTAATTAAAACAATTAAATCTAGCCATAATAGTCGGAAACCCTGCAAGGTAGAACAATTTATCGAAAAATACCATGAACTAAAACCAACGCTCTGATACCAATTGTTGGAATTCGATATCCCGGGTTATTAAAATTTGCGGAAACCAATAACCCGATCAAACCCTTCGCCGGAGATCACGTGAACGCCGACTCATCCGCCGGAGTCCAGCCTTTGGAGACCACGCACCCGAAGGCACGCGGCCCGCCCCCAGCCGAACCCCCGCGAGACGGGGTTCATGCGATCGCATGGATCGACCGCATCGTGCGATCGATCAGCTGGGGCTGCAGCGGCAGCCCCGCGGTGAGTCCGGCGACTCACCGCCGTCGGGGAGGGGGGCAGCTCGCCCAGCGAGCCGCGGCGGCACCAGCCGCCACCCCGCGATCGAACCTAGGGTTCGATCGCACCCCGGCGTCCAGCCGGGGTTCTCCTCGATCGCGCATCCCCGGCGTCCAGCCGGGGTGCTCTTGGTTCGATCCCCATGGGGTCCTCGAGCCGCGGCGGTCCGGTGGCTTTGCCACCACCGCCCGGTTCGACCTCGTTCCGGGGTTCGTCCTCGAATCTTGGTTCTACGGTATTTTCAATATATAATCGAATAAAATCATCAAGGGTGTTTAACGATTTTACCTTCGATTCGTTGTTCGGAGAAACGAGATCAATCGATGACCTTGAGATCTTCCCACGTATTCCTTGCACTAGCTCGAACGTCGGGTGGGCGACGATCTTCCGAACTCCATGGATCTCCCTCTCTACTTTCTCTCTCTAGAATTGTGATCTTCAAGTTATTAGAATAGAGAAGACCATGTAGTGCTTTTATAGGCTACGTAAGGGATCTTAAGGAGGTGGAATATTGGGCTTCCAATATTGAAGATTAAATTGAGCCCAATGCTCAAGTCCATTAATCCTTATCAATATTAATTAATTCTATTTTCCACTATATAAAATTAATTGCACTCCCAATATTAAACCATATTATATCAAATAATATTTCTCCGGTAGTATTATTTATTCCGTGTATTTAAGATATAAATATCCATGAATAAAATAAATTTATTGCTAATTAATTTATTCATCTCTTATATCCGAGACTAGTACCATTCAACCTTAATTATTATGCGGAACGAATCCACCTGCAGGGTTTACATAATAATTCCTTATGAACTCATCTCGGGGATATTATCAACCCTTCCGGGATACACTGTCCGGTCAATTATTCACGGCATGTCATATATGAAATATAGTGACCCAACTTAACCGATAATCAACCCAATAATTAAATCGGTTAATTCCTTTGGTAAATCAAAGTCACTTATACTAAATATACACACCCGCAATAATATCGGGGATTAAGAATAAAATACACTGAGACTCGAATCGATTATCGCCGGCAATCCTAATCGATGAATCTCAACGATCCGCTCAATACACCAAGTGTACAAGTGTGATGAAATAATTAAGATAAATTATTTTCTCTCTCACACAACGACTATACCGATGGATTAGTCAGTGTCCATCTAGGTCGTGAGCTACTGTTCGATTAAATACGAGTAACCGATAGTATGATCTTCTGTGCGCCCATGCTTGCACCATACTAACTACAACGTATAAAATCCAGGACTATGATTTGCATATATTTAATTATAAATAATTAAATGCAAATAATTGTTTATTTAATTAAATAGATTAATGGCAATAGATCGTGAGTTTGCGTTACTTAAATCTAGACATTAAGTACACAACTCCAACAAAGGCAGTACTAGATCTAAATGTGCCTTCTTGGAGAGCAATAAGGATTATTGCTAAGAGGCGAGATCATTTAGAGTACAAGTTTAGTTGATCCATTTATGGATTGAAACAAAGCATTGAGTTCGTGGTACTTGCGAATTGATGAGATAGTCCATTTGATGGATTCATCAAAAGGCATTGACGAATCATGTGTATGGGAAACGTGATGGAAACAAAGTGGTGTTTCTCGGAGGTTTTATGTAGATAACATTTTATCATTGGTAACAATGTAAAGATGTTGTCAGACATAAAATGATGGTTGTCTAGAAAAATCGATATATGAGATGAAGAAGAAGTTAGAGCATGTTCTTAAGATCTAGGATCTCAAGAAAAGAACATTGTACTTCTCCTGGACATCTTACATATATATGATTATGGTTCGTTTTAACATGCAAGATTCCGAGAAAGGTTCGTTACCTTTCAGAAACGGAATGCATCTATCTAAGGATATGTGTTTTGGAACACAAAAGGAGATAGAAGCAATGAAAGCAGTTTCCTACACTTTGAGTGTGGAAAGCTTAATAAATGCAATGTTGGAAACAAGAACCTGATATCGGCTATGCGGTGAGCATAGTGGGAGGATATCAAGGTAATCCTGAAAAGGAATATTCGACTGCTGTAAAAGTACTTTCGAAGTACTATTCTAGACTACGAAGCAGACGAGTTTTTCCTTTGGATTACATTCTCTTAGATTTCTAATCGAATGAGGACCAGTGTAAGTCGATATCAGGCTATGTGTTTCACTATTGAAGGAGAAGGAGTTTTAACATGGAAGAGTGATAAGCACGATGCTTTTCGGACTCTGCCATGGGTAACCAAATAGCGGCCTCAGAGGCAGCGGAAGTTTTGGTATAACTCCGGGATAATCTCTGGGACTTAGATGTGATTCTTAATTTTCCAAAGGCTATGTAAATAGCGGTGCGATGGCAAATGGTAAGAAATCACGAGTCCATAAGTGTAAGATAACACATAGTGCAAGTACCACCTGATACGAGTCATCGTCGAGGGAGACGACGCTGTAGTCACCAAGATAACTTCAGAGCGGCAACCTAGAGTGCTCATTCACATAGTACTTCTTGGAAGTACAACTTAAGCACGTGATGAGTATGGGAGTCGGGAGTTTGGAGGAAATGACTAGACCTTAGTACAAGTGGGAGATTGTTGGAGTTGTGTACTTAATGTCTAGATTTAAGTAACGCAAACTCACGATCCATTGCCATTAATCTATTTAATTAAATAAACAATTATTTGCGTTTAATTATTTATAATTAAATATATGCAAATCATAGTCCTGGATTTTATACGTTGTAGTTAGTATGGTGCAAGCATGGGCGCACAGAAGATCATACTATCGGTTACTCGTATTTAATCGAACAGTTGCTCACGACCTAGATGGACACGGACCAATCCATCGGTATAGTCGTTGTGTGAGAGAGAAAATAATTTATCTTAATTATTTTATCACACTTGTACACTTGGTGTATTGAGCGGATCGTTGAGATTCATCGATTAGGATTGCCGGCGATAATCGATTCGAGTCTCAGTGTATTTTATTCTTAATCCCCGATATTATTGCGGGTGTGTATATTTAATATAAGTGACTTTGATTTACCAAAGGAATTAACCGATTTAATTATTGGGTTGATTACCGGTTAAGTTGGGTCACTATATTTCATATATGACATGCCGTGAATAATTGACCGGACAGTGTATCCCGGAAGGGTTGATAATATCCCCGAGATGAGTTCATAAGGAATTATTATGTAAACCCTGCAGGTGGATTCGTTCCGCATAATAATTAAGGTTGAATGGTACTAGTCTCGGATACAAGAGATGAATAAATTAATTAGCAATAAATTAATTTTATTCATGGATATTTATATCTTAAATACACGGAATAAATAATACTACCGGAGAAATATTATTTGATATAATATGGTTTAATATTGGGAGTGCAATTAATTTTATATAGTGGAAAATAGAATTAATTAATATTAATGGATTAATAGATTTGGGCTTGGGCTCAATTTAATCATTAATATTGGAAGCCCAATATTCCACCTCCTTAAGATCCCCTACGTAGCCTAAAAAGCACTACATGGTCTTCTCTATTCTCATAACTTGAAGATCACAATTCTAGAGAGAGAAAGTAGAGAGGGAGATCCATGGAGTTCGGAAGATCGTCGCCCACCCGACGTTCGAGCTAGTGCAAGGAATACGTGGGAAGGTCTCAAGGTCTTCATAGATCTCGTTTCTCCGTACAACGAGAACAAAGGTAAAATCGTGAAATCCCCCTCGATGATTTTACATCTTAATTATCGTGAAAATATCGTGAACCAAGATCCGAGGGACGAACCCCATAAGTGAGATTGAACCGGGCGGTGGTGGTCGAACCACCGGACCGCCGACGGCTCATGGATTCTCGCCCAAAGGGGCTGCCGGGCGTGAGCCTCGGCTGGAGCCGAGGGCTCGATCGAGGTGGACTCGATCCCCCCGGACGGCATCGCCGCGAGCTGCGGGAGTTCCCGCAGCGGGCACGCGGGCGATGCGGATCGCATCCGGGGCGTGCCTAGTGGGCTGCTGGGAGCAGCCCGTGCGTTCGTACGGGGACCCCATCCCCGTGAGCAGCGAGTCGAGGACTCGCTGCGGGGCTGCTACGAGCAGCCCCAGCGGTTGCTACGAGTAACCGCGAGCCCCACGCGGGGGCTCGGCTGGACGCACGCGGGTTTCCCGCGTGTGGTGTTCGGTCGTGCCCCGGGTCACGTGGTATGTTCGTTGTTTCCGACTCGCAGGGGACTTCGGCTGGGGGCGGGCTACGTGTCTTCGGGCGCGTAGTCTCCAAAGGTCGGACTTCTGCGGATGAGTCGGTGTTCGTGGTTTCTCCGGCGATCGGGATTTCGATTGGGTTGTCGGTTCCGCAATTTTTTTGACAATCCGGATATTCGATCTCCAAAGGATTTCGGTCGGAATTAATTAGATAATTAATTTTAATTAATTTATTAATTCCGGGATATCGAATTCCAACATAGACAGTATGGCGTGAGGAGACACGCGGAAGATCATACTGTCGGTTACTCGTATACTATCGAACAGTAGCTCACGACTTAGATGGACAGGGACAATCCATCGGTACGTCGTAGTGTGACTGGTAGATAGTCGGTCTTGACTATCATGTTACACTCGTACACTTGGTGTATTGAGCAGGACCACGGGAGGGCGTTCGATTTATACTAATCGCAGTAATCGAACTAGACCTCAGATATTACGGATATACGAATTCTTAATCCCTATATAATTATAGGTGCGTGTGTCCAATTCTCGGTTCTTTGACTTGCCAATGAGTGTGTCCAATTCTCGGTAAATTGGGGATCGTAATTGTACGCACGGCATGCTATAGATTATAGACAGGAAACCGTGTCCCGTTTATCGGGTTGATGACGTCCCCGAGATGAGCTCATAAAGTTTATCATGTAAACCCTGCAGGTGGATTCGTTCCACATGATAATAAGGATGAGTGGTACTAGTCTCGGATAATAAGAAACGAATTAATTTAATTATTAGTAATTAAATAAATTCGTGGACGTTCGATATCTTAAACACGGGGAAAGTCGTACATGTAATTTCGGCGGAAATATTATTGGTAAAATAATATAGATTAATTAATTGGGAATTCAATTATAATTTTATAGTGGAATTAATTATAATTAAAATTGGATTTAATTAAAGGTTTTCTTTTAAGGACACCGGTTTAATTAAATTACAATTTAGCCTAATTAATTAATTGTCCTAAGGTCCCTAGTGTGGCCTATATAAACCCCTCAATCTCTCTTCTCCTAACCTACGAAACGCCGCTATAATTAATTCTGTGGAGAAATTATTTTGTCAGCGCAATTATTTTCTTTTCTGCTTAATTAATTTAGATTAGCGCAGTGTTTTTATTTCTGTAGAAATTAATTTGCTAGCGCAAATATATTTCTGGAGACAGAATAATTATTTCTGTAGAAATTAATTTGCTAGCGCAAATATATTTCTAGAGACAGAATAATTAAAACGTGAAAAAGAGGGTTTGAGAGAGAAGAAGAAGAGAAGACTCCGGTGGATCGTTGCCCACACAACGTCCGGCGTCGAGGGCTAGGATACACACTAGAAGATCTGGGGTGTTCGCCAATTCGGCTTCTCCGAATCACGCATCAAAGGTAAAGAATCGAAAACCCTATTCCGCATCTTATTCGATTCTTCTCGTACGTAATCATACAACAAACCACGATCGGGTTCCAAGGACCGTGGTTTATGTTCTCAGATCATTGGGCGGTCTCTGGCCGCCAGAGCAGTGGTCGGAATCGAGAAAAATGGCCAGAAACGGGCCTGGAACAGCAGCGTCGCGCTGCTGTTCGCGACGCTGTCGGCCGACGGCTTTTCATGTCGGCCGACATGGACTTGTCGGACGACACCAGATGGTGTCGGACGACAGAGAGGTCAGCAGCCCCTCGTTTCGCGCGGTCGTGCCTTCGGTGCGATGGCTGGGCGCGTTTCGGGTCTGGGGCTTCGTCGTGAACACAGTAGGCACGCTGGAGGTTGACTGGGCGTGTCCGGATGTTCGAGTAGTCGAACGGACTCGTCCCGAGTAGTCGATTTCCAACAATTGGTATCAGAGTCAGGTTTATCGGTTTGTTGTATTGTTCGTACGTTTTGTGATGCAGGATGAACCCGATTATTATGGCCAATGTTGTGATGGATGTTGTGCTTTAATTTTGTGGTTTGATTAAACTCTCGGGCTTGTCGAGATTGTTTTGTTTTTGGAATAACGTTGCTTGTTTGTAATAGATAAAAACGACGGGTTGAGTCGTTAGGTTTATTTATTTATTTCGTCGTTTCCGGGCATGTATAGGGTCGATCACCTTGTATAGGATCGATGCCGGATTTAGTAGATTTATTCTTGTAATTTTTCTTACTAATTTTGGTGGATCGAGACGAGACCAAAACCCGGAGAAACGAGGATCGAGGAGGGCGAACCGGCAACGGGCAGCCATCGAACACACCCCGTGTTCGCGACGGGCAGCAGCGGGGCTGGGGTTCGTTCGACCCCACGGACGACTCAACGAGACTCGAGACGAGGTTCCAGTGGGAGGAGTTCGTCTCTTGACCCTCGAGCGAGTCGGTGGTGGACCGAGATCGAGACGAGCAACGAGATGAAGTTCCAAGAGACGTGCATTGGAGAATACTTAAGGCCATAATAATCGGGGCCACGTTAATTGCTTTTTATGTGATTTACGTGCCTTTTATTATGCTTAATTATTTTATGCATGTTATCCCTCAATCGTAAAATACTAAGTGGGAGAGGGATTGGAAACAATCCCGCGGTCTCCATTCTCTGTTTTGATGGTGATGTGTGTCGCTTACGAGTTGGCTTTAGTGTCATCCTCCCTATCGGATAAAGTTGACACACGGATATCACTGGATCAAAATTCGAATTAAATTCCACTTATAATAATCGAACAATTATATTTTTCAAAAGCAAGTGCCTAATCTGTTTTTCAAAGACTAAGTTCAACTCGACTCATTCTCACCCCGGGGAGTGGAATGGAGCCAAAGCGCTTGCTTATGTCGATGACACAGATTAGAGACATTCGATGACTAGATCGATTGTCTGGTTGGCTCCCTCACCTAGTGAGAGATAGGGCTCAATTGCATGATTGATCGCTGGTTAGAAACTTCGAGTTTCACTTACGAGATATCAAGCTTTGAATAATAAAATTGTGATATTTAATAAATGTAAGAGTCAATTAACAAAGGTGTTTGTTTTAGTAAACGTCCACACTATCGTGGCTTGCTAAATGGAAACGGTACTTTGGGTTAATTGAGACTCTATGACATTTAAATAAATGGGATTCAATTAATAAAGTTGTTTGTTTTAGTAAACGTCCACACTAACGTGGCTTGCTAGATGGAAACGGAACTTTAGGATTAATTGAGGCTCGACAGTTATAGAAAGTCGTGGAGGACCGCATGTCAACGTAAATGTCCACATGAACGTGGCTTGCGGTGGGCATGTAGTTCCCGAGCGGTGGACTTAGTACTGAGAAATGGTATACACTTAGGTACGCTTTATAGTATCCTCCCCATCGGAGTCACTGCTATAATGATGTACGACCGAAGTAAAAATCCAATTATAAAATCGTTTGGATTAGTATACGTCCACAAGAACGTGGCATGCTAGTCTGATGGGATTTTGGAAATGATTGGTAGTTTAATGATATTATTTGAGGGAAATGATATCGAATTAAACTAATTGTTTGTTTTATATGGTATTATTCCCATTAAAAGTCAACAAACTCACTGAACCTATTTTGTATGGATTAAAGAAGAAACTTGGACATTGTCCTAACTGCAGAGGAGTACAATTATGTACTCCAAGTCAATTGACCTGCTGAACCAAATGATGCTTCCACTACTGAGGAAAGGAAGCTCATAGAAATGGATCAAGGCTCTGACATGACGCGGAGCTGCATTATGGCTTTCATGTCAAAATATGCTGCGACATCGGGATCAAACCATGACCATTACCTATGATATCATGCTTAACCTCAAGAAACTTTTTGGTTAACAGGACAGGACTGCCGGGCAGAATGCAATGAGGCAACTCATGACGGCCATCGCATCCGAAGGAACGCCCGTGGGGAATCACGTTCTTAGGATGATGTGCTATCTGAATGAGATAGAGATTCTAGGATCAGTTATCGATGGGGTAACCCAAGTCGATATTGTGCTCCAGTCTCTGCCGAGAAGTTTTGAGCAGTTCCGCCTGAACTATAACATGAATAAGGGGTCTTACTCATTGGCGGAACTCCTGATTGAACTTCAAGCGGCTGAGGGAATCTTTAAGGGCTCTCAAGCACTTGTGGTTGAGAAATTGGCTCTTCCTAGGCCTCCGGGCGGCAAAAGGAAGAAGAAGCAAATACGGAAACCCAGTGGGCCTAATATATCTGGACCACGGAATGGGACAAGCAAGCCCAAGGGGCAAGTGCTTCCGTTGTAAGCAGTCTGGATACTGGTAGTTTAAATTTTCTTCTAAAGCAACAAGAAGTTGACTCTTCCTTAGTCACCGAAACATGTTTAGTGGTAGTATCTGCCAGTACCTGGTGTGTGGATACGGGAACCACTTATCATGTCTGCACCTAAATGCAGGGGTTCCAGGAAACCCGGAGACTTAGAAAGGAAGAAGTCATAACCTACATGGGCAATACTGTTAAGGTAACAGCCGTTGCAGTGGGAGATGTTAAATGGTTTTAACGGTAGGATTTTAGTTCTAATAAATTGTCTTTATGTGCCGGTATTTAGAAAGAAATTTCATTTCGGATTTCTAAATTGACTTAGAATGGATATTCTGTTTCTTCTGATAGTTTCATACTTTTCAGAGTAGGAAACGGGGTTGTTATTCATTCTGGTACATTGACAGACAATTTAATACAAAATCCATATTCTCCCACGATGCAACATACCGGAGAAAATAACACATTGTCGAACCCCTATAAGAGTAAAGATCCTTCTAGGATGAATCAAATGTACTTATGGAATCTTAGGCTAGATCATTTTAACTTGAGTACGATTCAAAGGGTGAAAGCTGATGGACTACTCAGCTAGGTTGAAGGAAAGGACTTTCCAACCTTCGAATCATACTTGGAAGTTTAAATGACCAGGCAACCCTTTACGGTTAAAGGGCATAGATCCAAGAAAGTACTATAGTTGATTCGCTCTGATATATGCAGACCTCTTTGAGGAGTAAGGCATACTTATCAGAAAATGGGATTAAACCCCGACAGACTACACCATTTATGCCTCGGCAAAATAATGTGTTGTAAAGAAGGAATAGGACTCTTATAGATATGGGAAAGTAGACAATGAGTTATTCGGAGTTACCTAATTCGTTTTTGGGATATGGCTGTTGGAGTTGTGTACTTAATGTCTAGATTTAAGTAACGGAAACTCACGATCCATTGCCATTAATCTATTTAATTAAATAAACAATTATTTGCATTTAATTATTTATAATTAAATATATGCAAATCATAGTCCTGGATTTTATACGTTGTAGTTAGTATGGTGTTGCATGGGCACACAGAAGATCATACTATCGGTTACTCGTATTTAATCGAACAATTGCTCACGACCTAGATGGACACGGACCAATCCATCGGTATAGTCGTTGTGTGAGAGAGAAAATAATCTATCTTGATTATTTTATCACACTTGTACACTTGGTGTATTGAGCGGATCGTTTGAGATTTATCGATTAGGATTGCCGGCGATAATCGATTTAAGTCTCAGTGTATTTTATTCTTAATCCCCGATACTATTGCGGGTGTGTATATTTAATATAAGTGACTTTGATTTACCAAAGGAATTAACCGATTTAATTATTGGGTTAATTACCGGTTAAGTTGGGTCACTATATTTTATATATGGCATGCCGTGAATACTTGACGGGAAAGTGTATCCCGTAAGGGTTGATAATATCCCCGAGATGAGTTCATAAGGAATTATTATGTAAACCCTGCAGGTGGATTCGTTCCGCATAATAATTAAGGTTGAATGGTACTAGTCTCGGAAATAAGAGATGAATAATTAATTAATTAGCAATAAATTAATTTTATTCATGGATATTTATATCTTAAATACACGGAATATATAATACTACCGGAGAAATATTATTTGATATAATATGGTAAATATTGGGAGTGCAATTATATTTATATAGTGGAGTTAATCATATAATTAATAATAGTAAGGATTAATAGATTTGGGCTTGGGCTCAATTTAATCACTATTATTGGAAGCCCAATATTCCACCTCCTTAAGATCCCCTACGTAGCCTATAAAAGCACTACATGGTCTTCTCTATTCTCATAACTTGAAGATCACAATTCTAGAGAGAGAAAGTAGAGAGGGAGATCCATGGAGTTCGGTAGATCGTCGCCCACACGACGTCCGGGCTAGTGCAAGGAATACGTGGGAAGATCTCAAGGTTATCATAAGATCTCGTTTCTCCGCACAACGAATCGAAAGGTGAATTAAATTTCCGCTATTTAATTCTTATTGAAATCAATTATCGAAAAACAAGATCCAAGGGTCGAACCCGGAGTAGACGGACGATCGCGTGGTGGTGGCGAAGCCACCGGACCACGCCAATCGCCCGCTAGGGTTTCGGCGGGGGCGAGAGGGTCGAACCCTCTACTGGAGCCGAGGGGATGCGATCGATCGCTTGGATCGATCGCGGAGGGCGCGGGCTGGTGCCGCCCCTCCCCACCGTGAAGGTGGCTGACCTCCAGGCGGCGGCGAGTCGCCGGACTCGCCGCGGGGGCTGCACGGGCAGCCCCACCCGATCGATCACATGAGCCCCGCGGACGGGGGCTCGGGCTGGGCGTGCGCGCGGCTTCGGCCGTGTCGTGCGTTCGGCTCGTGCTCCGGCTCGTACGCGGCGTTCGTGTTATCTCCGGCGAAGGGTTCGTTCGGGTTATTGGTTTCCGCAAATTTAAATAACCCGGGATATCGAATTCCAACAATTGGTATCAGAGAGTACGGTTACGTTTTTCGTTAATTGTTTCGATAATCGATTCTCGATATATATGGCCATAGATTAATTTAATTTTATTAAATTATTGTGCTATATTATTGTTCTACGTACTTGATTTTCTCTCTTGTATGAATTGTGTTGGTCGGAAAAATTAATTATTAAAAACGAGGGTTTTCGAATAATCGAACCGGTATCAATCGACCGTGGGCTCGGGAGAGGGTTGCGGGTGTTGCTGGACGTGAGCAGGGGCGTGGCTGGGCGTGCCGGCGTGTGCCACCAGTGGTGGTGGTTCGCCGGCAGCCGGCAGTTGTGCTCGGCAGTCGCGTTGGCAGCAACACGCACGCGGCTTCGGATCCGAGCTCGGACGGGATGATCGCTGCTGCTGGTTCGCCAAGGCTTGTAGGCTGGGCGTGCGGGCTGGAGCAGCGGCGAGGTGGCTGGACGTCGAGGGCGTCGTCGGGCTGGGAGTCGGTTGCTCCGGCGAAGTCCGCGCAGGCATCGGGGTCGTTGTTCGTCTTCGCGGGTTGCGCTGACGAGCACGACTGGACACGAGGGTTTGCGTGGGCTGTGACGAGGTTGATGGCGTGTGTCGTCGGAGGAGACGCCATGCCGGAAATCAACCGGGCTCGTGCACAGACGCCGGAGAAGACGATCGTAATTTTTTTTCTCTCGCCTGGCTGTATTAACCCACTTGCTGCATGAATTAATTTATTAAAGTCATGTTTTGCATGGTCATGCATGCTGGATATGCATAGACTTATAATTAATTCTCGTGGGACTATATTCATGTGCATGAATTAATTGGTCCTGACAATTGCATGGTTCGATTAGGGATTTTGGGTCGACCGGAAATTTGATTTTCGGTTCGTCCCGGTAAATCCGATCTTTCCGGAAAATAATTTAATCTTTCTAATTTTATTTAATTTAATTTTGGAATTAATTCAAATTTTATTTGGATTATATTTCTTAATTATGGAATTAAATAATGGAATTAGATGGAGAGTTAAATTAGGGAAAGAAAATCCTAGTTTCTCTAGATATCCTATACCTACTTGGATTAGAAGTCTTGAGAAGAATCAAAATTCGATTTTGATTAGGATTCTTGAGATCTAATTTAAATAGGATTGAGAAATTATTAAAATATTGATTTTATTTAATTTAAGTATTTTATTTAAAATCATTAGATTAATTCAAAATTTATTTTGGATTGGATAATCTTGGATTTTATTTAGAATAGAATTAAATATGGAAATCAATGGATTTTAATAATATTGATTTTATTTAATTTAAGTATTTTATTTAAAATCATTAGATTAATTCAAAATTTATTTTGGATTGGATAATCTTGGATTTTATTTAAAATAGAATTAAATATGGAAATCAATGGAATTGATTTTATTTAATTGGAGTAAAATTAAATATGAGAATCAAAGAATTTTTCCGTCGCTCGGCAAAGTATTCAAGACGTAGAATGAAGACTCAAGACAAGCATGCTGGAATTCATCAAGGTACGAATAGTCGAGAAATAATTTTACTTGAGTAATTATTTGATTATTTGTGAACGTACTTGCATGAAATGTATGTTTGTTATTATGCTTATGTGTATTTAATTATGCATTAGATAGCGTATCCCTTTATTATAAAAAGCTAAGTGGGAGAGGGTATGGAAACATATCCATGGTCTCCATTGCTGTTCTCTTGGTGACTTTTATGAACTTTCGAAGTTCATATAGATAAGCCATTGGAGGAGAATTCTTGTAATTCCTCTTACGAGAAACATTGATTAAGTTTATCAAACAATGCCTAATTTGTCTTTCCAAAGCTGACTTCAAGTCGACTCATTCTCACCCCGGGGAGTGGAATGGAGCCAGAGCCACTTGGTCATGTAGAGGACACAAATTAGAGACTTCCGTGCCATTCTTTGATAGATGGGTCGCTTGTCTGCTCGGCTCCCTCATTTATGAGAGATAGGGTCGTTCGCATGGCGAATCACTGGTTAGAAACTTCGAGTTTCACTTATGATTCTCCACGTCTTGATTTACAAGATTAAATGGATCAAGTAATTGGGAGTCAATTATAAAAGTCTCTTAGTATAGTAAACGTCCACACCACGTGGCTTGCTATGCTGACGGACTTTGGATTAATTGATGTAGACAGTTGTAAGTAATTATGAAGAGTTGTGAAGTTATCGTAAACGTCCACACCACGTGGCTTTCGGTGATGTAGCAATTCCAATTAATTCACTTTGGTACTGAGTAATGGTTTACACTTAGATACGCATTATAGTATTCCTCCCCACGAGGTTCCGCTATAAGTGATGTATGACCGAAGCAAATCTAATTGCTAAATCATTTGGGTGGGTAAACGTCCACACCACGTGGCTTGCCTTACCTGATGGGATTTTAGATGTGATTAGTGGTTTAATGATATTATTTGAGGGAGATAATATCGGAGATTAAATCGATTGTTTGTTGTTATATGTGCTCATAGATTAGGATATGGCTTTGAACCCACTTTATGTGATACGTAAGGATTTTAAATTCATTTTTCCCTAAATGTAATGATTGGAATAGAGATCTAGACATTACCCAAACTGTTGAAGAGTACAAAGTTGTACTCAATGAGCTTTGTCCTCCCGAGCCTATTGACATAGGCGGCTAGACAAGAGGCGATGTGGATACTCATAAAGGGCAGTCGCTTCGAGGAAACGCTTAAACACGTTTTTGAGATGATTGACCTTTTAGACGAGTTGAGACGGAAATCGCAAGCTCTTATAGCCAATGCCGAAGGTTTTGAACCTAAGGGTAAAATCGGGGGAAAGGAAAAGCAAGCAAAGAAACCCAGTGGTGCTAAGTTACTTAGACCACTAGATGGGACGAGAAAGCCAATAGGCAAGAGTTCTCGATACAAACAGTTTGGGTACTGGAAGTCTAATTATCCTCTCAAAGAAGGTACGAAATTTCTTTAGTCGTAAAACATAGTCAGTGGTATTATCTACCGGAACCTGGTGTGTAGATATGGAACCACTGGCGGTATGTGCATTCTAAATGCAAGGGTTCCAGGAAACCTGACGACTTAGAAAAGAAAAGATCGTAGTCTAGATGGGCAGTGCTGTAAGGAGGCAGCTGTTGCAGTGGAAGACACTTTATTGGATTTCATTTTGAGTTATTGCTTTTATGTACTTTTCATATTAGAAAGAACTTTGTTCTGGATTTCTAATGAATGGATATTTTATTTCTTTTAATCATTTGATGGTTATAAGAAGAAATAATGATATTATCTATTTTGGTACATTAGCTAGCAATATATAAATGATGAATCCTGAGTCTACCACAATGCGACGAACCGTTTTATATAACTCGTTTTACTAATAAGAGATTTCTTTATTAAATCATTTATACTTGTGGAATCTTATGCTAAGTCATATTTATTCAAATAAGAAGTTCAAAGGTCGAAAATTGATTGTAAGATCAATTAAGTTGAAGGAGTGGACCTTCCGACCTAAGAATCTAATTTGGAAGATAATACGACTAAGCAATCCTTTATGGATATAAGATGTAAGATCCGGACAAGTATTAGAATTGATTGACTCTGATTTATGATCAGAGCTTGGGATTGGATCCCAAGTGACTACACCATACAGTCCTCTGTAAGATTGGTGTGTCGGAAATAAGAAATGGAACTCTTATAGAAATAGTAAAAGCGCGAGTTAAACGGAACTACCTATGTTCTATGGATATGTCTTGGTAACAACGGCACATTCAAATGTGGTTGTAGAATATCCTAGAAGAACAAAAGATGTGTGTTCGATAGTACTATGAACCAGAAGGACGTTATAAGTTCTAACGCCCGGTTCTTAGAGGAAGACTATTAGATGAACCACAAAGCTCAAAATGACATGATGCTTCTGAAAAGAGAGAAAACGATTAAGACTTAGAACCAGCCGAACCGAGTAGCGGTACACCACTAACTGCACCTACTGTTATTACTGTTTATACACCGGAACGCCATTGTAGTGGGAGGTTGTATAACAACCGGAGATATTCATAAAACTGGGTGAGTCTTCGGACTCTGGACCTAGTATACGTGAAATCGATCCCTAGATCTACATAGAGGCGGTACTAGATCTAAATATTCCTTCTTGGAAAGCAATAAGGATTATTGTTAAGAGGCGAGATCATTTAGAGTACAAGCTTAGTTGATCCATTTATGGATTGTAACAAAGCTAGAATTCGTGGAACTTGCGCATTGATGAGATAGTCCATTTGATGGATTCATCAAAAGGCATTGACGAATCGTGTGTATGGGAAACGTGATGGAAACAAGGTGGTGTTTCTCGGAGGTTTTATGTAGATAAACATTTTATCATTGGCAACAATGTAAAGATGTTGTCAGACATAAAATGATGGTTGTCTAGAAAAATCGATATATAAGATAAAGAAGAAGTTAGAGCATGTTCTTAAGATCTAGGATCTAAAGAAAAGAACATTGTACTTCTCCTGGACATCTTACATATATATGATTATGGTTCGTTTTAACATGCAAGATTCCGAGAAAGGTTCGTTACCTTTCAGAGACGGAATGCATCTATCTAAGGTATGTGTTTTTGAACACATAAAGGTGATAGAAGCAGTGAAAGCAGTTTCCTACACTTGGAGTGTGGAAAGCTTGATAAATGCATTGTTGAAAACAAGAACCTGATATCGGCTATGCGGTTAGCATAGTGGGAGGATATCAAGGTAATCCTGGAAAGGAATATTCGACTGCCGTAAAAGTACTTTCGAAGTACTGTTCTAGGCTACGAAGCAGACGAGTTTTTCCTTTGGATTACATTCTCTTAGATTTCTAATCGAATAAGGACCGGTGTAAGTCGATCAGGCTATGTGTTTCACTATTAAAGGAGAAGGAGTTTTAACATGGAAGAGTGATAAGCACGATGCTTTTCGGACTCTGCCATGGGTAACCAAATAGCGGCCTCAGAGGCAGCGGAAGTTTTGGTATAACTCCGGGATAATCTCTGGGACTTAGATGTGATTCTTAATTTGCCAAAGGCTATGTAAATAGCGGTGCAATGGCAAAAGGTAAGAAATCACTAGTCCATAAGTGTAAGATAACACATAGTGCAAGTACCACCTGATACGAGTCATCGTCGAGGGAGACGACGCTGTAGTCACCAAGATAACTTCAGAGCAACAACCTAGAGTGCTCATTCACATAGTACTTCTTGGTAGTACAACTTTAGCACGTGATGAGTATGGGAGTCGGGAGTTTGGAGGAAATGACTAGACCTTAGTACAAGTGGGAGATTGTTGGAGTTGTGTACTTAATGTCTAGATTTAAGTAACGGAAACTCACGATCCATTGCCATTAATCTATTTAATTAAATAAACAATTATTTGCATTTAATTATTTATAATTAAATATATGCAAATCATAGTCCTGGATTTTATACGTTGTAGTTAGTATGGTGTTGCATGGGCACACAGAAGATCATACTATCGGTTACTCGTATTTAATCGAACAGTTGCTCACGACCTAGATGGACACGGACCAATCCATCGATATAGTCGTTGTGTGAGAGAGAAAATAATCTATCTTGATTATTTTATCACACTTGTACACTTGGTGTATTGAGCGGATCGTTTGAGATTTATCGATTAGGATTGCCGGCGATAATCGATTTAAGTCTCAGTGTATTTTATTCTTAATCCCCGATACTATTGCGGGTGTGTATATTTAATATAAGTGACTTTGATTTACCAAAGGAATTAACCGATTTAATTATTGGGTTAATTACCGGTTAAGTTGGGTCACTATATTTTATATATGGCATGCCGTGAATACTTGACGGGAAAGTGTATCCCGTAAGGGTTGATAATATCCCCGAGATGAGTTCATAAGGAATTATTATGTAAACCCTGCAGGTGGATTCGTTCCGCATAATAATTAAAGTTGAATGGTACTAGTCTCGGAAATAAGAGATGAATAATTAATTAATTAGCAATAAATTAATTTTATTCATGGATATTTATATCTTAAATACACGGAATATATAATACTACCGGAGAAATATTATTTGATATAATATGGTAAATATTGGGAGTGCAATTATATTTATATAGTGGAGTTAATCATATAATTAATAATAGTAAGGATTAATAGATTTGGTCTTGGGCTCAATTTAATCACTATTATTGGAAGCCCAATATTCCACCTCCTTAAGATCCCCTACGTAGCCTATAAAAGCACTACATGGTCTTCTCTATTCTCATAACTTGAAGATCACAATTCTAGAGAGAGAAAGTGGAGAGGGAGATCCATGGAGTTCGGTAGATCGTCGCCCACACGACGTCCGGGCTAGTGCAAGGAATACGTGGGAAGATCTCAAGGTCATCATAAGATCTCGTTTCTCCGCACAACGAATCGAAAGGTGAATTAAATTTCCGCTATTTAATTCTTATTGAAATCAATTATCGAAAAACAAGATCCAAGGGTCGAACCCGGAGTAGACGGACGATCGCGTGGTGGTGGCGAAGCCACCGGACCACGCCAATCGCCCGCTAGGGTTTCGGCGGGGGCGAGAGGGTCGAACCCTCGGCTGGAGCCGAGGGGATGCGATCGATCGCTTGGATCGATCGCGGAGGGCGCGGGCTGGTGCCGCCCCTCCCCACCGTGAAGGTGGCTGACCTCCAGGCGGCGGCGAGTCGCCGGACTCGCCGCGGGGGCTGCACGGGCAGCCCCACCCGATCGATCACATGAGCCCCGCGGACGGGGGCTCGGGCTGGGCGTGCGCGCGGCTTCGGCCGTGTCGTGCGTTCGGCTCGTGCTCCGGCTCGTACGCGGCGTTCGTGTTATCTCCGGCGAAGGGTTCGTTCGGGTTATTGGTTTCCGCAAATTTAAATAACCCGGGATATCGAATTCCAACAATGGCTTGGAAACAGCGGCGTTTATCCTGAACTTGATTCCTTTGGAAACTTGTACAGATATTCGGCTGTTTATAGGATACCCTAAGAAAACGAATTGAGATATGTAATATAGTCCAAAGGACCAGATGTTCGTTGATTGCATCAATGTTCGGTTCTTAGACATGGACTATATATATATGCAAGATCACAAGCCCAAGAGTAGAGTAATACTTAATGTGCTTAGAGGGACTGATCAAAACTTAGAACCAGCCTAACTGAGTAGTTCACTACTATAATCTTTAGTCACTAAAGATACACCGGAGCGTCGTCGTAGTGGGAGGGTTGTTAGACAACCCAACAGGTTCATGTTTATAGGTGAGTCTTCGGACTTGTTACCTGGAGAACATGAAACCGAACCCTGGATCTATGACGAGACGCTGAAAGATCAAGATGCTCAGTCTTGGCAAAAGTCGATCCGGATTCTTTTGTCTTTACATGGAAGATGGAAGTCAAGACAGATTTCCTAAATCGAAGTCTTGACGGGGCCATCTGTGTGGGACAGCCAAAGAGATTCATCGAAAAGAGCCAAGAGCATTCGGTAAGCAAGCTTAATCAATCTTAGGACTGAAGGAAGCTTCAAGATCTTGGACACATGCGGACCTATGAGAAAATCCATTTCATGGATTCATTCAAGGCATGTTTAGGTCCTGAGTGTAATAAAGAAGTGATAGAAAAGATGTGGTGTTTTCTCATTCTTTATGTAGACGACATCCTTCTAAATTGGCAACAAGATGAAAGATGTTATCGGACATAAATGGATGGTTGTCCGATTAATTCAATGTAAGAGACTTAGGAGAAGTCGGGAATGTTCTTGGGATCAAAGCAATAAATGATCGCGAGAAAAGAACATAGAACTTATCTCGAGTCTCATACATAAATACAATTCTTACTCGTTGCAGCATACAGAATTCCAAGAAAGGTCTTCACCTTTTAGATGTGGAATTCATCTATCTAAAGTTTTGTGTCCGACACAATAAAGGAGATAGATGAAGAGTAAACAGTTCCCTGCACCTTAATGGTGGGAAGCTTAATGTATGTAATGCTATGCACGAGATTGATATCTACTATGCCGTGGGCATGGTGGTGAGATATCATAATAATCCTGAAAGGATCACTCGACTGATGTAAAGAACATGTTTAGGCTCCTGCAGAGGACCAGGAATTATGTTCTGAGTTACAAAGCAGTCAAGTTATTTCCATTGGATTACATAGAATTGGATTTCCAAATCAAACAGGGACAGTTGAAAGTCGAAGTCAGGCTATGTGTTCTCACTGTGAAGTGGAGCAGTCACATGGAAGAATGTAAAGCAGCGATGCATTACGGACTCTACCATGGAAACTGAAAGGATAACGGCCTCTGAGGCAGTTAAAAGGTCAGTGTGGCTCCAGAACTTCCTAATGGACTTAGATGTGGTTTCTAGTTCACCCAAAGCTATTTTGAATAGCGGTATTGGCAAACTTGAAATGCCACGAGTCCACAGTGGGAGATAACACGTAGAGCGCAAGTACCACCTGATTCGAGAGATCGTCTAGTAAGACGATGCAGTTGTCACCTAGATAGCATCGAGAGGATTGCCTGGGAAAACCCGTTCACAGAGGCACTTCCAGCGAAAGCGTTGGGAAGGCGTGATGAGGTTATGGGAATCTGATGTTTGGGAGAGGGCGACTAGACTTTTAGTATAAGTGGGAGATTGATGGAGTTGTATTCTAAATGTCTAGTTTAGTGCAAATACGGAACTCCTTATCTATACCTTAGTTCGAGATATGATTCAAACATGATTGCATTTAATGCAATAGTCCTTGATGTATACGTTGTAGACAGTATGGCGTGAGGAGACACGCGGAAGATCATAATGTCGGTTACTCGTATACTATCGAACAGTAGCTCACGACTTAGATGGACAGGGACAATCCATCGGTACGTCGTAGTGTGACTGGTAGATAGTCGGTCTTGACTATCATGTTACACTCGTACACTTGGTGTATTGAGCAGGACCACGGGAGGGCGTTCGATTTATACTAATCGCAGTAATCGAACTAGACCTCAGATATTACGGATATACGAATTCTTAATCCCTATATAATTATAGGTGCGTGTGTCCAATTCTCGGTTCTTTGACTTGCCAATGAGTGAGACTAAATGATTAGTCGAGATTCTCGGTAAATTGGGGATCGTAATTGTACGCACGGCATGCTATAGATTATAGACAGGAAACCGTGTCCCGTTTATCGGGTTGATGACGTCCCCGAGATGAGCTCATAAAGTTTATCATGTAAACCCTGCAGGTGGATTCGTTCCACATGATAATAAGGATGAGTGGTACTAGTCTCGGATAATAAGAAACGAATTAATTTAATTATTAGTAATTAAATAAATTCGTGGACGTTCGATATCTTAAACACGGGGAAAGTCGTATATGTAATTTCGGCGGAAATATTATTGGTAAAATAATATAGATTAATTAATTGGGAATTCAATTATAATTTTATAGTGGAATTAATTATAATTAAAATTGGATTTAATTAAAGGTTTTCTTTTAAGGACACCGGTTTAATTAAATTACAATTTAGCCTAATTAATTAATTGTCCTAAGGTCCCTAGTGTGGCCTATATAAACCCCTCAATCTCTCTTCTCCTAACCTACGAAACGCCGCTATAATTAATTCTGTGGAGAAATTATTTTGTTAGCGCAATTATTTTCTTTTCTGCTTAATTAATTTAGATTAGCGCAGTGTTTTTATTTCTGTAGAAATTAATTTGCTAGCGCAAATATATTTCTGGAGACAGAATAATTATTTCTGTAGAAATTAATTTGCTAGCGCAAATATATTTCTAGAGACAGAATAATTAAAACGTGAAAAAGAGGGTTTGAGAGAGAAGAAGAAGAGAAGACTCCGGTGGATCGTTGCCCACACAACGTCCTGATGGAGTAGTATACTTAATGTCTAGATTTGAGTATTCTGAACTCTGTATGCACTTTCATTTACCTATCTATTACAGACATTCATTTGCTTTTAATTATTGTTAATTAAATACATGCAAATTATAGTCCTAGATTTTATACGTTGTAGTTAGTATGATGTTGCATGGGCACACAGAAGATCATACTATCGGTCACTCGTATTTAATCGAACAGTTGCTCACGACCTAGATGGACACGGACCAATCCATCGGTATAGTCGTTGTGTGAGAGAGAAAATAATTTATCTTAATTATTTTATCACACTTGTACACTTGGTGTATTGAGCGGATCGCTTGAGACTTATCAATTAGGATTGCTCTGTGATAATTGATTTAAGTCTCGGAGTATTTTATTCTTAATCCCTGAAACTATTGCGGGTGTGTATGTTTAATATAAGTGACTTTGATTTTCCAAAGGAATTAACCGATTTAATTATTGGGTTAATTACCGGCTAAGTTGGGTCACTATATTTTATATATGGCATGCCGTGAATTCTTGAAGGGACAGTGTATCCCGGAAGGGTTGATAATATCCCCGAGATGAGCTCATAAGGATTTATTATGTAAACCTCGCGAGTGGATTTGTTCCGCATAATAAATAAGGTTGAGTGGTACTATTCTCGGATATAAGAGATGAATAAATTTATTAAGCAATAAATAAATTTTATTCATGGATATTTAAATCTTAAATACACGGAATAAATAATACTAAGTTGGAGAAATATTATTTGATATAATATGGATAAATATTGGGAGTGCAATTTTATTTATATAGTGGAAAATAAATAAAATTAATATTTATAAGAATTAATAGATTTGGGTTGGACCCAATTTAATTTTCAATATTAGAAGCCCAATATTTAATCTCCTTTTGATCCCCTACGTAGCCTATAAAAGCACTACATGGTCTTCACTTTTCACAACCTAAGATACGCCAATCATAAAGTCTTGAAGAGTGAAGAGGATCCATAGAGTTCGATAGCTCGTCGCCCACCCGACGTTCGAACGGAGTGCAAGGAATACGCGGGAAGATCACGAGGTCATCGATTTCGTTTCTCCGAACAACGAATCGAAGGTACAATATCTAAACTAACTTGATAATTGTTCGATTTGTTTTTTATCGAGAATACCGTAGAACAAAGATCCGAGGATCGAACCCCGGGACGAGGGTCGAGCCGGGCGGTGGTGGTTGGACCACCGGACCGCCGGCGGATCGTGGATCCCTCGCGGGGATCGCGCACGGAAACCCTCGGCTGGTGTGTCAGAAAGAAGGAATAGGACTCTTATGGAGATGGTGCGATCAATGATGAGTTACTCGGATTTACCTGTTATGTTCTGGGGACTTGCCTTGGAAACAGCGGCGTACATTCTGAATAGGGTTCCGACCAAAACGGTACCGACTACACCCATGGAATTGTGGAGTGGGCGTAAGCCTAACTTGAAACACATTCGGATCTGGGGATGTCCAGCACATGTGTTGCGACATGGCGCCGATAAGTTAGAACCTAGATCAGAAATACGGCTGTTTGTAGGATACCCGAAAGGAACTAAGGGTGGCATGTTCTATAGTCCTACGGACCAGAAGATCGTTATAAGTACTAACGCTCGGTTCTTAGAGGAAGACTATGTCATGGACCACAAGCCCAAAAGTGACATAATACTTGATGAGTTGAGAGGTAACGAGGAAGACCTGGATACAGCCGAACCGAGTATAGATACACCACTAGAACCTGCACCTAATACTGTCACTGTTAATACACCGGAACGCCGTCGTAGTGGGAGGGTTATTAAACAACCGGACAGATGGATTGGACTGGGTGAGTCTTCGGACTCGGCACCCGGAGTTCATGAAGTCGATCCCTGGACCTATGATGAGGCGGTACAAGATATAGATGCGCCTTCTTGGAAGAAAGCGATGAAATCCGAAATAGAATCTATGGATTCTAATAAAGTCTGGGATCTTGTAGAACCACCAAGCGGCGTAAAGCCAATTGGGTGTAAATGGGTCTACAAGAGAAAGAGAGGATCTGACGGAAAGGTTGAAACCTTTAAAGCTCGGCTTGTTGCGAAAGGATATACTCAGAAAGAGGGAATCGATTATGAGGAGACCTTCTCGCCGGTAGCCAAGATAAAGTCAATCCGGATTCTCTTATCCATAGCAGCTCATATGGATTATGAGGTGTGGCAAATGGATGTCAAGACAGCTTTCCTCAATGGAAGTCTTGACGAGACGATTTATATAAAACAACCAGAAGGATTCATTGCTAAGGGGCGAGATCATCTAGTGTGCAAGCTTAATCGATCCATTTATGGATTGAAACAAGCCTCGAGATCGTGGAACCTGCGATTTGATGAAGTAGTCCAATCTTTTGGATTCATTCAAAGCATGGACGAATCGTGTGTGTATTGGAAACGTGATGGAAAGAAGGTGGTGTTTCTCGTGCTTTATGTAGATGACATACTTCTCATTGGCAACAGTGTAAATATGTTATCAGACATAAAGGGATGGTTGTCTAGACAATTCGATATGAAAGATTTGGGAGAAGTTGGACATGTTCTAGGGATCAAAGTTATAAGGGATCGCCGGAATAGAACATTGTGTCTTTCCCAGCAATCTTACATAGACACGATTCTAGCTCGTTTTAACATGCAAGATTCCAAGAAGGGTGATCTACCCTTCAGTAAAGGAACTTATCTTTCTAAGGAAATGTGTCCTCAGACACAGAAGGAGAAAGATGACATGAAAGCGGTTCCCTACGCTTCGGCTGTGGGAAGCTTAATGTATGCAATGTTATGCACGAGGCCTGATATCTGTTATGCCGTTGGCATAGTAGCAAGATATCAGAGTAACCCTGGAAAGGCTCATTGGACTGCCGTAAAGAGCATTTTCAAGTATTTGCGAAATACTAAGGATTATGTTCTGAGATACAGTGCAGACAATCTGATTCCTTTGGGTTACACAGATTCGGATTTCCAAGCTGATAAGGACCGGCGTAAGTCGACATCAGGCTATGTGTACACTTTGGGAGGTGGAGCCGTATCGTGGAAGAGTGTTAAGCAAAAGTGCATTTCGGACTCTACCATGGAAGCTGAATATGTTGCAGCCTCAGAGGCAGCGAAAGAGTCAGTGTGGTTCCTTAATTTCCTCCAAGACTTAGATGTGATTCCGAGTTTTCCTAAAGCTATGACAATTTATTGTGACAATAGCGGTGCAGTGGCAAACAGTAAGGAACCACGGTCCCATAGTGCTACAAAACACATAGAGCGCAAGTACCACCTGATTCGAGACATCGTCAAGAGGGGCGATGCGATAGTCACCAAGATAGCTTCGGAAGACAACCTAGCGGACCCTTTCACCAAGATACTTCCTAAGGAAGTATATTACAAGCACTTGGAGGGTTTGGGAGTCAGAAGTTTGGAAGATAAGACTAGACCTTAGTATAAGTGGGAGATTGATGGAGTAGTATACTTAATGTCCTGATTTGAGTATTCTGAACTCTGTATGCACTTTCATTTACCTATCTATTACAGACATTCATTTGCTTTTAATTATTTTTAATTAAATACATGCAAATTATAGTCCTAGATTTTATACGTTGTAGTTAGTATGGTGTTGCATGGGCACACAGAAGATCATACTATCGGTCACTCGTATTTAATCGAACAGTTGCTCACGACCTAGATGGACACGGACCAATCCATCGGTATAGTCGTTGTGTGAGAGAGAAAATAATTTATCTTAATTATTTTATCACACTTGTACACTTGGTGTATTGAGCGGATCGCTTGAGACTTATCAATTAGGATTGCTCTGTGATAATTGATTTAAGTCTCGGAGTATTTTATTCTTAATCCCTGAAACTATTGCGGGTGTGTATGTTTAATATAAGTGACTTTGATTTTCCAAAGGAATTAACCGATTTAATTATTGGGTTAATTACCGGCTAAGTTGGGTCACTATATTTTATATATGGCATGCCGTGAATTCTTGAAGGGACAGTGTATCCCGGAAGGGTTGATAATATCCCCGAGATGAGCTCATAAGGATTTATTATGTAAACCTCGCGAGTGGATTTGTTCCGCATAATAAATAAGGTTGAGTGGTACTATTCTCGGATATAAGAGATGAATAAATTTATTAAGCAATAAATAAATTTTATTCATGGATATTTAAATATTAAATACACGGAATAAATAATACTAAGTTGGAGAAATATTATTTGATATAATATGGATAAATATTGGGAGTGCAATTTTATTTATATAGTGGAAAATAAATAAAATTAATATTGATAAGAATTAATAGATTTGGGTTGGACCCAATTTAATTTTCAATATTAGAAGCCCAATATTTAATCTCCTTTTGATCCCCTACGTAGCCTATAAAAGCACTACATGGTCTTCACTTTTCACAACCTAAGATACGCCAATCATAAAGTCTTGAAGAGTGAAGAGGATCCATAGAGTTCGATAGCTCGTCGCCCACCCGACGTTCGAACGGAGTGCAAGGAATACGCGGGAAGATCACGAGGTCATCGATTTCGTTTCTCCGAACAACGAATCGAAGGTACAATATCTAAACTAACTTGATAATTGTTCGATTTGTTTTTTATCGAGAATATCGTAGAACAAAGATCCGAGGATCGAACCCCGGGACGAGGGTCGAGCCGGGCGGTGGTGGTTGGACCACCGGACCGCCGGCGGATCGTGGATCCCACGCGGGGATCGCGCACGGAAACCCTCGACTGGGAGCCGAGGATCGATCGGACCCCTACGGGGTCGATCGCTGGAGCTGCGGGGTTTACCCGCAGCGGCTCGTAGCGAGCTGCGGGGTTACCCGCAGCGAGTCGCTGGGGACGAGCCCCAGCCGTGCGAGCAGCGGATCGCCGGATCCGCTGCGGGGATGCTACGAGCATCCCAGGGATGCCGCGAGGCATCCCGTGCGATCGCTGGGAGCGATCGCGAGTCCCCCCGCGGGGACTCGGCTGGGCGTCCGCGTGCCTCGTGCGCGCGACGCGTTCGGTCGGGTCCCGGTTCGCGTGGGCTCGTGGTTTCTCCGGCGATTGAGTTTCGATTGTATGAACCTCGGCTCGCGGGGGTTTGGGTGGGGGCGGATTGCGTGCCTTCGGGCGCGTGGTCTCCAAAGCCCGGACTTCGGCGGATGAGTCGGCGTTCGTATGATCTCCGGCGAAGGGTTCGTTCGGGTTATCGGTTCCGCAATTTTGATAACCCGGGATATCGAATTCCAACACGTCCGGCGTCGAGGGCTAGGATACAAACTAGAAGATCTGGGGTGTTCGCCAATTCGGCTTCTCCGAATCATGCATCAAAGGTAAAGAATCGAAAACCCTATTCCGCATCTTATTCGATTCTTCTCGTACGTAATCATACAACAAACCACGATCGGGTTCCAAGGACCGTGGTTTATGTTCTCAGATCATTGGGCGGTCTCTGGCCGCCGGAGCAGTGGTCGGAATCGAGAAAAACGGCCAGAAACGGGCCTGGAACAGCAGCGTCGCGCTGCTGTTCGCGACGCTGTCGGCCGACGGCTTTTCATATCGGCCGACATGGACTTGTCATACGACACCAGATGGTGTCGGACGATAGAGAGGTCAGCAGCCCCTCGTTTCGCGCGGTCGTGCCTTCGGTGCGATGGCTGGGCGCGTTTCGGGTCTGGGGCTTCGTCGTGAACACAGTAGGCACGCTGGAGGTTGACTGGGCGTGTCCGGATGTTCGAGTAGTCGAACGGACTCGTCCCGGGTAGTCGATTTCCAACATGGATTTGTTCCGCATAATAAATAAGGTTGAGTGGTACTATTCTCGGATATAAGAGATGAATAAATTTATTAAGCAATAAATAAATTTTATTCATGGATATTTAAATCTTAAATACACGGAATAAATAATACTAACCGGAGAAATATTATTTGATATAATATGGATAAATATTGGGAGTGCAATTTTATTTATATAGTGGAAAATAAATAAAATTAATATTGATAAGAATTAATGGATTTGGGTTGGACCCAATTTAATTTTCAATATTAGAAGCCCAATATTTAATCTCCTTTTGATCCCCTGCGTAGCCTATAAAAGCACTACATGGTCTTCACAATTCATTAACCTAAGATACGCCAATCATAAAGTCTTGAAGAGTGAAGAAGATCCATAGGAGTTCGATAGATCGTCGCCCACCCGATGTTCGAACGGAGTGCAAGGAATACGCGGGAAGATTCAAAGGTGTTTGATTTCGTTTCTCCGAACAACGAATCGAAGGTAAAATCTAAACGCGCTTTATGCTTTGATTTGATTCGATTATTGAGAATACCGTAGAACAAAGATCCGAGGTACGAAACCCCGAAGGAGGATCAACCGGCGATGGTGGTCGAAGACCACGGCATCGCGGCGGTCGACCCACCTAGGGTTTCGGCGCGCATGGGGAGCCCTCGGCTTCAGCCGAGGGGGCGATCGACGCCTAGGGCGCGATCGCCGGGCGGGCGGCTGGTGCGCCCGCAGCGGCTCGTGGGTCGAGCCGCCCCTCCACGGCGAGCAGCAAGTCGCCGGACTTGCTGCTGGGGGGCTGCCGGAACAGCCCCGATCGATCGCTCACAGCGATCGATCCATGCGAGGATCGCATGAACCCCGCACTCGCGGGGGTTCGGGTGGGGGCGGATTGCGCGCCTTCGGGCGCGTGGTATCCAAAGCCCGGACCCCGGCGGATGAGTCGGCGTTCGTGTGATCTCCGGCGAAGGGTTCGTTCGGGTTATCGGTTCCGCAATTTTAGATAACCCGGGATATCGAATTCCAACAATTGGTATCAGAGCGTGGTTTACGTTCGCGGTATTTTCGATAAAATATTGTTCTACCTTGCAGGGTTCCGACTATTATGGCTTGATTAATTATTCGTTTAATTTATTTTGTCATGATTGTTGGTTTTATTAAACTCTCGGACATGTCGAGATTCGTTTTTGGTGGTGAATGCTTGTAATAGTAAAAATTCGGGGGTTGACCGAATTTAGGATTTATTATTATGTTCATTGTTTTTCCGGAAAATGTATAGGGTCGATTTCGTGTATAGAATCGATACCGGAATTGTAATTTAGATTTTGTAAATTTATTTTGCGATTGGATCGACGTATCGAAGACCGCCGGAGAAGACGAGATGACGAGAAGGGATTAGGGCTTGGATCGATCAATCCCCATGATCGATCCATGAGGATCGATCGATCGCAAGGGAGGGCGCCGAACTCGCGCCTCCTGGCGGCGATGTCACCGGCGGTGGTGGCTCGCCGGCTGGGTGGTGGCGGCGGTGGTCCTCGGCCTTTGGTTGGCGGTCCGGGTGGGGGTGGCGTGGGTCTCCCAATCCATGCTACTCCTACCGGAAATATACTTTCCTATTTTAATTCGGTTTTTCCTATTTTGATTATTTCTTTATGGAATATTCAAGAAATAGAAAAGAATTAATTTAGCATTAATTTATTTTTCCTATTTGATTATTCCTACTCATGGGAATATTCATGGATTAGGAATAAAATAAATTTGGAAAGTAGAAGAGTCCTAAGTAATTAATTTATTTCTTTATTTCATTATGGATATCATCTAGAATATTCCAAGAGTATCTTGGATAGATTATTCTAGAGATTTAATGGAGTAAGAAAAGAAAATAAAATAAATAAAAATATTAATAATATTTAATTTTATTTTTGATATATTCAATTGACTTAATTTTCGAATTAAGTAACTTTTGGATTAATTGAAAATAAATAGATTTAAATATTGGATATTAATATTCTCGTCACATGGAGCATTCAAGAAACGAAGACTGAAGACTAGAAGATGCGTACGGAGATGTGATAAAGCCATAATAGTCGGAAAATAATATTCTAGTATTATTTTGATTATGTGATAATACTATGTGCTTTATTACATGTATGCATGCTATATGTGTTTATTTTATGCACTAGATAGCGTATCCCTTTATTGTAAAAAGCTGAGTGGGAGAGGGTATGGAAACATACCTATGGTCTCCATTGCTGCTCTCTTGGTGACTTTTATAAACTTTTGAAGTTTATAAACTTTTGTTATGGATTTCTAATGAATGGATATTTTATTTCTTTTAATCATCTGATGGTTATAAGAAGAAATAAAGATAGTATCTATTCTGGTACATTAGCTAGCAATATATAAATGATGAATCCTGAGTCCATCACGGTGCAACGAACCGTAGTATAAAACTCGTTTTACTAATAAGAGATTTCTTTATTAAATCGATTATACTTGTGGATTCTTATGCTAAATCATGTTTATTCAAATAAGAAGTTCAAAGGTCGAAAATTGATATTTGATCAATTAAGTTGAAGGAGTGGACCTTCCGACCTAAGAATCTAATTTGGAAGATAACATGACTAAGCAATCCTTTATGGATATAAGATATAAGATCCGGACAAGTATAAGAATTGATTGACTCTGATGTGTGCAGACCTTTGTTTACTCAGACAATATGGTACGAGTACTTCATTTTATGATTACTCGAAAGAATGGATTAGCATACCTGATGTGCCACAAAAGCAAAGTGTTTTGACAAGTCAATGGACACAAAGCTATTGTGGGGAACCATCATGGTATATCCATTGAAAGCCTGCGATCTAATCGCGGAGGCAAGTGCCTGTCTGAGGAATGCATGGCATACTGATCAGAGATTGGGATTTGATCCCAAATGACTACACCATACACTCTTGTGTAGAAATGGTGCGTCAGAAATAAGAAATGGAACTCTTATAGAAATAGTAAAAGCATGAGTTATACGGAACTACCTATGTTCTATGGATATGTCTGGAAACAACGGCGCATTCAATGCGGTTGTAGAATGTCCTAGAAGAACAAAAAGATGTGTGTTCAATAGTACTATGAACCAGAAGGACGTTATAAGTTCTAACGCCCGGTTCTTAGAGGAAGACTATTAGATGAACCACAAGCCCAAAGTGACATAATACTTTGAAATTAGAGAGAGAGATTAAGACTTAGAACCAGCCGAACCGAGTAGCGGTACACCACTAAGTGCACCTACTGTTATTACTGTTTATACACCGGAATGCCGTTGTAGTGGGAGGTTGTGTGACAACCGAAGATATTCATAAGACTAGGAGAGTCTTCGGACTCTAGGACCTAGTATACATGAAATCGATCCCTGGATCTACATAGAGGCAGTGCTAGATCTAAATGTGCTCTCTTAGAAAGCAATAAGATTTATTGCTAAGAGGCAAGATCATTTATAGTACAAGCTTAGTTGATCCATTTATGGATTGGAACAAAGCATTGAGTTCGTGGTACTTGCAAGTTGATGAGATAGTCCATTTTATGGATTCATCAAAGCATAGACAAATAGTGTGTATTGGAAACGTGATGGAAACAAGGTGGTGTTTCTCGGAAGTTTTATGTAGATAACATTTTATCATTGGCAACAATGTAAAGATGTAATCAGACATGAAATAATGGTTGTCTGGATAAATCATTATGAAAGATATAGGAAGAAGTTGGACATGATTCTTGAGATCTTGGATCTCTAGGAAAGAACATTGTACTTCTCCTGGACATCTTTACATATAAATGATTATGGTTCGTTTTAACATGCAAGATTCCGAGAAAGGTATGTTACCTTTCAGATACGGAATGCATCTATCTAAGGATATGTGTTTTGGAACACAAAAGGAGATAGAAGCAATGAAAGCGGTTTCCTACACTTCAAGTGTGGAAAGCTTGATAAATGCAATGTTGAAAACGAGAACCTGATATCTGCTATGCGGCTAGTATAGTGGGAGGATATCAAGGTAATCCTGGAAAGGAATACTCGACTGCTGTAATGAACATTTTAAGTACTTTCTAAGTACTGGAAACTATGTTCTGGATTACGGAGCAGACAAGCTCTTCCATTGGATTACATTCTCTTAGATTTCTAATCGAATGAGGACCAGTGTAAGTCGATATCAGGCTATGTGTTTCACTATTGAAGGAGAAGGAGTTTTAACATGGAAGAGTGATAAGCACGATGCTTTTCGGACTCTGCCATGGGTAACCAAATAGCGGCCTCAGAGGCAGCGGAAGTTTTGGTATAGCTCCGGGAATCTCTGGGACTTAGAGGTGATTCTTAATTTGCCAAAGGCTATGTGAATAGCGGTGCGATGGCAAATGGTAAGAAATCACAAGTCCATAAGTGTAAGATAACACATAGAGCAAGTACCACCTGATACGAGTCATCGTCGAGGGAGACGACGCTGTAGTCACCAAGATAACTTCAGAGCGGCAACCTAGAATGCTCATTCACATAGTACTTCTTGGAAGTACAACTTAAGCACGTGATGAGTATGGGAGTCGGGAGTTTGGAGGAAATGACTAGACCTTAGTACAAGTGGGAGATTGTTGGAGTTGTGTACTTAATGTCTAGATTTAAGTAACGGAAACTCCCAATCCATTGCCATTAATCTATTTAATTAAATAAACAATTATTTGCGTTTAATTATTTATAATTAAATATATGCAAATTATAGTCCTGGATTCTATACGTTGTAGTTAGTATGGTGTGTCGGGCCCACACAGAAGATCATACTATCGGTTACTCGTATTTAATCGAACAGTTGCTCACGACCTAGATGGACACGGACCAATCCATCGGTATAGTCGTTGTGTGAGAGAGAAAATAATTTGTCTTAATTATTTTATCACACTTGTACACTTGGTGTATTGAGCGGATCGCTTGAGATTTATCGATTAGGATTGCCTTGGATAATCGATTTAAATCTCAGTGTATTTTATTCTTAATCCCCGATACTATTGCGGGTGTGTATATTTAATATAAGTGACTTTGATTTTCCAAAGGAATTGACCGGTTTAATCACTGGGTCAATTACCGGTTAAGTTGGGTCGCTATATTTTATATATGACATGCCGTGAATACTTGACGGGAAAGTGTATCCCGGAAGGGTTGATAATATCCCCGAGATGAGTTCATAAGGAATTAGTATGTAAACCCTGCAGGTGGATTTGTTCCGCATAATAATTAAGGTTGAATGGTACTAGTCTCGGATATAAGAGATGAATAAATTAATTAGCAATAAATTAATTTTATTCATGGATATTTATATCTTAAATACACGGAATAAATAATACTACCGGAGAAATATTATTTGATATAATATGGTTTAATATTGGGAGTGCAATTAATTTATATAGTGGAAAATAAATTAATTAATAATAGTAAGGATTAATAGATTTGGGCTTGGGCTCAATTTAATCACTATTATTGGAAGCCCAATATTCCACCTCCTTAAGATCCCCTACGTAGCCTATAAAAGCACTACATGGTCTTCTCTATTCTCATAACTTGAAGATCACAATTCTAGAGAGAGAAAGTAGAGAGGGAGATCCATGGAGTTCGGAAGATCGTCGCCCACCCGACGTTCGAGCTAGTGCAAGGAATACGTGGGAAGTTCTCAAGGTCTTCATAGATCTCGTTTCTCCGTACAACGAGAACAAAGGTAAAATCGTGAAAACCCCCTCGATGATTTTACATCTTAATTATCGTGAAAATATCGTGAACAAAGATCCGAGGATCGAATCCCGGGACGAGGGTCGAGCCGGGCGGTGGTGGTTGGACCACCGGACCGCCGGCGGCTCGAAGATCCCTCATGGGGATCGAACGCGTGAACCCTCGGCTGGACGCCGAGGATCGATCGAGCCCTACGGGGCTGATCGCTAGGGCTACGGGGCGTGACCCGTAGCAGCTCGTAGCGAGCTGCGGGTTTCCCCGCAGCGGCTCGCTAGACGCGAGCCCTAGCCGCGTAGCAGCGGATCAACGGATCCGCTGCGGGGTTGCTCGTAGCAACCCAGCGATCGCCCGCAGCGATCGCGAGTCCTCTCGCGGGGACTCGGCTGGGCGTTCGCGTGCCTCGTGCGCGCGACGCGTTCGGTCGGGTCCCGGTTCGCGTGGGCTCGTGGTTTCTCCGCGATTGAGTTTCGATTATATGAACCCCGGCTCGCGGGGGTTCGGGTGGGGGCGGATTACGTGCCTTCGGGTGCGTGGTCTCCAAAGCCCGGACTTCGGCGGATGAGTCGGCGTTCGTATGATCTCCGGCGAAGGGTTCGTTCGGGTTATCGGTTCCGCAAATTTTAATAACCCGGGATAACGAATTCCAACACCGGATATTCGATCTCCAAAGGATTTCGGTCGGAATTAATTGGATAATTAATTTCAATTAATTTATTAATTCCGGGATATCGATTTCCAACAAAACCTCTGGTAGAAATCCTTAGTGCCGATGAACGGTAGTTTGCCCTAATGATCCTGAGTGAAGTTGTCTGCCCGGATGCTTGTTTCCTATTTGAGTTTAAGTTTCCACTTTTAGTATTCTGTTAGATCTGAGTATTTACCTTGTTTACTTTTAGGTTTATTTATTTGCATGTTAGTTTGGTTAGTTGTAGTTAGATCTGAGTGTTTGAACGATTGCAAAACCGCTGTGCCCACAGCACCCAAACTCAAAACTTTTTGTGACAACCCCTTGGGCAAAGCCGAGATCACCTACTGTAATTGCCTCCTTGTGGGACCGACCCCACGTACTTGCCACTATCTACCCTTTTGGTAGTTATAAGAGTATTGGCTAAAATATAAATATCATTTTGGCAGCGCGTTTGCTCAAACGACAAGTATTCGCGCTCGTCAAAATTGGCGCCGTTGCCGGGGAGGCAATATTCCATCAGTAAGTCTTCTGTGCTATTTGACTTGATATTTTTTGTCTTTGCTCCAGGTTGACCATATAGGGCAGAAAGGAGCTAGACGAGGAAAGCAGGGCAAACAGCACGTGCAGCCCAAAGTAACTATCCTGCCCAAACAAGAGCCAGGGCAGATGAGACAAAAAGATTTTGCCCCATTCTAACCTCAAAATCCACGATGGGAGAGGCAAACAGGACACTAAGTGACATGATGTTCCCAACAAATCTGAATTTGCGACCTTTGGGCATAGTGTTGCCCCATATTAATGAGAATTGGGAGATGAAGCATAATTTCCTACAAATTCTGCCCAAATTCAGTGACATGCCGTGGGAGGATCCTCAAAGGCATATCCAAGACTTTGAACTAGCATGTGGAACGATCCAAGGAGCAGCCCCTTTGGGCGAATACATCAGACTTTTGGCGTTCCCATTCTCTTTGGCCGATGCAGCAAGAGATTGGCTCTATACTTTGCCCAAAGGAGAGGTGACCACCTGGGCACAGCTCCAACAGAAGTTTCTTGAGAAGTATTTCCCAATATCAAAGATTAAGCAGGTGAGGAATAGGATCTACAACATCAAGATGGGGAATAATGAGATCTTCCATGACTACTGGGCTAGGTTCAAAGAAATTTTGGTCAAATGTCCTCAACATCAAATCCCAGATCATGATCTGATCCAATACTTCATGTCTGGACTTTGCCCAACAGAGAGGATGTTGGAAATCGATATCCCGGAATTAATAAATTTAAATAAATAAATTATCTAATTAATTCCAATCGAAATCCTTTGGAGATCGAATATCCGGATTGTCTAAAATTGCGGAACCGACAACCCAATCGACTCCCGGTTGCCGGATCATCCCGCCACGAATCACCACGTATATCCGGACTCATCCAAACCCTAACCGCGGCTAAGCCGCGGCTGTTCGGTCGAGCCCATACAAGGGACTTCGAGGCTGATCACAGCAGCCCCCTAGGGCTGCCCTTGGCAGCCCGTCGGATGTGCCGGAGAGCTCACGCGAGGGACCCAACCTCCCGGAGGTTTGTCCTAATTAAGCCCCAGCCTCGACCCGAGTCGTGGCTGCCTAATTGAGGCGTGCGCTCGCATCCATGCGAGCGCTAGGGTTCAGCTCGTGAAGCCCCGCACACGGCCAGCGAAGACATGCGGATCCGCTGCTGGAATTCCAGCAGCCCGCTGCGAGCGCGCACGAGGCGCTAGCCTGCCTGCCGGGCGACCGCCAGCGACCACCACCAGGCGGGCGCTTGGCCCCCCAGGCGGTCGCCTGCCTCCCCAGGCAGCACCTCCGCGTGCCATCCTTGCCGCTGTTGGAGTTGTGTACTTAATGTCTAGATTTAAGTACCGGTAAACTCCCTATCATAGCATTTAACCTATTTAATTAATAAACAATTACTTGCATTTAATTAATTATGCAAAATATAGTCCTGGATTTTATACGTTGTAGTTAGTATGGTGTTGCATGGGCACACAGAAGATCATACTATCGGTTACTCGTATTTAATCGAACAGTTGCTCACGACCTAGATGGACACGGACCAATCCATCGGTATAGTCGTTGTGTGAGAGAGAAAATAATTTATCTTAGTTATTTTATCACACTTGTACACTTGGTGTATTGGGCGGATCGCTTGAGATTTATTGATTAGGATTGCCTTGGATAATCAATTTAAATCTCAGAGTATTTTATTCTTAATCCCCGATATTATTGCGGGTGTGTGTATTTAGTATAAGTGACTTTGATTTTCCAAAGGAATTAACCGATTTAATTATTGGGTTAATTACCGGTTAAGTTGGGTCACTATATTTTATATACGACATGCCGTGAATACTTGACGGGAAAGTGTATCCCGTAAGGGTTGATAATATCCCCGAGATGAGTTCATAAGGAATTATTATGTAAACCCTGCAGGTGGATTTAATCCGCATAATAATTAAAGTTGAACGGTACTATTCTCGGATACAAGAAATGAGTAATATTTATTGAGCAATAAATAAATTTATTCATGGATATTTAAATCTTAAATACACGGAATAAATAATACTAAGTTGGAGAAATATTATTTGATATAATATGGAATAATATTGGGAGTGCAATTTTATTTATATAGTGGAAAATAAATAAAATTAATATTGATAAGAATTAATGGATTTGGGTTGGACCCAATTTAATTTTCAATATTGGAAGCCCAATATTTATTCTCCTTATGATCCCCTACGTAGCCTATAAAAGCACTACATGGTCTTCACTTTTCACAACCTAAGTTACGCCAACAATAAAGTCTTGAAGAGTAAAGGAGATCCATAAGGTGTTCGATAGATCGTCGCCCACACGACGTTCGGACAAGGTGCAAGGAATACGTGGGAAGATCGCAAGGTCATCAACGCGTTAATTCGTTTCTCCGTACAACGAATCGAAGGTAATAAATCATAAACCCTCTTTTATGATTTTGTGTGAATTGATTGTAGTATATACATGAACACACGATCCGGGTAAACGTACGAACTTCGGGGACGGGGATTCGAGATCCCCGGCGAAGGTCGAGAAAACCCTCGACGGGATCGAGGGTGGCGGCCGAACCCTAGGGTTCGACCGCCGGCGCGCGGACGAAGAGGATGAGCCCCGGCTGGACGCCGGGGCGTGGGGTCGACCTCGGGTCGACCACCGGGGTTCGCCGTGGGCTGGTGCCACGGCGGATGAACCCCAGCCCTCACCGTCCGGCGGCGTCGCGCGGAGGAGCCCTCGGCTGGAGCCGAGGGGCGATCGAGCCCGTGAGCTCGATCGCGGGTTTGCTACGGGGTCACCCGTAGCTGCCCTGTATGCACTACGGGTTCGCCCGTAGCGGGCGTACGGGGTTAAACCCCGCCGCGAGCAGCGAGTCATGGACTCGCTGCGGGGCTGCTACGAGCAGCCCCGGGGATGCCTCGTGCATCCCCCGGGATGCCTCGTGCATCCCCAGCGATCATCGCGAGATGATCGCGAGCCCCGTGCGGGGGCTCGGCTGGACGCTCGCGGCCTTCGGGCCTCGCTGGGTGTTCGGTCGGGCCCCGGCTCGTGCGGTGGTTCGCGTTCGTGGGTTCGACTCGTGGGGGACTTCGGCTGGGGGCGGGCTGCGTGTCTTCGGGCGCGTAGTCTCCAAAGGTCGGACTCCTGCGGATGAGTCGGGGATCCAATCTTCGGTGATCGAGGGTTTTTGATCGGGTTATCGGTTCCGCAATTTTTGATAGCCCGGGACATCGAATCCCAACAGCCGCCGGGTCGCTCCAGCCGCGGCGGTCTGGTGATCTTCGATCACCACCGCTCGGCTCGACCCCGGTGAGGATCTCAAACCTCGGATCTTGGTTCACGATAATTTTACGATAATTAAACGATAAAATCATAAAGAGGGTTTTATGATTTACCTCGTTCTCGTTGTTCGGAAAAACGTAGAACTCAATTTGATGACCTTGAGATCTTCCCACGTATTCCTTCCACTAGCCCGGACGTCATGTGGGCGACGATCTACCGAACTCCATGGATCTCCTTCACTCTTCAAGACTTTATGATTGGCGTATCTTAGGTTAATGAATTGTGAAGACCATGTAGTGCTTTTATAGGCTACGTAGGGGATCAAAAGGAGATTAAATATTGGGCTTCTAATATTGAAGATTAAATTGGGTCCAACCCAAATCCATTAATCCTTATCAATATTAATTTTATTTATTTTCCACTATATAAATAAAATTGCACTCCCAATATTAAACCATATTATATCAAATAATATTTCTCCGGTAGTATTATTTATTCCGTGTATTTAAGATTTAAATATCCATGAATAAAATTAATTTATTGCTAATTAATTTATTCATCTCTTATATCCGAGAATAGTACCGTTCAACTTTAATTATTATGCGGATTAAATCCACCTGCAGGGTTTACATAATAATTCCTTATGAACTCATCTCGGGGATATTATCAACCCTTCCGGGATACACTTTCCCGTCAAGTATTCACGGCATGTCATATATAAAATATAGCGACCCAACTTAACCGGTAATTGACCCAGTAATTAAACCGGTCAATTCCTTTGGAAAATCAAAGTCACTTATATGAAATATACACACCCGCAATAGTATCGGGGATTAAGAATAAAATACACTGAGATTTAAATCGATTATCCAAGGCAATCCTAATCGATAAATCTCAAGCAATCCGCCCAATACACCAAGTGTACAAGTATGATAAAATAATCAAGACAGATTATTTTCTCCCTCATACAACGACTATACCGATGGATTGGTCCGTGTCCATCTAGGTCGTGAGAAACTGTTCGATTAAATACGAGTAACCGATAGTATGATCTTCTGTGTGGGCCCGACACACCATACTAACTACAACGTATAGAATCCAGGACTATAATTTGCATATATTTAATTATAAATAATTAAACGCAAATAATTGTTTATTTAATTAAATAGATTAATAGCAATGGATCGGGAGTTTCCGTTACTTAAATCTAGACATTAAGTACACAACTCCAACAATCTCCCACTTGTACTAAGGTCTAGTCATTTCCTCCAAACTTCCGACTCCCATACTCATCACGTGCTTAAGTTGTACTTCCAAGAAGTACTATGTGAATGAGCACTCTAGGTTGCCGCTCTGAAGTTATCTTGGTGACTACAGCGTCGTCTCCCTCGACGATGACTCGTATCAGGTGGTACTTGCTCTATGTGTTATCTTACACTTATGGACTTGTGATTTCTTACCATTTGCCATCGCACCGCTATTTACATAGCCTTTGACAAATTAAGAACCACATCTAAGTCCCAGAGATTATCCTGGAGTTATACCAAAACTTCCGCTGCCTCTGAGGCCGCTTATTTGGTTACCCATGGTAGAGTCCGATAAGCATCGTGCTTATCACTCTTCCATGTTTAAAACTCCTTCTCCTTCAATAGTGAAACACATAGCCTGATATCGACTTACACCGGTCCTCATTCGATTAGATATCTAAGAGAATGTAATCTAGAGGAAATGCTCGTCTGCTCCGTAATCCAGAACATAGTTTCTAGTACTTCGAAAGTACTTAAAATGTTCATTACAGCAGTCGAGTATTCCTTTCTAGGATTATCTTGATATCCTCCCACTGTACTAGCCGCATAGCAGATATTGTTGGAATTCGATATCCCGGGTTATTTAAATTTGCGGAAACCAATAACCCGATCAAACCCTTCGTCGGAGATCACATGAACGCCGACTCATCCGCCGGAGTCCGGCCTTTGGAGACCACGCACCCGAAGGCACGCAGCCCGCCCCCAGCCGAACCCCCGCGAGACGGGGTTCACGCGATCGAGGATCGCGTTCGATCTTCGCGATCGATGGGGCTGCCCAGCAGCCCCCCGCGGCGAGTCCGGCGACTCGCCGCCGCCTGGAGGAGCTCCGCCTTCACGTCGGGTGGGGTGCGGCACCAGCCCGCGCCCCTGCGATCGATCCTTGTGATCGATCGCTACCCCTCGGCCCAGCCGAGGGTTTCTTCCTCCGCACGCCGCCAAACCCTAGCGGGCGATCCCACGGTCCGGTGGCTTCGCCACCACCGCGTGATCGTTCGTCTAATCCGGGTTCGACTCTTGGATCTTGTTTTTCGATAATTGATTTCAATATACATGAATTAAATAGCGGAAATATTTAATTCACCTTTCGATTCGTTGTGCGGAGAAACGAGATCTTATGATGACCTTGAGATCTTCCCACGTATTCCTTGCAGTTGTTCGAACGTCGGGTGGGCGACGATCCTCCGAACACTATGGATCTCCTTCTCTCCTTTCTCTCTCTAGAATTGTGATCTTCAAGTTATGAGAATAGAGAAGACCATGTAGTGCTTTTATAGGCTACGTAGGGGATCTTAAGGAGGTGGAATATTGGGCTTCCAATATTAATGATTAAATTGAGCCCAAGCCCAAATCTATTAATCCATTAATATTAATTAATTCTATTTTCCACTATATAAAATTAATTGCACTCCCAATATTAAACCATATTATATCAAATAATATTTTCTCCGGTAGTATTATTTATTCCGTGTATTTAAGATATAAATATCCATGAATAAAATTAATTTATTGCTAATTAATTTATTCATCTCTTATATCCGAGACTAGTACCATTCAACCTTAATTATTATGCGGAACAAATCCACCTGCAGGGTTTACATAATAATTCCTTATGAACTCATCTCGGGGATATTATCAACCCTTCCGGGATACACTTTCCCGTCAAGTATTCACGGCATGTCATATATAAAATATAGCGACCCAACTTAACCGGTAATTAACCCAATAATTAAATCGGTTAATTCCTTTGGAAAATCAAAGTCACTTATATTAAATATACACACCCGCAATAGTATCGGGGATTAAGAATAAAATACACTGAGACTTAAATCGATTATCTAAGGCAATCCTAATCGATAAATCCCAAGCGATCCGCCCAATACACCAAGTGTACAAGTGTGATAAAATAATTAAGATAAATTATTTTCTCTCTCACACAACGACTATACCGATGGATTGGTCCGTGTCCATCTAGGTCGTGAGCAACTGTTCGATTAAATACGAGTAACCGATAGTATGATCTTCTGTGTGCCCATGCACACCATACTAACTACAACGTATAAAATCCAGGACTATAATTTGCATATATTTAATTATAAATAATTAAATGCAAATAATTGTTTATTTAATTAAATAGATTAATGGCAATGGATCGGGAGTTTCCGTTACTTAAATCTAGACATTAAGTACACAACTCCAACAATCTCCCACTTGTACTAAGGTCTAGTCATTTCCTCCAAACTCCCGACTCCCATACTCATCACGTGCTTAAGTTGTACTTCCAAGAAGTACTATGTGAATGAGCAATCTAGGTTGCCGCTCTGAAGTTATCTTGGTGACTACAGCGTCGTCTCCCTTGACGATGACTCGTATCAGGTGGTACTTGCACTATGTGTTATCTTACACTTATAGACTTGTGACTTCTTACCATTTGCCATCGCACTGCTATTTACATAGCCTTTGGCAAATTAAGAATCACATCTAAGTCCCAGAGATTATCCCGGAGTTATACCAAAACTTCCGTTGCCTCTGAGGCCGCTATTTGGTTATCCATGGCAGAGTCCGAAAAGCATCGTGCTTATCACTCTTCCATGTTAAAACTCCTTCTCCTTCAATAGTGAAACACATAGCCTGATATCGACTTACACCGGTCCTCATTTGATTAGAAATCTAAGAGAATGTAATCCAAAGGAAATGCTTGCTTGCTCCGTAATCCAGAACATAGTTTCCAGTACTTCGAAAGTACTTAAAATGTTCATTACAGCAGTCAAGTATTCCTTTCCAGGATTACCTTGATATCCTCCCACTATGCTAACCGCATAGCCGACATTAGGTTCTTGTTTTCAACATCGCATTTATTAAGCTTTCCACACTCGAAGTGTAGGAATCCGCTTTCATTGCTTCTATCTCCTTTTGTGTTACAAAACACATATCCTTAGATAGATGCATTCCGTCTCTGAAAGGTAACGAACCTTTCTCGGAATCTTGCATGTTAAAACGAACCATAATCGTATAAGATATCTAGAGAAGTACAATGTTCTTTTCTTGAGATCTTAGATCTTAAGAACATGCTCTAACTTCTTCTTTATCTCATATATCGATTTTTCTAGACAACCATCATTTTATGTCTGACAACATCTTTACATTGGAACCAATGATAAAATGTTATCTACATAAAACTTCCGAGAAACACCACCTTGTTTCCATCACGTTTCCCATACACTCGATTCGTCTATGCTTTGATGAATCCATAAAATGGACTATCTCATCAATTTGCAAGTACCACGAACTCAATGCTTTGTTCCAATCCATAAATGGATCAACTAAGCTTGTACTCTAAATGATCTTGCTTCTTAGCAATAATCATTATTGTTTTCCAAAAAGGCACATTTAGATCTAGTACCGCCTTCATGTAGATCCAGGGATTGATTTCATGTATACCAGGTCCAGAGTTCAAAACTCTCCTAGTCTTATGAATATCTCCGGTTGTCAAACAACCTCCCACTACAATGGCATTCCGGTGTATAAACAGTAATAACAGTAGGTGCAGTTAGTGGTGTACCGCTACTCGGTTCGGCTGGTTCTAAGTCTTAATCGTTTTCTCTCTCTTCCGAAGTATCATGTCATTTTGGGCTTGTGGATCATCTAATAGTCTTCCTCTAAGAACCGGGCGTTAGAACTTATAACGTCCTTCTGGTTCATAGTACTATTCGTACACACACCTTTTGTTCTTCTAGGATATTCTAAGACATATCCATAGAACATAGGTAGTTCCGTTTAACTCATCTTTTACTATTTCTATAAGAGTTCCATTTCTTATTTCCGACACACCATTTCTACAGAGGACTGTATGGTGTAGTTACTTGGGATCCAATCCCAAGCTCTGATCATACATCAGAGTCAATCAATTCTAATACTTGTCCGGATCTTATATCTTATATCCATAAAGGATTGCTTAGTCGTATTATCTTCCAAATTAGATTCTTAGGTCGGAAGGTCCACTCCTTCAACTTAATTGATCTTAGAATCAATTTTCGACCTTTGAACTTCTTATTTGAATAAATATGACTTAGCATAAGAATCCACAAGTATAAATGATTTAATAAAGAAATCTCTTATTAGTAAAACGAGTTATATAAAACGGTTCGTTGCATCCTGGTGGACTCAGGATTCATCATTTATAAATTGCTAGCTAATGTACCAAAATAGATAATATCATTATTTCTTCTTATAACCATCAAATGATTAAAAGAAATAAAATATCCATTTATTAGAAATCCAGAACAAAGTTCTTTCTAATTTGAAAGGTACATAAAAGCAATAACCCAAAATGATATCCTATAAAATGTCCTCCACTGCAACTGCTGCCTCCTCTACAGCATTGCCCATGTAGACTACGATTTCTTCTTTTCTAAGTCGTCGGGTTTCCTGGAACCCTTGCATTTAGAATGCACATACCGTCAGTGTTTCTATATCTACACACCAGGTTCCGGCAGATAATACCACTGACTATGTTTTACGACTAAAGAAGATTTCGTACTTTCTTTGAGAGGATAATCAGACTTCCAGTACCCAGACTGTTTGCATCGAGAACTCTAGCCTCATGGCTTTCTCGTCCCATCTCGTGGTCCAAGTAACTCAGGACCACTGGGATTCATTGCTTTCTTTTCCTTTCCCCCGATATTGCCCTTAGGTTCAAAACCTTTGGCATTGGCTACAAGAGCTTGCGATTTCCGTCTCAACTCGTCCAAAAGGTCAATCATCTCAAAAACGTGTTTAAGCGTTTCCTCGAAGGACTGGCCTTTATGAGTATCCTCATCGCTTCTTGTTTGGCCGCCTATGTCAATAGGCTCGGGAGGACAAAGCTCACTGAGTACAACTTTGCACTTTTTAACAGTTTGGGTAATGTCCAGATCTCTATTCCAATCATTACATTTAGGGACCAGTGAGTTAAAATCCTTACGTATCACATAAAGTGGGTTCAAGGCCATTTCCTAATCTATGAGCACATATAACAACAAACAATTGATTTAATCTCCGATATTATCTCCCTCAAATAATATCATTAAACCACTAATCACATCTAAAATCCCATCAGGTAAGGCAAGCCACGTGGTGTGGACGTTTACCCACCCAAATGATTTAGCTATTAGATTTTCTTTGGTCATACATCACTTATAGCGTAACCTCGTGGGGAGGAATACTATAATGCGTATCTAAGTGTAAACCATTACTCAATACTAAAGTAAATCATTTGGAATTGCTACATAACCGCAAGCCACGTGGTGTGGACGTTTACGACAACTTCACAACTCTTCACAATTCCTTATAACTGTCTACATCAATTAATCCAAAATCCGTTAGTATAGCAAGCCACGTGGTGTGGACGTTTACTACACCAAGAGATCTTTATAATTGACTCCCAATTACTTGATCCATTCGATCTTGTAAATCAAGACGCGGAGAATCATAAGTGAAACTCGAAGTTTCTTACCAGTGATTCACCATGCGAACAACCCTATCTCTCATAGAATGAGGGAGCCGAGCAGACAATCGATCTAGTCATCAAATGACACGAAAGTCTCTAATTTGTGTCCTCGACATGACCAAGTGGCTTTGGCTCCATTCCACTCCCCGGGGTGAGAATGAGTCGACTTGAAATCAGTTTTGGAAAGACAAATTAGGCATTGTTTGATAAACTTAATCAATGTTTCTCGTAAGAGGAATTACAAGAATTCTCCTCCAATGACTTGTCTATACGAACTTCAAAAGTCCATAAAAGTCACCAAGAGAACAGCAATGGAGACCATGGCAATGTTTCCATTCCCTCTCCCACTTAGCTTTTTATAACAAAGGGATACGCTATCTAATGCATTATTAAATACACATAAGCATAATAACAAACATACATTTCATGCAAGTACGTTCACAAATAATCAAATAATTACTCAAGTAAAATTATTTCTCGACTATTCGTACCTTGATGAATTCCAGCATGCTTGCCTTGAGTCTTCATTCTACGTCTTGAATACTTTGCCGAGCGACGGAAAAATTCTTTGATTCTCATATTTAATTTTACTCCAATTAAATAAAATCAATTCCATTGATTTCCATATTTAATTCTATTTTAAATAAAATCCATGATTTTCCAATCCAAAATAAATTTTGAATTAATCTAATGATTTTAAATAAAATACTTAAATTAAATAAAATCAATATTATTAAAAACCATTGATTTCCATATTTAATTCTATTCTAAATAAAATCCAAGATTTTCCAATCTAAAATAAATTTTGAATTAATCTAATGATTTTAAATAAAATACTTAAATTAAATAAAATCAATATTATTAAAATCCATTGATTTCCATATTTAATTCTATTCTAAATAAAATCCAAGATTTTCCAATCCAAAATAAATTTTGAATTAATCTAAAGATTTTAAATAAAATACTTAAATTAAATAAAATCAATATTTTAATAATTTCTCAATCCTATTTAGATTAGATCTCAAGAATCCTAATCAAAATCGAATTTTGATTCTTCTTAAGACTTTTAATCCTTGTTGGTATAGGATATCTAGAGAAACTAGGATTTTCTTTCCTAATTTAACTCTCCATCTAATTCCATTATTTAATTCCATAATTAAGAAATCTAATCCAAATAGAATTTGAATTAAATCCAAAATTAAATTAAATAATATTAGAAAGATTAAATTATTTCCGGAAAGATCGGATTTACCGGGACGAACCAAAAAACGAGAATCGCTCGTATCAACTAGGTCCGTGCCCAATCGAACCCACACGAATTGGTTCCATGCATGAACACTTGCACACCAACTACCAGCCATGCATTCACATGCAAGACCTCGCACGTGCATCCAAAAATCACATGGTGTCGGCCAAAGACAAAACCAATGTCGGCCGACACCCTTAATTAATTTCAGCAGCGCGTGATTAATTTCGATCGTCTTCTTCTACGGCGAATATGTGTAACAGCTCTGGTCGATTTCCGGCACGGCGTCTCCACTGACGACACATGCCATCGACCCCGTTACATCCCACGCAAACCCTCGTGTCCAGCCGTGCTCGTCAACGCAACCCGCGAAGACGAACAACGACCCCGATGTTGGAAATCGACTACCCGAGACATGTCCGTTCGACTACTCGAACATCCGGACAAGCCCAGTCGACCCCCGACGTACCCACTGTACTTAACACGAAGCCCTAGACCCGAAACACGCCCAGCCATTGCACCGAAAGTGCAACCGCGCGAAAACGGGGCATTCTGCCCTGTCTGTCGGCCGACGCCAAAATGCTCATGCAAAATGTCGCCCGACAGGGAAAATGTCGCCCGACATGAAAAGCTTAAGGAAAAATGTCGCCCGACATTGTCGCGATTCCAGCAGCGGGTTTCGCCCGTTCTGGCTGTTCCGACGAGATTTTCTCGATCCGACTGCCACGCCGGAGGTCAGAGACCTCCCAGCAGTCCGAGAACATCAAATCCAAGCCAAATAAACCAATCTTTGGTTCGTTGTATAATTACGTACGAGATCGAATCGAAACGAGTGCGGAAGAGGGTTTCGATTCCATACCTTTGATGCGTGATTCGGAGAAGCCGAATGGGCGAACACCCTGAGATCTTCTAGTGTGTATCCTAGCCCTCGACACCGGACGTTGTGTGGGCAACGATCCACCGGAGTCTTCTCTTCTTCTTCTCTCTCAAACCCTCTTTCTTACGTTTTGTTTTTCTGTCTCCAGAAATATATTTGCGCAAGCAAATTAATTTCTACAGAAAAAGTTATTGCGCAAACTAAATTAATTAAGTAGAAAAAAAATTAATTGCGCTAACAATTATTTTCTCTCCACAGAATTAATTATTGCGGCGAAACTTAGGTTAGGAGAAGAGAGATTGAGGGGTATATATAGGCCACACTAGGGACCTTAGGACAATTAATTAATTAGGCTAAATTGTAATTTAATTAAACCGGTGTTCTTAAAAGAAAACCTTTAATTAAATCAAATTTTAATTATAATTAATTCCACTATAAAATTATAATTGAATTCCCAATTAATTAATCTATATTATTTTACCAATAATATTTCCGCCGAAATTACATATACGACTTTCCCCGTGTTTAAGATATCGAATGTCCACGAATTAATTTCAATTACTAATAATTAAATTAATTTGTTTCTTATTATCCGAGACTAGTACCACTCATCCTTATTATCATGTGGAACGAATCCACCTGCAGGGTTTACATGATAAACTTTATGAGCTCATCTCGGGGACATCATCAACCCGATAAACGGGACACGGTTTCCTGTCTATAATCTATAGCATGCCGTGTGTACAATTCTGATTCCCAATTTACCGAGAATATTGACTAATCAATTAGTCTCACTCACTAGCAAGTCAAAGAACCGAGAATTGGACACACGCACCTATAATTATATAGGGATTAAGAATTCGTATATCCGTAATATCTGAGGTCTAGTTTTATTACTCCGATTAGTATAAATCGAACGCCCTCCCGTGGTCCTGCTCAATACAACTAGTGTACGAGTGTAACATGATAGTCAAGACCGACTATCTACCAGTCACACTACGACGTACCAATGGATTGTCCCTGTCCATCTAAGTCGTGAGCTACTGTTCGACAGTATACGAGTAACCGATAGTATGATCTTCCGCGTGTCTCCTCACGCCATACTATCTACAACGTATATATCTAGGACTATTGCATTAAATGCAATCATATTTGAATCATACATAGATTAAGGCATAGATAAGGAGTTCCGTATTTGCACTAAACTAGACATTTAGAATACAACTCCATCACCCGATGCCTGCGCGCTCGTAGCCGCGCCGCCGGCTGCCACCGACTTCCGGCGAACCATCTTGCGATGGTGAACGCCAAGCCGACCAGCCGAGCTTCTGCGCAGCACCTTGCCAACAGAAGATCATCCGTGTGCGAAGCCGTTCGTGATGCCGAAACCGTGACCGTCGAACGCAGCCGCCGGCTGCCGGCGAACCACCACCACTGGTGGCTCACGCCGGCATGCCCAGCCACATTCAGATCAGCTTCAGCAGCCCGCACAGCCCGCTCCGAGCCCAGGCGTACCAGCAGCCCGCTCAAAAGTGTGCCCACGGTCGATCGGTTCGATTTCTCCGAAAATCCTCAATTTTTAATAATTAATTTTTCCGACAAACACAATTCATACGAGAGATAAAACAAGTACGTAGAACAATATAGCACAATAATTTAACAATTTAAATTAATCTATGGCTATAAACAACGACAATCGATTATCGAAACAATTAACGAAAAAACGTAACCATACGCTCTGATACCAATTGTTGGAATTCGATATCCCGGGTTATTTAAATTTGCGGAAACTAATAACCCGATCAAACCCTTCGCCGGAGATCACATGAACGCCGACTCATCCGCCGGAGTCCGGCCTTTGGAGACCACGCACCCGAAGGCACGCAGCCCGCCCCCAGCCGAACCCCCGCGAGACGGGGTTCACGCGATCGAGGATCGCGTTCGATCTTCGCGATCGATGGGGCTGCCCAGCAGCCCCCCGCGGCGAGTCCGGCGACTCGCCGCCGCCTGGAGGAGCCCCGCCTTCACGTCGGGTGGGGTGCGGCACCAGCCCGCGCCCCTGCGATCGATCCTTGTGATCGATCGCTACCCCTCGGCCCAGCCGAGGGTTTCTTCCTCCGCGCGCCGCCAAACCCTAGCGGGCGATCCCACGGTCCGGTGGCTTCGCCACCACCGCGTGATCGTTCGTCTAATTCGGGTTCGACTCTTGGATCTTGTTTTTCGATAATTGATTTCAATATACATGAATTAAATAGCGGAAATATTTAATTCACCTTTCGATTCGTTGTGCGGAGAAACGAGATCTTATGATGACCTTGAGATCTTCCTACGTATTCCTTGCACTTGTTCGAACGTCGGGTGGGCGACGATCCTCCGAACACTATGGATCTCCTTCTCTCCTTTGTCTCTCTAGAATTGTGATCTTCAAGTTATGAGAATAGAGAAGACCATGTAGTGCTTTTATAGGCTACGTAGGGGATCTTAAGGAGGTGGAATATTGGGCTTCCAATATTAATGATTAAATTGAGCCCAAGCCCAAATCTATTAATCCATTAATATTAATTAATTCTATTTTCCACTATATAAAATTAATTGCACTCCCAATATTAAACCATATTATATCAAATAATATTTTCTCCGGTAGTATTATTTATTCCGTGTATTTAAGATATAAATATCCATGAATAAAATTAATTTATTGCTAATTAATTTATTTATCTCTTATATCCGAGACTAGTACCATTCAACCTTAATTATTATGCGGAACAAATCCACCTGCAGGGTTTACATAATAATTCCTTATGAACTCATCTCGGGGATATTATCAACCCTTCCGGGATACACTTTCCCGTCAAGTATTCACGGCATGTCATATATAAAATATAGCGACCCAACTTAACCGGTAATTAACCCAATAATTAAATCGGTTAATTCCTTTGGAAAATCAAAGTCACTTATATTAAATATACACACCCGCAATAGTATCGGGGATTAAGAATAAAATACACTGAGACTTAAATCGATTGTCTAAGGCAATCCTAATCGATAAATCCCAAGCGATCCGCCCAATACACCAAGTGTACAAGTGTGATAAAATAATTAAGATAAATTATTTTCTCTCTCACACAACGACTATACCGATGGATTGGTCCGTGTCCATCTAGGTCGTGAGCAACTGTTCGATTAAATACGAGTAACCGATAGTATGATCTTCTGTGTGCCCATGCACACCATACTAACTACAACGTATAAAATCCAGGACTATAATTTGCATATATTTAATTATAAATAATTAAATGCAAATAATTGTTTATTTAATTAAATAGATTAATGGCAATGGATCGGGAGTTTCCGTTACTTAAATCTAGACATTAAGTACACAACTCCAACAGATATCAGGTTCTCGTCTTCAACATTGCATTTATCAAGCTTTCCACACTTGAAGTGTAGGAAACCGCTTTCATTGCTTCTATCTCCTTTTGTGTTCCAAAACACATATCCTTAGATAGATGCATTCCGTATCTGAAAGGTAACGAACCTTTCTCGGAATTTCGCATGTTAAAACGAACCATAATCGTATAAGATATCTAGAGAAGTACAATGTTCCTTTCTTGAGATCCTAGATCTTAAGAACATGCTCTAACTTCTTCTTTATCTCATATATCGATTTTTCTAGACAACCATCATTTTATGTCTGACAACATCTTTACATTGTTGTCAATGATAAAATGTTATCTACATAAAACCTCCGAGAAACACCACCCTGTTTCCATCACGTTTCCCATACACTCGATTCGTCTATGCTTTGATGAATCCATAAAATGGACTATCTCATCAATTTGCAAGTACCATGAACTCAATGCTTTGTTCCAATCCATAAATGGATCAACTAAGCTTCTACTCTAAATGATCTTGCCTCGTAGCAATAATCCTTATTGCTTTCCAAGAAGGCACATGTAGATCTAGTACCGCCTTCATGTAGATCCAGGGATTGATTTCATGTATACTAGGTCCAGAGTTCAAAACTCTCCTAGTCTTATGAATATCTCCGGTTGTCAAACAACCTCCCACTACAATGGCATTCCGGTGTATAAACAGTAACAACAGTAGGTGCAGTTAGTGGTGTACCGCTACTCGGTTCGGCTGGTTCTCAGTCCTTATCAATTTCTCTCATTCAAAGTATTACGTCACTTTGGGCTTGTGGTTCATCTAATAGTCTTCCTCTAAGAACCGGGCGTTAGAACTAACGTCCTTCTGGTTCATAGTACTATTGAACACACAACTTTTGTTCTTCCAGGATATTCTACAACCGCATTGAATGCGCCGTTGTTTCCAGACATACCCATAGAACATAGGTAGTTCCGTATAACTCATGCTTTTACTATTTATATAAGAGTTCCACTTCTTATTTCCGACACACCATTTCTACACAAGAGTGTATGGTGTAGTCATTTGGGATCAAATCCCAATCTCTGATCAGTATGCCATGCATTCCTCAGACAGGCACTTGCCTCCGCGATCAGATCGCAGGCTTTCAATGGATCTACCATGATGGTTCCCCACAATAGCTTTGTGTCCATTGACTTGTCAAAACACTTTGCTTTTGTGGCACATCAGGTATGCTAATCCATTCTTTCGAGTAATCATAAAATGAAGTATTCGTACCTTATTGTCTGAGTAAACAAAGGTCTGCATACATCAGAGTCAATCAATTATTATACTTGTCCGGATCTTATATCTTATATCCATAAAGGATTGCTTAGTCATGTTATCTTCCAAATTAGATTCTTAGGTCGGAAGGTCCACTCCTTCAACTTAATTGATCAAATATCAATTTTCGACCTTTGAACTTCTTATTTGAATAAACATGATTTAGCATAAGAATCCACAAGTATAATCGATTTAATAAAGAAATCTCTTATTAGTAAAACGAGTTTTATACTACGGTTTGTTGCACCGTGGTGGACTCAGGATTCATCATTTATATATTGCTAGCTAATGTACCAGAATAGATACTATCTTTATTTCTTCTTATAACCATCAAATGATTAAAAGAAATAAAATATCCATTCATTAGAAATCCAGAACAAAGTTCTTTCTAAAATGAAAGGTACATATAAGCAATAACTCAAAATGAAATCCTATAAAATGTCCTCCACTGCAACTGCTGCCTCCTCTACAGCATTGCCCATGTAGACTACGATTTCTTCTTTTCTAAGTCGTCGGGTTTCCTGGAACCCTTGCATTTAGAATGCGCATACTGTCAATGGTTCTATATCTACACACCAGGTTCCGGTAGATAATACCACTGACTATGTTTTACGACTAAAGAAGATTTCGTACTTTCTTTGAGAGGATAATCAGACTTCCAGTACCCAGACTGTTTGCATCGATAACTCTTGCCTATTGGCTTTCTCGTCCCATCTCGTGATCCAAGAAACATAGGACCACTGGGTTTCTTTGCTTGCTTTTCCTTTCCCCCGGTTTTGCCCTTAGGTTCGAAACCTTTGGCATTGGCTACAAGAGCTTGCGATTTCCGTCTCAACTCGTCTAAAAGGTTCATCATCTCGAAAACGTGTTTAAGCGTTTCCTCGAATCGACTGGCCTTTATGAGTATCCTCATCGCCTCTTGTCTAGCCTCTACGTCATGTCTAAACATCCCCTTGAGTTTGAACATGATATAAAATCAGTCCCTTCCTCATCAGTTAAGACATTGGTAGGCTCGGGAGAACAAAGCTCACTTGAGTACAAACTTGTACTCTTTAACAGTCTGGGCAATGTCCAGATCTCTATTCCAATCAATACAATCAGGGACCAATGAGTTAAATCCTTAAGTATCACATAAAGTGGGTTCAAAGCCATCCATAATCTATGAGCACATATAATAACAAACAATCGATTTAATCTCCGATATTATCTCCCTCAAATAATATCATTAAACCACTAATCACATCTAAAATCCCATCAGGTAAGGCAAGCCACGTTCGTGTGGACGTTTACCCACCCAAATGATTTAGCAATTAGATTTGCTTCGGTCGTACATCATTGTAGCGTTACTTCGTTGGGAAGAATACTATAAAGCGTACCTAAGTGTAAACCATTACTCAGTATCTAAGAAGATTGTTTGGGACACGCATATTCACCGCAAGCCACGTTAGTGTGGACGTTTACGTTAACATACGCTCCTTTACTCCCTTCTATAACTGTCTACATCAATTAATCCAAGATCCCATTAAGTATAGCAAGCCACGTTCGTGTGGACGTTTACTACACCAAAAGATCTTTATAATTGACTCCCAATTACTTGAATCATTCAATCTTGTAAATCAAGACGCGGAGAATCATAAGTGAAACTCGAAGTTTCTAACCAGTGATTCACCATGCGAACAACCCTATCTCTCATAAATGAGGGAGCCGAGCAGACAATCGATCCACCTATCAAAGAATGGTACGAAGGTCTCTAATTTGTGTCCTCTACATGACCAAGTGCCTCTGGCTCCATTCCACTCCCCGGGGTGAGAATGAGTCGACTTGAAATCAGCTTTGGAAAGACAAATTAGGCATTGTTTGATAAACTTAATTAATGTTTCTTGTAAGAGGAATTACAAGAACTCTCCTCCAATAACTTATCTATATAAACTTCAAAAGTTTATAAAAGTCACCAAGAGAGCAGCAATGGAGACCATGGGTATGTTTCCATACCCTCTCCCACTTAGCTTTTTACAATAAAGGGATACGCTATCTAGTGCATAAAATAAACACATATAGCATGCATACATGTAATAAAGCACATAGTATTATCACATAATCAAAATAATACTAGAATATTATTTTCCGACTATTATGGCTTTATCACATCTCCGTACGCATCTTCTAGTCTTCAGTCTGCTGGGATCAGTCTTCGTTTCTTGAATGCTCCATGTGACGAGAATATTAATCTCCAATATTTAAATCTATTTATTTTCAATTAATCCAAAAGTTACTTAATTCGAAAATTAAGTCAATTGAATATATCAAAAATAAAATTAAATATTATTAATATTTTTATTTATTTTATTTTCCTTCTCTACTCCATTAAATCTCTAGAATAATCTATCCAAGATACACTTGGAATATTCTAGATGATATCCATAATGGAATAAGGAAATAAAATAATTTAGGACTCTTATACTTTCCAAATTTATTTTATTCCTAATCCATGAATATTCCCATGAGTAGGAATAATCAAATAGGAAAATAAATTTAATACTAAATTAATTCTTTTTCTATTTCATGAATATTTCATAAAGAAATAATCAAAATAGAAAAAAAACGAATTAAAATAGGAAAGTAAATTTCCGGTAGGAGTAGCATGGATTGGGAGACCCCACGCCACCCCCACCTCGATCGACCGCCGCCTAGGGCACGCCGCCGCCGCCCGGCCCACGCGCCACCACCACTGGTGGCCGGCGTGGCCGAGACTCCCACGGACAGCCCCTCTTGGGGCCGAGGGTCGATCGATCCTCATGGGATCGATCATGGGGATTGATCGATCCCCGGTCCTTCGTCTTCTCGCCACTTCGTCTTCTCCGGGGTCTTCGATTCGTCGATCCAATCGCAAAATAAATTACAATAATCTAAATTACAATTCCGGTATCGATTCTATACATGAAATCGACCCTATACATTTTCCGGAAAAACGATGAACATAATAATAAAAACTAAATTCGGTCAACCCCCGAATTTTTACTATTACAAGCATTCACCACAAATAAAACGAATCTCGACATGTCCGAGAGTTTAATAATCAAGAACAATATTATGACAATAATTAACGAGCAATTATATCTAGCCATAATAGTCGGAAACCCTGCAAGGTAGAACAATTTATCGAAAAATACCGTGAACGAAAACCATCGCTCTGATACCAATTGTTGGAAATCGATATCCCGGAATTAATAAATTTAAATAAATAAATAATCTAATTAATTCCAACCGAAATCCTTTGGAGATCGAATATCCGGATTGTCTAAAATTGCGGAACCGACAACCCAATCGACTCCCGGTTGCCGGATCATCCCGCCACGAATCACCACGTATATCCGGACTCATCCAAACCCTAACCGCGGCTAAGCCGCGGCTGTTCGGTCGAGCCCATACAAGGGACTTCGAGGCTGATCACAGCAGCCCCCTAGGGCTGCCCTTGGCAGCCCGTCGGATGTGCCGGAGAGCTCACGCGAGGGACCCAACCTCCCGGAGGTTTGTCTTAATTAAGCCCCAGCCTCGACCCGAGTCGTGGCTTCCTAATTGAGGCGTGCGCTCGCATCCATGCGAGCGCTAGGGTTCAGCTCGTGAAGCCCCGCACACGGCCAGCGAAGACATGCGGATCCGCTGCAGGAATTCCAGCAGCCCGCTGCGAGCGCGCACGAGGCGCTCGCCTGCCTGCCGGGCGACCGCCAGCGACCACCACCAGGCGGGCGCTTGGCCCCCCAGGCGGTCGCCTGCCTCCCCAGGCAGCACCTCCGCGTGCCATCCTTGCCGCCGGGTCGCTCCAGCCGCGGCGGTCCGGTGATCTTCGATCACCACCGCTCGGCTCGACCCCGGTGAGGATCTCAAACCTCGGATCTTGGTTCACGATAATTTTACGATAATTAAACGATAAAATCATAAAGAGGGTTTTATGATTTACCTCGTTCTCGTTGTTCGGAAAAACGTAGAACTCAATTTGATGACCTTGAGATCTTCCCACGTATTCCTTGCACTAGCCCGGACGTCGTGTGGGCGACGATCTACCGAACTCCATGGATCTCCTTCACTCTTCAAGACTTTATGATTGGCGTATCTTAGGTTAATGAATTGTGAAGACCATGTAGTGCTTTTATAGGCTACGTAGGGGATCAAAAGGAGATTAAATATTGGGCTTCTAATATTGAAGATTAAATTGGGTCCAACCCAAATCCATTAATCCTTATCAATATTAATTTTATTTATTTTCCACTATATAAATAAAATTGCACTCCCAATATTAAACCATATTATATCAAATAATATTTCTCCGGTAGTATTATTTATTCCGTGTATTTAAGATTTAAATATCCATGAATAAAATTAATTTATTGCTAATTAATTTATTCATCTCTTATATCCGAGAATAGTACCGTTCAACTTTAATTATTATGCGGATTAAATCCACCTGCAGGGTTTACATAATAATTCCTTATGAACTCATCTCGGGGATATTATCAACCCTTCCGGGATACACTTTCCCGTCAAGTATTCACGGCATGTCATATATAAAATATAGCGACCCAATTTAACCGGTAATTGACCCAGTAATTAAACCGGTCAATTCCTTTGGAAAATCAAAGTCACTTATATTAAATATACACACCCGCAATAGTATCGGGGATTAAGAATAAAATACACTGAGATTTAAATCGATTATCCAAGGCAATCCTAATCGATAAATCTCAAGCGATCCGCCCAATACACCAAGTGTACAAGTATGATAAAATAATCAAGACAGATTATTTTCTCCCTCATACAACGACTATACCGATGGATTGGTCCGTGTCCATCTAGGTCGTGAGCAACTGTTCGATTAAATACGAGTAACCGATAGTATGATCTTCTGTGTGGGCCCGACACACCATACTAACTACAACGTATAGAATCCAGGACTATAATTTGCATATATTTAATTATAAATAATTAAACGCAAATAATTGTTTATTTAATTAAATAGATTAATGGCAATGGATCGGGAGTTTCCGTTACTTAAATCTAGACATTAAGTACACAACTCCAACAGAGGAAACTCGTCAATGTTGCATGTGGAGGATCAGTGTTAAACAAGAGTGCGGAGGATGGAAGTGATCTGCCCAAACAGAACATGCCTTTGCCCACAGCGACAGACTCCAAAATCGACAAGTTGTGTAGTACCATGGAGCAATTCATGGAAACCATGATGATGGCGTCAAATACAGTGGTCAAGGCATGTAAAATATGTAAGGATGAAGATCACGCTACAGATCAATGCCCAAGACTTTTCTTTAAGGAAGTGAATCCAATGGGCCATGCCAACGGATATGGGCAAAGCTGGGGAAAACCTCACTTGGACCCCCACTCAGACGTATACAACCCTGGATGGAGATACCATGAAGATTTCAGGTATGGACACAAACAAGTGGAGGGTCAGCATGCAAATCAATATGCCCAGCACTACCATCAGCACCAATTCCAGGGGCAATACCCTCAGCAGAACCAAAACAATGAATCCTCACTTGCAGAACTGGTCAATACCATGGCTAGGGAGAATTTGAGGGCTCAACAAGAGAATGAGAGGTTCAAGGCTGAGGCACGTGGGCAATTTCAGAACCTTAATTCACTATCCGAGATGGTCCAGACTTTGGTCAAAGAGAGCCTGAAGTCCCAGAAGGAGAATGAAAAGTTCAAGGTGGATACATGTGGGCAACTTCAAAATATTAATTCACAGCTGGCGTACCTTACCCAGACAGTGGCCAAAGAAGAAAAGAAAACAGAGGAGTTGTCTGCCCAAACCGAACTGCACAAGGCTTAAGTGTATGCGATTCACGTTAAGAGCGAGAAATATCCACCAGAAGTAGTTGGACCAGTAGAGAAGGATCAAGAATCTGGGGAAGTACATAAAGAAGAGCCCCAAGGACACACCGCGGATGACCAAAGGACGAAAGAGACGTCACTTAGGGCAAAGCGAAACAAGTCGCCACCTCCTGTGATCCGACCTCCCTTCCCAAGCAGATTGATTAGAAATAATGAAGGGGGGGATGCAATCGAGATGATCCAAATGTATAAAAAGGTAAAAATTAATATGCCTCTTCTTACCATTTTGAACTCTATGCCCAGGTGTGCCAAGTTCTTAAAGGAGTTGTCTACAAAGAAAGTCAAATACCGTAGGGATGCAATGTTTGAAGTCAAAGAGAATGTGTCCAGGATTATAAAGAACAATGGATTGACCGGGTGTGGAGGCCCAGGGATGTTTCACGTTCCATGCATCATTGGTAGGAGGAAAATCGAAAAAACCATGTTGGATCTGGGCACATCAATCAATATCATGCCAAAGACATTGTATGACGATCTGGGCATACGGCAACTGAAATCCACGAGGGCTATAATTCAGCTAGCCAGCGGGTCAAATGTCTACCCCGAGGGCATACTGGAAGATGTTTGGTCAAAGTGAAGGACTTCATTTTCCCTGTTGATTACTATGTGCTGGATAATGGGCGAATCGAATAAAGAGCCAGTGATGATCCTGGGCAAACCGTTCTTGAAATCGACCAAGACTGACGTTGATTGTCAAACTGGGAGGCTGAGATGTAAATTTGAGGAAGAGACGGTCACCTTTGACTTATACAGGTCTAAGAAGCACTTCGTTGACACTGAAGAGGTTCAATATGTCTATCAAATCGAGAAGGTCGTTGAGGAAATATCTAACGAATGTGGGGTCTATGACCAAACTGACCAAGAGTTTAGGTCCCTGGAAAATAACACTGGCGGTTTGGGCATACTGTCAACACCAGAGGAGACTGTCATGACACACCCTCTTGATAAACCATCAATGTTAGAACTCGATATGCCTCCAGGGAATTTGAAGAACTTGTTGCTAGGGCAAACTGACACTCTGCCTGCAAGCGTCAATGCATTTTCGAAGCGCCCAGAGGAAGAGAAGCTCACGGAAGCGATTGGGCAACACAAGAAATGCGTAGGATGGCCAGTGGAAGACATCAGGGGTATTAACCCTACCCTATGCAAGCGTCACATCATGTTTGAAGAAGTAGCTGAGCCCATACGAGACCCCCAACTGAAGTTCCTTAGTGTGAAGAAAGAGAGCAAGTTGCCCTTGACCAACGTGCAAATACGATTTGGTTTTGGCAAACTACCAGGCACTTTACATGGATGGATGATGAGCAACTGCACAGACTTAATCAAGTGCCTGAAGGCCTCATATGGGCATAACGAGGAGAAGCTTAAGCCCTTCCATCATGAAGAATGGTAAACATCTATCACGTCATGCCCATGACGACAACAAGGGCGCTAACCAGGAGGCAAACTGGTATGTTTTTCTTTCATTTTATTTAGGAATAAAACATCTTCGCGGATATAGCACTTTGACTTGTCTCAAACCAAGAGAGAGGAAGGGTTTGTTCGTTCTGGATGTGCAGGATACAAGGGGCATAAGAGGACGGTGTGGGCATAGCGCAGGACAGCCCAGCCAACAGTATAAGATGAATGAGCTCCCTGAAGTTTCAAGGATGACCCCTGGAACGAAGGTAATGTCTGGGCAAACGCGCTCAAGCTACTGATTTCGGGCAAAGTCCTAAGGCGACTGTTGGAATTCGATATCCCGGGTTATTTAAATTTGCGGAAACCAATAACCCGATCAAAGCCTTCGCCGGAGATCACATGAACGCCGACCCATCCGCCGGAGTCCGGCCTATGGAGACCACGCACCCGAAGGCACGCGGCCCGCCCCCAGCCGAACCCCCGCGAGACGGGGTTCACGCGATCGAAGATCGCGTTCGATCTTCGCGATCGATGGGGCTGCCCAGCAGCCCCCCGCGGCGAGTCCGGCGACTCGCCGCCGCCTGGAGGAGCCCCGCCTTCACGGCGGGTGGGGTGCGGCACCAGCCCGCGCCCCCAGCGATCGATCCTTGGATCGATCGCAAGCCCTCGGCCCAGCCGAGGGTTCTTTCCTCCGCGCGCCGCGAACCCTAGTCGGGCGATCCCACGCGGTCCGGTGGCTTCGCCACCACCGCGTGATCGTTCGTCTAATCCGGGTTCGAACTTCGGATCTTGTTTTTCGATAATTGATTCAATAAAACTTGAATTAAATTGCGGAAATTTAATTCACCTTTCGATTCGTTGTGCGGAGAAACGAGATCTTATGATGACCTTGAGATCTTCCCACGTATTCCTTGCACTTGTTCGAACGTCGAGTGGGCGACGATCCTCCGAACACTATGGATCTCCTTCTCTCCTTTCTCTCTCTAGAATTGTGATCTTCAAGTTATGAGAATAGAGAAGACCATGTAGTGCTTTTATAGGCTACGTAGGGGATCTTAAGGAGGTGGAATATTGGGCTTCCAATATTGATGATTAAATTGAGCCCAAGCCCAAATCTATTAATCCCATCAATATTAATTAATTTATTTTCCACTATATAAATTAATTGCACTCCCAATATTAAACCATATTATATCAAATAATATTTCTCCGGTAGTATTATTTATTCCGTGTATTTAAGATATAAATATCCATGAATAAAATTAATTTATTGCTAATTAATTTATTCATCTCTTATATCCGAGACTAGTACCATTCATCCTTAATTATTATGCGGAACAAATCCACCTGCAGGGTTTACATAATAATTCCTTATGAACTCATCTCGGGGATATTATCAACCCTTACGGGATACACTTTCCCGTCAAGTATTCACGGCATGTCATTTATAAAATATAGCGACCCAACTTAACCGGTAATTAACCCAATAATTAAATCGGTTAATTCCTTTGGAAAATCAAAGTCACTTATATTAAATATACACACCCGCAATAGTATCAGGGATTAAGAATAAAATACACTGAGACTTAAATCGATTATCGCCGGCAATCCTAATCGATAAATCTCAAACGATCCGCCCAATACACCAAGTGTACAAGTGTGATAAAATAATTAAGATAAATTATTTTCTCTCTCACACAACGACTATACCGATGGATTGGTCCGTGTCCATCTAGGTCGTGAGCAACTGTTTGATTAAATACGAGTAACCGATAGTATGATCTTCTGTGTGTCCATACACACCATACTAACTACAACGTATAAAATCCAGGACTATGATTTGCATATATTTAATTATAAATAATTAAACGCAAATAATTGTTTATTTAATTAAATAGATTAATGGCAATGGATCGGGAGTTTCCGTTACTTAAATCTAGACATTAAGTACACAACTCCAACAATCTCCCACTTGTACTAAGGTCTAGTCATTTCCTCCAAACTCCTGACTCCCATACTCATCACGTGCTTAAGTTGTACTTCCAAGAAGTACTATGTGAATGAGCAATCTAGGTTGCCGCTCTGAAGTTATCTTGGTGACTACAGCGTCGTCTCCCTCGACGATGACTCGTATCAGGTGGTACTTGCACTATGTGTTATCTTACACTTATGGACTTGTGATCTTACCATTTGCCATCGCACCGCTATTTACATAGCCTTTGGCAAATTAAGAATCACATCTAAGTCCCAGAGATTATCCCGGAGTTATACCAAAACTTCCGCTGCCTCTGAGGCCGCTTATTTGGTTACCCATGGTAGAGTCCGAAAAGCATCGTGCTTATCACGCTTCCATGTTAAAACTCCTTCTCCTTCAATAGTGAAACACATAGCCTGATATCGACTTACACCGGTCCTCATTCGATTAGAAATCCAAGAGAATGTAATCCAAAGGAAATGTTTGTCTGCTCCGTAATCCAGAACATAGTTTCCAGTACTTCGAAAGTACTTAAAATGTTCATTACAGCAGTCAAGTATTCCTTTCCAGTATTACCTTGATATCCTCCCACTATACTAGCCGCATAGCAGATATCAGGTTCTCGTTTTCAACATCGCATTTATCAAGCTTTCCACACTCGAAGTGTAGGAAACCGCTTTTATTGCTTCTATCTCCTTTTGTGTTCCAAAACACATATCCTTAGATAGATGCATTCCGTATTTGAAAGGTAACGAACCTTTCTCGGAATCTTGCATGTTAAAACGAACCATAATCGTATAAGATATCTAGAGAAGTACAATGTTCTTTTCTTGAGATCCTAGATCTTAAGAACATGCTCTAACTTCTTCTTTATCTTATATATCGATTTTTCTAGACAACCATCATTTTATGTCTGACAACATCTTTACATTGTTACCAATGATAAAATGCTATCTACATAAAACCTACGAGAAACACCACCTTGTTTCCATCACGTTTCCCATACACACGATTCGTCAATGCCTTTTGATGAATCCATCAAATGGACTATCTCATCAATTTGCAAGTAACACGAACTCAATGCTTTGTTTCAATCCATTAATGGATCAACTAAGCTTGTACTCTAAATGATCTTGCCTCTTAGCAATAATCCTTATTGCTCTCCAAGAAGGCACATTTAGATCTAGTACCGCCTTCATGTAGATCCAGGGATTGATTTCATGTATACTAGGTCCAGAGTTCAAAACTCTCCTAGTCTTATGAATATCTCCGGTTGTCAAACAACCTCCCACTACAATGGCATTCCGGTGTATAAACAGTAATAAGAGTAGGTGCAGTTAGTGGTGTACCGCTACTCGGTTCGGCTGGTTCTAAGTCTTAATCGTTTTCTCTCTTTACAAAAGTATCATGTCATTTTGGGCTTTGTGGTTCATCTAATAGTCTTCCTCTAAGAACCGGGCGTTAGAACTTATAACGTCCTTCTGGTTCATAGTACTATCGAACACACACCTTTTGTTCTTCTAGGATATTCTACAACCACATTTGAATGTGCCGTTGTTTCCAAGACATATCCATAGAACATAGGTAGTTCCGTTTAACTCATGCTTTTACTACTTCTATAAGAGTTCCATTTCTTATTTCCGACACACCAATCCTACAGAGGACTGTATGGTGTATTCACTTGGGATCCAATCCCATGCTCTGATCATACATCAGAGTCAATCAATTCTAATACTTGTCCGGATCTTATATCTTATATCCATAAAGGATTGCTTAGTCGTATTATCTTCCAAATTAGATTCTTAGGTCGGAAGGTCCACTCCTTCAACTTAATTGATCTTACAATCAATTTTCGACCTTTGAACTTCTCATTTGAATAAATATGACTTAGCATAAGAATCCACAAGTATAAATGATTAAATAAAGAAATCTCTTAGTAGTAAAACGAGTTATGTATAAAACGGTTCGTTGCATCGTGGTGGACTCAGGATTCATCATTTATATATTGCTAGCTAATGTACCAAAATAGATAATATCATTATTTCTTCTTATAACCATCAATTGATTAAAAGAAATCAAATATCCATTTATTAGAAATCCAGAACAAGGTTCTTTCTAATTTGAAAGGTACATAAAAGCAATAACCCAAAATGAAATCCTATAAAATGTCCTCCACTGCAACTGCTGCCTCCTCCACAGCATTGCCCATGTAGACTACGATTTCTTCTTTTCTAAGTCGTCGGGTTTCTGGAACCCTTGCATTTAAAATGCACATACCGTCAGTGGTTCCATATCTACACACCAGGTTCCGGTAGATAATACCACTGACTATGTTTCACGACTAAAGAAAATTTCGTACTTTCTTTGAGAGGATAATCAGACTTCCAGTACCCAGACTGTTTGCATCGAGAACACTTGCCTCATGGCTTTCTCGTCCCATCTCGTGTTCCAAGTAACTTAGGACCACTGGGATTCATTGCTTTCTTTTCCTTTCCCCCTATTTTGCCCTTAGTTTCAAAAACTTTGGCATTGGCTACAAGAGCTTGCGATTTCCGTCTCAACTCGTCCAAAAGGTCAATCATCTCAAAAACGTGTTTAAGCGTTTCCTTGAAGGACTGGCCTTTATGAGTATCCTCATCGCTTCTTGTCTGGCCGCCTATGTCAATAGGCTCGGGAGGACAAAGCTCACTGAGTACAACCTTGCACTCTTTAACAGTTTGGGTAATGTCTAGATCTCTATTCCAATCATTACATCTAGGGACCAGTGAGTTAAAATCCTTACGTATCACATAAAGTGGGTTCAAGGCCATTTCCTAATCTATGAGCACATATAACAACAAACAATCGATTTAATCTCCGATATTATCTCCCTCAAATAATATCATTAAACCACTAATCACATCTAAAATCCCATCAGGTAAGGCAAGCCACGTTCGTGTGGACGTTTACCCACCCAAATGATTTAGCAATTAGATTTGCTTCGGTCATACATCATTATAGCGTTACTTCGTTGGGAAGAATACTATAAAGCGTACCTAAGTGTAAACCATTACTCAGTATCTAAGAAGATTGTTTGGGACACGCATATTCACCGCAAGCCACGTTAGTGTGGACGTTTACGTTAACATACGCTCCTTTACTCCCCTCTATAACTGTCTACATCACTTAATCCAAAATCCCATTCAGTATAGCAAGCCACGTTCGTGTGGACGTTTACTACACCAAAAGATTTTTATAAGTGACTCCCAATTACTTGATCCATTCGATTTTCGTAAATCAAGACTCGGAGAATCATAAGTGAAACTCGAAGTTTCTAACCAGTGATTCACCATGCGAACAACCCTATCTCTCATTAAATGAGGGAGCCGAGCAGACAATCGATCTAGTCATCAAATGACACGAAAGTCTCTAATTTGTGTCCTCGACATGACCAAGTGGCTTTGGCTCCATTCCACTCCCCGGGGTGAGAATGAGTCGACTTGAAATCAGTTTTGGAAAGACAAATTAGGCATTGTTTGATAAACTTAATCAATGTTTCTCGTAAGAGGAATTACAAGAATTCTCCTCCAATGACTTGTCTATACGAACTTCAAAAGTCCATAAAAGTCACCAAGAGAACAGCAATGGAGACCATGGCAATGTTTCCATTCCCTCTCCCACTTAGCTTTTTATAACAAAGGGATACGTTATCTAATGCATAATTAAATACACATAAGCATAATAACAAACATACATTTCATGCAAGTACGTTCACAAATAATCAAATAATTACTCAAGTAAAATTATTTCTCGACTATCGTACCTTGATGAATTCCAGCATGCTTGCCTTGAGTCTTCATTCTACGTCTTGAATACTTTGCCGAGCGACGGAAAAATTCTTTGATTCTCATATTTAATTTTACTCCAATTAAATAAAATCAATTCCATTGATTTCCATATTTAATTCTATTTTAAATAAAATCCAAGATTTTTCAATCCAAAATAAAGTTTGAATTAATTTAATGATTTTAAATAAAATACTTAAATTAAATAAAATCAATATTTTAATAATTTCTCAATCCTATTTAGATTAGATCTCAAGAATCCTAATCAAAATCGAATTTTGATTCTTCTTAAGACTTCTAATCCAAGTAGGTATAGGATATCTAGAGAAACTAGGATTTTCTTTCCTAATTTAACTCTCCATCTAATTCCATTATTTAATTCCATAATTAAGAAATCTAATCCAAATAGAATTTGAATTAATTCCAAAATTAAATTAAATAAAATTAGAAAGATTAAATTATTTCCGAAAAGATCGGATTTACCGGGACGAACCGAAATAACGAGATTTCGGTCATCCCAATCGAACCAATCATGAATCACATGCATGGCCGTGTATCTCACCATGCCAAACGCATGGCCACACAAAATCAATTCCAAGAATTGATCGACCCATGCATTCCAAGAATTAATTTGGTCCATGCAAAAGAAATTGCACACCATGCGCACCAATCATAAAAAAATTGTTACGCATCAATTAATTCATTCATGCCGCCGCGACCTGTGAGGATGAATTACGGCCCCGATGGCGCACCAGTTCGATCTCCAGCATGAAGTCTTCCCGACGAATCATGCCATCGACTTCGCTTCAGCCCGCAAGCCCAGCCTACGAGCCTCGGCGAACCAGCAGCCCGCGCAAAGGGGTTACCGTCCAGCCACGGGCAGCCTTCGATCGAGCTCCAGCTCATCGGCGATCGACATCCGGCGATCATGCCGTCTATCCCTGCCAACGTCCAGCAACCGCACAGACCGTGCTTCCAGCCACCTCCCCGGCAGCCCGCACCGAGCGCGCGTTCGATCTCCTCCGGTTCGATTTCCGAAAACCCTCGAATTTTAATAATTAATTTTTCCGACAAACACAATTCATACGAGAGATAAAACAAGTACGTAGAACAATATAGCACAATAATTTAACAATTTAAATTAATCTATGGCTATAAACAATGACAATCGATTATCGAAACAATTAACGAAAAACGTAACCGTACGCTCTGATACCAATTGTTGGAATTCGATATCCCGGGTTATTTAAATTTGCGGAAACCAATAACCCGATCAAACCCTTCGCCGGAGATCACATGAACGCCGACTCATCCGCCGGAGTCCGGCCTTTGGAGACCACGCACCCGAAGGCACGCGGCCCGCCCCCAGCCGAACCCCCGCGAGACGGGGTTCACGCGATCGAAGATCGCGTTCGATCTTCGCGATCGATGGGGCTGCCCAGCAGCCCCCCGCGGCGAGTCCGGCGACTCGCCGCCGCCTGGAGGAGCCCCGCCTTCACGGCGGGTGGGGTGCGGCACCAGCCCGCGCCCCCAGCGATCGATCCTTGGATCGATCGCAAGCCCTCGGCCCAGCCGAGGGTTCTTTCCTCCGCGCGCCGCGAACCCTAGCCGGGCGATCCCACGCGGTCCGGTGGCTTCGCCACCACCGCGTGATCGTTCGTCTAATCCGGGTTCGAACTTCGGATCTTGTTTTTCGATAATTGATTCAATAAAACTTGAATTAAATTGCGGAAATTTAATTCACCTTTCGATTCGTTGTGCGGAGAAACGAGATCTTATGATGACCTTGAGATCTTCCCACGTATTCCTTGCACTTGTTCGAACGTCGGGTGGGCGACGATCCTCCGAACACTATGGATCTCCTTCTCTCCTTTCTCTCTCTAGAATTGTGATCTTCAAGTTATGAGAATAGAGAAGACCATGTAGTGCTTTTATAGGCTACGTAGGGGATCTTAAGGAGGTGGAATATTGGGCTTCCAATATTGATGATTAAATTGAGCCCAAGCCCAAATCTATTAATCCCATCAATATTAATTAATTTATTTTCCACTATATAAATTAATTGCACTCCCAATATTAAACCATATTATATCAAATAATATTTCTCCGGTAGTATTATTTATTCCGTGTATTTAAAATATAAATATCCATGAATAAAATTAATTTATTGCTAATTAATTTATTCATCTCTTATATCCGAGACTAGTACCATTCATCCTTAATTATTATGCGGAACAAATCCACCTGCAGGGTTTACATAATAATTCCTTATGAACTCATCTCGGGGATATTATCAACCCTTACGGGATACACTTTCCCGTCAAGTATTCACGGCATGTCATTTATAAAATATAGCGACCCAACTTAACCGGTAATTAACCCAATAATTAAATCGGTTAATTCCTTTGGAAAATCAAAGTCACTTATATTAAATATACACACCCGCAATAGTATCAGGGATTAAGAATAAAATACACTGAGACTTAAATCGATTATCGCCGGCAATCCTAATCGATAAATCTCAAACGATCCGCCCAATACACCAAGTGTACAAGTGTGATAAAATAATTAAGATAAATTATTTTCTCTCTCACACAACGACTATACCGATGGATTGGTCCGTGTCCATCTAGGTCGTGAGCAACTGTTTGATTAAATACGAGTAACCGATAGTATGATCTTCTGTGTGTCCATACACACCATACTAACTACAACGTATAAAATCCAGGACTATGATTTGCATATATTTAATTATAAATAATTAAACGCAAATAATTGTTTATTTAATTAAATAGATTAATGGCAATGGATCGGGAGTTTCCGTTACTTAAATCTAGACATTAAGTACACAACTCCAACAGCGACAAGGCAACATGTAAAGAGGCATGACAGAGCTACATAACACTTTAATGATCCACTTTGCCCGTGCCCAATTCAGGTTCTACCTTGCATTTACCTCCTCCTTATTTGCCCTCCCAATTGTTTTCTTTTTTCTTTTATTTTTGAGTCGGTTTTCCTTTGAGACAAGGATTGATCTTTTCATTGACACACTTTGCCCAAGGCAAAGTGTGTGAGGGGGAAGGTGCGCCGACGATTTTAGAGTCATAGTCTGGTCGTGGGTAGCCCCTACCAATCTTATTACTTTTGCACACTTTGCCAAGGCAAAGTGTGTGAGGGGGGAAAGGGAAAGGGCAAACCCCTGTTTCTAATCGAGTCAGCATGATTTTGTTATCACTATGGGCAATCATACATACAGTAACTCAAACTTTATAGTTAAGATGCATGAAATAGGGATGATGGAACTGTTCTAGGCAAACTGTGAGAATTAAGCCAACATTGATATATGATTTCTTTCTTTGAGAGTCTGCTGTGATCTTTACAATGCTTGTCTTTGCCTGTTTGCTGAATTGAGTAGTTTGACTGAGTAGGGTTGTTAAATGATTAGGGCATTTCTTTGTTTTATTTCCCCTAGAATAAATAACACTGCCCCCTGCTAGCCCTTTGAGCCTGATTGATTTTCTTTGTGAACCCATTCTGGTATTATGCCCACATTACATAGGCAGCCAGAGAGCAGAGAGGGAGTTAGGGCATAGTGTTCAAAAAAAAAGAGAAGAAAAAAAAAAAAAAAAAAAGAGAAAAAAAAAAGAAAAAAAAAGAGAAAAAAAAATCAGAAAAGAAAAAAAAATGAATAAAAAGTTGTTGTGCTAAGGCCCGTGAGAAAGGGGCAAAGTGGCAGAGAAAAGGCTAACATCAAAAAGCCCTCTGCCCAAATAGATCCTACTCCCAGAAAAATCTACCCTTATGAGCCCAACACTACAACCCAATAAAAGCCCCTTTGATAACCCCCCTGCTTAGTTAAAACAAACTCAGATTAGCAATAAGGCAAATTTAGGCAAAGTGGAGTCACAGCAGAAAATGAGTGTCATTGAACCCATACACTGAAAAGAGAGAAACACTCTGAGGGAGTGAACCCAAAGACCTAGAACAGACTCTTGACTTATTTTTATCTTTACTTGAATTTTGTGTTATCTGTATGTACTATGCCCTTTACTAATCATGCTAAAGTCCTTTGCTTTATTTCTTCCTATTTCTTTCATTTCTATTTTCACTTTGGTCTTGAGTCAGGCAAATCAGAGCCCACGCTTGGGGACAAGCGTATCCAAGTGTGTGCGGTTCTGATGAGCCATTTTATTTGCTCATCATAGAGCACTTTTACACCCTTTATTGAGTCAGTTTGAGTCGTTAGTGTGTCTGGGAGGGCACAATTAGGTGTTTGGGCAAAGTCTGCAGGGATGCAGGTGACAGGTGGAGAATGGAGTGGAAAAGGCAAAGAAATTGTACACTTTGGGCAAACTCTGAGATCCGAGGCAAAGTGACTGGAGTAGTTTGACCCAAGGAGGCAAAGTCTTCACTATGGGCAAGGTCGACACTATGGGCAAAGTGACTGGAGCAGTTGGACCCAAGGAGGCAAAGTCGTCACTATGGGCAAAGTCGCCACTATGGGCAAAGTGGCTGGAGCAGTTTGACCCAAGGAGGCAAAGTCGTCACTGTGGGAAAAGTCGACACTATGGGCAAGGAGCTGCTATGGGCACGTCAGCGCAACAGATTCCTGAAAAAGGGGGATTCTGCCTAATCCATCCAGGGTTGTTCAGCAACTCTTATTTTCAAGGGCAGACGCATCTAACCACTTTCCTAACCCTAATTAAAGACTATAAATATAATATTGAGGACGAAAATCACACACACCAGATACACATCACGAAATACAAAGAGACCGAGGGAAGCCGCCGGAGATCGGGAAGAGATCGGAGCCACCACGGCTCAGTTCTTCCTTTTGTTTTGTAGTAGATCAGGCCTACGGGCCAATAAACAATTTCATGCTTTCATGTTTTTAATTTCGTTTTTACATTTTTGTTTTCAAAACAATTTCCTTTTCTTAGTTATGAATAATATAGATTGTTTTCCTTTTATTTATTTTTGTTTTATTTCCGGTATGAGTAGCTAAGCAGGTTTAGCGCCTGGGCAGAGGGCAGATCAAAGGGGATTCTGGGCTAAGATAGAACCGTGAGGCTGATGGGGCTAGAGTAGCCGGTTGGGTGTTTGTTCCCGAGGCAAAGTTGGTTGAGGTTTATTTTTGGGGAGTTTGGGCGAACTAGGACGACCACTAGTGAACCTTTACAAACTGGGATACTGGTGATTGGCAAACCGCATAGATGTACCTTGTAGTATTGTTGCGGGCATAACACTAGAACTTGCAGGAGATGCGGTCGTATGTTTCGAGCATGTTATTGGCCGAGCGGGTCTGTCTAGAGGGTAATGCGGGTTTGGGCAAACTAGATCCATGTTTGGTCGCATAGGTTATCGAATTGTTCAGATCCAGGGGTTTAGGCATAGTGTTAACTTGCCTTCTCTTTACACAGTAAGGATAGATAAGGGGTGGGGCAATTGCTGGGCGTGACGCAATAGGACCACTTTTGTTTTTGCACCCTATAACTGCTGACAAACCGCTGGTAGAAATCCTTAGTGCCGATGAACGGTAGTTTGCCCTAATGATCCTGAGTGAAGTTGTCTGCCCGGATGCTTGTTTCCTATTTGAGTTTAAGTTTCCACTTTTAGTATTCTGTTAGATCTGAGTATTTACCTTGTTTACTTTTAGGTTTATTTATTTGCATGTTACTTTGGTTAGTTGTAGTTAGATCTGAGTGTTTGAACGATTGCAAAACCGCTGTGCCCACAGCACCCAAACTCAAAACTTTTTGTGACAACCCCTTGGGCAAAGCCGAGATCACCTACTGTAATTGCCTCCTTGTGGGAACGACCCCACGTACTTGCCATTATCTACGTTTTTGTAGTTATAAGAGTACTGGCTAAATATAAATATCATTTTGACAGCGTGTTTGCTCCACGACAAGTATTCGCGCTCGTCAGCAGGTATACGAGCAATCCAGGTGTTGAGCACTGGAATGCTTTGAATCGGGTTTTAAAGTATTTGAAATACACCCGAGAGTATGGGCTATACTATACGAGATATCCTAATGTACTTAATGGATATTGTGATGCTAGTTGGATATCTGATTCTAAAAGTTCACATTCCACTAGTGGTTACGTCTTCTGCATCGGGGGCGGAGCAGTTTCGTGGAAGTCAACGAAATAAACGTGTATAGCCAGATCCACCATGGAATCTGAGTTTATAGCTTTAGATAAAGCTAGTGAAGAAGCAGAGTGGCTTCGTCACTTTTTGGAAGATATTCCATGTTGGAAAAAGCATGTGTCTCCCGTGATGATTCACTGTGATAGCCAAGCAGCTATAGGGAGAGCACAGAGCATTATGTATAACGGTAAGTCTCGACATATTCGTCGGAGACATAATACCGTTCGACAATTGATCTCAAATGGAGTAATTTCCTTAGAGTATGTAAAATCTAAGGAAAATCTGGCTGATCCTTTGACAAAAGGAATGAATCGAGATCAATTGGGCGTGTTGCTAGAGGAAATGGGTTTGAAAAACCACAATCCATCGAACGATCATAACGGTAACCCTACCTTGATGAATGGAGATCCCATGAACTTGGTTCAAAGGGAAAACTAAGTTATGAAAGTTCAATCGAGCACTTGTACTCATCCCTAAAGGCAATTCAAGTGTTGTTTCCTGACGTGTGGTAATAGGTTAAGTTCTCGAGGAGACTTTTAATGAATCCCCACCTTGAAAAGGTTAAGTATGTCAGGATACTTATAATGGGAGGTCACCTATATAAATGTGAAGTGAGGGCCGCTTCAAATGTAAACATTTATGAATCCAAAGTGTTGTCCATGGCCAAAACGGACACAACATAGAACGGGAAATTGAACGGAATTTATTGCGTGAATAGCATTGACTCGTTGTACGTTGTGGGGGAATAGTTCAAGGCATCGTGTCCACTAGGCCTCCTGTACTTCCGATGTTGTTCACTACGGAAGGTTCAAAGTCGCAAACTACCTTTCCGGAAGCGATAGATACTTTTGGGGAATTGAACGAAGAGTCTGCATACATGCATGCATTGATTTCCACTCATGTGGGGGATTGTTGAAAAATCTTAAGTCAAAATTGGTTTTATCCAATGTTTGACTGAGTTGACTGGCTATAAATTTAATTTCGATTGGGAAATAAATTGTACGATAATTTTCTACGTCGTTCGTAGATAATTATAGAATTTTATTTCGTCAAAAACCGGTTTTCGGTGAGTGAGAAATAAATGGTTAAAGATAGCCAATTAAAAAGGCATTTAATTGAATATGTAATAAAGTGTAAGACTTTATTACATTGAAATATGTAATAGTTATTACATCCCACATTGAAAGATGTAATAAAGTTATTACACTTAATAAGTGATTGGAGGATTAATGTGTTCAACAAGTGAGTAAGACCATGGACCGTTAAGGTACATGGCAATCGCCACACGCGCGTCCGTTCGTCCGTCCGCTCGGCTCGGCTCGACTCGTGCCCGTGCTCGTGCTTGTGCTCGTGCTCGTGCTCGTGCTCGTGCTCGTGCTCGGCTCGGCTCGGCTCGGCTCGGCTCGGCCCGTCCCGTCCCGTCCCGTCCCACACACAGCATAACACACACAGCAAAAACGCAAAAGAAATTCCCAGCATATCATAGTGTTCATACTCCCTGCTCTTTCCCGTTCGAAAGGTGGTTCTGATCTGGTTGCTTCAGAGAAGAATAAGAAGAAATTCGTTGTATCTTTGGGGACATTACGCCTGCAAACCGTAGCATACACGGGACGTATTTGTCTTGCGGATAGCGAAAGCGCCTCGACTACCCGCAATCCAGTTCTGACGTTCGATCGAAGTTGAAGACCTGTTCGTGTTTTATTCTTCTTCTTCATTTCTTTTATTTAAGTTTATAGTTTCTGGAAAAGTGTAAAGATTCAGTAGTACTGATTCTAATCCAGAAACAAGCACTGTAATAGCTACGTAATACCAACAACCTTTGCCTGTGATTCCGTAAAGCACTAATATGTGGCAAATTCGTCTTAAGGACAGAGAGCCATCTCTCGACTCAGCAGTGTAATATTCGAAATACATAAATAACCCCAACAGAACGTACCTTACATCACCGAGGGTTCAAATATTCCCATCGACCATCTTGATTCTCACCGTTCCCGTGCCGCGTATCTCACACGATGTGTCATTACTCATGACCACCGTTCCACCGACACTCTCATCAAACGTGTCGAACTCACCCTTGTTGTGATACATGTGATATGAACATCCCGATCCAAGATCCACCCCTCACTCGTTCCCAAATCGGATATAGCCAGGATTTCCCCATCGATGAAACCTCCTTCTCCGAAATCGACCACGTTCGATTCCTCTCTCCGATTTTTCAGGTCCTGACAGTCCCTCTTCATGTGGCCTTCTTTCTTGCAGTAGTGACAAATCCCCCTGAATATCTTTTTTCTTTGCCCAGCCCTTGACATTAAGACCTTCACCTGGATTTTCACCACTTACAACCTTCTTCATCGTCTCCTTTGATCTCAAAGCATCGACCAAGTCTCCAAGCTTTAGGGTCTTACTACTATATAGAATAGTATCCCTAAACGAATCGTACGAAGATGGCAACGAACAAAGCAAAACCAAAGTAAGATCCTCTGTATCATACTTTAACTCCATGGTCTCAAGATCGGATACGATCTCCATGAAGGTAGACAGATGCTCTTGCAGGATTGTACCCTCCACCATACGATGCGCGTACAACATTTGCTTCAGATGCAACTTTGTGGTCAAAGTCTTCGTCATACACAAATCCTCCAACTTCGACCACATCTCTGCCGCCGTCTTCTCCTTGATCACCTCTTCGAGCAAAGGACCAGAGGCATAGACCGAAATTATACCTCTTGCCTTTCTGTCCTTCTGAGCCTTCTCTTCTGGCTTCATCGTGCTTGCCATATTGTCCATGCCCAGCAACGCATCATCAAGGTCCATGTTGGTGAGAACCGACTCCACCTTGAACTGCCATGTAGAGAACCGCATGCTCCGATCTAACAACGGAATATCAAATTTCGCCGCCATCTCCCAGAATATTCACGAGCACCACCGAAAAAACGGAAAACCCAAGTCGCGACCTCAGGCTCTGATACCACTTGTTATGCTCTTTACGATGCTCTGACACCACTTGCTGCGAATATTGAAACTAAATCGCTCACGACTTTCGAAATATATATGAGATGCGAAGAAAAGATAAACGAAAAGAACGAACACACAAATTTACGTGTAAACCCAAAACACGGGAAAAACCACTGGAAGGAATAAACAATTCACTATATCGATGAGGCTTACAATAACTCATCTTTTCTAGTCTAGTCTAATTTTCGTCTACCGGAGAACACTAATTTATAGGTATAGAAGACCTATCAAATTGGAAACAATTAGAATTAGGAATAAATCATTTTCCTAATTTATAACTCCTAAATAATTAAGGAATAGAATTATATTTTATATAATTCTAATTTCCTAATTAAATAAACCCACGCAAAAATCTCAGTGCAAAAAGTCACGCAAAAATCCCGCGCGGTTACAGAAAAATCTCGCTGGGACAAAAACGGCGACCACCAGTTTCATTCGGCGGTCGCGGGAAACATTCGGCGGGCGCCGAAGCTCATTCGGCGGGCGCCGAAACCCCCGAAAACGTTCAGTCCCGATTCGTGATTTTCGGTGGTCGTCGTAACCTCTCCGGCGCCCGTCGAAACTTCCTTCGACGATTTTGACCTCTTTTGCGTTCCGATTCGAATCATAAACAACAATATATCACATATATTTATATTAATCCGATATTCTAATAAACTTATTAAAATATGTAAATCAAGTAAATCACGAATAAACGAACGAATTCTATTTTAAGGCTTCGTGTTGGCGCATCGCACTGCCTTACAGCCGAAAGCGTATTTTCTTCATAAATACCCCATGCCAGCACTTTCAATTACATTACATATGGCATAGACGACCAATAGATTTAACACCCGACCGCAAGAATAAATAATACGTACATAACATGAGTAGTTAGTTATAATTTTACAGCTCAATCACAGTAATAAGCTCATAATCTACTAAGTAAATATGGTTAGGAGCGCCGTGAGTGCCCCAAAGAAGAGTCCTTGGGTGCTAACAATCATGAGCGAAGTACTCGAAGATTTGTGACTGGGTGGTGGAGCTGAAGCTGCTGCAGCTGTTTCATTCTTGGCTATTGCAGGTAGAGGTGGATCCACAACATTTGCAGTGGTGAGTAGAGGCGGCTCGACAGCCGGTTCCCCTACGTACAGAAAACCCGGCTGCACCGGTGGTATTTGGTATCCCTGTTCGGTCTTCGTACAAGTTGACCCTGAAAGAGAGGAGTATTTAATTGTATTTAATTTGGTGGTAAATAATTAAGAGGTACTGTACTATAGTGTAGTGTACTTACGGACGAAAGAATTGGCTGTGGCCGGGAAGTCAGTCACGAATCCATCCACGTGTTGCAAGAAGAACATGTTGAGCTCGACGTAAGGATCGGAGAGAGTGTCCAAAATTAAGTTATCGTACTCGTTCTTCAGAGGCCCCACGTACACGGAGACGTTAGCAGCGTGGAGTGCTGGGATGGTCTTGGTGAAGTTGCTCACAAAGTGGTTGGAAGTCATCGTGATGGCGTCTTTGTACACGAGCATCGCATCAGCGTATTTCTTGACCTCTTGCGCTGCTTGTTCGGGCATACCGCTTATGGCCTCATAGAGGTACAACACTCTCCCGTAACTCGGGAAGTCCTCTTTGAATTTCAGGAGAACCGAGGTGTGCTCCGATTGGATGACAACTTTCTGCTTCTCCAAGCTGGCGTTGGTGAGTGCAGCAGAGACCGTGCCTACCAAGTCGAGACCTTTTGAAGCAAGGAATGCAGCGTACTGACGAGGAAATATATAAGTATTATTTTTACGCAGATTAGTTAGTACGTATGCCCAAAAGAAATAATCAATCACCTTTATGAATATTAGTACTCCGGGTGCAGCCTTTGTCTTACAGAGGTCCAGGAACTCAGGGAGGGTCAACAGCTTTCCGCTGTTCTTGTTTGCCGTGTTTCGAACTTCTCCATTTTCGAAGAAACTCTCGATTTGAGCTGAGAAAGAAAGAAACGAAAGGTGTTTGTATTAATATAAGTATAACTAGCGCTAGGGGGAAACCCGTGGGAATACTGAAAGTAATTCGGTGCGTAAGCTTACGACTAAGAGACTGAATTTCACTCCACGTCAGATCGAACGAGAAAATCCCGTCGGATGATTGAATCTGCGGAACGTTGGTGGAACGATTGATATAAACAATGTTTGCAGTTGTAGTTTTCATTAGGTCGGGTCTGTCAGAGCAGAATGCTATTCCATCTTTCGACATTTGCACTGAGCAGTCTATTAAATCAGCTCCGTCTTCAATCGCTTTCTCATACGCGAGATCGGTTGCACCAGGGAAATCACCGCTAGCTCCGTTATGCGATATGATCAAAGCTGTCGCACAAACAAACATCGTTTTTCAACAAACATAGGAAATAAGAGAAAACAGGAGTAGGTGTGGTGTGTTCCTTACTGGTAATCTCCCTCGTCGCATTCTTATCACTGGATATGCAACCTGTGAACAGAAACTGCAAACTAAGAAACAAGAGGCAGAGAGAATCTATTTATAGAAAAAAGGTATACCGATTGCTTCGGAAGCAGTTGATGGAAAATCCGACAACACTCCATCGACAGAGAACTGGTCATTATCGATAAATTTCAGGTACTCCCGAACTGGATCGTAGCTGAAGTTGAAGCTGAACAGATTGTCATTCGCAAAACCGGAAGCATACACAGACAGTCCTAACTTGTGAGCATCCTGCACAAGGGTGGTTGCAGGCTGAAGAATACGGGTCGGGCTCATGGGCCAAATGTATTCTTTCGGGACAACGATTCCGGAAGCGAACGATTTAACCGTGGCCAAATCTTTAGCAAGAGAAGCGTATGTTGCTTTTGTTGTTGGTTCGACTTCGTTCCCTTTGAGGAACTTGAAAAAGAGCTTTGTCTTGCCCCGACCCAACTTCGGTCCGATGGACTTCAAGAACCCAATCTCTGGGGACGAAATGAACTCCGGCAAAACATCCATCTGCTCCAAGATATACGACTCGGGACTGATTTTGTGTTCGTTATAGAACATGTCATTCTGCAATCAACCAAAGTGTCACATTCACACAGCGCGTTTCTTTATTAAATCAACAACAGTACCTCAATGTTGAGCCAGAGTCTTGTAGGGTTCCCATTCTTGTCTTCGGTCATCGAAAAAGGTCCTATAATCGGAGAATATCCGTCGAATACATCTGGTCTGGTGAAGATATTTTGCTTCACTGTGTGAGGAAAGAAGAAAGCAATTAACATTGACAAGCAAAGAAGGAGGGCATGCATTTTTAATTCCGGGGTTTAATTTCTAGACTTACATGTCACGTTTTCGAAAATGAATTGGGCAGGGTAATCGATACCAAAGTATCCATGGACTTGTTGGCCGTATATGTTGTAAGTCTTGGATCCTTTAGGGTCGAACTCGTCAATAGTTGTCGTGTTCTTAAGGTTTATTTGCGAGATGCAGAAGCCATCGTTGTCCTTTGAGAAATGTACATTACAATACAGAATTGTTCCGACGATGCTGCTGTCGACAGCAAAGTCATAAGCAGGCTTACTCGAATCCGGGAAAAATCCAGAGTATCCACCTTGTGCCACAACCTCAGGCTGACCTCCTGCACAGAAAATTAATGCAGAGATATTTTGAGATATATAGATTAGAAGATATATATAGATTAGTACCCAAGGTTGATTTTACGTTCTACGTACCAGTTAGAGTCATCCATTTCCTTGGAGGAAGTGGGGCTGGAAGGACGCCTTCGGCTTCAATTGATTGAAGTAGAAATAGGCACAAGAGTAGATGTCCCAACATTTTTTTCCACACACTGCAGCAATACCAAAAAAAAAAAAAAAAAAAAAAAAACAAAAAAAAAAAAACACTAGAAATGAGAGGGCGACATCACGACATGCATGCAACTTCAACCAATAATCGAAAGAACTCACATAAGTTGTTTTTCCGGAAGGCGTCGTCTCTGAAACGGAGAGAAGCCGGCATTCGGATAAAAAAGGGAATAGTAGGGAAGGGGATTATCATGAGATGTGGGAGAGGTGAGAAGAAGAAGGGGATCCAATTGAGGGATGAAAATGCGAATTAATAGGTAGCTCCACACATTCCTCGAATCACAAGCTCATCCATTCATTTATTATTAGTTGACTCATTTCCGACTTTCATGTCTACTTTTTTCATTATTTGGAACCGAAGAGGATGATTTCAAAACTATCAAATTTCTTTTATAAAACACAAATTTCAATTTAAAAATGATTTAAGGACGTTTATATATAAGCCTTCAAAAATTAAGATATTTAAGGTAAAAAATTAAGATATTTAAGGGAGATTGATATTTGCAAAAATACAATTTTACAAAATAAAATTAATACATTTATTAATAAATTGATTGAAAAACAATTTAAGAGAATGAAAAGTACAATTGTATAAGAATGAATAATACAATCATACAAGATTTAATACAATATTGAAGAATAGTTATATAATCTCATTTATCAATAATAGATTTTTGCATAAAATTCACTTCAAAATTTACAATAATGAAAAATACAATACAATTACCTAGATCTACACAATTATACAAATTTACATTTTCATTTTCATTTTCATTTTCATTATCATTCTTTCTCTTTCGACTCGTCCACCCCTTGTCGTATAATACTACCAAATGCTAAGATTGCTCGTTTATTCAAAATTTACCCTCCTTCATTTCTTATTTTTGAGTCAAATTTACCAGTCTCTTATCCAAAATATAATTTCTTATTAATTAAATTTAAAATAAGATTCTCAAATTGGAATTGAGAATCAAGAATAAATACATAAATTAATCAAAAGTAAATAGAAAAACAATAAAAAATAAAAGTAGACAGTAATTAAACTCGTAAAGGGCCCCATGGCAAAGTATTCAATACAATATGAAGAATAGTACAATCATACAAGATTAAATACAATATTCAAGAATAGTTATACAATCTCATTTATCAATAATAGATTTTTGCATAAAATTCACATCAAAATTTACAATAATGAAGAATACAATACAATTACCTAGATCTACACCGTTATACAAATTTACATTTAAATTTTCATTTTCATTTTCATTAAATCTACATAGATTCTTTTTAAGTTTGGGTTTGACGGGAGTTCGAGTTTGGGGAGAAACCCCTTTGAATCGGAGTAGGAGGAATTATGAATCCATGGTGGGAGACCCAAGTTCACATAAATTTATATCAACTCAATTATACTTCACACAGTTATACTTAGATTTTTCACTATATCAAGCTAAAATGCATTAGTATTCAATTCTTCACAATTTATTATTGTATTCTTTACTACTATACACTTAATATTGTATTCTTTACCCCAAATTCACTTTATTTTTCACAAAATTAATTAATATTGATTTATTCATCATGTGTATTCTTCACAAATATCTACTGAATTCTTCGCAACATATATATTGTATTTATCAAAAATATTTCGAGTTCATTTAAATCTACCTGGACTCGGGTCCATATAATAATATGCCATAATAGTCAAATTAAGTTTCAAAATCAGAATTAAAATAGGAAATCCTAGATGGAGCAAGATGCCGTTTTAGAACATTAATTAAAATAGATAATAAATAAAAAGACATTATTGATTAATATATATTTATATATTGATCAGCCCTTTGAATTAGTGTACACTATGTAATATGTCTTTATTAACGATTATATAATTTCTCTTAATTAATTCTATTAAATATACACTTACCATATATAATGTATATTATATAGAATCACTCAAATTAATGGGACAATCATACACTTTCCATGTGTATCAAACACACTACAAAAAATAATAGAAGAAACCGATTCCCCCATTCACCTACCTTTTTCAATTCACCAATTCCCAAAAGAAACCAACGTGATATTCAGACAACATTTCTTTGTGATTTGTGAAATTTGGACGCTCTCAAATTCTTCAGAATTGGTAAGATTTATGATTCCCGACGCACTAATTGTGATTCTCGTTCTTTTTCTCTGTGCAATTACTGCCTAAATCCCGTAGTACATAGATTAGTTCAATATTTAGGGTTTTTCGTTTTTAGGTTAGATTCAACCCTTTTTGAGCAAGTACTGATAGGGTAATGAATCTACCAGTTGAATCCTTTTGGAATTCTAGATTATTTGGGCAGTGTTGTTTAGTGCAATTTTTTTTTGTATGCATGTCAATTTTTTCGTGAAATTATTACACAGCTCATAGTTTTCATGTATTTTCTTTTGAGAATCTGTGGGATGACATATTTGTCTTGTATCCATAGTTCACTTTGTTTTGAGCAGATACCTACATCATCAAATAATTTGAGCGCACAGAATTTAGAATTCAAAAAGTTTTGATTTTAAAAGCTTGCAGGAAACTATAATGTGTAGTTTCTATCTTAATCGTTGTTATTTGGTTCTAAGTCAGCGTGTAATAGCTTTTGAATTAACAAGTCAGTTCTTGGATAATAACGTACGATATAGGTAGATCTGATTGTGTAGACGATATTTTATTGTGTTATCTAATTTCTGATGAATTTCCATTTTGAAACAGTATTTCGACAAGATGTCTTCAAAGGATTGTGTGACAACTACCATAATAGATGCATTTTCCAGCCTTCTAGAAGAAGAGGTGAAGTCTAATGACGAAGTTCTCCTGGACACGAAGTATCTTGTTTCACACGCGTGGGTAAGACTTTCAACCATATTATATCTTATAGATTCAAAAGATCACATGTTTTTTTCTCCTGATTCATGATAAATAATACTGAGACATATATAACTGTTAGACACTAATGTGCCGTACATGTTACACTATGTGTAATAGTGTAACATTTTATATAAAGGTTGGGGTGGGTGATGATTTAATCGGGCTTACTTAATAACACTGCAAGATGTATATGCTACACTGCGTAGGTCGGACAGTGTTGTAGTTATTTCAAGATTCATATAATTTCATGTTACTTTACGAACAAGTAGTGTAATAGTGTTTGGATAGTGTTTAACTACAGTGTACCATGTAGTGTTACTAACAAGACTTCAGCAGTATTGTGTATCGTAGTCATATAGTGTATCCTTCGGTGTATCTAATAGTGTATCTTGATGCAATTACTACTAGTGTTACTAAAAAGTATTGTCTATCTCTAATAGTGTATCGTCAAACACTATAATAAACACTGTAACCCTCCCAGTGTTCTTATGTAAATTATTTTAAAACCTACTACATTGAATAAAATCTACTACATACACTTCTTAAGTTTTTGTTATTTATTCGAAACCTTAAGGCATTGGTTATTTGTTTTTTCAGTGTATCTTGTAGTTCAAGATTCTTCAATTACACTACTTGTTTACGAAAAAGTGTTGACTACGTGTAATAGTGTTTAAGTTCAAATACTATAACAAACACTACTTCTGTGTTCATTGTAGTTGAAAAATTGTGTTTAACATCAGTCAAAGTATATGATGGTTTGGAGTATATTGTGCGAAGAGATTTTTCAAAAATGAGCCAATGATCTACATCTGCATTCTTGGCAATCTTATGCAGGTTGCAGTCGATAATTTGGAAGCAGTGGCAATGCATTCCTTTATATTTGAGCCTTTGTACGACTATTTGGGGAGCGCGCATCTTGTCATGATTCCGCTGACACACAGAGGGAAACACCACTTCACGCTCTTAACCTTTGACACTGTGGAAAAGTGTTTTTACCACTATGACTCTATGTCACCAAGGTTTTCAAGACCTGCAGAATGCTTTAACGAGGCAAAACTAATGGTATACCTAACGATATTGTCCTATTTTGTGAATTTTGTTAGTGTATTTTCTTGAAATTAATAGTATTTTCCTGAAATTAATACAATCTACATAAGTGTTATTTGGGTAGTGTGAATTTTTTTCACTCTGTTGTTTTTTGTAATCAAGAGTCTTACTACTGATATGTATAATCGTGATTGACACAGGTTTTCATGATAAATATGTGGATGAGAAGCGTTGAGTTCCAAGCTGATGATATGCTGAGAACACGACAAAGGAACAAACTAAACATGAATGGCAGCACGAATTTTTCGTTGAAGATGGATGTGGATGATTTGATTGAGAAAGAAATCCTTACTATAAAATGGGTGAAGGAGAACTACAAGTCTAATTTCAAACTTTTTGATCAGAAAAAGCTTGTTCCTAAACAGGCTGTTGGATCGTAAGTTTAATAAGTAACATGCTATTCAATTGAATCGCACATTATACAGTGATGTGGTTACATACTAATATTTTATTGCAACAACAGACTGGATTGCGGAGTGTATGTAATGCACTACATGGACTTCCTTGTTAATGAAAAGTACTTGTGTTCCGAGTTTGACGAGTCCGCTGCACTTCAATTCAGAGCTGATATTGTAAACAAATTCGCGAGAAGTTCAAAATGCTGGAGAGCTGCCCAATAGAAAGACAGTGGAAGTTTATTTTAGTTTCTGAAAACAATATTAATTAGCAATTAGATTTTGATATCTGAAAACCCTCTTAAGTAGCAGCTAGATTTTTATTTCTGAAACCATTATTAAGTATCAGGTGGATTTTGTCATTATTTTTTGATAATGTAGTTGGAAATTTCATAAACACTCTGAAAAGGGATTTGTAACACTGTTATGAAATGAAAACAGCAGACACTCTGAAAACGGATTTGTGATTTTTTTTTCAAACAATAACAAGTAGGCAGCTGGTTTATCGAACAAGATCGTGTTGTTCATCTACTTTATATTAGTTTAAGTTCAGGATGGATTGCAGTTACATTCAATTTTTTGATAAGTTACTTTGTCATTGATTACATTGTTGAAACATTTTGAAACTACTTTTCTTGATATTGACTTGGCAGGTTTGTTTATTTTGTGAATCAGTGAGCATGCCCAGGTTGGGTTTGTTATAAACAAAACGTGAGTAAAATCATTGGGGTTACTCTTAGAAACAACAGACATGAGGAAAACACTCACAAATGGTTGTGGTAAACTCAGTGTTGTTGAGTTTGAAAAATAAATGTCAAACTCTAACTACATGGACACAGAGGCTTGGATAATCGCGGTTAATGTAGCATATTATGCTTAAACACATGATTTAACACTATAAAATAAAAATAAACTCATAACACAGTACTACTCAAACATCCAGGCAGCTTTTTTGAAAATCACACTTTTATTATACATAGATTTCATATATCTGTTAGAAATGCAGTCACAAAGTTCAACACCATCACCATAACATGATTAACATATTTTATACTAGTGAGAGACATTGAATTCAATTTAGTATATCAAAATAATATACACTTTGTTGGTACTATTGTATAGTTATTCACTCATCAACACCCTAAACTGAATTGTAGCAACATACTCATGTGTACCAAAAACACTGTACAGTAGTTCAACTCGTCATTTCTCAGTGTTAACCGCAATCGAAAAAATCGCAAACAAAACACTAGAGATTCATTAACTGATGCAGGTGGGTAATATTGATGACAAGGAATAGTAAATATGAAACTAGTGTCTTAGAAATATCCTCCACAACAACAAAAACTAAAAAGACGACAAATGCAAATCCACAAAGTATTACAAATTACCAACAACAAAATAAGACCAGTGTATTCCATTACCATAAATAGTGTATCAAGTCCAATGAAGACGAACTTAACCCTTGACAGCAATTTATTCAATTTCAACCTCGGTTGAAAGCTGAATAAGTTCAACAAATTCTTGAATCCTACACAAAAGACTTTTGGAAAATGTGATGTAGTTACAGTCTCGATAAACTCAGTCCTAGATAACTTCTTTGCATGTTTTCTTGTTGTGGTTCTTAAATTTCTTTCACTGACTACATTTGATTATCCGTTTGACCTCGCTCCTGTTCTTCATCCTAACTTGTCTTGGCCGACCTGCGATTTAAAGACGACGTATGTTAGGGTAATACCAACACGAGGAATTCTGAAAAATGTCTATATCATAGCTTGGACAGTCATACGCAATTTATATCAGTATCATCATGTATTGAACTAACACTATTAAAAACCAATGAATACTACTGCCAAGATTTATGACAACTACTGTCAACATTCTTGAACTTTCTTGATGTTTCGATCTGGTGTACGCTTTAACCAAGGTAATGTATTACTTTCCTACTTTACCACTACATAATAATCACAGTAATATGACAAACAAATCCATACACTATTCAACGATGATACTTAAAAATTGCTCTCTAAACACCAGTTGCACCCATCATGTAGTGTTCTAACACGCAAATGATTATTAAATTAAGATATATGAAAAATATGGTAAAGGAAATCGACAAAAGCCAGTCAAGGAATGAAATATACCTATTGAGAGATGCCTTCACACACCAGTTGCCTATTGGTATTTTACCCTTACTGTGAATCGTCTGGTATTCAGACAATCACAAAAAACGACGGAGCAATCGTTGGTAGTTTTGATCAACGATTGTGTTTTCAAAAAAAAAAAAACGAATTCGAGGGACAAACTGTGAAAGATTTCAAAATCCTAAATACGGATTAACAGTTGGAATAAAAAAATACCTCGGAGAGACTGAGAGAACGGCCAAGAAGACAACACTGTGTAATGAGAGTACGGCTATGAAGGTTTTTTGAATTTTGAAAAAAAACGAATCGCAATCAGACTCTTATTTTCTAAAAAAAACTTCATCTAATTGATTTCACGAATCTTGTCCGAAAGGAACGATTAAGATTTCTGAAATAAATTAATCGTTACATAATAAATGTAGAAAATATCATTAATTTACTACCAAGGTTAAAATAGACCAATCAAATATAAGAAACTTACTTAAATTAAGAATACAATTAATATAAATACATTAAACTATATATATACAAAAAATTGATTACCTTTTTTATTAGAAAGGTAAACTAGGATACTATTCTTTAAATCATAAACCTATTTTATTTTTTTCTCTAATTTACTCATTAAATAATTAAATAGTATAGTAGATAATAAATCTATCTTAAAATATATAATTCGAGAAGCAAATGTCCTACGTGGCTATTCACAATCGTCGGATGATAAAAAAAAATGAGCGTGTTCACACTTATCAACGGTTGCTAATTCTCCAAAATTTTTTAATTTTCATAATTTAAATGATTAATTAATCGGTTTATACTAATTAAATAATTAATTAAAAATTTCGGTAACTGATTAAATGAGTTTTCCTTAATTATAGATTAATTGTACGGAAATTAATGTGATTAACTCTTAATTGTATTAGTATAACTAGTGTAACACCCATGCGATGCACGGGATATGACGTTCCGTCATATCATTAAGGTAGGTTTCGTCTAGTCCTCTTGCCCGTGCGATGCACGTGATACGACGTTTCACTTGATGGAAAAATGTGCCCTTAATCTTGCGGTGCTCGTGATTTTACGCACATAGCTCTCTACAATATCGTTTAAAATAATTTGTTTTCGTTTAAAACATAAATTACAATCGTAAAGTACATGTTTGAACTTCATTTATATTCTCTAAAGAAAACATTAAAAGGCAAAATTCAAAAATTTTATTACAAATTTTGAAAGACCTCCTTAAAAACCACATTAATTGTTTTGTTTGTAAGTTTACCATTCTCGTCACAACACTGAAGGTACCGATATACCGATCCGATCGATATACCGTGTGTGTGGAAGCGTGTAAAGCAATAGATCTACTATGCCATGATCTTAGTGCACACAAATATGTATAGACACACATATATTTATATATATATATATACATCCAATATATATATATATAGAGATATCAACGAAATCTTACTTTTGGTGACGAAGTGATTCGTTGATGTCGTTGAGGTGGTGTTGAGTCGATTGAACCACCTCAAATGGATCAGTCTCTCGAAGCTCTTCTTGTGAATGACCTCGTCACTCCTTTAGATCGTCCGGATGTGGAAGCCGCACAAATGGTTCGGCCTCTACGTGTTGCACACGAACCCGGATAATGAACACCTTTGATTGCTTGAGAATGGATCTCCAAGATCACCTCTTTTCTCTCTATATGTGTGGATTTTCGTGGCTGATGCTTGTGTGTGATGAAAATCAGATTTTCATCTTTATAAACATACCATTATTCACACCATTACACCTCTATGTAACCTCCATCTTAATGTGCATAAAGATGCACCATTAACATGCAAAAGAGGTTACAAAGGAGGTGAAAGGTCATGCCACATACACATGCCACTATGCATTGTATGTGGTCCCACTTGCTTGTGTGGCATGCCATGTCACACTATGTGACATGCATCCATGCAAGCCATGCATCCCATGCATGGGAATTAAATCCACGTAAATATTGATTCTAAATCAATATATATATCAATCATCGTACATTATCTTCGAGTCCGTGTGTGACCCTGTAGGTATGATTTAATTGATCAATATTATATTGTTCCCAACAATTAATATTATCAAATAATCATTTAACATCCATAGACGACCTTATGACTTTATCGATTGCACACGTAGGATCGAAGGACATATCCCAACAATCTCCCACTTGGCCTTCAGAGCCAGTGTGCTGCCAACTTCCTGTTGTCACTTTATGTCTAAGTTTGAACTTGAGGAAGGACTCGAGTCATCCTCAATCGGTTCAAACCTTTCTTGGACTTTGAGACAGACTGTAAAACCAGATTTATCACTATGATACGAATCTGGACGTGGCCACGTATTTTCCACAGTCTCGACTCTCCAAGTGGCCGGTAAGACATGTATCCCATTATAGAATGGAGGACAATCCCATCTTGTCAATCCAAGCTCTCCCACTTGCTTCCTGATATACCCAATAACAAGTTTTATAACCTCCTTTTACGAAAGGCGTTTACTTGTATCAAAGTACACCATTTCACAATGGAATCACTCTAGACTACTCAGGTCAGAGGAAATTGCTCGACAGTCAATGAAATAGTATTATGACTCGAAATCTTAAATACTATTCCAGTCGGGTCTATTCGATCATTAGCTCCCAGCTAATATCTATGTAATTGTACTTGATGTCCCACATCACTAGCCCATGAAGCGGCGCTATAGTACACATTACAAACTAGTTCATTGTATTATCGGTTTGTCCGTACTCGATTATACGAACCAGGAACAACTATATGATTCAAGTATATCAGTTCAACCATTGGGACTTCATTATGCGGTAAGTCGACCTCATAACCCAATTGATATCACTTAATCATTTGGACAATTCGTATAAATTAAACCATATTTATATGAAGAAATATGTATTATACATATGAGTGAATGTTTACCAAATCTCCAAAAGTATCTAATACAGTAATAGAAATCACAACCCATCTCTAAGATGTTTGATCTCTATTGCAGTCGTGAAAGCCTCAAGCTTAAACTGCTGGAGAGGTTTAGAAAGCGGGTTTGCAACCTTAACAAAAGTTGCAACTTTATTATCTTGATGTCTCCACAAAACTATCTCCCAGATAATGTGGAACATCCTGAGCACCAGCTTTAGATTTTTAGTGCTCCCTAGGCTCGTTGGCTTGCGCGATATATCTACTATAAATAGAGAACTATCGGATGAGCCGAGCTAGTTACGCCACCTAGTTCATTCAAGAACTTTCAAATCTTAACTGCCAACATTATTGCATCCAGTGCAATACTGTGCTCAGCTTCTGTAGTTTAATCAGCTATATTGCATTGCATGGAACTATTCCAGCAAATTTCACCTCTAACCAGACAAAAGATATAACCAGATTAAAATCGGAAATTATCTTAGTCTGTTTTGAAGTTAGCATTCAAACAGCTTTGTTAATATCAACTCTTTTTGTCTTCCAAAGACAACAAAATATTCTTTTGTCCATCTAAGGTACATAAGAATATTCTTGGTCGCAGTCTAACGTGCCTCACCTGGATTTCCTTGAAACTGACTCGTCATGCTCAAAGCATACGATACGTCCGGTCGTGTACATATCATGGCGTACGTTATAGACCCTATTGCCGAAGCATAAGGAATGTTTTCCATCCTCTTTTGCTCATCAAGTCCCGTAGGGCCTTGCATCTTGCTAAGAGATGTGCCATGACTCATTGGAATGAGACCCTTTTTGGCGTCTTTCATTCTGAACTTATCAAGTACCTTATCAATATAGGTCACTTGACTAAGTCCAAACATCATTTTCGATCTGTTCCGACAGATCTTGATGCCCAATATGTACTGTGCTTCTCCAAGATCCTTTATTGAAAACAATTTCCAAGCCATTCTTTAATAGAATTAAGCATAGAAACATTGTTTCCAATAAGGAGTATGTCATCGACATACAACACAATGTATACAACGTAACTCCCACTGTTCTTCTTGTAAAACAAGATTCTTACGAGTTCCTCTGAAATCCAAAACCCAGTATGGATTCATTGAACTGAAGACTGCTACTCCGATATGCTTTGCTTTATTCCATAAATGGAATTATAAGATTGCATAATTTCTCAGCCTTATTAGGATCGATAAAACTCTTTGGTTGTGTCAAAACACATTCTCTTCTAGAATCCAATTCAAGAAGTTAGTTTTAACATCCAATATTACCATACCTCATTATCAAGATGAGTAGCAATGGCTAAGATGATCTGAATGATTTAATCAAAGCAACAGGTGAAAGTTTTTCCATAATCCACCTCGTGAATAAAACTTTTACCATCAACCTTGCTTTGAAAACCCTAGGTTTTCCATCTGTCTGTTTAGATCTTAAAGATCTATTAGCATTCATTCGGTCTAACCCCGTGATGCAAATATATCAAGTTCCAAACTTGATTATCAGATATTGATATCATCTCAGATTTCATGGCATCATGCCCATTTTCAGTAGCTGGACTCGTCATAGCTTGGAATTAGGTCGAAGGTTCACCACTTTCCAAAAGCATGAATTCATATCTCTCACTGGTCACAATATCTAAGCATTTGAATAATAGAGATAGATTTATGCCTTTCGGACCTACGAGGGCTGGTATGGCTTCCAAAACCATAAGAATACTCTCAACCCAGTCTTGAGTATTCATTATTGGTTGTTTCACTTGAACCTCGTTCAAGACAACCGAGCTCCCACTGAATTTCTAGGAAAAATAACTCTTTTCAAGAAAATCACTATCTCGAGCAACAAAATATTGTTCTCAGATAGATCGTAGAAGTTGTACCCTCGAGTTTCTTATGGATACATTAAAGAAACTTTTATCCCATTTGAGTTCAAGCTCTATAGAGATAAATCTCGTCAGAGAAGCTTTTAGAACCTCAAATCTTGATGAAAACAATTTAGGGACCCTCCCTTTCCATACCTAGTATGGTGTCTTATCAACAGCTTTTGACAGCGTCCTATTCAGTGTATAAGTTGAAGTCAAGAATTGTGTGTTCCCAAAAGAGACCAGTAGTTCATTTAGACCTCTCATCGAATGGTCGAACTATATCTAATATAGTTTGTTTTCTCTTTTCTGAAACATAACCTTCATGTGCTTGTGAACTGATAGGTTCCACATACATCAGTATGGATCATCCCTAATTAATCACTCATATGTTCTCCTTTCTCCAAGAAAGATGACATTGTTATCTTTTCAATCACACATCATTCACATGTATCAAATGACTCCAAGTCAAATGATTCTAAAATTCCTTCTAAAAGAAGCTTCGTTACATGTTTAGATTTTGATTTGATCTAATCAACAATGTTTCAGTTATGTCTCATCGATACTTATTCGATTTGGCCTTTGGTCTTAATGATATATATGATTTGTCAAGTTTAAAGTATACATAAACAATATAATAATCGTACCAAAACAAAGAATAATTCACAATTAAAATAGTTACCAAACTATTTAATAGTGAAAAAACTAATCCATCAGTATCTAATACTGAACCAATATTCATTGTTTATTGAAGGTACGAAATTACATAGTTATAATACTAAAACAAGGCCCTAAGGAAAAACAACATCATATGATCATACGGCTAATGCAGCGACCTTCGCTCCATTTCTTGCTCGTAGATCCACACCTCTATTCACCAAACTTATACTTCTATGTAGTTCCTCCACATAAAAATGTGAGAACCATATTTGGCATCCAATACACAAGAAGTAGAATTTGTGAAGTTTAATGTCTATATCATTAATACTTGAAGATGAAGCAACCCCGTTCTTCACATCTTCTTTGAACTTTGGGCAAATTCAATTATTCCCAATAATTGAGTCTCATTCAAATTTCCCATTCAAAATTAATACAATGTCAAAACGTGATAAATCGTAAGTGAAAAATCGAAATTTTCTAACCAGCGATATTATCATGCAATTGAAGCCCTATCTCTCATAAAATATGAGGGAGCCAACCAGACTATCGTTTCACGCCATCCAATAGCTCGAAAGTCTCTAATTTGTGTCATTGATGAACTTAAGTGTTTTGGATTAAATCACTCCCCGAGGTGTAAATAATCCTAACCTTATAATCCATCAAATGAAAGAAAAATTAGGCATTTGTTTTGAAATTGAATAAAATATGAATTTTTATATGTTTGCAAGTAGTGTCCAACACTTTTGCAGTAGACGCATTGAGATTCCCTAGGAACCCTAGTAGCCTTCTTGCCCATGCTCTTTTGAATACCCTATCCCATATCATAAGAATTTCCCTCTTAGGGTTCTTATCTATCGCCGGCTCAGCAGCCTTGAGCATCCCGTGGAGCTCACGAAGCGATTTCTTCAAACCATTCATGTGGAAATTTTAGCCTAAAGGCATTATAACCATCATGAGATTGAAGTATGAAATCGGTTGCCAAATAATCATCATAGGAAAAATCTAGGCGGTCACTTGAAGCAAATAATCCAATCATTTGTTGCACATGTGATTCCATAGATTTCCATTTTTCCAGCCTAGCTGAAGCGATGACCCTGGTCATACCGAACCGCTCAATCTTAGCATATTCCCCGAACATGCTATTGAGTTGTTCAATGATATCTTAGGATGTGGTTATTTAACACATTTTCATTGTCTTCGTATTTGAGGACCATCCTCAAATTACGTTGTGAATCAAGAAAATTTATGTTGTTCAATTTTTCATAATCAAGAATTGAACCAAACTTGATTCGAGTTGAAATTAACATGATAAACTACAAAAGAAAGATAATTAAAGTATGTAAACATTCACAAAGCGGTAAACAAATAAGGTTGTCTAACAAGCTACTTATTTATTCCATTTTGTTCAATCGATATCTAATATCTTTGTTCCCTTGAACAAAACAATCTCAAGACCCTCATCTTGCAAATTCTTAAGCCGACTGAGTCCGCACTTAAGAAGTTCAAGATAGGTAGACATCCCATGTCAATGACATCTAATGTCACTCTCGGTCGATGAGAGTCCCATTCTCATCTCATGTCTCGATAGCCACGCCTGCAGTGGATCTATCGATGAGAAAACCAAACTCACGTGTAAAGATCTAACCTTTACTCACACTTATCCCAAGATAACAAGTAGTACCCCGCTAAGGCGGACCTACCAACTTATGATCGAGGGCTTCATGAGTGTGATGTTTTTGGACAAGACATTATACTCATTATTTTGGGAACTTGCATGCATAGGTGTTTATATGTAAGTTGAACATTTATAACATAAAACATCCTATAAATCGAAAGGCCCCTAGAACCTCACAACTCTCAAAAGAAAAGAATTAAAGTAACAACAAAATCCTTGAACATCTTATGGACTGGTCCTCGCCCGCCGTTTCAGTTCCGTGCCCTCCGATTTTGGTCAAATCTATTCCGTACCCAAAAAACCAAGAACGGCGCCCGCCGTTTCACAATCAGCGGTCGCCGAACACCACCAACGGTCGCCGTTTCCAAAACGGCGCCCGCCGAAAGGGTTTGGAAAAAATCTGACCCAAAATCAGCATTTCGACGGTCGTCGTTTCCAAAACGACGGTCGTCGTTTTTCTCTGACAGCCCCGATTTCGCCCGTTTTGCTTCGTTTTGCTTCGTTTCTTCTCGTTTTCGCCGGAGAGCCGAGATCCTCCATCGAACCATGGACCAAGTCCATCGCTTACAAGTAGTACAATACAAATATAATAGAAAAACCTATCTATTACAAATGATTCCAAGGGACGCAGCCCTCAAAAACTACGGCCAATCGAAACGTAAAAAACGACGAAATCATTCACCCGACCACTAACGGTGGCCGGCCTTACATCTAATCACATAATCACAGTCAACATATAATCCAATTATGTAGATTAAACTTCTTGTGTCCAACACAAAAGTGTGCACGAGCCCTAGGCTCTGATACCAATTGAAGGTACCGATATACCGATCCGATCGATATACCGTGTGTGTGGAAGCGTGTAAAGCAATAGATCTACTATGCCATGATCTTAGTGCACACAAATATGTATAGACACACATATATTTATATATATATACATCCAATATATATATATATATATAGAGATATCAACGAAATCTTACTTTTGGTGACGAAGTGATTCGTTGATGTCGTTGAGGTGGTGTTGAGTCGATTGAACCACCTCAAATGGATCAGTCTCTCGAAGCTCTTCTTGTGAATGACCTCGTCACTCCTTTAGATCGTCCGGATGTGGAAGCCGCACAAATGGTTCGGCCTCTACGTGTTGCACACGAACCCGGATAATGAACACCTTTGATTGCTTGAGAATGGATCTCCAAGATCACCTCTTTTCTCTCTATATGTGTGGATTTTCGTGGCTGATGCTTGTGTGTGATGAAAATCAGATTTTCATCTTTATAAACATACCATTATTCACACCATTACACCTCTATGTAACCTCCATCTTAATGTGCATAAAGATGCACCATTAACATGCAAAAGAGGTTACAAAGGAGGTGAAAGGTCATGCCACATACACATGCCACTATGCATTGTATGTGGTCCCACTTGCTTGTGTGGCATGCCATGTCACACTATGTGACATGCATCCATGCAAGCCATGCATCCCATGCATGGGAATTAAATCCACGTAAATATTGATTCTAAATCAATATATATATCAATCATCGTACATTATCTTCGAGTCCGTGTGTGACCCTGTAGGTATGATTTAATTGATCAATATTATATTGTTCCCAACAATTAATATTATCAAATAATCATTTAACATCCATAGACGACCTTGTGACTTTATCGATTGCACACGTAGGATCGAAGGACATATCCCAACAAACACAAAATTTTTAACCCACTTCTATTCGTCACCCTTGAAACAGCAACGTACAGTTGCCAATGAGTGAAAACCGGCTTCTTCAAAAACACACGAACATCTGTCAACGATTGACCTTGGCTTTTATTGTTCGTCATTGCATACGATAATATCAACGGGAATTGTCTTCGTTGAAATCTAAATGGAATCCTCGAATCAGGACTAAGCGTCATCCTGGGAATATACACAATTTCATTCGCGTTTTTGCCTCCCAAGACTCGCGCCTCTATAACATAAGTCCCAAGTGTGGTTACCACCAATCGAGTTCCATTACACAGTCCTGCCGAGTGATCCATGTTTCGTATCAACATTACCGAAACACCAACCTTAACAAAGAAATAAACAGTAAACATCAATAACTAAACATCATGTTCATATGCATCAAGCATAAACAATAAATAAAATAATCTACATTTTCATTTTATGAAGAAAATACCATTTAATATAAAAATTAAGCAGCATAACATCCATTTATATTTTATATTACGAACAAATGTAAAAACTTTACAAATAAGATAGAAATAACCTTTAACTTCAACTCATGATTCGGCAACCCTGAGCATTTGATGGTATTCAAGAATTCAACGGAGTGCATGTTTGCAAACATATTCTCTGCACCCTCAGACTTTTCAATCGAATTAGCACTACGATATATTCTTTCATCCGTAGAGTGCATCGAAACCATATAATAGTTAATAGAATTAACTTCTTCCAAAGTCGGGGCCAAAATGACCCTACCTTGTAAGAATTCCACATCTCCAATATGATTTGAGAAATCCGGATATATTGCACGAACCATTGAACCGATGAAATCATCGGAAGAGGTTATGAGAAGATCATTGGGAATTTCTACAACCGCAACCCCATCATTGTTGTGTCCTATAGTTCCATCCTCAATCGAAGACATCCAATTAGAGAATTCTCTTAAAGTAATTAAATCATTTTCGTCCACAAAATTCTGCAATCTCATATTAGTCGTCAACCTCAAGACATTGCATTCTCTCCAAATGTTGGAGGAATTAATCGTCGCATGAACAATATCCTGTCTCGTACCTTTAGCAATTACCGGCAAAATTTGACGGAAATCCCCTCCAAATACAATAACCTTTCCCCCAAAGGGCCTTTCATCAGCTTGCGGGTCAGAACTTCGCATAATATCACGCATTGTTCGATCAAGTGCTTCAAAACAATGCCTACAAAATTATACAAAGTCAACTTCAGTTAGATAATTTCCAGCAAAAGAAAATACAAACACTGTGAAATATGAAACCTGAGAATGAGAGGCGTTTTATTACCTATGCGTCATGGGAGCTTCGTCCCATATAATCATTTTAGCTTGCTGAATCAACTCTGCGAGTTCGGTTCTCTTGTTTATATTGCAGATTGACTCATGGTTAAGTTCAAAGGAATTGCAAATTTTGAATGAGCTGTCCTGCCTCCGGGTAACAGAAGAGAAGCTATTTCGCTAGAAGCAACATTAAACACAATATGTCCCATTGAACGAAGAGCGGCAGAGAGAGTGTTCCAAATAAATGTCTTGCCGAATCCTCCATAACCATATAGAAAGAAAATTTGTCCTTTGTTTTCGTGCAAAGCAAACATTATCGATTCATATGCTTGACTTTGATCCTGATTGAGCATTCCGACCAGCCTGATGTGCTCTTCTGTAAGTTTTTTTCGATCGTAATTCATCTCTTCCGCTATAAGGCGATTTCTACCGATAACTTCATCGTGCTGCGGATACGGCATCTTGGGATAATCTAAAAGGGTTTTCCCTTTTCTTTGCATTACATCTTCAATTTACCTGAAGCACAAATTTTTAATTTGATCGTCGCTGAGAATCAAATCTGTAAAAAAAGAGAAGAAAAAAAATCATATTAAGGACTCTTAGACCCGGTGTATAGTGCATTTATGTTGTCGACACGGGAACAAACTGTAAAGAATGATTTGAAGATGTCAATAATTATACCATGGCGTTCCAAACGAATACGATATTTATTTAAGATGTCTGGTGCGAGGAGATGGCTGCAACTTTCCCAAAGAAACTCTGGCCGACTGACGGAATCAGAAGTTATCAAATTCACAAATAAAGATCGAAGCATTGTTTCTGAACCCCAAACTGCAGCTTCTTCTATGGCTTTAACAAATTTCTTATCGCCATCAATCAAACCACGGGCGAAACAGGTTTCTCTAAAGGTTTCATATCGTATCCCATTATAACGATAAATATCATCATACGATTCACAACCTTGAAAACATTCAGCAGAAGTCGCATATAATAAACCTCCCCCCCTGCTTGGATGCACATAGTTCAATCTCCCGAGAGCAAATCCTCTCTTCCTTGGCCTCCAAGCACTTTGCTTCTCATCCTAATCGATTTTTTTAGGAAACTCACCGTAAGTTATCTCTTTCGCTCCTTGAAATTTATTGTTTGCAATCATTCAGGTTGTAAACATAGTCTCTTTTCTCGCTGCTCTGGACACATCATTCGTAACAGACGACCCTTCCTTAAATACAACAATCTGCTCGTCAGGCATATGAAATTTCAATCTCACAATGTTAGGCTGGTTGAAATGAATTTCATATCCATATAACTGCCACACTGCTTCCGACGCCGATACGTATCTGCAATCTAAATATTGCTTTATTTCATCAACAATTTTATTTCCATCAGCGTCATTGTGAGACTGATAAAAATCGGCAGTTGCTCGATCGTGTCCTTTGTGAACGTATTTGAACAAATATTTAATAGACCGCGAACGATTGTACCACTCCACGTTAATATGCGCTCTATATATTTTCAGGAGATAAGGGTTATGGTGAATTTACTATAATTATTAAATTGAATGAAATATGATAAATCTCAATTTTATATTTTTGAATGATTTGATAAAAAAAATCAATAATAATTGAAAACATTTTCATTATTCTCTTTAATCATATATCTAGTGTGAATTATAATGGTTGAATCGTTGTATTGCTATTAAAATTTAATTTTTAAATAATTGTTTCATTTATGTTTTAACTATCTTCCTAACAATTTTTATTTTATAATATTACAAAAAATTAATAAAAAAATACTTTGAAAATATGCATCGCATTATAGTAGTATTATATATTTAAATATTTCAAATATTAATTTATTATGAAATAAATTCATATTTATCCTATAGAGAATTTTAAATTCAAAAATTATTCAAAAGTTAAAGATTATTATTATCAATGTTTAATCATTTGATAAAGTTAGACCAAACATAAAACATGGATAATTGTAAAAGTTAATTACAAAAATTGTCTTAAACTTAAAATAATTATTTATATATTTAAAAAAATAGAGAGTCATGATAAAAAAAATCTAAACACATATCGTTGCCAGGTTCTTTTTATAAATATAAAATAATGTAATAATAAAATATGCCAAAAGAGCCAACAAATCATCAAGTATCATAAAGTTCAAATACACAATCCAAAACAACTATCATCAACACACCACTACAACAATATATATAAACCGCCTCCAGCGAAAACTACTAAGAAATGGGCCCAAGGAATTCCCACTGCAGACTCCCGATCGCCTGAAAATAAAAAAAATTATTATACTAACCCTGCATCGTCGTAAAGAACCAAAGTCGACCGCATATACAATTGAAGAGTCTAATATCATATTTAATTTATCTTTCACAAACATTAAGCGACAAATTGATCGTTCTCATAACACCTAGAAAAATCACACCCGCATAACATCAATAAAAGCCTTTTTAGCTATTACTAAAAATATATGATATTTTAAACATTTCTTATATGTTTTATTATTCTTATTATTTTAAAAACCATTTAATTTATTTATTTTTGCTTAAGAAATAAAAAATTGAAATCAACTAAATGAAGGAATAATTTTATATTCTAATTTTAAAAAACATATTAATTAATATATAATAATATAAAAAATAGAAAGAATACATAATTTTTTACATTAATTAAAATTTAGAATATTTTCATTTTTTAAAATAATTTTAAAAGGTCATGTCATATAGTGTTTTATGTATTTAATATTAGTAATAAAAGAATTTTAAAGAATCATTTAAGATTATTATTAAAATATTTTATGTGTAATATTTTATGTGTAATATTAAAATATACTTAAAAAGAAGGTTTTTTGTGAAAAATAACAAACCAAAAAATAAATATATTATTTTTAAAATGTTTTTTTTCTTCAAACATATATCTCTTTTGGACTAATAATGTTGGATGATTGTATAGGTAATAAAATTATATTATTGAATATATGTTTTGTTTATATATCAATCATCTTTTTTTTCAATAACAATGTTTTATTAATTAATTTGTATTTCTAAACATAGAAAAAAAAAGATGACTTGAAAGTGTTGCATTAAAAATAATTCCAATTGTTTTCATTGGCCGCTTGATTCAAAGAACCCGTATAAATTATAAAAGTGTATGATTAAATAGTTAATAAAATTCAATTTTTAAATAATAATTGTGCTTATGTTTTGTTTAAGTGCAAAATTTGTGATACAATTTTTTTAATAAAATAACAATAATAATATTAAATCTTTCTTAGTAATGGTTTTATGAAATAATTAAATAATTTTAATATTTTTTCCTCTCTTTGAAATATATCATTGACTGAAAAACATAAAATTTCAAAAACAAAATAAAAAATAAAATGTAAAACAATTTTTTTGCAAATTTCTTAATACCTAATTATAAACTACATTAGTGGTCCTATTTGTGTTTTTTTTATTCTCATCACAACATAACAATTTTAATCCCGAACGATGAACCGGGTTATTTTCCGAAGAGTTACCCGTTAGATATAATTATTAAGTTATTTGTATTAATAATTATAAGAAAAATAAAAAAATATTCAAAGTGTGAAAAAATTAAGAAGAAAATGTTATAAAACAAAAACAAATAAGAATGAAATCATTAATAAAAGAAATTATAACTAATACAATAGAATAAAAAACTTAATATTGAAATTCTAATTATGACTCAAAGATCGAAGTGCATTTTAATATGACTTAATATATATTAAAATGAAAGAGCTCTTCTCGTTTAAAGTAGATCATGGTCTAAAAAATATACTCAAAATAATTAGCTAACGAAGTTAAGAATAATTAGCTAATGAAATGAAATTATGGATATTGAATAGTCATATAGCTAATAAAGTTAAATTTTTGAATAATTAGTTTGTTTGTATTTCAACGATCTCAATTCTCAATAGATATGTTTTATAGTAATTATTTATATGATTGGAGATAAATAATAAGTGGTAGTTTGGGCGAGTAATGTAAAAGAAGAGTGAGAAGTTGGGGCATGTATCTTTCTCGGTTTCTCCTACATCTGCCAGTTATTAGGTTCAGAATTGGACTTTGTTTGATTTTACTATTAATATTGTTGAATCAAAAATAACTTTGGCAATGATGGAAAATTATTTTTTTAATATATGACATTTTAGTAAATAAAAGTAAAATGATTGTGGTCGTTGGAGCCATTAGTTGTTATGTAAAAAGTAGTGTGAAAAGGAGAGTACATGTATTGAATTATTTTTAGAATGAATACAGATATTGAGTGCATCCAATGTTGAATAACAATTATGAAACCATTATTTTACTTTTAGTATTTGGTATCATGACCGATGTGTTGGGATATGTCCTTCGATCCTACGTGTGTAATCGATAAAGTCATAAGGTCGTCTATGGATGTTAAATGATTATTCGATAATATTAATTGTTGGGAACAATATAATATTGATCTATAAATCATACCTACAGGGTCACACACGGACTTGATGATGTACTATGTAGCTTGTTAATTATATTGATTTAGAATCAATATTTACGTGGATTAATACATGCATGGGATGCATGGCTTGCATGGAATGCATGTCACATAGTGTGACATGGCATGCCACACAAGCAAGTGGGACCACATATCATGATTTGGCATGATTATGTGGAGGTGTCTTTTCATCTCCCCATTAACCACCATTACTTGTGCATTATGATGCACATAATGGGGGGGTTACATGGAGTGGTAAATGGACATGAATATAGACATGAAAATCTGATTTTTCATATCACTTTATACTTACCCACGAAATTCACACCAAAAGGAGAGAATAGAGAGTGTTCTTGGAGAACCACTTCATGCAAGCAAGGTGTTCATCATCCGGGTTCGTGTGCAACACGTAGAGGCCGGGCCATTTGTGCGGCTTCAACATCCGGGCTATCTAGACAAGAAGAGTGACGAGGTCATTCTCAAGGCTGATCCATGAAGGTGGTTCAATCGACTCAACACCACCTTCATCAACATCAACGAGGCACGCTACACCGGTTGTAAGTGTTCTTGTTAATCTCTCTCTCTCTCTCTCTCTCTCTCTCTCTATATATATATATATATATATATATATATATATATATATAAATATGTGTCTATACATATTTGTGTGCACTAAGATCATGGCATAGTAGATCTATTGCTTTACACGCTTCCGCACACACGGTATATCGATCGGATCGGTATACCGGTACCTTCAATTGGTATCAGAGCCTAGGGCTCGTGCACACTTTTGTGTTGGACACGAAGGTTAAATCAACATAATTGGATTACTTGTTTATTTGAATCTATGTGATTAGATGTAAGGCCGGCCACCGATAGTGGTCGGGTGGATGAATCGTGTTTTTTACGTGTTGAATGGCCATAGTTTTGGAGGGCTGCGTCCCTTGGAATCTTTTGTAATAGATAGGTTTTTCTATTCAAAAATGTATTGTTCAATATGTAAGCTATGGATTTATCCATGTATCGGAGTTGGATTTCGAAGCCCAAGCGAAAACGAGAAGAAACGAAGCAAAACGGAGCCAAACGGACGAAAACGGGGCCACTGGAGCCAAACAGCGGGCGCTGTTGTGGCACCAGCGGCCGCTGGTACATGTTCGGCGACCGCCGTTTCAAAATAGCGGTCGCCGTTTGGGTCTTTTTGGGGCAGAATGTTGTCCCATGTTTTGTGCCTTTCCAGCGAGCGCGGTTTTGGAATCCGCGACCGCTGGAGTGTGTTCAGCGGGCGCTGTTATAGTAACAGCGACCGCTGTTCGTGGTTTTTGAGCACAAAATGATATTTGACCTAAACGGCGGGCGCGGAAAGGTGGCAGCGGGCGCAGATCTTTCATGAAGTGTCTCCAACCGGTTTTAATGCTTTATTTCATTTTGTTTGAGGGTTGTGAGGTTCTAGGGGCCTTTCAATACGTATTTATTTGCTTTGCTAGTTATAGGTTGTTTTATGTTATAAATGTTCAACTTACATATAAACGAACCTATGCATGCAAATTCCCAAAATAATGAGTATAATGTCTTGTCCAAAACATCACACCCATAAAGCCCTCGATCATAAGTTGGTAGGTCCGCCTCAGCGGGGTACTACTTGTTATCTTGGGATAAGTGGGAGTAAAGGTTAGACCTTTACACGTGAGTTTGGTTTTCTCATCGATAGATCCACTGCAGGCGTGGCTATCGAGACATGAGATGAGAATTAGATTCTCATCGACCGAGAGTGACATTAGATGTCATTGACATGGGATGTCTACCTATCTTGGACTTCTTAAGTGCGGACTCAGTCGGCTTAAGAATTTGCAAGATGAGGGTCTTGGGATTGTTTTGTTCAAGGGAACAAAGATATTAGATATCGATTGAACAAAATAGAATAAATAAGTAGCTTGTTAGACAACCTTATTTGTTTACCGCTTTGTGAATGTTTACATACTTTATTTATCTTTCTTTTGTAGTTTATCATGTTAATTTCAACTCGATTCAAGTTTGGTTCAATTCTTGATTATGAAAAATTGAACAACATAAATTTTCTTGATTCACAACGTAATTCGAGGATGGTCCTCAAATACGAAGACAATGAAATTGTGTTAGATAACCACATCCTAAGATATCATTGAACAAATCAATAGCACGTTCGGGGAATATGCTAAGATTGAGCGGTTCGGTATGACCAGGGTCATTGCTTCAGCTAGGCTGGAAAAATGGAAATCTATGGAATCACATGTGCAACAAATGATTGGATTATTTGCTTCAAGTGATCGCCTAGATTTTTCCTATGATGATTATTTGGCAACCGATTTCATACTTCAATTTCATGATGGTTATAATGCCTTTAGGCTAAAATTTCCATATGAATGGTTTGAGGAAATCGCTTCGTGAGCTCCACGGGATGCTCAAGGCTCCTGAGCCGGCGATAGAGAAGGACCTTAAGAGGGAAATTCTTATGATATGGGATAGGGTATTCAAAAGAGCATGGGCAAGAAGGCTACTAGGGTTCCTAGGGAATCTCAATGCGTCTACTGCAAAAGTGTTGGACACTACTTGCAAACATATAAAAGTTCATATTTTATTCAATTTCAAAACAAATGCCTAATTTGTCTTTCATTTGATGGATTATAAGGTTAGGATTATTTACACCTCGGGGAGTGATTTAATCCAAAACACTTAAGTTCATCAATGACACAAATTAGAGACTTTCGAGCCATTGGATGGCGTGAATCGATTTTCTGGTTGGCTCCCTCATATTTTATGAGAGATAGGGCTTCAATTGCATGATAATATCGCTGGATAGAAAACTTCAATTTTTCACTTACGATTTATCACGTTTTGACATTGAGATAATTTTGAATGGAAATTTGAATGAGATTCAATTATTGGGAATAATTGAATTTGCCCAAAGTTCAAAGAAGATGTGAAGAACGGGGTTGCTTCATCTTCAAGTATTAATGATATAGACATTAAACTTCACAAATTATACTTCTTGGGTATTGGATGCCAAATGTGGTTCTCACATTTTATGTGGAGGAACTACATAGAAGTATAAGTTTGGTGAATAGAGATGTCGATCTACGGGCAAGAAATGGAGCGAAGGTCGCTGCATTAGCCGTATGATCATATGATGTTGTTTTGCCTTAGGGCCCTGTTTTAGTATTATAACTATGTAATTTCGTACCTTCAATAAACAATGAATATTGGTTCAGTATTAGATACTGATGGATTAGTTTTTCACTATTAAATAGTTTGGTAACTATTTTAATTGTGAATTATTCTTTGTTTTGGTACGATTATTATATTGTTTATGTATACTTTAAACTTGACAAATCATATATAACATTAACACTAAAGGCCGAATCGAATAAGTCTCAATGAGACATAACTATAACATTGTTGATTAGGTCAAATCATCATCTAAATATGTAACGAAGCTTCTTTTAGAATGCATTCTAGAATCATTTGACTTGGAATCATTTGATACATGTGGATGATGTGTGATGGACAAGATAACAATGTCATCTTTCTTGGAGAAAGGAGAACATGTGAGTGATTTATTAGGGATGATCCATACTGATGTATGTGGAACCTATCAGTTCACAAGCACATGAAGGTTATGTTTCGGAAAAGAGAAAACAAACTATATTAGATATAGTTCGACCATTCGATGAGAGGTCTAAATGAACTACTGGTCTCTTTTGGGAACACACAATTCTTGACTTCAACTTATACACTGAATAGGACGCTGTCAAAAGCTGTTGATAAGACACCATACTAGGTATGGAAAGGGAGGGTCCCTAAATTGTTTTCATCAAAATTTGAGGTTCTAAAAGCTTCTCTGACGAGATTTATCTCTATAGAGCTTGAACTCAAATGGGATAAAAGTTTCTTTATGGTATTCATAAGAAACTCGAGGGTACAACTTCTACGATCTATCTGAGAACAATATTTTGTTGCTCGAGATAGTGATTTTCTTGAAAAAGAGTTATCTTTCCTAGAAAGTCAGTGGGAGCTCGGTTGTCTTGAACGAGGTTCAAGTGGAACAACTAATGATGAATACTCAAGACTGGGTTGAGAGTATTCTTATGGTTTTGAAAGCCATACCAGCCCTCGTAGGTCCGAAAGGCATAAATCTATCTCTATTATTCAAATACTTAGATATTGTGACCAATGAGAGATATGAATTCATGCTTTTGGAAAGCGGTGAACCTTCGACCTAATTCCAAGCTATGACGAGTCCAGCTACTGAAAATTGGCATGGTGCCATGAAATCTGAGATGATATCAATATCTGATAATCAAGTTTGGAACTTGATATATTTGCATCACGGGGTTAGACCCAATGAATGCTAATAGATCTTTAAGATCTAAACAGACAGATGGAAAACCTAGGGTTTTCAAAGCAAGGTTGATGGTAAAAGTTTTATTCACGAGGTGGATTATGGAAAAACTTTCACCTGTTGCTTTGATTAAATCATTCAGATCATCTTAGCCATTGCTACTCATCTTGATAATGAGTTATGGTAATATTGGATGTTAAAACTAACTTCTTGAATTGGATTCTAGAAGAGGCTGTGTTTTAACACAGCCAAAGAGTTTTATCGATCTTAATAAGGCTGAGAAATTATGCAAGCTTATAGTTCTATTTATGGAATAAAGAATGCATATCGAAGTAGCAATCTTCAGTTCAATGAATCCATACTGGGATTTGGATTTCAGAGGAACTCGGAAGAGTCTTGTTTTACAAGAAGATCAGTGGGAGTTACGTTGTATTAATTGTGTTGTATGTCGATGACATACTCCTTATTGGAAACAATGTTTCTATGCTTAATTCTATTAAAGAATGGCTTGGGAATTGTTTTTCAATAAAGGATCTTGGAGAAGCACAGTACATATTGGGCATCAAGATCTGTCGAAACAGATCGAAAATGATGTTTGGACTTAGTCAAGTGACCTATATTGATAAGGTACTTGATAAGTTCAGAATGAAAGACGCCAAAAAGGGTCTCATTCCAATGAGTCATGGCACATCTCTTAGCAAGATGCAAGGCCCTACGGGACTTGATGAGCAAAAGAGGATGGAAAACATTCCTTATGCTTCGGCAATAGGGTCTATAATGTACTCCATGATATGTACACGACCGGACGTATCGTATGCTTTGAGCATGACGAGTCAGTTTCAAGGAAATCCAGGTGAGGCGCGTTAGACTGCGACCAAGAATATTCTTATGTACCTTAGATTGACAAAAGAATATTTTGTTGTCTTTGGAAGACAAAAAGAGTTGATATTAACAAGCTGTTTGAATGCTAACTTCAAAACAGACTAAGATAATTTCCGATTAATCTGGTTATATCTTTTGTCTGGTTAGAGGTGATATTTGCTGGAATAGTTCCATGCAATGCAATATAGCTGATTAAACTACAGAAGCTGAGCACAGTATTGCATTGGATGCAGTAATGTTGGCAGTTAGGATTTGAAAGTTCTTGAATGAACTAGGTGGCGTAACTAGCTCAGCCCATCCGATAGTTCTCTATTTATAGTAGAGTTATCGCGCAAGCCTATGAGCTAGGAAGCACCACAAGTCTAAAACTGGTGCTCAGGAAGTTCCATATTATCTGGGAGATAGTTTTGTGGAGACATCGAGATAATAAAGTTGCAACTTTTGGTAAGGTTGCAAACCCGCTTTCTAAACCTCCCCAGCAGTTTAAGCTTGAGGCTTTCACGACTGAAATAGAGATCAGACATCTTAGAGATAGGTTGTGATTTCTATTACTGTATTAGATACTTTTGGAGATTTGGTAGACATTCTCTCATATGTATAATACATATTTCTTCATATAAATATGGTTTAATTTATATGAATTGTCCAAATGATTAAGTAATATCGATTGGGTTATGAGGTCGACTTACCGCATAATGAGGTCCCAATGGTTGAACTGATATACTTGAATCATATGCTTGTTCCTAGTTCGTATAATCGAGTACGGACAAACCGATAATACAAAGAACTAGATTGTAATGTGTATTATAGCGCCGCTTCATGGGCTAGTGATGTGGGACATCAAGTACAATTACATAGATATTAGCTGGGAGCTAATGATCGAACAGACCCGACTGGAATAGTATTTAAGATTTCGAGTCATAATACTATTTCATTGACTGTCGAGCAATTTCCTCTGACCTGAGTAGTCCAGAGTGATTCCATTGTGAAATGGTGTACTTTGATACAAGTAAACGCCTTTCGTAAAAGGAGGTTATAAAACTTGTTATTGGGTATATCAGGAAGCAAGTGGGAGAGCTTGGATTGACAAGATGGGATTGTCCTCCATTTTATAATGGGAAACATGTCTTACCGGCCACTTGGAGAGTCGAGACTGTGGAAAATACGTGGCCACGTCCAGATTCTTATCATAGTGATAAATCTGGTTTTACAGTCTGTCTCAAAGTCCAAGAAAGATTTGAACCGATTGAGGATGACTCGAGTCTTGCCTCAAGTTCAAACTTAGACATAAAGTGACAAAAGGAAGTTGGCAGCACACTGGCTCTGAAGGCCAAGTGGGAGATTGTTGGGATATGTCCTTCGATCCTAAGTGTGTAATCGATAAAGTCATAAGGTCGTCTATGGATGTTAAATGATTATTCGATAATATTAATTGTTGGGAACAATATAATATTGATCTATAAATCATACCTACAGGGTCACACACGGACTTGATGATGTACTTGCTGGGATTCGATGTCCCGGGCTATCAAAATTGCGGAACCGATAACCCGATCAAAAACCCTCTCGCCGGAGACCGCACGAACGCCAACTCATCCGCAGGAGTCCGACCTTTGGAGACTACGCGCCCGAAGACACGCAGCCCGCCCCTAGCCGATTTTCTCCCACGAGTCGGATCTACGAACGCGAACCACACGCGAAGAACCGGGCTCGACAAGAGCGTCGCCGCGGGATAAACCCGCGGCTAAACCCTAGCCGAACCCCATCCGCGGGGTTCGCGATCGCCGTGCATGGCGATCGCTGGGGCTGCTCCGGCAGCCCCCGGGTGGCGGTGAGTCCGGCGACATCACCGCCGTCGCCATCGAGGGGAGGGCGGTCAGCCCAGCTGACCCGCCGCGGCCTAGCCGCGGCTGCCCTAGCGATCGACTTCCGAGTCGATCGCTCGCCCCGGCTTCAGCCGGGGCCCCCTTCGTGCGCACGCCGCCGTCGAGGGCGGCTGGGGTCCGCCACGGCACCAGCCCGTGGCACCCCAGCGATCGACCGGAGTCGATCGCGTGCCCCGGCATCCAGCCGGGGCTTCGCCCCTTGTCGCGCGCGCCGGGCGGTCAAACCCTAGGGTTTCGACCGCCCCCTTCGATCTTCGCCGGGGATCTCGAATCCCCGTCCGCGATGATCGTCGTTTTCCCGGATCGCGTCGTTCATGTATACATCACAATTATTCAACGCACAAATAATCATAGAAGGGGGTTCTCGATTATTACCTCGAATCGTTGTACGGAGAAACGAATTCGGTTGACGACCTTGTGATCTTCCCGCGTATTCCTTGCACCTCGTCCGAACGTCGTGTGGGCGACGATCTATCGGATTCCTATGGATCTTCCTCACTCTCAAGATTTTATGATTGGCGTATGTCAATTAATTCTCTCTTGAAAAGTGAAGACCATGTTGATGGAGTTGTATTCTAAATGTCTAGTTTAGTGCAAATACGGAACTCCTTATCTATACCTTAATTCGAGATATGATTCAAGCATGATTGCATTTAATGCAATAGTCCTTGATGTATACGTTGTAGACAGTATGGCGTGAGGAGACACGCGGAAGATCATACTGTCGGTTACTCGTATACTATCGAACAGTAGCTCACGACTTAGATGGACAGGGACAATCCATCGGTACGTCGTAGTGTGACTGGTAGATAGTCGGTCTTGACTATCATGTTACACTCGTACACTTGGTGTATTGAGCAGGACCACAGGAGGGCGTTCGATTTATACTAATCGCAGTAATCGAACTAGACCTCAGATATTACGGATATACGAATTCTTAATCCCTATATAATTATAGGTGCGTGTGTCCAATTCTCGGTTCTTTGACTTGCCAATGAGTGAGACTAATTGATTAGTCGAGATTCTCGGTAAATTGGGAATCGGAATTGTACACACGGCATGCTATAGATTATAGACAGGAATCCGTGTCCCATTTATTGGGTTGATGATGTCCCCGAGATGAGCTCATAAAGTTTATCATGTAAACCCTGCAGGTGGATTCGTTCCACATGATAATAAGGATGAGTGGTACTAGTCTCGGATAACAAGAAACGAGTTAATTTAATTATTAGTAATTAAAGTTAATTCGTGGACATACGATATCTTAAACACGGGGAAAGTCGTATATGTAATTCGGCGGAATTATTATTGTTGAAATAATATAAACTAATTATTGGGAATTCAATTATAATTTTATAGTGGAATTAATTATAATTAAAATTGTGGAATTTAATTAAGGTTTGCCTTTTAGGACGCCGAGTTAATTAAATTGCAATTTAGCCTAATAATTAATTTCCATAAGGTCCCTGGTGTAGCTCTATAAATACCTCACCCTCTCTTTCTCTAAACCTAAGAAACGCCGCTATTTTATTTTTGCGGAGAAAAATAAATTGTTGCGCAATTATTTTTCTGTAAAAATAAATAGATTAGCGCTGTTATTATTTTCTGGAGAAATTAATTGCTATAGCAATTATATTTCTGAAACAGAAGATCAAAACTTAACACGCCGCTATAATTAATTCTGTGGAGAAATTAATTTGCTAGCGCAATTATTTTATTTCTCTGCTTAATTAATTTAGATTAGCGCTGTTATTATTCTGCAGAAATTAATTTGTTAGCGCAATTACATTTCTGGGACAGAATAAAAATTCTCACGGTGGGTTCAAGAGAGAAAGGAGAAGAGGAAGGTTCAGCGGATCGTTGCCCACTCAACGGCTGAACGTCGGGGATAGAGACATACACCGGAAGGCTTCGTGGTCTCAACAATTCGGCTTCTCCGAATCACGCGACAAAGGTATAAGAAATCGAAACCCTTATTCCGCATACGTTTCGTTTTCTATTTCGTTAAAAATACATCGGATCTAAGATCGGGTTCCGGGCGTCGTGGATCATGTTCCTCGACTACTGGGGGTCAAGGACCTCCGGATCGGTAGTCGGAAGAGGAAAATCGACCCGGAAACGCGCTCGGAACAGCAGGTCGCGCTGCTGTTCGCGGACAAACGGCGGTCGCCGGAGGGCAAACGGCGGTCGCCGTTTCGCTGTTTTTCGGGCAGCCAGCTCTGGTTCGCGCGGTTGTCCTTCGGGGCAATGGCTGGGCGTGAATCGGGACACGAGCTGACACGTGAACGGAGTAACGGACCTGGAGGTCGACTGGGATCGTTCGGATGTTCGAGTGATCGAACGAACGCATCCCGGGTAGTCGATTTCCAACAATTGGTATCAGAGCCGGTTTTGTCGATTCGTTGTATTTTTGCGAGATTTGTTTTGCAGGTTCGAACCCGGTTATTATGGTCAACGTTGTGATTGTATGTTGTGCTTTAATTTGTGGTTTTGATTAAACTCTCGGGCTTGTCGAGATTGTTTTTGTTTTGGAAAAACGATGCTTGTTTGTAATAGATAAAAACGACGGGTTGAGTCGTTAGGTTTATTTATTTTTCGTTGTATCCGGGACATGTATAGGGTCGATCACCTTGTATAGGATCGATGCCGGATTTAGTAAGTTTATTCTTGTAATTTTTCTTACTAATTTTGGTGGATCGAGACGAGATCAAAACCCGGAGAAACGAGGATCGAGGAGAGCGAACCGGCAACGGGCAGCCATCGAACACACCCCGTGTTCGCGACGGGCAGCAGCGGGGCTGCGGTTCGTTCGACCCCACGGACGACTCAACGAGGCTCGAGACGAGGCTCCAGTGGGAGGAGTTCGTCTCTTGACCCTCGAGCGTGTCGGTGGTGGACCGAGATCGAGACGAGCAACGAGATGAAGTTCCAAGAGACGTGCATTGGAAAATATTTAAGGCCATAATAATCGGGGCCACGTTAATTGCTTTTTATGTGATTTACGTGTTTATTATTATGCTTAAATTATTTATGCATGTTATCCCTTATCGTAAAATATTAAGTGGGAGAGGGATTGGAAACAATCCCGCGGTCTCCATTCTCTGTTTTGAATGTGATGTGTATTGACTTACGAGTTGGCTTTAGTGTCATCCTCCCTATCGGATAAAGTCGATACACGGATATCACTGGATCAAAATTCGAATTTAAAATCCACTTATAAAATTGAACAATTATATTTCTCAAAAGCAATGCCTAATCTGTCATTCAAAGACTAATTTCAACTCGACTCATTCTCACCCCGGGGAGTGGAATGGAGCCAAAGCGCTTGGTTATGTCGATGGCACAGATTAGAGACTTTCGAGCCATTCGATGACTAGATCGATTGTCTGATTGGCTCCCTCACTTTGTGAGAGATAGGGCTCAATTGCATGATTGATCGCTGGTTAGAAACTTCGAGTTTCACTTACGAGATATCAAGCTTTGATTAATAAAATTGTGAAATTTAATAAATGTAAGAGTCAATTAACAAAGTTGTTTATTTTAGTAAACGTCCACACTATCGTGGCTTGCTAAATGGAAACGGTACTTTGGGTTAATTAAGATTCTATGAAATTTAAATAAGTGAGATTCAATTAATAAAGTTGTTTGTTTTAGTAAACGTCCACAAGAACGTGGCTTGCTAAATGGAAACGGAACTTTGGGATTAATTGAGGCTCGACAGTTATAGAAAGTCGTGGAGGACCGCATGTCAACGTAAACGTCCACAAGAACGTGGCTTGCGGTGGACATGTAGTTCCCGAGCGGTGGACTTAGTACTGAGAAATGGTATACACTTAGGTACGCTTTATAGTATCCTCCCCATCGGAGTCACTGCTTTGATGATGTACGACCGAAGTGAAATCCAATCATAAAATCATTTGGACTGGTAAACGTCCACAAGAACGTGGCTTGCTATGTCTGATGGGATTTTGGAAATGATTGGTAGTTTAATGATATCACTTGAGGGAAATGATATCGAATTAAACTCATTGTTTGTTTTATATGGTATTATTCCCATTAAAAGTCAACAAACTCACTGAACCTGATTTTATAGATTTGAAAAGAAACTTGGACATTGTCCTAACTGCAGAGGAGTACAAATATGTACTCCAAGTCAATTGACCTGCTGAACCAAATGATGCTTCCACTACTGAGGAAAGGAAGCTCATTGGAAATGGATCAAGGCTATGAGATGACGCGGAGCAACATTATGACTTTCATGTCAAATGTGCTGCGACATAAGGATCATGCCATGACTATTACCTATGATATGATGCTTAACCTCAAGAAGTTTTTGGTTATCAGGACAGGACAGCCAGACAAAGTGAAATGAGGCAACTCATGACGGCCATCATGTCGGAAAGAACGCCCGTGAGGGATCACGTTATTAGAATGATGGGCTATCTTAATGAGATAGAGATTCTAGGAACAATTATCAATTGGGTAACCCAGGTTGATTTTGTGCTCCAGTCTCTGCCGAGAAGTTTTGAGCAGTTCTGCCTAAAATATAACATGGATAAGAGGTCTTATTCAATGGCGGAGCTCCTGGTTGAACTTCAAGCGGCTGAGGGAATCTTTAATGGCTCTCAAAACACTTGTGGCTCAGAAATTGGCTCTTCCTAGGCCTTCGGGCGGCAAAAGGAAGAAGAAGAAAATATGGAAACCCAGTGGGCCTAATATATCTGGACCACGGAATGGGAAAAGCAATCCCAAGGGGTAAGTGCTTCCGTTGTAAACAGTTTGGATACTGGGAGTTTGATTGTCCTCTCAAAGCAACTAGAAGTTAACTTCTCCTTAGTCACCGAAACATGTTTAGTGGTGTTATCTACCAGTACCTGGTGTGTGGATACGGAAACCACTAATCATGTCTGCATTTAAATGCGGGGGTTCCAGAAAACCCGGAGACTTAGAAAGGAAGAAGTAGTAACCTACATGGGCAATAATGTTAAGGTAACAGCCGTTGCAGTGGGAGATGTTGAATGTTTTAACGGTAGGATTTTAGTTCTAATAAATTGTCTTTATGTGCCGGCATTTAGAAAGAAATTTCATTTCGGATTTCTAAGTTGGCTTAGAATAGATATTCCGTTTCTTTAGGAAATGGGGATATTATCTATTCTGGTATATTGATAGACAATTTAATAATAAATCCGTATTCTTCCACGATGCAACAGACCGGAGCTAATAACACAATGTCGAACCCCAATAAGAGTAAAGATCCTTCTAGGATAAATCAAATGTACTTATGGAATCTTAGGCTAGATCATTTTAACTTGAGTACGATTCAAAGGGTGAAAGCTGATGGACCACTCAGCCAGGTTGAAGGAAAGGACCTTCCAACCTTCGAATCATACTTGGAAGTTTTAATGACCGAGCAACCCTTTACGGTTAAAGGGAAAAGATCCAAGAAAGTACTAGAGTTGATTCGCTCTGATATATGCAGACCTCTTTGAGGAGTAAGGCATACTTATCAGAAAATGGGAATAACTCCCAACAGACTACACCATTTATGCCTCGGCAAAATAATGTGTTGTAAAGAAGGAATAGGACTCTTATAGATATGGGAAAGTAGACATTCGGAGTTACCTAAATCGTTTTTGGGATATGGCTTGGAAACAGCGGCGTTTATCCTGAACTTGATTCCTTTGGAAACTTGTACTGATATTCGGCTGTTTATAGGATACCCTAAGAAAACGAATTGAGATATGTAATATAGTCCAAAGGACCAGATGTTCATTGATTGCATCAATGTTCGGTTCTTAGACATGGACTATATATATGCAAGATCACAAGCCAAGAGTAGAGTAATACTTAATGTGCTTAAAGGGACTGATCAAGACTTAGAACCAGCCTAACTGAGTAGTTCACTACTATAATCTTTAGTCACTAAAGATACACCGGAGCGTCGTCGTAGTGGGAGGGTTGTTAGACAACCCAACAGGTTCATGTTTATAGGTGAGTCTTCGGACTTGTTACCTGGAGAACATGAAGCCGAACCCTGGATCTATGACGAGACGCTGAAAGATCAAGATGCTCAGTCTTGGCAAAAGTCGATCAGGATTCTTTTGTCTTCACATGGAAGATGGAAGTCAAGACAGATTTCCTAAATCGAAGTCTTGACGGGGCCATCTGTGTGGGACAGCCAGAGAGATTCATCGAAAAGAGCCAAGAGCATTCGGTAAGCAAGCTTAATCAATCTTAGGATTGAAGGAAGCTTCAAGATCTTGGACACATGCGGACCTATGAGAAAATCCATTTCATGGATTCATTCAAGGCATGTTTAGGTCTTGAGTGTAATAAAGAAGTGACAGAAAAGATGTGTTTTCTCATTCTTTATGTAGACGACATCCTTCTAAATTGGAAACAATATGAAAGATGTTATCGGACATAAAGGGATGGTTGTCCGAGTAATTCAATGTAAGAGACTTAGGAGAAGTCGGGAATGTTCTTGGGATCAAAGTAATAAATGATCGCCAGAAAAGAACATAGAACTTATCTCGAGCCTCATACATAAATACAATTCTTACTCGTTGCAGCATACAGAATTCCTAGAAAGGTCTTCACCTTTTAAATGTGGAATTCGTCAATCTAAAGTTTTGTGTCCGACACAATAAAGGAGATAGATGAAGAGTAAGCAGTTCCCTGCACCTTAATGGTGAGAAGCTTAATGTATGTAATGCTATGCACGAGACTGATATCTACTATGCCGTGGGCATGGTGGTGAGATATCATAGTAATCCTGGAAAGGATCACTCGACTGATGTAAAGAACATGTTTAGGTTCCTGCAGAGGACCAGGAATTATGTTCTGAGTTACAAAGCAGTCAAGTTGTTTCTTTTGGATTACATAGAATTGGATTTCCAAATCAAACAGGGACAGTCGAAAGTCGAAGTCAGGCTATGTGTTCTCATTGTGAAGTGGAGCAGTCACATGGAAGAATGTAAAGCAGCGATGCATTACGGACTCTACCATGGAAACTGAAAGGATAACGGCCTCTGAGGCAGTTAAAAGGTCAGTGTGGCTCCAGAACTTCCTAAGGGACTTAGATGTGGTTTCTAGTTTACCCAAAGCTATTTTGAATAGCGGTATTGGCAAACTTGAAATGCCACGAGTCCACAGTGGGAGATAACACGTAGAGCGCAAGTACCACCTGATTCGAGAGATCGTCTAGTAAGACGATGCAGTTGTCACCTAGATAGCATCGAGAGGATTTCCTGGTAAACCCGTTCATAGAGGCACTTCCAGCGAAAGCGTTGGGTAGGCGTGATGAGGTTATGGGAATCTGATGTTTGGGAGAGGGCGACTAGACTTTTAGTATAAGTGGGAGATTGATGGAGTTGTATTCTAAATGTCTAGTTTAGTGCAAATACGGAACTCCTTATCTATACCTTAATTCGAGATATGATTCAAGCATGATTGCATTTAATGCAATAGTCCTTGATGTATACGTTGTAGACAGTATGGCGTGAGGAGACACGCGGAAGATCATACTGTCGGTTACTCGTATACTATCGAACAGTAGCTCACGACTTAGATGGACAGGGACAATCCATCGGTACGTCGTAGTGTGACTGGTAGATAGTCGGTCTTGACTATCATGTTACACTCGTACACTTGGTGTATTGAGCAGGACCACAGGAGGGCGTTCGATTTATACTAATCGCAGTAATCGAACTAGACCTCAGATATTACGGATATACGAATTCTTAATCCCTATATAATTATAGGTGCGTGTGTCCAATTCTCGGTTCTTTGACTTGCCAATGAGTGAGACTAATTGATTAGTCGAGATTCTCGGTAAATTGGGAATCGGAATTGTACACACGGCATGCTATAGATTATAGACAGGAATCCGTGTCCCATTTATTGGGTTGATGATGTCCCCGAGATGAGCTCATAAAGTTTATCATGTAAACCCTGCAGGTGGATTCGTTCCACATGATAATAAGGATGAGTGGTACTAGTCTCGGATAACAAGAAACGAGTTAATTTAATTATTAGTAATTAAAGTTAATTCGTGGACATACGATATCTTAAACACGGGGAAAGTCGTATATGTAATTCGGCGGAATTATTATTGTTGAAATAATATAAACTAATTATTGGGAATTCAATTATAATTTTATAGTGGAATTAATTATAATTAAAATTGTGGAATTTAATTAAGGTTTGCCTTTTAGGACGCCGAGTTAATTAAATTGCAATTTAGCCTAATAATTAATTTCCATAAGGTCCCTGGTGTAGCTCTATAAATACCTCACCCTCTCTTTCTCTAAACCTAAGAAACGCCGCTATTTTATTTTTGCGGAGAAAAATAAATTGTTGCGCAATTATTTTTCTGTAAAAATAAATAGATTAGCGCTGTTATTATTTTCTGGAGAAATTAATTGCTAGAGCAATTATATTTCTGAAACAGAAGATCAAAACTTAACACGCCGCTATAATTAATTCTGTGGAGAAATTAATTTGCTAGCGCAATTATTTTATTTCTCTGCTTAATTAATTTAGATTAGCGCTGTTATTATTCTGCAGAAATTAATTTGTTAGCGCAATTACATTTCTGGGACAGAATAAAAATTCTCACGGTGGGTTCAAGAGAGAAAGGAGAAGAGGAAGGTTCAGCGGATCGTTGCCCACTCAACGGCTGAACGTCGGGGATAGAGACATACACCGGAAGGCTTCGTGGTCTCAACAATTCGGCTTCTCCGAATCACGCGACAAAGGTATAAGAAATCGAAACCCTTATTCCGCATACGTTTCGTTTTCTATTTCGTTAAAAATACATCGGATCTAAGATCGGGTTCCGGGCGTCGTGGATCATGTTCCTCGACTACTGGGGGTCAAGGACCTCCGGATCGGTAGTCGGAAGAGGAAAATCGACCCGGAAACGCGCTCGGAACAGCAGGTCGCGCTGCTGTTCGCGGACAAACGGCGGTCGCCGGAGGGCAAACGGCGGTCGCCGTTTCGCTGTTTTTCGGGCAGCCAGCTCTGGTTCGCGCGGTTGTCCTTCGGGGCAATGGCTGGGCGTGAATCGGGACACGAGCTGACACGTGAACGGAGTAACGGACCTGGAGGTCGACTGGGATCGTTCGGATGTTCGAGTGATCGAACGAACGCATCCCGGGTAGTCGATTTCCAACACATGTAGTGCTTATATAGGCTACGAAGGGGATCATAAGGAGAATAAATATTGGGCTTCAATATTGAAAATTAAATTGGGTCCAACCCAAATCTATTAATTCTTATCAATATTAATTTTATTTATTTTCCACTATATAAATAAAATTGCACTCCCAATATTATTCCATATTATATCAAATAATATTTCTCCATCTTAGTATTATTTATTCCGTGTATTTAAGATTTAAATATCCATGAATAAATTTATTTATTGCTTAATAAATTATATTCATCTCTTGAATCCGAGACTAGTACCATTCAACCTTAATTATTGTGCGGAACGAATCCACTCATGAGGTTTACACAATAATTCCTTATGAACTCATCTCGGGGATATTATCAACCCTTCCGGGATACACTGCCCCTTCAAGAATTCACGGCATGCCATATACAAAATATAGTGACCCAACTTAACCGGTAATTAACCCAATAATTAAATCGGTTAATTCCTTTGGTAAATCAAAGTCACTTATATTAAATATACACACCCGCAATTGTTTCAGGGATTAAGAATAAAATACTCCGAGTCTCAAATCAATTATCGCCGAGCAATCCTAATTGATGAGTCTCAATTGATCCGCCCAATACACCAAGTGTACAAGTGTGATAAAATAATTAAGATAAATTATTTTCTCTCTCACACAACGACTATACCAATGGATTAGTTCGTGTCCATCTAGGCCGTGAGCAACTGTTCGATTAAATACGAGTAACCGATAGTATGATCTTCTGTGCGCCCATGCAGCACCATACTAACTACAACGTATAAAATCCAGAACCATGATTTGCATATAATTAAATGCAAATAATTGTTTATTAATTAAATAGATTAAATGCTATGATCGGGAGTTTACCGTTACTTAAATCTAGACATTAAGTACACAACTCCAACAATCTCCCACTTGTACTAAGGTCTAGTCATTTCCTCCAAACTCCCGGTTCCCATACTCATCACGTGCTTTAAAGTGTACTTCCGAGAAGTACTATGTGAGTGAGCAATCTAGGTTGCCGCTCTGAAGTTATCTTGGTGACTACTACGTCGTCTCCCTGACGATGACTCGTATCAGGTGGTACTTGCTCTATGTGTTAACATCACTTTTGACTTATGACCTCTTCTAGTTCACCGTGCACCGCTATCTAATAGCCTTTGGTAAACTAAGAGTCATATCCAAGTCAAGAGGTTATCCCGGAACCTAACCAAAACTTCCGCTGCCTCTGAGGCTGCCATTCGGTCATGAGAGAGTCTGAGAAGCATCCTGCTTATCACTCTTTCATTTCATGGTTCCACCTCTTTCTAAAAGTGAACACATAGCCTGATATCGACTTTCACTGGTCCTTCTCTGATTTTTGGATCTGAGAATCTGTAATCTAAGAAGATTTCGTCTTGCTCAAGCCAGTACTATGAAAGTACTCTTGCAGCATTCGAACATCTCTTATCCAGATTACTTTGATATCCTCCCACTACGCAAACCGCATAGTTGATATCAGGTTCTTGTTTTACAACATTGCATCTACAAAGCCCTTTACACTCGAAGTGTAGGGAACTGCTTTGTCTATATCTATCTCCTTCATGTGTTCAAGACACATACCTTAGATAGATGAATTCTGTTCTCGAAAGGCAATAACCTTTCTCAGAAGTATGCATGTTTAAAACAAACCTTAATTGTATAAGATGTCTAGGAGAAGTACAATGTTCTTATCTCTAGATCATAAGATCTTAAGAACATGCTCTAACTTCTTCTCAATCTTATATCTCGATTTATTTAGACAACCTCCATTTTATGTCTGACAACACTTTTACATTGTCGCCAATGATAAAATGTTATCTACATAAAATCTCCGAGAAACACCACCTTTGTTTCCGTCACGTCTCTAACACACCTTCTTCGCTAAACCCTGTGCAGACGTAGGGATCGATTTCATGTACACTGGATCCAGAGTTCAAAACTCCTCCAGTCTTATGAACATCTCTAGTTGCCTAACAACCTCCCACTGCAATGGCGTCCCGGTGTGTAACAGTAACAACATTAGGTGCAGTTAGTGGTGTACTACTACTCGGTCAGGCTGGTTCTCAGTCTTTCCCTTTCCTCATTTTAAAGTATTTTGTCAATTAGGTCATTGCAGTTCATCTAATAGTTTTTCCTCTATGAACCGGACGAGACGTCCCTCTGGTTCATAGTACTATAGAACACACAATACTTCGTTCATCTAGGATATCCTACAACCATATTGAATATGTTGTTGTCTCCAGGATTATCCATAGAACATAGGTAATTCCGAACAACTTGTTCTCTTACTATTAGATTTCTATTTCTTTACAACGCACCATCTCTACACGTAAGTGCACGGCTCGTCTCTTTGGGAATTAATCCCAATCTTTGATTATGCTATGTGTTATCTGGACAGGTGATGGCCTCCGCGACCGAGTCACAGGCTTCTAATGGATATACTTTGATGGTTCCCCATAATAGCTTTGTGTCCATTGACAAGTCAAAACATTTTGCTTTTATGGCACATCAAGCATTCTAATCCATCACTGAGTATTCTTTGAAAAAATTACTCATACCTCTCTAATATACACATATGTCTGCATATCTAATCATTTCCAATACTCTTCTGAATTCTATCCTTTTTCCAGAAAGGTTTGCTTAGACGTATTATCCTCCAAATTCAATCCTTAGGTCGGAAGGTCCATTCCTTCAACTATAATTGATCAAATCAATTTCGACCATATGAATTTTATTTGAAAATACTACTAAGTATAAGATTTCATAAGTATAATGATAAAGAAATATCTAATAAGTAAAACAAGTTATATATAACGGTTTGTTGCATCGTGGTAGACTAAGGATTCATCATTCACATATTGCTATCTAATGTACCATAATGAATATCACCATTATTTCTTATCCAAACCATCCAATGATTAAAGAAATAAAATATCCATTAATAAAGAAAAACAGAACGAAGTTCTTTTTCAAAAATAAAAGGGGTACATAAGCAATAACTGAAATGAAAACTTAAAACAGATAAATGTCTTCCACTGCAACCGCTGCTACCCCAACAGCTTCGCCCATGTAGACTCGAATTCTTCTTCTCTAAGTCGCCGGGTTTTCTGGAACCCCTGCATTCAAAAATGCACATACCGTCAGTGGTTCCATATCTACACACCAGAATTCTGGTAGATAATACCGCTGACTATGTTTTTACGACTAAAGAAAGATTCGTACCTCTGAGAGGACATTCAGACTTCCAGTGTCCCATCTTGTTGCATCGGAAGCACTTACCCTTTGGCTTTGCAGCCCCCACTTGTGGTGCAGTCCTCTTGACACCACTGGGTTTCCAGGCTTGCTTCCTTTTCTTGCCCCTACCTCCACCAGGCTTAAAGCCTTTGGACTTTGTAGCTACAAGCGCTTGAGACTTGCCCTTCTTGTAGATCCCCTCTGCCGCCTTCAGTTCAGTCAGGAGTTGCGCAAGAGTATAAGATAGTTTACCCATATTATAGCTCATACGAAACTGCTCAAAACTAGGGGCCAGAGACTGGAGTATGATGTCGACTTGCGTCTCAGCATCAATAGAAGCTCCTAGGACCTCAAGTTCATTCAACAAACTCATCATCTTAAGAACGTGCTCCCCAACGGGCGTTCCTTCAGACTGAGTAGTCGACATAAGGACTCTCATGGCTTCTTGCCTTGCCGCACGATCTTGCTCCCCAAACATCTCCTTGAGGTTAAACATCATATCATAGGCAGTGTCCATTGGCTCATGTTGGGTTTGGAGTACATTTGACATGGAAGCCAAAATATAACACCTAGCCATTTCATCAGCCTTTTTCCACTTCCGATATGCCAGTTTCTCCTCATCAGTTGAGGCAGCCGTGGGCTCGGCAGGGCACACTTCATGGAGTACATACTTGTACTCTTCCGAAGTTAGGACAATGTCTAAATTTCTCTTCCAATCAATATAGTTGGTGCCAGTGAGCTTATGCTCCTTGAGTATCAAAGAAAGTGGGTTCATAGCTATTCTCTAAACCTATAAGCACATTTAAACAAACAATTAATTTAATATCCGACATTATCTCCCTTAAATAATATCATTAAATTACTAATCACATCTAAAATCCCATCAGGTAAGGCAAGCCACGTGGTGTGGACGTTTACCCACCCAAATGATTTAGCAATTAGATTTTCTTTGGTCATACATCGCTTATAGCGGAACCTCGTGGGGAGGAATACTACAAGGCGTATCTAAGTGTAAACCATTACTCAGCACCAAAGTGAATTGCTTGGAATTGCTACATTACCGCAAGCCACGTGGTGTGGACGTTTACGACAACTTCACAACTCTTCACAATTCCTTACAACTGTCTACATCAATTAATCCAAAATCCGTCAGTGCAGCAAGCCACGTGGTGTGGACGTTTACTTCACTAAGAGACTTTTATAATTGACTCCCAATTACTTGATCCATTTAATCTCGTAAATCAATACGTGGAGAATCATAAGTGAAACTCGAAGTTTCTAACCAGTGATTCACCATGCGAACGACCCTATCTCTCACGAATGAGGGAGCCGAGCAGACAAGCGACCCATCTATCAAAGAATGGCACGGAAGTCTCTAATTTGTGTCCTCTACATGACCAAGTGGCTCTGGCTCCATTCCACTCCCCGGGGTGAGAATGAGTCGACTTGAAGTCAGTTTCAGAAAGACAAATTAGGCATTGTTTGATAAACTTGATCAATGTTTCTTGTAAGAGGAATTACAAGAATTCTCCTCCAATGACACATCTATACGAACTTCAAAAGTCCATAAGAGTCACCAAGAGAACAGTAATGGAGACCATGGGAATGTTTCCATCCCCTCTCCCACTTAGCTTTTTATAACAAAGGGATATGCTATCTAATGCATAATTAAACACATAAGCATGCATGAAAGCAATAAAGCACATAGCACATAGTCAAAAATAATGCTAGAGAAATTATTTTTCCCCGACTATCATGGCTTTATCTTCATATGCATCTTCTAGTCTTCAGTCTTCGTTTCTTGAATGCTCCATGTGACGAGAATATTAATCTCTAATATTTAAATCTATTTATTTTCAATTAATCCAAAAGTTACTTAATTCGAAAATTAAGTCAATCGAATATATCAAAAAAAAAATTAAATATCATTAATATTTTTATTTATTTGTTTTCCTATCTAGTTCTATTAAATCTTTAGAATAATCTATCCAAGTAAAACTTGGAATATTCTAGAAGATATCTATAATAGAATAAGGAAATAAAATAAATTAGGACTACTACTTTTTTTAAATTTATTTTTATTCCTAATTCATGAATATTCCCATGAGTAGGAATAATCAAATAGGAAAAATAAATTTAGTACTAAATTAATTAAATTTCTAATCTATGAATATTTCCATGAAGGAAATAAATCAATAGAAAATAAAATTAATTTAAATTAATTCTTTTCCTAATCCATGAGAGTTTCCAAAAGGAAAGTACTCAAATAGGAAAAATCCGAATTAATTGGGAAAGTAGATTTTTGTAGGAATAGCACGGGATTAGGAGATCCCACGCCATCCCCACGAAGATGGATCGGCCGGCCACTCGGGAGGAGCGCCGCCGCCGCCTAGCCACGCCGGCTAGGCTATGGGTCGATCACCACCATGTGATCGATCCCAAGCCCTTGTCTTCTCGTCACTTCTTCGTCTTCCGGCGATCGTCTCAACATCGAACCAACGTAATTAAAATTACAAAATTTAAATTACAATTCCGGTATCGATTCTAAACATGAAATCGACCCTATACATTTTCCGGAAAATAAAGTGCGTAATAATAAATCCTAAATTCGGTCAACCCCCGAATTTTTACTATTACAAACATTCAACCACACAAAACGAATCTCGACATGTCCGAGAGTTTAATAATCATGATAATTAATTAAAAACAATTAATTAAATCCAACCATGATAGCCGGAAATCCTGCAAGGTAGAACAATAATCGAACATATACATGAACACGAAACCAAACGCTCTGATACCATTTGCTGGGATTCGATGTCCCGGGCTATCAAAATTGCGGAACCGATAACCCGATCAAAAACCCTCTCGCCGGAGACCGCACGAACGCCAACTCATCCGCAGGAGTCCGACCTTTGGAGACTACGCGCCCGAAGACACGCAGCCCGCCCCCAGCCGATTTTCTCCCACGAGTCGGATCTACGAACGCGAACCACACGCGAAGAACCGGGCTCGACAAGAGCGTCGCCGCGGGATAAACCCGCGGCTAAACCCTAGCCGAACCCCATCCGCGGGGTTCGCGATCGCCGTGCATGGCGATCGCTGGGGCTGCTCCGGCAGCCCCCGGGTGGCGGTGAGTCCGGCGACATCACCGCCGTCGCCATCGAGGGGAGGGCGGTTAGCCCAGCTGACCCGCCGCGGCCTAGCCGCGGCTGCCCTAGCGATCGACTTCCGAGTCGATCGCTCGCCCCGGCTTCAGCCGGGGCCCCCTTCGTGCGCACGCCGCCGTCGAGGGCGGCTGGGGTCCGCCACGGCACCAGCCCGTGGCACCCCAGCGATCGACCGGAGTCGATCGCGTGCCCCGGCATCCAGCCGGGGCTTCGCCCCTTGTCGCGCGCGCCGGGCGGTCAAACCCTAGGGTTTCGACCGCCCCCTTCGATCTTCGCCGGGGATCTCGAATCCCCGTCCGCGATGATCGTCGTTTTCCCGGATCGCGTCGTTCATGTATACATCACAATTATTCAACGCACAAATAATCATAGAAGGGGGTTCTCGATTATTACCTCGAATCGTTGTACGGAGAAACGAATTCGGTTGACGACCTTGTGATCTTCCCGCGTATTCCTTGCACCTCGTCCGAACGTCGTGTGGGCGACGATCTATCGGATTCCTATGGATCTTCCTCACTCTCAAGATTTTATGATTGGCGTATGTCAATTAATTCTCTCTTGAAAAGTGAAGACCATGTAGTGCTTATATAGGCTACGAAGGGGATCATAAGGAGAATAAATATTGAGCTTCAATATTGAAAATTAAATTGGGTCCAACCCAAATCTATTAATTCTTATCAATATTAATTTTATTTATTTTCCACTATATAAATAAAATTGCACTCCCAATATTATTCCATATTATATCAAATAATATTTCTCCATCTTAGTATTATTTATTCCGTGTATTTAAGATTTAAATACCCATGAATAAATTTATTTATTGCTTAATAAATTATATTCATCTCTTGAATCCGAGACTAGTACCATTCAACCTTAATTATTGTGCGGAACGAATCCACTCATGAGGTTTACACAATAATTCCTTATGAACTCATCTCGGGGATATTATCAACCCTTCCGGGATACACTGCCCCTTCAAGAATTCACGGCATGCCATATACAAAATATAGTGACCCAACTTAACCGGTAATTAACCCAATAATTAAATCGGTTAATTCCTTTGGTAAATCAAAGTCACTTATATTAAATATACACACCCGCAATTGTTTCAGGGATTAAGAATAAAATACTCCGAGTCTCAAATCAATTATCGCCGAGCAATCCTAATTGATGAGTCTCAATTGATCCGCCCAATACACCAAGTGTACAAGTGTGATAAAATAATTAAGATAAATTATTTTCTCTCTCACACAACGACTATACCAATGGATTAGTTCGTGTCCATCTAGGCCGTGAGCAACTGTTCGATTAAATACGAGTAACCGATAGTATGATCTTCTGTGCGCCCATGCAGCACCATACTAACTACAACGTATAAAATCCAGAACCATGATTTGCATATAATTAAATGCAAATAATTGTTTATTAATTAAATAGATTAAATGCTATGATCGGGAGTTTACCGTTACTTAAATCTAGACATTAAGTACACAACTCCAACAGTACTATGTAGCTTGTTAATTATATTGATTTAGAATCAATATTTACGTGGATTAATACATGCATGGGATGCATGGCTTGCATGGAATGCATGTCACATAGTGTGACATGGCATGCCACACAAGCAAGTGGGACCACATATCATGATTTGGCATGATTATGTGGAGGTGTCTTTTCATCTCCCCATTAACCACCATTAGTTGTGCATTATGATGCACATAATGGGGGGGTTACATGGAGTGGTAAATGGACATGAATATAGACATGAAAATCTGATTTTCATATCACTTTATACTTACCCACGAAATTCACACCAAAAGGAGAGAATAGAGAGTGTTCTTGGAGAACCACTTCATGCAAGCAAGGTGTTCATCATCCGGGTTCGTGTGCAACACGTAGAGGCCGGGCCATTTGTACGGCTTCAACATCCGGGCGATCTAGACAAGAAGAGTGACGAGGTCATTCTCAATGCTGATCCATGAAGGTGGTTCAATCGACTCAACACCACCTTCATCAACATCAACGAGGCACGCTACACCGGTTGTAAGTGTTCTTGTTAATCTCTCTCTCTCTATATATATTGGATATATATATATATATATATATATATATATATATATATATATATATATATATATATATATAAATATGTGTCTATACATATTTGTGTGCACTAAGATCATGGCATAGTAGATCTATTGCTTTACACGCTTCCGCACACACGGTATATCGATCGGATCGGTATACCGGTACCTTCACGATGATCTTTGATTTTGTTCAACAATACCCTCGGGTAGCAATATGGTTATCAATTGATGCACTTCAGCGTATGTCGTTAGAAATCGTAAATGAACCTCCGCCGTGTGAGAAGCAAAAGTGCTGGTCGAATGCATGTCATGGGAAGGATGGCTTACTTCCGAACATTCTGAACTCGGATTAAAATCACTATCCGAGTAGATAATAATTAATAAAATTAATTAGTTATACGCAATCAACAAATATTTACTCCAAAATCAACAAATACTATACGATATCTTGAAGTCGAGAATGAAAACCATAAGTGAACGAATTTTTACCATGACTCAATATATCTTGATAACTTTATTTATGACTCAATAACATGAATAAATGAACCTTCCAAAAAAATGCAAATAATAAAAACAAAGAGGTCAAACAAAACTAACATAAAATTCAAAAATGAAAAACACATAATTTATGGAGACAATGCTGAATTATATAAAAAAAATCTAAAATATATAAAAAAAATTAGAAAATAAATTAAGATACCAAAAATTTAGGCTGCAAAAAAAATTCATCGACACAGCAGCGTGGTTAGATGATCCCTAGCACTTAAGTGCCCCCATTGCACCATTTGGTAAGTGCGATATAATTATTACTCCAAATAAAGTTGTAGAAGGAGCTTAAATAATCGATAAATGGGCATTTCTTAAATGTTTTTTCGTAGAACAAAGAGATGAAAGTATCTGCCAAAAACGGTAGAAAAAATTATATTATTATAAAATATATAAAAACAAAATCATAAACAATAAAGTAATGTAACCTGCAAAAATAGAAGTCAAATAATAATAATATTACATAAAACTTCATAAGTAAATCATTAAACTCATATGAATGACTACTCTAATCAATAAATATTGTGAATTAAATTTTTATGAAAGCCATAAAACTTAAGAATGATAAATTAAAAATGTTATAACTAAGTCAATTTTTAATAATAAAAAAAATTATTACAGCAAGATCACAATAGATAATTTGTGACGAAGGCAACAAACAATACACTAAAAAAAAGAAGCAAAATGAATAAAAATGAATATTAAATCCAGTTATAGAGATTTGAAAAAACTTACAAAATGAAACCGGAAAAAAAAAAGTGAATCCAAGAAATGAAGGGGTTAAAATTGAGAATGTTAAATCCAACCATAGAAGAAAATAAATAATACCGTAGCATATAACATTCAGACTATAAAAAACACAGAGATATGAAGTTAGTTATAAATGGAAAAAAGCAACAAAAAAATGTCAGAAATCATACCTAATTAAATCATACAATTTAATTGTAACATCAAGGAACTGTTTGGACATCAAGATCGTACCTAGTCTATATATAATGTAAACGTCGACTTAATTTGATATTTTCTTGGTGCTAGAACACATACTCTGATACACAGGCTAAACACTTGTTTCAGTCATTTGTCATTCACAAATTTATGGTAGAATACTCTTTATTAATAAATAAAGTATATCCAACGAAAAATGATTGTACATTTTATGTAATTGTCAAGCATGCAACATCAAAAATTATTTTTAGAGAAGATTTGGAGTATGGCTGACAGTATTTATCTTTTGGAGACGCAATACTTGGAAAACAGAGAACAAATTACATAAAAAAATATCTAGGTGTCGTGCAAAAGCATAGGCTTGCACAATTTTGTTTTCTTAAATAGTCATCATCATCTGTGATCACAATGCAAATAATGATGATAATCCTGTACACATGATCTGATGGAGTAGTATACTTAATGTCTAGATTTGAGTATTCTGAACTCTATGTACACTTTAATTTATCTATTAATAATGAACATTCATTTGTTTTTAATTATTATTAATTAAATAAATGCAAATTATAGTCCTGGATTTTATACGTTGTAGTTAGTATGGTGTGTCGGGCCCACACAGAAGATCATACTATCGGTTACTCATATTTAATCGAACAGTTGCTCACGACCTAGATGGACACGGACCAATCCATCGGTATAGTCGTTGTGTGAGAGAGAAAATAATTTGTCTTAATTATTTTATCACACTTGTACACTTGGTGTATTGAGCGGATCGCTTGAGACTTATCAATTAGGATTGCTCTTTGATAATTGATTTAAGTCTCGGAGTATTTTATTCTTAATCCCTGAAACAATTGCGGGTGTGTATATTTAATATAAGTGACTTTGATTTTCCAAAGGAATTAACCGATTTAATTATTGGGTTAATTACCGGTTAAGTTGGGTCACTATATTTTATATATGACATGCCGTGAATTCTTGAAGGGACAGTGTATCCCGGAAGGGTTGATAATATCCCCGAGATGAGCTCATAAGGATTTGTTATGTAAACCTCGCGAGTGGATTTGTTCCCGCATAATAAATAAGGTTGAGTGGTACTATTCTCGGATATAAGAGATGAATAAATTTATGAAGCAATAAATAAATTTTATTCATGGATATTTAAATCTTAAATACACGGAATAAATAATACTAACCGGAGAAATATTATTCGATATAATATGGGTAAATATTGGGAGTGCAATTTTATTTATATAGTGGAAAATAAATAAAATTAATATTGGTAAGGATTAATAGATTTGGGCTGGGCTCAATTTAATCTTCAATATTAGAAGCCCAATATTCCACCTCCTTTAGATCCCCTACGTAGCCTATAAAAGCACTACATGACCTTCATAAATCATAAGACAAGAATATCATTATTTGATAGTTCTAGAGAGTTGAAGGAGATCCATAGGAGTTCGATAGATCGTCGCCTACCCGACGTTCGAACGGAGTGCAAGGAATACATGGGAAGATTCAAAGGTGTTTGATTTCGTTTCTCCGAACAACGAATCGAAGGTATAATATCTAAACATCCTTGATATTATTTTGATTTGAATTTATTGAAAATACCGTAGAACAAAGATCCGAAAGCCGAACCCGGATTAGACGAACGATCACGCGGTGGTGGCGAAGCCACCGGACCGCGTGGGATCGTCGTCTAGGGTTTCGCGGCGTGAGGAGGAGCGACCCTCGGCTGGGCCGAGGGCTTGCGATCGATCACAAGGATCGATCGCTGGGGGCGGGCTGGTGCCGTCCCCTCCCCACCTCGACGGTGAGGGAGCCTCCGAGCGGCGGCGAGTCGCCGGACTCGCCGCGGGGGCTGCTGGGAGCAGCCTCACCCATCGATCGCGTGAGACGCGATCGGGCGATCGCGTGAACCCCGCTTGCGGGGGTTTCGGCCTGGGGGGGCAGCCGCGTGCCTTCGGGTACGTGGTCTCCTCGGTCGAGCTCCGGCGCGCGAGTCGGTGTTCGTGTGATCTCCGGCGAAGGTCTTTGATCGGGTTATTGTTTTCCGCAAATTTTAATAACCCGGGATATCGAATTCCAACAATTGGTATCAGAGCGAGGTTTACGTTCGCGGTATTTTCGATAAAATTGTTCTGCCTTGCAGGGTTCCGACTATTATGGCTTGATTAATTACTCGTTTAATTTATTTTGTCATGATTGTTGGTTTTATTAAACTCTCGGACATGTCGAGATTCTTTTTTGGTGGTGAATGCTTGTAATAGTAAAAATTCGGGGGTTGACCGAATTTAGGATTTATTATTACGTTTTATGTTTTTCCGGAAATTGTATAGGGTCGATGATTTCATGTATAGAATCGATGCCGGAATTGTAATTTAGATTATGTAATTTATTTTGCTATTGGATCGATGAATCGAAGACCGCCGGAGAAGACGAAGTGACGAGAAGACGAAGGACCGTGGATCGATCAATCCCCATGATCGATCCCGAGGGGATCGATCGACCCACGGCCGAGAGCGGGCTGTCCGCGGGAGCCCCGGCCACGCCGGCCACCAGTGGAGGTGGCGCGTGGGCCGGGCGGCGGCGGCGCGTGAGCCTCGGTAGGCGTGCGGTCGATGGGGGGGCGCGCGGGAGCCCTAGGGTTTTTCGTGTCCTCCCGAAGATCCACTTTCCTAATTTGATTCAGATTTTTCTTTTTTGAGTACTCCTATTTTTTTGGGAACTCTCATGGATAAGGAAAAGAATCAATTTGGAATTAATTAGGATTCCTATTGTTTTATTTCTATTATGGAAATATTCATGGATTAGGAATCTAATTAATTTGGTATTAATTTATTTCCTATTTGATTATTCCTATTCTTGGAATTTTTATTAGATGGAAATTAAATAATCATGGAAAGTAGAAGAGTCCTAATTTATTTTAATTCCTTATTCCATTATAGAAATCTTCTAGAATATTCCAAGTGGGTCTTGGATAGATTATTCTAGAGATTTAATGGAGTAGAAAAGAAAATAAAAATAAATAAAAATATTAATAATATTTAATTTTATTTTCAATATATTCGATTGACTTAATTTTCGAATTAAGTAACTTTTGGATTAATTGAAAATGAATAGATTTAAATATTGGAAATTAATATTCTCGTCACATGGAGCATTCAAGAAACGAAGACTGAAGACTAGAAGATGCGTACGGAGATGTGATAAAGCCATAATAGTCGGAAAATAATATTCTAGTATTATTTTGATTATGTGATAATACTATGTGCTTTATTACATGTATGCATGCTATATGTGTTTACTTTATGCACTAGATAGCGTATCCCTTTATAGTAAAAAGCTAAGTGGGAGAGGGTATGGAAACATACCCATGGTCTCCATTACTGCTCTCTTGGTGACTTTTATAAACTTTTGAAGTTTGTATAGATAAGTCATTGGAGGAGAGTTCCTGTAATTCCTCCTACGAGAAACATTGATTAAGTTCATCAAACAATGCCTAATTTGTCTTTCCAAAACTGATTTCAAGTCGACTCATTTTCACCCCGGGGAGTGGAATGGAGCCAGAGCCACTTGGTCATGTAGAGGACACAAATTAGAGACCTTCGTACCATTCTTTGATAGATGGATCGATTGTCTGCTCGGCTCCCTCATTTATGAGAGATAGGGTTGTTCGCATGGTGAATCACTGGTAAGAAGCTTCGAGTTTCATTTATGATTCTCCGCGTCTTGATTTACAAGATCGAATGGATCAAGTAATTGGATTTCAATTATATAAATCTTTTGGTATAGTAAACCTCCACACGAACGTGGCTTGCTATACTGAATGGGATTTTAGAATAATTGATGTAGACAGTTATAGGGAATTGTGAAGGGTTGCGAGTTGTCGTAAACGTCCACACGAACGTGGCTTGCGGTGACGTAACAATTCTAAACGATTCGCCTTAGTACTGAGTAATGGTTTACACTTAGATACGCGTTATAGTATTCCTCCCAACGAGGTTACGCTGTAAGTGATGTATGACCGAAGCAAATCTAATTACTAAATCATTTGGGTGGGTAAACGTCCACACCACGTGGCTTGCCTTACCTGATGGGATTTTAGATGTGATTAGTGATTTAATGATATTATTTGAGGGAGATAATATCGGATATTAAATTGTTTGTTTGTTTTATGTGCTTATAGGTTAAGAATGACTGTGACCCCACTTTGTGATATACTTAAGGATGAAAACTCACCGGTTCCATATAGTAATGATTGGGAACGAAATCTGGACATTGTTCAGACTGTTGAGCTTTCTGAATCCACTGTTGTCCCAACTGATGAGGACATTAAGGATGACCTCAGGATGATGTTGAGACATAGCGTGGAAGCCGGACAAGAGGTGATTAACATACTCACAAAATCCTCTCTCAATGAGTCCCTTAAAAAGGATTCGGCGAAAGCGGAGTTTGTGCATAAGTTAAGAGAATCATAAGCTTTTGTGGCAAGGCTAAAGGAAAAGCGTGCAAAGAAGCCCAGTGGTTTAAAACCACGGATTGGGAGAGGCAAGCCCTTGGGCAGATGCTTTTGATGCAAGCAGTTTCGGCACTGGAGGTCTGATTGTCCTCTCGTCAAAGGTACGAAATTTTCCTTAGTCACTGAAACATTGTCAGCGGTGATATCTACCAGCACCTGGTGTGTAGATACGGGGGCCACTGACCATGTCTGCAATTCATTGCAGGGGTTCCAGGAAACCCGGAGACTTAGAGAGGGAGAGATCGTGGTCTACATGGGCAATGCCGCGAAGGTGGCGGCTGTTGCAGTGGGAGACGTTCACTTACGCTTTAGTAGTGATAGGATTTTAGTTTTACAAAATTGTCTTTATGTACCGAATTTTAGAAAGAATTTAATTTCAGTTTCTAAGTTAATTCTGAATGGATATTCTGTTTCTTTTGATCACTCCGTGGTCATAAGAAGAAATAGTGAGATTGTCTGTTCTGGTACATTGATAGACGATTTGTATGTTCTGAATCCTGAGTCTAACACGATGCAACTAACCGAGAGTAATAACACATCTACGAACACCAATAAGAGAAAGGAACCTTCTAAAATGAATCAATTATACTTGTGGCATCTAAGGCTAGGTCATATTAATTCGAATAGAATTCAAAGGTTGAAAGCTGATGGTCTCATCAGTGGTGTTGAAGGAGAGGACCTTCCAACCTGCGAATCCTGTTTGGAGGGTAAAATGACCAAGCGTTCTTTTTCTGGTAAAGGACGTAGAGCTGAACAAGTATTGGATTTGATTCACTCTGATGTATGCGGACTTATGTCTACTCAGGCAAGGGGAGGGTACGAGTACTTCATCACTTTTACTGATGATTACTCAAGGTATGGATATGTATACCTGATGCGCCACAAGAGTGATTCTTTTGACAAGTTCAAGGAATTCAAGGCTCTTGTGGAGAACCTTCGTGGTAAATCCATAAAATGCCTGCGATCTGATCGCGGAGGCGAGTACCTGTCTGGAGAATTCAAGGCATACTTGGCAGAGCATGGGATTGAATCCCAACTGACCTCACCATATACTCCTCAGCAGAATGGTTTGTCAGAAAGAAGGAATAGGACTCTTATGGAGATGGTGCGATCGATGATGAGTTACTCGGATTTACCTGTTATGTTCTGGGGACATGCCTTAGAGACAGCGGCGTACATTCTGAATAGGGTTCCGACCAAAACGGTACCAACTACACCCATGGAGTTGTGGAGTGGGCGTAAGCCTAACTTGAAACACATTTGGATCTGGGGATGTCCAGCACATGTGTTGCGACAAGGCGCCGATAAGTTAGAACCTAGATCGGAAATACGGTTGTTTGTAGGATACCCGAAAGGAACTAAAGGTGGCATGTTCTATAGTCCTACGGACCAGAAGATCGTTATAAGTACTAACGCTCGGTTCTTAGAGGAAGACTATGTCATGGACCACAAGCCCAAAAGTGACATAATGCTTGATGAGTTGAGAGGTAACGAGGAAGACCTGGATACAGCCGAACCGAGTATAGATACACCACTAGAACCTGCACCTAATACTGTCACTGTTGATACACCGGAACGCCGTCGTAGTGGGAGGGTTGTTAAACAACCGGACAGATGGATTGGACTGGGTGAGTCTTCGGACTCGGCACCCGGAGTTCATGAAGTCGATCCCTGGACCTATGATGAGGCGGTACAAGATATAGATGCGCCTTCTTGGAAGAAAGCGATGAAATCCGAAATAGAATCTATGGATTCTAATAAAGTCTGGGATCTTGTAGGACCACCAAGCGGCGTAAAGCCAATTGGGTGTAAATGGGTCTACAAGAGAAAGAGAGGATCTGACGGAAAGGTTGAAACCTTTAAAGCTCGGCTTGTTGCGAAAGGATATACTCAGAAAGAGGGAATCGATTATGAGGAGACCTTCTCGCCGGTAGCCAAGATAAAGTCGATCCGGATTCTCTTATCCATAGCAGCTCATATGGATTATGAGGTGTGGCAAATGGATGTCAAGACAGCTTTCCTGAATGGAAGTCTTGACGAGACAATTTATATGAAACAGCCAGAAGGATTCATTGCTAAGGGGCGAGATCATCTAGTGTGCAAGCTTAATCGATCCATTTATGGATTGAAACAAGCCTCGAGATCGTGGAACCTGCGGTTTGATGAAGTAGTCCAATCTTTTGGATTCATTCAAAGCATGGACGAATCGTGTGTGTATTGGAAACGTGATGGAAAGAAAGTGGTGTTTCTCGTGCTTTATGTAGACGACATACTTCTCATTGGCAACAGTGTGAAGATGTTATCAGACATAAAGGGATGGTTGTCTAGACAATTCGATATGAAAGATTTGGGAGAAGTTGGACATGTTTTAGGGATCAAAGTTATAAGGGATCGCCGGAATAGAACATTGTATCTTTCCCAGCAATCTTACATAAACACGATTTTAGCTCGTTTTAACATGCAAGATTCCAAGAAGGGTGATCTACCCTTCAGTAAAGGAACTTATCTTTCTAAGGAAATGTGTCCTCAGACACAGAAGGAGAAAGATGAAATGAAAGCAGTTCCCTACGCTTCGGCTGTGGGAAGCTTAATGTATGCAATGTTATGCACGAGGCCTGATATCTGTTATGCAGTTGGCATAGTGGCAAGATATCAGAGTAACCTTGAAAAGGCTCATTGGACTGCCGTAAAGAGCATTTTCAAGTATTTGCGAAATACTAAGGATTATGTTCTGAGATACGGAGCAGACAATCTGATTCCTTTGGGTTACACAGATTCGGATTTCCAAGCTGATAAGGACCGGCGTAAGTCGACATCAGGCTATGTGTACACTTTGGGAGGTGGAGCCGTATCATGGAAGAGTGTTAAGCAAAAGTGCATTTCAGACTCTACCATGGAAGCTGAATATGTTGCAGCCTCAGAGGCAGCGAAAGAGTCAATGTGGTTCCTTAATTTCCTCCAGGACTTAGATGTGATTCCGAGTTTGCCCAAGGCTATGACAATTTATTGTGACAATAGCGGTGCAGTGGCAAACAGTAAGGAACCACGGTCCCATAGTGCTACGAAACACATAGAGCGCAAGTACCACCTGATTCGAGACATCGTCAAGAGGGGCGATGCAGTAGTCACCAAGATAGCTTCGGAGGACAACCTAGCGGACCCTTTCACCAAGATACTTCCTAAGGAAGTATATTTCAAGCACTTGGAGGGTTTGGGAGTCAGAAGTTTGGAAGATAAGACTAGACCTTAGTATAAGTGGGAGATTGATGGAGTAGTATACTTAATGTCTAGATTTGAGTATTCTGAACTCTATGTACACTTTCATTTACCTATTAATAATGAACATTCATTTGCTTTTAATTATTATTAATTAAATAAATGCAAATTATAATCCTGGATTTTATACGTTGTAGTTAATATGGTGTGTCGGGCCCACACAGAAGATCATACTATCGGTTACTCGTATTTAATCGAACAGTTGCTCACGACCTAGATGGACACTGACCAATCCATCGGTATAGTCGTTGTGTGAGGGAGAAAATAATTTGTCTTAATTATTTTATCACACTTGTACACTTGGTGTATTGAGCGGATCGCTTGAGACTTATCAATTAGGTTTGCTCTGTGATAATTGATTTAAGTCTCGGAGTATTTTATTCTTAATCCCTGAAACAATTGCGGGTGTGTATATTTAATATAAGTGACTTTGATTTTCCAAAGGAATTAACCGATTTAATTATTGGGTTAATTACCGGTTAAGTTGATGGAGTTATATTCTAAATGTCTAGTTTAGTGACAATATGGAACTCCTTATCTGTGTTTTACATTATCTATTAATCAAACTGTCGGCGTCTTGTCTATCTTGTACTTGAATGCAATAGTCCTAGATATATACGTTGTAGACAGTATGGCGTTAGGAGACACGCGGAAGATTATACTGTCGGTTACTCGTATACTATCGAACAGGAGCTCACGACTTAGATGGACAGGGACAATCCATCGGTACGTCGTAGTGTGACTGGGTAATAGTTGGTCTTGACTATTATGTTACACTTGTACACTTGGTGTATTGAGCAGGACCACGGGAGGGCGTTCGATTTATACTAATCGACGTAATCGAACTAGACCTCAGAATTACGGATATACGAACTCTTAATCCCTATATAATTATAGGTGCGTGTGTCCAATTCTCGGTTCTTTAACTTGCCAATGAGTGAGACTATTTGATTAGTCGAGATACTCGGTAAATTGGGAATCGGAATTGTACACACGGCATGCTATAGATTATAGACAGGAAACCGTGTCCCGTTTATCGGGTTGATAACGTCCCCGAGATGAGCTCATAAAGTTTATCATGTAAACCCTGCAGGTGGATTTGTTCCACATGATAATAAGGATGAGTGGTACTAGTCTCGGATAATAAGAAACGAATTAATTTAATTATTAGTAATTAAATAAATTCGTGGACGTTCGATATCTTAAACACGGGGAAAGTCGTATATGTAATTTCGGCGGAAATATTATTGTTGAAATAATATTAAATTAATTTCGGGAATTCAATTATTATTTTATAGTGGAGTTAATAATAATTAAAATTGAAATCGATTAATTAAGGAATTGCGTTTACGTATTCCAAGTTAATTAATATTTCAATTTAGCCCTTAATTAATTTAACCTTGGGTCCCTGGTGTAACTCTATATAAACCCCCCCCCCCCCCCTTGCCTATTCTAAACCTACAGTTCGCCGCTTTTCTATTTTACTGAGAAAAATAATTGTTAACGCAAATATATTTTTTCTCTGTAAAATACATTAGTTAGCGCTGATATTTTTCTCTAACTGAGAAAAAGAATATCACTGTAGAAGAAGAAGAAAGCAGAAAAGGCAAACCCAACAGATCGTTGCCCACACAACGGTTGGAGTCGGGGCAGAGTCATACACCAGAAGCATCTAATGTCTCAACAATCGACCGAGAGGTATGAGATCGGAACTTTCAATTCCGCATTTATTTCGATCTCGGTTTTATCTCGTTGAACGTATATGAACGTAGATCGGATTCCGGGGTCGTGGGTAGTGTTCCTCGACTACTGGGGGGTCTAGGACCTCCGGATCGGTAGTCGGATGAGGAGAAACGACCCGGAAACGAGCCCGGAACAGCAACGTTGCGTTGCTGTTCGCGGACGAACAGCGCCCGCTGGTGGGCAAACAGCGACCGCTGTTTGCAGCTCCACCAGCGACCGCTGGACTGCAATCGGCGGGCGCTGATTGGGTACAGTCCAGCTCCGTTTCGCGCGGTTGTCCTCCGGGGCGATGGCTGGGCGTGATTCGGAATAAGGGCTGTCGTGCGAACGAAGTAGTGACTTCGGAGGTCGACTGGGAGCGTTCGGATGTTTGAGCGATCGAACGAACGCATCCCGGGTAGTCGAAATCCAACAATTGGTATCAGAGCCGGTTATGCGTTCTTGTATTGTTTGCGAGTTTGTTTTGCAGGTAACCCGATTATTATGGTCATATGTTTATGTACTGTATGTTGTGGTTTGTTAAACTCTCGGGGTTGTCGAGATCTTTGTTTTTTTATTCGTTGCTTGCTTGTAATAGTTAAAACGACGGGTTGAGTCGTTTAGTGTTTTCTATTTCGTTTTTCGTTTTTCCGGGTGTATAGGATCGATCAAAATGTATAGGATCGATGCCGGAAGTAGTGTAGTTTACATTTGTAATGTTGCTGCTGCTTGGTGGATCGAGACGAGATCGAAAGACGGACAAACGAGGGTCGAGGAGTCGAACCCGAGGCTACTGTGCACAAACGGCGCCCGCTGGAGGGCAAACGGCGGTCGCCGTTTGCAGTTCCTCTAGCGACCGCTGTTTCTCAAACGGCGGGCGCTGTTTGAGGTTTGGCAGCAGCGGCTCGGGGGTTCGACGGACATCACGGATCGCTTGTCGAGGGCCCGGGACGATACTCCAGTGGGAGGAGTTCGTCTCTTGGTCCTTAGACGAGTCGGTGATGGACCGAGACCGAGACGAGCAACGAGACGAAGATCCGAGAAGACGTGCATCGAAGATTTTAAAGGCCATAATAATCGGGCCACGTTAAATGCTTTTTGTGTGTTTACGTGCGTTTTATTATGCTTTAATTTATATGCATGTGAATGTTATCCCTTTCGTAAAAACTAAGTGGGAGAGGGATTGGAAACAATCCCGCGGTCTCCATTCTCTGTTTTGATAGTGATGTGTGTCGCTTACGAGTTGGCTTTAGTGTCATCCTCCCTATCGGATAAAGTTGACACACGGATATCACTGGATCAAAATTCGAATTCAATTCCATTTATAGAATTGAACACTTAAGTTTTTCAAAGCAATGCCTAATCTGTCTTTCAAAGACTAATTTCAACTCGACTCATTCTCACCCCGGGGAGTGGAATGGAGCCAAAGCGCTTGGTTATGTCGATGACACAGATTAGAGACATTCGAGTCATTTGATGACTAGATCGATTGTCTGGTTGGCTCCCTCACTTTGTGAGAGATAGGGCTCAATTGCATGATTGATCGCTGGTTAGAAACTTAGAGTTTCACTTACGAGATATCAAGCTTTGATTAACGAAATTGTGAAATTTATTAAATGGAATTCAATTAACAAAGTTGTTTGTTTAGTAAACGTCCACACTATCGTGGCTTACTAGACGGAAACGGAACTTTGGGTTAATTGAGGCTCGACAGTTATAGGAAATCGTAAAGGGACCGCATGTCAACGTAAACGTCCACACTAACGTGGCTTGCGGTGGGCGTGTAGTTTCCGAGCGGTTAACTTAGTGCTGAGAAATGGTATACACTTAGGTACGCTTTACAGTATCCTCCCCATCGGAGTCACTGCTGTAATGATGTACGACCGAAGAAAAAGTCCAGTTATAAAATCATTTGGACTAGTATACGTCCACATGAACGTGGCATGCTAGTCTGATGGGATTTTAGGATTGATTGGTAGATTTAATGATATTAATTAAGGGAGTTAATATCGAATTAAATTTGACAGTTTGATTTGTCTCTTTTATAGATATGGCACTCAACCCGCTATCCATGATACTAAAAGAGAACAAACTCACTGGTCCGAACTATATTGACTGGAAACGAAACTTGGACATTGTCCTGACTGCTGAGGAGTACAAATATGTACTCCATGAGGATTGTCCTGATGAACCTATTGACACCTCCACTCCTGAGGAAAAGGAAGCTCATCGGAAGTGGGTCAAGGCTAATCAGATGGCGCGGTGCTACATTTTGGCTTCTATGTCAAATGTGCTGCAACATCAGCATGAAGCCATGACCACTGCCTATGATATGATGCTTAACCTCAAGGAGATGTTTGGTAGTCAGGATAGGGCAGCCAGGCAAGATGTCATGAGGCAACTCATGACGGCCACTATGTCCGAAGGAACGCCCGTGAGGGATCACGTTCTTAGGATGATAGGCTATCTAAATGAGATAGAGATTATGGGAGGATCTATCGATGGGGAAACCCAGATCGATATAGTGCTCCAGTCTCTGCCTAAGAGTTTTGAGCAGTTCCGCCTGAACTATAACATGAACAAGAGGTTATATACGTTGGCGGAACTCCTGACTGAACTCCAGGCGGCAGAGGGAATCTTTAAGAAGTCTCAGGCACTTGTGGCTGTGAAACTTCCTGGCCCTCCGGGGACTAAGAGGAAGAAGAAGCAAGGACGGAAACCCAGTGGACCCAGCAATGGTGGACCACGGAATGGAGTGAACAAGCCCAAGGGCAAGTGTTTCCGTTGCAAGCAGTCTGGACATTGGAAGTCTAATTGTCCTCTCAGACAAGGAGGTATGAACTTTTCCTTAGTCACTGAAACATGTTTAGCGGTGTTATCCACCGGTACCTGGTGTGTGGATACGGGAGCCACTGATCATGTCTGCAATTCTTTGCAGGGGTTCCAGGAAACCCGGCGGCTTAGAGAGGGAGAGATCACTATCTACATGGGCAACGCTACGAAAGTGGCGGCAGTTGCAGTGGGAGATATTTATTTGTCTTTTAATAATAAAGTTTTGGTATTGAATAATTGTCTTTATGTACCGAATTTTAGAAAGAACCTTGTTTCGGTTTCTAAATTGGTTTTGAATAAATATTCTGTTTCTTTTGATAGTTCTGTTATTATCAAAAAGAATGGTGAGTATATATGTTCTGGTACATTGATAGGCAACTTATATATACTGAATCCTGATTATTCCACGATGCAACGAGTAGAGTCTTTTAACACATCTAGTACCAATAAGAGAAAGGAGCCTTCTAGGATGAATCAAAAGTACTTATGGCATCTTAGACTAGGTCATATTAACTTGGGCAGGATTCAAAGGTTGATAACTGATGGAATACTCAGTGGTGTGAAAGATGAGGACTTTCCAACCTGCGAATCATGCCTGGAAGGAAAAATGACCAAGCGACCCTTTAGTGATAAGGGGTATAGATCCAAGGAAGTACTAGAATTGATTCACTCTGATTTGTGCGGGCCTTTATCTGTCCAAGCGAGAGGAGGTTATGAATATTTTGTAACCTTCACTGATGATTACTCAAGGTATGGTTTTATATACCTGATGCGCCGCAAGAGCGAGTGCTTTGACAAGTTCAAGGAGTACAAAGCTCTTGTGGAGAACCTTCATGGTAAAACCATAAAGACTCTACGATCTGATCGTGGAGGAGAGTACCTCTCGGGAGAGTTTAAGGCGTACTTATTAGAAAATGGGATTGACTCCCAGATGACTGCACCATACACGCCCCAGCAGAATGGTGTAGCAGAAAGAAGGAATAGGACTCTTATGGAAATGGTAAGATCTATGATGAGTTATTCAGACCTACCAGTTTCGTTCTGGGGATATGCCTTGGAAACAGCGGCGTATATCCTGAACTTAGTTCCTTCTAAATCAGTCCCTAAGACGCCCTCGGAATTGTGGACCGGGCGAAAGCCGAACTTGAAACACATTCGGATCTGGGGTTGTCCAGCACATGTGCTGAAGCATGGGGCTGATAAGTTGGAATCTCGTTCAGATATTCGGTTGTTTATAGGATATCCTAGAGGAACGAAAGGTGGTCTATTTTATAGTCCTCAGGACCAGAAGATCGTTGTTAGCACCAACGCTCGGTTCTTGGAAGAGGATTATATAATGGACCACAAGCCCAAGAGTGAGATAATACTTAACGAACTGAGAGGGGACGATCAAGGCTTAGGTCCAACCGAACCGGGTGATACGCCACCACAGTCTGCACCTGTAGTTACTGAGGTTACACCGGAGCCTCGTCGTAGTGGGAGGGTTGTTCGACAACCCGATAGGTTCATGTTTATAGGTGAGTCTTCGGACTTGTTACCTGGAGAACATGAAGCCGATCCCTGGACCTATGACGAGGAGCTTAAAGATCAAGATGCTCAGTCTTGGCAAAAAGCGATGAAATCTGAGATTGAATCAATGGATTCAAATCAGGTCTGGAATCTTGTAGCACCGCCCAAAGGTGTAAAAGCCATTGGTTGCAAGTGGGTGTACAAGAGGAAAAGAGGGTCTGACGGGAAGGTTGAAACCTTCAAGGCTAGGCTTGTTGCGAAAGGGTATACTCAAAAAGAAGGGATCGATTATGAGGAAACCTTTTCGCCGGTAGCTATGCTAAAGTCGATCCGGATTCTTTTGTCTATAGCATCTTATATGGATTATGAGGTGTGGCAAATGGACGTCAAGACAGCATTCTTGAATGGGAATCTTGAAGAGACCATTTACATGAGACAGCCAGAAGGTTTCATTAAGAAAGGCCAAGAGCATCTACTGTGTAAGCTAAACCGATCCATTTATGGATTGAAGCAAGCTTCTAGATCTTGGAACATGCGGTTTGATGAGGTTATCCAGTCTTATGGATTCATTCAAAGCATGGACGAGTCGTGTGTATACCGGAGATGTGACGGAAACAGTGTGGCGTTTCTCGTGCTTTATGTAGACGACATCCTTCTAATTGGCAACAATGTGAAGATGTTGTCGGACATAAAGGGATGGTTGTCCAAGCAATTCGATATGAAAGACTTAGGACAAGTTGGGCATGTTCTCGGGATCAAAGTTATAAGGGATCGCCGGAAAAGAACATTAAGCTTGTCCCAGGCTTCATATATTGATACGATTCTGGCTCGTTTCAACATGCAGAATTCCAAGAGAGGTGCTCAACCTTTCTGCCATGGAATTCATCTATCTAAAGACATGTGTCCCAAAACACAAAAGGAGATAGATTACATGAAGAAGGTTCCTTATGCTTCGGCAGTAGGAAGTCTAATGTATGCCATGTTGTGCACGAGGCCTGATATCTGCTATGCCGTGGGCATGGTAGCTAGATATCAGAGTAACCCTGGACAAGGTCACTGGACTGCTGTAAAGAACATTCTTAAGTACCTGCGAAGGACTAGGAATTATGTTCTGAGTTACAAAGCGTCCGAGTTGATTCCTATTGGTTACACAGACTCGGATTTCCAATCTGATAAGGATCAGCGAAAGTCTACATCAGGCTATGTGTTCACATTGGGAGGTGGAGCAGTCTCATGGAAGAGTGTTAAGCAGAAATGCATTTCGGACTCTACCATGGAAGCCGAATATGTAGCAGCCTCTGAGGCAGCTAAAGAATCGGAGTGGCTCAGGAACTTCCTTATGGACTTGGATGTGGTTCCTAAAATGCCTAGAGCTATCACAATTTATTGTGACAATAGCGGTGCAGTGGCTAATGCAAAGGAACCACGAGCCCACAATGCGAGTAAACACATAGATCGCAAGTACCACCTGATTAGAGACATCGTCAGGAGGGGCGATGCGGTTGTCACCAAGATTGCATCAGCGGATAACCTGGCTGACCCCTTTACGAAGGCACTTCCAGCGGAAGCGTTCAAGAGACACGTGAAGGGGATGGGTATCGGATGTATGGTAGAGGGCAACTAGAGATTTAGTATAAGTGGGAGATTGATGGAGTTATATTCTAAATGTCTAGTTTAGTGACAATATGGAACTCCTTATCTGTGTTTTACATTATCTATTAATCAAACTGTCGGCGTCTTGTCTATCTTGTACTTGAATGCAATAGTCCTAGATATATACGTTGTAGAAAGTATGGCGTGAGGAGACACGCGGAAGATTATACTGTCGGTTACTCGTATACTATCGAACAGGAGCTCACGACTTAGATGGACAGGGACAATCCATCGGTACGTCGTAGTGTGACTGGGTAATAGTTGGTCTTGACTATTATGTTACACTTGTACACTTGGTGTATTGAGCAGGACCACGGGAGGGCGTTCGATTTATACTAATCGACGTAATCGAACTAGACCTCAGAATTACGGATATACGAACTCTTAATCCCTATATAATTATAGGTGCGTGTGTCCAATTCTCGGTTCTTTAACTTGCCAATGAGTGAGACTATTTGATTAGTCGAGATACTCGGTAAATTGGGAATCGGAATTGTACACACGGCATGCTATAGATTATAGACAGGAAACCGTGTCCCGTTTATCGGGTTGATAACGTCCCCGAGATGAGCTCATAAAGTTTATCATGTAAACCCTGCAGGTGGATTTGTTCCACATGATAATAAGGATGAGTGGTACTAGTCTCGGATAATAAGAAACGAATTAATTTAATTATTAGTAATTAAATAAATTCGTGGACGTTCGATATCTTAAACACGGGGAAAGTCGTATATGTAATTTCGGCGGAAATATTATTGTTGAAATAATATTAAATTAATTTCGGGAATTCAATTATTATTTTATAGTGGAGTTAATAATAATTAAAATTGAAATCGATTAATTAAGGAATTGCGTTTACGTATTCCAAGTTAATTAATATTTCAATTTAGCCCTTAATTAATTTAACCTTGGGTCCCTGGTGTAACTCTATATAAACCCCCCCCCCCCCCCCCCTTGCCTATTCTAAACCTACAGTTCGCCGCTTTTCTATTTTACTGAGAAAAATAATTGTTAACGCAAATATATTTTTTCTCTGTAAAATACATTAGTTAGCGCTGATATTTTTCTCTACCTGAGAAAAAGAAAAAGAATACCTATAGATTTGGGCTGGGCTCAATTTAATCTTCAATATTAGAAGCCCAATATTCCACCTCCTTTAGATCCCCTACGTAGCCTATAAAAGCACTACATGACCTTCATAAATCATAAGAGTGGAATATCATTATTTGATAGTTCTAGAGAGTTGAAGGAGATCCATAGGAGTTCGATAGATCGTCGCCCACCCGACGTTCGAACGGAGTGCAAGGAATACGTGGGAAGATTCAAAGGTGTTTGATTTCGTTTCTCCGAACAACGAATCGAAGGTATAATATCTAAACATCCTTGATATTATTTTGATTTGAATTTATTAAAAATACCGTAGAACAAAGATCCAAAAGTCGAACCCGGATTAGACGAACGATCACGCGGTGGTGGCGAAGCCACCGGACCGCGTGGGATCGCCGTCTAGGGTTTCGCGGCGTGAGGAGGAGCGACCCTCGGCTGGGCCGAGGGCTTGCGATCGATCACAAGGATCGATCGCTGGGGGCGGGCTGGTGCTGTCCCCTCCCCACCTCGACGATGGGGTGATGGAGTTGTATTCTAAATGTCTAGTTTAGTGCAAATACGGAACTCCTTATCTATACCTTAATTTGAGATATGATTCAAGCATGATTGCATTTAATGCAATAGTCCTTGATGTATACGTTGTAGACAGTATGGCGTGAGGAGACACGCGGAAGATCATACTGTCGGTTACTCGTATACTATCGAACAGTAGCTCACGACTTAGATGGATAGGGACAATCCATCGGTACGTCGTAGTGTGACTGGTAGATAGTCGGTCTTGACTATCATGTTACACTCGTACACTTGGTGTATTGAGCAGGACCACAGGAGGGCGTTCGATTTATACTAATCGCAGTAATCGAACTAGACCTCAGATATTACGGATATACGAATTCTTAATCCCTATATAATTATAGGTGCGTGTGTCCAATTCTCGGTTCTTTGACTTGCCAATGAGTGAGACTAATTGATTAGTCGAGATTCTCGGTAAATTGGGAATCGGAATTGTACACATGGCATGCTATAGATTATAGACAGGAATCCGTGTCCCATTTATTGGATTGATGATGTCCCCGAGATGAGCTCATAAAGTTTATCATGTAAACCCTGCAGGTGGATTCGTTCCACATGATAAAAAGAATGAGTGGTACTAGTCTCGGATAACAAGAAACGAGTTAATTTAATTATTAGTAATTAAAGTTAATTCGTGGACATACGATATCTTAAACACGGGGAAAGTCGTATATGTAATTCGGCAGAATTATTATTGTTGAAATAATATAAATTAATTATTGGGAATTCAATTATAATTTTATAGTGGAATTAATTATAATTAAAATTGTGGAATTTAATTAAGGTTTGCCTTTTAGGACGCCGAGTTAATTAAATTGCAATTTAGCCTAATAATTAATTTCCATAAGGTCCCTGGTGTAGCTCTATAAATACCTCACCCTCTCTTTCTCTAAACCTAAGAAACGCCGCTATTTTAATTTTGCGGAGAAAAATAAATTGTTGCGCAATTATTTTTCTGTAAAAATAAATAGATTAGCGCTGTTATTATTTTCTGAAGAAATTGATTGCTAGCGCAATTATATTTCTGAGACAGAAGATCAAAACCTTACTTACGCGCTATAATTAATTCTGCAGAGAAAATAAAAGCTTGCGCAATTAATTTTCCTCTGCTTAATTAATTTAGATTAGCGCAGTAATAATTTTGTAGAAATAATTTTGCTTGCGCAAATATATTTCTGAGACAGAGGATATTATTCCTACGGTGGGTTCAAGAGAGAAAGGAGAAGAGGAAGGTTCAGCGGATCGTTGCCCACTCAACGGCTGAACGTCGGGGATAGAGACATACACCGGAAGGCTTCGTGGTCTCAACAATTCGGCTTCTCCGAATCACGCGACAAAGGTATAAGAAATCGAAACCCTTATTCCGCATATGTTTCGTTTTCTATTTCGTTAAAAATACATCGGATCTAAGATCGGGTTCCGGGCGTCGTGGATCATGTTCCTCGACTACTGGGGGTCAAGGACCTCCGGATCGGTAGTCGGAAGAGGAAAATCGACCCGGAAACGCGCTCGGAACAGCAGGTCGCGCTGCTGTTCGCGGACAAACGGCGGTCGCCGGAGGGCAAACGGCGGTCGCCGTTTCGCTGTTTTTCGGGCAGCCAGCTCTGGTTCGCGCGGTTGTCCTTCGGGGCAATGGCTGGGCGTGAATCGGGACACGGGCTGGCACGTGAACGGAGTAACGGACCTGGAGGTCGACTGGGATCGTTCGGATGTTCGAGTGATCGAACGAACGCATCCCGGGTAGTCGATTTCCAACAATTGGTATCAGAGCCGGTTTTGTCGATTCGTTGTATTTTTGCGAGATTTGTTTTGCAGGTTCGAACCCGGTTATTATGGTCAACGTTGTGATTGTATGTTGTGCTTTAATTTGTGGTTTTGATTAAACTCTCGGGCTTGTCGAGATTGTTTTTGTTTTGGAAAAACGATGCTTGTTTGTAATAGATAAAAACGACGGGTTGAGTCGTTAGGTTTATTTATTTTTCGTTGTATCCGGGACATGTATAGGGTCGATCACCTTGTATAGGATCGATGCCGGATTTAGTAAGTTTATTCTTGTAATTTTTCTTACTAATTTTGGTGGATCGAGACGAGATCAAAACCCGGAGAAACGAGGATCGAGGAGAGCGAACCGGCAACGGGCAGCCATCGAACACACCCCGTGTTCGCGACGGGCAGCAGCGGGGCTGCGGTTCGTTCGACCCCACGGACGACTCAACGAGGCTCGAGACGAGGCTCCAGTGGGAGGAGTTCGTCTCTTGACCCTCGAGCGAGTCGGTGGTGGACCGAGATCGAGACGAGCAACGAGATGAAGTTCCAAGAGACGTGCATTGGAAAATATTTAAGGCCATAATAATCGGGGCCACGTTAATTGCTTTTTATGTGATTTACGTGTTTATTATTATGCTTAAATTATTTATGCATGTTATCCCTTATCGTAAAATACTAAGTGGGAGAGGGATTGGAAACAATCCCGCGGTCTCCATTCTCTGTTTTGAATGTGATGTGTATTGACTTACGAGTTGGCTTTAGTGTCATCCTCCCTATCGGATAAAGTCGATACACGGATATCACTGGATCAAAATTCGAATTTAAAATCCACTTATAAAATTGAACAATTATATTTCTCAAAAGCAATGCCTAATCTGTCATTCAAAGACTAATTTCAACTCGACTCATTCTCACCCCGGGGAGTGGAATGGAGCCAAAGCGCTTGGTTATGTTGATGACACAGATTAGAGACTTTCGAGTCATTCGATGACTAGATCGATTGTCTGATTGGCTCCCTCACTTTGTGAGAGATAGGGCTCAATTGCATGATTGATCGCTGGTTAGAAACTTCGAGTTTCACTTACGAGATATCAAGCTTTGATTAATAAAATTGTGAAATTTAATAAATGTAAGAGTCAATTAACAAAGTTGTTTGTTTTAGTAAACGTCCACACTATCGTGGCTTGCTAAATGGAAACGGTACTTTGGGTTAATTAAGATTCTATGAAATTTAAATAAGTGAGATTCAATTAATAAAGTTGTTTGTTTTAGTAAACGTCCACAAGAACGTGGCTTGCTAAATGGAAACGGAACTTTGGGATTAATTGAGGCTCGACAGTTATAGAAAGTCGTGGAGGACCGCATGTCAACGTAAACGTCCACAAGAACGTGGCTTGCAGTGGACATGTAGTTCCCGAGCGGTGGACTTAGTACTGAGAAATGGTATACACTTAGGTACGCTTTATAGTATCCTCCCCATCGGAGTCACTGCTATGATGATGTACGACCGAAGTGAAATCCAATCATAAAATCATTTGGACTGGTAAACGTCCACAAGAACGTGGTTTGCTATGTCTGATGGGATTTTGGAAATGATTGGTAGTTTAATGATATCACTTGAGGGAAATGATATCGAATTAAACTCATTGTTTGTTTTATATGGTATTATTCCCATTAAAAGTCAACAAACTCACTGAACCTGATTTTATAGATTTGAAAAGAAACTTGGACATTGTCCTAACTGCAGAGGAGTACAAATATGTACTCCAAGTCAATTGACCTGCTGAACCAAATGATGCTTCCACTACTGAGGAAAGGAAGCTCATTGGAAATGGATCAAGGCTATGAGATGACGCGGAGCAACATTATGACTTTCATGTCAAATGTGCTGCGACATCAGGATCATGCCATGACTATTACCTATGATATGATGCTTAACCTCAAGATGTTTTTGGTTATCAGGACAGGACAGCCAGACAAAGTGAAATGAGGCAACTCATGACGGCCATCATGTCGGAAAGAACGCCCGTGAGGGATCACGTTCTTAGAATGATGGGCTATCTTAATGAGATAGAGATTCTAGGAACAATTATCAATGGGGTAACCCAGGTTGATTTTGTGCTCCAGTCTCTGCTGAGAAGTTTTGAGCAGTTCCGCCTAAAATATAACATGGATAAGAGGTCTTATTCAATGGCGGAGCTCCTGGTTGAACTTCAAGCGGCTGAGGGAATCTTTAATGGCTCTCAAAACACTTGTGGCTGAGAAATTGGCTCTTCCTAGGCCTTCGGGCGGCAAAAGGAAGAAGAAGAAAATATGGAAACCCAGTGGGCCTAATATATCTGGACCACGGAATGGGAAAAGCAAGCCCAAGGGGTAAGTGCTTCCGTTGTAAGCAGTTTGGATACTGGGAGTTTGATTGTCCTCTCAAAGCAACTAGAAGTTAACTTCTCCTTAGTCACCGAAACATGTTTAGTGGTGTTATCTACCAGTACCTGGTGTGTGGATACGGAAACCACTAATCATGTCTGCATTAAAATGCGGGGGTTCCAGAAAACCCGGAGACTTAGAAAGGAAGAAGTAGTAACCTACATGGGCAATAATGTTAAGGTAACAGCCGTTGCAGTGGGAGATGTTAAATGTTTTAACGGTAGGATTTTAGTTCTAATAAATTGTCTTTATGTGCCGGCATTTAGAAAGAAATTTCATTTCGGATTTCTAAGTTGGCTTAGAATAGATATTCCGTTTCTTTAGGAAATGGGGATATTATCTATTCTGGTATATTGATAGACAATTTAATAATAAATCCGTATTCTTCCACGATGCAACAGACCGGAGCTAATAACACAATGTCGAACCCCAATAAGAGTAATGATCCTTCTAGGATAAATCAAATGCACTTATGGAATCTTAGGCTAGATCATTTTAACTTGAGTACGATTCAAAGGGTGAAAGCTGATGGACCACTCAGCCAGGTTGAAGGAAAGGACCTTCCAACCTTCGAATCATACTTGGAAGTTTTAAAGACCGAGCAACCCTTTACGGTTAAAGGGAAAAGATCCAAGAAAGTACTAGAGTTGATTCGCTCTGATATATGCAGACCTCTTTGAGGAGTAAGGCATACTTATCAGAAAATGGGAATAACTCCCAACAGACTACACCATTTATGCCTCGGCAAAATAATGTGTTGTAAAGAAGGAATAGGACTCTTATAGATATGGGAAAGTAGACATTCGGAGTTACCTAAATCGTTTTTGGGATATGGCTTGGAAACAGCGGCGTTTATCCTGAACTTGATTCCTTTGGAAACTTGTACTGATATTCGGCTGTTTATAGGATACCCTAAGAAAACGAATTGAGATATGTAATATAGTCCAAAGGACCAGATGTTCATTGATTGCATCAATGTTCGGTTCTTAGACATGGACTATATATATGCAAGATCACAAGCCAAGAGTAGAGTAATACTTAATGTGCTTAGAGGGACTGATCAAGACTTAGAACCAGCCTAACTGAGTAGTTCACTACTATAATCTTTAGTCACTAAAGATACACCGGAGCGTCGTCGTAGTGGGAGGGTTGTTAGACAACCCAACAGGTTCATGTTTATAGGTGAGTCTTCGGACTTGTTACCTGGAGAACATGAAGCCGAACCCTGGATCTATGACGAGACGCTGAAAGATCAAGATGCTCAGTCTTGGCAAAAGTCGATCAGGATTCTTTTGTCTTCACATGGAAGATGGAAGTCAAGACAGATTTCCTAAATCGAAGTCTTGACGGGGCCATCTGTGTGGGACAGCCAGAGAGATTCATCGAAAAGAGCCAAGAGCATTCGGTAAGCAAGCTTAATCAATCTTAGGATTGAAGGAAGCTTCAAGATCTTGGACACATGCGGACCTATGAGAAAATCCATTTCATGGATTCATTCAAGGCATGTTTAGGTCTTGAGTGTAATAAAGAAGTGACAGAAAAGATGTGGTGTTTTCTCATTCTTTATGTAGACGACATCCTTCTAAATTGGCAACAATATGAAAGATGTTATCGGACATAAAGGGATGGTTGTCCGAGTAATTCAATGTAAGAGACTTAGGAGAAGTCGGGAATGTTCTTGGGATCAAAGTAATAAATGATCGCCAGAAAGGAACATAGAACTTATCTCGAGCCTCATACATAAATACAATTCTTACTCGTTGCAGCATACATAATTCCAAGAAAGGTCTTCACCTTTTAAATGTGGAATTTTTCTATCTAAAGTTTTGTGTCCGACACAATAAAGGAGATAGATGAAGAGTAAGCAGTTCCCTGCACCTTAATGGTGGGAAGCTTAATGTATGTAATGCTATGCACGAGACTGATATCTACTATGCCGTGGGTATGGTGGTGAGATATCATAGTAATCCTGGAAAGGATCACTCGACTGATGTAAAGAACATGTTTAGGTTCCTGCAGAGGACCAGGAATTATGTTCTGAGTTACAAAGCAGTCAAGTTGTTTCTTTTGGATTACATAGAATTGGATTTCCAAATCAAACAGGGACAGTCGAAAGTCGAAGTCAGGCTATGTGTTCTCACTGTGAAGTGGAGCAGTCACATGGAAGAATGTAAAGCAGCGATGCATTACGGACTCTACCATGGAAACTGAAAGGATAACGGCCTGTGAGGCAGTTAAAAGGTCAGTGTGGCTCCAGAACTTCCTAAGGGACTTAGATGTGGTTTCTAGTTTACCCAAAGCTATTTTGAATAGCGGTATTGGCAAACTTGAAATGCCACGAGTCCACAGTGGGAGATAACACGTAGAGCGCAAGTACCACCTGATTCGAGAGATCGTCTAGTAAGACGATGCAGTTGTCACCTAGATAGCATCGAGAGGATTGCCTGGTAAACCCGTTCACAGAGGCACTTCCAGCGAAAGCGTTGGGTAGGCGTGATGAGGTTATGGGAATCTGATGTTTGGGAGAGGGCGACTAGACTTTTAGTATAAGTGGGAGATTGATGGAGTTGTATTTTAAATGTCTAGTTTAGTGCAAATACGGAACTCCTTATCTATACCTTAATTCGAGATATGATTCAAGCATGATTGCATTTAATGCAATAGTCCTTGATGTATTCGTTGTAGACAGTATGGCGTGAGGAGACACGTGGAAGATCATACTGTCGGTTACTCGTATACTATCGAACAGTAGCTCACGACTTAGATGGACAGGGACAATCCATCGGTACGTCGTAGTGTGACTGGTAGATAGTCGGTCTTGACTATCATGTTACACTCGTACACTTCGTGTATTGAGCAGGACCACAGGAGGGCGTTCGATTTATACTAATCGCAGTAATCGAACTAGACCTCAGATATTACGGATATACGAATTCTTAATCCCTATATAATTATAGGTGCGTGTGTCCAATTCTCGGTTCTTTGACTTGCCAATGAGTGAGACTAATTGATTAGTCGAGATTCTCGGTAAATTGGGAATCGGAATTGTACACACGGCATGCTATAGATTATAGACAGGAATCCGTGTCCCATTTATTGGGTTGATGATGTCCCCGAGATGAGCTCATAAAGTTTATCATGTAAACCCTGCAGGTGGATTCGTTCCACATGATAATAAGGATGAGTGGTACTAGTCTCGGATAACAAGAAACGAGTTAATTTAATTATTAGTAATTAAAGTTAATTCGTGGACATACGATATCTTAAACACGGGGAAAGTCGTATATGTAATTCGGCGGAATTATTATTGTTGAAATAATATAAATTAATTATTGGGAATTCAATTATAATTTTATAGTGGAATTAATTATAATTAAAATTGTGGAATTTAATTAAGGTTTGCCTTTTAGGACGCCGAGTTAATTAAATTGCAATTTAGCCTAATAATTAATTTCCATAAGGTCCCTGGTGTAGCTCTATAAATACCTCACCCTCTCTTTCTCTAAACCTAAGAAACGCCGCTATTTTAATTTTGCGGAGAAAAATAAATTGTTGCGCAATTATTTTTCTGTAAAAATAAATAGATTAGCGCTGTTATTATATTTCTGAGACAGAAGATCAAAACCTCGCTATAATTAATTCTGTAGAGAAAATAAAAGCTTGCGCAATTAATTTTCCTCTGCTTAATTAATTCAGATTAGCGCAGTAATAATTCTGTAGAAATAATTTTGCTTGCGCAAATATATTTCTGAGACAGAGGATATTATTCCTACAGTGGGTTCAAGAGAGAAAGGAGAAGAGGAAGGTTCAGCGGATCGTTGCCCACTCAACGGCTGAACGTCGGGGATAGAGACATACACCGGAAGGCTTCGTGGTCTCAACAATTCGGCTTCTCCGAATCACGCGACAAAGGTATAAGAAATCGAAACCCTTATTCCGCATACGTTTCGTTTTCTATTTCGTTAAAAATACATCGGATCTAAGATCGGGTTCCGGGCGTCGTGGATCATGTTCCTCGACTACTGGGGGTCAAGGACCTCCGGATCGGTAGTCGGAAGAGGAAAATCGACCCGGAAGCGCTGCTGTTCGCGGACAAACGGCGGTCGCCGGAGGGCAAACGGCGGTCGCCGTTTCGCTGTTTTTCGGGCAGCCAGCTCTGGTTCGCGCGGTTGTCCTTCGGGGCAATGGCTGGGCGTGAATCGGGACACGGGCTGGCACGTGAACGGAGTAACGGACCTGGAGGTCGACTGGGATCGTTCGGATGTTCGAGTGATCGAACGAACGCATCCCGGGTAGTCGATTTCCAACATGGGGGAGCCTCCGAGCGGCGGCGAGTCGCCGGACTCGCCGCGGGGGCTTTTGGGAGCAGCCTCACCCATCGATCGCGTGAGACGGGATCAGGCGATCGCGTGAACCCCGCTTGCGGGGGTTCGGCCTGGGGGGGCAGCCGCGTGCCTTCGGGTACGTGGTCTCCTCGGTCGAGCTCCGGCGCGCGAGTCGGTGTTCGTGTGATCTCCGGCGAAGGTCTTTGATCGGGTTATTGTTTTCTGCAAATTTTAATAACCCGGGATATCGAATTCCAACATGATCACACAAAAATGACCTCTCATAACGTGTATAAGAAATAGTAGTAAATAAAGCCGAATGTGTAGTCACTCTCATATTATAGAAAACTATCTTAACAAAGGCATGCAAATACTGATTACTGAGCATTGAGCAACTAAAAAAAAGTGTTGGGTCATTTCATTTCAGTTTTGAGATTTTGGTAGGCAGTTTGTGGTAGGGAGAAAAACAATGCTCTGCTTATATTTAAATCAAACCTATAGGATTTTACTTATTATTATCTCAATAAAATAATTAAAACTCAAATCTATTAAAAAATGTTAAACATTCAGTCAGCACAGCACCATCGACTTAAGCATGGAAGAAACCTAATTTATCATATCAAAACGTGGATGATAATTATTAGCTCCTCTAGCATAAATGTGTATGATCAGTGATCACTACTATCCAAACAATGAAGTGTATAATTTATAATCTTAAGTACTTTGGGATTTTCAATATCAGTTGTCTGGCATAAGACCTCGATATCCCTCAACGTCGCAAAGTAGAAGTCACCGATGACCTTCTGATGGACTGAGATCAATGTAGTATAATTGACACATTTTACATCATAATATACTGCTTAGAAAAATACTTAAGACACATATATAATCATTTATCTATAAAAATCCAATATTTTAAAATCGAAGTACAAAGCTTAAAGCAGGATTTAAAAATCCGAATCATCTAGCGGGTTAATGCCAAAGTTGACATAGCCATATCCGAGCGAGGGTCGGGTAGTTAAATCCCTACAGCACTAATCGAGACCAAATCCCCCACCTGAAAGAACATGTCGTAGAGATGTGAGTCTGTAACTTGTAAACATAGAATCAATTAATGGATGAGATGAAAAGTCGTGAAACTTACCACTGACCTCTGAACCATCAAAAACAGCACATTCATCATCCAAATCAACGTCTTCGGTTTCAAGAAGCCTGACAGGATCATAAGTTTTTTGAAACCACTCGTCACTTCTAATCTCTTCCATCCTTTTGCGCTGAAAAAAAATAACAGTGACATGAATGGCCACATTCAATTGCCTAAAATCACATCAACCATAGTCACAAAAGCTAAGTTGTATATCAAATTATTTTAAAAATAAGGCAAGATACATACTACTCTTAAACAACCATGATTTCTTTTCAAGACACAGATGCATTTTAATGGTACTCTAAAGCATTGGGCCGATGCCCGTGATCCTACGTTGCCCGTGATCTTGCGGTGCCCTTGATCTTGCGGTGCCCGTGATCTTACGTACATAGATCTCTACAATATCGTTTAAAATAATTTGTGTTCGTTTAAAACATAAAATACAATAGTACATTATATGTTTGAAATTCATTAATATTCTCTAAAAGAAATATTAAAAGACAAAATTCTAAACTTTTATTACAAATTTTGAAAGACCTCCTTAAAAACCACATTATTTGGTTTGTTTGTAAATTTTCCATTCTCGTCACAACACAAAACAGTTTTCCCAGTCTGTTATCTCTTGCCATATCGACAACTTCAATAATTTCCGTTGAAAACGGTTCGGAATATAAGAACTCAATTAAACAAAAAGTGTTTATCAACATGACATAATTATTGTATGTAATACATATATTTTTATGGTATAATAAAACTTCGATTATTGCATGAATAAATATTTTGAACGGACACGTTTTTTGAATGAAATGATACATCTTCTGAACCGACACATCTTTTGAAAATAATATTTAAAGATATATCGTTTAATTACATATTAAGTAAGTATAACAAAAATAATTTGTGAAATATTAATTATTGTGTATATATTTGATAAATATATTATTTATTAAAGTATTCAACAAAAATTGAGAATATTTTTTAAGGTAATGGTAAAAATAAATATATTAATATACTATAAATATGTTCTTACCAAACTGTATGCACGAAATAGTAGTTATAATTTATTTAATGTTTAGAATTTAAAAAAATGTAATAAAAAAAAAAACAAAAGGTAAAATGATTAGAGTAGTTTAAAACTGGATATTCATAAAACAAAAGCAACATAATTTGAGGAATACTAAAACTCAATCAATTTTTTCAGTCTTGATAAACTTCACTGAAGATGAAAGCTCAACATCATGTAGAGAACAATCTAAAATTCTTTTTCCATTATTATCATTCACGGGAGCATTTAAGAAAAAATTTGGAGATTCAGAAGATATGTCATCAGTCAAGATTGTGTTGCCAAAAATACACTTGCTAGTAGTCACAGACTTGTTCCAAATTTTATCTTATACTTTCTTGTGCATTAAAATTATATTAGCATTTTCAGAGTATCTATCAACTGTGTAAATAGAATCGAAACCTTGTGAATACTTTTTCTCAGCAAAAACCCTGAACATAAATTCTTTTCCAATCAAACCGCCAATCTCTTGTGGATTTTGGTCTTTAGAAACATCTTTCAGTTTCAATTCAACATGATGATCAGCTCGAGAGAACTAACGGAAAACATAACAAAAATTATAAACACAAATTAATTAATAATGTTGCATAATAATATACAAATAATAATTAAAATGTATAAACACAAAGATAATAAAACCTGAATCAAATTTTGTCACACGTGCGAAGCTTTTATTCCAATTATGGATTGGACAACATCATTCCACAACATAAAAATTACATTGGAAGAGACATCAACAACATTAATAGTTATTTTAAACCGTTCATCCCCAAAGACGTTAGCCTTGCAATATTTACACCAGAATATGGAAGCAGCGTGTTTCACTTTATGTTTGCATTTGCTACAACTTGTATAAGACCATCCTCTATCATACATAATCTCTGAAATAGAAACAACTACCAAGGCCTTCACCCGCTAAAATTTGTAGTTTTTTAAAAAGTGATTAAAAGTAAGAAAAAGTGTTAGATTAGTATATTAATAAAAAGAAAATAATTACAAACATATATCAAATAAAAATAAAACCTCAGAGACAGACTTCAATTGATTGAGACTCAAGAAAATAGTATTTGGGTTTAGTAGTTCATCTTTCACAGTGACAACAGAAGATGTTGCAATGTTAGAACCATCGTAGGAAATACAAAGTGCATGAGTTGACATTCTGCAAAGTAAATCCGTTGCACAAAATAAGAAAATGTTACATATATAGCATAAAGTCATTTGTTAATTTTTTTATGTATAATCAAGGAAACAACTAACCTGCTTTAAACTCAACGATTTCATCAAGATTCTGATAAAAAATAACTTTAGTGTCATTTCATGTATTGGATATTCCTGCTTCGCCTATAAATATAAGCATGATTTTTAAGAATCTTATATATGCGCATGATTTTAATATATCTACGCATGATTTTAAAATTCATCCATATAACAAAAAAAAAGTTCAAAATAACACAAAATTAAAAAATTACAAAAAATACATAATTGATACAAATAGAAATGTACATATTTGTTAATTAAAATATAAAAACAAACAAATAAGTTTGTCCATATATTTATAATATTGACATTATATATCACATTACCTTAAGCATTTGAGAATAAAATTACAACTTTAATTAAATAACTCGCAATGATCATAACTTTATTTTTCCCAAAAAAAGTTATCATTACATTATTTGTAAATTCTTGAAACTACTTCGCATCTCGCTAGAATGATATACTGGACTTTCAGAGAGATTACCGCACATGACTTCTTGAAAAAAAAAATGCTTGCAATAAGAATTTTGATACAAATCATTTCTACCTTAATATATTTCCCCATAGCTGAAACATGACTCATGTTTCTCTTATTGCAACCAAATTTACAATTCCAACCGAAAACTTTACACAGTAAATAATCTTTTGAGAATAATAAAAAGGAAAATAGTACTTAGAAGCATAGATAGATCACCGAACTATTGTAACATCTAAATTAGCTTAGCTAGGCGAAGCTAAAAAAAACTACAATCATTCAAAACTGAAAATATAAAATGGTTTTGAACTATTAATGTGGGCGTGCTTACATGTGTTTGTGATGGCACCTGCTCTCTTTTCATGTAGGTCAATTTCTCAATAACTTCATAGGCTTGACATTCAAATGATATTTTAATAGCTCTATTTATACCGGCATAGCTGATTGGTCCGTTTTTGGTGAATAATTCGGGTCGGTTTTTGGTCCTTTTCTTCTCTCTATCGATTCTCTTTTCCCCGTTTATATAGCCTTTGATGATTAATGGTCAGAATAGTGTGATCGAGATGTATTCGGTGTTTTGTAGGCGAAACGGGTGGAAAACGAGTAAAAATGGCTTTTCGGGAAGAAGGTGGACTACTTGTCGGCCGACAGATGAACTGCACACAGAGCATGTCGGACGACACGCCCGTCGGACGACACGATTCCGTATCGTACGACATGTAAGCGTTTGGGTTGAGCTTGCAGCCTTAAAAACCTTCGTTCGAAGGAAATAGCCATCTGACGAAGTGAACTGGAGGACGATACCTCGAAGATGTCGTACGACAGTGGCCCCGTCGGACGACAACTTGAGTGGATGCATCCGGATTTGAGATTTCACCTTTTGACTTTGTTTGACCCTCGTTTTGGAGGGTATAAATAGCATTTTGGCTTGAGAATTGTAACTAACTTTCATTTCCCCAATTTTATAAGATTGCATTTAGCTTCTTCTTCAAGCTTTCAAAATCTCCATTTTTGTTCTTCAATTCCTCTACACAAATTCACGATCTAAATTCCGTACGTCGAGAATCCGACAAAATCTCATTCACAAACGTTGTTCACCTCATCGAGACAGACGTTTCCATCGGATTAGTTTCTTCGTGTGACAAGTTGAAGCTCGGTCCCGATTTTGGAAGCTCTTTTCGATTGCCTCCTTCATCCATCGATTCCATTACTCCCGTGGTGAGATTCTCTTCGTTTCCTCTCGATTATGGCGTATTTGATTATGGATTGTGATGTTGAGTGCTTGATGATGGCTAGCTAAACTTGTGTGAGGGTGTTTGATGAAATTCCTCAATGAACTAGAGTTGATCTTCTAATAGTAGCTCGATTTCTATTAATAGGACGATTACACTTTCGATTTGTGGTCTCGTGTCGAACAACTTCGTAGTATATCGCTAGTGGACCATAGTGTTGAAGTGTAATTAGACGATCAATGGTGAGGGAGAACGTGACAACACCGTGATTTCTATAGTCCGATTATTAGTTAATTGAGAGTTTATAAATCTAATTCAACTCTAGTTCGTTAGGGAGAGTAATCGGAACACCCTTGCTTTCCAACTCATTTGCTACCAATCGTTCTTTATTTCCTCGCTTTAATTACTCGTTCTTAGTTGTTAATCAATCACTCATTGCAACCCCCTTTAGTTTAATGATTTTCTTCCCTCTTTTGGAACTATTACTTAGCATATACAAAGTGAAATTCACAAGCCGATAGCATTGCTCCTCGAGAGATCGACTCGGGGGATTTACGTACGTAAATCTTTTGGTTTTTATAAATAACTTTTGAGCAATCAAAATGGCGCCGTTGCCGGGGAGCAATTTAGGCGTTGTGAATTGAAGTTTGTGTTAGTTAAGTTCTTGTTTCCTTTTGATCTTTTTGTTTGTTGTTGTGTATGCAAGGTCGAAGGAGTCTTCAACCTTTACTCTTGCCATACATAGACAACGTCAACCAATCCAAGGCTCTAAGAAATCTAGCCTCTACATCCGAGCATCCACCACTACTCACATTCCTACCACTCTCCGTTCCTACTACACCTTTTCTTGCTATCACTATGGAGAACCACGACAACAATGCTCATGACGGAGGGTCCCATCATTCTAATTCCGGAAGAGACGACCGTTCACCCCGAATGAATGACCGAAGAGAGCGTGAACCTATTCAACACAACCGTCATTCCGAGGACGATAGGGGTTCAAACCGGAGGAACAACCGTCATTCCGAGGACGATAGGGGGTCAAACCGGAGGAACAACCGTTATTCCGATGAAGATCGTGAGTCTCACCGGAGACATCACCAAGAGACGGATGACGAGTACTATCATGGAAGGGGATATTACCAACCTCCACCTCGCCATAATCGTGACCGTGAACATTATAGAGATTACGAGCGTAATCATGAGCGTAACCATGAACACGAGCATCAACGAAATTGGTATGCTTACCAACGTCCTCCGGCCGGTAATTTCGAGCCTCAACGTCCGAGGATTGGTGATTTCTCTAAACCAAGGGTTCATGCCGACTCTTCTTGCATCGTCCTTGGCCCAGGAGCCCGGAATTATGAGCTCAAGCCTCATCTTCTCAATCAATTGCCGGCGTACCATGGGTTTTCTAAGGAAGACGTGTTAGACTTTATCCGGGAATTCTATTCGACTCTTAAGGACTTTCCTCTAAATGGAATTCCGGAAGAACAATTGTGGATGAAGTGCTTCCCGCATTGTCTTAAGGAGAAGGCCCGTTCTTGGTTCCTTACATTGCCACCGAATTCTTTACGGACATGGGAAGAGGTGATTGATAAGTTCACGGGAAGGTATTTCCCTCAATACAAGACTCAAGCCTTGCGTGAACAAATTGTTGCTTATCGACAAGGGGATGATGAATCGTTTCATGAGGCTTGGGAACGGTATAAAGCATTGGAGAGAGCATGCCCACATCATAATTTTCCTACGGAGCTCTTGAGGCAATTCTTCTACAATGGATTAGACCGGGAGTCTAGGATGACGGTCGACCATGCCTCCGGAGGTAATTATAGTAATTTGGATCGAGAGGAGATCAATTTGATGTGCGAGACGTTGGCGGAAAATTCTCTTCAAGCCATTGTGCATACGGGAGGGACGCACAAGGTAAATGCTAATGAGGTCAATGTGGGAATGGCTAATCAAATGAACGAGCTTACTAAGTGCATGCACACATTGATGAAAAGAGATGCACAACCGGAAGTGAGAAGGGATTCATGTTGTGTGTGTGGGTCCCCGGACCATGGAGGTGATAATTGCCCACAAACCGCGCCACCTCAAGACTTTGAGGTTAATGCTATTCAAGGGGTACACTCTAAGAATGATCCGTTTTCCCCGAATTACAACAATGGTTGGAAGAATCATCCGAATTTCTCTTGGTCCGGAAATAATTATCAACAACCACCCGGACAAAGCTCGGGACAACGACCTCCATATCAAGGTCCGAATCAACCACCGAGACCGACTTTGATGCAAGAGTTTCATGCTTATGTTCAAACCTCTACTAATCATCGTATTGAACAAGACAAGAAGATTGCTACTCTTGAGGCCGCGTACAAACATCTAGAAACGCAATTGGGCCAACATGCCACGAGTCTTGGTGAGATTCACCAACAACTCCAAAAGGGTACGTTCCCGAGTCAACCATCTCATCTCAAAGCGGTGACAATGTTGAGGAGTGGTAAGATCGTGGATAATGATGGAGTAGTATACTTAATGTCTAGATTTGAGTATTCTGAACTCTGTATGCACTTTCATTTACCTATTAATAATGAACATTCATTTGCTTTTAATTATTGTTAATTAAATATATGCAAACCATAGTCCTGGATTTTATACGTTGTAGTTAGTATGGTGTGTCGGGCCCACACAGAAGATCATACTATCGGTTACTCGTATTTAATCGAACAGTTGCTCACGACCTAGATGGACACGGACCAATCCATCGGTATAGTCGTTGTGTGAGAGAGAAAATAATTTGTCTTAATTATTTTATCACACTTGTACACTTGGTGTATTGAGCGGATCGATTGAGACTCATCAATTAGGATTGCTCGGCGATAATTGATTTGAGACTCGGAGTATTTTATTCTTAATCCCTGAAATAATTGCGGGTGTGTATATTTAATATTAGTGACTTTGATTTTCCAAAGGAATTAACCGATTTAATTATTGGGTTAATTACCGGTTGAGTTGGGTCACTATATTTTATATATGGCATGCCGTGAATTCTTGAAGGGACAGTGTATCCCGGAAGGGTTGATAATATCCCCGAGATGAGCTCATAAGGATTTATTATGTAAACCTCGCGAGTGGATTTGTTCCGCATAATAAATAAGGTTGAGTGGTACTATTCTCGGATATAAGAGATGAATAAATTTATTAAGCAATAAATAAATTTTATTCATGGATATTTAAATCTTAAATACACGGAATAAATAATACTAAGATGGAGAAATATTATTTGATATAATATTGAATAATATTGGGAGTGCAATTTTATTTATATAGTGGAAAATAAATAAAATTAATATTGATAAGAATTAATGGATTTGGGTTGGACCCAATTTAATTTTCAATATTGGAAGCCCAATATTTATTCTCCTTATGATCCCCTTCGTAGCCTATAAAAGCACTACATGGTCTTCACTTTTCACAACCTAAGTTACGCCAACAATAAAGTTCTGAGAGTGAAGAGGATCCATAGAGTTCGATAGCTCGTCGCCCACCCGACGTTCGAACGGAGTGCAAGGAATACGCGGGAAGATCACGAGGTCATCATCGATTTCGTTTCTCCGAACAACGAATCGTAGGTACAATTCTCAACCCCTTGTTTATTGTTCGATTTGCTTTTATTGAAAATACCGTAGAACAAGGATCCGAGGATCGAACCCCGGGACGAGGGTCGAGCCGGGCGGTGGTGGTTGGACCACCGGACCGCCGGCGGCTCGTGGATCCCTCGTGGGGATCGATCGCGCGGACCCTCGGCTGGACGCCGAGGATCGATCGAGCCCTACGGGGCTGATCGCTAGGGCTACGGGTTTTACCCGTAGCAGCTCGTAGCGAGCTGCGGGTTTTCCCGCAGCGGCTCGCTGGACGCGAGCCCTAGCCGCGAGCAGCGGATCGCCGGATCCGCTGCGGGGATGCTGCGAGCATCCCGGGGATGCCGCGAGGCATCCCGTGCGATCGCTGCGAGCGATCGCGAGTCCCCTCGCGGGGACTCGGCTGGGCGTCCGCGTGCCTCGTGCACGCGACGCGTTCGGTCGGGTCCCGGTTCGCGTGGGCTCGTGGTTTCTCCGGCGATTGAGGTTGTCGATTGTATGAACCTCGGCTCGCGGGTTTTCGGGTGGGGGCGGATTACGTGCCTTCGGGTGCGTGGTCTCCAAAGCCCGGACTCCGGCGGATGAGTCGGCATTCGTGTGATCTCCGGCGAAGGGTTCGTTCGGGTTATCGGTTCCGCAATTTTGATAACCCGGGATAGCGAATTCCAACAACTGGTATCAGAGCATGGTTTACGTTCGCGGTATTTTCGATAAATGTTGTTCTACCTTGAAGGGTTCCGACTATTATGGCTCAATTAATTATTCGTTTAATTTATTTTGTCATGATTGTTGTTTTATTAAACTCTCGGACATGTCGAGATTCGTTTTTGGTGGTGAATGCTTGTAATAGTAAAAATTCGGGGGTTGACCGAATTTAGGATTTATTATTATGTTCGTTATTTTTCCGGAAAATGTATAGGGTCGATTTGGTGTATAGAATCGATACCGGAATTGTAATTTAGATTTTGTAAATTTATTTTGCGATTGGTTCGACGAATCGAAGACCGCCGGAGAAGACGAAGTGACGGGATGGACGAGGGGCTAGGGATCGATTGGATCGATCCCCATGATGCCCGATCGAAGGCATGGGGCGGGGGGGGCTGTTGCCCTAGCCACGGCTGCCGCCGTTTCTGGTGCCTTGTCGGCGTGCTGGGCGGCGGCGGTCCTCCCCGTGGCTGGCCGATCGATCGATGGTTGGGGTGGTTCGGGGTCTCCCAACCCGGGCTACTCCTACCGGAAATATACTTTCCTAATTAATTCATTATTTCCTATTTTGATTATTTCTTTATGGAATATTCTAGAAAAATAGAAAAGGAATTAATTTAGTACTAAATTTATTTTTCCTATTTGATTATTCCTACTCATGGGAATATTCATGGATTAGGAATAAAATAAATTTGGAAAAGTATAATAGTCCTAATTATTTTATTTCTTTATTTCATTATGGATATCATCTAGAATATTCCAAGTAAATCTTGGATAGATTATTCTAGAGATTTAATGAAGTGGAAAAAGAAAATAAAATAAATAAAAATATATTAATAATATTTAATTTTATTTTTGATATATTCAATTGACTTAATTTTCGAATTAAGTAACTTTTGGATTAATTGAAAATAAATAGATTTAAATATTGGATATTAATATTCTCGTCACTTGGAGCATTCAAGAAACGAAGACTGAAGACTAGAAGATGCGTACGGGGATGTGATGAAGCCATAATAGTCGGAAAATAATATTCTAGTAATTATTTTGACTATGTGATAATACTATGTGCTTTATTACATGTATGCATGCTATATGTGTTTATTTTTATGCACTAGATAGCGTATCCCTTTATTGTAAAAAGCTAAGTGGGAGAGGGTATGGAAACATGCCCATGGTCTCCATTGCTGCTCTCTTGGTGACTTTTATGAACTTTTGAAGTTTATATAGATAAGTCATTGGAGGAGAGTTCTTGTAATTCCTCTTACAAGAGACATTGATTGAGTTTATCAAACAATGCCTAATTTGTCTTTCCAAAGCTGATTTCAAGTCGACTCATTCTCACCCCGGGGAGTGGAATGGAGCCAGAGCCACTTGGTCATGTAGAGGACACAAATTAGAGACCTTCGTACCATTCTTTGATAGATGGATCGATTGTCTGCTCGGCTCCCTCATTTATGAGAGATAGGGTCGTTCGCATGGTGAATCACTGGTTAGAAACTTCGAGTTTCACTTATGATTCTCCGCGTCTTGATTTACGAGATTGAATGGATCTAGTAATTGGATTTCAATTATATAAATCTTTTTGGTGTAGTAAACGTCCACACGAACGTGGCTTGCTATACTGAATGGGATTTTAGAATAATTGATGTAGACAGTTATAGGGAATTGTGAAGAGTTGCGAGTTGTCGTAAACGTCCACAAGAACGTGGCTTGCGGTAACATAACAGTTCTAAACGATTCACCTTAGTACTGAGTGATGGTTTACACTTAGATACGCGTTATAGTATTCCTCCCAACGAGGTTACGCTATAAGTGATGTATGACCGAAGTAAAATCTAATTGCTAAATCATTTGGGTGGGTAAACGTCCACACGAACGTGGCTTGCCTTACCTGATGGGATTTTAGATGTGATTAGTGATTTAATGATATTATTTGAGGGAGATAATATCGGATATTAAATTGTTTGTTTGTTTTATGTGCTTATAGGTTAAGAATGACTGTGACCCCACTTTGTGATATACTTAAGGATGAAAACTCACCGGTTCCATATGGTGATGATTGGGAACGAAATCTGGACATTGTTCAGACTGTTGAGCTTTCCGAATCCACTGTTGTCCCAACTGATGAGGACATTCGAAATGACCTCAGGATGATGTTAAGACATAGCGTGGAAGCCGGACAAGAGGTGATTAACATACTCACAGAGTTCTCTCTCAATGAGTCCCTTAAGAAGGATTCGGCGAAAGCGGAGTTTGTGCGTAGGTTAAGAGAATCACAAGCTTTTGTGGCAAGGCTAGAGGAAAAGCGTGCAAAGAAACCCAGTGGCTTAAAGCCACGGATTGGGAAAGGCAAGCCTTTGGGCAAGTGCTTTCGATGCAAGCAGTTTGGGCACTGGAGGTCTGATTGTCCTCTCATCAAAAGTACGAAATCTTCTTTAGTCGTAAAACATAGTCAGTGGTATTATCTGTCGGAACCTGGTGTGTAGATATAGAACCACTGACGGTATGTGCATTCTAAATGCAAGGGTTCCAGGAAACCCGACGACTTAGAAAAGAAGAAATCGTAGTCTACATGGGCAATGCTGTAGAGGAGGCAGCAGTTGCAGTGGAGGACATTTTATAGGATTTCATTTTGGGTTATTGCTTTTATGTACCTTTCAAATTAGAAAGAACTTTGTTCTGGATTTCTAATAAATGGATATTTTATTTCTTTTAATCATTTGATGGTTATAAGGAGAAATAATGGTATTATCTATTTTGGTACATTAGCTAGCAATATATAAATGATGAATCCTGAGTCCACCACGATGCAACGAACCGTTTTATATATAACTCGTTTTACTAATAAGAGATTTCTTTATTTAATCATTTATACTTGTGGATTCTTATGCTAAGTCATATTTATTCAAATGAGAAGTTCAAGGGTCGAAAATTGATTGTAAGATCAATTAAGTTGAAGGAGTGGACCTTCCGACCTAAGAATCTAATTTGGAAGATAATACGACTAAGCAATCCTTTATGGATATAAAGTATAAGATCCGGACAAGTATTAGAATTGATTAACTCTGATGTATGCAGACCTTTATCTACTCAGACAATAAGATACGAGTACTTCATTTTATGATTACTCGAAAAATGGACTAGCATACCTGATGTGCCACAAAAGCAAAGTGTTTTGACAAGTCAATGGACACAAAGCTATTGTGGGGAACCATCATGGTATATCCATTGAAAGCCTGCGATCTAATCGCGGAGGCAAGTGTCTGTCTGAGGAATGCATGGCATACTGATCAGAGATTGGGATTTGATCCCAAATGACTACACCATACACTCTTGTGTAGGAATGGTGTGTCGGAAATTAAGAAATGGAACTCTTATAGAAATAGTAAAGGCATGAGTTATACGGAACTACCTATGTTCTATGGATATGTCTGGAAACAACGGCGCATTCAAATGCGGTTGTAGAATATCCTAGAAGAACAAAAGATGTGTGTTCAAATAGTACTATGAACCAGAAGGACGTTATAAGTTCTAACGCCCGGTTCTTAGAGGAAGACTATTAGATGAACCACAAGCCCAAAGTGACGTAATACTTTGAATGAGAGAGAACGATAAGGACTGGATACAGCCGAACCGAGTATAGATACACCACTAGAACCTGCACCTAATACTGTCACTGTTAATACACCGGAACGCCATCGTAGTGGGAGGGTTGTTAAACAACCGGTCAGATGGATTGGACTGGGTGAGTCTTCGGACTCGGCACCCGGAGTTCATGAAGTCGATCCCTGGACCTATGATGAGGCGGTACAAGATATAGATGCGCCTTCTTGGAAGAAAGCGATGAAATCCGAAATAGAATCTATGGATTCTAATAAAGTCTGGGATCTTGTAGAACCACCAAGCGGCGTAAAGCCAATTGGGTGTAAATGGGTCTACAAGAGAAAGAGAGGATCTGACGGAAAGGTTGAAACCTTTAAAGCTAGGCTTGTTGCGAAAGGATATACTCAGAAAGAGGGAATCGATTATGAGGAGACCTTCTCGCCGGTAGCCAAGATAAAGTCGATCCGGATTCTCTTATCCATAGCAGCTCATATGGATTATGAGGTGTGGCAAATGGATGTCAAGACAGCTTTCCTTAATGGAAGTCTTGACGAGACAAACAACCAGAAGGATTCATTGCTAAGGGGCGAGATCATCTAGTGTGCAAGCTTAATCGATCCATTTATGGATTGAAACAAGCCTCGAGTTCGTGGTACTTGCAAATTGATGAGATAGTCCATTTTATGGATTCATCAAAGCATAGACGAATCGTGTGTATGGGAAACGTGATGGAAACAAGGTGGTGTTTCTCGGGTTTTATGTAGATAACATTTTATCATTGGCAACAATGTAAAGATGTAATCAGACATGAAATGATGGTTGTCTGGATAAATCATTATGAAAGATATAGGAAGAAGTTGGACCTGTTATTGAGATCTTGGATCTCTAGGAGGGAACATTGTACTTCTCCTGGACATCTTACATATATATGATTGTGGTTCGTTTTAACATGCAAGATTCCCAGAAAGGTTCGTTACCTTTCAGATACGGAATGCATCTATCTAAGGATATGTGTTTTGGAACACAGAAGGAGATAGAAGCAATGAAAGCAGTCTCCTACACTTTAAGTGTGGAAAGCTCGATGAATGCATTGTTGAAAACAAGAACCTGATATCGGCTATGCGGTTAGCATAGTGGGAGGATATCAAGGTAATCCTGGAAAGGAATACTTGACTGCTGTAATGAACATTTTAAGTACTTTCGAAGTACTGGAAACTATGTTCTGGATTACGGAGCAGACAAACATTTCCTTTGGATTACATTCTCTTAGATTTCTAATCGAATAAGGACCGGTGTAAGTCGATATCAGGCTATGTGTTTCACTATTAAAGGAGAAGGAGTTTTAACATGGAAGAGTGATAAGCACGATGCTTTTCGGACTCTGCCATGGGTAACCAAATAAGCGGCCTCAGAGGCAGCGGAAGTTTTGGTATAGCTCCGGGATAATCTCTGGGACTTAGATGTGATTCTTAATTTGCCAAAGGCTATGTCCATAGCGGTGCGATGGCAAATGGTAAGAAATCACAAGTCCATAAGTGTAAGATAACACATAGAGCAAGTACCACCTGATACGAGTCATCGTCGAGGGAGACGACGCTGTAGTCACCAAGATAACTTCAGAGCGGCAACCTAGAGTGCTCATTCACATAGTACTTCTTGAAAGTACAACTTAAGCACGTGATGAGTATGGGAGTCGGGAGTTTGGAAGATAAGACTAGACCTTAGTATAAGTGGGAGATTGATGGAGTAGTATACTTAATGTCTAGATTTGAGTATTCTGAACTCTGTATGCACTTTCATTTACCTATTAATAATGAACATTCATTTGCTTTTAATTATTGTTAATTAAATATATGCAAATCATAGTCCTGGATTTTATACGTTGTAGTTAGTATGGTGTGTCGGGCCCACACAGAAGATCATACTATCGGTTACTCGTATTTAATCGAACAGTTGCTCACGACCTAGATGGACACGGACCAATCCATCGGTATAGTCGTTGTGTGAGAGAGAAAATAATTTGTCTTAATTATTTTATCACACTTGTACACTTGGTGTATTGAGCGGATCGATTGAGACTCATCAATTAGGATTGCTCGGCGATAATTGATTTGAGACTCGGAGTATTTTATTCTTAATCCCTGAAATAATTGCGGGTGTGTATATTTAATATTAGTGACTTTGATTTTCCAAAGGAATTAACCGATTTAATTATTGGGTTAATTACCGGTTGAGTTGGGTCACTATATTTTATATATGGCATGCCGTGAATTCTTGAAGGGACAGTGTATCCCGGAAGGGTTGATAATATCCCCGAGATGAGCTCATAAGGATTTATTATGTAAACCTCGCGAGTGGATTTGTTCCGCATAATAAATAAGGTTGAGTGGTACTATTCTCGGATATAAGAGATGAATAAATTTATTAAGCAATAAATAAATTTTATTCATGGATATTTAAATCTTAAATACACGGAATAAATAATACTAAGATGGAGAAATATTATTTGATATAATATTGAATAATATTTGGAGTGCAATTTTATTTATATAGTGGAAAATAAATAAAATTAATATTGATAAGAATTAATGGATTTGGGTTGGACCCAATTTAATTTTCAATATTGGAAGCCCAATATTTATTCTCCTTATGATCCCCTTCGTAGCCTATAAAAGCACTACATGGTCTTCACTTTTCACAACCTAAGTTACGCCAACAATAAAGTTCTGAGAGTGAAGAGGATCCATAGAGTTCGATAGCTCGTCGCCCACCCGACGTTCGAACGGAGTGCAAGGAATACGCGGGAAGATCACGAGGTCATCATCGATTTCGTTTCTCCGAACAACGAATCGTAGGTACAATTCTCAACCCCTTGTTTATTGTTCGATTTGCTTTTATTGAAAATACCGTAGAACAAGGATCCGAGGATCGAACCCCGGGACGAGGGTCGAGCCGGGCGGTGGTGGTTGGACCACCGGACCGCCGGCGGCTCGTGGATCCCTCGTGGGGATCGATCGCGCGGACCCTCGGCTGGACGCCGAGGATCGATCGAGCCCTACGGGGCTGATCGCTAGGGCTACGGGTTTTACCCGTAGCAGCTCGTAGCGAGCTGCGGGTTTTCCCGCAGCGGCTCGCTGGACGCGAGCCCTAGCCGCGAGCAGCGGATCGCCGGATCCGCTGCGGGGATGCTGCGAGCATCCCGGGGATGCCGCGAGGCATCCCGTGCGATCGCTGCGAGCGATCGCGAGTCCCCTCGCGGGGACTCGGCTGGGCGTCCGCGTGCCTCGTGCACGCGACGCGTTCGGTCGGGTCCCGGTTCGCGTGGGCTCGTGGTTTCTCCGGCGATTGAGGTTGTCGATTGTATGAACCTCGGCTCGCGGGTTTTCGGGTGGGGGCGGATTACGTGCCTTCGGGTGCGTGGTCTCCAAAGCCCGGACTCCGGCGGATGAGTCGGCGTTCGTGTGATCTCCGGCGAAGGGTTCGTTCGGGTTATCGGTTCCGCAATTTTGATAACCCGGGATAGCGAATTCCAACAGATAACAAAGTCGGAGAAGTGAGTTCGGATGATGAAGTACGTGTGGACCCACCTATTTCGGTCACACCAATGGAGAAAGAGAATGAGGCACCTCCCAAGGAACAAATTCTACATAAGACGGCGAATCCTTATCGCCCTCCTTATCCTTTTCGTCTTACTAATGACAAACAAGAGCAACAATTCCAAGACATCTACAAGCTTCTCTCTAAGGTGAATATTAACCTTCCTCTTCTTGATGTGATCCGTACGGTTCCGGCCTACATGAAATTCTTCAAAGACTTGGATTCTAAAAAGAGGAGGTTTGGTGATGATGAGAAAGTGGTTGTCTCCGAGGTGACTAGTGCAATTCTCCAACACAAACTCCCGGAAAAGCAAAGTGACCCCGGAAGCTTTAATATTAAAATTGCTTTGGGTAATGGACGTGAAGTATCGGGAATGCTAGATCTTGGTGCCGGGATTAACTTGATGCCTTTCTCTGTGTTTGACCGATTGGATTTGGGAGACCTCAAAGCTACAAGGATGTGTCTACAATTGGCCGACCGGTCCGTACGATATCCTAAGGGCATAATCGAGGACGTTCTTGTGAAGGTGGGGGGCTTAATTGTCCCGGTTGACTTTGTAGTTCTCGATGTTGGTGAGGTCAAGGAAGACGGGAAAGATCATGCTATTCTCCTTGGTCGACCTTTTATGGCCACTACAAATACTTTAATTGATGTCAAGAACGGTTCCCTTCAAATGACGGTCTTGGGAGAAACGGTTTCGTTCTCGGCTAAGGATGGTATCTCCATTCCCTCTACAAGTTTCGTGGAAGAATGCTCGTTTCTAGATTCTATTGATCATCTTTCCGAGATGAATTTCTTGGATGATTTTGAGCATGTCCCGGTGGAGAGTATTGACATGATTCATGAGGACATTCCGGAAGAAAAGGAGTTAATGGATGATACGAACCTCGTCGGGAATAGAAAGATAGATGGAAGAATAACGAAGAACGGAAACGATAAATATAAGGATACCTTGCGGAAGTCCCAAAACCTCTGAACCTGAAATCGTGAAATCAATTAAGGACGGAACCCTAACCCCCAACACGAAATCGATGCAGCAACTCGGGGATGATGAAGACACACAAACGAGATTTGACTGGCTCGTTGATTCGTCGGTTGAATTCTTTTGGATAATCGGGGTAGAATTCGAACCCGAGAGAGATTTTAATAAAACTCAAGAAACATAATTTTTATTCATCAAAGTTCTGTCTTTAAAATAATGAAAAGCATAGCCTTTATATAGGCAAACTAAAAACATGAAAGAAAAAGGAAATAAAACATTAATTCACGCGGAAACCTAAATTCCGCCCACTTTCGTAACCTGTCGTCCGACAGGATATGGTGTCGTCCGACAGGAAATCCTGTCTTCCGACAAATCGCCGTCGTTCGCAGGCTCGACCTGCGAATCCTCTCTGCCTCGTACCCAAATTTCCAGAGCCTGTCGTCCGACAGCTTGGGAGTGTCGTCCGACAGCTCGCCAGAAGACTCCCCGAACTTCTCGGCACGTCCCGACTCCTATTTCGATGCTCTCTTCGTCGTACCGGATCTTGGGTTGCATCATTCCCCTCCTCTTCAAGAGGATTTGTCCTCAAATCCACGCCGATGCCGGGATCGAACACCACCCTCACGAACAAGCTCAGAACGATGTCAGTCTGCAGCTCACACCCTCGATGTAGTGGAAATCTAGGAGATCCTTTTTCAGGGAAGTTATCATGAAATTCCTGAAAAACAAAAGGAATAAAAGGGTGTAGAGACAATAAAACGTTAGTGTAGCACTTCGCCTCTTCGCACAACACCACAGACGTCGCTTGTCCCTCTTTCGTTGCTTGTTCCACCATGGGTAATTCCAATTGCGGAAGGTCCTCGGATTTCATCAATTCCTCCTCCTTAGACTCTACCGAAACCTCCTCCTCGAACTCTACCGAAATCTCCTCCCCGGACTCTACTGACTCCGCTGCGACGTCAAAATCCACCGAAACCTCCTCGATGTCAGAAGCCACGGCAACCGATGGTGTCGGTTCGTCGCATTCTTCTACGGACTCCTCCGAAGCCGAACCTTCCTCGAAATACACCAAGATCGACTCTTCTTCGGACTCCACCACTGCCTTCGGTGCTGGTTTCTCGCCGTCGTCATCAGTCGCCACTTTCTCAGGCTTCATTGGCGATTGTACCCATTCCTCTAACTTACGCTCAATATTTCTCCAACACTCGTCCCAACGCTCAGCTCTGGCCCTCCTCTCATCACGACGCTCCCGACTAAGATCACGGGCTTGGCGGAAGTCCCAACGCTCAGCTCTGGACCTCCTCTCATCACGACGCTCCCGACTAAGATCACGGGCTCGATGATAGCCACTCTGAACTTCTCGGTATCCGTTGCCACCTCTTCGATTCCAGGCTTCATCACGACGAGCTATCTCCTCTAAGGCGGTAAGTCGCTCATTCACCCCCTTCATCTTCGATTTAAGCATCCCTTCGAACCGTGCCATCGCCTTCTCCATGATGAGCTTAGCTTGGGTATGATCCATGTCAGTTGTCCTGCAAAAGTGTTAGAAACAAAATAGAGATCCTCACCACTCTCGTGTATCACTCAATATGGTAAGTCACTCAATACTCGGTTCTCTCACTTTCTCTCTCTCTCAAGAATCGAAATCTCCCAACTCACCGATCGAATTCAATTCCAACAAAATCCACGAAACGAAGAATAACTCTAAATTGTTGAACGAACGATGAACAACAATAAAAAGAATAATCGAGCTCAAAGTTCAAATTTTTTTTTTTTAAAATAAAATTACTGTTCATGAACAGTAATTTTCGAAAAATAATAAAATAAAAAAAATAAATTTTTTTTTTGTTTAAATAAAATTACCGTTCATGAACAGTAATTTTCGAAAAATAATAAAATAAAAAAAAAAATTTTTTTTTTTTTTAATCAAGGAAGAAAAAGAAGAAAATAAGAAGATACGAAAAAAAAAGAACGAGGCTACGTATTCAGAAAAATAAAGAACCCAAACCTGGGCTCTGATACCAAATGATGCGAACCTCGTCGGGAATAGAAAGATAGATGGAAGTATAACGAAGAACGGAAACGATAAATATAAGGATACCTTGCGGAAGTCCCAAAACCTCTGAACCTGAAATCGTGAAATCAATTAAGGACGGAACCCTAACCCCCAACACGAAATCGATGCAGCAACTCGGGGATGATGAAGACACACAAACGAGATTTGACTGGCTCGTTGATTCGTCGGTTGAATTCTTTTGGATAATCGGGGTAGAATTCGAACCCGAGAGATATTTTAATAAAACTCACGAAACATAATTTTTATTCATCAAAGTTTTGTCTTTAAAATAATGAAAAGCATAGCCTTTATATAGGCAAACTAAAAACATGAAAGAAAAAGGAAATAAAACATTAATTCACGCGGAAACCTAAATTCCGCCCACTTTCGTAACCTGTCGTCCGACAGGATATGGTGTCGTCCGACATCCTCTTGTCGTTCGCCAGGAAATCCTGTCGTCCGACAAATCGCCGTCGTTCGCAGGCTCGACCTGCGAATCATCTCTGCCTCGTACCCAAATTTCCAGAGCCTGTCGTCCGACAGCTTGGGAGTGTCGTCCGACAGCTCGCCAGAAGCCTCCCCGAACTTCTCGGCACGTCCCGACTCCTATTTCGATGCTCTCTTCGTCGTACCGGATCTTGGATTGCATCAATGGATGAGGGATCTTTCTTATCAATTGATGATGTGTTTGTGGTTGAGGAGGAAGTAGAGATTGAAGAGAGTGTTGGCTTGGAAACCGAGGGGATTGTGTTTCCCGAGGAAGTAGTGGAGGAGAAGCTTGAGGACAAGCTTCCAAAGTTTGCGGTGAGGGGGAATATCTTGCCCCAGGGAAGTAAAGTCGAGTTGAAGGAATTACCTCAACACTTGAAGTACATATTCTTGGAGGAAGGTGATTCAAAGCCGGTGATCATAAGTGCCACATTGGATGAGCACGAAGAGAAGGCTCTTTTTGAGGTACTAAAGCAAAATGTACGAGCCTTTGGTTGGAGTCTCTCGGATCTAAAGGGTATTAACCCGGCCCATTGTACACATCGAATTATTCTCGAGGATGGGGCCTTGCCTAATAGAGATGGTCAACGAAGGTTGAACCCGGTACTATTGGAAGTTGTGAAGAAGGAGATCTTGAAACTTCTCGATGAAGGGCTAATCTATGCCATTTCGGATAGCAAATGGGTTAGTCCGGTGCACGTGGTACCGAAGAAGGGTGGTATCACGGTTGTTGAGAATGAAAAGAAGGAGTTGATCCCGACTCGTATGACAACGGGTTGGAGAATGTGCATCGACTATAGAAAGCTAAATGCGGCTACTAGAAATGATCACTTTCCTTTGCCGTTCATTGATCAAATGCTCGACAAACTCGCGGGACATATGTTCTTTTGTTTTCTTGATGGGCTTTCCGGGTATTACCAAATCACTATCGCCCCGGAAGACCAAGAGAAGACGACATTTACTACACCTTTTGGTACGTTTGCTTGGCGTCGAATGTTGGAAATCGACTACCCGGGACGAGTCCGTTCGACTACTCGAACATCCGGACACGCCCAGTCGACCTCCAGCGTGCCTGCTGTGCTCACGACCAAGCCCCAGACCCGGTTTACGCCCAGCCATCATGCCCGAAGCACAACCGCGCAAAACCGAAGGCTGCTGACCTCTGTGTCGTCCGACACCAAATGGTGTCGTCCGACAGGCCCTTGTCGGCCGACAGGAAACACTGTCGGACGACAGTGTCGCGAACAGCAGCGCGACGCTGCTGTTCCAGGTCCGTTTCTGGTCGGATTTTCCGATTCCGACCACCGTTCTGGAAGTCAGCAACCCCACAGTGATCTAGGAACACCAACCACGATCCCGGAACTCGATCGGAGGTTCGTTGTATAATTACGTACGAGATCGAATCGAAACGAGTGCGGAAGAGGGTTTCGATTCCATACCTTTGTCGCGTGATTCGGAGAAGCCGAATTGACAGAGACCTCGAGACTTCTAGCGTATGTCCTAGCCCTCTTACTCCAGCCGATGTGTGGGCATCGATCCGCTTGGAGCTCCCCGTCTCTTCTCTTCTCAAACACCGTGAATATACTTCTCTGTCTCAGAAATAATTTTGCGCTAACAAATTAAATTTCCACAGAGAATTTCTGTCTCTGAAATATAATTGCGCTGACAATTAATTTCTACAGAATGTTTCTTGCGCTAATATAAATTAATTAAGCAGAAAAATAATTGCGCTAACAAATTAATTTCTCTGCAGAATTAATTATAGCGGCGAAACTTAGGTTAGAGAGAGAGAGGTGAGGGATTTATATAGGCTACACTAGAGGACCTCTAGGCAATTAATTAATTAGGCTTAAATTGTAATTTAATTAACTTGGTGTCCCAAAAGGAAAACCTTAATTAAATTCCACAATTTTATTTATAATTAATTCCACTATAAAATTATAAATGATTTCCCAATTAATTAATTCAAATTATTCCGTCAATAATTTTCCCACCGTATTACATATGTGACATTTCCCCGTGTTTAAGATATCGCATGTCCACGAATTAATTTTAATTACTAATAATTAAATTAATTCATTTCTTATGATCCGAGGCTAGTACCACTCATCCTTATTATCATGTGGAACGAATCCACCTGCAGGGTTTACATGATAAACTTTATGAGCTCATCTCGGGGACATCATCAACCCAATAAATGGGACACAGTTTCCTGTCTATAATCTACAGCATGCCGTGTGTACAATTCCGATTCCCAATATACCGAGGGTCTCGACTAATCAATTAGTCTCACTCATTGGCACATCAAAGAACCGAGCATTGGACACACGCACCTATAATTATATAGGGATTAAGAACTCACATATCCGTAATATCTGAGGTCTGGTTCGATTACTCCGATTAGTATAAATCGAACGCCCTCCCGTGGTCCTGCTCAATACACCAAGTGTACGAGTGTAACATGATAGTCAAGACCGACTATCTACCAGTCACACTACGACGTACCGATGGATTGTCCCTGTCCATCTAAGTCGTGAGCTACTGTTCGATAGTATACGAGTAACCGACAGTATGATCTTCCACGTGTCTCCTCACGCCATACTGTCTACAACGAATACATCAAGGACTATTGCATTAAATGCAATCATGCTTGAATCATATCTCGATTTAAGGTATAGATAAGGAGTTCCGTATTTGCACTAAACTAGACATTTAGAATACAACTCCATCAATCTCCCACTTATACTAAAAGTCTAGTCGCCCTCTCCCAAACATCAGATTCCCATAACCTCATCACGCCTACCCAACGCTTTCGCTGGAAGTGCCTCTGTGAACGGGTTTTACCAGGCAATCCTCTCGATGCTATCTAGGTGACAAATGCATCGTCTTACTAGACGATCTCTCGAATCAGGTGGTACTGGCGCTCTATGTGTTATCTCCCACTGTGGACTCGTGGCATTTCAAGTTTGCCAATACCGCTATTCAAAATAGCTTTGGGTGAACTAGAAACCACATCTAAGTCCCTTAGGAAGTTGTGGAGCCACACTGACCTTTTAACTGCCTCAGAGGCTGTTATCCTTTCAGTTTCCATGGTAGAATCCGTAATGCATTGCTGCTTTACATTCTTCCATGTGACTGCTCCACTTCACAGTGAGAACACATAGCCTGACTTCGACTTTCGACTGTCCCTGTTTGATTTGGAAATCCAATTCTATGTAATCCAAAGGAAACAACTTGACTGCTTTGTAACTCAGAACATAATTCCTGGTCCTCTGCAGGAACCTAAACATGTTCTTTACATCAGTCGAGTGATCCTTTCCAGGATTATTATGATATCTCACCACCATGCCCACGGCATAGTAGATATCAGTCTCGTGCATAGCATTACATACATTAAGCTTCCCACCATTAAGGTACAGGGAACTGCTTACTCTTCATCTATCTCCTTTATTGTGTCGGACACAAAACTTTAGATAGACGAATTCCATATCTAAAAGGTGAAGACCTTTCTTGGAATTCTGTATGCTGCAACGAGTAAGAATTGTATTTATGTATGAGGCTCGAGATAAGTTCTATGTTCTTTTCTGGCGATCATTTATTACTTTGATCCCAAGAACATTCCCAACTTCTCCTAAGTCTCTTACATTGAATTACTCGGACAACCATCCCTTTATGTCCGATAACATCTTTCATATTGTTGCCAATTTAGAAGGATGTCGTCTACATAAAGAATGAGGAAACACCACAACTTTTCCGTCACTTCTTTGTTACACTCAGGACCTAAACATGCCTTGAATGAATCCATGAAATGGATTTTCTCATAGGTCCGCATGTGTCCAAGATCTTGAAGCTTCCTTCAATCCTAAGATTGATTAAGCTTGCTTACCGAATGCTCTTGGCTCTTTTCGATGAATCTCTCTGACTGTCCCACACAGATGGCCCCGTCAAGACTTCGATTTAGGAAATCTGTCTTGACTTCCATCTTCCATGTGAAGACAAAAGAATCCTGATCGACTTTTGCCAATACTGAGCATCTTGATCTTTCAGCGTCTCGTCATAGATCCAGGGTTCGGCTTCATGTTCTCCAGGTAACAAGTCCGAAGACTCACCTATAAACATGAACCTGTCGGGTTGTCTAACAACCCTCCCACTACGACAACGCTCCGGTGTATCTTTAGTGACTACAGATTATATTAGTGAATTACTCAGTTAGGCTGGTTCTAAGTCTTGATCAGTCCCTCTAAGCACATTAAGTATTACTCTACTCTTGGCTTGTGATCTTGCATATATATATAGTCCATGTCTAAGAACCGAACATTGATGCAATCAATGAACATCTGGTGCTTTGGACTATATTACATATCTCAATTCGTTTTCTTAGGGTATCCTATAAACAGCCGAATATTAGTACAAGTTTCCAAAGGAATCAAGTTCAGGATAAACGCCGCTGTTTCCAAGCCATATCCCAAAAACGATTTAGGTAACTCCGAATGTCTACTTTCCCATATCTATAAGAGTCCTATTCCTTCTTTACAACACATTATTTTGCCGAGGCATAAATGGTGTAGTCTGTTGGGAGTCAATCCCATTTTCTGATAAGTATGCCTTACTCCTCAAAGAGGTCTTCATATATCAGAGCGAATCAACTCTAGTACTTTCTTGGATCTTTTCCCTTTAACCGTAAAGGGTTGCTTAGTCATTAAAACTTCCAAGTATGATTCTAAGGTTGGAAGGTCCTTTCCTTCAACTTAGCTGAGTAGTCCATCAGCTTTCACCCTTTGAATCGTACTCAAGTTAAAATGATCTAGCCTAAGATTCCATAAGTACATTTGATTTATCCTAGAAGGATCTTTACTCTTATTGGGGTTCGACAATGTGTTATTATCTCCGGTGTGTTGCATCGTGGAAGAACACGGATTTAGTATTAAATTGTTTATCAATGTACCAGAATAGATAATATCCCCGTTTCCTACTCTGAAACTATCAGAAGAAACGGAATATCCATTCTAAGCCAATTTAGAAATCCGAAATGAAAATTCTTTCTAAATACCGGCACATAAAGACAATTTATTAGAACTAAGATCCTTCGGTTAAAACCATTTAACATCTCCCACTGCAACGGCTGTTACCTTAACAATATTGCCCATGTAGGTTATTACCTCTTACTTTCTAAGTCTCCGGGTTTCCTGGAACCCCCGCATTTAAGTGCAGACATGATTAGTGGTTCCCGTATCCACACACCAGGTACTGGTGGATAACACCACTAAACATGTTTCGGTGACTAAGGAGAGGTTAACTTCTAGTTGCTTTCAGAGGATAATCAAAACTCCCAGTATCCAGACTGCTTACAACGGAAGCACTTGCCCCTTGGGCTTGCTTGTCCCATTCCGTGGTCCAGATATATTAGGCCCACTGGGTTTCCGTATTTGCTTCTTCTTCCTTTTGCCACCCGAAGGCCTAGGAAGAGCCAATTTATCAGCCACAAGTGTTTTGAGAACCCTTAAAGATTCTCTCAGTCGTTAGAAGTTCAATCAGGAGCTCCGCCAATGAATAAGACCCCTTATTCATGTTATAGTTCAGGCGGAACTGCTCAAAACTTCTCGGCAGAGACTGGAGCACAATATCAACCTGGGTTACCCCATTGATAATTTCTCCCAGAACCTCTATCTCATTAAGATAGCCCATCATTCTAAGAACGTGATCCCTTACGGGCGTTCTTTCCGACATGATGGCCGTCATGAGTTGCCTCATTTCACTTTGTCCGACTTTCCTGTCCTGATAACCAAAACTTCTTGAGGTTAAGCATCATATCATAGGTAATGGTCATGGCATGATCCTGATGTCGCAGCACATTTGACATGAAAGTCATAATGTTGCTCCGCGTCATCTCATAGCCTTGATCCATTTCCAATGAGCTTCCTTTCCTCAGTAGTGGAAGCATCATTTGGTTCAGCAGGTCAATTGACTTGGAGTACATATTTGTACTCCTCTGCAGTTAGGACAATGTCCAAGTTTCTTCTTTAATCCATAAAAACAGGTTCAGTGAGTTTGTTGACTTTTAATGGGAATAATACCATATAAAACAAACAATGAGTTTAATTCGATATCATTTCCCTTAAGTGATATCATTAAACTACCAATCATTTCCAAAATCCCATTAGACATAGCAAGCCACGTTCTTGTGGACGTTTACCAGTCCAAATGATTTTATGATTGGATTTCACTTCGGTCGTACATCATTATAGCAGTGACTCCGATGGGGAGGATACTATAAAGCGTACCTAAGTGTATACCATTTCTCAGTACTAAGTCCACCGCTCGGGAACTACATGTCCACCGCAAGCCACGTTCTTGTGGACGTTTACGTTGACATGCGGCCCTCCACGACTTTCTATAACTGTCGAGCCTCAATTAATCCTAAAGTTCCGTTTCCATTTAGCAAGCCACGTTCTTGTGGACGTTTACTAAAACAAACAACTTTATTAATTGAATCTCACTTATTTATATGTCATAGAATCTTTAATTAACCCAAAGTACCGTTTCCATTTTAGCAAGCCACGTTCTTGTGGACGTTTACTAAAACAAACAACTTTGTTAATTGACTCTTACATTTATTAAATTTCACAATTTATTAATCAAAGCTTGATATCTCGTAAGTGAAACTCGAAGTTTCTAACCAGCGATCAATCATGCAATTGAGCCCTATCTCTCACTAGGTGAGGGAGCCAATCAGACAATCGATCTAGTCATCGAATGACTCGAAAGTCTCTAATCTGTGTCATCGACATAACTAAGCGCTTTGGCTCCATTCCACTCCCCGGGGTGAGAATGAGTCGAGTTGAAATTAGTCTTTGAAAGACAGATTAGGCATTGCTTTTGAGAAACATAATTGTTCAATTTTATATGTGGAATTTTAATTCGAATTTTGATCCAGTGATATCCGTGTATCGACTTTATCCGATAGGGAGGATGACACTAAAGCCAACTCGTAAGTCAATACACATCACATTCAAAACAGAGAATGGAGACCGCGGGATTGTTTCCAATCCCTCTCCCACTTAGTATTTTACGATAAGGGATAACATGCATAAACAATTAAGCATAATAATAAAGCACGTAAAACAAGCAAAAAGCAATTAACGTGGTCCCGATTATTATGGCCTTAAGTGTTCTCCAATGCACGTCTTTTGGATCTCGTTGCTCGTCTCGGTCTCGGTCCACCACCGACTCGCTCGAGGGTCAAGAGACGAACTCCTCCCACTGGAGTCTCGTCTCGAGCCTCGTTGAGTCGTTCGTGGGGTCGAACGAACCCCAGCCCCGCTGCTGCCCGTCACGAACACGGGGTGTGTTCGATGGCTGCCCGTTGTCGGTTCGTCTCCTCGACTCTCGTTTCTCCGGGTTTCGATCTCGTCTCGATCCACCAAAAATAGCAAGAAAAATTACAAGAATAAATCTACTACATCCGGCATCGATCCTATACAGGGTGATCGATCCTATACATGCCCGGAAAAACAACGGAAATAAATAAATAAACCTAACGACTCAACCCGTCGTTTTTATCTATTACAAACAAGCAACATTTCCAAAACAAAACAATCTCGACAAGCCCGAGAGTTTAACAAACCACAACAAAATTATCATACAACATCCCATAATGTTGGCCATAATAATCGGGTTCAACCTGCAAGGTAAATCGTACGAACTATACAACAAACCGATAACCGGCTCTAATACCAATTGTTGGAAATCGACTACCCGGGACGAGTCCGTTCGACTACTCGAACATCCGGACACGCCCAGTCGACCTCCAGCGTGCCTGCTGTGCTCACGACCAAGCCCCAGACCCGGTTTACGCCCAGCCATCATGCCCGAAGCACAACCGCGCAAAACCGAAGGCTGCTGACCTCTGTGTCGTCCGACACCAAATGGTGTCGTCCGACAGGCCCTTGTCGGCCGACAGGAAACACTGTCGGACGACAGTGTCGCGAACAGCAGCGCGACGCTGCTGTTCCAGGTCCGTTTCTGGTCGGATTTTCCGATTCCGACCACCGTTCTGGAAGTCAGCGACCCCACAGTGATCTAGGAACACCAACCACGATCCCGGAACTCGATCGGAGGTTCGTTGTATAATTACGTACGAGATCGAATCGAAACGAGTGCGGAAGAGGGTTTCGATTCCATACCTTTGTCGCGTGATTCGGAGAAGCCGAATTGACAGAGACCTCGAGACTTCTAGCGTATGTCCTAGCCCTCTTACTCCAGCCGATGTGTGGGCATCGATCCGCTTGGAGCTCCCCGTCTCTTCTCTTCTCAAACACCGTGAATATACTTCTCTGTCTCAGAAATAATTTTGCGCTAACAAATTAAATTTCCACAGAGAATTTCTGTCTCTGAAATATAATTGCGCTGACAATTAATTTCTACAGAATGTTTCTTGCGCTAATATAAATTAATTAAGCAGAAAAATAATTGCGCTAACAAATTAATTTCTCTGCAGAATTAATTATAGCGGCGAAACTTAGGTTAGAGAGAGAGAGGTGAGGGATTTATATAGGCTACACTAGAGGACCTCTAGGCAATTAATTAATTAGGCTTAAATTGTAATTTAATTAACTTGGTGTCCCAAAAGGAAAACCTTAATTAAATTCCACAATTTTATTTATAATTAATTCCACTATAAAATTATAAATGATTTCCCAATTAATTAATTCAAATTATTCCGTCAATAATTTTCCCACCGTATTACATATGTGACATTTCCCCGTGTTTAAGATATCGCATGTCCACGAATTAATTTTAATTACTAATAATTAAATTAATTCATTTCTTATGATCCGAGGCTAGTACCACTCATCCTTATTATCATGTGGAACGAATCCACCTGCAGGGTTTACATGATAAACTTTATGAGCTCATCTCGGGGACATCATCAACCCAATAAATGGGACACAGTTTCCTGTCTATAATCTACAGCATGCCGTGTGTACAATTCCGATTCCCAATATACCGAGGGTCTCGACTAATCAATTAGTCTCACTCATTGGCACATCAAAGAACCGAGCATTGGACACACGCACCTATAATTATATAGGGATTAAGAACTCACATATCCGTAATATCTGAGGTCTGGTTCGATTACTCCGATTAGTATAAATCGAACGCCCTCCCGTGGTCCTGCTCAATACACCAAGTGTACGAGTGTAACATGATAGTCAAGACCGACTATCTACCAGTCACACTACGACGTACCGATGGATTGTCCCTGTCCATCTAAGTCGTGAGCTACTGTTCGATAGTATACGAGTAACCGACAGTATGATCTTCCACGTGTCTCCTCACGCCATACTGTCTACAACGAATACATCAAGGACTATTGCATTAAATGCAATCATGCTTGAATCATATCTCGATTTAAGGTATAGATAAGGAGTTCCGTATTTGCACTAAACTAGACATTTAGAATACAACTCCATCATCGAATGCCCTTTGGACTTTGTAATGCTCCCGGGACATTTCAACGATGTATGATTTCGATATTTGCGGAGTTTATTGGAGATTTCTTGGAGGTATTCATGGACGACTTCTCTTTATTTGGGAGTTCATTTGACGATTGCCTTGCTAAGCTCGATGGGTTCTCCAAAGGTGTATTGAATCAAGTTTGACTTTGAGTTGGGAGAAAAGTCATTTTATGGTGAGAAGTGGGATCGTCTTGGGACATGTTGTGTCCGAGAAAGGTATTGAGGTTGATCCGGCCAAGATTGCCGTCATTTCTAAGCTTCTGTCTCCGGTGAATGTGAAGGGAGTTCGGAGTTTCTTGGGGCATGCCGGATTCTATAGGCGGTTTACAAAGGATTTTTCTAAAATAAGCCAACCTCTTTGCCATCTATTGAGCCAAGACGTGGAATTCAAGTTTGATGATAAGTGCACGAAGGCATTTGAGATATTGAAGAAGAAGCTTACCACAGCCCCTGTTGTGTGTGCACCGGATTGGAGCGTTCCGTTCGAAATTATGTGTGATGCTTCTAACTCGGCCGTGGGAGCGGTTCTTAGTCAAAGAGTCGACAAGCTTTCTCATGTTATCTACTATGCTAGCTTGACTCTTTCCGGTGCCCAATTGAACTATACGACTACGGAAAAGGAACTCTTGGCGGTGATGTTTTCTCTTGAGAAATTTCGCCCTTATATTATTGGATCCAAGGTCATAGTTTATAGTGATCATGCGGCTCTACGTTATCTTCTCACTAAGCCTCATTCTAAGCCGAGGTTGATTCGTTGGGTACTCTTGCTTCAAGAGTTTGACTTGGAAATCCGTGATAGGAAGGGAAGTGACAATGTGGTAGCCGACCATCTTTCTCGTCTTGAGTCGGTTGGTGACTTCTTGAAGACTCACGCCTATGAAGGAATTTCCGAGGCCTTTCCTTTTGAAGACTTGATGCTAGTAGATCCAAGTCCTTGGTATGCGGACATTGTGAATTTTATTGCCGCCGGAGCTTTAAGAAAGGACTTGACATCTCAAGCCCGGAAAAAGTTCGAGAACGATTGCAAGTATTACTTTTGGGCCGACCCATACTTATACAAGGTGGGGAAGGATGATGTGATTAGGAGGTGTCTTCCGGAGAATGAGCAACGTGATGTATTGGTATGTTGTCATTCGGATTCGTATGGTGGACACTTTGGTGGGAAAAAGACGGCTTATAAGGTGCTTCAATCGGGGTTGTATTGGCCTACATTGTTTAAAGATGCCCAAGCCTTTTGTGCTACTTGTGATCGGTGCCAACGGTTCGGGAATATTGGATCGAGACAAGAGATGCCGTTGCAAATAAATCTTGTGGTTGAGGTGTTTGACGTTTGGGGGATTGATTTTATGGGACCATTCCCGTGTTCTCATGGTTATGAGTATACTCTTCTTGCGGTTGACTATCTCTCTAAATGGGTGGAAGCAATTCCGACCCGAAGATGTGATGCTAACACGGTGATTCACTTCATACAAGAGTACATTTTCTCTCGATTCGGTTTCCCAAAGGCAATCATAAGTGATGGTGGCACACACTTTTGTAACAAAATCTTCGAAAAGCTTATGAAGAAGAATGGGGTGAGCCACAAGGTAGCCACGGCTTACCATCCGCAAACTTCCGGGCAAGCGGAAACGAGCAATCGACAAATCAAGGGTATTATCGAGAAAACCGTGAAGCCGTCTAGGAAGGATTGGTCGGAAAGGCTTGTGGATGCTTTATGGGCATATAGGACGGCCTATAAGACCGTGGTTGGTATGAGTCCATTCCGTCTTGTGTATGGCAAAGCGTGCCACTTGCCGGTTGAGATCGAACACTGGGCATTTTGGGCTATTAAGGCGACAAATCTTGACGTGAAAAATGGAGGAGAACACCGATTCTTGGAAATGTCGGAGTTGGAGGAGCTACGTGACGAGGCCTATGAGAACAACAAAATTACCAAGGAAAAAGTGAAAAAGTTCCATGACAAACACATAGTGCCTAAAGAGTTAGTAGCCGGAATGCAAGTTCTACTCTTTAATTCTAGACTCCGTTTATTTCCCGGAAAGTTGAAATCTCGTTGGAGTGGGCCGTACGAGGTGTTAGAGGTATTCCCCTACGGTGTGGTGAAATTATTTGATCCTCGAACTAAATGTGCCTTTCAAGTGAATGGACATAGGGTTAAGCCGTACTATGGGATCGAAAAGCCGAAGGAGAACGTCGAAGTGAGCTTGTTGGAGGAGGCCGAGTATGAGGCCGTTGGTTGTACTTCTTATCTCGAGTTCGGAAAAGTCGAGCTAACGACGTTAAACTAAGCGCCTCGTGGGGGTTTAACCACGAACGTCATGCTCAGGACGTTAAAGAGTGCTTGGTGAGGGCCTTCTCACCATGGTTTCCCAAAAATCGTAACTTCTGGCCTTCTGTCGGACGACAGGTATTCGACGTCGTCCGACATCTTCAGAAGAGAGCCCCTGTTTCAGGCTGATAAACCTTCGTTCGAAGGAATTCTTCTTCGTCCGAAGGCTTTTGTCGGACGACAACATATTCTTGTCGGACGACATGAAGACCTGGGCATTTAGAATTGGGGGGTAACCTAATTTTCGCCCCCTTTTCATTTTCTCTACATCTACACCCAAGAAAACTCCACTTTCTACCTCAAAGAACACTACATCATGTCTTCTTCATCCAAAAGAGTGGGTAAACGCCCTCATTTTTTCGATCCGAGTCCACCTCCGGCCCGTACGACACGAGCTCCATCCGAGACGAGAAAGACCCAACCGAGAACTATTCTGAAAGCTCCGGTTCTTGCTCAAGCGTCGGGATCAAATGCGAGGGAAGAGGTTGAGGAAGTTCCGACATCGATCCTAATTACGGAAGGAATTCCATTTGTTGCAAGGAAATCGTCGAAGATTGACATGTTTAGAAAAATGAGGGGAAACGAACCTTGCCCGCCCCAAGCTATGGATTGGGATTTCTTGGATAGAATGGGAATCGGAGACCGTGTAATGGAGTTGCTTACTACATTTGGGCTTGGCGATTTAGCCGAAGGGAAAATGGCTTTGTTCGAGCCTCTTACGACGGAGTTCTTTTGCACACTTAGCTTGGATACAAATCGACGGAGGGCAACTTTCCGAATGTTCGATATAGAGTATACATTGACTCCGGAAGTACTACGAAGTGCGTGGAAGCTTAACTCTACGGGGTTGACCGAGAAGCCGGGCGATTGGTGCCCGAAAGCCGCGTGGAAGGAATTAACCCCACTTGACAATTGGTCCGGTGAAGGTATTAGTAACGCATTATTGGAGGATCCGGCGGTGATTTGCGCGCATAAATTCATCTCGCAAAATGTGTTGGCTAAGAAAGAGGGGAATAAGGTGAACTCTACGGAATTGTGGCTTCTTCATTGTGCCTTTAAAAAAGTCGAAGTGTGCATTGTGGACCTTGTTTTCAAACATCTCGAAGTTTTGTTGAAAAAGAAGAAATTGCATCCGTGTTGGGGGTATTTGGTTTCTCGGATTGCTCTCCATTTGAAGGTGAACTTGAAGTCGAGTTTGTTAACAAGGGTGTGGCTGAAATACATTGATTACGAGGAATTTGCTTATGGAGAATTTATGAAAGATCGCAAGACATTTCGCCCGTATTATGAGAGAGGTGGTGTGAAGAGATTTTTGGGTAAGTTGGAGGCCAGAGTCACACGTACCTCGGATTCGGGGAATCTCCCGAGTTCGGATTACGATAAGCTCCGTGAATTTATTGTGGATCAAATGGCCGAGTTACACACTAGGGTGATGCTAGGAAGGCACAAATCGAGGATCTCCGTCGGTATGTTGAGTCCCGATTTGATGAGTTGGCACGGGCGAATGCCCGTAATGATTAAGTTTTGAGTAAAGGAGTGTCCGAGCTCGGGACGTAGTCGAGCGCCCCGTGGGGGCTTACCCACGAACGTCGTGCCTATGACGTAAAGAGGTGCTTGTGAGAGCCTACTCACATTTTGGATATTGTATTGTGGATCTGGATGGGCGAAAACGGGCTGAGACAAAGATTTTCTTTCTGAATCTGACAGGATGTCGGACGACAGGATTCCATTGTATTTCTGATGTCGGACGACATCTTTAGTTTGGTTCGTGCGACAGCTGACGTGGTGTGTCGGGCGACAGGATTCTGGTGTCGCCCGACAAAGTGAGCGGGGGGTAAAACTGAGTGCAGCAACCCTAATTTTCGCCTCCACCTTCATTTTCACTTTTGTAAAAATCACATCGCACGACATCTCCTCCCCGACACCACCTGTCGTCGCCGCTGCTCCACCACCGCCGTTCATCTTCCCCTCCGGTCGTCTTCATCATCACTTATTCCATCGCCGCCTACTCTCGTCGTTTCTCACCGTCGACCGAAGATCAACCGCACCACCGCCGCTCATTAAAGCTCGCCGTCGACTCCTCTGCCATCACCGTACGAAGCTCGCCGCCGACCGCCTCCGTCCCGTTCCGAAACAGGTTTCCGGCTTGCCTTTCTTTCTTATACATTCGATTTCAGTCGAGTTCGCCGGAAGAGGGGCTGAGTTCTCATTTTGTCGTCCGACTTCTCCTGCTGTTTTATTGTGAATCGGACGACATCGCTGGATCAGGGTTTGAGATTGGGGATTCTTCACTGTCGTCCGACATATCTGCCTTGGTGTTCTCTGTCGTCCGACATCTTCTGATTAGGGTTCTGAGTTGGGGATTTGACCGTGTCGACCGACATATCTGCAGTGCAACACCAGTGTCGTCCGACATCTAGCTCAATTCAGTCAGTCAGTGCAGTTCATTCGGCAGATTTCGGTCCGTTTATCCGAGTCGTGTGATCATGGAACGAGACGAAGCTATGGCCGAGGCAGCTGCGTATGATTTGGCCGATGGAGGAGGCTTAGTGTATGGGTTGACTCTGGAAGCCGACGATGTAGAACAATACGTGCGTCTCCGTGCCGGTAAGGTGGCACCTTCTCGCCCCTTGGACTGGACTTTTATCCGGGGACTCGGACTCTACGACCGTATGACGGAGGTGTGTACTAACCTCGGCATCATCAAGGTGGCCCAATCCACTCTTCCACACCATCCGAAGCTCACTTTTGAGTTTCTGTTGAGCTTCAAGAAGTCCCGGAAGCGCCAGATCGCTACTTTCCGTCTCGGAGGAGTCGAACACACTCTTACTACGAGGATGATGCATGATGCGTGGGGTTTTCACCAGGATGGGGAGTTGTGTTCTCCGGCTGATTGGGACGCTAGCGAGGCGTGGTGCTCCTTGACCCCTTACGGCACGTGGACCTCCGGGGTCAACACTAGCTCGTTGGCGGATCCCTAACTCGTGCTCTTGCACAAGTTTCTTGCGAAGACGATCTTCGGCAAGCTAGAGGCCAACAAGATTAGTGCACCGGAGCTTTCGGCTATCCATCGTGCCCACACCGGCGTCTGAATCTCTCTTATAGGTGCTGTGTTCTTGATGCTGGAGACTCTTGTGAAGCGCCCGCCTCTTAAACTCAGTCTCGGGACCCTTATTTCTATGCTAGCAGTTCACTTGGGAGTCGACGTCGCAACTTATGTGGGGGACCTTGCTCCGGCTGACTCGAAGCCCATCTCTTGCGACGAGCTCACTCGAGGATCCTATATGAAGGATCCGACTCACTTCTGGACTATCCATGAGCGAGCTAAAGCTCAGAAGCTCGTTCTCCGCCCAGTCATCGATGCCGCGGGAGCCTCTTCTTCCGGTGCTAGCCAGGATTTGAGCACTTATTTCACCGAGCTCCGCACCCACCTCAACCTGCATATCGGAGCACTTGGCACGAGGGTCGGCTTGCTAGAGACTGCCGAGACGGAGAGGAGGGCGAGAGAGAGGGACGAGGTTGCTCGTGTTGCTGCTCGGGAGGCTTTTGAGGATGCTCGTTGGGACGCATTTCAGACCCGGGCGTACGAGTACTTTGATCGACCCGGCCCTTGATGGATGGTTGCATCTTACCCTATCTTTTCATTTGCTCGTACTCTTTTGAGCTTGTTTTGAGACTTTTCTTTTTATTTGTGTGTGATTTGGATTCTATTTTATTTGTGTGCTTTGGTGGATGTTTGTTTAAACTTTGGGTTGTGGGGATGTTCCCTTTTGATTGTTATTTGGTGGATATTTGACTTTGGTTTGTTTTTATTCGTGTTATGTGTTTGTGCTTTAGTTTATTGTTATTGTTGTGTTGTTTGGTTTTTGTTGTTTCCCCCGGCTTCATCATATACGTAGAGGTCATGCCCGATTTTTCATTGCATATGCATGTTGTTTGTTCGCATGAGGGCATGCTCTATTACTAAGTGTGTGTGGGGGGGGGGGGGGTGTCCGAAACCTCGGGAAGTTTGAAACGATCGAAAATTGAAGTTCTTTCCGGCATAACAAAAATTTTTGAGAAAAGGTTGTACATTTCTATGTTGATTGTTGGATAAGTAAGTAAGTAATTTAGTTGCTTTAAACAAATTCGAATTTTTCAAAAGGCCAATTGTGAGGTTTGAGCCGTGATTAACGTCTTTCTTGAGCGATAATTCTAAAATCTCGTTGCTTCTTTGAGACTCATGCTTTCTTACTCTATAACTTGGTGTGTTTGAGGATATGAGATAACTAGAACTCGTGTATGTCGGATTTCAAAGCTCTTTATCATAACATTCATGATCTTGAAAATGACGGGAACTAATCACTTAGGATCTAACCCTTTCAAGGAGATTTACATAACCCCCGAGCCCGTCGTGGGACACCATAGTAAACCCCTTTGAGACTACGTTATATCCTTTCGTTCATAACCCTTAAACCGATGTTGGAGTGTGTGTTTTACGATAAATGTGTGAGAAAAGCTCTGTGTTGAGTGATGAGGACATTGTACCTCTAGGTGTTTGCTAGTAGCCACCATTGCTTCGATTGATTCATTATTATGTGGGTGTTTAAACCACATGTACTCCCAAATATTGCTCTTTGCTTATATTACCTCTCTATAAAAGAAGAAGAATGAAAAAGAAGTGAAATACCCACTTTATATGAGAGAGTTCTTGTTTATTGTGAGCATCATTATAAATTCATAAGGCGTGAGTACTTGATATTATTATTCCTTGATGACCCGAAAAATGGGTTAGGAGTTTCATTGTATAAAAATGATCCTTGAGTGTATTCGAGAGTTGAGTGTGGAGATGAGGGTGAGGATAGGAGATATAAGGTTGGGACCACAATGGTCAATGAGTTACTATTCCTAAAATTTCCCGAATCTTCCCGAGCCTAGCCCCATTACAACCTTGTGTCGATTAGAGTTCCTTGATTCTTGAGATTGATAAACTTGATGAGTAGAGTCTTCCGTGTATGCTTGCCTATGGTTGTTATCTTTGGCGCATTTGGGTTATTACATGATGTCTTTCCGTGATTATTCACTCTTTGTTCCCGGTTGTTCTTTATATGCAAGTATCTCTTGATTTGCCTCTATTCTCTTGCATAACATGTTTTGAGTGGACCTTTGCTTCGAGAGTTATAAGAAACGAGTGCATCCCTTTGAGAGGAAAAAGATGGTTTGTTGAGGTAACCCGATTGCTTATGAACTCACTTGATATGATCTTGGTCGTGTTTGACTATTTCTCGGTAGTACGTGTTTTAATCGATAGCCGGAATTAATTTCTAACCTCTTTTGTGGAGAACTTGCCTTGTTTTCATTGTTCCTTGTGTGCTTTTGTTTGCTCGAGGACGAGCAATAGATTAAGTGTGGAGGGGCTGATTGGTCCGTTTTTGGTGCATAATTCGGGTCGGTTTTTGGTCCTTTTTTTCTCTCTATCGATTCTCTTTTCCCCGTTTATATAGTCTTTGATGATTAATGGTCAGAATAGTGTGATCGAGATGTATTCGGTGTTTTGTAGGCGAAACGGGTGGAAAACGAGTAAAAATGGCTTTTCGGGAAGAAGGTGGACTACTTGTCGGCCGACAGTTGAACTGCCACAGAGCATGTCGGACGACACGCCCGTCGGACGACACGATTCCGTATCGTACGACATGTAAGCGTTTGGGTTGAGCTTGCAGCCTTAAAAACCTTCGTTCGAAGGAAATGGCCATCTGACGAAGTGAACTGGAGGACGATACCTCGAAGATGTCGTACGACAGTGGCCCCGTCGGACGACAGGAGATTCCTGTCGGACGACAACTTGAGTGGATGCATCCGGATTTGAGATTTCACCTTTTGACTTTGTTTGACCCTCGTTTTGGAGGGTATAAATAGCATTTTGGCTTGAGAATTGTAACTAACTTTCATTTCCCCAATTTTATAAGACTGCATTTAGCTTCTTCTTCAAGCTTTCAAAATCTCCATTTTTGTTCTTCAATTCCTCTACACAAATTCACGATCTAAATTCCGTACGTCGAGAATCCGACAAAATCTCATTCACAAACGTTGTTCACCTCATCGAGACAGACGTTTCCATCGGATTAGTTTCTTCGTGTGACAAGTTGAAGCTCGGTCCCGATTTTGGAAGCTCTTTTCGATTGCCTCCTTCATCCATCGATTCCATTACTCTCGTGGTGAGATTCTCTTCGTTTCCTCTCGATTATGGCGTATTTGATTATGGATTGTGATGTTGAGTGCTTGATGATGGCTAGCTAAACTTGTGTGAGGGTGTTTGATGAAATTCCTCAATGAACTAGAGTTGATCTTCTAAAAGTAGCTCGATTTCTATTAATAGGACGTTTACACTTTCGATTTGTGGTCTCGTGTCGAACAACTTCGTAGTATATCGCTAGTGGACCATACGGTTGAAGTGTAATTAGACGATCAATGGTGAGGGAGAACGTGACAACACCGTGATTTCTATAGTCCGATTATTAGTTAATTGAGAGTTTATAAATATAATTCAACTCTAGTTCATTAGGGAGAGTAATCGGAACACCCTTGCTTTCCAACTCATTTGCTACCAATCGTTCTTTATTTCCTCGCTTTAATTACTCGTTCTTAGTTGTTAATCAATCACTCATTGCAACCCCCTTTAGTTTAATGATTTTCTTCCCTCTTTTGGAACTATTACTTAGCATATACAAAGTGAAATTCACAGGCCGATAGCATTGCTCCTCGAGAGATCGACTCGGGGGATTTACGTACGTAAATCTTTCGGTTTTTATAAATAATTTTTGAGCAATCAATAGCTCATCAAGAGAATTAAGGGGACAAAAACTGAATTAAACAGTATGAACAACAATCCTAATATGAATAAATATAAAGAAAAATATGATTTGAGTTGTAAAAAATATAAATAAAATGAATTAGACATGAACAAAATAAAAAATATAAAATAATAATTAGAGAAATATAAAAAAAAAACAAAATAGAACTGATATGGTAGTGATTTAAAATCATATAAGTAGTTAGATTATTTATAACATCGTTGCAATTAACTTTTTCCAAAACGTCAAACTATTACCAACTTACCATTGATGAACTAATCCAGCAAATCTACAAAAATGATTCTCTAATTTTTATCACTTATTTTTCTTTTAAATCCAATTATAGGTTCTCTCGTAGATTAAAGTTCAAGCAATGTTTATATATCATGTCAAAAACAACATAATGTAAACATTAATAGATTTATGCATAACGAAATCTAGAAATACTAACTTAATGTAACCACTAACCGTTAGTCTGATGATATTCTAAAAAGGTATCATGTCCAAAACAACATACGAAGGCATAATACAAATAAACAATCTTGAACAAATAATTAAAACCCACATAGATATACATTATAAGAAGTACTACCCATCGAATGATATAAACTAAGGTAAATTAAAAGAGATAAATTGAAGAGAAAATTATCCAAGAAATCACCAATAAAATGAAGTGATACTATGGATGAGTCTCTATCGCCAATTTGCATACAAACCTGCAAAAATTTAAATATTTATTACATTAATTACTTGAACATATATAAAAAAAACATTAATCTGAAATTAAAATATAATTGACGAAACATACATTATGAAGATTGAAGTACTTTAAGTTATTTGACTCAACCGCTGGATCAGGTCCTGCAAGTTCGGGAAGTTTAGGTTCGCGAACTCCCCGCAGAGCTTGTACACGACCATGTCGAAGGAGTACGCAGCAGCCTCGACCGTCTCATACGTCCCCAGCCTTTAACTCATTATAAAGATAAAACATTACATGTAAAAAAAAGAAACAAATAATTCAAAATACTTGCTTCAAGTATCGATTATTCCCTGAGATTTCATACAATCAGATTTCTCTTGGATGAGATGTACTTTCTATATCGCCATGGTCAAAGAAATTTTAGTACTTATAATTATATTAGAGTGATATGTTAAAAGACTAAAGTGAAAGAGTCATATAGTCCATGATAAATTGTGTAAACTATAAGAATTTGGTTACAACATTTTGGATAAAGAATGTGATTTGAATAAAGTAATGAATTAGATATCTAGAAATTGAATACAAATAAATGGACTAAATTGAGTGATAATATTTTTTTTTATCAAAAATATATATAGAAAATCATTTAAAATAGAATAACTAAATTAAATAAATTGTGTAAATAATAATATTGTGATAAATAAATGTTCTACATTAAGGTTGTTTAAAATTTGAAAGAATTGAAGATATAGAAAGTAGTGACAATATATAGATTTTGGTAGTGGCAATATATATATTTTACGATTGAATTTTTTGTCACAATATTATTATTGATATTTGATCGAAATTACATAAGAAAAATATGTACATAATTATGTTTAAATAAAAGTTGATTGAAAAGATAAGCTCGTAACAATACTTTTTGGACAATTTAAAATATGTTAAAAAATTTAAGCCCAAAAATATCATGGAAATAAATTGATTAATTGTGTTATCCATATAAATAATTTTGAATTTATGAACATATTGATAATGTAATTATTACTATTTATTGAAAAAATATATAAAGTTTTAGTATAAAATAAATAAGGAGTATATAATTAATACTCAGTCAATAATAAAAATAATATCATTTGAATACATGCCTTAATAAATTTTAGTAGTGATAAAAACTTTAATATAGTAGTAAATATTAAGAAGAAGTAGATGTATGAGAAATTAAAAACAATACAAATTAAAGATGTTAAAATACAATTTCTGAATTAATAACTAAACAACAATAAACACATACGGAAATAATAAACGGTTAAACTTATAATATTAATGTTTTAATTAAATAAATAAATACTAATGTAAGACTGATTATGTAATTGAATAATGTATTACATTAGTTATTCTTGAATGAAACTTTCTTCTTGAATGAAACTTTATCAACTAAATACTTATCCACCAAAAAAATATATTGAGATTCTTGGAAATTATATTTAGGAAAATATTATTTGTGAAACAAATATTAAAAATTATTCAGTTATATAATATAAGGACAAATAAAATTAACAATACAATTATATGTTAATAAATAATAATTCTAACGCATATTTGAATCCTGTAAAAATTAAATAAAAATAAATCAGTAAAATACAAAGTCTTAAAAATAAAAATACGATTATTAAATTAAACTATACAAAACTTAAAAAAAAGGAAAATGCAAAATTAAATTTAAAACAATCACTAAAATAAATCTTTTAAAAATAAAAATAATTACAATAAATTAGTAAAGTAATACTAACAATAATTTCTGAAAAAAAAAATCATAAAAATAATATATACAATAATTTCTGGAAATAACATAAATAAAATATGATTTAATAATTAAGTAAAATAAAAATAATAAATATAAATAAATAAATATAAAAAATAACTCAACAAAGAAATTGATTCCTGAAAAAAAATATAGAAAATGATTATTTATCAAATAAAAATATAAACTATAAATTAATATAAAAAATAACTTTGAAATAAATAAATATAACAAATAATTTTGAAAAAAAATGCAAACGATTATTTATAAAAAATCATAAACAACCAAACATAATTGAAATAAATTGAAATAAAAATACAAACTATAAGTAAATAAATATAAATAACCGTTCATAATTAATACAAATAAAAATATAAACTATAAATAATTAAATATAAAAAATAACTTAAAAAATACTATGGTGAAAAAATAAATTGGAAACAAATAATTATATATTAAATAATTTTTAATTAATAAAAATTCTCCAAAAAAACCAAATTATATGATACGATATATAATATTATAAAAAAAATAAAAAAATAAAATTTACAAAACAAATTAAAAAATCATATAATATTATAAAAAAATAAATAAATAAGACTTATAATTACATTTATAAAATAAAACAAATTAATATATTAACAAATAAACACAAAACCAAAATCAATAATAAAAAACAAAACAATATAAAAAAACAAAGATAAAAAAAAAATTCGCAAAAAAAATGCCAAAAAAAAAAATTAAATATAAAGAATAATTAAATAAAAAATACTCACATTCTAACAAAATTTGTAAGAGTATAAGAAATTATTAAAATTAATTTTTAATTTAAATTTACAAACCTGCAAAAAAAACAAATTACACATAACAAATTAGATTTATAAATAAAATAAAATAAATACTTACAATTCAATTTGCAAAACAAAATATTAAAACAAAGTATAAGAAATCATTAAAAAAAATTATTAATAATAATATTTATTAAAAATTAAACTTAGAAACCTACAAAAAAAAAATTATATTATGACAAAAATAATTAAATATAAAGAATTACTAAATAAAAAATACTCACGTTTCAAAAAAAATTGGCACAAAACAATTTGTAAAAAATAGTAAGAGTAAAAAATCATTTAAATAATTTTTAATTAATACTAATATTTATTAAAAATTAAAGGTACAAACATGCAAAAAAACAAATTATACATAATAAATTTATAAAAAAAATATAAAATAATTACAATTAAATCTGCAAAATAAAATGTGAAGTATAAGAAATCATTAAAATTATTTTTTATTAATAATAATATTTATTAAAAAATTAAACGTTTAAAAAAATAAATTATATATAACAAATTAGCTTAATAAATAAAATAAAAAATACTTACAATTAAACAACAAAAATAGAAAACAAAATATAAGAAATCATTAAAATTATTTATAATTAATAATAATATTTATTAAAATTTAAACGTAAAAAAACACAAATTATACTATGCCCAAAAATAATAAAATATAAAGAATAAGTAAATTTAACAACATGTACAATGAGTAAATAATTAGTTCTTAAATATAAAAACATAATTAATTCATACAGTTAGTTAATCCTTCAAAACCTCAAACCATATGTTAATTGTTGAAACATATGTAATCAAAAGTACAACATTAATGATTCTAAAATACTACTCATAAACAAACATTATACAATTGTTCATACTAATCAAAAAGTTAATAATTGAAAATCATTTGTCCTGAGCTTATTAGAAAACATCATGTCGGCACTTCATCGCATAATCTGAGTTCAACCTTTTTTTAACACAACAAATGAAAATAAAATCTTTTTAATTATTGAGTCTACAAAAATGATATTTTTAACATGATTATAAATGTATTCGTATAAAAAAGAAATAAAATCAAAAATCTTACATGTGTCGGTATTGAACGGCTTTAGCGTAGTGGTAAAAAAGCATTCTGGTGTACATGTAAGTGTCACGAAGAACAAATTCACCTGACAAACATAAATTCAATGTTATTGTCTAAAGAAGTGACCTTAATTACTAAATAAATTAATATATAAAGATTCAGTAGACAAAATACCCTGAAATTTAATCTGTTATAATTATTCATGTCAAGATATCCTTTACTTTATTCGTAGCAAAAACGACAACCGATATATTATTATAGCTGGTCAAAAGTAAAATTATTTTCAAATATTACTTCCAAGTTATAGCTAGTCAAAAGGAAAATTATTTTCAAATATTACTGACAGCAGTAATGATTAAAATTGTAACAAAAAATCCATTGATTAAAATATTACTCTCAGGACTAACACACTTAAGTTATAGTTGAAGTTTAATTACTATACCTGAAAGGATTTAAAAGCCATTGATGATGGCAAATGTTGATAAGCTGATGTAGTCCAGGGAAATCAACAGGCTATCGCGGTCTATTTTCGTTGGCAAGCAATCAAGGAATCTTGGAAAAATCAATGAGGTTCAAATGATACTTCACCTGGAAAAATCGCATTTTTAGATGATGATTCTAACACACAAACACCTATAAAAATCGAAACAACAAAAAGACAATTAAAAAATAAATAATACAAACATATTTCAATGATTTAATCATGAACCAAAATATAAATACAAATAACAAATTAGTACTTAATGTTCTGAAAAAAGACACATTAACATATTAAACGTAAATGGCTGGTTCATGTGATTATATTCAAACAAAGGAAAAATGTACTTTATAAATTACTACTCAAATTAAGGGAACAATAGTTAACATACATTAATATGACAACGACCCAAGGTGAGTTCCCAATATCAATGAGAGCAGTTGAAAAGAAGTGAACATCATTGTCTTCACTGTACTCAAAGAGCTGAAAGAGACTGTCGAAACAAAATTTACAGTGCAAAAACACCATTGAAAATTTGCGGAGGAAATTATTTTCAAATATTACTTCCAACAGTAATAGAAAAGCTGTAACTGAAAATTTGAATGAGTATACGTAATAAAATACTCTCAGCCTCTCAGAACTAACACACTTAAGTTGTTGGGGGAGTAAAAACCAGATACGAAAACGTGTTTCAAGACGGGACGCGTGGGCAAGGGCCCACCCGGGGCTGACCATGCGGAGAGAAGCGCGGGACCCAAGCACGGCTCGCGGCTCGGATCACGCGGCACGCGGGCAAGGACCTTCCCCAAGCATGCCAGGTGGGAAAGCGACGATGGGGACGCATCGCGCCTCGGGTCACGGGTCACGGATCCCATGGGCGAATCGCGCAGGAAGGGAACTCGGGGCATGTCCGCGATACGGGTCACGGGTCAGTCAAGGCGAGCCTCGGGAGGAAATGATGCGAGATATACGCGCGTCCCGGGGCTCGGATCACGATGTCATCACACGAGCCGAGCGGGGGTACTGGCCCCGGGTCAAGCCCTCGATCCGCCTTCACGGGCCCGTCACGCGTTCCGTGCGTAAAGACGACGAAAATCCAGCCAGCGGCCCGGGTCACGCGACCAGTATCTGAGGGAGGGCTCATCCCAGGAAGAACGGAGACATCGCCCACGTGAGCCCACATGCATCGTCTACATTCCGAGTCACGGGCCCCGGGTCGTTACTAGCTTCATTTAATGATATAGACGTAGTACGTGGTCTGAATGTAATCATTCCATAAATTCCCTATAAATAAGGGGCTTATCCCTTCAGATTAAAGGGCGGCACTAATTAGTGAATATACTTGATATTAAAAGAGTGGATAATAGAAATCCTTCAGAAGAAGCTTCAAAGCTCAAAACCTCTGTTCTTTTCCAGATCTAGTCCAACCCCTACTCAAGAATATAAATTTACATGTATTAGTATCGTTTCAAACCCTCTATACACATCCCAGCCCCGTATTATACTACCCGACTAAAACGTGCTAAAACATTTGGCGCTAGAAGGAGGGGGTTGTTATACTAGAACCAGGAAAAGAGAGAAGAGCCGAAGCCATGTCTGAGGGAGCCACCGCATCAGATTCCTCCCGCTCCGCCACGAGGAAGAAGCTGGAGAGAGGGAAGATGCCCGCCGTCGAGTCAGACGCCGCCCCGCCACTCTCCCCAAACGTCCCGGGGGACGTCCCCGGGAACGAAGACGCCGCCATCCCCGGGGAGCTGGATGGCCACAACACGTCCAACCAATACCTCCGTAGCAGCTCCGAGGCCCGACGCCTCAGACGCCGCCAGCAGGCCCACCGCCATGCGCATCGCTCGGATCCCGAGTTCCGACGCGGACCACCTCCCCCCGAGACACCGGCCGGGGAATTGCACCTCCTTTTGGACACCCCCGAAAAGATCGACGTTGCGATGTCCGACCTCATACAGCGTAAGCGTACTCTAACCTCCCTCTCTATTCGTCCAGGTGAGAAGATTGGGAAAGGAAGCGCGTTCGGCCGTCTGGGGCCCGGTCACGCCAGCCACAGCGCGTTCGACCGCCTCGGAGGATGCCGTGCCGGCTCCAACCGCTACACAATCCCCGCCCGACGACTCGTCTTCGATCTCGGCGAGGAGGCCGGCAACCAATCGGCCCCAGCAGAGCGGATCGGGGGAGGCGGCGAGGAGAAGAATCGTCGCGCCGAGCCGGAGCAAGGTCCCGGGACCCGTGTCCCGCGACCACCGAGACCCGAGGCGGGTCTTCTGGACCTCTACAGCAAGGTGTCCGAGATGGAGAGAAAGCTGGCCGAGGCCCAGGCCCGACCGGAGCGGGTCGACTACTGCAAAGAGCCTTTGGCCCTGGAGGTCGAGCATGCGGTCATGCAGTACGAGATCCAACCCCTCCAAACCACCCTGTACGACGGGAAAACGGATCCCGAGATCCACCTCAGCCGCTTCCGTACATACATGTCTGGGAGAGGAGCCAGCGACGCCACGAGGTGCAGGCTTTTCCCCCTCACCCTCGGGGATGTGGCCCACAAATGGTTCGCGGGGATCTCCTCCCGCTCGATCCACTATTTCGACGACCTCGTCCAGCGTTTCGTGGCGCACTTCGCCTCCAAGGTGAACCGTCTCGAGCAGAGCCAGCGGCTGATCGGCATCCACCAAAGTATGGAGGAAGGCGACGAGCGTTACGTGGACCGAGTCGGGGACATCCTGCTCGGCGGAGGAGAGATCGGCGACGATCTCAAGCTGCACACGGCGATGAACGGGCTCCGGAAGAATTCCGAGCTTTTCAAACATCTGATGCTCAACTATCCACAGACCTACGAGGATTTCCGCGTGAAGTCCGCGGCACAGTGTTGGTATCAGCGCCTCATGCGCGGGACGGAAGCCCCCGGAGACACGAAACGGAAGGATCCCGCACCCGTGGAGGCGAGACCGGCTCACGTTCCCCGGAGAGGCCCTCCCAGGGCCCCGGAACGGGACCGTCCTGCCCCGAGTTACCGCGAGATGGAGGTCTGGCTGGTCGAGGTGATCGGGCAGGACACCATGGCCATGATGCACGCACTCCAGGCCATGGGGGACTCCTTGACCAAGCCCGAGCCCATGAGGATCTCGCCGGACAAGCTCGACAAGCGCCTATGGTGCACCTTCCACGAGCAGCATGGGCACCCCACCGGCCAGTGTCGTCAGCTGCTCAGGCAACTATGGAAGTTATTTGAGGAAGTGAAACTCTGGGCGCTCCTCGGCAGACCCGGGGACCGGGGGACCGGCCGGGTGGCCAACCCGGACAACGGAAGAAATGTGGTCGCGACCCCGGGCCGCGGAGGGCAGAACCACGGCCAGTCCCCGGGACACATCGGACAGATCTTGATGATTGGCGGGCTGCAGCCCGTCACAAGTGAGAGCAGAAGGAAGAGGCAACATGAGGTAGAGATCTGGAGGGTCTACCAAGAGACGAACCCCGCTCCCCCTCGTAGCATCGCGGAATGCGCCTTGATCACTTTCTCCCCGGAGGACCGCGAAGGGGTCGGCTACCCCAAGAGCGAGGCCTTGGTGATCACCACTGCCATTCTCGGAGTAGAAGTTGCGCGGCTTCTGGTCGATAACGGGGCCCACTGCAATATATTGTACAAGCAGGCCCTCGACCAGATGGACAACATGGCGCAATACATACTCCCCAGTAGCGTGAGACTGAAAGGCGTGGGGAAAGACGTGCTGATTCCCTACGGGACGGTGGTGCTACCTCTGGAATTGAGAGACGAGAAGAACCCCGAAATAAAGCTATTGAGGAACTTGACCTTCGTAATAGTCGATGAAGTTAGCGGATATAACGCACTTTTGGGGAGGCCCTTTCTAGAAGCTTTTGAAGCTGTGGCCTCCTCGTACTATTATTGTATCAAGTTCCCAGTCTCCTCCGGGGCCATCGCCACCGTCCGAGGAGACCAATTAATGGCAAAAAGATGTTTGTTGTACTCCTTGAGTGAAGAAACCAGTGAAATAAATACTCACGAGGGAGTAATCTCCGCGAACCCGGAACTCGGGATCAATCCCGAAACACCCGGGGCCCGGGATGAAAAATGTGAGAAAAACCTAGAAAAGTCTCTCGCAGCAATTACTAAGGAGGACCCAGATTCCGGATTAGAACATACCCCGGACGCGGCAACTGCAGAGCGGGCCTCGGACCCCGTCGCGGTTTCAGATCACGAACCCGGGTTGACATCACGAGACGATATAACCTCGGACCCGGGGCCGAGACCCTATCTGGATAAAGGACCGGCGATCAGACCCACTTCACGGAATACGGAACCCTGTGGTCAAACCCGGGACATCCATGACACGCTTCCGGGGACCCGAAACCGGGACAGCATAGGGGTGGAGGCTCTTGAGAAAACTGTCCCCCTCGAAGTCGGAAGCAACGATTTTCCGCGTCAGTTGCTCATCGGATCGTCAATGGCGCCCGCAACAAAGGACGAACTCGAGAAATTCCTCCGAGTCAACCTGCCTACATTTGCGTGGACAAGTGGGGAACTCGGTAGGGTTGACCCGGGACGCGCTTGCTGTTGGAGTTGTGTACTTAATGTCTAGATTTAAGTAACGGAAACTCACGATCCATTGCCACTAATCTATTTAATTAAATAAACAATTATTTGCATTTAATTATTTATAATTAAATATATGCAAATTATAGTCCTGGATTCTATACGTTGTAGATAGTATGGTGTGTCGGGCCCACACAGAAGATCATACTATCGGTTACTCGTATTTAATCGAACAGTTGCTCACGACCTAGATGGACACGGACCAATCCATCGGTATAGTCGTTGTGTGAGAGAGAAAATGATCTGTCTTGATTATTTTATCACACTTGTACACTTGGTGTATTGAGCGGATCGTTTGAGATTTATCGATTAGGATTGCCGGCGATAATCGATTTAAGTCTCAGTGTATTTTATTCTTAATCCCCGATACTATTGCGGGTGTGTATATTTAATATAAGTGACTTTGATTTTCCAAAGGAATTAACCGATTTAATTATTGGGTTAATTATCGGCTAAGTTGGGTCACTATATTTTATATATGGCATGCCGTGAATACTTGACGGGAAAGTGTATCCCGTAAGGGTTGATAATATCCCCGAGATGAGTTCATAAGGAATTATTATGTAAACCCTGCAGGTGAATTTGTTCCGCATAATAATTAAGAATGAATGGTACTAGTCTCGGATATAAGAGATGAATAAATTAATTAGCAATAAATTAATTTTATTCATGGATATTTATATCTTAAATACACGGAATAAATAATACTACCGGAGAAATATTATTTGATATAATATGGTTTAATATTGGGAGTGCAATTAATTTTATATAGTGGAAAATAGAATTAATTAATATTAATGGATTAATAGATTTGGGCTTGGGCTCAATTTAATCATTAATATTGGAAGCCCAATATTCCACCTCCTTAAGATCCCCTACGTAGCCTATAAAAGCACTACATGGTCTTCTCTATTCTCATAACTTGAAGATCACAATTCTAGAGAGAGAAAGGAGAGAAGGAGATCCATAGAGTTCGGAGGATCGTCGCCCACCCGACGTTCGAACGAGTGCAAGGAATACGTGGGAAGATCTCAAGGTCATCATAAGATCTCGTTTCTCCGCACAACGAATCGAAAGGTGATTTAAATATTTCCGCTATTTAATTCATGTATATTGAAATCAATTATCGAAAAACAAGATCCAAGATTAGAGGACGAACGCGTGGTGGCGATCGAGGATCGCCGGACCACGGCGATCGCCCCTAGGGTTTTCGCATGGGGCGAGAGGGTCGAACCCTCGGCTGGGCCGAGGGTATGCGATCGATCACTTGGATCGATCGCGGAGGGCGCGGGCTGGTGCCGTCCCTCCCCACCATGAAGGTGGAACCCCTCCAGGCGGCGGCGAGTCGCCGGACTTGCCGCGGGGGCTGCTGGGCAGCCCCACCCCAATCGATCGATCGATGCGATCGGTAATCGCATGGAGCCCCGCTCGCGGGGGCTCGTTTGGGGCAGCGGCGTGCCTTCGGGTGCGTCGTGTCCTCGGTCGTGCTCCGGCGCGTGCGGTGGTGTTCGCGTGATCTCCGGCGAAGGGTTTTTGATCGGGCTATGGTTTCCGCAATTTTAATAGCCCGGGATATCGAATTCCAACAATTGGTATCAGAGCGTACGGTTACGTTTTTTCGTTAATTGTTTCGATAATCGATTGTCGTTGTTTGTAGCCATAGATTAATTTAAATTGTTAAATTATTGTGCTATATTGTTCTACGTACTTGTTTTTCTCTCTTGTGTGAATCGTGTTTGTCGGAAAAATTAAATATTAAAAATCGAGGGTTTTTGGTAATCGAACCGGATCGACCGTGGGCTCGGTGCGGGCTGCCGGAAGGTGGCTGGAGGCACGGGCTGCGTGTGTTGCTCGACGTGAGCAGGGGCACGGCTGGGCGTGCCGGCGTAAGCCACCAGTGGTGGTGGTTCGCCGGCAGTCACGTTGACGGCAACACGGACGCGGAGTCGAGCACGGATCGCGGCTGCTGGTACGCCTAGGGCTTCGAGCGGGCTGTGCGGTAGCAGCTGGGCATGCGGGCTGGAGCGATGGCGTGACGGCGGTGGTTCGCGTGAAGGCGTGACGGCGTGAAGGCTAAGCTCGGCGATGATGTGCGGGCTGATCGTGCGGTGGGGCTTAGTCGCAGCGGGTCGATGGCATAGATAGTCAGAGGAGACGACGTGCCGGAGATCGACCAAGCCGCTGCGCCCCTCGCTGGAGAAGACGATCGAAATTTGCCCGCTGCTGTAATTAGCAAAGCATGTCGGGCGACATTGTTTTTCAAGTTGGCCGACAATGTGAAATGGCTATGCTGCATGTGGCTGAATGATTAAATTCATTCTTAATGCATGAGGTGCATATGCATGTCCGCATGCATGAAACTAAAGCCAAGGTTTCGATTGGTCCATGTTGGTTCGATTTTGGGTCGACCGGAAATTCGATTTTCGGTTCGTCCCGATAAATCCGATCTTTCCGGAAATAATTTAATCTTTCTAATTTTATTTAATTTAATTTTGAAATTAATTCAAATTCTATTTGGATTAGATTTCTTAATTATGGAATTAAATAATGGAATTAGATGGAGAGTTAAATTAGGAAAGAAAATCCTAGTTTCTCTAGATATCCTATACCTACTTGGATTAGAAGTCTTAAGAAGAATCAAAATTCGATTTTGATTAGGATTCTTGATATCTAATTTAAATAGGATTGAGAAATTATTAAAATATTGATTTTATTTAATTTAAGTATTTTATTTAAAATCATTGGATTAATTCAAAATTTATTTTGAATTGGAAAATCTTGGATTTTATTTAGAATAGAATTAAATATGGAAATCAATGGATTTTAATAATATTGGTTTTATTTGATTCAAGTATTTTATTTAAATCATTAGATTAATTCAAATTTATTTTGAATTGAAAAATCTTGGATTTTATTTAAAATAGAATTAAATATGGAAATCAATGGAATTGATTTTATTTAATTGGAGTATTTTATTTAAAATCATTAGATTGATTCAAATTTATTTTGAATTGGAATCTTGGATTTTATTTAAAATAAAATTAAATATGAAAACCAAAGAATTTTTCCGTCACTCGACAAAGTATTCAAGACTTAGAATGAAGACTCAAGACAAGCATGCAGGATTTCATCAAGGTACGAGTAGTCGAGAAATAATTTTACTTGAGGAATTATTTGATTATTTGTGTACGTACTTGCATGAAATGTATGTTTGTTATTATGCTTATGTATTTAATTATGCATTAGATAGCGTATCCCTTTGTTATAAAAAGCTAAGTGGGAGAGGGATTGGAAACAATGCCATGGTCTCCATTGTTGTTCTCTTGGTGACTTTTATGGACTTTTGAAGTTCGTATAGACAAGTCATTGGAGGAGAATTCTTGTAATTCCTTTTACGAGAAACATTGATTAAGTTTATCAAACAATGCCTAATTTGTCCTTCTGAAACTGATTTCAAGTCGACTCATTCTCACCCCGGGGAGTGGAATGGAGCCAAAGCCACTTGGTCATGTCGAGGACACAAATTAGAGACTTTCGTGTCATTTGATGACTAGATCGATTGTCTGCTCGGCTCCCTCATTTTATGAGAGATAGGGTTGTTCGCATGGTGAATCACTGGTAAGAAACTTCGAGTTTCACTTATGATTCTCCACGTCTTGATTTACAAGATCGAATGGATCAAGTAATTGGATTTCAATTATATAAATCTTTTGGTATAGTAAACGTCTACACGAACGTGGCTTGCTATACTGAATGGGATTTTAGAATAATTGATGTAGACAGTTATAGGGAATTATGAAGGGTTGCGAGTTGTCGTAAACGTCCACACGAACGTGGCTTGCGGTGACGTAACAATTCTAAACGATTCGCCTTAGTACTGAGTAATGGTTTACACTTAGATACGCGTTATAGTATTCCTCCCAACGAGGTTACGCTGTAAGTGATGTATGACCGAAGCAAATCTTATTGCTAAATCATTTGGGTGGGTAAACGTCCACACGAACGTGGCTTGCTTTACCTGATGGGATTTTAGATGTGATTAGTGGTTTAATGATATTATTTGAGGGAGATAATATCGGATATTAAATCAATTGTTTGTTGTTATATGTGCTCATAGATTAGGAAATGGCTTTGAACCCACTTTCTGTGATACTTAAGGATTTTAACTCACTGGTCCCTAAATGTAATGATTGGAATAGAGATCTAGACATTACCCAAACTGTTAAAGAGTGCAAGGTTGTACTCAGTGAGCTTTGTCCTCCCGAGCCTATTGACATAGGCGGCTAGACAAGAAGCGATGAGGATACTCATAAAGGCCAGTCACTTCGAGGAAACGCTTAAACACGTTTTTTTGAGATGATTGACCTTTTGGACGAGTTGAGACGGAAATCGCAAGCTCTTGTAGCCAATGCCAAAGGTTTCGAACCTAAGGGCAAGATCCGGGAAAAATGAAAAGCAAGCAAAGAAACCCAGTGGTCCTAAGCTACTTGGACCACGAGATGGGACGAGAAAGCCATGAGGCAAGAGTTCTCGATGCAAACAGTCTGGGTACTGGAAGTCTGATTATCCTCTCAAAGAAAGTACGAAATTTTCTTTAGTCGGTGGTATTATCTACCGGAACCTGGTGTGTAGATATGGAACCACTGACGGTATGTGCATTTTAAATGCAAGGGTTCCAGGAAACCCGACGACTTAGAAAAGAAGAAATCGTAGTCTACATGGGCAATGCTGTGGAGGAGGCAGCAGTTGCAGTGGAGGACATTTTATAGGATTTCATTTTGAGTTATTGCTTTTATGTACCTTTCATATTAGAAAGAACTTTGTTCTGGATTTCTAATGAATGGATATTTTATTTCTTTTAATCATTTGATGGTTATAAGAAGAAATAATGATATTATCTATTTTGGTACATTAGATAGCAATATATAAATGATGAATCCTGAGTCAACCACAATGCAACGAACCGTTTTATATAACTCGTTTTACTAATAAGAGATTTCCTTGTTAAATCAATTTTACTTGTGGATTCTTATGCTAAGTCATATTTATTCAAATAAGAAGTTCAAAGGTCGAAAATTGATTGTAAGATCAATTAAGTTGAAGGAGTGGACCTTCCGACCTAAGAATCTAATTTGGAAGATAATACGACTAAGCAATCGTTTATGGATATAAGATATAAGATCTGGACAAGTATTAGAATTGATTGACTCTGATGTATGATCAGAGCTTGGGATTGGATCCCAAGTGACTACACCATACAGTCCTCTGTAGAAATGGTGTGTCGGAAATAAGAAATGGAACTCTTATAGATATAGTAAAAGCTTGAGTTATACGGAACTACCTATGTTCTATGGATATGTCTTGGAAACAACGGCACATTCAAATGTGGTTGTAGAATATCCTAGAAGAACAAAAGATGTGTGTTCGATAGTACTATGAACCAGAAGGACGTTATAAGTTCTAACGCCCGGTTCTTAGAGGAAGACTATTAGATGAACCACAAGCCCAAAGTGACGTAATACTTTGAAATGAGAGAGAAGGATAATGACTGGGAAGCAGCCGAACCGAGTAGCGGTACACCACTAACTGCACCTACTGTTATTACTGTTTATACACCGGAATGCCGTTGTAGTGGGAGGTTGTGTGACAACCAGAGATATTCATAAGACTAGGTGAGTCTTCGGACTCTGGACCTAGCATACATGAAATCGATCCCTTGATCTACATGAAGGCAGTATTAGATCTAAATGTGCCTTCTTGGAAAGCAATAAGGATTATTGTTAAGAGGCGAGATCATTTAGAGTACAAGCTTAGTTGATCCATTTATGGATTATAACAAAGCTAGAGTTTGTGGAACTTGCGCATTGATGAGAAAGTCCGTTTGATGGATTCATCAAAAGGCATTGACGAATCGTGTGTATGGGAAACGTGATGGAAACAAGATGGTGTTTCTCGGAGGTTTTATGTAGATAGCATTTTATCATTGGTAACAATGTAAAGATGTTGTCAGACATAAAATGATGGTTGTCTAGAAAAATCGATATATGAGATAAAGAAGAAGTTAGAGCATGTTCTTAAGATCTAGGATCTCAAGAAAAGAATATTGTACTTCTCTAGATATCTTATGTTGGAGTTGTGTACTTAATGTCTAGATTTAAGTATCGGTAAACTCCCGGTCATAGCATTTAACCTATTTAATTAATAAACAATTATTTGCATTTAATTATTATTAATTAATTATGCAAAATATAGTCCTGGATTTTATACGTTGTAGTTAGTATGGTGTGCACGGGCACACAGAAGATCATACTATCGGTTACTCGTATTTAATCGAACAGTTGCTCACGACCTAGATGGACACGGACCAATCCATCGGTATAGTCGTTGTGTGAGAGAGAAAATAATTTATCTTAATTATTTTATCACACTTGTACACTTGGTGTATTGGGCGGATCAGCTTGAGATTTATTGATTAGGATTGCCTTGGATAATCAATTTAAATCTCGGAGTATTTTATTCTTAATCCCCGATATTATTGCGGGTGTGTATATTTAATACTAGAGACTTTGATTTTCCAAAGGAATTAACCGATTTTATTATTGGGTTAATTACCGGTAAAATTGGGTCGCTATATTTTATATATGACATGCCGTGAATACTTGACGGGAAAGTGTATCCCGGAAGGGTTGATAATATCCCCGAGATGAGTTCATAAGGAATTATTGTGTAAACCTCATGAGTGGATTCGTTCCGCACAATAATAAAGGATGAACGGTACTAGTCTCGGATATAAGAGATGAATATTATTTATTGAGCAACAAATAAATTTATTCATGGATATTTAAATCTTAAATACACGGAATAAATAATAATAATCGGAGAAATATTATTTGATATAATATAGATTAATATTGGGAGTGCAATTTTATTTATATAGTGGAAAATAAATAAAATTTAATATTGATAAGGATTAATGGATTTGGGTTGGACCCAATTTAATCTTCAATATTTAGAAGCCCAATATTTATTCTCCTTATGATCCCCTACGTAGCCTATATAAGCACTACATGGTCTTCACTTTTCACAACCTAAGTTACGCCAATCATAAAGTCTTGGAGAGTGAAGGAGATCCATAGGAATCCGATAGATCGTCGCCCACACGACGTTCGGACGAAGTGCGAGGAATACGTAGGAAGATCGCAAGGTCGTCAACCGAATTCGTTTCTCCGTACAACGAATCGAGGTAATAATCGAGAACCCCCTTCTATGATTATTTGCGTTGAATAATTGTGATGTATACATGAACGCACGATCCGGGAAAACGACGAACCTCGGGGACGGGGATTCGAGATCCCCGGCGAGGATCGAGAAGGGCGGATGAACCCTAGGGTTCGACCGCCGAGGACGCGCGACGAGAGGGGAGCCCCGGCTGGACGCCGGGGCACACGATCGAACCTAGGGTTCGATCGTCGGGGATCCGCCGTGGGCTGGTGCCACGGCGGGAGGATCCGCCGGCCCCCTCGTCGGAGGCGCGTGGCGCGAGGAGCCCTCGGCTGGAGCCGAGGGGTGCGATCGATCCTCGGATCGATCGCGGGTAAGCTGCGGGGTCACCCGCAGCGACCCCGTACGTGCTGCGGGTTCGCCCGCAGCGGACGCGTGCGGGGCTCGACCCTCGCGGGCAGCGAGTCATCGCGACTCGCTGCGGTCTGCTACGAGCAGCCCACGGGGATGCCTCGCGCATCCCCAGCGATTGTCCGAGGACGATCGCGAGCCCCTCGCGGGGGCTCGGCTGGGCGCACGCAGCCTTCGGGCCTCGCTGGGCGTTCGGTCGGGCCCCGGCTCGTGAGGTGGTTCGCGTTCGTGGATCCGACTCGTGGGGGACTTCGGCTGGGGGCGGGCTGCGTGTCTTCGGGCGCGTAGTCTCCAAAGGTCGGACTCCTGCGGATGAGTCGGGGATCCAATCTCCGGCGATCTAGGGTTTTGATCGGGTTATCGGTTCCGCAATTTTTGATAGCCCGGGACATCGAATCCCAACACCGGGAACGCGGCCGCCAGGGGGAGACGCGTGGATCACGCCTCCCGCGTCTACAATGGCGGGACCATGAGGAATCTCGGGGAGTGGCCCCGAGTCCCGGGATCCCGCCGCTTCCTGCGATGGCAGCGGCGAGGACTGGGGGTCTCGGCGAACCCGGGGGGCGGACCGAGCCGGGATCGCAGGCGGCGGTGCGGCGACCGAACCACGGGTCCTCGCTCTAAGGGCAGGCCTGCGAGGCGGCGGCACAAAAGATGGCAATTTCCGGTCAGGGACTCCTGGGCACTTGGACATCTTGTCGCAGGGGCGATCTTCGAAAACTCGAGTAAACGGGGCTGCAACACGACCGTCAACTCCATTAGCGCACGAAAGGATAACAACCCGTCAATCTAGTTGGAAACAAGAACAGGGCAATATTACCTGGGTACGGGTTGAACAGATGCCTGGGGGGACAGATCAGGCGAGCGGCGTCCCGGGACTCCTCAGTGCACAAATGGTCGGCCCGACGGCGTCTCGACGGTAGGTCGGCGGCGAACTTCAGAGCGACCTGGTAATCCCAATTCAGTGGTCCCTCTCGACGAGTGCTCACGCTTGTGAAATCAATAGGAAGAGTTAAAATCAGTACGGCAGGGAAAACATAGAAACAATTCGAATCTTACTGGCAATTTTGTCATGATAACGGGTGGGGACGTCGATCTCCCCGCTGGGGGTCTGGGTCCGCCATGCCCCGGAGACATGTACCCACTGCGCCCAGGGGAAGTCCACCTTGGACACTTTCACATCCACTGAGGGGATCCCGAGGCGCCCCTTGACGGTATAATCACCATGCCCCCCCCCCCCTCGAATCGGGCAATCGTGAATGAACGTCGGATCTCTGAGTCGGTAAGGGTCCGGTATAGGCCGACGTTGCCCAGCATCGAGAGCACCCCGACGAGTTGCGACCAACCGTTGGGATGAATCTGGTGTGGGGCCACCTCCCAAAATCGGAGAGCGGCGCTAACATTGGGATGCAGGGGGAACCGGAGCCCAAATTCCAGCGCCTCCGTCCCGATCGCCACCATCCCCAGAGGCGGGCAGCAAGCCGATTCCCCGGCCCGAGGTATGTAGACGTGGACGTCATTGGGGATCCGCCATTTCTCCCTATTTATCATGACGGGAGTCACAATGCTCGCCCGGCCGTGGGCTTCCCATGCGGGGGTACTACAAACGCGCGGCGAACGGGCAGGGGGCCGTGACGGCGCGCCAGGATAGGGATTCTCGCGGAAGTAAGAGTCCCAAAGAAACACAGCAGGCGGAGGATATTCCCCGTCCATCAACGCATCGAACTGTTGGAATAGGATGTTCATATCCGGCTCCGTGTCCGACGAGGACCTGCCTTGACCTTCTCCTCCCGCCGCATCTTCGGATGAGGAATCCGACAACATGATTTCTTTCCCCCGGGACGACGACATCAGAACCTGTAAAAAAGGAAATAAGAGGAAGATAACGAAAGGTTTACCTTGAGAAGAACTCTGAATGGCTTGGGGGCGAGAATCCGGAAATTTCTAGGGTTAGTCAAGCGGAATCAGAGAGGCGAAAAAGAAACCGACGCGGATTTTGGGGTTTCTTATAGAGGGAAGCTGCACCGAAAAGGGGATAAGCGGGAACGGTTTTTGATAAAAGTACTCGAGTACTCTCAAAGCCCAACACGCAAAAGAGGGGGCCCAAACAAATACGGACCGTTCACAGTTAACTTAGGCCCGCGTACCGGGACACGGGACTGATTCCAGAGGTTTGCGCCCCGGGACCCGTATCACGGGGGGAGTACCCGTACGGGGTGATCCGTCTCGATGAGTACGGCGTCTCTTCGGAAACTGCCTGCCAGCTCGCAGACATTTCCCGCCGCGAAATACGGATTGCTCCAGGGAAGCGACCCGCGATCCCGCTAATCGCGCGCGCCGCGTTCCCGGCGGCGGAAGGGCGTAGCCGAGCAGAAGGGCATACCGTTTTGTGCCGCAAAGGTATTAAAGTCGATCAGAGAGAGATTGGCGGCAGAAAGACTAGAAAGATAAACATAACTTCATGAAAACAAATCTCCAGCTGGGGGAGAACCCATTACATCAAAAGATCAAGCCTAGAGTTTACAAAGAGAGAAAAAAGAGACAGAGAAGGCCGCGTGGATCAGGCGCTAGAGGACTCGGGGCTCTCCGAGGCTCGATCCGGCCAAGACCTTCTGTTCCATTGGCTATCGAAGACAGAGATGGAGAACCCAGACCCCGGATTCCACACCAAGTGAATGTGCCATCCCTTCCGGAGCCCGGTATGCTGAACGAATCTGATCCAGCCCTGACCCCCGAGAGCTATCTGCCGGCGCAGGCGGGTCTTGGAGACCGTCCACACCTGGCCTCTGTCGTCGGTCAGCGTAATCTCAGGGCCCAGTAAACCCTCCAACGGCCGAACGAATGCCATCGGGAGGGGGAAATTGCCGTAGTTCCATCTACCTTTGAATTTCCGAGACAAGCGTCGCCACCCCGAAGGGGACGAGAGGACTTCTGGCCTCATTGGGAAATGTTTGCCTGATGAAAAAGGCGCAAAACTGAAGTTTTCCCCAAAATTGCCTGAGCACCTAGCCTTTATAGGGGCGGGAAGGTGCGCTTAGTGGGGCAAAATTAGGCGGGAATAATCCCGCCACTTATTCATGATATGATTGTGTAAAATTAAAAACCAGGGGCGGCACCCACCGGCCCGAGGGGTGGGATCGGGCTGCAGAGAGACCTCGCGCCCCGAGAAAAAATCGCTCTACTCGCGGTACCCAATCCTGCGAAAGACCCTTTGTCTCTCCCAGGGGTTGTCCGATAGGGAGATTCTACCCTGGTGCAAGGCTGAGATACGACCGATCAGATATTCCCAACGGACGGAGACATCCCCGAAAGAAGGACCTCCGGCGATCTCTCCGGGGGCCAATGTTGGGGGAGTAAAAACCAGATACGAAAACGTGTTTCAAGACGGGACGCGTGGGCAAGGGCCCACCCGGGGCTGACCATGCGGAGAGAAGCGCGGGACCCAAGCACGGCTCGCGGCTCGGATCACGCGGCACGCGGGCAAGGACCTTCCCCAAGCATGCCAGGTGGGAAAGCGACGATGGGGACGCATCGCGCCTTGGGTCACGGGTCACGGATCCCATGGGCGAATCGCGCAGGAAGGGAACTCGGGGCATGTCCGCGATACGGGTCACGGGTCAGTCAAGGCGAGCCTCGGGAGGAAATGATGCGAGATATACGCGCGTCCCGGGGCTCGGATCACGATGTCATCACACGAGCCGAGCGGGGGTACTGGCCCCGGGTCAAGCCCTCGATCCGCCTTCACGGGCCCGTCACGCGTTCCGTGCGTAAAGACGACGAAAATCCAGCCAGCGGCCCGGGTCACGCGACCAGTATCTGAGGGAGGGCTCATCCCAGGAAGAACGGAGACATCGCCCACGTGAGCCCACATGCATCGTCTACATTCCGAGTCACGGGCCCCGGGTTGTTACTAGCTTCATTTAATGATATAGACGTAGTACGTGGTCTAAATGTAATCATTCCATAAATTCCCTATAAATAGGGGGCTTATCCCTTCAGATTAAAGGGCGGCACTAATTAGTGAATATACTTGATATTAAAAGAGTGGATAATAGAAATCCTTCAGAAGAAGCTTCAAAGCTCAAAACCTCTGTTCTTTTCCAGATCTAGTCCAACCCCTACTCCAGAATATAAATTTACATGTATTAGTATCGTTTCAAACCCTCTATACACAGCCCAGCCCCGTATTATACTACCCGACTAAAACGTGCTAAAACATAAGTTATAGTAGTTGTTTAATTACTATACCTGAAAGGAATTAAAAACGATTGATGATGGCAAATGTTGAAAAGCTGTTGTAGCACAGTGAAATCAACAGGCTATCACGGTCTATTTTCTTTGGAAAGCAATCAAGGAATCTTGGAAAAATGAATAAGGTTCAAATGATTCTTCACCTGGAAAAATCACATTTTTAGATGATGATTCTAACACAAACACCTATAAAAATCGAAATAACAAAAAGACAATTAAACAACAAAAAAACCTGTTCCAGAGGCAATAGAAAGTTGTACCAATAGTATGATTAAAACATGTGTAATTTATAAAATAAACAGGAATATAGTAAAAAATACATACCTCAAACCTGCAAAATAAAAATTATTAAGAACAGACAGAAAATATACAAATAAAAATGAAGGCATACTACCTCACGACCTCAAATTTCATTGTGGAAACGAACTTCGAGAACAGGAAGTTGAATCGCCTATCGAAGATTATCCAGTCGGAGAAATCGATCATAAAGATTGGAAAATTCAAAAAAAAAAAAAAACACGCATATTCATATATACCTCGCGGCCTCAAATTCGCAATGGAAGCGTCCTTCGAGAAAAGGAAATTAAAAAGCTTCTTGACGAATATCCACTCGGAGAAATCGCACACAAAAATATGAAAAATCTACAAAAAGAAAACATGAATATTCATATATACCTCACGACCTCAAACTCGAGATGCAAGCGTCCTTCGAGAAAAGGAAATTCAAAAGCTTCTTGACGATTATGCAATCGCAGAAATCGCACAGAAAGATCGGAAAAGTCTGAAAAAATATAACATGCATATTCATATATACCTCACGACATCAAACATCTGCAAAACAAAAAAATACAAAATAAATAAATTAATTCAACTATTATAAAGAGATACTTACCTTTAGAGCGGTAAACAAATCAAACAAAAAACTTGGTATAACAATAAATAAAAACATACAATGCATCTGCAAATTAAAAAAATAAACAATCAAATTAGAAATTAAGAAAAAACATTAAAATAATTGCAGAAGAAATTAATAAACGCAAGAAACTTTGACATCTGCAAAACAAAAAAAAACAAAAAAAATAAATTCTTATATAATTAGAAATAAAAAAAACATTAAAATAATTGCAAAAGAAATTAACACTGGGCAAAATAAAATAAAAATATCAATTAAGATAGCTTTAAGACATTAGAATGATTTATGAAGAACAATAAAATAATTAAAAACAATTAACAAATTAAAAAAATGCATATAAAGTTCATAAAGACAGAAACTTACAGTGCAAACCTAAAAATAACAATACCATATAATAAAATAATTAAATACATTACAACAAAAGAAAACAAATTAAAAAAAATACATATGAAGTTCAGAGAGAAACTTACATTGAGAGTGCAAACAAATAAAAAAAACAGTGATCATAAAATTATACAATAAATTAATTCAAAGAAATACGATTATAAAGAGAGATACTTACCTTTAAAGCTGTGAAGAAATAAAACAAAAAATTTTGTTGTAAATGAAATTATAATAGAACAACAATAAATAAAAACTACAAATAAAAAAAACAGTGATCATTAAATTGGCAAGAAACTATTATTAGCTTATTACACTACAAACCTAGAAAAATAGCAAGACCATATAAAGTTGTTAGAATTATTTATAATAAAGAACAATAAAATAATTAAATACATTACAACAAAGAAAAAAAATTAAAAAAATACATATAAAGTTCATAAAGACAGAAACTGACATTCAGAGCTGCAAACAAATAAAAAAAATTGTGATCATAAAATTATACAATAAATTAATTCAAAGAAATACGATTATAAAGAGATACTTAAAGTGAACAAATCAAACAAAAAAAGTTGGTTGTAAATGAAATTATAATAGAATATAGAGAACAATAAATAAAAACTTACCATGCATCTACAAACCAAAAAAATAAACAATCAAATTAGAAATTAAAAAAAAAACATTAAAATAATGACAGAAGAAATTAATAAAGAGATACTAACTTGACATCTGCAAAACAAAAAAAACAAAAAAATAAATTAATAACGACTATAAAGAGATACTTACCTTTAGAGCTGTGAACAAATCAAATTATCTGCAAACCAAAAAAATAAACAATCAAATTAGAAATTAAGAAAAAACATTAAAATAATTGCAGAAGAAATTAATAAATGCAAGATACTAACTAATAAAGAGATACTAACTTGACATCTGCAAAACAAAAAAAAACAAAAAAATAAATTAATAACGATTATAAAGAGATACTTACCTTTAGAGCTGTGAACAAATCAAATTATCTGCAAACCAAAAAAATAAACAATCAAATTAGAAATTAAGAAAAAACATTAAAATAATTGCAGAAGAAATTAATAAATGCAGATACTAACGTTGACATCTGCAAAACAAAAAAAATTCTCATATAATTAAAAATTAAAAAAAAAATTAAAATAATTGCAAAAGAAATTAACACAATTAAATAAACGCGAGACTTGGAATCTGCAAAATAAAAAAAAATCATCAGCTTTAAAAATATTGAATTGCAGAGAAAAAAAAGCTTTAATAACGCATCTGCAAAATAAAAAAAAAAATCATCAAAAAATATTGAATTACAGAAAAAAGATTTAATAATATTGAGAAAAAAAGCTTTAATAACGCATGCAAAATAAAAAAAAATCATCAAAAAATATTGAATTACAGAAAAAAGATTTAATAATATTGGATTGCAGAGAAAAAAATTAATAACTCACGAATGAAATTTTAATGATGATGAAAAGGATTTTAAATAGAATTAATTCAGTTTAATATGGAAAAAAATGTGGGGAAAAAATTGGGGGCTTGGAAGAGTTTTTCCGCATCAGATTTGAGGGAGCGAAATTTGCAGAAAAAAAAACACGAAATATGCATACCTCAATTGGAATAGGAGGAAGGCGAGCGGCGGAGTAGTCGGAATTAGGGATGGAAGAGTCTTTCGATCGATTGTCAAGATCTGAAAAATATGAAAAAAGAAAACATGCAAATTCATATATATACCTAACGACCTCGAATTCGCGATGGAAGCCTCCTCGGAGAACAGGGAATTCGATCGCTTGGATGAACAGATCGGGGAACAAATCGGGGGTTTGGATGAGTTTCTTCGCATCTGATTGGAGGGAGCGAAATTTGCAGAAAAAAAAAAAGAAATATGCATACCTCAATCTGAATACGAAGAAGAAGATCGGAGGAGTAGTCGGAGTGCGGCGGAGAGCAATCGGTCTGCACATGATGATCGAGGATGGGGCTGGAAGACGACGATGAAGGGAGAGAGAGAGAGAAAAAAAAAATTATGTATCGGAAATATGAAAAGAATTTTGAGGGGAGACTTTTTATTGCAGCGGTGAAAAAGGTGAAGAGAAGACAGCTGTTTTGTACTGTTTGTGCATTGCGTTACGCAAAAGCCATAAAAATTGATATTTAATATTGAAGTTAATACTTTTTGAAGAATAAAAAATTAATAAAAGTTGTAGTGTGAACGTATCCTTGGTATGCCATTGGTCACCTTGGGAGGCTGCGCTTCTCGTTTTATATATGTACTAGTGACATGCCCGTGCGATGCACGGGGAGTCTCATTCGACAATCGCGTATTCGTAAATTGCTATTTCTACACAATGTTCGACGAAGAATGATTTATAAACTTATTGACTAAAAAAGTTTGATACGCAAATCAATCAATGGTCACAAATTTTGAAAGACTTGTTTGTACACTACAAATTTTGAAAGACCTTTTTGTACACTACATTGACGGTTCTATTTGTGAGTTTCCTGCTCTCGTCGCAGAGTAAGAGCTTCAAGCCGGATTTGTTGGTCACTCTCGAAACAGCAACATACAACTGACCGTGTGTGAATACAGGCTTCTTCAAAAATATACCAACATTAGACAGAGACTAACCTTGACTCTTATTTATCTACATGGCATACGAAAATACTCAGATGACTCATCGGTCGACTTCAAAATGGATTCATGCGATTTTTTATAGCCTGAAAACTATTCATCGTCGGAGGAATCATCGATCAACTTTTTAATGGATTCAAAATGACTACGGATTACTCTTTCCTCGTGCACCCGAAATAATACAGAATAAACGTTTCCCATACCAACAATGTACTCTGAAGGACTTCTTAAAAGATTGTCTCGATCAACTCTGACATTTAATATAACCTCGTTTTCCATAAGAGAGCATACAACCGCATTGGTTACTTTGTTTATACTTTCAATCTCGGAAGTCAAATTAAGGATGCATGACTTCTCCTTTTATACACAAATACATAACAATATTAATTAAATAAAATCGTAGAAATATAGTTATAATTATGCAGAAAACAAAATACACGGTGTCGAATTAAATACCGATATAATTGAACGAATAAGTTCAGCTGCTGATTTCTGAATTAGGTCAACTGCAAGGTCCTTCATCAAGACATAATAAATGAAATCCTTGTTGTAATAAACTTGGTGATGGATTTTAACTTTGGAGGGACGAATAATATTTCGTTGACACGAAGAACACCCCGAACTACAATAGCTGACGAACTGTGATTGATGGCAAGTAAGACATTTTGCACGACACAAACTCAATTGAGAAATAATGTTATTGTCCATGACAATTATCCAATTCTTTATAATCTGCAATTAAACATAAGATTATTCATAAAAGTCTCGAAATATTCACACAGAAACACATGCATTATAAGAAGACTTGAACATACCTCTTGAGAAAAGGCATAACATAACGAAGACATGGATACTTACGAATTATCAATGAGTTGGAAAAAAAATGAAGTCAGTCCAAAATATTTATAAAAGGTATGAATAAAATTAGGGTTAGGGGGAGATCGATTAGAATGAACCGGTTATACACTCAAAGAATCGCATCGCTTAAATTAAGAAGATACTGTATTTATTTAAATCATGATTTAATATTATTATATTACGTAAATATATCTACAATAGGATAAAATCAAAGTAATAATATTGTTGCGAAAAATCTGGTACAATATTGTTAAAAAAATCAACCATTTTTTTAAAATAACAACTATTTTAGGAAAATTTAAATAAATTTAAGAAAATATATCCGCATTAGTTTTTCGTATATTGTAATTAATGAATAAAATGTTTATGGATTCTACAAAGTTTTGATAGACCATTAAAACAACGAAAAATGAACGACATGTGTTGCATTGTTTTCGCGGATACATTGAGTTGATTACAAAATTTTGACAGATAACGAAAACAATGGTTACAAATTTTGAAACACCTCTTTGTACACTACATTGATCGTTTTGTTTGTGATTTTACCACTCTCGTCGCAGAGTAAGAGCTTCAAGCCGGATCTGTTTGTCACTCTCGATATAGCAACATAAGAATCGTGATTGATTTATATATTACTTGATATTATAAACTTTTGAAAAATTGTTTTGATTTATTATACTCAATAATTGAGTAACAATTAACAGTTTTTAGGACGGGACACGATTATTCAAATCCCACCCCGTTCCGTCTTGATAATTTATTTTAAAGACGAGACGGGATTCTCCAAATCACATCTCGTCTCGTCTCGTCTCATCCCGCCTCGTCTCGTCTCGTCCCGTCCCTTCCCGCCATCATCTCATCTCGTCCCGTCCCCTCCCGTCTCGTCCTGTCTTATTCCCGCTCTCTTAGCTAGTGGTAGGCACTTTGTCCCGGAATGCTAAATTCGTCGAATCTCATCCCGAAAGTTAGCAGGATAAGACATAATTAATTTAAAAAATGACAATTCATCACGTTTTAATTTTCTCATAACGGGACGGGGTCGCTTTATCCAATTGTATCTCGTCTCGTCCCGCTAATTTATTTAATATAATATTTTTCCACACAAATTAATAAAAATATCAAAATATAAATCATATTCCCAATTAAATTTATTACTTAATTAATATATTTTAACAATATCATAATAATTTATATAATTTATAAAAATGTCATTTAAATTGAATAAAATTAGTATTATTCAACTTCTTTTATAATGTACGTGTGAAATTAGAATTTTATTCATATATAGGAAAGTGTAAAGTGACTAATTATTATTTATTATTTGAAAATAAATGATTTAATGTTCATTTATATATTTTTCATGAAAAAAAATTGTTTTATTTTTATTTTATTTGGATATTTATTGTTTTACTACTCGATAATATTATTCATTTTATCTCATTTTTTAATTCTATACAGTATTTTTATTTTTTTATTTAAAATCGCACGGGATGTCCAAATCTCGACCCAAACCCAAACTGGATTGGGATATGAGAGACAAAATTTTAAAATTCGAATCTTGTCCCGTCCCTATAATTTATTTTCAGGACGTGACAGAATTCCCCGAATCCCACCCCGTCTCGTCCCCTCCCGTCCTGTTTCGTCCCGTTCCGTTCCGTCCTGTTTCGTCCCGTTCCATTCCGTCTCGTCCCGCCTCGTTCCATCCCGTCCCGTCTCGACTTGTCCCATCCCGTCTCGTCTCGTCCCATCTCATTCCATCCCGTCCCGTTTTATTAACACCCTACTCATCGCAGAGTAAGAAATTTTACCCGACTCTTTTGGTCACTCTCAAAACAGCGACATATAATTGTATGTGTGTAAATGCCGACCTCTTCAAAATATATACAAACGTTGAACAAAAACTGACCTTGACATTTATTAATCGTCATTGCATATGATATCATGTCTGGAAATTGTCTTCGTTGAAAAGCGAATGGAAAACAAAGTTTATGGATTGCATATTAAGTGTTTATGGATTATACGAAGTTTTGATAGGTAACGAAAACAAAGAATTAATCAGGAGAGCATGTGTTGCATGGATCCAATTAATGAGTTGATTGCACAGTTTTGATAGATAACGAAAACAATGTTTCTGCTTTTATTTAAACACCTCTTTGTACGCTACATTGATCTTCCTGTTTGTGAGTTTACCGCTATCGTCGCAGAGCAAGATGTCACGCCCTAATTTCCTTGGGTCTCAAGGAACCTTGAACGCGCGGCAAACACACGAAATACCCTTGTTGGGTTCGAGTGTCTTCAGCCAAAACCAATAAAACGTGCCTAAGAGTAACTCGAATTTCTGGGAGGAAAAAGAGTTGAGAATTATGCGAGAATAAAGGGAAAGGTATTTTTGGGAGAGAACTTTTATTACTCACGAAAATTCTCAAAGAAAAGCTGAATACAAATCATAAGGGTGAAGCCCTTTATATAGTACTCCAATACTAGTCCTAATCGAAAAAGGAAAAAGGAAAATCCTAATAGAAAAAGGAAACAAGAATAGGAGAAGGATTCTAGAAGGATCCTACTCCAAAAAGGAAACAAAATCCGCGGTCCCCATCATATACGTGCTTGGGCCTGTTCGTGGGCTTGTGGGCTGCTTGACCCAACTGACTGCTACGGGCTGCTACGGGCTCTTCAGGGTTCGCTACGGGTTTCCCCAGCATTGCTGTGAGAAGCCCCAGTAACTTCCTTTACTTGATTCTCTGTGGAACCTCCACTAGAAATGCTGCCTTTCGGCCAGGGCGTTACATTCTCCCCCACTTGAATCGGAGACGCCCTCGTCGCCGTGTACTCTTGAAGTGTCTTGGAGAACTGCCAGAGATCATCCTCATATTCCCATGATGATTCTGAAGTGGGGAACCCTTTCCATCGAACAAGAAACATCGTGCGTCTGGGAACACCATGACGTTTGTCCACTTTAGTATCGAGCACCTCTTCGACTTCCCTCTCAAAAGACGTTACTGCAATAGGGGGTGCTCTACTAGACTCACCGCGCTCTAAGTATTCCGTTTCTCCGTGATATGGTTTAAGCATACTTACATGGAATACTGGATGAATCTTCATAGTTGGAGGCAGAGTAACGCGGTAAGCAACCTTACCAACCTTCGCCTCGACGTGAAATGGCCCTTCGTATCTACGTATCAAGCCCCTATGTAACTGCCGAAAAGCCTTGTATTGTTGTGGTAACAACTTTACAAGTACTTGGTCTCCTACGGCGAACTCTAACTCACGCCTCTTTGTATCTGCCCATTTTCGCATCCTCGATTGCGCCTTTGCTAAACATGCCTTAGCAACATCAGCCCCTTAGCCATGTTGACCGCACCTGGGCTCTTCTCCATCGGAATTGAGGCTGCGATTGGTGATTCGGGTTGCTGCCCTGTAGCTAATTCAAAGGCACTCTTGCCGGTAGACTCGTTGCGTTGGAGATTGTACGAAAATTGTGCCCCATCTAACAATTTCGCCCAATCTCTTTGGTTAGCACTTACGAAGTGCCGTAAATAGCACTCGACCAGTGCATTAGCGCGCTCCGTCTGCCCATCAGTTTGTGGATGGAAACTTGTAGAAAAGTTAAGTTGAGTTCCTAACAACTTAAATAATCCAGTCCACAACTTTTCGGTAAATCGCGGGTCTCGATCACTAACTATACTCCGAGGTAGACCCCAATATTTGACGACACCTTTGAAAAAGGCCTGTGCCGTTTCTTCTGCCGTACAGTCCTTTGAACAAGGTATAAATGTGCCATACTTCGAAAATCGATCCACAACCACAAGGATCGAGCCGAATCCGGCGGACTTTGGGAGAGCGCTGATAAAGTCCAAAGAAACTGATTCCCACGGCTTTGAGGGAACTGGTAAGGGTTCTAATAACCCGGCAGGAAGTTGGTTTAAGTGTTTGTCCTGTTGACACACAAGGCACGTCCTCACGTACGCCTCAACCTCGTCGCGCATCCCTGGCCAAAAACATGAGCGTTCGAGAAGTGCTAGAGTACGACGCTGACCAGGATGCCCGGCCCACACCGTGTCGTGGCATTCCTTGATAAAATCGCGTCGTAAGTCCACTACCTTTGGCACGTATACTCGTCTTCCCTTCATGAACAACAGGCCGTCTTCTAACCAGAAACGTCTTGTTTTCCCTTGGGACACTAGGTTCATCATAGTTATGGCGAAGGGATCAGATGTTAAACTATCCCGAACTCGACCCATAAGAGCTCCTTGGGCCTCGCTGATTGCAGCCAACTCACTTTGACGGCTTAAGGCATCTGCGACCACGTTGACTTTGCCCGGTTTGTACTCCAAGTCGTAGTTGAACTCTGCTAAAAAATCCTGCCATCGTGCTTGCTTCGCTGATAATTTTGGTTGAGTTTGGAAGTAGGTTGTCGCGATGTTATCCGTCTTGATCACGAAGTGAGAACCTAATAAGTAGTGTCTCCAAGTACGAAGACAATGAATCACCGCTGTCATCTCTTTCTCTTGGACAGTATATCGTCGTTCGGCATCGTTCAATTTCCGTGACTCAAAGGCCACGGGATGACGCCCTTGCATCAGTACTCCACCAATGGCAAAGTCCGAAGCATCTGTTTGTACTTCGAAGGGCTCAGCAAAGTTGGGTAACGCCAACACTGGTTCTCGACAAATTGCGTCTTTCAACCCTTGGAAAGCAATCTCGCACCTTTCAGACCAGTCCCAGGGGCGTCCTTTCTTCAATGTATCTGTTAGGGGTGCGGCTATCTTCGAATAACCTTCAATGAACCTTCGATAGTAGTTTACTAATCCAAGAAAAGAACGAACGTCACCTACTTTTCTGGGAGTTGCCCACTCTTTGATGGCACGAATCTTCGAGTCGTCCATCATGATCTTTCCTTGACCAATGACATGTCCCAGAAAATGCACTGAGTTTCGGGCAAACTCGCACTTTGACTCTTTGACGTACAGCTTAGCCTCTCGTAAGGCTGAGAACACCATGTTGAGATGAACGGCGTGTTCTTCCAACGTTTTACTGTAAATTACTATGTCGTCGAGGTATACTACCACAAATTGGTCGAGGAAAGGCTGTAATACTCGGTTCATCAGGGTGCAGAAAGTTGCTGGTGCGTTGGTTAACCCGAAAGGCATAACTAACCAATCATAGGAACCGTACCTAGTGATGCACGTTGTCTTGACTTCGTCGCCCTCTGCGACTCGCACTTGATAGTAGCCTTTTTGTAAGTCCATCTTGGTGTATATCCTCGCCTCGCCCAACCGGTCAAACAAGTCAGCTATCAAAGGTATCGGGTATCGATTCTTGATAGTGATCTTGTTAAGGGCTCGATAGTCCACGCACATCCGCAGCGTCCCGTCACTCTTCTTCTGGAACAAGACTGGTGCCCCAAAAGGCGATTTGGATGGCTGAATACGTCCAGTCTCCAGCAACTCGGTGAGTTGTTTACGTAACTCTTCTAACTCTGGGGGGGCCATACGATACGGCGCTTTGGCTGGTGGCTTTGCCCCAGGTTCCAACTCGATAACGTGATCTACCTCCCTCCGGGGCGGTAGTTCTAAGGGTAGCTGGGCCGGCATCATGTCTCGATTCATGTTAAGGACATTCACGATTACCTTGGGAATTATTGGAGTCGAGTCGATGTGACTATCGTCTTTTAGAACGGCGATGTATGTCTCGTCTCCTCTTCTCGCGCCTTTGGCAATCTGAATAGCCGAAAGTTGGTTAGCCTTGATGTTGCCCTCGGTTTTCCCGACTCCAGTAACTACGCATGGGGACCCCTTTTCCATGATGCACACCGCATTGTTTGCGGGTAAAACTACTGCGGACACGAGTTTTAGAAAGTCCATGCCTAGTACCACCTTGAAGTCATCCATGGGAGCTACGGAGAAATCCACTAGGCCTGTCCACGTCCCTAGAGTAACTTGAACCCCTCGAGCTACCCCGGTTAGGGACTGCGCCTTGGAATTTACGGTTTTAATAGTGCCTCCTCCTTGAGTCCACTTTAAACCGAGCCTAGTACCTTCGTCTACTGTGATGAAGTTATGGGTTGCCCCCGTATCGACTAGCGCCAGTGTCGGACCTCCATGTATGAGAGCTTCGACAAACATCAGTCCCTTGCTAGGTGTCGTTGGTTTGGGAACCACTTTAAGGGCGTTGAGCAATTGCATCGTCCCTACGTTGCGTTGCTCCGAGGAATCCTCTTCCTCGTCGTTCAGCATTGCCGTTAGTTTCCCGAACTTAGGACAATCGCGCATCCAATGAGGTCCTTTTCATAGATGACAGCCATCACGAGGAGGTCCAGTGCGGGTGGCTTGCCTCTCTTGATAAGTCTTCACCCCAGAAGACTTATGTAGTGTCGACGTCTTATCGTTAGTAGATGGCTGCGGTTTCGCCTGGGTTGTTTTGTTCGGAGTCGTCTTCTTTGTGTTGTCTGACTTTGGTTGATACTCAAATAGTGATTCGGCAATGGCTATGGCCTCGTCCAGCGTCTTGACGTTGTGTCGTTTTACTTCCTGTTGTGGCCACCTCTGTAGTCCATCTATAAAAGTAAAGAGGATGTACTCTGCTGGAAGCTCGGGAATCATCAATAATATATTAGAAAAATTCGTGACATAGTCTCGAATAGACCCGGTTTGTCGAATTTCTCGGAACTGTTTTTGAGCTTCGAAAATCACGTTTTCTGGGTAGAATTGTCGCTTTAATAGTCGTACGAACTCCTCGTAGGTATCTATAACGCACTCCTTGCGTTCGATGTCTCCCAGTTTACGCCTCCACCAAATACTGGCCGTCTCCACTAGTTGATCCGAGGCCACGCGGATCTTGGTTGCCTCGTCGGTAATTTGAGCTCCTTCAAAGTACCGTGTCATCCTCCAGAGATAGTCATCAAGTACCTTGGCATCCCTTTGCCCATGGAACTCAATCGGCTTTGGTCCCTCAAACCGCATCCTAGGATGAGGGTGGCTAGTTTCCATGTCGAGATTCGCCTTCTTCAGCAGTGCTACGTCCTCCCGTAGGGTGCGCACTTGTTTCTCCAGCATGTCGGTACGTCTAGAGACAAGCCCTGCGTCTCCAGATCGTTCCTCAAGCTGAAACAATCTTTCTTCGATCAGCCCTGGGTCAGAGAAAGACTCCTTGACGAGTTGCTTAGTTGCAGCAGCTTCGTCTTTCGCGTAACCCTCCAAATCGGTAAACGCGGTCTCCAGCTTTTCGAGACGCTCGAGAATCTGACCAAGTACCAGGTCCATCCTTGGATATTTACTCGAGCCTCGTTTGGTCTTCTTCTTGATCTCGATCTCCTGAGCGCGACTCCTGTCCGTTTCCTTTGAGTGATCGTCGCCTTCCTTATCGTCGATAATCTCCTCTGCTGTTCCTTTGCCCATCGTTGAGTTGCAGAATTAAGGAAAGAAAAGAAATCTCGGCTCTGATACCACTTGTCACGCCCTAATTTCCTTGGGTCTCAAGGAACCTTGAACGCGCGGCAAACACACGAAATACCCTTGTTGGGTTCGAGTGTCTTCAGCCAAAACCAATAAAACGTGCCTAAGAGTAACTCGAATTTCTGGGAGGAAAAAGAGTTGAGAATTATGCGAGAATAAAGGGAAAGGTATTTTTGGGAGAGAACTTTTATTACTCACGAAAATTCTCAAAGAAAAGTTGAATACAAATCATAAGGGTGAAGCCCTTTATATAGTACTCCAATACTAGTCCTAATCGAAAAAGGAAAAAGGAAAATCCTAATAGAAAAAGGAAACAAGAATAGGAGAAGGATTCTAGAAGGATCCTACTCCAAAAAGGAAACAAAATCCGCGGTCCCCATCATATACGTGCTTGGGCCTGTTCGTGGGCTTGTGGGCTGCTTGACCCAACTGACTGCTACGGGCTGCTACGGGCTCTTCAGGGTTCGCTACGGGTTTCCCCAGCATTGCTGTGAGAAGCCCCAGTAACTTCCTTTACTTGATTCTCTGTGGAACCTCCACTAGAAATGCTGCCTTTCGGCCAGGGCGTTACAAAGAGCTTCAAACTGGATATGTTTGTCACTCTCGAAATAGGAACATAAGAATCGTGATTGATTTATATATTAACATCAATATTCTTCTTAAATATATCATGTATTTTTCAATATAATGATTCAAGTATATTTTGTTACACAATATATTTTGTTTACAAATAAGGTAATTTTATCAAATAAAACATTAACAAATGCAAACGATTTTCCAAACAAATAATTAATAAAATAATTTTTATTTGGAAACTCGGAAAATCAAATTGTTCAAAACATGAATTATTTTCAAATAAAAATAAATCTTTAATAATAATTGTTATTATCAATAAAGAGAGAATAATAAAAAAACGTTGGAAAGTGGAATCATCTTTTAAGGTACTTCAAGAGATGTGGACCACGTCGAATCGACATTGAACTTCAAGAAATGTGAATTACGTTGGAACATTTACGCCACTTATCTACAAACCTATAAAAAAATACAACAAAAATAATAATTAGAATTCGCAGTGGATGATTACAGAAATAAAGATGGCACATCAATTACATAAATATCTAAAATGGAATCCGGAACTTACGTTTGACTGTATTCAACTGCTTCTTCATGCACATGATTATATAGGATCACCTTTGTTGGGCCATCAGTGTTGTGAAGTACAAACTCCTCTACACGTTGTTATAATATATAATTGACAAAAATTAATGAAATATCAAAAAACAATTCTAAATATATAAGAATAATATATATATGCTTCACTAATTATATACCTTTGAACATTATAGTGGTAGCAAGTTGAACGATGATAACGACATGGCCCGATTTTTTATCTCTAACCATATGCACAATGCTTTTGATCTCGTTAGAAAAAGGACCAAAGTGCAAAAAAATGTTTTAAATTTTAACAAACATTATTATACAAATTAGATAATGTTTACTTTAGATCTCCAATACGAAACCGAATAAATTTTAGTCCTCGACCGCAGCAATCTCCATTCATCGTTGTGTAGTCAACATCGAGAATATGACCGATTATATCTTGTGAATAACAAATTCATAAAAGAACGCATCGCATAATAATATATTGGAAAGTACAAATATATTATGAAAAAAAAAAAGAATTATTCGAAACTTGTTATTAATTAAGTAATCGTACCAAGAAGAGGAGCACTGTCTGGATAAGAATGTTCACTAATGCCCCAAAATAGTTGAAATTTGTAGACATATTTTGGGAAAAATTGGGTCGTAGGTTGATTCAACCAATGTTCCTTTGACGAAGCGAATCATCATAGGGTTGTCCACAATAAGATTGGCACAGGAAGTTGCCATCACACGAAAGTTCTTCACATTGTAGAGTCCGCCCTCGATAAGTTTTTGGTCAAAATCTTTAACGCACATATCTTTTGGAACAGATGCATGAATTTGAGTTCCCTGTTTTAAACACAAATTTATTATGTGAACACAATAGTACACATCCCTTAATTCTATCAGAATAATTACTAAAAAAATTAAATTCCATATATTTTTCAAAATCTTACTTCTGCATCTATCATGACCAATTCCAAACTTTATGGAATCATCTTGGAACCCGGAGACATCCATTTTCTACATACTCGTACAACGATGTTGAAGTTGGTCCCAACGGTAGTTAAGTTGGACAGAAAATCGATCGCCATTACTGATTTTGCAGAAGCTACCATGTAAATAGTTATCGGACTATTAATTTAATATAAAAAAAGGAACAAAGGGTAAAAACTATTAAGTAAATAAAATATCTATAGAAAAGATTCTATACTGATTATCATTCCTTTTTAAAATAGTTACCAACAATTTTTAGCATATATTATTTGATACGATCAGGTAATTAATTGTAAAAAAAATTGTCAATATTTATCTAGACTAATAACAAATCCTCAAATCAAGGACGAATCAAATTATTTAATAGTTGTATTGAATTATAATATTTGTTAATTATTGAACTAATAATTCATTTGTTATAAATGCATCGAAATAAATTAAGTGGGTGATACTCTGACAGACAATGTTGTTGAAGAAGGATTGTAGGAGAAGACCAACTCCATGCCCTCCTTAAAATCATTCTGATCATAGAATGATCTCCATTCTTCTTTAAGAAAAAGACATTTGCGATCGTTTCCTTTTCCTTTTCGCAAACGGGCTGCCATCTTTACTCCTCTAGCATTGGAGAGAATTAATTTTGACTTGTGCTCAATCCCAGTATCCTTTGCGAACTGGCTTGGGATGGTCTGAATAATGATTGAAAAACACTGGTTAATTTAAAACTAAGCAATGCACACATGTACCTTATCCAATTCACATGGAACTTACCAGGCGATAGTGGTGATGCGTCTCGATGGTTAAAATAAAACTGGAAGAGAGATCCGATAAACTTAATTCAGGCCTACTTGGGAGTAAATCAGGAGCATATTTTATTTCAACCACACCCACATTAAAAATGTGTACATTGAAGTGTAATGGATGAATCCATTGGAATGTCAACAAATCACCATACTTAATCTGATATCTTTCCTTGAATTCAGGCCACCCCTACGCACGTAAAACCGTTGCATGAAATTTACATCTAACTGAACAGACATCATTGAACCATTAGGTGTTTTGAAGTATGTGATCTATGGAATTTCACATTTGCATCTCTTCCGGAATTATAAGGGAAAAACCTATTAAAAGAGTTTTTGTAAAAACTAAAAAAGTGTGATAATATAAATCAAATAAACAAAAAATATAATCTAAGGTATTGCGTGTACTTACAATTATCGTGTCATTTTCATCTTCTAGAGCAACGTTGAATATAGGTGTGTAGTTGAGCCCTATCCTGACTATAGAAGTTAGGCTAGGGTGAGATTAAAAATATAAAAAGAACAGAGCCAAATTACAAACATGTATTTGAATCAATTAACAAAATAGATGGGGTACAAATTCAATTACCACATATCCTTAATTAGAACAAAATTTTTAAGTAGATTGAATACAATTTCGTTGAATTAAAATAGGACATCAAAAACTAACTCTGAATTGAAAAATAAAAAATAGATAAAACTTACAATTATCTAGCTCAAGAACACTATCCCGGGATATCTTCTCGTTGGACTCGATATCAGACATTTTAAAACCTATCTAAAAATTAATTCCCTGGAGAATATAATGAAAAGTAAATTTATCCTATACAATAAACAAAGTATAAGAATATCGATACACAAATAGTTAGAATCTTAAACGTAAAGAAAACAAAACAATTGTAACATTGTCAAATAGAATAGGAACATGATTTCTGAGAATAGTATCATGTAGGATAAAGAACACATTGAAGATGTTGAATACCATAAATGATTGTTTCATACCTTGTTGAAGTGAATCGAAAAGTTTTCTTCTCTTCAAGAAGCAGAGATCCAAATACGCGAAACCCTAGTTTTGAATTCAAAAATGAGATGAACAAATTTTGTGAAGTAGACGATGGGTCAAAGACTTAAACTAAAATATGATTATTTAATACAATTATTTATTAACTAAATTTATTAATTAATTTTATGTTTTTTCTTAAATAATACAATACTATCTACAAATATAGCAAGTATTGTATTTTCGTGGGTTGGAGATTTAGTACTCGCACAATAAAATAATCGTTGTTTTTCTACTTAATTACATATATTCATAAGATTTAACATATATTTCAATATATATAAATATAATCCGTTTAAGTTATTATTTATAAAACTCAAACAAATTTCTAAAAGTTTGAACAAATTTAAATTTGAATATTATTTGTCGAATAAAATACTTAAAACGGTTGAAGATATTGAATAAAATTGTAAAAATATTAAAAGTGTTATGATATAGTTATATTTTGAAAATATTATAGGTTGTTCAATACGAATAATGATCAAAATCATAAAAATTCTTCTCCAACGTACAATGTCGTTGAAGAAATATCGTAGTAGAATTCCAAAATCATGCCCTCTTGAAAATGATTCTGATCATAGAACGATCTCCATTTTCGTCCAAGATAAATGCTATTTCTCCCATTCCGTTTCTGCAAAGGTACGACCATTTTACTCCCTCGAGTGTTCGACAGCGTCAGTTCTTTTAGTTGATCAATCTTAGTGTCCTCGGCAAAATGTTTAGGTATCGTCTAATACAAATGAAAAGATGTACATTTATATTAAAAAGCAAAATTAACTGAAAAATTAAAATTTTAGGAAGTACAACTTACCAGGCGATAGTGGTGATGATTTTCCAATATTTGAGTAACGCTGTGACGTAGAGAAAGAATATCTACGACAGGCACACGTCCGATAACATCAGCATTATAGGATATCTCAACATTAGTGTCGTCAAAAATGTTTACATTGAAGTGCGATGGATAGACCCATTGGAATGACAACAAATATCCATACTTAAGATGAAATTTTTCTTTGACTGCAGCCCAACCGCTCATTATATGAAGACGATGATTATTGTCTTCACCTAAAGCAATAGGATGCATTATACCGTCTAGGGTCTTCAGATTGGTGAACAATGGCATCTGGTAAGTACATATTCTAAGAAATTCTGAAGGAATAATCTAACAAAATACAAAATTGGTCAATATAATAATCATAGTAAAAGAAATCAGTAGATAATGGATGCTTACAATAGTCTGGATATCAGGAGGGCCGACCCATGTATTAAATCGGGGAGCGTAGGGTGGTTCTCTTCTTGCTTCATAATTAGTTGTCATAGTTAGAAAAAAATAAACCGGTCACGATCGGTATTATCATGTCAACAAAGTAAAAGTAAAATCGATTCATCACTGTAATGATACAAAAACTCAAATAATACAAAACTAATTAAGAATTTTAAATTCTTATAAAAAACTGAGGATAAAATTAATTTACAAAGTATATTTGTCAATAACACGGCAAGATTAGGAAATTATAAACATCAGTGAAGAAACTATAACAAATAACAAATATTTGTTTAAATAACTATGATAAATTCCTCAATAAATAATGACTAAAAAGAAACAGCTTAAATAAAACCTAATAACAGGAGAAAATACTCACAATTTCCCAGATCGACATCGCTTTTGCCTCGACCCTTATTTGAACTGCTACCTGCCATTCTAAGGTTGGGATAGATGGAATTCATTCTCTGTATTTTGAAATAGAACTCATCATAGAGAAATTAAAACATGAAAAAAATAATTGAATAGAATCGAACCTGATTATTTAGAAGAATAATATGAAAGACAGAATCAATATTATACACAAAACATTCTCATCATAGAGACATTAAAACAAATCAATACCAAATGCAATTTAATCGAACCCGATTGTTGAGAAGAATACTCATACCGACAGAATCAATTTTACACGGAAGTAGATAGTATAACCTATTGTTTAATAGTTGATTAAAGTAAAGGGATTAATTTTCTTCTGCTAAGCAGCCGAGATAAGAGGATGATTAACCCTAGAATTGAGTACAAATAATCCTTTTACAGATTCTAAGAAGTACACTTTATTGATTAAAACAGAATCAAAATTCAACATTTAGATTAGCATAAATATTGTTTCATACCAGATTGAAGTAAAGGGATTAGAGGTCTTGCTGTTCAAGAAGCCGAAAGCAAATTATAAGTAACCCTAGAATTAAGTTGAAGACGAAAGTCTACGGTGCTTAAGAAATACACAAAGTGTGGTTTCCTTATATACTTATTGTATAAATAATACAAATATTTATTGAAATTACGCCTTCAGCGTAGGATACCAATTTTTCGTGAAATTGGTCTTGAACTCACAGACAGCAGCTTCCGTCAAAGTAAAACACTCACACAATTTGTAGAATAAAAAGTGAAGACAAAGTTATGTAATAGTTTCCATTTCATTGATCACAAAACTTAAACTATTACACTTGTAGAGTATGGTAGGCAAAACGTTTACAAGAAGTTTCCCGAGTGTCGCAACAACTCCCACTAACTTGCAAACTAGCACACGAGTACCTAAAGCTATATCTCCTAGCTCTAATCTTGGCACACGGCGCAAAAGCTACTACACAAACTCGAAGCTCGACTACGATTCTAAAAATCAGATTTCGTTCTCTCAAAATCGTCAAATGATGAAAAACAAATCCATGGGTATTTATAGTAGAGCCGCACATGTGAGAGTGATGACGTGGCACGTTCTCATTCGTCGCATGCTTGGCCTATGTCACATTTCCATGGATGACATCATTAGTGTAGAACTTGGATTCTTGAATCTTGGAATCTTGAATCTTTGATTCTTGAATATTCGAATCTTGAATCTTCAATTTTCAAAAACAAACTTCAATTTCAATCTTGACTCCATCGATCTCAATTCTTCATCTTCAATTTCTCGTGAAATTCTCTAAGTGTTGAAGCTTCGAATTTCATCGTCTTCACGGTCGTCGATATTGTTGAAGTTGCAAACTTGGAACAATTCTTCATTTCCTTGAACTGAGTACCTGGTGAAAGAAATCACGTTGTAAGTACTTAGTCTTAAAATCAAAACACAAAAACAAGAGTTATGAAAAACTTCACAAGGAACCAAAACCGGCGACTCCTGTCGCCGGATCCATGTACGCCCACAAAACCAGCGACTCCAGTCGCTGGAAATTTTACATGCACCAATAACGGCGACGCCAGTCGCTGTTTCCTCAACACACATAAACGGCGACTCCAGTCGCCGTTTTTCTTGTCACTCTCAAAACCAGCGACACAAGGCGCCGTTTCCATGCACAACAGCATTGTCACAAAAGCGGCGACACGAGTCGCCGTTTTCCTCGCGTCACCAAAAGCGGCGACTGCTATCGCCGTTTCCATGTCACTTCATCCTTGCACCAAAACCGGCGACAGGAGTCGCCGTTTCCTTGCATCACCAAAAGCGGCGACTCTGGTCGCCGTTTTCACGTAAATCCAAAAGTGGAGACTCAAGTCTCCATTTCCATGCGCAAGGTAGTTGACTTCGGATTCTTAACCTGTAACCCTGAAAACCAACAAAAAAAAAACACAAGGAAAAATACGTTGTCGCCAAAATCAACATTTACAATCTCCCCCTTTTTGGCACAACTCATAAAAACAAGGTTAAGTAAAAACGAGATACAAGAATCTCCCCCTCAACCAAACAAACCACAAAAATAACTAAGTAAAAAGATGGAAAAACATCAATCATACAATCAATGAAAAACCATAAAAAAACTTAGACAAAATTTCAAACCAAACATCAAAACTTAGATAGATAATCCAAACCACGGATAAACCAAGTATAAAAACAAGAGTACCAGAGTTAAGCAAATATGAAAAACCATGCATGGACGAATAAGTTCAAAGTTGTATGCATGCAAAATCAAAACAAGAAAAACGAGTTCCAGAGTTAAACAAAAACAGAAATTGAAAAACTTGATCAAGAACATGAACTTCAGTCTTGAGGCACGGCTGTTGGAGAAGGATCACGTTCCGGACTTTCGATCAACTCTTCTTCATCATCTTCATAACTGAAGCCATCGTCAGAGCTAGAGTCGTCACTTTCATCAGTGTCGGTTTCCGGATCCCCGAAAATATCTTGCTCATCCAAACCATCACCTGCAGCTTCGTCAACGTCCACAACGTTGACATCATCTTCGTCCCTCAGACCATCAGACGGCATCGCGAACGACGCCCCTGGATTTGTAGTATCATCCATCTTTCCTTTCCCTTTGTCACGTGAATTCAAAATTCCTTCAAAAATATCTTCATCGGTCTTCTCTCCATCATCACTCACAACCTCGATCAAATTTCTTTTGGACAGCTGCGAATGAGCTTCCTGAATCGCGTCCCGCACCATCTTCAAAATAAATGTATCTTTCAAACTAGCATCTGGGGCTCCAACATCTCCAAGTCCTCCCCCTTGTTGGATCTCCCGTTGCAGTTTCCGGAAAGATTTTTTCTGCTTTTCCTGTGCCTCTATCATTCTGTTGTAAGAATCAACATGTTCGGCCTGACGCTTTTCAAGAGCTAAGGAGTCGACGTAAAATTCCTGAACCAAAGCCAAAGGAACCACAGCACGGTGACTATGGATCGGATGATGAGGATTCAGATATGAAGGAATATTGGAAGTCGGACCGAAACCTCGAGGAACAACTCTCGGAGACTTAGCACCCTCAGCTTCAGGTTCCGCGACAGCAGCAGTCGGCTGTGATTTCGCAGTTGTCTGTGATTTCTGGCGCTTAGCAGCTGGGGACTTAGTTTTTGGAGATTTAGGCTTGCGCTTTCGTGAAGACTTAGGAGTTGAGGGCGGAGTTAAAATTTCCGGAAGTGCATTCCTATCAAAGAGTCCATGCCAGGGTAAGTCGATAACTCTTTTGTGCGGAGTCAAATACTTGCCCGTGATCTTGACAGCCCCGTTCTTTTTCATCTTCTTCTCAGCTGAAGTTTCAGGAATAAACCCTTGGTCATGAAGCATACCATAGATCAGACAAGGATGCGAGAGATGGAATTTTTTCTCCGTAGGCAACTCAGCTTGCCTAATGATGGTTTCATCCGAAAGTTTTGCAATTTTACACAAGTCAGCGAAAATAATTTTTCCCAAGTTAACTTGTTCGCCACAACTGAGGCGGAAGATGAGGTGCATCAACTCAGGGTCCAGGACAGTCGGATCCCGATTGGCAATCCAGTTTGACATCCCAAGACGATGCAAGATGCCATAGAAGGCAGACTGTTGGAGTTGTGTACTTAATGTCTAGATTTAAGTATCGGTAAACTCCCTGTCATAGCATTTAATCTATTTAATTAATAAACAATTATTTGCATTTAATTAATTATGCAAAATATAGTTCTGGATTTTATACGTTGTAGTTAGTATGGTGTTGCATGGGCACACAGAAGATCATACTATCGGTTACTCGTATTTAATCGAACAGTTGCTCACGACCTAGATGGACACGAACTAATCCATCGGTATAGTCGTTGTGTGAGAGAGAAAATAATTTATCTTAATTATTTTATCACACTTGTACACTTGGTGTATTGGGCGGATCAGCTTGAGATTCATCGATTAGGATTGCCGGCGATAATCGATTCGAGTCTCAGTGTATTTTATTCTTAATCCCCGATATTATTGCGGGTGTGTATATTTAATATAAGTGACTTTGATTTACCAAAGGAATTAACCGATTTAATTATTGGGTTAATTACCGGTTAAGTTGGGTCACTATATTTTATATATGGCATGCCGTGAATACTTGACGGGAAAGTGTATCCCGTAAGGGTTGATAATATCCCCGAGATGAGTTCATAAGGAATTATTATGTAAACCCTGCAGGTGGATTTAATCCGCATAATAATTAAGGTTGAATGGTACTAGTCTCGGATATAAGAGATGAATAATATTTATTGAGCAATAAATAAATTTATTCATGGATATTTAAATCTTAAATACACGGAATATATAATACTACCGGAGAAATATTATTTGATATAATATGGAATAATATTGGGAGTGCAATTTTATTTATATAGTGGAAAATAAATAAAATTTAATATTGATAAGGATTAATGGATTTGGGTTGGACCCAATTTAATCTTCAATATTTAGAAGTCCAATATTTATTCTCCTTATGATCCCCTACGTAGCCTATATAAGCACTACATGGTCTTCACTTTTCATAACACAATTAATTGACCTACGCCAATCATAAAGTCTTGAGAGTGAGGAAGATCCATAGGAGTTCGATAGATCGTCGCCCACACGACGTTCGAACGGAGTGCAAGGAATACGTGGGAAGATCGCAAGGTCATCATAGGTGTTTGATTTCGTTTCTCCGCACAACGAATCGAAGGTAAAATCATAAACCCTCTTTTATGATTTCGTGTGAATTAATCGTAGTAAATACATGAACACACGATCCGGATAAACGTACGAACTTCGGGGACGGGGATTCGAGATCCCCGGCGAAGATCGAAAGGGGGCGGCCGAAACCTAGGGTTTTGACCGCCGGTAACCGCGCCAAGGAGCAGCCCCGGCTGGACGCCGGGGCACGCGATCGACCAAGGGTCGATCGCTGGGGTAGCCGCCGTGAGCTGGAGCCACGGCAGATGGCCTCCCCGACCTCCCTGGACGGCGGCGTGCGCACGGGGAAGCTCCGGCCGAAGCCGGAGCGGGCGATCGACCGAAGTCGATCGCGGAGGGCAGCCGCGGGCTGGTGCCGCGGCTGGGGGCCCTTCACCCCGTGAGGTGGTGGCGGTGAGTCGCCAGACTCACCGCCGGCGGGTGCTGATTGGATCAGCCCCGCGGGGATGCCGTGCATCCCCGGCGATCGCCATGCACGGCGATCGCGAACCCTAGCGGGGTTCGGCTAGGGTTTCTAGCCGCGGGTTCATCCCGCGGCGGTGTTACTCTCGTCGAGCCCGGTTCGTTGGTGTTCGCGTTCGTGGATCCGACTCGTGGGAGAAAATCGGCTGGGGGCGGGCTGCCTGTCTTCGGGCGCGTAGTCTCCAAAGGTCGGACTCCTGCGGATGAGTCGGGGATCCAATCTCCGGCGATGAAGGATTTCGTTCGGGTTATTTTTCCGCAAATTTTAATAGCCCGGGATATCGATTTCCAACAATTGGTATCAGAGCGTTTGGTTTCGTGTTCATGTATATGCTCGATTATTGTTCTACCTTGCAGGATCTCCGGCTATCATGGTTGGATTTAATTAATTATTGTTTATTAATTAATTATCATGATTATTAAACTCTCGGACATGTCGAGATTCGTTTTGTGTTGATGAATGTTTGTAATAGTAAAAAATTCGGGGGTTGACCGAATTTAGGATTTATTATTACGTTCTTTATTTTCCGGAAAATGTATAGGGTCGATTTCATGTATAGAATCGATACCGGATAATTGTAATTTAAATTTTGTAATTTTAATTACGTTGGTTCGATGATGAGACGATCGCCGGAAGACGAAGACGTGTGACGAAGACGAAAAGGACGAAAAACCGGGGGGGTCGATCATCCCCATGATCGATCCCCATGAGGATCGATCGACCCCATCCCGGGGGCTGCCCGCTAGGGCTTCTAACCACGCCGGCCACCGGTGGTGGTGGCGCGTGGGCTGGGGGCGGCGGTGGTGGTGGTCCCGGCGGTGGAGGTCGACGGTGGGGATGGCGTGGGATCTCCTAATCTCATGCTATTCCTACCAAGATCCACTTTCCCAATTAATTCGGTTTTTTCCTATTTGAGTACTTTCTTGGAAACTCTCATGGTTTAGGAAAAGAATTAATTTAAATTAATTTTATTTTCTATTGATTTATTTCCTTCATGGAAATATTCATAGATTAGAAATTTAATTAATTTAGTACTAAATTTATTTTTCCTATTTGATTATTCCTACTCGTAGGAATATTCATGGATTAGGAATAAAAATAAATTTGGAAAGTAGTAAGTCCTAATTTATTTTTCCTTGTTCTATTATAGATATCTTCTAGAGTATTCCAAATTTTATTTGGATAGATTATTCTAGAGTTTTAATAGAACTAGATAGGAAAATAAATAAATAAAAATATTAATAATATTTAATTTTATTTTTGATATATTCGATTGACTTAATTTTTCGAATTAAGTAACTTTTGGATTAATTGAAAATAAATAGATTTAAATATTAGAGATTAATATTCTCGTCACATGGAGCATTCAAGAACGAAGACTGAAGACTAGAAGATGCGTACGGAGATGGAATAAAGCCATGATAGTCGGAAAATAATTTTCTAGCATTATTTTGACTATGTGATACTATGTGCTTTATTGCTTGTATGCATGCTATATGTGTTTATTTTATGCACTAGATAGCATATCCCTATTATTATAAAAAGCTAAGTGGGAGAGGGGATGGAAACATTCCCATGGTCTCCATTACTGTTCTCTTGGTGACTCTTATGGACTTTCGAAGTTCGTATAGACGAGTCATTGGAGGAGAATTCTTGTAATTCCTTTTACAAGAAACATTGATCAAATTCATCAAACAATGCCTAATTTGTCTTTCTGAAACTGACTTCAAGTCGACTCATTCTCACCCCGGGGAGTGGAATGGAGCCAGAGCCACTTGGTCATGTAGAGGACACAAATTAGAGACTTCCGTGCCATTCTTTGATAGATGGGTCGCTTGTCTGCTCGGCTCCCTCATTTGTGAGAGATAGGGTCGTTCGCATGGCGAATCACTGGTTAGAAACTTAGAGTTTCACTTATGATTCTCCACGTCTAGATTTACGAGATTAAATGGATCAAGTAATTGGGAGTCAATTATAAAAGTCTCTTAGTGTAGTAAACGTCCACACCACGTGGCTTGCTATGCTGACGGACTTTGGATTAATTGATGTAGACAGTTGTAAGTAATTATGAAGAGTTGTGAAGTTATCGTAAACGTCCACACCACGTGGCTTGCGGTGATGTAGCGATTCCAAGTAATTTACTTTGGTACTGAGTAATGGTTTACACTTAGATACGCCTTATAGTATTCCTCCCCACGAGGTTCCGCTATAAGCGATGTATGACCAAAGAAAATCTAATTGCTAAATCATTTGGGTGGGTAAACGTCCACACCACGTGGCTTGCCTTACCTGATGGGATTTTAGATGTGATTAGTAATTTAATGATGTTATTCCAGGGAGATAACGTCGGATATTAAATTAATTGTTTGTTTAAATGTGCTTATAGGTTTAGAGAATTGCTATGAATCCACTTTTGTTGATACTTGCGGAAATTAACGCACTGGTTCCATACTGTATTGAATGGAAAGAAGAGTTAGACATTGCTCAGACTGCAAAGGAGTACAAAGATGTACTCAGTGAAACTTGTCCTCCTGGACTCACCATTAACTCAACTGAGGAGGAGATTTTTGACTTTGAAAAGTGGGGTAGTGCTCGTGCATTAGCCGCTAATCATGATGTCATGCTCAAACTCAAGTTGCTGTTTGGACATGATGAGAACGCTAGAAAAGAGGCGATGAGGATACTCATAATGATCTGTTACTTCGATGAAACACTTGATCATGTTTTTGAGATGATGGATCTTTTAGACGAGTTGAAACAATCGCAAGCTCTTATAGCCAAAGCCAAAGGTTTCGAACCTAAAGGCAAGGGAAAGGAGAAGAAGACAAGGGGGTCCGGTGGTCCTAAGGGACTTGGACCAAAGGGAGGGATAAAGAAGCCTTCTGGCAAACATCCCCAAGGAAAGCAGTCTGAGTACTGGGGGTCTACATCTTGTCCTCTCAAAGGTACAGATTTTTTCTTTAGTCGTAAAACATAGTCAGCGGTATTATCTACCAGAGTTCTGGTGTGTAGATATGGAACCACTGACGGTATGTGCATTCTAAATGCAGGGGTTCCAGAAAACCCAGCGACTTAGATAAGAAGAGTTCGAGTCCACATGGGCGAAGCTGTTGAGGATGCAGCGGTTGCAGTGGAAGACATTTATCTATCTGTTTGATAGTTATAGGATTTCATTTCAAGTTTATTGCTTTGTACTTTTTATTTTAGAAAGAACTTTCGTTCTGGATTTCTATTATTAATGGATATTTTATTTCTTTAATCACTTGATGATTTAGACAAGAAATAATGGCGATATCTATTATGGTACATTAGATAGCAATATATGAATCCTTAGTCTACCACGATGCAACAAACCGTTATAACCTATTTTACTTATTGGATGTATTTCTTTATCGATCATTATACTTGTGAATTCTTGAACTTGGTAGTATCTATTCAAAAGGGATTCAGAAGGTCGAAATTGATTTGATCAGTTATAGTTGGAGGAATGGACCTCCCGACCTAAGAATCGATCTTGAAAGGTGATACAACTAAATCAACCTTTCTGGGTAAAGGATGGAATTCGGACAAGTATAGAAAATGATTGATGATTAATGCGGTATGTGTGATTGGAGAAAGTACGAGTCATTCTTTCAAGAATACTCGAAAATGGATTAGACTACTTGTTGTGCCATAAAAACCATTATGGGGAACCCTCAAAGTATATCCATTGAAAGCCTGCGACTTGTTCGCGGAGGCTATCACCTATCTAAATAACACATAGCATAAATCAAAGGTTGAGATTAAGTCTCAAACGACTGCACCATACACTGATGTGTAGACATGGTGTGTCAGGAATAAGAAATGGGATTCTAATAGTAAAAGGACAAGTTTGTTCGGAACTACCTATGTTCTATGGATATTTCTGGATACAATGACACATTCGATGTAATTGTAGAATATTCTAGAAGAACAAGTAATTGTATGTTCAATAGTACTACGAACCAGAAGGGTGTCTTCGCCCGGTTCTTAGAGAAAGACTATTGGATGAACTACAATGCCCTAATTGACAAAGTACCTTATAAAGAGGAAAGAGTAGACTGAGAACCAGCCTAACCGAGTAGTAGTACACCACTAACTGCACCTAATGTTATTACTGTTATACACCGGAACGCCGTTGCAGTGGGAGGTTGTTAAGCAACCGGAGATGTTCATAAGACTGGAGGAGTTTTAAACTCTGGATCTAGTAGACATGAAATCGATCCCTAGTTCTGCATAAGGGGCAGTACTAATCTAAATGTGCCTACTTGGAAAGCAATGATATTGTTAAGAGGCAAGACCATTTAGAGGTACAAGCTTAGTGAATCCATTTCTGGATTATCACAAAGCTGGAAATTGTGGAACTTGCGAATTGATGAGATAGTCCATTATATGGATTCATCAAAAGGCATAGACAATAAAAGGTGTATTAAAGACGTAATGGAAACAAGGTGGTGTTTCTCGGAATTTTGTGTAGATAACACTTCATCATTGGCAACAATGTAAAAGCATTATCAGACATAAAATAGAGGTTGTCTAAGTAAATCGAGATATAAGATTAAGATGAAGTTGGATCAATGTTCTTAGAAATCTTTCGATCTCTAGATAAGAACATTTGTACTTCTCTTTAGATATCTTATACGATTATGGTTTGTTTTAAGCATGCACAATTCTGAGAAAGGTTATTGCCTTTCGAGAACAGAATGCATCTATCTAAGGTATGTGTCTTGAACACATGAAGGAGATAAATATGGACAAAGCAGATTCTTACACTTCGAGTGTAAAGGGCTTTGTAAATGCGGTGTTATAAAACAAGAACCTGATATCAACTATGCGTTTAGCGTAGTGGGAGGATATCAAAGTAATCTGGATAAGAAATATTCGAATGCTGTAAAAGTACTTGGAAGTACAGGATTACTGGCAATACGAAATCTTCTTAGATTACGCTTTCTCAGATAAAAATCAGAGAAAGGACCAGTGTAAGTCGATATCAGGCTATGTGTTCACTTTTAGAAGAGGTGGAACCTAAGAAACCGAATAGCAGCCTCAGAGGCAGCGGAAGTTTTGGTTAGGTTCCGGAATGACCTCTGAACTTGGATATGACTCTTGGTTCACCAAAGGCTATGTACATAGCGGTGCATGGTGAACTGGAAGAAGTCATAAGTTCAAAAGATGATGATAACACATAGAGCAAGTACCACCTGATACGAATCATCATCAGAGAGACGACGCAGTAGTCACCAAGATAACTTCAGAGCGGCAACCTAGATTGCTCATTCACATAATACTTCTGGGAAGTATAACTTAAGCACGTGATGAGTATGGGAGTCGGGAGTTTGGAGGAAATGACTAGACCTTAGTACAAGTGGGAGATTGTTGGAGTTGTGTACTTAATGTCTAGATTTAAGTATCGGTAAACTCCCTGTCATAGCATTTAATCTATTTAATTAATAAACAATTATTTGCATTTAATTAATTATGCAAAATATAGTTCTGGATTTTATACGTTGTAGTTAGTATGGTGTTGCATGGGCACACAGAAGATCATACTATCGGTTACTCGTATTTAATCGAACAGTTGCTCACGACCTAGATGGACACGAACTAATCCATCGGTATAGTCGTTGTGTGAGAGAGAAAATAATTTATCTTAATTATTTTATCACACTTGTACACTTGGTGTATTGGGCGGATCAGCTTGAGATTCATCGATTAGGATTGCCGGCGATAATCGATTCGAGTCTCAGTGTATTTTATTCTTAATCCCCGATATTATTGCGGGTGTGTATATTTAATATAAGTGACTTTGATTTACCAAAGGAATTAACCGATTTAATTATTGGGTTAATTACCGGTTAAGTTGGGTCACTATATTTTATATATGGCATGCCGTGAATACTTGACGGGAAAGTGTATCCCGTAAGGGTTGATAATATCCCCGAGATGAGTTCATAAAGAATTATTATGTAAACCCTGCAGGTGGATTTAATCCGCATAATAATTAAGGTTGAATGGTACTAGTCTCGGATATAAGAGATGAATAATATTTATTGAGCAATAAATAAATTTATTCATGGATATTTAAATCTTAAATACACGGAATATATAATACTACCGGAGAAATATTATTTGATATAATATGGAATAATATTGGGAGTGCAATTTTATTTATATAGTGGAAAATAAATAAAATTTAATATTGATAAGGATTAATGGATTTGGGTTGGACCCAATTTAATCTTCAATATTTAGAAGCCCAATATTTATTCTCCTTATGATCCCCTACGTAGCCTATATAAGCACTACATGGTCTTCACTTTTCATAACACAATTAATTGACCTACGCCAATCATAAAGTCTTGAGAGTGAGGAAGATCCATAGGAGTTCGATAGATCGTCGCCCACACGACGTTCGAACGGAGTGCAAGGAATACGTGGGAAGATCGCAAGGTCATCAAAGGTGTTTGATTTCGTTTCTCCGCACAACGAATCGAAGGTAAAATCATAAACCCTCTTTTATGATTTCGTGTGAATTAATCGTAGTAAATACATGAACACACGATCCGGATAAACGTACGAACTTCGGGGACGGGGATTCGAGATCCCCGGCGAAGATCGAAAGGGGGCGGCCGAAACCTAGGGTTTCGACCGCCGGTAACCGCGCCAAGGAGCAGCCCCGGCTGGACGCCGGGGCACGCGATCGACCAAGGGTCGATCGCTGGGGAAGCCGCCGTGGGCTGGAGCCACGGCAGATGGCCTCCCCGACCTCCCTGGACGGCGGCGTGCGCACGGGGAAGCTCCGGCCGAAGCCGGAGCGGGCGATCGACCGAAGTCGATCGCGGAGGGCAGCCGCGGGCTGGTGCCGCGGCTGGGGGCCCTTCACCCCGTGAGGTGGTGGCGGTGAGTCGCCGGACTCACCGCCGGCGGGTGCTGATTGGATCAGCCCCGCGGGGATGCCGTGCATCCCCGGCGATCGCCATGCACGGCGATCGCGAACTCTAGCGGGGTTCGGCTAGGGTTTCTAGCCGCGGGTTCATCCCGCGGCGGTGTTACTCTCGTCGAGCCCGGTTCGTTGGTGTTCGCGTTCGTGGATCCGACTCGTGGGAGAAAATCGGCTGGGGGCGGGCTGCGTGTCTTCGGGCGCGTAGTCTCCAAAGGTCGGACTCCTGCGGATGAGTCGGGGATCCAATCTCCGGCGATGAAGGATTTCGTTCGGGTTATTTTTCCGCAAATTTTAATAGCCCGGGATATCGATTTCCAACACAGACAACTTGGACGGCGGTGGCAGTTCGGACTTGACTTTCTTCTGGGTGAGAAAAGTGCCAACCGTCAGGTCATCAGCTCGTTCCGCAGCTGTCGGTGATGTCCATCTGGAATCAATTTCCAATCTTTCCAAAAAGGCATTGATGGAGAAAGGGCGGAACTTGTATAATTTTTCACGAAAAATGAAACATCCATACAGTCGACTCTTCGGATTAGCAAATTCGGGAGACAAACTAGCATAAAACTTGTAAAGTATTGGAATGGAGTATCGATAGGTAAGGTTCACAGATTTGAGCATGTGCATCTTGGTCAGAAAATCTGTGATGCCATGTTTTTCATAGTCCTCCTTGAGGATAGTTCTATCCGTATGGATTGGTAACTTCTCAATCAGTTTGTGGTGACGTTCAGCAGTTGGCGTGAAGAATTCACGGGAATGAGCTTTTGGACACTCAGAGTAATCGGCAATGTATTTGAAGCCATCAGTTGAGATTTGGGATCCAGCTGATCCCGAGGAATGAGGTGCCAAAGGTGGTTTTTGGGAGCTATGGGTTTTGGATTTTTCAATTGACCCACCACCAGAATGTTTTGAAGTTGGAGACTTGACTCCACTGCCACTGACGACAGGTTTCTTTCCTGAGCCACTTCCAGTTGGAAGCGATGATTTTGGTGTCTTTGGATTCTTTCCAGCAGACACAGTTGCAGTTGATGGAACCTTAACAACTTTCTTTCCTTCCTTGGTTATCTCGCCAGCTGCGAGTAACCGACGATATTCTGCATTGGAAACGACCCCACTGTAGATGCGATGAGAAGCATCTTGGAATTTTGCTTTTCCTGACTTAGGATCTTTTCCCGGCTGACGGGCAGTCGAGAGTTCAGGAGTAGCTGATCTAGTCAAGTCAACAGAAGTTTCAGCAGACGAAGCTTTGCGACGATCAACTTTGTCAAGATGAGCTTTAAGCTCTTCGTACGCAGCTTTCTTGGATTCAGGGGTAAGAGCGTTTTCGAACTGCTCATTCAGATACGCAGTCATATCAGCCATCATGTCGTCGAAGTTTTTCGCCATGTCAGAGGTGAGTAACCGACAGTTAGCAGCTGTGAAAACAGTAACCACGAAAAAAAGTTCAACTTCAGAAAACAAGGACAGGGCGCCGGTTGCGCAAAGCTAGAGTTGCCGGATGCAACGGAAAAACAAGAACCTAAGGACTAAGAATTTCGAACACCGAACTTGCAGTTGAGAGTCGAGAGATCGAGAGCTTGAGAGTTAGAGAATTCTGATGTAAGCGTAAATGAATTAGGTTTTCATCAAGGCCTATTTATAGGAAAATTTTTGGGCCCCCGTCGGAATGAAAAAGCCCAGTCCAATACCTGTAAACAGCTCTTCTCAAGAAGAAAATCAGGTCAAAAAGACGAATAAAAATTTATTAATTTGAAAATATTATTTAAATAATAATTTCCAAAAATAATAAATAATAAAATAAAAATAAAATAAAAAATTTTTTGAAGATAATCAAACCATGGCATGAAAACCGAAGTTGAGAACCATCGGTTGAGAAACGAAGTTGAGTGCCATTGGTTGAGAAACTTGAGTTGACAATTTTTCCTTGACGCTGAAAAATCGGCTAAGGCAGAAATTCCAGAGACATGAGTCTCCGTTTTGTGTGCAAGTCTCCGGTTTTGTGCCAAAATGAGAGTCGCCGTTTTTGTGGCATAAGTTGAGTTGCCACGTATTCGGCGACTGGAGTCTCCGGAAATTTGCACAGCCAGTGATGCCAAGAAAATGGAGACACGAGTCTCCGATTTTTTGAGTCTCCGTTTTTGGAGTAAGGGTTGAGTCTCCGGTTTTGTGCGCGGCTCCGTTTTTGCATTCTCTGGACTTAGTTTATTTGACGTTGCCACTTGGAATTTGCGAGTTGGCCGTTGCTACACTCAAAATTAGACTTCAGAGATGGTAAACCACGTAGCACTGGACATGAACTACAGAAATGCCAAAACAAAAACAACACATCCCGAGTTAGTCAATCAAGAGTTCAACACACACAAACATTCAACTACATTTTAGTGGAGATTTGAGGGGTGATATTAGGCAATGAAGAGCAAATATTTTCCCAGAAAAGAGACACTTCCATCATTTTTCCAAAACAAAAATTTCACACGAGGTGAATAGAACTTTGAGTTAATGAAAAATCTCTCATATTAAAAACCGGTGAGATGGACCGAAGTATGTGATAGACATGTCTACTTGTCCTTCGTCTCAGTCACAAGGAAGCAGTCGTGTTTCGTCGAAACATATTGACAGAGTTTACACCGCACAAGAGATTTTGATTCATGAATGCAAGGTGAACACTTAAGGCACTCCGATCAGGAACTAGCTTTACTTCAATCAGAGGGGAGCCGGGGTAACCGGCGTCCTCCAGACGAGTTTTTTAGCTTTAAATGAAATGCAACAGACACTCATTACAGCAGTCAGAGGGGAGCAAGGTTCACTTGCGTCCTCCAAAGTGTGATAAGAGAGTGTCTTAAAGATTAGCGTCCATGTACAACCTTTCGAAGAGGGGAGCCGGGGTAACCGGCGTCCTCCGTTACTTGGCTTTATGGATCTATGCAAATGAAGCGAGGAGTTTAAGCCATGTTCGCATTCAGCGGAATAAATACTCTTGTGTCCGAAGACTAAAAGCGGCCTCGAATCCATGTTTGTCTGACTAGACTAATCCACGACGATTCCGAGTGCGTATTCAGAAGTAAAGAAACTACTCTTTCAGACTTCAAAATTTTTCTGTGAACTCTTAGAGAGAACACATGCAGAGAGAATTTCTTAGTTTCTTAAATCTCTCAAAGTCAAGAGGTTTGGTAAAGATGTCAGCGAGCTGTTTTTCCGTTGAAATATGCTGTAGACTGACTATATCACGATCAACCAAATCTCTAATGAAATGATGTCGAATGTCGATGTGTTTAGTTCTTGAGTGCTGGACAGGATTTTCGCTGATTTTGATAGCACTCTGGTTATCACAATACAGCACTAATGGAGCACTCTCAAGGAGATAGTCATTCAACATCTGTTTCAACCAAAGTAGTTGAGTGCAGCAACTTCCAGCCGCAACGTACTCCGACTCGGCAGTGGACAGTGCGATACAGTTTTGCTTGCGACTATGCCAAGACACAATGTTATTGCCAAGGAAGCAACAGCAGCCAGAGGTACTCTTTCGTTCGTCCGTGTCCGTCGCCCAGTCGGCATCAGAAAAGCCGACAAGGTTGGATGAAGTGTCGCGCGCATACCACAGACCTAGCTGAGAAGTTCCAGAGATGTAGCGGAGAATCCGTTTCACAGCTCTTAGATGGTCCTCCTTTGGATCAGCTTGGTAATTGGCACACATACAAACACTAAACATAATGTCAGGACGAGTGGCAGTTAAATAAAGTAAACTCCCAATCATGGAACGATAAAGAGTTTGGTTTACACTCCGACTTTTTGTTGACGTCGACAAGCGTTCCGTAGTTGCCATAGGAGTGTTAGCTGGCTTGGCATGATGCATTTCAAACCTCTCAACCATGTTTTTAGCATACTTACTTTGAGATACAAATATCCCATTTGGTCGTTGAGAAATCTGAAGGCCAAGAAATTGGTGCAACTCCCCCTCAAGGCTCATCTGAAAAGTCGAGGACATAGCTTCTGTGAATGAAGTCACGAGTTTGGAACAAGTCGCTCCGAAGACAATGTCGTCAACGTAAATTTGGGCAACAATCATGTGTTTGCCTTCTCGCTTGATGAACAAAGTTTTGTCCACCGATCCACGCTCAAAGCCGAACTTTAGAAGAAAATCCGTGAGACATCCATACCAGGCGCGAGGCGCTTGTTTCAAGCCATATAGAGCTTTGTGAAGCTTGTATACATGATTTGGCTTTTTCGGATCCTCAAAACCCTTAGGTTAAGCAACATAGACTTCTTCTTCCAGCACACCGTTCAAGAAGGCAGCTTTGACGTCCATCTGTCGAAGTTTGATGCCTAGATGGCATGCAATAGCAATCAAGAGTCTGATGGACTCAATTCGTGCGACCGGAGCAAAAGTTTCATCAAAATCTATGCCTTCCACTTGGGCATATCCTTGGGCAACAAGACGAGCTTTGTTTCTGACGACTTGGTTATGCTCATCTGTTTTATTCTTGAAAATCCATTTAGTTCCAACAACATTGATGTTTGAAGTTCGGGGAACTAAGGACCAAACATTATTCCGTGTGAACTCATTCAACTCTTCTTGCATGGCCATGATCCAAAAATCATCTTGCATGGCTTCCTTGTAATTTTTCGGCTCATTTTCAGAAAGAAAGCAAGAGATGCTGATTTCGTTATAGATTGCAGAAGTGCAGATGTTGTAGAGTTCATTCGGAGAATTTGTCGGTTTCTTTGAGCGCGTAGTTCGCTCATTTAAGTTCCCAATCATTTGGGTCGGAGGATGTTTCTTTTGAACGAGTCGAGGTGCCTCTCTAGTAGCATTAGTTGGGTTTTCAATGTTTAGCTCAGTTTCTTCATCTTCAGACGATGAAGTATCATTTTCGTGATTGCTAGAATCTCCAACTTCAGGTGAAGTGTTTGGAGTAAAATTTCCTGGAGACACATTCTCAGGAGCAGCAGTTGTGGGTGTTGGTGGAAAATTTTGATAATCCAAAATTCCTTCTTTAACCCAGTTTTCCTCAGTATCTTTTCCAAGAAAGTCTTGTTCATCAAAATTTATGTTAACAGTTTCGATGACTTTCTTAGTTCGAAGATTGTAGGCACGATAAGCATGGCTATTTTGGCTATAACCAACAAAAATACCACGATCAGCTTTGGCTTCAAATTTCTTTAGAGGATCACGATCCTTCAAAATATAGCAAGTACAGCCAAAGACACGAAAGTGTGCAACTGAAGGTTTCTTGCCATTTACCAGTTCATAGGCAGTTGCGGTCGTCCAGGATCGAATACTTATCCGATTCAAAATATATCCAGCAGTGGAGACAGCTTCTGCCCAAAAAGTTCGTGCAAGATTTTTCGAGATAAGCATTACACGTGCCATTTCTTGCAGCGTTCGATTCTTTCGTTCGGCAATCCCATTTTGTTGAGGAGTTTTTGGGGCCGAGTATTCATGATGAATTCCTTTCATCATACAGAATTCGTTGAAGCTAGCATTTTGAAATTCAGTTCCATGATCACTTCTGATCCTTTTTACTTTAGCCTCATGATTCGTTTTGATCCATTTCACAATGCCCTTGAAGGCATCAAAAGTTTCATCTTTGGTAGCCAAAAATCTTGTCCAAGTATAGCGAGAAAAATCATCAACTATAACCAACACATATTCTTTCTTTGCTATACTTTTAACCTCCATTGGACCCATCAAGTCCATATGTAACAGTTCGAATGGAGCTGAAGTACTCATGAGCATTGGCAGTGCTGGATGAGGAGTTCTTGTCAGCTTACCCTTCTGACAGTCACCACACACTCTTTTCTCGATTTTGGGGAGTTGAGAGAATCCTCGAACTATCTCCCCCTTAACCAATTTGCTCAAATTTCGAGTGCTGGTGTGGCCAAGTCGTTGATGCCACAAATCAACTTCATCAGGAACGGTCACAGAAAAACAACTATACTCAGTTGTATAGCAATTATTTTTGGCTCGTGGACCTTCCATTATACACTTTCCTTCATCATCAAAAACTCTGCACGATTCCTTATCAAAACTCACGTTCAGTCCTTCATCACACAGTTGACTGATGGAAATCAGGTTAGCAACAAGTCCTTTTACATGGACTACATTTCTGATAGGAGGTAATCCTTTGATTTGTAGAGTCCCCTTTCCCTTTACGACGCCTTTTGCTCCCCCTCCAAACACTACGGGAGCTCCAGTCATAGGCTCGTAATTTTTTAGAAACTTTTTCGTGCCAGTCATATGGCGGGAACAGCCACTATCAAAGTACCAAATTCCTTTGGTTCCAGTCTCAGATGCGTTAAGTGCGACATTGCAGAAAATGAGTTCTCTTGGTTGCCAACAATTTTTGGAGTTAGAGTTAAGTTCAACTTTACTCTTTTGAGACTTAGGCACCCATATCTTTTTGTGATTCAAATTTTGGACATTTCTCTCAGCCACAGTCTTCAGAATTTTAGAAATGGGTTTCTTTATGTCCTTAGCAACCTCAACTTTCTTCTTATCAAAATTTTGTGACTTTGTTTGAACCCTAGTGTTCATATTTTTCTCAACACTCAGCTTTTGAGAATTTCGTGATTTTTCACTCTTTGTCATCAATTCACAGTTCATGTCAGCTTTAAATTTGTAGCAAAAAGGTCGTATGTGTCCAAGCACATTGCAGTAGTGACAGACATATTCTCGTCGTTGACGAGTTTCAACTTTCACAGGTGTCTTGACAAAAACAGATTTAGATTGTGAGTGTCCTACATTCGGCTTAACACTCTGAGTTTTGTTCAACTTTTTCAACAAAGTTTTCTCATATGGCAGAATACCACGAGGATGTTTCACGATATTCCTTGGAAATTGATACGTCTCAGATTTAGAGTTCGAAGTCAAGACTGACTTTTGAGGTTTAGATTCAGGAGACTTAACAATCTTTTTCCCTTCAGCAATCTCTTTTCGTTTCGAAATTTCAGACTCAGCTTTAAGTTCATCCTCTGGTTGATCACTTGATGCTTTTACGAAAGTCACATCTTTCTTTTCAGGTGTAGAGTAAATAGATTCAAACACTTTTTGAAATCCAAGTCCATAGCGATTAGGATTCATGTACGAAGCAGCATTGTCAAACACCGAAGAATTTGTGTTCATCTTTTTCAACAGCTCATCAGTCATCTGAAGTTTTTCTTTTAAAACATAACACTCTTTATCTGTCATAGCAAGATCAGTTTGAGTCTTCAAAAGTGATGATTTCAGATCATCGTTCTCAGAGTCAGAATTTTTGAAAAGAATTTGAAGTTTCTTAACTTCGGACGTTTCCTTCTTCAATGAAGTCTTTAGTTTTGAGTTTTCAGAACTCAACCTTTCACACACTTCTCTCAGTTCGACAACTTCTTTGTAGTGTTTATGTTTTTCTTCGAAGAGGTCATCAAACTTGCTTCTAAGTATAGTTAGAGAGTTGTTCAACCTCTTTTTCTCGTCCGTTGTCTTCTCAACTGAGTTTTTCAACTCAACAACTTCATCATACATTTTTCGGTTAGCAGTCGAGAGTTCGTTACAAGATTCTGTAACAACTTTCAAAGACACTTCCAGAGTGCTATTCTCAGTGATAGCAGTGTCAAGTAAAGTTTTGAGTTCAGAAAGGCTCTCTCTTAGAGTGAGTAACTCAACACATACATCTTCAGTATGAGACACTTCAGATGTCATTACAATCTCATCAGTCTCAGACACGGACACAACATCCGAGAAAATATCATCGTCACAGAAGTTTCGGTTTGCTGAAGCAACACGAAAGATATTGTCAGCAGTTGCAGTATCTTTCAAAAAACCATCAAAAACAAAGTTTTCAACCTCCACATTTTCAAGGTCGAAATTTTCACCAAAAGTGACAACTAGAGCGTTGTCCTCATCATTGTCAGAATTTTCATTCTCAGATTCCTCACTTTCTGAGATTACATTTTCATCATCAATAACAACATAGCTCACTGGCAGTTTCTTTTTGCGATGAAAGTTGGGACACTCATTTTTGACATGTCCAAATCCCTTACATTCGAAGCACTGCATTTTAGACACATCCTTGCTAGTTGAAGAATATGGGGATAGTTTTGTCTCCTTAAATTTTTTGTCAGTGAATGAAGTTTGATTTCGGCTGTCTGAGTTTCTCTAAAAAGAGTTAGAATTTTTCTGAAACTTTCGAAAATTTCGGGCACGATTCTTTCTCTTAAATTCTTGCTTCACAAGATACGTGACAATTTCAGTCAGTGCAGCAAGTTTATCAGAATTATTCGAGTTCATCAAACGTTCAATTTCCTCTGCTTCATCGTCATCAGATTCATCTACATCAGCTGAGAAACTACATTCAGATTTCTCATTTCTCGAAGGAGTTTTCTGCGGTTTCGAACTTCTTGAGCTCTTACCCTTCTCAGAAATTTTTAGAGCAGTCATTGGCTCATAAACAAGTGACATATCCGGGTTGCTACGTACTTTTAGAGTTAAGTCGTAGTTTCTCAAATCAGCCATCAGATCTGCATAGTCCCATTTTTGATCTTTTTCTTCTCGTGCTTCAAGAGTTAGCACTTTACTTTCGAACCGAGAACTTAGACTATGAAGAGTTTTCTCATAAATCATGACAGCAGGAAAAGTTTCTCCAAGTTCATGTACTTCGTTCACATATCTCATGATTTTGTCTAAGTACTCATTTATGTCTTCATCTTCTCTCATACGGAGTTGATGGAACTGAGCAGTGATAGTTCGAATTTTAGAGCGCTTCACAGCCTTACTTCCTTCGCATGTTCTCTGAAGAGTTTCCCATGCGTCTTTCGCTGAAGTACAATTTTTCACCAGTTGGTACATACTTAGTTCCAACCATTCACAGATAAGAAGTAGAGCCTTGCTATTCGCAGTTGACAAATCATGCTCTTCTCTAGTCCAGTTACGTTCAGGTTTGGGAGTTCTTATTCCATCGGCATCTTCAGTATACGGACACACCCAACCTTCCAAGACAGCCATCCATGCACGAGAGTCATGGCCTTTAATTCTAGCAGAAACTTTAGCTTTCCAGTTAGAGTAGTTCTGATGAGTAAGCATAATCGGTTTCTGAACAAACATTGGCGACTCCATTATAGCGGAAATATGAAGTCAAGTAACGGATCTCGTCTTATACGTATGACGTCCCGCTCTGATACCAAATTGAAATTACGCCTTCAGCGTAGGATACCAATTTTTCGTGAAATTGGTCTTGAACTCACAGACAGCAACTTCCGTCAAAGTAAAACACTCACACAATTTGTAGAATAAAAAGTGAAGACAAAGTTATGTAATAGTTTCCATTTCATTGATCACAAAACTTAAACTATTACACTTGTAGAGTATGGTAGGCAAAACGTTTACAAGAAGTTTCCCGAGTGTCGCAACAACTCCCACTAACTTGCAAACTAGCACACGAGTACCTAAAGCTATATCTCCTAGCTCTAATCTTGGCACACGGCGCAAAAGCTACTACACAAACTCGAAGCTCGACTACGATTCTAAAAATCAGATTTCGTTCTCTCAAAATCGTCAAATGATGAAAAACAAATCCATGGGTATTTATAGTAGAGCCGCACATGTGAGAGTGATGACGTGGCACGTTCTCATTCGTCGCATGCTTGGCCTATGTCACATTTCCATGGATAACATCATTAGTGTAGAACTTGGATTCTTGAATCTTGGAATCTTGAATCTTTGATTCTTGAATCTTCGAATCTTGAATCTTCAATTTTCAAAAACAAACTTCAATTTCAATCTTGACTCCATCGATCTCAATTCTTCATCTTCAATTTCTCGTGAAATTCTCTAAGTGTTGAAGCTTCGAATTTCATCGTCTTCACGGTCGTCGATATTGTTGAAGTTGCAAACTTGGAACAATTCTTCATTTCCTTGAACTGAGTACCTGGTGAAAGAAATCACGTTGTAAGTACTTAGTCTTAAAATCAAAACACAAAAACAAGAGTTATGAAAAACTTCACAAGGAACCAAAACCGGCGACTCCTGTCGCCGGATCCATGTACGCCCACAAAACCAGCGACTCCAGTCGCTGGAAATTTTACATGCACCAATAACGGCGACGCCAGTCGCTGTTTCCTCAACACACATAAACGGCGACTCCAGTCGCCGTTTTTCTTGTCACTCTCAAAACCAGCGACACAAGGCGCCGTTTCCATGCACAACAGCATTGTCACAAAAGCGGCGACACGAGTCGCCGTTTTCCTCGCGTCACCAAAAGCGGCGACTGCTGTCGCCGTTTCCATGTCACTTCATCCTTGCACCAAAACCGGCGACAGGAGTCGCCGTTTCCTTGCATCACCAAAAGCGGCGACTCTGGTCGCCGTTTTCACGTAAATCCAAAAGTGGAGACTCAAGTCTCCATTTCCATGCGCAAGGTAGTTGACTTCGGATTCTTAACCTGTAACCCTGAAAACCAACAAAAACAAAAAAACACAAGGAAAAATACGTTGTCGCCAAAATCAACATTTACATTTATTAATATAATTGAATAAATAATAATACACTACAATTTAATCGAAGTATATATCATTAATATTATTGAATTTGTAATCTAATAAGGTTATTGTTTGTTGTTCAAAATATAATTGTAACCAAAAACATTAAAATATACTTTGTTATAGAGATTTTTCAATATACAACTTGGTTTTAGTGTAAGATTATTATAATTACTTTAGTTTCCTTGTGTTGTGTGCAAAATAACAATTAATTGTAGCTGAAAGGTCGCCATTATAGTACGAATCATCGATGAACTTGCTACTGCTTGTTGGAATTTCCATAATCAAGTTTAATGCTGTATTTATTCCGAACTAATTCTTCTTTGAGCTGCGGGAGAAGGTCAGAATTATCGCTACCCATATCCACAATGTACTCTGACAATCTTCCAAGTAGATGGCCTGGATCAACTCTGACCTTTAATATCAAATCTTTTCCAAGAAGTGAAGATACAACGGCGGAGATTACTTTGTTTATACTTTCATTGCCCGAAGTAACAAACGAATTGTTGGGAGAATCCTTATAATAATACAATAAAAATGTAGTTAGAAAAGTGGAAGAAAGTAAAATTAATGGTTCAATTAAAACCATATATATGTGAATGATCAAATTACTTACCGTGATAATTGAACGAATAACTTCAGGGGCTGATTTCCGAATTAGAAAGAACGAAAGGTCATTCATCAAGACAAAATTTGCAGAGTCATTTCCGTCGTTAACTCGCACATGAATTTTATATTTTGAGTGAGGAATAAGATCTTGACGACAGAAATAGCACAACAAACTGAAGGAGGAGACGTCTTCCGAATCATTGCAAATTGGGAAAGTGGTGTAAAATCAACCGCTATTAGAAGTAATTTCAGTTACTTTAACAGCAGTCCAAATTTTCTGAACCTGTATTAAACAGAAAAGTAATAAATTAAAACATTATATATTTATATTTCAGGCAAAAATAAAATTGGAAATTCAGATTTTAATAAACATTATCATAGTAACATAACTCCGACAAAGTTTAAGACGGAATAGAGATAATACATTTGGTTAGTTGCTCTGCAATTCCTTTTCGGCAGTAATCACACACGGTGACTTAAATCCAGATTCATCCAATGAAAGAGCTTATATATTCATAGACATCCTAATATTGAGTATAAGTAAGGGACAATGAATAAGTAATTTAAAATTAACAAATAAAAAATAGTCAATATATATAAATGAGAGAAGATTATTTAGTAGTTTTTTCAAAAAGTGTAAGTATTTGTTTAATTAACAAATTTAAAGATTTTTTTTTACCTTGCTTTAAAAAAAAGAATATCAGGCAAATCCTGGTTCACTATTATGGTAGTTGCATTGCCGTGATTTGAAACACAAATTTCACCTACAAAAAAATACATTAATACAATTCAAAGAGTACAATTACAATTTTGCGTGTTTAAAAAGTAGTAAGTATTAATAGTTCACAAAATATACCACGGATGATTGCTTTTTTGCAGAGATGCACAACCAAAACGATTTCAGATATTTTATCACTCTTCAAATATTGTATATTTGGATATCTTGGGAGAAGGAGGTTGGAAAAAAATGCGACGCAAACGGTCACCGCTGTATAAAAAGAAAAAAAATCGATTATTTTTATTAGTAATTGAAGTATACCTTTAAATATTAAGGACAGTGAGATAGTCCTGCGTTAATATAACAAACATACTTTAAATCTTGAAGCATAATGTGCAATCAATCGGCATATGTAGTTTCCTTGACATCAATTACATGGCCAATGACATCTACGCAAGAGGAATATTATGAAAAAATAACATGAAACATAGAAAAACATAAATACTTTGCAATATTAATTTTACCAAATAAAGGACCGTCATCGACAGTTGAAGGATCTTTAACGTCTGCAAAGCTCTTGAAATCGAATATTTTATGATATAAGAAAGGATAATCAGATTTCTCAATATAAGTATGACACTTAAATAGTATCATGTACTTATGATCACATATGCAGTTTGTAATAGGTTTCTCTACAACATCAAAATGCCGAATATTGCACATAATCCCTTCTTTAATCAGGCTGTCAAAAAATCTAAAGAGGGATTCTTGCACAGAGGCTTGTATACGATTGCCCTTTCATGAGAAAAATAGAGTAAAAAAATATAAGTACAAAAAAACAATAAACTGTTAATAAAGCAGAATTAGATTCAACGACTTATATAAAAATCCACCAATAGAATTTCAAATGACTTCACAACTTTATCTTCTCCGTAGGTATACCATTTCCTACATATCCGAATAGCTAAAATCGATTCTGTTGGATGGGTTTATTTCAGCCAAAGAAGAATAAAAATTAAACATTTTTTTATTAGGAATAAGACAATGAATGTGTTGAAAAACTACTGAAGTATGTTTACCTATTTTATAGCAAAAATCCGAAAATTAGGGTTAAAGAAAGATATGAGAATCCATATGATTTACAATTCAAAAACATTAGAATTCTTATACTATTAATATTTAATATATTGTATGTTAAGAATCTTATAAAGGATTATTTTCATAATTGGAATCGTACTGTTTACTGATACAATTTATCGTTAAATAGGTCTATTAATTAAGTACGATTGTATGTCTACATAAATTTATGAATTTATTGTATACACGATTCCAATTACTAAACAACACGCGAAAACATTGGTGAAGAAACTATGATAAGGGAAAGAAGTACTTATCATGACATTCATCGGCATATACATGTTTATCAACCACGTATTTTATTTTACTCGAAGATTCATTTCATTAATCGGCTTATAATTGAAAAAACCTTTTTAATACATTAAGATGTTGATAAGTCCCCGAGTTCCAATCATCTATCCTTATCATATTTCAATGTTTTGAATTGTAAGTTATTGTTATAATATCAGAAAAGTAAAAAAACAGACAATATGATAATGATTATCATATTTCAATGTTTTGAATTGTAATTAAGTTGTTGTTATAATATTAGAAAAGTAAATCAAGTGAATATGATAATGATAAACTTACTTATAATTAGATTTTTATGATAGATGTCATTTCAAATTACATTGAATTCAATAATAAATAATGTAATCAAAAAATTTTGCAACAAAAACAATTAACGCGGTTAAAGATCTAACTCAAACAAGTAAGTTGGTTCTGGAATGTATTCGGTTAACCTACATAAGACAAATAAATATATATAAGTATACAAATAATAAAATTCCTAAAATAATAATATTAATGTATAGTTCAAATCGAATATAAAGGAACATATAACATACTTTTTTCTATATGCAATGGCTTCTTCGACGTGATGATAAAACAACACTCGAGTAGCATATGAGAATTACGAATAACAAACTCACCTGCAAAATGTTAGAATTCAAATGAAAACAATATTAAGAAAATAAACGGCAGAATCAAGTCAAACGTAATAAAGTAATTAAAAATTCATCTACCTTTGTATTTGGCCGTAGAACAAAGATTGACGATAATAATCGGTTGGTAAAATATATCTTCTTTAAATGTGTCAACACATCCTTTGATTACATTAGAGAATGGACCAAATAGCAAGAAATTAATCTCGGCAAAACTGTACATTGAAGAAAAGTAAAATGATTTAATTAATTAGAAATGCATGAGTAAAAATTCATTCAAATAGATAAGAATTCTCTTCCAACTAAATATAATATATTTATAGGAAATATATTCAAAAACTACATAAGATTGTTATATGAATCAAATTTGATTTGAACTAAATCTTTCGTTTAAATTTAATATTTAAATTAATTAAAAAATAATACAAATTCGAATTAATAAAATTAATTTAATTATAATTGAAAGATTGTTTTAATTAAGAAGGTGGAAAAAAATGTAAAAACGAAAGTGATTATTTCTATTAACTGTTTACAATATACAAATACAATATTATTACATTCATAATTATTTAATATAACACTGAATCATATGTGATAAACTATACAAATATAATAGGAGTATCAATTCGCCACGATAGTCCAATCGATGAATGCATCTCAAGGAAGACTCCAAAAGTCTCCAACTTCAAAACCTTCTTCAAGAAAAGCGGGAGAGAATGCCTCAAGTAAATTGCGTAAATTACATCATAAAATAAAAGAAAAATAAATTATTAACACAAATTACTCTAAACCATTAATAACAAAAACATCTCTAAATTTATTAAGAACATTCTAAACCGAAGCCTTAGATCTTTATTCTTTGACTTTAAATCTATTAAATATAATTAATTTTAATTACGATTTTTATAATTGAGTTTACTTAATTTAAATGGTGAGATTATAGCAACATAATTCGAATTATGCATGATTATAGTAATATAAATAAGTAGATAATATCAAATTTATTTAGTTGCTTAAAATAAGAAGTTGATTTTATTGAATTAATAATATTATTTATATATTATATATAGCATAAATAATCGGTAATTATACTAATATAATTAAGATTCAATCACACTAATTGCGGACGCGTAGAGTTGACCTATAATTAAAGAAAATTCATTTAATTAGCTACCGTAATTAATAAACCGATTAATTAATTAATTTTTAATCATTTAAAAAAAGGAAAAATCGGTTTTTTTGGAATTGATATAATTAAAACATGATTAATTAAGTAAATAAGAATAATAAAAATTATTATAAAAAAAACACCAAATAAAATAAAATTTTATTTATATTCTTAATAACTAACTTGTTTTAATAAGAAATTAATGACTGATTGTATCGAATTTGAAAATATTAACAAAATACACGTGATCTTTATAACAGTAAATAAAATACTATATTCTTAAATAGAAATATTATAAATTTTATTAAAGAAATAACAAATCAAATTACATTGATAAATTACATTAAAAAAAATTAATAACAAAAACAAATCTAAAACTATTATAAGACTCTAAACCGAAGGCTAGAGTCTTATAAAAACTTGTGCGATCCAATGTTTCGATCTTTATTCTTCGACTTTTGATTCCTTCGATTTCCCGATTCTTTCATGTATAAACAAACCTACAAAAGAACAAGAAAAGAAAAAAAGAACAACACAATAAAGCTCATAACTTGAAATTTAAAATTTAAAGTTGATTAAAAGAATGCAATTAAAAAAAAAACAATGAAAGAATCGCTTACATTGATTTTCTGCAAACAAAAATACAAATATTAAGCGACAAAAAAAATATTAAAATTAAAATTTTAATTAGTAAAAAATGCTTAAATTGATTTGCTGCAAAAAATACAAATATTAATCATTAGAAAAGCATATTAAAATTAAAATACGAATTAATAAAAAATACTTACATTAAAGGCTGCAAAAAATACAAACATTAATCGTAAAACAATAATATTTAAATTTAAATAGAATTAGTAAAGAATGCTTACATTAAAGCCTGCAAAAATAAAAAAACATTAATCGTACAATAATATTTAAATTAAAATAAAATTAGTAAAAGAATCTTGCAAAAAATACAAAAATAATTTATTTCAAAAAATTAAATATAAATACGAAATTAAAAACTTACATAGAGACCCTGCAAAAGAAAATAAAATTGTGAGCATGAATAAATTAATATTTATAAAATAAATACAGAAATTAAGAACATTAATTAAAAAAAAAAAAAGTGGAATGAAAAGTGAGAGGTAGGGAGTGAATGAAGAGAATGTCCTTTATATAGGGATGAATTTGAATTAGGGTTTGACCATTGTTACTATTTTTTAAATATACATAATTTGAATTTTCGATTTTATTAATTGAATTTACTTTATTTAAATTCTGCAATTATAGTAATATAATTCGAATTATACATGATTAGAGTAATATAAATAGTAAATAATATCAAATTTATTTAGTTGTTTTACATAATATAAATTAATTAATTAACAATGGTGAAATATATTAATAAAAAATACTCTCTCCCATTAATTGCGTTAACAATCGGTGAAATATATTAATAAAAATACAGATTATCTCCCATTAATTGCGTACGCGCTTAGTTGACCTATAACTATAGAAATTATTTTGAATTAACTAACCGGTTATAAAATTATTTTTTTATAATTTAAATAATGGAAAAATCAAAAATTTTGGAAAATTAACGTCCGTTGATAGGTGTGAACACGCACACTTTTTTTATCATCCAACGATTGTGAATTCGCCACGTAGAGCTTCTCGATTTATATATTGTAAGATAGATTACCGGTTAATTCTTTATATAGCATATATAAATTATATTATTAATTCAATTAATGGTAAATCAACTCATTATTTTAAGCAACTAAATAAATTTGATATTATCTATTATTTATATTACTATAATTATTTATAATCCGAAAATTATTACTGTACTATTTAATCAGCATTTTAAACTAATTTATTTCAATTTTTAAATACGATAATTCAAATAAATTATATTTAATAAATAATAATAACTAACAACTCTACTTCAAATCCTTGTCTAAAGTCATCTTCACCCACTCCCTACCTATTACGGTACTTTGAGCTTTTTTTAGTACTAATTCTATTAATTTTTGTATTTATTTTTTAAATATTAATTTATTCATGCTTGCTTATTACTTGTTTACTAATATGTTTTGTTCATATTCCTAGTATATTGTGTAGCAGTTTTGTGATTGTGTGTATTGGCCAACAAGGTGTAGATTTTTGGATTTATATGTGTATTGGCCTTTGGCCTATAAAATATAATATTAAATTATTGTATACGTAAAAATTATATTTTTGTGTGTAAAATTTAATTATATAAAAATAAATTAAAATGTGATTTTTTTAAATAAATTATAATATAAATTATGAAATAATAATGGTGACACCCATACCATTTAGTTTAAACTGAATCAATAATGTGGGTGTAAAAATAAGTAGTTCAGTTAAGTACTCATATTGATTGAAGAGTGACATAAAGGTTATTGAAAAAATGATTGGTTGGTCCTGTTGACTCTCTTCCACAAGTGTCTGCTACTCGGGCACATCCCTCGATTTACATCCTACCTAATCGAGAAATTTCTGATCGAGTGGGGGACCCTCGATTTACATCCTACCTAATCGAGAAATTTCTGATCGAGTGGGGACGAGTTTCCGTCTCTCCTCATTATAAAAAAAAATGATTAGTTGGTAGTTATGAACCACCGACCAATGTAAATTATCTTAGGACAAGTGCATTTGTTGGTGGATTCATTCCCACCAACCACAATTCAATTATTATTTACTCAATTTTCAATTATTATTCACTTAACTAAACTCAATATTTTAACACTCACATTTTCTAATTGAAACTCAATACTTTTCCTTTTTACTTTTTATACTTTTCATTGTAAATACAACACTAAATATTTTAATTTCTTGTATTATTAATTATATATTTTAAACAAAAAAATTATATATATTTTTCATTGAATTAAATAAAATAAAAAATTAAAATATTATTATTGAGGATAGTAATATATTTTTAGCTCAATTTTTTAAATAATTATATATTTTTAATTCAACTAATTAAAAAATCATTAAAAAATAAAAAATAGAAAAATAGAAAAATAAAATAAAAAGATAAAAATAATATAAATAAATAAATAAATAAACAAAACAAAAATGCAGCAGAAGAAAAATTACACAGGCGCCTCATGTGGGTGAGATACACACTTCATTTGTTGGTCAATTGGGGCAGCGCGAAGTGTCAAAAGGTTGCAAGAAAAAAAACAAAAAAGCAGTTCAATACTTTGAACTCGATTCAATTGAAGAATGGAGTGGGTATTTGAGGGTTGGGCGATTAAACTAACTCCTACATTGGTAGGGTTCAGTGAGTTTGAACTAAAAAAAATAACCAATGTACATGCCTTTAGTGATAAAGATAAAAGAAAGTAAGATGTTTTTTTAATTATTGTAACAGCTTCACTGTTAGTGTTGGATTTATACTTGTGTTGGCCTTTGGGCTTTTACATTAATTCATTTAACAGGTGGCAGCCGGGAGCCCAGTTGAGTGCTAGCTCATTTGTGTGTTTGGCTCATTCTTTGTCCAAGCCCATTTGTTAACAAACCCATGTGATTTATTTGTTTTTTCCGAAACACAAATAAATGTTGACCTGCCGTTGTATCCTTTTGACCCTTGTCAGTCGTTGGATGCTAGGGTTTTCGGCTGTGGTTAAATCTGGGTCCTTCATCCTATCATGATATAAAGAACCACACCAGCCGCATTCACTCACTCCGCCCCTTACACGTGACTTAATCTCTGTATGCGATTTTCACCTTCGAGTGTGTGCGATTTCAATCCTTCTCCGTTCACCGTCACCGCCGCTTCCCCCGTCGTCTCCGGTCTGATCTTTAGGGTTCTGTGACCACGGAGACAATCTGTGAAGCTTCGAGTGCGCGCGTGATTAACCTCTTTGTGAAGCGGAGTGATCTAATTGTGGTGAGCTTCTATGTGTGCTCCTGGGCTCTCTCCGGCGAGGTCTCTGTGTTCCTCTTGTTCGGTGTCAGTCTGGTCACTCTACTGCTACTGTATACTACGGAATGCAACCGTTGAACCGTAGTATTTGAGATCTCTATTTTGAATATATATATATATATATATATATATATATATATATATATATATATATATATATATATATATATGTTGTTTTACTTTGTGTATTCCGCTGCTCTTACTCTAAGACTCTATTCAAGCCCACAACCTGTGGAGCGGACCGGATCTCTCGAGATCTGTTGACTGCGGGGTTGTGGGATCTTGCTCTGGACTAAGGATGGTTTACAGATCTGATCGTTTCAGTGTTTTTCAATTTTCAGGTACCTCGAAGCATTAACCGCCGGCGTCTATACCCAACAGTTAGAATAAAAAATCTTTGAAAGACTTTATTTTTGCCTCAAGGACACTAAAATGTCACGACCCACGTCTATTTCCGACCTAAATTACCTAATATTTTAGGTTCCCTTGCAAAGTAATGAGGACATGATAGTAGGACATGGTAATAGCATGTACAATGGTACTAATTTTTTTGAGTTTGAACTCATTTAATTGAACTGTAACCATTGCAAGAGTGAGTTCAGTTTAATTTATCCATATGGCTCTCTACTGCAAATTCTGAAATGAACCGAGTTCAAAGATATGAACTCAACTTTTTTATTTATTATTTACAAACATTGACACATGTCCTTAGTTAATTTGTCTGCCACAAGAAAGTGTATCACACTCTCCATGTTGACAAGTAAAGCTTTAATTAAAGTTGCAATTTTTATTATTAATATTAAAAAGTAGTGAGCGCATAAAATGAGTAACCATTGTACATGCCCTAAGGAAGCATGTGTCGTGTCTTGTCGTACAGAGCATTGAGTGTGATTAAGAGCACATGTGTCGTGTCTTGTCGTACAGAGCATTGAGTGTGATTAAGAGCACATTGTATCGAGGTATTACTAAGAAAGTGTGATTAAACTAAACATATACTAAGCAAGAGCAATTTAAATGAATTAACTAAAATTAAGGAACTGATGTGAATATGATTCTGAGAATGTACTAAAGGCATTTGGATCTTTTCCCATAGGAATCAAATCAGTTTTCAATAAATGCTGAGTTCCCTAAGCTTAATTGAGCCCACAACCATTTGTGCTTGTTCATAAAATCTCCGGGTGATGTATCTCCGAAAGACGCTCAACAAGTGATCACACTACTTGAATTATCCAATTGCCCCAATTAACAGGAACTCAATCCAAACAATAACATCAAATCTCATTTCTCATGCATGGGTCAAACCACCAAAACACCCTAGGTAATTAGTTTAGCCTAACATTACACTAAGCTCATAAACAAAAACATATGAAGAACATCAAAAGATATAGCAAACTATATAGTAGTATAATTTTGAATGATTAGCCAACTTTTTTTCAAAATATGCGTTTGGATCTTTGACTTCAATATTTTGCAAAGTTTAAACAAAAACATATGAAGAACATCAAAAGATATAGCAAATAAAGGAAAATTACTAAAAAATAAGGAGAGAAATAGCCTTGATCTTCAGTGTCACTTGAAAAGGATTCAAACTTTGCAAAATATTGAAGTCAAAGATCCAAACGCATATTTTGAAAAAAAGTTGGCTAATCATTCAAAATTATACTACTATATAGTTCCCTCGATGAAGGAGAAAAGCTGGTGCAACACTTGGAAGCATTCACAAATAAAGAGCCATATAAACCAAGTCTTGTTTCACTATGTAAGGAAATTAAGACGAGCAAGGAGAAAAGCTCGGAGCAACAAACATATCAAAGTATAGAAACAAACAACTATTTAGACTTGATTGAATCAAGATAAAATCTAGTTATATATATCATTCGCACACATAGGGTAATCAGACTCTGAGAAAGTCATGGTGGAATTATATTGCAATCAAGACAGAACTAACATTTGGCCAACATGATTTTCACTTTCATCTCATCCTGCAAGGAAGAAATAAGAGAATCGACGAATTTAGGTAATGTGGCTTTACACCTAATTCTGAGTGTTCAAAGAAAGCTGCTAGTAAATCCATACACGATCTGAGATGATCCTTACCCTCCAAAAGCAATTACAAGATTGTACAGCACTGATTTGTTTTCTTTGCCTGCTTGTAAAACATCTGTTTTCACAAAACATCTAGAATTAGAAACAAATTGAAAACAAGTACAGATCTTGAAAACATTCAGCTTCAAATCGAGTTTGATTTTGATTTCAATACTGAGATCCAAGTAATACAACTTCATAGATTTAGGCTCAAACATGAGCTTGATTCTGAATCATGTTATTAGCTGGATCCAGGAATTATATATAAAGTCTGTTTGAACAGAACCTCCGATTTTAATATTATAATAAGTTCTAAGTTCAATTGAAAGATATCTGTCAACACGAGTAAATAAGTAATGAAATTTCAAGCTTTCAAATGCATTCTAGAATATTTTGAATAGCTGCCTACATGTTGCTACAGAAACTACAGAATGCATAGTTTATGTAACACAATTCGGGCTATAACCCCAAAGGAAATAGTAATGGCATTATTGTATCACTTTAACAAACAGTTTCTTTTATTTTACTAGCATATAAAAACTATGCATTCTCCAACTAAAACTAAAAAATATGTTCCTTCAGACCTCAGTTCAAGTGTTCAACTCACATAGAAATTACAAAAATTAAGAGGGTGTTTGGGGGAGCTTATAGGATGTTTCCAGGGCTTCAAATCTCACAAAAATTGCTTGGTAACAATTTTAAGAAAATGTCTTGTTTAGTCTAAAAATAATTTGTTGGGAGTTATAAAAGTATTTTTACAAGAGTAGGGCACCCCTACTTTTTTTTAACAATAAGATCTTATTTTTAAAATCTTCAAAAAAATTAACATTTTAATTGCAAAAATGTCATCACCACTATCTTATAAGCTTCATCTTGTTTTATTCAAACAATTAAAAGTCTTATATGCAAACTAAAATTTAACTTCTTACTCCATAAGCTATAAAAACATCTCATATGATGTTATATATTATAAGCTCTTAAAATCAACTTCCAAGTCTCAATACTAGAAAATCAATTTTTAGAATTTATTTGTTTTTGTCTAAAAACTCAGATAATGTTTAGATCGGATAGTTTTGAGCTAGTTTTGATGAAAATAATTAAATGACTACCAGAGGAATTTGCTTATCATTTTAATTTTAATATAATGTACGATATTATTAGGATAGTACGCGGTGGGTCTCATTAGAAATATATATATATATAGTTTAGTGGTGGTAGGGGTGAACCTTACATACAATACAAGAAATATAGAAGATGTGATTGGTAAGTGTTGTTAAAATGGACATGGAAATTCAATGAAAAAAGAAAGTACACACACAGTTCAATTTTTATAAATAACTGTTCTCATTATTTCAAGTAAACAGAAAGAAGAAAAAGAAAGTCAAGTGCTCAATGGATTCACTTCAATATACATGCAGACAAAACACAAACCTGAGACGCTGCACTGAGATCTGAACTCTTGTCGACCAAACTATCAAGCTTTTCCCCTCGTTCAAGGACACTGTCGATAGTCTTGTGCTGAGACACAGCAAAGTAGTATCTGTCAATTTCTTACATAAACAAAAACGGAGATAAAAAAAAGGTAAATACATGGCCATTGCTGATACACGCTGCATCTTGCAGACATGAGATATCAGATATCCAACTGCCACATTGTTGCACGCATGGAGATGGACAACAACATTTATAATAAACGGAAAATTACATTACATTCAATTTCAAATAACAACCAATATCTCTGGATATAGATAAGTTATGTAGGTGAGAATAAAACTATGAATACATCGAAGCGGGTGTTTTCTTAAATTAAATAGATCATTTTGTACGTATTTGATCCCAATCCAATGTGGTGAGCTCAAATGATTATACAAGCATGAAATTTAATTAGGTTATTCATTAGTTCACAAGAATAAGTAATAAATTGATTTTCAAATTTCAATAACTCAGAAGAAACTAGGGAATTTGCAAATAAAAGTTACATAGACAGAGATCCTAGTTGGATGAATAATTGAAAAGAACAACTGTAAAATTGTCCTATCAAGCTTTTCGTCTATAAACTAAGGCAATAAGGCATATACATGTAGTTTTTGTTCCAAACCCAAAATTTGTTTTCTATTTAGCAAAATCAAGCAGTACCTTCAGCGTAAAATAACTCTTAATTGCATGTGATTCTTTACCTGCGTCTCATAGTTCGTAATGTCATGTAATCCCACATTCCATTAATCTTGTGGAGGATTATTAGTGTATAATTGCTCCCAAAACCTTGAGATTTATTGCAGATAATCAGACATCAATGTTTTCTGGCATCTCAAGCTTGTACAGCATTAAATTCATTTTTCACAATGGTTTTATGTCCCAACCCAGTTTCCCACTATTAGTAAAAGAATAAAGCACATCTGCACATACATCAATATATCTATTATCTGATTCTAAATTAAGTTTAGATACTATTTAACAAAAAAAGTTTCTACATTTACTGGAGCAGATAAAAGCAGCACACACGTATTTAGGTAATTATTTAGTATTTCATCCAGGAAGAAGCCTGCCTCCTCAGTCATCACTTGGTTACAGTAAAATGTTAATCCTGACTCAATTCACATTGTAGGACTTACAAATGGCTGACATGTAACCACCCTAAAAGTATACTGTTAGAGATACAATTTTCTTATCTAATGTTATATAATTATGTTTATTTAAATAATAAGTGCGCTTTAGGCCCATAATGTTAAGGTTATGAACCTATGGTTATTTTGCTAGTTAAGTGAGTATTATGGTTGTGAGTTGACACATTGGAATGTTTTTTTGTAGCCTATAAGCAAGGAAAATTTACCGAGAGAACTACGCGTTCTTCGCGATTATAATATTCTTATTCTATCATCAAAACCCTTGATTCCATCAGATACAGATTCAGTCATTTGCTATTAACAATAACATAGTGAATTTGTCAGAGGGATAATGTGATCATTACCAGCTAAATAAAATACAAGTGGTAAAAATACCATATCCCATATCAATGATACGATTTTGCTTTAAATGCATGAAAATGTTTCTATAGAGTATAGAGCATCCTCGACACTCCATATCATCAGAGAAACAGGCCAGCAATGATATGAAACAGACATTATAGAATACTTTTAGGCTACAGCTTCCCTCATCGATCCTTATTCACTTTTTATATACTTGTGCTTCCACACAAACATATATACCATGACCGGTTAACTATTCAATTCATAAATAACAGTCAAAAAATGATGGCGAATAATTATATTGTAAAAAGAAATGGCTATACGAGTATTGAAGGCTTCAGAAGAAATTGAAGCGTAATACTCACAAGGATAATTTTTGTTTCATCCAACTCACGCTGAATCCTCAACAGTTTGTCAGCTTCAGCAGGATCCTAACAAGTTTGAAGATAATATGTAATTAAAACCCTGAGATAGGTGAATTACAAGATGGAACATAAGGAAGGGAAATTTTGTATCAAACATTTCATTGATGTGTATGAATGCCTCATATTTCCATACAGCAGAGTCGAGAAAGACTCAAGTTTACCTGAAATTTGGTCAGGGCCTCAGTCAGATAGGGCCACTGCTGAGCACTATCAGCCTGCACAGTATTCCATGAATCACCAAAGCTCTTTTGGTATTCATCTAAGACCTGACCAAGAACTCACAAAAGCAGATCTTACTCAGAAAACTACTTAACCATAGCATGTGCCAAAAGAGTGTCTACCTGGTTGAGCAGGGAAAAAGCGCTTCGGACAGGGTAGTGGTCATCCATAAAACCCAACGCACACAAGCCATTTCGATTGAATGAATGAACTTTGTACTCTGTTTCATAAACAACCAAGATGCCAAGTCTTTGAAAACCGAGGGAACATACTTATCTAGACGTTGCATATAATTGTTAATCAAAAAAGGAAAATCACTTCAACAACCAAGGGCCGCATAATTTGTTCCTGATCTAACTCTAGCAACCAAGGGTTCTACAAAAACTCATCGAACATGACCGGAATAGAATTTGACATGAAAACACAAACAGGCACGATAATATACCATTAAGTTAAGGCATTGCATATATAGAAGTGTAAGATTACTTCACCATTCACCATCAAACCGGTAAGTTTATCGATGCTCAGAGGAACATAATTCAATTATGTAAAATTCAGATAATACCCACCGAATTAATCCTTTACACACACAGATAAAAGGAACGGCAGAAATCGAAATTCAACAATTTAATCCATAGAAAAAAGATGGCATAAGCAACCCAACTACATAGTACCAGCAAACCTTAACAACAGAAATCAACGCCATACACAATTCCTTGAAATCATCAAATTCCGCATAACTAGCAATTTAAGGAAAAAAGATTATCATATTTCATCGAACCTTCATGCTGGACAGATTGTCGTTGGCCGGGCGGGGTCCTTTTAGCAACGGTTCGACCGACGAAAACGATGAATTCCCTAACGCTCGGGCGTTGAAAAAAGCCGAAACTGCTTAGATCCGATTGGTTTGCGAGTATAACAGGATCGGATCCGTCCGGGGTGCACTTGAGCACCATTAACGCCGTGACCTTCACCATTTTCTAACCGTTCGAGATTTGCGTAGATACGGATCAAGAGAGAATAATCCGTGAATTGCAGAATTCCAAAGATATATCCCAAATGGATTGGGATTGGGGCTCTATTATAAGAAAGAAGAAAGAAAGAAGAAATGAAAAAGTGGAGATTCACTTGCGTTGCCCAAATTTTATTTTATTCCAATTAATTTTATAAAATAAAATAAAAATACTCGTATGTTATTACCATAAAGTTACCTATTGCACTTTTATTTTTACTAGAATTCTTCAGCCTGTGCGATGCACCACCGGGATATTTTCTGGAGTATTTAAATATATAATAATAAATTTTAACATAAATTTTCTTAATGTTAAATTTTTAAGTTAAAAAACACCCTGTATTAGCAAATTATTGTTAGTTCATTATTGATTTATTTTAAAGTACTATTATAGATTTAGATTATTGTCGTACTTGTTATTAAAATGCAAATTATTAAAAATAATAAATCTCGAAGAAAAATAATTAAATAAATAAAAGTTGTTACATTTTCATTGCAAATTTTTAAATACTTCTTTGTAAACTACATTAGTGGTCTTATTTGTCAGGTTTCCCTTCTCGTCGTAACATAACAATTTCAATTCTGCTCTGGTAGTGACTCTTGAAACTGCCACATACAACTGTTCATGTATAAATATCGGTCGACTCAACAGAATCGGCACTTTTGACAAAAATTGTCCCTATCTTTTATTAATGCTCATAGCATATGATATCATAATTGAAAATTGTCGTTGAAAGCAAAATGAAAATCTTGAATAAATGTCAATCTTGTAATATAAAACAATCTTATATTTTGTTTTAGCCTCTTAAGACTTTCACCTCAATAACGTAATTTTCAAATTTAGTTATTACCAATAGAGTACGATTACATAGGCGGAATGATCAATATTTCGTAACATTATTCACACTCCAACCTTCAAAAAATGAAAAATAAATATTATTTATAGTAAAATACCAAAAATAAATTCATAAAAAATAATTAAACTCTAAACAACATGATTTATGTTTATTATTTTAAGCATAGTGCTTTTGATGCAATGAGATTATTTCTTAAAAGTGTTGCGTATGAATTAATTTAATTAAAAAAACCTATTATAGAAACTATGATAATTAGTTAAGAATTAATATAAAACTCACAATTGAAATTTCAATCATATTTTTAATCTCATATCGAATCTTATTATAATTGTTATATCAAACATGAAATATTTATTAAAATACAAGAGTTATTCACGTTTTAAATATGTCATTGTCATAAAAGCAAATTGAAAAAAAATAAAAAAAAAATACAAAAAAACTAATAAATTCTCATTACAAATTTCAAAATATGTCTTTATAAACCACCTTAGTTGTCATATTCTAATATAAAGGTTGTATACTTAATAGAATTAAATTGTTGAATAATTATTTATTTATAAGATAACTATCCTCATTCTCAATATAATTTATTTATTAATTTATTTATATTCTTTATTAAATATATAAAAAAATAAAAAAAAACATGAAGAAAATGAAATAAATAAATTTAAAAGTTTTTTTGAATAATAATTTACAATAGTTACATTAGTTTTCTTAAACATATAATCTTGTAAATTATAAATATAAATAGTTAAATAATTATTTTAAATTTATTTAAATTATCTCATTTTTTTAATTTATTTTGATAATTTTTATAATAATACAAAACATTTATAGCAAAATTACTTAAAATTGTTTTTCAAAAAATTTATAATAATTAACCAAAAAATCAAACATAATATAAACAATTTAAAAATCTATAATTTTCACTGATTTAACGTAATAAAATAAAATTTATTTTTTAAATTAAATTATATTGCATCGCATCACAATCACCAACAATGTCATGACAAATTAAAAATCTATAATTTTTACTGACTTAACATAATAAAATAAATTTTATTTTTTAAATTAAATCATATTGCATCACGTCACAATCACCTACAATGTCATGATCATGAAGAAAGAATGCCTCGAGAATCCCTGTTGTCTGCTATCAAAAAAATAAAATCAAAATCATTAATAAAAAAATCACAAAAATAATCATGAAAAGCTTCTCATCCACTACTCAATCAAGGCGGAATGAAAGAGGATATGTCCCAATTGAAAGACAGCCTCATGCGTCAACTTTGGGGAGTCGCTTCGTTTCTCGCCCTACCAGCATATGCTGATTGGATCAGATCCCAATACATCTAAACGGGGAATAAATAACAATGAACCACAGACATTACCTGTTTTGAAAGACTTAAATTGGAAAACAACATAGACATCTGGAACCTTGAAAAATGTATAATATAAACCCTGTAGAGAATGGTATTAAACAAAAGGTATTAAGAGTGAGAGTCATATATGTTGGAATAATAGAACATTACGAGAAAATGTCAGGATGAGAAGAAAACAGAGCACCTTCTGATCGGTTGACAGGGTTTTCAAAACATAGGGGCTCATCATATAAAACTGAATTTGCAGATCATCAGCTACATATGGTTCCCAACTTGTACCAGACCATTCATATACTTCAACAGAGTAATCCTTCAACAAAATTAAAGTGTCAGTTAAAATATAATCTTGACCAATAGATCGGGTGACTTCAATTTATATATTATGATAAGCAATAAACATTCTTTGGAACAGATCATTACCACGTCATCTTTGATCATGTTCATTGACGGTTCATCCTTTTCACCAACTTTGGGATGTTTTACATCCACAGTCTGGAAACATATATGGACAGATAATAATATAAAGACAGTGTATGAAGATAAAGAAAATTACAGTTTCAATAGGACCCAACGGTGTTATGAAGTGCCATTAATAGTATAAAGATCTCCAAAGAGAAGACCGGTCCACCATAATGGAAAACTGCATAATCAAATGGATTCAAAACATGAAATCAAAGAGCTTCAGACAGAAAAAAAACCTTCAGGTGGCCTCTTTCATGGAAAACCCATTTGCTAAGTTCAGTCAGAAATTATTCGTTCCCACTTTTCTCCTGCCTGTTTATCACAAAATGAAACTCACTCACTTGGAAAAAAGGTAAAAAAGAAAGGTAAAAAGGTAAAAAAGAAAAACATAGATAATCCAACTATAGCCTTGAAACTCACTCACTTGGTAGTAGTTCCAACTTTCTGTACTCCAGATCGGAAAAAACTAAATGCATAAACAAATATTGTCAATTCAATTATATCATAATTCATAAATAAGAAGAAAATATTACAATAAGATTATCGGCTAACCGGTTGCTGAACATGCTAAGTGAGCCAGATATCATAATTTGAGCATTGTTTCTTGCCTGAAAACTCCCAAGAGCATATCTGAAAATTTTATTAATATGATACAAAGAAAATATACAGAAAGTCCTAAATGTCTAAAAACATGTAACCTTAAAAAAATATAAACATAATTTCATACGTATACAATAACTAAATACGCATCATTGATCATTTCTAGATACGCAATATATCTTTGGTTTGTAATAAAGTTAAAATAATAAAAGTTTCAAAAACAGTAACCTCTTCACAATAAGATATATCATAAAGCGAGTGCACAATTGTTTCAATTTCAGTAAGTTTCCTTAAGGCGTATTTTATAAATGGTGGTGGAATTATTGAACTGTCAAACGCCAGCATCGGTTCATGACTTCCGTGAATCCTGAAAGAAGGATAAAAATTGATTTATAAAGTTACAACATGCTTAATTTTTATCATAAGGAACAGAAACATTTGAATCGAACAGAATTAAACGTATATATTTGAACAGAATTAAACGTACATATTTGAACAGACTTCTCTTTGTCGGTTTGTCCTTGTCACGGTTTTTATCCCAACGGCTCCTTGAAAACTACTGTATGGATGCTTTTCGGAACCATTACTACTTGAACTACGTTGTCTGGAATTAGATGATGGGCTTCTGTCCAGGTAAAGTGGGGTGTCTTTCTCGCTATTGCTCCTGTGATATCTAGTTCGAGGAGAGTGTGCATAAGAAGAAACACCTAACACAAAGAGAGAAAAGAAAGAAAGGGAACAAACAATAATCAATTGTTGATTGGTAAAAAAAGAATAAAAAATGATGGTGCAAGATATGATACCTCCAGCACCATTTCCTGTGCATCTCAGCCATTCTGGAACCAATGTCGGTTCAGTTCTTTCTAGGAGTGGGCGTTTGGTCCCAAGATCCCGATCTCGTCCCGATCCCGTTCTTAAATGGGACGGGACATGACGGGATTGAAATATAAAAAGTGTTAATCCCGTCCCGTCCCGATCCCGGATTAAAATAATGGGATGGGACCGAGATTAGTTAAATAAATCCCGAAACATCCCGTCCCGTCCCGTTATATATTTATATATATTAAAAATATATATTTTTAAATATTTATAATATATTATTGTATTTAATTTTACATAATTTGTAAAAAATAAAATTTACTACACTAAAATTTAAACAAAATCAAACAACCTATGATTTTTATAAAAGGATAATAATAAGTTTTATAATACGTAATTAAATTAAGTGTATAAAATTGTTTTTAATAGTATATAATATTTTTTTATTGAAATTAATTAAATTAAACGGGATCCCGTTTTGATCCCGATCCCGTCCCGATTTTTTTAGGGATCCCGAACTCACGGGATCAATTTTTAAAAAGTGTGATCCCGTCCCGGTCCCGTCCCGTTAAAAATTTTATAGGACGAGACCGGGATCAAGTAAATCCCGTCCCATCCCGGCCCATGCCCACCCCTAGTTCTTTCCATCGGCACCAAGCATTATCCAACTATTCTACGGAAAAAATATATAAGTAAAAAAACACCTTCCGCGTTCCAAAATAAAATTATCGTGACAAAAACAAAGGGGTATGTGCCCTAATCAAAACACCAAGAACACCAATCTATTTTTTCTACACCACAGATAAAGCAATGTCATGTAACACCCGCTTTTCAATTCTAAGATTTTAGTTAAATACATTCCAAATATATAATTATATCTTGAACTCAAATTAAATTATTTGTTTTATATTTTTTTGAATTACTAAGATAAGAATATAAATTTCCATAAAAATAATTATCAATTCACTTTAATATTATGATTTAATAAATGTAACTAAATAATATATTACTATTATTAAGACCAAGTAAAAATTGATGAGTAAACGTACAAAAATTATAATCATAATCAATATTTAATTAGTATTATTATTGCTATTAATTGTTTCCAATTAATCTATCTATCTATTAATATATAATTCCTGAATCCTCCTTTGTTTTCTCAATAGCCAATAATATTCTTCAATTTTGCCACATAGATTAATTGAGCTTCTATTGTCCAATAGAAATGCTCAATTTCAATTCATTCCTGAATTCTCCTTTGTTTTCTCAATAGCCAATAATATTCTTCAATTTTGCCACATAGATCAATTGAACTTCTATTGTCCAATAAAAATGCTCAATTTCAATTCAATTTCATTTGCGTTCACATCTATAGACAATCTTTTCTCATTTATTTATTTTAAAAATTTTACAAAGAAATAAAAATAAGTTCTGATCAATTAATTACGGGTCAATTATTCCATTTTTACATTTAATTTGTTCCAATTATTCCATTTTTACATTTAATTTGTTCCGCTTTTTCATCTTCCTTCTCTTCTCCTTCATCAGAACCCTATACAAAATCTCCATAGGTTTACTTTTTTTTTCTAAATCACTGTGTTCTTCAATCAATCGGGTTTTTCATCCCATATTGCGAATCAAATTTTTTGTATCTTCTTATGTCTATATTGGGCTTTTTCGATTTCAATTTGGAGGTATTTATAATTTTGTATCTTCTCTGCTTTTGATCTGGTATTTTGTATCTTTTCTGCTTTTGCAGCATCCTTACTGCCGAGGAGAGGAAAGGCGAAAATACGGTGAAATCTTTGATTTTTGTCTCTTATCAATTTTTTTTTTTTTTTTTTTTGCAGTTTAAGAATCTAAAATTGCAAGTTCGATTATTTCATTTTTGCAAGCCGACCAGTGTAAGAACGGTAGCACAGAGGTCCAACCTTCGTTTTCTCCTTCCACTTTCTCAGTTTATTTATTTCGCTTTTTTTTTTAATTTAGTCGGGTCAAATTTCACTAAATTAGGGTTTTTGCTGCATTTCTTCTTCCCAGTTGCGACATCCGGAGAATACAGATTCAAAGAGCTCTGGGCGGCGACGAAAGAGTTTATCTCTGACAACATCGTATCAGAGCACGACGAGGAGGATCCAAACGTGGTCTACATATCTTCCTCGAGAACGAAGGATGGGTCGCCCTCAAGCGCTTCAACAACTCGGCGTGGCAGGACGCCCACCAGTTCATAGTCGGTGTTTTTTTTCTTTTTTCCCCTAAATTTTCTCTGTTGAAATCTGTTTCTTTGATTTTGATTGTTTGTTCAATTCAAGGACGAAGCGAGGGAGGTAGAGAATCTGATAAACGAGTTAATGTCGAATCTGATCGGGTGAGGCTACGAAGGGGGCGAGAGGTTGCTGGTGGTTGAGTTCATGAATCATGCCCAATGAGACCCTGGCAAAACATCTATTTCACTCTAAGGTTTTTGGGTTTTTGAATTCGAGTTTTATATGCGTTTCTACGATTAGATTTTTTCGGATTGAACAGGGGAAAATCAGCCGATAAAATGGGCGATGAGGTTGAGGGTGGCTTTGTATTTGGTGCAAGCTCTCGACTTTGTATCAGTGTATGAGGTTGAGGGTGGATTTGTTCTTTCTCTATCTCTCTCTATGTGTGTGAGGTAATTATCACTACACATTTCATATGAATTTTACCTCCAAAGTTTGGTACGTACTCTCAATTGAGAATTAAAATAGTTAATCTCTCGCATTAGTAATTATTTATCTCAGAAGTAGTGGATGAGATTTAATCATTTCACGTCATTTAAAGTAGTAAAAGTATGTTTAAAAATATTGTCATTTAGGAAATGAAGTTCCCAGCTTTGTTGTCGACACCCAGGTTTGTATTCCTTTCGGTTTAAAATTCAGTTCAATTATTTTCATTTCTCTTTTTTTTTCAGTTGTATCTTATTTTAATTTCTAACGCCCATGAATATATTATGCATTTAGAGAAAAACTCTCGGAAATTTGAATAGACTTCTTATCTTGATGTGTAGATGTTACTTGAAGAGTTTAGTGCTTGATTTATGCCAAAAACTCTTGGTGTCTTTTTTCACTTTTCAATTTTTGCATGGCTTATAGCACTTGATTGAACATGTTGTGTTCATGACATCTGGGAGTTAATAATCGCCATTATTGTGTGATCTTTCTCCCCGTGATTTAATTTACTTATGGATTTGAGCAGTGCAATTTTTTCCTCATTTGATGGTTTAATTGCAATTAACATGCCACTTCATTTCAATGTCCACAGATTGCTTATTTGATGGTTTAATTGCAATTAACATGCCACTTCATTTCAATTAACATGCCACTTCGTAAGTTTTCCCCGATGATGGTGTTATTTTTTTTTTTTTTGCAGATTAAGTTCTCACCGGTCATTAACGATGAAACCCAGTCGCAACGTCCGCCTCCTCAACTCCGCCCTCAAATCCTCATCTGATTCCCATCTCAGGAATTCACTCCTCCATCACCGAAGGTTCTATGCTCAATTCCCAATTCAATTATACAGAGCTTTGATTCTTCGATTTTAACCTAATTAGGTGGTTGATCGAGGAGATCGCCGTCGGAGAAGGTGGCGCCGACCAGCTAACGCTGTCGAAACAAGGCGAAGTTTATGTCTTCGTCTCGGTTTCCCCGGAAAAGGTAATTTCCATCTTTGTTTTCTCAGCTGCCCCTATTCATTTGCTTTCAATTAATGGAATTTTGTGTTGAAATGTATATGATTATCGTCTATGACCTAATTTTAGGTGTGTTGTTTCCTTCGATTAATCGATTATTTCTTCGTCTTCGATTGATATTTGTTTGCCTTTTTTACGCAATTTTTTGGCTTCCATAAAATGTCCAGTAACTCATACTCACCAGTATGCTTTCTCTATTCTCATTTCAGGTTCAGGCAGTTTTGTTACTATTAGGCGGGTATGAAGTTCCCACCGGTATTCCTGCTTCAGGGGTGGCTCCTGAAAACCCCAGGGTGTGTGATAAAAATCTCAATCTTCGATATACGATGTCCATTCGACCTTTATTCTTATCGACTGCTTTTGATTTCACAGAATTTGGGTGATTATCCTGTGAGGTCAAGTCAACCACAAAGGGCTGCCTCTTTAAAAAGATTTAGGGAAAAGAGGAAGGAACGATGTTTTGATAAAAAAGATTCGTTACACGGTTCAAAAGGAAGTTGCTCTCAGGTAGTTACTAATTATAAGTAATCAATAAAAATGTTGGAATATTGTTCTTACTGGGTTGTGATGTGTGATCCGTAAATGATTTTGTTGTGGAGTTTAGATGTCATGTTAAATTGATTCGACTAAAGTATAAGGGTTTTGTTCAACTTAGAACCTAAGGAATTTTGATTTTCAAAAGATTTCAAAACCACAGTTTCATATCACATGCTTTTTTTGAGCATGTAGTAGAACGTCTAGATTTTGGCATATGGCCCTGTCACGAGGTTAAGTAAGAAAAAACTACAGGCCCGCTTAGGAGAGCAAAAGGAGGTTGGACTCCTGAGGAGGTAAAATTCTCTAAGGAGATGGTGTTGATGGAAAAAACCTATTACGACGCTCCAAGAAAATATGTAGTCGAGTTTTATCTTAGATTTATTAAAATAATATGAATGAGTAGATTAATCTATTCAAATATTAAATTTCTGAGAAGGTATGATAGTTTACCGTGTCCCTATATATTTTTTTCTTATGTAATAACTGTGATAATTATTCATTCTATCCTACTATGATATTTTATGTAGTTTGTTAATTCGGAAATGTACAATCCATCAGGTTTGGAGGATGAAAAATGTAATAAAACCAGCTCCAGTGAAGAGACGCTGCAACTGTAAAAATGAGGTTTATCACAAGCAAATTGGTCTGGTATGTTTCAGCATGACAGAGCAGGTACGAGTTTTTTTTTTCGCGCAATAACTATTTGTTATAATTTGTATTATATGCTTGCGTCGTTCGCGCCAATGCTGTTCCATCTGTATTAAAGTTGCCATATTATAACTTTCCAGGTTTGTGAACAATGCCCTAATGTTAAGTATGAACGGGAGGGTGACTATCACTGTGGATATTGAGAAGGGAATGGGGGAAGGGCAAGTAAGCTCTTTTACTTATCTTTGTTAAATTGCTATTGGTTTAAAGGAATAATTTATGCGGAACACACCAACACCATTCATCGAAGTAAATGCGTGAGAATTTTATTTTCTGAATAATTCATAGGAGTAAAAGGATTGTGTGAGCCATGAGGTGGTATTTTGCTTGGTTTTTTTGAGAAGTTCGTACCTTTTCAATATGCAGGAGGTGGTGTTTTATGAGGAAGATGAGCTGATAGTTGATGGTGAACTTGGAGATCTTAAGGTTATATTTATATTATCCCAATTTTTAATGATGACAGTGAATCTGTTTGAATTTAGTTTTTTTATTCACTCCCTTTCTCGACGGGTTATACATGTATGTGCAGTTTCGCATACGTACTGCACCTCATGATCTCTTCAGAAGGGATGGCAATGATTTGCATACAACAGTCACTATTACTCTGGTAAGCACAATCAACTTGAAATTCTGATATGTTGTAATATAAGAAAAACACACTATTGACATTGAAATAGTTTTTTGGCTCATCTCCTATTAATCTCTCTCTATACTCTACTGAAATGTTAATGTGTGAATCTAATTTTATATATCCATTTTATATTTCTAATTTTATATATCCATTATATATATCTTTTGATCTAACATTTCAATATTATATGGATTTCTTATTTTCAGACGATATGGAAGAATCATAATACAGTTTGAGGTATATTTCGATTGCATTTGTCTCTCAAATATCATATTTTGCATTCATAATAAAATCTGATTTGAAGATTTGTCGGTAAGTTTGCTGTATTTTCTAATTCTATTTTTTGACTTTAGATTTTTTGTACTGTGATTTTTATTTATTATCTAACATTAATATTATACGTGTTTCTTCTTTGCAAAATAATATACAGTTTAAATCAGATAATATTTGGGTGAAAATACCGCTTTTCCCCGTTTGATCAATCTCTCTGTTTTTATATGTTGTTAATTTCTCTTTTTGCTCCCGGTGAAAAATCGGTTGTGGTATTCATTATTTGTTAGTGAAATTGAGAATCTTTAACTTTATATTCTATTTTTTTATTTGAACTTCAACATTTATTTTGTATTGATATGCAGATGACGATTGATGATGTTGTTCCTCTTCTTCCATTTATTCCTTTGATGAGGTATAATTATTTGTGTTCTTGGTATTGCATACATACTGCATTTTTTTATAATAAATAATTTTTGTTTGATCTTTAAATGTATAAGCTATTAAGCTATGGATGGATTACTAATATTTCCGAAGACTGTCAACCGTGTTTTGTAATTTCAGTTATCAATTAGGATTGTTCAGTTAGATTTAATTGTTTTACATGTTATTGTTAATCACCACTGATAGATTTTTATCCATGCATAGATAAACGTCTGATGGGAGGCGCAAGAATGAACGCCGAAAGCACGAAAAGTCCTTGGTATTTTTTTGTAGCGCGGAATGTATTTTTTATCTCTACAGTCTTAATTTGTATTAATGAAATTGATATCATGTGGTGATCAACCCTTAATCTGATTCCCCTTTTGATTTCTAACACCTCTGTTTTATAGTATTTACTATATCTTGATTTATTTGTTTTTTGTTTATGATATAAGAGATGTGAATACTATTACCAAAAATATTCTGCATTTGTGAATGATGACAAAAAAGTCCATCCCCATCTGATCTTGCCTTTTTTTATTAAATTGATGTGTTGATTTCGTTTTGTACATTTCGTGATGAAGTCATGTCCTATTTTATGATTCACAAGTGATTATCTAAAAGCTCATATAAAATGTCTGATGTGAAGCGCATTATCAAAGGCTGAAAGCACGATAAGTCCTCGATTTGTGAGTTTCTTTTTGAACTCTATTAATTTGATTATTATCTATTAATGTGCAATTAATTTTGTAATATATATATTTTTTTGCAGCGCACGGAATATAAATTTTGGATTCCACCAACACATGTTGCTTGACTACAGGTCACAGATGTAGATCATATTGATTGATTAATTTCATGCCGGTTTATGGCTCCCCCATTTTTTGAGCTGCATATCATGCCACTGTTCTAATGTATCTCAATTTTGAGGTGCATATCATACCACTGTTAGAATATGATCTATAATCTTAGAATGTATATATCAATTTTTTTCCAGATGTCAAAAATTATGGGCCATTGTTATTTCTCACTGACCATGGTAAGTTTTTATTCCTCTTATCTACTATAGTGTTTATTGTTTTGCTTCCCGTAATTCTTCTCTTTGTCCACAGGTGAGCCTACTTATTGTGGTTCACCATTTTTTTGTCTTTGGATATTTTTAATAAATTGATTTAGGCATGCTCTATTGTTGGAGAGAGTCTAGGCAGTATAAATTAAGTACTTCATTAATACATGTGATCTTCAACTGCCTAAAGTTTGGTTTTTTTTTTCGATTTTTCCGAAATTCGGCTTGCATGTGGTTTGGTTTGAATATAGATTCATCTAATCTTTCTTCTTATTTTAATAAATCTAAGATAAAACTCGACTACATATTTTCTTGGAGCGTCTAGCTTACGGCGACGGTACTCTAGGATTGATTAGTATCGAGATTTACAAGTCGATATTTCTTACATTTCTGACATTTCTGAAGAAAATTCTTTTTGCAGGTGGAGGCACTATGTTTCCCAATGGTGTTAGTAAATATGTTGATTTTATGCGAGATTTGATTCTTTAGAAATCTGATGGCACTGTTGGGACTGCCATTGATACCGAAAACGTATCACGTTTTTATTTTTATGCTTCATTGGTCTTTGAAGCTTATTATAATGAATGATAATTTCAACTCATATTCATTCATCCTTTTCATTGCATTTTTTTGTTTGCTGTTAACTTAGTATTCCACTGGGAATATGAAACAGTGGTTACAGTACACAAGATGATAACTATTTGTTTTAATTTTATGGGTATCTTTAAATCTATGCTAAGGTTTTTCTTTCTGTGTTTCGGGTACTACGTTTAATTTGATTCACCTATTAATTTTATGGGTATCTTTAAAATCTATGCTATTATTATTACTTTAAATCACAATTAAGTTGTAATGACTAATCAGAGTTTTTGGCTCCATGTTGCAGGTTGGGATATACAGACCAAGTTGGGATTCAATTTTGACGCAAGACTATAGGTTTTCTATCCGTGCGTAAGGCATATAATTATTAATGTGTAGTTGTTTAGTTCATTATTATTTTGGTTCTTCATAGGTGAAGAGAGCACAAACGAAATATATTGTTTGAAATGAAATACAGTACATTGTTATTTTCTTATTCTCGCCCTACTTTCTCTTTTTGCTTTTTTAGTTTATTTGTTTCTCATTTGTTAAATTAGATCATTGGCGATGGAATCAGGAAGTTTAAATTAAAAATGGGTTACAGGTTAATTGCAAGTTCTTTAATAGTATTCATTTTATTTTTCTTTCAAATTCACAATTTAAAAGATTAATATTGGAAAATTAAGTATGGAATAATAGGAACCCAATAAAAACAATTATTCATTAAATTAATTTTATTAAATATATAACAATTCAGCTCTTTTATAAACCGAGATGCGCAAATCCATAAATAAGATCCATAGCTCCAATCCATATTACACACGTATTGTATTAGAAACAAATCTTCAATGATTTTAAACCATTGTATTAACTACAAATTTTTATGTTAAACGATTTCCATAATTATTTTAGAACTATTCAATTTATATTAATGAATGATAAAACAAATAATAAAACTGATAAAATATATAACCATTTAAACTTTTATTTGAGATAGTTAAAATAGAAACAAACTAATTATTCAACAATTTTATTTTATTAAATACACAACTAATAAATTATATAATTCAAAGTTTACATAAACTTTTTATTTTATTTTTATATTCTTTAAAATTATTAACACAAATAATTTAATAACAAAATTGAAAAGTAAGATAATTGAAAAAAAAAACAAAAATAATTATTTAACCATTTATTTTTATTAATTATATAATCATTCATTCTTTATTATTCACATTATATGATTTAAGTGATGCGCAATAAATTTTTCCATTATGTTAAAACACTTCAACAATTTTTTTATTTGTTGAGAAGACCGGTGTTAACACACGGACAGTTATATGTTGCAGTTTCAAGAGTCGAGTAATATGTTGCAGTTTCAAGATTCACTAATCGAGTAAGATTGAAATTCTTAATTATTGATTCGACCTCACGAATAAGGCTATAAATGTCGTTTATAAGGAGGTGTTCAGAAATGTGAATTTGACCTTCCAAATTTCCTATTTTTTTTAAAATATATTATCAAGTAAGATATTTTCTCCAATGATTGTCCTCATTTTACAAATAATGCTACAAAGGAGGTGTTCAGAAATGTGAACAGACCTTCTAAATTTTTTTTTTAAAATCTATTATGAGGTATGATTATTTTCTCCAATGGTTGTCCTCATTTTTTGTAATATATATTTCAAAATTTATTTAAATTTATTTATCAGTATACTTATATTAAAATAGTAACCGGAGAAGCTGCTGAAAGATAATCTCAGTGCATCGCACGGGTCGAAAGATCCTAGTTTATTAAATAAAACAAACCAATCGAGAAATTCTCAATTTACCGTGTTGACACTTTCTTATACCGATATAATCTCACACGTCTAGTCTCCATATACATATGATCTCCCCCTCGGTCCATCTTCTGGGAGTTATCACAAACAAACCCTAGCTACATCAAAACTATAGCCGCAAAATCTGAACCCGAAAATCAGTCGAGAACACCCTTCGACTACTCCTTTTCGTAGGCCGAAATTAATCTCTTCGATCAGCCACTGCCCTCCGACGAGACCCCACAATCATCCTCGTTAGTTTCCATCTCGCCGTCGTCATCGAAGTAGGTGAGTCGTCGTTGGTGGCCAAACGCCGTGAAAGAAACCAAAGAACGATCGCTGCCGCACGAGCCGATGACCACAATCATCCAAGGTCGACGCTTCATCCTCCGAGTCGTTTCCGCCTTCATTGAATTCGAGTCGACGCCGCTGCTCTCTCTCAATCTCTCTGTAAGTTGCAGCCAATAGATGCAGGAATAACTAGGCATGATTATCCCTTTTACTATACCTCTTATCTAATTTAGGGATTTGGTTTTAATATGATGAAACGGGCCTGCCTCATCGAATATTCGAGTGAAACCATTTGGATCCAATTTACTTTCCCGCCCAACTCCATTTGCTATATGCCCAAGAGTATCAAGAGTATTAGTATCTTACAAACCCACGTAATCTCAACCATGTGCTTTATAATCTTGAGCTTGTTTTCTTTATAAATAAACTCACGGTACACTATTTATATTTGTGTGTTGTCAAATATAATACAACATTTAAACATACAGTATATAACAAATTATTTATATTACAATTATTTCTAAAAGATTAATTTTAAGGACTTAACACATGTAGGAGTTGAATACACGAGACTGAAGTTTGGTCTTCGAACTTAGAAGAGGACTTTTAATTTAGGAGTCAACGACTTAAGAACGTTCACGCTTCAAGAGGTAGGAATTTTCTTATCTCTACTTAATGCTTATTTCAAAAGTATGTGTTACGTGTTTATAATATGTGCTTATGTGGATATGTTATATGTGAATATTGATTACATGATTCGAATGTTGATGATATGATGCGAATGTGAATGATACAATATGGGAATGATACAGTACGGAAATGTGATTTAGCCCGTGGCCTGGAAAAAGGGTCAGTGACTACGGTCATCGGGGTGTACCCGCGGTGCTACATGTTGTGGAAATGGTAATTAGCTCGTGGCCTGGAAAAAGGGTCAGTGACTACGGTCATCGGGGTGTACCCGCGATGCTACATGGTATGAGAATGTTGAATAGCCAGTGGCCTGGATAAAGGGTCAGTGACTACGGTCATCGGGCTGAACCCGCTGCGCTACGATTAAAACAGCGACCGACTGAAAAGGTCAGTGACTACGGTCACCGGGGTGAACCCACTGTGTTTAATCGCATGTATGTTAGAAACAGCGACCGACAGAAAAGGTCAGTGACTACGGTCACCGGGGTGAACCCACTGTGTTCTAGGAAGTGAATGACTATGTACGTGATGTGTGACACTATATGTTTCATGTGATTCATGCTATATGCAAAGTTACGTTATGTGTGACTATATGTTCTATGTGATTCATGTTATATGCACGTTTTACGTATGATTGATCGAGTATTAATTATGGATAAGGGATGACCTACTGAGTACGTTGAGCTCATTCCTTCAACGACATTTTTTTCAGGATTGTTCGGGGATGTCGAGCGTGGATCATGGCGTTGGATATGATAAAATGCTTATTGATATTTTTCATTTACGACTAAATATTTTAAATGGTTTTAATGTCGTAAGTTACTATTATTTACATTTCTTTTAAAGGTTAATTATATTAAAATTTATATTTCTAAAATTTATTATACTTGATCGATTTTCAAAATTAAATATTCGATTATGTATTTTCTTTTATTAAAAATTGATTAAAAAGTATATCAAAGTAGCGCCCAAGCTATTTTATTGTTATATTTAAACACCTTCCGCTTTATGAAAAACGGGGCGTTACATGTCAACATCCCACACTGATCAAAAAATCACAGAAACATGAATTGTGATTAATCAAATTGGGTAAATTATGCAGAATTGTACCTTACCATTTTTCCACCCTAAGTACTAAAATAAAATACCAAAATAGGAACATGTATTGATGCCGTTTATAGCATGAGAACATCTGAAAAAAATGAAAAAAATTAAATAAGTACTAACCAGTTGGCAATATATCTGATTCAAGATATTCCTACGAGGGCGTGAATCGGAAGCCCTTTTTTAGGAGGGTGCTGGATTGAATTTGTTTTTATACAGCTAGCTACAGAAAATTAGTATAGAGAGAGGGAGTACGATATGGTCCATGTGGCCATGGGAGATGAAGAACTGTTGGGAGACGGCTTTATGGCAATCGAAGATGTCGAAAGCAAAGTTGAATGCACAAATCTTTCTACTGCCAATTTCTGCAATTAATTTTTAACAGTTGAGGAGTCATAATATATAGGAGTATATATATGAGTCATTCAATGTAATCTTGATTCCTTATCCCTAATATCAACACACTATCACCCATTACTACATAGAAAATCCATCAAAACATAAAATTTCAATTCCAAGTTCATAATCTGCCAAAAGATTAGCTCTATCTTTACCAGTACAACTATTATTAGATTGATCCATCAATATTCACAAATAAAATATTTAGATACACAAAATCCAATAAAACTCTAGTATAAGATCATTTAATTTCTCAAATTTAAAGGCAATGTATAAATTGTTCATAATTGAATAACTCTTTTCAAGTGATATTTCATTCAAACTAAAATTGACGTGAGGAAGTACTCCAATAAAAACCTGCATAAAAATATGTTAACAATTAATAATGAAATTTCATAAAAAAATTGCTTCACATATACTAATTAATTAAGTAGAGTTAAATTAGGCGCAAATAAAAACTGTTTATGTAAAATAAATCGATGTATTAAAATAAACATTAAAATGCACACTTGACATTGTAAACAAAAGAAAAAAATACGTAGCAAACTAAACGAATAATGTAGACTAAATGGAGAGCTTGATTTTTTTTTTATAATTATTGTACTATTCAAGATTTAAATAAAATTTATTATTTACAAATGTAGGTAATTAGTTACCTGATAACCAACATATAGCTACGTGCATTTAAATTTGAATCGCAACTCTTAAAAACCATATTGCCCCTGAAATCATAAATTACATCATTTAAAAATAAAAATAAAATCCAAACATTATACCTTATAAAATTTAAGAAAATTAGAGGTAGGCACAAATAAATTTCTTACAATTATAAAATGCAATACCTGAAAAAAAATACAAAGAAACAACAATTATAAAAATAAACAAACACAAAAAAGTATCCCTAAATTATGATAAATGCAGTATATTGCTAAATAAAATTAATCTAAACTTGAGGTCATAATGTCTGAAAGAAGGATAGTTCTGAATTTGAATATTGATTTAACAGAGAATAATGTTTGAAATAAATGATAGTTCTGATGTTTAAAAGTATTGGGAAGAGGAAAAGGTATTCACCGTTAGTATATGATTCATGAGCAAATACCATCTATTGTTACATAAATTAACATTAATGTCGTGTATGATTCATGAGCAAATACCATCTATTGTTACATAAATTAACATTAATGTCGTGTTATCAGCATGGAATCGGACACCGTCCCATATATTCCATACTTCAGGTTAAGAAAATAGAGCAAACACCATTAGTTAATGTTCATACTATCAATTAATATAGAAAAATATTATATATATAGTTCAAATTAGTGACGTATATATACTTGCTTTATGCAAGAGGTGACAACAATAACAGCCAATGACATAATCCCAAATCTGTTGTTTGTAAAAACTTTGATATCGAAGTTCTCTCCAATTCAAGGATACACAGCTCCATTCCCTGCGAAAACAAAAGAAAATATTAGTGATAAGGATGAGCAAATTAAGAATAGCAAATTGGGGTAGGGTGTGAATGAAATTTTGCACAGACTGAAGCAGACGTTTTTCCTGTACCAGCCGTCGCTACTGTAAGTAGAGCTATTGTATGAAGATTTGAAAGAGGATGGAACATTGCAGTCATAAGGAAAAAAAAACGAATGGAACGTACCCTAAAAGATGGAAAAAAATGAGCAAGTTGAAATATGGATACAAACCTCGGCAATTATCTGATAGTATTCAATCTCGAATGATGGATTTGGGGGAAGAAGAATAACTGTGAAAAAAGGATTTGGATTTAGGGTAAGAACGAAATGCACGGTGAACAAATTCCTCAAAATCTACCATAATTAACTCAAAATACAACGGAAATTAATCAAAACCTTATTAGCCGGCAGTAGGCATTAGGTTACCTGGTGCGGCGGCAAGAGGATCTGAAATCGCAAAAGAGAGAGAAGAAAAGCTGTACCATGGGAGAGAGAAGGCAACGGAAATTTCTTCAATTGTAATTATTAATAAAAAAAAAAAAATTACCTGGAGAAGATGAAGGAAGAGAGCAAGAGCAGATCCAAGTTTTAGAGAAGACGAAGAAGAAAAAACCCCAAGTTTTAGAGAAGACGAAGAAGAAAAAACCCTAAGGCAGAATTATAATCGCTAATTATAATCGGAGAGAATGAGAGATTTTAATTTTATAAGAATAATAATAATAATAATAATTTAGCGTAGAAGAGAAAATATTGTGAATGGTGTGAACACAAAGTTGAAAGCTTGTTTTTAATTGGTCCACATGTACAAAAGAAGAGTTTTAATTGAGCCATGTGGAATGATTGTTCAGGATTTATATATTAATAGATGTAGTGATACATACCTAATCCATATTTATAATATATATTCTATAAAACACAAGCAAATTTAACACACAAATTAATTTAAAAAATAATTTAAATTTCTATTCACATTGCATTATTACTTAAAAACAATTATTATTAAAATAATACTCTGCTAATAAGTTATCACGGTCGAAAATAGATGATGACATCATTTCCTTATAATTGTACTCGACTGGTTGAGGCCAGAACTCTTGAGAAGACGGCCGATCACTCACGGACTCACCCAATTTTTGTAGGCTCTTATGTCCTGATATTACAATGTAATTTTGTGAGGCCCTATATTTTACACTCTAGGAGTAAGATGGTCATCTTGCTCCAGGCCCAACATATAAAACTAAATCTATTTCAAACCCAGCCCAACTTGAATGTTCATGTCATTCTACACGTCTTCCTCCCCTTCAATAGACCATTCCATATGTATACTACCGAAATCACGGAAAAAATTCTCTCGCCCGCTGCAACGCACTCCGCCACAATCCGTCGCTTTTCGGAATCGCTCCGCCCCAATCAAGCTTCACCAATTAGGCTCGGATATACTCTTTCCTCCTTGTCTTCAAGCTTCGTACGAGATACCCGTCGATTGTGAAACCGAATCAACTATGCGGCTGAACAACGTAATTGGAATTCGAATCAACGGGAATTAGGTCGGTGCAAAGCTGAACTTCAGAACGACAATCGAAATCAACGTCGCTTGGAGATTTGATTGATAACCCTAGGTAATTTCTTTTTCTTAATTTCATGAATTTTTTAACAGCGATTTGTCAATAGCCCTAGATAATATTACGCTCAATATTAATTCATAATTTGGAATTAAGTATGATTGTGTTTCATGTATTTGAGTTTAGCATGTATGAATTTGTGTTTTGTATGTTTGAAATATTAGGATTCTGCAGTAAAATCCCTATTGCATTTTGTTCATAATTGAAATATTAGGATTTTGCAGTATGATTTCTTTTGCAGCGATCTTTAGCTACTGGCCTTCAGACCCTTTCAATGGAGCTACGTAGGAAACAATCTACATATTGGCATGACTTTGAGAACAAAATGATGTATAAAAATCCTTTGTGCACTTAGTTTAACCAGTTGATGTGTCATGATATCTTGATTATCTTCACATCAAGTTGTGTTTCAGTGATTTTATTGAAATTTAAGGAAGTGTTCTTTTGAAGTCTCACGTGGTGATCTGCCTAATGCTGCCATATTAGTGTTTGAGCAGCTGCTAGAATTATATTTTGGCACTGCTTTATAATATTGCCAAGTTTTTAATGTATGCCATTTTTAATAGGGTCCTGGTGGAGTTGACTTGGAAATGAACTTAAATGGAAGCAACTCTAAACAGGGATGAAGATTATTTCGATGACATGGTAAGTGGGAATGGGGTGAGCTTCAATCCATATTTAATGTAAAATTAAATTTATAAATTGTTAGTTTTTTTATTAGATCAATTGGACAAAACTCATACACATATATACAATGTTTAGTTAAGATATGTTTTAGTTGGGATGTAGCCTCCACATATTCAACATTTGTGATATTGGTTGTGGCCTAAATGAGAAGGAAGGTTGTTGGCCAAAAAGTCATGAGTAGTCTTAAAGGATAACCATAAAAAAACACAAATATCATTTCTATAGAAAATTAGCACACTGGCTTATTTAATATGGTCTTGAACTTAAGTAGAAGTGTGGAACTCCTTTAGATCTAATTAGCACACACACACTTGATTTTATGGGTACCTTTATAAACACTACACTGTTATGATATGTATAAATATAGCTCATTCTTCATTTTAAATTGTTATTATTAATTTTTTCAGTTGCAACCTAGATTTCATATCAAAAACTGCATACGGAAAAATGCTACTCTACCAAACCAGGTAAATTTATTAAATATCACATATTTCATACAGATAGCATGTCATCTTTCATTAAAATACAGTTCATACTTCATTGTATGAATGAAAAAATGAGCATGATCAAACTTCAATGACAGAACATATTTCATACTTCATATCTATACAATGTCATATTTCATAGTAATGTAGTCAATCCTTCATTTTAATGATTGAAATAGTGGTTGTTCAATGACTGTATATTTGCAAATTGTACACACACCTATCCTTCATATCTGTGTAATATCATCTTTCATAGTAATAGAATTCATCCTTCAGTTTATTGGTTGCAGGACTCTGTTTTCTTTAACGAACTTCGAGATAAATATGCAGTATCGATACTATTATATTGATGGACCTTAATGAAGTAAAAACTGAAGTGCTGGACAAAGCCAAAAAAATTACAAGAGTTTTAGATGTTAATGAAATAGATTGATACTTGAATGATTTGTAGATGATTTCTAGATAAGTGATTGATACTTGAACGATTTGTAGATGATTTGTAGATGATTTCTGGATAAGTGATTGATGTATGTTGTTTTATTTTTGATATATTTGATTTGGTGGCTGAATTATGTATTGTGCATTATTTTTTGAAGAATGGTAGATGATTAAGGTAGTCTTGTAAAATTCTTTCGTACTTGTTTGTTCAAAACAAAAATGAAGGTTAATAATTTTCAAATTGAAGTATCATACGTTTGAAAATGAAGCATCATACGTTTATAGAATAAATTTTTTCATAAATCCTAAATGAATAATCACTAAACTCAAAATCCAAAACCAAAAACGTTTGAAAATGAAGATATTATAGAATTATTTTTTTCATAAATCCTAAATGAAGAATCACTAAACTCAAAATCCTAAACCAACGAGTGCGCGCAGATACGTTTATACGTTCATCGCGTCTAGTGGCTTATTTACGTTTATACGTTCATCGCGTCTAGTGGCTTAATTATTAATCGAATTTCGACATCGTCGATTGCAGCGAATGCTATATATAGTGTGAATCGGCAGGTGCTATAGCGTTCGCGGCGCTGCTTCTTTTGCTTTCATCTTCCTTATGCAATTGAAAATTCATTATATGAAGTATGAAGTATCATACATTTAAAAAAGTAGCTCCCAAATAATTAGTTGAATAATAAATTCATTATTATACATTCTCAAAAAAACACAAATCTTCATAAATTTATTATTATACATTTCTCAAAAAATCAAAAAAAATCATTATATGAAGTATGAAGTATCATACATTTCAAAAAGTAGCTCCCAAATAATTAGTTGAATAATAAATTCATTATAAGATGTAGTACAACTCATGGAATGACTTGCAATACATAAAAGGCAACTTATGTAGTAAATTATTTACTTCTATTTATGCTCTGCCCACTTCATATTTACTTACATTCATGCTCTCTCACTTCATATCAAAAGTTGCACTAAATGAAGTTTCAAACTTAAAACAATCATACTTGTAAAGTGAAGTTTCACACACAAGAAAATGAAGGACACTAATTTTGAAAATGAAGGACCACCGTATATACAACCACAAAATGAGGTAATATCATTTAACTAAGAATAAGAAGGCTCACTATCATATTAAAATGATACCAAATTTTTTGTTAGTCTGCTTATTTGACAATTGGATCTAACAACAATTTTGGAATAAGAAGGTTCACCATCATATTAAAATGATACCAATTTTTTTGTTAGTCTGCTTATTTGTTCAATTGAATCTAACAACTATTTTGGAATAAGAAGGTTCACCATCATATTTTTTGGATTAATATAATGATAATACACATTTTTTCGTGGTTGAATTTTCTTCCACGGTATTGTTGGTTCTTGATACTAAAGAGTTCAAACTTTTTAGCATCGATACTCTGAGGTGAATACATATCTGAAAAAGAAGAGCCATTACCGGTACCTACAAACTCATCATTTTCAACATGCCCATGAGTTCTGATGGTGGGTTATGTGGCTGATTCTCCTGTCCAACGAAAAAATGATTTGAATCAAGAAACATGATAAAAAATTTATTTACAAATAAAAAAGGAGGTTTCAAATACTAACCATCCATTGTACGAGACCAGAATTGAAGAATGGAGTAAATATCCGCCACATTATTCAGTGTGGTATGGTCCGAGAAGCTCTCGTGTCCACTGCAATTAATCGAGAAACCGACTGTAATTAATTTACCTACTTCAAAATTTCGAACAAAATAAACAATAACAAATCATTTAATCCATGAATATCAAGAAAGGGAAATCTAAAAAGATAATAAATTAGGAACAAATAAATTAAAATTAAAAATTTAGAAAAATGAATCACCCGTCATGGCGAGGACAAATAATGCCCAGAACATAGTCCCCTGGGCAATCCAATAGAGCCGCCAAATAGCCCAATTGTCGAAATAGACGGCGGCGGCGAGCAATCCAAGAGGACAACGATGTCGCGAACGACGTAGTAGCAGGAGCGCCACGGATCCTTGACCCAGCAATGTAGAGGGCTGGCCGCCCGGATGTCGGCAATCCTAAACGGCGGAGGGGCCGCCGAGTCGAAAGTGGGGACGTTCTCCACTTCCGCTGCCTCGGCTGCGTCCCGTTTCTTCATCTTCACCTTGCCGCCATTGATCTATGCTGCCGCTTCGTCGGTGGAGAAGGAGAAATGGCGTAGAGCTGAGAACATAGAGAAGGGGGAAAAATCCAGATCGGCGAAGAGAGAAAAGGAATAGAGAGAAAAAAAAAGAAAAAAAAAACTAGGGTAAATTGACCTAAACATATAGGGAGAATTTTTTTCTTGGTCCCATAAAGTTGGGTCATTTTCGATTTAGTCTCATGTAGTTACACATTTTCAATTTAGTCCTATATAACTCAAAATTGTGTCCGATTTAGTCTTTTTTTGCCGGAATCTTCAATTTTGACCAGTCAACTAATGACATGGCAGCTTGAACGACGATCGCCGATTTGCTATGACACGCGTTCTCTCCTAATTGGCTATTGTCCATGATTTTTAAAAAATAAAAATAAGAAATCCATTTTCAGCAGAAGCTTAATTAATAAATCAAAAAAGAAAATAAAAACAAAGAACTGACGGAAACAAAAATCACTTCTCCCCAATTTCTATCCCCAATCCCAAATCATACAAAATCATATGAACCCTACTTCTCTAGTTTCCCCAATTATCCAAGAATGTCGACAACCTCATTTAAGTTGGCCGCTTCGGGAAACAGTTCTTCGAGTACGTCCGGGACCTCATCTCAATATACGACCCAATTTTGACCCTCAGGATGGGCACCCGGACCATGTTCATCGTCAGCGGGGCCCAGTTGGCTCACGAGGCCCTTGTAGAGAAGGGCCCCAGGAGAAACGCGAGGTTCGTTGTGTTCTGAATTCTGCTGGCCATGTGCTTCGGGGTCGAGATGGACGACGAGGCGATCGAGGGCGTCGACGAGGCGATGCGGGAAGTGCTCCTCGTGCTCAAACCGAGGATGGACGATTTCTTCCCTCTATTGAGCGTCTTCTTTTCCAAGCAGAGGAAACGGGTTCAGGAGGTGCGGAAAAAGCAGATCCAAACCCTATTCCCCCTAATCGAGCGGCGGCGGAAGGCGATTTGGAATCCAGGCTAGGATTTCACTATTCCCACCAAATATCACACATCAAAGAATTAGGGTTCATATGATTTGAGAGATTGGGGATAGAAATTGGGGAGAAGTGAATTTTTGTTTCTGTTCATTTTTTGTTTTAACCGGTTGGAGCCGTAATATTTTTTTAAATCGATTTTTTATTTTCTTTTTTGTTTTATTAATTGAGCTTTTAGGTGATTTTTTTTAATCATGGACAACAGCCAATCAGGAGAAGACGCGTGTCATAGCAAATCGGAGATAGTCGTTTGGGCTGCCACGTCATCAGTTGATCGGTCAAAATTGAAGATTTCGGCAAAAAAAGACTAAACCGGACACAATTTTAAGCTATATGAGACTAAATTGAAAATGTGTAATTACATGGGACTATATCGAAAATGACCAAACTTTATGGGACCGAATAAAAAATTATCCCTAAACATATATAATGTTGACCGAGAGCAAGATGCTTATCTTGCACAAGGGAGTAAGATATAAATTGCCTAATTTTGTTTTATTAAATTGTATTTAATATTTCATAAAATAAACTTTAAAATTTAGTATTCTTTATATTTTCATTTTTTATTACTCTAAATAAAATTTAATATAATTATAAAAGGAATTAACTATTCCTAATTAATATAAATTACCATTAATTTATAATTAATTAACTCAATTTACTAATAATTTATAATTAAAAAATAGTGTTTCATTTAATTCTAAACAAACATTATAATACAAAATCACTCTTAAATAAAATATATTGACTGTGAAAAAGATAATCCTGATGCCAAGAGATGGAGTGGAGAAACAATTTGTGGATTGATGTAAAGTTGCAAGAAACATGCAGTTGGGGAAGAACATGCCCGATCGACATATGCTTGGTCGCTAATTGTTAGCCCGTTTCCTCATATTCGATTGTCTTGATTTCTCCTTGGCTTGGTTTGATATGGCTACACTAAACCCAGCACGTGTTACAATAGAAAAACTACCCAAAAAAAGGTAACCATTTCAAAATCCCCTCCATCTTTCTTGTCAAGATATATAGTAGTAAAAAACATATGCAGAATACAAATATAAACATCAAGTATATATCTTGCAACACATGCATAGGATCGGATCGATTAAATTTGATATTGAAACAGAGTTAATCAACACAGTGTCCTGAAACCTAATCCCCTAAATCTTTGATTATTTTTATGAATCCCACAAGCACATTATATAGTTATACTATGATTTTGGCCATATATAGCTGAAGTGCCTTTAATCTTGATTGTCCAAAACCATGAACAGGAATAAAAACTCAAAACAATCCTAAAGTAAAAAAAGACAGATTACATATTGACAGTGTCCTGATTCAGAAGAAGTACTTCCAATGTTAGTCAGAGAAAATCTGGCTACCTAGCTAATTCAGCCTCATGTACCTCCTTGTCCAAAAGAATAACTATGCAACCCGAAATCGCAGCTCGGAACGGTTTCATCATGTTCCTACACATGAGGGAAACACGGTATTAGTAATATTATCGCTCGAGCTTTCCTTAAGCTCACGTATAAAAAAAAAATTAAACGCATTGAGATGACGAAAGATGTTCTTAAACTCGATTTAATAAACCGCGGAGATGTTAAGACAAAGTAAGAGTACAAAGGAGATCAGATGCATATTGAAGTTATTCTCAGAAACAACAGATTCTAAATATTTGTGCATTTGTGGGGTGGGGACTATCATCGATCGTATCATACCCGTTTGATCATAGAATTCATCACCATATCATCAAACGAGTCAAACCCTCGAGAAGCAAACCCTCCTTGCAACTTCGGTTGATCCAAAAGAAAGCTGTCCTCAGCCCTTCCTCTAGATTCCGTTGCATGATCACCTCCTTCCCCCAATCTCCCACTCATGGCAATATCTCCCTTCTCTTTGAATAAGTTCCCACTCTTATCCAGGGGTAAAGTCATTGTGGAGCTAGTAGATATATCGATAGGCAACTGACAGTGAAAAGCATTCGGCTGCATCGCAGATGGCTCGATAGTAAATGGATCTGAGTTGAAAGAAGCCACGTTATTGGAGGCTTGATTATTAGCAAACATTCCATTAGCCATTATTGGCTGCTGATAATTTCCATGCAGAGACATGGTGGTATTGCTCGGGCCTCCTTTGTTATTCTGTTGTTGAAAGTGATCCAGTTCAAACGACGATGGGATTCCCTGGAATAAATTCGGATTCTGATTAAAGATCGCCGGGTGCATTTTCCCTATGTTTTGACCTGGTTGGATGAATGCGGTCGGAGCAAGGTTCTGGAGATTCACGTTAGCCGGTGAGTTTAGTCTACCAAACATTCCATTAGCAGTGTAATGTGCAAGTTGTCTTCCTGGTCCCGACAGATTCCGGAAATCTCCGAGGCCTTCGAAAGGGCCTATGCGCATGAAAGGGGAATCCTTAACCCCGAGTGCAGCTGCCATGTTCGCCTGCTGGGTTGCGACTGAACTGATTCTTTTTAGGTAAAGCCTGTACTTCTGCAATTGTAAGAAAAAAGGTTAGCCTTAGCCATTTACATATATGTACAACTTTTATCTGTTGGTACCTGGAGATGGCTTGCAACGTTTTCCCGTGTAAGCCCTTCAACGTTCATCAAGTCAAGAATCCTTTTAGGAACAGCCTCTGCCATTGGGAAAACAATATGGTAAGGTTCTGTAATAAAAAATTAAAATAAAAACAGCTACTCAGTACTCACTTTCGATTCCCAACTGGTTAACGGATGCAACAAACTTCCTATGAAGCTCTATAGACCAGACAACCCGAGGCCTCTTCTGTGTTCCATTTTCTTCACTTTCATTTCCGTCTTCGCTATCATCTTCATCCTCTTTCCTCTTCCTATTTGTTTTTCCGTTCTGATCAGAATTGTCGGCAGTGGGAGACCCTTCTCCGTTCGCTTGATTCGGTTTGACTTGATCGTTACTAGACTTATTCTGGTTCTTGGGCACGAACTTCTTTTTCCTTATCACGTGTTGCCATATGTTCCTCAGCTCCTCGATCCGAATGGGTTTGACCAGATAATCACAAGCACCGTGAGTGACCCCTTTCATCACGAGCTTTGGGTCGCTATTCGCGGATAGCACTGCAACAAACAAGACGAATTGAGAGCATGAGATAAGAGAGTCAACCAAACAAAAATATGGAAAAACAAAAATGGAGAATCAATCGGAAGCATACTGATGACAGGTAGATCCATTTCAAGACCAACCAATTCAAGCAGCTTGAAACCATCCATGTCCGGCATATGGACATCGCTGATGACTAAGTCGAATCTTTCTCTGTTTTCCCTCAACATCTTAAGGGCCATTCTTGCTTGACTTGTTGTCGTAACTGCCATTTGCATTGCAGAGATCCAAAGGAAACCATATAATCAAGAATCAAGAATCAAGAATAACAAGAAACAGAGAACCTCACAAAACAAGGTAAGTAGTATTGCATTTGGGAATTTCTCAAAGAAAATAACAAGAAACCTGATTAAAGAAACAATTTTTATTTCTTATTTCTCAATGTAAATAACAAGAAACCTCAAGATTTCATTAAAGAAACAATTTTTTTATTATTAGTTTTTGTAAGAATGAAAGAAAACACGTACCATGATACTGGCATTTCCTGAGCAGAGTATCGAGTAGCTTCAAGCAAATGGGGTCGTCGTCGACGGCAAGAACACGCATCCCAACTGGGAAATTGTCGAAATTCTCCTTCAATTTCTCCACAGTCATATTTCTTGACAAGGGCAATGATGGGTTTGAACAGCAGCAACAACAACAACAAAGTACCAAAAATATGATCTTTTTTTTGTCTGTATTTTCCTCCTGCCCGTGCTACTACTACAGATACAGTACAGATTTACGGGTATTTGTTTATAGTCGTAGACTCACTTTTTTTCCCTTTAATCTAATCCCTCAAGAATACGGCCGCACATTGAAAAAAAGAAAGAATAGACTTTTGAGAAATGATTCGCTGCGCCTCACGCGCACCGAGGGATCGGTGCACCTGGGTTGACCCGCTTGCCTTTCCCATCTTGCAATAGGTTACATAAAACGTAGTAACATGATTGTACTCGAGACTCGATGCCCATCATCCACGCAGCTTCTTCAGCAGTAATTTAATTATTTTTTAATTTTATTTTTGTCATCATTTGCATTTTGGGCTGCTTCGGAAGTGTTAAGGTTGTCCCTGTCAGTAAGTGGCGTCCGCTTGAAATCTCGATTTTGCCCTCCGAACTGCCTGTCGTCATCTGGGTAAAAAGTATATTGGACAACATAATAAATCTCGTGATGGGTATAGGTAATCTAATCATGAGATTACGAGAACGTGGGTTCATCAATTGCGATGCCCGGGGCTACTTTGGTCATTTCCCAATCCGATTTATCAAGAATCTTGGTGGTAATAATTTTGAACTTGAATGTTAATGATTTCACCGCTTCTCGGTTTTGGTGGAAATGTTGTGACTTTACATTTAGATATCAAAATCTTAAAGGAGAGGTGGGTGATTAGCAACTTGAGCATTCTCTTTGAAGAAATATCATTAGAACAAAAATCATTACTCATTTGTGATTTTGTTTTTAACGTTCTTTTATTTTAAGAAGTGTAAATAATTATAAAACAACTAAAAGAATAAAATGTACAAACAATTATGGGACTATGGACTATCGTATTACTTATTAATAAAAAAAATATTATTATCATGATGAAGAAAAATGTTAGGTTGTTCTTGTTGACATTTCCGTTTGGTAGTATAGAAAAGAACCAGATATTTGTATTAACTTGTTTGGTTTGACTTGCTGGGTTTGTGTCACATTAAGGCCTCGTTTGGTAGCCCATATAAATGTTAGATAGTTAAGTTATTTACGATTTCTATAGACTTAAGAGCATCCACAATGGAGTGCCAACACGAGCCTCGGGACCCGTGTTTTATCTTGTCCACATAATTCAGCCAATTTGGCCCCTTGGAGCAAATCCTTCAATTTCGATGGGTGCCTCTATCGTAGCACCCACCTAAGAGCAGCTTTTTGGTTTTTTTTTTTATTATTATTGAAAAAACAATATTTTAATGAAGTAATTCAGTGTATTCAGTATGTTTCAATCTCAGTCATTATGTTTCAATTCAATTCAGTATGTTTAAGTCCTATTCAGTGTATTCAGTATGTTTTGTGTTTCGGTCTTATTCAGTATGTATCAGTCTTATCAATGCGTTCCAGTTTTATTTCGGGTGTTTCAATCCTACCTAGTCAGTATGATTAGGTCCTATTCAGTGTGTTTCAGTCATATTCATTGTGTTTCAATTCTATTCAATATAGTGAAAAAAAATAATATTTTCAATATAGTGGTTAGTTTGTTTTATCGCAATGATTTAAATTTTGTGTATTTCCAATTATGTAATGTAATTTGAAATTTCATGTACTTTTGTTTTATTTTTTATTTTAATAATATTTTTATCGCAATGTTTTTTATTAAAAAATTCCGGTGGGTAATAAATTTTAAAACCTATTCGCGTTTGTAAAAAGGCTATTTGGGTTTGTAAAATGGCCTATTCAGGTTTTAAAGAAAAACGTTCAACTATTCGCGATTCCGTAAAAACACATTTCGGTGCTTTTAAAACACATATTTTCACAGGTTGTGTGTTTTGAACACGAAACACAACACAAAAGAACATACTATATATTTTACACTACTTTTTCACCGGTGGACGACTTCATCACAGCAGAAATGTGTTTTAAATTTTGAATACGTGTTCTACGCAACGTGCTGGTGTAAGTTGAAGTGGGTCTATGCATTGTATGAAATTGGACACTTTTTTCTCAAAAACACTTTTTGATGACGTGTCACCAAAAAGTGGAAATGAGACACTCATTTTATGTCTTAGCATTGGAGATGCTCTAACAGCCCACTCCGGACAGATGCAAATCTTATTTCAACAGTATTTATATTTTATTTCTAATTACAAACATACCCTTCATACATTTAAATCAAAAAATAATTTATTTTCATTTGCTTTTCATTTTCCCTTTTCGTAACGAAGGCGTTATAATTTTTTTTCGATTCTTCCTCTCTTCTTTATATTTTTTTGCGTGTTTCTCATGGATCTATAATTATGAAAGATGAAAGGTATGTGTTTTAATTTTTTTTTCTTTTCTTTTGTTTGAATAGATCTGCAACTATGAACGAGAATGGATGTGTATTTTATTTATTTATTCATTTTGAATAGATCTGTTCCTAATTCTTAATAAAACATAGTTAATTAATGATTTTTTTTCTTTTTAAATAATGTTGTTTATTCGTGGTTTTTTTTTTGCTTCTGCAGGCAAAGAAAGGAAGATGAAAGAGATAAAAAGACCTTGTATTATGAGATTGGAAAATTGAATAGAGATGGAAAAATATTTTTTTAAAGGATATTTTGGTCATTATTTTTGTCAACATAAATATCTCCATGATTATTTAAAATATCACAAAGATGAACCAAACACATGTTAAAATCCTATTCATCCGTTAAAAATACATAGATAAGTTATCTTAAGTTTACCGAGATAAACTATCCTGCTCACCAAACGAGGCCTAAGATGTCCGAATTTATTTAGTTTGTTACTTATAATATTTAACTTTCTAGGTGGGAGAGAGAAAATATTTTATCGATTATTTTGAGTTATCTCATGATAATTAATCAAAGCTACCAAAAAAGTAGTTGTAGTAGTAGTTGTTAACTTTTAAATTGGGCTCATGCTATAACAATCGGATGCATTTATATGAAATTATGACACGTTTAAAATATTAAAATTGAAAAGGAGATGTGTATAAATTATACAGTATTATATTATTTTTCTATTATAGAAAAAATATACTCCCTCTGTCCCAGAGCTATAGTCACAGGTGGTTAACGCTGACTTTTTTTTACCGTTCAATACGTATGATAAACGGTACACAAAAATTATGAAAAAATAACTAAAATAAAATTTAATAGTTAAATTTTATTTTAGTTATTTTTTCATAATTTTTGTGTATCTTTTATCATATGTATTGGACGGTCAAAAAAAGTCAGCGTTGACCACAAATGACTATAGCTCTGGGACAGAGGGAGTATTTTTTATAAAAATAGATATAATACAATATATATTAAAACATTTAAATAATATTTATATTAATATTTTTACCAATTAAACTTAATTTCAATTCACTTCAGTTCAATTCAGTTCAGACTAATTCAACTCAATTTAAATTGACTTCTAACAACATACAATAAACAAACTTGAGAACAATTTGTTTGTCATTTCATTTTTGTCATCATTTTAAAGAACAATATACAATAAACATATTCAAAAATCAAAATTTGCAATTTTATTGATAACACATGAAAGTGTAAACTTTATTTGGATTTATTTGAAACATTTCTATGATGTTAACTACAATTTAACTGAATTATTATTCAATGCAATTTCACAAATTTCACTAAAAATGTGAAATTTTATTATTAAATATGTTTATTGTTTGTTGTTAGTCTTTAAAATGATCTCAAAAATGAAAATAATAAACTAATTATTGAAAAATGGTCTTAAATTTAAAAACAGAAAAGAATTGTTCTTTACTACTCGAGAGTGCTACTCGATCAATTATGTACTTGATCGAGAGTGACAGGGTAACTCCTCGATTACTCGATCATACACAATCGAGTAACTGAGATTTATTGGGTCATATTCGATGGCCTGCTACTCGATGGGACAATACTCGATCGAGTAACACGACATCGAGTAATTAAGAATAGCGATAAAAATTTTGGGAATTTTCACAATTCCCCACATTTTCGGTTCAAATCAATTAAAACACAAGAAACTCAATGCAAAACTCAAAATTATAGGAAATATCACATAAAATTCATCACAACCATATTTACGTGAAAAACACACTAAGGTTTTGACTTTTAACGGTGGTTAGAGGATCATTGATAGTTCTTCCCGTCTTTGTAGTTGAATAATCAGATTTTATCGAAATTCAATTTTTTTTCTCGATCGAGTCTCACAAATGTGAAAAATTGAGGAGAGATGAAGAAGAGAGAAAAGAGTGGAGCTAACAATAAATATTTTATATTTTACTTGAGAAGTTTAAGAATATAATACTCTTTACTTTAAATTTGTATAGAAAACTTGCAATTTTTTTATAATAGAATCTGATAATTTCTCTTGTTTTAAAGAAGTTACAATATTTTTTTATATTTGATTGTTCACCATAGTTGTCAAATCTTAAAAAGACAATAATTTTTATAATTTTTTCAATTTCAATTACAATTGTAATTTTACTTTATTCATTTTTTAAAAAAATTTATTCACTATAACATTATTTTTCAACTTTAAAAACATTTTTACACTTTTGTTTTTTGGTAAAAAAAACTAAATATAACATTTTTTAAATCTTTTTATGCGCGAGGAGAGAAGTGGATCAGCAAATAGAAATCTTGACAATGAATTAGATGTGACCACATTGAGAAAGACAATAAATAATAAAAAAAGACGAGTAGTTATATATTATACTAAATTTACAATGCGCTAACTTGTGATAAATTGGAAAATCCTTAACCACCAAAAGAGATGAAGATCAAAAGCAACTACTATGATAATTAAAAAAAGGAAGTCATCTATGTTTAATTATCATTTAACTATGAAATTTCAATGAATTATTACCAATGAAAATTTGGACATATACAATTCTCAACGTAGTCAAATATAACTGACATATAATTCATTAAAGAGTAGACCAATCACTGAATAAATACATTATTTTTGCAATTTTTTTAAAGCACTTTGAGAGATTTGATCAGAAAATTTTATCACAAATTTTATTTCTCCATTGATTCAATTAACTATTTGTATTAGAATCTAATGCAGACTTTTGAATTAGGGTTTACAATTAATTGAAAAAATTAAATCTATATTCAACATTTTCATCACAATTAAGTACCAACATTCAATAATCATAGAATTACCATGATAGATATGTTGAAATATAAATAAGAAAATGTACGAGGTTCATACATGAATTTTTAGAGGCGATGTACTCGTTGACATTTTTCTTTGCAAAATTTGGGCCTAACGCGACAACCTTTGTGGTGACGGCGGAGATAAAGGGCTGATTCCAAACGTCCATCAAGAATTATTGCGCCCGCAGTGTATAAAACATGTCAAAATATTCGAAACGTTGAATTCTTTTTTAGAGAACGATTTGAGTTGAAACGTTGAATTTTTTTAGAGAACGATTTGAGTTGAAGCATGGAGTTAGGAACACTATTTTTCTATACTATTACTTGGTTACACAAAATTTAAAAGTTTGTGAGATAAATTTTAAGCCACACATCACTAAATTGCGTTCCAACATTGGCAAGCAATTAGAAACATGTTTTGCAAGTTTCAAAACATCCAACGGTTAAGGAACTTGGAATGATGATTTTCAAATGTAGTGCATGTTTCAGAATGGTTAAGGAACTTGAATGATGATTTTCACATGTAGTGCATGTTTCAGAATATCCCCTTGGAATGATGATTTTCCCAGGGCTATGCTGACTCACAATATTATGATAAATCTACGCACTAAAACAAACACAAAAGGACTCTAGAACCCCAGTTGGAGTTTCATTCTGCTGCTGCCAAACTACCTGTTATGTTCTACATCTGTTAAGTGGTATGTACGGTCCTGTTTGATCGAAGAAGAAAATTCTATGTGCCTCAAACAACAAAAATAACAAGTTACAGGCTTCAATTGTCATAAATTCCTGTTATATATAGAAGTAATGCAGCCTCACTTCACTTGCAAGCAAAAAAGCAAAGGTAGCAACAGATGCTATAGTTAAAGCAAATTCTTGCCGCGCGCATTGAATTAAGTACATAACTATTTGCCGATCCACCTCCTCTTTCGTGCTGGGCGCTCGGATTTGATCCATGAATCCGATTGGGTGTCAGTTTGTTGGCCCAAAGGCAAAAGTTCGCTCTCCGTTCTTGTGATATCCTTTTCACTCGGCATCGGAAGCTTGAACCTCTCACTCCTCTTCTTCAGCTTCTCGACAGTGTCCAACTGTTTATTATTATCCTCCATTGATACTTTAGGGTTGGCGCTATTAGTTTCTGCACCAGAGTCCTTTTCACCGGCCAAAAGCTGTTGCTCATCTCCTACCTTGTTGGACAGATTCTCTTCTGGTGGTGTACTTATAACAAAAGATGCCCCACCAATGCTCTCAAGTGTGTCAATTTCTCTATCTCTACTATCTGATGGCATGGAAGTGCTGGTGGGGATAAAGTCCTCCTTGTGACTCGTCCAACGTTCCGATTTAGAGCGACCCTTTCTTAAGTCGGGTGAATGTTGACCTTCTGATGCTGTTTCTTCATCATAATCTTCATTGGGCATTCTTCTGGAAGACTGACAAACTTTCAAATGAACCTCCACACTTTGTCTCTCAGATCTGTCTCTGGAGTTGACCTGACAAACATTTTAATAACGTAGTCCACGTTAAAATTTAATTGCTCAGGCAAACCGATTATGATAAGGGATTCATTGCTGTCCGCACAGAATCAAGTCATCAACTACGGGATTGTAAGAGAGACAAGCAGAAGGAGAAGAGCATAATGACAGCTGAATTTGATAGCAGCGCAAAGCATTTTCAACATGCATGACACAACCTATAGCATGTAGTGCAATCTCAATACCCACTCAATATCGCCATTTCCAAACTGAACTAACAGCAGTCCATTGATCATCAACCTGCGATTTTAGGACTGTGCCGCCTACCTACTCTTGTCTCAAGTCCATGCAGCTTCTAGTTGACTAGTGAAGTCAATTTGACATTTTATTTATTTGTCGAATGTTATTGATTTAAATCTGTCAACTTTGTGTTACTGATTTTAATCTGTCAACTTTGTATTCAAAAGTTCGTTTTCCAGCACCTGTTGAATGTAGTCTAAATTTAATTATCTACTGTATTTGGTAAGGAAAAACCTGAACACTAAGAATACAAGGCATTTTGTCAAGATAATATTTGAACTATACCCATGTCCATGCTAAATCGTACATTATCAAGGTTCAGATCATCAAAAGGAAAAGGAAGATGAACAAGTCATCTGAATCGTTATAAATAAGAAAAAGCTTGTAGTTTAATAACATGAGCAGAAAAATGTGTCCTTGGTAATTTTGCATCATAGAATTTTCATGAAACACTGCAAGGGTACATTTGCTGAGAGAAAAGACAAAAAAGTTAAGTTCTATCTATAAAAATAGAAATTCCAGTTGAATCCAGATAGGCTCTTGCTCATTATTTCCCCCTCTAAACACTAAAGCAACTTCAAAAGGACAGTAATCCCTAACAATTTGACTCCTGTACATATAATATCCAAGTCTTGTAATATCTTACAAGTTGCGTGTATTTTCTCCATAATTTTGACCCTAAAACGCCATAATTTTTTCTCTTTGCAATCTCTATGTACAGAAACTCAGAGAAGCATAGCTATTGCATATCTCGGTTCAGCCTTGGAAGCACAAAAACAGACATGGAAATCCAAACCAAATGGTCTTGCCAAAGATACTCCTATTTCACAGGGGTCTGTATCACTGTATGAGCCGTTACTAATTACTTGATTATACTACAATCATTTACCAAGTCAATGATTAAAACGTAAGACTCGTAACTCTTTTTTTATAACTAACATATACTTTATGAAACAAACATAGGGACGAGATGTTGCTACTCTCTACAGATGAATAGAGAGTCAAGTATTGCATATTCAATTCAGAGATGCATCTGAAATAGAGTAACGGCCTAATAGACCACAAAATGAATGTGTAATTTTATCCCCAGACTCCTTAAGAAATCAACATCTATCTTTAAAATTCTACTATTCCTCTCTAACCAGATGTGCCTCGTCACTACTCAAGTGCAATAATTCGTAATCTCCCTTTCTTGCAAGTGGAACCCTAACATTACTCAAAATCAAAGTCAGCAAAGAGTCTGGAATAACCTGCTAAAGGCCCAATTCGTTGTAAATTATGTTCCACAATGCTCGAGTACAAGAGTAAATGATTTACTCTTGTAAGTTCTATATATTCTAACCATACAATTATTATTTAATCATCATAATTTAAGTGTACACAAAATAATATTAAGATTCGGTTTGATAAGTTAAATAAGTGCTGAAAAACAAGTTTTTTCAGACTTTCAGAACATTTTGTGATTTTATAAATGAAAAGTTGTCCACTTAAAAAATTAAGCACTGAAGAATTTATGTGCCTTTTTTCAACAGGAAATTCGTAACATAATACTCAACTCTTATTAAATTAAGAGTGTTACATTATTCAACATTCATTTTAATATATTTATCAAATAATATTGATAACTTTAACATTAAGCTTTGAACTTTTATAAATTATTTTTAGCAATTGAAATTCAACACATTAAGTATTTCAGTATTCACAATTCATAATCCAGTTGCAATAGTTCATATTCAGTCGCAAGTTTCTAGTTATCACAATTCTGTGTCAGATATGGAAAACACACAAATGAACATTTTGAAATCCTAATGATCATGCTAAATTAATTCCATCCGCGTCAAAATGGGATGGAAGAGTAATTGCTTGATTACCTTAATTATTTTCCAAATTCAAGATTCAAACAGCGATGTGCAGAAAAGGAGTGAATTGAATAAATATAGGGAAGTGAAGAAGAATGAAATGGTGAATTTAGTATAGTTCTTTGAGAAAAGGAAACAGTACGCATCAATCACCAGATCCACAATTCGGCAATTCTAATCATTAAATATAAGAAGGTTTCCTTGTTTAAGGGGGAGTGGATGAAAGAAGATGTGTGTGTGTGTATATATATATATATATAGAGAGAGAGGGGGGGGGGGGGGGGGGGGGGGGGGGGGGGGGGATCAAACAGAAATTTAGCTCATCAGGTACAATCCAAGATTACTTTTGGCAGTCATCATTCATAAATTCAAGCCTGAATAATATTCTTGGTTGGTCGTGGTTTTTGTAGCATGAATTAAATATTGGTAGAGCATCTTTGATATAGATCAATACATGTCCTCAAAAAGTTCACTAGAGTTATACTAAATAGAGGGCCTTCCCCTATGTTTATAAATGGCACGAGACAGAAGAGACAAACAAAAAGATAACAGAAATTCTACAAAAAGACATAAAAGCTACTATATTGACTTGGATAGTAAATCTGACATATCTCTTATCATTTTTCATCCATCTTGGTGATCAGAAAACCAAAATTATTAAATAACATACTACCCAACCCACAACAGTTCAGTTTCTAAATAACTTCTACAAATTATTGGATTTGGTCCAAGGAAACACATACCGTTTCACTTATCTGGCCACCATGAGTCCTCTGATTAGGGATCAAAGAGCCACGGTCTCCACTTTCTGGTTCTTTATTCTTTCTACCGGCTTCATTCCGCTTGTGTTCAATCATTCTAGAAGCATCAAACTCATAAGCAACACACACATCACGATTACCAGGTCTTTCATACCTTGTTTTCTTATCATCATTGACCAGTTGATTACCATATGTATCTTTATGGCCTCTAAGTTGCGAAAAACATCCATTTTCAATTCGATCCCTTCTCTTAAACTGATCACCATGACGTGCCACAACATTTGGATTGTATTCTCTGCTGGACTCTTTGTAGCTCTCTTTCCCTCTTGAATGACTTATCCGTGATTTATCTTCAATAACTCGCTCATTTCTCATCATTGGCCGCGCTTCTTCTCTTTCCCTCCTTGATGAAACTTCATCTTTTTTAATCCTATACCATTCTTCACGCTCTCTCGGCCTCTCACTCCTCTGCCTTTGAAATGATCCCCCTTCTTTTTGCCTGACAGTGTGCACATCATCATCTCTTTTGAGCTGATCAGAGCCATCATCATTATCCCTCTTCCGTCGGCTACTACTTCCTCTGTTATTACGTGAGATATCTCCCTTTTCAGGATGTTCCTGGCTTTTTTGTGACTCGTCTTTCTTTCTTTTACTATGAAGATCGTCTACTTTTTCATTCCGGTTTTTAGGATAAATATCTCTATCTCTCTGTCTAGATCCAAAACCATTATTATCATGATTAGCTCCTCTCGAACCACCATTATCCAGATAGTTCCTTGACTGGGGATGTTCGTCTTTCTCACTCTTCTCACTTTCCCTAAACTTACCCCGATTTCTGGAACCATGTTCCCTCTTCCTCAGGTCTTCAACTCTAACCCTGCTCCCATGATCATCATCTCTTATGTGCCAGCTTCCATCAGATATATCACTCTCCTTTCTCCAGTTTGCGCTCTCAAATTTTCCATGACAATGTAATGATGAGTTAGCATCTCCACGTTTACGGAAAAAAGATTCTTTAGCCCTCGCAACCATGATGTGGCTTCCAGATTCATCCCTCTCATAGCGGATTTTTCTTCGAGCATTATCATCTTCTCCTACTTGCTTCTTGATAACTGGAGGACAGTGCCTGTCTTGATGAACTTCATCATCCACGTCCTCAGGAAGCCTCCGGTGATCTATACCACTTCCTGACCTGGATTTCCTGATTTCATTGCTCTTTGCATCTTCTGAGTCTTCCGCATTGTCATCATCATCATCATCCTGTTCAAACGATTGCTCCACAGTTGAGCTTAAGTTTTGCTTCTTTATTGAATACTTCAAGCTTCCATCTTCACGGGTATATCCGGCTGTTAAAACCACATCAATTTCCTCTCTTTCAGTATCAATTCTTCTACAATCCACTACAGAACCCTTATTCATACTGTTCTCAACTACTAAAGCCTGATCCCCTTGTGATTCAATGGTGCAGGAAGATGACGAGTTAGGACTTCTGTGCTTACCGTCACCACTATGAATTGATTCCTCATCACGATCATCCGTGAGATGATCTGCTCTATTATCACCAGCAGTCTTCATAAGCAATCTACCATGTTCCATTCCCTTTGCAGACCTGCTAACATTGGAAGCTTCTTATAATTGTAAGTGTCATCAGATAGCATGCAAGGTACTAACTACTAACACCTAAATACAGACTATAAAATTAAACTTCTTGTTGCATACAACATCAGATGAGAAAATGTGGCGCTTGATGCTCATACATCCAAAAGTGATGTTAAATGAGCATAAGTACTGAAAATTATACTCCCTCCGTCCCAGAGAATTATGCACCGGGACACGGGCACGCATTACATATTTAGAAAAATGTTACTTTTCTTACTTTTTGGCCAAGAAGTAAGGGGTAAAATGTATTTTTAAGTTAAAAAGTAAAGTAGTTGTGAGTAAATTTAAAAAGTAGGGGTAAAGTTGTATTTTAAAGTGAAAAAGTAAAGGTGTGGATAATTAGTTGGGACATCCAAAAAACAAAAACTGCATAATTCTATGAGACAGAGGTAGTAGTAAAATATGAGCTTTGAGAAGAAAAAAACCAATCAAAAGGTTCAGGTCAGAATGATCTTGTTTTCTCTTATTCACAAATTAACTCGCTACTTGACATATAAAAGGCATCTGGTATGCAGAACATTCATATGAAAAAACCAGCCAAGAACCTTCAAATTATTACTGTAACAACCTTTCTTCGTTCCCCACTATTATTATTATTATTATTGCAGCTTGCAAAAGTCAATTTCTTCCTATAAAAAACAATTTCTTTAGCATTCTGATTCGCTAACAGAAAATGTCATCTGGTACCTATATCTAATATGATGACAACATACCGAGTGTTTCAAGTTATAACGTTATCCCATGGTTGAGAGTCTAGTAATTTTATCACTCAAGGTCCATTAATTGGGGGGGGGGGGGGGGGGGGGGGGGGGGGGAGAAGGAATATATATGGAACTGGTAAAAAAATATGTATGTACCTCTCCTCTTGAAGGTTCTCTCTTACAATCTCATCACCACTAATAGTGTTCTTTAACTGTGCTCTCCTTGATTCAGCTTCCCTCTTATTACCGTTATGTGAAAGTGAAAATCTATCTGTATCATCTTTATCGTCCTCTTTAAAATAATCAGTTTCACCCCCTCCTCCGAGATCCTTCCCTGCTGAACCATCATCTTGTTCTAGCATATCTTGACCCATGGGGCTGTGGCACACAATCTGTTTGCCAGAAAATCATCACTTCGAAGGCACCACTCCAACGTAAATATAACACGGCCTAGATAGAAGACAAATTGATACTCGAAAAGGAAAAAAGGACAACTGATTACCTCAATTATGGTATCTGCATCATGAAATCTTGGACGTCTAATATCAGCTGATGGATGACGTTCAACAAAACTAGTATCTACTGGTATTGGTCTGCCAACAGGCTGTTATCAAATTAAATTTGGTGAGATTACAATTTGTGGAGAAAAATAAACCTAGAAATTACAAAAAAAAAAAAAAAACAAACTTGAAACTATAACCAATTCTTATAAAACATCATACATTTCAGTTTTATCTCTTAAAACCCCTGACATTGTATGAGGTACTTGATCATCTCTTAGTTTCTCCAGAAATACGTAATCCATAAATTTTAGACGGCATTTCTAGTGTGATGTATCAGATACACTATAACTTATGGGCAGTGAACTTGAAACTCGTGTAAACATCTCAAGATTAGCATTTATCTATCCTTCTGATCAGCAGCAGTTTAAGATTGTGTATAAAGAGAGAGTCCTGCTGTCCGCTTTCATGAGGTTCGAGACAATGACAGGCCTTGAAAGAGGTAATAAAGCTGGGTTTGAGATTTTTCTAGACACTTTCATGTTAATTTTGTATTCGTCAAAGTATATTTTGTATTTGTGATCATCCTTGTTGTTAGTTTAACTATTTGGCTGCTATATGGTCGATATGACTAAGATGTGAGTATCTCCTCCAATAAATGTCACTTTTGTATTATATAAAGCAAATCTACAGGCGAAGTAGTTTTGGCCTAAGAAATCAGTTTTATCTTTTGTTCTTTGCACAAAAAAATGTCTTAAACTTGGAATGAAATATGATTTTAACTATTAAAATATCAACAATGGTTAATGGCAAGGGTTTGCTAAACTTGGTAAATCATGTACAGGGATCTAAAAGAATAAACTAGGAAGCAAATTATTTCTCGACCAAAGTTCATGGTATCTGTGTTACCACGCAAGTTGAAAGAGCATTACTTCATTTAAATATTGAAATTAGAATAGATTGACAAGGTTTAAATAACTTTAAACGAAGATAATGTCAAAAAAGTTCTGGAATCTTTAGAAATCCTAAATCAAGGGGAAACTATAAGATAAAGTCATTAGCTGCCACAAATACATAGAAGTAAGATGTGCGTACATGAGAGGGCTGTCCATTTGCACTTCCACATTCTAAGTCGGTTAAACCAGCATCTGCCATGCCAGGGTCTGCACTTTCAGAAGGAATTTCTTGAATACCAACTGCTGCTGCATGCTCTGGATCGTAATCCTAATTTGATACCAAACATAATGTAGAGGACTTGATTAAACAAATGTTTCAAAAATACAAAAAGCATCCCATAAATCCCACAATCAAACAACTAAGCCATTGCCCTAGGAGATATAATGTATTGTATGCCCATATCAGAAGCTGCGAAAACAATAATATTACCTGTTCAGTCCTGCCACTTTCATAAACGCAAATTTTACGTCCCATTGTCTTCCCAAGCCGGAGTAGTTCCTAGAGTTACCAAATTCACATAATTGAACTTCAACATTTCTTATATTGACACACAAATATTCAGGTCGAATATCAATATAAAACAAACGTTTGGGATTAACAAATCTGAGACTCAACTTACCAGCTGTTTGCAATAATCTCTCCAACTATTCTCATTCAAACCAAAGTTGAAAAAGATAGAAACGTCTATGCCAGGAATTTTCCAAGGTTTATCCTCAAAGCTATCTATATCAACTTCAAATATGGACCTGGAAATATAAAGAGGTTTTAAATAAGGATGAGCAATTCATGAAAAATGACATTATGTGAGTAATATATGACAGATTATCAAAAATGGCCAAGAGCAAAGTGTAGAATGATCTAATCATCTCACAGGGCAAGGATTTTTGAAGCACATAGACATCAACTTAGAATCTAGCAGTAGTGTGTTCTATTACAATAATATAAGATAAGCGCGTACCTTGTGGGAGAAACACCTGGTAGTGTGTTCTAGGGAAATATAGATTTTATGTAACTTACATCAGTTATATGTATAGTTAAGTTCAAAGAGACATAAATGAACCACGGAAGAGGCTTGGGCAAGGCAATCCATTTTTCCTACCAGGTGTTTCTCCCACAAGGGCAGTTAAACACCACAAGGCTTTAGTGAGGTCCAAAAGGCTGAAAGGTATTCAATTTTTTAAATTACTGAGACTCGTCTTGGAGTCATTTTGACTTATTAGGAAAGACAATATAATATTATAAAAGAATAAGCTAATACAAATTTCAACAATACTAGTAATTTATAACAAAACCTAAAACGGAAATATAATATTACAGAGTAATAAGAATTAAAGATTTATCACTTTATAAAAATTAGAAATATTGATCAAGTCTTCAATTTTGAGTCAAATTAAGAATATGCAAAAATTAACCTTCAATTTAGTTTACTTAAAATTAGTCACATTATTTTAGTTTTTACACAAAGGCCCAAAACTTTGGTAACATACGCCTAATTGGTTAAAACCTAGAAATTAGAACTCCTCCACTGTGTGCACACATTTATGTGTGTGTGTGTGCATATATATATATATATATATATATATATATATATATATATATATATATATATATATATATATATATATCCTTCCCACAGTTCCTCTCCACATAAGCACCGGGTTTGGGCGGTTAGATCTATAGCATGTATTAGAGTAGGGAAGAAAAGATGGTTTATATGAACGACATACATAGATTTTACAAAAAATGGTTGTTTCTGACTCAGCCTCCTCATACGAGTCGCGTATGTCTCACCTATAAGAGCCACGTGTTCTTAAATTTCCAGCCAAGTCGTGAACCACAACACGCCACGACACTGACTCTGTAATACTCACAAGTAGAGGTGTGCGTCTCGTTTTTTTTTTTTAAACACACTGAAGGTATGATTAATTTTTATATGATTCTCAGCTGGAGTTAGATTATATCAGGCATTTCACATTTGATCTACTATACAAGAAACACAAAATTAAACAAGTAAGCGGGATTGTGTTTGATTAGACTGAATATATATTTTATGTAGTTCACTTTTAATAAGCTCGTTACCGGTAAGCTAGGAAGCACGGGGACGGCTGGGAGGGTGCCATTCCCGTTCCCAAAACGTTTGGGAAACGTATACGGGAAGAAAACGGCCAGAAACGTTTTAAACACGTTTTTTTTCTCTTTAATTGATATTCAGAAAATAGGGGTTCTAAATTAGTGGAGAAACCGTTCCAAATACAGTAACTGCTCTCTCAATCTCTATTAATATGACTATTAAATATTAATTGCCATATGGACTGAATTATATACTATGTATTTAATATTATGACTAATAAATGCTGCTGTTATATTATATATATATATTAAAAAAGTTATATAATAATAAATATATATTAAAGAATTAATAAAAAATAAACGTATTTTCAACGTATCCGTATCTTAGTTTTTTTAATATTGCCGTTTTCCCGTATCCGTATCGTACCGTATCCGTTTTACGTATCCGTCCCCGTGCTTCCTAGCCGGTAAGTGTGAGATATATGATCAAAATTGACTATATATATATATTTTATTATTAACTTTCATTAATTTTGGACTGGTTAAGCTTATTGGTAACAAGACTGTTGAACATTATTTTTGAAGATTTCATGTAAGTCTCCTCTACTATTGTGGGATACAAGTTCATAACCTATTCATCAGAAGTCCATCCTGTCCTCAAACTTATTAAGTGCAACATAACTTTAAATCAATCAAAAATTCGGGACTATGCCATAAACTACCTCCAAACTCTGCATATGTAACAAATATACCCAAAGAAAGCCAATGTAGTAACAATATTTTATCTTACTTGTGTGATGGGAGGGTAAAATCTAATCCACTTCCATAACCCCGACCAGCTGTATTCGGTCCCAAAGCAGGACTTCCATAACCAGGATGAAACACTTTTTGCATGCCCGGAGCACCTCTTCCACTTCCAGATAGAGGGCCCACGCAGATAGGTGGACGAACTTGAGCTGGCATTCCTCCAGGAGCTGCTGCAGGCAAAGGCACTGCACCAGGTCTCACATACTACGCAGTTTCGGTTCCCCAAAGAAAAAGAAAGAAATGGAGAAAATATCCCAAGGTTAGTAACCAAGGAAATAGAAAAATCAAATGCATGGAAAATCTCACCAACAGAAGTCATTGCTTGTAGCGACCAATTAATTTGTGAAAAAAGGATAGGCAACTCAGGATATGCATCAAATCAAATTCTCCAATCAGAGTCAATTACAATATGTAATGTAGAGATCTGGGGAGGAAAAATTACCCAATCAAGTGGATCAATAGATTGAGAATTTAAATAAAAGATTTAAAAATCTTAATGGCTAATATAATTTTTTTACATAACAGAATTACAAAGCTCATGGTCACAGTATGCTATTTTGATAAACAATTATGGTATAACATAAAAAAAAATCCCTACACAATTCAAAGTACGCATTTATTCAAATCACTTGTAGAGCGAAAAAAATAGATACTATGATAGCTTGATAAGTGTCAAAACAGAAGTATGCTTTCATGTCATGAATTCGATGTTCGAATAGATGATTATTTTTCAATCACTTATGATAAGAAACATATACATTTACAAAAAAAAGGACGATACGTCCCTACGACAGATTACACAGTCGATTTCCATTGCAATTTATTTTTCCATCTTAAAATCACCATGTCTTGAGCATTCTCAACATATATAAAAATTAAGTTGTTATACAACTAAAATCTTGAAAAATAAATCATGATTTGCAAAAAGGATACAAACTCAATGAAGTGAAGTCAAGCCATCAAGCTTACATTTGAGTTGGGTTGAGCCATGCACAATGATATCAATAGTGCGGGAAAGGACAGTTTTTAGATGATTTTGTATGAATGTGGTTAATCATAGCTTACGTCAAAGAATATCTGATTCATAGTTAAAACTTAAAAAGCGTGCAATGACCAAGTAATATTCTTTAGGATAAGCTATTGTATACACCCATTTTTGCATCATATGGGTGCGAGAATAGTTTAAAAAAAAGATAAGAACTGCAAAAACACAGCCCTGTGCATTCTTAATTTCTCCAATTTCTAATCTACGTTTGTTTGGATAGAAGAAATTTATTCATTGAAATACTCTAGAGACCAGAGTATCCAAAAATGTTTTGTAAACGTTTAATGTGACAATACAATTGATAAAAGAAATCATGATGATTTGGTCAGGGAAGACCCATAAGCATCAAAGTCATCTGATATGCAAAAGATTTTTGGATCTAACCAATTATATTGTTACACATTAATAGTTTGGCATTCAAATATTTCAACATCATTAGAAAAAAACATAGGTACCCGTAACTTCACAAAGTGGAGAATCACATCAAATAAATTATATTAACAGGTGCGAGATTAACTTTGTAGAATTTAGGATCTCACAAACCTTTCACGAAGGCCGAAGCTCGTCAAAATTCAACAACATTACCAGTCAACTTAAAATCTACAATTTCACTATATAGAGAAGTACTGTTGCAGCTAAGACCCTAATTTACATTCAATGTTCACATAGAAAAACAAGATGCTGACCTTAAACTGCGAATGGAATTGATGATGGTACAGATGGTTGCTGTAAGCAGTCTTTGGGGGAATTGCTGCTGAAGCAACACTGCCGTTGCCTACACTTATTCTAGCAGCATCACCTACATCCTTGTCGACATCTACCTTTGGTCCCTCATCACCACCCCACACTGCCTCCCCCTTTACCACCTGGTGGTGACCCACATCAACGTTATCCGCTACAATCACCAATGGTTCTCCATCTTCGTCATTCACACCAACCATCCCTTCCATTGCCATTGGCACATTGTTGTTATCATTTAACACTATCTGCAGATCATCTTCACTTTCCCACTCATCCTCAAAATCCGAACACCTCTGATTCTCATTCTCTAGTCTCCCTGAGAGCCCTGGAACCCTAACCTCCAAACCTATTTCTTCACCTACGAGTCTCATATTTGAAGAACTGAGAATATTCTCCTCTTGGACTGCAGCATCCTCTTTCTCAAACGAATCCCCGTCTTTATCTTCCCCATCTTCTAGCACGATATTGATATCATCGTCATCGTCACCCAGGAAATGTGATTTTTCAGATGCCTTGAGGGGTATCTTTACTTCCTCACCCTTCTCCAAAACCTGAGCTCCAAGCCTCCAACCGTCGTCTCCTTTTCCAACAAAGCCATCAACCATCTCAGCTTCAGAATTGGAACTCAGATTCAAATCAAACCCTCTCGGTTGAGCAAGATTTTTTTCTTGAGCCGAAGCATTCAAGTTCTGACCCGGGACAGTGTTGGATTTCAAATCCGGAATCGGCTTCGGATTCGAATTCTGATTCTGATTCTTCTTATCGGGAGTTCCATAGAGAATCTCCTCATCGTCAATGTTGAAGTTGAGATCGATCGGTCCTCCCTGTGAAAACGCTAAAGCCTTCCCTACGGCTGCGGCGGCTCCGGATTCTTCAGGATGTGGCTGAAACTGCGCAGAGAGGGGGCGGAGGACGTCCGTGTAAAGATCTCCAAACTCGTCGTCGTCGTCCATGGCGCGCGCTTGAATTACAAGGATAAAGAAAGGGTTTTGGAGCAAGGGTACGGAAAATGGGTAATGAGACTGTAAACTGGAAAAACCCTCACGAAGGGCTTAAGCCAGAATTCAAAATTAGAACCCAAATAAAGAAAAACTAGATTTCACGTTTAGTGCAAATATTTTACTAATTTACTATTATTAAATACGGAGTTTAAAATAATTATTAATTCAATTATAAAATTACAAGTTTACAAATTTTACCTGAAGTTTACTAGTATTAATTTATACTATATAGTAAATTCTTTTGATTTTTTTTACTGTTTAGTGTCTCACATTTACATTTGTTTTTTAATCTACCCATGTAATAATATGAACAATAAAATAAAAGTTTATGGATAATTAAGATAGACAATTTAAATATATACAAACTTTATGATAATTAAGATGAATAACAAAAACATATTTTAAACTTTTTCCATTGAAAAAATGTATCAAATTTGTAATGTTGCAATCATGTCACCAAGATATAAAATAATTCGAATAAAACTTAATCGCAAGCTTATTGATGAGATTTACATTAAGCAACTTGAAATTGAAATTCTACTTGATACATGATGTATCATTAGGTCTAAGAAGCTCAATCGTCTCAATCTACTATTAATGGGTTAACTCTATTAAACTTATACTGGTATGCCCTAAGAGCATTACACCAAATTCACAACACGTTAGACTAGTGTCTCATGTTTGATTTTTTAATTATTTTTAATGATATACGGAGTAAAAAATTATACATGGAACACTTCTCCCATGTGTTGTAGTAATGGGGTAGTGCCCTTAGGGCATATAAGAATTAATTTATTTATCATATACTCTCTTAGTCCCAAAACTATAGACACACCTTTTTTTTTATGTCTCATACTTATAGACACACTCCAAAAAAAAGAAAATTTTTATTTACTCTTTACACTTACAATATATCCTAATATTACCTAAATGTCATTACATTTAAATCTGATTTTTACTTCAATTTTTTACTTAAACAATTTAATTACAACAAACACATAATTAATCACACAACCCACTAACACACATTCCAATCCCACTAATTCTAACACATTCCTATCACAAACCCTAATCCCTCATTCAACCTTAGCCGCCCCTCATTTGCTATCGTCTCTCTCATTTCCTCTCTCATTTTCTCTGAAACCCTATTCTCACTTGCTCTCATCCTCCATTTTCACTTGCTCTCCTCCTTCATTTTGACTTTCTCTCATCCGCATGGAAGAATACCCAATTTTCAGAGTGATATTAGACTCTGTTTCTCAAAGGCCGGAGGTCAACTTTCCGCCGGAGAGACACACTGATTCACTGATGGACCTTAGCGGAGCAGATTTATGGATGTATTTCGGGTATGTGCCAGATACGCTTCGTGTTCTCGACGATGCAGATATGCCACTTTCCGATGCAGATCTGCAGATCTCCGACCCAACTCCATCGATTTCTGATGCAAATCCTTGTCTTTCACCTATAGCTAACCGTGAATTTATGAAGCAGATGTATGGGATTTGCACCCTCCTTACATAGGTAATTTATCCATTTTTTTTATTTTTTACAAAAAAACCCTAGATCTAACAGTGTATGCATTTAATTTTCTTAACTTGTTTCAATTTTCTGTATAGATACATGCATGGGTCATTGTGATGTGCGTGTGAGAGAGGAGGAAGCAGCGGGTCGTCGGAGAGAGATTGATGCAGCAGGTCTGATAGCGGAAGATGATGCGGGTCTGAAAGAGGATGATGATGCGGGTCTGAAAGAGGATGATGATGCGGGTCTGTAAATGTGATTTAGATACTCTGGAATCTCAATTTATCTTCTTTGACTTGTGTGTGAAATTTGAGCTATGTGGCCTCTGAATTTCTTCTCTGATTTATGTTCGGCAATATTGTGTGACTTGTGTGTGCAATCTGAGTTGTTTGTTTCTGATGTACTTCTCTGATTTCTGTTTGACTATCTGGTGCATGAAAAGTTTCCAAAAAATATGGGTTATGATGGGTGATCAGTGTATATGTGGTGAAATGATGAATCTGCATTTGAAATGGTGATCAGTTTGAAATAATGTGCATTAGCAATCACTGTGTTTGCATTTTCTATTTTAGGAGACTAATTTGAATATTGTTGTGCTATGCATGTTAGTCACCACTAGGATAATTTCCTAGTTTATGAGACTTCTTGCAATGTGCATGATTCAATGTGTAACCCATAGGCTGCATTCATGGTGAATGAGGCTTTGTACAAAATGATTGCAAAAAGAAAAACCAATTGACAGTTTCAAAAACACCCAAGGATGATCAAGTATTATATGGTCTGAGGGTAGACAAAAAAATAAGCAAAAGTACCCTACAAAAGTTCTCTTACATACTGAACATCTCCTTAACATATTTTTACCAAAAAAGGAGGTAATGTTCATACTATAAGAATAAAAAAGCTACCCTTTTTCAGCCACTTACAGTTTGTTGTACCCTATTTTCTCAAGGCCCAATATCACCGGCCCATGTTTCTAACAATCGTCTCATCACTTATGTCGCTCGTCATGAAGGCCCGATGTGTCTCCAGGCCAGTCGGCCCACCCCCACGGCCTTCCTTTCCCTCTTGCATGAAACCGCGTTAGGAGGAAGGAGTTCTCACGACCACCCTAGCGGGTGTCGGTGACATACCGAACAAAAATCCCTGAGGAACATGTTCGCCTCGTCCTGACCGTGGTAAAGAACCTGATCGCATGAGGATCGAACAACTAGATATTTGGCGCGTTCGACCATGGCAATAGTTCAAGTCACCCACGAAGTATCAACGTTTCTGGACTCCCTGGAGCCACCGCGGCGGACGGTATTATCCATTGGGCAAGCGAGAGAAAGTTTCGAGAAAGCTTTAGGGGTATAGAAGACCTTTTACTTCATAAGCCCATGTAATATAGGCCCAAGCCCATGATTAGAAGCCCTAAATCCCCTACTATAAATACTTAGATCTTTCCGTTTGTAAAGACACATGCACAATCCCCAAGAAATATAATACATTTTTATACTAAAGTTTTCTGTTATATTTGTTTACTTGTTCTCTCAATCCTCAAAATATCTTTACGTTTTCGGAGTTAAAGCCTATTAGGATTTTTCGTCCATCAACACAGTTTTAGTACCCTAAAACTGAAAGTAGCTCCTTCAATTCATCTGTGAAAGCCTCCTTGTTCCCACCTTCTAGCACAAGTTGTATGCTTTCCTTAACCAACACTTCATCCACATCCAAAGACATTGCAGTCTGCCCTCTCTAATGAGTCTGTCTTTGTTCATACGTGGCTGGTTGTACATGTTGTGGCCTTTCACTTTTAAAACTTCCACCAAACAGGCGTGTAGACTTAGGAACACCTTATTCAAACATGTAGCCTCCATTTTCTAAAATCACTGCATCACATTAGTTACCAGCTCATCCACATTGTAGCTTGTTTTCTCTATTTGCAGTGATTGAATAGCCCTGAACCACCCTAGGTCTGGAATGTTTTTGTCTGGAGAGTTGGCAAGTTGGCACAACAATTGGATGTGAAATCCATCTGTTGTGGTAGCTGCTTTGAAATCTGGATCTTCATTTGAAATGTGTGACCTCGCATTATCTTGTTGAATGAAAATCCTTTTGCTAGCACCTGCTGCCCACTTAGCCTTGATAGCTGGTAGCACTACTACAAAATACCATTTGTAGTGACACTTTTTAGTGACACTTCTAAAAAAATGTCACCTTATTAAATATATAATCACATTTTATGTTTTAGATACATATAGTGACGCTGAAATTATAGAAACCCGCAAATGTTTTAATTGAGGTTTTGGGTTCAAGTCTATGGTTAATTTATTTTGTCAATATTATTAATTTTTTTTCAACATTTTAATTTATACTCAGTACTTATTGAAGTGGGTTAGTGGGTATGAATATTTCTACATCACGTCTTCTCTAATTCCGCTAACAATTCCCCTCAATTTTCTCCCCCTAATACTTCATCAAATACTTTTCTAGATCGATCAATTTAATAAAGATATGTGTAATTTGGTCTAGAATCACTCCATGGAAGCATAAATTTGGCCTTGATCGTGAAAATCCGAGACTGTAAGGGTCCCAACCCACTCACCGCTACCGCCTCCATCATTGCCACCGCCGCGATCACCAACCTTTTCTCTACCAACATTCATTATATTGGTACGAAATATTTTTTTCTACAATTTTCAAACCCTTCTTTTGTGCAAAAATGAAAGAAATATTAATAGATATTGAAGATGAGAGTCTGAGATGGATAGGGAAATACATATATATTTTTTGATCTTGTTGTTAATCATTGACTACAGAAATACGTGTCAAGTCTCCTACGTTTTCTAGATTCAAGGCCCTTTTTGTTCAATTTGTATTAGTATTTGATTGATTTTGTCACTGTTAGATGCATAACCTATTTTTTTATTTTTTTATTTTAGAAAAAAATTCTTTTACTGATTATATATGGAGTATATGTTAGTCACATTGTTTTTTTTCTTGAATGTCATCACAATAGCCATAAAGGGAAATAAACCTATTAAACTACGATCTGAATTGATGATAAAAGATGGTATATGATACATGGTCTGTGTTTAGTAGGCAGAGTGGCTCTCTCAATTGCTTTCGAAATTCACATCTATGTTAATTCTTTATTATGAATTACAAAAATATTGTCTAGATTGTTTCAGATTTTTTGTGTGTTTCTATGATGAATTTTTTATAGGAGTTTTATTTCTTGTGTGTTTACTCTACATGGTTGTTTTGTAAGATGGTTTTTTAAACAGAGTGGTGTGATCACGTTATTACTATGGTTAGCATTTTTTGATATATTGGTGGATGGAATATTGATTTATAAACGTAATTATTTTGTGAGTTGTGATACTGCATTTGTGTGAGCCTCAAAAAAGTGATATATTTTGTTCTTATTCATTTGGTGGAATTTAACTTGTGTGTAGGCTAAAGATAATGGTGCTAAGGGACGGACATCTAAATGGAGGTCTTTCTATTCAAATAAGGAACAAACATTTAAATGGGAGTCCTTCAATTCAAGTAAGTTCATAATTTTTTCATTTTGTTTATACTGTTATTTTTATGTGTTGGTTAGTTTTATCAATAAATATAGTTACTGTATAATTTTATTTTACACTTATAATTGTAGGTTCAAGTGTAAGATATTCAAGATACAAGATAAGCAAAAATGGATCATGTCAGTCTAAAGTTTAGGTGTTATTTATTTTTGAGTTAATACTTTTTTTAATTTGGAATCGTGGATTTGGGAGATGTATTGGTTGATACATTTGAATCAAGATATTAAACACTGTTTATGTTTTACATGTGATGATATTTTATTTTGTTTGAGTTTTGTTTATTTTTTTAATTTATTCGCGATTTGTGAATGTGTATCTAAAGCATTGAGTCATGATTTGTGAATGTGTATCTAAAGCATTGAGTCATGTTGACCGTTAGCGTCCCCAATATTTTTACGCAACGCATAAACGCATCACGACATAAAGTAGTTGCGATAGAGTGTCACTAAACAATTTTGTTATAACGCTGTTATGACGTGTAATAGTGTCACTAAAAAGTTTTGTTATGACGCACAATAGTGTCACTAAAAGATGTTGTTATAACGCATAATAGTGTCAAAATTACCATTTATGGTGACACTTTCGAAGCGTCACTATAAGTAGATATAGAAACGTCAAATCAGGTGACGCTTGATTGAAGCGTCACTATAGCAAAAGTGTCACTAAAGATTTTGTAGTGACACTTTTGAGCGTCTTTAAAGCCCGTTTTTGTAGTAGTGTAGTATTTGATTCAGCATGCACTCTTTTATAACCTCTTTATTGACCGACTCCATGGGCTTTGTCTCCAAAGTTCCCGCCACTCTGTTTTTTGAACTCCTTTTAGTTGGGTTCTGCTTTGTGAATAGCCACAACCCAATTTTGCCATCAAATCCCACTTCCCCTAAAGTGTTTATGATAGGCCTACTTACTACACACATAAACATGACTTTAGGAATGAACCTCGTTGGTTGACATGTTCTGTCAGGTTCTGGCTCTTCTAAAAACATGTACTATCTCTCTGTGTTTCTGGTCATATAAAACCACTTCTCATCAATGTGGACAGTGTTGTGCATTCCATCAAACTTTATTTGCCTTTTGTCTTTGTCTGCCCTTAGTGCACTAAGACAGTACTGCAACCTTTCTTGCTTGTTTTTGTCTGTCAATTGTGGTTTAACTGCATTTGTGTGAGCTCTGATCACCCCACTTTTTGTCCATCTGCCCACATGGCTTTTGTTGACTTTCAGCCCAACAGCAAGTGTTCTGATACTTGTTCATAATGAAAAAGGATTCATTTCCATTTTTTTTTTGTCTAAAACCACAGTTTTTTTCGTGCTTTTCTAATCACTCTTGTCTGGCTGATACTTCTTTGTTCATTTTTCGACGACAATCTATTCTCATTGACCTTCTCTTCTATGTTGACGACATCATTTTCACTAGTAATGACACCGCGTCTCTTCATACCTTACTGACCCGCTTAAGCAAGGAGTTCGCTCTCAAGGATCTTGGTCGCCTCGGTTACTTTCTTGGCTTAGAGGTCTCTTACCCATCGTCGAGCCTCTTCCTTAGTCAATCTAAATATGCCCGCGACATTATCACTTGTGCCGATCTCTTAGACTCCAAACCCGTAGCTACTCCGCTTGCACCCGATGCTTCTTTTACTTCGGTCGGCACCCCTTTTTCAGATCCTTCACTCTATCGTTCCTTGGTCGGCGCTCTCCAGTATCTCACCATTACTTGCCCAAACTTAACATACTCTGTAAATACTGTAAGTCAATATCAGCAGCGCCCCACTAATGAACATTTCCAGGAGGTCAAACGCATTCTTCGGTACGTCAAGGGTACTATTGGTTATGGTTTGTCCTTTTCTCTCGGCACGCCGTCTCTCCTTGGCTATTCTGATGCGGACTATGCCCGTTGCCTCGACACACGACGCTCAACGTACGACTATGCAATTTTCTTGGGCCCTAACCTTATATCCTGGGATGCTAAAAAGCAACCGACTGTCTCTCGGTCCAGCTGTGAATCGGAGTATCGTGCTCTCGCCAAAAATTTTGATGAACTCATCTGGGTGGGTCATCTTCTACGTGAAATGCACGCTCTTCCGTCTCAGTCGCCGGTACTTCTTAGTGACAACAAGAGTGCTCTCTTTCTCACACAAAAACCCCGTTGCGCATAAGCGTGCAAAACATATTGATATCGATTGTCATTTTATCCGGAAACTTGTTGCATTTGATCGTCTCCATACTCGCTTTATTCCGTCCAATCTTCAGCTTGCCGACATCTTCACCAAAACCTTGCCACGTCCACTGTTCGAATTCTTTCGGTCCATGCTCTGTGTCTTACCACGGTCTTCGGCTTCGTGTGCGGGTGGGTGTTAGAGATATTTTAGTATTTACGTTTATCATATATTATTTGCATTTATCTTGTTTCCTTATTTTATGGTTTCGTTTGTACTCTATATATTGGTATTTTCAATAAATGTATTTCTTTGAGGAAAACAATATTCTCTCCTAACAGTCATTTTCTATAAATATGGAGTATTTTGTAATGACTAAATCATTTGTCAAAATTTCTTCATTATTTCATTCAATGGATATTATTTTGTCACCAGAAAACATGTTTATCGCGATAAAATATATAACATATGACGAAATAATAATTTTATTGCGACAAAAAAATCGTCATCACAATTTCATAAATTTGGCAATTGATAAAGTTTTGTCACGAAAAAAAAAAGTTTTAATGACAATAAATTAATATGTCATGAAAAGATAACATTTAGTGACGAAATATCATATTAAGTGACGAAAATAGATAGTAATACATGACGATTTTTACGTCACTATAGATGATAAGGTTGAGTGACGATGTCTTCTTTTGCATCATATGAAGACTTTTGATGACGAAACGAATAATCGTCATATTTACCTATTGTGACGCACATACGGTGACAATGCATGCGACGAAAAATAATTGTCGCCAAAAAGATTTCGTGACAAAAAATAGCCTTTTTATGACAAATAATTTCTTCGCGAAATCTCAAATTTCTTGTAGTGGTGGTTTGGAAGAAGGCAAGTTTGTTAGCATAGAGGAGCAAGTTGCATTGTTTCTATCGTTCCTTGGTCACCAAAATAAAAGCAGGTTTGTTAGGTATGACTTTAATTGTTTAGGCTAGACAGTGTCGCATTACGTTCACCTGGTGCTCATTGCTGTTTCGCAATTACATTATATGTTATTAACCAAACCAATACTGATTCCTAGTTATAGTAATAATCATTGGTGGAAGTGGTTTGAGGTCATTACTATTAACTACATAATATTGTATCTACAAATATTCTTGTTAAACTCGAATTGATAATCACAATTGCATTTTTTTTTTGTATAGGAATGCCTTGGTGCACTGGACGTTACGTATATCGATGTTACGAATATGCAATTTACAGATGTACTCCCGGCCTGGAAAGGGTTTGCTTCTGATGCACGAGTGTTAAGGGACGCAGTGAATCGCACTTCTGGATTTAAAGTCCCAACTGGTGATAATTTTTGTTGTAAATTGTGGCTATTGTCATTTAAATTTTGGTTCTCTTTCACATCATTTTTTACATAACTTATGCTTAAATAACTTTTGTTTTATATGCAGAGAATTATTATCTATGTGACAACGGCTACGTAAATAGTCTTGGGTTTTAACACCATATATAGGTGTTCATTATCACTTAGACGAGCGGGGACCGCATGCTACACGACCTATTAGTAGTCAAGAACATTTTAACATCCACCACACTCGAGCGCGAAATATTATAGAGCGTGCTTTTGGAGTAATGAAGATGTGTTTGGGTATTTTTAAGAGTGCAACCTATTATCCAATTATGACTCAAATACGACTTATAATGGTTTGTTTTCTCCTCTATAATTTCATTTTCCGAGAGATGATGACTAATCCTATGGAAGCTTTGTTAGACGTAGAAGGAAATTTAGAATAACACCATGCAGAAATATCTGATTTCATTTCAACTGTTGAAGTCACACCCGAATGGACAACTCGTAGAGATGATATTTCTCAACAAATATGGGCACAATATAATCATTTTTTGTATCTATGCATTTATAAATGTCTAGTTGTCAACTTCTCTAAAAGCTCGAGCTTTTAGATAAATCGATTTCTAACATGATATCAGAGCTTAGGTTTGTGCCAGGTCCTGGGTTCGAATCTCGCCATGTGCGATTCCACCCGAATTAATTATACACTTGTTGGGCCTGCCCCTGAGGTTGAAATCGGCCCACAAGTGAGGGGAGTATTGGGGAATATATTGTTGGGATATGTCCTTCGATCCTACGTGTGCAATCGATAAAGTCATAAGGTCGTATATGGATGTTAAATGATTATTCGATAATATTAATTGTTGGGAACAATATAATATTGATCTATAAATCATACCTACAGGGTCACACACGGACTTGATGATGTACTATGTAGCTTGTTAATTATATTGATTTAGAATCAATATTTACGTGGATTAATACATGCATGGGATGTATGGCTTGCATGGAATGCATGTCACATAGTGTGACATGGCATGCCACACTAGCAAGTGGGACCACATATCATGATTTGGCATGATTATGTGGAGGTGTCTTTTCATCTCCCCATTAACCACCATTACTTGTGCATTATGATGCACATAATGGGGGGGTTACATGGAGTGGTAAATGGACATGAATATAGACATGAAAATCTGATTTTCATATCACTTTATGCTTACCCACGAAATTCACACAAAAAGGAGAGAATAGAGAGTGTTCTTGGAGAACCACTTCAAGCAAGCAAGGTGTTCATCATCCGGGTTCGTGTGCAACACGTAGAGGCCGGGCCATTTGTGCGGCTTCCACATCCGGATGATCTAAAAGAGTGACGAGGTCATTCACAAGAAGAGCTTCGAGAGACTGATCCATTTGAGGTGGTTCAATCGACTCAACACCACCTCAACGACATCAACGAATCACTTCGTCACCAAAAGTAAGATTTCGTTGATATCTCTCTCTATATATATATTGGATGTATATATATATAAATATATGTGTGTCTATACATATTTGTGTGCACTAAGATCATAGCATAGTAGATCTATTGCTTTACACGCTTCCGCACACACGGTATATCGATCGGATCGGTATACCGATACCTTCAATTGGTATCAGAGCCTAGGGCTCGTGCACACTTTTGTGTTGGACACGAAGGTTAAATCAACATAATTGGATTTTTTGTTTAATTGTGATTATGTGATTAGATGTAAGGCCGGCCACCGTTAGTGGTCGGGTGAATGATTTCGTCGTTTTTTACGTTTCGATTGGCCGTAGTATTTGAGGGTTGCGTCCCTTGGAATCATTTGTAATAGATAGGTTTTTCTATTATATTTGTATTGTACTACTTGTAAGCGATGGACTTGGTCCATGGTTCGATGGAGGATCTCGGCTCTCCGGCGAAAACGAGAAGAAACGAAGCAAAACGAAGCAAAACGGGCGAAACCGGGGCTGTCAGAGAAAAACGACGACCGTCGTTTTGGAAACGACGACCGTCGTTTTGATTTGACGACCGTCGTTTTGGAAACGACGACCGTCGAAATGCTGATTTTGGGTCAGATTTTTTCCAAACCCTTTCGGCGGGCGCCGTTTTGGAAACGGCGACCGCCGGTGGTGTTCGGCGACCGCTGATTGTGAAACGGCGGGCGCCGTTCGTGGTTTTTTGGGTACGGAATAGATTTGACCAAAAATCGGAGGGCGCGGAACTGAAACGGCGGGCGTGGACCAGTCCAGAAGATGTTCAAGGCCTATTTTGTTGCTTTTAATCTTTTCGTTTGAGAGTTGTGAGGTTCTAGGGGCCTTTCGAATACGTATTTATTTGATTTGCTAGTTATAGGTTATTTTATGTTATAAAGGTTCAACTTACATATAAACAAACCTATGCATGCAAGTTCCCAAAATAATGAGTATAATGTCTTGTCCAAAAACATCACACTCATGAAGCCCTCGATCATAAGTTGGTAGGTCCGCCTCAGCGGGGTACTACTTGTTATCTTGGGATAAGTGGGAGTAAAGGTTAGACCTTTACACGTGAGTTTGGTTTTCTCATCGATAGATCCACTGCAGGCGTGGCTATCGAGACATGAGATGAGAATGGGACTCTCATCGACCGAGAGTGACATTAGATGTCATTGACATGGGATGTCTACCTATCTTGGACTTCTTAAGTGCGGACTCAGTCGGCTTAAGAATTTGCAAGATGAGGGTCTTGGGATTGTTTTGTTCAAGGGAACAAAGATATTAGATATCGATTGAACAAAATGGAATAAATAAGTAGCTTGTTAGACAACTTTATTTGTTTACCGTTTTGTGAATGTTTACATACTTTATTTATCTTTCTTTTGTAGTTTTATCATGTTAATTTCAACTCGATTCAAGTTTAGTTCAATTCTTGATTATGAAAAATTGAACAACATAAATTTTCTTGATTCACAACGTAATTTTAGGATGGTCCTCAAATACGAAGACAATGAAAATGTGTTAAATAACCACATCCTAAGATATCATTGAACAACTCAATAGCATGTTCGGGGAATATGCTAAGATTGAGCGGTTTGGTATGACCAGGGTCATCGCTTCAGCTAGGCTGGAAAAATGGAAATCTATGGAATCACATGTGCAACAAATGATTGGATTATTTGCTTCAAATGACCGCCTAGATTTTTCCTATGATGATTATTTGGCAACCGATTTCATACTTCAATCTCATGATGGTTATAATGCCTTTAGGCTAAAATTTCCACACGAATGGTTTGAAGAAATCGCTTCGTGAGCTCCACGGGTTGCTCAAGGCTGCTGAGCCGGCGATAGATAAGGACCCTAAGAGAGAAATTCTTATGATATGGGATAGGGTATTCAAAAGAGCATGGGCAAGAAGGCTACTAGGGTTCCTAGGGAATCTCAATGCGTCTACTGCAAAAATGTTGGACACTACTTGCAAACATATAAAAAATTCATATTTTATTCAATTTCAAAACAAATGCCTAATTTGTCTTTCATTTGATGGATTATAAGGTTAGGATTATTTACACCTCGGGGAGTGATTTAATCCAAAACACTTAAGTTCATCAATGACACAAATTAGAGACTTTCGAGCCATTGGATGGCGTGAAACGATTGTCTGGTTGGCTCCCTCATATTTTATGAGAGATAGGGCTTCAATTGCATGATAATATCGCTGGTTAGAAAACTTCGATTTTTCACTTACGATTTATCACGTTTTGACATTGTATTAATTTTGAATGGGAAATTTGAATGAGACTCAATTATTGGGAATAATTGAATTTTCCCAAAGTTCAAAGAAGATGTGAAGAACGGGGTTGCTTCATCTTCAAGTATTAATGATATAGACATTAAACTTCACAAATTCTACTTCTTGGGTATTGGATGCCAAATGTGGTTCTCACATTTTTATGTGGAGGAACTACATAGAAGTATAAGTTTGGTGAATAGAGATGTCGATCTACGGGCAAGAAATGGAGCGAAGGTCGCTGCATTAGCCGTATGATCATATGATGTTGTTTTGCCTTAGGGCCTTGTTTTAGTATTATAACTATGTAATTTCGTACCTTCAATAAACAATGAATATTGGTTCAGTATTAGATACTGATGGATTAGTTTTTTCACTATTAAATAGTTTGGTAACTATTTTAATTGTGAATTATTCTTTGTTTTGGTACGATTATTATATTGTTTATGTATACTTTAAACTTGACAAATCATATATATCATTAAGACCAAAGGCCAAATCGAATAAGTATCGATGAGACATAACTGAAACATTGTTGATTAGATCAAATCAAAATCTAAACATGTAATGAAGCTTCTTTTAGAAGGAATTTTAGAATCATTTGACTTGGAGTCATTTGATACATGTGAATGATGTGTGATTGAAAAGATAACAATGTCATCTTTCTTGGAGAAAGGAGAACATGTGAGTAATTAGGGATGATCCATACTGATGTATGTGGAATCTATTAGTTCACAAGCACATGAAGGTTATGTTTCGGAAAAGAGAAAACAAACTATATTAGATATAGTTCGACCATTCGATGAGAGGTCTAAATGAACTACTGGTCTCTTTTGGGAACACACAATTCTAGACTTCAACTTATACACTGAATAGGACGCTGTCAAAAGCTGTTGATAAGACACCATACTAGGTATGGAAAGGGAGGGTCCCTAAATTGTTTTCATCAAGATTTGAGGTTCTAAAAGCTTCTCTGACGAGATTTATCTCTATAGAGCTTGAACTCAAATGGGATAAAAGTTTCCTTATGGTATGTCCATAAGAAACTCGAGGGTACAACTTCTACGATCTATCTGAGAACAATATTTTGTTGCTCAAGATAGTGATTTTCTTGAAAAGAGTTATCTTTCCTAGAAATTCAGTGGGAGATCGGTTGTCTTGAACGAGGTTCAAGTGAAACAACCAATCAAGAATACTCAAGACTGGATTGAGAGTATTCTTATGGTTTTGGAAACCATACCAGCCCTCGTAGGTCCGAAAGGCATAAATCTATCTCTATTATTCAAATACTTAGATATTGTGACCAATGAGAGATATGAATTCATGCTTTTGGAAAGCAGTGAACCTTCGACCTAATTCCAAGCTATGACGAGTCCAGCTACTGAAAATTGGCATGGTGCCATGAAATCTGAGATGATATAAATATCTGATAATCAAGTTTGGAACTTGATATAATTGCATCACGGGGTTAGACCCAATGAATGCTAATAGATCTTTAAGATCTAAACAGACAGATGGAAAACCTAGGGTTTTCAAAGCAAGGTTGATGGTAAAAGTTTTATTCACGAGGTGGATTATGGAAAATCTTTCACCTGTTGCTTTGATTAAATCATTCAGATCATCTTAGCCATTGCTACTCATCTTGATAATGAGGTATGGTAATATTGGATGTTAAAACTAACTTCTTGAATTGGATTCTAGAAGAGAATGTGTTTTGACACAGCCAAAGAGTTTTATCGATCCTAATAAGGCTGAGAAATTATGCAATCTTATAATTCCATTTATGGAATAAAGCAAAGCATATCGGAGTAGCAGTCTTCAGTTCAATGAATCCATATTGGGTTTTGGATTTCAGAGGAACTCGTAAGAATCTTGTTTTACAAGAAGAACAGTGGGAGTTACGTTGTATACATTGTGTTGTATGTCGATGACATACTCCTTATTGGAAACAATGTTTCTATGCTTAATTCTATTAAAGAATGACTTGGAAATTGTTTTCAATAAAGGATCTTGGAGAAGCACAGTACATATTGGGCATCAAGATCTGTCGGAACAGATCGAAAATGATGTTTGGACTTAGTCAAGTGACCTATATTGATAAGGTACTTGATAAGTTCAGAATGAAAGACGCCAAAAAGGGTCTCATTCCAATGAGTCATGGCACATCTCTTAGCAAGATGCAAGGCCCTACGGGACTTGATGAACAAAAGAGGATGGAAAACATTCCTTATGCTTCGGCAATAGGATTTATAATGTACGCCATGATATGTACACGACCGGACGTATCGTATGCTTTGAGCATGACGAGTCAGTTTCAAGGAAATCCAGGTGAGGGGCGTTAGACTGCGACCAAGAATATTCTTATGTACCTTAGATGGACAAAAGAATATTTTGTTGTCTTTGGAAGACAAAAAGAGTTGATATTAACAAGCTGTTTGAATGCTAACTTCAAAACAGACTAAGATAATTTCCGATTTTAATCTGGTTATATCTTTTGTCTGGTTAGAGGTGATATTTGCTGGAATAGTTCCATGCAATGCAATATAGCTGATTAAACTACAGAAGCTGAGCACAGTATTCCATTGGATGCAGTAATGTTGGCAGTTAGGATTTGAAAGTTCTTGAATGAACTAGGTGGCGTAACTAGCTCAGCCCATCCGATAGTTCTCTATTTATAGTAGAGTTATCGCGCAAGCCTATGAGCTAGGAAGCACCACAAGTCTAAAACTGGTGCTCAGGAAGTTTCACATTATTTGGGAGATAGTTTTGTGGAGACATCGAGATAATAAAGTTGCAACTTTTGGTAAGGTTGCAAACCCGCTTTCTAAACCTCTCCAGCAGTTTAAGCTTGAGGCTTTCACGACTGCAATAGATATCAGACATCTTAGAGATGGGTTGTGATTTCTATTACTGTATTAGATACTTTTGGAGATTTGGTAAACATTCACTCATATGTATAATACATAATTCTTCATATAAATATGGTTTAATTTATATGAATTGTCCAAATGATTAAGTTATATCAATTGGGTTATGAGGTCGACTTACCGCATAAGGAAGTCCCAATGGCTGAATTGATATACTTGAATCATATAGCTGTTCCTGGTTCGTATAATCGAGTACGGACAAACCGATAATACAAAGAACTAGATTGTAATGTGTACTATAGCGCCGCTTCATGGGCTAGTGATGTGGGACATCAAGTACAATTACATAGATATTAGCTGGGAGCTAATGATCGAACAGACCCGACTGGAATAGTATTTAAGATTTCGAGTCATAATACTATTTCATTGACTGTCGAGCAATTTCCTCTGACCTGAGTAGTCCAGAGTGATTCCATTGTGAAATGGTGTACTTTGATACAAGTAAACGCCTTTCGTAAAAGGAGGTTACAAAACTTGTTATTGGGTATATCAGGAAGCAAGTGGGAGAGCTTGGATTGACAAGATGGGATTGTCCTCCATTTTATAATGGGATACATGTCTTAACGGCCACTTGGAGAGTCGAGACTGTGGAAAATACGTGGCCACGTCCAGATTCGTATCATAGTGATAAATCTGGTTTTACAGTCTGTCTCATAGTCCAAGAAAGGTTTGAACCGATTGAGGATGACTCGAGTCTTGCCTCAAGTTCAAACTTAGAAATAAAGAGACAACAGGAAATTGGCAGCACACTGGCTCTGAAGGCCAAGTGGGAGATTGTTGGGATATGTCCTTCGATCCTACGTCTGCAATCGATAAAGTCATAAGGTCGTCTATGGATGTTAAATGATTATTCGATAATATTAATTGTTGGGAACAATATAATATTGATCTATAAATCATACCTACAGGGTCACACACGGACTTGATGATGTACTATGTAGCTTGTTAATTATATTGATTTAGAATCAATATTTACGTGGATTAATACATGCATGGGATGTATGGCTTGCATGGAATGCATGTCACATAGTGTGACATGGCATGCCACACTAGCAAGTGGGACCACATATCATGATTTGGCATGATTATGTGGAGGTGTCTTTTCATCTCCCCATTAACCACCATTACTTGTGCATTATGATGCACATAATGGGGGGGGGGGGGGGGGGTTACATGGAGTGGTAAATGGACATGAATATAGACATGAAAATCTGATTTTCATATCACTTTATGCTTACCCACGAAATTCACACAAAAAGGAGAGAATAGAGAGTGTTCTTGGAGAACCACTTCAAGCAAGCAAGGTGTTCATCATCCGGGTTCGTGTGCAACACGTAGAGGCCGGGCCATTTGTGCGGCTTCCACATCCGGATGATCTAAAAGAGTGACGAGGTCATTCACAAGAAGAGCTTCGAGAGACTGATCCATTTGAGGTGGTTCAATCGACTCAACACCACCTCAACGACATCAACGAATCACTTCGTCACCAAAAGTAAGATTTCGTTGATATCTCTCTATATATATATTGGATGTATATATATATAAATATATGTGTGTCTATACATATTTGTGTGCACTAAGATCATAGCATAGTAGATCTATTGCTTTACACGCTTCCGCACACACGGTATATCGATCGGATCGGTATACCGATACCTTCATATATTTGGTCCACTATAAATGTCTAGTTGCCCAACTTCTCTAAAAGTTCGAGTTTTTAGATGAAGCGGTTTCTAACAGGTTTTAATATGACTACGAATCAACTTGAGGTGACGGATGATCAATAGGAACAAATTGTTCAAGTTAATTGTTGGCCTAATGAATAGTATAAATTTTGATGCTTCTATAATTTTGTTTTTGTAATTCATTTTCCAAACAGTAGTTGTAAGATACCATATTCTGTTTTTGTAGAAAGATCCAACCATGCGTGGGATGCATCACAAGGAACGGACATTTTTCAAAGATTGCTTGGAAATTTTTGGAAAATATCGGGCGACAGGAGACGTGGCAAATGAAGTAGGAGTCGTGGGCGGTACCATGCTTAAAAAACATAAAAAGCAAAAAGACACCAACCATTAGTGCGAAGGGAAACATCATATAAATATGGAAGAATCTATGCCCGTTGACATCGGTGTCAACAAAGGTGAAGACAATGGATCGACCAACACTTCTTACACAAAAGAAACAACCCAACCATCAGTGAGCAATTCGAAAAGAAAAAAAAAGACGTAGTGATTCGGGAGATGATAAATTTGTTGATGTACTTGTTTGCCTATTAATGTAGAGCTACTGGTGAAAGACGTGAGAACATTGCAAAAAAGATTGGCCATGATCATGATTTAGGCGATGTTCGCAAAAATCTATTTAGCAAACTAGGCAATATTCCTGTATTGAGTGTATGTGACAAACTGGTTGTGACAACCATGCTAGGAGAAAATCCCAATAAACTAGATATATTTATGGGATATTCGGATAACGCCAAAGCTGTGTACGTGAATCGGCTATTAAAACGAGAGTCTTTCTATAGATTTTGCCTCACTGACATAATTTTTGTACAATATGGTTTTTGAAGTCATGGTACTAGAAATGTAGTCTTCCTAAAAGAAGAATCTTTTGACATTCATAACGTTATTTGGAAACCATGTTAACTTTCTGTAATGTTAAATTATATTTGCAAACTTATGCTAATTTTATTTTAAGTTTGTTTATGAGAATTATTTCATTGTTTTATTGTTAGAAAATCATCTTTGCATAACTTTGTTCATTGTTTTATTGTTAGAAAATCATCTTTGCATAATTTTGGTGAGAGTGGATATGAGATTTCTATTTTCCACCTAAATTAAGACCCTCTAAATTAAATGAGGTGAATATACTCGATATATGTTAATTGCTTAATAAAAGAAAACACTAGTTGATAAAAACAAACATCATACTGTATATAGAATATAAAATAATAAATACGTATATCGAATTAATACAAAGCTCCATTAAATAAAATGTCTAATACACAAAATACAAATAATATAAAAGAGAAAACAAGTATAAATAGAATAGTTAATTTGATATATTTCCTTGTAGTGCGGCACAACCGGGCGGGTTTGGCCCGAACTGCCTAGGCCAGCCCGCATATTGGGCTGGAAATAACTCAGCCCGCACAACCCGCTCATAAACCCGCTCGGCCCGACTATGATCCGGGTCGGGTCCAAATTACATTTCTGCAGCCCAGTTACCCGCCCAGCCTTGCCCGCCACATTGACCCACCCACACGAACCCTCCAGCCCGCCCGACCTGCCCGCCAACCCGTCTTATCCAAGCAACAATTTCTCAGCCCACTAACAAATAAAGTATTCAAACATAAAACCCATTCAATATACACATAATATTACAATCTAATATTTAAAGTTACTAAAATTCAGCCCAACCAAATTACTCATAGCCCACTCTATATGCTACCCATCCCAATATATTTATTTATTTAAAAAATATATAATAAAATAAAAACAATTTAAAAATTATAATTTACCAGCCCGCTCCGCCCGCACCAGTCACAATCCACCCGAGCCGGTCCCGGGTTGATTTAACTACAATCCGTGGCCCGACCCACTCGAATCGCATATTATCGGGTCGACTTGTGGGTTTTCTTTTTTTAACCCGCGGCCCGGAAAACCCGGTATGGCCCGCCTGGGGCCGCCCAATGTGCAGCTCTATTCTCTAGTACATAAATGAAAATTTGGAAACAACACGGTAGCTAGCCTGATATAGTCCCTAATAGATAGATGAAAATTTGGGAGCGCATACATTTTTATAAGACATTCAAGCTTTACGGTTCCACGATCGGAGAGAATGGGCATTTCAGCGGGTTGTTAGATGCATAAGATCCCTTTTCAGAGTTTGACCCTTCAATTTTGCGACCGACGATGGATATGGATTCACCGGCAACCCTTGTACATTCGATTCAACATTTATTAGTCCAGGGGCATTTTTTTTTTTTGGTATAGGTCAATTACAATGTCTTGGGATTCGAACCTAGGACCTTTGATCCTCAATTCGAGTGCTTTTTTGGTCCAAAAAAGTAAGGTGATACAACTTCTGTCTCGTCATCTGAATCATCTACCGAGATCGGATTAAATGCTGTGTTTGGCTCCTTGTTCGTCGGTCACCAAAACTAATGATAATAATATCACGAGGTAAGTCTTCTTTTAGATCAAATAATGAGCTGAACTTTTCGTACATAATGTCACCTTTATGATAGAGAGCTTTGACAAAGTCTTCTGCCTGTTAAGTCACAACTCATTTATATTGTAAAAACAATGAGACTTGAATCACAGTGTCCATAGTAAATTTATTAAAAATAAAATGTAAAAGTGAACACACAATAAATCAAATCCCCAACACATAATTTATAGCATAAGATCACAAACATATAACATAAATTAACAAATATACTCAAAGTAAAAGTGGTTCTGCTACATATAATTACATTCTATGTACCTTTGCTAGTTGAATCCATGTAGTCGTGTAGCCGTACACATGGTTGTAACGCTTGTCCCATTGAACATTCTCTGTCTCGAGTATGTGTTTGAATGTTTGATATCGCTTCTTCAGTAGGTTCATCTGAAACAACACATCATCCCTAGAATACCATTTCCCAACCATCTTGTGAATGATGTTTTGGGCAGACTTCAGAGCTTCAATGTTGTCCCCAACGGCTTTCCAACAGCCATTACGTTTCTTATTCAGCAAAATGTCGACGAAAGTTGTAACAACCTTCTCATCCCATTTATCGGTGTAGAAGTAGCATTCTTGTGGTGGAATCATTTCAACATAAACACTTGAATACTTAGAAGGCTGCATATTTTGCACAAATGTGTATTTTTATACTAGTTGTGAGACATACAAAGAAGATAGTAATTGGTCTATTTATAGGAAGAATGTAACCAAAAAATATATATTAGGGAATACTAGTACTATTTAGTGTATTAAATACGCATATGGAGTAGTTGTGTACTTATTGCAAATCTAACTTGACAAGAGTGAATGAAAAGTTGATTGTAAGTGTGAAGTTATTGCAAATTTAAATTGGAAAATGGTAATATTTGATTGTAAATGTTGACAATAACCTCTTCTTAAAAAGATATAAAAGAAAATTGTTGGAATTGATTAAGAAGTGTATCCAAAACAGAGAGTAAAACCTGATTGTACAAACTCATTTAGAAAGCAATTCTTGATTTTTTTGTTGATGCGTCTAATTCAAAAAAGCAAGATTCAAAATTCTCACACAAGACCAAATATCATAAATCAAAATAATATTTTGTTTGATTCAAAATATGGAAAAAAAGATGTTGCAAACAACTATTTAAATACTTCTCTGGTGCTAGAATTCACAGTAGAAAGAAGGATTTGACTCAATCCAATAAGAGCATAAAATCACAACATATTTGACTAAGAAAAATTACATTCGAAAGAGGTAAAACTTACAACGACGGGTATGCGCTTGATTTAGGTATCTCCTATAAAACTTCATGAAAGAGCTTGTGAATCGATCTGAGAGGTAAAATCAAAAAAATTCGTATTGTCATGAATTTGGATTGCAATCGAAGCGGGTCTATTTGATGAGAAATTAATAGGCATAAATCAAAATGTGTTTATAAAAAATGATATTTTTATCATTGAATTATTAAAAAGAATTTATAATTTTATTATATTGAAGGTAACAATGAGTGTTTCAAGAGCCACCAAACACTATATTATATTAAAGATTTACTATTTTACCTATATGGGCCAAGATATGTAATGGACCGATAACAATAATAGGCTACCAAACAAGACCCAAGTGGGTGATGAATACATAATCAAAATATCACATTACTATTTGACAAAGATAAGCTTCACTATATATTAAGAAGAACCTTCACCCGTCATATATTAAATTAAAGTAACCATATCATACAATTTAATTAAACTACAAGTATAGTCAAAATGAGAACTCCAACGAGTATCATCCAAGAATTCCAGGCGATTGCAAATTACCCATTTTTTAGACTCTATATGTTTCATGTTCTCGTGTAGCCACAATTTTTACAATTTTAATAGGTTCAACAAATTGTAATTCGAAATAACTCTTAGAAGATCAACGATATTTACAATCTTATTCAAGTTCAAAAAAAAAGTTCGAAAAAAGATGTGGTCGGGCTTCTCCACTTGCACCAACGTAACTAGTGCTATTTGTGATCAATGAGCAAAACAATAAACATGATATATATATAAGAATAATTTTAATTTAGTTCATACACCACCTATATTACTCTCTTCGTCCTATCATACTCTTGATTTTTCATATCGCATATTGTAGGTTATGTTGACTTAAAATATATTACTTTCTTCATCCTATCATACTCTTGATTTTTCATATCGCATATTGTAGGTTATGTTGATTTAAAATATTCGATTTTGGTGTATTGTTACAATAAATTGAAATGAAATGATTGTTTTAATATATTATTATAAATAAATTATACTGTAGTACATAATAGATATCCAATTAAAATATCAAATTAGTTTAAATTTAAATTGAAGGTCGGAGTAAAGTGTCGAAACAATTTTTAGTGTAACCTATGCTTTCATTCTATACTTGTACTCAGTAATGTATTTATTTTCTTCCCTATACCCCTAACAAAAAAGAAATTACAGAGAAAAAATGATAGGAGGAGTTGGGAAAATGAAGCAATACGCAAATGTCCTGGACAGACCCATTGGCAAGGGTAAACAAGAGGTAATTCAGATCAGATCTGATTCACTCCTTGAGCCGCCCGCAGAAGATAATCTTTGGATTTGTTGCAGGTTAGTTTGAGTGCGTTTGCATTCTTGTTTTCCGAGCTTGTTCAGTACAATCAGACTCAAGTCGACAATATATCAGAGCTGGAAAGAAGGTGTGATTTCTTATCAATCGGTTTCCATATCGTCTTCTCATTATTTCTGTTCAATTCGGAAGGAGAAATTGATCATGTGTAACACGTTTTCTCGAATCGAAGTTTAGATGAGAATTTTCCTTTGAGGGTTTCTGGATTTTAGACTAAATTGTTGAACCTGGCTCAGGTTAGAGGATGCTGGTTATGCTGTTGGAACCAGGGTTCTGGAACTTCTTTGTCACAGAGAGAAGGTGGGGAGCACTAACCTTAATTCTTCTAATGCCGAAGCGGATTGTGCTGTTTTGATTTGGCCAATTAAATAATTCCGAGTTTCCGTTTGATATTTCTAGATATCAATAGTAGTATTTACTTATGCGATCCATTTTGATTTTCTAGGGTAACAGAAGGGAGACGAGGCTATTGGGTATTTTGTCTTTCATACATAGTACCGTGTGGAAGGTTTTGTTTGGAAAGGTCGGGATGCATTTAATCTTTTTGTAATTCATTCTCTTTTTCTTTGGCTTCATTCTTAATTTGTAAACTTGTGTTATTTATCCTGATATGATAACTGCACATCGAGTGGAGATATGTTTCTTGTTTAACAGCTACCTGTGCAATTTTACGAGATTTTCTGTTTTATAATTGTATGCTTCAAGGATATGTATTCAAAAAAAGTATTTGATGTACATGTACTGCTTCCACACTTTTTCTCTCTTTTTTACCTTGCAGGCTTTTCTAGTTCGTATCTCAAAAAGATCTACCACGGTCTTTAAGAAATACTGCCTTTGGATTTCGTTATTGTTTATTTATTGTGAATGCTTGGTCTTACATGTCTGGAAAATATTGAAGTGATAAGTTTTAACCCACAGCCTTTAAGATACCTTATGAAGACGAGCCATTTAAAAGTTTACTGTAGTTGAAATCATTGTTTACGAAGTTTAACACAAGTCGAGATATAAATCTGATTCCTGCATTTTCTTGAGAAGTGAATAAACCAAGGCGAATATATACTTATGATCAAGTTGTTAGTTCCTGTTGAATTATCCTAGTAGTATTTTATAGGCTCTTGGAAGGCTTTGAAGGGCAGCTTCGAGTTTGTTCATGGTACTCTGCTTGCTATCTAGATTAGATTAGTTGGATTAATGTGACTACACATGTTAGTATAAGATTGACTTTGAATAAGGAAAATCTCAACCTTTTACTCAGATAATAGGGAATGCATTGCTCTTGCGCTCTGTACAATTTTTAAAACCTTAATATTTTTATATTATTGTATAAAAGTATACTGACCCTTTTCAATCATCTTCCGAGTGTAGTATCACATTAAGCGACTGACTAGTGTACACAGAGTTGGTATTCTTGGGCATAGTAAGAATGTAGTAGAGAATAAGGAGTTGTTGACACGTTTATATGATACAAAGATATTTTTTTAGCTTGTCAACTTAACCTTAATTCTTGCATGCTTTCTCTTTTGCTTTTGATCTAACAAAACCCATGAATGTCAATGATTTAGCCCATGGTCACACTTCGTTTTTTTCACATATATCAATATCAGGTGGCTGACTCTCTTGAGAAAGGCACTGAGCATGAGGATGAGTACATGATCAGTGAGAAGGAACTTCTTGTCAACAGGTAAGGGTGCGATGGGATGCCATTACATTTTAAATTCCGGATGTGAGAGAATAATCATGCTATTCGAAAGAGTGAGAATTTTGTAGAGTGGGATGGATGGCCGTGATATTAAAATGTAGCAACTTAAATGGATTTAATAAAACTAGCAACATAATGATTGGTTGGTAGAATTATGTGTCTAGGGACTAGGGGAATGCAGAATTTATATGAAATGTGTAATAATGATTAGTAAGTGATTGATTGTTTTTGTCATATAGGTGGAAGAAAAAAATGGAACTGGGTAAATAGTGAAAATTTATAGTTCTTCAGTTTGTTTGTTTTCAATTTTGTTGAAATATCTATAAAAGAAATGGTACCCTAATGCCACCTAATTCACTTACATTTTATTTCCGAGTTAGATATTGTTTGTTTTCTTTGTAATCATCTGCATATTTGGTGTTTACTCTGTAGGTTTATTTCGATACCCAAAGATATGGGTGCCTTCAACTGCGGAGCATTTGTTGCTGGAATTGTGAGGGTAAGTACTTTACTGACCAGAGCTCCTTGAGCGATAATTATGCTGTTAGAAAGCTCTAAGAATATTTGTTTTCTCTATGTGAAGGGAGTCTTGGATAATGCGGGTTTCCCAGCTGTTGTAACAGCTCATTTTGTACCTGTGGACGGACAACAGAGGCCAAGGACAACCATCTTGATTAAATTTGCTGAAGAGGTACTTTAAAGTTTAAATGATGGTGCTTATTTTTAAGTATTGACTTTGTCTGAACATAAGCAGTAGCACAAGGTAGCAAAAATAATTGAGCCTAAAACTTCCTTTGTGGTGAATGTGCATATCATTGCTAGCAATGATAACACTGGTGAATTATTTTTAAACTTTGTGTTAGTTGGACAGATGGTCTTTGTATCAGTTGCATAGTTGATTTTATAAATGTCTGCGTTTGAAGAGCTAACTGAACAGCCTTTTGTTGTTCACTGTCTTTAGGTACTACAACGAGAAGCGATATTAGGTTGACAAAGGACTCTTATTCTGAAAATTAGTTTTCAGAAATATTCCCTATCATATGCAATGAGCCTGGAGGATTCTTGATATATTTGCAGTTTTTTGGCTTCTAAAGCAAACAAAAAGTAAACGAAGCTCCCGTCAGTTGTAATGCGTTATGTTCAGAGCATCGTGTGATAATACTACTGTTGTTGGGGTATTTTATGTAGACTTGAGTGTTTTTTAATGGTGATATTGAAATTCAAATGCAACATTCATTTAGATTGTATGGTAACTTGATTATAATCTTCATTTGCGGAGTGGAATTGTAGGGAAAACATGTTCGCTAAAAGCATTGTCGATATGAATATATTTTGATCCAAGTGAAAAAGAAACTAGTTTTACCAAGTAGATGAATGACTGTTGAAGTCCCTTTACCTCTTTAGAGAATAAATCGAAGGTGGTGTTGGAAATGCTCGAATGGGTGTTGTTGGAAATAAGATGACTCGATTTCAAAGGGAATTCGATGTCAAGAAAATGTTACTGATTTATATTTTGATATCTGGATGTACAATTTGGGCTGATCATATTCGAGTCAGATTAGTCAACAAAAACTCATTCTAGCATGTCTAAGTGCACCTGCACCAAATCTAAAAGAAGAAAAGACTTTCTGAGATTTGAAAGAGAAAAAGTAGCTACACAAAACTTGTGCTAATTCGCTATAAACGCTTGATTTCAGGTTAGGGGCACTATAGCATGAACTTCCATTGAATTTAATCTGATCGAAGCTTTAATAAGAAGTGAAAGGTTGTGAACTATTAGAAAATAAGTGAAACTCGTGAGGATAAAAAGGGAGAGGCTTCAGGTGTTGTTCAAAACTAAGGCTATTATAAGTCATAATCGGGAAGAAACAAAGTATACTAGGTATTAAGGATTCTGAAAACTGTACGACATGTCGACATGGTTTATTCAACATTTCAATTTTCAAATCACCTTCACTATAGTCTATATACCAACATTCTAAGCAGTCAAACATCTTATGATACTTAAAATCAGTCAAAACATTGATACACGTCCTTAACAACAAATCAAAAATAGGATAGGATTGACATCAATCATCCCCAGTCACTCAGAAAATATGTGAATGTATTAGCTTGAATTGAAAATGGAGAAGGCACACAAATTGTGATTACAGCCAGATTCACACGTTGAGAGAGTGTATTCCTTGTCACAAAACCGAACATATAAACACTTAGAACACAAAGTTTTAATGAGAAGCTTTTAAGGCAGCAATCGAAGTCATTCATTGTTTGAAACACACAAGTAAATCCTACTCCTGTCTATACTAGTTAGTAGCTCTCTCCAGGCAAAAGGAGAAACACTACCCTCATCACGAAACACAAACAAAAACATCCAAGATAAGAAAATAACTTGCAAGTCCTCACATAATATAATAAGAACAAAGCAATATTTATTCCCAATTTTAATTTGTTTATTTTTCATAATTCATTCACCAAGTAAAAAACATCATGTCTCAAAATCAAGACCATACAACACACCAGCATATTTCTCAGCCGAGTCGTTAAGGAAATCCCTTTTCAGCTTGAAGAAAGTACAACACGTGAGCAAACTATCGGAACCAGCTTGATGACATCTTCCAACTCTCTCCACGTGCAAGAGCCCAGCAAGCCTGTTCAGCCCCCCATGAAGGCTATTACAAAACTTCATCAGATGCTTCACATCATAGACAACCGGAAAGTACATCCTTATCAGATCCAGAAACCCTTCCAGAGTATCCGGAAGGCTCTTGCAGGTCAACACCTTCAACAGGTACCCAAAATCATAGGCACTGTGAAAAGTCAGCCAGTGGATATTATCATTCATCACAATCCCAGACGACATCAGAAGCTGAGTGAAGATTTTAACATCAATGCCCCTCTCATTGTTTCTCTTGAAGTCAATGCCACTATTAGTCAAGAGCTCTATAGAATCGTGGGCATAAACATCCTCGTTGCGATTAAACTCGCGGAAGTTGAACTGCCAAAGACAGTATTTTTCTGTCCCACAGGTGGGAAGGGTCCCGTTCTCATCCGAGAAGGTTAGTCCCAGTTGGATTAGCTTCAGAAGGTCGACATTCGCTCTCAGGGTGTGAAAGTTATAATCGGCCGTGCTCTTGAAAACACCTATCGGCTTAACCACGATGCCCGGAAATTCAGTGTCCATAGCAATGTAAGGGTAGTCGTCTAGAATATCGAGAATCAAATCGAACTCTTGTTCAAGATTGTCACTCCACACCTCCCTGATGTGGATGGCGTCATTGGTGGGTAAAATAGTCATTTTAACATCAATCTGAGAAAATCAGTCCCAAAATCCAGATTTCAGAAAGAGGAAAACATGTAAGGAATAATCTAAAGAAACCCATTTCGAATACATCAGCAGAATGAAAAGAAAAATAAGGGAATAAAAGATGAAGATCTTACCACCAAAATTGGGGATTGAGGTTCGGCTATTTAATCTTCAATTTGTTTCATGATCTACTTGTTCAGGGAATGATAACTAGGGTTTGAGAAAATAAAATGGAGAGTCTGAGTGGGGGTTTCAGAATTCACTTTCACAGTGAGAGTGAGAGGTTTCGAGAAACGTAGGGAGGGTTTAAGAGTCCTGGTATTTGCATCCAAGTCCCCAAAAGTTTTCACTTTTCGCATATATATGTCTACATTTCCTTAATGATTTTTATAAAGAATGGTATTTTGATTTATGGTACAGTCACTACAGTGTTTAGATTTTATACTTTTAAAAACATATTTTGTTATTAATTGTTTTAATATTTTACTTTATTTAGTTTTAGGGTAGTAATTTAATTACTATTTTACTTTTACATTTAATTTATATTTATTTTTAGTAAAAGGTCATTTTAAGTAAATCACCTTAAATTATAATTAGGCCTAAATTACATGGAGTATAAACTTATAAAGTTGCTCTTTTATCAAAATCATCATTTTTTTTAAATATATTTAAAAGAAAGATAAAATTTAAAATTAATTTACTATTATTAATTAATTTTGTCAATTACCATTTAATTAATAACAACATTTTAATTATGGTTAAACAAATTTAAGATCATAATATATTAAAAATAAAAATTTAAAAATATTAAATTCTTTTATGGATTTACTACTCAAACAATAAACAGTATAGTATCATTAAATGTAAACAATAAACTCAATATATATATATATATATATATATATATATATATATATATATATATATATATATATATATATATTAATACTATAAGTTTTAATTAATAAAAAATTTAACTTCATAAACTTTTCTAAAAAGTTGAACTTTACCCTCAAAAATTTAATAAATTACATTAAACACTCATAAAATTTGATAAAAAATACAATTGACTCAAATTTTATTAATTTTAGTATTTTTAATAGAATTAAAAAGGGTAATTTTGGATAACGGGTAGTTTTAATTATTTGTTTAAAATTAAATAACACGGTTTTTCCTAATTATAAATAAGTGGTAATTTAATTAATAATAATTGTCAAGAAAAAAATAAATAAATAAATCTTCTTTAATTAGAGGTAGGTAATGATAGATGGTTAATTCATATTTTTATAATTATAACTATATTTTACCCTTACTAATAAAAAATAAAAATATAATGAATATTTAATTTTAAATTTAATTTTATAGGGTAGTACATATAATTTAATAAACTAGAGTGCTTATTTTTTCCAAAAATACCTTAAGCAAATGATAATAAAATTATAAATTTAAAAATAAAATAAAAATGAGGATAATATTATGAATTTGAAATTTGAAATTAAATATTATTTACAAAACATTGCTTTCTTAAATTTTAGATTTGAAAATATTTCATTTAAATTTCAAATTCGTATTAATAAAATAATATCACCATTTTTATTTGGTTTTTAATTTTTTTTAAATATATTTTAATTCATATTATGAAAAAGAATTATAAGTTAAATTATAATAAGAAAAAATAAAATTTTTTAAATATAATAAAATAAAAAGGTACAAATTATTGTATTCATTTGAAAATAGATTTTATTTTTTATTTTTTATGATTCGTTTATATGAAATACAATTTTCATTAAAGAATTTAATATTTTAATTATTAAAATTACTAAAATTCGGTAAGTACATTTTTTTATCAAAATTCTAAATGTTAAATGTATTTTATTCAAACTTTGAGGGTAAATGCAACTTTTAGAAAAGTTTTGAGAATTTATAATTTTTAATTTATTTTAAGTTAGGATTTTGTTAAAATATTACTGAATAATGATTATGTTTAAATGTTTTTATATTAATTATTTACAGAAAATTATTATATTATTATTATATTTTTTTATATTTATTTTCATAGGGTTTTATCTATGCTACACCTAGAGTAATACATGTAGTTAAAGATTGTTGATTTAAAATAAATTAATACAAATCCACAAACAATCACACACACATGTATTTATTATATAGTATCATTTAAAAATAAGATTCAAATATATTAACTTCTTATATTTTATAAAATTTTATTAGTATTTATAAATTATTTATCCAATATATTATTTCACATTCAATTTTTCATTTTTATTAATGATTTTTTTTTTCTCTTAAATTTAAATTTTACACTCTTAATAATTAATGTATTAAAAAAGCCTATATTGTCTATAAACTGTATATATATTTATACACTCACACGTGCTATTTATATTATATAAATAATTTTTAAATAAAAAAGATATTTATAAATGTATAAAGCGAGAAATAAATATATAAATAAAAATATATGGTGGTTAAATTCAGTATTCCCAAATTAATGAACAAGAAATAAAAAATAAATTATTTAAAAAAAAAATTAACCAAAAAATAAAAGATAAAAGATAGGCCCCAAAAAATTCAAAACCTAAAAAGGAATTGAATATGTTACTAATACCAACATGTGCATTTACTTTTCTAGGCATCTCTTATAAGAATTCTAAAGTTAAGCGTGTTGGCTCAGTGGGGTCAGGATATCACTCCCAACGTCAGTCATTGGTAACCGAGCCGGCCCATTAGGGTCGGTCTTCGACCCCGCAACGGGCCGAGATAAAGTGCGCTGGAAAAGACAAGTGTTGGTACAGTGGGGCCAGGATATCACTCCCGACGGCAGTCATTGGTAACCGAGTCAGCCCATTAAGGTCGGGCTTCGACCCCGCAACGGGCCGGGGCGTTACATTATTCATTGCATTTTTATGACCTTTTTGTCAAATTTCAAATGGGGGTGCTCACGTGCGGTCCCACGCCTAGCGCACACACGAGAGCGGGAGCTCGAATATGCACTAGAGAGCCTCAATCTAACTCAAAACCATATGGTACTAAGTAGGAGAACTCCCTAGGCTTATATCATAGACTCTTCCAAATGGGGGTGTTCAAGTGCGGTCCCACGCCTAGCGCACACACGAGAGCGGGAGCTCGAATATGCACTAGAGAGCCTCAATCTATCTCAAAACCATATGGTACTAAGTAGGAGAACTCCCTAGGCTTATATCATAGACTCCCCTCTCACAATTATTCGATGTGGGACAACTCACAAGTGGTCTTCAACACACCCCCTCCACTTGTGAGTCCTAGTCAAAGGGTGGTCAAACCACTCACAAACAGGATCGAGCTCCCGCTCTGATACCATGTCAAATTTCAAATGGGGGTGTTGAAGTGCGGTCACACGCCTAGCGCACACACGAGAGCGGGAGCTCGAATATGCACTAGAGAGCCTCAATCTAACTCAAAACCATATGGTACTAAGTAGGAGAACTCCCTAGGCTTATATCATAGACTCCACTCTCACAATTATTCAATGTGGGACAACTCACAAGTGGCCTTCACACATTAACAACTTCAACACACTCCCTCCACTTGTGAGTCCTAGCCAACGCCAATTCACAAACAGGATCGAGCTCTCGCTCTGATACCATGTCAAATTCCAAATGGGGTGTTCAAGTGCGGTCCCACGCCAAGCGCACACACGAGAGCGGGAGCTCGAATATGCACTAGAGAGCCTCAATCTATCTCAAAACCATATGGTACTAAGTAGGAGAACTCTCTAGGCTTATATCATAGACTCCCCTCTCACAATTATTCGATGTGGGACAACTCACAAGTGGTCTTCAACACACCCCCTCCACTTGTGAGTCCTAGTCAAAGGGTGGTCAAACCACTCACAAACAGGATCGAGCTCCCTCTCTGATACCATGTCAAATTTCAAATGGGGGTGCTCACGTGCGGTCCCACGCCTAGCGCACACACGAGAGCGGGAGCTCGAATATGCACTAGAGAGCCTCAATCTAACTCAAAACCATATGGTACTAAGTAGGAGAACTCCCTAGGCTTATATCATAGACTCTCCTCTCACAATTATTCAATGTGGGACAACTCACAAGTGGCCTTCACACATTAACAACTTCAACACTTTTAATGTTATTTAAACAAAAAATGTATTCTCTTTTTCTATTTAATGTGTTTAATGTTTTCTATTTTTCGTTACTGTTACTGTTTTTTGTTTTTGTAATAATTCCCGGGGAGCGATTCTGATGCAGTAATAGGCTAATTGCACATGTCAAATTTAACTATATTTTCACATTAATATCCCAACCAAAATAAAAATTACTTTCTCTTACCTTTCTTAAATGTCATCCTGATGCAGCCCCAGAGTCGTCCATGATGTTGGAGTTGTGTACTTAATGTCTAGATTTAAGTAACGGAAACTCACGATCCATTGCCACTAATCTATTTAATTAAATAAACAATTATTTGCATTTAATTATTTATAATTAAATATATGCAAATTATAGTCCTGGATTCTATACGTTGTAGTTAGTATGGTGTGTCGGGCCCACACAGAAGATCATACTATCGGTTACTCGTATTTAATCGAACAGTTGCTCACGACCTAGATGGACATGGACCAATCCATCGGTATAGTCGTTGTATGAGGGAGAAAATAATCTGTCTTAATTATTTTATCATACTTGTACACTTGGTGTATTGAGCGGATCGTTTGAGATTTATCGATTAGGATTGCCGGCGATGATTTAAGTCTCAGTGTATTTTATTCTTAATCCTCGATACTATTGCGGGTGTGTATATTTAATATAAGTGACTTTGATTTTCCAAAGGAATTGACCGGTTTAATTACTGGGTCAATTACCGGTTAAGTTGGGTCGCTATATTTTATATATGACATGCCGTGAATACTTGACGGGAAAGTGTATCCCGTAAGGGTTGATAATATCCCCGAGATGAGTTCATAAGGAATTATTATGTAAACCCTGCAGGTGGATTTGTTCCGCATAATAATTAAGGATGAATGGTACTAGTCTCGGATATAAGAGATGAATAAATTAATTAGCAATAAATTAATTTTATTCATGGATATTTATATCTTAAATACACGGAATAAATAATACTACCGGAGAAATATTATTTGATATAATATGGTTTAATATTGGGAGTGCAATTAATTTATATAGTGGAAAATAAATTAATTAATAATAGTAAGGATTAATAGATTTGGGCTTGGGCTCAATTTAATCACTATTATTGGAAGCCCAATATTCCACCTCCTTAAGATCCCCTACGTAGCCTATAAAAGCACTACATGGTCTTCTCTATTCTCATAACTTGAAGATCACAATTCTAGAGAGAGAAAGGAGAGAAGGAGATCCATAGTGTTCGGAGGATCGTCGCCCACCCGACGTTCGAACAAGTGCAAGGAATACGTGGGAAGATCTCAAGGTCATCATAAGATCTCGTTTCTCCGCACAACGAATCGAAAGGTGAATTAAATTTCCGCAATTTAATTCTAGTTTATTGATCAATTATCGAAAAACAAGATCCAAAAGTTCGAACCCGGATTAGAGGACGAACGCGTGGTGGCGATCTAGGATCGCCGAACCACGGCGATCGCCCCTAGGGTTTCGAGGCGCGAGGAGGCTCGACCCTCGGCTGGGGCGAGGGCGTGCGATCGATCACAAGGATCGATCGCCGGAGCGCGGGCTGGTGCCGCGCTCCTCCCCACCGCGACGGTGGGGGCCTCCAGGCGGCGGCGAGTCGCCGGACTCGCCGCGGGGGCTGCTGGGCAGCCCCAGCCCGTTGATCGCCTTGAGCGATCGACACCTTCGATCGCGTGAACCCCGTCTCGCGGGGGTTCGGCTGGGGGCGGGCCGCGTGCCTTCGGGTGCGTGGTCTCCAAAGGCCGGACTCCGGCGGATGAGTCGGCGTTCATGTGATCTCCGGCGAAGGGTTTGATCGGGTTATTGGTTTCCGCAAATTTAAATAACCCGGGATATCGAATTCCAACAACTGGTATCAGAGCGTACGGTTACGTTTTTCGTTAATTGTTTCGATAATCGATTGTCGTTGTTTATAGCCATAGATTAATTTAAATTGTTAAATTATTGTGCTATATTGTTCTACGTACTTGATTTTATCTCTCGTATGAATTGTGTTTGTCGGAAAAATTAATTATTAAAAATCGAGGGTTTTCGGAAATCGAACCGGATCGATCGACCGTGGGCTCGGAAAGGGGCTGCGTGTGTTGCTGTACGTAAGCAAGGGCATGGCTGGGCTTGCCGGCGTGTGCCACCAGTGGTGGTGGTTCGCCGGCAGCCGGAGGCTACGCTCGGCAGTCGCGTTGGTGCAACACGGACGAAACCCTTTTGCACGGGCTGCTGGGCTCGGAACGGGCTGCTGCTGTGCGGGCTGTATGGTGGCTGGAGTCGACGGCATCAACCACCGTCCGTGGTGGTCGCCGGATGTCGACAGCTGCCAAGTGAAGGTTCAGCCGCTGCGCACGGCAGCTCGTGGGTCGCGGCTTCGGCTGCGTACTCGGATACGATCTGCTGTGTATGATCTCGGATGGCAGCTGCTGCTGAAGTCCATCGTGCGGCTGCATGAGCTGGGTGCGTGTATTTGCATGTGCATGTGAGTTAATTAATTCATTCTCATGGCGTGAATTAATTCTTGTTTGCACGAGCTGTACATATTCAATCAATTGTTGTATTAATTGATGGTGCTACATGCACGTTGGTGTGTATGTGTTTACATGCATGAAACCAACTAGGTGCATGTTGGGTTCGATTGGGATGGCCGGAATTTTCGTTTCGGTTCGTCCCGGTAAATCCGATCTTTCCGGAAATAATTTAATCTTTCTAATATAATTTAATTTAATTTTGGAATTAATTCAAATTCTATTTGGATTAGATTTCTTAATTATGGAATTAAATAATGGAATTAGATGGAGAGTTAAATTAGGAAAGAAAATCCTAGTTTCTCTAGATATCCTATACCTACTTGGATTAGAAGTCTTAAGAAGAATCAAAATTCGATTTTGATTAGGATTCTTGAGATCTAATCTAAATAGGATTGAGAAATTATTAAAATATTGATTTTATTTAATTTAAGTATTTTATTTAAAATCATTAGATTAATTCAAAATTTATTTTGGATTGGAAAATCTTGGATTTTATTTAGAATAGAATTAAATATGGAAATCAATGGATTTTAATAATATTGATTTTATTTAATTTAAGTATTTTATTTAAAATCATTAGATTAATTCAAAATTTATTTTGGATTGGAAAATCTTGGATTTTATTTAGAATAGAATTAAATATGGAAATCAATGGATTTTAATAAAAAATGATTTTATTTAATTTAAGTATTTTATTTAAAATCATTAGATTAATTCAAAATTTATTTTGGATTGGAAAATCTTGGATTTTATTTAGAATAGAATTAAATATGGAAATCAATGGATTTTAATAATATTGATTTTATTTAATTTAAGTATTTTATTTAAAATCATTAGATTAATTCAAAATTTATTTTGGATTGGAAAATTTTGGATTTTATTTAAAATAGAATTAAATATGGAAATCAATGGAATTGATTTTATTTAATTGGAGTAAGATTAAATATGAGAATCAAAGAATTTTTCCGTCGCTCGGCAAAGTATTCAAGACGTAGAATGAAGACTCAAGGCAAGCATGCTGGAATTCATCAAGGTACGAATAGTCGAGAAATAATTTTACTTGAGCAATTATTTGATTATTTGTGTACGTACTTGCATGAAATGTATGTTTGTTATTATGCTTATGTGTATTTAATTATGCATTAGATAGCGTATCCCTTTGTTATAAAAAGCTAAGTGGGAGAGGGAATGGAAACATTGCCATGGTCTCCATTGCTGTTCTCTTGGTGACTTTTATGTGATGGTACCGGTATACCGATCCGATCGATATACCGTGTGTGCGGAAGCGTGTAAAGCAATAGATCTACTATGCTATGATCTTAGTGCACACAAATATGTATAGACACACATATATTTATATATATATACATCCAATATATATATATATGGAGAAATCAACGAAATCTTACTTTTGGTGACGAAGTGATTTGTTGATGTCGTTGAGGTGGTGTTGAGTCGATTGAACCACCTCAAATGGATCAGCCTCTCTAAGCTCTCCTTGTGAATGACCTCGTCACTCCTCTTGTCTAGATCGCCCGGATGTTGAAGCCGCACAAATGGCCCGGCCTCTACGTGTTGCACACGAACCCGGATGATGACTTGCTTGATTGATCGAGTTGATTCTCCAAGAACAACCTCTTTTCTCTCTCTCTTTTGTGAATTTCGTGGGTGAAAAATTGTGCTGAAAAATCAGCATTTGTTCACCTTAAAATGCCATCAAAACCACCTTGTAACCCCCTCCTTGATGGTGATATTGATGCCCCATCATTGTCACACATTAAGGTGTGATTATGGTGAATTTGAATGGACATTTCCACCTCATTATGCCACATGGCATTAGATGGTCCCACTTGCTTGTGTGGCATGCCATGTCACACTATATGACATGCATCCATGCAAGCCATGCATCCCATGCATGGGAATTAAATCCACGTAAATATTGATTCTAAATCAATATATTTATCAAGCAATGTATATCATCTTTGAGTCCGTGTGTGACCCTGTAGGTATGATTTATTGATCAATATTATATTGTTCCCAACAATATAATATTATCAAATAATCATTTAACATCCATAGACGACCTTATGACTTCATCGATTGCACACGTAGGATCGAAGGACATATTCCAACAATCTCCCACTTGGCCTTCAGAGCCAGTGTGCTGCCAACTTCCTGTTGTCACTTTATGTCTAAATTTGAACTTGAGGCAAGACTCGAGTCATCCTCAATCGGTTCAAACCTTTCTTGGACTTTGAGGCAGACTGTAAAACCAGATTTATCACTATGATACGAATCTGGACGTGGCCACGTATTTTCCACAGTCTCGACTCTCCAAGTGGCCGGTAAGACATGTATCCCATTATAAAATGGAGGACAATCCCATCTTGTCAATCCAAGCTCTCCCACTTGCTTCCTGATATACCCAATAACAAGTTTTATAACCTCCTTTTACGAAAGGCGTTTACTTGTATCAAAGTACACCATTTCACAATGGAATCACTCTGGACTACTCAGGTCAGAGGAAATTGCTCGACAGTCAATGAAATAGTATTATGACTCGAAATCTCAAATACTATTCCAGTCGGGTCTGTTCGATCATTAGCTCCCAGCTAATATCTATGTAATTGTACTTGATGTCCCACATCACTAGCCCATGAAGCGGCGCTATAGTACACATTACAATCTAGTTCATTTTATTATCAGTTTGTCCGTACTTGATAATACGAACTAGGAACAATTCTATGATTTAATTATATTAGTTCAACAATTGGGACTTCATTTATGTGGTAAATCGACCTCATAACCCAATTAATATAATTTAATCATTTGGACAATTCATACAATTTAAACCACAATTATATGAAGAAATTATTGGATATCATAAAAGATACGTGAATGTTTACATAAACTCCAAAAGTAAACAATACAGTAATAGGAATCACAATCCATCTCTAAGATATCGTATCCCTATTGCAGTCGTATGAGCATCATGCTTTGACTGCTGGAGTGGTTTAGTTAACGGGTCTGCAACATTATCATCAGTTGCAACTTTATTTATCTCGATGTCTCCACGATTAACTATCTCCCTGAGAATGTGGAACTTCCTGAGCACATGTTTGGATTTGTGGTGCTCCCTAGGCTCCTTGGCTTGCGCGATAGCTCCACTATTATCACAATAGAGAGCTATCGGATGGGCCGAACTAGGTACGACACCGAGCTCATCTAAGAAATTTCTCATCCAAACGGCCTCCTTTGCTGCTTCTGATGCAGCAATGTACTCAGCCTCTATAGTAGAATCAGCTACGGTGGGTTGCTTGGAACTCTTCCAGCTCACCGCACCTCCATTCAGACAAAAGACAAATCTGGATTGAGACCGAAAATCATCTTTGTCTGTTTGGAAGCTTGCATCCGTATATCCTGTCACAACCAACTCTTTTTGTCCTCCAAAGACAAGAAAATACTCTTTAGTCCTTCTAAGGTACTTAAGAATATTCTTGGCCGCAGTCCAATGCGCCTCACCTGGGTTTCCTTGAAACCGACTCGTCATGCTCAAAGCATACGATACATCCGGTCGTGTACATATCATGGCGTACATAATAGACCCTATTGCCGAAGCATAAGGAATATTTGCCATCCTTATTTGCTCATCAGGTCCCGAAGGGCACTGACTCTTGCTTAAAGATGTACCATGAGTCATTGGAATGAGACCCTTCTTGGCGTCTTTCATTCTGAACCTGTCAAGCACCTTATCAATATAGGTTGCTTGACTAAGTCCAAGCATCCTTTGCGATCTGTTCCGACAGATCTTGATGCCCAATATGTACTGTGCTTCTCCAAGATCCTTCATTGAAAACCATCTTCCAAGCCATTCTTTAACAGAATTAAGCATAGGAATATTGTTTCCAATAAGGAGTATGTCATCGACATACAACACAATGAATACAACGTAACTCCCACTGACCTTCTTGTAAACACAAGAGTCTTCCATGTTCTTTTGAAATCCAAACTCTTGTATGGATTCATCGAACCGAAGATTCCAGCTCCGAGATGCTTGCTTTAATCCATAGATGGATCTATTAAGCTTGCATACTCTCTCAGCCTGATTAGGATCGATAAAACCCTCTGGTTGTGTCATAAACACTTCCTCTACTAGAATCCCATTCAAGAAGGCGGTTTTAACGTCCATTTGCCATATCTCATAATCATAATGAGCAGCAATGGCTAAGAGAATCCGAATGGATTTAATCATAGCAACTGGTGAAAAGGTTTCATCATAATCCACCCCGTGAATTTGTTTATATCCTTTTGCCACCAACCTTACTTTGAAAACACTAGGTTTTCCATTCATGTCTGTTTTTATTTTGTAAATCCATTTGCATCCAATGGGCCTAGCCCCTTTAGGCAAATCGACCAAGTTCCAAACTTGATTTTCAGACATTGATTCCATTTCGGATTTCATGGCACCCTGCCATTTCTCGGAATCTGGACTCGTCATAGCTTGGATATAGGTCGAAGGTTCATTGCTTTCTAAAAGCATGACTTCATAGCTCTCATTTGTCAGAATACCTAAGTATCTGTCAGGTTGAGATCTAATCCTTCCGGACCTTCGAGGGTTAGGTGTGGTTTCTAAAACCACTGGAGCACTCTCGACTTGGTCTTGAGTGTCCATCTCAGTTTGATCTTCTTGAACCTCGTTCAAGTCTTCTTGAACTTCGTTCAATTCAACTGAGCTCCCACTTACTTTCTTGGAAAGATATTCCTTTTCAAGAAATACACCATCTCGAGCAACAAAGACTTTGTTCTCAGATTGGTTGTAAAAGTAGTACCCTTGTGTTTCTTTTGGATAACCCACAAAGAAACATTTATCCGATTTGGGTTCAAGCTTTGTAGAGATATTTCTCTTCACATAAGCTTCACATCCCCAAATCTTGATATAAGACAATTTAGGGACCTTCCCTTTCCATACCTCGTATGGTGTCTTATCAACAGCTTTTGACGGTGTCCTATTCAGTGTATAGGCCGCTGTTAAAAGTGCGTGTCCCCAAAAAGATTTTGGTAGTTCACTAAGGCTCATCATCGATCGAACCATATCCAATAAGGTTCTATTCCTCCTTTCGGAAACACCATTCATCTGGGGTGTTCCAGGAGGAGTGAGTTGATATAGAATACCACAACTCATAAGATGATCATCGAATTCTTGGCTAAGATACTCACCACCTCGATCCGATCGAATGGCTTTTATCTTCTTACCAAGTTGATTCTCAACTTCATTTTGGAATTCTTTGAACTTTTCAAAGGCTTCCGACTTATGCCTCATTAAATAGACATAACCATATCTACTTAAGTCATCGGTAAAAGTTATGAAGTAGAAATAACCTCCACGTGCTTGTGAGCTCATTGGACCACATACATCAGTATGGATTAAACCCAATAGATCACTTGCACGTTCTCCTTTTCCTAGAAAAGGTGACTTTGTCATTTTGCCCATCAAACATCCTTCACATGTATCGAATGACTCCAAGTCAAAAGATTTGAGAATACCTTCTTTAAGAAGTTTCTCTACACGTTTAACGTTGACGTGGCCTAATCGACAATGCCAAAGGTATGTTTCATTGAATTCATTCGATTTGGCCTTTTTGGTATCAATGTTATATATATGATTGTCAAGTTGAAGTATATATAAACCATGTTCTAATCGTGCCGAACCATAGAACACTCCACTTTTTGAAATAGTAAATAAACCATTTATTATAGTGAAGGAAAATCCTTCAGTATCCAATACTGAAATAGAAATGATGTTCTTGGTAATACTTGGAACGAAATAAACATTATTCAATACTAAAACAAGGCCCGAAGGCAAACACAAATCATAAGATCCTACGGCTAATGCAGCGACCCTCGCTCCATTTCCAACCCGCAGATCGACATCTCCCTTTACCAAAGTTCTACTTCTTTGCAGTCCCTGCACATGTGAAACAATGTGAGCACCGCATCCGGTATCCAATACCCAAGAAGAAGAATTTGTAAAGTTTATGTCTATGACATAAATACCTGAAGATGAAGGAACGACACCGTTCTTCACATCCTCCTTGAACTTGGGGCAATCTCGCTTGTAGTGTCCAACACTCTTGCAGTAGAAACACTCAGATTCCCCAGGAACCTTAGAAGCTTTCAAGAACCTTTTGGAAGGAGTTGCCACAACTTTCCCTTTCACTTTGCCTTTCACTTCTGGTTTCTTAATCCCCTTGAACTTTTTGGTACCTCCTTCCCGAATCATAAGAACTTCCCTCCTAGGGTCCTTCTTAATCGCTGGCTCAGCAGCCTTAAGCATCCCATGGAGCTCATGAAGCGATTTCTTCAGTCCATTCATGTGGAAATTCAGCCTAAAGGCGTCATAACCATCATGAAGAGAATGGAGAATGAAATCGGTAGCCAACTCGTCATCATATGCAAAACCGAGGCGAGCACTTGAAGCAAATAATCCAATCATTTGCTGTACATGTGGTCCCATGGGTTTACCCTTTTCCAGCCTAGCTGTTGCTATAGCCCGGGTGACACCGAAGCGCTCAATCCTAGCATGTTCCCCGAACATGCTCTTGAGCTCTTCTATGATGCCATAGGCTTCCATGAACTCGAATTGTTTTTGCAACTCGGGTACCATGGATGCCAACATCAAACATGTCACCTCATTCGAGGCTTTCTTAGCAAGGGCATATGATGCCTTTTGGGCATCCGTGCCCCCATCAGCGGGAAGCACGGGAAGGGGTTTGTCCAACACACTTTCCTTTTCCTCGTATTTGAGGACTATCCTCAAGTTACGTTGCCAATCAAGGAAATTGGTGTTGTTCAACTTTTCTCTATCCAAGATAGAGCTGAACTTGAATTGAGTTGAGACAGACATATTATACTACAGAAGTAAGATAAATTAAGTAAGTAAACATCCACAAAGCGTTTAAACAAATAAGGTTGTCTCGCATAACTACTATTATTTGTTTCATTTTGTTCATTCGATATCCAATATCGTCGTTCCCAATTATCTTAATATCAAAACCGTGATAAATCGTAAGTGAAAACTCGAGGTTTTCTAACCAGCGATCTTATCATGCAATTGAAGCCCTATCTCTCATTAAAATGAGGGAGCCAACCAGACAATCGATTCACGCCATCCAATGGCTCGAATGTCTCTAATCTGTGTCATCGACATAAGCAAGCGCTTTGGCTCCATTCCACTCCCCGGGGTGAGAATGAGTCGAGTTGAACTTAGTCTTTGAAAAACAAATTAGGCATTGGTTTTTGACATTTTAATAAATTAGAACAAAACGATCCCAAGACCCTCATCTTGCGAATCCTTAAGCCGACTGAGTCCGCACTTAAGAACTCCAAGATAGGTAGACATCCCATGTCAATGACATCTAATGTCACTCTCGGTCGATGAGAGTCCCATTCTCATCTCATGTCTCGATAGCCACGCCTGCAGTGGATCTATCGATGAGAAAACCAAACTCACGTGTAAGGGTCTAACCCTTACTCCCACTTATCCCAAGATAACAAGCAGTACCCCGCTGAGGCGGACCTACTAACTTATGATCGAGGGTTTCATGAGTGTGACGTTTTGGACAAGACATTATACTCATTATTATTGAGAACTTGCATGCATAGGTTTGTTTATATGTAAGTTGAACATTTATAACATAAAACAACCTATAACTAGCAAAGCATATAAATACGAAATCGAAAGGCCCCTAGAACCTCACAACTCTCAAACGAAAAGAATTAAAGTATTAACAAAAGCCTTGAACATCTTCTGGACTGGTCCTCGCCCTCCGTTTTAGTCCCGTGCCCTCCGATTTTGGTCAAAACAAGTCATTGCCTCAAAAACCACGAACAGCGCCCGCCGTTTTACAACCAGCGGTCGCTGAACACCATCGGCGGTCGCCGTTTCCAAAACGGCGCCCGCCGAAAAGGCAAAAAACCCATCTGCCCCAAAAAAGGCCTTTCGGCGGTCGCCGTTTCCAAAACGGCGCCCGCCGAATCAAAACGGCGCCCGCCGGAGCTCAAACGGCGACCGCCGTTTGGCTCCAGCAGCCCGGTTTGCTTCGTTTTGCTTCGTTTGGCTTCGTTTTGCTTCGTTTCTTCTCGTTTTCGCCGGAGAGCCGAGATCCTCCATCGAACCATGGACCAAGTCCATCGCTTACAAGTTTGAACAATACAAATTGAAATAGAAAACCTATCTATTACAAATGATTCCAAGGGACGCAGCCCTCCAAAACTATGGCCAATCAAAACGTAAAAAACAACGAAATCATTCACCCGACCACTAACGGTGGCCGGCCTTATATCTAATCACATAATCACAATTAAACAAATAAGTCAATTATGTTGATTAAACTTTTTGTGTCCAACACAAAAGTGTGCACGAGCCCTAGGCTCTGATACCAATTGATGGTACCGGTATACCGATCCGATCGATATACCGTGTGTGCGGAAGCGTGTAAAGCAATAGATCTACTATGCTATGATCTTAGTGCACACAAATATGTATAGACACACATATATTTATATATATATACATCCAATATATATATATATAGAGAAATCAACGAAATCTTACTTTTGGTGACGAAGTGATTTGTTGATGTCGTTGAGGTGGTGTTGAGTCGATTGAACCACCTCAAATGGATCAGCCTCTCTAAGCTCTCCTTGTGAATGACCTCGTCACTCCTCTTGTCTAGATCGCCCGGATGTTGAAGCCGCACAAATGGCCCGGCCTCTACGTGTTGCACACGAACCCGGATGATGACTTGCTTGATTGATCGAGTTGATTCTCCAAGAACAACCTCTTTTCTCTCTCTCTTTTGTGAATTTCGTGGGTGAAAAATTGTGCTGAAAAATCAGCATTTGTTCACCTTAAAATGCCATCAAAACCACCTTGTAACCCCCTCCTTGATGGTGATATTGATGCCCCATCATTATCACACATTAAGGTGTGATTATGGTGAATTTGAATGGACATTTCCACCTCATTATGCCACATGGCATTAGATGGTCCCACTTGCTTGTGTGGCATGCCATGTCACACTATATGACATGCATCCATGCAAGCCATGCATCCCATGCATGGGAATTAAATACACGTAAATATTGATTCTAAATCAATATATTTATCAAGCAATGTATATCATCTTTGAGTCCGTGTGTGACCCTGTAGGTATGATTTATTGATCAATATTATATTGTTCCCAACAATATAATATTATCAAATAATCATTTAACATCCATAGACGACCTTATGACTTCATCGATTGCACACGTAGGATCGAAGGACATATTCCAACATTATGGACTTTTGAAGTTCGTATAGACAAGTCATTTGAGGAGAATTCTTGTAATTCCTTTTACGAGAAACATTGATTAAGTTTATCAAACAATGCCTAATTTGTCTTTCCAAAACTGATTTCAAGTCGACTCATTCTCACCCCGGGGAGTGGAATGGAGCCAGAGCCACTTGGTCATGTAGAGGACACAAATTAGAGACATTCGTACCATTCTTTGATAGATGGATCGATTTTCTGCTCGGCTCCCTCATTTATGAGAGATAGGGTTGTTCGCATGGTGAATCACTGGTTAGAAACTTCGAGTTTCACTTATGATTCTCCGCGTCTTGATTTACAAGATCGAATGGATCAAGTAATTGGATTTCAATTATATAAATCTATTGGTATAGTAAACGTCCACACGAACGTGGCTTGCTATACTGAATGGGATTTTGGAATAATTGATGTAGACAGTTATAGGGAATTGTGAAGGATTGCGAGTTATCGTAAACGTCCACACGAACGTGGCTTGCGGTGATGTAGCAATTCCAAACGATTCACCTTAGTGCTGAGTAATGGTTTACACTTAGGTACGCTTTATAGTATTCTTCCCAACGAAGTAACGCTATAATGATGTACGACCGAAGCAAATCTAATTGCTAAATCATTTGGGTGGGTAAACGTCCACACGAACGTGGCTTGCCTTACCTGATGGGATTTTAGATGTGATTAGTGGTTTAATGATATTATTTGAGGGAGATAATATCGGAGATTAAATCGATTGTTTGTTGTTATATGTGCTCATAGATTAGGAAATGGCCTTGAACCCACTTTATGTGATACGTAAGGATTTTAACTCACTGGTCCCTAAATGTAATGATTGGAATAGAGATCTAGACATTACCCAAACTGTTAAAGAGTGCAAGGTTGTACTCAGTGAGCTTTGTCCTCCCGAGCCTATTGACATAGGCGGCTAGACAAGAAGCAATGAGGATACTCATAAAGGCCAGTCACTTCGAGGAAACGCTTAAAAACGTTTTTTGAGATGATTGACCTTTTAGACGAGTTGAGACGGAAATCGCAAGCTCTTGTAGCCAATGCCAAAGGTTTCGAACCTAAAGGCATGAATCGGGGGAAAGGACAAGAAAGCAAAGAAACCCAGTGGTTCCTTTTGGACCACGAGATGGGACGAGAAATCCAATAGGCAAGTGTTCTCGATGCAAACAGTATGGGTACTGGAAGTCTGATTATCCTCTCAAAGAAAGTACGAAATCTTCTTTAGTCATGAAACATAGTCGGTGGTATTATCTACCGGAACCTGGTGTGTAGATATGGATGCTGGGATTCGATGTCCCGGGCTATCAAAAAAATGCGGAACCGATAACCCGACCGAAAACCCGTCGCCGGAGATCGCACGAATACCGACTCATCCGCAGGAGTCCGACCTTTGGAGACTACGCGCCCGAAGACACGCAGCCCGCCCCCAGTCGAAATCCCCCGCGAGTCGGAAACTACGAACGCGAACCACCCGCGAAGAACCAGGCTCGACGAGAGCATCGCCGCGGGATGAACCCGCGGCTAAACCCTAGCCGAACCCCATCGCGGCTGGGGTTCGCGATCGCCGTGCATGGCGATCGCTGGGCTGCTCCGGCAGCCCCGGGCGGTGAGTCCGGCGACTCACCGCCATCACCGACAGGAGGGGGGACCACCAGTCGCGGCGCGAAGCCGCGACGGTCCCCGGCGATCGAGCTAGGGCTCGATCGCCCCAGCCGCGGCGTCCAGCCGCGACCTCTCTCTCCTTGCGCGCACCACCGGCGAAGGGAGGCCGGGGGGGTTCGATCCGCCGTGGCACCAGCCCACGGCCGAACCCCCAGCGATCGACTTCACGTCGATCGCTCGCCCCGGCGTCCAGCCGGGGCTTCCCTCACGCCCGCGCGCCGGCGGTCGAACCCTAGGGTTCGGCCGCCTCTTGTTCGATCCCGACGGGGATCGCGTGATCCCCGTATCCCGGTCTCGACGTTCCCGGATCGTCTTGTTCATGTACATATCACGATTAAACAAGCACAAATAATCATGAAGGGGGTTTATGATTATTACCTCGATTCGTTGTACGGAGAAACGAAATCAAACGACCTTGCGATCTTCCTACGTATTCCTCGCACTTCGTCCGAACGTCGTGTGGGCGACGATCTATCGGATTCCTATGGATCTCCTTCACTCTTCAAGACTTTATGATTGGCGTATCTTAGGTTAATGAATTGTGAAGACCATGTAGTGCTTATATAGGCTACGTAGGGGATCATAAAGAGAATAAATATTGGGCTTCTAAATATTGAAGATTAAATTGGGTCCAAACCCAAATCCATTAATCCTTATCAATATTAAATTTTATTTATTTTCCACTATATAAATAAAATTGCACTCCCAATATTAATCCATATTATATCAAATAATATTTCTCCGATTAGTATTATTTATTCCGTGTATTTAAGATTTAAATATCCATGAATAAATTTATTTATTGCTCAATAAATAATATTCATATCTTATATCCGAGACTAGTACCGTTCAACCTTTATTATTGTGCGGAACGAATCCACTCATGAGGTTTACACAATAATTCCTTATGAACTCATCTCGGGGATATTATCAACCCTTCCGGGATACACTTTCCCGTCAAGTATTCACGGCATGTCATATATAAAATATAGCAACCCAATTTTACCGGTAATTAACCCAATAATTAAATCGGTTAATTCCTTTGGAAAATCAAAGTCTCTAGTATTAAATATACACACCCGCAATAATATCGGGGATTAAGAATAAAATACTCCGAGATTTAAATTGATTATCCAAGGCAATCCTAATCAATAAATCTCAAGCGATCCGCCCAATACACCAAGTGTACGAGTGTGATAAAATAATTAAGATAAATTATTTTCTCTCTCACACAACGACTATACCGATGGATTGGTCCGTGTCCATCTAGGTCGTGAGCAACTGTTTGATTAAATACGAGTAACCGATAGTATGATCTTCTGTGCGCCCATGCACACCATACTAACTACAACGTATGAAATCCAGGACTATATTTTGCATAATTAATTAGTAATAATTAAATGCAAATAATTGTTTATTAATTAAATAGGTTAAATGCTATGACCGGGAGTTTACCGATACTTAAATCTAGACATTAAGTACACAACTCCAACAATCTCCCACTTGTACTAAGGTCTAGTCATTTCCTCCAAACTCCCGACTCCCATACTCATCACGTGCTTAAGTTATACTTCCCAGAAGTATTATGTGAATGAGCAATCTAGGTCGCCGATCTGAAGTTATCTTGGTGACTACTGCGTCGTCTCTCTGACGATGACTCGTATCAGGTGGTACTGGCTCTATGTGTTATCATGACCTTTTGAACTTATGACTTCTTCCAGTTCCCCATGCACCGCTATATACATAGCCTTTGGTGAACCAAGAATCATATCCAAGTTCAGAGGTCATTCCGGAACCTAACCAAAACTTCCGCTGCCTCTGAGGCTGCTATTCGGTTTATGATAGAGTCCGAGAAGCATCACGCTTATCACTCTTTCATCCTTAGGTTCCACATCTTCTAAAAGTGAACACATAGCCTGATATCGACTTACACTGGTTCTTCTCTGATTTTGGATCTGAGAAACTGTAATCTAAGAAGATTTCGTCTTGCTTAGTAATCCAGTACTTCCAAGTACTTTTACAGCATTCGAATATTTCTTATCTAGATTACTTTTGATATCCTCCCACTACGCTAACCGCATAGTTGATATCAGGTTCTTATTTTTTTCAACATTGCATCTACAAAGCTCTCTATACTCGAAGTGTAGGTAACTGCTTTGTATATATCCATCTCCTTCATGTGTTCAAGACACATACCTTTAGATAGATGCATTCTGCTCTCGAAAGGCAATAACCTTTCTCAGAATTGTGCATGTTTAAAACAAACCATAATCGTATGAGATATCTTAAGAGAAGTACAAATGTTCTCATCTAGAGATCGAAAGATTTCTAAGAACATGATCCGACTTCATCTTAATCTCATATCTTGATTTATTTAGACAACCTCTATTTTATGTCTGACAACACTTTTTCATTGTTGCCAACGATGAAGTGTTATCTACACAAAATTCCGAGAAACACCACCCTTGTTTCTATTACGTCTCTAACACACCTCTTCTTGCCTTTTGATGAATCCATAGAATGGACTATCTCATCAATTCGCAAGTTCCTATGCAGAACTAGGGATCGATTTCATGTATACTAGATCCAGAGTTCAAAACTCCTCCAGTCTTATGAACATCTCTGGTTGCTTAACAACCTCCCACTGCAATGGCGTTCCGGTGTATAACAGTAACAACATTAGGTGCAGTTAGTGGTGTACTACTACTCGGTCAGGCTGGTTCTCAGTCTATCCTTTCCTCATTTGAAGTACATTGTTAGTTAGGGCATTGTAGTTCATCTAATAGTCTTCCTCTAAGAACCGGGCGAGGACACCCCTCTGGTTCGCAGTACTATTGAACTTACAATTACTTGTTCTTCTAGGATATTCTACAACCACATTGAATGTGCCGTTGTATCCAGAAATATCCATAGAACATAGGTAGTTCTGAACAAACTTGTCCTTTTACTATTAGAATCTCATCTCTTATTTCTGACACACCATGTCCACACATCAGTGTATGGTGTAGTCGTTTGAGACTTAATCTCAATCTTTGATTTATGCTATGTGTTATTTAGATAGGTGATAGCCTCCGCGAACAAGTCGCAGGCTTTCAATGGATATACTTGGAAAGATCCCCATAATGGCTTTGTGTTGAAAACACTCCGCTTTTATGGCATATCAAGTATTCTAATCCATCTTTGAGTATTCTCGAAAGAACGACTCGTGCCTTTCCAATTACACATGTCACCGCATTAATCATTAATCATTTTCAATACTTGTCCGAATTCCATCCTTTATCCAGAAAGGCTAACTCAGTTGTATCATCTTTCAAGATCGATTCTTAGGTCGGGAGGTCCATTCCTCCAACTATAATTGATCAAATCAATTTCGACCTTTTGAATCCCTTTTGAATAGATACTACCAAGCTCAAGAATTCACAAGTATAATGATTAATAAGAGAAATACATCTAATAAGTAAAACAAGTTATACATAACGGTTTGTTGCATCGTGGTAGACTAAGGATTCATCATTCATGTATTGCTATCTAATGTACCAGAATAGATATCATCATTATTTCTTATCCAAACCATCAAATGATTAAAGAAATAAAATATCCATTAATAATAAAGAAAACCAGAACAAAAGTTCTTTTTCAAAATAAGGGGTACATAAAGCAATAACTGAAATGAAATCCTAAAACAGATAAATGTCTTCCACTGCAACCGCTGCTACCCCAACAGCTTCGCCCATGTAGACTCGAACTCTTCTTCTCTAAGTCGCCGGGTTTTCTGGAACCCCTGCATTTAAAATAATGCACATACCGTCAGTGGTTCCATATCTACACACCAGAATTCTGGTAGATAATACCGCTGACTATGTTTTTACGACTAAAGAAAAATTCGTACCTCTGAGAGGACATTCAGACTTCCAGTGTCCAGACTTGTTGCATCGGAAGCACTTGCCCCTTGGCTTACTAGCCCCCACTCGTGGTCCATTCCTCTTGGCACCACTGGGTTTTATGGCTTGCTTCCTTTTCTTGCCCCTACCTCCAATAGCTTTCAAGCTTTTGGACTTGGTAGCCACAAGCGCTTGAGACTTGCCCTTCTTGTAGATCCCCTCTGCCGCCTTCAGTTCAGTCAGGAGTTGCGCAAGAGTATAAGATAGTTTACCCATATTATAGCTCATACGAAACTGCTCAAAACTAGGGGTCAGAGACTGGAGTATGATGTCGACTTGCGTCTCACCATCAATCATAGCTCCTAGGACCTCAAATTCATTCAACAGACTCATCATCTTGAGAACGTGCTCCTCAACGGGCGTTCCTTCAGACTGAGTAGTCGACATGAGGACTCTCATTGCTTCTTGCCTACCCGCACGGTCATGATGCCCAAACATCTCCTTGAGGTTAAATAACATATCCTCGGCAGTGTTCATCGGCTCATGTTGGGTTTGGAGTACATTTGACATGGAAGCCAAAATATAGCACCTAGCCATCTCATCAGCCTTTTTCCACTTCCGATATGCTTCTTTTTCCTCATCAGTTGAGGCGGCCGTGGGTTCAGCAGGGCATTGCTCATAGAGTACAAACTTGTACTCTTCAGCAGTCAGGACAATGTCCAAATTTCTCTTCCAATCAATGTAATTGGGACCAGTGAGTTTATGTTCCTTGAGTATCACAGAAAGTGGATTCATAGCTATTCTCTAAACCTATAAGCACATGTAAACAAACAATCAATTTAATGTCCGATATTATCTCCCTTAAATAATATCATTAAATTACTAATTGCGTCTAAAATCCCATCAGGTAAGGCAAGCCACGTGGTGTGGACGTTTACCCACCCAAATGATTTAGAAATTAGATTTTCTTTGGTCATACATCAATCATAGCGTAACTTCGTGGGGAAGAATACTATAACGCGTATCTAAGTGTAAACCATCACTCAGCACTAAAGTACATCGCTTGGAATTGCTACGTCACCGCAAGCCACGTGGTGTGGACGTTTACGACAATTTCACAACTCCTCACAATCACTTATAACTGTCTACATCAATTAATCCAAAATCCGTTAGTATAGCAAGCCACGTGGTGTGGACGTTTATACACCAAGAGATTTTTATAATTGACTCCCAATTACAAGATCCATTCGATTTCGTAGATCAAGACTTGGAGAATCATAAGTGAAACTCGAAGTTTCTAACCAGTGATTCACCATGCGAGCGACCCTATCTCTCATAAATGAGGGAGCCGAGCAGACAATCGACTCACCTATCAAAGAATGGCACGAAGGTCTCTAATTTGTGTCATCCACATGACCAAGTGGCTCTGGCTCCATTCCACTCCCCGGGGTGAGAATGAGTCGACTTGAAGTCAGTTTCAGAAAGACAAATTAGGCATTGTTTGATAAACTTGATCAATGTTTCTTGTAAGAGGAATTACAAGAATTCTCCTCCAATGACTTATCTATAAGAACTTCAAAAGTCCATAAAAGTCACCAAGAGAACAGTGATGGAGACCACGGGAATGTTTCCATCCCCTCTCCCACTTAGCTTTTTATGATAAAGGGATACGCTATCTAGTGCATAAAATAAACACATATAGCATGCATGTAAGCAATAAAGCACATAGATCACATAGTCAAAATAATGCTAGAGAATTATTTTCCCGACTATCATGGCTTTATCTTCATATGCATCCTCTAGGCTTCAGTCTTTGTTTCTTGAATGCTCCATGTGACGAGAATATTAATTTCTAATATTTAAATCTATTTATTTTCAATTAATCCAAAAGTTACTTAATTCGAAAATTAAGTCAATTGAATATATCAAAAATAAAATTAAATATTATTAATATTTTTATTTATTTATTTTCCTATCTAATTCTATTAAATCTCTAGAATAATCTATCCAAGTAAAACTTGGAATATTCTAGAAGATATCTATAATAGAACAAGGAAATAAAATAAATAAATTAGGACTATTACTTTCCATTTATTTTTTAATTCCTAATCCATGAATATTCCCATGAGTAGGAATAATCAAATAGGAAAAATAAATTTAGTACTAAATTAATTAAATTCCTAATCCATGAATAATTCCATGAAGGAAATAAATCAATAGGAATAAAATTAATTCCAATTAATTCTTTTCCTAATCCATGAGAGTTTCCAAAAGGAGAGCACTCAAATAGAAAAAATCCGAATTAATTAGGAAAGTAGATCTTGGTAGGAATAGCATGGGATTGGGAGACCCCACGCCATCCCCGCCATGATCGACCGCCACATGGGAGGAGCGCCGCCGCCCAGCCACCAGCCACCACCGTCGCCGGCAGCGGCCCTAGCCGAGGGCGATCGGCCCCTCTCCTTGGGTCGATCGCTTGGGATCGATCAAGGGGTTCGATCGATCCCCGGTAGTTCGTCCTCTTCGTCTTCGTCACACGCCTTCGTCTTCCGGAGATCGTCTCATCATCGAACCAACGTAAATAAATTACAAAATTTAAATTACAATTCCGGTATCGATTCTATACATGAAATCGACCCTATACATTTTCCGGAAAATAAAGAACGTAATAATAAATCCTAAATTCGGTCAACTCCCGAATTTTTACTATTACAAACATTCAACCACACAAAAACGAATCTAGACATGTCCGAGAGTTTAATAAATAATCATGATAATTAATTAAGCAATAATTAAATCCAACCATGATAGCCGGAAATCCTGCAAGGTAGAACAATAATCGAACATATACATGAACACGAAACCAAACGCTCTGATACCAATTGCTAAGATTCGATGTCCCGGGCTATCAAAAAAATGCGGAACCGATAACCCGACCGAAAACCCGTCGCCGGAGATCGCACGAATACCGACTCATCCGCAGGAGTCCGACCTTTGGAGACTACGCGCCCGAAGACACGCAGCCCGCCCCCAGTCGAAATCCCCCGCGAGTCGGAAACTACGAACGCGAACCACCCGCGAAGAACCAGGCTCGACGAGAGCATCGCCGCGGGATGAACCCGCGGCTAAACCCTAGCCGAACCCCATCGGGGCTGGGGTTCGCGATCGCCGTGCATGGCGATCGCTGGGCTGCTCCGGCAGCCCCGGGCGGTGAGTCCGGCGACTCACCGCCATCACCGACAGGAGGGGGGACCACCAGTCGCGGCGCGAAGCCGCGACGGTCCCCGGCGATCGAGCTAGGGCTCGATCGCCCCAGCCGCGGCGTCCAGCCGCGGCCTCTCTCTCCTTGCGCGCACCACCGACGAAGGGAGGCCGGGGGGGTTCGATCCGCCGTGGCACCAGCCCACGGCCGAACCCCCAGCGATCGACTTCACGTCGATCGCTCGCCCCGGTGTCCAGCCGGGGCTTCCCTCACGCCCGCGCGCCGGCGGTCGAACCCTAGGGTTCGGCCGCCTCTTGTTCGATCCCGACGGGGATCGCGTGATCCCCGTATCCCGGTCTCGACATTCCCGGATCGTCTTGTTCATGTACATATCACGATTAAACAAGCACAAATAATCATGAAGGGGGTTTATGATTATTACCTCGATTCGTTGTACGGAGAAACGAAATCAAACGACCTTGCGATCTTCCTACGTATTCCTCGCACTTCGTCCGAACGTCGTGTGGGCGACGATCTATCGGATTCCTATGGATCTCCTTCACTCTTCAAGACTTTATGATTGGCGTATCTTAGGTTAATGAATTGTGAAGACCATGTAGTGCTTATATAAGCTACGTAGGGGATCATAAGGAGAATAAATATTGGGCTTCTAAATATTGAAGATTAAATTGGGTCCAAACCCAAATCCATTAATCCTTATCAATATTAAATTTTATTTATTTTCCACTATATAAATAAAATTGCACTCCCAATATTAATCCATATTATATCAAATAATATTTCTCCGATTAGTATTATTTATTCCGTGTATTTAAGATTTAAATATCCATGAATAAATTTATTTATTGCTCAATAAATAATATTCATATCTTATATCCGAGACTAGTACCGTTCAACCTTTATTATTGTGCGGAACGAATCCACTCATGAGGTTTACACAATAATTCCTTATGAACTCATCTCGGGGATATTATCAACCTTTCCGGGATACACTTTCCCGTCAAGTATTCACGGCATGTCATATATAAAATATAGCGACCCAATTTTACCGGTAATTAACCCAATAATTAAATCGGTTAATTCCTTTGGAAAATCAAAGTCTCTAGTATTAAATATACACACCCGCAATAATATCGGGGATTAAGAATAAAATACTCCGAGATTTAAATTGATTATCCAAGGCAATCCTAATCAATAAATCTCAAGCGATCCGCCCAATACACCAAGTGTACGAGTGTGATAAAATAATTAAGATAAATTATTTTCTCTCTCACACAACGACTATACCGATGGATTGGTCCGTGTCCATCTAGGTCGTGAGCAGCTGTTTGATTAAATACGAGTAACCGATAGTATGATCTTCTGTGCGCCCATGCACACCATACTAACTACAACGTATGAAATCCAGGACTATATTTTGCATAATTAATTAATAATAATTAAATGCAAATAATTGTTTATTAATTAAATAGGTTAAATGCTATGACCGGGAGTTTACCGATACTTAAATCTAGACATTAAGTACACAACTCCAACAATGGAACCACTGACGGTATGTGCATTTTAAATGCAAGGGTTCCAGGAAACCCGACGACTTAGAAAAGAAGAAATCGTAGTCTACATGGGCAATGCTGTGGAGGAGGCAGCAGTTGCAGTGGAGGACATTATAGGATTTCGTTTTTTGGTTATTGCTTTTATGTACCTTTCAAATTAGAAAGAACTTTGTTCTGGATTTCTAATAAATGGATATTTTATTTCTTTTAATCATTTGATGGTTATAAGAAGAAATAATGATATTATCTATTTTGGTACATTAGCTAGCAATATATAAATGATGAATCCTGAGTCCACCACGATGCAACGAACCGTTTTATACATAACTCGTTTTACTAATAAGAGATTTCTTTATTAAATCATTTATACTTGTGGATTCTTATGCTAAGTCATATTTATTCAAATAAGAAGTTCAAAGGTCGAAAATTGATTGTAAGATCAATTAAGTTGAAGGAGTGGACCTTCCGACCTAAGAATCTAATTTGGAAGATAATACGACTAAACAATCCTTTATGGATATAAGATATAAGATCCGGACAAGTATTAGAATTGATTAACTCTGATTTATGATCAGAGCTTGGGATTGGATCCCAAGTGACTACACCATACAGTCTTCTGTAGGATTGGTGTGTCGGAAAATAAGAAATGGAACTCTTATAGAAATAGTAAAAGCATGAGTTAAACGGAACTACCTATGTTCTATGGATATGTCTTGGAAACAACGGCACATTCAAATGTGGTTGTAGAATATCCTAGAAGAACAAAAGGTGTGTGTTCGATAGTACTATGAACCAGAAGGACGTTATAAGTTCTAACGCCCGGTTCTTAGAGTAAGACTATTAGATGAACCACAAGCCCAAAATGACGTGATACTTCTGAAAAGAGAGAAAACGATTAAGACTTAGAACCAGCCGAACCGAGTAGCGGTACACCACTAACTGCACCTACTGTTATTACTATTTACACACCGGAACGCCGTTGTAGTGGGAGGTTGTATAAGAACCGGAGATATTCATAAAACTAGGTGAGTCTTCGGACTCTGGACCTAGTATACGTGAAATCGATCCCTAGATCTACATATAGGCGGTACTAGATCTGAATGTGCCTTCTTAGAAAGCAATAAAATTTATTGTTAAGAGGCGAGATCATTTAGAGTACAAGCTTAGTTGATCCATTTATGGATTGTAACAAAGCTAGAGTTCGTGGAACTTGCGCATTGATGAGATAGTCCATTTTATGGATTCATCAAAAGGCATTGACGAATCGTGTGTATTGGAAACGTGATGGAAACAAGGTGGTGTTTCTCGGAGGTTTTATGTAGATAACATTTTATCATTGGTAACAATGTAAAGATGTTGTCAGACATAAAATAATGGTTGTCTAGAAAAATCGATATATGATATAAAGAAGAAGTTAGAGCATGTTCTTAAGATCTAGGATCTCAAGAAAAGAACATTGTACTTCTCTAGATATCTTATACGATTATGGTTCGTTTTAACGTGCAAGATTCCGAGAAAGGTTCGTTACCTTTCAGAGACGGAATGCATCTATCTAAGGATATGTGTTTTGGAACACAAAAGGAGATAGAAGCAATAAAAGCGGATTCCTACACTTCCAGTGAGGAAAGCTTAATAAATGCATTGTTGAAAACAAGAACCTGATATCGGCTATGCGGTTAGCATAGTGGGAGGATATCAAGGTAATCCTGGAAAGGAATACTTGACCGCTGTAATGAACATTTTAAGTACTTTCGAAGTACTGGAAACTATGTTCTGGATTACGGAGCAAGCAAGCATTTCCTTTGGATTACATTCTCTTAGATTTCTAATCAAATAAGGACCGGTGTAAGTCGATATCAGGCTATGTGTTTCACTATTAAAGGAGAAGGAGTTTTTAACATGGAAGAGTGATAAGCACGATGCTTTTCGGACTCTACCATGGGTAACCAAATAAGCGGCCTCAGAGGCAGCGGAAGTTTGGTATAACTCCGGGATAATCTCTGGGACTTAGATGTGATTCTTAATTTGCCAAAGGCTATGTAAATAGCGGTGCGATGGCAAATGGTAAGATCACAAGTCCATAAGTGTAAGATAACACATAGTGCAAGTTCCACCTGATACGAGTCATCGTCGAGGGAGACGACGCTGTAGTCACCAAGATAACTTCAGAGCGGCAACCTAGATTGCTCATTCACATAGTACTTCTTGGAAGTACAACTTAAGCACGTGATGAGTATGGGAGTCGGGAGTTTGGAGGAAATGACTAGACCTTAGTACAAGTGGGAGATTGTTGGAGTTGTGTACTTAATGTCTAGATTTAAGTAACGGAAACTCACGATCCATTGCCACTAATCTATTTAATTAAATAAACAATTATTTGCATTTAATTATTTATAATTAAATATATGCAAATTATAGTCCTGGATTCTATACGTTGTAGTTAGTATGGTGTGTCGGGCCCACACAGAAGATCATACTATCGGTTACTCGTATTTAATCGAACAGTTGCTCACGACCTAGATGGACATGGACCAATCCATCGGTATAGTCGTTGTATGAGGGAGAAAATAATCTGTCTTGATTATTTTATCATACTTGTACACTTGGTGTATTGAGCGGATCGTTTGAGATTTATCGATTAGGATTGCCGGCGATAATCGATTTAAGTCTCAGTGTATTTTATTCTTAATCCCCGATACTATTGCGGGTGTGTATATTTAATATAAGTGACTTTGATTTTCCAAAGGAATTGACCGGTTTAATTACTGGGTCAATTACCGGTTAAGTTGGGTCGCTATATTTTATATATGACATGCCGTGAATACTTGACGGGAAAGTGTATCCCGTAAGGGTTGATAATATCCCCGAGATGAGTTCATAAGGAATTATTATGTAAACCCTGCAGGTGGATTTGTTCCGCATAATAATTAAGGATGAATGGTACTAGTCTCGGATATAAGAGATGAATAAATTAATTAGCAATAAATTAATTTTATTCATGGATATTTATATCTTAAATACACGGAATAAATAATACTACCGGAGAAATATTATTTGATATAATATGGTTTAATATTGGGAGTGCAATTAATTTATATAGTGGAAAATAAATTAATTAATAATAGTAAGGATTAATAGATTTGGGCTTGGGCTCAATTTAATCACTATTATTGGAAGCCCAATATTCCACCTCCTTAAGATCCCCTACGTAGCCTATAAAAGCACTACATGGTCTTCTCTATTCTCATAACTTGAAGATCACAATTCTAGAGAGAGAAAGGAGAGAAGGAGATCCATAGTGTTCGGAGGATCGTCGCCCACCCGACGTTCGAACAAGTGCAAGGAATACGTGGGAAGATCTCAAGGTCATCATAAGATCTCGTTTCTCCGCACAACGAATCGAAAGGTGAATTAAATTTCCGCAATTTAATTCTAGTTTATTGATCAATTATCGAAAAACAAGATCCAAAAGTTCGAACCCGGATTAGAGGACGAACGCGTGGTGGCGATCTAGGATCGCCGGACCACGGCGATCGCCCCTAGGGTTTCGAGGCGCGAGGAGGCTCGACCCTCGGCTGGGGCGAGGGCGTGCGATCGATCACAAGGATCGATCGCCGGAGCGCGGGCTGGTGCCGCGATCCTCCCCACCGCGACGGTGGGGGCCTCCAGGCGGCGGCGAGTCGCCGGACTCGCCGCGGGGGCTGCTGGGCAGCCCCAGCCCGTTGATCGCCTTGAGCGATCGACACCTTCGATCGCGTGAACCCCGTCTCGCGGGGGTTCGGCTGGGGGCGGGCCGCGTGCCTTCGGGTGCGTGGTCTCCAAAGGCCGGACTCCGGCGGATGAGTCGGCGTTCATGTGATCTCCGGCGAAGGGTTTGATCGGGTTATTGGTTTCCGCAAATTTAAATAACCCGGGATATCGAATTCCAACACATGATACAAGACCCGGTGCATGTTCCAGCTGGACCAGTGACGCGCTCGAGAGCCAAGAAGTTCAAGGCAAGCTTGATGTCGATGATCCAAGAAGTATGGGCGCAAGAGCTATTGAAGAAACCCATCGGGGATGTGGAGAAGCCAAGCCTTATCAACCTGATTGCGTACGAGGAGGCCGAACCAACGGATGGTGAGGAGTTTCAAGCTGGAACCATGAAGAAGAAGCTGGAACGGAGGTCAGACGTGAGCCGAGTACGCGCCGCGGAGTTCAGCCACGAGAATGGCTTGGTGTCGGCCGACACCAAGGCCTGTCGGCCGACATCTTCAGAAACGGGATTGGCTGGACAGGGAATTAAGGCCGCGATCGAAGGATTCCCCGCGGGCGCAGGCTAAATGTCGGCCGACAGAGTGTCCTGTCGGACGACAAGGGGAATGTCGGCCGACATCCCATATTGTCGGCCGACACGGAATTTAGAAATCGGGATTTTGGGCAGCGTCGCGACTTTTTGACGATTTTTGGCGTTTTTGTACCTTTTCCTTTGCTTTTTAGGTCAGCCTATATAAAGGCTTATGAACCCTTTTGTTTAGAACACAACTTTGATATTAATTAATTTAATTCGTGAGATTATTCTCCCTTCTTTTCGTTCTCTTTCGATTGTGCCAAAAGAGTTCAACCCGACGAATCAACGAAGCATACATACTTCGTTCGTGTGTCATACATCGATTACCGAGTTGCTGCATCGATCTCGAGTTGGGGGTTAGGGTTCCGTCCTTAATTGATTTCTCGATTTCAGATTCAGAGGTTTGGGATCATCCGCCAGGTATCCAATTTATCGTTTCTTCTTCTTCCGCTCAATTCCATCAACGAGGTACGTATCATCTGGTATCAGAGCCCAGGCTAGGGTTCTAATTTCTGATTACGTGACCTCGATTCTTCTTTCTTTCCGTATTACTTTTCTTCTTGCTGAATCGGATCTCTTTCATCCGTAAGCACAAAAAAAAAAAAAAAAAAAAATTCTATAAAAATTATTTCTAGTCCGATTTTCGCGAAATTTTTTTTGAGAGTCTTGTTCCTGGTAGTGAGTAGAATACTCAGCAATTAAAAAAAAAAAAAAAAGAGTATTTTGGCGGGAAAAATTTTCTTCGACCATATTTTTGTGAGTGATTCCTGAATTTTCCGGCATCGTTTGGAGCCAATTTGGTGCTATCGTATTTTTTCGTTCCGAAATTTACCGATTTCTTTGTTCCTTTCTACGTCGTATTGTGTGTTTTTGTGGATTTTGTCGGTTCTGATCTCGTCTGGTAGATCGCGGAGTTCGATACATTGAGGGAGAACTTGAGTGGTAAAAGGCAGAGTGAGTGAGATCATTAGAGTGAAAAAAGCCATACTTGAGTGAAACACGAGTGCTGAGTGAATCCCATCTTGAGTGTGATACACGAGCGTTTGTGAGGTGGTGAGGTTTCTTTTACTTTTATTGCTTTTACTACTAACGTTTTCTGTGCAGGTATGTCTGGAGAACCGAAAAATAAGGAGATAGCTGAGGGGCCTATTAACAACGACCAATTACAGTACATCTTGGATGTGATAGATAAGCGAATGGCAAAGAGCGAGGAGCGACTGGCAACGGCAGTTGAGGAGCGACTGGCAACGAGCTTCTCTACGGAGATGGACGTGGTACATGACCGACTCCTTGCCCTAGAGAACAATTCTCGTCGAGAGAATGTCGAGACTCGGAGAGTCGCAATGCGCAACGTCGGGCGAGATAACCAGCATCGTCGTCATGGGCGACACAGAGATGCCAACCCCGAAGATGATGAAGCTGAAGAGATGGATAACAACTTGAGCACTATCAAGATGACTGTTCCCACATTCATGGGAAAGAATGATCCAGAGTTGTACATCGAATGGGAGAGGAAGGTTGAGATGATTTTTGACTGCCACAACTATTCCGAGCTCAAGAAGGTGAAATTGGCGGCTATCGAATTTTCTGACTATGCCTTGGTTTGGTGGGATCAGCTGATTGCCAGTAGGAGGAGAAACTATGAGCAACCTATTGACACATGGGCCGAGATGAAGTCTGTGATGCGAAAGAGATTTGTTCCTTCTCACTATTACCGAGAGTTATACAACAAGCTGAAGAATCTACGACAGGGGACGAAGAGCGTAGATGAATATTTTAAGGAGATGGAGGTGGCAATGATTCGGGCCAACATTGAAGAGGATCGGGAAGCTACCATGGCTCGGTTCTTGGCTGGCCTGAACTGGGAGATTCGTAATGCGGTGGAGTTGCAACCGTACGTTGAGTTAGAGGATATGGTTCACATGGCGATCAAGATTGAGAATCAGCACAAGAGGAGGGGCAGTTTTAGCAGTGCAAAGCCGACTCAGTCTTCTTGGAGATCGTCCCAAGGTCCGAGTGGTTCTACACCTACTGGGAACCAATGGAAGAGAGAGATTCCACCTCGAGATGAGAAGAAGACCTTCCTTAAGGGTCGTTCGGAGGGTGCAAGTTCAGCGACTCAGGTCAGACCATCAAATCCTGATAGTGGCAACCGAGACAAGAAGTGCTTCAAGTGTCAGGGATTTGGGCACATTATGAGTGAGTGTCCTAACAGACGACTCATGATATTGAGAGACGACGGAGAGGTCGTGACTGATGGTGAAGGTGAGGAACCGACACCTACGGCTACAGCAGATTCCGAGGATGAGGAGGAGATCTTAGCCATCGAGGGTAACCTGTTTGTAGCTAGGAGAGTCTTGAGTGCACATACACAGCCCGAGGAGAGGGAGCAGCGGGAGAACCTTTTCCACACGAGATGTCATGTGAAGGATAAGGTATGTAGTGTGATCATTGACGGTGGGAGTTGTACGAACGTGGTTAGTGCAAACATGGTGCAGAGATTGGAGTTACCTGAGGTGAAGCATCCAAAGCCATACCGTCTGCAGTGGTTGAATGATTGCGGTATCATCAGGGTGACCAAGCAAGTGAAGGTACCTTTCCGCATTGGGAAGTACGTGGATGAGGTGCTTTGTGACGTCATCCCTATGCAAGCAAGTCACATCTTGTTGGGACGACCATGGCAGTTCGATAGGAGAGCCATACACGACGGCTTCACCAACAAGTATTCATTTGAGTACAACGGTAAAAAGGTATCACTTGTTCCTCTCACTCCTAAACAAGTTTACGAGGACCAAGTGCAGCTACAAAAGGAGGCAGACAAGGCATCTACCAAAGAGCAGCAATTACAGACAAAAGAGAATGCCTTGCTTCACAGAGCCTACCTTGCAAGGGATAGTGATTTGAAAGAAGCAGTGAATGAGAAGAGGCAGATGTTCGTGTTGTTGTGGAAGGGGAGCTTGGTTATTACTAACGATCTACCCCCTTCTATTCAGTTTGTTTTGCAGGAGTTCGATGATGTCTTCCCGGAGGATACACCACCAGGTCTACCACCCATCCGAGGGATAGAGCATCAGATCGACTTTGTGCCCGGAGCTGTGCTACCAAATCGTCCGGCTTACCGCACCAACCCGGAGGAAACAATGGAGTTGGAGAAGCAGATTGGCGAGTTGTTGACCAAAGGGCACGTGAAGGAGAGCCTAAGTCCTTGTGCGGTACCTGTACTTCTCGTACCCAAGAAGGATGGATCGATGAGGATGTGTTGCGACTGCCGAGCTATCAATAACATCACGGTAAAGTATCGACACCCCATACCTAGGCTAGATGATATGCTTGATGAGTTATGTGGTTCCTGCGTGTTTTAAAAAATTGATTTACGTAGTGGATACCATCAAATTAGGATTAAAGAAGGGGATGAATGGAAAACTACTTTCAAAACAAAACTTGGTTTATATGAGTGGTTAGTTATGCCTTTTGGGTTGACTAACGCACCTAGTACTTTTATGCGTCTTATGAATCATGTGTTACGTGCTTTTATTGGTAAATTTGTTGTTGTGTACTTTGATGATATCTTGGTATATAGCAAAAATCATGACGAGCATGTGTTTCATTTGAGACAAGTTTTGATTGCACTTAGGCAGGAAAAGTTGTATGCTAACCGTAAGAAGTGCGTCTTTAGCACGGATAGAGTCGTTTTCCTTGGTTTTGTTGTTAGTGCACAGGGTGTACAGGTTGACGAGGAAAAGATACGAGCTATCCAAGAGTGGCCAACGCCAAAGAACATTGGAGATGTACGGAGCTTCCATGGTTTGGCCAGCTTTTATCGACGGTTTGTGCCTAATTTCAGCAGCATGGCGGCACCTTTAACCGCCGTGATCAAGAAGAACGTGGAGTTCAAGTGGGGAAAGGCACAAGACGAAGCCTTTCAGAATTTGAAGCACAAGTTGACACACGCCCCGGTACTATCTCTTCCTAACTTTTCTAAATCTTTTGAGATTGAATGTGATGCTTCTGGAATTGGTATTGGTGCAGTGTTGATGCAAGAACGTCGTCCGATAGCCTACTTCAGCGAGAAGCTAAACGGAGCTACGTTGAACTATTCGACGTATGACAAGGAGTTGTATGCCCTGGTGAGAGCTCTTCAGACGTGGCAGCACTATCTATGGCCTCGTGAGTTCATCATTCACACCGACCATGAATCTTTGAAGCACCTCAAGGGGCAGAACAAACTGAACAAGCGCCATGCGAGATGGATGGAGTTTATTGAGACGTTTCCATACGTCATCAAATACAAGCAAGGTAAGGAGAATGTGGTAGCTGATGCCCTCTCTCGGAGGTATGCTCTAATTTCGACTTTAGATGCTAAATTACTTGGTTTTGAGCATATTAAAGGTTTATATGAGCATGATGATGATTTTGGTGAGATTTATAAAGCATGTGAACATTCTGCTAGTGGGGATTTCTTTAGGCATGATGATTTTTTGTTTAGGAAAAATAAACTGTGTGTGCCTAAATGCTCTCTACGTGAATTACTGTTGCTTGAATCTCATGGTGGGGGATTAATGGGACATTTTGGTATTGCTAAGACTTTGTCTGTTCTGCATGAGCATTTCTTTTGGCCTCATATGAAACGTGATGTTGAAAGAACTTGTGGTCGATGTATTACTTGTAAACAGGCTAAGTCTAGAGTTAGTGCCCATGGATTATACACACCTTTGCCTATTCCTGCATCACCTTGGATTGATATTTCTATGGATTTTGTGATGGGTTTACCTAGGACTAAGCGAGGTAGTGATTCTATTTTTGTGGTAGTTGATCGTTTCTCTAAAATGGCACATTTTATTCCATGTCATAAAACTGATGATGCATCTCATGTGGCTGGATTATTTTTTAGAGAGATTGTTAGATTGCATGGTATGCCTAGGACTATTGTGTCTGACAGGGATTCTAAGTTTCTTAGTTATTTTTGGAAGACATTGTGGTGTAAGCTAGGTACGAAATTATTATTCTCTACTACTTGTCATCCCCAGACTGATGGTCAAACTGAGGTAGTAAATAGGACTTTGTCTACTTTACTACGTGCTATTATTAAAAAGAACATTAAGTCTTGGGAAGAGTGTTTGCCTCATGTGGAGTTTGCATATAATCGTTGTGTTCATTCTGCTACTAAATTTTCGCCTTTTGAGATTGTGTATGGGTTTAATCCTTTGACGCCTTTGGATTTATCTCCATTACCTGTGCATGAGCATACTGACCTTGATGGCCAGAAAAGGGCTGATTTTGTGAAACAGATACACGAGACGGCGAGGATGAACATAGAGAGGCGAACCAAGCAATATGCCGAGCAAGCGAACAAGGGACGTCGCAAGGTAGTATTTGAGCCTGGAGATTGGGTGTGGTTGCATATGCGCAAGGAGAGGTTTCCATTGCAGCTCCGGTCGAAGTTGCTTCCTCGTGGCGATGGACCATTCCAAGTGTTGGAGCGTATCAACGACAACGCCTACAAATTGGATCTCCCAGGTGAGTATAATGTTAGTGCTACTTTCAATGTTACTGACTTGAGTTTGTTCGATGCAGGTGACGACTTGGATTTGAGGACAAATCCTTTTCAAGAGGAGGGGAATGATGCAGCCCCAGAGTCGTCCATGATACAAGACCAGGTGCATGTTCCAGCTGGACCAGTGACGCGCTCGAGAGCCAAGAAGTTCAAGGCAAGCTTGATGTCGATGATCCAAGAAGTATGGGCGCAAGAGCTATTGAAGAAACCCATCGGGGATGTGGAGAAGCCAAGCCTTATCAACCTGATTGCGTACGAGGAGGCCGAACCAACGGATGGTGAGGAGTTTCAAGCTGGAACCATGAAGAAGAAGCTGGAACGGAGGTCAGACGTGAGCCGAGTACGCGCCGCGGAGTTCAGCCACGAGAATGGCTTGGTGTCGGCCGACACCAAGGCCTGTCGGCCGACATCTTCAGAAACGGGATTGGCTAGACAGGGAATTAAGGCCGCGATCGAAGGATTCCCCGCGGGCGCAGGCTAAATGTCGGCCGACAGAGTGTCCTGTCGGACGACAAGGGGAATGTCGGCCGACATCCCATATTGTCGGCCGACACGGAATTTAGAAATCGGGATTTTGGGCAGCGTCGCGACTTTTTGACGATTTTTGGCGTTTTTGTACCTTTTCCTTTGCTTTTTAGGTCAGCCTATATAAAGGCTTATGAACCCTTTTGTTTAGAACACAACTTTGATATTAATTAATTTAATTCGTGAGATTATTCTCCCTTCTTTTCGTTCTCTTTCGATTGTGCCAAAAGAGTTCAACCCGACGAATCAACGAAGCATACATACTTCGTTCGTGTGTCATACATCGATTACCGAGTTGCTGCATCGATCTCGAGTTGGGGGTTAGGGTTCCGTCCTTAATTGATTTCTCGATTTCAGATTCAGAGGTTTGGGATCATCCGCCAGGTATCCAATTTATCGTTTCTTCTTCTTCCGCTCAATTCCATCAACGAGGTACGTATCACATCCTAAACTCTTCTTGCATAATTCTTAACTCTCTCTTTCCTTAAGTGAATTTATATTAACCAGTTAAAGAGTAATTAATGAAGGACAAAAAAGTAAAAAAAAAACTATAAATACTACAAATAAAAAACTATAAATCATAAAAACCAAAACGTCAATTAAAACAAATTGAATGGAATAATTAGCAAGAGTATATAGGGTCTATGAATATTGTATTCAAATGTCAGCCCAAACTATATGTAAACAATTGTTTTTACATTACCAAGAAAAGAAGAAAGCACTAAGGGCATGTGCATCGGTAATTTTTTTTGTGGGTTCAAAGTGAACTGAACTCCTACCAATGTATGAGTCAGTTCAATTCTCTACCCATATTACCCACTCCCTCTCAAATGAACCGAGTTCAATACTTTGAACTGGGTTTTTTTCTTTTTTTGTGGCAGCTTTTAAGGGATTTGGTTTGCCCATTGGCTAGTGCACGAAGTGCGTTTACGCAACTTTTTATTTTTTTATTTATTTGTTTTTTTATATATTTTTTTGTTTTATTTTATATTAAATTTGAGCTCAAAACACCATAACCAAAGAGCTCAACGAATTTGGGGAAAACCAGATGAAAACATGAAGCGGGAAAAAAATACTGGAAATGAAATTTTATTTCTCCAACTTGAAAAATAAAAGTGCTCATACAAGTATTTATAGTCTTAGCAACTTTGACTAAAAGTGCTAGAGGACCCAAAAGCAAATACAGAAAAGAAAAAAGACTGAAATGAAAAATGACAAACAACTCTTTTCCACTTCTATAAAAAAAGCGCGCATTCCTTTTCTCTTCCAAATATCAGCTCCAAAACTTCATCAACTTTCACACACCCCCTCAAGATATGGATCATGGATGCTTCCAAATGCCATCTTGACCAAAATCTTCTTCATCTCTGCAGCTCCAAGAGGCTTAGTCAAAATGTCTGCCAACTGAAGTGTGTTTCTGATGTAGAGTGGTTTTATGACACCTTCAACAAATTTTTCTCTTACTGTATGGCAGTCACTCTCAATATGCTTCGTCCTCTCATGAAACACTGGATTAGAAGTGATATAAATGACAGCTTGATTATCACAGTACAAAGGTATTGGCCTCCCTTGCTCAATCCCAAAGTCAGAAAGTAATCCTTTTGTCCAAATTGCTTCACATGTGGCTTGAGTCATGGCTCTGTAATATGATTCGGTAGATGATCTTGAAATTGTATGCTGTTTCTTTGACTTCCAAGAAACTAAAGCTGAACCCATGAACACACAAGAACCAGTGATTGACCTTCTGGAATCAGGGCATCCACCTCAATCAGCATTTGCAAACATACTCAACTAAGTGTATTGGCACATGGAAAGAATAAACCATGTCTCGGAGTCCTTTTCAAGTATCTGAGACCACTCTCTCTGCAACTTTCATAAGAAAATTAGTAGGATTGGATAGGAAGTGACTCAAAGTATGGACTGCATAAGTAATGTCCACTCTTGTAATGCACAAATACAAAAGTCTTCCAATTAGTCTCCTGTATGCAGTTATATCAGGTAAGAGAGTTCCATCAGTTGAACTGAGATGATGAATTGAGTCCATGGGAGTTTTTGCAGGTTTATGTTAGGATTTTCGCCTAACTTCGTAGCTGCAAGAGACGATAAACACGGAACGAGAAATAAAACGAAAGAATAAACGAGACAAGGAATTATAGTGGTTCACCCAAAATAGGCTACGTCCACTCGCCGCTGCAGATATTTCCACTAGAATACTCAATAGACGACTCCGGGGAGTTTACAAACGCACGCACACGTATCACAATAAACTCACGCTCTCGACTATTCTATGACTCTAGGATTTTTCACGATGGTATTCGGATACACAATACAATTGTTGGAGACTCCCTTTTATAGGCCTAAATACATGAGAAACCCTAACCCCAATTTAGGTAGGAGTCCACGCTGAAAAAGGACACAAATCCGCGAAACTTAGCGCACAAGCAAAAAATCCCGCTGGCAGGAATCTGAGGGGTAGCGACCGCTACCCCCGCGCTACCCCGAGCGCTAGCCGAGCGCTACTCGGTCGCCCATCGGGGCTGTTTCTCGTCTGCACAGGGCAGCGACCGCTGGCCCTCCCCCAGCGACCGCTAGTCGCCTTCAAGTCCGCGCGACTTCGTTTTTCGTCCTTGTTTCGACTCGCTTTCGACTCCACATCTCCCAACAATCTCCCACTTGGAGGCGAATCCCGATCACCTCCCACTGCTGCGGCATCCCCGGTCCTCACCAACATCGCCCAGTCGAAGTTTCCACCAACTTCGACGCATCACGACTTCTCAGGTTCTTCCAGGCCTTCATCAACATGCACTTCGAATTTTTCATAAACTTTCCTCCAGCAGAGACGCAAGAAAGCTTACCCGAACGCATCTCCTTGTTTTCCACGGACAAGGAACCGTGTGACAATAACGAGGTCGCCTCGTTTCTCATTGTCAGCTCCCACTTGCTCGATTTCCCAGCCAACATTGCCTCATCGTCTCGACCTTAAAGCTCGTGACTGGTCTTTAAGATCTCATCCGGTTGGTCTACTCTCACCGGAAAATCCTCCACGTCACTTCTCAGCTTTCCACTCTTCGACTCTCCCTTGAACACCGAGAATCGAACTTTGCTCTGCTCTTCGAGAACCGAACTCTGATCCATGCGAGAATTTCCCGAACTCTCCATCGCACGACCCAGACCGCAATGCTCAGGCGCATTGGTGTTGTCGGCCCCACCAATATCGTCACGACCTCCAACCGTAAAGTAAAGAGTGCCCGTCTTACGACCTCGAGCAATCACCATTGCACCCTTCGTCACTTTCCAAGACCCATCATCGAAGGTCACCCTATGGCCGTCTCTCGCAAGCTGACTGACCGAGATCATATTTCTCTTCAGCTTCGGCACATACCTCACCTTCGAAAGCTCCAACGTCTGTCTACGAGACGTCTTCAGTGTCACGTTTCCAACACCACCAACCTTCAAAGTTCGACCATCCCCGAGGCGAACTTTCCCACGTTTCCCAGCAACGAAACTCTTCATGCCATCACGTCTTGTTGTGGTATGAAACGACGCTCCCGAATCCAACACCCAGGAGTCTTCAGGATTCTCAGAAGATGTTAGCAAGACATCTCCTTCATCCTCGTCAGTCACCGCATTGGTTTGAGCCCTCACAGACTCCCTGCAATGCCGCTTGATATGTCCCTCCTTCTTGCAATTCCAACAGACCACTTTCTTGCCTCCGCTGCCATGATTAGTGTTGCTCCCTCGACCTCGTCCTCGGCTCTCAGCACTCAGGGCAGAACCAGACGACGGTGTCTCCAGAAAATCCTTCTTTCGCAATTCCTCGGCCAGAACGCTATCTCTGACATCAGAAAATTTGAGATTTTCCTTCCCCATGGAGTTACTAATCGCAGCCCTCATGGGCTCCCAGCTGTCCGGCAAAGACGCCAACAAGATCAGTGCACACACCTCGTCGTCGAACGCAATTCCGACCGCCTTCAGCTTGTTAAGGTTTGAACTCATCTCATGGATATGAGCCGCAGCATCGAATCCGTCTTTCATCCTCAAGTTGAATAGGCTCTTCATCAGGTGTATATTGTTGTTGGCAGTGGGCTTCTCATACTTGTTGGCAAGGGCCTTCATCAAGCCTTGAGTGGTCTTCTCATCGGCCACATCATCCGCCACCCTCATCGACAGAGATAATCGGATTATCCCCACAACCTGTCTGTCGAGCTCAAGCCATTTATTATCTTCCATCTTCTCCGGCTTCGGACCCAATGGTTGATACAGCTTCCTCCCGTACATGTAATCCTCGATCTGCATCTTCCAGTGCCTGTAGTTCTTCCCATCAAATTTCGTCACATAGAAATTTGCAAGATCTCTCATCGTCTCTTCAATCGCCTCCCTTGAAGCTCTGATACCAGTTGTTAGGATTTTCGCCTAACTTCGTAGCTGCAAGAGACGATAAACACGGAACGAGAAATAAAACGAAAGAATAAACGAGACAAGGAATTATAGTGGTTCACCCAAAATAGGCTACGTCCACTCGCCACTGCAGATCTTTCCACTAGAATACTCAATAGACGACTCCGGGGAGTTTACAAACGCACGCACACGTATCACAATAAACTCACGCTCTCGACTATTCTATGACTCTAGGATTTTTCACGATGGTATTCGGATACACAATACAATTGTTGGAGACTCCCTTTTATAGGCCTAAATACATGAGAAACCCTAATCCCAATTTAGGTAGGAGTCCACGCTGAAAAAGGACACAAATCCGCGAAACTTAGCGCACAAGCAAAAAATCCCGCTGGCAGGAATCTGAGGGGTAGCGACCGCTACCCCCGCGCTACCCCGAGCGCTAGCCGAGCGCTACTCGGTCGCCCATCGGGGCTGTTTCTCGTCTGCACAGGGCAGCGACCGCTGGCCCTCCCCCAGCGACCGCTAGTCGCCTTCAAGTCCGCGCGACTTCGTTTTTTGTCCTTGTTTCGACTCGCTTTCGACTCCACATCTCCCAACAGTTTACATCCCAAAAACCCAATGTCAGTCAATAGGTCCAAAACATATTTCCTTTGGTAAAGAAAAATCCCAGTCTCATTTCTAGCAATTTCCAATCCCATAAAATATTTAGAAGCTCCAAGGTCTTTGTACTTCAACTGTGTGCCCAGAAAGTGTTTAAAATCTTCAATGAGAGTATCAAAATTCCCAGCAATCAAGATGTCATCAACATATACAACCAATCCCAGAAATATGTCACTAGAATGTTTATAGAAAAAGGAATGATCATGAGATGACTGTATCAATCCAAAGTGAGATAGAGCCTTAGAAAAAGTGATGTACCACTGTCTGGAAGCTTTCTTGAGACCTTATAAAGATTTTAAGAGTCTGCAAACAGAGCCAACTGGATAAGGCACCCCCTGATTGAGCAATCCAGGAGGCAAGGACATGTGAATCTCTTCATCAAGTGAGCCACATAGAAAAGCATTGTTGATGTCAAGGTGACCAAGGGACCAATGTTTGATTGCAGAGATAGCAAGAAGCATTTTAACTGTGGCAAGCTTAGCAACAGGAGAGAAGGTATCCAAAAAACCAAACCTGCCAGCTGAGTATAGCCTTTAGCTACCAATCTGGCTTTGTACTTCTCAACAGATCCATCAGCTAGGAACTTCACCCTATACACCCATTTGCAGCCAATAACTTGTTTACCAGAAGGTAGAGAAGTAATGATCCAAGTGTTATTGTTTTCAAGAGCCTGCAATTCTGTATTCATGGCATCACACCATTCAGGAGATTGGATGGCTTGAGTGTATGAAGAGGGTTCAGGTACTGAAGTAATGGAGGATATGAAATGAGAATAGGAAGAACTGAGCTGTGAGTGGGAAAGAAAGTTGGAAATAGGATGAAGGCAAGTGCTGGGAACAGAATTGCAAACATAGTCATTGAGGTGAAGTGGTTTTTTAATGACTCTACCAAGAGAAGTACTGGTTGGGACAGGAGTGTAGTAACTTTTGTGTATAGGGGTTAGTGTGTATCCATTAGAGGAAGATGGAAGAAATGAAAAATCTAATAAATCGAGCCTCGTGTTCAACACGATTTCCTTAAAATAAATTCGTCCTCTACGGGTACGATTGTTTCCCAGGATACAACGATTACAAAGCAAAACATTTGCTTTCGGCGAACCGAGATGTTGCCTGAATAATATCACCGGAGGGTCAAAGAAACGGGGTAAACAAAAGAAATAAGAGAGCGATTGCTCGGAATACGTCTGTATATTTCTCAAACAATTTCATTCTTTCTCGCTTCTCTTCGAGTATTCTCGACGTTTCTCGTCGTGTTTTCTATGCAAAATCGATTGCACTTATATAGAGATGGTTGGAGTCGAAGGTTCGCTGAATCTAGACCGTTTGACCACAAAACATAACGTCTAAGCATTCAAGTCACCAATAAGTATGAATTAATACTATTAATTCAATTTAAAATTCAATTTGTAACTTATTATAATAACAATATTAATCTCATATTATTATTATATTATTTTGTCAATAATTGACAAATATTACTTAGGAAAATAAAATAATAATAAAATGTGCATCATAGGGTACTCCCCTTTATATTTACTACACTTGCACATTTTTCTTTGAATTATTTTATTTCATTCGGAATACCCTTTCAATTCATAATATTAGTTACATCTTTAAAAATTAATTTAATTTTTCATTCATAATACTCAAAATTTGAGCGTATGAGATATCAATTCGAAGCTCTCTACGAGACGCTCATTTTCCAACAGTCCCCCCCATGAATAAAAATTATACAGACACCAAAAGAATTTTGGTGAAATAACTCGTATGACAATGTATGACACAATTAATTGTGATTCTCAATTTGCAATTGGAAGAACACAATGTATGACAACTACTCTCAACTGAATTTATCTCAATAGACTATGTAAGATCTAACGATAATATCGCAGTTCATTAACCTAAGAAATGGTTAAATCGAGAGTTAGTAATGTCGTCATCTAAAAGATTAAACTTAAAGCCTTAATGAAAGAGAGTTGAGACGAATGAAAACCTTACCTATATGACTGGAGATCCCAAGAACTAGGTTCAAGAGGACAACCTAATTGTTTAAACTCCGTTATCACTGTTATGTGGGGGAATTTAATTTCCATGAAAGTCCATTGCCTAAGAGATGTTACAGTGATATGTTGTGAGGATTAGCATATGGCTATTAATGATTCAAATGAAATCACCTATGTAAGAGGGAAGTGGGGCCGCTTCGAAGAGAATATAGTAAGGCATATTCTTAAAACCTCTTACAAAACCAGGCAGATGTTCAGGGCCAAAATGAACATAACTATGAGAACTGAGAGTTGTTAGAAAGAACGTGAGTGGAGTATACCATTGTTTACACAAATGGTGAATAGTTCAAAGACATCATGTCTACTATTTAACTAGTAAAATAAGTATGCTTTCACAAGGAAAGGTTCAAAGGGTAACACCTACCTATTCTATGCACGTTTCTAACGTTGAGTTATATCACCAAACTTCTTTATGGTGTTTGTATAATTTTCATTCATGTGGGAGATTGTTGGAAAATGAGTGTCTCGTATGAGAGCTCTGATTGGATATCTCATACGCTCAATTTCGAGTAGTATGAATGAAAAATTAATTTTTAAATATTTAACTAATTGGAAGAGAATTCCAAAGGGTAAAATATATATATATATATATATATATATATATATATATATATATATTATATATATATAGAACGCCTTTCTCATACGGACCAATGCGTACGCATTCAACACCTGAAAATTATTATATTAATTTTTATATATTAAATTAATTTATTTCCTTTCTTCTTTCTCCTATTAAATTTATACATTATTATATTATTTTTTAAATATAAATTGATTTATTTCTTTTTACTTCTATTAAATTTAAAGATTATTATATTAATTTTTATATATTAAATTAATTTATTTCTTTTTTTTCTCCTATTATATTTGTTGGACCTACGTTTCTATATATTTGAATTAATTTATACAATTTTTTTTATCTTTTCCACAAGAACATTAAATCCTAAATTCATTTAAATTGAACTAAAATCCAAAATTTTAACATTCATACCAAATTGAAAGTAATTTTTTTTTAATATTTGATTTCAATTTTTCATGATTTTTTTAATATGAATATTTTTATAACAAAAATCTCACAACAAGAATCAAAATTTGTATGCAACACTTTTTTTTTTACAAGAAAAATATTTAATATTTATTTGTACGTAGATAGCCAATTTTTTTTTGATATTTAGATATGAATTAATTAACAAAAATTAATTTTAAAAATTAATTTATTACATAGATGTTAAAATTTATTATATATTAATTAATTTATTGGTAGGAGAGAGAAAATAAAAGGAATATCAATTTAATATAAATGAAATATATTTAAGATAATATATGAAAATTAATATACAATAATATTTTTTAGTTTTTTTAATGTGTACTATTTAATATATATAAAATATATTTAAGATAATATATAAAAATTAATATAATAATTTTCAGTTGTTGAATGCGTACGCATTGATCCGTATGAGAAATATATATATATATATATATATATATATATATATATATATATATATATATATATATATATATATATATATATATATATATATATATATATATGTGTGTGTGTGTGTGTGCGCGCGCGCAAAGTGTAGTCATAAATATATGGGAGTACCCTTTGATTGGATACACACATTTGCTATTTTTTTATGTGATATTTGTCAATTATTGACAAAATAATAATAATATAATAATAATGTGATATTATTATTTAAGTTACATAATTGGATTTTAATTTGTGAATAATGGTCTTTTAAGTGACCATTAGTATGGTTTTAAATGACGAGAAGTTACACTTGGTGGTTTGACCGTGCACGTTCAACGAACCTTCGACTCCAACATTATCTATATAAGTGCAATCGTTTTTGCATAGATAGACACGACGAAAAAATGTCGAGAATACCGAAAACGAATCAAGTTTATACAGACACATTCCAGCACATTTTGCTTCTTTTCTTTTGCTTAGATTTCCTTGGCCCTCTGGTGAATATATCGGGCAACATCTCGGTTCGACGTGCAACGTAGTTGCGTGAAAACGTTGTATCCTGGGAAACAAACGATCAGTAGAGGTCGAATTTTGATTTAAGAAGATCGTGTTGAACACGAGCCTCGTTTTCGTTTCTTTTCATGTCATCTCCATAATCCGATCCCTACAGTCCGAAATATTTCACCGGAGGGCCAAGGAAAGCTAAGCAAAAGAAAAGAAGCAAAATGTGTTGGAATGTGTCTGTATAAACTTGATTCTTTTTCGGTATTCTCGACGTTTTTTCTTCGTGTCTATCTATGCAAAAACGATTTCACTTATATAGATAATGTTGGAGTTGAAGGTTCGTTGAACGTGGACGGTCAAACCACCAAGTGTAACGTCCCGTCATTTAAAACCATACTAATGGTCACTTAGAAGACCATTATTCACAAATTAAAATCCAATTATGTAACTTAAATAATAATATCACATTATTATTATATTATTATTATTTTGTCAATAATTGACAAATATCACATAAAAAAATATATAGCAAAATGTGTGTATCCAATCAAAGGGTAGGTACTCCCCTATATTTATCGACTACACTTTGCATATATATATATATATATATATATATATATATATATATATATTTTCTACCCTTTGGAATTATCTTCCAATTAGTTACATATTTGAAAATTAATTTTTCATTCATACTACTCGAAATTGAGCGTATGAGATATCCAATCAGAGCTCTCATACGAGACACTCATTTTCCAACAAGGAGGTGTAGTAAGAGGTTGTATGGTAGTAGAAGGTGTAGAAGTATCAGGATAAACTGGTGGAGAGGTGTTTGAGGGAACAAAGTGTGGATCAAATGAAGAAGTGTCAGGAAAACAATTTTGGGAAGGCAAATGGGAAAAAGGAAAAATGGTTTCATGAAATATAACATCTCTGGATATGAAAACAGTATTAGAGGAAAGATCAAGGAGCTTATAACCTTTATATCCAGGAGGATATCCAATGAAAATGCATTTTGAGGCTCTGGGAGAGAATTTATCCCTATTTCTGTCCAAAGTAGAGGCAAAACAAAGGCAACCAAAAACTCTAAGATGAGTATAGGTTGCTCGTTTGTGAAAAAGAACAGAAAAAGGGGTTTATTTATTTGGAAGAACATAAGATGGTGTTCTTTTAATGAGATAAGAGGCAGTAAGAATGCAGTCACCCCAATATTCCGTGGGAAGATGAGACTGAAACATCAGACTCCTAGCAACATTCAACAAATGTTGATGTTTTCTTTCCACTTTTGCATTCTGTTGAGGGGTTCCCACACATGACTTTTGAACAAGGGTACCAGTTTGTGCAAATAAGGAAGTGAGGTTGAATTCTAGAGCATTATCACTTCTAATACACTTAATGTGTTTACCAAATTGTGTATGGACAGTGGTGAAAAACTGAGTGAGAACAGAGCTCACATCAGATTTATATTTCATAAGGAAGGTCCAAACAAACCTGCTATGGTCATCTACTATGGTTAAGAAGTAAGAAAAACCATCAATAGTTTGGGTATTGAAAGGACCCCATGATGGAGTAGTATACTTAATGTCTAGATTTGAGTATTCTGAACTCTGTATGCACTTTCATTTACCTATTAATAATGAACATTCATTTGCTTTTAATTATTGTTAATTAAATATATGCAAATCATAGTCCTGGATTTTATACGTTGTAGTTAGTATGGTGTGTCGGGCCCACACAGAAGATCATACTATCGGTTACTCGTATTTAATCGAACAGTTGCTCACGACCTAGATGGACACGGACCAATCCATCGGTATAGTCGTTGTGTGAGAGAGAAGATAATTTATCTTGATTATCTTATCACACTTGTACACTCGGTGTATTGAGCGGATCGCTTGAGACTTATCAATTAGGATTGCTCTGTGATAATTGATTTAAGTCTCGGAGTATTTTATTCTTAATCCCTGAAACAATTGCGGGTGTGTATATTTAATATGAGTGACTTTGATTTTCCAAAGAAATTAACCGATTTAATTATTGGGTTAATTAGCGGTTGAGTTGGGTCACTATATTTTATATATGGCATGCCGTGAATTCTTGAAGGGACAGTGTATCCCGGAAGGGTTGATAATATCCCCGAGATGAGCTCATAAGGATTTATTATGTAAACCTCGCGAGTGGATTTGTTCCGCATAATAAATAAGGTTGAGTGGTACTATTCTCGGATATAAGAGATGAATAAATTTATTAAGCAATAAATAAATTTTATTCATGGATATTTAAATCTTAAATACACGGAATAAATAATACTAAGTTGGAGAAATATTATTTGATATAATATAGATAAATATTGGGAGTGCAATTTTATTTATATAGTGGAAAATAAATAAAATTAATATTGATAAGAATTAATGGATTTGGGTTTGGACCCAATTTAATTTTCAATATTAGAAGCCCAATATTTAATCTCATTTTGATCCCCTACGTAGCCTATAAAAGCACTACATGGTCTTCACAATTCATTAACCTAAGATACGCCAATCATAAAGTCTTGAAGAGTGAAGAGGATCCATAGGAGTTCGATAGATCGTCGCCCACCCGACGTTCGAACGGAGTGCAAGGAATACGCGGGAAGATCACGAGGTCATCTTGATTTCGTTTCTCCGAACAACGAATCAAAGGTACAATATCTAAACTAACTTGATAATTGTTTGATTTGATTTATCGAGAATACCGTAGAACAAAGATCCGAGGATCGAACCCCGGGACGAGGGTCGAGCCGGGCGGTGGTGGTTGGACCACCGGACCGCCGGCGGCTCGTAGATCCCTCATGGGGATCGAACGCGCGAACCCTCGGCTGGACGCCGAGGATCGATCGAGCCCTAAGGGGCTGATCGCTAGGGCTACAGGGCGTGACCCGTAGCAGCTCGTAGCGAGCTGCGGGTTTCCCCGCAGCGGCTCGCTAGACGCGAGCCCTAGCCGCGTAGCAGCGGATCAACGGATCCGCTGCGGGGTTGCTCGTAGCAACCCAGCGATCGCCCGCAGCGATCGCGAGTCCTCTCGCGGGGACTCGGCTGGGCGTTCGCGCGCCTCGTGCGCGCGACGCGTTCGGTCGGGTCCCGGTTCGCGTGGGCTCGTGGTTTCTCCGGCGATTGAGGTTTTCGATTGTATGAACCCCAGCTCGCGGGGGTTCGGGTGGGGGCGGATTGCGTGCCTTCGGGCGCGTGGTCTCCAAAGCCCGGACTCCGGCGGATGAGTCGGTGTTCGTGTGATCTCCGGCGAAGGGTTCGTTCGGGTTATCGGTTCCGCAAATTTTGATAACCCGGGATATCGAATTCCAACAACTGGTATCAGAGCGTGGTTTACGTTCGCGGTATTTTCGATAAATATTGTTCTACCTTGCAGGGTTCCGACTATTATGGCTTGATTTATTACTCGTTTAATTTATTTTGTCATGATTGTTGGTTTTATTAAACTCTCGGACATGTCGAGATTCGTTTTTGGTGGTGAATGCTTGTAATAGTAAAAATTCGGGGGTTGACCGAATTTAGGATTTATTATTATGTTCATTGTTTTTCCGGAAAATGTATAGGGTTGATTTCGTGTATAGAATCGATACCGGAATTGTAATTTAGATTTTTGTAAATTTATTTTGCGATTGGATCAACGAATCGAAGACCGCCGGAGAAGACGAGACGACGAGAAGGGATTAGGGCTTGGATCGATCAATCCCCATGATCGATCCATGAGGATCGATCGATCGCATGGGAGGGCGCCGAACTCGCGCCTCCTGGCGGCGATGTCACCGGCGGTGGTGGCTCGTCGGCTGGGTGGTGGCGGCGGTGGTCCTCGGCCGGCGGTTGGCGGTCCGGGCGGGGGTGGCGTGGGTCTCCCAATCCATGCTACTCCTACCGGAAATATACTTTCCTATTTTAATTCGGTTTTTCCTATTTTGATTATTTCTTTATGGAATATTCAAGAAATAGAAAAAGAATTAATCTAGTACTAAATTTATTTTTCCTATTTGATTATTCCTACTCATGGGAATATTCATGGATTAGGAATAAAATAAATTTGGAAAGTATAAAAGTCCTAAATTATTTTATTTCTTTATTTCATTATGGATATCATCTAGAATATTCCAAGAGTATCTTGGATAGATTATTCTAGAGATTTAATGGAGTGGAAAAAGAAAATAAAATAAATAAAAATATTAATGATATTTAATTTTATTTTTGATATATTCAATTGACTTAATTTTCGAATTAAGTAACTTTTGGATTAATTGAAAATAAATAGATTTAAATATTGGATATTAATATTCTCGTCACATGAAGCATTCAAGAAACGAAGACTGAAGACTAGAAGATGCGTACGGAGATGTGATAAAGCCATAATAGTCGGAAAATAATATTCTAATATTATTTTGATTATGTGGTAATACTATGTGCTTTATTACATGTATGCATGCTATATGTGTTTATTTTATGCACTAGATAGCGTATCCCTTTATTGTAAAAAGCTAAGTGGGAGAGGGTATGGAAACATACCCATGGTCTCCATTGCTGCTCTCTTGGTGACTTTTATAGACTTTTGAAGTTTATATAGATAAGTCATTGGAGGAGAGTTCTTGTAATTCCTCTTGCAAGAAACATTGATTAAGTTTATCAAACAATGCCTAATTTGTCTTTCCAAAACTGATTTCAAGTCGACTCATTCTCACCCCGGGGAGTGGAATGGAGCCAGAGCCACTTGGTCATGTAGAGGACACAAATTAGAGACCTTCATACCATTCTTTGATAGATGGATCGATTGTCTGCTCGGCTCCCTCATTTATGAGAGATAGGGTCGTTCGCATGGTGAATCACTGGTTAGAAACTTCGAGTTTCACTTATGATTCTCCACGTCTTGATTTACGAGATTAAATGGATCTAGTAATTGGATTTCAATTATATAAATCTTTTTGGTATAGTAAACGTCCACACGAACGTGGCTTGCTGTACTGAATGGGATTTTAGAATAATTGATGTAGACAGTTATAGGGAATTGTGAAGAGTTGCGAGTTGTCGTAAACGTCCACACGAACGTGGCTTGCGGTGACATAACAGTTCTAAACGATTCACCTTAGTACTGAGTAATGGTTTACACTTAGATACGCGTTATAGTATTCCTCCCAACGAGGTTACGCTATAAGTGATGTATGACCGAAGCAAAATCTAATTGCTAAATCATTTGGGTGGGTAAACGTCCACACGAACGTGGCTTGCCTTACCTGATGGGATTTTAGATGTGATTAGTGATTTAATGATATTATTTGAGGGAGATAATATCGGAATTAAATTGTTTGTTTGTTTTATGTGCTTATAGGTTAAGAATGACTGTGACCCCACTTTGTGATATACTTAAGGATGAAAACTCACCGGTTCCATATGGTGATGATTGGGAACGAAATCTGGACATTGTTCAGACTGTTGAGCTTTCCGAATCCACTGTTGTCCCAACTGATGAGGACATTCGAAATGACCTCAGAATGATGTTGAGACATAGCGTGGAAGCCGGACAAGAGGTGATTAACATACTCACAGAATTCTCTCTCAATGAGTCCCTTAAAAAGGATTCAACGAGAGCGGATTTTGTGCGTAAGTTAAGAGAATCACAAGCTCTTGTGGCAAGGCTAGAGGAAAAGCGAGCAAAGAAACCCAGTGGTTTAAAGCCACGGATTGGGAAAGGCAAGCCTTTGGGCAAGTGCTTTCGATGCAAGCAGTTTGGGCACTGGAGGTCTGATTGTCCTCTCATCAAAGGTACGAAATTTTCCTTAGTCACTGAAACATTGTCAGCGGTGATATCTACCAGCACCTGGTGTGTAGATACGGGCGCCACTGACCATGTCTGCAATTCATTGCAGGGGTTCCAGGAAACCCGGAGACTTAGAGAGGGAGAGATCGTAGTCTACATGGGCAATGCCGCGAAGGTGGCGGCTGTTGCAGTGGGAGACGTTCACTTACGCTTTAGTAGTGATAGGGTTTTAGTTTTACAAAATTGTCTTTATGTACCGAATTTTAGAAAGAATTTGATTTCAGTTTCTAAGCTAATTCTGAATGGATATTCTGTTTCTTTTGATCACTCTGTGGTCATAAAAAGAAATAGTGAGATTGTCTGTTCTGGTACATTGGTAGACGATTTGTATATTCTAAATCCTGAGTCTAACACGGTGCAACTAACCGAGAGTAATAACACATCTACGAACACCAATAAGAGAAAGGAACCTTCTAAAATGAATCAATTATACTTGTGGCATCTAAGGCTAGGTCATATCAATTCGAATAGAATTCAAAGGTTGAAAGCTGATGGTCTCATTAGCGGCATAGAAGGAGAGGACCTTCCAACCTGCGAATCCTGTTTGGAGGGTAAAATGACCAAGCGTTCTTTTTCTGGTAAAGGACATAGAGCTGGACAAGTATTGGATTTGATTCACTCTGATGTATGCGGACCTATGTCTACTCAGGCAAGGGGAGGGTACGAGTACTTCATCACTTTCACTGATGATTACTCAAGGTATGGATTTGTATACTTGATGCGCCGCAAGAGCGAATCCTTTGACAAGTTCAAGGAATTCAAGGCTTTTGTGGAGAACCTTCAAAGTAAATCCATTAAATGCCTGCGATCTGATCGCGGAGGCGAGTACCTGTCTGGAGAATTCAAGGCATACTTAGTAGAGAATGGGATTGATTCCCAGATGACATCACCATATACTCCCCAGCAGAATGGTGTGTCGGAAAGAAGGAATAGGACTCTTATGGAAATGGTACGTTCTATGATGAGTTACTCGGACTTACCTACTATGTTCTGGGGACATGCCTTGGAAACAGCGGCGTACATTCTCAACATGGTTCCAACAAAAACGGTACCCACAACACCCATGGAAAGGTGGAGCGGGCGCAAGCCTAGCCTCAGACACCTTCGGATCTGGGGATGTCCAGCACATGTGTTGCGACAAGGGGCCGATAAGTTAGAACCTAGATCAGAATTACGGTTGTTTGTAGGATACCCGAAAGGAACTAAAGGTGGCATGTTCTATAGTCCTACGGACCAGAAGATCGTTATAAGTACTAACGCTCGGTTCGACTTCTCGACCCTCGTTCGTCCGGCTTCCGATATTCTCTCGATCCACCAAGTAGCAGTAACATTACAAAGGTAAAACATACTACTTCCGGCATCGATCCTATACAGGTTGATCGATCCTATACATCCGGATAAAACGAAAAACGTAATAAAACCTAAACGACTCAACCCGTCGTTTTAACTATTACAAACATACAGCACAATCACATGGCCATAATAATCGGGTTCGAACCTGCAAAACAAATCTCGCAAAAATACAACGAACGACAAAACCGGCTCTGATACCAATTGTTGGAAATCGACTACCCGGGATGCGTTCGTTCGATCACTCGAACATCCGAACGCTCCCAGTCGACCTCCAGGTCCGTTACTCCGTTCACGTAACACCCCGTGTCCCGATTCACGCCCAGCCATTGCCCCGAAGGACAACCGCGCGAACCGGAGCTGATCTACCTCAGGCAGCAGCCGCTGCCCGAAAATCAACGAAACGGCGGTCGCCGTTTCTAAAACGGCGGTCGCCGTTTGTCACGCGAACAGCAGCGCGACATGCTGTTCCGGGCTCGTTTCCGGGTCGTTTTTCCTCTTCCGACTATCGATCCGGAGGTCCTAGAACCCCCAGTAATCGAGGAGTACGATCCACGAGATCCGGAACCCGATCTTACATCCGATGTATTTTCAACGAGAAAGAAATCGAATAATAGCGGAAATAGGGTTTCGATTTCTTATACCTTTGATGCGTGATTCGGAGAAGCCGAATAGGCGAACACCCTGAGATCTTCTAGTGTGTATCCTAGCCCTCGACGCCGGACGTTGTGTGGGCAACGATCCACCGGAGTCTTTTCTTCTTCTTCTCTCTCAAACCCACGGTGAGATTTTTATTCTGTCTCCAGAAATATATGTTGGAGTTGTGTACTTAATATCTAGATTTAAGTGACGGAAACTCACGATCCATTGCCACTAATCTATTTAATTAAATAAACAATTATTTGCGTTTAATTATTTATAATTAAATATATGCAAATTATAGTCATGGATTTTATACGTTGTAGTTAGTATGGTGTTGCATGGGCGCACAGAAGATCATACTATCGGTTACTCGTATTTAATCGAACAGTTGCTCACGACCTAGATGGACACGGACCAATCCATCGGTATAGTCGTTGTGTGAGAGAGAAAATAATCTATCTTGATTATTTTATCACACTTGTACACTTGGTGTATTGAGCGGATCGTTGAGATTCATCGATTAGGATTGCCGGCGATAATCGATTCGAGTCTCAGTGTATTTTATTCTTAATCCCCGATATTATTGCGGGTGTGTATATTTAATATAAGTGACTTTGATTTACCAAAGGAATTAACCGATTTAATTATTGGGTTAATTACCGGTTAAGTTGGGTCACTATATTTTATATATGGCATGCCGTGAATACTTGACGGGAAAGTGTATCCCGGAAGGGTTGATAATATCCCCGAGATGAGTTCATAAGGAATTATTATGTAAACCCTGCAGGTGGATTCATTTCCGCATAATAATTAAGGTTGAATGGTACTAGTCTCGGATATAAGAGATGAATAAATTAATTAGCAATAAATTAATTTTATTCATGGATATTTATATCTTAAATACACGGAATAAATAATACTACCGGAGAAATATTATTTGATATAATATGGTTTAATATTGGGAGTGCAATTAATTTTATATAGTGGAAAATAGAATTAATTAATATTGATAAGGATTAATGGACTTGAGCATTGGGTTCAATTTAATCTTCAATATTGGAAGCCCAATATTCCACCTCCTTAAGATCCCCTACGTAGCCTATAAAAGCACTACATGGTCTTTTCTATTCTCATAACTTGAAGATCACAATTCTAGAGAGAGAAAGTAGAGAGGAGGATCCATGGAGTTCGGTAGATCGTCGCCCACACGACGTCCGGGCTAGTGCAAGGAATACGTGGGAAGATCTCAAGGTCATCATAAGATCTCGTTTCTCCGCACAACGAATCGAAAGGTGAATTAAATATTTCCGCTATTTAATTCTTATTGAAATCAATTATCGAAAAACAAGATCCAAAGATCGAACCCGGATTAGACGAACGATCACGCGGTGGTGGCGAAGCCACCGGACCGCGTGGGATCGCCCGGCTAGGGTTTGAGGCGCGCGGAGGAAGAAACCCTCGGCTGGGCCGAGGGCTTGCGATCGATCCAAGGATCGATCGCTGGGGGCGCGGGCTGGTGCCGCACCCCACCCGCCGTGAAGGCGGGGCTCCTCCAGGCGGCGGCGAGTCGCCGGACTCGCCGCGGGGGGCTGCTGGGCAGCCCCATCGATCGCGAAGATCGAACGCGATCCTCGATCGCATGAACCCCGTCTCGCGGGGGTTCGGCTGGGGGCGGGCCGCGTGCCTTCGGGTGCGTGGTCTCCAAAGGTCGGACTCCGGCGGATGAGTCGGTGTTCGTGTGATCTCCGGCGAAGGGTTCGTTCGGGTTATTGGTTTCCGCAAATTTAAATAACCCGGGATATCGAATTCCAACAATTGGTATCAGAGCGTACGGTTACGTTTTTTCGTTAATTGTTTCGATAATCGATTCTCGATGTATATGGCCATAGATTAATTTAAATTGTTAAATTATTGTGCTATATTGTTCTACGTACTTGATTTTCTCTCTTGTATGAATTGTGTTTGTCGGAAAAAATAATTATTAAACAACGAGAGTTTTTCGGAATAATCGAATCGAACGCGGCATACCTAGACTCGAAGGGACTGTGCGGGCTGCTGGGCGTGACCTAGACGTGGCTGGGCATGCCGGCGTGTGCCACCAGTGGTGGTGGTTCGCCGGCAACCGGCGGCTGCGTTCGGTGGTTGCGTTGGCGGCGTCGCGGACGGCTTCTTGATCGGGCGGGCTGCGGGAACGTGGCTGGGAGGAACCGCTTCGTGCGGGCTGCTGGACTTGGTGATCGCCATCACGGGATGGCTCGCCGGAAGTCGGGGCAGTCGGCGGCACGGCTACGAGCGCGCAGGCATCGGGGTCGTTGTTCGTCTTCGCGGGTTGCGTTGACGAGCACGGCTGGACACGAGGGTTTGCGTGGGCTGTGACGAGGTTGATGGCGTATGTCGTCGGAGGAGACGCCATGCCGGAAATCAACCGGACTCGTACACAGACGCCGGAGAAGACGATCGAATTTTTTTTCGTTCGCGCTGTTGCTTTTGCATGTGCGTAAAGGATGGCCTCGCTGAATGAGTTTCATTCATTGTTCATGCATGATGCATGATGAGGTGCGCATGTGCATGCTATTACATGCATGGGACCATTTTGGTCTACTTGGTTCGATTTGGGTTTTGGGTCGACCGGAATCTCGGTTTCGGTTCGTCCCGGTAAATCCGATCTTTCTGGAAATAATTTAATCTTTCTAATTTTATTTAATTTAATTTTGGAATTAATTCAAATTCTATTTGGATTAGATTTCTTAATTATGGAATTAAATAATGGAATTAGATGGAGAGTTAAATTAGGAAAGAAAATCCTAGTTTCTCTAGATATCATATACCTGCTTGGATTAGAAGTCTTAAGAAGAATCAAAATTCGATTTTGATTAGGATTCTTGAGATCTAATTTAAATAGGATTGAGAAATTATTAAAATATTGATTTTATTTAATTTAAGTATTTTATTTAAAATCATTAGATTAATTCAAAATTTATTTTGGATTGGATAATCTTGGATTTTATTTAGAATAGAATTAAATATGGAAATCAGTGGATTTTAATAATATTGATTTTATTTAATTTAAGTATTTTATTTAAAATCATTAGATTAATTCAAAATTTATTTTGGATTGGATAATCTTGGATTTTATTTAGAATAGAATTAAATATAGAAATCAATGGATTTTAATAATATTGATTTTATTTAATTTAAGTATTTTATTTAAAATCATTAGATTAATTCAAAATTTATTTTGGATTGGATAATCTTGGATTTTATTTAGAATAGAATTAAATATGGAAATCAGTGGATTTTAATAATATTGATTTTATTTAATTTAAGTATTTTATTTAAAATCATTAGATTAATTCAAAATTTTATTTTGGATTGGAAAATCTTGGATTTTATTTAAAATAGAATTAAATATGGAAATCAATGGAATTGATTTTATTTAATTGGAGTAAAATTAAATATGAGAATCAAAGAATTTTTCCGTCGCTCGGCAAAGTATTCAAGACGTAGAATGAAGACTCAAGGCAAGCATGCTGGAATTCATCAAGGTACGAATAGTCGAGAAATAATTTTGCTTGAGTAATTATTTGATTATTTGTGAACGTACTTGCATGAAATGCATGTTTGTTATTATGCTTATGTGTATTTAATTATGCATTAGATAGTGTATCCCTTTATTGTAAAAAGCTAAGTGGGAGAGGGTATGGAAACATATCCATGGTCTCCATTGCTGTTCTCTTGGTGACTTTTATGAACTTTCGAAGTTCATATAGATAAGCCATTGGAGGAGAATTCTTGTAATTCCTCTTACGAGAAACATTGATTAAGTTTATCAAACAATGCCTAATTTGTCTTTCCAAAACTGATTTCAAGTCGACTCATTCTCACCCCGGGGAGTGGAATGGAGCCAAAGCCACTTGGTCATGTCGAGGACACAAATTAGAGACTTTCGTGTCATTTGATGACTAGATCGATTGTCTGCTCGGCTCCCTCATTTGATGAGAGATAGGGTCGTTCGCATGGTGAATCACTGGTTAGAAACTTCGAGTTTCACTTATGATTCTCCGCGTCTTGATTTACAAGATTGAATGGATCAAGTAATTGGGAGTCAATTATAAAAGTCTCTTGGTGTAGTAAACGTCCACACCACGTGGCTTGCTATGCTGACGGATTTTGGATTAATTGATGTAGACAGTTGTAAGAAATTGTGAAGAGTTGTGAAGTTGTCGTAAACGTCCACACCACGTGGCTTGCGGTGATGTAGCAATTCCAAACGATTTACTTTGGTAATGAGTAATGGTTTACACTTAGATACGCATTATAGTATTCCTCCCCACGAGGTTCCGCTATAAGTGATGTATGACCGAAGCAAATCTAATTACTAAATCATTTGGATTGGTAAACGTCCACACCACGTGGCTTGCCATATCTGATGGGATTTTAGATGTGATTAGTGGTTTAATGATATTATTTAAGGGAGATAATATCGGAGATTAAATCGATTGTTTGTTGTTATATGTGCTCATAGATTAGGAAATGGCTTTGAACCCACTTTATGTGATACGTAAGGATTTTAAACTCATTGGTCCCTAAATGTAATGATTGGAATAGAGATCTAGACACTGTCCAGACTGTTGAAGAGTACTGGTTAGTACTCAGTAAGCTTTGTCCTCCCGAGCCTATTGACATAGGCGGCTAGACAAGAAGCGATGAGGATACTCATAAAGGCCAGTCGCTTCGAGGAAACGCTTAAACACGTTTTTGAGATGATTGACCTTTTAGAGGAGTTGAGACGGAAATCGCAAGCTCTTGTAGCCAATGCCAAAGGTTTCGAACCAAAGGGAAAAATCGGGGGAAAGGAAAAGCAAGCAAAGAAACCCAGTGGTCCTAGGTTTCTTGGACCACGAGATGGGACGAGAAAGCCATGAGGCAAGAGTTCTCGATGCAAACAGTCTGGGTACTGGAAGTCTGATTATCCTCTCAAAGAAAGTACGAAATTCTTCTTTAGTCGTAAAACATAGTCAGTGGTATTATCTACCGGAACTTGGTGTGTAGATATGGAACCACTGACGGTATGTGCATTTTAAATGCAAAGGTTCCAGGAAACCTAACGACTTGAAAAAGAAGAAATCGTAGTCTACATGGGCAATGCTGTGGAGGAGACATCAGTTGCAGTGGAGGACATTTTATAGGATTTCATTTTGGGTTATTGCTTTTATGTACCTTTCAAATTAGAAAGAACTTTGTTCTGGATTTCTGATAAATGGATATTTTATTTCTTTTAATCATTTGATGGTTATAAGAAGAAATAATGATATTATCTATTTTGGTACATTAGCTAGCAATATATAAATGATGAATCCTTAGTCCACCACGATGCAACGAACCGTTTTATATATAACTCGTTTTACTAATAAGAGATTTCTTTATTTAATCATTTATACTTGTGGATTCTTATGCTAAGTCATATTTATTCAAATGAGAAGTTCAAAGGTCGAAAATTGATTGTAAGATCAATTAAGTTGAAGGAGTGGACCTTCCGACCTAAGAATCTAATTTGGAAGATAATACGACTAAGCAATCCTTTATGGATATAAGATATAAGATCCGAACAAGTATAAGAATTGATTGACTCTGATGTATGCAGACCTATGCCTACTCAGACAATAAGGTACGAGTACTTCATTTGATGATTACTCGAGAAATGGATTAGGATACCTGATGTGCCACAAAAGCAATTGTGGAGAACCATCAAGGTATATCCATTTGTAGCCTGCGATTTGATCGCGGAGGCAAGTACCTGTCTGAGAAATGCATGGGATACTGATCAGAGATTGGGATTTGATCCCAAATGACTACACCATACACTGTTGTGTAGAAATGGTGTGTCGTAAATAAGAAATGGAACTCTTATAGAAATAGTAAAAGCGCGAGTTAAACGGAACTACCTATGTTCTATGGATATGTCTTGGAAACAACGGCGCATTCCAATGCGGTTGTAGAATATCCTAGAAGAACAAAAGATGTGTGTTCAATAGTACTATGAACCAGAAGGACGTTATAAGTTCTAACGCCCGGTTCTTAGAGGAAGACTATTAGATGAACCACAAGCCCAAAATGACGTGATACTTCTGAAAAGAGAGAAAACGATAATGACTGGAAGCCAGCCAAACTGAGTAGCGGTACACCACTAACTGCACCTACTGTTATTACTGTTTATACACCGGAATGTCGTTGTAGTGGGAGGTTGTTTGACAACCGGAGATATTCATAAGACTAGGAGAGTTTCGAACTCTGGACCTAGTATACATGAAATCAATCCCTGGATCTACATAGAGGCGGTACTAGATCTAAATGTGCCTTCTTGGAGAACAATAAGGATTATTGTTAAGAGGCGAGATCATTTAGAGTACAAGCTTAGTTGATCCATTTATGGATTGGAACAAAGCATTGAGTTCGTGGTACTTGCAAATTGATGAGATAGTCCATTTTATGGATTCATCAAAGCATAGACGAATCGAGTGTATGGGAAACGTGATGGAAACAAGGTGGTGTTTCTCGGAGGTTTTATGTAGATAACATTTTATCATTGGTAACAATATAAAGATGCTGTCAGACATAAAATGATGGTTGTCTAGAAAAATCGATATATGAGATAAAGAAGAAGTTAGAGCATGTTCTTAAGATCTAGGATCTCAAGAAAAGAACATTGTACTTCTCCTGGATATCTTACATATATATGATTATGGTTCGTTTTAACAAGCAAGATTCCGAGAAAGGTTCGTTACCTTTCAGAGACGGAATGCATCTATCTAAGGATATGTGTTTTAAAACACAAAAGGAGATAGAAGCAATGAAAGCAGTTTCCTACACTTTGAGTGTGGAAAGCTTGATAAATGCAATGTTGAAAAACGAGAACCTGATATCGGCTATGCGGTTAGCATAGTGGGAGGATATCAAGGTAATCCTGGAAAGGAATGTTCGACTGCTGTAAAAAGTACTTTCGAAGTACTGTTCTAGACTACGAAGCAGACGAGCATTTCCTTTGGATTACATTCTCTTAGATTTCTAATCAAATGAGGACCAGTGTAAGTCGATATCAGGCTATGTGTTTCACTATTGAAGGAGAAGGAGTTTTAACATGGAAGAGTGATAAGCACGATGCTTTTCGGACTCTGCCATGGGTAACCAAATAGCGGCCTCAGAGGCAGCGGAAGTTTTGGTATAACTCCGGGATAATCTCTGGGACTTAGATGTGATTCTTAATTTGCCAAAGGCTATGTAAATAGCGGTGCGATGGCAAATGGTAAGAAATCAAAAGTCCATAAGTGTAAGATAACACATAGTGCAAGTACCACCTGATACGAGTCATCGTCGAGGGAGACGACGCTGTAGTCACCAAGATAACTTCAGAGCGGCAACCTAGAGTGCTCATTCACATAGTACTTCTTGGAAGTACAACTTTAGCACGTGATGAGTATGGGAGTCGGGAGTTTGGAGGAAATGACTAGACCTTAGTACAAGTGGGAGATTGTTGGAGTTGTGTACTTAATGTCTAGATTTAAGTGACGGAAACTCACGATCCATTGCCACTAATCTATTTAATTAAATAAACAATTATTTGCGTTTAATTATTTATAATTAAATATATGCAAATTATAGTCATGGATTTTATACGTTGTAGTTAGTATGGTGTTGCATGGGCGCACAGAAGATCATACTATCGGTTACTCGTATTTAATCGAACAGTTGCTCACGACCTAGATGGACACGGACCAATCCATCGGTATAGTCGTTGTGTGAGAGAGAAAATAATCTATCTTGATTATTTTATCACACTTGTACACTTGGTGTATTGAGCGGATCGTTGAGATTCATCGATTAGGATTGCCGGCGATAATCGATTCGAGTCTCAGTGTATTTTATTCTTAATCCCCGATATTATTGCGGGTGTGTATATTTAATATAAGTGACTTTGATTTACCAAAGGAATTAACCGATTTAATTATTGGGTTAATTACCGGTTAAGTTGGGTCACTATATTTTATATATGGCATGCCGTGAATACTTGACGGGAAAGTGTATCCCGGAAGGGTTGATAATATCCCCGAGATGAGTTCATAAGGAATTATTATGTAAACCCTGCAGGTGGATTCATTTCCGCATAATAATTAAGGTTGAATGGTACTAGTCTCGGATATAAGAGATGAATAAATTAATTAGCAATAAATTAATTTTATTCATGGATATTTATATCTTAAATACACGGAATAAATAATACTACCGGAGAAATATTATTTGATATAATATGGTTTAATATTGGGAGTGCAATTAATTTTATATAGTGGAAAATAGAATTAATTAATATTGATAAGGATTAATGGACTTGAGCATTGGGTTCAATTTAATCTTCAATATTGGAAGCCCAATATTCCACCTCCTTAAGATCCCCTACGTAGCCTATAAAAGCACTACATGGTCTTCTCTATTCTCATAACTTGAAGATCACAATTCTAGAGAGAGAAAGTAGAGAGGAGGATCCATGGAGTTCGGTAGATCGTCGCCCACACGACGTCCGGGCTAGTGCAAGGAATACGTGGGAAGATCTCAAGGTCATCATAAGATCTCGTTTCTCCGCACAACGAATCGAAAGGTGAATTAAATATTTCCGCTATTTAATTCTTATTGAAATCAATTATCGAAAAACAAGATCCAAAGATCGAACCCGGATTAGACGAACGATCACGCGGTGGTGGCGAAGCCACCGGACCGCGTGGGATCGCCCGGCTAGGGTTTGAGGCGCGCGGAGGAAGAAACCCTCGGCTGGGCCGAGGGCTTGCGATCGATCCAAGGATCGATCGCTGGGGGCGCGGGCTGGTGCCGCACCCCACCCGCCGTGAAGGCGGGGCTCCTCCAGGCGGCGGCGAGTCGCCGGACTCGCCGCGGGGGGCTGCTGGGCAGCCCCATCGATCGCGAAGATCGAACGCGATCCTCGATCGCATGAACCCCGTCTCGCGGGGGTTCGGCTGGGGGCGGGCCGCGTGCCTTCGGGTGCGTGGTCTCCAAAGGTCGGACTCCGGCGGATGAGTCGGTGTTCGTGTGATCTCCGGCGAAGGGTTCGTTCGGGTTATTGGTTTCCGCAAATTTAAATAACCCGGGATATCGAATTCCAACAATATATTTGCGCTAGCAAATTAATTTCTACAGAATAAATTTCTGTCTCAGAAAGGGCAAATAATTTCTACAGAATAAATTTCTGTTATAATTGCGCTAGCAATTAATTTCTACAGAAAAATTATATCAGCGCTAATCTAAATTAATTAAGCAGAGAAGAAAATAATTGCGCTAACAATTTATTTTTCTCCGTAGAATTAATTATAGCGGCGTTTCGTAGGTTAAGAGAAGAGAGATTGAGGGGTATATATATATAGGCCACACTAGGGACCTTAGGACAATTAATTAATTAGGCTAAATTGTAATTTAATTAAACCGGTGTCCTTAAAAGAAAACCTTTAATTAAATCCAATTTTAATTATAATTAATTCCACTATAAAATTATAATTGAATTCCCAATTAATTAATCTATATTATTTTACCAATAATATTTCCGCCGAAATTACATATACGACTTTCCCCGTGTTTAAGATATCGTATGTCCACGAATTAACTTTAATTACTAATAATTAAATTAATTCGTTTCTTGTTATCCGAGACTAGTACCACTCAACCTTATTATCATGTGGAACGAATCCACCTGCAGGGTTTACATGATAAACTTTATGAGCTCATCTCGGGGACATCATCAACCCAATAAATGGGACACGGTTTCCTGTCTATAATCTATAGCATGCCGTGTGTACAATTCCGATTCCCAATATACCGAGGATCTCGACTAATCAATTAGTCTCACTCATTGGCACATTAAAGAATCGAGCATTGGACACACGCACCTATAATTATATAGGGATTAGGAACTCATATATCCGTAATATCTGAGGTCTAGTTCGATTACTCCGATTAGTATAAATCGAACGCCCTCCCGTGGTCCTGCTCAATACACCAAGTGTACGAGTGTAACATGATAGTCAAGACCGACTATCTACCAGTCACACTACGACGTACCGATGGATTGTCCCTGTCCATCTAAGTCGTGAGCTACTGTTCGATAGTATACGAGTAACCGACAGTATGATCTTCCGCGTGTCTCCTCACGCCATACTGTCTACAACGTATACATCAAGGACTATTGCATTAAATGCAATCATGCTTGAATCATATCTCGAATTAAGGTATAGATAAGGAGTTCCGTATTTGCACTAAACTAGACATTTAGAATACAACTCCATCAATCTCCCACTTATACTAAAAGTCTAGTCGCCCTCTCCCAAACATCAGATTCCCATAACCTCATCACGCCTACCCAACGCTTTCGCTGGAAGTGCCTCTGTGAACGGGTTTTACCAGGCAATCCTCTCGATGCTATCTAGGTGACAACCGCATCGTCTTACTAGACGATCTCTCGAATCAGGTGGTACTTGCGCTCTACGTGTTATCTCCCATTGTGGACTTGTGGCATTTCAAGTTTGCCAATACCGCTATTCAAAATAGCTTTGGGTAAACTAGAACCCACATCTAAGTCCCTTAGGAAGTTCTGCAGCCACACTGACCTTTTAACTGCCTCAGAGGCCGTTATCCTTTCAGTTTCCATGGTAGAGTCCGTAATGCATCGCTGCTTTACATTCTTCCATGTGACTGCTCCACTTCACAGTGAGAACACATAGCCTGACTTCGACTTTCGACTGTCCCTGTTTGATTGGAAATTCAATTCTATGTTATCCAAAGGAAACAACTTGACTGCTTTGTAACTCAGAACATAATTCCTGGTCCTCTGCAGGAGCCTAAACATGTTCTTTACATCAGTCGAGTGATCCTTTCCAGGATTACTATGATATCTCACCACCATGCCCACGGCATAGTAGATATCAGTCTCGTGCATAGCATTACATTCATTAAGTTTCCCACCATTAAGGTGCAGGGAACTGCTTAATCTTCATCTATCTCCTTTATTGTGTCGGACACAAAACTTTAGATAGATGAATTCCACATCTAAAAGGTGAAGACCTTTCTTGGAATTATGTATGCTGCAACGAGTAAGAATTGTATTTTATATGTGAGACTCGAGATAAGTTCTATGTTCTTTTCTGGCGATCATTTAATACTTTGATCCCAAGAACATTTCCGACTTCTCCTAATTCTCTTATACTGAATTACTCGGACAACCATCCCTTTATGTCCGATAAAATCTTTCATATTGTTGCCAATTTAGAAGGATGTCGTCTACATAAATAATGAGAAAACACCACATCTTTTCTATCACTTCTTTATTACACACAGGACCTAAACATGCCTTGAATGAATCCATGAAATGGATTTTCTCATAGGTCCGCATGTGTCCAAGATCTTGAAGCTTCCTTCAATCCTAAGATTGATTAAGCTTGCTTACCGAATGCTCTTGGCTCTTTTCGATGAATCCCTCTGGTTGTCCTACACAGATGGTCCTGTCAAGACTTCGATTTAGAAATCCGTCTTGACTTCCATCTTCCATGTGAAGACAAAAGAATCTGGATCGACTTTAGCATAGCTACCGGCGAGAAAGTTTACTCATAATCGATCCCTTTCTTTTTGAGTGCACCCTTTCGCCTAGCCATAAGGTTCACACCTTCCCGTCAGACCCTCTTTTCATCTTGTACACCCACTTGCAACCAATGGCTTTTACACCTTTGGGCGGTGCTACAAGATCCCAGACATGATTTGAATCTAAAGATTCAATCTCATATTTCATCGTCTTTTACCAAGACTGAGCATCTTGATCTTTTAGCGTCTCGTCATAGATCCAGGGGTCGGCATCATGTTCTCTAGGTGACAAGTCCGAAGACTCTCCTATAAACATGAACCTGTCGGGTTGTTTAACAACCCTCCCACTACGACGACGCTCTGGTGTATCTTTAGTGACTAAAGATTATAGTAGTGAACTACTCAGTTAGGCTGGTTCTAAGTCTTGATTAGTCCCTCTAAGCACATTAAGTATTACTCTACTCTTGGCTTGTGATCTTGCATATATATAGTCCATGTCTAAGAACCGAACATTGATGCAATCAATGAACATCTGGTCCTTTGGACTATATTACATATCTCAATTCGTTTTCTTAGGGTATCCTATAAACAGCCGAATATCAGTACAAGTTTCCAAAGGAATCAAGTTCAGGATAAACGCCGCTGTTTCCAAGCCATATCCCAAAAACGATTTAGGTAACTCCGAATGTCTACTTTCCCATATCTATAAGAGTCCTATTCCTTCTTTACAACACATTATTTTGCCGAGGCATAAATAGTGTAGTTTGTTGGGAGTTAATCCCATTTTCTGATAAGTATGCCTTACTCCTCAAAGAGGTCTGCATATATCAGAGCGAATCAACTCTAGTACTTTCTTGGATCTTTTCCCTTTAACCGTAAAGGGTTGCTCGGTCATTAAAACTTCCAAGTATGATTCGAAGGTTGGAAGGTCCTTTCCTTCAACCTGGCTGAGTGATCCATCAGCTTTCACCCTTTGAATCGTACTCTAGTTAAAATGATCTAGCCTAAGATTCCATAAGTACATTTGATTTATCCTAGAAGGATCTTTACTCTTATTGGGGTTCGACAATGTGTTGTTAGCTCCGGTCCGTTGCATCGTGGAAGAACACGGATTTAGTATTAAATTGTCTATCAATGTACCAGAATAGATAATATCCCCGTTTCCTACTCCGACAAGTCTGAAACTATCAGAAGAAACGAAAATCCATTCTAAGCCAATTTAGAAATCCGAAATGAAATTTCTTTCTAAATGCCGGCACATAAAAACAATTTATTAGAACTAAGATCCTTCGGTTAAAACCTTTTAACATCTCCCACTGCAACGACTGTTACCTTAACAATATTGCCCATGTAGGTTATTACCTCTTACTTTCTAAGTCTCCGGGTTTCCTGGAACCCCCGCATTTAAGTGCAGACATGATTTGTGGTTCCCGTATCCACACACCAGGTACTGGTAGATAACACCACTAAACATGTTTCGGTGACTAAGTAAGATTCAACTTCTTGTTGCTTGAGAGGACAATTAAAACTCCCAGTATCCATACTGCTTACAACGGAAGCACTTGCCCCTTGGGCTTGCTTGTCCCATTCTGTGGTCCAGATACATTAGGCCCACTGGGTTTCCGTATTTGCTTCTTCTTCCTTTTGCTGCCCGAAAGCCTAGGAAGAGTCAATCTCTCAGCCATAAGTGCTTTGAGGACCCTCAAAGATTCTCTCAGCCGCTAGAAGTTCAATCAGGAGCTCCGCCATTGAATAAGACCTCTTATTCATATTTTAGTTTAGGCGGAACTGCTCAAAACTTCTCGGCAGAGACAGGAGCACAAAATCAACCTGGGTTACCCCATTGATAATTTCTCCCAGAACCTCTATCTCATTAACATAGCCTATCATTCTAAGAACGTGATCCCTACGGGTGTTCTTTCCGACATGATGGCCGTCATGAGTTGCCTCATTTTACTTTGCCCGGCTGTCCTGTCCTGATAACCAAAACTTCTTGAGGTTAAGCATCATATCATAGGTAATGGTCATGGCATGATCCCGATGTCGCAGCACTTTTGACATGAAAGTCATAATGTTGCTCCGCGTCATCTCATAGCCTTGATCCATTTCCAATGAGCTTCCTTTCCTCAGTAGTGGAAACATCATTTGGTTCAGCAGGTCAATTGACTTGGAGTACATATTTGTACTCCTCTGCAGTTAGGACAATGTCCAAGTTTCATATCCAATCCATACAATCAGGGTCAGTGAGTTTGTTGACTTTTAATGGGAATAATACCATATAAAACAAACAATGAGTTTAATTCGATATCATTTCCCTCAAGTGATATCATTAAACTACCAATCATTTCCAAAATCCCATCAGACATAGCAAGCCACGTTCTTGTGGACGTTTACCAGTCCAAATAATTTTATGATTGGATTTCACTTTGGTCGTACATCATTATAGCAGTGACTCCGATGGGGAGGATACTATAAAGCGTACCTAAGTGTATACCATTTCTCAGTACTGAGTCCACCGCTCGGGAACTACATGTCCACCGCAAGCCACGTTCATGTGGACGTTTACGTTGACATGCGGTCCTCCACGACTTTCTATAACTGTCGAGCCTCAATTAATCCCAAAGTTCCGTTTCCATCTAGCAAGCCACGTTAGTGTGGACGTTTACTAAACAAACAACTTTATTAATTGAATCCTACTTATTTAAATGTCATAGAGTCTCAATTAACCCAAAGTACCGTTTCCATTTAGCAAGCCACGATAGTGTGGACGTTTACTAAAACAAACAACTTTGTTAATTGACTCTTACATTTATTAAATTTCACAATTTTATTAATCAAAACTTGATATCTCGTAAGTGAAACTCGAAGTTTCTAACCAGCGATTAATCATGCAATTGAGCCCTATCTCTCACTAGGTGAGGGAGCCAACCAGACAATCGATCTAGTCATCGAATGACTCGAATGTCTCTAATCTGTGTCATCGACATAACCAAGCGCTTTGGCTCCATTCCACTCCCCGGGGTGAGAATGAGTCGAGTTGAAATTAGTCTTTGAATGACAGATTAGGCATTGCTTTTGAGAAATATAATTGTTCAATTTTATAAGTGGATTTTAAATTCGAATTTTGATCCAGTGATATCCGTGTGTCGACTTTATCCGATAGGGAGGATGACACTAAAGCCAACTCGTAAGTGACACACATCACTATCAAAACAGAGAATGGAGACCGCGGGATTGTTTCCAATCCCTCTCCCACTTAGTATTTTACGATAAGGGATAACATGCATAAATAATTTAAGCATAATAATAAACACGTAAATCACATAAAAAGCAATTAACGTGGCCCCGATTATTATGGCCTTAAATATTTTTCAATGCACGTCTCTTGGAACTTCATCTCGTTGCTCGTCTCGGTCTCGATCCACCACCGACTCGTCTAAGTGCCAAGAGACGAACCCCTCCCACTGGAGTATCATCCCAGGCCTCGACGAGCGACCCGTGGTGTCCGTCGAACCCCCGCGCCGCTGCTGCCAAGTATCCAGCGAAACGGCGACCGCCGTTTAAGAAACGGCGACCGCCGTTTAAGAAACGGCGACCGCCGTTTGCCCTTCAGCAGCTCGCGGGTTCGACTTCTCGACCCTCGTTCGTCCGGCTTCCGATATTCTCTCGATCCACCAAGTAGCAGTAACATTACAAAGGTAAAACATACTACTTCCGGCATCGATCCTATACAGGTTGATCGATCCTATACATCCGGATAAAACGAAAAACGTAATAAAACCTAAACGACTCAACCCGTCGTTTTAACTATTACAAACATACAGCACAATCACATGGCCATAATAATCGGGTTCGAACCTGCAAAACAAATCTCGCAAAAATACAACGAACGACAAAACCGGCTCTGATACCAATTGTTGGAAATCGACTACCCGGGATGCGTTCGTTCGATCACTCGAACATCCGAACGCTCCCAGTCGACCTCCAGGTCCGTTACTCCGTTCACGTAACACCCCGTGTCCCGATTCACGCCCAGCCATTGCCCCGAAGGACAACCGCGCAAACCGGAGCTGATCTACCTCAGGCAGCAGCCGCTGCCCGAAAATCAACGAAACGGCGGTCGCCGTTTCTAAAACGGCGGTCGCCGTTTGTCACGCGAACAGCAGCGCGACATGCTGTTCCGGGCTCGTTTCCGGGTCGTTTTTCCTCTTCCGACTATCGATCCGGAGGTCCTAGAACCCCCAGTAATCGAGGAGTACGATCCACGAGATCCGGAACCCGATCTTACATCCGATGTATTTTCAACGAGAAAGAAATCGAATAATAGCGGAAATAGGGTTTCGATTTCTTATACCTTTGATGCGTGATTCGGAGAAGCCGAATAGGCGAACACCCTGAGATCTTCTAGTGTGTATCCTAGCCCTCGACGCCGGACGTTGTGTGGGCAACGATCCACCGGAGTCTTTTCTTCTTCTTCTCTCTCAAACCCACGGTGAGATTTTTATTCTGTCTCCAGAAATATATGTTGGAGTTGTGTACTTAATATCTAGATTTAAGTGACGGAAACTCACGATCCATTGCCACTAATCTATTTAATTAAATAAACAATTATTTGCGTTTAATTATTTATAATTAAATATATGCAAATTATAGTCATGGGTTTTATACGTTGTAGTTAGTATGGTGTTGCATGGGCGCACAGAAGATCATACTATCGGTTACTCGTATTTAATCGAACAGTTGCTCACGACCTAGATGGACACGGACCAATCCATCGGTATAGTCGTTGTGTGAGAGAGAAAATAATCTATCTTGATTATTTTATCACACTTGTACACTTGGTGTATTGAGCGGATCGTTGAGATTCATCGATTAGGATTGCCGGCGATAATCGATTCGAGTCTCAGTTAAAACCGGTGTCCTTAAAAGAAAACCGGTGTCCTTAAAAGATAATCGATTCATCGATTAGGCTAAATTGTAATTTAATTAAACCGGTGTCCTTAAAAGAAAACCTTTAATTAAATCCAATTTTAATTATAATTAATTCCACTATAAAATTATAATTGAATTCCCAATTAATTAATCTATATTATTTTACCAATAATATTTCCGCCGAAATTACATATACGACTTTCCCCGTGTTTAAGATATCGTATGTCCACGAATTAACTTTAATTACTAATAATTAAATTAATTCGTTTCTTGTTATCCGAGACTAGTACCACTCAACCTTATTATCATGTGGAACGAATCCACTTGCAGGGTTTACATGATAAACTTTATGAGCTCATCTCGGGGACATCATCAACCCAATAAATGGGACACGGTTTCCTGTCTATAATCTATAGCATGCCGTGTGTACAATTCCGATTCCCAATATACCGAGGATCTCGACTAATCAATTAGTCTCACTCATTGGCACATTAAAGAATCGAGCATTGGACACACGCACCTATAATTATATAGGGATTAGGAACTCATATATCCGTAATATCTGAGGTCTAGTTCGATTACTCCGATTAGTATAAATCGAACGCCCTCCCGTGGTCCTGCTCAATACACCAAGTGTACGAGTGTAACATGATAGTCAAGACCGACTATCTACCAGTCACACTACGACGTACCGATGGATTGTCCCTGTCCATCTAAGTCGTGAGCTACTGTTCGATAGTATACGAGTAACCGACAGTATGATCTTCCGCGTGTCTCCTCATGCCATACTGTCTACAACGTATACATCAAGGACTATTGCATTAAATGCAATCATGCTTGAATCATATCTCGAATTAAGGTATAGATAAGGAGTTCCGTATTTGCACTAAACTAGACATTTAGAATACAACTCCATCATCAGATACAGCCGAACCGAGTGTAGATACACCACTAGAACCTGCACCTAATACTGTCACTGTTGATACACCGGAACGCCGTCGTAGTGGGAGGGTTGTCAAACAACCGGACAGATGGATTGGACTGGGTGAGTCTTCGGACTCGGCACCCGGAGTTCATGAAGTCGATCCCTGGACCTATGATGAGGCGGTACAAGATATAGATGCGCCTTCTTGGAAGAAAGCGATGAAATCCGAAATAGAATCTATGGATTCTAATAAAGTCTGGGATCTTGTAGAACCACCAAGCGGCGTAAAGCCAATTGGGTGTAAATGGGTCTACAAGAGAAAGAGAGGATCTGACGGAAAGGTTGAAACCTTTAAAGCTAGGCTTGTTGCGAAAGGATATACTCAGAAAGAGGGAATCGATTATGAGGAGACCTTCTCGCCGGTAGCCAAGATAAAGTCGATCCGGATTCTCTTATCCATAGCAGCTCATATGGATTATGAGGTGTGGCAAATGGATGTCAAGACAGCTTTCCTTAATGGAAGTCTTGACGAGACGATTTATATGAAACAACCAGAAGGATTCATTGCTAAGGGGAGAGATCATCTAGTGTGCAAGCTTAATCGATCCATTTATGGATTGAAACAAGCCTCGAGATCGTGGAACCTGCGGTTTGATGAAGTAGTCCAATCTTTTGGATTCATTCAAAGCATGGACGAATCGTGTGTGTATTGGAAACGTGATGGAAATAAGGTGGTGTTCCTCGTGCTTTATGTAGACGACATACTTCTCATTGGCAACAGTGTAAAGATGTTATCAGACATAAAAGGATGGTTGTCTAGACAATTCGATATGAAAGATTTGGGAGAAGTTGGACATGTTCTAGGGATCAAAGTTATAAGGGATCGCCGGAATAGAACATTGTGTCTTTCCCAGCAATCTTACATAGACACGATTCTAGCTCGTCTTAACATGCAAGATTCCAAGAAGGGTGATCTGCCCTTCAGTAAAGGAACTTATCTTTCTAAGGAAATGTGTCCTCAGACACAGAAGGAGAAAGATGACATGAAAGCGGTTCCCTACGCTTCGGCTGTGGGAAGCTTAATGTATGCAATGTTATGCACGAGGCCTGATATCTGTTATGCCGTTGGCATAGTAGCGAGATATCAGAGTAACCCTGGAAAGGCTCATTGGACTGCCGTAAAGAGCATTTTCAAGTATTTGCGAAATACTAAGGATTATGTTCTGAGATACGGAGCAGACAATCTGATTCCTTTGGGTTACACAGATTCGGATTTCCAAGCTGATAAGGACCGGCGTAAGTCGACATCAGGCTATGTGTACACTTTGGGAGGTGGAGCCGTATCATGGAAGAGTGTTAAGCAAAAGTGCATTTCGGACTCTACCATGGAAGCTGAATATGTTGCAGCCTCAGAGGCAGCGAAAGAGTCAGTGTGGTTCCTTAATTTCCTCCAGGACTTAGATGTGATTCCGAGTTTGCCCAAGGCTATGACAATTTATTGTGATAATAGCGGTGCAGTGGCAAACAGTAAGGAACCACGGTCCCATAGTGCTACGAAACACATAGAGCGCAAGTACCACCTGATTCGAGACATCGTCAAGAGGGGCGATGCGATAGTCACCAAGATAGCTTCGGAAGACAACCTAGCGGACCCTTTCACCAAGATACTGTTGGAGTTGTGTACTTAATGTCTAGATTTAAGTAACGGAAACTCACGATCCATTGCCATTAATCTATTTAATTAAATAAACAATTATTTGCGTTTAATTATTTATAATTAAATATATGCAAATTATAGTCCTGGATTTCATACGTTGTAGTTAGTATGGTGTGCATGGGCACACAGAAGATCATACTATCGGTTACTCGTATTTAATCGAACAGTTGCTCACGACCTAGATGGACACGGACCAATCCATCGGTATAGTCGTTGTGTGAGAGAGAAAATAATTTATCTTAATTATTTTATCACACTTGTACACTTGGTGTATTGAGCGGATCGCTTGAGACTTATCAATTAGGATTGCTCTGTGATAATTGATTTAAGTCTCGGAGTATTTTATTCTTAATCCCTGAAACAATTGCGGGTGTGTATATTTAATATAAGTGACTTTGATTTTCCAAAGGAATTAACCGATTTAATTATTGGGTTAATTACCGGTTAAGTTGGGTCACTATATTTTATATATGGCATGCCGTGAATTCTTGAAGGGACAGTGTATCCCGGAAGGGTTGATAATATCCCCGAGATGAGCTCATAAGGATTTATTATGTAAACCTCGCGAGTGGATTTGTTCCGCATAATAAATAAGGTTGAGTGGTACTATTCTCGGATATAAGAGATGAATAAATTTATTAAGCAATAAATAAATTTTATTCATGGATATTTAAATCTTAAATACACGGAATAAATAATACTAAGTTGGAGAAATATTATTTGATATAATATGGATAAATATTGGGAGTGCAATTTTATTTATATAGTGGAAAATAAATAAAATTAATATTGATAAGAATTAATGGATTTGGGTTGGACCCAATTTAATTTTCAATATTAGAAGCCCAATATTTAATCTCCTTTTGATCCCCTACGTAGCCTATAAAAGCACTACATGGTCTTCACAATTCATTAACCTAAGATACGCCAATCATAAAGTCTTGAAGAGTGAAGAGGATCCATAGGAGTTCGATAGATCGTCGCCCACCCGACGTTCGAACGGAGTGCAAGGAATACGCGGGAAGATCACGAGGTCATCGATTTCGTTTCTCCGAACAACGAATCGTAGGTACAATATCTAAACCCCCTTGATAATTGTTCGATTTTGTTTTTATCGAGAATACCGTAGAACGCAAGATCCGAAGGATCGAACCCGGATTAGACGAAGGACCACGCGGTGGTGGCGAAGCCACCGGACCGCGTGGACCGCACGCCTAGGGTTCGGCGCGCGAAGGAGAACCCTCGGCCTCGGCCGAGGGGGCGATCGCTGGGCGCGATCGCCGGCGGTGACGGGCTGGTGCCGTCACCTCCCCACCGCGACGGTGGGGGCTTCTCCACGGCGGGCAGCAGGTCGCCGGACCTGCTGCTGGGGGCTGCCGGATGCAGCCCTATCGATCGCGATGATCGACGCGATCCACGATCGCGCGAACCCCGGCTCGCGGGGGTTCGGGTGGGGGCGGATTGCGCGCCTTCGGGCGCGTGGTCTCCAAAGCCCGGACTCCGGCGGATGAGTCGGCGTTCGTGTGATTTCCGGCGAAGGGTTCGTTCGGGTTATCGGTTCCGCAATTTTGATAACCCGGGATATCGAATTCCAACAATTGGTATCAGAGCGTGGTTTACGTTCGCGGTATTTTCGATAAAATTGTTCTACCTTGCAGGGTTCCGACTATTATGGCTTGATTAATTACTCGTTTAATTTATTTTGTCATGATTGTTGGTTTTATTAAACTCTCGGACATGTCGAGATTCGTTTTTGGTGGTGAATGCTTGTAATAGTAAAAATTCGGGGGTTGACCGAATTTAGGATTTATTATTATGATTCGTTGTTTTTCCGGAAAATGTATAGGGTCGATTTCGTGTATAGAATCGATACCGGAATTGTAATTTAGATTTTTGTAAATTTAATTTTGCGATTGGATCGACGTATCGAAGACCGCCGGAGAAGACGAAGTGACGAGAGGGACAAGGGCTTGGGATCGATTGTATCGATCCCATGGAGATGCCCGGATCGATGGCTATGGGCGAGGGGCTGGTTGCCCTAGCCGCGGCTACCACCGGTTCGGTGGTTGGCGGCGTGGCTGGGCGGCGGCGCTCCTCCCCGTGGCTGGCGGTCGGACGTGGTGGGGGTGGCTCGGGGTCTCCCAACCCGGGCTACTCCTACCGGAAATATACTTTCCTAATTAATTCATTATTTCCTATTTTGATTATTTCTTTATGGAATATTCTAGAAAAATAGAAAAAGAATTAATTTAGTACTAAATTTATTTTTCCTATTTGATTATTCCTACTCATTGGAATATTCATGGATTAGGAATAAAATAAATTTGGAAAAGTATAATAGTCCTAATTATTTTATTTCTTTATTTCATTATGGATATCATCTAGAATATTCCAAGAATGTCTTGGATAGATTATTCTAGAGATTTAATGAAGTGGAAAAAGAAAATAAAATAAATAAAAATATTGATAATATTTAATTTTATTTTTTATATATTCAATTGACTTAATTTTCGAATTAAGTAACTTTTGGATTAATTGAAAATAAATAGATTTAAATATTGGAAATTAATATTCTCGTCACATGGAGCATTCAAGAAACGAAGACTGAAGACTAGAAGATGCGTACGGGGATGTGATGAAGCCATAATAGTCGGAAAATAATATTCTAGTAATTATTTTGACTATGTGATAATACTATGTGCTTTATTACATGTATGCATGCTATATGTGTTTATTTTATGCACTAGATAGCGTATCCCTTTATTGTAAAAAGCTAAGTGGGAGAGGGTATGGAAACATACCCATGGTCTCCATTGCTGCTCTCTTGGTGACTTTTATAAACTTTTGAAGTTTATATAGATAAGTCATTGGAGGAGAGTTCTTGTAATTCCTCTTACGAGAAACATTGATTAAGTTTATCAAACAATGCCTAATTTGTCTTTCCAAAGCTGATTTCAAGTCGACTCATTCTCACCCCGGGGAGTGGAATGGAGCCAGAGACACTTGGTCATGTAGAGGACACAAATTAGAGACCTTCGTACCATTCTTTGATAGATGGATCGATTGTCTGCTCGGCTCCCTCATTTATGAGAGATAGGGTTGTTCGCATGGTGAATCACTGGTTAGAAACTTCGAGTTTCACTTATGATTCTCCACGTCTTGATTTACAAGATTAAATGGATCAAGTAATTGGGAGTCAATTATAAAAGTCTCTTAGTGTAGTAAACGTCCACACCACGTGGCTTGCTATGCTGACGGACTTTGGATTAATTGATGTAGACAGTTGTAAGTAATTATGAAGAGTTGTGAAGTTATCGTAAACGTCCACACCACGTGGCTTGCGGTGATGTAGCGATTCCAAATAATTTACTTTGGTACTGAGTAATGGTTTACACTTAGATACGCATTATAGTATTCCTCCCCACGAGGTTACGCTATAAGTGATGTATGGCCAAAGAAAATCTAATTGCTAAATCATTTGGGTGGGTAAACGTCCACACCACGTGGCTTGCCTTACCTGATGGGATTTTAGATGTGATTAGTGGTTTAATGATATTATTTGAGGGAGATAATATCGGAGATTGAATCGATTGTTTGTTGTTATATGTGCTCATAGATTAGGATATGGCTTTGAACCCACTTTATGTGATACTTAAGGATTTTAACTCACTGGTCCCTGATTGTATTGATTGGAATAGAGATCTGGACATTGCCCAGACTGTTAAAGAGTACAAGTTTGTACTCAAGTGAGCTTTGTTCTCCCGAGCCTACCAATGTCTTAACTGATGAGGAAGGGACTGATTTTAATATCATGTTCAAACTCAAGGAGATGTTTAGACATGACGTAGAGGCTAGACAAGAGGCGATGAGGATACTCATAAAGGTCAGTCGATTCGAGGAAACGCTTAAACACGTTTTCGAGATGATGAACCTTTTAGACGAGTTGAGACGGAAATCGCAAGCTCTTGTAGCCAATGCCAAAGGTTTCGAACCTAAGGGCAAAAACCGGGGGAAAGGAAAAGCAAGCAAAGAAACCTAGTGGTCCTAAGTTTCTTGGATCACGAGATGGGACGAGAAAGCCAATAGGCTAGTGTTCTCGATGCAAATAGTCTGGGTACTGGAAGTCTGATTATCCTCTCAAAGAAAGTACGAAATCTTCTTTAGTCGTAAAACATAGTCAGTGGTATTATCTACCGGAACCTGGTGTGTAGATATGGAACCATTGACGGTATGCGCATTCTAAATGCGAGGGTTCCAGGAAACCCGACGACTTGGAAAAGAAGAAATCGTAGTCTACATGGGCAATGCTGTTGAGGAGGCAGCTGTTGCAGTGGAGGACAATTATATAGGATTTCATTTTGAGTTATTGCTTTTATGTACCTTTTAGAAAGAACTTTGTTCTGGATTTCTAATGAATGGATATTTTATTTATTTTAATCATTTGATGGTTATGAGAAGAAATAAGGATATTACCTATTCTGGTACATTAGCTAGCAATATATAAATGATAAACCCTAAGTCCACCACGATGCAACGAACCGTAGCACAAAACTCGTTTTACTTTTAAGAGATATTTCGGTAATTAATCATTTATACTTGTGGATTCTTATGCTAAGTCATGTTTATTCAAATAAGAAGTTCAAAGGTCGAAAATTGATATTTTGATCAATTAAGTTGAAGGAGTGGACCTTCCGACCCAAGAATCTAATTTGGAAGATAACATAACTGAGCAATCCTTTATGGATATAAGGTATAAGATCCGGACAAGTATTAGAATTGATTAACTCTGATGTATGCAGACCTTTGTCTACTCAGACAATAAGATACGAGTACTTCATTTTATGATTACTCGAAAAATGGGTTAGCATACCTGATGTGCCACAAAAGCAAAGTGTTTTGACAAGTCAATGGACACAAAGCTATTGTGGGGAACCATCATGGTATATCCATTGAAAGCCTGCGATCTAATCGCGGAGGCAAGTGCCTGTCCGAGGAATGCATGGCATACTGATCAGAGATTGGGATTTGATCCCAAATGACTACACCATACACTCTTGTGTAGGAATGGTGTGTCGAAAATTAAGAAATGGAACTCTTATAGAAATAGTAAAGGCATGAGTTATACGGAACCACCTATGTTCTATGGATATGTCTGGAAACAACGGCGCATTCAAATGCGGTTGTAGAATATCCTAGAAGAACAAAAGATGTGTGTTCAAATAGTACTATGAACCAGAAGGACGTTATAAGTTCTAACGCCCGGTTCTTAGAGGAAGACTATTAGATGAACCACAAGCCCAAAGTGACGTAATACTTTGAATGAGAGAGAACGATAAGGACTAGATACAGCCGAACCGAGTATAGATACACCACTAGAACCTGCACCTAATACTGTCACTGTTGATACACCGGAACGCCGTCGTAGTGGGAGGGTTGTTAAACAACCGGACAGATGGATTGGACTGGGTGAGTCTTCGGACTCGGCACCCGGAGTTCATGAAGTCGATCCCTGGACCTATGATGAGGCGGTACAAGATATAGATGCGCCTTCTTGGAAGAAAGCGATGAAATCCGAAATAGAATCTATGGATTCTAATAAAGTCTGGGATCTTGTAGAACCACCAAGCGGCGTAAAGCCAATTGGATAAATGGGTCTACAAGAGAAAGAGAGGATCTGACGGAAAGGTTGAAACCTTTAAAGCTCGGCTTGTTGCGAAAGGATATACTCAGAAAGAGATAATCGATTATGAGGAGACCTTATCGCCGGTAGCCAAGATAAAGTCGATCCGGATTCTCTTATCCATAGCAGCTCATATGGATTATGAGGTGTGGCAAATGGATGTCAAGACAGCTTTCCTTAATGGAAGTCTTGACGAGACAAACAACCAGAAGGATTCATTTCTAAGGGGCGAGATCATCTAGTGTGCAAGCTTAATCGATCCATTTATGGATTGAAACAAGCCTCGAGTTCGTGGTACTTGCAAATTGATGAGATAGTCCATTTTATGGATTCATCAAAGCATAGACGAATCGTGTGTATGGGAAACGTGATGGAAACAAGGTGGTGTTTCTCGGGTTTTATGTAGATAACATTTTATCATTGACAACAATGTAAAGATGAAATCAGACATGAAATGATGGTTGTCTGGATAAATCATTATGAAAGATAAAGGAAGAAGTTGGACCTGTTCTTGAGATCTTGGATCTCTAGGAGAGAACATTGTACTTCTCCTGGACATCTTACATATATATGATTGTGGTTCGTTTTAACATGCAAGATTCCCAGAAAGGTTCGTTACCTTTCAGATACGGAATGCATCTATCTAAGGATATGTGTTTTGGAACACAAAAGGAGATAGAAGCAATGAAAGCAGTTTCCTACACTTTAAGTGTGGAAAGCTCGATGAATGCATTGTTGAAAACAAGAACCTGATATCGGCTATGCGGTTAGCATAGTGGGAGGATATCAAGGTAATCCTGGAAAGGAATACTTGACTGCTGTAATGAACATTTTAAGTAGTTTCGAAGTACTGGAAACTATGTTCTGGATTACGGAGCAGACAAACATTTCCTTTGGATTACATTCTCTTAGATTTCTAATCGAATAAGGACTGGTGTAAGTCGATATCAGGCTATGTGTTTCACTATTAAAGGAGAAGGAGTTTTAACATGGAAGAGTGATAAGCACGATGCTTTTCGGACTCTGCCATGGGTAACCAAATAAGCGGCCTCAGAGGCAGCGGAAGTTTTGGTATAGCTCCGGGATAATCTCTGGGACTTAGATGTGATCCTTAATTTGCCAAAAGCTATGTCAATAGCGGTGCAATGGCAAATGGTAAGAAATCACAAGTCCATAAGTGTAAGATAACACATAGAGCAAGTACCACCTGATACGAGTCATCGTCGAGGGAGACGACGCTGTAGTCACCAAGATAACTTCAGAGCGGCAACCTAGAGTGCTCATTCACATAGTACTTCTTGGAAGTACAACTTAAGCACGTGATGAGTATGGGAGTCGGGAGTTTGGAGGAAATGACTAGACCTTAGTACAAGTGGGAGATTGTTGGAGTTGTGTACTTAATGTCTAGATTTAAGTAACGGAAACTCACGATCCATTGCCATTAATCTATTTAATTAAATAAACAATTATTTGCGTTTAATTATTTATAATTAAATATATGCAAATTATAGTCCTGGATTTCATACGTTGTAGTTAGTATGGTGTGCATGGGCACACAGAAGATCATACTATCGGTTACTCGTATTTAATCGAACAGTTGCTCACGACCTAGATGGACACGGACCAATCCATCGGTATAGTCGTTGTGTGAGAGAGAAAATAATTTATCTTAATTATTTTATCACACTTGTACACTTGGTGTATTGAGCGGATCGCTTGAGACTTATCAATTAGGATTGCTCTGTGATAATTGATTTAAGTCTCGGAGTATTTTATTCTTAATCCCTGAAACAATTGCGGGTGTGTATATTTAATATAAGTGACTTTGATTTTCCAAAGGAATTAACCGATTTAATTATTGGGTTAATTACCGGTTAAGTTGGGTCACTATATTTTATATATGGCATGCCGTGAATTCTTGAAGGGACAGTGTATCCCGGAAGGGTTGATAATATCCCCGAGATGAGCTCATAAGGATTTATTATGTAAACCTCGCGAGTGGATTTGTTCCGCATAATAAATAAGGTTGAGTGGTACTATTCTCGGATATAAGAGATGAATAAATTTATTAAGCAATAAATAAATTTTATTCATGGATATTTAAATCTTAAATACACGGAATAAATAATACTAAGTTGGAGAAATATTATTTGATATAATATGGATAAATATTGGGAGTGCAATTTTATTTATATAGTGGAAAATAAATAAAATTAATATTGATAAGAATTAATGGATTTGGGTTGGACCCAATTTAATTTTCAATATTAGAAGCCCAATATTTAATCTCCTTTTGATCCCCTACGTAGCCTATAAAAGCACTACATGGTCTTCACAATTCATTAACCTAAGATACGCCAATCATAAAGTCTTGAAGAGTGAAGAGGATCCATAGGAGTTCGATAGATCGTCGCCCACCCGACGTTCGAACGGAGTGCAAGGAATAGGCGGGAAGATCACGAGGTCATCGATTTCGTTTCTCCGAACAACGAATCGTAGGTACAATATCTAAACCCCCTTGATAATTGTTCGATTTTGTTTTTATCGAGAATACCGTAGAACGCAAGATCCGAAGGATCGAACCCGGATTAGACGAAGGACCACGCGGTGGTGGCGAAGCCACCGGACCGCGTGGACCGCACGCCTAGGGTTCGGCGCGCGAAGGAGAACCCTCGGCCTCGGCCGAGGGGGCGATCGCTGGGCGCGATCGCCGGCGGTGACGGGCTGGTGCCGTCACCTCCCCACCGCGACGGTGGGGGCTTCTCCACGGCGGGCAGCAGGTCGCCGGACCTGCTGCTGGGGGCTGCCGGATGCAGCCCTATCGATCGCGATGATCGACGCGATCCACGATCGCGCGAACCCCGGCTCGCGGGGGTTCGGGTGGGGGCGGATTGCGCGCCTTCGGGCGCGTGGTCTCCAAAGCCCGGACTCCGGCGGATGAGTCGGCGTTCGTGTGATTTCCGGCGAAGGGTTCGTTCGGGTTATCGGTTCCGCAATTTTGATAACCCGGGATATCGAATTCCAACAGATACTTCCTAAGGAAGTATATTACAAGCACTTGGAGGGTTTGGGAGTCAGAAGTTTGGAGGATAAGACTAGACCTTAGTATAAGTGGGAGATTGATGGAGTAGTATACTTAATGTCTAGATTTGAGTATTCTGAACTATGTATGCACTTTCATTTACCTATTAATAATGAACATTCATTTGCTTTTAATTATTGTTAATTAAATATATGCAAATCATAGTCCTGGATTTTATACGTTGTAGTTAGTATGGTGTGTCGGGCCCACACAGAAGATCATACTATCGGTTACTCGTATTTAATCGAACAGTTGCTCACGACCTAGATGGACACGGACCAATCCATCGGTATAGTCGTTGTGTGAGAGAGAAGATAATTTATCTTAATTATCTTATCACACTTGTACACTCGGTGTATTGAGCGGATCGCTTGAGACTTATCAATTAGGATTGCTCTGTGATAATTGATTTAAGTCTCGGAGTATTTTATTCTTAATCCCTGAAACAATTGCGGGTGTGTATATTTAATATGAGTGACTTTGATTTTCCAAAGGAATTAACCGATTTAATTATTGGGTTAATTACCGGTTGAGTTGGGTCACTATATTTTATATATGGCATGCCGTGAATTCTTGAAGGGACAGTGTATCCCGGAAGGGTTGATAATATCCCCGAGATGAGCTCATAAGGATTTATTATGTAAACCTCGCGAGTGGATTTGTTCCGCATAATAAATAAGGTTGAGTGGTACTATTCTCGGATATAAGAGATGAATAAATTTATTAAGCAATAAATAAATTTTATTCATGGATATTTAAATCTTAAATACACGGAATAAATAATACTAAGTTGGAGAAATATTATTTGATATAATATAGATAAATATTGGGAGTGCAATTTTATTTATATAGTGGAAAATAAATAAAATTAATATTGATAAGAATTAATGGATTTGGGTTTGGACCCAATTTAATTTTCAATATTAGAAGCCCAATATTTAATCTCCTTTTGATCCCCTACGTAGCCTATAAAAGCACTACATGGTCTTCACAATTCATTAACCTAAGATACGCCAATCATAAAGTCTTGAAGAGTGAAGAGGATCCATAGGAGTTCGATAGATCGTCTCCCACCCGACGTTCGAACGGAGTGCAAGGAATACGCGGGAAGATCACGAGGTCATCTTGATTTCGTTTCTCCGAACAACGAATCAAAGGTACAATATCTAAACTAACTTGATAATTGTTTGATTTGATTTATCGAGAATACCGTAGAACAAAGATCCGAGGATCGAACCCCGGGACGAGGGTCGAGCCGGGCGGTGGTGGTTGGACCACCGGACCGCCGGCGGCTCGTAGATCCCTCATGGGGATCGAACGCGCGAACCCTCGGCTGGACGCCGAGGATCGATCGAGCCCTAAGGGGCTGATCGCTAGGGCTACGGGGCGTGACCCGTAGCAGCTCGTAGCGAGCTGCGGGTTTCCCCGCAGCGGCTCGCTAGACGCGAGCCCTAGCCGCGTAGCAGCGGATCAACGGATCCGCTGCGGGGTTGCTCGTAGCAACCCAGCGATCGCCCGCAGCGATCGCGAGTCCTCTCGCGGGGACTCGGCTGGGCGTTCGCGCGCCTCGTGCGCGCGACGCGTTCGGTCGGGTCCCGGTTCGCGTGGGCTCGTGGTTTCTCCGGCGATTGAGGTTTTCGATTGTATGAACCCCGGCTCGCGGGGGTTCGGGTGGGGGCGGATTGCGTGCCTTCGGGCGCGTGGTCTCCAAAGCCCGGAATCCGACGGATGAGTCGGTGTTCGTGTGATCTCCGGCGAAGGGTTCGTTTGGGTTATCGGTTCCGCAAATTTTGATAACCCGGGATATCGAATTCCAACACCCCAAACATCACAATGAACAATGTCAAAACAGTGTCTAGAATGAAATTGTGAAACAGGAAATGGAAGTTTCTTTTGTTTAGCAAGAGGACAAACTTCACAAACAAAGTGTTTATTACAACTGGTATGCAAAATATCAGATAACAAACCAAGTTTTTCAGAAGATGGGTGACCTAACCTGGAATGCCAAAGATCAAAAGCAACAACAGGAGAACAAGAGAGGGGGTAGAAAAGGAACCTGAACTGGTCAAAACATATAGATTACCAATTCTTCTACCCATCCCAATCTGAATCCCCTTTGAGGTTTCCTGGATGACACAAGCATCATGAGTAAAAGAAACTGAGCAATGAGAATTTAGTGTCAAAGCACTAATGGATAGAAAATTGTATGTGAAGGCCGAACAAAAAAGACAGATTCCAAAATGATATGCTCATTGAGTTGAATGGAACCTATTCTAACTACATCAACTTTGTATCCATTAGGTAGAGTAACATGAGTATTTGACACAAGATGTGAATCAATAAACATAGAGTCAAGGCAGCAAACATGGTGTGTGGCACCAGTATCCATCAACCATTTAGTTGAGGAATGCATTATGGATCCAGCAAAGGGTATCAAGGACAAAGAAACTGTACCACTGAAATTTGCAGAAGGAGCAGTGGAAGCAGTAGGATGAGGTTGACCTTGAGAAGAGCCATTAGGTGAAGTCAACTGCAGTTGTCCTTGAATAAGTTGAATAAGTTGTAGATCCAACTGTTCAGTAGATAGAGCAGGATTAGTTGTATTTCCAGAAGCAGGAGGGACAGGTGCTTGATCATTGCCAGTGGTTGTTGATCCCTGAACAGCTTGAACAGAACCAGGTTGGCCATATCTCACCCCTGCCTCTTCCTCTAACAAATTAAGGTGGAAAACCATGTATAAGAAAACCATGTATTTCCACAATGAGTACACTGAAACTTCTGATTTCCTCTGTTATAACCAACTGCATTAGCTGAATTTCCAGGTTGTTCACTAATATTCTGGCCAAAGGATGATTGTACAGCTTCATTAATATTCTTTTGCCTTTCTTCTTAAATAATCATGGAAAATATCTTGAACATAGGTGGAAAGGGTATCATTGCCATAATGTTTGACCTCATCTGAGCATAAGAAGGATTCAATCCTAACAAGAACTGCATAGCACATTCCTGCTGCTGATACTCACTCCATTTCTTACCACTACCAGTACAAGAACACCAACTGGCTGGTTGTAAGTTTTTGAACTCATCCCAAGTTCCTCTCAATTTGGTATAATAAGCATTTATATCTAAAGCACCTTGAGTAATACTCATAAACTGTTGCCTTAATTGATAAAACCTTGCAATGTTACCTTAAGCAAAGCGCTCTCTGAGATCATCCCATATATCAATAGCATCTTCGAAGAACATCAAGGTTGAAGTGATTTCTGATGTTACTGCATTTCGAAGCCATGAAACCACCATCGAATTACAGCGAATCCACGTAGTATATAGCAAATCAGCTGGATCAGGTTTAGGTATCGAACCATCCACAAACCCTAGCTTGTTCTTCGCCATTAGAAATGTAATCATCGATCTACTCCACGAAATATAATTTGATCCATTCAAAGGCTGCATCACCAACATCACTCCCGCATTATCACTCGAAGGAAGATGAAAAGGACTCGAGTGATCTTCAGCAACATTCACAGACGAATTTCCAGTAGCTCTCACCATCACAAATCAAATCAGAGGAGAAGAAGAGATCTCGAAGAAAATCAAAACAAACACAGCTCAAAGAAGGAGAAAATGAATCAGAGAAGATACCATATTAAATTTGAGCTCAAAACGCCATAACCAAAGAGCTCAACAAATTTTGGGAAAATCAGATGAAAACACGAAGCGGGAAAAAAATACTGGAAAAGAAATTTTATTTCTCCAACTTGAAAAATAAGTGCGCATACAAGTATTTATAGGTCTTAGAAACTTTGACTAAAAGTGCTAGAGGACCCAAAAGCAAATACAGAAAAGAAAAAGGACTGAAATGAAAAATGACAAACAACTCTTTTCCACTTCTATAAAAAAAAAGCACCCATTCCTTTTCTCTTCAAAATATCAGCTCCAAAACTTCATCAACTTTCACATTTTACTATTATTTTTAACATTTTTTTTTATTATTTTGAATTTAATAGATGTTGTACAGTTTACAAAACTTTTTATTTTATAATTTTATTTGTTTTTTTTAATATTTTTTCTTTTTGTTTTATTTTAATACTACTTTTACAGTATTATTTATTTGTTTAATTTTTTTTAATTATTTAAATTATTTTTTTCAATTCATCGGCGTATTCAGAAGTTTTTATTATTTTGAATTTAGTAAATTTTGTATGATTTTTTTTAATTCATTGCTAAACAAAAATTTTTATTATTTTAAATTTAGTAAATGTTGTAGTCTTGAAGACTATTAATTATCATATTAAGATCTTAATATTTTTTTATTAAAAATTATTAATATCTCATAAATATAATATTTTATTTTATTTACAAGAAAAATATATTCAATTATTTTTGTTTAAAATACATGATTAATAATATAATAATTTAAAAAACGGAGTATTTTATTTAAAATTAAAAAGTATTCAAAAGTAAAATAAAATAATGGCAAGACCCATATGTTAGTTCGAAAATACGGCGTCGTGTTGTCGTACAGTACACTTGTGAAAACAAAGAAACACCCTTATACTACAAAACAGTAATACTAATGGTGCATAATATTGCAACTGTCTTTATATATGGATTATTATTATTAATAATATTACTACTAATATTATTATTATTTCCTCTTCTTTTTTTTCCTCATTTCGCCCTCACCGAAAAACAAAGAGGGGTTGATCTGTTTCGTTCGCTTTCAAGTTCAAGGCTTGGAAACGGAGGTGGAGTCCTTTTTAAAGGTGGCTTCTCCGACGGTCAAAGCCGATGATATGCTAGGAGAAATAGGGCTGAGCATAAGGGATGATGGTGGCTTCCGAGAGTGAGATGTGGTGGCGGTTGAGATGGCGGTGGCAAGGGAAATGGGCATCAGGCAAAGTCCCTTCCCCTGGAGATACTGCATGGCAGATCCCATGTCTTCCTCCATCAGCTTCGCCACCTGTTGTTCTGTCACAGTCGTCGTCCCCTCGTTCTTGTTGTTGTTGTTTGGTGATGATGAAGCAGTTTGTAGTGTTCCTTTACCGATCCTTCCCTACACGTAGCATCGATTCAACTTATTAACACTTGCGTATATGCATGCATGATATATTTCTTACTAATGGAATATCGAATCAATAAGGACAACATTCAATTCATGCTCATATTAGTTACTGTATTATTACTACGTACTTTCAATAATTATACACACATAACATGATAAAAAGTAGTCTAGGAACTTTTTTCAACATAATAAACCTTTCTCTCTTTTTCAAATCTATATTACACTGAAAAACAAACCAATTAGATCAATTGAACGATTAAAGAGTGATCCAAGAAGCCTCATTGGCCTTTGCTATAATAAAACTCAACTATAAACAGTGAGATATGCATTTTACTAGTACATTTCAAACATTGAGAAAATAAAGGTTCTAAATGAGAGTAAATTTGCAAGAGGGGTTGGGTGGAATATGCAGAAACACACGGCACGCGTGACACTTTATGGTTTTGTTGTTTTGTGAAAATGTTTTTGTTGGGTTTGATGTGGGGTCTTTCTGCTTTTATTTCTATCACTCTATTCTTTTCTAGTATTTAGTACACTGTACATTCTGTGTTTTGTTTTAATTTCACAATACAAAAGTATTAGACAATTATGCTATGCCTCAAGTCAAGCCAACTTTCTTTATAATTTGTTGCCTTGTGATCTCAAGTAGTAAATGTTATGGAACACTTTTTGGGTTTTGGGTATGTACATGAAAAAGGGTTCAATAAAATCACATCAATGACTTTAATTTCATATGTATATAAACATATTTATATCAATTTATTAAAAATAGTACTAGATGTTGTAAGTTTTCATATTTTCATACCTCATTAGAAGCAGCAACACCTCCCGCACCTCCCAATCTGCTCATGCTCAGAACCTGTTCACAAACACACAGTACAATAATTGCATTTTTTATTTTATTTTATGTAATTAGTGAAACTACTATATATACTCTAGTATTTAATTAATTAATTAAGTGTTGCCAACAACCCATCCCCATCAAGTAGTTGAATATTGACTTGCCCATCATCACTAGCTAGAAGAATCAATTAATTCCAATATTTTATAGTTGCAGGTGCAGCAAACACACTTCTATATATATCAATATAGTATATATATTGAGAAAGAGAGAGAGAGAGAGAGAGAGAGAGAGAGAGAGAGAGAGAGAGAGAGAGAGAGAGAGAGAGAGAGAGAGAGAGAGAGAGAGAGAGAGAGAGAGAGAGAGAGAGAGAGAGAGAGAGAGAGATTACTTTGACTTGGAGCTGGAGGAATTTAACATAGTCTATGATCTCATCCAGCATTGAAGCTTTGTCTGTCTGTCAATTCATGTCGATCGATCATTGCAACAACAATTTATGTATATTAATCACTGAAAAATCAATTCTATTTCTAATTAAAAGTTCATTCAAAGTCTCTATGATTATATAATGATAATGATAATGATGACCTTGATCCCCTAGATCTATTGTTTATTGAATTTCCAGCTACCTAAGATTTTACTCAATCATCCATATCCACCTAATACATTCTCAATCACCAAATTATGATGGACACATGTGAGATTCTATGATACATCCATCCTTAATTTCCATATTAATGCTTCACATACTAATTCCTTCAGTATTATAACAAAAATAAAATTAGAAAAAATGTATCAAAATTTAAATGATATGCTATGCATAATACATTCCATTTTTGGTTTTATTAATTTATTTTAATAACCAGTTAATTATGAGCGAAAGAGTGAAATGACCTTATTGCCATTAGGAACCAACTCCTGCAGTGCCTTCATTCTCTCCGCAATCCTCTCTCTCCGTAACTGCCCAAAAACAAAACGACAAATAAACCCTCAGAAAGTCACTCTCAATTCAATTTTGAATTTGAATTCCACGCTCACCCTTTCAGCGATGCTGTGAGGGTCAGTCGCCTGCCCTCTCCTGGCCCTCACCCTCTGCCGCGGCTGTGCTCCTCCTCCTCCGCCGCCAGAGGCTTGGTTCATCGCCGCCGCCGCCGGCTCACCCAAATTCTGTGCCTGTCTCCACGTCAGTAATTAGAGTTAATTAAGGATTAATTACAATAACAATAACAATGCAGTAATTAATTAAGTAATTAACCTGTGGATGATGTTGAAAATGCTGAGGTTGACTGGAAGTTTGACCGCCGGATCCATTAGCGGTGAAGCCATTGAATAGAGCTTTAATGGACGCATCGTTCGCCTGTACTAACTAATTAATACGGAGAATTACGCACTGAATTTTATTTTTTATCTCAAAAATAAATAAATAAATAAAACTGACCGTGTTAACGGAATTGAATGAGTCGGCATCTACGACGTCGTTTGGGAAAAAGGCTCCGTCAAGTGTGCTGGAGAGTAACTGCTGCTGAAGCATGAGAGCCTTAGCGGCGCCGTTGCTGATCTGGTGCTGCCTGAGTTTGGACGCCAGCACGGCTGCGGACGACTGATCCTGATCCAAATGCAGGTCGTCGGCGGCGCCCCAGGGGAAGGCGGCGGCGGCGGCGGCGGAAGAGGAAGGCACGGAGGAGAGCATCTGTTCGAGGAAGTCGTCGTGGTCGGGATCGGAGGTGAAGATCTGGTGGTGGGCGGCGGGCATGATTAAATCCTGGAGGGATGAGGAGATTTGGTGGTGTTGGTTTAGAAGGAGTGGGTTGATATTGTTGTTGTTGTTGTTGTTGTTGTTGTTCATGGTAGAATCGTACTTTGGGTTTGGGATTTTCGGAATGTTTAATTAGGAGAGAGTATGTGTGTTTTTAATTTGTATGGGGCTTAACTGAAATGTATATATATATACTCTGTATGTATAGACAGTAGCTTGCTAAACGTGGGGCTCTATAATTGAGGAATAGAATAAGTTTGGTGAAACCTACACACAAGATACGGGTTAGGCCGTTGAAGAAATTACAATCAAGTATATTTGGACTTAATTCAAATTTATTCAATTTTTTCATTCACTTAACTTCAAAATAAAATTACAAAAAATAATAAAATATAATTAAAATAAATAATTTCAACCATACAAAAACATTATTTATAATTTTTAAAAAATGTTTAATAATATATATGAATTATTATTAATTTTATAATGATTAAGTTCAATTTTATTTATTATATGACTATTCTTCCATCCCTGAATTGTTTATAAAGTTCTTTGTAAATTTTAAAAAATAAAGAATATTATTTAAAAAAAAAGTAGAAGAAAATTAACTTTTTATTTCACTCTTTAAAAAAAATGTTGATGATTAGAAGATATTTAGAAACATATATCTCTCATTTAGTCATTTAGGTGTGAAAATAGACATTATGGATATTTAGAAATATATATCTCTCATTTGTGTAAAATTTGACATTACCACACTACAAAAAAAAGGGCAAATGGGACGGATTTTTTACAAAAGATCGGTCACAATTGACTTTTTTTTTACTAATCTCGTCGTCCGTCGCATTTTACCTCGTCGAAAGTTTGTTTTTCCGTCGTAAGCACTATTTGTTGGGATATGTCCTTCGATCCTACGTGTGCAATCGATAAAGTCATAAGGTCGTCTATGGATGTTAAATGATTATTTGATAATATTAATTGTTGGGAACAATATAATATTGATCAATTAAATCATACATACAGGGTCACACATGAACTCGAAAATAATGTACGATGCTTGATATATATATTGATTTAGAATCAATATTTACGTGGATTTAATTCCCATGCATGGGATGCATGGCTTGCATGGATGCATGTCACATAGTGTGACATGGCATGCCACACAAGCAAGTGGGACCACATACAATGCATAGTGGCATGTGTATGTGGCATGACCTTTCACCTCCTTTGTAACCTCTTTTGCATGTTAATGGTGCATCTTTATGCACATTAAGATGGAGGTTACATAGAGGTGTAATGGTGTGTTTATATAGATGAAAATCTGATTTTCATCACACACAAGTATCAGCCACGAAAATCCACACAAATAGAGAGAAAAGAGGTGATCTTGGAGATCCATTCTCAAGCAATCAAAGGTGTTCATTATCCGGGTTCGTGTGCAACACGTAGAGGCCGAGCCATTTGTGTGGCTTCAACATCCGGACGATCCAAAGGAGTGAAGAGTTCATTCACAAGGAGATCTTTGAGTTGCTGATCCATTAAGGTGGTTCAATCGACTCAACACCACCTTAACCGAAATCAACGATCACCAAAAGTAAGTAATCGTTAAACCTTATATATATATATATATATATATATATATATATATATATATATATATATATATATATATATATATATATATATATATATATATATATATATATATATATTGGATGTGTATATATATATGTTTAAATATGTTCTTATACACATTATGTGTGCACTAAGATCATGGCATAGTAGATCTATTGCTTTACACGCTTCCGCACACACGGTATATCGATCGGATCGGTATACCGATTCCATCACTATTTTCTGTCACAAAGTTTTTAATGGGACCCACTTCCTTATTTTATTGCATAAAAATAATTTGCGGCAGATCAGTTATATCAATTCGTCGTATTTCTGGATATTTTTATTCCCTTTTTTCCCAGCAATTAAATTTCTAATTTTCTTTCAATTGTTATTTATTGAATCAATCACAAATCAATGAAATTCAAATTTCAAACAAAGATAATTTTACAAAAACTTTATATTTCATATAAATAGTTCAGAGAATTTACAAATATTAGACATATAAATCATATTTACAGAATTACAAGTTCATATAAAAAAAAACTTCTGATCTTCATTCTTCATTCATGGCAAATTATGAATCTGGTTGAGTCAAACTTGCTCTATCGCATGTTATTCCGGATCAATTTTTTTATGGATCGGGTACAAGTCCTGAAGCAAATTAAGATTATACATGAAAAATTAAGAAACGAATATACACTTCCCTGAGTTTTAGATTTGAAAACTTTTATCTTTTGTCGGTTGTCTTCGATTTTGCATTGCCGCCACCGTCTGCATCGGTCGCCGCCCTTCAACGATGAGAAATTTTTAAGAGGGGTACGTATGATAGGGTTTGGAAGGAGAATGGGAGATGTGTTATTGTGTGAGAGTAATACGGCCGCCCCTTTTTATTTTACCCTGTTTTGTTTTGGGTGGTCAATTGACCAATTTTGAGCGCCATATATTTTGGCCCAAAATTTTCATATCCCGCCCATCTCTCCCCAAACAATAATAATAAAATAATCTATTTGTCACAGATTTGTAAAAGTCATTATGTAACAAGTTTATTTGAGGCCTACCTAGCGACCACATTCTTTGATCCGTTGAAAAAGATGGCTTAAATTACCTTGTGACAGAATGTCTCTTAAAATCGGTCGCAATAGCCCATTTTTCTTGTAGTGGATGAATTTTGATATTCATCAAAAGGTGATAAAAAAAAATTGGTCCCATAAATGTAATTTTTTTTTATTTAGTCTCACATAAATCTATTTTCTCAATTTAGTCTCAAATATGTCGAATTTGGTTTCAATTTAGTTCTTTTTTGAGCGAAATTTCAATTTTCGCCGAAATGTGCTCATAAATGCTGACTCAGCGCCACATGTCAGCATCCACTTCGATATCACCTTCATCGATCAGCCGAAACTTCACCCACGCGCCAGTCTCAAGTTCCCAATGATCATAGAAGTTGTCCCATCCACGTCCGAACCATACATTGTCTGAACCAAAACGGCCGCAAACATCGGCATCCCACAGATGATAGCCGAACCGGAGAACTTTTCTGTTTTCTACACGACAAGCTACTTGAGCAGCGAATTTAGAGTGTGGCAGCAGCTTCCTCCAGATTATACAAATATCAAATCTATAGGGGGAAGAGATACAATGTAGTCAAATATACCAGAATTTTGATAAATATAGAGATTTCGAGAAATATAAAGAGGTGTCATCCAGATAACAAGCTAGTCTGTTTTCTTGTTTCTTAATAATGCATTCTGAATCGAGTTTTCTATAGTGATTGTCGACCCTAGCGGTCCCCTACTCTAGAATCGCAACGGTGGCCTAATCTAGACTCTCATCGGTCCACGTACGTCTTTTGAGAACCCTGCAAACACGAATATTTTCAAGAGATGTTAAGTTTGTGTCAAGAGAAACACAAAATTAGAGAAGCACGAACATCTATTTGTTCGTGATATAAGGAGCACGAAAGTCATGGATTTCGTGTCAAGGGAAGCACGAAAGAAGAAGAGCATGAACATGTAATACAATCGTGCGATACGTTTTTCTCATGATTTCGTGCTACTTAAAAATATATTTTCGAATTCGTTTGTTCGTGTTGGGTATCGCTAGACCATGACTAGATCGAGTGTTCTCTCATCTTGATTTTTGTCTACATTTATGATTGACTCATGAATGTTTCGATATATACAGAAAATGTTTTGGGGAAGAAGACATAATGTTTCGATCATTTTTATTTTATTATTATTTTTAGCGATAATTATAGTTTGCTACCTGCCTATAGGCACTTTTTTATTTTCATACCCGACCTTTAAAACATCGCCGATCAGTATCTGAGCTTTGGAGAAATTGGATTTTACTACCTCAATTGGCCAAATTCTGGCGCACGTTCAAAAAATGTGCTATTTTAAGGGCAGAATGGTCTTTTCCTATGGGTGATGTTGGGATATGTCCTTCGATCCTACGTGTGCAATCGATTAAGTCATAAGGTCATCTCCGGATGTTAATTGATGTGTTGATAATGTTATTGCTTAGAGCAATAGTATATTTATCAATAATCAAACCTACAGGGTCACACATGAATCGGATTAAGGACTGAAATTAGTTGATTATATATATTGATTTTAGAAATCAACATATATATATGTATTAATATAAACTTTGTTTATATTAAATTGGTTAAATTTATATTGATTTTAGAAATCAATGTAGGTATATTTATACTAACTAAAGTTTATATTATTATACATGCATTAATATAAACGAGGTTTATATTAAATATGTATAGATATTAATATATAAACTAGAGTTTTATTAATGAGTGATTTAATATGTGTACATGTCACTTGGAGTGACATGTCATTCCACTTATACATGTCTCTTGGAGAACATTTGAGCATATGTGGCATAAGAGAACATGGTGTCTCTTCACATGCCCACTAATGAGGCATTATGGTCTCATAATAATGTGGCATTATTATGGACATAATGAGGCACATTATGGAATGATATAGGTGATGAAAAATCAGATTTTCATCCATGCTAATTCATACATTTCGAAATCACCAAAAGGAGAGCAAGAACATAGTGTTCTTCATCTCAAAGTTCAACCGGCAATTTCAGAAACTTATCTGGGTTCGTGTGCAACACGTAGAGGCCGGGCCATTTGTGCGGCTTCAACATCCGGACGATCCAAAGGAGTGACGAGGTCATTCACAAGGAGAGCATCTAGTGACTGATCGATGAAGGTGGTTCAATCGACTCAACACCACCTTCATCAACATCAACGAGGCACGCTACACCGGTTGTAAGTGATCTCGTTAATCTCTATATATATATATATTGGATGTATATATATAAACGTGTCTATACATATAATGTGTGCCTAGATCTTCATGTTGTTCGTGTTCTATTGTTTTACACGCTTCCGCAAACACGAATAAGGTAATCGAGCGATTGGATCGGCATCGAAAACCTTCAATTGGTATCAGAGCCTAGGGCTCGTGCACATGTTCTGTGTTGGACACAATATGTTTAAATCAACATAATTGGCTTAATTGTTTTATGTGATTATGTGATTATGTGATTAGTTATAAGGCCGGCCACCGTTAGTGGTCGGGTGAATGGAATTGTCGTTTTTTTACGTACGATTGGCCATAGTTTTGGAGGGCTGCGTCCCTTGGAATCTTTTGTAATAGATAGGTTTTTTCTATTCAAAAATGTATTGTTCAATGTGTAAGCAATGGATTGAATCCATGGATCGACATTGGATATCGGCTCTCCGGCGAAAACGAGGAGAAACGAAGCATAACGAAGCGAAACGGGCGAAAACCGGGCTGCTGGAGCAAAACGGCGGGCGCAGTTTGTGCTCCGGTGGGCGCCGAATGGATTTGGCGGGCGCCGTTTTGGAAACGGCGACCGCCGAAAGGCTCTTTTCAGGTCAGCCCCGATTCTGTACCCTTTTGGCGGGCGCCGTTTTGGAAACGGCGACCGCCGGTGGTGTTCGGCGACCGCCGTTTGTGAAACGGCGGGCGCCGTTCGTGGTTTTTGGGGTACGGACTAAGGTTGACCTAAATCGGCGGGCGCGGAACTGAAACGGCGGGCGTGGACCAGTCCAGAAGATGTTCAAGGCCTATTTTAATGCTTTTAATCTTTTCGTTTGAGAGTTGTGAGGTTCTAGGGGCCTTTCGATTACGTATTTAATTATTTTGCTAGTTATAGGATGTTTTATGTTATAAATGTTCAACTTACATATAAACACCTATGCATGCAAGTTCCCAAAATAATGAGTATAATGTCTTGTCCAAAAACATCACACTCATGAAACCCTCGATCATAAGTTGGTAGGTCCGCCTCAGCGGGGTACTACTTGTTATCTTGGGATAAGTGGGAGTAAAGGTTAGACCTTTACACGTGAGTTTGGTTTTCTCATCGATAGATCCACTGCAGGCGTGGCTATCGAGACATGAGATGAGAATGGGACTCTCATCGACCGAGAGTGACATTAGATGTCATTGACATGGGATGTCTACCTATATTGGACTTCTTAAGTGCGGACTCAATCGGCTTAAGAATTTGCAAGATGAGGGTCTTGGGATTTTTTTGTTCAAGGGAACAAAGATATTAGATATCGATTGAACAAAATGGAATAAATAAGTAGCTTGTTAGACAATCTTATTTGTTTACCGCTTTGTGAATGATTACATATTTTATTTATCTTTCTTTTATAGTTTATCATGTTAATTTCAACTCGATTCAAGTTTGGTTCAATTCTTGATTATGAAAAATTGAACAACATAAATTTTCTTGATTCACAACGTAATTTGAGGATGGTCCTCAAATACGAAGACAATGAAAATGTGTTAAATAACCACATCCTAAGATATCATTGAACAACTCAATAACATCTTCGGGGAATATGCTAAGATTGAGCAGTTCGGTATGACCAGGGTCATCGCTTCAGCTAGGCTGGAAAAATGGAAATCTATGGAATCACATGTGCAACAAATGATTGGATTATTTGCTTCAAGTGACCTCCTAGATTTTTCCTATGATGATTATTTGGCAACCGATTTCATACTTCAATCTCATGATGGTTATAATGCCTTTAGGCTAAAATTTCCACATGAATGGTTTGAAGAAATCGCTTCGTGAGCTCCACGGGATGCTCAAGGCTGTTGAGCCGGCGATAGATAAGGACCCTAAGAGGGAAATTCTTATGATATGGGATAGAGTATTCAAAAGAGCATGGGCAAGAAGGCTACTAGGGTTCCTAGGGAATCTCAATGCGTCTACTGCAAAAGTGTTGGACACTACTTGCAAACATATAAAAATTCATATTTTATTCAATTTCAAAACAAATGTCTAATTTGTCTTTCATTTGATGGATTATAAGGTTAGGATTATTTACACCTCGGGGAGTGATTTAATCCAAAACACTTAAGTTCATCAATGACACAAATTAGAGACTTTCGAGCCATTGGATGGCGTGAAACGATTGTCTGGTTGGCTCCCTCATATTTTATGAGAGATAGGGCTTCAATTGCATGATAATATCGCTGGTTAGAAAACTTCGATTTTTCACTTACGATTTATCACGTTTTGACATTGTATTAATTTTGAATGAGAAATTTGAAGGAGACTCAATTATTGGGAATAATTGAATTTGCCCAAAGTTCAAAGAAGATGTGAAGAACGGGGTTGCTTCATCTTCAAGTATTAATGATATAGACATTAAACTTCACAAATTCTACTTCTTGGGTATTGGATGCCAAATGTGGTTCTCACATTTTTATGTGGAGGAACTACATAGAAGTATAAGTTTGGTGAATAAAGATGTCGATCTACGGGCAAGAAATGGAGCGAAGGTCGCTGCATTAGCCGTATGATCATATGATGTTGTTTTGCCTTAGGGCCTTGTTTTAGTATTATAACTATGTAATTTCGTACCTTCAATAAACAATGAATATTGGTTCAGTATTAGATACTGATGGATTAGTTTTTCACTATTAAATAGTTTGGTAACTATTTTAATTGTGAATTATTCTTTGTTTTGGTACGATTATTATATTGTTTATGTATACTTTAAACTTGACAAATCATATATATCATTAAGACCAAAGGCCAAATCGAATAAGTATCGATGAGACATAACTGAAACATTGTTGATTAGATCAAATCAAAATCTAAACATGTAACGAAGCTTCTTTTAGAAGGAATTTTAGAATCATTTGACTTGGAGTCATTTGATACATGTGAATTATGTGTGATTGAAAAGATAACAAGCACATGAAGGTTATGTGTGATTAGGGATGATCCATACTGATGTATGTGGAACCTATTAGTTCACAAGCACATGAAGGTTATGTTTCGGAAAAGAGAAAACATACTATATTAGATATAGTTCGACCATTCGATGAGAGGTCTAAATGAACTACTGGTCTCTTTTGGGAACACACAATTCTAGACTTCAACTTATACACTGAATAGGACGCTGTCAAAAGCTGTTGATAAGACACCATACTAGGTATGGAAATGGAGGGTCCCTAAATTGTTTTCATCAAGATTTGAGGTTCTAAAAGCTTCTCTGACGAGATTTATCTCTATAGAGCTTGAACTCAAATGGGATAAAAGTTTCCTTATGGTATGTCCATAAGAAACTCGAGGGTACAACTTCTACGATCTATTTGAGAACAATATTTTGTTGCTCGAGATAGTGATTTTCTTGAAAAGAGTTATCTTTCCTAGAAATTCAGTGGGAGCTCGGTTGTCTTGAACGAGGTTCAAGTGAAACAACCAATGATGAATACTCAAGACTGGGTTGAGAGTATTCTTATGGTTTTGGAAGCCATACCAGCCCTCGTAGGTCCGAAAGGCATAAATCTATCTCTATTATTCAAATACTTAGATATTGTGACCAATGAGAGATATGAATTCATGCTTTTGGAAAGCGGTGAACCTTCGACCTAATTCCAAGCTATGACGAGTCCAGCTACTGAAAATTGGCATGGTGCCATGAAATCTGAGATGATATCAATATCTGATAATCAAGTTTGGAACTTGATATATTTGCATCACGGGGTTAAACCCAATGAATGCTAATAGATCTTTAAGATCTAAACAGACAGATGGAAAACCTAGGGTTTTCAAAGCAAGGTTGATGGTAAAAGTTTTATTCACGAGGTGGATTATGGAAAAACTTTCACCTGTTGTTTTGATTAAATCATTCAGATCATCTTAGTCATTGCTACTCATCTTGATAATGAGGTATGGTAATATTGGATGTTAAAACTAACTTCTTGAATTGGATTCTAGAAGAGAATGTGTTTTGACACATCCAAAGAGTTTTATCGATCCTAATAAAGTTGAGAAATTATGCAATCTTATAATTCCATTTATGGAATAAAGCAAATCATATCGGAGTAGCAGTCTTCAGTTCAATGAATCCATACTGGGTTTTGGATTTCAGAGGAACTCGTAAGAATCTTGTTTTACAAGAAGAACAGTGGGAGTTACGTTGTATACATTGTGTTGTATGTCGATGACATACTCCTTATTGGAAACAATGTTTCTATGCTTAATTCTATTAAAGAATGGCTTGGAAATTGGTTTCAATAAAGGATCTTGGAGAAACACAGTACATATTGGGCATCAAGATCTGTCGGAACAGATCGAAAATGATGTTTGGACTTAGTCAAGTGACCTATATTGATAAGGTACTTGATAAGTTCAGAATGAAAGACGCCAAAAAGGGTCTCATTCCAATGAGTCATGGCACATCTCTTAGAAAGATGCAATAGGGTTGATATTAACAAGATGTTTGAATGCTAACTTCAAAACAGACTAAGATAATTTCCGATTTTAATCTGGTTATATCTTTTGTCTGGTTAGAGGTGATATTTGCTGGAATAGTTCCATGCAATGCAATATAGCTGATTAAACTACAGAAGCTGAGCACAGTATTGCATTGGATGCAATAATGTTGGCAGTTAAGATTTGAAAGTTCTTGAATGAACTAGGTGGCGTAACTAGCTCAGCCCATCCGATAGTTCTCTATTTATAGTAGAGTTATCGCGCAAGCCTATGAGCTAGGAAGCACCACAAGTCTAAAACTGGTGCTCAGGAAGTTTCACATTATTTGGGAGATAGTTTTGTGGAGACATCGAGATAATAAAGTTGCAACTTTTGGTAAGGTTGCAAACCCGCTTTCTAAACCTCTCCAGCAGTTTAAGCTTGAGGCTTTCACGACTGCAATAGATATCAGACATCTTAGAGATGGGTTGTGATTTCTATTACTGTATTAGATACTTTTGGAGATTTGGTAAACATTCACTCATATGTATAATACATAATTCTTCATATACATATGGTTTAATTTATATGAATTGTCCAAATGATTAAGTTATATCAATTGGGTTATGAGGTTGACTTACCGCATAATGAAGTCCCAATGGTTGAACTGATATACTTGAATCATATAGCTGTTCCTGGTTCGTATAATCGAGTACGGACAAACCGATAATACAAAGAACTAGATTGTAATGTGTACTATAGCGCCGCTTCATGGGCTAGTGATGTGGGACATCAAGTACAATTACATAGATATTAGCTGGGAGCTAATGATCGAACAGACCTGACTGGAATAGTATTTAAGATTTCGAGTCATAATACTATTTCATTGACTGTCGAGCAATTTCCTCTGACCTGAGTAGTCCAGAGTGATTCCATTGTGAAATGGTGTACTTTGATACAAGTAAACGCCTTTCGTAAAAGGAGGTTATAAAACTTGTTATTGGGTATATCAGGAAGCAAGTGGGAGAGCTTGGATTGACAAGATGGGATTGTCCTCCATTTTATAATGGGATACATGTCTTAACGGCCACTTGGAGAGTCGAGACTGTGGAAAATACGTGGCCACGTCCAGATTCGTATCATAGTGATAAATCTGGTTTTACAGTCTGTCTCAAAGTCCAAGAAAGGTTTGAACCGATTGAGGATGACTCGAGTCTTGCCTCAAGTTCAAACTTAGACATAAAAGTGACAACAGGAAGTTGGAAGCACACTGGCTCTGAAGGCCAATTGGGAGATTGTTGGGATATGTCCTTCGATCCTACGTGTGCAATCGATTAAGTCATAAGGTCGTCTCCGGATGTTAATTGATGTGTTGATAATGTTATTGCTTAGAGCAATAGTATATTTATCAATAATCAAACCTACAGGGTCACACATGAATCGGATTAAGGACTGAAATTAGTTGATTATATATATTGATTTTAGAAATCAACATATATATATGTGTTAATATAAACTTTGTTTATATTAAATTGGTTGAATTTATATTGATTTTAGAAATCAATGTAGGTATATTAATACTAACTAAAGTTTATATTATTATACATGCATTAATATAATCGAGGTTTATATTAAATATGTATAGATATTAATATATAAACTAGAGTTTTATTAATGAGTGATTTAATATGTGTACATGTCACTTGGAGTGACATGTCATTCCACTTATACATGTCTCTTGGAGAACATTTGAGCATATGTGGCATAAGAGAACATGGTGTCTCTTCACATGCCCACTAATGAGGCATTATGGTCTCATAATAATGTGGCATTATTATGGACATAATGAGGCACATTATGGAATGATATAGGTGATGAAAAATCAGATTTTCATCCATGCTAATTCATACATTTCGAAATCACCAAAAGGAGAGCAAGAACATAGTGTTCTTCATCTCAAAGTTCAACCGGCAATTTCAGAAACTTATCCGAGTTCGTGTGCAACACGTAGAGGCCGGGCCATTTGTGCGGCTTCAACATCCGGACGATCCAAAGGAGTGACGAGGTCATTCACAAGGAGAGCATCTAGTGACTGATCCATGAAGGTGGTTCAATCGACTCAACACCACCTTCATCAAAATCAACGAGGCACGCTACACCGGTTGTAAGTGATCTCGTTAATCTCTCTCTATATATATATATATTGGATGTATATATATAAACGTGTCTATACATATAATGTGTGCCTAGATCTTCATGTTGTTCGTGTTCTATTGTTTTACACGCTTTCGCAAACACGAATAAGGTAATCGAGCGATTGGATCGGCATCGAAAACTTCAGGTGAATGTAGATAATTTTATTTTTGCCATCAATTTCATTATTTCATTTAAATAAACCTGAAAATACGTATATCAATTCTCCAAAATTCTAATTTCATAAATCTCATGTGCGCACGAACCTAAAATTCTTCGGTTCTGAAAAGCATGATAATGGAAGAACATGTCGCTGTGGGAGCTCTCTTGTGAGACGAACTTTATGATCAAATTTAATTCTTGAAAGGAGGTTAACAAAATGTGAAAAAAAGGGATTAAGTGGTCTGGCCTTAAACAAATACAGTATTCACTTGTAGAAAAAATGAAAGATGAATGGACAGCGTCTTTCGTTCAATTCGCCTTCTTCTGCACTTGTCCACTTTTACGGTGCACAACGGACCACGGAGTCAAACCGCCATTATTGAACAAACCAGAAGAGTCCCTCAACCGGGTGGCTCGACTGATCGCGGGAGAAAAGATCGGCCTCAACATCGCTCGCCTTGGGCGATCTGATTGACATCGCCCTCATCGGAAAACCCCACCGGTCCGACGATATGCCCTCCCTCTCGATCCTCCTGTAGAACTTTGACCTGCTCGAGCTCCCCTGCCTCGGCAGGGACGCGCCGCCACCACGCTCGCGATCCGGTTCAACGACGCCTGGTCCATCACCTCCTTCCTCACATGATCCGGCAACTTCATAGTGAACCGCTCCATGTTCTCCACAGGGTAGACCATCGAATGCCCCGTCGAGTGCGAGATGAGAGATGAAATTGAGAGAGTTGAGAGCTAGATATGAAAATTAGGGCTTTTTTTATCGAATTGAATTTTGCAAACTATTGAGAGAGCAGCGGACATTTTACAGTATAATGGTGAAATGACATTTTTTCCCTTTTCAACCCACAAAAAAATCGAATTAGGCCCCTTAAATGTCACGTGACTTGCACATGCGTCGGATTCCGGCCAATTTAGGTAGTTAAATGCTATTTTTTCAAAGCTCGGGTACTAATCGATGATGTTTTAAAAGCCAGGTATGAAAATAAAAAAGTGTCTACAGGTCAAGTAGTAATGTATATATAATTATCTCTTATTTTTATTGTGGAAAGTATAGACGTGTTTGTCTTTTCAATAAGAAATGTTTATAAAACTCATACTCCTATATTAAAAGCTTTATAAATCATAACCCTTATACTTTGTCACTCACAATGTTTCGATCCTTTTTATTTTATTATTATTTTTATTGTGAAAAGTAGATACATATTTTTCTTTTCAATAAGAACTGTCTATAAAATTCATAATCTTGTATCAAAGACTATAAATTATAACAATTATACCTTTGTCACCCATCTCGATGTCCCCGTTATGAATTGGACTATATTACCTTGGCCGTTTAAGTATATTAAGAGAAAATTCTTAATCCATTTTTAATGAAATCTTCTGAGTCATACATTAATTGTCTTGGAATCACCGAAACAACCCTTGCTATAATGTCTTGTCTCTTTTGCCTTCCCAATGACACCATTATCCTTCCAACATTAACATTATTATATTATTATATTATCTACTAGTATTGCTGGCTTCCCAACCGCCTCTCCCAGCAAGAATTTAATAAATATATTAAAATTCTTAATTATGAACACAAACATTCATGCAAGACAATAATATGTTTAGGGATCTGTGTATTTAAACCAAAAAACCAAGGAAAGAGAAAGTACATCTATATCAATAACAAATTGAGCATCTTTGGAAGAACATCTTAACAATACCTAATTTTAATAATATTAAATTTACAAAAAATTGAATATTATTTTTATACATATTGGTAGATGGTTCAAAAAGCAACGAAATTATCTAAAGACACGCAACATATTTCTATCAAATTTGGGATTCTTGAACGTCTATAAAAGCAGACTGCGAAGTCAAAATATTTGGAGCGACGGAGAGAAAAAAGAGCGACCTTTTGAGGCGGGGTGCCGGCACAATAAGGGTTACGATTATTTTCTATGGGTTCGACGTGAGGTTAAATTGATAATTGCTTACACTTTGTCTGACTAAAAATTAGTAAGAGTGATCGTAATTTCTTTCATACGTTTCAAGAGAAAGACTCATTTCTCTCTTCCTACCACATACTAATCTGTCCCACACAAATGGGCATAGGTGATCAACTTCACTTTTTTTGTCTGTCTAATAAATATAATAATAAATAGTATACAAAAATTATGAAAAAATAACTAAAATAAAATTTAACTATTAAATTTTATTTTAGTTATTTTTTCATAATTTTTATATGCTATTTATCATATGTATTAGCCGGACAAAAAAAGTTAATTTTGACCACTATGCCCATTAGTGTGATAAGAAGTTTATATGTGTAGTTGACGCCACAACAATACCGAAGCTCCTTTATTTTCACAAAATAAATAAATTATTTTTGAACTTTTAAAATACAATTTTACCCTTACTTTTCACTTACTTTCTTTTTATTATATTTACAACTATTTTTTCTTTTACACTTTAAATACATTTTCACAATTACATTTTTCATAAATATGTGGTCGATCAAATTCTGAAAATAATTAGGTGACGAAGAGAGCTATATAAATAATCATTCCGTCTTATATAAATAAATACACTTTTATTCATAGTTTGCATGTTTTGTATCATTAGACATCTTACATAAAAGAAGCAAATATTACTACTAGATTTACTTTGGTTTGGAGTGAGATGCAGTGCCCAGGAAGGAACTTTATCAAGAAGGCGGAATACAGAGTCGATTATGGTTTGGAGTGAGATGCAGTGCCCAGGAAGGAGCTTTATCAAGAAGGCGGAATACAGAGTCGATTATGAGGCCGGACGTGGTTATTGGCGAGATGAGCTGAAGAGGAACATTGTTAATTTCTTCGAGAAATAAATACTCTCTTGAGATGATCAGAAAATATACTTAAAGTATATGAGTTGAACGAACCCAAACATTATAATCTTGAGTCGCTCTTAATTAATATAGATAAGTTAAATGTTACACATACAATACAATACAATAAAAAAAAACCTACAAATCACACAAATACAGTACTGTGATCTCAAGAAACACACAATTCTTATTTCAAAGTAGAAACAAACCACCGCTTTGATTAATTCAACCCATAGTGTATGATGGAGTTGGCAAGTTGATGACAGTGCTCTTCACTTTTGTCATCATGTTGATGCTGTTTGTGATCCCCTGAGACCCGATCCCGCTGTCCTTAATGCCCTGTATTTTATTGTGCTTCTTTAGACATGAAAATCCAAAGCACAATATATATATGTATTGTGCTTGTTAATTTTTGTACCTGGAAAGGGAAATGATCCGGTCCACGAGCTGGGGCCGAATTAATCTGAACCGTTCCTGACTCCATCGCATCACTGATCAGCATCGCCTTGTTGATATCTTTCGTAAAAACACAACCCTGAATAACAACAACATATATATATAAACAAGTTTCATATCTACAAAACCAATTTCAATTTCACAATTAATTGGATTAATGTACCTGGAGTCCAAAGTTGCTGGCATTGCAGTGATGAATACCTTCTTCAACTGACTGGATCCTTATGACGGGCAACACAGGCCCGAAAGGCTCCTCCCACGCAATCCTCATATCGGGCCTCACGTGATCCAACAACAAAGGCCATATGAGGTTGCCTTCCCTTTTGTACTCCTGGCAGAACGTCGCCCCTTTCTGCTCGGCATCCTTCACGAGCCCTTCGATGTAATTGGCCGAAGACTCGGATACAACCGGAGTGATGTCGCAATCCTCCTCCGGGGGGCCCACCGTCAGTTTCGCCACCTTCGACTTCACTTTCTCCACCACCTCGTCGGCAACTGATTCCATCACGAGCACAACCTTCACCGCCGTGCACCTCTGACCGCTTTTACAAGTAATCGGTTTTCAGAATAATAAAGTAGTTAGTTGAAAAAACAGTGGTATAAGGGTAAATAAATGTGTATAGAGAGGATAAAGTTGTGAAAGGACGTTCCATAGATATGCACTGTTTTTAAGAAACAACAACAAAAAAAAGTATACATTGTTTTTTTAAGAGATAGAAAGAGTAATATCTTACAAAGTATATATACCTGTAGGAAAATCCACCTTTGACGATATTTGCTGCAACAAGGTCAAGATCGGCATCCTCGAGCACAATGCAAGCATCTTTCCCTCCGAGTTCCATCTGCAGAGGGATCATCCCGGCTTTCTTCGAGATCGAAATCCCAGTGTCACCACCCGTGAAGCTGCAGCTCAAAAACATAACAATAGATCAGACGCACAAAGACGCTACTTTCCCCATCCCCTAAAACAATGCATATTTTTTTCTTGTTATCCTTTTAAAACAGTGCACTTTCTATAAATGTAATTTTTTTACAAGTTTACCCTCTCAATATAAATGCAATGCCTATTATACTCCTATTTTATTATATTATAAAACAAACAAGAAATCACTTTTTATTAATTGACAAATTTCTCTATTCCTAATTTAAAGGGATAGAAGGAATATAATGTAATACTCCTAATTACCTTATGCAATTGACTCCAGGGTGCATTGTGAGGAAATCACCAATCTCAGACCCTTTCCCCGTTATACAGCTGATAAGTCCCTTCGGAAAACCGGCCAAGTGAAAGCAATGCACCATATGAAGGCAAGCCACCGCCCCCTGAGTCGGAGGCTTGAGGACAAGCGAGTTCCCAGCAATCAAAGCCGGCGCTATCTTCGAGACAGCAAGGTTGACCGGATAGTTGAAAGGCGGAATCGCTAACACAACTCCCAGAGGAACCTTTGACGTCAGACAATACTTTGTTCTCTCGTTCCCCGGAAAACTATCCGACACCAGGAACGCGCCCTGTCCCAAGATCCTAACTCCCTCTTCCGCACAATACGAAACCAGATCTCCAGACCTCACAACCTATACATCATTAATTTATTACAAAAACAAAATATTGGTAATAACAAAAATTAATATAATTAATGTAAGAAGATTGTACAACCTCGGTGACGGCATCTTTAGCTGGCTTTGCGATTTCCTTGATCAAGGCTTCCGCTATAGGAGCTTTGTGCTCTTTGAGGATGGCGGCTGCTTTGTGGAGAAGCTCGGCTCGTTTCCAGAGAGGGGTTTTGGCCCACGACTTCTGAGCAGCTTTCGCAACTTCCATCGCCTTGTTCACTTCCTCCTGCGTGCAAGCTGATATCGAAGGAAAAACAAATCGATCATGCAAATCGATCGAGAGATCGAACCAAGGTTTTAATAATTACCTTGGACCTTGTAGTGAGTCTTTCTTGTAGTGGGATTGACGATGGAAACTGATTTTCCAGAGGAGGATGTTTTCCACTCTCCATCGACGTAGTACTTGAACACGTCGCCCTCGATTATCTCCGAGAAAACACCGCTCCCCGCCATTGATGTTCGGCTTGCTTTTCTTGGAGATGCTCAAGGTTTGGAGTGTGTATAAGTAGTGAATTATGTTTCTTCTGTTTTTTTTTCTTTTATCTTTTTCTGATTTTGGAGGAAGGTGAGCCACATTTATTCATGGATCGTTTTGGGACATATGTTTTTTTTTTTGCTATTATTATTTTTTATTTTTCTTCTTCTCGTAGTTGTCGTCTGGTAACAAACTAAAAGTTGGTTACACCATATTGCACGAGGCACTTTTTTTATTATTTCGCGTGGTATATACTTTTATTCTTTTTAATTTATGTGCGGCGAAAAGAAGTTGTGACCACTAAGCCTACCCCAAAATTTTATCGTGTTACACCCAACCCAAAATAACTGAAACACGATGAGTTACCTTATGCAGTTAAATTATATGTTTCGATTCAGTTAAATTATTGACTACACACGAGAGATTGCATCCGCACACGCGAATATGTAATAGTTCACATGCATGAACACTCACAATGAAACACGATTCTTGAGCACTATATTCTTGGAAGTTTTTCCTTCTTCAAATTTACGTGAACTTCATCAATGGACATATCGATCAATGTTCCATGCCATACCATTGGACTGATTATGGGCAGAAGGGAATGCAGGGAGAATGCATACAATTACTTAAGTGCTTCAGATATATGAAACATAGATGTTATCTAATTAATTAATTAATTATAGTACAAAAAATTGTAATTATTTATTTAATCATAAAACTCAAATGGGAGATGAATATCCCACGGTGTTTGAACCTAGCTAACTACTTCTTCAGTCTTTTATCTCATGTGCATTAATGGAGTATGCATTATTACTTACAGTTGAGAATTAATATGATTGGCTTTAAATGTTAGTATACATTGGAAATCAAATACTACGTATTTATGTATAGTCAATTAAAAAAATCAAATGAAAACAATTAAGAAGAGATATATATCTACAAAGACTACAACTAATATTAAGCATATTCATAACAAACAAAAAAAAAACTCTTAAAATGTAATACGTACATTAAACCGTGAAATCAATGCGATAATTCTATATATGACGTGTGATATATTCCGTATGGAACATTTGATCTTACATACTGGTGCGGTCCAAACACATGATCATCCAAACGTATCCTGAGATATGGGACTACCCCATACCTTATCAATTTCGTTCTACTATATGAATTTGAATGAATGAATTAATCTAGTTTCCCTATTTTTTTTTATTATTTTGATTTTTCATTTTTGGTAGTTCAACACATTTTTATGTACGCACTTAATACTACTAGCTCTAGGGCTTGGCGTATGGGAATTTTTTTTGGACCAGCCCACCAAAAACTCAAATCGAAAATTTAAAAGTTCATCCAAGTTCGGGACATAATTTATTTTTTGGGACCGAAAGATTAGTCAACTCAACTAATTTTTACTATTTTTTTTTCCAATTTATATTTATATAAATATTTTTATATATTTTTTTGTATTTTTATTTTTAATTCAAAATTTAAAACTTGAATTTCAATAAATTTATATTAATATTTAAAATTGTATTTTTTTATTTTTTTAATTAAAAAAATTGTTTATTAAAAAATCAAACCCAAATTACCTCAAAACCCAACTTGGACGGCAAGCTCAGTCGGGAAGCGGGAAGCAACCATTGACTCTAAAAAAGTCCGGCCTGAATCGAACCGCGAGAACAAGATTTGACCCAAGCCTTGAAAATTTTGAGCTAGGCACGGCTCGTGCCCACTACTATTACTACTAGCTCTCTCTAGGGGTTTCAAACGGTTCTATTAAGGACAACCCGATCACCTGGGAAGAGAAGGAGCGGAAGTAAATGTTCTAAATCTAATGGTTCAAAGATGAAAATATCACCCCAAGATCACGACTACACGTCGTCGTTTCATACTGTAGAGGGTACTGCTCTTTCGTTCAACAAACAAATCCTACAAAACATCCCGAGAGAGAAGCAATCATACGATCCTCATCGTCTTGGATTAATGCTTGGTCTAGAATACAGGCAAACCGTCGTAATAAGGTCTCATGAAGTAGGCCCCGACAAAATCATGTCACTGGAGAGCATTCTGTATCTGCTTCAGGTGATCAAGATTCAAACTTTCGTATGTACTGTGTATAAGAGAATATTCTAGAAATCAATCTTAACCCAATTAACGGATGTAATTAGGTTCCTTTAATATGTATATTCCTTTTCCATCATCACACAACCCCTATATATTGTATACCAAATTGTAGAAATGATATCAATCAATTCCAATATTCTTTATGGTATCAGAGCAGTCATTCTCTCACGAGCATCATTCGATCCTCAATTGAGCATTCAAAAAAAAAAAAAAAAAATGGTCGAAGCTTCAAACACACAGATCACATCTGTGGCCAACCAAATAATTCCCATCACCACCCACAATCATTTTCCCATCAAACTAACCCCCACAAATTATCCTACATGGAGAGCACACATACTCGCTCTTCTTAACGGCTACAATCTCATTGACTATGTTAATGGTAAACTAGTGAATCCAGCCATTACGGGTGACGAATCTACAATTACGGCTGCACACTGGTTCCAACAAGATCAATTGCTCCTTGCTGCAATTTTAGGCTCTCTTGCAGTAGACATCCAGCCCCTTGTCTCGATGGCCCCCACATCGGCTGAAGCCTGGAGCATTTTGGCTCGCTCTTTTGCGAGCACCTCTCGCCAACGAGTTCTTCAATTAAAAACAGATCTGTCACGAGCTTCAATTGGCTCCCGCACGATCACAGAGTATGTCAATTATATCAAATCAAAAGCTGATGAACTTTCGCTCATTGATGAACCTGTTAAGGCAGACGATCTCACTCTCTATGTTGTTAATGGATTGGGACAAGACTATAACACCATTGTCGGTCCCATTGTCACGCGTGAAACTCCTTTGAAATTTGAAGAACTTCGTGACCATCTCATTGAACACGAGACTCGAATTCGTAACCGTGAGTCTGAACAGGCGCAACTGGTTGCCACAGCAAATCATGCCTCCTCAAAATCTAATAATCGCTCCCACTCACGTCATGGCGGCAGTGGGAACCATGGCGGTAGTGGAAATCGTGGTGGTTATTCCACTAACGGGCGAGGTGGTGGTCGTCATAATAATAATTTTCAAAACTCTCCCAACAACAATGGCCAGAATATTCAACACTCATACAACAACGGCCAGAATTATCGGGGACGTGGCGGTGGCGGTGGTCGCTCATCATCTAATCCACGCCCTCAAATTTATTGTCAAATATGTTCATGTGCAGGTCATACTGCTCCGTATTGTCGCTATCTCCAGCAGCCATCTGCTAACATGGCTTTTTCACCCCAAAGTCAGTCCTACTCGCCATGGCTCGTAGACTCGGGCGCTTCGCACAATCTCACAAATAATCTTGGCAATATGACAATTCATTCTGAATATGATGGTACAGATGAGATACAACTTGCCGATGGATCAGGTCTCCCTATCTCTCACACCGGTACTTCCTATTTAAATCTTCCGGGCCACAACTTTGTTTTACCTAATACATTATGTGTTCCTAATGCTAAACGAAATCTCCTCTCGGTACACCAGTTTACTAAAGCTAACAATGTATCTATGGAATTTTTTCCGTCTTATTTTCTTATAAAGGATCCACTCACGGGGGCGCGTCTAGCGCAAGGACCATGTGAAAATGGCATTTATCAAATTCAACCACCCCTGACCAACTCCACTCCTAAAGTAGCAGCCTTGGGTGTACGCACTTCTTCAAGTAATTGGCATGCTCGGCTCGGTCATCCGTCGTCAAAGACTAGTGCTAATATTATTTCTCGTTTTCATTTACCTATTTTGAATACTACGGCTCATCTCTTAGACAATGATTGCCCTTCTTGCAATGTTAGCAAGTCGCATCGTCTACCTTTTGGGAATTCTTCATTTAAAGCGATCAGACCTTTAGAATTTTTATATGCAGATTTATGGGGACCTGCCCAAGTTTGCTCTCATGATGGGTGTCCTGCCCAAGTTTGCTCTCATGATGGGTGTCGTTATTTTCTATTAATTGTTGATCTATTTAGTCGTTATTGTTGGGTGTACACATTGAACACAAAATCGCAGGTCAAAACCATCTTCTCGCAATTTCGGGGCCTCGTGGAAAAACAATTCAATACAACAATAAATAATTTCTACACAGACAATGGAGGTGAGTTTTTGGCCTTGAAACCATTCTTGAACACCCACGGCATCAATTGGTTTACAACAGCTCCTCATACACCTCAACAAAATGGAATGTCAGAAAGGAGAAATCGCCATATTTTGGAAGTCACCCGTGCCCTCCTTCATCATGCTAGTCTGTCACAACAATTTTGGAGCTACGCCGTTCAAACAGCCGTCTATTTGATCAATCGCACACCATCAACGGTACTCTCTAATCGAAGTCCATTTGAAATATTATTCAAGACATCACCAAATTATTTGAAGTTACGTACCTTCGGATGCATTTGTTTTCCTTGGCTTCGGCCTTATTTTCCGGGTAAGCTCAACTTTCCATCCAAGCCATGCATATTTGTGGGCTACTCCACAAGTCAAAGTGCGTACAAGTGTTTTGATCCAGAAACAAAGAGAGTTTTCGTATCACGACATGTAAAATTCTCCGAGTTCACATTTTGGCCTACACAACCCACACCTACTGACCTATCACCTCCGGCTAGCCCCACTACAGTTCATCTTCTAGTATCGCATGACATACCCTCCATGGGGGGCAAATCAACTGCATCCGCACCACTTGACCCGAGGACCACTTCGCATGCCGATGCCCCATCCATATCACGGTCCAGGTTGCCCTCCACCATAATTCAGTCATCAGCTACAACTTCATCAATTATGCCTACACAAATTCCAGCTCCCTTATCTCCCATTGCTCAGGAAACTCAGAATGAGATCACCCCGACTCCCTTATCTCCTATTGCCCAGGAAATTCAATCTGAGATTATTCCAGCTCCCATATCTCCTAATGTTGAGGAAACTCGGCCTGAGGTCTCACTTCGCACTAGTCGGGCACATAAAATGACCACTAGAGCCCAAAACAAGATTTTCAAGCTCAAACAATTTTTTTATACCTCAAAGCATCTACTACCTGATGATATTGAGCCCACTTGCGTATCCAAAGCTTTAGCTCATCCTCAGTGGCGAATGGCTATGTCCGATGAATTTACGGCACTTCAAAAGCATGGTACTTGGGACTTAGTATCACCACCTCCTGATGCGAACATTGTCGGTTGCAAATGGGTTTTTCGCATTAAAAGGAAACCCGACGGCACAATTGACAAATACAAAGCTCGCTTAGTCGCAAAAGGTTTTCATCAACGTCCTGGCATTGATTACACCGAAACCTTTAGTCCTGTAATTAAGCCGGTTACCATTCGCACTGTCCTCACGCTCGCATTATCATCAAATTGGCCTCTCCGTCAGTTAGATATTAGCAACGCCTTTCTTCACGGAAATCTTAAAGAACCTGTTTATATGTCACAACCACCCGGATTTATAGATCGAAATAATCCTTCACACGTGTGTCTCCTTCACAAGTCGCTATATGGCCTACGTCAAGCTCCTCGAGCATGGTACCAAGCATTGAGATCATCTCTCATTGCTTTTGGATTTCGACAATCCCGTGCTGACACCTCTCTTTTCACATATGACCGTGCCAATGTTCGACTACTGGTTCTCGTCTACGTAGATGACCTGATTATTACGGGATCTAGTAAATCATATATTACCTCTCTTACAGGTTATTTGAAAACACATTTCGCAGTTAAGGACCTTGGGACACTCACTTTCTTCCTTGGTGTTGAAGTCGCAAAATGCAAAGAGGGGTTATTTCTATCACAACACAAGTATACCATTGATCTTCTACGTCGCCATAATATGGATGACTCTAAACCAATAAGGACACCCATCACACACAAGGTGATCTCTACCACTGAATCATTTGATGCAACCGAATATAGGCGTGCTATTGGTGGGCTCCAATACCTCACACTCACACGCCCCGACATCTCCTTCACAGTTAATCGTCTTGCACAATCCATGGCATCCCCCACTACCTCCAACTGGACTGCTGTAAAAAGATTATTTAGGTACCTTAAAGGTACCCTTCATCATGGACTTCTCCTTCGCCCTTCCCCGAAGCTCCAAATAACGGCATACTCCGACTCAGACTTTGGAGGTGACGTAGTGGACGGAAAATCAACCTCTGCTTATATTATTTTTCTTGGACAAAATCCAATCTCTTGGCGTTCTCGAAAGCAAACTGGTGTCGCCCGGTCATCCACTGAAGCTGAATACCGTGCTCTTGCTTCCGCTGCTTCCGAAGTTTGCTGGATAGTTAATCTCTTTGGCGAACTTGGAATACATGTAAATATTACGCCACGCCTTCTCTGCGACAACATGGGAGCTACACGACTTGCGCTACACCCCGTACAACACTCGAGAATGAAACACATTGCCAACGATATACACTTTGTGCGAGATTTGGCTTCCAAAGGCCTCCTTGAGGTATCATACGTCAACACCCTCGATCAACTTGCGGATCTGCTCACAAAGTCCCTTCCTCGGGCTAGGTTCGAGGATCTCCGTTCCAAAATATCCATTGCCAATGGAACGTCTATTTTGCAGGGGCGTATAAGAGAATATTCTAGAAATCAATCTTAACCCAATTAACGGATGTAATTAGGTTCCTTTAATATGTATATTCCTTTTCCATCATCACACAACCCCTATATATTGTATACCAAATTGTAGAAATGATATCAATCAATTCCAATATTCTTTACTGTGTGTTCCATGCATGATTTTTTTTTTTTTTTTTTTTTTTTTTTTTTTTTTTTTTTTTATGAACTATATTGTGCAGGAGGCATCCTTGAATCATATATGGTTGTCAGGACTTACGAGGGAATACACACATGGGATGACCAAAAACAATCTCATTTGGGTTGTTTCAAGAATCCAACTTCAAGTTCATCATTACCCCATATGGTATCGGTTCATATAATGCACAAATTCACTTTGATGTGCTCAACTCTGTAAAATGACAGCTCTCTTTGATCATCGACAGGGGTGAAGTGATAGAAATAGACACATGGGTCGCATCACATGGGAAAAATGGTATGAGACGAGACTGGCTCATCAGGAGTCGAGTCAACGGCATCGTACTCGCACAAGCTACCAGGTAATCAAATAAATAAATACTCGACTCGATCTTTTTTTTCTTTTCTTTCATATTTGATTAATACAATTGAAAGCAGTATGTGGGCCATGATGAACAAGCACACGAGACGTCTCTCAAAAATGCCAGAGGACGTGAGGGCCGAGCTCTCACCCTGGTTCATTGAGAAGCAAACAATAGAAGAAAGCTGTAAGGAGATTGAAAAAATTGGTGGCAATGCATGCTATGCGAACTCAGACTTGAAGGTAATCAAATAAACAATAGAAGAAAGCTGTTTGTCATAAAATTGTACACTAGAACAAAGGAATATATTAACTGTCATGTCTTATGTTAATTTCTGAGCAGGCTAAGAGAAGTGATCTGGACATGAACCAACATCTGAATTATGTCACCCATGTTAAATGGATGCTTGAGGTAAACAGTCTATCTATTTGTAAGAAACGATTTCTTCATGAACAGAAACGAAATTTCTCAGAACTAAAAGCTGAGAGAATTCACTTTCAGACCATTCCTGAAGAATTCTTAGAGGGTCATATGCCCTCAGAAATAACGCTACTGTACAGAAGAGAATGCGGAAGATCCGATATTCTCCAAAGAGGAAAAAGAGTCCTGAAAGACGATAATAAAAAAAATAAAAAACACTTCCAGAAAATGTACATTTCGTAAGATGTTTCGATTCAAACCAATCTATAAGTGAAAAAATATTTCAAAAGAAAGTATATTTCACAAAAATGACTGTAAGCAATTTGAAAGGATACCAGCAAGGAACAGAATACACACCATGTTCAAACTTGATACAAATGAGGAGTTCTACAATGCAGATAGCAAGCGAAAGCCAGCAAAATGCCCCGACTTTTTTCATTGGTTTTCTGAAAGTGTAACAAGGGCGATCAATCAGAGTACAAAAAAACTAAAGAGATTACATTTTACAGTCGGATCAGATGCTCAGGAGAATGGGATAATAACAATACCTGTCTTGCAAGTACGAATTGTACTCTCGGATTGTTGGTATGGCGATAAGCCACCACAAAACCCGCCTATAAACAATGAGGGGGTTTCTTGGAGGTATCCAGAGGCAAAACTTGAGGAAGAAGGTATTGAGTTCCACGGTCAAGAATATAATGCAGAGGCTGAGAACCTGAAGAAAACGGAACGGACCAAGAAGAGGGTGCCATTCGTCTTTATCCCACCGGGCGGGTGTAAATTGACCCAGTGTTCGTTTGACCTAAAATATTAAAGGAAGCGATAAAATATTTACTAAAGACATCAAATTTAAATCATTCAAACTTAACCAGGAAATGAAAACAAAAACAAAAATCATTCATTATAAATCAGAGGTTGAGATTAAAACAGGAATATTCAACTAGTTTGAGCATTGGGATGCATACTAAAAGTGAGTTAAAACAGATTTATGAGGGACTGTTGCAAATCAACTTACTTTGCCCATGATATTAGGCTGCCGGCTTATACCAACCCATTCATAGGTTTTACCCCAAAATACCGAACTGTACGCATTCCTGCCCAGATACCTGTGACAAGAAAAAAGAAAAAGAGAGGAACGATCAGAAATTCAAAGATAAATTTCGTTGGATCGAAGAGGATGGGAACTGAGGTCTGAGAAGTGTGTGGAAATAATAGAGAAGCAGAGAAATGCTAACATATACTGATTTTTATCAAGCACAGATTCAAACTACACTTCACTCTACTAGAAATTATACTGCTCCTCCACATAATCCTCTTTATGTAGGACATAATTCAAGATTAATATCTTATCCATCCTACTAAACCTAGACATTAAAACATTTTATCCCTTTCTGGGTTTGTTTACAGGAGGAACACGTCTTTCAACCTCAGATTATATTGCGTTTCTACAGCATTTTTCTTAATATTTTCTGTTATATATAGAGCTCACAACAACCAATGAACTTATTGATTTGGTGTTGAATTTTACCCAAAAAATGGGAAGATGTATGCTAACTTGAATAATTCACGAAGAAGCCATAGATAAGACAATAATTTATTGTTCATTATCTCATAGCATAACATATTAAAAACAAGGAAAAAAGGCGTCATTCTTTCTTGTTCATTAGTAATTACCAATTAAGGTGCAAAGTAAATAGGTTAGATGCAGCCAAGTTTAAGTAACTAAGTAATGATAAAGACTACTAACAACGTCAAACAAACAACTTAATGTGATCTACAGAAGATATGAATAATAACTAAACACAGAAAAGCAAAGAAAAAAGATCTACCGAACCAATTGCAGATCATTATATCAAGAATGATGCTATCCCACCAGCATTCGTTGAAATTTGACAACATATGTCGAAAGGTAATCTGGAAATATCAGTTAAAAACACTTTAATGGACAAAGAAATCTATATTTAGCAATGTTTGACAGAAGAAATGAAAGCTCACCTCCATTAACTCAAATCCAATAGAAAGTACCCACAAAAGTGGCTGATTACGAATCATTATAGCTTTACCCCACCATCCAAGAATATGTGCCAGAACAAACTCATCAAAAAGTGTGTCCTTGATTAAGAAAAAAAGAGAGATTTTCAGCTGCAGGGTCATGTTATTCACCGCATATGATAGGAAAAAAAATGTTTAAGTTAGTCAATAAGAAAAATAAAGATAACATACATAAACATTCTTAAAACTGCTCGTTGAATTTTCAGGAATGTAAACTCGGCAATCAGCACCATAAGATCTCTCCGGAAGTTCTAGCAACAGTGAACACACAACACAATGTAAATCATATTTCCAAACTAATAAGGATACTTGAAACTTATTGCCTTTGAATATACAAATCTACATCAATAAAACTGTGGAAATAAGCAAAAAAATCTTACCAATACCAAGATCAGGAGGATGTAGGAACCTCATAAATTGCCGTGCATAATCACGTTTCTTGAAAATGGGAAAAAAAAAAGGAAAAGGTGCATCAGAAAATTACTGCAGAAATCAGAACTTATACATATCCAAATCAGAACAAATCAGAACTTATACATATCCAAAATCGAACCAATAGACATATTTTCATAAAAAAAAGAAAGATGGGACACATGGCATACTTTTCTGGCTACGTAGACACTCATAAGGACAAGACTAATCAAAGTCAAAAAGAAGAAATGTCGTAATCCTACTGTATTTTAATAATGCAAATTCAGATAATGTGCAAATGCCTCAAAATGAGAAATAAGAGCAAATAATAGAAGAGCCAGACCTGTTTAGTATGGAGTACATATTTTTTGGCTTGCCACTCGTAATTCAGTATGTTCAGTTTAAGAGAACTTACATGATTATAGGTGTTCTAAGTATTATAATAATTTTGAGAAAATATATAAATCGCTACTGTCCATTGACAGAATCCCAACATTAGAAATAAACATTTATCTAGATAAGCGAAAAAAAAAACAAGATGAAATAGGGAGTTTCATGACGTTAATGTTCGCCGTGGCCAAGTAACCAACCTGGAAAAGCAGAAATGTTAACACGACAAGATAAATAACAGCCATTCCATGAACAAGGCGCCAAATTGCAGGATGCGGCCGAGTAAGTACACTGAAAACAAAAGTATGAAGCAGCTCAGAATATACTAGTGGAAGTTCTGGAAAAACATACACCAAATCTCCAATCGCAGTGATAGTCAAATGACAGAAAAGTAGAAATGGCGGTGTAAAAGGTCCAGAAGTTCAACAGAAATCATTTAGTATTTTTATTTTACATCACTACGAGACTGACAATTTACCTCACCAGATAAGACACACCCCTTTTCTCATAACCATATAGATGAAAAAATAACTGCATAACGGAGCACCAGAAATCATCTTCTCTTTAATTCACAGAAAAAAAAAACTCTGACAAGTCAAGGAAGCTCCCATAGAAGTAAGACTTGTGTCTCATCCACATTTGTCACTTTCTTAAAATCTGACGTGCAATTCTTTAATCATGTCCGGAGTTTGAGAGTTTTTTACAAAGACAAATTTTAAAGCTCCTTTGTTGAATTTTAGTTCATATACAGTTTTTTATTATGAATATCCACAAGAGATGAATAGCCACAAGCGATGAATAGCCAGTCACTAGAAAATAGTCGGATACATATGACTAAAGGTCCACTTGTCCATGATACTGATATGGAGCGGAAACGGGCTTGAGCCCACTATTCGTGGGCTAGCGAGTTTAAATTAATTAATATTCTATTTCTTTTTATTATTTAGATTTTTATTTTGTTTCTCTTTTATTAGGGTTTCTATTTTATCAGGACTCTATATAAGTCCTTACTTAGGGTTTTATTTATGCATTCAAGAATAATATTAAGAACAGCCTGTTGGCTTTGGGCAACGGAGTTTTCCGTTGATTTTAGGAATTCTGTTCCTAACAATTGGTCCGACCTGCCGGATCCCGTTTCCGCCGGAATGACGAATACGAGATCGACCGTCGAGCAGCGTATGGAGAGGCTGGAGGCCAATCAGGCCGAGGTGAAAGAGCAATTGAACAAGCAGGGATCTAAATTGGCTGAGATTGCGGCTTCTTTGGCCGCGTTATCGAAGTTAATTATGCCATCGTCGTCACAGGGGCACTCGATGGCTAGTGCGACACCCCAGAAAGCCGCGGACAATCAGACGAGTAGCGGCGATACCTTGGCGCTTCTACCATCATTTGAGGGGGAGGATCCGATCGGGTGGATAGCAAAGGCCGAGCAACAGTTTGAATTGAACTGTACTCCGCCGGAGAGGAAAGTGGCAGCAGCTGGAGTTGCCATGGATGGATCTTCGTTGCATTGGTTGGCGTGGATGAGAGAGCGAAAGCCGGGTATGTCATGGGACGAGTTCACCCAAGCGCTGGTGGTGCGTTTTGACACACGGTTTAAGGGCATCAAATTTGAGCCGTTGTCCGGAGTCGAGCAGATCGAAATCGTGAATAATATTTCGGTATCTGTTCAATCGGCAGATCAGGTTCCGGGACGGACTGAAGCACACCATTTCGACTGCTATTTCTTGAATGAGTTGAAGGGTTCGATTCGAGGTTCATTACGCCTCTTTCTCTTTCGTCCTAATAATTTGGAGGCATCAATGGAACTAGTCAGGGACATTGAGAATAATTTATCTTTTAACGATGGTGGGCGAGGAAGCCAAACTTTTAGCGGTTCGGGGATGCGTCCGAGCAATTTTGCGAGGCTGTTCGGGGGAGGTAATGCGTTTGCAGGGAGCGGCAGTGTGCTAGGATATATCGGTGGGCTTTCTAAAGGAGAGAGACAGTCTCCGGGATCAAACTCGAGTCTGTCCGGGCAGTTTCGGGAACATATTCAGGGCTGTTCGGGATCCAACTTCAACCTTGAGGACAAGGTTGTTTCGAAGGAGGTTGGAGTTGATATGGAGCGGAAACGGGCTTGAGCCCACTATTCGTGGGCTAGCGAGTTTAAATTAATTAATATTCTATTTCTTTTTATTATTTAGATTTTTATTTTGTTTCTCTTTTATTAGGGTTTCTATTTTATCAGGACTCTATATAAGTCCTTACTTAGGGTTTTATTTATGCATTCAAGAATAATATTAAGAACAGCCTGTTGGCTTTGGGCAACGGAGTTTTCCGTTGATTTTAGGAATTCTGTTCCTAACAGATACACCCAAAACAACAAAACATTTGCCTAGCACACAGAAAACAATATTCACAATTGTATAAAGGCGGGCCCACCCACCAATCCAAGAAAAGGCAAGAAACTTATGTAGAAGGAGCTTGTAACAAGCAATAGGCAAGGAACACAGCAATCATAGCCCATACACCACTACAAAGGCATAAACACAACATTTGATTTTATTAATGCTTTCAAGAAGTCCATACACAATAAAAGAAAACAAAAATACAAATAGCATGTAATATGATAAAACTGCACAAACACACCGTTTCACAGTAGTAACAAGATCAGTTTCCGATCTCCGTTCAGGATCAAGTGCTCCACTTTCCCATCTGGAAAGAATTTTAAGACATAATATATTAAGCTAGGGGTGAAGCTTTTCACTTCTTTCATTTCAATGAAGATAGACGCATGATATCTCTCTTCTACACAAATGTAACTACCCAGAGATCAAGCAACTTACACAAAAAGCATGCTCCAATGAGTAATAAAGTTATGGTGCGAGGCTTGTAGGCCCAAGCAGTCCATGGATCATAGTCATCTTCACTGCTCAACTCACCACTTTGATAAGCGGCAAGATCCTTCCTCCTACCCCTTCGATGACCATTAAGTTCCATAGCCTCTGTTAAACACAAAGAGTTAAATTAGTAACATCACAAGATCTTGAACATTATAACTTATCCCCTGCATCAGATGATACACCACAACCACTAAAACCTCATTTAAAAAATTGATTCAAACAGCAAAAGTCAACCAAAAAAGTAGGAAAACTATACATACCTAGTCAAGAATTCCTGGTGAGAAAAACCAAAGCCTGGACGAGCACACATCACAAAAGTCACCAAGCCAAAAGCATCTCTCAAGTAACTGCTTCACCTTTTCCCATATCATCCACAATTATACACCCAAGCTCTTGGGCGGCAAGTGACTTAAAATCTTTTCTCAAATGCTTGAAAAGCGCAATATGCGTGCAAGAATCGGGGTCGATTCCTCTATCTATCATCTCTTTGTACAATCTCAAAGCCTCTTGCCAATTCCCCAGGTTACAGTTCTCATTTATCATAATCGTGTATGTATATTTATTCGCCAATATCCTTTTAGACTCCATCTCGTAAAACAACCTGTAAGCCTCGTCCATTTTCCCGAACTTACAAAGCCCGTTTATCATAGCATTGTATGTGATCACATTTGGAAAAATACTCTTCTCCACCATCTCCGAGAAATACATAAACGCCAATTCTAACCTTCCCTGGCCCGCATGAGCGTGAATCAATACAGTGTAAGTAACCACCGTCGGTGACAGTCCTTTACTCAGCATCTCATCAAAGAGCTCTCTAGCTTTCTTAAGGTACCCAATTTCCATATGGGCGTGGATGATGCTCGTGTAAGTGACGTGGTCAGGGGCGAAACCATCATTAATCATTTTCTTCAGTAATTCGTAAGCCTCTCTTAAATTGCCCAGCTTAGAAATCCCATCCACAAACACATTATACGATATCACGTCAGGTGAGAATCCCTTGGAAAGCATCTCTTCTTGCAGTTTAAAAGCCGCATTTAAGTCCCCAAGCTTCAATTCACCGGCTATGCAAGCAGTATAGGTAACCCGGTCGGGCTCTAACCCTTTTTCCATCATCTCTTTGTAAAATTCATTCGCCATCAACAAATTCCCAGCCCTATAAGAACCATTTATCAGAATCGTGTAGGTGAAGATATCAGGAGAAATCCCATTTTTTTCCATCTCTTCTTTCAAACTCCGAGCGCCTTCTAAATTCCTGTTTCTTGAGAGCCCATCCATTATTGTGTTACATGTAACCACAGAAGGGCTCAGATTCCTTTTCCTTAACTCGGATAACAAGAACAGGGCTTCCCTTATGTCCCCCAAGATACAGTACCCGTATATTAAAGTATTGTAGGATATTATATCCATTCCCAAATTATTCTTCAGCATGACCGAAACCCACTGCATGGCAGCATCTACCCTTCCTTGCTTGTAGTAGCCATGCATGAATGTATTATACGTATATAGTGTCGGCAAAGCCCCTCTCGTTTTCATCTCTTCTCCAAGTCCCAAAGCCTCAACTATCATCCCCTTCCCACAATACCCACTTATCAAAGAATTATACGCGTGCGTCGAAACCTTTTGCCCTTTCCTCGATATCTCTGACATCAACTCTTTTGCCTCCTTAAATTCACCTTTTTTCGACAAGCCATTAATCAACACGTTAAATGTAACGTCATTTGGAGAACAACCTCTTTTCTCCATCTCGAGTAAAAGGTCGAATGCCCTTTGCACATTCCCTTCTTTACAAAACAAATCCAACATCGTATTGTAAGTAACAATACTCGGCTCAATCCCAAAAGCGCCCATTAATTCATACACTTCCCTTGCTTTTCCGGGACTATCTCGATCCCTGAGTATCCTAAGAATCCTATTGCAATTTTTCACGTCTGGGTAAACCCCGTTTCTGATCATCCTATCAAATACCCATAAACACCTCTCGACATCTGATCTCTTCGTGCATAACCATAACAACAGATCAAGAATTTTACGCGAAACCTCTTTCTCTAAATATCCGTCTATTAAAACATTAGCAATGCTGATATGCATGTCACCCAATAAGCAGACCCCGTGAAGTTATTATGCACAAGCACTTCAAGAACACTACATAACACAAACTCCGAATGCTTAAACGCCTTTTGACCCTCGGCCCACCGGAACATCTTCAACATCACTCTCGGGCGGTGACGAATCGAACGAATTACGCTCACGAATAAATCGGAATCATTTACTAAAGCATTGAAACAAAAGGGGCCTACCCAATGAACATTCCCCAACGCCCGTGGGTTTTCTAATGCTGTTTTCAGGATTAGGTTTCGGTAAAGCCCGTGAGAGGATTTAATTCCACAATCCCTTTTCGTTGCGGTTCCATTAGTGTTGAATTCGGTGGAGCAATTGGAATATTGAGCGAGAGAAGAGAAGAAGATGATACAAAGGCTCGGCTTCGGGGCGGAGGAGAATGGGGATCTGGGTCGGCGAGCGGCGGATGATCGGAGCAAAAAGAGGCTACGAGCCTCCTAGAAGCCATGGTGGAAATCGATTGACGACTGGGGCTCGGTTTTCTACGTAGAGAGAAAGGGAGGAGTGGTAGGGTTTGTTGAGAGACGGGGTTATAATCTAGAGAGGATTCCTTTTAAAACATTTTTAATTTTTAAAATGTAAATTAAATCCTTTTCAGTGAGAGGCGTTTACATAGAGCTACCAGATTCCTACAAAACGTTTACTACATCTCACTCGACCCTCATCGCCCATTGTTTCTCCCTGAGAAACCCCTCTCCGAATTCTCTGAAATCAGTTCACGCCCACTTGATAAAACTCGGTTTGAACTTGAACACATTTTCTGGGCAATCGCTGCATCGATAGTTACCTCAACTCCGGCTCCGGGAAGGATGCTCTCAAGACATGTCCATTAAAAGCATTTTCTCTTGGAACTTGTACTTGAAGGTATTTGTCAAGTGTTTCGATATCGCGACCGCGCACTGGGTGTTCGACGAAATGCCCGAGAGAGACGCCGTGAGCTGGAACATGATTATTTCCTGGGTACATCTCGTATGGGTTGCTTGGTGGTGCGTGGGAGATCTTTCTGGAGATGCAGAACTATCCGATGAAGCCGAGCGAGTACACGTTTTCGATGTTGTTCTATTGCGTGAAGCGTGGTGGCCGCGCTAAGGAAATGCACGGTTACGTTATGAGGCATTTTGGGTGTTACTCAAATTTGGTGGTTGGGAATTCCCTCATAGATGTGTAGTCTATGCTCTTGCGCTAAGTGGATGTGGTTTCTTGGAATTTTATGATCTCCGATTTTCATAAATCCGGGCAGGGGGATTTCGCTTTGCGAAAATTCAAGCTGATGGGCATTAGCGGTTTCAAAGCGGATGAGTATACAGTGTTTGTCGTCCTTGCTGCTTGTTCCGACTCGCGAACCTTGGAAAAGGGTAAACAATTTTTCAGTCTTTGCATAAAGCTGGGATTTCTTTGGAATACAGTTGTTTAGAGTGCGGTTATTGATCTTTTCTCTAAATGCAACAGAATGGAAAGTGCAGTACATGTGCACTTAACTCAGCTATATGCAATTCAATAATCGTTTGTTCGAGAATGCTTTTAAGATTTTTGTTGATTCTATTCGAGAAAATATTAAACCGAGTGAATTTACACTTATTTGTGTTATTCACTCAGCTACCGCCTTTGTTCCGGTCGAGCAGGGTAGTCAAAATCATTCTTTGGTGATCAAGGCAGGGTTTGAATCAGATGCCATTGTTACCAGTTCTCTTGTAAATATGTATAGTAAATACGGATTGATCGACTTTGTCTCGAGATAAAATGGTTCTTAGAGATTTGATAGTCTGGAATAATATGATATTGACGTTCGCTTACAGCTTGTGTTTATTTAAAGAGTTACTTCAAGCGGCTTATGTCCTGATCAGAAAACATTGTCTGGTGTTCTTTTAGCTTGCAGTTATGGTGGCTTTCTTGAAGAGGGTGTGATCATATTTACTTCCATGGAGAAGCAACACGGAATCGACCCAGTAAATGACCATTATGCACTTGTTGTGGAAGTGATGGTTCGATCCAGTCGGATTGACCAGGCATGCAACCCTCATGCTTTTGTATGGGATACGTTACTGTATGCTTGTGGGGATTACGGGGATTTAAGGCTCGTTGAAAGAGTTGCAAAGAGGTTAATGGAGTTGGAGCCTCCCTCTTCGCTTCCTTACTTGATTCTGGGCAATGCCTACGAAAGGTGAAAGTACTAAGGCAGGGCGATGCACAACAACAATGTGGTAGTGCGGAGCCGGCAATAGAATTCAATAGAATTCGTTCGTTTATTTGTAATTTTCTGAATTTAAATATTTTAACTTATGTTTTAACAATTCAAATTAATATAAATATATGTGATATATAAATATATATATATATATAAAATATTGCAGCGGAAATATATTAAAATTAAATCAATCAGACGGATTCAAACGCATACGAAATGTAAAAGAAATGAACACAAAAATTAATCATGTATTGGTATTTAAATTATACTCATATGAATGTGGTTTAAATTATTATTTTAAAAACAAAGTCTTTACAAAAGATACTCTTAGATTTACAATCGACTAAACACAAGGCAATACACACGTATGTCTTATCGTATCCAAAGAGTATGAACAATCAACACTAAACCAAAGCTACTATAATGAACATATACGAGGTTATTGATCATCAGCGTAGCTACAAAATCACTCTCACGGACGAGAGGATAAACGCAAAGATCTTCACGAGTGAAGTCTTCGGCACAAACAAATCAGATGATCGAACTAGGTGAAAATGTATTTCTAAGTGTGTTAATCGATGAGTGAAATGAGTTGACGACGTTCTTCATTTATAGGAGTGAGTCTTCAACCGAAATCCCTAAAAAAACTATAGGTTAAATGGTGGTTGAGAGATTATAGGGAAGATTGTTTGACCACTGCCGCAGGATCTGCTTTCTGCAGTTTTTTGGAATGCCTTGTCTGCTGCACTACCTTCCATACTATCTTGACTCCAGCAATTTCCTTGCGTCATGGTCATGCTTCACTTGAAATCTTGACTCACACCATTGTACATGCCTTGCAGAGCTGTGACATATGATCTGTCTTGCTGTCCTGCGACATGTTCTCTTCCTTGCTTCTCCGCGACATAAATTCTTTTACGTGTTGATTGTGTAAGTTTTCACGTAATCGTAAACGTAAAACCGATAATTATAAACGGATCTTGAACTTCATGATTTTCACAATTATATGATTCAATCAATTAGGGTACTAACCTTGATCTGCAAAATCCTTCGTCTTGATTCGCCTTGACTTGATCTCGAATTTGAGAGAAATTGATTTATCTGTCTTAGCCTTACGTTAGGGTTTGTCCATTAGTTAATAGAAGTAATATTTGAAGGGACTTTTATAGGCAGAGATATTAATTGATAAAAGTAATATCTGAGGGAACTTTTATAGGCAGAGGGAGGACCAGAATCTTACGGAAGAAGACGCGCGGTCTATTAACGTGCATTGAAATTTAATTTAATGAATAAATTAAATCCTCAAATTACCGTACTTATCTTATTTTCTGATTAAGTGGTCTCGATTCGCCGACAACAACGGCGGGTACAGTGGCAATGACTTCTTGGCGGCACTCCGAGGAGGCATCGTGGTTTGATGGTGTTGGCAAATAGGAGATACTCGAATATCGATTTATTGTCAAATCAAAATCCAATTTCAACTCAATTTTGTCATAATAACATAAACTTCATCAAACCATGAATAATCAAAAAAATTCAATTGACACGCGAAAACTAAAAAATCAAAGTGAAACATGTATATTCAGTTCATGAATAAAAAAAATATTAATTATCTATTTCAAAATATGAAAATTGTCAAACCATGATTCATCAAAAAATTCAAAATGATAGTCAAGCTAAAAAAAGTATGACAAACCTAGTAATTTGGGGGTCGATCAAAATAACTAGTGGCCGAGCCTTTGATGTGGGTATTTAGAAGCCCAATTATTTATTTAATAAGGCCCAATATGTTTAGGGTTTTATAGTATTTATATTTTGTTCTTGTCGTTGAATTATTCAGTTGTCTTTTGATGAAATAAAAAATAGTTCTTTAAGAACAATTGTAGCTTTACGCTGCATCAGTTGGTATCGGAGCCGGACGATGCCTCCCCGTCGTCAGTATGCTCGTGAACCCGCCATCGAGGCCGAAGCACGTCGTGATGCTGACGTTGCCGCCTTGAGACGCCAGGTCGCAGCTCTTGCCGTCGAAATCGAGGATCTCCGCCTTGCTATCGCCTACAAGCTATCGTCGCCTTCACGCCGCCCGATCCTCACGCCTGAGCGAACATTTGGATCGCACGTTCGAAGTGACGTCGCTTACCGACGGGAATTAGGGTTCAAGCACCCCATCCCGGAGGTCCCCGGATTTACGTCTCCACGGTCCAGATTGTCGGCCGTCGTCCCCTCGCCTGAGGCCAGCGATTCCGACTCGACGACTGCGTCTCCCTCTATCACAAACCCTATGGCGCCATTGGATGTCAATTTCGCAACATCGATTTTCTTCGATTTGGATCTTGACGACACGTATCCATTCGTCCTTTGTGATGATGCACCGGATGATGTGGGTTGTGTTATTTGGGATACGGATCCAGAAGATGAACCGACCACGATCTGGGACGATGAGTCGTTTTTTCCTTGTATCGCTGCCCCGACGCCACATCCGGATGTTGTTTCTCCTGCCCCACATGATACTGCCTTTGTCCCTACTCTTGATGACGGCGTTGCCTCTAAGAAATTTTTATTGACAGGTGCTCTGAGGGTTGAAGTGGACAGTAGGAAAGAGGAATCGTTCATTTGCACTATACTGGATCCTTCATACTATAAAGGAGGAGGAGGCTTGTTGTTTCTAAAATTTTACCATAGTTTCAACTCTATGACCTTGAAAAGCCTAGCTGGAACGCAAGTGGATTACATCATAGGGAATAATCCAATGAATATGTCGTACATGGTCACCGTTGATAAGTGTCGTCGACGGTTTGTGTTTGATCCCGGCGGCTTTCAGGTTCGCGGTCGAACCTTCTCCTAGAGGAGGAGAATGATGTGGGTATTTAGAAGCCCAATTATTTATTTAATAAGGCCCAATATGTTTAGGGTTTTATAGTATTTATATTATGTTCTTGTCGTTGAATTATTCAGTTGTCTTTTGATGAAATAAAAAATAGTTCTTTAAGAACAATTGTAGCTTTACGCTGCATCAGCCTTGCTTGGCTAGTTTCTGACTTCGTTTTCGTTGAGGATTTTTGGTAGACGTAGTCAGAACTTCGATAGATATTGAAAAAAAATAAGCGAATGTTATTTGATTAAAATTTAGAATTTGTATTAGGTTTTTTTTATGTAGTATAATAATTTGTTAGATTAAGTTAAGTTCAGATCGTTTCAATTCAGCTCGATTAAATTCGTTTTAAAATAAATTAAAATAAATAAATAAATAAAAAATAAATCAATTATATGCAGCTTTATTATTTTATAATTAAGCAAAACAACAGGTACTATTTATAATTAAACAAGAAAACCGAAATGCCCCAATACCGAAATTCCCCTTTTTTATATTATTTTTGTGGAATAAACAAATACGTTCTTATTATCTCTCATTTAAAATAAAATAAACAATTAATACTCTCTTATTTTTTTTATTTGTTTTATAAAAATAAAGATAATCTAAAATAAAAATGATTCAATTCATCCATCATAACTAAAAACAAAATTTTATTGATTATTTTCATTAATTTATACAAATGAGATATTTCAAATATTTATATAAATTAAAAACATAAAAGAAGGGTGTGGAAATTAAGGTGTAAATATCTATAGCCTAATCTTATTTTTATAATTTTTATTTATGTGTTCAATTACAAAATCCAAAAATCAAACCATTTCATTTTATATCACGAATGCTATATTGTGACCGTTTTTATTTTTATTTTCTGTTGACCGATTTGTTTTTTAATTATTTAATTAAAAATACATTTTTTGAAAACATTAATTAAAAATCGTTTTTACACAACGTAAATATTTTTACATTTTTAAAACTTATAAAATGCCCACATAACATCAATTTTAAATATCAATTAAGTTATGCATTTATACATACTCGTACACGTACACTAAAATAAATTTATTTTCAATTTCAAAACATACTAGGTTTTTAATTTCGAAAAATTGCGCAATAAATATAAACAATTACGATGATGAAGCCGTAAGCATTTTCATATTATTTTTAATATATATATACTTTAAAAGTTTCGTCGTATTTGTTGAATATCACGATGATTGCCGTCATAAGTGATATTCTGGTTCCGCTGTCTTTTTCAGCGTACTTTGTCTTTATTCGTGCGCACTCGGGACACTTCCCAAGGGGTCACCTATCCTATAATTTCTCCCGAGCCAGCTCGCTAAGGGCATGTGCATTAATATGGTTCAGTTAATACTCACCAACTTGAATTCAATCATTTTTCACTTCAAATACAATTATTATTTGCTTAACTAAACCCAAAATTATAACACTCACATTCATTTTCTAGTTCGAACTCAACATGTGGGTCCTACCATTATTTTCTTTTACTTTTAAATACTTCTTAATTTTAAATATAAACTTTTGTATAAGCAACGAATTAAAAAAACTTTTGTATCTTAATAAAAACTTTTGTATACGCAATGAATTAATTTTTTTTAAATAATTAAAAAAATTATAACAAATAAATAATAGTAAAAGTAGTATTAAAATAAAACAAAAGAAAAGTTGCAAATATCTATTAAATTCAAATAATAATAATAAAAAAATTGTATATTCAATGAATTAAAAAAAATTAATTTAAATAATTAAAAAAATTAAATAAATAAATAATACTGTAAAAGTAATAGTAAAATAAAACAAAAAAAATATATATATAAGAAAACAAATAAATTAAAAAATAAAGTTGCTTTTAAATTAAAAAAAATTAAATAAATAAATAATATCGTAGAAGTATAATAGTAAAATAAAATAAAAAGAAAAAATATATAAAAAAACAAATATATTAAAAAATAAAGTTGTATAAACTCACTTCCTGCATTAGCCAATGAGCAAGCCACATGCTTTAAAAGCTGGGAACAATTGATGGTATGCCCTGTTGACTAGGTCTAATTAATTGACTACCCTGTTATTTAAATAAATCAAAAAGAAAATAGAAATAAAAGGTAATTGTTTTAGTGGGTATGGAAAGATCGACAATGTCCCTATTATATTCAGCGTATTTCACTACAGTTTCATTAAGGAAAAACCAGTTTCATCTTCTTCCTCTTCTCGCAGCGCTCTTTTTTTTTCCTGTCCAAATCAAAGAAGAGCTACTACGCCAAGAGGAAGTAAAAACACACAACGCAATCTGCTTTCTGCCCGATGTCCTAACATACATCCCCCACAATGGTGTCGAGCTACGCGGGCTGAACCAAACCCTAGTTCAGAAAGTTGGATTCTGGTATTGGCTGAATCTTCATCTCCGGCGGCCTAATGCTCTAAATCTCACAACTTCAGTGACCGAATACCCTAAATCATGAAGAAAAAACCACATGCAAAAAACCCCCAATCTTCCGATTCGAAAATGGTCAGTTTGATTTTTTTATCTTTGTGTTTGGTTTTGATTTTGGTTTTTCCGAGTGTTCAATTTAAGGGATTTCATGTGGTTTTGTTTGCTAAACCCAGATCAAATTATATTTGGTTTCGATTTTCAATTCACTGTTGTATTTTGATTTTTGTTCATATTTATTTTTCAGTTCTGTGTTTAGTTGTGAATTTAGGTGTGTGCTAATTGTTTTATTCTTTTGTATTAAGATGGAGAGAATGGAGTTGCAATATACCTTGAGCCCTTCCCAGAGAGAAAAAGAATTCAAATTGAGCAATCGTAGCAACTTGAATGTATTACGTACGGTTTACGAAGGATTGGACGCGCGTCGTCGTCAGTTATTGAAAGGTGGTTGTTTTAAACATCTTTTTTCCATGCCAAAACTGAAAGTATCAGGTACGATCATTCATCACCTAATTATGCATTCATCGAAGAAAGTAAGTGATGAAGAATGTTGGTTTATCGTGGGGGGGGGGGGGGGGGGGGCAGTCTCTTCGATTCGGCATCTCAGAGTTTGCTGTAATTACTGGATTGAAAATTGGTGATGTTGATAAGTGTGTAGATGAATCTGTTGGAATTAATTCCCCTCTTGTAATGAAATATTTCAAAGGCTCAAAAAAAGTGTACAAAACCAATGTTTTGAAAAAATTTCAATCTTGCAACAATCGTATAGATAAATACAAGTTGGGATTGATTTTAATCTTAGCATATGTTGTTATTGGGTTGGATGATGTCAAATCCATTAGTTTGTGGTGGTTTGATCTAGTTGATGATTTGAAAAGTTTCAACAACTACCCTTGGGGAAATTTGTCATAAAAGATGACAACGGAGGTGTTGCATTGGGACTTATCTATTCCCTTTAATAATGCGAAGGTTGCGTATGTAGTGCATGGATTCCCCCTTTCATTCATGGTATTTGTAAAAAGAGCATTCTTTTGTTATAGTTTTTAATTAACTTTATATGATTTTACATTCTTTAATTGTTGATATTGTATTGCATTGTAGGTCTGGGCGTTTGAATCAATTCCCTCGATTGCAGAATATGCAACCAAACTTGACTGTGAAAAATTTCCTAGAATGATGAATTGGGAGTTGACTAAGCAAAGGTTCAAGTCGAGTGAAATTCAGGAAGCATTAGAATCAAAAGAGACTGTATGTGTTTGTGTTTTTATCTACTAATTATGATTTTTTTTTTTGAAAATATGTGCATATAATGAATATTACTCATTGTAGGTTTTAATTTCTGAATTGGTGATTACCGAAGCTGAACGAACATGTATTTATGGAGATGTTGATATTTGTGATGATGAGACCGAGAAGAAAGAGCCGGAGGAAAAAATCGATAAGAAGTTTATTAAGATATTACATCAGTTTGAGAGAGAAGTAGATGCCTTCATGGAAAGTGCATCTAATGGTGAGAAGGCCGAGACTGTTGAAATATTACATAGACTAGAGAGAAAAATCGATGTCGATGGCGTATTCTCAGTTTCAGAAGGTAATATCAATGAAATTCTTCAACTTCAAGTTAGTTGAATTGACCTCTATTATTGATTCTTTAACATGCAGATAAGAATGTGAATGAATTTGAGGAATCCAATATCTTTGAGAGGGCTGATGCTGAAATTGAAGAAAAAAATGTGAATGACAAGGCTGGTGCCGAAAGGAAGAAACGGGGGAAACGTAAACTTGCAATTGTTGCAGGTAGGTTGATTTTGGTGCTGTATAACTTATAAAAATCTCAATTTAATTATTTGATGAATTTCTGATTTTGTAGCTAAGGTGGTTGAAAATACTGAGATTATGGAAAGCAGTGACATTGACAAGTCTGTTGTCGAAAGAAATAAGCGGGGGAAACGTAAACTTGAAAGTGTCGAAGGTAGGTTAATTATGGTGATGTATGTAAATTAACTTTTCAGTTAATAATTTATATATGGTGAATTTCTTGTGTTGTAGTTTTGGGGGTTGAACGAAAGGAACGAACGAAAGGAAGAAAAAGAGTCGACGATGAATATGATTCTTTGTATGAAATAGATCGTGCGAAAATTGAGTATCTCGATAAATGGTTGGTGACGGATGCACTAGTAAGGTATTTAATCTTGTATCACATGAAATTTTATTTTCAAGTAATCTTCTATAACCTCACTGGTCTAATTATAGAGGTTTGAATCATAGGCATAAAGTGAAGGTGTTGCGCGATAGAGATTTAGACTCAGATGAGTTAAAAAAATTGTTGACAACAGGATAGGTCTCAACCTCGGTAATATCTTAATTTTAATACTTTGACTTTTAGTGAATTGTGGATAATTTATTTGTGATGAAATTTGGATGTTTGTTTTCATAGATCATGGAGTCTGGCCTTGAAATTTTACGTGATCGAATGCGACAACATCCAAGAAGATTCCAGATTGGTGCATGTATTATGGACCCGTGGTTTGCGCAATATGTCAAAAGACCATATAAGAATTCTACCAACTATAAATCAATTGAAAATTTTGAACTTGTGCCTGGAGAATATTTAGGTGGTCAGTCATGGTCTGAGGCTAGACATATATACTTTGTTGTTTGTTCTGATTCATCACATTGGTTTGCTTGCAAATTGGACGTAACAGAGCAGTGCATCTATGTATATGATAGCCTTCCTAGACACATTAGAAATGCAGAATTTGATAAGATCATGAAGCCCTTCCTGGTGATGATACCAATCATATATTCTAATGTTGTGGAAGGTGCCAAGTTAAAATTAACGGTTCGAAAGCTGACTGGGTTGGTTGTACAGGACAATGGGTAAGCTTGTAAACTTGTTTGATAATAATATTGTTTGTTTGGAGATTTGTTAATTAAATTTTCTTGCGTCATTTGTTAGGAACGATTGCGGCTTGTATGCATTAAAGTTTATAGAGTGCTTGGTCGGGAAGCAAGATGTTGGAAGATTGAAGTCAGTCGAAATGCAACAATACAGAAAGAATCTCGTCGCGGAGCTTGTCTCAATAACCAATGACTGGCTTGTCTCAATAACCAATGACTGATCAGCTGTTATCTTCTTGTAAAATACTTTGGATGTTTTCATTTTGGTTGTGAACTGATAGATGCTTGGAAACTGACTTGGGATGTTTTCATTTTGTGAACTAATGTCATGTTTTGTGAATTCCAGTACATATAAATTTTGTGAACTAATGTCATGTTTTCATTTTGTGAACTAATTATAATGTACAAATAATAAATTTATTAAATAATAATAATAATTATTATTATTATAATAATAATGAACCAAAATTGAATAAAGACATCACTGATACAACATGTTCCAAACAAAACATCACTGATACAACATGTTCCAAACATAACAAAACATCATGTTCCATTATCAAATAAAACAAAGTACAACATGTTCCAAATATTATCAAATAAAAGAAATTACATCATCATATTCCAGCATTTCCAATAAAGTACACCTTCAATCGTAACGAACGTCTTCAACTTCACTCGTAATCCCAGCATTTCCAGCAAACACGCAGATCAAACACCCATACGGCAATCCTTCATTATCAGTGGTCTTGGATACCCTCTTGATTTCCCGGTGTATCAGTTTTCCAATGTCGACCATATGATTATTCAAGAGAGCATATATCAGCAAGCCTTGGTCAACTGTTAGCATATAGGACCGTAACGGTGGTAAGAGACGATGCACAACACCTAACCTCAAATAATTTGCCTCTAGGCGAAGGTGATCAACGGGAAATCCTATGATATTCCCAGCACTATCAGCTACAAAATCACCCTCATATGTAATGCTATGCGCTACAGTTCTCAAAAACTTTGGCTTGGTAATTGAATTGCTTTGAAAGAAATCTCCAGACATGTCAGCTAACTTCAAATACGAGTTTATAAAAGCAGGGTCGTAACGAATCTTAACCCCTCTAACAGTAGCTGTGTCGGAAGACTTGTTATGGGAAACACTTGCATAAAATTTCCGTACATATGACTGGTTACAGTTATTACGCATATTCAAAAAATCTCCCCAACCTCTCTGTTTCACTTGATTGTACAAATCATCTAAGATCATACGTCTCCCATCATCAACACGTTCATAATAAACTACCCTTCGCTCCCAATCTGAAATAAACGAATCACAAATAGTACAATTTTGAAATCGTTTTGCGGAAATTCTTACCGGAGCATTTTCGTCTTCATCGAACGTAAACTTCATCGAAGAACTCATTCCCTGTATGACAAAGAAAAAATTAATTAGAACTGAACTTTGAGAAAATTCAAAATTAATTTCAAGAAGTATAATGAAACCCGAGTTTGAAATCGAGTTTCAAAATTTCATCAGAAGCGAATTGATTTTACCCCCGATTCTTTCGAACTGAACTTTGTGAAAATTAAAACGAGTATCAAAACGAGTATCAAAACGAGTTTCAAAACGATTTTGTAACAGCGAATTGATTTGTGGTTTCAAAACTGAATTAGAAGACATTACCCTCAGAATTGGGAATTAAGGTTGTGGTTGGTGAGAGAGAAATGTAATTGAGTTGAAAATTTGAAAGACTGGGATGGAGTGAACAGCGGGAGAGATTGAAAATGAAATTTGAAGGAGCGGGAGGGAGTGAAAATGAAATTTGAAGGAGCGGGATAAATTGAAAGTGAAAACAGATTCATGAAATTTTCAAAAAAAATGAAAATCGGAAAACATATACCTAAGCAGAGTAGTTATATACCTTATGCAATTTACAATCGTTTAGATGAAAACAACATTTCAGTGAATAGGCATACATGCTGACCCATATATAAGCATATCACGCTTTGTGATAATATGACTTTTTATATACCTAAGTACTTAATGTCATATACCTAAGTACTTAAATTACAATTTCATGAAAAGTAACTTAAATTAATTAGTATGATAGTATGATTTTCTATATACCTACGTACTTAAATTACAATTTCATGTAAATTAGCTTATATTAGTAATTAACTTGCACTTTCATGAAAATTAGCTTATATTAGTACTTAAATTACAATTTCATGAAAATTAGCTTATATTAGTACTTAAATTACAATTTCATAAAATTAGTAATTAAATTGCAATTTCATAAAATTAACTTATATTAGTAATTAAATTGCAATTAAAGTCAAATTAGTAATTAAATTGCAATTATGAAGAAATTAACTTATATTAGTAATTAAATTGCAATTAAAGTCAAATTAGTAATTAAATTGCAATTATGAAAAAATTAACTTATATTAGTAATTAAATTGCAATTAAAGTCAAATTAGTAATTAAATTGCAATTTCATAAAATTAACTTATATTAGTAATTAAATTGCAATTAAAGTCAAATTAGTAATTAAATTGCAATTTCATAAAATTAACTTATATTAGTAATTAAATTGCAATTAAAGTCAAATTAGTAATTAAATTGCAATTATGAAGAAATTAACTTATATTAGTAATTAAATTGCAATTAAAGTCAAATTAGTAATTAAATTGCAATTTCATAAAATTAACTTATATTAGTAACTTATATACTTGTGTTAGTAAAAATTAAAATTATACTTGTTCATGATCCAAATAATAGTCAAACACACAATGTTTAATAAAAGTCAACAAAATTTGACGAATCCAAATAAAAGTCAAACACACAATGTTTAATAAAAGTCAACAAAATTAAATTACATGAAAGTCAAACGAATCCAAATAAAAGTCAAACACACAATGTCTAATATAAATCAAACAAATTCCGCATTTTCTTACGATTCTTCCTCCATGCCCCAATTGGTTGATGCTCCAATGGATCGAGCTCTGGACTTGCTTCTCCGGTCTGAAGTGGCAGGTGGTCATCGGCATGAACTGTAGGTTCCTGTGGCTGCTGCTCCTCAACACCAACATCGACTGAAGGTTCCGGTGGCTGCTGCTCCTCAACACCAACATCGACTGAGGGTTCTGATTTACATGTTTTTGTGCTACTTTTTCTATGATGTTTTGTGTCGTCTCATGCCATTTTGTGTCATTCTTGTGCATCATTCTCATGATTATCGGTAGGTTTGATGTTTTGTGTAGTGTGTAGGTGTATGATCATGTTCAATGCGAAAACGAGCAAAAACGAGTTGAAAAACGGTAAATTGATTTGACCGACCACCTATCGTGATTGCGCTGCAAACTTGGCCACTTTGGTTCTCCCAACTCCGACAACCTAAAAACACCATCCATACATGGTCGGAAAGATCTTGAAATCCTCTACATGGTACTACCAGGTTGTTGTCATGGTTCCCCTTCATAAAGCCGGAATTCACGGGTTTCCAGCCCAGTATGCAGCTGCCCCGGGGTGTATGTGCAGCGAACTTGGAAAGCTTGGTTCTCCCAGATCCGACCACATACATGCATGGTCCATACCTTGTCGGAAAGCTCTCGAAGAGTTGTACGAGGCCCTGCACTTTTATTATCATATATCCCCGTGATATAGTCACAGTACTTGAGTTTCCAGACCAGTACGCAGCTGCCCGGAGTGTATGCGCAGAAAACTTGGCGAGCTTGGGTCTCCCAACTCGGACCACCTATACCAATGATCTATATCTCTACGGAAAGCCCTTGGAGTTCTCTACATGGCCCAGCCATCCAAGCGCTCGCTCGCGACCACCACTAGGCGAGCGCTCGATGACCAGGCGCTCGCTTGGCCCTAACTTCAGAGAACCAGTTTTTGGCACCAAGCGCCCGCTCCCCTACCAGGCGGTCGCCTGCCTCCTGCCGCGCGCGAGCGCCTCCTGCCCTCAGGCGCTCGCCTGCCCCGTTTCGGCCAGATTTGACCCGTTTTGACCCTCGATTTCCAAGACTACTTATTAGGTTTTTGAACCTACCTTTGACACACTTCTTCACGGACGATTTTCAGCACTTGTTCTCTTAGACCTAGGGCACGCTTTGCACTTGGAGATGGAAACTCTCGATTGATTTTGGATTGCTCGGACAGTTAATAGTGTAGCTTGATTTCTTTCTTCCTTTGATTTTGAGATCAATAATTAGTAAGCTTTCTTTTTATTTTATTCATCTACTTCAATAGTTCATCACCATGAATTCTCTTTTCCTTGATTGTTTGTTCTTGTTTAATATCATGTGTAGCTAATTCGTTTACTAGGGTTAGAGGGATTCAACCATGAACTAGGGTTATAAATTTACGAGCGCATCTAAGGTGTTCGATTAAATGCTAATTTGATTTCAAATGCTTGTATGAGGCTTAGGAGCAATTACAAGACATAAGATAAATGAACACACTAAAATCAACCGGTGACGGACGTTTTAGTAGAATTGTTTCTCGTAAATTGACGACCCGAAATTTATGCTTGATGAACTCGAAGCTCTAGTTTTTCTCAATATTCATTACATTTAATTAATTGCTATTTGATTATTTTTAGTTTATTCCTTCTTAGTTAATTTAGTTTAAAACAAAACCAACCAAATCATGCATTATGCTATACACTTCTTCCTCTTTTCTTCGTTGCAAACATAAAAACATTTTTACGTGCCGATAGTAGTGTTCCTCGTGAGATCGACTCGGGCGAATTGTTTTGACAATGAGTTCGGTTATTTTTATTTGATTTTGACGCACTACAACGTCTTGTCAAATTGGCGCCGTTGCCGGGGAACACTTTAGGCACAAGTATTAGTGTTTCAGTGTTTGCAACTTTCTTTCTTTCTTTTTTTTTTTTTTTTTTTTTTTTTTTTTTTTTTTTTTTTTTTTACTTTTTATTTATGATTATTATTTCTCCCACCGGTGCGTTTAATGTTTTTGTCAAGTGTTTTTGTTAGCAGTGATGAATACATTTAATACCTATACGTGGGAGAACACATGGCCTCAGACGAGCACTTACTACGAGCCTTCCCAATATGACACGACAACACATTTTGGCTCTCAGTCTCAGGCATACAATCCGGAGTGGGATACTCAATCGAGCTATCATTTTGATCCACCTCAACAACAATGGACTCCTCAGAACATGATGTACCCTCTGCAATACTCAATGCAACCAGAGCCGCCATACAAGCCCTCATTGGATGACGTTTTTCAGGATTTCATGAAGACGACCAACCAAATAATAAAATCAAATGAAGCGGCGATGAGAGCGAATGAAGTGGCGATGGCCAGAAATGTTGAAGAAAATTTGGCCTACCCTCCACCATATTCGATGCAACCAGAGCCGCCGTGCAATCTATCTTTTGATGAAATTTTTCACGATTTCATGCAATCGACCGAACAGATAATGAAAGCAAATGAAGAGGCAATGGCAAAAAGGGAAGAAGCAGAGGAAATGTCAATTGTTTTCGATGATCAGATATGTATGTTATCTACCCCAATGCGCGAGTGGGAACAAGATGAAGAAAATCATACGCGCCATCTAACGGAAGTCCAGGCCCTCGCGATTCTCCAAGGTGACTATGGAGATGAGGATGTAGAACCGAATGAGGTCGAGTCCATAGTGGAGCATGTGTACCTCGATGAATTACATTTGGAGGAAGATGACGAAAAAGAGACGATAGAGAGTATGGTGCTAGAGGATATTACACTGAAAGAGTCGCATAGAGACGAAACCTCATACAAATCGTCCATTCAACCGAGACAACCAGATGAAGAGACATTGAACACCAATGTAGTGGTTGGAAATCAGGATGGTCTAGAAGGGGATCCATCGATACTAGCTACTCCTCTTGGGTACCAAAGTTCTTATATCTATGCCTCGAGTGACGATGATGATGTAGATGATATGTTCCCCGAACATGCATGTATGACAGAATCACCTCCTTCCTCTCTGAGTGATTTGGTGTGTAAGAATTCCGGACACTTTCCTCCCTCACTCGACATGAACGACCTTATGTATGTTGAGGAGTCAAAGGTGGAACGTGCTCTTCACCCACCCAAGCCGCATGATCCAGGTATTTTCAAATTTAATTTTGCTTTGGGTGGAGATAAAACATCTTTTGGTAAGGTTGATTACAATGAGGTTATTAATTCTTTTGATGCCTACATTGTAAATTTTCTTTACATTTATGCTATTGATCTCTTGGGCGAGATGGTGTTTTTGCAGAAAAGTAGCTCGATATTTCTCGGTGTTGAAGCCAAGCAAGACGTGCATGTAAAAGATAGTGTGGGGGTGATCGAGGTACTCGAGAGTGACGATGAAAATGAATCACCTCCACCAAAATTAGAGATGAAGGGGTTATCAAAACAATGGAAATATGTTTATATAGAAGAGATGACACCTGAGATGATGAGCCTCACTGAGGCTCCTTATTGATGGAAGATGAGTCAAGCTCGAGACATTAAAGAAGCACCGCGTGGAGGCTAATCCACGGACCGTGCTGCTCTTTCGGGTACCAAAATGAGCGCCACGTGGGGGCCTTCCCACGATTTCATACGGGCTGGATCGAGAAGACTGAAGGAATCGACATCACTGTTTGCACCTTCTCACTCTTCCTCTTTTTAAGCTTGTTCTGTATATTATGTTTTTTTTAGTTTGTTCTTTTTCGTTTGGACATGTTTTGTTTCTCCCTTGCCTGAGATTTGTTTGATTATGTGTTTTACATTGAGGACAATGTGTATTTCAAGTTTGGGGGGTAGCTTTGCATGTTCTTAGTGTTACCCGTTGTTTCGCGAGGTTTGTTGGGGTTATAGTAGTCTTCAAACGTCGCTTATGTTTGTGTCTTTTGGTATGTTTTGTCGTGTTGATCACCCTCCCCATTTAGCCCAATTGCGGTATAGTTGTTAGAAGCATGTTCTAGGCAATATAGGCTTCGGTTTACACATAATTGAATTCAGGGCTTCATCAGAATGATAAAGACGAGTTGATTAATTGTGGGTCCTACACTTAGGATTTGCTACATAGGGAGAGCTGTGTTTTTCATGACATCGGTTAGGCACGAGTATTAAGTGGATCGAGTTCATTGATTGTTTGGCCATGTTATACACGAGGATTCTACTTTGATCGTCTCTCTTATTAGCAGTGTGGCTTAGCTATATATAGGTATTATTCGCAACCGGACGCAAAAACAAAAGATGTTCGAACAAGCTAGTTGCGTATGTGAAAAAGGGCCGGCAGCCGAACTAGTAAGAAAAAAATAAATGGTTCGAAAAATCCCGTTGCCGAGAGAAAAAAAAAATAAAAAAAAAAAAAGAAAAAAAGAAAAAAATAAAATAAAAAATACTAGTATAAGTATTAATATTAGTAGAGCAGCCACACTTCCTATACGAGAACGATGAGTATGGGAAACCACGCTAGGATACTCGAGTGACCCTCGACTGTTTACACCTAGTGATTATTGCCTCACTTGATTAACTTGGCTAGAGATTTATGTGGCTTTGTTTACTTGTGCTCGTTGTTGATATTGGTGGAGTGGAGTCATGGTTTAAACTGTGGGGATTTGAATACTTGAGGGACACTCACTAGTTGGTTCTGATTTGTCGAATGTGAATGACTTGAATACCCTAAATCATGAAGAAAAAACCACATGCAAAAAACCCCCAATCTTCCGATTCGAAAATGGTCAGTTTGATTTTTTTATCTTTGTGTTTGGTTTTGATTTTGGTTTTTCCGAGTGTTCAATTTAAGGGATTTCATGTGGTTTTGTTTGCTAAACCCAGATCAAATTATATTTGGTTTCGATTTTCAATTCACTGTTGTATTTTGATTTTTGTTCATATTTATTTTTCAGTTCTGTGTTTAGTTGTGAATTTAGGTGTGTGCTAATTGTTTTATTCTTTTGTATTAAGATGGAGAGAATGGAGTTGCAATATACCTTGAGCCCTTCCCAGAGAGAAAAAGAATTCAAATTGAGCAATCGTAGCAACTTGAATGTATTACGTACGGTTTACGAAGGATTGGACGCGCGTCGTCGTCAGTTATTGAAAGGTGGTTGTTTTAAACATCTTTTTTCCATGCCAAAACTGAAAGTATCAGGTACGATCATTTATCACCTAATTATGCATTCATCGAAGAAAGTAAGTGATGAAGAATGTTGGTTTATCGTGGGGGGGCAGTCTCTTCGATTCGGCATCTCAGAGTTTGCTGTAATTACTGGATTGAAAATTGGTGATGTTGATAAGTGTGTAGATGAATCTGTTGGAATTAATTCCCCTCTTGTAATGAAATATTTCAAAGGCTCAAAAAAAGTGTACAAAACCAATGTTTTGAAAAAATTTCAATCTTGCAGCAATCGTATAGATAAATACAAGTTGGGATTGATTTTAATCTTAGCATATGTTGTTATTGGGTTGGATGATGTCAAATCCATTAGTTTGTGGTGGTTTGATCTAGTTGATGATTTGAAAAGTTTCAACAACTACCCTTGGGGAAATTTGTCATAAAAGATGACAACGGAGGTGTTGCATTGGGACTTATCTATTCCCTTTAATAATGCGAAGGTTGCGTATGTAGTGCATGGATTCCCCCTTTCATTCATGGTATTTGTAAAAAGAGCATTCTTTTGTTATAGTTTTTAATTAACTTTATATGATTTTACATTCTTTAATTGTTGATATTGTATTGCATTGTAGGTCTGGGCGTTTGAATCAATTCCCTCGATTGCAGAATATGCAACCAAACTTGACTGTGAAAAATTTCCTAGAATGATGAATTGGGAGTTGACTAAGCAAAGGTTCAAGTCGAGTGAAATTCAAGAAGCATTAGAATCAAAAGAGACTGTATGTGTTTGTGTTTTTATCTACTAATTATGATTTTTTTTTTTGAAAATATGTGCATATAATGAATATTACTCATTGTAGGTTTTAATTTCTGAATTGGTGATTACCGAAGCTGAACGAACATGTATTTATGGAGATGTTGATATTTGTGATGATGAGACCGAGAAGAAAGAGCCGGAGGAAAAAATCGATAAGAAGTTTATTAAGATATTACATCAGTTTGAGAGAGAAGTAGATGCCTTCATGGAAAGTGCATCTAATGGTGAGAAGGCCGAGACTGTTGAAATATTACATAGACTAGAGAGAAAAATCGATGTCGATGGCGTATTCTCAGTTTCAGAAGGTAATATCAATGAAATTCTTCAACTTCAAGTTAGTTGAATTGACCTCTATTATTGATTCTTTAACATGCAGATAAGAATGTGAATGAATTTGAGGAATCCAATATCTTTGAGAGGGCTGATGCTGAAATTGAAGAAAAAAATGTGAATGACAAGGCTGGTGCCGAAAGGAAGAAACGGGGGAAACGTAAACTTGCAATTGTTGCAGGTAGGTTGATTTTGGTGCTGTATAACTTATAAAAATCTCAATTTAATTATTTGATGAATTTCTGATTTTGTAGCTAAGGTGGTTGAAAATACTGAGATTATGGAAAGCAGTGACATTGACAAGTCTGTTGTCGAAAGAAATAAGCGGGGGAAACGTAAACTTGAAAGTGTCGAAGGTAGGTTAATTATGGTGATGTATGTAAATTAACTTTTCAGTTAATAATTTATATATGGTGAATTTCTTGTGTTGTAGTTTTGGGGGTTGAACGAAAGGAACGAACGAAAGGAAGAAAACGAGTCGACGATGAATATGATTCTTTGTATGAAATAGATCGTGCGAAAATTGAGTATCTCGATAAATGGTTGGTGACGGATGCACTAGTAAGGTATTTAATCTTGTATCACATGAAATTTTATTTTCAAGTAATCTTCTATAACCTCACTGGTCTAATTATAGAGGTTTGAATCATAGGCATAAAGTGAAGGTGTTGCGCGATAGAGATTTAGACTCAGATGAGTTAAAAAAATTGTTGACAACAGGATAGGTCTCAACCTCGGTAATATCTTAATTTTAATACTTTGACTTTTAGTGAATTGTGGATAATTTATTTGTGATGAAATTTGGATGTTTGTTTTCATAGATCATGGAGTCTGGCCTTGAAATTTTACGTGATCGAATGCGACAACATCCAAGAAGATTCCAGATTGGTGCATGTATTATGGACCCGTGGTTTGCGCAATATGTCAAAAGACCATATAAGAATTCTACCAACTATAAATCAATTGAAAATTTTGAACTTGTGCCTGGAGAATATTTAGGTGGTCAGTCATGGTCTGAGGCTAGACATATATACTTTGTTGTTTGTTCTGATTCATCACATTGGTTTGCTTGCAAATTGGACGTAACAGAGCAGTGCATCTATGTATATGATAGCCTTCCTAGACACATTAGAAATGCAGAATTTGATAAGATCATGAAGCCCTTCCTGGTGATGATACCAATCATATATTCTAATGTTGTGGAAGGTGCCAAGTTAAAATTAACGGTTCGAAAGCTGACTGGGTTGGTTGTACAGGACAATGGGTAAGCTTGTAAACTTGTTTGATAATAATATTGTTTGTTTGGAGATTTGTTAATTAAATTTTCTTGCGTCATTTGTTAGGAACGATTGCGGCTTGTATGCATTAAAGTTTATAGAGTGCTTGGTCGGGAAGCAAGATGTTGGAAGATTGAAGTCAGTCGAAATGCAACAATACAGAAAGAATCTCGTCGCGGAGCTTGTCTCAATAACCAATGACTGGCTTGTCTCAATAACCAATGACTGATCAGCTGTTATCTTCTTGTAAAATACTTTGGATGTTTTCATTTTGGTTGTGAACTGATAGATGCTTGGAAACTGACTTGGGATGTTTTCATTTTGTGAACTAATGTCATGTTTTGTGAATTCCAGTACATATAAATTTTGTGAACTAATGTCATGTTTTCATTTTGTGAACTAATTATAATGTACAAATAATAAATTTATTAAATAATAATAATAATTATTATTATTATAATAATAATGAACCAAAATTGAATAAAGACATCACTGATACAACATGTTCCAAACAAAACATCACTGATACAACATGTTCCAAACATAACAAAACATCATGTTCCATTATCAAATAAAACAAAGTACAACATGTTCCAAATATTATCAAATAAAAGAAATTACATCATCATATTCCAGCATTTCCAATAAAGTACACCTTCAATCGTAACGAACGTCTTCAACTTCACTCGTAATCCCAGCATTTCCAGCAAACACGCAGATCAAACACCCATACGGCAATCCTTCATTATCAGTGGTCTTGGATACCCTCTTGATTTCCCGGTGTATCAGTTTTCCAATGTCGACCATATGATTATTCAAGAGAGCATATATCAGCAAGCCTTGGTCAACTGTTAGCATATAGGACCGTAACGGTGGTAAGAGACGATGCACAACACCTAACCTCAAATAATTTGCCTCTAGGCGAAGGTGATCAACGGGAAATCCTATGATATTCCCAGCACTATCAGCTACAAAATCACCCTCATATGTAATGCTATGCGCTACAGTTCTCAAAAACTTTGGCTTGGTAATTGAATTGCTTTGAAAGAAATCTCCAGACATGTCAGCTAACTTCAAATACGAGTTTATAAAAGCAGGGTCGTAACGAATCTTAACCCCTCTAACAGTAGCTGTGTCGGAAGACTTGTTATGGGAAACACTTGCATAAAATTTCCGTACATATGACTGGTTACAGTTATTACGCATATTCAAAAAATCTCCCCAACCTCTCTGTTTCACTTGATTGTACAAATCATCTAAGATCATACGTCTCCCATCATCAACACGTTCATAATAAACTACCCTTCGCTCCCAATCTGAAATAAACGAATCACAAATAGTACAATTTTGAAATCGTTTTGCGGAAATTCTTACCGGAGCATTTTCGTCTTCATCGAACGTAAACTTCATCGAAGAACTCATTCCCTGTATGACAAAGAAAAAATTAATTAGAACTGAACTTTGAGAAAATTCAAAATTAATTTCAAGAAGTATAATGAAACCCGAGTTTGAAATCGAGTTTCAAAATTTCATCAGAAGCGAATTGATTTTACCCCCGATTCTTTCGAACTGAACTTTGTGAAAATTAAAACGAGTATCAAAACGAGTATCAAAACGAGTTTCAAAACGATTTTGTAACAGCGAATTGATTTGTGGTTTCAAAACTGAATTAGAAGACATTACCCTCAGAATTGGGAATTAAGGTTGTGGTTGGTGAGAGAGAAATGTAATTGAGTTGAAAATTTGAAAGACTGGGATGGAGTGAACAGCGGGAGAGATTGAAAATGAAATTTGAAGGAGCGGGAGGGAGTGAAAATGAAATTTGAAGGAGCGGGATAAATTGAAAGTGAAAACAGATTCATGAAATTTTCAAAAAAAATGAAAATCGGAAAACATATACCTAAGCAGAGTAGTTATATACCTTATGCAATTTACAATCGTTTAGATGAAAACAACATTTCAGTGAATAGGCATACATGCTGACCCATATATAAGCATATCACGCTTTGTGATAATATGACTTTTTATATACCTAAGTACTTAATGTCATATACCTAAGTACTTAAATTACAATTTCATGAAAAGTAACTTAAATTAATTAGTATGATAGTATGATTTTCTATATACCTACGTACTTAAATTACAATTTCATGTAAATTAGCTTATATTAGTAATTAACTTGCACTTTCATGAAAATTAGCTTATATTAGTACTTAAATTACAATTTCATGAAAATTAGCTTATATTAGTACTTAAATTACAATTTCATAAAATTAGTAATTAAATTGCAATTTCATAAAATTAACTTATATTAGTAATTAAATTGCAATTAAAGTCAAATTAGTAATTAAATTGCAATTATGAAGAAATTAACTTATATTAGTAATTAAATTGCAATTAAAGTCAAATTAGTAATTAAATTGCAATTATGAAAAAATTAACTTATATTAGTAATTAAATTGCAATTAAAGTCAAATTAGTAATTAAATTGCAATTTCATAAAATTAACTTATATTAGTAATTAAATTGCAATTAAAGTCAAATTAGTAATTAAATTGCAATTTCATAAAATTAACTTATATTAGTAATTAAATTGCAATTAAAGTCAAATTAGTAATTAAATTGCAATTATGAAGAAATTAACTTATATTAGTAATTAAATTGCAATTAAAGTCAAATTAGTAATTAAATTGCAATTTCATAAAATTAACTTATATTAGTAACTTATATACTTGTGTTAGTAAAAATTAAAATTATACTTGTTCATGATCCAAATAATAGTCAAACACACAATGTTTAATAAAAGTCAACAAAATTTGACGAATCCAAATAAAAGTCAAACACACAATGTTTAATAAAAGTCAACAAAATTAAATTACATGAAAGTCAAACGAATCCAAATAAAAGTCAAACACACAATGTCTAATATAAATCAAACAAATTCCGCATTTTCTTACGATTCTTCCTCCATGCCCCAATTGGTTGATGCTCCAATGGATCGAGCTCTGGACTTGCTTCTCCGGTCTGAAGTGGCAGGTGGTCATCGGCATGAACTGTAGGTTCCTGTGGCTGCTGCTCCTCAACACCAACATCGACTGAAGGTTCCGGTGGCTGCTGCTCCTCAACACCAACATCGACTGAGGGTTCCGGTGGCTGTTGCTCCTCTACGGCTACTGCACGCCTTTTACGTCCCCTCCTAGACTCCCGATGATCTCTCGCTTCTCCAGCAGACTTCTTCCGAGGCAATTCTGGTCGACCAGCTGAACGTTTTGCCCATTGGGGTGCCTTAACCTTCCTATTTTGCACATCCTCAGGATAAATATACTCATCTTCATTCGGGAAAGGATTGATACATTCTGCATAAGCATCTATCCAACTAGAAGTGTAGTAGTATTTTGTGCACAATCGGCTTGGTTGCAATTCAGCTTTCTTCGCGGCAGCGAGTGCGTGAAGACAAGGATACCTATGTAGATCAAATTTCCTGCATGAGCATTTGCCTGCCTCCAGGTCCACAACACGTCCGCTCGAACTCCCGATGCGTACCTGAAACTTATGCGGATGACTAATAATAGAAACCACTGGATTAAGTGAAACCAATTTCTCAAGCTTCTTCATCAAGATCTTATCAATTGCCGGGGTCAGTGTCTTTCCCCATGAATTAGCTGAAACTCGCCTTTCGGCAAACCATCTCTGCATTAGGTCACAAATGGATTTAAGCAACCTGATGAGCCATTTTATTTGCTCATCTTGAGCCCCTTTTTGAGTCAGTTTGAGTCAGTTTATGTGTCTGGGAGGGCACAGTAGGGTGTTTGGTCAGAGTGTGCAGGCAAACAGGTAACAGGTGGCGCACTGGGCAAAAGAGGCAAGGAAAACCCCTTCTTTGGGCAAACAGCGATCTGGAGCGTGTAGTGACTGAGCAGTTTGGCCTTATTAGGCAAACCAGGCCGTTTTGGGCAAGTCATGAAGCAGAAGACCCAGACCTAATACCAAGTACCGTGCCTGGTCCATTCACCTGTGGAGGAGAAGAATACCTGTAGAGAGTTTGGGAAGCGGATTGCCATCGGGCAAAGTCAAAGGCGGCTGGAGCTAAAGATGGAAAGTACTTAGCGGCGCCTGGAAAAGGAAGCCCATGCAGCGGCCCATGCAACTGCAATCCCGCAACCCTAATTCGAGCCTATATAAGGAAGAGAAGCTGGAGAAGACGAGACACAAGAATTCCGACCCCGTTCACGAAGCAACCGCCGACGATTGAAGCTTGGAGATTTCCGGCCAAGTTCTTTTGTTTTGAAGTTGATCGAGCCTTCGGGCATTAAAACAATTTATTGCTTTATGTTTTTATTACTTAGTTTTTGCTATTCCAGTTGAACGATTTCAGATTTTAGTTAATATGAATTTCAGTTTCGTTTTCCAATTTATTTCTTGTTTTATTTCTTTGAGTATGAGTAGCTAAACTTGCAGGGCGACTGGGCAAAGGTGGATCAACGGGGACTCTGGGCTAGGATAGAACCGTGAGGTTGATAGGGCTTAGTTAACTGCCTGGGGTTTGTTCCCGATTACACAGTTGAGGAATAACTTTATTCTTGCAGGTTTGGGTGGACTAATTTGGTCGTTAGGAAACCCTTACACTTTGAGATACTGGCGATTGATCAAACCGAGTAATAGTATCTTGTTGTACTACGGGCATAGCGCTAGAACGTGTTGGAGTAGCGGTCGTATGATTCGGATTTCCGGACATGCTATTGGCCGAATTGGGTTCGTCGAGAGAGTAATGCAAGTTTGGGCAAATTAGATCCATGCGACCACATAGGTATCGAATTGTCTAGGCTCAGGGGATTAGGCATAAGTATACCTTGCCTTTCTTTACCCAGTAAGGACGGATTGGGGTGGGGTGACTGTAGGCGTGACTTAATAGGACTGCTTTCACTTTGTTAGACATCCTATAACCGATTGACAAACCATCAGTTAAAACCATAAGTGCCAGGGATCGGTAGTTTGCCCAGAGAACCCAGAGAGAAGCCAAAGCCCGGAAGCCTACTTTTCTTTATTTGATTTCAGTTTGATTAATTACTTTTCTGTTTACAGTTTGGTCAAAGTGTTTAGTTTATTATTTCTGCATGTTAGTTTGGGGTAATTAGTTTAATTGTTTCTGTTAGTTGGTAGTTTGATTAAACGCTGTGACTCAGCAACCAAACTTAAAACCTTTTTACTGTGACACTATTTGGGTAAAGCCGAGATTAACTAAATTGCAATTGCTTCCTCGTGGGATCGACCCTATAGTTACCACTTGCTATCTTGTGTTGAGTTTAGGAACTTTATAAATTTATTTTGGCCGCGTTAGCTTCCACGACAAAGTTTTCGCGTCGTCACAACCCCACAATTGGAAACTCTTTTTGCTTCAGTAACAAACCATTCAATGTTTCTGCATTATTGGAGGTCATGATATTGTATCTTAATCCATCAAAGTGGGCTCTAGACCAATATCAAAAATTTGCCGATTCCAAATATTCTCTAATCCTTTCACGCTTCAAACAAAGTTCATCAAAATTCCTTTTAAAGGCTCCAACCGTGTATGCATTTGCAGCCCGCTTAAACAAAAAATCAATATCAAGTCTTGGAAAATGAGATTTCACATTCTTTTTCAAATGATATGTGCAATGGCCATGACAAGCATTCTTATATACATGCTTAAATCCATGTATGATCCGCTCGGACCGATCAGAAATTATAGCAAGTTCATGTGTGTCACCTACAAAAATATCATAATTTTCAGAATTGTATTTGAATAAAAATTTGTACATTTCATATTTGCATAGAAAACAATATACTGGACAATGAATACCCTTCTGTACATTTGAATAACAATATGTTCATTTGAATAAATAATATGTACATTTGAATAAATACACTTGAATACCCTTCTGTACATTTTAATAAAATCAGATTTGATAAATACACTTCTAATCAAACAGATTGTCTGCTAGTCAAAAATCATCCAAAGAACCAAGTCCTGCTAGTCACATTTGATTAAATACACTACTAAACAAACAATCTGCTAGTGAAAATTTGTGGAGAAGAGAAAATCAGAAATTACATACCCGTTATTATTTTCAACTTCTCAAAGAACCAAGTCCATGACTTGTTTCTTTCTGATTCCACTACGGCCCACGCGAGCGGATAAATTTGATAATTTCCATCTTGACATGTTGCCACCAGAAGAGTCCCTTTCCTTCCTTTAAAAAAAGTACCATCCACACTAATAACTTGTCGCATTGATGAGTACCCCCGAATACTTTGACCAAGGGCCATAAAGCAAGCTTCAAATTCATCCACATCATTAGTTTGTAGAAATGTTAAAGTACCAGGATTGTACTCCTCCAACAAATGAAAAAACTTTGGCAATTCCTTATAACTATCGGCCGGATTACCTCGTATTAATTCCTTCCCATGTTTTTGAGCATTATAGGCCGTACAATACTTTAATTCATACCCATAATCTCTAGCAAAGTTCATCATTACATCCTTCGGTTTGGAAACATGGTTAGGATCTTGGAAGTTCGATGATAAATATTTTCCAATCAACTTAGAGGAAACATGTTTGTGATACCTATTGGACAGACTACGTGAGCAGCTATGACTTCGTTCATATTTTCGAACCATAAAGACTGTCGAACCTCCCAAATTACTAGCTAGCAGCCGCCACTTGCACAACTCAGCTTTACAAATCACAACATACCTGGAATTATCTGACTTCTTCGTTTGGAACTCAAAATGGTGCTTCAGCCCAAGCATCTGCAACTTTTCTTTCAACAACCCCTTTGTTTGGAATATTTCTTTTACTTCAACGTCATCTTCCGGAGGAATACACCAAGAAAATGGCTCATGAACCACCATAATCTGATTATCAGTTGACTCGTTTGCCAACCATGAATCACCACCAACTTCTGGACCGCTTCCATTTGTCGGCGACGGCTGAATATCATCACAAACTTCATCCATCCCATTTGTCGGTTGTTCTAGAATCTCATTTGGTTGTTCTGGAACTTTATCATTTGAGTTCAACATTGGTTCAGCAACTACACCCACCACATCAAAAACTACATCCACCAAAGCCCGGACTTCATTCGATTCCAAATTTTCAGCTACAACGGACCCAAGTGACTGCACCGGCCTATTCATTTCACCTGACCTACCATTACCACCAGACTCAACATACTCAGCAGCCGCTTTACCCAGTTCTTCAACCTCAGACATCTTCTTCGATTTCAATGTTACACATAAACGAGTCTTATCACAGCACGAAACCAACCAATCTACACTGTCATCATCGTTTATGGAATACGGCAGATTGAACAGTGGGTCTTTATTCTTCGTCGGCCGATGACATCGCAATACCATTTCGAACGTAGATGTATCGATTTGCAGCCTCTCAGCAAGCTTCTGGTATAGCTCCAAATACGTTATGTTTTTCGGAACAAGAAATGGGATTACCTTACCATTCTCAATCCCACCGTCGAACACCCAAGAGAAAACACCATCGGAGAGAGTGAAATCTCCTGTATAGCATACAGACAACCACGCTTCTCTTGTCATCGCCAATAATCGGGTCGACCGTGCGGTATTGAAATGAATTCGGGCTTGCACACTTCTCTGGTATTGAAATGAATTCGGGCCTGCAAACTTCTTTGGAGATGTTACTGGGATTCGGGGATCGACAATAAACGGACGGCCGACGAAATTGAATTGAATTCGGTGTTGCGAGCTTCGGATTGGACACGATGACCTCGCAGTGTTGACGACCGGTGAACGGACGACGGGCGGAAGATCGAAGACGGTGAAGTGATTCAAGAATCAAACATTTGAATTTCTGGAAATTTATTTCTGAAAAAAAAAATGCGAATTGGGAATTTAGGTTTCAGAAAAAAAACGCGAATTCGATTTGGGGGTGATTCTTTTCGATCGGGTTTGGTTTGGGTAGGATTAGATTTTAATATGGGTCAAGGGTAGTGTAGTAATAGCACATTTATTTTAATTGTTAAATAAAAAGGAGGGAATTTGGAGGGGTGACCCTCCCAATATCACAAATCAGAAAAATGCCCCTCCGTCCATTTTCTATTTATTTTTTAATTAAAATGTAATAAAAATAAAACAAAAATCAGAAATTAAGTTTTAAAAATTACATTTTGACCTATGAATGTTTCTTTATTTCACTTTAGTCCTTCAAACAAATTAAACCCTAACTCCCGCTACCCCTCTTTTCTCTCTTCTCTCTTTCACAGAACACAAAATCGACTCCTACTGGCGACGAAAAAACGAACTCGACCGGCGAAGAATCGACCTCCGGCAAATCGCGCTCCTCCCCTCTCACATTTTAGGTAACTTCACTCCCTCCCAATTCTCTCTGCCCCGCACCTCTCTCTCTCAGTTCAAGTTTTGAAAAAAAAAATGAAAATGCAGAATTCCGGCAATGTCGACCGCGTCAACTTCCGCGACCAGGGGAGCGAAAAGGGCTCGTCGGCCATCCCCGTCCCCAACTGCACAGAGCAACCCGGCGGATGAAGCCCGTTTGAAGTCGATGCACGACCGCGACGATCGGTTCCTCGGGTTGTCGGAATCACAGGCCCAAATGAATTATCAGGTACTAGTCTACTTCCGGGCATTCAATTAATTGTCGTAGCATGAATTTTGGTTGTTGAATTGAGTAGGGATTAAGATTTTTGAAAAAACGGGCAGTTTTTTTTCTGTGTTCTTTGAAGCTGACGCAGGCCTGCAGGCCGAGGCCTGCGTCAAAGTTGACGCTGACGCAGGCTATGGCCTGCGTCAATTGATGTCCTGCGTCAAAGTTGACGCTGACGCAGGCCGAGGCCTGCGTCAATTGTGGTCCTGTGTCAAATTTGACGCTGACGCAGGCCGAGGCCTGCGTCAAATTTGACGCTGACGCAGGCCGAGGCCTGCGTCAAATATGACCCTACGTCAAATTTGACGCTGACGCAGGCCGAGGCCTGCGTCAATTGTGTTGCCGTGCGCAGGCCGAGGCCTGCACACCTGCGCCCGAGGCAGTGCAGTTTTTTCAGTTTTTTAAATGTTGTTTTCTGTGTTTTTCAGGATGAGTATCGCCCTGTGATGGCATCGGACATCGGTGAGTTACCACCACGCATATACGGCGATGAGGTGAAGAATGGGAAGTTAACCACGCGCCACAGCTACAAGAACATTCCCAACATAGCCGGACCACTGTTGGCGGCCTTCCCACATGTCGTGGATAAATACCCTCAGTTGGGGAACTTCTTACTTTTGGACGGGGCAGGGAACGTGCCAAATGCGGCCATCCATCAGTTGATGTCTCGAGTGTGCAGTTGGCCTGACCCGAAGCAGGTCCGATGTAAGTTGTTCGAGGTGAACGACATGATAGCTCGTCTCAGCCCAGTGGAGTTCAGTTTGATCACCGGGTTGCGCTTTCAGGACGACCGCACCGAAGATGACAAGGATAAGGATGAAGACCTGAAAGAAATAGCATTTCCGGACTATGAGGAGTCCAAAAAACAGGTTCCGACAGACGTGCTGATTAAAAAAATCGAAAAACTTTTGAGCAGAAGTCATCCCGAGAGGTACCCATTTGTAATCAACCTAACATTTGTTTGGTTGATTACAACTCTGTTAGACATACCTAACAGACAATCACATGTCCCTGATGAGTTTTTCAAGGTAATACGCTAATTAAATTTTCTTTTTATTTTTTATTGAAATAATTTTATTCTTTTTTTAATTTTCGTGTTTATCACAGCTTTGCAGTGACCTCGATGCATGCGAGAGGTATCCATGGGGGAGAAAGGCGTGGGACGCTATCGTGGATGATTGCTTCGGTAGAATAGGGGAGATCGAGGGGACCGGCACGCGCGCATGGAATGCTTATGGGTTCATTCATTTTTATGCGGTATGTTTTAAACTAGTTGATAATTGAATAGTTGTTGTATAATTGTTTTGGTAATTGAATAGTTGTTGTATAGTGTTTAATAGTGGTTCATTCATTTTTATGTTGATAATTGAATAGTTGTTGTAGTGTTTAATAATATAAACTTGTTTTGGTTTTAGTTTTGGATGATTGAGGCTTTGGAGGGTGCGGCTGTAGAATTGTTTGCAACCCCGAGGAGAGACTACATGCATTCGTACCCCAGGATGCTGCGATGGTCTCTGAGTAATAACGCACCCAAGAACGAAGAATTCAAGAAGTTCTTGGTGAAGGATGTGCAGGTAAAAATTACTACAAGTTTATTGTATGAATTAAAATTATTAAAACTTATAGAATTTTAAAAACAAACATGCAGGTTGTGTATCCGCGCTTGAAGCCGGACGTTGACGAGTTGCGGTCTGCGTATTTTTATGGCACCCTGTGCTGGTTCGAGCGGAAATATTATGCCAAACGCGCAGACGCTCTACGGTTGACCGACGACGACATCTTCTGCGACGACTACGTGAAGTTCATTGCTCCAGCTCCAGCTCCAGTTCCATCCCCATCACGACGACAGAGGACACCCTCACCTGCACCCCAGGCGACATACTCAGCTTATCCTGAGATGCATCATTCTCCCGGTCGGCCGTCTTTTCAGGATGCAGGTCAGTCGTCCTTTCAGGCTGCAGGTCCACCTTCATGGTGGGCAGATTTGGTGCAGATGAACACTGCCCGGGCGGAGAGCGACAAGCTGCGAGACGATGCTATGTTCGCAGAGATGAGGGCCCAGAGGGAGTTGATTTCTGCTCAGAGTAGACAGATCGCCTTGCAGAGTACTCAGATCTCCGAGCAGAGTGCTCAGATGACCCGGTACGGTACGCAGCTCGACGGGTATGGGGATCAGATGACCGAGTACAGCGTGCGGTTGACTGAGTATGCTGCTCTGCTGAAAGGGCACGGTGAGCAGATTGGTGACCTTGGTGGTCGGATCACCTCACTCGAGGAGAGCTTTAAGGGGAGTTGCAACCTAGGAGATAGGCAGAACGAGGTTCCGTAATTTTATTGTTTTTTGTTGTTTTGAACAAGAATTTGAAAAATATATTACTATTAATATTTTAAAAAAAAATTATATTAGTTCTGTAGTTTTGTTTGTTTCTTTGTGTATTTTTTTAAAATATGAATTTTTAAAAATATATTACTATTAAAATTTTTAAAAAAAATTATATTAGTTCTTTAGTTTTGTTTGTTTCTTTGTGTATTTTTTTAAAATATGAATTTTTAAAAATATATTACTATTAATATTTTTAAAAAAAAATTATATTAGTTCTTTAGTTTTGTTTGTTTCTTTGTGTATTTTTTTAAAATATGAATTTTTAAAAATATATTACTATTAATATATTTAAAAAATTATTTGAACTCATTTTGTTTAATTGTTCAGTTTCCTCCAATGGAGTATTACTCTGCTCCAACTTGGGGTACTCCACAACCACAACCGCTGGCGATGATCGAGTATTATCCTTCTCCAGTGCCACTATCGCGGCAGGTTGAGGATTTTCAAACTACACAGCCGATGTCGCCAGCGGTCGAGTGTTTCACTCCAGTCCAACCGCCGCGATTCCAGTCGAATGTAGGGGACGAAGCTTCGTCGTCGAGAGGAATGCGAGACATGCGTGTTCGTCGTCCTTCACACTTCGTGAGATCACCGTACAACGTGCCCCCCAAGTTCGGGAGACCAGAAAGGCCCACGTGGGATGTGTTTAGAGATTTTTTGGCGGACAGGAATGACAACGCGATGTTAGTTCTCTATCCTTTTAAGTTTGACAATGTTTTCTACCAGTAGCGTCATATTAATCCAAATTATGCAGGCGCGATGTTGGTCTCGAATGGCCGGTGGATCGGTATTGGTTCGAGGAGATGAGTGCAGGAGAGTCCGATATGAATATTTGGGTAAGTATTGTTAAAAATATTATGGTGTATAGTTAAAGACTAATTATTTACGCGATAATTGGTTTTTTTGCAGCAACTTGATGCAGTTGTTGCAATTTATCACAACAACTTCGAGTACATAACATCAATAATAAGTGCGCGAATGAAGAACAAGTACACTATCGTGCCTTGCACATTCTTTGTAAGTAGTGAAAAATACTAGTGCAATTCCAAAAAGTCGTTTCAACATGTATTAATTTTGAACCTTAATTTACAACAAAGAATGCAAGCTGTGTGGGATGCTGGGCGATTTAATCCTCTGTATTTCGAACCTGTTCCGCTTCAAGATTTGCAACAATGCATTGTATGCATGGCCAACGGTGTGCATGGATGGAAACCGAAGCCGTGGGCTGGCCTCACATATGTAAGTTCATTTAGTCGTATTTTCAACTCTTAACTTTGAACTTGAATAAGTATGACCTATTATTTGTTTTCAGGTTCTCTTCATTGCGAATGTTGGAGCGCAGTGGTTGACATGCACATTGAACCTTGAGAGGGAAATTATTAAGGTGTATGACACGGCTCTACATTCTCACAAAGACGTTGTGCGCAATCAGAGAATCGCTGCGTTACTTCCAATGAAGTATTGAATGCATGAAATGTGCGTCCAAGCTGGACTGCCGACAAAGAAAAAAGAGTGGGATATTGCATTTGCGAGGCCGAGTGATCTTTATCGCCAAGATTTTTCACGTCGATCCGGTAATTACGCTCTGATGCAGATGATATCCATTATCACTGACAGAATTTTCACTGACCAGTGGAAGAAGAAGGAGACCGTAGATGAGTTCAGATGGAGATGTGCAGCACAAGTTTATGAGCAGAGTGCTATTCACGAAGGTCCGCCTCCCACGTGCGATATCTGTCACAAAGAGGGTCATGACGTGGAGATTTGCCCGGTTTTAGGCGATTAGACTTTGTATTTGAGGCTTTTAGACCTTGTATTTGTGTTGAACTTTATTTTTCATGTTGCAAGTGCTCAAATTGTGTGTAAATGTGGTCTGAACAGGTTGGAATTACAAAAAACGGAAAAAAGTCATGTTCTGCCTTCTGCTGGGCGCCGGGCGCAGGCTTTGGCCTGCGTCAAACTTGAATCCGGGTGCAGGCCAAAGCCTGCGTCAATTTTGAATCCGGGTGCAGGCTTTGGCCTGCGTCAAACTTGAATCCGGGTGCAGGCCAAAGCCTGCGTCAATTTCGAAGTTGGGTGCAGGCTTTGGCCTGCGCACCTGCGCCTTTGACAGTTGGGTCTCGATGCGGTTTTCGCTATTTTTTTACTACCTCATGGATAATTGATGTAATTTGAACCGTTGGATCATCTTAAAATGTAGTTTTACATGTCCCGTGCAATTTTCGTGAAAAAATAATCTCCGGAAGTGTTCGATTCGATAGTGTCGAAAAAATCGACAAATTCTCGACACTACCAATTCGAGCTTTTCCGGACATTATTTTTTCACGAAAATTGGACGGGACACGTAAAATTACATTTTAAGATGATCCAACGGTGCAAAAAAACTAAATCACATTTTAATGTTTGATCATACATTGAATATCATAAACTCAACTCAAACTATAACATTTAAACTTAAACCTTAAAGTAATAAGTGACCAAAACACTAAATACTTATACCCGTGGATAATTAGTGTGATTTGCACTGTTGGATCATCTTAAAATGTAGTTTTACGTGTCCCGTCCAATTTTCGTGAAAAAATTATGTCCGGAAGTGCTCGAATCGGTAGTGTCGAGAATTTGTCGATTTTTTCGACACTATCGAATCGAGCACTTCCGGAGATTATTTTTTCACGAAAATTGCACGGGACATGTAAAACTACATTTTAAGATGATTCAACGGTTCAAATTACATCAATTATCCATGAGGTAGTCGAAAAATAGCGAAAACCGCATCGAGACCCAACTGTCAAAGGCGCAGGTGCGCAGGCCAAAGCCTGCACCCAGCTTACAATCTGACGCAGGCTTTGGCCTGCACTCGGATTCAAGTTTGACGCAGGCCAAATCCTGCACCCGAATTCAAGTTTGACGCAGGCTTTGGCCTGCGTCAGATTGTAAGTCGGGTGCAGGCTTTGGCCTGCGTCAGAGTGTAAGCCGGGTGCAGGCTTTGGCCTGCGTCAGATTGTAAGCTGGGAGCAGGCTTTGGCCTGCGCACCTGCGCCTTTGACAGTTGGGTCTCGATGCGGTTTTCGCTATTTTTCGACTACCTCATGGATAATTGATGTAATTTGAACCGTTGGATCATCTTAAAATGTAGTTTTACATGTCCCGTGCAATTTTCGTGAAAAAATAATCTCCGGAAGTGCTCGAATCGTTAGTGTCGAGAATTTGTCGATTTTTTCGACACTATCGAATCGAACACTTCCAGAGATTATTTTTTTCACGAAAATTGCACGAGACATGTAAAACTACATTTTAAGATGATCCAACGGTTCAAATTACATCAATTATCCACGGGTATAAGTATTTAGTGTTTTGGTCACTTATTACTTCTAAGGTTTAAGTTTAAATGTTATAGTTTGAGTTGAGTTTATGATATTCAATGTATGATCAAACATTAAAATGTGATTTAGTTTTTTTGAACCGTTGGATCATCTTAAAATGTAATTTTACGTGTCCCGTCCAATTTTCGTGAAAAAATAATGTCCGGAAGTGCTCGAATCGGTAGTGTCGAGAATTTGTCGATTTTTTCGACACTATCGAATCGAACACTTCCGGACATTATTTTTTCACGAAAAATTCACGGGACATGTAAAACTACATTTTAAGATGATCCAACGGTTCAAATTACATCAATTATCCATGAGGTAGTCGAAAAATAGCGAAAGCCGCATCGAGACCCAACTGTCAAAGGCGCAGGTGCGCAGGCCAAAGCCTGCACCCAACTTCGAAATTGACGCAGGCTTTGGCCTGCACCCGGATTCAAGTTTGACGCAGGCCAAAGCCTGGACCCGGATTCAAAATTGACGCAGGCTTTGGCCTGCACCCGGATTCAAGTTTGACGCAGGCCAAAGCCTGCACCCGGATTCAAAATTGACGCAGGCTTTGGCCTGCACCCGGATTCAAGTTTGACGCAGGCCAAAGCCTGCACCCGGCGCCCAGCAGAAGGCAGAACATGACTTTTTTCCGTTTTTTATAATTCCAACCTGTTCAGACCACATTTACACACAATTTGAGCACTTGCAACATGAAAAATAAAGTTCAACACAAATATAAGGTCTCAAATACGAAGTCTCGATACATAATAGTCTCAAAACACAAAATTAAATCCAGGTCGTCTTCTTCTTCGCTACACCGGCCTTCTACAACTTCCTCCTCTTCGCTTCACAACCTGCATAGTAAATGTTTCACAAGTCAATTTACACAAACATATATATGAAAACACACACAACTACATAAAAGTTCAACAGTGTTTACTCGGGTGGAATCGGACAAGTCTGTGCATTGTGACCCTCTCCTTGACATTTGCCACATCGATATTTTTTCTTCGAAAACCTCTCAATTCGACTCGTGAAGCGGTCCATCCTCGGCCGTCCTGGAGTTCGTTTCACCGGTGGGGGCAACACTATCATGCTTTGGACATATTCGGGAATCTCCGTCCATTGATCTTCTGAAGGAACAAGTATAATGTTCTCCTTATATGCTTGCATCATATACTCACGGGTGAAATAAAGAGAAGTCATATCATAAGCATATTGTCCTGCCCGACTCGGGTCCTTGGCACACGCTGCGGCAATGGCATGCTCACACGGCATCATGTCAATTTGAAACACACCACATTCACACGTCATTGACTCCAAATCCACAACCCCACACCATCTAGTCGACTCCACAGTGTACATCCAAGTACTTATTTTTTTGGTAACCCATTTAGGAGCACGGTCATAACGCTCACGCAACGTTGTTTCCCTTCTCGGTGTCAATACACCGTTGAACGCCCAAGCTTCTTCACGATGTCTGCAAAACCATTCAACCATCTTATCCACAATAAACTTGATCAAGGAACATATGGGGAAGTCTTTAGCGTCTTTCATCACAGAATTTATCACTTCCACAGCGTTAGACGTCATCACCTCGTATCTATTCACACGGTGGTGGACTCTTGACCATTTCTCAAACGTGATATCTTCTAACCACTTCGCACATTTTTCGCTCTCTGCTCTAAGCTCTGAAAAATGTCGATTGAACTCGGGTACAGTGTACGAGCACGCAGCCTTCTGAAAATGACCAACCAAGTCTTTTCTTCTGTTGTACTTGGACTTGATGTTTTGCATGATGTGCCAATAGCAGTGTCCATGTTCCGCATTAGGGTAAACAGCAGCTACAACATTTATAATTGGCTGACCTCTGTCAGACACGATTACCAGATTAGATCTATCTGGAATCAAAAACTGCAAGCACTCAAGGAACCAAATCCAGCAACGGGTGTCCTCTGCATCCCCCACACCCCAAGCAAGTGGGTAACTGTGATGCTCACTGTCAGTAGCAGAAGCAATAAGAAGCGTTCCCTTGTATCTATTGGTCATGAACGATGCATCAATGACGATAACTTTCTTCATGTACTGAAATCCCCGAATACACGCTCCGATAGCCATGAAGAAGTACTGAAATTCATCATTGGCATCTGTCTGAATACGGGTGAACGTACCTGGATTCCTTTGTTCAAGCATGTAACAATACGAAGGAAGCTTCGAGAAATTATCTTCATAGGATCCGCGAACATTTTCCAGGGCTTTCTGCTGCGCTCTCCATGCTTTGTCGTAACTGACAGTAATATTTTCCTCAGTACGCATAAACTGCTGAATTGCAGCTGGTGTCAGAGGTTTCTTTGCGTTCAAGAACTGGTCCTGGAGTCGATTGCCGATAAGACTGCTAGAGGCCTGCCTGTGCACACCGCTTCTATCAATCAAAGAACAAGTGTGGATATTGGTGTAGGTTTTAATCACAAACTCATCGGTCGCCTTCTTCCTCGTTGCACGAATTTTCCATTTGCAATTTTTTTCAACACATTTCACCACCTTTCGATTGTGATCAGATTTGTGCACAACAAATTCAAACTTGCCCTGCAATGCTACCCGACCGACAACATAGCTGAAATCGTCTTTGTTCTTAAAAGTCTGACCAACTACCAAATCGGAACCATCATACCGACCACCTCCGTCTCGATCACAAAGTCTAAAAGCAGGAACAACAGGCTCGTCCACAACAGGATTATTATAATAAGAACTACCGCCCTCATTATAACCGTCGTCACCACCATCATTGGCATCATCACCACCTCCACCATTGTGATTACCATCGTCATCAACAACATCATCGTCGTTATCATCGACTTCGACACCATCAACACCATCATCATAATCACCACCCGCACCACCATCATAATCATAACCATCATAATTATTGCATAAATCAATGCTATCCCAAATAGATACAGACTGATCATAAGTAGATGGCACTATTACTTGACTATAATATTCAGATGTTTCACCTGAAGTTCGTCGAGTTGGAAGTTTTTCTGGGCGAATTGGACTTTGACGTGCAGGACTTCCACGTGCGGGACTTTCACGTGCAGGACTTCGGGGTACACAAGGACTGTAGGTCACAAACAACTCCATTTCATCGTGGTTTCTATAAATCCACACAGTCGTACTCCAATCATCTTCATCATTAAGATATATAGGAGGAGATTTTTCCTTTGGGAATCGAGAGATCGAAACTTCATTAGATGATGGATCGATGCCGATTTTTGCACACACTTTCTCAATCAGTGCACTAAACGAAATGCTCCTATCAATCAATGTTGTTCTCGAGTGTTTCAAATCGCTCATTATCCATTTCCAATATCCCTCCAAGAGCTGCCACTCTCCACCAAAATGTATGATGATTGATATCTTATCCATCCCTGTAGTTAAAATTAAACACAAAAATCAGAATTCAAAACTGTCCTCTGACTGACGCAGGGCGCAGGCCTCAGCCTGCGTCAAATTTGACGTTGTGCGCAGGCCTCAGCCTGCGTCAAATTTGACGCTGTGCGCAGGCCTCGGCCTGCGTCAAATTTGACGCTGTGCGCAGGCAGTGGCCTGCGCACTGCGTCAGTCTGCGCGATTTTCAGTTTTTTTTTGTTTCGAAAAGCTCTCAAATCGCAAAATTCAAGCTCGATATTGAAAACAACACACAAACAAGTCCTGTAGAAGTGAATGCTAACCTTTTTACGTCGAATTGTTGGTGGAAAATCGTCGATTTCGGAGCCGTTTTTTTTTGGGCGATTTAGGTTACGGGAGAACAAAAAAAGGGGAAGAAGAAATGAAAGAGGACTATAGTGTAAATATTTCTTGGGGGTTATTGTGTAAATATTTTTATTTTTGTTTCTTTTACATTTAATTTAATGGAAGGAGGGGTAGATATCCAATATTTATTTTGTAAGGGTTATATGTCCCTTACTTACTATTTGGAGGGGCATTTTTCCGAAGGCCTCAATAAAAAGAGGGGTATTTCATCTAAAAAATTCGAGAGGGGGATAGTACATTAATAAACACATGACTATAGGGTACTTCATCAACCGGGCCTAAAAGCTGCCACAAAAAAAGAAATAAACTCAGTTAAAAGTATTGAACTCAGTTCATTTGAGAGAGAGTGGGTAATATGGGGTAGGCAATTGAACTAACTCCTACATTGGTAGGAGTTCAGTGAACTCAATTTGAACCCACAAAAAAAAACTATCGATGCACATGCCTTAACTTTGGAGTTCTTATAGGAAGATGCCCAGAAAAGATAATTTCTCCATAGCCAACACGCTTAACTTCGAAATTCTTATAAAAGGATGTCCAGAAAAGAAAATGCATGTGTTGGTATGAGTAGACACGCTTAACTTTAAAGTTCTGATAAGAAATGCCCATAAAGATTCATATGTTGATATAAGGAACATATTCAATTTCTTCACCTTAGAATTTTTTAGGCGTTTACAATTTATTAGTATTTTTGTCCCTCTTAATTATTCACAATTTATTTATAAATTATAAATAAAATTAGCATATTCTTACATGTAGTCTGTCAATAATGTGCTAATTGCGAAATAAGTATTAATCACGGATCTATACAATGGACCTGATTGATTATAAATTTATAACTAATTGTGACTGGGTTACATAGATAACAAAGTTTTAGGAAACAAAGAAAATCATAAATGAGTGACGAGTGAGTGCAATATCTTGTAATGTATTTGATTCATATTCAGTTATTCACGGGTTATATACTACTCCGTGTATAAAATCTTAAACAAAAATAAAGAACCGAAACTACCCAATTTAAATGATTCATTTTTATTAAGGACACAAAATCAACATTTTTTTATAGAGAAAATACAATTACTGTATGATGAGAGTCACAACATAAATGCAACACTATTGATTACCCATCTAACACGATGATGCCGATCACTAACTTTATTCACCTACCCAGAAATTAAGAATACAACTCGATGTTTCTATCTTCATATCTTTGTCATTTATTATTATGACCTCCCCCACCTCCACTCAGACACACAAAGAGAAGAATAAAAAAAAGGAAAAAACTTTTAATAAACCTCCCAAGGCTCCAACCCCATCATCCCTCTCATGCCTCAATGAGTCTGACCCACCTACTGCACTTTCTTGGCATTAAAAAAGAAAATATTTTCCAGAAAAAGTGAACCTTTTTTTCCATCTTTCATTTCTTAACACTCTGTGACAGGGGAAAACAATTGTTCTTTCTTGGCTCAACCTCAATACATTTACTTTTTTTTTTATCTCTTTTCTCCAGACTCAGAGAATTCCATCACTTTTACTTTCTTGGGGTTTCTTCAAGTTCACTGTTTGGTGATGGTGGTGGCATCAGTGGTTGTGGATTCATTAGTGCTTGCATGTGCCGCCAGACACAACAATAATGGTGCGAAAGTCTCGGTCTTGAAACCTCTCAGAAAACACTCTTTTTAAGGGTTTCGATTTCCCACTTTTTTCCTCCCCCTCCTCGAAATGGGTTTTGGGGTTTTCGGTTCTTTCTTGATTCTAACGCTGATTTCCAGTAAACCCTTGTTCGGGCAACGGCCCAATTCGGACGAGTCCTTTGTTCTCGAATTCCTGCAAAAAACGGGCCTCAAATCCCCTCAGGGAAATGGGTTTGCGGGCCCGTTCTGTTCTTGGAGGGGTGTTGTTTGTGATGCCAAGAACGAGTACGCTGTTGAGTTGAAAATCTCTGGGTTGGGTTTATCCGGTTCAATCCCTGATTCCACCATTGGCAAACTGATCAAGCTTGAGAAACTAGATCTGAGCAATAACAGACTCACTGCTTTGCCTTCTGATTTGTGGAGTCTCGGCACTCTCCGCACTCTCAACCTCTCCCACAACCTAATCACAGGGAGCCTCTCTAGTAACATTGTCGATTTCGGCCGACTTCAGATTCTGGACCTTTCCTTCAACAATTTATCCGGAAGCATACCCGATTCAATCAGCTCACTCGCCAGTTTGCGAGTCTTGAATCTGAGTCGAAACGGGTTCCAATCTACCACCCCATTGGGTATCTCTGGTTGCAAGTCTTTAGTTTCGGTTGACTTATCCGAAAACAATCTCGTTGGTGCTCTTCCTAGTGGCTTCGTTGCTGCATTGCCACAGCTGCAATTCTTGAGCTTAGCTCAGAATAAGATTTCTGGCCGGGACTCGGATTTCTCCGGGATGAGCTCGATGAGGAATCTTAACATCTCGGGAAACCAATTCAAGGGTTCTGTTGTGGGTGTGTTTGCAGGGCCATTGGAAGTGATCGATTTGAGCCGAAACCAATTCCAAGGCCACATTGCTCAGGTAAACATCAGCCCCACCTTCGATTGGTCCAATTTGCTCTATTTGGATTTGTCCGAGAATCAATTAAGCGGAGAGCTCTTTACCGACTCGGGTCGTGCTAAGAATCTCAAACACCTTAATCTAGCTTTCAACAGGTTTACCGAACAACAATTCCTGCAAATTAATGTTCTCACCCATTTAGAGTATCTAAATCTATCAAAAACCAATTTAGTCGGTCGAATTCCTACCAGTATCTCGCTCTTAACTAGTTTGAAAATACTCGACCTTTCCGAAAACCAACTCAGCAACCATATTCCTCCTGTTTTCGCCACGAACCTCACGACTCTCGACCTCTCTGACAACAATCTATCCGGAGACATCCCACTAATCCTGCTAGAGCAGCTCCACAGAATGGATAGGTTCAACTTCTCCTACAACAACCTAAGCTTCTGTGGGACCAGATTCCCCCAACAAACCCTCCGAGAATCGTTCATCGGCTCCGTCAACAGCTGCCCTATCGCCGCAAACCCAGATTTCTTCAGAACAAAATCCCCCAACCACAAGGGACTCAAGATTGCTCTGGCTCTAACTCTCTCCATGATCTGTCTCCTCGTGGGCTTGCTATTCCTAGCTTTCAGATGCCGAAGGAAAACAAGAAGAATGTGGGCCGTCAAACAAGTACCCTTCAGGGAAGAACAAACAGCCTCCGGACCCTTCTCCTTCCAGACAGACTCCACCACCTGGGTAGCCGATGTCAAGCAAGCAACATCCGTCCCAGTCATAATTTTCGAGAAGCCTCTGCTCAACTTCACGTTCGCTGACCTCTTATCCGCCACCTCGCACTTCGACAGGGGCACTCTCCTCGCTGAAGGGAGATTCGGGCCGGTCTATGGCGGGCTTTTGCCCGGAGGAATCCACGTGGCGGTCAAAGTCTTGACCGGCGGGTCAACCATCCCTGACCACGAGGCCGCGAGGGAACTCGAGTACCTCGGTCGGATCAAGCACCCGAACTTAGTCCCTCTGACCGGATACTGCCTCGCCGGAGACCAAAGGATCGCGATCTACGAGTACATGGAGAACGGAAACCTCCAGAACCTTCTACACGACTTGCCACTCGGAATCCAGACAACAGAAGAGGATTGGAGCAACGAGACGTGGGAAGAACAAAACGTTGGATCGTTCACGACTTGGAGATTCAGGCAGAATGTGGCGCTGGGGTCCGCCCGGGCCCTCGCTTTTCTCCACCACGGCTGCTCGCCTCCTATTGTTCACAGAGACGTGAGAGCGAGCAGTGTGTATCTGGACTTGAACCTGGGCCCGAGGCTGTCGGATTTCGGGCTGGCTAAGATTTTCGGGAATGGAGTCGAGGACGACGTTTCTTCCAGAGGATATGTGCCGCCCGAGTTTTTGAGCGAAGAAAATTGCTTCACGCCGAAATCGGACGTGTATGGGTTTGGGGTTATTCTTTTTGAGCTGGTTACGGGGAAGAAGCCTGTTGGGGATGTTTATCCGGAAGAGAAGGAAGGGGATTTGGTGAGTTGGGTGAGGGGGTTAGTGAGGAGAAACGAGGGGTTGATGGCTGTTGATCCCAAGATTCGTGGGACGGGACCGGATGGACAGATTGTTGAGGCGTTGAAGATTGGGTATCTTTGTACGGCGGAAGTTCCTTTCAAGCGGCCGAGCATGCAACAGGTCGTTGGGCTACTCAAGGATCTTGAACGGATTACGGCATAGGGATGATGAGCTTTGAACATGATTCGGCTCGTTCGTTTTCTAGTTTTTATTATTTTTTGTTTGGTTCCTTTGGTGTGCTGAGCTCTATATATATATATATATATATATATATATATATATATATATATATATATATGGTGCATTAGAAGAGTTTTGTTTGGGAGGGTACTATGATTTTTGCATGCATTCACTATAATTGTGTTTTGGGTTAAATATCTAATTTTAGTAACCTCTGCTCTTGATCTTTTGGTGCTCTCTCTTGTTGTTTGTTAGTACTAGTACTACTTTAGTACTACTGTGTATGTACTCCAAATGATACTAATATTCTTTTGTGTGAGAGTAGCTATGGATTTTCATGGACTAACATCCAAGAGTTGCTCCTTTTGTTCAAAAATTATATTCACACTTTATTTGGCATTTGGCATGAAATTTAAACAAAAAGTATTTTTTTCAACTTTTTAATAAGTAAAAATATTTTTGAAGTTAAAAATAGTAGATAAAATTGTTTATGAAAGTTAAAAAAGTAAGTAAAAATAGTAGATGAAATTGTATTTTAAAGAATAAATAAAATAATATTTTTTTAATATCAATATCTTTTCCTTCTCAAAACAAAAATCTTGAATAATTTTACGAGAGGGAAGTAACATGAGACTGAGACAAGAAGCTTAGTGATTTAGGAGAGGTAAGTAGTAATTGGATTGCGGTGGACCTGTACGCATGCATGACACCAGAGATTCACAAGACCAATGACACCAGAGATTCACTCTTGTGAAGCATCTTTGTAACTTGTGAAATAAGACAAACATATGGTCCTATCCTATGAATTTCTTACTTTATAAACGTGGTCCTATTTGCATGTCTTTTTATAGTTAATACACCTAGTTTTTAATACAAGTTAATGAAGTTATGGACTTTATTTCATTTCATTTATATTCAGTTTATTTTAAAATAAAATTACAAAATGTAAAATAAAAAATATTAAAAATAAATGATTTCATCAAGCATACAATATATTTCATGTTATATATTATTCATAACTTTTAAAAATATTTAATAATATACATAAATAATTATTAATTTTATAAAAATTTCAATCTCGATAAGTTCAAGTCTATTTAGTTCATTTCATATCATTTCAACTTTATTCAATTCAAAAGAACATAACCTAAAACTAATATTTGAGACCCTACAAATCATTTCATAGCCTAAAACTATACTACTATTATATTATATTTGAGACCTACAAATCATTTCAGTTGAAAAGAAAATCAAATTATCCACAAACAACTCAAATTATCCGAAACGCAAAACAATTAAATTATAGTGAGAAAAAAATATATTATATAAAAACAAGGAATACTTATATATCACCTTACTAAAAGAAACAGTAATTACTCAATTTTAAAGTATCCAAAAGAAGTTGTTTATCAAGGTTTGGTCAAAGAAGCATTACAAAAGTAAAGAGTTTCTTGATGATAACAGTTCATTAGATTGATAATATCTGTGTTATGTTAGTGACGTAGTTGGTTGCACTATAGTTGTATACGAATTTTATTCACGACATTAGTTGCTTTCAAAATATTTGGGATCAAATCATTTTCCGTTAAAACTTACTAAAGTTCTCGAGGATCTAGACTCGTTATTCACACGAACATCATGATTAAATGTAAGTTTGCGTGGACATCCAATCTAGATTCTTGAGAAGCCATAGTGAATGTAGATCAAACCCAAATTAGTTTCTCATTCACAACAGAGTTGCTAACCCCTTGCCTTCATCGGCTCCTAACAATTTGGTAAGGACGATAATAAAAAAATTAGTGAGATCAAATAAGAAATTCACTGATTCTAATTTATTTATTATCATGTTAAACTCGTTAACCTGAGTTGTAATCACATTATCATCCTTCATCGTCAAACGGTGCAAGAAGTTTGCATCCTCCAAGAACCACAATTATTTTCATCATTTTGAAGGATACAATACCATCAGCGCTATTGGCCATTTCTACTTCAATTCCTCAACCTCCGAAATTTACAACAAAAGCTATGTAACAATTGTTAGAATTTACTGTCAAGTTTATTTCTGAAAAAGCAATTAAAAAGCAAAATAATAATCAGATAAATTAAAAAGCACATCAATTATAATATTGATTTAGATGGTTGCAATTGTCAATCAACGACAGCTTCAGCTGCGACAAATATTGGTGGGTTTGAAAAAATCAACTAGAGATAAGTTAAAGATGAAGAGAAGTTAATAAATTAAAATAGGATGGCGTGTTACTGGTAGAAATACTACTCACATTGTAACGAGGAGGACGTGGCATTGCCAAGTCAACCGCGGCCATATTATGTAATACGCGTGGCGGGCTGGTCAACATTCCGAGTTTTGACTTTATCAGTCAAATTGGGCGACTTCAAGTTCAATGTAAACGGAGTCAAACAACTCCATATATACATAGTATATATGTATGAATATGAAGGCAATAGAAGACATCATCAATCCATTTTTTCATTACCAACAAAATATGAGAAACATCAAGTCGTGTTTAGTATCTCCTTGGCTCATAGCAGCAATCTTGTTCCTGTCCCATCTTCCTTTCCCAACCTGCGGGGCTGATCACAATAGCCTAATCTCCAACAATCAGATCAATGGAAAACGACAAACCTTTGTAGACACGAGCAAGCCATCAATAGTCGTCCAAGTGAAGAGGAGTGTGCGTGTAGCGAGACCCTTCTCCACATCAGCAGCATTCAGCCTAGAAACATCACACCCACTTCAAGCATGTTTCATTCTCACTTCCTTCATATTATTTGCTTTGCTTTTGCTCTAGACCTGGAGAGATGCAGGAGAAGCTAGTCTCGATAATAGAAACTGTACATGAACTTCTCAAGATAATAGAAATCCTTCAAATGTATCTTCTTAAAGAGTATTTCATATATATGTAAACAGAACAGATGATAATGTAAATAATACAATTGTGAAGTCTATAGGCTTTTATGAATCTTTATTCTGAGGATAATTCCCATATATATACGAACCGAATCCCCAGAACGTAATAACCAACGACAGTATCTTGAAACCGCTCATCGGATCCTTGAGAAGCACAACCGCCGCAACACTCGTAAGCGGGACCCTAATAGAATTCAGCACACCAGCCAGCACCGTCGAAGCCAGAAACAAAACAGCCGTCGCTCCCAAAATCCCCAACTGAAAAGTAACCACGCTCCATATCAAAACCGATCGATACCAACTCTCGCCGCCCTTGAAAGTCTTCGCCTCAGATGCCATCCACTGAAAATCCCCGTTGACCAAGAGCCCGATCGTAGTGAAGGCAAACCCGAACAAAGACACCATCACCTGCTGCTCGAGCACCACATGGAACGACCTCCTCCCGAGCAGCTTCACAAACACCAGCTCCGAGAGAGCGAATATCAAGCCGTGAAGAGCGGACCCCATCACGTTCCAAGCGAACCCCATCGCATACTGAAAGCTACTCACATTGCCGTATCTATCAGAGTCGGAATCCAAAGCAATGATTGCCATGGCAGCTGTGATGAGAGCGATGGCGTTCACAGTCGAGGCGTTGATCTTGTTTTTCACGAGGAGGAAGCCGAATATCGAGGAGAAGATTAACGAGGTGGACCCCAGTAACGAGGCGGTTGATGCGGGCAAGTAGGCGTATCCGTACGCGTACATGAGGTTGTCGGCTGCGGAAAGGAAGCCGAGGATTATGTAGGAAGCTCCGAGTTTTAGGTCGGGGGGAGTGGGGGATTTTCGGAGGATGAAGTAGGTGGGGATCAGGACTAAGGCGGGGATGGGCCATCCGGCCACAGCAACCCAGGAGATGATCCACTTGCTCGAACCCCCGTTTGCGAAGTAGAGTCGAGATAACAGAGAGGAAGCGGGGAATGCTATGAGCATTGCGAGGCTGCTTAGGGTTAGGAGAACCCAATGCGATAGCGGCTTGCTGTGGAGAGTGTTTTGGGCTGTGGCTCGGAAAGAACAGATTTTTTCCCGAATCGATTTGGGACGACGAGGGTCCTCCATTTCTTTGGATTGAAAACACCAACAACAACAAACAGAGAATTAGAATAAATATGCAGAGGCAGAGAATAAGGGCATCTACTGAGTACTCTTCTTCACTAACAGAGGAGAGGATGTAAATTAACACTTGAATCCTGTGAGTATTTATTATGGAGAAATTGAATTCGATTTTGAATAATTATTTGCAGAATCAAGAAACAGCCCACGTTACCTAAGAACCCTAAAATCAATTTACAGAATCAGTGCGAATGAAGTTGAGGAGTTTAAGGTAACCTGACATCAAGAGTGGCTGCTGCATGAATTCCCCAAAAGCCTATCTTCAACGAACGAATTTTGAAAACAAACCGACAGTACGATCAGCTCCTTCTTGAAATGAATTGCTTATTAGGAGCCGGCGGACCACGATTTTCACATGGATACGGACAAATTTCATACAGTATAATAATGCCAACAGGGGATACTTAAACCTAAACTATAATATATATTGTCCTAATAATAATATTTAAGACTCTAATTTCACACAAAACTCTTTTCATTTAAACTTCATTTTAAATTTATTTCGATATACTTCTATTCATTTAAATATTTAAATATTCAATTCATTCACTCATGTGCACTTACCTAATGACACTTGCCTTATATGTTTTTTATTCCAATTTTAAGTGTATTCATACTTTTTGTTTATGTTTCTGAATCAACCAATATACGCTTATAAAATAATTGTTTTTAATTTTTAATTGTAAAAAGTAATTTTATTTACTTTTCTAAATATGACTCACAACAAGTTACGATAGAAGAAGACACAAAACTCCATCTAGGATCATAGTTAACAATACTTTATTTGTTTAATGTATTAGTAAATAATATCATTGTTATAATTGTTTTTAAATTCTCTTGTTTAGTGAATACTGTTAGAGAAATTTAATGTTGTTTTAATGTTGTTGTTAGTATCTCTTCTTATCTCTTTCTTTTATTATTCACGTGACTTAGCAACATCTTTCTTGTATATATTGCCCATTGAGGTTAATCAATATGGTATCAGAGCAGTGACTTTGATCCTACCTATCCAACTCAAACGAACGTCACCTTCGTTCCCTCACCAATGTCGACTGAATCCAGTCATCAAATTGTCAATCCCCATGAAAAAGACAAGCCTTTACTCTTTGTTCCCTTTCCAATGTCACCAATCTTGTCTCTGGTAATTACCTTAATTGGGAGTTGCAGGTCGAAGCAATTCTCGACGAATTTGATCTCTTCAAATTCCCAAATGGCACTCACCCAGCCCCGCCTCGCACCATCCCTACTGGCTCATCTCCTGTCGAAACAGAGAACCCGACGTATCTCACCTGGAAACGCCAAGATCGCCTGGTGTATGGCGCTATTCTACCCACCTTATCCGACTCGGTCGCCTCCCTGGTCACTCAAACACGTACGTCGGCTGAACTAGGGCCTGTCCTCAAAAATACTTTTGCCCGTGCCTCCCACTGTCACAAGAAACAATCGAAGGATCGACTCCGGTCGATCGAGAAGGGCACACTCACAATAACGGAGTACATGAACCAGATTAAGACGGTCGTCGACCTCCTTGCCTGAGTTGCCTCCATCGGCTCCCCCGTCGCAGAAGAGGACGTGCCTGACGGTCGTCAACCAGATTAATGCCCGGGATACGCCAATCCCATTTGATGAGTTACATGAAAAACTCATTAATCGTGAGTTGTCTATCAGATCAGCCAAAGAATATCTACAAGCCCACATACAGCCCTAGCGGCACATTTACATCAAAACAGAGCACCTCAACCTCAACGCAACTCGTCTTCTTCAGCGTCATCCTGGATTCCGCAGTTTTCTCATCAACGCTCTACCACCAAGAAGCCTTACCTAGGAAAATGTCAATGGTGCAAGGCTGTTGGTCATCTGATGCCTCAATGTCGGGTCTTCAAATAGCAGTACCCTCACATTCAACCGCCGGCAGCATCGACTCGCTCGAACTCTGCACAGCCGCAGGCTAATGCAGTCTCATCTGGGCCTCCTCCGACTAACTTTCTGGTCGACTCTGGCGCCACAGACCATGTGACTACAGACCTGAGCAACCTGACCTTATACCAACCCTATACAGGTCCTGATTCGCTGTTCGTCGGTGATGGTTCAGGTTTGCGCATAACTCATTTCGGTACTCTTAATCTTACTGATATATCCTTGCCAAATGTCCTATTTCTACCCTCCATGAAACACAACATTTTAACCGTTTCTTACTGCTCAGACTAACTCCTATCTTACGTTCTTTTCTGACTCATTTTTCCTGAAGGACCGTCATACTCACGAAACCAAAGTTAGCGGAAAGTGTTACAATGGAGTCTATCTCTGGCCTCTTCCATCATTCAATTACCTCCACTGTCAATCCTCAATCTCCTGGCATCACAAGTTGGGTCATCCGTCTACATCAATTTTTAAGCTTCTGCAGCAGCGTTTTTCTGTAGGGTCCACAAAATTTTCTCAATCTTATTGTTGTTCTTGTCAAATAAGCAAAATCCATAAATTGCCTTTTCATGAGTTTACTCTTGTTTCAACTTATCCACTGCAAATAATATTTTCAGATGTTTGGACTTCTCCAGTTATCTCTACAGATGGTCTCAAGTACTATTGTTTATTTATTGATCACTTTACTCGTTATATGTGGTTATATCCCATTAAACACAAATCAGATATTAAATCTTTGTTCCCAAAATTCAAAACACTTGTTGAGAAATTCTTTACCAGCCAGGTCAAGGTTCTTTATACGGATAATGGAGGTGAATATATTGGTCTACGACCCTACTTAGCCGATGTTGGCATCAGACACTTAACCACTCCCCCGCACACTCCTGAACAAAATGGTATTTCGGAACGACGCAATCGTCACGTTGCCAAAACCGGGATTTCTCTTCTTACACATTCCGGCCTCCCCAACACTTATTGGCCGCTTGCCATGACAACAGCGGCATACCTCATCAATCAACACTTATTGGCCGCTTGCCATGACAACAACGGCATACCTCATCAATCGCCTACCCACCCCAATCCTACAAAATGACTCCCCATACAAAAAGCTCCTCAAAACTGACCCGAATTATCATAAGATTAAGAGTTTTGGTTGTTTATGCTTTCCATGGTTAAAACCGTATGCTAACCACAAGCTTGCTCCGAAGTCTATTGAATGTATTTTTGTAGGATATGCATCGGATCAACATGGGTACAATTGTCTTGATCCTAAAACTGGGCGGATATATGTTTCCAGGCATGTAAAATTCAACGAAGAGATATTCCCATTCAAGCTGCCAAGTCCGAAAATCACTCCACCAGAAACACAAATTAAGAGGACTACGTTGAATATTCCAGTGCTGCAATATCCTACTGCAGTGGTGGCCCAACTTCAAGAATCGGCCCAATCTGCACCACTCTCTCCAGCCCAACCTCACATATCGACACCTCCTACCTCAAACTCCACAGATGCGGCCCACTCCTCCATCCAAATTCAACCAGCCCATACTCCAGCTTCCTCTCCTCAACAGGCCCATATTTCACCACCTTCCCCACCGGCCCATACTCCACCACCTTCACAACAAGCCCAAACACAATCCACTCTCCCTAACCCACCTCCAATTAGCCCAAATCCTTCGGGTATTATCACCAGGTCACGAAATAATATACAAAAGCCTGTAAACAAGTTGAATCTTGTTAGCCTAGCCGCCGAACCCTCTGAACCAACTACCCTCACCCAAGCATTACGAGATCCTGATTGGCGAAGTGCTATGCAGGTAGAGTATGATGCCCTACAATCCAATCACAACTGGGATTTGGTTCCGGCATCTCCGACTCAGAATCTCGTCGGATGTAAATGGGTATACCGCATCAAACGCCTCCCCGATGGCTCACTGGACCGTTACAAGGCGCGCTTAGTTGCAAAAGGCTTTCACCAACGTCCAGGGTGGGACTACGACGAGACGTTCAGCCCCGTAGTCAAGCCCGTAACAGTCCGTGTGGTCCTTACTCTTGCTGTTCATCATGGTTGGCGGTTACGACAACTTGACATTAACAATGCGTTTTTGCAAGGTGACCTCAGTGAAGAAGTTTACATGGTTCAACCTCCGGGTTTTCTAGACAAGAGCAATCCCACGCACGTCTGCAGACTTCGGAAGGCCCTATACGGCCTCAAACAGGCCCCGTGCGCATGGTACACTGCTCTGCGCACATTTCTCCTCTCTGTCGTGTTCGTAAATTCTGTTGTTGATGCTTCATTGTTCATATATCGTCAAGGTCCACATATTATCTATCGGTTAGTCTATGTCGACGATATTATTATTACTGGAAGCTCAACTGCAGTCGTCTCTCAATTGATCGATCAATTGGCCAATAAATTCAGCCTCAAAGACTTGGGTGATCTTACATTCTTTTTGGGTATCGAAGTTATTCCAGGTTCTGATGGTGTTCTACTTTCTCAAAGGCATTATATTAGGGATTTGTTGCAGAAGGCTGGTATGCAGGACACAAAGCCCAGTCTTACGCCTTTATCAGCATTCACTGTTCTCCTCAAGGCGGAAGGTATGCTCATACATACCTTCTCCAACGGAATACAGGACGATGGTGGGGAGCCTGCAGTACCTGAGTCTAACCCGTCCGGATGTCGCTTTTGCAATCAATCGACTGAGTCAGTTTATGCAACAACCAACCGACGTTCACTGGGGTGCATTGAAGAGAGTGCTCCGCTACCTAGCTGGTACTACTGCTATGGTATTCGTATATCGAAGACGTGTCCACTCACCTTTCATGGGTATACCGACGTCGATCATGCGGGTGACAAAGACAGTTACATCTCCACGACAGGCTACATCTTATACCTAGGCGGCACACCCATCTCCTGGAGCTCACGCAAGCAGAAATCCATTGCTCGCTCATCCACCTAGGCGGAGTACAAGGCACTCGCTGACACGTCTGCTGAAGTTCTATGGATTCAGTCACTGTTCAAAGAACTTGGCCACAAAGAGATCAGTCCTCCCGTACTATACTGTGACAATTTAAGCGCCATAAGCTTTAGCTCCAAACTGGTCTTCCACTCCCGAATGAAGCACACTGCCCTTGCGTACCACTTCGTTCGGGAACAAATCAACAAAGGAGCTCTGCGTGTCGCCTATGTTTCAACGGATGATCAATTGGCGGATATTCTCACAAAGACCCTGCATCGGCCTCGTCATGATTATCTAGTTTCCAAGTTACAACTATCCTCTCGGTCGTTTAACTTGCGGGACGGTATTAGTAAATAATATCATTGTTATAATTATTTTTAAATCTTCTTGTTTAGTCAATAATGTTAGAGAGATTTGAGGTTGTTGTTAGTATCTCTTCTTGTTAGTATCTCTTCTTATCTCTTTCTTTTATTATTCACGTGAGTTAGCAGCATCCTTCTTGTATATATTGCCCATTGAGGTTAATCAATATAGCATCAAGTTATTCCTCATCACTTATATAATGTTATAGTTATGTAAGCTTTTTAATTCGTGTGTTAATTTCATATCTTCATGTAATGTATTTAAATTATATAATGTTATAGTTATGTAAGCTTTTTAATTCGTGTGTTAATTTCATATCTTCATGTAATGTATTTAAATTAGTTTAAAATATAAGCTCTTCAATTTGTGTTCGCGAAATAGTCCACTTTTACACTATTTTTTTGTCCATTATATTCACAAAGGGCATATCTTTTGAGATGATAATCTCTTCCGATAAACATGTTCACAATTTCACTCTATCATCATAAGGATTATCATAAATGAATGAAATGTCCACAAAATGGTTCATTATTTACATTATTTGAGCATTATCTTCTACACTATTTTATTTAAAATATTCACAAGAGAGATTTTTTTAAATGATCATTTTTCTCACTAAATATGTCTACTATCTAACATTATTTTAGCACCTTATTTTCGACATTATTTTGAGATGATCAATTTCTACCACTAAGTGTATTACAGTGAAACCTCTATAATTTAATAATCGATTGATTAATAACCTCTCTAAATTAATAGAATCGTTCGGTCCCGACTTGGTCTTTTAAATGAAAAAAAATACTCGATAAATTAATAACCTCTCTAAATTAATAAATTTTCATGGTCCCGAGGCTATTAATTTATAAAGGTTTTACTGTATTTCACACTCTATATAACATATAAAATCACATTTTTCTATCACTCAATTGAGTACGTCAATTCTCATTATTACTATTAATTTATTTTTAACAAAATAATCAAATGTATCTAAAGGAATAAAATTTCAATTCTATTAATTTTTTAAATGAATGAGAAGAACGAATTGCTCTGAGAATAGTCGATTTGATCCGATCATTGAAGATTAGTTATTTAATTGTCTCAACCTGAACGAAGAAAATTCCACTCCAAGAGCTAAAAAAAATTAGAGATTGGAGTTCAAGTTTAGTGAAAAACGTTTCATACAAGATTACTTTGCTGACAATCCGGCGAAGCTCATGTATTAATTTTCATTTGATTTACTTTTTTATACACATTTTCATGTATTATCCTGCTCACAGGCCACGATCTACAAACTCTCTCCATTTTTTTTTTTAATTCCTGTTGTAGAGCGACGATGTATAGTACGAACAATATGCGGAACCCCGAATATAACTCAACAATAAATAAAGAAGGAGACAAGAAAAGAAGACAAGGAATTTACGTGAAAACCCAAATCGGGAAAAACCACGGGAGGAACGACGAGAACTTTCACTATAATATTGCCTCACGATTACAAGGATTGATATCCACTCTAAAACCCTCTAATCTCACACAATATTATCTCTCTCTATGATGGTATTAACTTGTGTTAACTCGTGTTCTAATTGTGTCTATGGAGATCCCTATTTATAGGTGTAGAAAACCCATAAATTAGGTTACCAATAGGAATAGGAATAAACCCTTTTTCCTAATATATGACTCCTAAATCCATAAAGAATAGAATTATATTATATTAAATATAATTCTAATTTTCCTAAATAAGGAAACAAAATTCCTACGGATTCGAGTCATATTTTAACAATCTCCACCTTGACGAGAAACCGCGAAATCCCATCGCTCATGTGAAATCACATCACATGTAACACAAAGCCGCGAAATCCCATCGCGCATGCGAAATCTCATCGCACATCAAACCATAAAGCGAAATCACATCGCCCTCAATAGTCTCGTCCCTCGTCTTCCTCCAAATGCCCCAACGGGCCTAGTTCCTAGAAGTCTGGACCATCAAAGGTCCCCATGAATCGGAACGTACATACCCGAGTGTCTTCTTCGAATTGTGAGCCCAATTCGAGATATACCCTCTCGACCGCTTTCCAAGCGCACATGGCTCACCAGGTTTAGAAACACTCCATAGATCGAGAAACACTCGATCCTTCTTGTCGACTTTCCTCACATGCCCAAGCCGCACATGGTCTAGTCGTGTAGACTCTTCACCTGAGAGCCTAGTTTTTCCCACGGTTACTTCGTTCACCGCTTCATCTTTAATCAGCTTGGTCACTCCGGCCTTACTTGGTTGCGCGCCTCTAAGCCGGATAGACTCTTCTACCAAGAGTCGGGTTTCGGCCCCGGTTACTTCCTTCACCGCGCCTTCTTGGAGGACATAAGGTCGTCTCGCCTTTTCGTCTCCTCCCAACACTACCAAAGCCTCTTCGGTAGCCTCATAAACTCCACCTTCTCCGGTGTAGCTTTTATCAACCGGTTACTTCCTTCCCCGAGCTTCCATCGAGGACATAAAGGCGACTCGCCTTTCTCTTTCCTCGCAATATTACCAAACCACCTTTGGTAACTCTTAAAACTCCACCTTTACAAGTGAGTTTATAGCCCTTCATATCAAGGGTACTCAAGGAAATCAAATTCCTCTTCAAGTCAGGGACATGTCTTACCTCGCCTAACGTGCGCACCGTGCCATCGAACATCTTCAAGCGGATATTTCCAATCCCTTCGACCTTGCACGAGGTGTCATTAGCCATGAACACCGCACCATGCTCCAAAGATTCATAAGTCTCGAACAACGACCGGTCCGGACACATATGAAACGAGCAACCCGAGTCTAAGATCCACTCACCACAAAAGTTGGAGTTCTCGCCTAGAGCCATTAGTAGTTCTCCATAGAAATTCCCATCTACTAATCCAACATCACCGGAATTCCGATTACCGGAATTATTGTTGTTGCTCTCCTTTTTCTTCCACGCGTAGCACTCCGACTTTATGTGTCCCTTCTTCTTGCAATAGAAACACTCCTTATTCCCGTGTCGCGACTTCGAATTCCCCGAGTCGCTCCCTTTATCACGGTACTTCTTTTGGACGCTAAGTCCTTCACCCACATCGGGCATACCATCCTTGTTGGACTCCATCCTTTGTACGTTTTCCCTTGACGAGAGAGCCGAAGTTACGTCTTTAAATGTGAGACTATCTCGTCCATAGAGAAGCGTGTCCCGAAAAGCCGCCATGGAGGGGGGTAGCGAGCATAACATCCAAAACGCAAGATCATCATCTTCGATCTTCACGCCAATTTTCCCAAGGTCAGCTACACGCTCCTTGAATCTCGCTACATGGTCTTGAATCGACGACCCCTCCGCCATCTTGAGGATGTAGAGACTTCTCTTCAAGTGATGCTTGCTGGACACCGTTTTCTCAACGCACATCGATTCCAACAACTCCCATAATTCCTTTGCAGTCTTCGCCTCCGTCGTTTCCTCAGTCAACGAATCCGAAACATGAAGCCCTATGGTCGCCATAGCCATCTGATCGAGCTCCACCCACTCGTCATGCTTCATGTCTTTCGGCTTGTTGTCAATACCAAGTAGAACAATCTCTTGCTTAAGAGATCTGAGGACTAACCTCATCTTGTATTGCCAAATAGGAAACCTCGTGTTGAGACTTAAATTCGGTAGATCGTACCTCACGCTCGCCATCGAAACCTTAGCCCGGAAGGTCGTAGGATCGTAGTCTGGAAGGTCACGGGATCGTTGCCTGGCTCTGATACCACTTGTTAGCTTTTAGGATTGTAACCTGGCTCTGATACCACTTGTTGTAGAACGACGATGTATAGTACGAACAATATGCGGAACCCCGAATATAACTCAACAATAAATAAAGAAGGAGACAAGAAAAGAAGACAAGGAATTTACGTGGAAACCCAAATCGGGAAAAACCACGGGAGGAACGACGAGAACTTTCATTATAATATTGCCTCACGATTACAAGGATTGATATCCACTCTAAAACCCTCTAATCTCACACAATATTATCTCTCTCTATGATGGTATTAACTTGTGTTAACTCGTGTTCTAATTGTGTCTATGGAGATCCCTATTTATAGGTGTAGAAAACCCATAAATTAGGTTACCAATAGGAATAGGAATAAACCCTTTTTCCTAATATATCACTCCTAAATCCATAAGGAATAGAATTATATTATATTAAATATAATTCTAATTTTCCTAAATAAGGAAACAAAATTCCTACGGATTCGAGTCATATTTTAACAATTCCATTTTTTGATTTTCAAAAAATGAAAAGATAATATCGGTTCGATTTTTGTAAACCGAAAATTAAACAATTTAGTTTTCGGTTCTCAGAATTCAACACTTTCGATTTCGGTTAAATGAATATTCAGTTCAATTATCTCAAAACCGAACCGATATCCATCCCTAGGTAAAATTATGATAATTTATATTATCATGCATAATATGATAGTAGAGGATAAACGAGTCATAAACTAAAATTATTATGATCTCATCGATTTCCTCTTGGATGACTCCACAAAGAAAGATCAACATTTTCAATACTCTACCGAGCGAATTGCAAACTTATCAACTTATATAACTAACATAGAACAACTTCGCTATAGAGGAGCTCATTCCGCTCTACAAAATAATTTTATTCAACATATATATCAAAATTTTGGCATTAATAATTAAATACTTACTCTATCTCATATAAATGGTCATATTTTATTTTCTACGTCACAATTTCTTTGGGACATTAGTATATAATTTGCATTTGTTACATATTGGACATTAGACTATCTACAACAGCAAATGTCAAATTTGACACTTCTCTCTTATCATATCAGCTAAACACCTTCAATTAACACATTTTTATCAACAAAGTGTTATTCAGAGTATCATATATTTTCTCTTTCTTACCCATCACCCTATTCTATACTCACAATAGCTTTCATTTCTCTTTATTTACTTTATTTCATATATAAAATTAAATAATTTAAAAATAATATATAATTAATTTATTGAACATGAAAATTAAGTAAATTTGTGATTTTTTTTAAATAAACAATATTTTGATACAAAAATAATACTATTTATTTCAACACACAAAAGTTTATTCATCGATTTTAATAAAAAAATTGTATAAAATATTAAATATATTTAAAAAAAACACAATAAACATGGAAAATTACAAAAACAAATTTTAATTTAGTAAAAAAAATTGAAGGATCTATGAAATAATTTAAAATTTTGAAGAGAAAGTGGAGAGAGAAAAAATGTAATGAGAGTAAAAAAACGTGAAGTTTTTTGACCAAAGGACCCAAACTTACACTCTATATGTAGAGAACCAAAAATAAAAAGTAATGATATTTTATTTTAATTTTATTTTCAATAATTATTGTGTAAAAATTAATTTTAAAATAAAGGAAAAATAATGTAAATGACACATGCCATTATTTCATTGGTTAAGTATTTCTTAAAACTAAAATAAAGGGTTTAGTGGGGCTGCTGGAAGAGAAAATAATATTGATCCTGGATCAAATTTTATTTCTGGGCTCATATGTGTTAAATTTGACACATTTGACACTTTCTGATGGATGAATTGATACACATTTCACACTCAATTTAATCCTCTATTTTACATAGTCATAGTATGTAATTTGAATTTTGTCACATCTTAAAATAATTTGATTGAACATATACAACAAAATTTTGACATTAAATAATAATTTAATACTTACTATGTACCACATAGATTGTCACATCAAGATGTGTACGTTACTATTTCTCTTGGATATTAATATATACTACCTCTGTCCCAAGACAATAATCACACTTCTTTTACAAATAACAAAAGAAGTGTGACTATTAATATGTGACAGAGAAAGTAATTTGCTTTTGGTACTTCTTTAACAAATAACAAAATAAGTGTGACTATTAATATGTGACAGAGAAAGTAATTTGCTTTTGGTTACATCGTGGACATTAATAATAATTTGCATTTGGTCACATCTAATTTGTTCTCTTGAATATTAGTACATAATTTGCTTTTGGTTAAATAGATCTAATTTGTACTGTTGTACGTCACCATTTCTTGATACATTTTTTTTTATGACGAGGGAACCCACAGCCGTTACTCGTTGAGTGCGCTTTGGGTAAACCTCGAGCCGGACGCAGTAGCCTGCAAACCTCGACAATCAGGTAAACCACAGTAGGCAAGCCCTGTGTGACATGCTCAACCGAGAAAGTGTTGACAGGAGGAATCAAACTCTTGACCTCTCAGTCACGCGCTCTCCTACTCGACCAACTCGGCTACCCTTACGAATCAATTTCTTGATAGATTAGTAGAAGTGTATGCAGTTTCCATTTTCTCTATTTTTGGTGTATTTTAAGCACATATTTGTACTTTGATTATTTGACTTGTGTAATTTTAATTTTATTATTGAAAATATAATTTAGTTAATTTATATATTTTTATTAATTGAAATATATTAACACTTTAATATATATTTTATTTATTTTTATTATAATTTAAATAAAAAATACTACTATTAATTAATTATTTAATAATAATAATAATACTCCTTCCAACAAATATGCAATATTTCTTTTTTAATTTACAAAGAAAGTATTGCATCTTTGTTGAGAGGTGAATAATAAATAAAAAATTGAAATGAGTTCGATTTATGGAACTGTAATTGGTTGTGGATAAATATGATCTAATACTCTAATGGAGGGGCCATTTGGTGTGGAAGTAAAGTTATTTTTATTTAACTATGTTTGGTTCACTTGTTAAATTATCTTTATTTAACTGATAACTATCTTGTATACTATTCATTCATAATAGATAACTTATCTAGTTTTTGGTTCATATATTGTGTTAAAAAAACTTTATCGATTAAAAACAGATCTTAAAAAAAACGCAACAACAAAACCCAATATTCATTTATCTAACCATACATAAATAAATAAATAAATAAAAACAAATTCCAAATGTATTTTATAACAAATTGAACCCACATATTAGAAAGAAACGAAAGAAAAAAGATTAATTAGTAAATAAATTAAAAGAAAAATTATATTATATCGTCTCTTTCAATGCTGAATAGAGAAAATGAGAACTCATTTGCTTTCTTGCCATAAATATGTAAGGGCAAATTTGTAATTAATGAAATTAATTTTGTTTACTGTTTCGAGAAGATAACATATCTTCCCCATTTGGGCCGTCAACTCCTTTGAAGATGAATAGTGAATTGAAGCTAGCCATTTATCTTGGCAGGGCCCCGTAAAATTAAACCAAACACAATGATAGGTAAGTTAACGAGACTAACCGGTATCTTGGTAACCAAACAGGCCCCTAAGAGATAACTATCTTGGTGGAAGATAAAGTTGACTGTGCAAACAAAGATTCCTATCTCAATAAAATGGGCTGATATCTTTGCCGAAGGGGTACAATAATTAAGACCGGACCTGCAATCTAAAGCAGGCTCACTAAAAAGCAACCAAACATCTTACAAGAAAGATAACTTGACTAAAAATGAACCAAACATCTTACAATGGAACATGAGATCTCAAGTCCATGCACTAATCTTTGTTCTTAGAATCAAATATTGTGGCAATGAAACAGGAAGATCAATGAATGGAACATCTTTGAAAATTAATCCTCCGAAGCATAAACTGGAGAACACACACCATGTTTTACATAAATCCCAGCATTATAATATCTGGAATGCAGTCAGACATGTCCAGTATGCAACAGATTCATTTTCAGAAGCAAACCCTACCGCTTAGAAACGAAACACAGCAGTACCCTTTTGGTCACAGGAGTAATGAGAATTTTAAGAGGTGAAAGCCGCCATTCACAGGACTCGGAAATGACACCTGCAAATATTACACACATCCGAAAGTTTTTTTATTTTTAGTAAGAAATAATTGGCACACTACTTAAAACAAAATATATGAACATGCTTGAGATACATAAACATTAAACACAAAGTCAACATAATGTTCTATTCTAAACACCCTGTGGTTAGTTCTTAACTTCTTAAAGAACCTAGATGCTAAATACAGACTGGGTGCTACATTCAGACTAAAACAATGCAAACGAAACCAGGTAGCATCAAAAGAAACGCAAAAGTATCCGGCATTGTTAAGTCTACTCGTAAATGATTTTAAGGGTAGAATAGGATAATGTACTGAAAACATAGAACACTTATTCCGATCCACCATATTTTTGCTAAATCAATACATTTGGAACCGGAGGGAGTAAGAAGAGCTAATGAATCTAGACAGTTTTCTTCATAAAGGATGAAGCCCGACTTTCTTAATGCTTGTTATCATTCTTCATGGATCTCACTAGGAACATAAACATTGATTAACAGTTCTATTGGTAATAAAAAATATTCTAAATAGTTTTTCATTTCCAATGTTATGACATCGGCGACTAGTCGGCAAGTTGGGCGACTTGTGTCGACTAGTCTCAACTTGGCATTGTGATAAACTTGTTCATTACAATACTGAAATATTTCAAAATTGTGAAATACATGTTATGATGTGCCATGTTAAGAAGCAAAACTGCAATCTTAAACTCATAGCCTTAATTCTAAGGTTTTGGTGTGCGAGCGCACACACACATGGATCTGTTAAAAAAACATAGCTTTAACAGACTCTCGGCCTAAAAAAATATTAACAACCTAAAAAAATCAATGAGCTACAGGGAAAGAATATGTAGGTAACTTACCCCAGTAGACCTCGGCCTAACCATGCTCTAGGAGTGACTCTCAAATTTACAAGAGCACCTTGTCTCATTACAAGCAACGAGACCGCTTGCCCTTGGTTTTGTTGCATTTCAGAGGCTAGCTTCTGAAGCAAGCCCTCACCTCTTTCTACCTCCCCAAATTTGACAATCTGATCCCCAAGCTGTAAACCATCTTCAGCTGCTGGAGATGCCTCAGTTATTTCGTCAACCACTGCAAAGGGCCTGCTGAATACTAAATCCACGTTCATGGCACTAGAAGATGGAGATATGCCAGAACTTGCATCTTGATCTTTTAGATCTTCATCATCACGCCATGAATACAATTCTTAGACTTTAACAAAGATTAGATGAACAAGATATAGTTATGGATTTTAAAGACTCGCTAACCTGAGTCCTTAACGAAAGCAGTTGTTGGTGTAAGTTTTGCTGAATGCAGAAGTTGAATTCTTTGGTTTATTTTCTCTGTTATATCCTTATGATCATTACGGAGCTCTGTAGCAGGAAGAACAAAGAGAAGCTCATTACAGAATACACTTTCATATTACTAGTAGGTAACACATCTTAATAGAATTTTAACATCACGTTCATTGGAAGGGTCAGATCTATACTTTTTAAGATTAGAAATGTAGTAAATTAACTAGTCAACTTCAATCTTACATGAAAAGATAGTACAAAAGGAGAGCTAGTGGGGAAGCACATATACCACTAATAGTGAGGGATATTAACTGAAGATAAAAAAACTTGTTAATGTTAGTTTACAAGAAAAAACTGATACAAATCGGTATTTTCTGCAGAAACAAATTGTTATTAGAAGCTTATTGCTTGAGTTATGACATTAGTGTCTTTTCAGAAACTATGTTTAGCACATAATCTAATAAGGCATTTGTCATCCTAGGAATTCGGGTTCAGAATCTCATTGATTCGTAAGTCATTTAAGGTTCCAGTATCTCACCTCCCCATCCCTATAGAAACATATAATACCCGTAAAAGCTAAAACATGTCATTTTGTTAAACACAAGACCCCATCCCTATAGAAACATATAATACCCGTAAAAGCTAAAACATGTCATTTTGTTAAACACAAGACCCCATCCCTATAGAAACATATAATACCCGTAAAAGCTAAAACATGTCATTTTGTAGAACACAAGACGGGCTGGTCGGACACTATTCATTAATTATAAATAACAGATAGACACCATATGCTTGCATCTCCTACATAAGAGAACACAGAAAAGACTCGTGACCAATATCTTTCACCTATCAAACCAACAAGAGGGGTTAATATTCGGGATTTTTTTACCGCTAAGTCTATGACGCTCTGCTCTCACAGAATGGATGTCGATATCGGACCTCGGGAACCCCTGCACAAAATCAAGAATCTCAAGACCTGACGATCATATAGTACCGAATGCTACAAATGATAAATAAACAACAATAAGTTAGGCAGACAGTATAAACGATAAATAATATGATAATAGAAATTGCCTCGGAATCGATGAGGTTTCCGGAGAGTCCAGGGCCGCCGGGACGGCAGAGGACCTCGATTATGGCATCCATCTCCGCCTCCATCCGGCTCCGCTCGTCCATCAGTTTCATTGTCTCTGCTTTCAAATTCGTCCCCACCATTTTCGGGTATCAGAGTTCTCAATCAGTTAGGGTAAATTGGGGGAGTATTATTTTGTGATGCCTGCTACTGGTGCTAGGGTTTTTCAACTGCAAGAGCTCGAGCTAAAGCCTAGTAGAGACATCACATGGAGGACGATATTGCTTTGCTTGGGGGAGGATTTACCGATATTTTCATCCAGCCCCCTCAGGTTTCAGAAGTTAGTAGTATAATCTCGATACTTCGGATATTTCACAATTTCATCATCGTTACTTTTAGATAATTGCTAGTCAGGGTACAATTGTGAATTGCACTCCTAAACTACGAGTAATACGTTATACGTTTAATAGGTGGGACGTGATAGATTGGTTTATAGAAACTCTATCATTCTGTACTCTCCTTATTATTAAGCCTTAGAGCGGGTGATTCTTATTTTACCCATCTTCCCATCTCTCTCCTCCAAGTCGTATTTCATTCTTCTATCTTTACATAAATGGATACTCATCTTACTCACTTTATTACTTTATCATACGCCACTAATTTCTTTATTTTCAAAATACATTTCAAATAACTTTATTATAATTTTATAAATTAATTCATTAATATATTTGTAATACATAAATAATAAAAGAAATATTTAAATTAATAATTTTTTTTTTATTTTTAAAATATATATTTCAATAATTTGTAAATACGTAATTATATAATTTCATAAATTATTACAATATTACGATAGAAAAACAATTTTATTAAATCATTAATGCAAAAAAATTATTATAACACTAATTATTATTATTATCATCTCCAAATCGTTCCTAAATATTTTTAATTAAATCTCTTTTTAATTTTGAATGTATCTTTGTATCCCATAAACGAAATCGATTAGTCAGATACATTGTAATAGGCTCAATATGTCCTGTAGCACTATATTCATTAGCATTGTCAAAATGCTCATTTGTGTCCTTTTCATCTTCTACAATCATATTAAGTAATATAATGCATCCCGTCATTATTTTCTTCATAACACGTTCGTCCCATGAGAGAGCTGGTCTTTTTATTATAACAAATCTAGCTTGTAAAACACCAAAACAACAGTCAACGTCTTTTCTGACTGCCTCTTGACGTTCTGTAAACAACTTAGTTATAGGTGTTTGTGGAAGAGAGATAGATTGGATAAACGTACTCCATTTTGGATATATGCCATAAGTTAGATAATAGCCAGAATCATAATGATTACCGTTAACCGTAAAGTTAACTTGCGGTGCTCGTCCATTTAACATGTCATCAAAAGGCGGAGATCTATGAAGAACATTTAGATCATTGGACGAACCTGGGACACCAAAAAACGAATGCCAAATCCATATGACGTATGAAGCAACTACTTCTAGTATAAGAGTTGCTCTTCCACTTCGTCCTTGGAATGCACCTCGCCAATCAGGTGGACAATTTTCCATTGTCAATGCATGCAATCGTTACTCCCAATCATTCCTGGAAATCCTCGTTGAGCTCCAACATATAAAAGTCTTTCTAAATCTTGTACTGTGGGACTCCTTTAGTATTCTTGACCGAATTGAGATATAACAACATCAACAAAGTTTTGTAGAGATAACCGTGTTGTAGAAGCACCGATTCTGAAATATTCATCCACCCTGTCGTATGAATCCCCGTAAGCAAGCACACGAAGAGCTGCAGTGCATTTTAGCAAAGCTGATATACCCATCCTTCCGGTGCAATCTGATGTGTGTAAGAAATATGGATTTGACGCCTCTGTTGCCTGGATCAATCGAAGAAAATCATGTTTGCGCATTCGAAATCTACGCCGAAACATATACTCAGGGTACACTGGTGTTTCAGAGAAATAGTCATTGTAAAGTTGTTGATGACCAATTTCTCTGTTTCTTTCATAATATTTTCGTTGATCTTGTTTGTGTTGTGATCGAGACATTTCCAAAATGTATTGCCCAATAATGAGCTTGCCCAATAATGAGCTTGCGATAGTGCATCATTTCCAAAATACCATTTGAGTTTGCGATAGTGCATCATTATCACTTGATGAAGAAGGAAACGAAGACATAGTATTTGAATTTTAATATCACAAAGTAGGGCTGAATATCGGTTCGGTTCCGGGTTAATCGAACCGAAGTTTCGGGTACCCGAACCCGAACTTTTGCCTTTTCAAGAACCAAAAACCGGGATGTTCGGGTTTGGAAGAACCGAACCGAAATTTCCGGTTCGGTTCCAAAAAACCGAACTACGAACCGAAAATATGTAATGTTCAGTGTTTAATTTTTTTTCTTGTTCTGTTTCACATCATTACCTATAATTTTTGAGTTTGATTTATAAAAATCTAAAAAGTTCACAACATCACATCATTGTATGTGCAATTGTTAAAACAAATCCAATTCAATTACCTTTATTCAACTGCAATTAAATTATGATTCAGAAAGGGGAGAAGAACTGCACGAGACGTCGATCGATTTAAGTCAGAGGCTCCGAGCTCCAGAGTAGGGAACGAAGAGTGAAGAATTAAAAGCCAGGAGTCCGCCTGGAGAAGTTATCGTCGAGGCTAGATGTCAGCGGCGATTTTAGAAGCCACGATTTTAGAAGCCACGAGGCTGAAAAAAATCAGTTAGGCCAAAAAAAATTCAGATCTAGGTTTTGGGTAGAGGAGAGGAGAGATGACTGAAGCTTTGAGATTAAAAATATTAAAAATAAATATTATACATATATTAATTATTATTATTTTTTAAATGAAGTATTGAGATTTCGGTTCCTCGGTTTTTTGTTATTCGGTTTCGGGTAACCCGAAACCCGATTAAAATAAATTCATGGTCCGAACACCGAACTGAAACCCGATAATTCGGTGTTCGGGTACCCAAATAACCGAGAATTCGGTTCGGGTTTCGGGTAACCCGAAACCCGATTATCCAGCCCTATCACAAAGTATTTATTTCAAAAGTCTGCATGTTGTTTGCTTGTCTGCAAGCCCACTAAATAGTCATATCTTTTTCTGGAGTGATGCTATATGCACACTAAACTGAATTGACGTGACATTTGTTTTTTTAATTTTTTTATTATTTAATTAAAAACATGTTTTTCGAAAACATTAATTAAAATTCGTTTTTACGAAACGTAAATATTTTTACATTTGTGAAATCTACAAAATGCGCACTTAATTGATATTTATATTACGTGTGTATTTTGTAGATTTCGAAAAATTAAAAATATTTACGTTTCGTAAAAACGAATTGTAATTAATGTTTTCAAAAAACTTGTTTTTAATTAAATAAAAAAAAATTAAAAAGGCAAATGTCACGTCAATATCGTTTAGTGTGCATATAGCATTCGTGCTTTTTCTCTTATTTCCCATTAACGAATTGTAATAAATGTTTTCAAAAAACTTGTTTTTAATTAAATAAAAAAAATTAAAAAGGCAAATGTCACGTCAATACCGTTTAGTGTGCATATAGCATTCGTGTTTTTTCTCTTATTTCCCATTAACTTTTGTCTTTGTCAGGTCAATGTTTGGCACACCATTCAAGGTAAGCACAGATATCAACTTCTGTCATTGTCTTTGTCACAAATCATTATTTGAGAGGACAACTTTACTACAAAGTAGATATTATTTATTAAAATGGGCATGCCATTTTATTCAAATTCATGAACGATTACATAAATAAAATTACATTACATTACATTAGCTTAAAGTATAGAACTAAAACATAGTTTAAAGTAATCAATAGTAAAGAACTTCAAAGCCCAAGTTCTTTAATTACGTCCTTCTTTATCTTCTCCATTTTTCATCCAAAATTTTCTTTCGGAACAATGATTGAAGAAGTTGCATCTTCGCATTTTGAGAATCCGTGTGGATCCTTTGCTTATGAGGTCCAATTCAACTTGTTTTTCTGCTCGTCTAGCATCTTATTTGCTTTTTGAATATTTTAGTTTTTCTCAAAAAAACTTAGGATCAACGACAATTTTCGCAATATTTGCTACATAATCACTTAATTTTTCCAGACTTCCCATTTTCCCCTTACCCATTCCTTTCTTATTTTTTGCAGCTTTCACACCCTCGGGACGTCTAGTTGATGCCGATTCGCCGTCAGTTGAAAATACACCATTGTTTAACTTGGTTATTTTACCGCTACCATCAGTATCTCCGCAAGAGTCGTCGTTGGGCGTTGACAGACTCCGATATTGAGTTCGGAAGTCGTCATCTGGTTGATTCTTGTTTCCACCATATGTAGCAACGACCTCCTTATACTTTGGATAATTTTTTTGTAATATCCAACAATTTTCAAAATGAAGATCTCCAACATATAAGTCACGACGTATTTAATGTTGGGAGATGGAGTCGAAAATCGAGGACGAAGAGGACGAAATCGCCAAGGACAGAAACGGCGGTCGCCGGGAGGGAAATGGCGGTCGTCGGAGCTTCGCCGGCGGTCGCGGAAAGGTTTCGGCGGGCGCCGAAACCAAGGAAAGCGGACTGCCAAGATTTGGGTCTTTTGGCGGGCGCCATTGTACCAACGGCGGTCGCGGGTGCATTTCGGCGGGCGCCGAAATGCTTTGGCGGGCACCGTTTTTCGCGCTGGCAGCGCGGATGTTTTTCTTGCTCGCCAAGTTTCGCGATTTTTGGTATCCTTTTCGGCGTGGACTCCTACCTAAATTAAGTTTAGGGTTTCTCATATCCTTAGTCTATATAAGAAAGCCCCCAACAATGTAATTTGCATCCGTGAGAATCCCGAGAGTATTATTGAGAGAATTCTAGAATAGCGAGAGACGAGAGCGTGAGTATACTGAGATTGCTTATGCGTTTGTAAACTCCCCGGAGTCGTCTATATTATTCTAGTGAAATATCTGCAGCGGCGAGTGGACGTAGCCTTATTGGGTGAACCACTATAAATTCTTTGTGTCTTTATTTTTTGTTCTTATTTCTCGTTCCGTGTTTATCGTCTCTTGCAGCGACGAAGTTAGGCGAGAATCCTAACAACTGGTACCAGAACATCAAGGGAGGCGATTGAAGAGGCGATGGGAGATCTTGCGAATTTCTCTGTGACGAAATTTGATGGGAAGAACTACAGGCACTGTAGGATGCAGATCGAGGATTACCTGTACGGGAGGAAGCTGTATCAACCATTGAGTCCGAAGCCGGAGAAGATGGAAGATGATAAATGGCTTGAGCTCGACAGACAGGTTCTGGGGATAATCCGGTTATCCCTGTCGATGAGGGTGGCGGATGATGTGGCCGATGAGAAGACCACTCAAGGCTTGTTGAAGGCCCTTGCCAACAAGTATGAGAAGCCCACTGCCAACAACAAGATACACTTGATGAAGAGTCTGTTCAACTTGAGGATGAAAGACGGGTTCGATGCTACGACTCATATTCATGAGATGAGCTCAAACCTGAACAAGTTGAAGGCGGTCGGAATTGCGTTCGACGACGTGGTGTGTGCATTGATCTTGCTGGCGTCTTTGCCGGACAGCTGGGAGCCCATGAGGGCTGCGATTAGTAACTCCATGGGGAAGGAAAATCTCAAATTTTCTGATGTCAGAGATAGCGTTCTGGCTGAGGAATTGCGAAAGAAGGATTTTCTGGAGACACCGTCGTCTGGTTCTGCCCTGAGTGCTGAGAGCCGAGGACGAGGTCGAGGGAGTTACACTAATCATGGCAGCGGAGGCAAGAAAGTGGTTTGTTGGAATTGCAAGAAGGAGGGACATATCAAGCGGCATTGTAGGGAGCCTGCGAAGGCTCAAACCAATGCGGTGACTGACGAGGATGAAGGAGATGTCTTGCTAACATCCTTTGAGAATCCTGAAGACTCCTGGGTGTTGGATTCGGGAGCGTCGTTTCATACCACAACAAGACGTGATGGCATGAAGAGTTTCGTTGCTGGTAATCGTGGGAAAGTTCGCCTCGGGGATGGTCGAACTTTGAAGGTTGGTGGTATTGGAAACGTGACACTGAAGACGTCTCGTAGACAGACGTTGGAGCTTTCGAAGGTGAGGTATGTGCCGAAGCTGAAGAGAAATATGATCTCGGTCAGTCAGCTTGCGAGAGACGGCCATAGGGTGACCTTCGATGATGGGTCTTGGAAAGTGACGAAGGGTGCGATGGTGATTGCTCGTGGTCGAAAGACGGGCACCCTTTACACTACGGCTGGAGGTCGTGTCGATATTGGTGGAGCCGAAAACACCAATGCGCCTGAGCATTGCAAACTGGGTCGTGTGAGTGAGAATTCGGGGATGTCTCACATGGATCGGAGTTCGGTTCTCGAAGAGCAGAGCAGAGTTCGATTCTCGGTAATCAAGAGAGAGTCGAAGAGTGGAGAGCTGAGAAGTGACGTAGAAGATTTTCCGATGAAAGAAGACCAACCGGATGAGATCTTGACGACCAGTCACGAGCTTTCAAGTCGAGACAATGAGGCAATGTTGGCTGGGAAATCGAGCAAGTGGGAGCTGGCAATGAGAAACGAGGCAACCTCGTTATTGTCACACGGTTCCTTGTCCGTGGAAAACAAGGAGATGCGTTCGGGTAAGCTTTCTTGCGTCTCTGCTGGAGGAAAGTTTATGAAAAAGTCGAAGTGCATGTTGATGAAGGCCTGGAAGAACCTGAGAAGTCGCGGTGCGTCGAAGTTGGTTGAAACTTCGACTGGGCGACGTTGGTAAGGACCGGGGATGCCGCTGCAGTGGGAGGTGATCGAGTTTCGCCTCCAAGTGGGAGATTGTTGGGAGATGGAGTCGAAAATCGAGGACGAAGAGGACGAAATCGCCAAGGACAGAAACGGCGGTCGCCGGGAGGGAAATGGCGGTCGCCGGAGCTTCGCCGGCGGGCGCGGAAAGGTTTCGGCGGGCGCCGAAACCAAGGAAAGCGGACTGCCAAGATTTGGGTCTTTTGGGGGGCGCCATTGGACCAACGGCGGTCGCGGGTGCATTTCGGCGGGCGCCGAAATGCTTTGGCGGGCGCCGTTTTTCGCGCTGGCAGCGCGGATGTTTTTCTTGCTCGCCAAGTTTCGCGATTTTTGGTATCCTTTTCGGCGTGGACTCCTACCTAAATTAAGTTTAGGGTTTCTCATATCCTTAGTCTATATAAGAAAGCCCCCAACAATGTAATTTGCATCCGTGAGAATCCCGAGATTATTATTTGTTGGAAATCGATATCCCGGAATTAATAAATTAATTAAAATTAATTATCTAATTAATTCCGACCGAAATCCTTCGGAGATCGAATATCCGGAATTGTAGAAGTTGCGGAACAACAATTCCAATCGACTCCCGGTTGCCGGAACATCCCGCCACGAACCACCACGAAGCCGGACTCAACCAAAACCTCAACCACGGGCGAACCCGGGCTGTTCGGTCGAGCCCTCGCAAGGGTTCGTGGCTGTCCTTGGCAGCCGCCTAGGGCTGCCCTTGGCAGCCCGCTGGGCACGCCGAGAACCCACGCGACCAGCCACGGGGATGCTCGAAGCATCCCGCTGACGCCCCGCGTCGTAGCGAGTCCCGCATGGGCTCGTGGGGCTGATCGCAACAGCCCCGTAGCGCTGCCCGAACGCGGAGGAGGGGCTGCTCGCCGTGCGAGCAGCAGCGGCACCAGCCCGCTGCCCACGCGATCGAGCACGCGCTCGATCGCATCCCCGGCGTCCAGCCGGGGTCCTTCTTGCGTCGCCGGCGGTCGAAGCCCTAGGGCTCGACCGCCACCCTCGGCGTCCAGCCGAGGGTTCGTCCTCTCGATCCCGGCGAGGATCTCTCGACCTCCCGCGGTCCGGTGATCCTCGATCACCACCGCGAGGTCGATCCTCGTCCCCGGGTTCGTACGTCCCTTGGATCTTGTTCATGATATTTTCACGATAATTAAAACGATAAAATCATAAAGAGGGTTTTACGATTTACCTCGTTCTCGTTGTTCGGAGAAACGTAGAACTCAATTTGATGACCTTTGAGATCTTCCCACGTATTCCTTGCACTAGCCCGGACGTCGTGTGGGCGACGATCTACCGAACTCCATGGATCCTCCTCTCTACTTTCTCTCTCTAGAATTGTGATCTTCAAGTTATTGAAATAGAGAAGACCATGTAGTGCTTTTATAGGCTACGTAGGGGATCTTAAGGAGGTGGAATATTGGGCTTCCAATAATAGTGATTAAATTGAGCCCAAGCCCAAATCTATTAATCCTTACTATTATTAATTAATTCTATTTTCCACTATATAAAATTAATTGCACTCCCAATATTAAACCATATTATATCAAATAATATTTCTCCGGTAGTATTATTTATTCCGTGTATTTAAGATATAAATATCCATGAATAAAATTAATTTATTGCTAATTAATTTATTCATCTCTTATATCCGAGACTAGTACCATTCAACCTTAATTATTATGCGGAACGAATCCACCTGCAGGGTTTACATAATAATTCCTTATGAACTCATCTCGGGGATATTATCAACCCTTCCGGGATACACTTTCCCGTCAAGTATTCACGGCATGTCATATATAAAATATAGTGACCCAACTTAACCGGTAATTAACCCAATAATTAAATCGGTTAATTCCTTTGGTAAATCAAAGTCACTTATATTAAATATACACACCCGCAATAGTTTCGGGGATTAAGAATAAAATACACTGAGACTCGAATCGATTATCGCCGGCAATCCTAATCGATGAATCTCAACGATCCGCTCAATACACCAAGTGTACAAGTGTGATAAAATAATTAAGATAAATTATTTTCTCTCTCACACAACGACTATACCGATGGATTGGTCCGTGTCCATCTAGGTCGTGAGCAACTGTTCGATTAAATACGAGTAACCGATAGTATGATCTTCTGTGTGGGCCCGACACACCATACTAACTACAACGTATAGAATCCAGGACTATAATTTGCATATATTTAATTATAAATAATTAAACGCAAATAATTGTTTATTTAGTTAAACAGATTAATGGCAATGGATCGTGAGTTTCCTTTACTTAAATTTAGACATTAAGTACACAACTCCAACAATCTCCCACTTGTACTAAGGTCTAGTCATTTCCTCCAAACTCCCGACTCCCATACTCATCACGTGCTTAAGTTGTACTTCCAAGAAGTACTATGTGAATGAGCACTCTAGGTTGCCGCTCTGAAGTTATCTTGGTGACTACAGCGTCGTCTCCCTCGACGATGACTCGTATCAGGTGGTACTTGCACTATGTGTTATCTTACACTTATGGACTAGTGATTTCTTACCATTTGCCATTGCACCGCTATTTACATAGCCTTTGGCAAATTAAGAATCACATCTAAGTCCCAGAGATTATCCCGGAGTTATACCAAAACTTCCGCTGCCTCTGAGGCTGCTATTTGGTTACCCATGGCAGAGTCCGAAAAGCATCGTGCTTATCACTCTTCCATGTTGAAACTCCTTCTCCTTCAATAGTGAAACACATAGCCTGATATCGACTTACACCGGTCCTCATTCGATTAGAAATCTAAGAGAATGTAATCCAAAGGAAATGTTCGTCTGCTTCGTAGTCTAGAACAGTACTTCGAAAGTACTTTTACGGCAGTCGAATATTCCTTTCCAGGATTACCTTGATATCCTCCCACTATGCTAACCGCATAGCCGATATCAGGTTCTTGTTTTCAACAATGCATTTATTAAGCTTTCCACACTCAAAGTGTAGGAAACTGCTTTCATTGCTTCTATCTCCTTTTGTGTTCCAAAACACATATCCTTAGATAGATGCATTCCGTCTCTGAAAGGTAACGAACCTTTCTCGGAATCTTGCATGTTAAAACGAACCATAATCATATATGTAAGATGTCCAGGAAAAGTACAATGTTCTTTCTAGAGATCCAAGATCTCAAGAACATGTCCAACTTCTTCCTTTATCTTTCATAATGATTCATCTAGACAACCATCATTTTATGTCTGATAACATCTTTACATTGTTGCCAATGATAAGAGTGTCATCTACATAAAACCTCCGAGAAACACCACCTTGTTTTCCATCACGTTTCCAATACACACAATTCGTCTATGCTTTTGATGAATCCATAAAATGGACTATCTCATCAATTTGCAAGTACCACGAATTCAATGCTTTGTTCTAATCCATAAATGGATCAACTAAGCTTGTATTCTAAATGATCTCGCCTCTTAGCAATAATCCTTATTGCTCTCCAAGAAGGCACATTTAGATCTAGTACGGCCTTCATGTAGATCCAGGGATCGATTTCATGTATACTAGGTCCAGAGTCCGAAGACTCTCCTAGTCTTATGAATATCTCCGGTTGTCACACAACCTCCCACTACAACGGCATTCCGGTGTATAAACAGTGATAACAGTAGGTGCAGTTAGTGGTGTACCGCTACTCGGTTCGGCTGGCTCTAAGTCTTAATCTTTCTCTCTCGTTTCAAAGTATTACGTCACCTTGGGCTTGTGGTTCATTATATAGTCTTTCTCTAAGAACCGGGCGTTAGAACTTATAACGTCCTTCTGGTTCATAGCACTATTGAACACACATCTTTTGTTCTTCTAGGATATTCTACAACCGCATTTGAATGCGCCGTTGTTTCCAGACATATCCATAGAACATAGGTAGTTCCGTATAACTCATCTTTTACTATTTCTATAAGAGTTCCATTTCTTATTATCGACACAACATTTCTACACAACAGTGTATGGTGTAGTCATTTGGGATCAAATCCCAATCTCTGATTAGTATGCCATGCATTCCTCAGACAGGTACTTCCCTCCGCGATCAAATCGCAGGCTACAAATGGATATACCTTGATGGTTCTCCACAATTGTTTAGTGTCCATTGACTTGTCAAAACACTTGCTTTTGTGGCACATCAGGTATTCTAATCCATTTATCGAGTAATCATCAAATGAAGTACTCGTACCTTAATATCTGAGTAGACATAGGTCTGCATACATCAGAGTCAATCAATTCTTATACTTGTCCGGACCTTACATCTTATATCCATAAAGGATTGCTTAGTCATGTTATCTTCCAAATAAGATTCTTAGGTCGGAAGGTCCACTCCTTCAACTTAATTGATCTTACAATCAATTTTCGACCTTTGAACTTCTCATTTGAATAAATATGACTTAGCATAAGAATTCACAAGTATAAATGATTAAAGAAATCTCTTATTAGTAAGACGAGTTTTATACTACGGTTCGTTGCATCGTGGTGGACTCAGGATTCATCATTTATATATTGCTAGCTAATGTACCAGAATAGATACTATCATTATTTCTTCTTATAACCATCAAATGATTAAAAGAAATAAAATATCCATTCATTAGAAATCCAGAACAAAGTTCTTTCTAATATGAAAGATACATAAAAACAATAACTCAAAATGAAATCCTATAAAATGTCCTCCACTGCAACAGTTGCCTCCTCTACAGCATTGCCCATGTAGACTACGATTTCTTCTTTTCTAAGTCGTCGGGTTTCCTGGAACCCTTGCATTTAAAATGCACATACCGTCAGTGGTTCCATATCTACACACCAGGTTCCGGTAGATAATACCACTGACTATGTTTTAAAGAAAATTTCGTACTTTCTTTGAGAGGATAATCAGACTTCCAGTACCCAGACTGTTTGCATCGAGAATACTTGCCTCATGGCTTTCTCGTCCCATCTCGTGGTCTAAGCAACTTAGGACCACTGGGATTCTTTGCTTGCTTTTCCTTTCCCCCGATTTTGCCCTTAGGTTCGAAACCTTTGGCATTGGCTACAAGAGCTTGCGATTTCCGTCTCAACTCGTCTAAAAAGTCAATCATCTCAAAAACGTATTTAAGCGTTTCATCGAAAGACTGGCCTTTATGAGTATCCTCATCGCTTCTTGTCTAGCCGCCTATGTCAATAGGCTCGAGAGGACAAAGCTCACTGAGTACAACCTTGCACTCTTTAACAGTTTGGGCAATGTCTAGATCTCTATTCCAATCATTACATTTAGGGACCAGTGAGTTTAAAATCCTTAAGTATCACATAAAGTGGGTTCAAAGCCATATCCTAATCTATGAGCACATATAACAACAAACAATCGATTTAATCTCCGATATTATCTCCCTCAAATAATATCATTAAACCACTAATCACATCTAAAATCCCATCAGATATGGCAAGCCACGATAGTGTGGACGTTTACCTATCCAAATGATTTAGCAATTAGATTTCCTTCGATCGTACATCATCATTAGCGTTACTTCGATGGGAAGAATACTAAGAAGCGTACCTAAGTGTAAACCATTACTCAGTATCTAAGAAGATTGTTTGGGACACGCATATTCACCGCAAGCCACGATAGTGTGGACGTTTACGTTAACATACGCTCCTTTACTCCCTTCTATAACTGTCTACATCAATCGTTCCAAAATCCCATTCAATGTAGCAAGCCACGATAGTGTGGACGTTTAATACACCAAAAGACTTTTACAATTGACTCCCAATTACTTGAATCATTCAATCTTGTAAATCAAGACGCGGAGAATCATAAGTGAAACTCGAAGTTTCTAACCAGTGATTCACCATGCAAACGACCCTATCTCTCATAAAATGAGGGAGCCGAGCAGACAATCGATCTAGACATCAAATGACACGAAAGTCTCTAATTTGTGTCCTCGACATGACCAAGTGGCTTTGGCTCCATTCCACTCCCCGGGGTGAGAATGAGTCGACTTGAAATCAGTTTTGGAAAGACAAATTAGGCATTGTTTGATAAACTTAATCAATGTTTCTCGTAAAAGGAATTACAAGAATTCTCCTCCAATGACTTGTCTATACGAACTTCAAAAGTCCATAAAAGTCACCAAGAGAACAGCAATGGAGACCATGGATATGTTTCCATACCCTCTCCCACTTAGCTTTTTACAAAAAAGGGATACGCTATCTAATGCATAATTAAATACACATAAGCATGCATACATGAAATAAAGCACATAGAATATTATCACATAATCAAAATAATACTAGAATATTATTTTCCGACTATTATGGCTTTATCGCATCCCCGTATGCGTCTTCTAGTCTTTAGTCTTCGTTCTTTGAATGCTCCACGTGACGGGAATATTAATTCCAATATTTAAATCTATTTATTTTTAATAAATCCAAAAGTTACTTAATTCGAAAATTAAGTCAATCGAATAAATCAAAAATAAAATTAAATATTGTTAATATTTTTATTTATTTTATTTTCCCTTTCTACTTCATTAAATCTCTAGAATAATCTATCCAAGACCCACTTGGAATATTCTAGATGATTTCCATAATGAAATAAGGAAATAAAATAATTTAGGACTCCTAGTCCTTCCAAATTAATTCCTTTCCTAATCCATTAAAAATTCCATAAAGGAATAATTAAATAAGGAAAAATTAATTTAGGACTCTTCTACTTTCCAAAATTAATTAATTTCTATGTTCATGAAAATTCCCATAAAATAGGAATAATCAAATAGGAAATTAATTTAATTTAATAATTAATTATTTTCCTTTCTAATTCTATTAAATCTCTAGAATCCTATTCCAAGTAGATATTAGAATATTCTAGAAGACTTCCATAATAGAATAAGGAAATAAATTAATTCCAATTAATTCTTTTCCTATTTCCATGAGAATTCCCAAAAATAGGAATACTCAAAATAGGAAAACCGAATCAATTTAGGAAAGTTGGATCTTGGCCGAGATGAACGCGGGTTGGGGATCCCCGCGCTCACCATGATCGACCACCCAACTAGAGGAGTCGAACTCCTCATGGTGGTCGATCGAGCCTCATGAGATCGGCCATGGGGATGGCCGATCGAGCCCTCCCTCTCTTCGTCTCCTCCGTCACAATTTTCCGGTCGTCGTTTCGGAATCGATCCAACGTAAAATAAATTACAAATTTATTACTACGCTATCCGGTATCGATTCTACATGAAATCAACCTCATACAATTTCCGGAAAAATTAAGAACAAGCATTCACCACACAAGAACAAATAACATCACCGAGAGTTTAATAATCAAGAACATTATTATGACATTAATTAACAAAATTAAATCTAGCCATAATAATCGGAAACCCTGCAAGGTAGAACAATTTATCGAAAAATACCATGAACTATAACCAACGCTCTGATACCAATTGTTGGAAATCGATATCCCGGAATTAATAAATTAATTAAAATTAATTATCTAATTAATTCCGACCGAAATCCTTCGGAGATCGAATATCCGGAATTGTAGAAGTTGCGGAACAACAATTCCAATCGACTCCCGGTTGCCGGAACATCCCGCCACGAACCACCACGAAGCCGGACTCAACCAAAACCTCAACCACGGGCGAACCCGGGCTGTTCGGTCGAGCCCTCGCAAGGGTTCGTGGCTGTCCTTGGCAGCCGCCTAGGGCTGCCCTTGGCAGCCCGCTGGGCACGCCGAGAACCCACGCGACCAGCCACGGGGATGCTCGAAGCATCCCGCTGACGCCCTGTTGGAATAGGTGACCGGCGAGCCAACGGTTGGCCGAGCGGTTAACCGTATTCCGTTATATAACGGTTTATTTCGTTAATTAATGAAACCTATATTAATGGCATATACTATATCTGCTCCCAATGTTGAATCATATATATAGTCCTGTACAGTTACACATGTTGTATGAATTCGGTTTTGTGGAAACCGAGAGATAATTCTGTTAACGCAACGTAACTGGTCAAACTCAGTTCCTAGTCGATGGGTTACGCCAATAACAAGGATACCCGGCCTTTCCCCCTTGAGACTAGCACTTAGTGTATGTGGGCTAATCTCGAGCCTCGGTGTTGGGACATCGACATACTTGAGTGGGTGCTCACTGTTGATGAGTTCACTGAACCCCCCCCTCTCCCTGGAATCTCTAAGTGGTTATCACTGATCGAGTAGAGAATTCCATAATATAGTTGTACACAATTAATCCTTAAGACCCAGACATCACCGTGACTTCATCAGAGGACTAGCTGTATCGTGACGTGTCTCTGATTCCCTGGAAAGGGAGTAAGTCGAAAAAGGAGACAATGTTCGTGCAGTTCGAAATCTGATGTGAAGTCTGTGCATGGTAGTAGGGGATCTGATCGCTTGATATAGATCATGGATGTCCTGTGTGTTCTGATGGTTCGTAGTCCCGGAATCTCTGGCCAGAGTTGAATAGTGAGGTGATTAGAGAAATGTGTTTCTCTGAATCAATCACGAATGGATTTTACGAAACCTAGAACGTACGCACAATTATCAAACTCAACAAGATATCTCGATTAACCAATATCTCTAGTTTGATCGGGACATATGTATCGGAGGGATCGTTCTGTACGCTAACTATATTACAAGGTTCTTGCAGGCACTTCATTTGTATCTAGGGAATTAGTGAAGCGTGGCTGCTAGACGCTCGTCACTGATTCGTTGGGCACCGACTTGTTCGGAGATTAAATAATATGATTATTAATCTAAAACTCTTGGGAGTAGTTGAAATAAGAACAATATGTTGTTCGAATCACAATATGTTGTGAGCCCACGGCTAGTTATACACCTGAACCATTGAGGGTCACATTCTCGTGTAAACCGATCCTTGAATACGATCATGTATTAATTAACTGTTAATTAAGTACATATAGTCGGAGGTCAATATGATTGAATCCGAGATTCATAATTGTGATTATGAGTTGGAAATAATAATGAGCTAAAGAAAACGGACACGATGGTGACACTTTCTATTTTGGGAAATTTCCCGATTTAGCAGTACCCCTGAAATGGGCTTTCCGATTTTGTGAAATTGGAAAATTTTATTTTTATCTCATATTGATGAGAAAATTAAAACGAGAAAGAAAATATAATCGTTATATTTTTCGGAGATGAAATTGATTGTCAATTTTGGAGAAACGTAATGACGGCTAATGTATTGGGCCGGCTAGGGTTAATGGATCCGATCCATTAGGGTTTGAGCCCAACAAGCTCCTTTCTTCACCTATAAAAGGAGCTCCATAGGCATGAGAATAAACACACCAAAGTGAAGAGCTCAAAACCCTAGCCTCACTTTCTCTCCTCTCCTCTCTCCCTCTCGTCCGCCCCCTCGGCTCCTCCCTCGGAGGACCGCCGACAACCGGAGCCGCCGCCCGCCGCCGCCTAGTGCCGCCGCCGGCAGCCGCCTCCCCTCGCCGGAATCCGATTCCGGCACCGTTTTTCCGGCCCGTTTTTCCCGTCGTATTCTCCCTTACGTGTTTCTAGTGCAATACGTAAGTTGGATTACCTATACGAGGTGAAACCTGATTAGACGAGAGACGCCGAAGGAACGCCCGAGCACAGCCCGAGTCGCGCCCGTGCGCTCCAGCCGTGACACACGAGTCCAGCCGAGAGCCCCGCCACTCGCTCGGCTCTCCCCGCACACGACCCGTGCCGTCCCCGCGTCGCATCCGCGCGACTTCCGACGAACCTCGTTTCGTCCGATGAATCCCTGAGGTACTTACGATTAAATTTAGATTTAATTGTTTGCGTTAAATGTTTGCGCTATGTACTATTAATGTTTGCGCTATGGGATTTTTAATTGATAAAGAAAAATTAATTGTGATTAATTTAAATGTCAATTAAATTCAAATTGATTCGAATTAAATAATATGATTATCTTAATTGTCAATTTTACGCAAACTGATTATGTGCACATGTTTACGTAATTAATTATATACGTGTAATTAATTAATTTGATTAATTTAATTGCACAATTCAAGTTGATTAGAATTAAATAATATGATTATGTTAATTGTCAATCTGATGCAAATTAATTATGTGCGGATGTTTACATAAACTAAGTTGATTAGAATTAAATAATAAGATTATGTTAATTGTCAATTTGACGCAAATTAATTATGTCTGCGTAATTAATTGTAATATATTAATATGATTAATATAATTGCGCTACAAGTAATATATTAATATGATTAATATAGTTGCGTAATTAATTTATATGATAAATTTAATTGCGCTAAATTTAATTTATGTAGTATGGGATGCATGAATTAAATATTTAATTATTTGATAATTAAATTAAATGGTGAATTATTGATTCTAATAGATTTGAATTAAATCAATTAATGCATATAATATTGAAAAATATGATTTTCAATAAAATAAAATAAATATAATGTAAAATGTTTACATTAATGAAAAACGGTTTTTCATAAAATTTTTGTTTTCCGCTGCGTATACATGCACGATCCCCAACACGCCCCGCGTCGTAGCGAGTCCCGCATGGGCTCGTGGGGCTGATCGCAACAGCCCCGTAGCGCTGCCCGAACGCGGAGGAGGGGCTGCTCGCCGTGCGAGCAGCAGCGGCACCAGCCCGCTGCCCACGCGATCGAGCACGCGCTCGATCGCATCCCCGGCGTCCAGCCGGGGTCCTTCTTGCGTCGCCGGCGGTCGAAGCCCTAGGGCTCGACCGCCACCCTCGGCGTCCAGCCGAGGGTTCGTCCTCTCGATCCCGGCGAGGATCTCTCGACCTCCCGCGGTCCGGTGATCCTCGATCACCACCGCGAGGTCGATCCTCGTCCCCGGGTTCGTACGTCCCTTGGATCTTGTTCATGATATTTTCACGATAATTAAAACGATAAAATCATAAAGAGGGTTTTACGATTTACCTCGTTCTCGTTGTTCGGAGAAACGTAGAACTCAATTTGATGACCTTTGAGATCTTCCCACGTATTCCTTGCACTAGCCCGGACGTCGTGTGGGCGACGATCTACCGAACTCCATGGATCCTCCTCTCTACTTTCTCTCTCTAGAATTCTGATCTTCAAGTTATTGGAATAGAGAAGACCATGTAGTGCTTTTATAGGCTACGTAGGGGATCTTAAGGAGGTGGAATATTGGGCTTCCAATAATAGTGATTAAATTGAGCCCAAGCCCAAATCTATTAATCCTTACTATTATTAATTAATTCTATTTTCCACTATATAAAATTAATTGCACTCCCAATATTAAACCATATTATATCAAATAATATTTCTCCGGTAGTATTATTTATTCCGTGTATTTAAGATATAAATATCCATGAATAAAATTAATTTATTGCTAATTAATTTATTCATCTCTTATATCCGAGACTAGTACCATTCAACCTTAATTATTATGCGGAACGAATCCACCTGCAGGGTTTACATAATAATTCCTTATGAACTCATCTCGGGGATATTATCAACCCTTCCGGGATACACTTTCCCGTCAAGTATTCACAGCATGTCATATATAAAATATAGTGACCCAACTTAACCGGTAATTAACCCAATAATTAAATCGGTTAATTCCTTTGGTAAATCAAAGTCACTTATATTAAATATACACACCCGCAATAGTTTCGGGGATTAAGAATAAAATACACTGAGACTCGAATCGATTATCGCCGGCAATCCTAATCGATGAATCTCAACGATCCGCTCAATACACCAAGTGTACAAGTGTGATAAAATAATTAAGATAAATTATTTTCTCTCTCACACAACGACTATACCGATGGATTGGTCCGTGTCCATCTAGGTCGTGAGCAACTGTTCGATTAAATACGAGTAACCGATAGTATGATCTTCTGTGTGGGCCCGACACACCATACTAACTACAACGTATAGAATCCAGGACTATAATTTGCATATATTTAATTATAAATAATTAAACGCAAATAATTGTTTATTTAGTTAAACAGATTAATGGCAATGGATCGTGAGTTTCCTTTACTTAAATCTAGACATTAAGTACACAACTCCAACATTATTGAGAGAATTCTAGAATAGCGAGAGACGAGAGCGTGAGTATACTGAGATCGCTTAAGCGTTTGTAAACTCCCCGGAGTCGTCTATATTATTCTAGTGAAATATCTGCAGCGGCGAGTGGACGTAGCCTTATTGGGTGAACCACTATAAATTCTTTGTGCCTTTATTTTTTGTTCTTATTTCTCGTTCCGTGTTTATCGTCTCTTGCAGCGACGAAGTTAGGCGAGAATCCTAACATTTAATAACATCTTCTCCATTCATTCCACTCCTTCTCTGGCTACTCGCTTCTTCATAACAACCAACAAATTTTGAAACTCCTCCAGATATTCTAAGAAATCGATTGTTTAACATACTTGTTGATCTGCTCCTATGTCAGATGGATTTGCTTTACGAGCTTCATCGTATAATGCTTTTATTTTTTTTTCAAAACACATTTTTTTGTTAATAAGTAATGAAATAAGAGCCTCGTCTTCAGCCGGAGTGTAAACATGCTTTGAATTAGGAGTTGGTTGTCTTATTTCAACAACATCATCAAAATCAGTATCTCTTCCTCGTGTATTTTCATAATCATTAATAGGAGGAATCTGTGAGGAAAATTGTGGATTTTTTTTGTAGAATTTCCAAATAATTGTTGGGGTCTAATATGTGGAGGTATAATATTTTGGTGAAATGTTGGTGGAGAAAAATAAGGTTGAGGAAATTTGTTGTGGATGTATGAAATTTGGAGAATATTAATTACTAGATTTAACATTTCCTGAGAAAATTTTTGTGAATATTGCGGTGGCTACAAAAAATTAGACATAACTCTTGCATATGAAAATTTTGGACTTTGGCTCATAAAATTCACACACATTTGATTTTGAAAATCATTTGGAGAATTTTCGGAATTTGAAGAAGGTGTTGAACTATTTGTATTGTATTCCATTGTTGAAGGTAAGAAATGTTGGTTGAAATTGTGAAAAGTTATAATGTACTATGTATTTATTTATAGAAGAAAAAAACTGATTTTTTAAATAATTATATTAATAATATATTATTTAATGATTAAAGAAAAAAAATTCAAATATACATAATAAATTAAATCAAAAATGAAAATATAAAATAAATTATTCTAATAACCCCGATTATCCTCTCTCTACCCCACTATTTTCACCCGGTGTCAGACTCCACAGACAGAATACATTCTCACCCCTTCCCAGAACCCACCCACCACTGCCCTTATAAGAATGGCCACATCATCATCGAAGACACCCGCTTCTCTCTAAAAAACTAACGTTGCACATGTTCTTAGAGCATTCTACTTTTCTTTGAACTCATTGCATGCCACATTATATTAAAGTGGTCAAATAAAAAAAGTGGTCAATTTCATAAAATAGTAAAACTCACTTTTTATATATTTTAATAATTAATTTTATAGTATGAAAATTAGGCAATTAGAACATAAAAATGTAAAAAGACAAAATTGTTCCTCGTATAACCCACCTCAAACCATGCTACCTGAAACCAGGGGAGGAGCCAGAAATTCAATCGAGGGTGGGCCAAAATTTAAAAATATTTAATTAAATAATTCAAAAATAAAAATTACAATTGTTATTTGCCAGTTTTCATAGAATGAAATCGCTTAATAATAACATCATTGTCAATTTTCAAAAAAGACTTCATTTTCTACGTAAACAACAAGTTTATCATTCAACCAATCATCACTCGTGCAATTGCTCAATTTGTCCTTCATAAAATTCATTGCGAAAAACACTCTCAACACTTGTCGTTGCAACCGGTAGAATTAATGCCAAGTCAAAAGTTTGTAAACCAAAAGAAACACCTTGTGTGCTTCTTAGTTTGTAACAACTTCTCGGCTAGGTCCCCTAATCCTTTCAAGTTTTCAAACAAGTCGTTGAAGCGCATATCAAAAATATAATTTTGAAGTTGATCTTTAAGATTGAGAACATTGATTTTAAAAAATCTTGTGGATAAAATCCCGCCAACTTATGATACGCTCTGAATTATAGGAGGGACAGTGTGTCCCGTCAAGGTTGATAATGTCCCCGAGATGAACTCATAAATTTTATCATGTAAACCCTGCAGATGGTTTTGATCCGCATGATAATAAGGTTGAGTGGTACTAGTCTCAGAAATTAAAAGATGTGAATTAATATAATTTGTAATAAATTCAAATTAATTAACGGAAATTTCTATCTTAAACACACTAAATAAATTAATGCAAAAAGAAAAATATTATTTAATATAATATGGATTAATATGAGAGTATTCAATTATATTAATTTAGTGGTATAAATTTTTTAATTAAAGTCTTCTGGGCTTGAAAAATGAGTTAATTAAAAGTTCATTAAAAGCTCACTCCTAATCCTCCTAAGGGTCTCCAATGTAGCCTATAAATACACCATTGATGGTCTCATAATCTCTACTCCTAATACATGGTATGACCGATATTCATAGAGAGAAAGAGAAGAGATCGATCAAGTTTTCAGTAGATAATCGCCCACACGATTTTCGAAGGCCGGTGAAGGACATACATTGGAAAATCCGTAGGTCTTCAATGGATTTATTTTCCGACAAATAAATCAAAGGTAATTAAATAATTTTGCTATTTAATTTATGTAATTGTCCGATCGAAGAATTATCGGAAAAAAAGATCCGAAAGTCGGAGATTCGAACCGAGGTCGAGTCGGGCGGTGGCGGTCGTGGACCACCACGGCTGGAGCGACCCGACGACGAAGAATCACCGTGGAGGCTGCCTATAGTCGTGGTCTCCGGAGGTCGATTGGGCGCGTCTGGATGTTCGAGCGATGGAACGAACGCGTCTGGGTAATCGATGTCTAACAAATTGCAACATCAATCGGTTCGGACCTCCACTTAGTTTCACCCAAGCTTCATCCTGGTCATGGATAGATCACCCAGGTTCGGGTCCATAAGCAGTGACAATTGCCCTATGAAGACTCGCTTTCGCTACGGCTCCGGTGGGTTCCCTTAACCAAGCCACTGCCTATGAGTTGCTGGCTCATTCTTCAACAGGCACGCGGTCAGAGCTTTGGCTCCTCCCACTGCTTGGTTATTGAAGTCCACTACTAACATCAATAACAAGATAGTTACGGTGTGACGTTCATGAGGTAAAATCATGATTACATTTGGTTCTTCTGATTTCATTTTGCGATATCGTTAACTGATAAAAAAATTTGTAGTGGATTATTGTGAATTCTTTCAGCTGCTTGACGATAAAGTAGCTAATCTTTAAAGAGGTATTGAACGAATATTAAAAGCGCAGATTGAGAAGTTGAAGCATGAAAATATGCTACTGAGAATATTGAAAGAGCAGTTGGGGTGCTCATGTTTTAATCACTTGGGCTAGTTTTATTGGGAGTGTGTTTGTATATCTTGTAATGTTTAGTATGAACTTTATTTTCCAGAATAAGGTTTAATATTTAGTACAAAATAATATTTTTCATTTTTAATGTGATGTATTAGTATTTGAAATAATATTTATCTTGTATTGTAATAGTTATTTAAAAGAATTTAGTCATTTTATTTAGATTATTAGAAATTTAAAATATATTATTTTACTATAAATAATAATAAAATTGATTTGAATGTAAATAAAAGTGAGTCTGTGCATTGGATATAATTTGTCATTTTTTTTTCCCAAATCCACTTTTTAAACAACTAAAAAGTGGGGAGTCGGATTCAAAAACTTACCCCCACGTTGAGGATACTCTTAGACTATGTTTATCGGGGGGCGTCCACGCCCCACGCCCCCCGTTTAACCATTAAAATAAAGAAGAAATGAAAATACTCCTCACGACCGTGTCATCTCACGCCTCTAGGGCTGGGAATTGTTTTGCAGAAAATGTGACATGTGTCCAAATTTTATTGGCCCATTTTTATTTCATTAAATTTTTTTTTATAAATTAAAATTAAGTAATATTAATAAAATAAAAAATATTTATAATTACACCAAAATTCATATTTTTTTATATTCTACAAATAGAGACTAATAATGATATATTTTAAATAACAATTTCTTACTCATTTTTTTCTTCTAATTTCTTATTATAATTCTAAGTTATAAATAACAAATTTTTAATATTTTATATTTTTCATATTTTAAAAAATAACAAAACAGAATATTTTTTTAATTAATAAATAATTAAAAAAATAAAAAATAGAATGAAATGGGTTGTGGGTTGTAGGTTGTGGATAAAGTATGGAAAATAAAATTTTTGAATGAAATGGTAGAATGATAATGTGGAAGAGAGTGAAATAATTATTTTATTAAAAGGTTAGGTTGTAGATGGGTCATGAATAAAGATAGTCTTAGGGTAGTACCCTGCTCCATAAATATTACCACATGTGGTGAGACTATTTTTTTTCACCACATCTTTTATTTTTAACTTTTTTACAAAATACACATGGCATAGCATACATGGATTGGGGCACTACTCATGAGAGTAGCATGGAAAACCGAGATAGACATCTTCAATTTAGAGTTTATATAAAAAATGAATTTTTAAATTTTTGATATTTAATTAAAAATTTTAAAAGTATATAAAATTCTTTACATATTTATTATGAATTTTAAAAAATCATAAAAAAATTCGAAGTATTCAAAAGTTTTTAGATTTTAATGATTAATAGATTTTTTGAGATTCTTTCTCACAATTATAAAAAAAAATTGACTCTTCAGGATTTTTATCTTTCCTTTGTAAAATACAAATGAAAATTGTATATTCCTCCTTGACGGAGAGGTAGTATCTATTAATTTTTTAATTGATTAAATTATTATTAAAAATAATAAAGTTTAAAATTTTATATATATAAATAATAATAAAGCTTGAAAATTTATATATAAAAAATTTTGGTTTGACGATAGATAAAAACAACGAGAAGGAGAAGCATAAAGTTTTTGAAAAATTTCACACATTTCATCGCAATTATACTTTAAACATAACATTTTTATTCATGGATTTCAATATATGCGTTTCTAATAGAGGTATTTAAGGTTAAATGTTAATAATTGAGAATGTTAATTATTTGAGAATGAATTTTTGTAATTATTATTTGAATTTTATAGTCAAATTGAACATTAAAAAACAAAACTGTTAGAGCATTAAAAACTATATTATATACTACATCTGTCCCAAGTTTTTATGCACATGTAGTCGACTTGTTTGACCGTTTACTTATAATAAAAAATATATAAAAATTATAAAAAAATATTAAAATAAAATTAATCTTATTTATTTTTTGTATTGTTTCTAAACTATTTGAATACTTTTTTTATACAAATCAATAAAAGAAATATTTTACAATCAATTCAAATCTATGAAAATTCATATAAATAAATAAAAAAAAGTCACTCAAAATCTAAAAAAGTATGTTGATTTTCTAAATCCACTGACTTTTAAAAATACAAAAAAAAAACCAATAAAACCTTAAGAGCTTGTTTGGTTGTATATGTAAGCATCATTAGTTGTTTTAACTTGAATGCCTATTATTTGGTTAAGTTTGTTGGACATGTGTCAGTTTAAATGGTTCGCTTCTATTACTGTGTCCTTTCAGAATATTTAACTGCCTAAGGAACATGAATTTAAAATATTTTTTTTTGTGTTATCTATGAATAATTTATCTAAGCTATCAAACAAGCTCTAATTAAATACACTTTCTAAATAAATTGTGTTTGATATTACTTCATAATTTTCAGATCCAATAAATAACTTTGAAAATCAAGTAACTCACAGACTTCATTTTCTACACCTTCATATGCTTATGGAACTTTTCCCATGATTGAAAGGATTTGAAATTGTTCAAACAAAAATATCACATTTTTCCGTTATTCACATTTCAACACACAAACCTAATTTTCGTCAATCCAATTAATTTTTTTACATAGAATTTTAATAGAAACATCATACTTAATTCCATACTTGTTCAAAAATATTACCAAATTTTACATATAGAAACTAGACTCAATAAAAAAATTCCAGAAATTTACATCCAAGATTTTGAACGAACGAAAATTATCAAAATCAACCGGATGAAAATTAAAACACTAGCAAACTCTAACTAGATTAGTTAATCCGTACGACACTTAAAACTTGATTTAATCGACAAAATCAAAACTACAAAGTTGAAGCTTACCTTGTTATGAATAACTTATATGTATGAAGAAATCAGAATCGAAGCCTCCAAGGTCATTGCGAATTTAATTTTGCTATGTTACTTTATTTCAGTTATGAATAACTTATATGTATGAAGAAATCAGAATCGAAGCCTCCAAGATCATTGCGAATTTAATTTTGCTATGTTACTTTATTTCGTTCCTTCTAGTGTGTGTTGTTGTGTTGAAAAAACTTATAATGTCCTTGAATGTATATAATATTTTATATATTCACAATTATAGCAAGTTATGTATATAATTATTTTTTATTTTATGTTATTGCGTTATTCAATATCTTTATATATAAAAAGACAACAATTAAGTGTCACATTAGCCCCATTTTACCTAATGAAGTTATACATAATCTATGTCTATTTTGTATCTAAGAGCATCTTCAATGTAAAAGCCCAATTCCCACTTTTTGTGGACCCTATCTACTGCCACATCATCACAAAGTGTGTACAAGAAAAAAATGGGCAATTCTATACAATGTTAAGCCCACATTTTACTTTTTAAAGATTAATGAAAAGATGATTAAATTTATTTATATATTAATAAGAAACAAAAATAATACTTCATATGTGCCACATCAATAGTCACATGTGGTCAACATTGAATTTTGTTGTCCTTATAATACATATGATAAATGATAAATAGTGTACAAAAATTATGAAAAAATAACTAAAATAAAATTTAATAGTTAAATTTTATTTTAGTTATTTTTTCATAATTTTTGTATATTATTTATCATAGATATTGGACGGACAAAAAAATGTCAACGTTGTCCACATGTGACTATTTCTGTGAGACAGAGTAATAAAGTAAGATAAATAGTAAAAATGGACTTAGCTACCATAGTGGGCATGCCGATTTTATTTCTTTTTGCTCCAATGATGTTTTTTTATATTTTAAGATGCTCAAGTCCATTTTACGTGGCCCAATGTGCTCAAGTGGACACCATTGGAAATGCTATAAATAATCTAAAGTAAATAATATATACAAAAAAATAATAGTTAATAGGTGTACCTAAATTCACCACAGGCAGACACCTAGTTCTCCACCTGTAAACTTATACCTTAGAGCATCTCCAATGGAGTGTGGATTTTTTTGGGTACAAGTAATGACACGTACACACCACATCAAAAATTAATAACTTCTACCACCTCCAACGATATTTACCCATTATCAAATTTTATATATATATTTTATTTATGATTATTAATTATATATCATAAATATATTAAAAATCATCACGTTCACAACTTCTATCCGGGTAGAAGTATATCTACCCCAAACTCCTCACCTAGCCACATCATCATATTCACAACGGTAATTATATAATTTTCTCTTGCACAAATTTATTTCCTTCCCTGCGGAGCCTTGAAGATACGCGACGTTACCGGTGCTGGATCTTCGAGCTGAACAGAGTTGGTGGATGCTGAATATTTTTTGGTGGTCAGCAAGGTGAATAAACTTTCTTCTTCAATCAGTTTCGCAGTTGATTTTTTTTTTTCGTTCTGTGAATAATTTGTTGTTCGATTCTCACTATGTTGGGTTTCATTGTCTTTTAGGAATTGTAATTGACATAATAAAAGCGCCGAAATCAAAACCAGTACTATTTTCTGATGTGCTCATGTGTTTGTGTGCCGGGAATGTTCACGCCAGTCTGGCCTTTCACGTTGTAGAAGAATATAACCCTGTCATTGTCGTTTAGTTTTACACTATACATACTCTTCCAATATTTATGTGCTTGTAAAACCTGCATTCTGTGATGTAACAACTTCTAATAGAACATTAAACGTTGTTTATAAAGAGGTACTGTCTGATATTCAGAAGATTCAATTATGAGGTAATGTACATGCCAAGTTCTGTTCTTCGTTATGCAATAATAATATTTTCTGAATTACAGTGTTATATATACTGAGGCCTTTCTTCCCATATTTCAAAATGCCTTCTAATCTGTGCAACGCTATAGCCTTGAAGACGGAAAGCTCCGGTTGGACTGTCAATGTGCAAGACCTTCAACGATTTCCGCCTATGCTAAAAAAGGTTATGTAGTAGGGAATGCAAACAAATATCAGAAACTTGTTCTACTTTGATACGAAGGTAAAAATTCATTCACTTTGTAATTTATCAGACTTCCTTTATTTCAGTTTGCATAATTCTTTTAAACAAATTGTACTCTTACTCTCTACACAGGGTACACTTATAAGCGCGGTTATGTATGATGCGACAATTCAGGCATTTTCCCAACTCCTGCATCCGTACAAGCGGTACAAAATCAGAAACGCACAAAATATTGGTCCAGTTTTTGATCATTTCCGAATGAGCGACTATAACTATACATGGACTATTTCCCATCGCACGCCGATTGAACTACTCGAGGATGTCGTGCCACACCTAGTGCAATGGCCGTTCCAGTTAGTTCCTTTCTAAGAACTCTATAAACATGCCAACAAACACAATTCTATAAGTAAGTTCCTGTATTTTTAATTATCTATAAATTCCTCTACTGAATTGATTCTCATATTAAATACATCTTATGCTGAAAATATCACGGGCCTTGTTGTGTAGATATTTCCAGCAATTGTGACTTCGTTGGGTGCTCTAATTAGAAAATTTACAATGTTTACTCCAGAGTAAGATTTATATCTTCTTTTACAAATATACATATTGTTGTTTATATGTCTTATTTTTGTTTTTAGGAAAATTCATGTAAATACTCCACAAGAATCATTCTTGTTGTACATGAAGTGTATATAATTCAGCTGTGCACAATACATATTTAGTTCACTTGAATTTGCTCGGTTATTCGTTTTGGCTCATTCAAGAAATTATATTTCCTGTTTTTTTTTTCCTGGTTCTTCATGTTTCTTGTTTTTTGTTCTTCATTTATTTCTATACAAAATATTTGGTTTTTGCTACACAAAATACCCCTAACGTTGTGATTGCTATTGGTATTAGATGGAACACTGTATAGCAAGTTTCACTTGGATATACATTTTAGTTCAATTAACTTGCACTCTCCTGGTTTTGGTTTTTTATGTACTGTCATAAACCTATCACGTGTTGCTCTTATGACCAACGCTTTTTTCTTAAATTACAGCCTCCGGATTAACTTCCAGTTATCGGACAAATCCAAGAGCATTTCGGTGTCAACGACTTCTCCGGTGGCAGATGAGATCTTGTCCATGTCCGCTCAAGAGATGCTACTTAATAATGATCAGGTAATAATGGTGTTATGTTTACAGTATTGCGCAATCAATTAATTTCCTTCTTTTTGAAATTTTACTTATCGGAATTATCGACTAATTTTCGCAGACACCACATTCATGAAAGTGTTCTACGCAACATTCAAAGAGCAGACAATCCCACACTACTCGATACTCCAATTCTACGTAGGTGAAGTGCATGGTCAATCATCAAGTGCCAGCGGGTTTCAAACCATACAAACTCCAAACTCCAGCCATGCACATACCGACTGCAGCACTCCAGGAACACCAACACTTGTGAACCCAACAAATAAAGAATCTGGTAAATCGAGCATCTCTACAACTCAAGTACGGGAGATGTTGGCTTTCAATGAGATGCCAACTGATGAATTTGATCTAAAAGCCGACGCAGCAAGTTCAAGAAGGAAGAAGGGGAAAATTGAATGAGGTTCAATATTTGCTCCCAAACAGTGTAAATATCGTTTTGTACAAGACCTCCAACTGACCAACAGTTCTTTTTGTTGGGATATGTCCTTCGATCCTACGTGTGCAATCGATAAAGTCATAAGGTCGTCTATGTATGTTAAATGATTATTCGATAATATTAATTGCTGGGAGCAATATAATATTGATCGATAGTTATAGCTACAGGGTCACACACTGACTCGAAGATGATGTACGATGCTTGATATATATATTGATTTAGAATCAATATTTAATTGGATTTAATTCACATGCATGGGATGCATGGCTTGCATGGATGCATGTCACATAGTGTGACATGGCATGCCACACAAGCAAGTGGGACCACATACAATGCATAGTGGCATGTGTATGTGGCATGACCTTTCACCTCCTTTGTAACTCCTTTTGCATGTTAATGGTGCATTATGATGCACATTATGTTGGAGGTTACAATGTGGTTTTATGGCATGCATAATGATGCTAATATATGGATGAAAATCAGATTTTCATCACACATAACATTGACCCACGAAATCCACACAAAAGAGAGAAAGGAGAGAGTGTTCTTGGAGAACCGACTAGATCAAGCAAAGTGTTCGTCATCCGGGTTCGTGTGCAACACGTAGAGGTCGGGTCATTTGTGCGGCTTCAACATCCGTACGATCCAAAGGCGTGACGGGGTCATTCCAAAGGTGAACAATTCGTGGCTGATCCATTAAGGTGGTTCAATTGACTCAACACCACCTTAACCAACGTCAACGATCAACAAATGTAAGAACTCGTTGATCCCTATATATGATGGAGTAGTATACTTAATGTCTAGACTTAAGTGATCTGAACTCCTTGTACACTTTCATTTATCTATTTATAAGTAAACATTCATTTTCTTTATTAATTAAATGCAAATTATGGTTCTGGATTTTATACGTTGTATTTAGTATGGTATGCGTCTTCACACGGAAGATCATACTATCAGTCACTCGTATATAATCGAACGGTTGCTCACGACTTAGATGGACAAGAACTAATCCATCGGTATAGTCGTTGTATGAGTGATAAAATAATTGGTCTTGATTATTTTATCATACATGTACACTTGGTGTATTGAGCGGATCTGCTTGAGATTTATCGATTAGGATTGCCTTTGATAATCGATTTAAATCTCGGAGTATTCTATTCTTAATCCCTGATATTATTGCGGGTGTGTGCACATAATATATGTGGCTTTGATTTTCCAAAGGAATTGATTGATTAGAATAACCAGTCAATTATTGGTAAAGTTGGGTCACCGTATTTTATGTATGACATGCTGTGAATTCTTGACGGGAAAGTATGTCCCGATAAGGGTTGATAATATCCCCGAGATGAGCTCATAAGGATTTATTATGTAAAACCTCGCGAGTGGATTTGTTCCCGCATAATAATAAAGTTGAGTGGTACTAATCTCGGAAATAAGAGATGAATAAATTTTATTATGCAATAAATAAATATTTATTCATGGATATTTATATCTTAAACATACAGAATAAATAATACTACCGGAAGAATATTATTTGATATAATATGGTAAATATTGGGAGTGCCATTATATTTATATAGTGGAGTTAATCATATAATTAATATTAGTGGATTAAAAGATTTGGGCTTGAGCTCAATTTAATCATTAATATTGGAAGCCCAATATTCTACTTCCTTAAGGTCCCCTACGTAGCCTATAAAATCACTACATGGTCTTCACAATTAGAACACAAGACAAGAATATCATTAGTTGATAGTTCTAGAGAGTTGTGAAGGAGATCCATAAGCTTGGAGGATCGTCGCCCACACGACTTTCAAGCTAGTGCAAGGAATACGTGGGAAGGCTTCAAGGTCATCGAAGTTCTTTGTTTTTCCGGACAACGAGAACGAGGTAAAATCGAGAAAACCCCCTCTATGATTTTAATCGATAATATATTGTAAATACCGACGAACCAAGATCCGGGCATCGAACCGAGAAACGAGGGACGAACGGGTGGTGGCGGTGTGAACCGCCGGACCACCGGCGCTCGCCCCTAGGGTTTCCGCGCGGAGGAATCGAACCCCGGCTGGACGCCGGGGGATCGATCGATCTCAGCGATCGATCGATGGGGTGCGGGCTTGATACGAACCTAACCTGGGCTCTTATACCAAATGATACGTACCTCGATTGATAGAAGGAAGATTAGAAACGAAGAACGCGGAAATTGGATACCTTGGGTGGAGATCTCAATGTTGGAGTTGTGTACTTAATGTCTAGATTTATGTAACGGAAACTCACGATCCATTGCCACTAATCTATTTAACTAAATAAACAATTATTTGCATTTAATTATTTATAATTAAATATATGCAAATTATAGTCCTGGATTCTATACGTTGTAGTTAGTATGGTGTGTCGGGCCCACACAGAAGATCATACTATCGGTTACTCGTATTTAATCGAACGGTTGCTCACGACCTAGATGGACACGGACCAATCCATCGGTATAGTCGTTGTGTGAAAGAGAAAATAATCTGTCTTGATTATTTTATCACACTTGTACACTTGGTGTATTGAGCGGATCTGCTTGAGATTTATTGATTAGGATTGCCGGCGATAATCGATTTAAGTCTCAGTGTATTTTATTCTTAATCCCCGATACTATTGCGGGTGTGTACATTTAATATAAGTGACTTTGATTTACCAAAGGAATTAACCGATTTAATTATTGGGTTAATTACCGGTTAAGTTGGGTCACTATATTTTATATATGGCATGCTGTGAATACTTGACGGGAAAGTGTATCCCGTAAGGGTTGATAATATCCCCGAGATGAGTTCATAAGGAATTATTATGTAAACCCTGCAGGTGGATTTGTTCCGCATAATAATTAAGGTTGAATGGTACTAGTCTCGGTTACAAGAGATGAATAAATTAATTAGCAATAAATTAATTTTATTCATGGATATTTATATCTTAAATACACGGAATAAATAATACTACCGGAGAAATATTATTTGATATAATATGGTTTGATATTGAGAGTGCAATTAATTTTATATAGTGGAAAATAGAATTAATTAATATTAATGGATTAATAGATTTGGGCTTGGGCTCAATTTAATCATTAATATTGGAAGCCCAATATTCCACCTCCTTAAGATCCCCTACGTAGCCTATGTTGGAGTTGTGTACTTAATGTCTAGATTTAAGTAACGGTAAACTCCCGGTCATAGCATTTAATCTATTAAATTAATAAACAATTGTTTGCATTTAATTATTGATAATTAAATGTATGCAAAATATAGTCCTGGATTATATACGTTGTAGTTAGTATGGTGTGCGACGTCACACAGAAGATCATACTATCGGTTACTCGTATTTAATCGAACGGTTGCTCACGACCTAGATGGACACGGACCAATCCATCGGTATAGTCGTTGTGTGAGAGAGAAAATAATTTGTCTTAATTATTTTATCACACTTGTACACTTGGTGTATTGGGCGGATCGCTTGAGATTTATCGATTAGGATTGCCTTGAGATAATCGATTCAAGTCTCAAAGTATTTTATTCTTAATCCCCGATACTATTGCGGGTGTGTATATTTAATATATGTGACTTTGATTTTCCAAAGGAATTAACCGATTTAATTATTGGGTTAATTACCGGTTAAGTTGGGTCACTATATTTTATATATGGCATGCCGTGAATACTTGACGGGAAAGTGTATCCCGGAAGGGTTGATAATATCCCCGAGATGAGTTCATAAGGAATTATTGTGTAAACCTCATGAGTGGATTCGTTCCGCACAATAATTAAGGTTGAATTGTATTAGTCTCGGATTAAAGAGATGAATAAATTAATTAGCAATAAATTAATTTTATTCATGGATATTTAAATCTTAAATACACGGAATAAATAATACTACCGGAGAAATATTATTTGATATAATATGGTTTAATATTGGGAGTGCAATTAATTTATATAATGGAAAATAAATTAATTAATATTAATGGGAGATTAATAGATTTGGGCTTGGGCTCAATTTAATCATTAATATTGGAAGCCCAATATTCCACTTCCTTTAGATCCCCTACGTAGCCTATAAAAGCACTACATGGTCTTCTCTTTTCTACACATAACACAAGATCATAATTCTCCTAGAGAGAGAAAGTAGAGAGAGAGAGAAGAGGATCCATAAGCTTGGAGGATCGTCGCCCACCCGACGTTCAAGCTAGTGCAAGGAATACGTGGGAAGATCGTAAGGTCATCATCTTGAATTCGTTTCTCCGCACAACGAATCGAAAGGTAAAATCATATACTCCCTTCTATGATTTTATGTGAATTGATTGTGATACATACATGAACACATGATCCGGGAAAACGACGATCTTCGGGGACGGGGATTCGAGATCCCCGGCGAAGGATCGAGAGAACCCTCGGCTGGGAGCCGAGGGGTGGCGGTCGAGCCCTAGGGCTTCGACCGCCGGCGCGCATCGAGAGGGAACCGCGGCTGGGGCGATCGAGCCCTAGCTCGATCGCCGGGGGGACTGCCGCGGGCTGGCGCCGCGGCTGGTGGTGCCCCCCACCTCCGACGATGGCGGTGAGTCGCCGGACTCACCGCCCGGGGCTGCCGGAGCAGCCCAGCGATCGCACGCGCGATCGCGAGCCCCGGTGGGGGCTCGGCTAGGGTTTCTAGCCGCGGGTTTTTCCCGCGGCGGTGATTCTCTTGTCGGGCCCGGTTCCGTTAGGTGGTTCGCGTGTTTCCGGCGATGGGATTTCGGTCGGGGTTATCGGTTCCGCAATTTTTGATACCCCGGGATATCGATTTCCAGCAACTGGTATCAGAGCGTTTGGTTTCGTGTTCATGTATGTGTTCAATTGTGTTCTACCTTGCAGGGATTCCGACTATCATGGTTAATTAATCGATTAATTGTTTAATTAATTTGTTATTTAATTTTACCATGATTATTAAACTCTCGGACATGTCGAGATTCGTTTTGTGTGGATGAATGCTTGTAATAGTAAAAATTCGGGGGTTGACCGAATTTAGATTTATTATTATTGTTCTACGTTTTCCGGAAAGTGTATAGGGTCGATTTCATGTATAGAATCGATACCGGAATTGTAAATTTATTTCTTGTAATTTATTTACGTTGGATCGATGCCGAGACGACCGCCGGAGAACTCATGTGACGAAGAAGACGAAGAGGACGAAAAACCGGGGGGGGGGGGTCGATCATCCCCATGATCGATCCCCATGAGGATCGATCGACCCCACGCCAAGGGGCTGCCCGCTAGGGTTTCCGGCCACGCCGGCCACCGGTGGTGGTGGCGCGTGGCTAGGGGGCGGCGGCGGTGGTGCCCGGCGATGGTGGTGGTCGACGGTGGGGGTGGTGTGGGGATCCCCATCCCATGCTACTCCTACCTAGATTCACTTTCCTAATTAATTCAAGTTTTTCTATTTTGAGTATTCCTAAGTTTGGGAACTCTCATGGAGATAGGAAAAGAATTAATTAATATTATTTATTTCCTTATTCTATTATGGAAGTCTTCTAGAATATTCCAAGTTCTACTTGGAATAGGAATCTAGAGATTTAATAGAATTAGATAGGAAAATAATTAATTAATGAATTAATTTATTTCTATTTGATTATTCCTATTTTATGGGAATTTTCATGGACATGGAAATTAATTAATCTTGGAAAGTAGAAGAGTCCTATATTTATTTTATTTCCTTATTCTATTATAGAAGTCTTCTAGAATATTCCAAGTTTTACTTGGATAGATTATTCTAGAGATTTAATAGAATTAGATAGGAAAATAAATAAATAAAAATATTAATAATATTTAATTTTATTTTTGATTTATTCGATTGACTTAATTTTCGAATTAAGTATCTTTTGGATTTATTAAAAATAAATAGATTTAAATATTGGGATTAATATTCTCGTCACATGGAGCATTCAAGAACGAAGACTGAAGACTAGAAGACGCATACGGAGATAGAATAAAGCCATGATAGTCGGAAAATAATTTTCTAGCATTATTTTGACTATGTGATATGTGCTTTATTACTTGTATGCATGCTTATGTGTTTAATTATGCATTAGATAGCGTATCCCTTTGTTATAAAAAGCTAAGTGGGAGCGGGGATGGAAACATTCCCATGGTCTCCATTACTGTTCTCTTGGTGACATTTATGTGCTTTCGAAGTTCATATAGATATGTCATTGGAGGAGAATTCTTGTAATTCCTTTTACAAGAAACATTGATTAAGTTTATCAAACAATGCCTAATTTGTCTTTCTGAAACTGACTTCAAGTCGACTCATTCTCACCCCGGGGAGTGGAATGGAGCCAAAGCCACTTGGTCATGTGGATGACACAAATTAGAGACATTCGTACCATTCTTTTGAAGATGGATCGTTTGTCTGCTCGGCTCCCTCATCTAATGAGAGATAGGGTTGTTCGCATGGTGAATCACTGGTTAGAAACTTCGAGTTTCACTTATGATTCTCCGCGTCTTGATTTACAAAATCGAATGCTTCAAGTAATTGGATGTCAATTGTAAAAGTCTTTTGGTGTAGTAAACGTCCACACTATCGTGGCTTGCTGCATTGAATGGGATTTTGGAACGATTGATGTAGACAGTTATAGAAGGGAGTGAAGGAAACGTACGTTAACGTAAACGTCCACACTATCGTGGCTTGCGGTAACATACGAATCTTAAACAAACTTCTTAGTACTGAGTAATGGTTTACACTTAGGTACGCTCTATAGTATTCTTCCCATCGAAGTAACGCTATAGTGATGTACGACCGAAGCAAATCTAATTACGAAATCATTTGGATAGGTAAACGTCCACACTATCGTGGCTTGCCATATCTGATGGGATTTTAGATGTGATTAGTAATTTAATGATATTATTTGAGGGAGATAATATCGGATATTAAATTGATTGTTTGTTTAAATGTGCTTATAGGTTTAGAGAATAGCTATGAACCCACTTTCTGTGATACTCAAGGAGCATAAGCTCACTGGTCCCAATTACATTGATTGGAAGAGAAATTTAGACATTGTCCTAACTTCTGAGGAGTACAAGTATGTACTCCATGAAGTGTGCCCTGCCGAGCCCACGGCTGCCTCAACTGATGAGGAAAAACTGGCATATCGGAAGTGGAAAAAGGCTGATGAAATGTCTAGGTGTTATATTTTGGCTTCCATGTCAAATGTACTCCAAACCCAACATCAGCCGATGGACACTGCCTATGATATGATGTTTAACCTCAAGGAGATGTTTGGGGAGCAAGATCGTGCGGCTAGGCAAGAAGCCATGAGAGTCCTCATGTCGACTACTCAGTCTGAAGGAACGCCCGTTGGGGAGCACGTTCTTAAGATGATGAGTTTGTTGAATGAACTTGAGGTCCTAGGAGCTTCTATTGATGTTGAGACGCAAGTCGACATCATACTCCAGTCTCTGACCCCTAGTTTTGAGCAGTTTCGTATGAGCTATAATATGGGTAAACTATCTTATACTCTTGCGCAACTCCTGACTGAACTAAAGGCGGCAGAGGGGATCTACAAGAAGGGCAAGTCTCAAGCGCTTGTACCTACCAAGTCCAAAGGCTTGAAGCCTGTTGGAGGTAGGGGCAAGAAAAGGAAGCAAGCCTGGAAACCCAGTGGTGCCAAGAGGAGTGGACCACGAGTGGGGGCTGCAAAGCCAAGAGGCAAGTGCTTCCGATGCAATAAGACTGGACACTGGAAGTCTGAATGTCCTCTCAAAGGTACGAATTTTTCTTTAGTCGTAAAAACATAGTCAGCGGTATTATCTACCAGAAATCTGGTGTGTAGATATGGAACCACTGACGGTATGTGCATTTTAAATGCAGGGGTTCCAGAAAACCCGGCGACTTAGAGAAGAAGAATTCGAGTCTACACGGGCGAAAGCTGTAGAGGAGGCAGCTGTTGCAGTGGAAGACATTTATCTGCTTTAGTAGAATAATAAGATTTCATTTCAAGTTTATTGCATTATGTACCCTTTATTTTAGAAAGAACTTTTGTTCTGGATTTCTATTATTTATGAATGGATATTTTATTTCTTTAATCATGGTGATGATTTTGATAAGAAATAATGGGCATTATCTATTCTGGTACATTAGATAGCAATATGTGAATGATGAATCCTTAGTCTACCACGATGCAACAAACCGTTCTATAACTTGTTTTATTATTTAGATATATTTCTTTAAATCATTATACTTGTGAATTCTTGTAGTATTTTATTCAAATGAGATTCAAAAGGTTGAAATTGATTTGATCAATTATAGTTGAAGGAATGGACCTTCCGACCTAAGAATCAAGTTTGGAAGATAATGCAACTAAGCATACTTTGGTAAAAGATAGAATTCGGACAAGTATTAAGAATGATCAATGATATGTGTAAGGTGCGAGTAGTTCTTTTAAGAATACTCGTAGATGGATTAGAATGCTTGATGTGCCATAAAAGCGAAGTGTTTTAGTCACAAAGCAATTATGGGGAACCTTCAAAGTATATCCATTGGAAGCCTGAGACTTAGTCGCGGAGGCTACCACGTAACACAATCAAAGATTGAGATTAAATCTCAAAAGACTACACCATACACTTACGTGTAGAGATGGTGAGTAAGTAAGAAATAGAATTCTAATAGTGGAAGAACAAGTTGTTCGGAACTACCTATGTTCTATGGATATTCCTGGAGACAACGGCATATTCAATATGGTTGTAGGATATCCTAGATGAACAAAGTATTGTGTGTTCTATAGTACTATGAACCAGAAGGACGTGTAACGCCCGGTTCTTAGAGAAAGACTATTAGAAGAACCACAAAGCCCGAACTGACACAGTACCTTGGAATGAGAAAAGGGACAAAGACTAGGAACCAGCCAAACCGAGTAGAGGTACACCACACACTGCACCTACTGTTATTACTGTTATACATCGGGACGCCGTTGCAGTGGGAGGTTGTTGAACAACCAGAGATGTTCATGAGACTAGAAGAGTTTCGGACTCTGGATCTAGTAAAGATGAAATCGATCCCTAGCTCTGCACGAGGGCGGTACTGGATCTAAATGTGCCTGCTTAGAAAACAATAAGGATTATTGTTAAGAGGCAAGATCATTTAGAGTACAAGCTTAGTAAATCCATTTATGGATTGAAACAAATCTATAAATCGTAGAACTTGCGAATTGATGGGATAGTCCATTTGATGGATTCATCAAAAGGCATAGACGATAGGTGTATTGGAGATGTAATAGAAACAAGGTGGTGTTTCTCGGAGATTTTATGTAGATGACAATTTCATCATTGGCAACAATGTAGAAAATGTTGTCAGACATAAGATAATGGTTGTCTAAATGAATCGAGATATAAGATTGAGTAGAAGTTAGAGCATGTTCTTGAGATCTTTCGATCTAAGGAAAAGAACATTGTACTTCTCCTAGATATCTTATACGATTATGGTTTGTTTTAAACATGCATACTTCTGAGAAAGGTTATTGCCTTTCAGAGACAGAATGTACATCTATCTAAAGGGTATGTGTTGGAACACATGAAGGAGATAGATGAGGACAAAGCAGTTTCCTATACTTCAAGTATGGAAAGCTTTACAGATGCAATGTTGTAAAACAAGAACCTGATATCAACTATGCGGTTTGCGTAGTGGGAGGATATCAAAGTAATCTAGACAAGAGATTTTTGGATGCTGTAATAGTACTTGCGAAGTACTGGATAATTAAGCAAGACGAAATCTTCTTTGATTACAAATTCTCAGATCTTAAATCAGAGGAGGACCAGTGTAAGTCGATATCAGGCTATGTGTTCACTTTTAGAAAGAGGTGGAACCATGAAATGAAAGAGTGATAAGCAAGACGCTTCTCAGACTCTCTCATAACCGAATAAGCAGCCTCAGAGGCAGCGGAAGTTTTGGTTAGGTTCCGGGATAACCTCTTGGCTTGGATATGACTCTTAGTTTACCAAAGGCTATTGGATAGCGGTGCACGATAAACTGGAAGAAGTCATAAGTCAAAAGTGATGTTAACACATAGAGCAAGTACCACCTGATACGAGTCATCGTCGAGGGAGACGACGCAGTAGTCACCAAGATAACTTCAGAGCGGCAACCTAGAGTGCTCATTCACACAGTACTTCTTGGAAGTACAACCCTAAGCACGTGATGAGTATGGGAGTCGGGAGTTTGGAGGAAATGACTAGACCTTAGTACAAGTGGGAGATTGTTGGAGTTGTGTACTTAATGTCTAGATTTAAGTAACGGTAAACTCCCGGTCATAGCATTTAATCTATTAAATTAATAAACAATTGTTTGCATTTAATTATTGATAATTAAATGTATGCAAAATATAGTCCTGGATTATATACGTTGTAGTTAGTATGGTGTGCGACGTCACACAGAAGATCATACTATCGGTTACTCGTATTTAATCGAACGGTTGCTCACGACCTAGATGGACACGGACCAATCCATCGGTATAGTCGTTGTGTGAGAGAGAAAATAATTTGTCTTAATTATTTTATCACACTTGTACACTTGGTGTATTGGGCGGATCGCTTGAGATTTATCGATTAGGATTGCCTTGAGATAATCGATTCAAGTCTCAGAGTATTTTATTCTTAATCTCCGATACTATTGCGGGTGTGTATATTTAATATATGTGACTTTGATTTTCCAAAGGAATTAACCGATTTAATTATTGGGTTAATTACCGGTTAAGTTGGGTCACTATATTTTATATATGGCATGCCGTGAATACTTGACGGGAAAGTGTATCCCGGAAGGGTTGATAATATCCCCGAGATGAGTTCATAAGGAATTATTGTGTAAACCTCATGAGTGGATTCGTTCCGCACAATAATTAAGGTTGAATGGTACTAGTCTCGGATTAAAGAGATGAATAAATTAATTAGCAATAAATTAATTTTATTCATGGATATTTAAATCTTAAATACACGGAATAAATAATACTACCGGAGAAATATTATTTGATATAATATGGTTTAATATTGGGAGTGCAATTAATTTATATAGTGGAAAATAAATTAATTAATATTAATGGGAGATTAATAGATTTGGGCTTGGGCTCAATTTAATCATTAATATTGGAAGCCAATATTCCACCTCCTTTAGATCCCCTACGTAGCCTATAAAAGCACTACATGGTCTTCTCTTTTCTACACATAACACAAGATCATAATTCTCCTAGAGAGAGAAAGTAGAGAGAGAGAGAAGAGGATCCATAAGCTTGGAGGATCGTCGCCCACCCGACGTTCAAGCTAGTGCAAGGAATACGTGGGAAGATCGTAAGGTCATCATCTTAAATTCGTTTCTCCGCACAACGAATCGAAAGGTAAAATCATATACTCCCTTCTATGATTTTATGTGAATTGATTGTGATACATACATGAACACACGATCCGGGAAAACGACGATCTTCGGGGACGGGGATTCGAGATCCCCGGCGAAGGATCGAGAGAACCCTCGGCTGGGAGCCGAGGGGTGGCGGTCGAGCCCTAGGGCTTCGACCGCCGGCGCGGATCGAGAGGGAACCGCGGCTGGGGCGATCGAGCCCTAGCTCGATCGCCGGGGGGGACTTCCGCGGGCTGGCGCCGTGGCTGGTGGTGGCCCCCACCTCCGACGATGGCGGTGAGTCGCCGGACTCACCGCCCGGGGCTGCCGGAGCAGCCCAGCGATCGCACGCGCGATCGCGAGCCCCGGCGGGGGCTCGGCTAGGATTTCTAGCCGCGGGTTTTTCCCGCGGCGGTGATTCTCTTGTCGGGCCCGGTTCCGTTAGGTGGTTCGCGTGTTTCCGGCGATGGGATTTCGGTCGGGGTTATCGGTTCCGCAATTTTTGATACCCCGGGATATCGATTTCCAGCAGCCTATAAAAGCACTACATGGTCTTCTCTATTCTCATAAGTTCATAACTTGAAGATCACAATTTAAGAGAGAGAAAGTAGAGAGGGAGATCCGTGGGGTTCGGAAGATCGTCGCCCACCCGACGTTCGAGCTAGTGCAAGGAATACGTGGGAAGATCTCAAGGTCATCAAAAGATCTCGTTTCTCCGTACAACGAGAACAAAGGTAAAATCATGAAAACCCCCTCGATGATTTTATTTAATTATTCGTCGTATACACATGAACCAAGATCCGAGGGACGAACCCGGGGACGGGGATCGACCTCGCGGTGATGATCGAAGATAATCGGACCGCGGGAGGTCGGGAGATCCCCGCCGGGATCGAAAGCAACAAACCCTCGGCTGGACGCCGAGGGTGGCGATCGGCCCTAGGGCGCGATCGCCGTGCGCGAACGGGGAGAACCCCGGCTGGACACCGGGGGTGCGATCGAGCGCGTGCTCGATCGCTGGGGCGCGGGCTGGTGCCGCCCCCGTTCCACCGTGAGCGGCGAGTCGCCGGACTCGCCGCGGGGCTGCCGGAGCAGCCCCATCGATCGCTTTGAGCGATCGCGATCAGCGATCGCGAGCCCCTCGCGGGGGCTCGGCTAGGGCAGCCGCGGATTCATCCCGCGGCGGGTGTTCTTGGCCGGGCTCCGGCTCGTGAGGTGGTTCGTGGTTGTTTTCCGGCGAAAGGTTTTTCGATTGGGTTGTCGGTTCCGCAATTTTGACAATCCGGATATTCGATCTCCAAAGGATTTCGGTCGGAATTAATTAGATAATTAATTTTAATTAATTTATTAATTACGGGATATCGATTTCCAACAATTGGTATCAGAGCGAGGTTCTAGTTCATGTGTATATGCGATAAATTGTTCTACCTTGCAGGGTTTCCGGTTATTATGGCTAGATTTAATTTTTGTTAATTAATGTCCATAATATTGCTCTTGATTAAACTCTCGTTGATGTCGAGATTCGTTTTTGTGTGGTGGATGTTTGTTTTATTTTTCCGGAAATTGTGAGGTCGATTTCATGTAGAGAATTGATGCCAGATAATTGTAAATTAATTTTGTAAAATTATTTACGTTGGATCAATTCCGAAACGACCGCCGGAAAAGTGTGACGGAGGAGACGAAGAGAGGGAGGACTCGACCGGCCATCCCCATGGCCGATCCTTGGAGGGTCGATCGACCACCATGAGGAGTTCGACTCCTCTAGGTGAGGTGGTCGATCATGATGGACATGGGAATCCCCATCCCATGTTCGTCTAGGCCAAGATTCAACTTTCCTAAATTATTCGGTTTTCCTATTTTGAGTATTCCTATTTTTGGGAATTCTCATGGAATAGGAAAAGAATAAATTTAGAATAAATTTATTTTTCCTTATTGATTATTCCTATTCTTGGGAATATTCATGGATTAGGAAAAGAAATAAATTTGGAATTAATTTGGTCTTCCTAATTGATTATTCTTTTTTTGGAATATTCATGGATTAGGAAAAGACTTAATTTGGAATTAATTTATTTTTCTTATTTAATTATTCCTTTATGGAATTTTTAATAGATTAAGAAAATAATTAATTTGGAAAGTTTTGAAAGTCCTTAATTAATTTTTCCTTATTTAATTATTCCTTTATGGAATTTTAAATAGAAAAGGAAAGGAATTAATTGAAAAGGACTAGGAGTCCTAAATTATTTTATTTCCTTATTTCATTATGGAAATCTTCTAGAATATTCTAAGTGGGTCTTGGATAGGATTTTAGAGATTTAATGGAATTAGAAAAGGAAAATAAAAATAATAAAAATATTAATATTATTTAATTTTATTTTTAATTTATTCGATTGACTTAATTTTCGAATTAAGTATCTTTTAGATTTATTAAAAATAAATGAATTTAAATATTGGAATTAATATTCCCGTCACATGGAGCATTCAAGAACGAAGACTAAAGATTAGAAGAAGCATACGGAGATGCGATAAAGCCATAATAGTCGGAAAATAATATTCTAGTATTATTTTGATTATGTGATAATATTCTATGTGCTTTATTTCATGTATGCATGCTTATGTGTATTTAATTATGCATTAGATAGCGTATCCCTTTATTGTAAAAAGCTAAGTGGGAGAGGGATTGGAAACAATGCCATGGTCTCCATTGCTGTTCTCTTGGTGACTTTTATGAATTTCGAAGTTCATATAGATAAGCCATTGGAGGAGAATTTTTGTAATTCCTCTTACGAGAAACATTGATTAAGTTTATCAAACAATGCCTAATTTGTCTTTCCAAAACTGATTTCAAGTCGACTCATTCTCACCCCGGGGAGTGGAATGGAGCCAAAGCCACTTGGTCACGTCGAGGACACAAATTAGAGACCTTCGTACCATCCTTTTGAAGGTGGATCGATATTCTGCTCGGCTACCTCGTTTTATGAGAGATAGGGTTGTTCGCATGGTGAATCACTGGTAAGAAACTTCGAGTTTCACTTATGATTCTCCACGTCTTGATTTACAAGATCGAATGGATCAAGTAATTGGATTTCAATTATATAAATCTTTTGGTATAGTAAACGTCCACACGAACGTGGCTTGCTATACTGAATGGGATTTTGGAATAATTGATGTAGACAGTTATAGGGAATTGTGAAGGATTGCGAGTTATCGTAAACGTCCACACGAACATGGCTTGCGGTGACGTAGCAATTCTGAACGATTCACTTTAGTACTGAGTAAAGGTTTACACTTAGGTACGCTTTATAGTATTCTTCCCAACGAAGTAACGCTATAATGATGTACGACCGAAGCAAATCTAATTGCTAAATCATTTGGGTGGGTAAACGTCCACACGAACATGGCTTGCCTTACCTGATGGGATTTTAGATGTGATTAGTGGTTTAATGATATTATTTGAGGGAGATAATATCGGAGATTAAATCGATTGTTTGTTGTTATATGTGCTCATAGATTAGGAAATGGCTTTGAACCCACTTTATGTGATACATAAGGATTTTAAACTCATTGGTCCCTAAATGTAATGATTGGAATAGAGATCTAGACATTGTCCAGACTGTTGAAGAGTACAAGTTTGTACTCAGTGAGCTTTGTCCTCCCGAGTCTACGAATGTCTTAACTGACGTAGCGGCTAGACAAGAAGCGATGAGGATACTCATAAAGGCCAGTCATTCGAGGAAACGCTTAAACACGTTTTTTGAAATGATGGACCTTTTAGACGAGTTGAGACGGAAATCGCAAGCTCTTGTAGCCAATGCCATTGGTTTCGTACCTAAGGGTAAGATCGGGGGAAAGGAAAAGCAAGCAAAGAAACCCAGTGGTCCTAAGTTACTTGGACCACGAGATGGGACGAGAAAGTGTGTTCTCGATACAAACAGTCTGGGTACTGGAAGTCTGATTATCCTCTCAAAGAAAGTACGAAATTTTCTTTAGTCGTAAAACATAGTCAGTGGTATTATCTACCGGAACCTGGTGTGTAGATATGGAACCACTGACGGTATGTGCATTTTAAATGCAAGGGTTCCAGGAAACCCGACGACTTGGAAAAGAAGAAATCGTAGTTTACATGGGCAATGCTGTGGAGGAGGCAGCTGTTGGAAATCGATATCCCGGAATTAATAAATTTAAATAAATAAATTATCTAATTAATTCCGACCGAAATCCTTTGGAGATCGAATATCCGGATTGTCTAAATTGCGGAACCGACAACCCAATCGAAACCGTTCGCCGGAAATGTTGGAGTTGTGTACTTAATGTCTAGATTTAAGTGACGGAAACTCACGATCCATTGCCACTAATCTATTTAACTAAATAAACAATTATTTGCATTTAATTATTTATAATTAAATATATGCAAATTATAGTCCTGGATTTTATACGTTGTAGTTAGTATGGTGTGTCGGGCCCACACAGAAGATCATACTATCGGTTACTCGTATTTAATCGAACAGTTGCTCACGACCTAGATGGACACGGACCAATCCATCGGTATAGTCGTTGTGTGAGAGAGAAAATAATCTATCTTAATTATTTTATCACACTTGTACACTTGGTGTATTGAGCGGATCGTTGAGATTCATCGATTAGGATTGCCGGCGATAATCGATTCGAGTCTCAGTGTATTTTATTCTTAATCTCCGAAACTATTGCGGGTGTGTATATTCAATATAAGTGACTTTGATTTACCAAAGGAATTAACCGATTTAATTATTGGGTTAATTACCGGTTAAGTTGGGTCACTATATTTTATATATGGCATGCCGTGAATACTTGACGGGAAAGTGTATCCCGTAAGGGTTGATAATATCCCCGAGATGAGTTCATAAGAAATTATTATGTAAACCCTGCAGGTGGATTTATTCCGCATAATAATTAAGGTTGAATGGTACTAGTCTCGGATATAAGAGATGAATAAATTAATTAGCAATAAATTAATTTTATTCATGGATATTTATATCTTAAATACACGGAATAAATAATACTACCGGAGAAATATTATTTGATATAATATGGTTTAATATTGGGAGTGCAATTAATTTTATATAGTGGAAAATAGAATTAATTAATATTGATAAGGATTAATGGACTTGAGCATTGTGCTCAATTTAATCTTCAATATTGGAAGCCCAATATTCCACCTCCTTTAGATCCCCTACGTAGCCTATAAAAGCACTACATGGTCTTCTCTATTCTCATAACTTGAAGATCACAATTCTAGAGAGAGAAAGTAGAGAGGAGGATCCATGGAGTTCGGTAGATCGTCGCCCACACGACGTCCGGGCTAGTGCAAGGAATACGTGGGAAGATCTCAAGGTCATCATAAGATCTCGTTTCTCCGCACAACGAATCGAAAGGTGAATTAAATATTTCCGCTATTTAATTCTTATTGAAATCAATTATCGAAAAACAAGATCCAAGGGTCGAACCCGGAGTAGACGGACGATCGCGTGGTGGTGGCAAAGCCACCGGACCACGCCAATCGCCCGCTAGGGTTTCGGCGGGGGCGAGAGGGTCGAACCCTCGGCTGGAGCCGAGGGGATGCGATCAATCGCTTGGATCGATCGCGGAGGGCGCGGGCTAGTGCCGCCCCTCCCCACCGTGAAGGTGGCTGACCTCCAGGCGGCGGCGAGTCGCCGGACTCGCCGCGGGGGCTGCTGGGCAGCCCCACCCCAACCGATCGACGTGCGATCGGTGATCGCATGGAGCCCCGCTCGCGGGGGCTCGGCTGGGGCAGCGGCGTGCCTTCGGGTGCGTCGTGTCCTCGGTCGTGCTCCGGCGCGTGCGGTGGTGTTCGCGTGATCTTCGGCGAAGGGTGTTCGTTCGGGTTATTGGTTTCCGCAAATTTAAATAACCCGGGATATCGAATTCCAACAATTGGTATCAGAGCGTACGGTTACGTTTTTTCGTTAATTGTTTCGATAATCGATTATCGTTGTTTATAGCCATAGATTAATTTATTTAATTAAATTATTGTGATATATATATTGTTCTACGTCTATGTTTTCTCTCTCGTATGAATCGTGTTTGTCGGAAAAATTAATTATTAAAAATCGAGGGTTTTCGGAATATCGAACCGGACGAGATCGAACGCGCGCTCGGTGCGGGCTGCCGGGGAGGTGGCTGGAAGCACGGGCGTGTGAGCTGCTGGGGCAGCGGCTGGTCGATGGCTGGACGTCGAGGACGTCGTCAGGCCGGGAGTCGGCTGCTCCGGCGATCGATCGATCAACCCGGCTGCTTCGGCGAGGTGGCTGGTCGCACAAGCTGGGATGTTGGCGGTGATCGCTAACAAGCCTCCCATGGCTGGGCACACGGGCTGTGCGAGCTGCTTGTGAAAAACGATCGATTGCGTAGTTGGCCGTGGACTAATTTTGCTTCATGCAAATTGCATGGCTGAATACATGAGCCATTGAATTAATTCTCTTGGAATTAATTAAGAGCACATGCGTGGATTGCATGGTCTCTTAAGGCTTGCATGAGCTTTGATTGATGCATGGCCTAGTGCGCATGTTGATGTGCATGTCCACATGCATGGTGCATGGGTTCGATGGGTTCGATTGGGCACGGACCTAGTTGATTCGAGCGGGTCTCGTTTTTGGGTTCGTCCCGGTAAATCCGATCTTTCCGGAAATAATTTAATCTTTCTAATATTATTTAATTTAATTTTGGATTTAATTCAAATTCTATTTGGATTAGATTTCTTAATTATAGAATTAAATAATGGAATTAGATGGAGAGTTAAATTAGGAAAGAAAATCCTAGTTTCTCTAGATATCCTATACCTACTTGGATTAGAAGTCTTAAGAAGAATCAAAATTCGATTTTGATTAGGATTCTTGAGATCTAATCTAAATAGGATTGAGAAATTATTAAAATATTGATTTTATTTAATTTAAGTATTTTATTTAAAATTATTAGATTAATTCAAAATTTATTTTGGATTGGAAAATCTTGGATTTTATTTAGAATAGAATTAAATATGGAGATCAATGGATTTTAATGGTATTGATTTTATTTAATTTAAGTATTTTATTTAAAATCATTAGATTAATTCAAAATTTATTTTGGATTGGAAAATCTTGGATTTTATTTAGAATAGAATTAAATATGGAAATCAATGGATTTTAATAATATTGATTTTATTTAATTTAAGTATTTTATTTAAAATCATTAGATTAATTCAAAATTTATTTTGAATTGGAAAATCTTGGATTTTATTTAAAATAGAATTGAATATGGAAATCAATGGAATTGATTTTATTTAATTGGAGTATTTTATTTAAAATCATTAGATTGATTCAAATTTTTTTTGAATTGGAATTTTGGATTTTATTTAAAATAAATTAAATATGAGAATCAAAGAATTTTTCCGTCGCTCGGCAAAGTATTCAAGACGTAGAATGAAGACTCAAGATAAGCATGCAGGAATTCATGAAGGTACGAATAGTCAAGAAATAATTTTACTTGAGCAATTATTTGATTATTTGTGTACGTACTTGCATGAATTGTATGTTTGTTATCATGCTTATGTGTATTTAATTATGCATTAGATAGCGTATCCCTTTGTTATAAAAAGCTAAGTGGGAGAGGGAATGGAAACATTGCCATGGTCTCCATTGCTGTTCTCTTGGTGACTTTTATGGACTTTCGAAGTTCGTATAGACAAGTCATTGGAGGAGAATTCTTGTAATTCCTTTTACGAGAAACATTAATTAAATTTATCAAACAATGCCTAATTTGTCTTTCTGAAACTGATTTCAAGTCGACTCATTCTCACCCCGGGGAGTGGAATGGAGCCAAAGCCACTTGGTCATGTGGATGACACAAATTAGAGACTTTCGTGTCATTTGATGACTAGATCGATTGTCTGCTCGGCTCCCTCATTCTATGAGAGATAGGGTCGTTCGCATGGTGAATCACTGGTTAGAAACTTCGAGTTTCACTTATGATTCTCCGCGTCTTGATTTACAAGATTAAATGATTCAAGTAATTGGATGTCAATTATAAAGATCTTTTGGTGTAGTAAACGTCCACACGAACGTGGCTTGCTATGATGAATGGGATCTTGGATTAATTGATGTGGACAGTTATAGAAGGGAGTGAAGGAGCGTATGTTAACGTAAACGTCCACACGAACGTGGCTTGCGGTGAATGTACGTGTCCCAAACAATCTTCTTGGATACTGAGTAATGGTTTACACTTAGGTACGCTTTATAGTATTCTTCCCAACGAAGTAACGCTATAATTGATGTACGACCGAAGCAAATCTAATTGCTAAATCATTTGGATAGGTAAACGTCCACACGAACGTGGCTTGCCATATCTGATGGGATTTTAGAGGTGATTAGTGGTTTAATGATATTATTTAAGGGAGATAATATCGGAGATTAAATCGATTGTTTGTTGTTATATGTGCTCATAGTTTAGGAAATGGCTTTGAACCCACTTTATGTGATACGTAAGGATTTTAAACTCACTGGTCCCTAAATGTAATGATTGGAATAGAGATCTAGACATTACCCAAACTGTTAAAGAGTGCAAGGTTGTACTCAATAAGCTTTGTCCTTCCGAGCCTATTGACATAGGCGGCTAGACAAGAAGCGATGAGGATACTCATAAAGGCCAGTCGCTTCGAGAAAACGCTTAACCACGTTTTTGAGATGATTGACCTTTTAGACGAGTTGAGACGGAAATCGCAAGTTCTTGTAGCCAATGCCAAAGGTTTCGATCCTAGAGGCAAAAATCGGTGGAAAGGAAAAGAAATCAAAGAAACCCAGTGGTCATAAGTTACATGAACCACGAGATGGGACGAGAAAGCCATGAGGCAAGAGTTCTCGATGCAAACAGTCTGGGTACTGGAAGTATGACTATCCTCTCAAAGAAAGTACGAAATCTTCTTTAGTCGTAAAAACATAGTCAGTGGTATTATCTGCCGGAACCTGGTGTGTAGATATTGAACCACTGACGGTATGTGCATTTTAAATGCAAGGGTTCCAGGAAACCCGACGACTTAGAGAAGAAGAAATCGTAGTCTACATGGGCAATGCTGTGGAGGAGGCAGCAGTTGCAGTGGAGGACATTTGATAGGATTTCATTTTGGGTTATTGCTTTTATGTACCTTTCATATTAGAAAGAACTTTGTTCTGGATTTCTAATGAATAGATATTTTATTTCTTTTAATCATTTGATGGTTATAAGAAGAAATAATGATATTATCTATTTTGGTACATTAGCTAGCAATATATAAATGATGAATCCTGAGTCCACCACGATGCAACGAACCGTTATATATAACTCGTTTTACTAATAAGAGATTTCTTTATTTAATCATTTATACTTGTGGATTCTTATGCTAAGTCATATTTATTCAAATGAGAAGTTCAAAGGTCGAAAATTGATTGTAAGATCAATTAAGTTGAAGGAGTGGACCTTCCGACCTAAGAATCTAATTTGGAAGATAATACGACTAAGCAATCCTTTATGGATATAAGATATAAGATCCGGACAAGTATTAGAATTGATTGACTCTGATGTATGATCAGAGCTTGGGATTGAATCCCAAGTGATAACACCATACAGTCCTCTGTAAGATTGGTGTGTCGGAAATAAGAAATGGAACTCTTATAGAAATAGTAAAAGCATGAGTTAAACGGAACTACCTATGTTCTATGGATATGTCTTGGTAACAACGGCACATTCAAATGTGGTTGTAGAATATCCTAGAAGAACAAAAGATGTGTGTTCAATAGTACTATGAACCAGAAGGACGTTATAAGTTCTAACGCCCGGTTCTTAGAGGAAGACTATTAGATGAACCACAAGCCCAAAAATGACGTGATACTTCTGAAAAGAGAGAAAACGATAATGACTGGAAGCCAGCCAAACCGAGTAGCGGTACACCACTAACTGCACCTACTGTTATTACTGTTTATACACCGGAATGCCGTTGTAGTGGGAGGTTGTTTAACAACCGGAGATATTCATGAAACTAGGTGAGTCTTCGGACTCTGGACCTAGTATACGTGAAATCGATCCCTAGATCTACATAGAGGCGGTACTAGATCTAAATGTGCCTTCTTGGAAAGCAATAAGGATTATTGCTAAGATGCAAGATCATTTAGAGTACAAGCTTAGTTAATCCATTGATGGATTGAAACGAAGCTAGAGATCGTGGAACTTGCGAATTGATGAGATAGTCCATTTGATGGATTCATCAAAAGGCATTGACGAATCGTGTGTATGGGAAACGTGATGGAAACAAGGTGGTGTTTCTCGGAGGTTTTATGTAGATAACATTTTATCATTGGTAACAATGTAAAGATGTTGTCAGACATAAAATGATGGTTGTCTAGAAAAATCGATATATGAGATAAAGAAGAAGTTAGAGCATGTTCTTAAGATCTAGGATCTCAAGCAAAGAACATTGTACTTCTCTAGATATCTTGTACGATTATGGTTCGTTTTAACATGCAAGATTCCGAGAAAGGTTCGTTACCTTTCAGAGACGGAATGCATCTATCTAAGGATATGTGTTTCAGAACACAAAAAAGGAGATAGAAGCAATGAAAGCAGATTCCTACACTTTGAGTGTGGAAAGCTTAATAAATGCATTGTTGAAAACGAGAACCTGATATCGGCTATGCGGTTAGCATAGTGGGAGGATATCAAGGTAATCCTGGAAAGGAATATTCGACTGCTGTAAAAGTACTTTCGAAGTACTGTTCTAGACTACGAAGCAGACGAACATTTTCCTTTGGATTACATTCTCTTAGATTTCTAATCGAATGAGGACCGGTGTAAGTCGATATCAGGCTATGTGTTTCACTATTGAAGGAGAAGGAGTTTTAACATGGAAGAGTGATAAGCACGATGCTTTTCGGACTCTGCCATGGGTAACCAAATAGCAGCCTCAGAGGCAGCGGAAGTTTTGGTATAACTCCGGGATAATCTCTGGGACTTAGATGTGATTCTTAATTTGCCAAAGGCTATGTAAATAGCGGTGCAATGGCAAATGGTAAGAAATCACAAGTCCATAAGTGTAAGATAACACATAGTGCAAGTACCACCTGATACGAGTCATCGTCGAGGGAGACGACGCTGTAGTCACCAAGATAACTTCAGAGCGGCAACCTAGAGTGCTCATTCACATAGTACTTCTTGGAAGTACAACTTAAGCACGTGATGAGTATGGGAGTCGGGAGTTTGGAGGAAATGACTAGACCTTAGTACAAGTGGGAGATTGTTGGAGTTGTGTACTTAATGTCTAGATTTAAGTGACGGAAACTCACGATCCATTGCCACTAATCTATTTAACTAAATAAACAATTATTTGCATTTAATTATTTATAATTAAATATATGCAAATTATAGTCCTGGATTTTATACGTTGTAGTTAGTATGGTGTGTCGGGCCCACACAGAAGATCATACTATCGGTTACTCGTATTTAATCGAACAGTTGCTCACGACCTAGATGGACACAGACCAATCCATCGGTATAGTCGTTGTGTGAGAGAGAAAATAATCTATCTTAATTATTTTATCACACTTGTACACTTGGTGTATTGAGCGGATCGTTGAGATTCATCGATTAGGATTGCCGGCGATAATCGATTCGAGTCTCAGTGTATTTTATTCTTAATCCCCGAAACTATTGCGGGTGTGTATATTCAATATAAGTGACTTTGATTTACCAAAGGAATTAACCGATTTAATTATTGGGTTAATTACCGGTTAAGTTGGGTCACTATATTTTATATATGGCATGCCGTGAATACTTGACGGGAAAGTGTATCCCGTAAGGGTTGATAATATCCCCGAGATGAGTTCATAAGGAATTATTATGTAAACCCTGCAGGTGGATTTATTCCGCATAATAATTAAGGTTGAATGGTACTAGTCTCGGATATAAGAGATGAATAAATTAATTAGCAATAAATTAATTTTATTCATGGATATTTATATCTTAAATACACGGAATAAATAATACTACCGGAGAAATATTATTTGATATAATATGGTTTAATATTGGGAGTGCAATTAATTTTATATAGTGGAAAATAGAATTAATTAATATTGATAAGGATTAATGGACTTGAGCATTGTGCTCAATTTAATCTTCAATATTGGAAGCCCAATATTCCACCTCCTTTAGATCCCCTACGTAGCCTATAAAAGCACTACATGGTCTTCTCTATTCTCATAACTTGAAGATCACAATTCTAGAGAGAGAAAGTAGAGAGGAGGATCCATGGAGTTCGGTAGATCGTCGCCTACACGACGTCCGGGCTAGTGCAAGGAATACGTGGGAAGATCTCAAGGTCATCATAAGATCTCGTTTCTCCGCACAACGAATCGAAAGGTGAATTAAATATTTCCGCTATTTAATTCTTATTGAAATCAATTATCGAAAAACAAGATCCAAGGGTCGAACCCGGAGTAGACGGACGATCGCGTGGTGGTGGCAAAGCCACCGGACCACGCCAATCGCCCGCTAGGGTTTCGGCGGGGGCGAGAGGGTCGAACCCTCGGCTGGAGCCGAGGGGATGCGATCGATCGCTTGGATCGATCGCGGAGGGCGCGGGCTGGTGCTGCCCCTCCCCACCGTGAAGGTGGCTGACCTCCAGGCGGCGGCGAGTCGCCGGACTCGCCGCGGGGGCTGCTGGGCAGCCCCACCCCAACCGATCGACGTGCGATCGGTGATCGGATGGAGCCCCGCTCGCGGGGGCTCGGCTGGGGCAGCGGCGTGCCTTCGGGTGCGTCGTGTCCTCGGTCGTGCTCCGGCGCGTGCGGTGGTGTTCGCGTGATCTCCGGCGAAGGGTGTTCGTTCGGGTTATTGGTTTCCGCAAATTTAAATAACCCGGGATATCGAATTCCAACAGGAAACCACCGCGAACCACCACGCAAGCCGGGACTCGACCAAAGTAGCCGCCGTGGGATGAACCCACGGCAAAACCTAGCCGAGCCCCTTGCATGGGGCTCGCGATCGCGGTTGCGCGATCGCCGGGATGCCAAGCATCCCCGGGGCTGCTCCGAGCAGCCCCCCGGCGGTGAGTCCGGCGACTCACCGCCACCGCCGGTCGAGGAGGGCGGTCTGCCCAGCAGACCCGCCGCGGCTCCAGCCGCGGCTGCCCAGCGATCGACCCTACGGGGTTCGATCGCTCGCCCCGGCATCCAGCCGGGGCTCCTCTTCGCACGCGCCGCCAGGAGCGGTGGGGTACCGCCACGGCACCAGCCCGTGGCACCCCGCGGTCTACGTGAAGTCGACCGCATGCCCCGGCGTCCAGCCGGGGCATCTCCTTTCCGGCGGCGATCAAACCCTAGGGTTTCGATCGCCACCCTCGGCCTAGCCGAGGGTCTTGCCGCGTGCATGCGCACGATCCCCACCGTGGGTCCGCCGATCGCGGTGGTCCGGTGGTCAACGACGAACACCACCACGCGTTCGGCCCTCGGTCCGGGGTTCGTTCTCGGATCTTTGGTTCATGATATTTTCACGATAATTAAACGATAAAATCATAAAGAGGGTTTTACGATTTACCTCGTTCTCGTTGTTCGGAAAAACGTAGAACTCAATTTGACGACCTTTGAGATCTTCCGACGTATTCCTTGCACTAGCCCGGACGTCGTGTGGGCGACGATCTACCGAACTCCATGGATCCTCCTCTCTACTTTCTCTCTCTAGAATTGTGATCTTCAAGTTATGAGAATAGAGAAGACCATGTAGTGCTTTTATAGGCTACGTAGGGGATCTTAAGGAGGTGGAATATTGGGCTTCCAATAATAGTGATTAAATTGAGCCCAAGCCCAAATCTATTAATCCTTACTATTATTAATTAATTCTATTTTCCACTATATAAAATTAATTGCACTCCCAATATTAAACCATATTATATCAAATAATATTTCTCCGGTAGTATTATTTATTCCGTGTATTTAAGATATAAATATCCATGAATAAAATTAATTTATTGCTAATTAATTTATTCATCTCTTATATCCGAGACTAGTACCATTCAACCTTAATTATTATGCGGAACAAATCCACCTGCAGGGTTTACATAATAATTCCTTATGAACTCATCTCGGGGATATTATCAACCCTTACGGGATACACTTTCCCGTCAAGTATTCACGGCATGCCATATATAAAATATAGTGACCCAACTTAACCGATAATTAACCCAATAATTAAACCGGTTAATTCCTTTGGTAAATCAAAGTCACTTATATTAAATATACACACCCGCAATAGTATCGGGGATTAAGAATAAAATACTCAGAGATTTAAATCGATTATCGCCGGCAATCCTAATCGATAAATCTCAAACGATCCGCTCAATACACCAAGTGTACAAGTGTGATAAAATAATCAAGATAGATTATTTTCTCTCTCACACAACGACTATACCGATGGATTGGTCCGTGTCCATCTAGGTCGTGAGCAACTGTTCGATTAAATACGAGTAACCGATAGTATGATCTTCTGTGTGTCCATACAACACCATACTAACTACAACGTATAAAATCCAGGACTATGATTTGCATATATTTAATTATAAATAATTAAACGCAAATAATTGTTTATTTAATTAAATAGATTAGTGGCAATGGATCGTGAGTTTCCGTTACTTAAATCTAGACATTAAGTACATTTTGGATTGGAAAATCTTGGATTTTATTTAGAATAAAATTAAATATGGAGATCAATGGATTTTAATAAAATTGATTTTATTTAATTTAAGTATTTTATTTAAAATCATTAGATTAATTCAAAATTTATTTTGGATTGGAAAATCTTGGATTTTATTTAGAATAGAATTAAATATGGAGATCAATGGATTTTAATAAAATTGATTTTATTTAATTTAAGTATTTTATTTAAAATCATTAGATTAATTCAAAATTTATTTTGGATTGGAAAATCTTGGATTTTATTTAAAATAGAATTAAATATGGAAATCAATGGAATTGATTTTATTTAATTGGAGTGAAATTAAATATGAGAATCAAAGAATTTTTCCGTCGCTCGGCAAAGTATTCAAGACGTAGAATGGAGGCTCAAGACAAGCATGCTGGAATTCATCAAGGTACGAATAGTCGAGAAATAATTTTACTTGAGTAATTATTTGATTATTTGTGAACGTACTTGCATGAATTGTATGTTTGTTATTATGCTTATGTGTATTTAATTATGCATTAGATAGCGTATCCCTTTGTTATAAAAAGCTAAGTGGGAGAGGGTATGGAAACATATCCATGGTCTCCATTGCTGTTCTCTTGGTGACTTTTATGGACTTTTGAAGTTCGTATAGATAAGCCATTGGAGGAGAATTCTTGTAATTCCTTTTACAAGATACATTGATTAAGTTTATCAAACAATGCCTAATTTGTCTTTCCAAAACTGATTTCAAGTCGACTCATTCTCACCCCGGGGAATGGAATGGAGCCAAAGCCACTTGGTCATGTCGAGGACACAAATTAGAGACTTTCGTGTCATTTGATGACTAGATCGATTGTCTGCTCAGCTCCCTCATTCTATGAGAGATAGGGTTGTTCGCATGGTGAATCACTGGTTAGAAACTTCGAGTTTCACTTATGATTCTCCGCGTCTTAATTTACAAGATCGAATGGATCAAGTAATTGGATGTCAATTGTAAAAGTCTTTTGGTGTAGTAAACGTCCACACTATCGTGGCTTGCTACATTGAATGGGACTTTGGAACGATTGATGTAGACAGTTATAGAAGGGAGTAAAGGAGCGTATGTTAACGTAAACGTCCACACTATCGTGGCTTGCGGTGAATATGCGTGTCCCAAACAATCTTCTTAGATACTGAGTAATGGTTTACACTTAGGTACGCTTTATAGTATTCTTCCCATCGAAGTAACGCTATAATTGATGTACGACCGAAGAAAATCTAATTACTAAATCATTTGGATAGGTAAACGTCCACACTATCGTGGCTTGCCATATCTGATGGGATTTTAGAGGTGATTAGTGGTTTAATGATATTATTTAAGGGAGATAATATCGGAGATTAAATCGATTGTTTGTTGTTATATGTGCTCATAGATTAGGAAATGGCTTTGAACCCACTTTATATGATACGTAAGGATTATAAACTCACTGGTCCCTAAATGTAATGATTGGAATAGAGATCTAGACATTACCCAAACTGTTAAAGAGTACTAGTTTGTACTCAGTGAGCTTTGTCCTTCCGAGCCTATTGAAATAGGCGGCTAGACAAGAAGCGATGAGGATACTCATAAAGGCCAGTCGCTTCGAGAAAACGCTTAAACACGTTTTTGAGATGATTGACCTTTTAGACGAGTTGAGACGGAAATCGCAAGCTCTTGTAGCCAATGCCAAAGGTTTCGAACCTAAGGGCAAGATCGGGGAGAAGGAAAAGCAAAGAAACCCAGTGGTTCTTTTTGGACCACGAGATGGGACGAGAAAGCCAATAGGCAAGTATTCTCGATGCAAACAGTCTGGGTACTGGAAGTCTGATTATCCTCTCAAAGAAAGTACGAAATTTTCTTTAGTCGTAAAAACATAGTCAGTGGAATTATCTACCGGAACCTGGTGTGTAGATATGGAATCACTGACGGTATGTGCATTTTAAATGCAAGGGTTCCAGGAAACCCGACGACTTAGAAAAGAAAAGATCGTAGTCTACATGGGCAATGCTGTAAGGAGGCAGCTGTTGCAGTGGAGGACATTTTATAGGATTTCATTTTGAGTTATTGCTTTTATGTACCTTTCATATTAGAAAGAACTTTGTTCTGGATTTCTAATAAATGGATATTTTATTTCTTTTAATCATTTGATGGTTATAAGAAGAAATAATGATAGTATCTATTCTGGTACATTAGCTAGCAATATATAAATGATGAATCCTGAGTCCACCACGATGCAACGAACCGTAGTATAAAACTCGTCTTACTAATAAGAGATTTCTTTAATCATTTATACTTGTGAATTCTTATGCTAAGTCATATTTATTCAAATGAGAAGTTCAAAGGTCGAAAATTGATTGTAAGATCAATTAAGTTGAAGGAGTGGACCTTCCGACCTAAGAATCTTATTTGGAAGATAACATGACTAAGCAATCCTTTATGGATATAAGATATAAGATCCGGACAAGTATTAGAATTGATTGACTCTGATGTATGCAGACCTATGTCTACTCAGACAATAAGGTACGAGTACTTCATTTGATGATTACTCGAGAAATGGATTAGAATACCTGATGTGCCACAAAAGCAAGTGTTTTGACAAGTCAATGGACACTAAGCAATTGTGGAGAACCATCAAGGTATATCCATTTGTAGACTGCGATTTGATCGCGGAGGCAAGTACCTGTCTGAGGAATGCATGACATACTAATCAGAGATTGGGATTGGATCCCAAGAGACTACACCATACACTCTTGTGTAGAAATGGTGTGTCGTAAACAAGAAATGGGACTCTTATAGAGATAGTAAAAGATGAGTTATACGGAACTACCTATGTTCTATGGATATGTCTGGAAACAACGACGCATTCAAATGCGGTTGTAGAATATCCTAGAAGAACAAAAGATGTGTGTTCAATAGTACTATGAACCAGAAGGACGTTATAAGTTCTAACGCCCGGTTCTTAGAGGAAGACTATTAGATGAACCACAAGCCCAAAATGACATGATACTTCTGAAAAGAGAGAAAACGATTAAGACTTAGAACCAGCCGAACCGAGTAGCGGTACACCACTAACTGCACCTACTGTTATTACTGTTTATACACCGGAACGCCGTTATAGTGGGAGGTTGTTTAACAACCGGAGATATTCATGAAACTAGGTGAGTCTTCGGACTCTGGACCTAGTATACGTGAAATTGATCCCTAGATCTACACAGAGGCGGTACTAGATCTAAATGTGCCTTCTTCGAAAGCAATAAGGATTATTGTTGAGAGGCGAGATCATTTAGAGTACAAGCTTAGTTGATCCATTTATGGATTGTAACAAAGCTAGAATTCGTGGAACTTGCGCATTGATGAGATAGTCCATTTGATGGATTCATCAAAAGGCATTGACGAATCGTGTGTATGGGAAACGTGATGGAAACAAGGTGGTGTTTCTCGGAGGTTTTATGTAGATAACATTTTATCATTGGCAACAATGTAAAGATGTTGTCAGACATAAAATGATGGTTGTCTAGAAAAATCGATATATAAGATAAAGAAGAAGTTAGAGCATGTTCTTAAAATCTAGGATCTCAAGGAAAGAACATTGTACTTCTCTAGATATCTTGTACGATTATGGTTCGTTTTAACATGCAAAATTCCGAGAAAGGTTCGTTACCTTTCAGAGACGGAATGCATCTATCTAAGGATATGTGTTTTAGAACACAAAAGGAGATAGAAGCACTGAAAGCAGATTCCTACACTTTGAGTGTGGAAAGCTTAATAAATGCAATGTTGAAAAACGAGAACCTGATATCGGCTATGCGGTGAGCATAGTGGGAGGATATCAAGGTAATCCTGGAAAGGAATATTCGACTGCTGTAAAAGTACTTTCGAAGTACTGTTCTAGACTACGAAGCAGACGAGCATTTCCTTTGGATTACATTCTCTTAGATTTCTAATCAAATGAGGACCGGTGTAAGTCGATCAGGCTATGTGTTTCACTATTAAAGGAGAAGGAGTTTTAACATGGAAGAGTGATAAGCACGATGCTTTTCGGACTCTGCCATGGGTAACCAAATAGCGGCCTCAGAGGCAGCGGAAGTTTTGGTATAACTCCGGGATAATCTCTGGGACTTAGATGTGATTCTTAATTTGCCAAAGGCTATGTAAATAGCGGTGCGATGGCAAATGGTAAGAAATCACAAGTCCATAAGTGTAAGATAACACATAGTGCAAGTACCACCTGATACGAGTCATCGTCGAGGGAGACGACGCTGTAGTCACCAAGATAACTTCAGAGCGGCAACCTAGAGTGCTCATTCACATAGTACTTTTTGGAAGTACAACTTAAGCACGTGATGAGTATGGGAGTCGGGAGTTTGGAGGAAATGACTAGACCTTAGTACAAGTGGGAGATTGTTGGAGTTGTGTACTTAATGTCTAGATTTAAGTGACGGAAACTCACGATCCATTGCCACTAATCTATTTAACTAAATAAACAATTATTTGCGTTTAATTATTTATAATTAAATATATGCAAATTATAGTCCTGGATTCTATACGTTGTAGTTAGTATGGTGTGTCGGGCCCACACAGAAGATCATACTATCGGTTACTCGTATTTAATCGAACAGTTGCTCACGACCTAGATGGACACGGACCAATCCATCGGTATAGTCGTTGTATGAGGGAGAAAATAATCTGTCTTGATTATTTTATCATACTTGTACACTTGGTGTATTGAGCGGATCGTTGAGATTCATCGATTAGGATTGCCGGCGATAATCGATTCGAGTCTCAGTGTATTTTATTCTTAATCCCCGATATTATTGCGGGTGTGTATATTTAATATAAGTGACTTTGATTTACCAAAGGAATTAACCGATTTAATTATTGGGTTAATTACCGGTTAAGTTGGGTCACTATATTTCATATATGGCATGCCGTGAATGATTGACCGGACAGTGTATCCCGGAAGGGTTGATAATATCCCCGAGATGAGTTCATAAGGAATTATTATGTAAACCCTGCAGGTGGATTCGTTCCGCATAATAATTAAGGTTGAATGGTACTAGTCTCGGATATAAGAGATGAATAAATTAATTAGCAATAAATTAATTTTATTCATGGATATTTATATCTTAAATACACGGAATAAATAATACTACCGGAGAAATATTATTTGATATAATATGGTTTAATATTGGGAGTGCAATTAATTTTATATAGTGGAAAATAGAATTAATTAATATTAATGGATTAATAGATTTGGGCTTGGGCTCAATTTAATCATTAATATTGGAAGCCCAATATTCCACCTCCTTAAGATCCCCTACGTAGCCTATAAAAGCACTACATGGTCTTCTCTATTCTCATAAGTTCATAACTTGAAGATCACAATTCTAGAGAGAGAAAGTAGAGAGGAGGATCCATGGAGTTCGGTAGATCGTCGCCCACACGACGTCCGGGCTAGTGCAAGGAATACGTGGGAAGATCTCAAGGTCATCATAAGATCTCGTTTCTCCGCACAACGAATCGAAAGGTGAATTAAATTTTCGCAATTTAATTCTAGTTTTATTGAATCAATTATCGAAGAACAAGATCCGAAGATCGAACCCGGACTAGAGGACGATCGCGTGGTGGTGGCGAAACCACCGGACCACGGGCGATCGCCCCTAGGGTTCGACGGGGCAAGGGAGGCCGAACCCTCGGTTCGACCGAGGGTGTGCGATCGACCACGTAGGGTCGATCGCTGGGCACGGGCTGGTGCCGTGCCCAACCCCGCCGTGAAGGCGGGGGCCTCCAAGGCAGCGGCGAGTCGCCGGACTCGCCGCGGGGGCTGCTGGGAGCAGCCCCACCCCAACCGATCGCCGGCGTGCGATCGGCGATCGCGTGAACACCCCGGCTCGCGGGGGTTCGGCCGGGGGCGGGCTGTGCGTCTTCGGGCGCATGGTCTCCGATGGTCGGACTCCGGCGGATGAGTCGGTGTTCGCGTGATCTCCGGCGAAGGGTTCGTTCGGGTTATTGGTTTCCGCAAATTTAAATAACCCGGGATATCGAATTCCAACAGTACACAACTCCAACAATCTCCCACTTGTACTAAGGTCTAGTCATTTCCTCCAAACTCCCGACTCCCATACTCATCACGTGCTTAAGTTGTACTTCCAAGAAGTACTATGTGAATGAGCACTCTAGGTTGCCGCTCTGAAGTTATCTTGGTGACTACAGCGTCGTCTCCCTCGACGATGACTCGTATCAGGTGGTACTTGCACTATGTGTTATCTTACACTTATGGACTCGTGATTTCTTACCATTTGCCATCGCACCGCTATTTACATAGCCTTTGGCAAATTAAGAATCACATCTAAGTCCAAGAGATTATCCCGGAGTTACACCAAAACTTCCGCTGCCTCTGAGGCTGCTATTTGGTTACCCATGGCAGAGTCCGAAAAGCATCGTGCTTATCACTCTTCCATGTTAAAACTCCTTCTCCTTCAATAGTGAAACACATAGCCTGATATCGACTTACACCGGTCCTCATTTGATTAGAAATCTAAGAGAATGTAATCCAAAGGAAATGCTCGTCTGTTCCGTAATCCAGAACATAGTTTCTAGTACTTCGAAAGTACTTAAAATGTTCATTACAATAGTCGAGTATTCCTTTCCAGGATTACCTTGACATCCTCCCACTATGCTAACCGCATAGCCGATATCAGGTTTTCGTTTTCAACATTGCATTTATTAAGCTTTCCACACTCAAAGTGTAGGAAACTACTTTCATTGCTTCTATCTCCTTTTGTGTTCCAAAACACATATCTTTAGATAGATGCATTCCGTCTCTGAAAGGTAACGAACCTTTCTCGGAATCTTGCATGTTTAAAACGAACCATAATCATTTATGTAAGATGTCCAGGAGAAGTACAATGTTCTTTCTAGAGATCCAAGATATCAAGAACATGTCCAACTTCTTCCTTTATGTTTCATAATGATTCATCTAGACAACCATCATTTTATGTCTGATAACATCTTTACATTGTTGCCAATGATAAGAGTGTCATCTACATAAAACCTCCGAGAAACACCACCTTGTTTTCCATCACGTTTCCAATACACACAATTCGTCTATGCTTTTGATGAATCCATAAAATGGACTATCTCATCAATTTGCAAGTACCACGAACTCAATGCTTTGTTTCAATCCATAAATGGATCAACTAAGCTTGTACTCTAAATGATCTCGCCTCTTAGCAATAATCCTTATTGCTCTCCAAGAAGGCACATTTTGATCTAGTACGGCCTTCATGTAGATCTAGGGATCGATTTCATGTATACTAGGTCCAGAGTCCGAAGACTCTCCTAGTCTTATGAATATCTCCGGTTGTTCCACAACCTCCCACTACAATGGCATTCCAGTGTATAAGCAGTGATAACAGTAGGTGCAGTTAGTGGTGTACCGCTACTCGGTTCGGCTGGTTCTAATTCTTAATCTTTCTCTCTCATTTCAAAGTATTACGTCACCTTGGGCTTGTGGTTCATTATATAGTCTTTCTCTAAGAACCGGGCGTTAGAACTTATAACGTCCTTCTGGTTCATAGTACTATTGAACACACATCTTTTGTTCTTCTAGGATATTCTACAACCGCATTTGAATGCGCCGTTGTTTTCCAGACATATCCATAGAACATAGGTAGTTCCGTATAACTCATGTTTTTACTATTTCTATAAGAGTTCCATTTCTTGTTTACGACACACAATTTCTACACTAAAAGTGTATGGTGTAGTCATTTGGGATCATCCCAACCTCTGATCAGTATGCCATGCATTCCTAAGACAGGTACTTGCCTCCGCGATCAAATCGCAGGCTACAAATTGATATACCTCGATGGTTCTCCACAATTGCTTAGTGTCCATTGACTTGTCAAAACACTTGCTTTTGTGGCACATCAGGTATTCTAATCCATTTCTCGAGTAATCATCAAATGAAGTACTCGTACCTTATTGTCTGAGTAGACATAGGTCTGCATACATCAGAGTCAATCAATTCTAATACTTGTCCGGATCTTATATCTTATATCCATAAAGGATTGCTTAGTCATGTTATCTTCCAAATAAGATTCTTAGGTCGGAAGGTCCACTCCTTCAACTTAATTGATCAAATATCAATTTTCGACCTTTGAACTTCTTATTTGAATAAACATGATTCAGCATAAGAATCCACAAGTATAATTGATAAAGAAATCTCTTATTAGTAAAACGAGTTTTACTACGGTTCGTTGCATTGTGGTGGACTCAAGATCCATCATTTATATATTGCTAGCCAATGTACCAGAATAGATAATATCATTATTTCTTCTTATAACCATCAAATGATTAAAAGAAATAAAATATCCATTTATTAGAAATCCAGAACAAAGTTCTTTCTAATATGAAAGGTACATAAAAGCAATAACCCAAAATGAAATCCTATAAAATGTCCTCCACTGCAACTGCTGCCTCCTCTACAGCATTGCCCATGTAGACTACGATTTCTTCTTTTCCAAGTTGTCGGGTTTCCTGGAACCCTTGCATTTAAAATGCACATACCGTCAGTGGTTCCATATCTACACACCAGGTTACGGTAGATAATACCACTGACTATGTTTTACGACTAAAGAAAATTTCGTACTTTCTTTGAGAGGATAATCAGACTTCCAGTACCCAGACTGTTTGTATCGAGAATACTTGCCTATTGGCTTTCTCGTCCCATCTCGTGGTTCATGTAACTTAGAACCACTGGGTTTCTTTGCTTTCTTTTCCTTTCCCCCGATTCATGCCTTCAGGTTTGAAACCTTTGGCATTGGCTACAAGAGCTTGCGATTTCCGTTTCAACTCGTCTAAAAGGTCAATCATCTCAAAAACGTGTTTAAGCGTTTCCTCGAAGCGACTGGCCTTTATGAGTATCCTCATCGCTTCTTGTCTAGCCGCCTATGTCAATAGGCTCGGAAGGACAAAGCTCATTGAGTACAACCTTGTACTCTTTAACAGTCCGGGCAATGTCTAGATCTCTATTCCAATCAGTACATTTAGGGACCAATGAGTTTAAATCCTTACGTATCACAGAAAGTGGGTTCAAAGCCATATCCTAATCTATGAGCACATATAACAACAAACAATCGATTTAATCTCCGATATTATCTCCCTCAAATAATATCATTAAACCACTAATCACCTCTAAAATCCCATCAGATAAGGCAAGCCACGTTCGTGTGGACGTTTACCTATCCAAATGATTTAGCAATTAGATTTGCTTCGGTCGTACATCAATTATAGCGTTACTTCGTTGGGAAGAATACTATAAAGCGTACCTAAGTGTAAACCATTACTCAGTATCTAAGAAGATTGTTTGGGACACGTATATTCACCGCAAGCCACGTTCGTGTGGACGTTTACGTTAACATACGCTCTTTTACTCCCTTCTATAACTGTCTACATCAATCGTTCCAAAATCCCATTCAATGTAGCAAGCCACGTTCGTGTGGACGTTTACTACACCAAAAGACTTTTACAATTGACTCCCAATTACTTGAATCATTTAATCTTGTAAATCAAGACGCGGAGAATCATAAGTGAAACTCGAAGTTTCTAACCAGTGATTCACCATGCGAACGACCCTATCTCTCATAAATGAGGGAGCCGAGCAGACAATCGATCCATTTCAAGAAATGGTACGAAGGTCTCTAAATTGTGTCATCCACATGACCAAGTGGCTTTGGCTCCATTCCACTCCCCGGGGTGAGAATGAGTCGACTTGAAATCAGTTTCAGAAAGACAAATTAGGCATTGTTTGATAAACTCAATAAATGTTTCTCGTAAGAGGAATTACAAGAATTCTCCTCCAATGACTTGTCTATACGAACTTCGAAAGTCCATAAAAGTCACCAAGAGAACAGCAATGGAGACCATGGCATTGTTTCCAATCCCTCTCCCACTTAGCTTTTTATAACAAAGGGATACGCTATCTAATGCATAATTAAATACACATAAGCATGCATACATGAAATAAAGCACATAGAATATTATCACATAATCAAAATAATACTAGAATATTATTTTCCGACTATTATGGCTTTATCGCATCTCCGTACGCATCTTCTAGTCTTTAGTCTTCGTTCTTGAATGCTCCATGTGAAGGGAATATTAATTCCAATATTTAAATCTATTTATTTTTAATAAATCCAAAAGTTACTTAATTCGAAAATTAAGTCAATCGAATAAATCAAAAATAAAATTAAATATTATTAATATTTTTTATTTATTTATTTTCCTATCTAATTCTATTAAATCTCTAGAATAATCTATCCAAGACCCACTTGGAATATTCTAGAAGACTTCTATAATAGAATAAGGAAATAAAATAAATTAGGACTCTTCTACTTTCCAAAATTAATTAATTTCTATGTCCATGAAAATTCCCATAAAATAGGAATAATCAAATAGGAAATAAATTAATTTAATAATTAATTATTTTCCTTTCTAATTCCATTAAATCTCTAGAATCCTATTCCAAGTAGAACTTAGAATATTCTAGAAGACTTCCATAATAGAATAAGGAAATAAATTAATTCCAATTAATTCTTTTCCTATTTCCATGAGAATTCCCAAAAAATAGGAATACTCAAAATAGGAAAACCGAATCAATTAGGAAAGTGAATCTAGGTAGGAGAACACGAGATCACGAGGACCCCGCGTCCCCCACCATCGATCGCCGGCCGGGGAGGAGCGCCGCCGCCACCTCAGCCCACGCGCCACCACCACCGGTGGCCGGCGTGGCCGAGGGTTCCCGCGGGCAGCCCCCACGCCCCCCCTTCGATCGATCCTCATGGGATCGATCATCATGATCGATCCCCGGTCCTCCCTCTCTTCGTCTCCTCCATCACACTTTTCCGATCGTCGTTTCGTCATCGATCCAACGTAAATAAATTACAAATTTATTACTACGCTCTCCGGTATCGATTCTCTACATGAAATCGACCTCATACAATTTCCGGAAAAATAAGAACAAGCATTCACCACACAAGAACAAATATTGACATCACCGAGAGTTTAATAATCAAGAACATTATTATGACATTAATTAATAAAATTAAATCTAGCCATAATAATCGGAAACCCTGCAAGGTAGAACAATTTATCGAGAAATACCATGAACTAAAACCAACGCTCTGATACCAATTGTTGGAAATCGATATCCCAGAATTAATAAATTTAAATAAATAAATTATCTAATTAATTGCGACCGAAATCCTTTGGAGATCGAATATCCGGATTGTCTAAATTGCGGAACCGACAACCCAATCGAAACCGTTCGCCGGAAACCACCGCGAACCACCACGCAAGCCGGGACTCGACCAAAGTAGCCGCCGTGGGGCTCGCGATCGCGGTTGCGCGATCGCCGGGATGCCAAGCATCCCCGGGGCTGCTCCGAGCAGCCCCCCGGCGGTGAGTCCGGCGACTCACCGCCACCGCCGGTCGAGGAGGGCGGTCTGCCCAGCAGACCCGCCGCGGCTCCAGCCGCGGCTGCCCAGCGATCGACCCTACGGGGTTCGATCGCTCGCCCCGGCGTCCAGCCGGGGCTCCTCTTCGCACGCGCCGCCAGGAGCGGTGGGGTACCGCCACGGCACCAGCCCGTGGCACCCCGCGGTCGACGTGAAGTCGACCGCATGCCCCGGCGTCCAGCCGGGGCTTCTCCTTTCCGGCGGCGATCAAACCCTAGGGTTTCGATCGCCACCCTCGGCCTAGCCGAGGGTCTTGCCGCGTGCATGCGCACGATCCCCACCGTGGGTCCGCCGATCGCGGTGGTCCGGTGGTCAATGACGACCACCACCACGCGTTCGGCCCTCGGTCCGGGGTTCGTTCTCGGATCTTTGGTTCATGATATTTTCACGATAATTAAACGATAAAATCATAAAGAGGGTTTTACGATTTACCTCGTTCTCGTTGTTCGGAAAAACGTAGAACTCAATTTGAAGACCTTTGAGATCTTCCGACGTATTCCTTGCACTAGCTCGGACGTCGTGTGGGCGACGATCTACCGAACTCCATGGATCCTCCTCTCTACTTTCTCTCTCTAGAATTGTGATCTTCAAGTTATGAGAATAGAGAAGACCATGTAGTGCTTTTATAGGCTACGTAGGGGATCTTAAGGAGGTGGAATATTGGGCTTCCAATAATAGTGATTAAATTGAGCCCAAGCCCAAATCTATTAATCCTTACTATTATTAATTAATTCTATTTTCCACTATATAAAATTAATTGCACTCCCAATATTAAACCATATTATATCAAATAATATTTCTCCGGTAGTATTATTTATTCCGTGTATTTAAGATATAAATATCCATGAATAAAATTAATTTATTGCTAATTAATTTATTCATCTCTTATATCCGAGACTAGTACCATTCAACCTTAATTATTATGCGGAACAAATCCACCTGCAGGGTTTACATAATAATTCCTTATGAACTCATCTCGGGGATATTATCAACCCTTACGGGATACACTTTCCCGTCAAGTATTCACGGCATGCCATATATAAAATATAGTGACCCAACTTAACCGGTAATTAACCCAATAATTAAATCGGTTAATTCCTTTGGTAAATCAAAGTCACTTATATTAAATATACACACCCGCAATAGTATCGGGGATTAAGAATAAAATACTCAGAGATTTAAATCGATTATCGCCGGCAATCCTAATCGATAAATCTCAAACGATCCGCTCAATACACCAAGTGTACAAGTGTGATAAAATAATCAAGATAGATTATTTTCTCTCTCACACAACGACTATACCGATGGATTGGTCCGTGTCCATCTAGGTCGTGAGCAACTGTTCGATTAAATACGAGTAACCGATAGTATGATCTTCTGTGTGTCCATACAACACCATACTAACTACAACGTATAAAATCCAGGACTATGATTTGCATATTGTTATACCCAAGAAAACAGTCACCGACACGTGTCACGAATCAAAGGGCCACGTCATCAAGAGAGAAATTCAACCAAATCAATCATAAAAGACCTTCAAAGGCATATCTCAGAAGAAGATAAGGAGCTTGGACAGTAGAGAGCGCACGGTAGAATCAGACTCCTTTCACAGGGGAATCGCCTGGGGAGACTCTTGGGGCGCCAGTCAACGAACTGGGACTTCACGGGGAAAGAGGCAGATTAAGCACTAAGGGAAATTAGTGGGTATTTAATGCATCATATTAGTGGACTAGAGGTCCAATAAGAAGCCGATATGTGGGCATTAGGTGGCATAATTAAGCCATGCATGGAGTATTATAAATAGAGGGTAAGAGAGAGGAAAATGGACATGCAAAAACCTTGTATTTTAATATGATTTCTAAGTATGAATATATGAATAAAGAGGTGCCTTGAGCATCCATGTTCTACTTATGATTTCTGCTATAACTTAATCCTTTTGCTAGCTTACTTATAACAAATTTACCATTTTGTGTTGTTTATCAAAACCCTCAATTACCAGCAAATACTACCGACAAGTACAAAAACAACCAAAACAGTTGGCGCTAGAAGGATCGAGCATCAGGTATTTAAGTTGCAGAAAAGCTCGATTAAAATCAAAGATGGTGAACGAAGACGAAGGTACTACGGTATCAGGTGCATCCGGCACAAGCGGCAGGTGGCGAGCTGTGATGGGTAAGGCCGTGATGGTGGAACCCGAGGTTCCATCTCCGCCTAAAAACCCAGAACCTGAAAATAAGGAACAGCCGCCGCCTACCCAAATCAGCTCCGATGAGCACGATAGCAAACATGCAGAGGCCGATGAGCCCACTGACAGTCAGGCAGATCAACGACAACGTCGACTTCGGTCACGACGTCGGAATCGCCGTCTTCATCCTTACGAGATCGGAGGGCCGTCGACGCCCATGGCTCCACCTCCGATTAGATTCGCGAGTCTTGATACTCCACAGAAAATTGATGAAGCAGTGGCTGAGTTGATGTCTTTAAAATATGTGATGACAACCCCTGTGATCCCGGTGAGGGGCATGCATGCACCCGCCGGGGAAAATCCAGGTAAGGGCCCTGAGCGAACTGGTCGAGCTCCCCGGGGGAATCGCAGAACACGCCGGGCTTTAGATCTAAATAAAAGAGCCGAATCAGTAGCTACTTCTACGGACCCTCATCGACAGGCAAGTAGAAGTGACATGCACGGGCAACGTGTGAACTTCTCACCGACGAGGGCCCACAGAGCCCCCGGTGCTGATCTTGAACTGGCCGATTTAAGGCAGAAGTACTCTGAACTGGAAAGGCGATTGAACGAAAATCAAATTCTCGCCGCCCCGACAGGTCGTCATAATGATCCCTTGGCTCCCGAGGTTGAACAAGCTCCAATGCAACTGGAAGTTCAGCCCATGCAAACTACTTTGTACAGCGGCAAGACTGATCCAGAAGTACACTTGAGCAGATTCAGGACGTACATGTCCGGCCGAGGAGCCACTGATGCTACTCGGTGCAAATTATTCCCACTCACCCTGGGCGATATTCCTCACCAATGGTACGTCAGCTTACCTACACATTCTATTAAGTGTTTTGACGACTTGGTGCATAGGTTTGTGTCGTATTTTGCATCCAAAGCTTCCTATATGGAGTATAGTCAGAAGCTGCTTGGGGTCAAACAGGGTGAGAACGAAACAGACGAGTCTTATGTGGATCGCGTGGAGGAACTACTGATGGCGGGCGGAGAAGAGATTGGCGATAACCTCAAACTTCACACAGTGTTGGCAGGTTTGAGAAGAAATTCTAAGTTGTTTAAATCTGCAATGTTAAACTATCCCCGATCGTATGAGGATTTTAGGAGGAAAGCTGGGGCCCAAGTGGCCTACCAGCGTCTTGTTGCTGGCGGGGGACACTCCCCCGAGCAAAAGAAAAAACCTCCTTTTTCCTCCGATCGAAGGCCAAATTATATTGGCAAAAAACCAGGCCCTAGGCCAAATGACCTACGAGTGGATGAGATCCGTGAGTGGGAAGGAAAAATCACTGCTCAGACTGGTCATACACCAGCAGATATTCTGAATATCATGGTGGTACAAAAATCTGATCTGTTGGAAAAACCACCACCAATTCTAACTTCCCCGGACAAGTTGGATCCCAACAAATGGTGTGCCTTTCATGAAAAGATTGGTCACAACACCAGCCAGTGCAGACAACTGGTAAAACTGTTGTGGAAACTTTTTCAGGATGGGAAACTATGGCAATTCTTGCCCAGGACAGGTGCTGGGGGAAATCCGCAGGGACCACCTCCCCGGGAAGTACCCGCACCAGCTCCACCACCGCATCCTCTGGCTCAGGATCCCCCAAGAGTGGGTCAGATCATGATGATCGGCGGTTTAAATCCGGTGAACGAGGAAAGCCACCGCAAGAGAAAGAGAGACTTTCAGATGTGGGAAGTTTGGTATGAAACTGCCCCATCAAAGGAAGCAGCAATTAATGAAACGGCGGTGATAACTTTCACCCCGGAAGATCGAGCCGAGACAAAGTTCCCGAAGGATGTGCCTTTAGTGATAAAGGCAAGAATCCTCGGTCTGGACGTGTCTCGCACGCTGGTAGACAATGGCGCGCATCTTAATGTTCTTTACAAAAAGACCCTGGATCTGATGGGGAAGCTGGCGCGCTATGTCAACCCGTGCGATATGGTGTTGAAAGGTTTTGGTGACGACGTAGTCATCCCCTACGGAGAAATAATCCTCCCGGTGGAAATGATGGACACGAAGAATCCCGAAGTCGTGATGGTTAGGAATCTTAAGTTTGTAATAGTTGATAAGGTTAGTGGCTATAATGCTTTGTTAGGCAGGCCCTTTCTGGACGCTTTTGAAGCAGTCGCCTCGTCCTATTACTACTGTATCAAGTTTCCAACACCCTCCGGTGCAGTTGGCACCGTCAGAGGGGACCTAGTAATGGCTAAGAAGACTTTGATGTATTTTCGCGATCTTGATAAAACTAAAAACAAAGAAAAAGCTAACATTCCCCAAATCAATTTGGAGGAAAGCAACATAAAACAAATTGATCACATCAAAGATATCATTAAAATACCCGAGGAAGGAATGAGCTCTCCCAGGAAAAACCCGCGCGGAGAAGTTCTTCAGATCCCTTCGGATGACATGAATAATCCCCCCGAAAAAGAACCCAGCGAAGACTTAGCATCTCCTGGGGAAAAACAGCCTAAACCCAAAACAAACTTAGAGGATTGGGGCTCGCGGGGAGGATATCAATGCAAAAAAGCACCCGGTGTAGAGATGGTTGAAACTCTGGACTCTATAATTGTAGATCCAGAGCAAACCGAAAAACAAATACTTGTGGGGTCTCATATGGAATCCACTGTCAGAAGCGATTTGATAAAATTCCTAAAGGAGAACATCTCCACTTTCTCATGGTCCAGTGCGGATTTAGGAAAGATAGATCCTAAACATGCCTGCCATCGATTGAAAATTGATCCCTGCAAAAGGCCAATTGCGCAGAAGCGCAGGAAAATGGGCCCCGAGAAGTGCCATGCACTCGCCGGGGAAGTAGATAAACTAATTGAAAGTAAACTGGTCAGGAAAGCTTCGAGTGATGTCACTTGGCTTTCCAATGCGGTAATGGGGACAAAAACGGCCGGAGCATGGCGTTTGTGTATAGATTTTACAGATCTAAACAATGCTTGCCCGAAAGACCTTTTTGCCATGCCACACATCGACCATGTGGTTGATAATTTGACAGGTCACGCAATATTCTCGACATTGGACGCTAAGGCCGGATACCATCAAATTCCCATGCATCCAGATGACGTTGAACACACGGCTTTCTACTCAGAGAAAGGGATCTATTGCTGGGAAAGAATGCCCTTTGGCCTAAAGAATGCTGGGGCCACTTATCAAAGGTTGGTAAATCTAATGTTTTATGAATTAATTGGTAGAACCATGGAAGTATACATTGATGATATTATTGTAAAAAGTAAAAACGAATCAGATCATATCAAAGACCTCGAAGAAGTTTTCAAAATTCTGGGGCATTATAATATGAAATTGAACCCCAAGAAATGTAATTTCGGAATCAAAAAAGGGATGATCCTGGGGCATGTGGTTAGCGAGAAAGGCATTGAGCCCAACCCTACCAAAGTCCAAGCTATCTTGGACATGCAAGAGCCCCGGGACGTAAAAGGCGTACAACGACTCACGGGTCGTCTAGCCGCCCTGAATAGATACATTTCTTGCCTGGGAGATAAAACTCGACCGTTCTTTGCCTCCATCAAAGGACAGGAATTTCACTGGAAGAAGGAGGCCCAACAAGCTTTTGTACGGATAAAGGAATATTTATCCCATCCAAAAGTAGTTGTGGCACCTATACCAGGAGAAAAGTTGTATTTATACCTGGCCGCCTCAGAGCATGCCATCAGTGCAGTCTTGACGAGAGCGGAAGGAATACAACACTTCCCGATTTATTTTGTGAGCCAAGTACTACATGAGGCCGAAATTAAATACACTCCACTGGAAAAATTAACATATGCTTTAATAGTGTCAATTAGAAAACTCCGGGCGTACTTATTTGAGCACCCCGTCGAAGTTTTGACCACTATGCCTTTAAGGCAAGTATTGCACCGGTCAGATATCTCCGGGAGACTCCTGCGCTGGGCGTTATAAATTAGTCAGTATGACATAACTTTCGCCCCGAGGACAGCAATCAAAGCACAAGCCCTGGCCGATTTCATTGTGGAATTAACTTTCCCTGAGAAATCCCAGAATCAACCACGCGCCTGGCAGCTGTTCGTAGATGGATCATCTACCACCGCGTGCTCGGGGGCAGGAGTGGTATTACTCAGTCCCGATGGAGACTCAGTAACCCATGCGGTAAAGTTTGAATTCCCCACATCTAACAATGAAGCAGAGTACGAAACTCTCATTTCTGGGTTGGAATTGGCTATAGCCGTCGGGGCAAGAAAACTCCATGTGTTTATGGACTCCCAGCTAGTAGTAAACCATGTAAGTGGGGACTACGAAGCCAGAGGGGAACAAATGATAAAATACCTGAAACTGGTATGGGAACTTTGTGAAAAAATCCCTGATGTTCTAATCGAACAAATCCCACGGGAACACAATTCACAAGCTGACGCCCTGTCAAAATTAGCATCAGCTGAGGGCTCAGCAGACTTCTCAAATATTGTTTTGACAAAATTAATGTCTCCATCAATAGAACAAAGAGAGATACAAATGAAAATACTTGCCGGGGCCGGAGAAGACTGGCGAATTCCCATTCAACGGTACATAGATACCGGGGAAGTACCAGCAGATAAAACCGAAGCAAAACAACTCCGATCCCGAGCAGCAAAGTATACTTTAATAAACACACAACTTTATCGAAGAAGTTATTCCCTTCCACTACTAAAATGTGTGTCGAAGGAAGAAGGATTTAAAATCCTGGAGGAAATACATGATGGTGTGTGTGGAAATCATGCGGGGGGAAGATCCCTGGCACACAAAACCATGGGGCAAGGATTTTACTGGCCAAGCCTGAGAAAGGATGCAGTCGGATATGCACGCAAATGTGTTAAATGCCAGACGCATGGGCCTAACATCCGCATTTCCCCAGAAGCCTTGAAATCCATTTACAGCCCGTGGCCATTTGCTCGGTGGGGTATCGATTTGATCGGACCACTAGCAACCGCACGGGGCGGAGTGAAATATGCGATTGTAGCAGTCGACTATTTTACCAAGTGGGTTGAAGCAGAGCCATTGAACAAAATTGATCAACCACAGGTTATCAAGTTCATATGGAAAAACATTATATGTCGATTCGGTTTGCCCGAGTCAATCATTTCTGACAACGGAAAACAATTCGATGGGGCTGAGGTGGAAGAATTCTGTGAAAAATGGAAAATCAGAAGGTTATTCTCTACTCCTTACCACCCCCAGACGAATGGTCAGGTTGAAGCAGTGAATAAAATACTAAAGCACACCATCAAATCAAAATTAGAAAGTCGCAAAGGAAAGTGGGCGGACGAACTTCCAGAGGTCCTGTGGTCGTATCGTACCACAGCCAGAAATGCCACTGGAGAAACCCCCTACTCTTTAGCTTTTGGAACAGAGGCGGTAATTCCAGCGGAAATAACGGTGTTATCACATCGGACCGCTCAGGAAATCTCCCCGGAGAATGAAGTATCCATCCGGAAAGAGTTGGACCTTCTTGAAGAAAGAAGGTTAGCCTCGGATTCTCTAAATGCCATGAACAAACAAAGAATTGCAAAACTATTTAACTCTAAGGTAAAAGCACGAGAATTCCAAGTGGGAGACTTGGTGTTGAAGAAAATCTTGGGGACGCACCAGGGAGCACTGGGGCCGAACTGGGAGGGACCGTTTAGAGTGAGCCACTGCCTCCAAAATGGAGCGTACGAGTTAGAGCTTCTCGACGGGACCAAGGATCAGTATCGGTGGAATGCGTTGCACCTAAAGAAATTCTATCACTAAACCGAAAGGTTAATTTTGGCTTTTTGTAAAAGTATTATTTTATAAAAACCTTTTTTACTATCTTATAAATCTTCTCAGTATTTAAAAATACTTGTATGATTTCAAAGTTATATTTTGTCTATAATAAAGAAAAACATTGTCCCGGGAAAAGGAATAAGTTTCCCGGTCAAAATAAAGAATGTTGAGTATTCCTAAAAGAATACTAAGGTTCGGTAAAGACCCAAAAGATCTGCGGATTATGGGGCCGAACACTTCTTTCTGCGTACGGATTCAACAGAGTAAAAGAAACTCAAGAATCGCGCGGGAGGAAGATATTGGTCCGAGGACTATCCTAAGAGGTATTCATCATGAACTGAACCTCAAAAGGGTATTCATGTTGGACAAACCACAGGATCGGACAGTCTTTGTAAAAGGAGAGATGGAGGAGAAAAATGTTACTCAGAATCAAAGAATTCCAAGAGGTAACTAAATCCGAAAATCACTTTTGCAGGACAAAGAGCTCACAAAGAAAGCCCAACAAAGGTTTAAAATAAAACGTGGGTGTGAGCCAAGAGTTATCTGTTCACAAGAATTACGATTCACCAAACAAGCTAGAACAGACTTGTCAAGTGACAGATAATTGTGGTAAAAAGAAACCTAAACAAACGGTGGTCGGGCTATGTGTAAGACCCAAAGGATAATATCCAAAAGTAACTTACTAAGTTATTACACACCAGCAAAATATAAAAACTTGTCCAGGCAAAAAACTGCCTCTGAAATTCAAACAGAAATAACAAATATTGTCTTATGGCCTTGGGCCCAAATAAGAAATAAAACATAAAAACCCCTGAGCTTTTTACACTCAGGGTAGGGTTCATCTTAGCAGACTCCTGAGTAGTTAAACTCAGGAGGTAGAATTACCATCACCAGGGGGGTTACCAGAGGATCTTTTGGCTTGCCATCAGGCCCAACACCAAGTAGATCCATACCCTCATCATCAAATTCATCCTCATCAGCAGGAGCATCATCAGCTAACTTTGCAGGTTCACCAGGCATAGAGAGGAGACTGTATGATGGCCACCATGTCATGTCAATCCCATGGACAACTTCCAGATCCATGAAAGGTTGAGGAACTCTGGAATCCAGAGTGCATCCCTTCATGTGATCCTTGAGGAGTTTGAGTCCATACTCTTTGGCCACATCATTCTTCTCCTTTGCTGCAGACCTGATGAGATCAGCATATGCAGTTACATAAAGGAGGTCAGTCAATACCCTGGAATTGTGAGCAGGTGAATCCAGTAAAGTTTCACGCTCCACAACTCTTTCCATGGACTGTGCAAAGTTATCCTGGACCTGCTTCAGCTCTTGGGTGACCTTGACCACCTCATCCTTTAGCTCTTTCTTTTCCCTGACAAAGCTGTCCTGGGCATCCTCAATCTGTTCTTCTTTTTCCTTGATGGTTTTCAAAGCTTCCTGCATCTCAGACTTCAACTTCCCTATCTCTGCCCGTGCAGTATCTGCAACCTTCTTCCACCTATCCCTGTCCCCTGCTGCGGCTATGTAGGCTGCATTGAGCTCCTTCACTTGTGTTTCTTGACCAGTGCTGGTGATGCGTAGCTTGGTAACCTCAGCTCTGAGTTTCTCAGCCATAGAATGAGCACCAGAGATGGCAACTGCACTTTGACTGGCCAGTTTAAGGGCCAGGGAAAAGGCATGTTCCTCATGGTCCATCAGGTCATTGAGCTCTGAGGTCCAGCACCTCCCAACTGCATCAATTGAATCACCAACAGGATTGCCCAGGGTAGTGACAGGGTCAATGGGGCCTTTGCCAGAGAAGAAGGGAAGGAGCACAGATGGAAGTTTTTCCTGGGAAAACCTAGCCGAGAAATAAAGTATAAGGATAAGATTGAATATTTTGTAAAAATAAAGAAAGAGTATAAAATAAATAAAAACTTACTTGTCAGAGAGAACTTTCTCAACTCCAAAAATAGACTGACTCATGTCAGCACGGGGAGGGGATTCAGTCACATCGATTATACCCCCGTCAACTTTCTTCCTTTTCTTATCTCCTTCGAGTTTGACTTGTAGAAGTGTGGACGACCCAGAGGGAGGCAAACCCTGACTGGGAACAGCATCAGTCATCACCACATCAGCAGGGGTAGAGGATTCTTTGTAAGAGTCCACCACCTCCATAATCCCCAGGGAATCTGTCTCGCCGCCCTGGGCGGAGACAGTTCGGGATCTGGTCCGGGAAGCCGGGGCACCTACTGTTCCACCCCGAGTCTTTACAGATCCTCTGCCACCTATGCTGGTTGAACTGGTTTTTGATTTACGGGCTTTCCCCACCTGGGATGGATCCACAAGTCCAAGTCTCTCGAACAATCTGTTATCCGCCATCTCTGGGGGTTTCACGTCAAACACTGTAGAGAAAAATTCTGCACCGGGAAAGTAAAGATATTACACCCGACAAAATTGATGATCTTTCCCTGGGGGATATGTCCCCAGGGAATAAACAAAAACTGTAGAAAGTACAGGACTTTACCAAAACAAGGTTTATCTTCAACGAATGGAGGACAGAACAAGCCTGCTGCGTCACGAATACTGTCGTCGTTAAGGTACGTCGAATCCCTCTCGGTAGTAGGAATGCACTGGGCCAAAAGATTCGCTGTAGCCAAATCCCACGGGATGCTATAGTCAGTTTTGGAGATCCTGGCACCTACAAACATAAAAACAATTTTAGATCAGTCAAAACTGTAAAAACATAAAAGTATAATTTACTTACTTTCATCCTTAACGCCATAAGTTAAAGGAATTTCAATTTCTCCCTCTCGGGTCTGAGTTCTCCATCTCCCCGAGACATAAAACCATCGATCCCAACAAGTAGGATCTTTAACTTCCGGCTCTCTTATTTTCACCATATTTTTCCTGCAACGAACTGTGTAATCACCCAACAACCCTTTCTGGAAATTGACCGGGCTAAAGAACAAATGGAACTCATCCCCCGTGAGGGGTCGAGAAAATCCCACTTGTCCTAGAACCGTCAAAACCCCATACAACTGAGCCCACCCGTTCGGATGAATCTGATGAGGAGCCACACCCCACCGGTTCAACAGGCCTGAAATTGAAGGATGCAGGGGAAACCGCAGACCTTGATCCATCGCGTCGACGCCGATGGCCACCATGCCTGGAGGTGGACAGCAGGCGGATTCTCCCTCTTCTGGCGCATGCAAATGCACGTTGAAGGGAATCCGCCAGTCATCCCTCCAGTCGGTGAGTTCGTCCACCGTCACCGTGCTATCTCGGCCGTGCGCACCCCACTCCTGGTGATTTGGGTCTGGTTGAACCGAAGTGATGGTCCTCTCAGCGGGAACATAGGGATGGGCCGCGTCTAGTTCGTCCAGTCGGAATTCTGGCAAGGCCGGCTCCGCCTTGTCCATAAATTCCTTGTACTGACGAGCGAGCAGGACGTGAGGCTCTTCGACCACCTTGGGGCGAACGACTCTCGTGTATTTTGGCATGATGGTGAGGGTTGTAGAAGGAAATTTACACTACAAATTAAACAAATTTACACAGTAAAATTGCAGGGGGAAGGAAATTCTTACCGATTTCTAGATCTGAGAATCGAAGAGGAGTTGTGAAGTTTTTAAAATTCAAAATGGGTTAATGTATTCTGAAAGTTAACCCTGTCTCATGGGTTGATCAACGGTTGAGATCAAGGAAGGGAAGAGAGGGCGGTTACCAATGAAAAACGTACTCGAGTATCCTCCCACTACCCCGTAAAACCTAAAATACTTGGTCAGGATAATGCCACGTGGCAAATATTTACTGACAAAATCCAGATTAAGAAGAAACCTCTCTTTTTACATTTTTTTATTATTTATGTGTTAATCAGATATTGATTTATTAAGAAGATAAGTTTTTCTGATACTTATCATGATTTACGAATATAAAGAGTCCTTCAAAAACAATAACTCTTGTTTATTTCACCGGGAAAGAAACCTGGGAAACAAAACCTGGGGAATTAAACCCAGAAAATATTATTTTACAAAGAAAAGACTAATTTTCTATATTTTGGATAAATCTCACGGGGAAATACATCCCCAGTCATCTTTTACAGGACAATCTTCAGGTTCGGAATCAACCGAGCTGTCTTCAGAATCAGTTCCCAGATCAATGATCTCCTCTCCATCCCTCCCAAATACTCCAATATTGAAAGACTTTTGCCCACGCAACTCCAGAAAGATGGTCACATCCACCGAGACAAAACGGCGTTCACCGAATTTGTCCCAACCGTCACTCAGAGCGAGACGTCGACCATCCTTCTCTACCTTAACTGTCCAGACCCGTTCAAAAGCATCTACCAAAGCAACATCCTGCCCGTCGAGCTCCGGAAACTTCTGAGAAAAAGACAAAGAAAGAGGCAACTTAGTTTTCATCGACCGATTCCTAATCCGAGAAGAAAAGCTGGTTATTTGGTTCTGGTACACCTCTCTGTTCCAAGTAAAAGCCATGATATGAAGCCATAATCCAGAGTCGAAGAGCCTTTAAAGGCGTAAAACTCAGTATTAAATGAAGTCTCAACCACCAACAGAAAGTCAGAATGCAATTTCCGAGACGAGTCAACCGAGGAAGACGACCATAAACTTCAGGGAAATCAGAGTTGAAAGCTCTAATTTTCCTGGGGGCCTATGTTATACCCAAGAAAACAGTCACCGACACGTGTCACGAATCAAAGGGCCACGCCATCAAGAGAGAAATTCAACCAAATCAATCATAAAAGACCTTCAAAGGCATATCTCAGAAGAAGATAAGGAGCTTGGACAGTAGAGAGCGCACGGTAGAATCAGACTCCTTTCACAGGGGAATCGCCTGGGGAGACTCTTGGGGCGCCAGTCAACGAACTGGGACTTCACGGGGAAAGAGGCAGATTAAGCACTAAGGGAAATTAGTGGGTATTTAATGCATCATATTAGTGGACTAGAGGTCCAATAAGAAGCCGATATGTGGGCATTAGGTGGCATAATTAAGCCATGCATGGAGTATTATAAATAGAGGGTAAGAGAGAGGAAAATGGACATGCAAAAACCTTGTATTTTAATATGATTTCTAAGTATGAATATATGAATAAAGAGGTGCCTTGAGCATCCATGTTCTACTTATGATTTCTGCTATAACTTAATCCTTTTGCTAGCTTACTTATAACAAATTTACCATTTTGTGTTGTTTATCAAAACCCTCAATTACCAGCAAATACTACCGACAAGTACTAAAACAACCAAAACACATATATTTAATTATAAATAATTAAACGCAAATAATTGTTTATTTAATTAAATAGATTAGTGGCAATGGATCGTGAGTTTCCGTTACTTAAATCTAGACATTAAGTACACAACTCCAACAGCAGCAGTTGCAATGGAGGACATTTATAGGATTTCATTTTGAGTTATTGCTTTTATGTACCTTTCATTTAGAAAGAACTTTGTTCTGGATTTCTAATGAATAGATATTTTATTTCTTTTAATCATTTGATGGTTATAAGAAGAAATAAAAATATTATCTATTCTGGTACATTAGCTAGCAATATATAAATGATGAATCCTGAATCCACCACGATGCAACGAACCGTAGTATGAAACTCGTTTTACTAATAAGAGATTTCTTTATCAATTATACTAGTGGATTCTTATGCTAAGTCATGTTTATTTAAAGAAGAAGTTCAAAGGTCGAAAATTGATATTTTGATCAATTAAGTTGAAGGAGTGGACCTTCCGACTTAAGAATCTAATTTGAAAGATAACATGACTAAGCAATCCTTTATGGATATAAGATATAAGATCCGGACAAGTATAAGAATTGATTGACTCTGATGTATGCAGACCTAAGGTACGAGTACTTCATTTAATGATTACTCGAGAAATGGATTAGAATACCTGATGTGCCACAAAAGCAAGTGTTTTGACAAGTCAATGGACACTAAGCAATTGTGTAGAACCATCAAGGTATATCCATTTGTAGCCTGCGATTTGATCGCGGAGGCAAGTACCTGTCTGAGGAATGCATGGCATACTGATCAGAGATTGGGATTTGATCCCAAATGACTACACCATACACTTTTGTGTAGAAATGTGTGTAGTAAACAAGAAATGGAACTCTTATAGAAATAGTAAAAGCATGAATTATACGGAACTACCTATGTTCTATGGATATGTCTGGAAACAACGGCGCATTCAATGCGGTTGTAGAATGTCCTAGAAGAACAAAAGATGTGTGTTCAATAGTACTATGAACCAGAAGGACGTTATAAGTTCTAACGCCCGGTTCTTGGATAAAGACTATATGATGAACCACAAGCCCAAAGTGACGTGATACTTTGAAATGAGAGAGAACGAAGAAGACTGGAAACCAGCAGAACTGAGTAGCGGTACACCACTAACTGTACCTACTGTTACTGTTAATACACCGGAATGCCATTGTAGTGGGAGGTTGTGGGTCAACCAGAGATATTCATAAGACTAGGTGAGTCTTCGGACTCTGGACCTAGTATACATGAAATCGATCCCTGGATCTACACAGAGGCAGTACTAGATCTAAATGTGCTCTCTTGGAAAGCAATAAGGATTATTGCTAAGAGGCAAGATCATTTTAGAGTACAAGCTTAGTTGATCCATTTATGGATTGGAACAAAGCATTGAGTTCGTGGTACTTGCAAATTGATGAGATAGTCCATTTTATGGATTCATCAAAGCATAGACGAATCATGTGTATTGGAAACGTGATGGAACAAGGTGGTGTTTCTCGAGTTTTATGTAGAGAACATTTTTATCATTGGTAACAATGTAAAGATGTTGTCAAGATATAAAATGAGGTTGTCTAGATAAATCAATATGAAAGATATAGGAAGAAGTTGGACATGTTCTTGAGATCTTGGATCTCTGGGTAAGAACATTGTACTTCTCCTGGACATCTTACATATATATGATTGTGGTTCGTTTTAACATGCAAAATTCCGAGAAAGGTTCGTTACCTTTCAGAGACGGAATGCATCTATCTAAGGACATGTGTTTGGAACACAAAAGGAGATAGAAGCAATGAAAGCAGTTTCCTACACTTTGAGTGTGGAAAGCTTAATAAATGCAATGTTGAAAACGAGAACCTGATATCGGCTATGCGGTTAGCATAGTGGGAGGATATCAAGGTAATCCTGGAAAGGAATATTCGACTGCTGTAAAAGTACTTTCGAAGTACTGTTCTAGACTACGAAGCAGACGAGCATTTCCTTTGGATTACACACTCTTAGATTTCTAATCGAAAGAGGACCGGTGTAAGTCGATATCAGGCTATGTGTTTCACTATTGAAGGAGAAGGAGTTTTAACATGGAAGAGTGATAAGCACGATGCTTTTCGGACTCTGCCATGGGTAACCAAATAGCTGTTGGAGTTGTGTACTTAATGTCTAGATTTAAGTAACGGTAAACTCCCGATCATAGCATTTAATCTATTTAATTAATAAACAATTATTTGCATATATGCAAATCATAGTTCTGGATTTTATACGTTGTAGTTAGTATGGTGCTGCATGGGCGCACAGAAGATCATACTATCGGTTACTCGTATTTAATCGAACAGTTGCTCACGACCTAGATGGACACGAACTAATCCATCGGTATAGTCGTTATGTGAGAGAGAAAATAATTTATCTTAATTATTTTATCACACTTGTACACTTGGTGTATTGGGCGGATCAGCTTGAGATTTATTGATTAGGATTGCCTTGGATAATCAATTTAAATCTCGGAGTATTTTATTCTTAATCCCCGATATTATTGCGGGTGTGTATATTTAATATTAGAGACTTTGATTTTCCAAAGGAATTAACCGATTTAATTATTGGGTTAATTACCGGTAAAGTTGGGTCGCTATATTTTATATACGACATGCCGTGAATACTTGACGGGAAAGTGTATCCCGGAAGGGTTGATAATATCCCCGAGATGAGTTCATAAGGAATTATTGTGTAAACCTCATGAGTGGATTCGTTCCGCACAATAATAAAGGTTGAATGGTACTAGTCTCGGATATAAGATATGAATATTATTTATTGAGCAATAAATAAATTTATTCATGGATATTTAAATCTTAAATACACGGAATAAATAATACTAATCGGAGAAATATTATTTGATATAATATGGAATAATATTGGGAGTGCAATTTTATTTATATAGTGGAAAATAAATAAAATTTAATATTGATAAGGATTAATGGATTTGGGTTGGACCCAATTTAATCTTCAATATTTAGAAGCCCAATATTTATTCTCCTTATGATCCCCTACGTAGCCTATATAAGCACTACATGGTCTTCACTTTGAGAGAGAGAATTAATTGACCTACGCCAATTCATAAAGTCTTGAGAGTGAGGAAGATCCATAGGAATCCGATAGATCGTCGCCCACACGACGTTCGGACGAGGTGCAAGGAATACGTAGGAAGATCTCAAGGTCGTCAATTAGATTCGTTTCTCCGTACAACGAATCGAGGTAATAATCGAGAACCCCTCTATGATTATTTGTATATGATTAATTGTGATATATACATGAACGCACGATCCGGGAAAACGACGAACCTCGGGGACGGGGATTCGAGATCCCCGGCGAGGATCGAACGCGACGGTCGAACCCTAGGGTTCGGACCGCCGCAACGCGCGACGAAGGGCGAGCCCCGGCTGGACGCCGGGGCATGCGATCGACTTCGGTCGATCGCCGAGGTGCCACGGGCTGGTGCCGTGGCGGACCTCAGCCGCCGTCGTCGGAGGCGCGTGCCGCGCGAAGCCCTCGGCTGGAGCCGAGGGGCGATCGAGCCCGTGAGCTCGATCGCGCGCGTGCTACGGGATGACCCGTAGCTGCCTCGTATGCGCTACGGGTTCACCCGTAGCAAGGCGTGCGAGGGCGACGCCCTCGCGAGCAGCGAGTCACGCGACTCGCTGCGGGGCTGCTACGAGCAGCCCCGGGGATCGCTAGTAGCGATCCCAGCGATCGTCCGTAGACGATCGCGAGCCCCTCGTGGGGGTTCGGCTGGACACACGGGGCCTTCGGGTCTCGATGGCGTTCGGTCGGGCCCCGGCTCGTGAGGTGGTTCGCGTTCGTGGATCCGACTCGTGGGAGAAAATCGGCTGGGGGCGGGCTGCGTGTCTTCGGGCGCGTAGTCTCCAAAGGTCGGACTCCTGCGGATGAGTCGGGGATCCAATCTTCGGTGATCGAGGGTTTTTGATCGGGTTATCGGTTCCGCAATTTTTTGATAGCCCGGGACATCGAATCCCAGCAAATGGTATCAGAGCGTTTGGTTTCGTGTTCATGTATATATTCGATTATTGTTCTACCTTGCAGGATTTCCGGCTATCATGGTTGGATTTAATTAATTGTTTTTTAATTAATTATCATGATTATTAAACTCTCGGACATGTCGAGATTCGTTTTGTGTGGTTGAATGTTTGTAATAGTAAAAATTCGGGGGTTGACCGAATTTAGGATTTATTATTACGTTCTTTATTTTTCCGGAAAATGTATAGGGTCGATTTCATGTATAGAATCGATACCGGAATTGTAATTTCATTTTTTGTAAATTATTTACGTTGGTTCGATGATGAGACGATCGCCGGAAGACGAAGAAGTGACGAAGAGAAAAAAGGGCTTGGGATCGATCCCATGATGGTGATCGACCCATGGCCTAGCCGGGGTGGCCATCTAGGTGGGGATGGTGTGGGGTCTCCCAATCCCATGCTATTCCTACCAAGATCCACTTTCCTAATTAATTCGGATTTTTCCTATTTGATTGTTCTCCTTTTGGAAACTCTCATGGATTAGGAAAAGAATTAATTTAAATTAATTTTATTTCTATTGATTTATTTCCTTTATGGAATTATTCATAGATTAGAAATTTAATTAATTTAGTACTAAATTTATTTTTCCTATTTGATTATTCCTACTTATGGGAATATTCATGGATTAGGAATAAAAATAAATTTGGAAAGTAATGAGTCCTAATTTATTTTATTTCCTTGTTCTATTATAGATATCTTCTAGAATATTCCAAATTTTACTTGGATAGATTATTCTAAAGATTTAATAGAACTAGATAGGAAAATAAATAAATAAAATATTAATGATATTTAATTTTATTTTTGATATATTCGATTGACTTAATTTTCGAATTAAGTAACTTTTGGATTAATTGAAAATAAATAGATTTAAATATTAGAGATTAATATTCTCGTCACATGGAGCATTCAAGAAACGAAGACTGAAGACTAGAAGATGCATATGAAGATAAAGCCATGATAGTCGGGAAAAAATAATTTCTCTAGCATTATTTTTGACTATGTGCTATGTGCTTTATTGCTTTCATGCATGCTTATGTGTTTAATTATGCATTAGATAGCGTATCCCTTTGTTATAAAAAGCTAAGTGGGAGAGGGGATGGAAACATTCCCATGGTCTCCATTACTGTTCTCTTGGTGACTCTTATGGACTTTTGAAGTTCGTATAGATGTGTCATTGGAGGAGAATTCTTGTAATTCCTCTTACAAGAAACATTGATCAAGTTTATCAAACAATGCCTAATTTGTCTTTCTGAAACTGACTTCAAGTCGACTCATTCTCACCCCGGGGAGTGGAATGGAGCCAGAGCCACTTGGTCATGTAGAGGACACAAATTAGAGACTTTCGTGCCATTCTTTGATAGATGGGTCGTTTGTCTGCTCGGCTCCCTCATTCGTGAGAGATAGGGTTGTTCGCATGGTGAATCACTGGTTAGAAACTTCGAGTTTCACTTATGATTCTCCGCGTCTTGATTTACGAAAATCGAATGGATCTGGTAATTGGGAGTCAATTATAAAAGTCTCTTAGTGAAGTAAACGTCCACACCACGTGGCTTGCTGCACTGACGGATTTTGGATTAATTGATGTAGACAGTTGTAAGGAATTGTGAAGAGTTGTGAAGTTGTCGTAAACGTCCACACCACGTGGCTTGCGGTAATGTAGCAATTCCAAACGATTCACTTTGGTGCTGAGTAATGGTTTACACTTAGATACGCCTTGTAGTATTCCTCCCCACGAGGTTACGCTATAAGTGATGTATGACCAAAGAAAATCTAATTGCTAAATCATTTGGGTGGGTAAACGTCCACACCACGTGGCTTGCCTTACCTGATGGGATTTTAGATGTGATTAGTAATTTAATGATATTATTTAAGGGAGATAATATCGGATATTAAATTAATTGTTTGTTTAAATGTGCTTATAGGTTTAGAGAATAGCTATGAACCCACTTTCTATGATACTCAAGGAGCATAAGCTCACTGGCACCAACTATATTGATTGGAAGAGAAATTTAGACATTGTCCTAACTTCGGAGGAGTACAAGTTTGTACTCCATGAAGTGTGCCCTGCTGAGCCCACGGCTGCCTCAACTGATGAGGAAAAACTGACATATCGGAAGTGGAAAAAGGCTGATGAAATGGCTAGGTGTTATATTTTGGCTTCCATGTCAAATGTACTCCAAACCCAACATGAGTCGATGGACACTGCCTATGATATGATGTTTAACCTCAAGGAGATGTTTGGGGAGCAAGATCGTGCGGCAAGGCAAGAAGCCATGAGAGTCCTCATGTCGACTACTCAGTCTGAAGGAACGCCCGTTGGGGAGCACGTTCTTAAGATGATGAGTTTGTTGAATGAACTTGAGGTCCTAGGAGCTTCTATTGATGCTGAGACGCAAGTCGACATCATACTCCAGTCTCTGGCCCCTAGTTTTGAGCAGTTTCGTATGAGCTATAATATGGGTAAACTATCTTATACTCTTGCGCAACTCCTGACTGAACTAAAGGCGGCAGAGGGGATCTACAAGAAGGGCAAGTCTCAAGCGCTTGTAGCTACCAAGTCCAAAGGCTTTAAGCCTGGTGGAGGTAGGGGCAAGAAAAGGAAGCAAGCCATGAAACCCAGTGGTGCCAAGAGGAGTGGACCACGAGTGGGGGCTAGTAAGCCAAAGGGCAAGTGCTTCCGATGCAACAAGTCTGGACACTGGAAGTCTGAATGTCCTCTCAAAGGTACGAATTTTTCTTTAGTCGTAAAAACGTAGTCAGCGGTATTATCTACCAGAATTCTGGTGTGTAGATATGGAACCACTGACGGTATGTGCATTAAATGCAGGGGTTCCAGAAAACCCGGCGACTTAGAGAAGAACAGTTCGAGTCTACATGGGCAAAGCTGTTGGGGTAGCAGCAGTTGCAGTGGAAGACATTTATCTGTTTTAAGTTTTCATTTCAGTTATTGCTTTATGTACCCCTTATTTTGAAAAAGAACTTTTGTTCTGGTTTTCTTTATTATTAATGGATATTTTATTTCTTTAATCATTTGATGGTTTGGATAAGAAATAATGGTGATATCTATTCTGGTACATTAGATAGCAATACATGAATGATGAATCCTTAGTCTACCACGATGCAACAAACCGTTATATATAACTTGTTTTACTTATTAGATGTGTTTCTCTTGTCAATCATTATACTTGTGAATTCTTGAACTTGGTAATATCTATTCAAAAGGGATTCAAAAGGTCGAAATTGATTTGATCAATTATAGTTGGAGGAATGGACCTCCCGACCTAAGAATCGATCTTGAAAGATGATACAACTGAGTTAACCTTTCTGATAAAGGATGGAATTCGGACAAGTATAGAAAATGATTGATGATTAATGCGGTATGTGTAATTAGAGAAGGTACGAGTTATTCCTTCAAGAATACTCGAAGATGGATTAGACTACTTGTTGTGCCATAAAAGCGGAGTGTTTTCAACACAAAGCCATTATGGGGATCCTTCAAAGTATATCCATTTGTAGCCTGCGACCTGATCGCGGAGGCTATCACCTATCTAAATAACACATAGCATAAATCAAAGATTGAGATTAAATCTCAAACACATGCACTGATGTGTAGACATGGTGTGAGAAATGGGATTCTAATGGTAAAAGAACAAGTTTGTTCGGAACTACCTATGTTCTATGGATATTTCTGGACACAACAGCACATTCTATGTGGTTGTAGAATATCCTAGAAGAACAAGTAATTGTATGTTCAATAGTACTACGAACCAGAAGGGTGTTCTCGCCCGGTTCATAGAGGAAAAACTATTAGATGAACTACAATGCCCTAATTGACAAAGTACTTTAAAATGAGGAAAGGGAAAGACTGAGAACCAGCCTGACCGAGTAGTAGTACACCACTAACTGCACCTAATGTTGTTACTGTTATACACCGGAACGCCATTGCAGTGGGAGGTTGTTAAGCAACCAGAGATGTTCATAAGACTGGAGGAGTTTTGAACTCTGGATCCAGTATACATGAAATCGATCCCTAGGTCTGCATAGGAATTTGCGAAGAAGGTGTGTTAGAGACGTAATGGAAACAAAGGTGGTGTTTCTCGGAATTTTGTGTAGATAACACTTTGTCATTGGCGACAATGTGAAAATGTTGTCAGACATAAAATAGAGGTTGTCTAAATGAATCGAGGTATAAGATTAAGATGAAGTTGGATCATGTTCTTAGAAATCTTTCGATCTCTGGATTAGAACATTTGTACTTCTCTTAAGATATCTTATACGATTATGGTTTGTTTTAAACATGCACAATTCTGAGAAAGGTTATTGCCTTTCGGGAACAGAATACATCTATCTAAAGGCATGTGTTTCGAACACATGAAGGAGATAGATATGGACAAAGCAGTTACCTACACTTCTTGTGTAGAGAGCTTTGTAGATGCAATGTTGAAAAACCAGAACCTGATATCAACTATGCGGTTAGCGTAGTGGGAGGATATCAAAGTAATCTAGACAAGAGATGTTCGGATGTTTTAATAGTACTTGCGAAAGTACTGGACATTAAGCAAGACGAAATCTTCTTTGATTACATGTTCTCAGATCTCAAATCAGAGAAGGACCAGTGTAAGTCGATATCAGGCTATGTGTTCACTTTTAGAAGAGGTGGAACCTAAGGATGAAAGAGTGATAAGCATGATGCTTCTCGGACTCTATCATAAACCGAATAGCAGCCTCAGAGGCAGCGGAAGTTTTGGTTAGGTTCCGGAATGACCTCTGAACTTGGATATGATTCTTGGTTCACCAAAGGCTATGTACATAGCGGTGCGTGGAGAACTGGAAAAGGTCATAAGTTCGAAAAGTGATGATAACACATAGAGCAAGTACCACCTGATACGAATCATCGTCGAGGGAGACGACGTAGTAGTCACCAAGATAACTTCAGAGCGGCAACCTAGAGTGCTCACTCACATAGTACTCGGAAGTACACCTTAAGCACGTGATGAGTATGGGAACCGGGAGTTTGGAGGAAATGACTAGACCTTAGTACAAGTGGGAGATTGTTGGAGTTGTGTACTTAATGTCTAGATTTAAGTAACGGTAAACTCCCGATCATAGCATTTAATCTATTTAATTAATAAACAATTATTTGCATATATGCAAATCATAGTTCTGGATTTTATACGTTGTAGTTAGTATGGTGCTGCATGGGCGCACAGAAGATCATACTATCGGTTACTCGTATTTAATCGAACAGTTGCTCACGACCTAGATGGACACGAACTAATCCATCGGTATAGTCGTTGTGTGAGAGAGAAAATAATTTATCTTAATTATTTTATCACACTTGTACACTTGGTGTATTGGGCGGATCAGCTTGAGATTTATTGATTAGGATTGCCTTGGATAATCAATTTAAATCTCGGAGTATTTTATTCTTAATCCCCGATATTATTGCGGGTGTGTATATTTAATATTAGAGACTTTGATTTTCCAAAGGAATTAACCGATTTAATTATTGGGTTAATTACCGGTAAAGTTGGGTCGCTATATTTTATATACGACATGCCGTGAATACTTGACGGGAAAGTGTATCCCGGAAGGGTTGATAATATCCCCGAGATGAGTTCATAAGGAATTATTGTGTAAACCTCATGAGTGGATTCGTTCTGCACAATAATAAAGGTTGAATGGTACTAGTCTCGGATATAAGATATGAATATTATTTATTGAGCAATAAATAAATTTATTCATGGATATTTAAATCTTAAATACACGGAATAAATAATACTAATCGGAGAAATATTATTTGATATAATATGGAATAATATTGGGAGTGCAATTTTATTTATATAGTGGAAAATAAATAAAATTTAATATTGATAAGGATTAATGGATTTGGGTTGGACCCAATTTAATCTTCAATATTTAGAAGCCCAATATTTATTCTCCTTATGATCCCCTACGTAGCCTATATAAGCACTACATGGTCTTCACTTTGAGAGAGAGAATTAATTGACCTACGCCAATTCATAAAGTCTTGAGAGTGAGGAAGATCCATAGGAATCCGATAGATCGTCGCCCACACGACGTTCGGACGAGGTGCAAGGAATACGTAGGAAGATCGCAAGGTCGTCAATTAGATTCGTTTCTCCGTACAACGAATCGAGGTAATAATCGAGAACCCCTCTATGATTATTTGTATATGATTAATTGTGATATATACATGAACGCACGATCCGGGAAAACGACGAACCTCGGGGACGGGGATTCGAGATCCCCGACGAGGATCGAACGCGACGGTCGAACCCTAGGGTTCGGACCGCCGCAACGCGCGACGAAGGGCGAGCCCCGGCTGGACGCCGGGGCATGCGATCGACTTCGGTCGATCGCCGAGGTGCCACGGGCTGGTGCCGTGGCGGACCTCAGCCGCCGTCGTCGGAGGCGCGTGCCGCGCGAAGCCCTCGGCTGGAGCCGAGGGGCGATCGAGCCCGTGAGCTCGATCGCGGGCGTGCTACGGGATGACCCGTAGCTGCCTCGTATGCGCTACGGGTTCACCCGTAGCAAGGCGTGCGAGGGCGACGCCCTCGCGAGCAGCGAGTAAAGCGACTCGCTGCGGGGCTGCTACGAGCAGCCCCGGGGATCGCTAGTAGCGATCCCAGCGATCGTCCGTAGACGATCGCGAGCCCCTCGTGGGGGTTCGGCTGGGCACACGGGGCCTTCGGGTCTCGATGGCGTTCGGTCGGGCCCCGGCTCGTGAGGTGGTTCGCGTTCGTGGATCCGACTCGTGGGAGAAAATCGGCTGGGGGCGGGCTGCGTGTCTTCGGGCGCGTAGTCTCCAAAGGTCGGACTCCTGCGGATGAGTCGGGGATCCAATCTTCGGTGATCGAGGGTTTTTGATCGGGTTATCGGTTCCGCAATTTTTTGATAGCCCGGGACATCGAATCCCAGCAATAGCGGCCTCAGAGGCAGCGGAAGTTTTGGTATAACTCCTGGATAATCTCTGGGACTTAGATGTGATTCTTAATTTGCCAAAGGCTATGTAAATAGCGGTGCGATGGCAAATGGTAAGATCACAAGTCCATAAGTGTAAAGATAACACATAGTGCAAGTACCACCTGATACGAGTCATCGTCGAGGGAGACGACGCTGTAGTCACCAAGATAACTTCAGAGCGGCAACCTAGAGTGCTCATTCACATAGTACTTCTTGGAAGTACAACTTAAGCACGTGATGAGTATGGGAGTCGGGAGTTTGGAGGAAATGACTAGACCTTAGTACAAGTGGGAGATTGTTGGAGTTGTGTACTTAATGTCTAGATTTATGTAACGGAAACTCACGATCCATTGCCACTAATCTATTTAACTAAATAAACAATTATTTGCATTTAATTATTTATAATTAAATATATGCAAATTATAGTCCTGGATTCTATACGTTGTAGTTAGTATGGTGTGTCGGGCCCACACAGAAGATCATACTATCGGTTACTCGTATTTAATCGAACGGTTGCTCACGACCTAGATGGACACGGACCAATCCATCGGTATAGTCGTTGTGTGAAAGAGAAAATAATCTGTCTTGATTATTTTATCACACTTGTACACTTGGTGTATTGAGCGGATCTGCTTGAGATTTATCGATTAGGATTGCCGGCGATAATCGATTTAAGTCTCAGTGTATTTTATTCTTAATCCCCGATACTATTGCGGGTGTGTATATTTAATATAAGTGACTTTGATTTACCAAAGGAATTAACCGATTTAATTATTGGGTTAATTACCGGTTAAGTTGGGTCACTATATTTTATATATGGCATGCTGTGAATACTTGACGGGAAAGTGTATCCCGTAAGGGTTGATAATATCCCCGAGATGAGTTCATAAGGAATTATTATGTAAACCCTGCAGGTGGATTTGTTCCGCATAATAATTAAGGTTGAATGGTATTAGTCTCGGTTACAAGAGATGAATAAATTAATTAGCAATAAATTAATTTTATTCATGGATATTTATATCTTAAATACACGGAAAAAATAATACTACCGGAGAAATATTATTTGATATAATATGGTTTGATATTGGGAGTGCAATTAATTTTATATAGTGGAAAATAGAATTAATTAATATTAATGGATTAATAGATTTGGGCTTGGTCTCAATTTAATCATTAATATTGGAAGCCCAATATTCCACCTCCTTAAGATCCCCTACGTAGCCTATAAAAGCACTACATGGTCTTCTCTATTCTCATAAGTTCATAACTTGAAGATCACAATTCAAGAGAGAGAAAGTAGAGAGGGAGATCCGTGGGGTTCGGAAGATCGTCGCCCACCCGACGTTCGAGCTAGTGCAAGGAATGTTGGAGTTGTGTACTTAATGTCTAGATTTAAGTAACAGAAACTCACGATCCATTGCCATTAATCTATTTAATTAAATAAACAATTATTTGCGTTTAATTATTTATAATTAAATATATGCAAATTATAGTCCTGGATTATATACGTTGTAGTTAGTATGGTGTGCGACGTCACACAGAAGATCATACTATCGGTTACTCGTATTTAATCGAACAGTTGCTCACGACCTAGATGGACACGGACCAATCCATCGGTATAGTCGTTGTGTGAAAGAGAAAATAATTTGTCTTAATTATTTTATCACACTTGTACACTTGGTGTATTGAGCGGATCGTTGAGATTCATCGATTAGGATTGCCGGCGATAATCGATTCGAGTCTCAGTGTATTTTATTCTTAATCCCCGATATTATTGCGGGTGTGTATATTTAATATAAGTGACTTTGATTTTCCAAAGGAATTAACCGATTTAATTATTGGGTTAATTACCGGTTAAGTTGGGTCACTATATTTTATATATGGCATGCCGTGAATTCTTGAAGGGACAGTGTATCCCGGAAGGGTCGCGTCATTGCTGTGTATGATAAAGACTTGAATAAACCCGGCTTGCATTTTCTTCTTCAAGATCTTGAGTAATTAATCTTTCTAAAATTATCAAGGGCTATTTTCTCCATTCCTTTATTTTAAACCATATTTACTAAATTGCATATTTCTTACTAACTTTATATTTTTTGTTCTTTATTTTAGAGAAAATATATTACCTTGCAAGTTCTTCAAACCATATTCAAAATCGGTGAACCACTTCATTCGTTTTATGAAGAAATCTGTTGAGATGGAAAAGTGTGTAATCATCATTCAACTGTGCAAGACCAAAAAATATCAAGGTTAGATTTATTATCATTAAAAGTGCTGAACAATATTTGAAAAATTATGTATAAATTACAATGGGAAATTTTATCTTTATGTCTTTTACAGGAGAATATCACCTGACCAATTTTTTCAATTTAACGAGAGTCGTATTTTCCCCCGACGTGAAGGAAATTGAGGATTTCAGTAAGAGGTATTCTTAATATTTCATTGTTTTTATTTTATTTTATACTTTGATTACTGTTTATCCAGTGCTTTTATGAATTCAAATTTAATTAAAATTAATGAAATATTATGTAGCATGTTTGGTTCTTCTTCTGTTGTGAATGTTTTGGATGAAGATTTTGCTATCGACCCTCTTTATGTCCCCGCGGAAAAGGAGTTGTCAGACAAATCGGCGGTAGTTATATCTTTATCCGCTCTGCTTTTTTGTAATGAGGTAAGTATATATCATTACTTGATTTTCTTAATTTTATTAAATTAACGAATTGGTGTAGAAAATGGGATTCTGTCTTATATACGTATACTTATATCTATATATAAGCGTATGTTTGCCTACTGCTAACAACAGTATATATACATATGCTATCTATATATACATGTGTTTTTAAACAATCAAGAATACGTGCGCACACTCACATGCACATACCATTTCATATATGCATGTATCTAAACCCACATTCACAAGTTTTTTATCTGTTGTTTTTTCTATTTCCTTTGTTAGCCCAGGATGTTTTGGACAGCTGGAAAAATAACTGATATTGTGAAGGAAAGAGGTTGGTTTCGTGCAGTTTGCCCGCAGTGCAAGAACGTATCCGTTGATTCATATTCAAGGTTGTGTTGTTCTTCGTGTGGTGATTATATAATTCCACACGCAATGTTCAACATATATGTGCGTGTGTGTGATGGCTCTTACAATTTCCTCCTTTTATTGAAAAATAATTTATGCTTGAGGTTGTTTGGAGAGTCAGTGGAAGGTGCTTTTGATTCTATGATTTTGGTAAATTATTATTCAATATTAATTTCCAATTGTTATATTAATCTTGAAATCCTTATGATTATCGAATATTTATTCTGATAACATCTTTTCAGGATGACGAGTCTGATGGTCCCGATGTCACTGTAGGTCCTTCTATTCCCTAGGTCTGATTGGACAGGATCTTCTATTCAAAGTATCTATTCAAGGGAACGAGGATACCAAAAGTGAAGCCGTTTTCTTAGTTCACAATATCTGTTATGACAGTGTGTTAGTGGAACTGCACGTTTCGAAATTGAACAGCAATAAGCCTAAATTTCCAGTGGAAGATGATCTAGCGGTGTCTGAAAGTTCTGACCCCAGTGATGATTCTGATCAGTCCATGCACGATCTTAGCCCTGTGTCCGTGATGGTACCAGCTGATGATGATGACAAGCAATGGATGTCCAATTTAAGTCCTGTGTCAGGTGACTATGCTGCCGAAAAAGATGAAGTGCGCTCGGAGGAAGGAGTTGTGCGCAAGAAGCAAAGGAAAGATGAAGGTTCCTCATCCCAAGTCCATTCAGATGATACTGGCTCTGAGTGATTTGGAATTTATTCGTGGAACACTTTTTTAAATTATCAACTTTTTCGTGCTTTTGTTTTGTTGGAATTTTTTTTTTTTTTTGATAACTCTTTGAAATATTCTCTACTGTGTGTTTAGTTGATTTATTGATGTTTTTTTTTTGTGTTTTTAAAACTGAAATCTCTTTTGGTTCTGTACTCATGCATTGTCGATGTCGAGTTTCTCGATCTAAAACTCGCATCTCCAAGCGTAAGTTTTCAGACAGTGTAGTATAGTATGAACTCTTGGTTAGCATTGTCGTATGAACAAGATACTTAGATAATAGTAGACTGGACTCTTTGTTTTTGGAATTAAAAACACAAGTAGTATTTAATTTATATTTATTCCATGAAAATAAAATGAATAATAACTTTCGTTGACTGTTTCGTTTTCTTTATATAATACTAAATTTTAGTTTTTTAAAATAGATTTAGGGTTTGTCTTTGTTCTTTCTTCTCCTTCTCCGGGTTTTTCTTTCTTCTTCTTCTCCAGAAATTAAAGAATACTCCAACGAGACATGAATTTCACCGGCGGAGAGGCTGAAAATTCGGCTTGGACTTCTGGAAGTTCCTCTAGCACTTCTGGAAATTCCGGTAGCACATCAACTGAAGATCGCGCAGAGATCGATATTGGTTGTTTTTCGACTTCAGGTCAAGGAAAGATCTGTCCCGGTGAAATTGATTGTGAGTCTTCTCTCCTTTTGTTACAGTAACAAATCTTTTGTTTCTGACTAGATTTTTCATATTAACTATTTGTTCCAAATTTGTTCTAGGTTTTCTACCCGTTTCATCGATTTATTTTTTTCTTAACTCATTTTCATTAAATTATTCTTTTAAATCTTGATAAAATAATTCACTTGCATCAGTTTTATATTATTTTATTATATATTTATATATGAGTTAGTTATGTCTTATTTGTGTTTTTCTATGATTATGCGAATTAGCGGAACAATGTCTCAGATTATGTCTTCGTATTTTAAAATATTTTTTCATGATATGTATTATCTTATTATATTATAATTGTTTCTCAAGTTACAAGAAGAGTTCCATGTCCAATGAGATTCCACATTACGATCAAAGATGGAGATACTGTGACTGTTGTAAGTATATATTTTGAATTCGTTGATTTCCTATTTTTTGGTTTTATCAACTTTGATTTTGACCAACTGCGTCTTTTGTAAGCCAATGCCAACATCATTCATTGAAAAGTGCTCTTATCGTATGCCTGTGTTCGCCGATATTAAGACTCCTTTTGCTCGAGTTCATTCTGTTGCGTTGGGTGAAGACAGCGACGGTCGTCTCCACATAGTAAGAGGTTGGCATGAGTTTCGGGAAAAATATCAGATTAAGACGGGGCAATTGTTGACATTCCATTGGAACGATCTATTCCACTTCAATGTGCACATTTATGATGTTGATGGGGTTGAGATAACCTATGATGCTGACCATGTCCGAAGAGGTCGGGAAGTAGATTTAAAGAGTGTCTCTCACAAGTTTTCTGAACGAATTTTAGACCATCGACGCTATCGCTTGGTAAGTACTACTGTAAGTTTTTTTTACTGTGCCAGTTCAATATAATATTAATTCATGCGTTTTTTCTATGGTTTTCAGACGATTCCTAGATCATTCGCCATCGAGACTGAGCTTGAGAACAAATCAGAGGTGATCCTGTCAAATGGAAAAGGAATCAGAATGTCAGCCCGTTTGCGTAAACGAAGACGAAATGATACAGATAAAAATAAAAGCATTTTTCTCGACAAGGAATGGCAGGAATTCTGTAATCAGAGTGAGTATTATGTTGGCATGGTGTTGGACTTCTACTACGATCGTACTTCCACCACGTTGTATGTTGTTCCAGAATTTGAAATGTTGTCTGCTTCCGACTCCTCCGATTGACGAATTAGAATATTTCTTAATTAGTATTTCTATTATTATTTTGAACTGATACATTGTTAAATTTTAACTGAAATATTTCTAGGATTTCCGAAATGTACTTGACTTTGAGCCCTTCCTTTGTGTGCATTTTGGGTGACATATTTAGATGTGGACTTTATGATTTTGTTTTGGATCTATAAACCAAGTTATGTTTATTAGTTTAGTATTTATCGGATTTTTTAAATTAAAATGTGTTTTTATTATAACAACTTATGCTATTCAAGTTTTTCGTGCTTTTGTTTTGCTGGAGATTTTTTGGATTGAGAACTCTTTCAATATTCTGTATTTTGGATAAAAATTGCAGAGGAGCAAATGGCAGTGGCTGAAGTTTTTGTTATGGATTGTTTGTTTATTGAAGTGATATTTGTTGTAAAAGTTTATTGAAAACAATTATAAAAATTGCAAAGGGGGAGATGCTTTTGGTGGTTGCTGTTCTGCTTTTCCAATTACCAAAGAAGACAAAAGAGAAGTTCAAGTGTTTGTTATTATGGATGGAAAAAGAGAGACTCATGTTTCAATTACCAATGAAAGAAGGCAAAAGAAAAGTTGAAGTTTTTGTTTTTATTGATTGAAAAATAGAAATTTAGTTGCACAAGTAATTGGAAAAAAAAATGACGACTTATTATTATTATTAGTATTATTATTATTATTATTTATGTTAATAAAGATGAGTGTAATAAATATTTGATTAATTAATTTATATTTATTCCATAAAAAAGAATTTGTGAAAATGGTATCCATTCTCCTAAATAGAGTAAAATAGTACAGTAGTATTTTTTTCACAATTTAATTTTTTACCAATAATTATTCATCCTAATTTTCAATAATAATAATAATATTTATTTTATTTAATTTTTTTAATTGAGAAAAATCTTAACTATATTCAATGAAAGATCTCTATTGTTTCATTAGGACTTATTTTAGTTGAATTTTCATTTAGGACAAGATCTCAATCCTAAAATTACACCCTAAATAAGTTTTATAATTATTTTTGACCGATATGTCTTTTCATTAGAAGCACTTTTTATTAATTTGTTATTTTTTTTATAATTATTGTTCTTTTCATTATAATTTTTTTTTGTAAAATCTATTCAAGACATTATTTTTTATTATTATTATTTGTCTTTTCATTAGAAAAAAAAATGGTTAAACCCAATGTAACACGTTAGTTTTTTATAATTCTTTGTCTTTTCGTTATTAGAAATTTTTTTGGTTAAACCTAATGCAACACGTATTCTCTTAATGGGATTTCCAAGAGAACCCTAATAATTTTTTTATTTTTCAAAGCATCGATAACGATGCATCCTTCTTTATATTCTCTTTGTATTTTATTTGTTGTACTTCACTACTCTATACTTGAAAAATATATTGAGATAGAATGGCTGACAATTTCCGTTCGTTGAAACACTTTACTCCTCTCTCTGACATTAACAAGGATAGAATGGATTGGAAGATACAAGTTCGAATTTGTAGGAAGTGGAAGACGACGGGCAATGGAAAAATTTCAGAAACCTTGGAGTTTTTGTTTGTCGATATTCAGGTTTTTTAGTGTCTTACGTATTTTTCAATTATCTTAATTGCAGTTAAAAATATACATATACTTATGTATTTTTCATTCGACTTTTGGCAGGGAACTAGAATTCATGCAATTGTTAAAAAGATGCTCATACCTAAATTCCAGGATTTGTGCAATGAAGGAGATATTGTTACTGTCCATCAGTTCTCCGTTGTTGATAGGCCAAAGAACTTTCATGTTGCGGATTTTGCATATAGGATTCTGTTCCATGGAAATACATACGTTGGTTCAAACATGAACAACAAATTTCCCAAGTCCATTTTCCAGTTCAAAGATTATTTGGAAATTCTAAGTGGCTCTCTAAAAGATGATGATGGTTTATTTGGTATTTTTGTATTTTATATCTTAATATGTTTATCATTATATATTTTCTTATTCTTTTCTTGCGTTAAATTGATATAAACATCTGACTATGTGTTCATGCAAGATGTAATTGGCACTATCGCTGATATTAATGACTCAAGGTTGAAGACCGATACGTCTGTCAAAGGCAACAAGAGCATTCAGTTCTTGCTTCAAGATCACCAGTACGTTTTGTATTTGTTTTTTTAAAGTTAATTTCACGAATACTAAATATTAATCATTGAATTAACAGAGAGCTGAAAATTGAGTGCGTTCTGTGGGAACCCTATTGCCATGAGTTGAAAGAATTTGTTGAAGAGTTGAGAACAAACAAAGATAACCAAGTAGTGGTTATACAGTTGTGCAGAGCAAGGAAATTTAGAGGTAAAGAAATTACTCGAATAAATATTGATTTATATCATTACTTATAATTCCAGCTTAATGAATATTTAAAAAATGTGTTGTATATTTGTTGAAGGGGCGATTGGAGTTTCAAATACTTTTCATGCTACTAAAGTTATTGTTGATCAAAATTTGGAAGAGATTGTTGAGTACAAGAGCAGGTAATACTGTGTTTTTTTCATCAATGCTATAAATAATTCAGAATACTGACAATCGTGTTGGAATTTATAATAAACAGGTTGCCAAATAATGCTGTGACAAGTTCTTTCGATGGTTCAAAAATATCAAGTGCATCTTTTGTCAGTGTAAAGGATGAGTTGCAGAACCCTTCTACTGTCTACTTAACTCTCCATGACTTGAAGAATTGTGAAGTGGTTAGTTTGTTGTCTATTATTTTAATTATAGCATTTATTTAACATTTATTTATTTAATACTTTATTTGTGTGAACTGAATTTTTTATTTAAATTTTTATACCGAATTCATCATGTTTAGGTTTTGAAGGCTTGGGTTGTGGCATCTGTTGTCGAGGTTTTATATGAGAAAGCTTGGTTTTATACGTCTTGCCTTAAGTGCAAAAAAAAGGTTGTAGATAAAGAAAACAAGTTGTACTGTGGTTCGTGTGATGATTTTGTTCTTGGATGTCAACGTTATAAAATACATATTAATGTGGTTGATGGTTCCGGTAATGCTGAGTTCTTGCTGTGGAATGAAATTTCTACGTTGTTAATTGGAAAAACTGCTTCGGAGGTTTTGGGTGGTATCACTAAGGTAAGATTTTTGTCCAGTAAGGTAAGATTTTGGGTTTTTGTGTTATACATTCGAAAATATATTACAGATTTTTTTTTCTTAATGGCATGGATGTTAATGTATACTTTATATTTCTTTGTGTATTTCAGGATTTTCTAAACAAAAATGTTGGAGGTGGTATAAATGATGTTGCTAAAGTTGATCTCCCCGAGCCTGTTGACAAATTGATTGGAAAGGAATTTATGTTCAAGGTCAGTGTTGGGTTGAAGCATATTGAAGGGAGCGACCCTGTGTATGTTGTTGAGAAATTCTCCGATGATATGGAAATGATCATGAAGCATAAAAAATTCAACCATGGAGTTCTTCCTTTCGGTTGGTGTCCTCTTGATGATGTTGTTGCTGAATCAGTCACTCCCAAGGGTAAAGAAGTTGTCAACTCGGATGAAGGCTTCAAAACCCCTGAAACTAAGAAGATTACGAAAAGGAATTTGCAGTGTGCTTTACAGGATTCAGCGGGATCGGTAACTTCTAAGATCATCAAGACTGAAAAATAAAGTTGATGGAAGAATGTGTTCTCCGTCAATGTTTTCTCATTTTGTGTTATGTATGTATGCTTCAGACTTTATTATTGTGTTTCCTTTTTTTGTTGTGCTGCTACAAAATTCTGTTTGGAATCCTTTTGGTGTTTTGCGGGTACTATTTTCTGTTTTGAAGTTTAAGTGTTTCAGCACGTGGAAACGTTGGTTTTGATATTATGAAATATCTTTTGAAGAAGTAGCAGCTTTCGTTGTTTAATTTGCAGTGTGATTTAATTGTTTGTTTTGTTGAATTATTTTTTCCAGAAATGCATATTAAATCTGCCAAAATTATCCTAGACCAAAAAAAAATTATATTTTTATTTTTAAGTAATAATTATAAGCATTGATATTTCATTTTTATTTTTAAGTAATAATTATAAGCATTGATATTTCAACCAAAGAAAAATGATGATGTACGTTTCCTCAAAAGGATTATCATTATCTCTATATCTTTTTATAATACCATTTTCCTCTATTCTCATCCTCATCCTTCTCTCAAAAAAATTCAATTTCAGTGTTCTGTATTCAATTGTCTTCAACTTTTCTATGTCTCGGTTTCCATGTCTTAGTTTTATCAGAGCTGCTCATGATTTGCGGATTACTTCTACTAAAGTTGTGAACCTCTCTGATATTCCGAAGTGTTTAGAGGTATTATGCATATGTTCCTTAATTAATTTATGTCTATGTCTATTTTATTTAAAGTTCAATTTTATTGAATTAAATTTTTTTTTTTTTTTTGTAGTCAAGTAATATTTGGAGTGTTGGATGGATAACTGAAATTGTTAGCACAAGAGATTAGTTTTATACATTTTGTTTTGATTGCAATGAATATCCTCCTGCTAATGATTCCAGTTTGGTTTGCCATGGCTGTGATGAGTATCTTATTAAAAACGCAAAGTACGATATCTTCATTCGTGTTACTGATGGCCGCGATATTGTAATGTTGCGTTTGTTGGATCAAGTTGCTATGCAGCTTCTTGGTAAAACTGCTCAAGAAGCTTTTCAGAAGATGGTTCTGGTAATATTATTTCTTATTTATATAAATATTTTTTATTATAAAATGATGATTAATTAAAAATTTTGATTCTATAAATATCATTATTTTACAATATATTCAAAATGATTTTTTCATAATTAAATATTTGTCATCTTTGCAGGATACATTTAAAGAAGTTGATGGCAATTGCGTTCGCTTAGAAATTAGTCTTAAACGTATTCTTCCAGAACCAATCATCAATCTTATTGGAAAAGAAATTTTGTTCAATGTCGTTGTTCCTTCCAGCCAAGTTGAAGAATCTAAATTTGCTTATGTTGTTGATGAGTTATCCACTGATCGTTTTCTTATCGACATGAACAAGCACCTCTTTTTCAAAGATGAATCTCCTTCTTCAGATGCCACGAGGAACATTGTTTCGAAAGCAGCAGCTTCTTTTTAAATTATAATATTTCTATTTAGTATTATCTTTTAATCTTTTTAGTTTTGAACAATATTTATTTTTGTAATTCTGAATATTTAGTACTCTCTATTATCACTATTTACTTATGGGTACTTAAATTAAGTAATGATGATAAATTTAATCTTCATTTTATTTTAGTATTATAATTCATATTCAAATTAATAAAATTCTTATATTAAATTTTTATTTAATAATTCTACCCTTTAATAATAAAATTAATATACGTTTTATATTTCGAAATAATCATTATATAATATCTTTCTAATATTTTCTATATATTCTTTTCCTAATATGTTTATATTAATTGTATTGTTTTTCATTGATATTTTTTTAAAGAAAATGAATAACAAAAAAAATAAATAATAGATGAATACCAAATACATTAATATAATATATAATACCAAATATATATTAAATAGTAATTTATGCTAAAAATAATTAACTCCATGCGCATGGTATGGTTTATCCCCTTTAGAGGGAAAGGTGAATACCATACGCAATTACGTTGTTCTTTCCCACAAGTTATGTTTCCTAATCATTATTAATATTAAAACCTTTACATATTTTCCTAGCTATTATATATATATGATGAATGAATTGCAAATGTTGTCAAGGGCATCAGGTGCTGGTCAAGAAAACAACACCAAAGCATTGTGTGCTGGTCAAGAACACGACTTCAAAGTATCACGTGGTAGGGAAGAAACCTAATTGATTCTAAATATTTCTTATTATGATTTATTTATTTTCTTATTTTGCCATGCATGTTTTATACATACAGAGATAAATTTATATACATTCTGATTGATTATTTTCTCACGATTTCTTATTTAACAGTAATATATATATCAAGTTCTTGATATCAATGTCACCCAAGAGGAAAAAAAAATCAGGTGAGAAAGCGAGTTAAGAATTTTCAACAAAAGTTCTTCTGTATCATTCCAATGTGTTTGAGAACTGTATATTTTGAAAAGTCGATAATAATTTCTCACTAATTCTCATAGGGAAAGATAATATTTCCAACCTTGCGGAAAATACGAAGAAAGCTCGGTCTACAACGAACTCTTTCGGTAATCTTATTATTTTCGAGCAATGTTTTTAATAAACAATAAATATATTTTATTTTACAAGTTATATTTTCATAGGATCAACGTGTTTCGTTAAATCTTTTTATGTTTTTTTTATCTATCTACAATCAGATGGTTTTATTTTAGAGTCGTCTACCGTGAATGCATGTTCGTCGATCAACCCTCCTTTATCAGTTACTACCGATCAGAATATACGACGGATCAAGATTGTCGATTTGAGTAAACCATTCGATTGCGTACAAGTTCAATGTAGTCTGCAGATCTATTTCAAAAAATTTAACCTTTATATTATTATCGAAGAATACATGACTGATAACATTTTATGATTTCATTAGGCGGATCTACTAATAAATCTCCTATTGTCGAGAGTGGTCAAAGTTCAATTTTGATAAATAGTGGTATGGCGACATGCGAAGGATCAACTTCAAATGCTCCAATTCAGAATAATGTAGTCCCTTCAGTAGTAAATAGAACAATCGGAGCTCCAAAGCGGAATGGAAAAGAAAATCAGCCAAGTGCTTGCGCATCGAATAATCAAGGACTTTCTAAGGAGAATGCAAAATATGCAGGTTAATCTTTTTCGGCGGCATGCATTATTTTTTATTTACTTTGTAATAAGTATGAATTAATAAAAGTTTTAAAATTTTCATTTCTTTTAAGGTTATCACGACATTGGCGATCCGGTTTGGAAATGTATTCATTGTGGTGCTAAATTCTGGAGAGATGAGAGAATAGAAAAGGCCAGAAAATTTCAGGACTTCCAAAGTATAATTTGTGCTGCGTTCATGGTTAGTATTTGTTATTATATTTTATGTCAGTTGTGTATTCATAATGATATTTTTTTTTGGTAGATAATTTGTTTTATTTATATACAGTATTAGGGTAGTTAAACAACTGTTTTTTTGGTACTCAGGTAAAATTAAGTTACCAGCCATCATGGACCCTCCGCAAAAGTACAAAGATTTATTGTACGGAAAAGGTCCGATGAGTAAAAAATTTCAAAAGTCAATGCGAATGTACAATATGATCTTTTCTTTCACTTCAATGGGAGGGAAGATCGACAGGTCATTTAACGACGGAAGGGCAGCTCCTATTTTCAGATTAAATGGCGATAATTATCATTTGATTGGTAGTTTACTCCCAACCCGAAGCGATAGAGCTATGTTTGCTCAACTGTACATCTATGACACTGAAAATGAAGTAGTAAACATGATTAATTCCGTAAGGTTAGATGTTTTGATTAATTTATGGTATTCAATTATTTGCATCGAGATTGCAGTTTTTATTTTTTTATTTAAATTCTGATAAATTTAATTAATATCGCATTGTCTGTTTAACAGTAATGCTGCGGACAAACAGGCTCAACTACAAGATGCTGAGTTTCATGCCGAGATCGTCTCTGTTCTCAAGAACGTATTGAATGAGAATAATATGTTGGTTCTTTGGTTTCGCTATGTCGGGGAAAAGATACGTGAACATAGAGAAAATTTGTTCACTGAAGATGACATTAAATTGAGGTTGATTTGCCGAAGGAGTTCTGATGGTCAAAGATACAATTTGCCAACTGTTTCGGAGGTGGCGGCTTTAATTGTTGGAGATGTTGATAACCTGGAGGATCACAGGGATATTATTATTGAAACTCGATCAAAGACTTTACAGCGCATAAATGAGTTGCATGTGTCGTATTTGCCGCTCCAGTATCCGTTGCTATATTTGTACGGAGAAGATGGATTTAGAGATGACGTTCCTCATCGTAAAACGACTAGGAGTAAAGAAGTTAAAAAAAAAAAAAAAGGTTTCAATGAAAGAGTACTTCTCCTACATGCTGCAGGAGAGGGATACTGAATCTCCTCATATTCTTTTTGGACGACGTTTATTTCAACAATTCTTGGTTGACGCTTATACGATGGTTGAGTCGTACAGAATTACTTACATAAAAAATCATCAGCAGGATTTCAGATGTGACTCTTACGCTGCGTTGGGCGAAGCATTAATTAGTGGAGAGACTAACCTGGCAGAAACTGGTAAAAGGATTATTTTGCCTTCTTCTTTCGTTGGTGGTGCCCGATTCATGATACAAAATTATCATGACGCAATGGCTGTATGTAGGTGGGTAGGATATCCAAATTTGTTTATTACTCTCACATGTAATCCGAAGTGGGATGAAATAGAGAGGTATTGTAAAGAAAGAGGATTGACTGCAAATGATCGACCGGATATTCTTTCTCGAATGTTCCACACTAAGTTAGACAACATGTTGAGAGATCTTCGTCAGGGAAAGCTGTTTGGGGAGTTATCTGCGAGTTAGTGCATCATTTATCTATTTTTAATTTTCAACTGCTCTTATTTAATTAGTTTAAAGTTTTAAATTCTCATTGTTTTTTATTCTTATTTTCAGTTGTTTATACTATCGAGTTTCAGAAACGTGGAATGCCGCATGCTCATATTCTACTGTTCATAAAAAAATTCCCCCAAACAGCAACTCCAGGTGTCGTCGACAGTATTATATCTGCGGAGATTCCTGATTGCAAGGAAGATCCGGAATATTATGACGCGGTCAGTGAGTTCATGATTCATGGTCCGTGTGGCGTAGCAAATAAAAAATCACCGTGCATGGATGGATGTCGATGTACAAAAAAATTCCCTAAGAAATACGTTGATCGCACAACGGTAGATAATGATGGCTTTGTCGTTTACAAAAGAAGGGATGATGGCAGGACAATATTAAAGGGAGGAATTGAACTTGACAATAGGTATGCTTTTAGGATGTTTCGTTTTATTTATGCTTAGATAATAAAAAATAAAATTCATCTTTGAATACTTCTTCCAGAATGCCATTGTATAAAATTCATCTTCTAATAATCTCATTGGGTTCATATTTTTTTCAGGTCTGTTGTTCCCCATAACCCTTATCTCCTGAAAAAATATAGATCCCATATTAACGTGGAGTGGTGCAATCGTTCGCGGTCTATTAAATATTTGTTCAAGTACGTTCACAAAGGACACGATCGAGCAACTGCCGTTTTTTATCAGTCTCACAATGACGCTGCTGGAAATAGAATTATTGATGAAATAAAGCAATATTTAGATTGCAGATATGTATCTGCGTCGGAAGCGGTGTGGCGGTTATATGGATATGAAATTCATTTCAACCAGCCTAACGTTGTGAGATTGAAATTTCATCTGCCTAACGAGCAGGTTGTTGTATTTAGGGATGGGTCGTCTTTTACGAATGTTGTGACCAGAGCAGCGGGTAAAGAGACTATGTTTACAGCTTGGATGATTGCAAACATTAAATTTCCAGGAGCGAAAGAGATAACTTACGCTGAGTTTCCTATGAAATTCGTTTGGGATGAGAAGGAACATGCTTGGCGGCCAAGGAAGAGAAGAGTTGCTCTAGGGAGATTGAACTATGTACATCCAGGCAGGGGGGAGTTGTATTATATGCGACTTCTGCTGAATGTTGTGAAAGGTTGTGAATCGTATGATGATATTTATCGTTATAACGGAATACGATATGAAACCTTTAGAGAAACCTGTTTCGCCCGTGGTTTGATTGATGACGATAATGAATTTGTTAAAGCCATTGAAGAAGCTGCAGTTTGGGGTTCAGAAACAATGCTTCGATCTTTATTTGTGAATTTGATTACTTCTGATTCTGTCAGTCGGCCAGAGATTCTTTGGGAAAGTTGCAGCCATCTACTCATACCAGACATCTTAAATAAATATCGTATTCGTTTGGAACGCCCTGGTCTGATTATTAACATCTCCAATTCATTCTTTACAGTTTATTTCTGTGTCGACGACGTAAATGCACTATACATCGGGTCTAAGAGTCCTTGATATGATTTTTTATTTCTTCTCTTTTTTTACAGATTTAATTCTCAGCGACAATCAAATTAAAAATTGTGATTTTTTATTTGTTCTCTTTTTTTACAGATTTGATTCTCAGTGACGATCAAATTAAAATTTTGTGCTTGAGGGAAATTGAAGATGTAATGCAAAGAAAAGGGAAAACCCTTTTAGATTATCCCAAGATGCCGTATCCGCAGCACGATGAAGCTATTGGTAGAAATCGCCTTATAGCGGAAGAGCTGAATTACGATCGAAAAATACTTACAGAAGAGCACGTCAAGCTGATCGGAATGCTTAATCGTGATCAAAGGCAAGCATATGAATCGATAATGTCTGCTTTCCACGAAAACAAAGGACAAATTTTCTTTCTATATGGTTATGGAGGAACCGGCAAGACATTTGTTTGGAACACTCTCTCTGCCGCTGTTCGTTCAATGGGACATATTGTGTTGAATGTTGCTTCTAGCGGAATAGCTTCTCTTCTCTTACCCGGAGGCAGGACAGCTCATTCAAAATTTTCAATTCCTTTGAACTTAACCGATGATTCAACCTGCAATATAAGCAAGAGAACCGAACTCGCTGAGTTGATTCAACAAGCTAAAATGATTATATGGGACGAAGCTCCCATGACGCATAGGTAATAAAACGCCTCTCATTCTCAGGTTTTGTATTTCACATTTTATTTTCTTTTTTTTTTTTTTTGCTGAAAATTATCTAACTGAAGTTGACTTTGTATAATTTTGTAGGCATTGTTTTGAAGCACTTGATCGAACAATGCGTGATATTATGCGAAGTTTTGATCCGCGGGCTGTTGAAAAGCCCTTTGGGGGAAAGGTTATTGTATTTGGAGGGGATTTCCGCCAAATTTTGCCGGTAATTGCTAAAGGTACGAGACAGGATATTGTTCATGCGACGATTAATTCCTCCAACATTTGGAGAGAATGCAAAGTCTTGAGGTTGACGACTAATATGAGATTGCAGAATTTTGTGGACGAAAATGATTTAATTACTTTAAGATAATTCTCTAATTGGATGTCTTCGATTGGGGATGGAACTATAGGAGACGACAATGATGGGTTTGCTGTTGTAGAAATTCCCAATGATCTTCTCATAACGTCTTCCGATGATTTCATCGGTTCAATGGTTGATGCAATATATCCGGATTTCTCAAATCATATTGGAGACGTTGAATTCTTACAAGGTAGGGCCATTTTGGCTCCGACTTTGGAAGAAGTTGATTCTATTAACGATTACATGGTTGCGATGCACTCTACGGATGAAAGAATATATCTTAGTGCTGATTCGATTGAAAAGTCTGAGGGTGCAGAGAATATGTTTGCAAACATGCATTCCGTTGAATTCTTGAATACCATCAAATGCTCAGGGTTGCCGAATCATCAGTTGAAGTTAAAGGTTATTTCTATCTTATTTGTAAAGTTTTTATGTTTGTTCGTAATATAAAATATAAATGGATGTTATGCTCCTTAATGTTTATATTAAATGGTATCTTCTTCATGAAATTAAAATGTAGATTATTTTATTTATTGTTTATGCTCTATGCATATGAACATGATGTTTAGTTATTGATGTTTACTATTTTTTTTATTTTTTTTTTTTTGTTTAGGTTGGTGTTCCGGTGATGTTGATAAGAAACATGGATCACTCGGCAGGACTGTGCAATGGAACTCGATTGGTCGTAACCAAACTTGGGACTTATGTTATAGAGGCTCGAGTCTTGGGAGGCAAAAATGCGAATGAAATTGTGTATATTCCCAGGATGACGCTTTGTCCTTCTGATTCGAGGATTCCTTTTAAATTTCAACGAAGACAATTCCCGTTGATGATATCGTATGCAATGACGATCAATAAAAGCCAAGGTCAATCGTTGACAGATGTTGGTGTGTTTTTTAAGAAACCGGTTTTCACTCATGGGCAACTGTACGTTGCTGTTTCAAGGGTGACGAATAGAAGCGGGTTAAAAATTTTGTGTTGTGACGAGAATGGTAAACTTACAAACAAAACAAATAATGTGGTGTTTAAGGAAGTCTTTCAAAATTTGTAATAAAAGTTTTGAATTCTGCCTTTCAATTATATTCCTCTTTATTTTATAAATTTTACATGGTTTAATCATTTTTATGTTCTTAATAAATATTTTTTGCAGGTTTAATGTATGTATGTACATGTTTTAATCATTTTTAGTCATTTCATGTTCGTATCTTAATTTTGCAGGTTAAGGTATGTATTTTTTTGCTATATTCCTCTTTATATTATAAATTATACATGGTTTAATCATTGTAATGTATGTTTTAAACGAAAACAAATTGTTTTAAACGATATTGTAGAGAGCTATGTACGTAAAATCACGAACACCGCAAGATCAAGGGCACATTAAAAAACCAAACACGAAACGTCATATCCCGGGCATCGCTCGGGTGTTACACTAGTTCATTTAAATTGGTTATATAGGAGTTTCTTTTAAAAAAAAAAAGATTTTGAATTTGTTATTTAAAATTTCAATTCAGATTTATTTATTAAACAATGAGTAAATGACATGACTTCTTCATTATAGGAATTAAGTTGAACTAATTCCATCTCCTTCTTAACAACTCAACCAACCAACCAATCGATAATTCCCTATATAAACGATTGACAACCCCCATAAACCATGCACCACAGCCATCACACCCAAACATCAATCTATCAAAGGAAACAAAACACCTCTGATCACACAATGGCAATATTTCATCATAATCGCATTTTCCTTTTTCCTTTGTTGTTCATCATCACCTATTCATCCATAATCGACAACACAAATCAAGTAGAGGCCCGACTCCACCTACTTGAGGTCCCAGCTTTGCCAAAACCCGAGCTGCCAACATTACCTAAGCTCGAACTCCCAAATTTACCAAAACCCGAGCTTCCAGCTGCACTGCCTAAGCCAACACTGCCAAAGTTGGAGCAACCAAATCTGGGAAAAGTCGAGTTGCCAAAACTTGATTTCCCGACATTGCCAAAGCCTGAGTTACCAACTGATCTCCCAAAGCCAGAAGTGCCGAAGGTTTCCGAGCTCCCAAAGTTTCCTGAATTTCCCAAGCCCACTTTGCCGGAAGTACCAAAACAACCTTGAATTATATAATGGAGCTATAGTCTCCGTATGACCTCTCGTCTCGTCTACTTTTTCTCTGCTTTTCTTGTTGTTTATTACTTGTGGTGTGTTCAATAGTTTCAAGTGTTTTTCTTTCTGTAATTTGTTTTTACCGCGCGTTGATTATGATTTTCTGTTATTATTGTTCATTTTATATATTACTACATGATTGTTTTAAGCATTCTTCATCTCTTCTCTTTAAACAAGATAAGATATCGTTTTAGATAGATATTTTGTACGGTATTAATCAAGGCAAGAAGCGATGGATTAAATAAAAAAATACACTAGTTAAAAATTGATGTATATTTCTTCGAAATAGTCGTGAAATAAAATAAACTACACTAATACATTTTCAAAATGTTTACAATTCGTAGTCATTGTCATTTCTATCAAAGTTGATTATCTCAAGAATTTTTCATACTTTATTGAGCGCGCAAATTAACGGGAAAAAAAGGCGTAGCTTCTTTTGTCCTTTGAAAATTAATAAATGGTTTTTTTTGGACGCAATTGAATAAATATAATATTATATTGATATAGTGAGTTACCGGGCGGAGCCAGAAAAATTGATTAGGGGGAGCTGAAATTTTTTTATATATAATATTTATATATATGCACATATTTTAAGGGGGCTAAACATAAGAAAAATACCTTTTTTTTAAAAAAATTGTAAAAATTATAAAGGAATTTTTTTTTAGGGGGGGGCTTAAGCCCCCCTAGCATACAAGTGGATCCGCCACTTTACCTAGTTGTAATTATTTGTATGATTGAAATAATTTTATAAATAATTTTATTTATTTTTTAAAGAAATAAATACAAGAAAACTAAGTCTGATGGACGTGCCAAATGGTAAGTGATACAATTCCAATGGATATGGGGGCTAATACAGAGTATAATTTTATTATGTTGGGATCCGATAATTTGGTTTTTTTTAAGTGAAAAGTAAAAATAGTTATAAGAAAATAGAAAAATTGATAAAAGAAAGTAAGAGTACAATCATATTTTAAAGTAAAAAATTAATTATAATTTTTTACTATTTCTTTAGTATGAAAATATATATGGCAACTCAAAACTGAAAATGTGAAAATATATGGGAGACAAAGAGTGAGCTAGTTTTCAAGAGTCTTTTGTACATAAAGTATAAAGTGTGAAAATAAATGAAACCGATTTAAAAATAAAAAGAATAAAATAGATGTATATTTTATTAACTTTTCTGTCCCGTAAATATTTTTTTACTTTGTAGAACATGGATATTAAAAAAAAATGTTATTTTTGTTATGTTAAAAAAAGCTTACTGTAAAATTGTAGTATTCAAAATGAAAAAAGTAAAAAATAATCTTAAGTAAATTAAAAAAGTGTTGTAAATTTAATAGCTCAGAACATAATATAAAAGAACATAATATAAAGTAACAAGAAAAGAAGTAGGGAGAAGGGGAATTCTTATTATCTTTAGAGTATTCAAATGTATGTTACAATGGAGTACAAAGACACATATATATAGGTACATGCATCATCATGCATATAAATATTATCATAAAGTGGTGACATCAATTGTGTGTCCATTAGTATTCCCACTACATTGAGCACTCCAAAGGACATCCATAATATTATTTCATAACACTCCCCCTTGGATGCCCGTTATTCATTTTCGTATTTCTCCCCCTGATTCAAGCATCGCTTTTATATTTCGTTTCCAATTACCAAGTAAAAACTCGGAGGGAAAACCTTAGTAAACGAAAATTTATTAAATACGCTAAATAAGTTGCCTCGTTAAAAACCTTCCAAGGTAAAACCCTTTGGGAAAAAAATCAATCGAAGGAAAAGAGTGCAACGCGTATTTATTTGAGATCCTTTGACCGACGCATTACGATTTTTTTCACTCATTTTTCAAATGTTGCCGTCGGTACTGCTTTGGTACATAGATCTGCCAAGTTATCACTTTATTGAATTTGTTACACATCACATTCACCTTTCTTGCAATTCATTTAATCTCTTTTCTCATTTGAGTTGAGATTCAGTACTTCAGGTCTTTATCTCGAGCTCTAAAATTATCCTTTTTAGGATTAAGTGATCGGCCGATCATCGAAGTAATTAAGAGATGTGCATTTTTCATGTTGAATCACTTTAATACCTTCTGGGTATAAGCTGTTTGGTGAACTTAAATTCCATCTTCTAGATGTTCGATGTGTTAACCAATGCAAATTTTTATTTTCCAAAGTCTTTAATCTCAAATTCTTTCTTCAAATATTCAATGAATTCTTGAAGCTCTTCAGGAGTTCCAATCGTGTCTTATTTCTTACAATTTCATTTTTCTCATTTCTTTTTCGCATGAATACCCATATATATCCAACGGGATTTACACCTTCTGGTGTTTGGACTACCGGTCCGAATACTTTTCATTTTATCAACGAGTCCAATTCAGATTGGATTGCATCTTTCCATTTTGGCCAATCATTTCTACGCCGACATTCATCAACCGATTTTGGTTCATTATCCTCAATTTCTTCCATAACTTCAAGTGCTACATTGTATGCAAAAATTGCATCAACAACAATTTCTTTTCGATTCCAACCTTTTCCCGTAGTGACATAATTTATTGAAGTTTCTATAGTTTCATTTTCTTCTGAAACTTGTTCTTTTTCTTCTTCTGGAGAAACCTCTTCGAGAGATAATATTTTTTCATTATTTTCTTCTAATTCTTCACTTTTATTTAATCCTTTTTTCTTTCGAGGATTTTTATCTTTGGAACCGATAGGTCTTCCACGCTTCAAACGTGCTTTTGATTCATTCGCACTTGTAATTTATCCTTCAGGGATATCAATCTTAACCAAAACAATTTCTACAAGAATATGTGAATTAGTAACTCTTCGGGAGTCAGTAAATTCATCCGGTGACTGATTTGCAATTCTTTGCAAATGCAAAATTCTTTGAACTTCAAGTTCATATTATTTTTTTCTTGGATTAAGAAAATGCAATTTTATTTTCCAATTGAGTTCTTTTTTTTCGGTTGATCATTTCCTCCCCCTAATGTCGGGAAAATTGATTTCATGTGTGTTCAACACCTTTTATTTTTTCAAGATATGGCCATGAGAACTTTCAATTATTCGTCTCATCATTGTCGAGCTTGGATTTCCAAGTCGATCGATCATGCCAAATCATAAAATCTTTTGGAACAATAGACTTCTGGTCTATTAGGTGATATATTTCTATTGAATGTATTCGTATAATATAAGCCCAAAGATAGTGAATACGATTTTTCTAGTACACACTTCTTTCCGGATTAATTTTTTGTAATCAATAAGCATTCTTTATTTTTCTCGTTTATCGTCTCAATATGATACCCATTTTTTCGGATATCTTTAAAGCTTATCAAATTTTTTCGAGACTTAGGAGATAATAGTGCATTTTCAATAACAATTTTATTTCCTTCAAGAAGAAAACTTGTTGCTCTTCCGGAGCCATCAATCAAATTTGCACTTCCGCTTATTGTATTAACATTTATTTCTCCCTCTTCAAGACGAGAGAAATATTTTTCGATTTTTCAATATTGTGTGCGTTGCAGCACTATCAATTAGGCAAATATCACCATAATTATTTCATTCCAAAGATTTGACAATTTATAATTTCTTCTTAGAAATTATTATTGATAAATGATGCAATCATTGAATTTTCTTTCATAATTCATGTCATCATCATTGACATTATCGACATTATTTGTCTCCACATCTTTATCGTTTCATTTCAACGATTTTTTCTTTTTTAATAAAGATCAACAAAATGATCCGATCTTCGTCATATACGAAACCAATGAACTTTATTTCCACAACGATGTCAAAGATCGTTATTTTATTTATTTTCATCATGTTCTCTCTTCTGGGAGACATTTTACTTTCTTTTGTTCATTATTATTTTTATTATATGGTTACACCAAACATGATTACGAACATAATAGTTTACATGTCTTCTACTTTCACCAAGATCACGACCACATTCATAATTTTGAGTTTAAGTCTCATTTGCTTCAGGAAATGGACTAAAACCTACGAGTCGAGCTTCGTGATTTTTACCAATTTATTCAGAATATTTGGTATTTCCTTTTTGTCGATATTGCTACTGCAGGAACACATTCGACACATGATAAGTAGAATATATTTTCTCAAACATGTCTTCATCAGTTATAGTTTCACCACATAATTCATTGAGAAGCTACTTTCAAGATAGCTAAAATTATATGCCTCGACATAGTTAGTATGGCCAATCATACCATGTTTTTTGTAGTATGACCATCTTCAGGTGGTCGTATCTTTTTTTTCAAATCTTTCCACATAGTTAGTGGAATATTCATTTCACTAAGATCAAGAAGAGTGAAATCAATCTTGTTGATGTTAGCCATAATAATAATAAAATTAAAATAATAAAATGCGTACCTTAAGAATCTTACTATTCATGCTTGCGAATCTTGCTATTCGTGCTGATAACGTGTTGTAAATTTAATAGCTCAGAACAATATAAAATATAAAGTACGCAAGAGAAGCGAAGTAGGGAGAAAGGGAATTCTTATTATCTTTAGAGTATTCAAATGTATATTCCAATGGAGCACAAAGACACCTATTTATAGTCCACATACATGATCATGCATTACATAGAAGTAAATAGTATGAATAAATATGATCATCAAGGTGTGATTCAATGGTGTGTCCATTTGCATGCCCACTACATGGTATACCAAGAGACATCCACATATTATTTTATAACACTCCCCCTTGGATGTCTTTTATTTATCATCGTGTTTCTCCCCCTGATTCAAGCATCACTTTTATATTTTGTTTCCAATTACTAAGTAAAAACCCGGAGGGAAAACCTTAGTAAACGAAAATTTATTTAATACGCTAAATAAGTTGCCTCGTTAAAAACCTTCCAAGGTAAAACCCTTTGGAAAAAAATCAATCGAAGGAAAAGAGTGCAACGCGTATTTATTTGAGATCCTTTAACCGACAAATTCCAATATGTCTTTCCAAATTTTCAAATGTTGCCGTCGGTACTGCTTTGGTGCATAGATCTGCCAAGTTATCACTTTATTGAATTTGTTACACATCACATTCACCTTTCTTGCAATTCATTTAATCTTTTTTCTCATTTGAGTTGAGATTCGGTACTTCAGGAACAATGATCTCATCATCTTTATCTCGAGCTCTAAAATTATCCTTTTTAGGATTAAGTGATCGGCCGATCATCGAAGTAATTAAGAGATGTGCATTTTTCATGTTGTATCACTTTAATACCTTCTGGGTATAAGCTGTTTGGTGAACTCAAATTCCATCTTCTAGATGTTCGATGTGTTAACCAATGCAAATGTTCATTTTCCAAAGTCTTTAATCTCAAATTCTTTCTTCAAATATTCAATGAATTCTTGAAGCTCTTCAGGAGTTCCAATCGTGCCTTATTTCTTAAAATTTCATTTTTCTCATTTCTTTTTCGCACGAATACCCATATATATCCAACGGGATTTACACCTTCTGGTGTTTGGACTACCGGTCCGAATACTTTTCGTTTTATCAACGAGTCTAATTCAAATTGGATTTGCATATTCCATTTTGGCCAATCATTTTTACGCCGACATTAATCAACCGATTTTGGTTCATAATCCTCAATTTTTTCATAACTTCAAGTGCTATATTGTATGCAAAAATTGCATCAACATCAATTTCTTTTCGATTCCAACCTTTTCCCGTAGTGACATAATTTATTGAAGTTTCTAGAGTTTCATTTTCTTCAGAAACTTGTTTTTTTTCTTCTTCTGGAGAAACCTCTTCGAAAGATAATATTTTCTCATTATTTTCTTCTAATTCGTCACTTTTATTTAATCTTTTTTTCTTTCGAGGATTTTTATCTTTGGAACCGATAATTATTTCAAGCTTCAAACGTGCTTTTGATTCATTCGCACTTGTAATTTATCCTTCAGGGATATCAATCTTAACCAGAACAATTTCTACAGGAATATGTGAATTAGTAACTCTTCGGGAGTCAGTAAATGCATCCGGTGACTGATTTGCAATTCTTTGAACTTCAAGTTCATATTATTTTGTTCTTGGATTAAGAAAATCCAATTTTATTTTCTAATTGAGTTCTTTTTTTTTCGGTTGATCATTTCCTCCCCCTAATGTCGGGAAAATTGATTTCATGTGTCTTCAACACCTTTTATTTTTTCAAGATATGGCCATGAGAACTTTCAATTATTCGTCTCATCATTGTCGAGCTTGGATTTCCAAGTTGATCGATCATGCCAAATCATAAAATCTTTTGGAACAATAGACTTCTGGTCTATTAGGTGATATATTTCTATTGAACGTATTCGTATAATATAAGCCCAAAGATAGTGAATAGGATTTTTCTAGTACACACTTCTTTCCGGATTAATTTTTTGTAATCAATAAGCATTCTTTATTTTTCTCCTTTATAGTCTCAATATGATATCCATTTCTGCGGATATCTTAACAAAAAATATTTCCGAGACTTGAAAGATAATAGTGCATTTTCAATAACAATTTACGTTCCTTCAGGGATTTTTTTTTCTTGCTCTTCAGGAGTCATAAATCAAATTTGCACTAACACTTATTTCTCCCACTTAAAGTCGAGAGAAATATTTTTCAGTTTTTAACATTGTGTGCGTTTGAACACTATCAATTAGGCAAATATCACCATCATTTTTCGATTCGAAAGATTTGACATCCATAATTTCTTCTTAGAAATTATTATTGATAAATGATGCAATCATTGAATTTTCTTTCATAATTCATGTCATTATCATTGACAATTATTTTTTCATCGTAATGATTTATCTCCACATCTTTGTCGTTTTATTTCAACGATTTTTTTTTATAACGATCAACAAAATGATCTGATTTTCGTCATATACGAGACCAATGAACTTTTTTTTGTTCATTATTATTTCTTATTTCTTCATAATCTCTCTCTTCTGGGAGACATTATTTATTTTCATCATTCTTATTTTTATTATATGGTGAATACCAAAAATGATTATGAGCATGACAATTTCCACAATCTCTACTTTCACCATGAATATTATCACAACCTTGTCCACGACCACGACCACTACGGCCACGTTCATAATTTATAAATTTGAGTCTCATTTGCTTCAGGAAATGGACTAGAACCTGTGGGTCGGACTTCGTGATTTTTCAACAACCAATTTATTTAGAATATTTGGTATTTCCTTTTTGTCGATATTGCTACTGCAGGAGCACATTCGACACATGATAAGTAGAGTATATTTTATCAAACATGTCTTCATCAGTTATAGTTTCACCACATAATTCATTGAGAATCTACTTTCAAGATAGCTAAAATTATATGCCTCGACAGATTTAAAATCTTGTAGTCGAATGTGGAGTCAATCATACCATGTTTTTTGTAGTATTACCATCTTCAGGTGGTCGTATCTTTTTTTCAAATATTTCCACATAGTTAGTGGAATATTCATTTCACTAAGATCAAGAATAATGAAATCAACCTTGTTGATGTTAAACATAATAATTATAAATTAAAATAATAAAATGCTTACCTTAATAATCTTACTATTCATGCTTGTGAATCGCTATTCGCGCTTGTGAATCTTGCTATTCGTGCTGATAACGTGTTGTAAATTTAATAGCTCAGAACATAATATAAAGTAACAAGAAAAGAAGTAGGGAGAAGGGGAATTCTTATTATCTTTAGAGTATTCAAATGTATGTTACAATGGAGTACAAAGACACATATATATAGGTACATGCATCATCATGCATATAAATATTATCATAAAGTGGTGACATCAATTGTGTGTCCATTAGTATTCCCACTACATTGAACACTCCAAAGGACATCCATAATATTATTTCATAACAAAAAGTAGATTAAAAAATATATGTATAATTTTATTTTAATGTGAAAAAATAATTTTTTTGGTGTGAATATATATATATATATATATAACATTTATTAAAAGAATACTTACAGATATAAATGGGAGAGAGTAATTGTAATACTATATCTGTCACGAACTAATAAATACTTGTGTTAGGGCACAAAGATTAAAAAATGTCTATTGATATGACACGGATTGAAAATGAAAATGTGTTCATTTCTTGAACAGAAAATGTATGAATTTATTGAAAATAAACCAAAATATAAACTAATGAAACATAAGATTGTAGTATGGTACAAATTATGCAAAGTTAGGCAAGCTACATTACCTACATAGTTGCCCAAATTGTTGAATAGTATTGATAAACAAGAAAAGAGGCAGATAAAACTATGGCATGGATTAATTTGATTGTACTATTTAGATGCGCTAACAGAATCTCTGAACCATGAGTTCAAAACATCATTAGTGGAAGCAACACACCAAATTACTCATATTCCAAAAAATCAAATGCTGAGATTGCTTAATTAAAACAAAAAAGAAGATACTCCAACGAAAATCCCAAATATTTAAACGACCCAAAACACTAAATTTATTTACAAAATTCACATTTAATGAATTCAAAAATTCAAGAAACTCGTGAACCAATGTGAGATATCAAGCAATCCAAGAGCTCATATTTTACTTTGAGCAAGATTCAGTAAAATAAGAGAAATCATAAAACCTCAAATAAGAAATACCAAAATAAAGGGAATGCATATGTCAAATAGACAAGGAAATGAAAGACTAGAAGAAAATGAAGGCATGAAAGATCAGAGCTCTGGTTGCCGAATCTTCTGCCTAAATGCCTCTGCAATGGATGCTATGTCTGCATAGTGCATACTGTATCTCCTTATATTATAATATTAGACATCAAGCATGAATTTGATGTCTACTTGCCAAAAATAAATGTTCATATGAATCACTTTTTAGAGAAAAAAGGTTAAACCATAAAATCAACTCCAGGATAAAATAGTAGCTTCATCCAACCATCTGTTACTAGTATATCCTGTCAACCAAGACATACTCATTGATGTTTCAAATCTGAGGTGTGGTATGCAAGTGAAATACTACAAAGCCTGTACACATAGAAGAGAGATCGAAGACGAAGATTTTCTGTCGATAACCGCAGGGGCATGGCCATATAATTTTGTGGTGTAAGATGAATGAGGCCAATGATATGAACGATGAGTAGAACACACTTCATCATAGGAAGTTGAACTACTTCCATCTCTTTCTTAACAACCAAACCAACCAACTAGTCGATAATTCTCTATATAAACCACAACTCCCAGACTCCATGCACCACCATCACCCATACTTCAATTACAGAGAACTTCAAACAATGGCATTTCATAATCGCTTTTTCCTTTTTCCGGTGTTGTTCATCATCACTTTATCATCAACAATCGACACCACATATCAAGTAGAGGCCCGTCACCTACTTGAGCTTCCCAAGCCCGAACTCCCAGTATTGCCAAAACCCGAGCTGCCAGCATTTCCTAAGCCTGAACTTCCAAACTTTCCGAAACCCGAACTCCCAAATTTGCCAAAATCTGAGATTTCCGCACTGCCTAAGCCTGAGCTGCCAAAACCTGAACTTCCAGTACTGCCAAAGTTGGAGCAACCAAATCTGGAAAAAGTGGAGTTAGCACCACTACCGAAACCTGAAGTTCCAACATTACCAAAACCCGAGCTTCCGGCATTGCCAAAATTTGATTTCCCGACTTTGCCAAAACCCGAGTTACCGATTCTCCCAAAGCCAGAAGTGCCGAAGGTGCCCGAGCTCCCAAAGTTTCCAGAATTCCCCAAGCCCAGTTTGCCAGAAGTACCAAAATTACCTTGAATTATAATGAGTAAGTGATCAACAATGAAGTTACAGTGGAGCTATAGTTTCCGTATGACCTCGTCCACTTTGCTAGAATGATCAAATCTTATATTATTGTCACAGTGTCTACTTTTCTTGTTTGTTATTTATGGTGTGTTCAATAGTGTCATGATGCAAGTGTTTTTCAATTGGTAATTCTGGCTTATAGTAATATTCTGTTATTGTTGTTCCATTTATATATTTCATGATTGCTTTCTTCATCTCTTCTCAAGAAGAAAGATAAGAAATTATTTTAGATGATATTTATTAAAACAAGAAGCGATGTCAAACAATTATTTAAAATCAACGTGTTTTTCTAAAAATTGTCAGTGAAAATAAAACAAATACATTATTAAGATTTTAACACTTCATAGCATTGCCATTTCTATTATATAATAGCCAGTTTTCAATTGTTTTGTCACATAAACAGACATGAACCCATTTTAAAAAAATGTTAATTATCCCAAGGTAGGCAAACTACTTTATGTGAAGCATTTCATGAATACACTGATAAGTCCAACAAAGAGTAAAAAACAAGAAAAGAGGCATAGAAAAGTATGGATCATATTTAGAAGAGCTAATAGAACCTGAACCATGAGTTCAAAACATCATTAATGGAAGCAGTACACCAAATCGCTCATTCAGGAAACACCAAATGCTGCATTGCTGAATTAGAAGAAAAAAGAGGACACGTCTTTGCAACAACGAAATTCAAGAAATTTAAACAACCCAAAACAGTTACAAAACTCCCATTTACTAAAGTAAAAAAAAAATCCAAGAAACTCCTGAACCAGTGTGAGATATCAAGAAAGCTCGCGTGTCCATTTTGATCAAGTTTCAGTAAAATGAGAGAAATCATAAAACCTCTGGCAAACAAGAAATACCAAACAAAGAAATGCATGTGTCAAATAGACAGAAAAAGAAAATGACCAGAAAGGGTTGTTTATGCCAAGAAAACGAGGCATGAAAGATTAGAGCTCTTGTTTGCCGAATCTTCTGCCTAAATGCCTCTACAGAAATAATTGTTTATGGACATCATGTTAGAGAGCAGAATATGAGTCGAGAACGGGCTTAGGCCTATTAATAGGCCTAGTGGATACTTGGGCAATATTTTATTAGTATTATTATTATTTATTATTATTCTAGATTTTTAGTATCTTTTTAATATTTAGAGTTATTTATTTTTGGTATTACTTAGAGTCTTAGGACCTGTTCTTTTGGACTTAATTTCAGTCCAGTTCAGTTCATATTTCAGTTCAGTTCAATTCAGATTGCTTTCAGTTCGCTTCAAAATAAATTAAAATAAAATAAATAAAAAATAATTTCAATCTATAATTTTCAATATACAATCTAGTTATTGTCACAATATTATTAATATTTTTAAAAAAATATTTAATAATTTATAAAAGTTATTATTATTTTTATAAAAAAATCAATTCAGTTCAGTTTAGATCGCATAAGTTCAGTTCAGTTCAGCCGATTTCAGTCCAAAAGAACAGGTCCTTAGACTATTATATAAGTTGTTAATTAGGGTTTAAAATTATTCATTATTGAAATTATTTATTGGAAAAGCTGGTGCTTTTTGGGCAAACGGTTATGCCGTTTGATTGTGTTTTTCTGCTCCTAACACATCAGTTATTAAAGAAAATACAACAGGCGAGATGTTTCCATTCTGAGGTGTGATATGCAAGTGCAATAGAACACAGCTTCTTTCAAAGTAGACTTTACATATACAAGAAACAATAGTTTTTTTTTCAAATTTGCTATAGTTAATAAGTTCATAAACTAGTTTACCATCAGCTTACTTGCTATCAAGGAAGGAATCAGGAAAGGCTATTTTATTTTTCAAACAACCATTTCAGCCTCTCTCACATCTGTAGTGGGCTTGTAGAGTTCTGGCGCAGAAGCAGATATTTCGACAACGGCAGGGGCCTGGCCATATACATTCCTCAGCTTCCTTTCCAGGGGATGATTAATATTGGGTACATGCCACACGTATAAAATGAAGAACAGAGCGTTGGGTTACTACCCATTCGTTATAAGATATACACACATATATATAGTCTAGTTCATACAAATTGGGTTTAGAAGACTAATATATACCTTAATAAATAGGTTTTGAATTTTTTTTTAAACATTTCAATTCAAACTTATATAACTGATATTATGGTTTACAATTTTCAGTAAAAATTATACGTAAGATGAAGTATGAGATACTTCATTAGGAAGTTGAACTAATTCCATCTCCTTCTTAACAACCAAACCAACCAAGCTAACTACTATTTGATAATTCTCTATATAAAGCATAACTCCAATACTCCATGCACCACCATCACTCAAACTTCAATCTAATAAAACACCTCTTCAAACAATGGCATTTCCTAATCACCTTTTCCTTTTTCCGCTGTTGTTCATCATCACTTTATCATCAATAATCGATAGCAGAAATCAAGCAGAGGCCCGCCACCTACTTGAGGTTCCCAAGCCTGAAATCCCAGCATTGTCACAACCTGTTCTCCCAATATTGCCAAAACCCGAGCTGCCAGCATTGCCTAAGCCCGAACTTCCAACTATTCCGAAACCCGAACTCCCAAATTTGCCAAAACCTGAGCTTCCAACACTAGCTAAGCCTGAGCTGCAAAAACCGGAGCTTCCCGTGCTGCAAAAACCTGACTTACCAAAACTTGAACTTCCAACATCTCCGAAACCCGAACTTCCAAATTTGCCAAAACCTGAGATTTCCGCACTGCCTAAACCTGAACTTCCAGCACTGCCAAAGTTGGAGCAACCAAATCTGAAAAAAGTGGAGTTAGCACCACTACCGAAACCTGAAGTTCCAACATTACCAAAACCCGAGCTTCCGGCATTGCCAAAATTTGATTTCCCGACTTTGCCAAAACCCGAGTTACCAATTCTCCCAAAGCCAGAAGTGCCGAAGGTGCCCGAGCTCCCAAAGTTTCCAGAATTTCCCAAACCCAGTTTGCCAGAAGTACCAAAATTACCTTGAATTATAACGAAGAGTGATCAAGAATGAAGTTACAATGGAGTTATTCTGTATGACCTCATCCACTTTGCTAGAAGGATCAAATTTCATATTGTTGTCACAATGTCTACTTTTCTTGTGTCTTATTTATGGTGTTCAATAGTGTCATGATGCAAGTGTGTTTCAAGTGCTTATAGTATTCTGTTATTCTTGTTCAATCTATATATTTCATGATTGTTTTAAGCTTTCTTCATCTGTTCTCAAGAAAGAAGATGAGAAACTGTTTTCGATGATACTATTTATTAAAACAAGAAGCGATCAGTTAAGCAAAACAAACAAACACACACACACGCACACAAGAGTTTAAAATCAACCTGTTTTTCCTCAAATTAGTAGTTGAAAAAAAATTTACATTTTCAAGAATTTAACCATTCATTATCATTTCTATTAAAATTTTGATTATATAATAGCCAGTTTTCAATTGTCTTGTCACATAAACAGACATGAACCCATTTTATGAAATATGTCAATTATGCTAAGGTAGGCAAACTACTTTATGTAAATCATTTCGAACACGGCATTTCATGAATACACTGATAAAAAAACTAAGTCAAACCAAACCTCATGAGAGGGCAAAGCCAACAAAGAGTGATAAACAAGAAAAGAGGCAGAGAAAGCTGTGGCATGGATTAATTTGTTAATACATCATATTGTAGAAGAGCTAATATAATCTGAACCATGAGTCCAAAACGTCATTAATGGAAGCAATACACCAAATCACTCATTTATAAAACACCAAATGCTGTCATTGCTGAATAAGAAAAAAGAGGATATGTCTTTGCAAAACAAAAATTCAAGAAATTAAAACCCAAAACAGTTACACAACTCCCATTTACTGAATTAAAAAAAATCCATGAAACTCCTGAACCAATGTGAGATATCAGGCAATTAAAAAGCTCACATTTCCAGTTTGAACAAGTTCCAGTAAATTGAGAGATATCATAAAACCTCCAGCAAACAAAGGAATGTGTGTGTCAAATAGACAGAAAAAGAAAAATGACCAGATGGGGTTGTTATGCCAAGATAACGAGGCATGAAAAATTAGAGCTCTGGTGTGCCGAATCTTCTGCCTAAATGCCTCTACAACGGTCATAAATCCTGTCTACAAGCCAAAAATAATTGTTTAGAGACATCATTTACAATTTTTAGTAAAAATTATACGTAAGATGAAGTATAAGACTTTTTAGTAGGAAGTTGAACTAATTCCATCTCCTTCTTAACAACCAAACCAACCGAGCTAACTATTTGATTATTCTCTATATAAAGCATAACTCCAATACTCCATGCACCACCATCACTCAAAACATCATTCTAATAGAACACCTCTTCAAACAATGGCATTTCATAATCGCCATTTCCTTATTCCGTTGCTGTTCATCATCACCTTATCATCAATAATCGATAGCATAAATCAAGCAGAGGCGCGCCACCTACTTGAGGTTCCCAAGCCTGAAATCCCAGCACTGTCACAACCTGTTCTCCCAATATTGCCAAAACCCGAGCTGCCAGCATTGCCTAAGCCTGAACTTCCAACTTTTCCAAAACCGGAGCTTCCAGCACTGCCAAAGCCTGATCTGCCAAAACCTGAGCTTCCAGTGCTGCAAAAACCTGAGTTACCAAAACCTGATCTCCCAACTTTGCCAAAGTTGGAGCAACCAAATCTGGAAAAAGTCGAGTTGGCGCCACTACCAAAACCTGAAGTTCCAACATTGGCAAAACCTGAGCTTCCAACATTGCCAAGACTTGATTTCCCGACTTTACCAAAGCCCGAGTTGCCAATTCTCCCAAAGCCAGAAGTGCCCAAAGTGCCCGAGCTCCCAAAGGTTCCAGAATTTCTCAAGCCCACTTTGCCAGAAGTACAAAAATTACCTTGAACTATCATGAGATTAAGTGATCAAGAATGAAGTAACAATGGAGATATAGTTTCCGTATGACCTCGTCCACTTTGCTAGAAACATCAAACTTTATATTGTTGTCACAGTGTCTACTTTTCTTCTTGTTTGTTATTTATGATGTGTTCAGTAGTGTCATGGACTCATGATGCAAGTGTTTTACAATTTGTAATTTGTTATTATGGTTACTTATAATTTTCTTTTATTGTTGTTCAATTTATATATTTCATTAATGTTTCAAGCTTTCTTCAAATCTTCTCATGAAAGAAGATAAGAAATTGTTTCTTCAAATCAATATCTCTTTCTTCAAGACATGAGCTTATTTAAAAGGAACAAAAAAAAGACATATATTTTACTTGTTATATGAGTTTTTTGAAAAATAAACCATTAACTAATGTCAATTCAGCATAAGATTGGAGCATGTGCAAACTACGCAAAGGTAGGCAAACTACTTTACCTACATACTTGCCCAATTTTTTGTATGATGGCATGGATTAATTTGATTATGTATTATATTTAGAAGAGCTAATAGAATCTAAACCATGAGTTCAAAAAATCATTAATGGAAGCAATACACCAAATTAAAATCATTCTGAATAAACCAAATGAGGAAATTCCTGAATTAGAAGAATAAAGATAAAAGAAGATACGTCATAGCAACAACGAAAATCCTACAAATTTAACTAACCCAAAAAACTAAATTTACAAAACTCTCATTTACTGAATTTAAACAAAAAAAAACAAGAAACTCCTGAGCCCATGTGAGATATCAGGCAATTAAAGAGCTCACATTTCCAGTTTGAACAAGTAAAATGAGAGAAATCCTAAAACCTCAAACAAGAAATACCAAATAAAGGAATGCACGTGTCAAATAGACTATGAAAAAAACAATACTAGATGGAGTTGTTTATGCAAAGAAAATGAAGGCATGAACGATCCGAGCTCTGGTGTTCTGAATCTTCTGCCTAAATGCTTCTACAAGATGGTACGTCATCAAATACACTATCTTCATATATTTAATATTCGACATCAGTCATAAATCCGATGTCTACTACCCAAAATTAATTGTTCGTGGAAATCGCTTTTTAAAAAAAACGACGTTAAAACAAAAAAGCACCTGACAAATATAACTGATGTAAGATGATTTGTATATCTAATTCATTAAATCTATTTGTACTTTACTTTTTGACTTGTGCTTAGGTTATTAATAACCAACTCTATTTGACACCTTTTTCTTCGTTCGTCAATGTTTCCAAATATTTCGAGCGAAGGGAATTCTCTTCGAACTCGGTTTTTCAATTTTTAATTTTCTATTATTGTTATACTTCATGATTGTTTAAGTTTTCCTAAATCTCTTCACAAGAAAGTCTTAGAAAGAAGATAAAAAAAATTGTTTTAGATGATACTCCGTATTTATTAAGAAATGAAATGATGTTAATATTTTGTGACTGACTGATGTTAAACAATCAAAACGGTTTTTTTTCACATAAGTTTATAATCCACGTTTTTTTCTTCAAAATAGTAGGTGAAAAAAAATTGTCTTCACATTAACTGATATCTACAAGACCTGAACCGATTTAAAAGACAAAAGAAAAAAAGGAAAGAGATGCATATTTTAATTGTTATACGAGTTTATTGAAAATAAAACCAATGTCAATTAAAAATAAGATATGAGTATCTACAAATTGTGCAAAGGTAGGCAAACTACTTTACCTACATAGTACATACTTGTCCAAGTTGTATGCAAAGCATTTCTAACACCACATTTCATGAATAAATTGATAGGAAACTAAGTTAAACCTCATGAGACGATAAGTCCACACAAAGAGTAATAAACAAGAAAAAGAGACTGAGAAAACTAATTTGATTACGTTAGAAGAGCTAATAGAATCTAAACTATGAGTTCAAAACATCATTACAAGAAGCAATACACCAAAACACTCATTCGGAAAAAACCAAATGCTGACATTGCTGAATTGGAAGATAATACGTCCTTACAACAACGAAAATCCCACAAATTAAAATGACTGGAAACACTAAATTCACAAAACTCCCATTTACTGAATAAAAAATCCAATAAACTTCTGAATCATTGTGAGATGTCAGTCAATCGAAGAACACTAGATGGGTTTGTTCATGCAATATTCAGTAAAATGGGAGAAATCATAAAAGCTCAAATAATAAATACCAAAATAAGGGAATTATAGCTACAAAAAAAAATAGTAGATGGGGTTGTTTATGGAAAGAAAATGAAGGCATGAAAGATCAGATTTCTGGTTTGCTGAATCTTCTGTCTTAATGCCTCTACAACGGATGATATGTCTGCATACTTTATCTTTTTATAATTATATTAGACATCAGTCATAAATCCGATGTCTATTAGCCAAAAATAATTGTTCATAGAAATATTTTTTATAGAAAACGACGTTAAAACGTAAGAACAACAGACGAATATAAAAGATGACGAGCATATCTATTTCATGAAGTCTATTTGTATTTTATTTGTGCTTATGTTATTAAAAATCGACTACATTACCTTTTTCCTCATTCTATCATTGTTTCCAAATATTCCGAGCAAAGGAATTCTCTACGACATCGATATTAGTGGTGCTTGAGACAAAAACTGAACGAGTATTATAGGCACGTGAACAATGAAAAATCAGAAGCATGTGAATTAAGCTTTGGTGAATCTACTACACGTTCACTACAACTAACAACTCCATAACTACAATAAAGCTATCAATCCACTAATACAAACAATATAGCATATAAGCTTATATGTGTTGTTTCTAACCTGGATAACTGATTAGCATCATCCAACCATCTGCTGCAAGAAAATCCTTTCAGCCAAGCCAAGCCATACTCATTGACGTTTAAACTCTGAGGTGTAATATACTGATATGCAAGTGCAATAGTACAAAGTTCTATCAAAGTAGACTTCACATATACAAAAGACAATAGTTTTTTTAAATTTTAATTTGCTATTGTTAATAAGTCCATAAACTAGTCTACCATCAGCTTACTTGCTATCAAGGAAGGAGTCAGGAAAGACTATTCAAACAACCATTTCAGCCTCCCTCGCATCTGTAGGAATTCCCACATCCAACCTCATAGTGGGTTTGTACTGCTCTGGCACGGAAGCACCAGCCTGTACACATAATTCGACAACTGCAGGAGCCTGGCCATAGAAAGTCCTCAGCTCTCTTTCCAGGGGATGATTAACATTGGGAACATGCCACACATATTTCGGCGGAATCAAATCATCAAGAACTGAAGCCTGCCACCCGTGCTGCCCGTTACGCTGCTGGTGCTTGTGGGCCCCACAGTTCTGAGATTTGTGCCCGGTAGGTCCCACGTGCACTTCGGGACAATAACCACAAGCCCTGACCGGATACATCTTCACTAGCCTCTTGCATCCTTCTCTCATCTCTTCCCATGCTTGGAGAGTCTCCTCCGCAAGCAATGCCTTCTCTTCGTCACTTGATGGTGGAACGATATTATAATCCGGTATCTCAGCCAATAGTTCTGGCTTTGGAGCTTCTGGGTCAGGGTCTGGGAGTTCACTTTCATCGGCATCGATATACTCCTTTTTTCCGATTCGTATCATTGGTTTTCTTCTCCTTTTTGTTGGATATTCAGGCAGATCGACTCCTGCTTGAATGCAGAGCTCGACAACTGCAGGGATTCTCGGGATGGAAAATCTCTGCTCGTGAGTAATGCGCTCTCCCAGGCGGTCATACAAGTGGAAGGCCTCAACTGGTACCAGCACATCATCAATTAGTGCTTCACCCCATTCGTGAGCCCCTCTACGTATCGTAGCTCTTGGTCCCCGACAAGACTTGAAAGGATGCCCAATGGGACCCACGTGAATTTCATTACACCACCTGTCCAAAATGTTGTTGTCAGATGCAACAGTTTACAAAAACAAAAAAACAAAAAAAAAAAACTATAACCCTGTTAGCCTAAAGCCCAATTAAATAAATTAAAATACAAATCTTAGGACAAACAATTATAACAAATATACTTCATGTGCTAAAACCACACAAAACATTTAGAAAAATGTCTATATAAAATTCCAAATATCATAATATGAACACACATCATAGCTTAGTGCAGTAAAAGGGAAAAAAAATGAAATCATACAAGTTATCGTAGTTATATATAAAACTGTTTTTCTCATAATAAGTAATAACCCCAGTTAAATAGGGCACACGTAGATCTGAGTCCGTGTCAGAGAATCACAGGTAATGCAAGATCATTGTGGAAACTTACTTGCATGCATTTACAGGCATTACTTTTAAGAGCTTCTTGAGATTGTTGATCAATGTTATTCTTGCGTTCAACACCCTGTATGCAACGGGAATTAATCTCCCAACCACAAGCCCTCTCTTTGGAGGGGGAATATGTCTTGGTTGGTTGTTTCTATTTTTCAGCCTCTCCCTGGCCGCTCGGCGTAACTCAACAATAGGTATAGGAAATGGCTTCTTCTCCCTTTTCGAGTAATACCGAGGGAAATCTGCATTTTGAGGATGGTTGGATTTAATCACCAGTGCTTGGGCACGGGTGGATTCCACGGACGAAATATTGATGTTACGTTCAAAGGCAACTCTACTGAAACTGTTCTGCTAGTGAATAAAGCAAACCTATGAGTATTCAATGGCTATATAAATACGTAATAAAAAAAGGTGTCATTGGATAGATGAAGAATATACGGAAACTAAATTTACCGAAAAACTACAAGTTAGAATTCCCTGGAGTGACACGATAAATTTTAAGAAAGCCAAAATACGATTAAAAAATACCTTCAAAGAACTGAGTGAACTGAGGCGTTGCAACGTGCCACGTTTTGAAACGTTTAACTTCGCGATCGTGTTCTCATTGCCGAGCAAACGAGCATTTCTGCTAAATGAGGAGTGGAGACACACACTGTCCATTCCTGAAATAAGAAACATATGTACACTGAACTACTTTGGTAAGTCCCACAAAAGCATTACCCGAAATCATTCAAAAGAAAATACTCTAATAATATTTTCAATGTTAAAAAAATGATTAAAAATCTCATTTTTAATCATTCTATTGCAATTCAAATATAAGGAATCATAAGGATATAAATCTCAAGAAAGAAAACCTAAAGACAGGGGTAAGAGTAAACCACAGAAAACAGGATTCTTGAAATTAATTGAAAGCATAAGCAGATAAAGAATTGTTCGGATTAATATGTAAGAATTCGCAGAGGTACTGACCGAGAAGAGAATGGTGAAGCCTGGAAGCGTACGGTGAGGTGTGAGATTTCTATCGGATGAGATGAATTTAATGGGCTTTGTCCAGGCCGCATCATATTTCAAGCCCAGCTTGATTCTTAAATTTTTTGGTGAATTTTGAATTTAATTACCTAACTTTTTTACAAAAATATATTTTTAATTTAAAAAATAAATTAATAGTAAATAAAAATTAAAAATTACAAACTTGGTACAAAAGATAAAATAATTTTTTTTATTTTAAAATGAAAAAAAAAATCAATTATTTCCTTTCTAAAAATGATGCAAACGTTCTAAAAAAGAAAACGAGTAATTGTTTAATAATAAAATAAAATTCAAATAAACTAAATTTATAAAATTCATAAATAAATTTTGATATACATATATAATTATTATTTCAGATTAGACTTCTACCAGGCCCGGGGCCAGACAACATGAACTGCTGGGATTCGGGACCATACCTCGGGTACCGAACGCAGGCTCCCGGGATCTTACCCCGGGCACGAGCCCCATAAATGTGCCCCAAGAACCGCTCCCGGACGCAGACGACCGGGAATGCAGAAGGGGATGCGCCGGGACTCGAGACCCGGGACCGCGGCCAAGCATAGAGCACGGGCGCCAACGGCTCGGGATGCACATGTCAGCTCGGACCGCGTCGGCGCATCTCGCACGGACGCCGACGATCAGATCCCCCACCAACTGATGACGTGGGCTAACGTGCCATCCCACCATCACGAGGACAGGACATGCCAGCATCACGAACGGGCGCCAACGACCCGCATGCAGTGAGACAATTTCCGAGCCTCGGGATCGCGCCCGAGCACCCCGCCCGAGTGCTGACGACCCGGCTTGCGGGAGGACAGACCCGGGATCACGCCCCAGTACGGGACACGAATATTAACAACCTGGCGCACGCGATGATGAGGCCAATGGGCGAACCAACACCGAGCCCCAAATCACGGGAGACCACCACATGAATAAACACGCGACGGAAGGAGCGCCCGAAGACGGAGAAAGGTCATGCTCAATCCCGGGCACCGTATCCCGGGACCGTACCCCGGGACCCTGACGCCACACAGATGCGACCTACACCGGGCAGAAGTGCACAAAACAAAGACGTCTCTATCTTTGCATCTATCTTTGCATGTAGAACCACGTGTCAATAATGGACATATAGATTCTGCGTAATCCGTCTATAAATAGACTTGATCCGAAACGGAGTAAGGAGGATACCGGACGAGTGATCTGATACCCACCCACATATATAATATTACCTGGAAATACCCGAGAATAAACAGAGATATCATCTCGGGCATTCAAGCCTAGTCTCGGTGTGATTTCATTTCGGCTCCCTTTCTACATATAAATATACGTGTCGTCTCCAAACCCTACCCAGCTCAAATAATAATATAATATACCGGACAAATGGCCAAAACAAACGTGACTATTATTAGTGGATAGAGTGAGTATATTAATTTGGTTAGAAAAATGTTATAACAAAAAAATAAAATTTATATTGTCCATTATTTACAATAAGAGTCTTTATATTTTGGATTGAAACAAATTGAAATTAACTGAACTGGATTTATTGAATTTGATTTTCTTTTCAAATAGTTTTATAAAATTATTATCTTTCAATTTTAAGATATTTTTTGTTTAATTATTTGAACATATATGTATGTTTTATGAAAAAATATATAAAATATAAAATATTGAAAGTGAGTGTGGTAATAATAATAAAAATAAGGGTAATTTCTCTATAAATAAAAACGTTTAAAAAAACTACCCTTAATTACAAAGATTGTTTTATTAAGATTAAAATCTAAATTAAGAAATCAAATTACCTCTTTCTTTAAATATTTCTAAAAATAATTAATAGTTGAATTGAATGAGTATAAACTCAATTAAATTACTTCAAATTAAATTCAAAAAAGAACAAAGTCTAAAGTGTGCATATTTAGTTGTCATGTTATGTTATCTTCATATAACTTAACTAGTTTTTTATTTTTATATTCCATATTAAAGATTGAATAAAAATATGATCTTATATTTCAATTAATTGTTTTTTTATTTGAGATTTTTGGCACAAATAAATATTAAAATTGAGCTTTGATTTGTAGACTTGAAAATAAAATGTTTTAATTTACATATATGGTACTTAATAAAAGATGAGTCTGTCCCTAGGAGAATAGTCGAGTGGTAAGGCCTGTGATGATGTGGGTGTAATTTCCCGGCGACGCAGGGTTCGAATTTCGGGTGAGACAAATTTTCATTGAAATGTTATGAAAGTTTGTCTTGGGGTTCGACATGTTGGTTCACTCGCACAGGTGTCTGCTACTCGGGCACATTCCTCGATTTACATCTTACCCGATCGAGGGACCTCCAATCGGGTGGAGGTGGAGTTTCACGTCTCTCCTCCTTATAAAAAAAGATAAGTCAAAATAAAATTTATTTATTTTTAGGTACCTAATACAAGTTGAGCCACATCGTTATGGTTTCATCTCATCAATGCTTTTAAAGAATCATAAATAAAAAAATTATGCGTTTGTTTGTAGTTCGATCCCAAAATGAAAAACCTTCAACTTACTCGATACAACCTCGTGCAACACCACATCAAGCTTGAACATGCGATTGAGGCTTTGAAACCATTCAAGAACTCGATGTTCAACTTTTATCGAGCCAAATCACTATGAAAAATTCCTCAATTAACCAGCTTCGTACAATGACTGGAAAATGAAACCCCCACCCTTAGACGTGCCACAACCACTCCCCGCATAATGACAACAAAACTGATGTCGTCTCTGTCCTCGATCGGAAAGCCTTCCGAATTTCATAATTTAAAATAGTTAAAAGATTTAATTCCCTAAACTTTAGTTAAAAGATGTATTTTTTACAGGACACTTTTCATATATAAAATGCACAAAACAGTTAACACTAAAACCTTTAGAAAAAAGTTGTACTTTACTTAAAAATTTTAATTAAAAACATTAAATTTTAGTTAAAAAAAATTATTTCACCTACACAAATTACACGAATAAATAAAAATTAATTTTAAAATAAATATGATATTTCACTATAAAATCTATAGAAAAATGTTGTATTTTACTTGAAATTTTTAATTAAAAACATTAAATATTAGTAAGGTTGGCGCCGCACGCCGTACAACGAGCATCTAACGTCATCGCCCGATGAGAGCCGATTATCCCAGTTGATCTCCCCTCAATTTCAAACTCTCTGCAAGTTGGAGAAAAGAAGAAAATCAATTTGGGTATTTTCCTAATCCGCTAAACCTTTTAACATAAATAGAGAATTTGCATACTAGTCCCTGGATTTTGATAAACTAATGTCCAATCCATATTAAATCCAAAATAATATTACTTTGTTCCACTTAGGTTTGAAAAATTATAAATTAAGCCCTCGAAGTTCCAGAAGTTGATAGTTCAGTCCATAAAGTGTTAGAAGTGCATTCGACTCTACCATTTCATGCCACGGCAAATCGAGGTAGGTACAAAGTTGTTGGGTTGCTTCGTTGATTTCATGACTTGTTATATATGTGTATTCTATGTGTTCATTATATGGTTTAAATAAGCATACAAATAATCGTTGTAACCTAAGACCGGGGAAAAGGGTCGAGGGGATCAACACAGCTCATTCCATCGTTGTAACCGGAGACCGGGGAAAAGGGTCGACGGGGACCAACGCAATAGTTGGCCCAACTCGCAGTTCACGATAACAAGTTTATCGCAGTTCACGATAACAAGTTTATCGCAGTTTCACAATAACGTGTTTATCGCAGTAAAGTATTATTATTCATTCTATGTGGTGTTCATATGGTTTGTGCATATATTCAATTCATGGGTTAAACGAGTAATTGTCCTACTGAGCGTTAAGTTCACACCTTCAACGACCCCCTTTTTCAGGTACTAACAAGGACGCCGAGCGAGGAGGATGACGGGGGATAAAATAAAAGTTTTACTTACCTTTCGTTATTCCATTTCAGCATTTATGGAACGTGTTCGTTTTCAAAGTTCTTCTTTTGACAAACATTTTATTGAAATAAAGTTGGTTATATTTTGTTGAAAATCTCTTTAAAAAATATTCAATTTCATTAAATTTCGTAGCGCTCGGTTTGAAATAAAATTATTTTCTTCCGTTGTATTTAATTTATTTAAAATAATGGGGCGTTACAATTATAGTAGTTATATTAAAATTTTAAAAACAACAATGTTATTTTATTAATATAAATTTAAATTTTAAGTTAAACGTTTTGTGATATTAAACTGTATTTTTAAATATAAAAAGTGAGTTTTTAATTTTATAAATTATAATTTTATTATTAATTTTTTCCCTATCATTTAATTTCATTTTAGTAAAATAAAAAATATAAACTACTTATTTATAAAATTAGTTGAAACATTAAAATAAATTAAAAATTACTATTCGATTGAAAGTTATTTTTTATTTATTCATAAATATTTATAGGATCAAATATTTTTTTTTCAAAATATTTTGATATTTAAAATATTTAATAAAAAAATCAGGTAAAATATTTAATTTATCAAAACTTTGAGTGAACAATACATTTTATATAAAGTTTAAAGTAACATTATTAGCAAATTTTTGATGGTTAAAAGCTTTAAACCTTAAAATACAATATATTTAATTGTTTGCAAATTTATATATGAATTTGATTAATGTGTATGAAATTATAAGATCAATCTTTTGAATTTTTAATTCAATAAAACATTTTAGATATAATAATAATAAATATTAGCAAGGAAATTAAAAGTCAGTTGTGGCCAACAAAATTATATATTTATCATACGATTTCCTACTCTAAATAAAATAAACCACAAAGGTAAATCCTTCAATTAAATTATGCAAATTCTTATATAATAAAATTTGATAAAATGTGAAATAAGAGATCACGGAGACTTAAAGGTGGCCAATATCTCGATATTTAAAGATGGCAATAAGCAAATTCTTATATAATAAAATTGCAAATTCTTATATAATAAAATTTGGTAAAATGTGAATAAGAGATCACCTGGGCCAATAAGCAAATTCTTATATAATAAAATTGCAAATTCTTATATAATAAAATTTTGTAAAATGTTAAGCAAATTCTTATATAATAAAATTGTAAATTCGATAGTTAAAGGTAATCTCAAGTTAATAAATGTGTCATGTGAAAGCCACATATATTTTTAGGAAAAGTAGTGGCTAGATATTCTATAAATGTATAATAATATTCTTGAAAAAAATTCCATAAAAAATCGAAGGACTAAAATTAATGTTATAGATAATATCTTTATCAAATTCTAATAAAAAGTTAAAATAATAAAGATTACTTCCAAGAAAATGAACATTAATAAGAAGTAAGGAGAGTGACCGAATATAGAAATTGTCATCGTGGTGATTTATTTCCATGTTTATAATTTGGAAAATCAATATTAAGCCATAAATACATAGTAATGAACGAATGAATTAATTAAAATTGTACTTTTTAACCAAACTCAATACTTGATAATTAAGTGAATCGAGATTACATGATAAAAACCAATACATATCAATCATGGTCATGGCAATATAATAATAATAATAATAATAATAATAATAATTAATAATTAATATTAAATTAAATCTCTAAGCAAAAGCCAAAACGGCGCATACCGCCGCGGCAAGCCCGCCAACAAATCCCGCCGCTTTCCCAGCTCCGCTTTTCTTCGGCGGCGGAGCCGGCCCGTACTGCTGGGGTCCCTCCGCCGCCGGAGACGGCGCGAGGACAACCGGAGCCGGTTTGACCTTAGGAGAAATGACCGTGACGGCCACCTTCTGGCCGCTCTCGCAGTGGCCTTGGGCCCCACTGATGAAATAGAAAGGGCCCGACTTGTCGAGCGTGACCTTCGTGTTGCCGTCGCTGTACGACTCCACGGCCTTCGACTTGTCGCAGCTCTTGAATTCCTCCTCGCTCACCCGGACCACCGAATCTGTCTTGCCGTCGTACTTGAACACTGGTCGATATCGTAATAATAATAATATTATTATTATTATTATTATTAATTATTATGAATTAGGCAAATAACATGAAAAATAAAAAATAAAATAAAGTACCTATGCTATCGCCGATGTGGAATCGTTTGGATTGAGCCCAATTGGTGTAAACATCGGGGGAAGTAGGAACTTTCCAGAGGCCACCCACAGGAAAAACCTTTGACGCTCTCGAAAAGCTGAGGTTCAGCATGAAAACGAAGAGCGCGACTGCCAAACACGGTCTTAGGAAAATGCCCATTTTTAGTTTGACTTAATTTAATTTAATTTGCAGGGTAATGAAGGGAGAAGTGGAGGCTATATTCTTGAGAGCCCCTAAGTACCAATATATATAGGATGAAGGGGACTCATGGGCACGTGACTTCCACGTGTTCGTCAAAGTAAATTTATTTATTTATTGGAAGGTTGACGGCATTTCATTTTTTTTCTAAGTAGTAATTGATCTATTGAAAAGGAATAATAAAAAAAAGAGTGGCGTTACAGTTTGAATGCGGTGCCAAAAAGTAAAAAACAATGGAAGGAAATGATAATTACGAAATTCTTGAATGTCCATTATTGTTATTATTTGTTACGTCACATGAAAATTAAATTAATGGGTAATTATTATTAATTTAAATTTTAATCTTGGTTCCTTGTGTAGTTGTGTTAGAGACTACATTTACTACGAACTTTAATTTTAATCTCCGGGCGTTGAATACATAAATTTTGATGATTTTTCAGCCCAATTTTGCAAGTGACTTTATCTTTTATTTTAAAATGGAAAATAAATATTTTATATTTGTAAAATATTTTGATAGAATTGTTAACACGGGTAAGGTATTTTTAACCAAAAGAGAGAATATGTAAAGGCAATCTTGAGAAAAAGTTGACTTATCAAATTCAAATAATTTTTAATAAACCACAACAACCTTTGAATAGCTCTTCGAAATAAATTAATAATGTAATACAATTACACTAGCTTGGTATGTAACATTTCATACATTAAACAAGTTATTTCACTAAGAAATACTTTTTAGAATTACTTTCTTTTATATCTCAATACTTACTTCCCTCCAATTCAAAGTGAAACTTTTCTTGTCAAAAAGTGAAAATTAAGATGAATTAGTATTTAATGTGTATTGCGGAGTGTGAATGTTGTGATTAGAGCATCATAATGTTGTGATTGCTGTTTAGATTTGTGAGTGGTTAATTCCAACAAGAATTATAAAGACATGGATTTTATCCTATGTGTAGGAATTAAGATTGCAGTGGTGAGAATTACAAAAATATAAATTGTACTACCTCCGTTTAATATTAATTGTGCCACTACTATGAGTACGAATGTTCAAAAATAATACTATTATATTGTTATTGATTAAAGTTAAAGGGTATTGTAGTTTCTTTTAGTGAGAATAACTTTTGTTGAGTAAAAGTGACGGTAATAAATAGAGTATTTTTTAAAAGACAAATAAAGTATTTTTTATTATTCCTGAATTTAATTAAATATAAATTAATATTTGATTTGACTTGTTATAAGACACAAATTTGTAACGTACAAGATATATGCTATAAGAATAATTAATGTAACATCTAATTTTTATTTTATAACTAAATTTGAGTAATAAAGTAAAATATTTGTAGCGGCTCCACAAATAATGAGACCATCTAAAATAGAGTAGATACTAATGGGACAATGAAAGTATCATATACCTCTCTGTTTCTTAAGATCTTTTCTTTCACAAAATACAAGTGAAAACAGAAAGAGTAGTATAAATATCAATCTAAAGAAATCAAATTATTCTCACTCACCTTGATATAAGTAGATATACTTTTATAATAAAATTAAGAAAAACGTTGAACTACTTTTTTATTTATTAAAATAATGAGTATAAATAGATTGAAAAATGGTTTACAAAAAAGATATAAAATAAATTAAAAATATTGAAGTGAAATTTATTTTAAAATGAAAAAAATAAATTATTTTACTTTATTTTTTAAGATGTGAATACTATTTTGAAATGTTCATTTAAAAAATGTGTGATTAGGACTATACAAGAGTCGAGTCAAACATTGATCTTATCGAGCACTCTCGACAAAAATTTAAACGAGCTCGAGCTCGACTAGCTCGAGTTTGACTCGTTAAAAAAAATGACTGCTCACTAAGGGCTCGTCGAGCAGTATACAAACTGCTTGATAATAATCTTTTTTAATTATTTTTTTTTTGTAATTTATTAAATAGTATTATTTTAATTACAATATACTACTATAATAATTTACAAGCGGCTCGCGAGCCACTCGTTTACATACCTGACGAGCCGCTCGTTAAACTATTCGACGAGCTGACTCGTTTACGATAACGATCTGCTATAGCTCAAATTCGACCTTGCTTGACTAGAGCAGTTCGTAAGTCGCTCGGTTAATTTGCAGTCTTAGCCCCTAGGTGTCACTACTATTTTGGAAAAAATAAAATAAGTTATAGTATGATTTTTTTTTTAATTTCTATTTTGATGTAAATAGCTATAAATATAAAACATGATTTTTTAATGTATTTATAGACATTATAATTTTTAATGTACTTGCAATAGAAATAGTCAATCTGTCGCCACCGATAAAGAACGTTGTTCAGAGAGGGGATGTAACATTAGGGCCTGTTTGGTGAACATGATAAACGTAAGATAGTTTAGTTAACCAAATTATTTTTTGTTTGATACTATCTACTTGGCTCAGGTTAGATAAAAAAGTTCGGTCCTAACTCCTGTTCCCCTTCTTAAAAGTTATCAACCCAATGTGGTGTGATAATAGTCTCGTTTCGGGCAGTCCGTCCAGATTTATTAGGAAATTGCAATTTTACCCTTAAAGACATTTAAGGCCAAATAAAATCTCCACTCCCACTTGCTCTAATTTGACGCAACAATTTTTTTTGTCTGAATCTGATCCATTTCTCAGTAGTGAGTGGTTCAAAATGATTAGATTCTTGCCGAACGAATTCTGGGCGACGCGGCCGATGACTTGTAGTGTAGTCGAAGGGATACGATGTCAGATCTTTGGAAATCGTAAAGGGAGGCGGGTAAGGATGTTGGAGAGGACTTCATGTGGGATGATGCGGGCGACGGCAAACGCTATTTGTGCTGAAAATAGAAGTGAAAGTTATTTGGGCTGAAAATAGAAGTGAAAGCGGATGCGAAAGTATTTCGGTGGTTTTTGCCTTTTGATTTTACTGTTTTTTTGCTGCATTATTTATATTTTGTGGAAAGTTCTGGATCTGGTAGTGAGAGTTATTTTGCAAAATTTCTTCAACATTGTTGAAAAAAAAAAAGCATCGTCATGCCTTTTTGAGATAAATTATTGGTTAGAGGGTATTTCAGACAATTGATTTTTGAATAGTACTTGCTTTTGAAATTGATCTTTAGATAACTGAAGCGTATCAAACATACAAAATGTGTGTTTATTTTATCGGACCAAGTCAAGATTATTAACTAAGTTAACTTTATAGGTCCAATAAACTACTAGGCCTATGTTTTAACACTTGATGGTTTACTTGTGTGACTTAAGTTGTTTGAACTATTTAGCTGATTGTTGCTAGGGGTTAATTTGAACAAGAATTATAAAGAACAATTTTGTTAAAATTTTTAATAAACAAGTTGTTTAACTTGATAAAATAAATATGTAAACTTATACTAAATTTATTTGACAATTTAAGATTTTTTATAAATAAAATAAACAAAAAAGACATGATATATGCTAAAAAAAATCAAAAAATAATTGAATGGAATAAATAATAAACTCGAAATTATTATTATTTATATAAAAATAAATATATTTAAAAAATGTAAAGTACCAGTATTTAATTTTAAAGTGAATATTGTGAGACGTCTCATGGCATGTTATACTATCCGGGAACATAGAGTACAAATTTTCATATGAAATCAAAATTTAGAATACTTAGAAGTGTTTACTTAAACATGGGAAATGTAATACGGAGTACAAGATTTAGATCAGAACTGAGGTAGAAAACAGAGTTGAATATTGATCAACAAATTTAATACAGACCAGACGAACCATGTTACTGAAGGAGAGTCTTCACAATGGACTTGACATTAAGCTTCTTCAAGTCAGTATACGACTGCCCACATCCAACGAACATTACAGGTGCTCCAGAAATGTATACCATTGACAATGCAGCTCCCACCTAAAACATTCATCATTCACACACTTCATAAATACATTACAATCAAACATAAAATACAGCACTGAATCTAATAATAATAATTCACCTAGCTTTACAAGCGGAGAAGAATATTTACCTTGTCATCAATGGTATCAAATTTGGTCAACAGGATTCCGTCGATCAACCTGGGATCGGGTGAGGGTGACAGGTCACCTAATTTCTGCAACATATTTTGAGATAAATCTATTAATAATAGTGTCGATAAATAAATAAAGGTAAAGCGGAAAAGAAAATGAACCATGTCCAGTTAACCTGATTAAACTTGGACAACTGATCTACTGCGTCATTCCCCACAAGTGCTTCACCAACAAACAAAACCAGATCCGGACTGTTCACATAAATTAGCTTTGACAGAGCTCTCATCAAAGGCTCATTATCCTGCAAAAACATAAAATTCAATTGACCGGTACCTATAGCTAAAAAAAAACATACACCACGAGAAAGAAAGACTGATTTCATAAATTATCGAGATAACAATGAAGACCAAGATTACCTGCATCCTTCCAGCTGTATCCACCAGTACAACATCTGACCCATTTCGACTGGCCTCTTGGATTGCTTCTTTCGCAACAATTGCTGGGTCTTTCTCATAACCCTTCTCGAATATCGAGATCTGATGGTTGCATGATAACATTTACCATTCAGAATATAAATACTACAACAATATCTCAAGGTAAAATCTACAAGTCCAGCAATCTTACCTGGAGTCTACGTGCATGGGTACGCAACTGCTCTACAGCACCTGACCTGAATGTGTCACAAGCAGCCATCATGACATTGATATTATGCTGCAGAAGCCAGTAAGCAACCTACAGAGACATTGATGAGAAAATTGTTAGATAAAAAAGAAAAACAGATTTTAGTACATGCTGATCAGTAGGACTGACTGACCTTGGCAAGATTAGTGGATTTCCCGACCCCGTTGACTCCAACAAAAACCACAACGTACGGTTTCCCTTGTTCCTTGGCTGCATGAACATCTCTTAGGATGTCAATGGAGCGCCTAGGAGTTAGAATGCGTACAAGGGCATCTTCCATGGCAGCCTGATAGATATTTCAATGTTAATGATTAGACCATACTGTTAAAAAATCAAACACGCTGGATTAAAAAAATAAAAAATATAGAGAAAGAGAGTTGTTTTTAGTGACAATTTTTTTCCTTTAAGGAGGTGGTTCCTACTTCGACCACCTTTCCAATTTGATAAAGTGCAAGGGCATTGCTCGACTACCTGAGCTGTTGTGGAGATTCTTGTAAAGGAGGCTAGCTTTTTGCCCTCAAGGCTTGCAGCTACTGATTCACAAAGTTTTTCAGCTATTTCTTCAGCCTGCTCAGGAAATCATTTCAGGATAAACAAAGGAATATTATTATCAAATGCAGTAGAATTTAGGCACAAATACATACAATTATACCTTCATAGGTATGAAGGAATGCAATATAACCATATGCCACATTACAGAATATATTCACAAAAGAAAGGGATAAAAAGTAGATAAGAGATTGAATAACATACCACATTCTTGGTCATGAGCCTATCTTTGAGAGCTTTAAGAGCTGGTTCTAGGTCAGACTTCTCCAAATTTGCTTTCCCAGCAATACTAAACAATACACACAAAACAAAGCGTCACACGCATTATAACAATGGCATGACAATAGATATCCAAACCGAACAAGGGCATGACAATAGATATCCAAATCGAACAATAGCATGGCAATAGATATCCAAATAGTAAGGTAATCAACGTTAACCATACGAATAGTTCACAATGCAGCAAACGTATAGCCGTGTTAACTTTCTGTAGGGCCTTAGGGATTTGATTCCACAACGACATTTTGTATGTAAGTGATAACATATCTTCACATATAAGAAAAAGTACTGATAATCATAATTTTGGCACAAAAGCAAAATAAATTCTAGGTCTTTGATCCTGGGAGGAAATTTTCAATCATCTTTTGGTGGAATATTAATTAGCAATGCACAAATAATCTGGAGGGAGTTATGATTTCTCAAATAAAAAAAACATAAAATGATGAAACGAAAGAGGAAAACTTAGTTTGTATCATTTTTACTGAAGACATTCTTTCAGCCACTCATATTTAAGTGAATTGAGCAAGTGTCGTAGTAAAGATTTATAGATCACGCCAAATTCAGGATCATAGCAATGTATATACCTCTGGAACATGGATGAGAACCAGCCTTTCTTCTTAGCGTCCCCATTACTATCCTTACCTGTGTTTTCTTCCTCTTCATCGGTTTCACTATCACTGCTAACAATCTCCTCCTTGTCCATCATACTCTCACCTTCATTTGCTGCCACAACTGATACTATGTTATCTTCTCCGTTCTTACTCGCTGGATCAGTGAAATCCAACTTTGTCTCTTTCGGTGCATCATCCCAAACTCTATTCTTTTTAGTTATCTTCTTTTTTGGTTCTACTTCCGCTTTGGGAACCTTGCTACCAACAGCAGTTTCGGTTTTCTTCCCACCTTTGGACCTAAGCTTCTTCTGTAGTTTATTCACATCAAAAGCACCATTAACGGATGCCCCATTCTCTTTCCCATTATTATTAGCCACTTCCTCTGTCTCCAAATCATTATTATTACTACTACCGTTATGATTATGATTATTCCTAAATTTTCCGTTTTCTAACGGACGACCATCTTTTTTTCCAGATTCACTGTCACTCTTTTTTTGATTTCCTCCATCTGTAGTCCCGTTTTGCACCTGTCCTTGCTTCTTACCAAGATTATTGTTATTCACAGGCTTAGTCTTTGACTTCTTCATCTCCTCAGCACGAGCTTCGGCTTCTTTCTTTAGCTGTTGAAATATATCATCAAAATCTCCGTAGGAAGTTCGCTTTGGATCATAAATCTGCGCAAATTCCTGCTTAATTAGGGAGAGCAGATCATCCACGTACAACAGATGCAGAATCCGTTGATACACGGCCACAAACACAAGGCCAAGCTCATTGTGAAAAGTCCACTTCAGAGTGTATGATGCACCAGGGACATCATAGTTATAGGAGGCAGCGCCGGATCTTTCCTCCAAAAGGCAGGACCTAATCAAAGTGTCGATGGGGGAGCCTCGAAGGGCATTCCCAAGCTCTTTGCAAGTCCAGAGGATTAAACCACCTCTGGTGAAGATGAGTAATTGCTCCAACATCTCTACCACCCAAAATGGTTATTTATATAGACCCTGTAAAACAAACAAAACTAGTTATTAGACATTATCAATGAAGGAATTTTCAAGGAATATCTCATACACCCAAAACCATAAAAGAAACACTGCATGTCGTGAAACAGATCAAAACACAAACAGGATCATCAGAAAGCTGATTCTTGGTTTTTCAAAACCAATCAACATATACCCAAAATGTCAATGTAAAGCGCCGTTCGAATTCGACCCCACTCAATCTCGCTAACACAAAATTACCCAGACAAACAAAAAATAGGATATTAAATCAAATCGAACCAGATCTAACCCTAATCCTTTGATATGAACAGATCGTGCACTCGCCGACGAAGATCCCCAAATTCAATTAAGAAAATGAAGCAGGTGATTCATAAACATAATTTATCGATGCACTAGAAATGAATCGAATTGATCACCTTGAGAAAGACCGACCTTCGTTTCCGGAAATATATGAGCTAAAGTAAAAACGAAAATAAGAAAATGAAATATGAGGGGTTGTGTTGAGGGAGAAGAATTGAAATATACAAATAACCCCTAATTTCTTATTACACGATAATTGTAATGATATTTCACACAATATTTATATTACCCCATCACACTTTCTATATTATTTTTATTTAATTAAACTTCATAAAAAAAAAAATCAAAGTACACTACCGTTTAATTATAATAATTTATTAAATATAAAACCATTGCAATAAAAATATAAACATAAGAATTTAGTAAAAAAAATAGATGTTCAAATTTTGTTGTGTTTTGATTGGGGTCATTTATCAATAAAAATATTTGTAAGAACATGCCCTTTTTTATGGTTATGATTGACAAGCGAGATCATTTTCAAAAGAGGATGAAATACATTCTAGTATTTGGGTTTAATAAAATGATTTTGTTGTTCAAAATGATTGATTCAAAAATATGAATTTAATTAGGACCTCAATTTTGTAACTATTTAAATAAATTAAATAGTGTAAAGACATGTTCTTTTGAACTAAAACCGGCTGAACTGAACTGAACTAAACTGAAGCGATCTGAACTAAAACTTAAGCGATTTGAACTGAACTGAACTGGTTTTTTTATAAAAATAATAATAATTTGTATAAATTATTAAATATTTTTTAAAAAATATTAATAATATTACGACGGTAACTAGATTTTATATTTAAAATTATAGATTTAAATTATTTTTCGTTTATTTTATTTTAATTTATTTTGAAACGAACTGAACTGAACTAAAGCGATCTGATCTGAACTGAAGCGATCTGATCTGAACTGAACTAAAGCGATCTGAACTGAACTGGAGTGAAATTAAGTCCAAAAGAACAGGTCCTTATAGTATTAAGTTGCGTCAAGTATTTATTTATAAGAATTTTAATATAAGTGAGATCTTTGAAAAAAATCATTTTTGCACGAACTAAGATTAAATGCGTTATAAAAAATTTAAATGTAAGTAATACTCATGAAAAAGTTTCATGTGCGCGCTGAAGATAAAATGCTGAAAAAAATGACCATCTTATTAAGATTGTAACGCCGGGATTCCAGTTTTGTAAAATAAAAATAATTTATTTAAAAATAACATTTAATCAAATGCGGGAGTTACGTAAAATAGATTGATTTTCTAAGATCAAAGATACTTTTCAAAATAAATAGTCGTTCAAACTGAAAGTACTTCAAAAATAGAGTCGAGCTTTTAAGTCAATTGAAACATAATCGTAAAAATGAAAATAAATACTAGCAATAATGAAACACGTGTCACTGTGCCACGTCCTCGTCACGCCTGTCAAGTCCCCCCATTCATACCTAAAAAATGTCGTTGATTGGGGTAAGCTCAACGTGCTCAATAGGAGTAACTTATTTTAATATCATGAATTACATCATCAATATATGACATACACATAAGTACATGAAAGAAAGCAGCCATATATAGCATATCACATAAACATCTTCCTCAAACATTTATACTTACCTCGATCGTAATGCCTCAAACATAATATATATACCTTGAATATATGTATACCCATGGCCGTCGCCATGGCCTCACCCCAAGACCGTCGTCATGAGCCTCGTGTATATATGTACCTCGTGTATATGTATACCTCGTATATATGTATACCCATGGCCGTCACCATGGCCTCACCCCAAGACCGTCGTCATGGGCCTCGTATATATATTTACCTCGTGTATATGTATACTGTTAGACCGAGATATTCTCTTGGTCATATCTTTGTTGTATATCTAGAATAAGAGACGTACATATATGTAATTATAGTGAGGGTAGAAGTTTTTAGTTTTAGCAATCTTCTCAAGATTCTCTCCTTGTATAAATAGACCCAGGTTCTTATGGAACAAAACAAGTCTTTTGACTCATAAATAATTCTTCATGGTATCAGAGCTGAGGTTGTTCCTACGTTATAAATATATAGTATTTTATATATATATTTTTTTATTTTTTCTTCTCGTCGATTAACCCTAACCCTAGATGGCCGTTGATGACGACCCTACTTCCGGCAGCAGTGGTGGTAAGAAGACCTCCGCTGGTGATGACCCTACTACATCTCCATATTATTTACATCCCTCCGATCACCCTGGTTTAATCATCTCTCCGGTGGTTCTTAAAGGAGCGAATTATGATGAATGGTCCCGATCTTTGAAAAATGCCCTACGAGCTAAACGCAAGTTAGGGTTTGTTACCGGCATAATTCCTGAGCCGACGCTTACTTCCTCCGATCATGAGGATTGGTTGATGGTCAACTCCATGATTGTTGCGTGGGTTCTCAATACCGTTGAACCAACGCTCCGTTCAACTCTCACCTATGCCGAAAGTGTAAGGAAGCTGTGGGAAGATTTACAAGAACGTTTTTGTGTTGGCAACGGACCGCGAATTCAGCAGTTGAAAGCACAAATTGCCAATTGCAGACAATCCGGGCAGCCCGTGGTTGATTACTATGGTAAGCTTAAGCTTATGTGGGATGAGTTGGTGAATTATGAACCTCCGTTGGCATGCAATTGTCGAGGTTGTACTTGTGATTTATCGGGACAGTTGGCTAAGAAACAAGAAGCTGAGAAGATTCATCAATTTTTGATGGGTCTTGATGATGGGGTGTTTGGGACGGTGATCTCAAATATTTTGAGTACGGATCCACTACCATCCATTCAGAAAGTGTATTCCTTGATCATTCAAGATGAGCGTGTTCGGGATGCGTCGAAGACTAAAGAAGATAAACCTGATGTTGTGGCCTTTGCGGCTAGTCGCCAACAAGCTGTTGGCCGCTCCTTTCGTGATAAAAATGGTACTTGTTCTCATTGTGGTAGGACTGGCCATGTAGTAAAAGACTGTTTCAAACTTCATGGGTTTCCGGAATGGTGGGAAGAAAAGGGTAAGGCGGCTGGTCGAGGATCAGGTGGACGAGGACGTGGTGATTCTAACCGAGGACAAGGACGAGGGCGTGGCACTGCAGCTCAGGCCAATGCTGCCGAGGCTCGGCCTACTATTCCTTCGGGCAGTAACTCTTCCTCTGTCACTAATGATACAATTCGCAATAATTTTGCCGGGTTAAATCAACATCAGATCAACACCCTTGTTTCTCTCCTTAATAATTGCAAATCTACCGATAACACTCATGGTAAGTCTCGTGACTGGTTACTTGATACGGGTGCTTCTCAGCACATGACCGGTGATCTCGGTTTGTTGGGTAATGTTGTTGATATCACTCCTTGTCTAGTTGGTATGCCTAATGGTGATAGTACTCCTGCGGTTAAGAAAGGCACTCTGACACTAAATAATGATCGTGTTTTACGAGACGTTTTATTTGTTCCCAAGATGCATTGCACTTTGATTTCTGTGGCACAGTTAGTTCGGCAGTTGAATTGTACCGTCACATTTTCTAATGACTTATGTTTTATACAGGACCGGATATCGAGGACTATGATTGGAGCGGGTGAGCAGCACAATGGGGTCTATCTTTTTCGGTTTGCATGCAAGGAACAAGTTAATAAAGTTCTCAAACATGATAATCCGGATCTTTGGCATCAGCGGTTGGGTCATCCTTCAGTTCGAGTTTTAAAGTCTGTTTCTACTCTAGATTTTGGCATGTGTTCTCAGAAAATATGTGATGCTTGTTTTCGAGCTAAACAAACTCGTGCTAGTTTTCCTATTAGTTATAATAAAGCTTCTTCTCCATTTGAGTTAATTCATATTGATCTGTGGGGTGGTTATAGAGTTCCTGCGTCATGTGGTGCTACATATTTTTTAACGATCGTTGATGATTTTACTCGGGCTGTTTGGGTTCATTTGCTTAATAATAAAACAGAAGTACCACAAATAGTTAAAAATTATTGTGCTATGGCCGAGAGACAATTTAGTGCTCTTGTTAAACGTATACGAAGTGATAATGGGACCGAACTTCGCCCTTTGAAATCTTATTTTTTGGAACGTGGCATTTTATTTGAATCCTCTTGTATTGGTACTCCTCAACAAAATGGTCGGGTTGAACGGAAACATAGACACATCTTAAATGTTTCTAGGGCTCTTCGGTTTCATGCGAATCTTCCTATTATATTTTGGGGTGAATGTGTCTTAGCTGCTTGTCATTTAATTAATCGTACGCCCTCTCGTCTTCTTAAAGGGAAAACACCATATGAGGCACTTCATGGTAAATCCCCTAGTTTAAATTCACTTCGAGTCTTTGGTTGTTTATGTTATGCTCATGTTCAGAGACGGGATAATGACAAGTTTGGTGAACGAGGTCGTAGGTGTATTTTTGTAGGGTATCCCTCGGGACAGAAAGGCTGGCGTGTTTATGATCTTGAATTTCAGAAATACTTTGTTTCCCGGGACGTGGTTTTCTTTGAGCAGGAGTTTCCTTTTCGAACTCCGGTTGTGGCTCCCATTGCTCCGGACCCTATGCCGGGACTAACCTTCGAGAATTCGCCGATGCTCGTTGTTGATGATCCTCCTGTACCAACCAAATTCAGGGGGAGTGTTCCTAACCACGTGCCGGCTCCAGCCACTTCTTCCGAGATTGGAACAAATTTGGGTTTGCAAGAGCAGGTTGGGCCAACTACTTCTTCCGACAGTAGGGTGACTGTCGATGATGAAACTGAAAGTTTGGGTCGTGGTCAGAGAAATCGTCAACAACCTGGTTATTTAAAAGATTATGTTTTACATACAGCTCGCATTATAGACCCCCCCGTGCTTGCTCCTCCTCCGTCAAAATCCTCGGGTACTCGTTATCCTTTACAAAATTATGTCAGTTGTGATAACTTTTCTGCAAATCATCGAGCTTTCTTAGCAGGTATTACTACAAGCCATGAGCCAACCTCTTATTCAGAGGCTTCTCAGGACCCGCGTTGGCGTGAAGCCATGGCAAAAGAAATTGCAGCTCTGGAGGCTAATGGGACATGGAATTTACAACTATTGCCTCCTGGAAAACGAGCAATAGGTTGTAAATGGATATATAAAATAAAGTATAATTCTGACGGGTCAATTGAAAGGTACAAGGCTAGGTTGGTCATTCTGGGTAACCGGCAGGTGGAAGGACTGGATTACAATGAGACATTCGCTCCAGTTGCAAAAATGGCTACGGTACGTATATTTCTAGCAGTTGCAGTGGCATCTAGATGGGAACTTCATCAAATGGACGTTCACAATGCCTTCTTGCATGGTGATTTGCATGAACAAGTTTTTATGCGTCCTCCACCCGGGTTTGACACTAGTCCTGGAATGGTTTGCAAACTCCGTAAGTCTCTTTATGGCCTCCGTCAGGCACCTCGTTGTTGGTTTTCTAAACTTGCAAAATCTTTGCAAGAATATGGTTTTCTTCAGTCCGGTTCTGATCACTCTCTCTTCACACTTGTGAAAGGTACATCTATATTGTCGGTTCTCGTTTATGTTGACGATCTTATTATTGGTGGCAATAATAAGAATATGATAGCGGAATTTAAAAGCTATCTTGGCAAATGTTTTCATATGAAAGACTTGGGTCTGCTTAAATATTTTTTGGGTATTGAAATTTCTCGAGGAGTGAAAGGTTTGTTTTTGTGTCAAAGAAAATATGCACTCGATATTATTTCTGAGTTGGGATTATTAAAATGCAAGCCGGCAGGGTTTCCTCTTGAGCAAAATCATAAGTTGGCACTTGATTCTAGTCCTTTGTTGCATGATTCCAGTAAGTATAGACGACTGATTGGTCGCCTTATTTATTTGACTATTACACGTCCCGAGTTGAGTTATCCAGTACACATCTTGGCACAATTTATGCAAAGTCCGCGTGTAGGGCATTGGGAGGCAGCCATTAGAGTGGTTCGGTATTTGAAGAAAAATCCGGGACAGGGAATATGGATGAATGCCGAGAATGACATGAAGCTCTCGGCTTACTGTGACTCAGATTGGGCAAGTTGCCCGGTTACTCGTCGGTCTCTTACAGGTTACTTGATTTTTCTGGGGTCGACGCCGATTGCTTGGAAAACAAAGAAGCAACAGACTGTTTCCCGCTCGTCTGCCGAAGCAGAATATCGAGCACTTGCTGCAGCCACTTGTGAAATCAAGTGGGCTAAAGGAGTTTTGATCTCACTGGGTGTATTACAAAATGGACCTATGATAGTTCGTTCCGACAGTTTATCTGCTATGCACATTGCGGCTAATCCGGTTCTTCATGAACGGACGAAGCACATCGAGATAGATTGTCATTTTGTACGAGATGAGATACGTAATGGAGTGATTGCTACTTCTTATGTTCACACATCTCACCAACTAGCCGATGCTCTCACCAAAAGCCTCGGCGAGAAGCGACTTCTTGATTTTCTTTTTAAGTTGGGCATTCGTGATCTCCATGCTCCAACTTAAGGGGGAGTGTTAGACCGAGATATTCTCTTGGTCATATCTTTGTTGTATATCTAGAATAAGAGACGTACATATATGTAATTATAGTGAGGGTAGAAGTTTTTAGTTTTAGCAATCTTCTCAAGATTCTCTCCTTGTATAAATAGACCCAGGTTCTTATGGAACAAAACAAGTCTTTTGACTCATAAATAATTCTTCATATACCTCGTGTCATTTAGCCTCGTGTATATATCAATATAGTACCTCGCCTCGTTCACATTTCATTATGCATACATAACAATGTTTTAACACATGGCATATCATATCGTAACATTCACATATAATCACAATGGCCACGTAGAGATCACATAAATATTCATTCACGTAAATACACATACGCACATAGAGATAACATAAATCATGAGAAAAAGATAAGAAACCCCTACCTCGTAAACGTGTTGTGCTAGTAAAACCTTAGCCCGAAATAAAGTCCTAACTTCCTTGCGTCTCCTTCCCTTAACCAGCGTGTGTGACTACAAACGAAAAGGAGAGGCAAGGGACCAGCCAACTAGATCGACAAGACGAGGTTCTCCAATCTTCCAGATGCGTTTTGCTTATGAACTTTGTTTCTTTGAGTACCGTGAATACTTTATTTTTTTTTATTTTTTTCCTAGTAGAACTTGGGGGCTGCGGTATTAAGGGTTGAGGGAACGGAGTCTGTTCCTAACTATTAGCGGAGATAAATTTGACTTGAATTATTTTGTTATTAATTTTTATTTTAATTGTGTTAAATATATAATTATAATTTATCATATAAATTGAGATTAATTTTAATTATTATTATTATTATTATTATTATTATTATTATTATTTTAACTCTTTTTTTTTTTTTACATACGGGTGTTACAAAGATAAACATAAAGCACGGTGATTTGAATATCACAATGGAACCCTCACAATTATAAGATCCCGTACACCCAACCCCAACAACAAGCTGCAGCCTCCAATCCACGTCGCTCATTCTTAAAGTTAACTAGTTAAGCACGTTAATTTCAATACAATTTGAAACCCACACAAAACAAGGTGGATTAAACTCGCACGATTAAAAAGCAGGTCAATGATAAATCAATTCGACAGACCCGTTCCTGACATTGTAAGGCTCTAGGCAAATTAGGAAAATCTGGCTCATTAATTTTTTTAATTAAAACAAAAAAATTATTTAAAAAATATAAAAAAATGTTAATTTTTTTTTACAAATATTCTCTTTACTTACACCTAAAATCAAATAAAAAATATTTAAAATATGAATATTAAGAAAAGTAGAAACTACTGAAGAAAAAAATAGCACTTAATATTTATTTTTCAAAAAAATTATTAAATAAAATAATTATTATACTATATAAATAAGATACATTCATGTCAAAAAATAAAATAAAAAAACATAAAAAACAGTTATTCTAAACTTTAAATATGTTAATTTAAACAATTGACAAAAAGATAAAAAAAAAATCCATTTTTAAACTTGAAAAATCTTTTAAAGATCATTTTTTAAAAGAAATTACTAAATAAACTTTGAATTTTGTTGGAAACACACTAAACTAATTAAATTTTACATTACCCTAAATAATTAAGATTGCAATTAAAATTAGTTGGGCTCCTTCAAAATTACTAATTAAGTAATTAAGTCACATACTTTATGTAATTAAGATTACAATTAAAATTTATTGAGCCCAATAATTAAAATTAATTGGGCCTAATTAAGATTCATCGCATACACATAGTAGATTAATACTATACATATTTAATTTATTTTAAATATATATATATATATATATATATATATATATATATATATATATATATATATAATAATAATAAAAGATGAGCCCCTACAGAGTTGGGGTTGGGCCGTCGCACCCTGGACCTATGCCCAGGTCCGGCCCTGCAATTCAGTTAACCATAACCTATTTATTAAATGTGTCAATAATAACTCAAAATTAATTCATTTAACTCATTTATTACATTTATTTTTAATTATTATATTTCAATAATAGATTAATCATTAAATAAATAATAACAATATAATTCTTGTTTATAAGGATCTATTAATTTTCTATTTTTTACAATTAAGTTTATCCCAACGCTCACTTTGTTTTACAATTAAAGTTATCATAACACTTAAAGATTTTATTTTCACTTTGTTTTACAATTAAAGTTATCATAACACTTAAAGATTTTATTTTTAAACGGTTGAAAATGAATAACTTGTTTATAAATAAGTTGTGTTTGAAGTTTATTAACTTATTTATAAATAGGTTGTGTTTGAGTTTTTTTTTTTGAACAACTTGTTTATATATAGGTTGTATTTGAGTTTATTAACTTGTTTATAAATAGGTTTTGATTTAGTTTATGATTGAAAATGGATAACTTGTTTATAAATAGGTTGTGTTTGAGTTTATTAACTTGTTTATAAATAGGTTGTATTTGAGTTTATTAACTTGTTTATAAATAGGTTTTGTTTGAGTTTATTATTATTTTTTTAAATGAATAACCTGTTTATAAATAAATTGTGTTTTGAGTTTAATTTTTCAACACGGATTATTAAATTGATTGAGCTTGGGTTTATATTTTATAACATAACCTTGACACAAACCCCACCCAACCCTTTGACACCCCTAGTTAAAGTTAAAGCGGAAACCAAATTCTAGCGACCTCTCTCCTTCCTTTCACTCTCCAAGTCCAAACCCAACATAAGAAAAGTATTTGGTGTGATATTTGCATTTTGCAGTTTTAAAAGTAATGTAGAATTTATAGAATTGTTTAAAACCAAATTCTTGCGACCTCTCTCTTTCCTTTCACTCTCCAAGTCCAAACCCAACATAAGAAAAGTATTTGGTGGTGATATTTGCATTTTGCAGTTTTAAAAGTAATGTAGAATTTATAGAATTGTTTAAATCAATGGAACTGTTCAGTCGCAGAAAACAAAAAATAAATATGCATAGTTACTCAAGGGAGGATGTGCCGGTCATCTTTGGTCCGTCAAATTGTGCTTCGGAATTGGCGTGGTTTTCTTTGAAAACATCTCCAATTTGAAATTCTTTCCAGCCCTCTGCTCCATAGTCTTGTGCTTCTTTCCTTGCATGTGTTCATTTAGAGATCGCTCACTGGTGGCGCTGATATGACAAACGTCGCAAAACCACCCTTTAGCCTTTTTCCTGGCGTCCGACTTCGATGCATCATGGTCTCCTTCTGCAGGCGATGATGTCTTTCTTTTCAATCCTGTTGTGTTTTCAACATTCGTATTTGCCTACAGTAAGAATCACACTTAAAGTTCACATAAATAACTTGGAAATGAACAGAAAGCTATGAGAAGGAAAAAGAAGCGAAAATCCAACAGTCTATTACGAACCAGGGCTTATGTTTCAAAATTGTAAATAGGCATACATACGATCAAACACATGAAAAATGTTAACGTAGAGGAGGTGACGGAAAATGTTGTGCGAAGATAATGTTAACACACTAACAAGAAAAAGTAAGAAAAATATGTTTTCGAAAAAAAATATGATAATACACCATTATGTAAGCACATCAAAGTTACAAGGGTATATGATGAGGTGAAAATTAAGTATGGTCAAATACCTATTCTACAAAATGGGTTTCATACTCTATGCTATTTCAGATTATTAAAAAAGAGCATGCAACAAAGCTAAAAAGTTAAATAAAAACAGATAGACAACAACAAAGCTATCAACAACATTATCACCCCAATGACAACCATAACAAAATAAAAAGTTAAATAAAAAATGCTTTTAATGTTGTTGATAGACATTACAGATAAGTTATGTGCAAGAATATTGTGTGTTACCCCATAAACTTTGTTTGTAAAACTTCATCGTTGAAATAAAAATGATTTCCTATTTGTTATGATGGTTGGACATATTAACATGTTGCCTGCGTGACAACATTTTCTGAGGACAAAGATAGAATTTTAGACCACATAAAATTTTATAAGGAGTTAATTATCGCTCGAGCTTGACCAAACTCTTTATATACATATTTCAATATTAAACAAATATGTATATCAAATTAGTTTGATCATGCGGTAATCAACTCTATATAGATTCATGTGGCTTAAAGTTCTATCTCTGTCCAAAATAATGTTATCACATAGGTAACATGACATTTTCTAATTACAATTGATCAAAAAAGAACATTTTATTTTTAAATATTTGAAGGAACAAATGTGGATTTTTTAAATTATTTCCAAATTTTTTTTTTGGATGTTTGAACTTAATAATCACCAACAATATTAAACAGTAATTACTAGCATTATCGATAATGATTTTCACAAAAATATTTGGTTCATTATTTATGCATTATCGATAATGAAATGTTTGGTCCATTATTTATGCAAAAATTTGAGAGAGAGAGAGAGACTGACCAAAGAACTGATTGTCACTTTTTCTTTGCTCCCCTTCGAAGGAGGCTTAAACTCTGAAATCCTCAAAACGGGCGAAGTCCCACTATTTCCACCCAATCCCTTTTCCTTTTGATCAAATGACGAAATGATTTTATCCTCCTCCTGAGACATTAATCCGCCACCACCTGTCCCCAACGGGAGAAGCCTTTTTGGCATCTCGAATCCGATTGCTGAGCCAAACTGGGTCCCATTATTCCCGCCTCTCTGAAAAGCCATCTCTCTCTCCATCGCAATCTCCCTCCAAACCTCTTCCTCCAACACACGCTTTCTCATGATCTCTGACAAGATGATCTCTTCCCTGATCTGTTGCTTCTCCATCTCTCGGAGTACTGCTGACTCGTGCATGTTGTGCGGAGGGAAAGGACGAGTGTAGGAGAGATAACGAGGCTGAGGGTAAAGGTGGAAAGGTACTTGCGGATGGTGGTGATGATGATGATTTCCAAAGAGTATGTCTGGAGTACTTCCCATTCCAGGTCCCGTATAGGCAGCTGAAACAAAAATAAGCGTGGCTTCAGATATAAATTAGAAGGGAAAAACTTCAGTGAATTGTGCAACAACAGAATCCAAGTGATAAGATCAATGCCTTGTTTTATTGCTTTAATACTAAAAGGTAGACAGTAACAAAGACATTACGGACCAATGCAGTATAACCGAGAACAACAAAGGCTTCGGCTAAAATAGCAACGATGAATAAAGCGAAACTGGAAAAAGATAAGATCTACAAACAAATAAAAGAGATGACACTAAATTCTATTTAGTCCGAATCCAAACAACATATCGTAAGTCATGAACATTATATTTCTCACATACTATATATTTTGCTGATTTAAAATAGCAGATAAACCCTCGCAGAATATTAAAAAAAAAAAACAAAATCAACAAAAATTAACTGGTGCTTACGGACCTGTACGGGCCAGTTGTTGTGCGAAATAACTGGTGCCATTAGAGGATTGGGGAATATGCGGTGAAGCTTTTTCTGGATATGTAGTCATCGTTACCAAATTCGATTTGTGTTTTTCTCTCTTTTTCTCTCTCGGCGTTGTGATATTAGGGTTTGGGACTCCGGGCGGACGGCGTAGAAATACGCGGGCGGTGATCCAAGCCCCAACTCGAAGGAAGGATACGCGGAAAATAGACAAAATCTGTCGTAGACTCGTAGGAGATACAAAATCAATTATTAATACTTTTTTTGAAGATGCTATAGTTAGAGAAAAAATATAAGTACAGTAATTGTTATTTATATCAAGAAAAGGCTACATTAACACCGGGTGCAGAGAGACTCTCTACACCGCCAATAAAATTTTGACATATGGCATTATTGATTAAAGTATTTATTATTATTTTTGATAGGATATCTATAAATTTGGTATTAAAAATCAAATCAAATTTTGTTTAATTTTCTTCCATTTTTAAATTTAGCGAGAATATTTTAATTATTATAAGTTTGAAAGTAAATTAATTTATTTAATTAATTGATTTAATTTTAAATTAAATTTATTAATTAGTTTAGTAAATTTATTAATTATATTGCTAATAAAACTAATGAAGTAAGTACTTACATTCAATTGATAAATTAAAATTTTAAATTAAATTAAAAAATTAATTAGACTAGTAAAAAATTGAAGTATAATAAATTTAATAATAGAAAATACTCCAACTATATTTTAAGTAATAATTTTTTTATGTATAATTAATTTTTCAAAATTACATTTAAAGAAATAATTATTTTAAATATAATGAATTTAAAATATAAATGATGTACAAAAAATTAATGAAAAAATAAACATCGTAATATGTATTTTAATAAATCAATATTTTACTTAAAATTAATTTCTTATAATGAATTTGACATAAAATATAGTTTATTTATTAAAATTAATTATATTAAATTTTGTATAATGAAATTAATTGATTAAATTATAGACTGCTCACTCTTATTCCGGGTGAAACAATAGAGTAATTGACCAAATATGACAACTATTCTTTGAAAGAAGAGTATTTATTTAAAATTCTTTATAAACAATTAAAATAATCGAACTGAATTAATAGTGTGAAGTTGGTAAATACAATCATGTTTTTTGTCTAAAGTGCATTAATATTCTCGATCATGGTAATTAATTTGTACAATATTAAAATGATGTGAATTGCATATGTACTACAATTTTTGGTTCATTCGGTGCGAGTATATCCTATAATTTGATTAAATAATATGAAAATTAATACAATAATATTGGAAATAATTACTTGATTCAATTTTAAAATAAATTATTCAAATAAATTAATTTAATGGAATGTAATGAAATTATGGTTATATAAAAATGCATTAATCATATAGAAAAATATTGATCATAAAATAATTAATTTTAATTTTTAATATAACATTTTAATATAATAATATTGATCATAATTAAATAGTCATTTTTTAAAAAATTGAATCAACGAAAATTATTTTTATCTGAATTAATACTTTAGTTGGAATATGCAAATTTTATAATTTGATTTTTTTTATTTTTATGTAAAATTTTAAAATCTTAATAATTAATGTATAGCTTAGATAATTTAGATTCAATTTAAAAATAATATTTTAACTTATTAACTCATATAATATGAAAGTCTTATAATTAACTTAGATTATAAATATAATTAAATTTTTAATTTTTAATTAATTAGTTTAATTTAAATTATAATTTTAATTAATCAATTGAATTGAATTGATACGTAGAACTTTATTAATTAAATTTTCATATTAATCAAATTGATAAATTTTATATTTTAATTAATCAATTAAAATAATTAATTTATTTTTAAATTTTTAGTAACTAAAATATTTTTACTAAATTAAATAATGGAAAGAAATTAAACAAAATTTAATTTGATTTTTATTACCAAATTTATTGATATCATATCAAAACTAATAATAAATACTTTAATAAATAATGCCACGTGTCAAAATTTTATTAGCGGTGTAGAGAGGCTTTTCTACACCTGGTGTTAATGTAGCGTCACATGTATGATACATGGACGCCGGTGTATGATTTATCGTAAATATAGTGTAATTAATGGAAGATGATAAGGAAGATGATACAGTTACACAAGGTGTACTGGGCTTTCGGTACACCACCAATCAAAATGCGACACGTGGCATTTTAAAATTAATTAATTAAATAATTAGTATTTTAATTATTATTAAATTGAATTATTAATTAGGAAAATATATTACCAAATCTTCTAAAATGTTAAGTAAATAAAATCAATATAATCATACCAAATATTGAATATTCTTCAAAATCTATTAGATCGTTTTCCTTAAAATATAGATTACAAATAAATAAATAAAATATATATTAAATCGTAAAAAAACACTAAAAAAAATATGTAAGTAATAGATTAAAAGAAAATATTTTATTTTTCTAAAGTATTTTGATAAAAAAAATTAATTTATACATTATTTAATTTAATTATAAAAATTACAAATAAAAAATAAATTAAAAATAATTAATTAAATTAATAGAATTTCACAATTTTTTATTATTAATTTAAAAATATTATATAATCAATAATCAAAATAGATTAAAAATAAAGTAAAAAAAAAAAAAATTAAATTAATATAAAAATTCATTATTTTTTTGAATTAATTTAAAAACATTAAATAATCAATAATCAAGATAAATTAAAATAAAATAAATAAAATATTCAAAATATATATATATTGAAAATTGAGCTATCATTGTAATATTTAAATCAAATATTATATATTTTTATTTAAATTATTTTTTCTATTTAAAAAAAATAAAAAAATAATATTCAATTCAAATATTATGTTCAATTTTAAAATATTATCATAATAGAGATCTACGTGCAATTTTTGACTATCAAATTATCTCTATCATTTTATCTTGTATCAATGTTAAGTAAAAATGATTTTATAAGTTTATTTTTACATTATCTTTAGAAAATGTCACATTTATTAATTAAATTTAATTTTCTTAAAAAATTATTGTGATATTTGAAAATTACATATAATTTTCCGGCTAACAACTAATTATAAAATTAAAAACAGATAATTTATTCATTGAATAAATATAATCCTATTTTATTTTATTTTTGTACTATCTACATTTACATAGAAAATTTGAATTTTTTCTAAAAAAAATAATTTTTTAATGTTTTAAAATTTATAATTAGGTATTAAAGTTATAATAATAAATTTTCTAAACTTACTATGAATAATATATTATGAATTCTTTAATTTTTTGAAAAATCAATATTTATTTTATTTAATATATTTATTTAATTTCACACGTTGATAATATATATATGAAAATTAAACGACATTTTACTATGTTGTTTAATTTAATTTTGCGTGACTACAAATCAAGTGAGTTATTACTAAAAAATAATAAATTTAACGTCAATTCGTTATTTAATGTTATTTTTGTTTGACATCAAATAAACTTTTAAAACCATACTCTATCTACTTAACATTGATGCAGTCATACAAGATACACTATAAAGATAAGTTGCAAAATTGAACATAATTTTCGAATTGAATACTATGACATTCTTATTTTTTTGAAAAATATAATTAAAAGTGAGATAATATTGAAAATTGAACTATCAAATGTAATATTTAAATCAAAATATTATTTTTATTTTTATTTAAAGTATATTATTTTTATTTTTAATAAATACGAAACATAATATCACATATCAGGTTAGTAATAATATTAAAATATTTTGACATGTATATGCAAAATAGTTTTTCTTACAATTTAATCCTAAAAAATAAAATTAATTATTGTCATTTGTACATAAATAACGATAGAATGAAAAATTAATAGAATTATTTAACTCAATTTATATTTGATTCAAATTTGTTCTTAAAAAAATAAATACTAATTATGAATTCATTTTTATTTCAAATTTACATATATAAGATAGATCGAATGAATCAGTCATTTTAAAACAATAATTATTACGTACACATATATTATTCATATTTTTTAAATATATTTATTTATAAATTAATAATTAAATTAGTGTATATAAAATTTAAATTGTATAAATAAATTTTAGTTAAAAAAATGAAATATAAATATATTTTTTAAAAAAGTTACGTTTTTTTAAAAAAATCGTACGTTTTTTTTCCAATTTAGTATATATATTATTTTATTTTATTTGATAGTTACTATTATATTATAAGAGGAAAAAATCTAATAGATTTTCTAATATATTTAATATTTAGAAAAATTATATTAATTTTATTTGTTGAACTTTTTACAAGATTCTCATGATTTATTTTCTTAATTAATAATTCAATTTTATAATAATTAAAATAATATTTATCTAATTAATTAATTAATTAATGACACGTGTCATATTTTGATTGACGGTGTACCGGAGGCCCGATACACCTTGTGTAACTGTAGCCTTTTCCGTAATTTAAATATGAAAGACCAATCAAATTTTCATTATAAACATAAAAAACATTATTGAAAAAAATAGATAAACATAAATTAATTTTCAAACACATTATTATATAATAAATAAATCATCATTAAAAAATACTTATAAAAAATCTTATAACTAATTACTAAGGGTGAACATGAGACGGTAGAGCGATTTTCCAAATCCCATCTTGAAAAAATAATTTATCGAAACAAGACAGGATTGACGTTCAAAAAATTGTCTCAGACGTCCCAATATTGTTTGGGTTCGAGTCGGGATCAGGACGAGATCCAAAAATATACCAAAATTTTAAATAAAAAAATAAAATAATCAATAAAATTAAAAATTATAATATTATCGATTTATAAAAAAATTAAAGTTCAAATAAAATAAAAAAATCATATGTTTTTTCATGAGAGTATATATATAAATATAAAATTGAATTAAAAATTTTCAATTTGAAATTGTAAAATATTAAATAAGTTAAATAATAATTATTTTTATTTAATTTAAATAACATTTTGACTTTTTAAAAAATTCAAAATAAATGTATTTTAATATTTTTTTAATATAAATTATATAAAAATTAAATTATTATAAGATAGTATTTTAAGATTGTGAAAATATATTACTTACCTAATAAATTTAATTGAGAGTGTGATTAGTATATTTATATTTTTATTAATTTTTTGAAAAAACAACAACAATTTTATATTAAATAAATTAGAGGAACGGGACGGGATACAACGAGATCATCCTGATCCCGTCCCGTCCCATAATGAAATAATTAAAACTGAATGGGATGAGACGAGATTGTCATTTTCAAAATTGATTCTGTCACATCTCGCTAACTTTTAAAACGAGAACGAGATGTGATCGAGATTTCGGGACAAAGTGTCCACTCTAACGCACTTATTAAAATTATATTTCCTTTTAACTATAATGTACCTCTAATATATCAATTATACCCTTAAAGAAACAATACTCTTTAATATGTTATAAAATACTATAGTTTCAAAGTAATTTATGAAGAGTAAAATAAGAATTTGATTTTTTTATGTGTATGAGTTTAGGATAAAATATATTTTGAATTGAAAGGAGTAACATTAACATGTGAAAGTTTTGTGGTTAATAATTAAAAGTGTTGTGATATTAATGATCACATTTCTTTTATAAAATAAATAAATTAGGAAGTGTGAGTGTGTGACCATTAGTCTGGCTGGAGAAAGTAATATACTGTATTACAAAATGCTATTATGATTTTTTTTAATTAGTATAAAATGTCTTAATTAACAATGATGTCAATATTATTTCAAAAAGTGTCACCAATGTTATTAAGAGCCCATTTGAGTGAGCTTATTTAAAAGAGCTTATAAGATGTTACGTCTTATAAGTTGTTTTAAGAGCTGATAAGCTGTTATGTCTTATTTAATAAATAAGTTGTTAAACCGTTGGATAAAATAGATATATAAACTTATAAGATGTTAATTTGTTTGCTAATTTAAGATCTTATATAAATAAATTATCAAAAATAAATTGTTATATATGAAAAAAATAATTAAAAAAATTTTATATTAAATAAATAATAAATTTGGAATTTTTGTATATATATAAAATGTAATAATTTTAGGGGTAGTTTGGTTTTTTATTGTTTAAGTTACAAGAGCTTATAAGCTGTTGAAAAAAAAGTACCTCTCCACTTACTTTTTTTTAAACAGCTTATAAGCTCTTAAACAACTTATTTTTAAGTTTTTTAAGATCTTTTTTTAAAAATTTACCAAACAAATTTTAAGAGCTTATAAGCTCCTAAACAGCTTATAAGCTGTTTTAAAGAGCTTATAAACTCTCCCAAACACCCTCTAAAATTTATATAATATATTATTACGTGACACTAATAAAGTGTCTCATGAATTATTATGGATTATGTAAATCTATAATGAAATTCATTTTATGCGCTAAAAGAATATTTAAATAGTGGAATGCTTCTCACTTTTTTCACTACATCCTATACACTTTTTTTATACAGAGATGAAAACTAGTACTTTTTTATTACTCGTAGTAGTGCTCCAATTTCTTTTTCGAATCGAAGCAATTTGTTTGATAACTCAAGACATTGAAGTTCATGTTATCAACAACCTACCTCCAAGGTCTCCTCCGTTAATGATGCATTGTAAGTCAAAAGATAATGATCTAGGGTTTCATATGCTAATGATCGACCAAGAATTTCAATGGGCATTTTGCGAAAGTTTTTTCGGGTCAACATTTGTTCTCTTGTGATTTGCGGTGGGGATCAAACAAAAATCATTTATAGTTTTTCATTCAAAATTTACTAAGAGATCTACATACAAAAATATTGGGTAGGAAAAAGGGATGGTATTTATTTTTCGAACGTTAATTTAACATCATCGACCAAGACGTTTGATTGGATGTAAACGCAATAAACCTTCCCCGGCAACCATAGAAAAGCAAGTCGAGCCATCGTGAAGGTCTAATTTACATACATGTATAAACTCGATTTCCTTAATTATTGATAGTCGGAAGCGCAACGATATTATTAAGAAATAAATTTGTTTGTTTATTATGTAATTTACTTTGTTTAATACGCAACACTCTCTACGCAGGCAGCAACAAGTAATAACTGAGGTGTTGCGGCAGCGCGTTGCAGAAAATAAATTTGTTTACTTATTATGTGATTTACTTTGTTTAAGTAAATTATATATAATTCTATAAATATATTAATGTATATTCTAATACTACTCAAAAGAGTGCAGCGGAATAATGAAAAACGTGAAAACTAAACAAACAAACGAACACACACAAAATGAAAAGCAATATAAAAAAACGAAATTAATCTTGTATTGGGGTATTTAAATTATACCCATATGAATGTATATATCTAATTACGACAAAAATGATTAATAAAGATCGAATGTCTTTACAAAATTTGATCTTGAATATAGCGACTACCTTTCGGACATACACATGTATTCCTTATGTATCATATTCAAAGATCATGACCCAACCAACACTAAAAAATACTACGAATGAATCTCCATTTAAGTACAACACTTTGTAGTAAAATAGTTCGATCACTCTCGATGAAATGAGAATAATCGAAGTAGAAAATCTCGGGAGAGACTTTTCACAAAGATAAAATTGTCTTCTAAAGTGGGCGAGGAATGTGCTGAAAACTCATTGTATTCATAGGGTCAAAACCTCAACAAACTCCCTTAAAATACGAGTTGTTGAGCTGCTCCTATAAACTAGGAAATCTGTTTTGACCAATGTTGCAACACCTTGCGCACAGACAGAATAACTATTGCATCACCTTGCGTCAGCGTCTTCAACGAGTCTTGCTGCAATGATGCGTCTTCAGTCTTCAACTAAATCCCTTAAAAACCGAGTTGCTAGGCTGTTGCTAGAATATAGGGATTGTGGTTTGACCGTTGATGCAACGTCTTTGCACATGGCCAAATTTAGCGCAACTGCAATGCCTTGTGTCTTCTTCCACACAGAGTTTTTCCGCAACACCTTGCGTCTTCCTCTTTGCTACATAATCTATAATATTAAGTCTTCAGTCTTCATTCCTTTGAGTGTCATCTTGCCGCGGCGTGAGTAGGAATAACTGCTGCACCAAGGTCTTCAATGCTCGACGAGTGTTGGTTGCATATATAGGATCAATTGGATTACATGCTAAATAGATTATTGCGGCAGTGCACTGCGGCAGTGCACTGCGGCAGTGCACTGCGTGGCATATTACACTAACCTTTTTTTACGCGGTTTCATAATGAGATGTATAATGTGAAATCATAAAATGATTAAACAACAACGATTTTTTTAAAAAAAATTCACAAATTTTTATAAAATTAATTTATATCTCATGAAATTATTTGTATGTTTTTTTTCCAAAAAAAATGCGAGTGAATATTAAATTAAATGAGGATAAATAAATTATGAGAAAATCTTAACAATTTACAAATCAAATATAAAACATAAATGTGACTTGCTCACTAGTCATTACTACGGTATATTTACGTTTTAAATTTTTACACGAGTAAGAGATAATTGTTAGAATACGAAATAATTAGTCTACTAACTTAGTGCTAATCTCTTTGTATTCATATTCGTTGAAGTTGAATGAGAATGATACGGAATTACATTCTTTCATGGTATCAGATTAGGGTTGATCTTGATCCCCGCTTCCGCCTTCTCTCCCTATGCCGTCGTTCTCATGCTCAGCCTTTCCTCTCGTAAGCCGTCATCATGGTCGAGTCATCAACCTCCACCACTAAAGAGTCGTCCTCTTTCCACCCTGCCCTTGTTGTCTCCAACATCAAATCTCACGACGTCCCGATTATTCTTGAGATGGAGAATGTCCAATATGCGATGTGGGCTGAGCTTTTCAAGGTTCACTGCCGCTCTCTCAAAGTCCTCTCCCATATCATTCTTCCTACCGACAAGGAAGGTAGTCCTAAGCTCGTACCAGACTGCTCTGAATCCGGACAGGCACTGTCGATGCCGCTGTGGTGCAATGGATATACTCGACAATCTCCACCGATCTCCTCAATACAGTCATCGAGGCTGATGTCTTGGCTCTCACACCGTGGAATCGCCTTCACGATCTCTTTCAAGACAACGAGAATTCTCGTGCCGTTGCTCTTGAGCACGAATTCAACAACTCCTATCTTAAAGATTTTCCTTCATTTTCTTCCTATTGTCAGCGCCTAAAATCTTTGTCTGATCAGCTCCGGAACGTGGGTGCTTGTTGGAATTCGATATCCCGGAGTTGCCGGAATTGCGGAACGTGACAACTCCGATCAAAAAACCCATCGCCGGAATAACACGAACACCACCACACGCGCCGGGGTCCAGCCGAACGCACGACGCGGCCGAAGCCGCGCACGCACGCCCAGCCGAACCCCTGCATGAAGCGGGGTTCGCGATCGAACACCGATCGCTCCTAGCGATCGGTGGCGAGTCCGGCGACTCGCCGCCGCCTGGAGGAACCCCACCGTCACGGTGGGGAGGGGCACGGCACCAGCCCGTGCCCCAGCGATCGATCGCCGCGATCGATCGCATGCCCTCGGCCCAGCCGAGGGTCGATCCTCCTACGTGCCGAAACCCTAGGCAGGCGATCGCCCGTGGTCCGGTGGCTTCGCCACCACCACGCGATCGTCCCTGGTTTTATCGGTTTGATGCTCGGATCTTGGTTCGTCGGTATATTCAATATATTAACGATTAAAATCATAGAGGGGGTTTTCTCGATTTTACCTCGTTCTCGTTGTCTGGAAAAACGAAGAACTTCGATGACCTTGAAGCCTTCCCACGTATTCATTCCACTAGCTTGAACGTCGTGTGGGCGACGATCCTCTAAGCTTATGGATCTCCTTCACAACTCTCTAGAACTATCAACTAATGATATTTTGTCTTGTGTTCTAATTGTGAAGACCATGTAGTGCTTTTATAGGCTACGTAGGGGACCTTAAGGAAGTAGAATATTGGGCTTCCAATATTAATGATTAAATTGAGCCCAAGCCCAAATCTATTAATCTATTAATATTAATTATATGATTAACTCCACTATATAAATATAATTGCACTCCCAATATTTACCATATTATATCAAATAATATTCTTCCGGTAGTATTATTTATTCCGTATGTTTAAGATATAAATATCCATGAATAAATATTTATTTATTGCATAATAAAATGTATTCATCTCTTATATCCGAGACTAGTACCACTCAACTTTATTATTATGCGGGAACAAATCCACTCGCGAGGTTTACATAATAAATCGTTACGAGCTCATCTCGGGGATATTATCAACCCTTATCGGGACATACTTTCCCGTCAAGAATTCACAGCATGTCATACATAAAATACGGTGACCCAACTTTACCGGTAATTGACTGGTTATTCTAATCAATCAATTCCTTTGGAAAATCAAAGCCACCTATATTATATGCACACACCCGCAATAATATCAGGGATTAAGAATAGAATACTCAGAGACTTAAATCGATTATCAAAGGCAATCCTAATCGATAAATCTCAAGCAGATCCGCTCAATACACCAAGTGTACATGTATGACAAAATAATCAAGACCAATTATTTTCTCACTCATACAACGACTATACCGATGGATTAGTTCTTGTCCATCTAGGTCGTGAGCAACCGTTTGATTATATACGAGTGACTGATAGTATGATCTTCCGTGTGACGACGCACACCATACTTAATACAACGTATAAAATCCAGAACCATAATTTGCATTTATTTAACAAAGCAAATGAATGTTTATTTATAAATAGATAAATGAAAGTGTACAAGGAGTTCAGATCACTTAAGTCTAGACATTAAGTATACTACTCCATCAATCTCCCACTTATACTAAGGTCTAGTCTTATCTTCCAAACTTCTGACTCCCAAACCCTCCAAGTGCTTAAAATATACTTCCTTAGGAAGTATCTTGGTGAAAGGGTCCGCTAGGTTGTCCTCTGAAGCTATCTTGGTGACTACTGCATCGCCTCTCTTGACGATGTCTCGAATCAGGTGGTACTTGCGCTCTATGTGTTTCGTAGCACTATGGGACCGTGGTTCCTTACTGTTTTCCACTGCACCGCTATAGTCACAATAAATTGTCATAGCCTTGGGCAAACTTGGAATCACATCTAAGTCCCGGAGGAAATTAAGGAACCACACCGACTCTTTCGCTGCCTCTGAGGCTGCAACATATTCAGCTTCCATGGTAGAGTCCGAAATGCACTTTTGCTTAACACTCTTCCATGACACGGCTCCACCTCCCAAAGTGTACACATAACCTGATGTCGACTTACGCCGGTCCTTATCAGCTTGGAAATCCGAATTTGTGTAACCCAAAGGAAATAGCCCGTCTGCTTTATATCTCAGAACATAATCCTTAGTATTTCGCAAATACTTGAAAATGCTCTTAACAGCAGACCAATGTTCCTTTCCAGGGTTACTTTGATATCTTGCCACTATGCCAACCGCATAGCAGATATCAGGTCTCGTGCATAACATTGCATACATTAAGCTTCCCACAGCCGAAGCATAGGGAACTGCTTTCATTTCATCTTTCTCCTTTTGTGTTCTTGGACACAACTTCTTAGAAAGATAAGTTCCTTTACTGAAGGGCAACTCACCCTTCTTGGAATCTTGCATGTTAAAGCGAGCCAGAATCGTGTCTATGTAAGATTCCTGGGAAAGGTACAATGTTCTATTCCGGCGATCCCTTATAACTTTGATCCCTAGAACATGTCCAACTTCTCCCAAATCTTTCATATCGAATTGTCTAGACAACCATCCCTTTATGTCTGATAACATCTTTACATTGTTACCAATGAGAAGAATGTCGTCTACATAAAGTACGAGAAACACCACTTTCTTCCCATCACGTTTCCAATACACACACGATTCGTCCATGCTTTGAATGAATCCATAAGACTGGACTACTTCATCAAATTGCATGTTCCAGGATCTCGAGGCTTGTTTCAATCCATAGATAGATCGATTAAGCTTGCACACAAGATGATCTTGCCCCTTAGCAATGAATCCTTCTGGTTGTTTCATATAAATCGTCTCATCAAGACTTCCGTTAAGGAAAGCTGTCTTGACATCCATTTGCCACACCTCATAGTTCATATGAGCTGCTATGGATAAGAGAATCCGGATCGACTTTATCTTGGCTACAGGCGAGAAGGTCTCCTCATAATCGATTCCCTCTTTCTGAGTATATCCTTTCGCAACAAGCCTTGCTTTAAAGGTTTCAACCTTTCCGTCAGATCCTCTCTTCCTCTTGTAGACCCATTTACACCCAATTGGCTTTACGCCCTTTGGTGGTTCTACAAGATTCCAGACTTTATTAGAATCCATTGATTCTATTTCTGATTTCATTGCCTTATCTCAAGAAGGCGCATCTTTATCATGTACCGCCTCGTCATAGGTCCAGGGATCGATTTCATGAACTCCAGGTCCAGATTCCGAAGACTCACCCAGTCCAATCCATCTGTCTGGTTGTCTAACAATCCTCCCACTACGACGGCGTTCCGGTGTATCAACAGTGAAAGTGTCAGGTGCAGGTTCTATTGGTGTATCATTTCTCGGTCTTGCTGTATCTAGGTCTTTATCGTTACCTCTCATCTCATCAAGTATTATGTCACTTTTGGGCTTGTGGTCCATGACATAGTCTTCCTCTAGGAACCGAACGTTAGTACTTGTAACGATCTTCTTGTCCGTAGGACTATAGAACATGCCACCCTTAGTTCCTTTCGGGTATCCTATAAACAGCCGTACTTCCGTTCTAGGTTCTAACTTATTGGCTCCTTGTCGCAGCACATGTGCTGGACATCCCCAGATCCGAATGTGTTTCAAGTTAGGCTTACGCCCACTCCACAATTCCATGGGTGTTGTAGGCACCGTCTTGGTTGGAACTCTACTCAGAATGTACGCCGCTGTTTCTAAGGCATATCCCCAGAACATAACAGGTAAGTCTGAGTAACTCATCATTGAACGCACCATTTCCATAAGAGTCCTATGTCTTCGTTCTGACACACCATTCTGCTGAGGAGTATATGGTGAAGTAAGCTGAGAATCAATCCCAGACTCGGCCAAGTATGCCTTGAATTCTCCAGACAGGTACTCGCCTCCGCGATCAGATCGCAGGCATTTAATGGACTTACCTTGAAGGTTCTCCACAAGAGCCTTGTATTCCTTGAACTTGTCAAAGGACTCGCTCTTGCGGTGCATCAAGTATACATATCCATACCTTGAGTAATCATCGGTGAAAGTGATGAAGTACTCGTACCCTCCCCTTGCCTGAGTAGACATAGGTCCGCATACATCAGAGTGAATCAAATCCAATACTTGTTCAGCTCTACGTCCTTTACTAGAAAAAGGACGCTTGGTCATTTTACCCTCTAAACAGGATTCGCAGGTTGGAAGGTCCACTCCTTCAACATCGCTGATTAAACCATCAGCTTTCAACCTTTGAAGTCTATTTGAGTTAATATGACCTAGACTTAGATGCCACAAGTATAATTGATTCATTTTAGAAGGTTCCTTTCTCTTATTGGTGTTCGTAGACGTGTTATTAGTCTCAGTTAGTTGCATCGTGGTAGACTCAGGATTTAGTACATATAAATCGTCTATCAATGTACAAGAACAGATAATTTCACTGTTTCTTCTTATGACCACAGAGTGATCAAAAGAAACAGAATACCCATTCAGAATTAACTTAGAAACTGAAATCAAATTCTTTCTAAAATTCGGTACATAAAGACAATTTTGTAAAACTAAAATCCTATCACTACTAAAATGTAAGTGAACGTCTCCCACTGCAACAGCCGCCACCTTCGCAGCATTGCCCGTGTAGACCACGATTTCTCCCTCTCTAAGTCTCCGGGTTTCCTGGAACCCCTGCATAGAATTGCAGACATGGTCAGTGGCCCCCGTATCTACACACCAGGTACTGGTAGATATCACCACTGACAATGTTTCAGTAACTAAGGAAAATTTCGAACCTTTTATGAGAGGACAATCAGACCTCCAGTGCCCAAACTGTTTGCATCGAAAGCATCTGCCTAGTGGCTTGCTTTTCCCATTCCGTGGTTCGAAACCACTGGGCTTCTTTGCACGCTTTTCTTTTAGACTTGCCACAAGAGCTCGTGATTCTCTTAACTTACGCACAAAGATCGCCTTTGCTGAGTCGTTTTTAAGGGACTCATTGAGGGACGATTCTGTGAGTATGTTAACCACCTCTTTTCCAGCTTCCACGCCATGTCTCAACATCATCCTGAGGTCATTCTTAATGTCCTCATCAGTTGGGATAACAGTGGATTCAGAAAGCTCGACAGTCTGAACAATGTCTAGATTTCGTTTCCAATCATTACTATATGGAACCAGTGAGTTTTCATCTTTAAGTATATCACAAAGTGGGGTCACAGTCATTCTTAACCTATAAGCACATAAATCAAACAAACAATTTAATGCCGATATTATCTCCCTCAAATAATATCATTAAATTACTAATCACATCTAAAATCCCATCAGATATGGCAAGCCACGTTGTGTGGACGTTTACCTACCCAAACGATTTCGCAATTAGATTTTCTTCGGTCGTACATCGATTATAGCGTAACTTCGTTGGGAAGAATACTATAACGCGTACCTAAGTGTAAACCATTACTCAGTACTAAGGTAAGTCGCTTGGAACCAAAACATTACCGCAAGCCACGTTGTGTGGACGTTTACGATAACTCATAGTCCTTCACAACTCCCTATAACTGTCTACATCAATTATTCCAAAATCCGTCGATATAGCAAGCCACGTTGTGTGGACGTTTACCTACCCAAACGATTTCACAATTAGATTTTCTTCGGTCGTACATCGATTATAGCGTAACTTCGTTGGGAAGAATACTATAACGCGTACCTAAGTGTAAACCATTACTCAGTACTAAGGTAAGTCGCTTGGAACCACAACATTACCGCAAGCCACGTTGTGTGGACGTTTACGATAACTCATAGTCCTTCACAACTCCCTATAACTGTCTACATCAATTAATCCAAAGTCCGTCAGCATAGCAAGCCACGTGGTGTGGACGTTTACTACACTAAGAGACTTTTATAATTGACTCCCAATTACTTGATCCATTTAATCTCGTAAATCAAGACGCGGAGAATCATAAGTGAAACTCGAAGTTTCTAACCAGTGATTCACCATGCGAACAACCCTATCTCTCATAAATGAGGGAGCCGAGCAGACAAACGACCCATCTATCAAAGAATGGCACGAAAGTCTCTAATTTGTGTCCTCTACATGACCAAGTGGCTCTGGCTCCATTCCACTCCCCGGGGTGAGAATGAGTCGACTTGAAATCAGCTTTGGAAAGACAAATTAGGCATTGTTTGATAAACTCAATCAATGTTTCTTGTAAGAGGAATTACAAGAACTCTCCTCCAATGACTTATCCATATAAACTTCAAGAGTTTATAAAAGTCACCAAGAGAGCAGCAATGGAGACCATGGGTATGTTTCCATACCCTCTCCCACTTAGCTTTTTACAATAAAGGGATACGCTATCTAGTGCATAAAATAAACACATATAGCATGCATACATGTAATAAAGCACATAGTATTATCACATAATCAAAATAATACTAGAATATTATTTTCTGACTATTATGACTTTATTGCATCTCCGTACGCATCTTCTAGTCTTCAGTCTTCGTCTTTGAATGCTCCATGTGACGGGAATATTAATTCCAATATTTAAATCTATTTATTTTTAATAAATCCAAAAGATACTTAATTAATAATAATTAAGTCAATCGAATAAATAAAAAATAAAATTAAATATTATTAATATTTTTATTTATTTTATTTTCCTTTTCTATTTCATTAAATCTCTAGAATAATCTATCCAAGATCCACTTGGAATATTCTAGAAGATTTCCATAATGAAATAAGGAAATAAAAATAATTTAGGACTCTTCTACTTTCCAAATTAATTAGATTCCTAATCCATGAATATTTCCATAAAATAGAAATAATCAATTAGGAATCCTAATTAATTCCAAATTGATTCTTTTCCTATTCCATGAGAGTTCCCAAAAATAAGAACACTCAAAATAGGAAAACTAAACCAATTAGGAAAGCGAATCACCGGACCGGGATAGCATGGGGTGGGGATCCCCACGCCACCACCGGACCGCCGCCATGAAAGTGGCCGGCCACCGTCGCCGGCAGCCCCTCCCTCCGCGGTCGATCCCTCGGCCATGGGGATGGCCGAGAGGGTCCTCCCCCTCTCGTTCGTCTCATCCGTCACACGTCTTCTCCGGCGGTCGTTTCGGCATCGATCCAACGTAAAATAAATTACAAATTTATTTCTACATAATCCGGTATCGATTCTATACATGAAATCGACCCTATACATTTTCCGGAAAAAGATAGAACAATAATAAAACCTAAATTCGGTCTACCCCCGAATTTTTACTATTACAAGCATTCTCCACACATAAAACGAATCTCGACATGTCCGAGAGTTTAATAAACCAACAATTATGAAAAAATAATTAACAATAATTAAACAAGCCATAATAGTCGGAAACCCTGCAAGGTAGAACAATTATATCGAAAATACCGCGAACGTAAACCACACTCTGATACCAATTGTTGGAATTCGATATCCCGGAGTTGCCGGAATTGCGGAACGTGACAACTCCGATCAAAAAAGCCATCGCCGGAATAACACGAACACCACCACACGCGCCGGGGTCCAGCCGAACGCACGACGCGGCCGACGCCGCGCACGCACGCCCAGCCGAAACCCCGCATGAAGCGGGGTTCGCGATCGAACACCGATCGCTCCTAGCGATCGGTTGGGGCTGCCATGCAGCCCCCGCGGCGAGTCTGGCGACTCGCCGCCGCCTGGAGGAACCCCACCGTCACGGTGGGGAGGGGCACGACACAAGCCCGTGCTCCAGCGATCGATCGCCGCGATCGATCGCATGCCCTCGGCCCAGCCGAGGGTCGATCCTCCTACGCACCGAAACCCTAGGCGGGCGATCGCCCGTGGTCCGGTGGCTTCGCCACCACCACGCGATCGTCCTCGGTTTTATCAGTTCGATGCTCGGATCTTGGTTCGTCGGTATATTCAATATATTAACGATTAAAATAATCAATACACCAAGTGTACATGTATGACAAAATAATCAAGACCAATTATTTTCTCACTCATACAACGACTATACCGATGGATTAGTTCCTGTCCATCTAGGTCGTGAGCAACCGTTTGATTATATACGAGTGACTGATAGTATGATCTTCCGTGTGACGACGCACACCATACTAAATACAACGTATAAAATCCAGAACCATAATTTGCATTTATTTAACAAAGCAAATGAATGTTTATTTATAAATAGATAAATGAAAGTGTACAAGGAGTTCAGATCACTTAAGTCTAGACATTAAGTATACTACTCCATCAGTGCTCCAGTTCCGAACAACCGCCTCGTTCTCCGCTTTATTGGCGGCCTCACTCATGCGTATAAGGGTGTCTCTTCGGTTCTGCGTCATATGAAGACTCTCCCTCCGTTCTACGAGGTCCGTTCCATGCTCGTTTTGGAAGAAACGAGTCTCAAGGAAGTTGCTTCCGGACAGGAGGATGTGTATCCTGTCACTGTCCGTGATGACTCCGAGCCGGACTCTCGGCCTCCTGCCGCTGGCCGAGGGAAACAGCAGCAGTCTCGTGGGTCCAATCGCAATCAGAATAACAATAGGTCTGGAAATTCCAGGAAGAATTAAGGCACCTCGGGCTACTCGGATCATTCAGGAAATTGGCCCCGCACCTCTCCCATCTCGCCGCAGTCATGGCCTATGCCGCCGTGGTGGGGCTGGACACCACCTGCTTGGCCGTCTCCACCCTTCCCATACCCTAGCCAGCCGACGGGTAAGCATCCGCGGCCCCAGCAAGGCATTCAGGCCCCTCGCCCGCCGCACCAGCAGCCTGCGGCCTATGATGCCCATACTTGGTCCCCAACAGATGTTGAATCGGCTATGCACACTGTGTCGCTCTCTCAGTCGGATCCGAATTTGTATATGGACACCGGAGCATCGTCCCATATGACCAATTCGCAAGGTACTCTCACTTCCTATTTTAATTCGAGCAATTTTTCTCATGGTGTTACTGTTGGGAGTGGTCAGTCGATCCCAATTCGTGGTTATGGTAGTACCGTATTTCCTACCCATACTCAACCTTTGAAACTAAATCATGTTTTGCATACTCCTCAACTTAATAAAAATTTGGTCTCTGTTCGTCGGTTTACCATTGAAAAATCGAGTTTCTGTAGTTTTTGACCCATAAGGAATTATTATGTAAACCTCATGAGTGGATTTGGTCCGCATAATAATTAAAGTTGAATGGTACTATTCTCGGATTATAAGAGATGAATAAATTAATTAGCTATAAATTTAATTTATTCATGGACATTTATATCTTAAACACATGGAATAAATAATACTACCGGAGATAATATTATTTGATATAATATGGTATAATATTGGGAGTGCAATTATATTTATATAGTGGAAAATAAATATAATTAATATTAATGGATTAATAAATTTGGGCTTGGGCTCAATTTAATCATTAATATTAGAAGCCCAATATTCCACCTCCTTTAGATTCCTTACGTAGCCTATAAAAGCACTACAAGGTCTTCTCTATTCTCATACTCATAACTTGAAGATCATAATTCTACAGAGAGAAAGGAAAGAGAAGGAGATCCATAAGAGTTTGGAGGATCGTCGCCCACACGACGTTCGAACGAAGTGCAAGGAATACGCGGGAAGATTCAAAGGTCTTCAATTAATTCTCGTTTCTTCGTACAACGAGAAAAAATGTAGAAATCATAAACCCCCTTATGATTTTAATTTAATTATCGTGATATACACATGAACAAAAGATCCGGGAAACGAACGAACTCCGCGGACGGGGATGGACCGCGAGGTCGACATCCCCGCGGAGATCGATGAAGCCCTCGGCTGGGAGCCGAGGGGTGGCGGTCGAGCCTAGGGCTTCGACCGTCGGTGGCGTGCGCAAGGGAACCCCGGCTGGCCGGGGTGGGCGATCGATCGCGTGATCGATCGCCGGGGCGAGCCGCAGCTGGTGCCGCGGTGGTCAGCTGGGGCTGACCGCCCCTCCCGGCGGTGAAGTCGCCGGACTCACCGCCACTTGGGGGCTGCCGGAGCAGCCCGGCGATCGCATGCACGCGATCGCGAACCCGGCGAGGGGTTCGGCTAGGGTTTAGCCGCGGGTTCATCTCGCGGTGATGCTCGGTTCGAGCTCCGGCTTCGTACGGTGGCTCGCGTGTTCTCCGGCGAAGGGATTTCGGTCGGGTTGTCGGTTCCGCAATTTTTGATAGCCCGAGATATCGATTTCCAACAAACTCTAGACCTATTTATCCCTGTACCTCTCCCAGCAAACTCCGTGATACTTCCCTGACCGCGTGCCTCGCCTCTTCACTTTGGCATGACCGCCTTGGGCATCCTGGAGATGTTGTTCTATCCACTCTTTAGAAAAATAATTTGATAAAGTTTCATAGTTCTCCTAAGTCTACTTCTTGTCATTCTTGTATTCTTGGGAAGCACATTCGATTGCCTTTTGTTTCGTCAAATTCTGTTACATGTATGCCTTTTGACATTCATATTGATATTTGGACTTCTCCAGTCTTAAGTACCTCTGGTCATCGTTATTATGTATTATTTTTGGATGATTTTACTCATTTTCTATGGGTCTTTCCCATCTCACATAAGTCCGAAGTCACCACCATTTTTTTGAACTTTCATACATACATTACCACACAATTTGAATGCAAAATTAACGACTTTCAATGCAACAATGGGCGTGAATTATAAAATACTGTCTTCCGCAAATTCTTTGATGACAATGGAATTGCTCTTCGTTTTTCGTGCCATTACTCCTCCTCGCAAAATGGCAAGGCAGAACACCAATTCGAACCATCAATAATGTTATGCGCACACTTCTCCTCCATGCATCGGTTCCGCCGTCCTATTGGCATCATGCCTTGCAGATGGCTGTTCATATCCTAAACATCACCCCAACTCGGATTCTGGCTAATCAAACTCCTCTCCAACTCATATACGGCCGTACCCCCTCATATGAACATTTGTGTATCTTTGGTTGCCTATGTTTTCCCCTGTTCCCTTCTCCCACGATTCGAAAAACTGCAAGTACGTTCCTCTCCGTGTGTTTTCTTGGGATATCCAGCGAATCATAGGGGATTCAAATGCTTCGATTTAACATCTCGCAAAATCATCGTGTGTCGCCATGTCAAATTTGACGAACACCTTCCCTTTCTCCAGCACCCATACTCCAACGTCCGCATCCTATGATTTTGTGGACGCTGGGCCATCCCCTCTTCTCCTCCACACTATACTGCCAGCCCAACACCATCTCCAGGTGCTCCCTTGCCAGATCAACAGCCTCATTCCCCAGTTGTTTCTGCTTCCCCTAATTCAGCACCTGGTCATTCTCTACCTCTCGATCCCGCTCCAGCCTCTCTTGTCCCATCACCTCCACCAGCCACGTGGTACACCACACACCCGCCACAACGTCTTATTACTCGCAGTCAGCGAGGGATTTTCAAACCGTCCACTATATTTGATCATTCTAAGCTCACTCTACCCTAGTTACGCCATCACCCTTTCCTCGTAACTCCGTAGATGCCCTCCATGATTTGAATTGGAAACTGGCCATGACTGACGAATATAATGCTCTTATTAAAAATAGGACGTGGGATTTAGTACCTCCACCATCTGGGGTGAACATTATTCGGTTTATGTGGATTTTTACTCACAAATTAAATCTGATGGTTCTTTTGAGAGGCATAAAGCCCGTCTTGTAAGTGATGGTAAAACGCAACATGCCGCTATTGATTGTGGTGAGACCTTCAGTCCCATGGTGAAACCGGCTATGATTAGTCTGGTTCTCACTCTTGCTCTCTCCCGGAATTGGTCGATTCATCAGCTCGATGTGAGCAACGCTTTCTTACATGGGCACTTGCAGGAAACTGTCTATATGCACCAACCGATGGGATTTCGTGATTCTACTTATCCAGACTATGTGTGTCTTCTTCGCAAGTGTTTATATGGTCTTAAGCAGGCCCCGAGAGCGTGGTATCAACGCTTCACTGATCAACAAATCGGACACTTCACTGTTTGTCTACAAACAGGGTGACGCTATTGCCTTCCTATTGCTATACGTCGATGATATAATTTTGACTGCCTCCTCCGACGAGTTACGACAGTCTCTTGTGTCTCACCTTAGCTCCGAATTTGCTATAAAAAATTTGGGTCTGCTCCATGATTTTTTGGGTATTCGTGTTGTGAAGCACAAAGACGGTTTATTTCTGTCCCAATCGAAGTACGCTGGTAATATTCTGGACCATGCAGGAATGCATTCCTGCAAGCCCTATCCGACTCCTGGTTATACGAAATCCAAACTCAGCGCCACCTCTGCAACCCCCTACAGCAACTTTGCCTCCATATGCACGCACCGACTGATGATCACATGGCTGCACTTAAGCGGGTCCTCCGGTACATTCAGGGAACCATCTCCCTTGGTCTTCACCTCTCCGCTTCGAAGGCTCTGGATCTCGTCGCTTACTCCGATGCGGATTGGGGAGTGTGATACCCTAATTAAAATTTTATTAAATGATAAAAAAATGATAATAATAAAAATAAAAATAAATAATATTACCTCTACGAGAATATTTTTATATTCCCGGTATAAAATATTAACACATCAAGACTTAGTACGACAATTTTTGTATACTAACTATTGATAACAATAGTAAGTATCAACAGAAATGCGAAAGGTAATAATTAGGAACAAATAAGAGGTTATACGTCTTTTCGGTTGTCAATCACATTCTAACACTAGAAGATAAACCACCACCAGCCTTCATAATTACCTTCACAGCTCCACGTGAAGAATCCATCATAGCTCCATGTGAAAATTTATGAGGTGATAACTCGTGGTAAAAGAACCTCTGACACTATACAATCTTTTCAAAATGTGTTTTTTGTCAGTTACACGTTTTAACTGGCAAGTGAGGTCTGACACTATCCGACCTTCCAAAACTTGAAAAACCTTACAATGCACATTTATAGCAAGAACGTGTGGCATGTGCAAAAGATTTTCGTATCTAAAAAAACATAATGAAGATTCCACACAATGATTAATACCTACTATAAATAGCCTCCCTCCCTCCTTACTAAAACCACAACACAAACAATCATTCCTTCACCCACACTTCTCTTACTCATCACCCAGAGCAGATAGCAGAAAGAACATCAAGGTAACACACACACACCTTTCTTCTTCTTTAGAGTAAATATAAACATTTTCTCTTGTAGTACAGTTACTCTTCTAAAATTCCCTCTCAAAACTTGAAAATCAGTCGTACCTCGTCCTCTCTGCCCTATCCGAGACGAGAAACTTTACGTTAGAATTAGTAGATAGGTCGAAACTTCAACCCTTCCTCAGAACAAACAGAGCCGATAAACTTTCCCGATTAGCTCGTTAGTAGCCGAGACCTTGTACGAACCCTGTATGAACTCGGAAGTCCTTCGTCTACCTTGCTATTTAGTCGAAACCTTTGTCGAGAACCTTAACGATGTCACACCACCCCGCCTCTGCGTGCAACACCCATATTAAATCCATACAGAATCTTACCGAACCACCCCGTGCCACCATCGCAACTATCTGTCCCTCTTTGTGTACCAAACGTACTCCTCGATCGTCTCTCGAACCCTCTGATCAGCCATAGAAGTCCCAAACTAGGAGACCGGCCTGTAATTAACACCCCTCACAAAGTCTTTCTGATTGTCGCAAGTCGACCCTCCGAAACCCCTCTACGACCTTGTCGCTTCACCTACAGATGAAGTTCTGAGAGTCGGCTTCGTTAGAACAAGGTCGTCCGACGAGAGGTCTCTTGAAATCTCTTCGATCGGCCTAGTCTCTGTAGCACCTTAGAACACGATTCCCCTTGTCGAATCCCTTGAGCCACCACAGACCGTCGCCAGAGAGCCTTGAGCTCGATTGGCCCTACTCGAACCGCCGTCACCCGCACTAACTCTCACCTTCTGTGATTTCTTTTTCCTTCTACTTTACCCCACTCTTCATTCAAAGAAAATAAAATGGGTTGCATTTTTTTATTTTTCCCTTTTCTCTCTCTCTGTAGATAACGAAGAAGAAGAGAAAATAGGTTAGGGAGCTTTAACTATATTTTTCACTTTCTGAAAATAATGAAATGAGCCGAACCCCTTTTGTTGTTTTGGTGATGGACCCTGCTAGTAAAGCCCAAATGCCCTTTTTATTTATTTTAGCCCAAAACCCCTCACCAATATTTACATACATAAACTCATTTATTATATATAATAAAGTCCTAAAGTAACTGATTATGTTTGCACGTTATTGTATATTTTTTTTAGAGAATGACTCGGCTAAATACATATTGAGTGGATTAAAATATCTAGATTGTGTATGTTTAGGAACTGAATTCACGGAGTAAAGCGGCGTACGCGTTGGACTTTAATTTGTGATTTTCGTCACGGTAGGGAAATTCTTATTTCTTTTAATGTTTTAAATTCAAATGTGTTTTACGTGAGTTATTTGTGACGTGATTGAACGATATTAAGTTAATAAAACCTGTGATCTCTTGAGAGGTCAGTGATCGAATTAAGGGTCATCGGGAAAAGCCCGCCGTGTTTTATGTGCGCACCAAGTTTCAAGTAAAGGTTCCATGTTTATGTTTATCGTTAAGGTTTTCCCGTTATGAATATATTTGCGTTTGGCTTGTTTGGTTTGTGACATTAAAATTAATAAAGATTTTCCCTGCTGAGTCGTTGAGCTCACCCCTTCAACATATTATTTTTAAGTACGACAGGGGACGCCGGCGGGAGTGACGAGTGGGCAATGGAATAACCTTTTTCCAAACATTTATGTTTAATTATTAAGTTTTGCCAGTACGATATTTTGGTAAATTAAGACTAATCGATGCACTTATATTAAGTTGAACTGCTTATATTTTAACCCGGTCTAGTATGACACGGAGTGGTATTGAATGCTAATATATTTTTAAAGAGTTTTATTTGTTTTTAACACCTCGGATTATAAATAAAATTTTTTTAAAAAATATATTGTTTATCTTACTATTAAACAAATTATAGTATTTATTTTTATATTACGAGAAGCGGGACGTTACAGTTTGGTATCAGAGCCCTTGAGTTTTTAAATGATTCTGCAGACTTATTTGGTTACATATTTCCATTGGCCCTCGTCCTTCCTCGGCATCCTTGAAGACAGGGGTAACAAATAAATATATATTTGGTTTTATTTTAAATTAACGTTAAATTTGTAGCTCGACTTTGTGTATTTTTGTTTTAGAGGGTTTGGACACGACCCTCTGCTGTCAGGACCTGGCCCCCGAACTGTGGTCCGAACAGGGTTGAGCCTGCACCAATCGACCAAGGTTCTTCTAGTACCACTACGCCGATCACTGATTTCGAGAATTTCATTTTCTTTGTGGGTGACACGATTGGGTCGTACTTAACAAATAAGCATAAGTTGTGGATGTGTGAGCAGGTGCTTCACAATCATATCACAGGTTATGATGCGGCTCGTATGACTATTGAGTCCCTTCCTAATTATTGGAAGAAGCGGGGTGATGCTATATGTGCAGGGCTGTCCGAAGATATACTCGGTATATCGTATTTGGTGTTGGACTACGACAGGTTTATCTCGATTATGGTAGGAGAGTGGTTTGACAGCCTAGCGGAGCAGCCGATGATGAAGGCCCCGAGCGCAGTGATTGAGGAGGACCCAGAGGAAGACCCGGAGGAGGATCCTAACATGTACTTTGAGGAGAACCCGGAGGCAGACCCAGCCGACCCTTCCTCGAATCGGACGGACGTGATCGAACTTGAGTAGAGTTCTATACTCGACTCGAGTACTACCTAGACGCTATATATATATATATCTATTAACGCGTATCGATATCTAATTTTCGACACTACTGATCGAATTTTGATTGTGATATATGGTCTATCGGATAGTACTAATGTGTGTAGGTTAGGATGACGACTTGTATGCAATTTTATTATGCATGCATAATAAACTATGTGTAAAATGGATATTAAATATGGTGTGATTTGAATTTAGGAAATGAATACGAGACGTGAAAATGGAAATGGAAATGGAGTAGGAAATGGGAATCGAGCTGCCGGAGAAAGACAAACACCGATTAACCCAGCTGCCACAAATATAATGTTCGCTGACTTCCTTAATCACTTCCAGAACAACGGAAATGGAAATGAGAGGGCAGTCGAGCAATTTCGGCACTATCGCCCCCCAACTTTTAACGGATACGATGGACCGTTAGCAGTAGAAGAATGGTTTCGGGCATTAGAAAGAATATTCAAAATGATTAATTGCGACGACAAACAGAAGATAACTTGTGCGACTTTCCAGTTGGTCGAAGACGCGGACCATTGGTGGGAGGGATATTGGAGGAATCGAACGAAAAATGAGAAAGACGCCTTCACTTGGGATAACTTCAAGAACATCGTTATGGAAAAATTCTTTCCTCAGTCCTACAGGGATAAAAAGGAAACAGAATTCCTGACTCTCAAACAAGAAAATCTTTCAGTTACAGAGTACGAAAGAAAATTTAACCAGTTAAGCCGTTTTGCTTCTCATTTGGTCGATACAGACCCAAAGAAGTCATTAGGGTTCCGAAGGGGACTACGACCCCAATTGGCTGGTATCCTATCGGCACAGGGAAACCTAGAGTATGCCGACATGGTTGGAAGAGCCCATGATGTAGAAACAAGCTTGGGTTTCAGAGACCCAAACAAGCGATGGGTTTTGATAAACGAAAATGGAATGGAAGCAACCAAGGAAACAATAAGCAAGCGAGAGTTGGAGAAAACAACCGCTTTAGAGCAACCGGCAATCGGCAGGTGTGTCGTAATTGCGGAAAGAAACATCAAGGGACATGCATCAAAGGTCAAGGAAAATGCTATAAGTGTTACCAAACCGGACATCACATCCGGGATTGTCCCCAACTCAACCAAAAGCCAGGAGCACCCCAAGGACAGAATATAGCAAGGACGGGACAAAATTTTGGAGGAAATGCACGCATGTACGCCATGGGTGACGTCGAAAAGGATCCGGGAGTGGTGACAGGTATGTTAAACGTTTCTGGAGTTCCTGCTTTCGTATTATTTGATACGGGTGCCTCACAATCATTCATATCTAGAAAGTTTCACGACTTGACGAGACAATATAGTACTAAGGTAAGCGATGCGCTAGAAGTTGGTTTACCATCAGGGAGTACCCTGATAACAGACGAAATTGATTGGGACACCGAAATTGATATTGGGGGAAACTAACTTACTGCTAACTTGTATATTATAGAAATGAAGGATTTTGATCTTATCCTCGGAATGGATTGGCTCGACAAATGTCAGGCTAAGATCAAATGCCATGAACGTGAGATCACGTTTATGTTGGAAATCGATATCCCGGAATTAATAAATTTAAATAAATAAATTATCTAATTAATTCCGACCGAAATCCTTCGGAGATCGAATATCCGGAGTTGTCAAATTGCGGAACGACAACTCCAATCGACTCCCGGTTGCCGGAACAATACGCCACGAACCACCACGAAGCGCCGGACTCAACCAAAACCCTAACCGCGGCAAAGCCGCGGCTGTTCGGTCGAGTCCCCTCGTGGGACTCGCGGCTGTTCAAGGCAGCCGCCTAGGGCTGCCCTTGGCAGCCCCCTTGGCACGCCCAGCCCTCGCCCGGTGATCGCACGACCAGCCACGGTCCAGCCGTGGCTTGCGATTACCACCAGCCCACCGCCGCGCGAGCGGCGGTCCAGCCGTGCGAGCGGCGACCAGCCCGCGCGAGCGGTGCTCACACCGTGCGAGCGGGGCTGCTCCAGCAGCCCGCTGGAGCCTCGTGTGACGCGTACGGGGCTGCTCGCAGCAGCCCGCTGAACGTGCACGGGGAGGGCTCGGACAGCCCGAGAATCCGCTACGGGAAAACCCGTAGCTCGCGGCCGAGCCCGTGCGTTCGAGCCCTCGGCGTCCAGCCGAGGCTCACGCCCCCTCGACCCATCCCGTCGAGCCGTTGAGCCGCCGGCGGTCCGGTGATCTTCGATCACCACCGCCCGGTTCAACCTCGATATGGGTCTCGCCATCGGATCTTGGTTCATGATATTTCTACGATAATTAAACGATAAAATCATAAAGAGGGTTTTACGATTTACCTCGTTCTCGTTGTTCGGAAAAACGTAGAACTAAATTTGATGACCTTGAGATCTTCCCACGTATTCCTTGCACTAGCCCGGACGTCGTGTGGGCGACGATCTACCGAACTCCATGGATCCTCCTCTCTACTTTCTCTCTCTAGAATTGTGATCTTCAAGTTATGAGAATAGAGAAGACCATGTAGTGCTTTTATAGGCTACGTAGGGGATCTTAAGGAGGTGGAATATTGGGCTTCCAATATTGAAGATTAAATTGAGCCCAATGCTCAAGTCCATTAATCCTTATCAATATTAATTAATTCTATTTTCCACTATATAAAATTAATTGCACTCCCAATATTAAACCATATTATATCAAATAATATTTCTCCGGTAGTATTATTTATTCCGTGTATTTAAGATATAAATTGATGGTTTTCGATGCCAATCCAATCGCTCGATTACCTTGTTCGTGTGTGCGGAAGCGTGTAAAACAATAGAACACGAACAACATGAAGATCTAGGCACACATTATATGTATAGACACATTTATATATATACATCCAATATATATATATAGGGATTAACGAGAACACTTACAACCGGTGTAGCGTGCCTCGTTGATGTTGATTGCACACGTAGGATCGAAGGACATATCCCAACAATCTCCCACTTGGCCTTCAGAGCCAGTGTGCTGCCAACTTCCTTTTGTCACTTTATGTCTAAGTTTGAACTTGAGGCAAGACTCGAGTCATCCTCAATCGGTTCAAACCTTTCTTGGACTTTGAGACAGACTGTAAAACCAGATTTATCACTATGATACGAATCTGGACGTGGCCACGTATTTTCCACAGTCTCGACTCTCCAAGTGGCCGGTAAGACATTTATCCCATTATAAAATGGAGGACAATCCCATCTTGTCAATCCAAGCTCTCCCACTTGCTTCCTGATATACCCAATAACAAGTTTTATAACCTCCTTTTACGAAAGGCGTTTACTTGTATCAAAGTACACCATTTCACAATGGAATCACTCTGGACTACTCAGGTCAGAGGAAATTGCTCGACAGTCAATGAAATAGTATTATGACTCGAAATCTTAAATACTATTCCAGTCGGGTCTGTTCGATCTTTAGCTCCCAGCTAATATCTATGTAATTGTACTTGATGTCCCACATCACTAGCCCATGAAGCGGCGCTATAGTACACATTACAAACTAGTTCATTGTATTATCGGTTTGTCCGTACTCGATTATACGAACCAGGAACAACTATATGATTTAAGTATATCAGTTCAACCATTGGGACTTCATTATGCGGTAAGTCGACCTCATAACCCAATTGATATCACTTAATCATTTGGACAATTCATATAAATTAAACCATATTTATATGAAGAAACATGTATTATACATATGAGTGAATGTTTACCAAATCTCCAAAAGTATCTAATACAGTAATAGAAATCACAACCCATCTCTAAGATGTTTGATCTCTATTGCAGTTATGAAAGCCTCAAGCTTAAACTGCTGGAGAGGTTTAGAAAGCGGGTTTGCAACCTTACCAAAAGTTGCAACTTTATTATCTCGATGTCTCCACAAAACTATCTCCCAGATAATGTGGAACTTCCTGAGCACCAGTTTTAGACTTGTGGTGCTTCCTAGCTCATTGGCTTGCGCGATAACTCTACTATAAATAGAGAATTATCGGATGGGCTGAGCTAGTTACGCCACCTAGTTCATTCAAGAACTTTCAAATCTTAACTGCCAACATTACTGCATCCAATGCAATACTGTGCTCAGCTTCTGTAGTTTAATCAGCTATATTGCATTGCATGGAACTATTCCAGCAAATTTCACCTCTAACCATACAAAAGATATAACCAGATGAAAATCGGAAATTATCTTAGTCTGTTTTGAAGTTAGCAGTCAAACTGCTTGTTAATATCAACTCTTTTTGTCTTCCAAAGACAACAAAATATTCTTTAGTGCATCTAAGGTACATAAGAATACTCTTGGCCGCAGTCTAATGCGTCTCACCTGGGTTTCCTTGAAATCGAATCGTCATGCTCAAAGCATACAATACGTCCAGTCGTGTACATATCATGGCGTACATTATAGACCCTATTGCCGAAGCATAAGGAATGTTTTCCATCTTCCTTTGCTCATCAGGTCCCGAAGGGCACTTCCTCTTGCTCAGAGATGTACCATGAGTCATTGGAATGAGACCCTTCTTGGCGTCTTTCATTCTGAACCTGTCAAGCACCTTATCAATATAGGTGGCTTGACTAAGTCCAAACATCCTTTTCGATCTGTTCCGACAGATCTTGATGCCCAATATGTACTGTGCTTCTCCAAGATCCTTTATTGAAAAATAATTTCCAAGCCATTCTTTAATAGAATTAAGCATAGAAACATTGTTTCCAATAAGGAGTATGTCACCGACATACAACACAATTAATACAACGTAACTCCCACTGATCTTCTTGTAAAACAAGACTCTTCCGAGTTCCTCTGAAATCCAAAACCCAGTATGGATTCATTGAACTGAAGATTGCTACTCTGATATGCATTCTTTATAAATAGAACTATAAGCTTGCATAATTTCTCAGCCTTATTATGATCGATAAAACTCTTTGGCTGTGTTAAAACACAGCCTCTTCTAGAATCCAATTCAAGAAGTTAGTTTTAACATCCAATATTACCATAACTCATTATCAAGATGAGTATTAATGGCTAAGATAATCTGAATGATCTAATCAAAGCAATTGGTGAAAGTTTTTTCATAATCCACCTCGTGAATAAAACTTTTACCATCAACCTTGCTTGAAAACCCTAGGTTTTCCATCTATCTGTTTAGATCTTAAAGATCTATTAGCATTCATTGGGTCTAACCCCGTGATGCAAATATATCAAGTTCCAAACTTGATTATCAGATATTGATATCATCTCAGATTTCATGGCACCATGCCAATTTTAAGTAGCTGGACTCGTCATAGCTTGAATATAGGTCGAAGGTTCATCGCTTTCCAAAAGCATGAATTCATATCTCTCATTGATCACAATATCTAAGTATTTGAATAATAGAGATCTATGCATTTCTGGACCTACGAGGGCTGGTATGGTTTCCAAAACCATAAGAATACTCTCAACCCAGTCTTGAAATTCATCATTAGTTGTTCCACTTGAACCTCGTTCAAGACAACCGAGCTCCCACTGACTTTCTAGGAAAGATAACTCTTTTCAAGAAAATCACTATCTCGAGCAACAAAATATTGTTCTCAGATAGATCGTAGAAGTTGTACCCTCGAGTTTCTTATGAATACCATAAAGAAACTTTTATCCCATTTGAGTTCAAGCTCTATAGAGATAAATCTCGTCAGAGAAGCTTTTAGAACCTCAAATTTTGATGAAAACAATTTAGGGACCCTCCCTTTCCATACCTAGTATGGTGTCTTATCAACAACTTTTGACAGCGTCCTATTCAGTGTATAAGTTGAAGTCAAGAATTGTGTGTTCCCAAAAGAGACCAGTAGTTCATTTAGACCTCTCATCGAATGGTCGAACTATATCTAATATAGTTTGTTTTCTCTTTTCCGAAACATAACCTTCATGTGCTTGTGAACTGATAGGTTCCACATACATCAGTATGGATCATCCCTAATTAATCACTCACATGTTCTCCTTTCTCCAAGAAAGATGACATTGTTATCTTTGTCCATCAAACATCATTCACATGTATCAAATGACTCCAAGTCAAATGATTCTAGAATGCCTTCTAAAAGAAGATTCGTTACATGTTTAGATTTTGATGTAATCAACAATGTTACAGTTATGTCTCATTGAGACTTATTCGATTTGGACTTTTGTGTTAATGTTATATATGATTTGTTGAGTTTAAAGTATACATAAATAATGTAATAATCGTACCAAAACAAAGAATAGTTAACAATTAAAATAGTTATCAAACTATTTAATTAGTGAAAAACTAATCCATCAGTATCCAATACTGAACCAATATTCATTGTTTATTGAAGGTACGAAATTACATAGTTATAATACTAAAACAAGGCCCTAAGGCAAAATAACATCATATGATCATACGGCTAATGCAGCGACCTTCGCTCCATTTCTCGCCCGTAGATCGACATCTCTACTCACCAAACTTATACTTCTATGTAGTTCCTCCACATACAAATGTGAGAACTACGTTTGGCATCCAATACCCTAGAAGTAGAATTTGTGAAGTTTAATGTCTATAACATTAATACCTGAAGATGAAGCAACCCCGCTCTTCACATCTTCTTTGAACTTTGGGCAAGTTCAATTATTCTCAATAATTGACTCTTATTCGAATTTCCCATTCAAAATTATCTCAATGTCAAAACGTGATAAATCGTAAGTGAAAAATCGAAGTTTTCTAACCAGCGATATTATCATGCAATTGAAGCCCTATCTCTCATAAAATATGAGGGAGCCAACCAGACAATCGATTCACGCCATCCAATGGCTCGAAAGTCTCTAATTTGTGTCATTGATGAACTTAAGTGTTTTGGATTAAATCACTCCCCGAGGTGTAAATAATCATAACCTTATAATCCATCAAATGAAAGACAAATTAGGCATTTGTTTTGAAATTGAATAAAATATGAACTTTTATAAGTTTGCAAGTAGTGTCCAACACTTTTGCAGTAGACGCATTGAGATTCCCTAGGAACCCTAGTAGCCTTCTTGCCCATGCTCTTTTGAATACCCTATCCTATATCATAAGAATTTCCCTCTTAGGGTCCTTCTCTATCGCCGGCTCAGCAGCCTTGAGCATCCCGTGGAGCTCACGAAGCGATTTCTTCAAACCATTCATATGGAAAATTTAGCCTGAAGGCATTATAACCATCATGAGATTGAAGTATGAAATCGGTTGCCAAATAATCATCATAGGAAAAATCTAGGCGGTCACTTGAAACAAATAATCCAATCATTTGTTGCACATGTGATCCCATAGATTTCCATTTTTCCAGCCTAGCTGAAGCGATGACCCTGGTCACACCGAAGCGCTCAATCATTGCATATTCTCCGAACATGATATTGAGTTGTTCAATGATATCTTAGGATGTGGTTATCTAACACATTTTCCTTGTCTTCGTATTTGAGGACCATCCTCAAATTACGTTGTGAATCAAGAAAATTTGCTCAATTTTTCATAATCAAGAATTGAACCAAACTTGAATTGAGTTGATATTTGACATGATAAACTATAAAAGAAAGATAACTAAAGTATGTAAACATCCACAAAGCGGTAAACAAATAAGGTTGTCTAACAATTGTACTTATTTATTTCATTTTGTTCAATTGATATCCAATATCATTGTCCCTTAGAACAAAACGATTCCGAGATCCTCATCTTGCAAATCTTTAAGCCGACTGAGTCCGCACTTAAGTATTTCAAGATAGGTAGACACACCTATGTCAATGATATCTAATATCACTCTCGGTCGATGAGAGTACCATTCTCATCTCATGTCTAGATAGCCACGCCTGCAGTGGATCTATCGATGAGAAAACCAAACTCACGTGTAAGGGTCTAACCCTTACTCCCACTTATCCCAAGATAACAAGTAGTACCCCGCTGAGGCGGACCTACCAACTTATGATCGAGGGCTTCATGAGTGTGATGTTTTTGGACAAGACATTATACTCATTATTTTGGGAACTTGCATGCATAGGTGTTTATATGTAAGTTGAACATTTATAACATAAAACATCCTATAACTAGCAAAGCAATTAAATACGTAATCGAAAGGCCCCTAGAACCTCACAACTCTCAAACGAAAAGATTAAAAGCAACAAAATAGGCCTTGAACATCTTTTGGACTGGTCCGCGCCCGCCGTTTCAGTTCCGCGCCCGCCGATTTAGGTCAACCTTAGTCCGTACCCCAAAAACCAAGAACGGCGCCCGCCGTTTCACAAACGGCGGTCGCCGAACACCACTGGCGGTCGCCGTTTCCAAAACGGCGGTCGCCAAAGGGTATAAAACGGGGCTGACCCAAAAATAGCCTTTCGGCGGTCGCCGTTTCCAAAACGGCGCCCGCCGAATCCATTCGGCGCCCGCCGGAGCACAAACGACGCCCGCCGTTTTGCTCCAGCAGCCCGGATTTCACCCGTTTCGCTTCGTTTTGCTTCGTTTCTTCTCGTTTTCGCCGGAGAGCCGAGATCCACCATCGAACCACGGACCAAGTCCATCGCTTACAAGTTTGAACAATACATATTGAAATAGAAAACCTATCTATTACAAATGATTCCAAGGGACGCAGCCCTCCAAAACTATGGCCAATCGTACGTAAAAAACGACAATTTCATTCACCCGACCACTAACGGTGGCCGGCCTTACATCTAATCACATAATCACAATTAAACATATAATCCAATTATGTTGATTTAACCTTCGTGTCCAACACAAAAGTGTGCACGAGCCCTAGGCTCTGATACCAATTGATGGTTTTCGATGCCGATCCAATCGCTCGATTACCTTGTTCGTGTGTGCGGAAGCGTGTAAAACAATAGAACACGAACAACATGAAGATCTAGGCACACATTATATGTATAGACACATTTATATATATACATCCAATATATATATATAGGGATTAACGAGAACACTTACAACCGGTGTAGCGTGCCTCGTTGATGTTGATGAAGGTGGTGTTGAGTCGATTGAACCACCTCAAATGGATCAGCCTCTCGAAGCTCTCCTTGTGAATGACCTCGTCACTCCTCTTGTCTAGATCGCCCGGATGTTGAAGCCGCACAAATGGCCCGGCCTCTACGTGTTGCACACGAACCCGGATGATGACTTGCTTGCTTGATCGAGTTGATTCTCCAAGAACAACCTCTTTTCTCTCTTTTACTTGTGAATTTCGTGGGTGGTGATTAAGTGATTGTGAAAATCAGATTTTCACTACTTAATACCTTCATTTCCATCTCCATTACCCTCTTGTAACCCCCATAATGAATATGCACCATTATATCACATAATGGGTGGGTAATGTGGAGATGAAAGGTCAAGTACACATCACTATGCCACAATGGCATAAGATGTGGTCTCTCTTGCTTGTGTGGCATGCCATGTCACACTAAGTGACATGCATCCATGCAAGCCATGCAATGCATCCCATGCATGCATATAAATTCACGTAAATATTGATTCTAAATCAATATAATTAACAAGCATCGTACATCATCTTTGAGTCCGTGTGTGACCCTGTAGGTATGATTTATTGATCAATATTATATTGTTCCCAACAATTTAATATTATCAAATAATCATTTAACATCCATAGACGACCTTATGACTTTATCGATTGCACACGTAGGATCGAAGGACATATCCCAACATAAATATCCATGAATAAAATTAATTTATTGCTAATTAATTTATTCATCTCTTATATCCGAGACTAGTACCATTCAACCTTAATTATTATGCGGAACGAATCCACCTGCAGGGTTTACATAATAATTCCTTATGAACTCATCTCGGGGATATTATCAACCCTTACGGGATACACTTTCCCGTCAAGTATTCACGGCATGTCATATATAAAATATAGTGACCCAACTTAACCGGTAATTAACCCAATAATTAAATCGGTTAATTCCTTTGGTAAATCAAAGTCACTTATATTAAATATACACACCCGCAATAGTTTCAGGGATTAAGAATAAAATACACTGAGACTCGAATCGATTATCGCCGGCAATCCTAATCGATGAATCTCAACGATCCGCTCAATACACCAAGTGTACAAGTGTGATAAAATAATTAAGACAAATTATTTTCTCTCTCACACAACGACTATACCGATGGATTGGTCCGTGTCCATCTAGGTCGTGAGCAACTGTTCGATTAAATACGAGTAACCTATAGTATGATCTTCTGTGTGGCGTCGCACACCATACTAACTACAACGTATATAATACAGGACTATAATTTGCATATATTTAAATAAATGCAAACAATTGTTCATTTAGTTAAATAGATTAATGGCAATGGATCGTGAGTTTCTGTCACTTAAATCTAGACATTAAGTACACAACTCCAACAATCTCCCACTTGTACTAAGGTCTAGTCATTTCCTCCAAACTCCCGACTCCCATACTCATCACGTGCTTAAGTTGTACTTCCAAGAAGTACTATGTGAATGAGCACTCTAGGTTGCCGCTCTGAAGTTATCTTGGTGACTACAGCGTCGTCTCCCTCGACGATGACTCGTATCAGGTGGTACTTGCACTATGTGTTATCTTACACTTATGGACTTGTGATTTCTTACCATTTGCCATTGCACCGCTATTTACATAGCCTTTGGCAAATTAAGAATCACATCTAAGTCCCAGAGATTATCCTGGAGTTATACCAAAACTTCCGCTGCCTCTGAGGCCGCTATTTGGTTACCCATGGCAGAGTCCGAAAAGCATCGTGCTTATCACTCTTCCATGTTAAAACTCCTTCTCCTTCAATAGTGAAACACATAGCCTGATATCGACTTACACCGGTCCTCATTTGATTAGAAATCTAAGAGAATGTAATCCAAAGGAAAAACTCGTCTGCTTCGTAGTCTAGAACAGTACTTCGAAAGTACTTTTACGGCAGTCGAATATTCCTTTCCAGGATTACCTTGATATCCTCCCACTATGCTAACCGCATAGCCGATATCAGGTTTTTGTTTTCAACAATGCATTTATTAAGCTTTCCACACTCAAAGTGTAGGAAACTGCTTTCATTGCTTCTATCTCCTTTTGTGTTCCAAAACACATATCCTTAGATAGATGCATTCCGTCTCTGAAAGGTAACGAACCTTTCTCGGAATATTGCATGTTAAAACGAACCATAATCATATATGTAAGATGTCCAGGAAAAGTACAATGTTCTTTCTAGAGATCCAAGATCTCAAGAACATGTCCAACTTCTTCCTTTATCTTTCATAATGATTCATCTAGACAACCATCATTTTATGTCTGATAACATCTTTACATTGTTGCCAATGATAAGAGGGTCATCTACATAAAACCTCCGAGAAACACCACCTTGTTTTCCATCACGTTTCCAATACACACAATTCGTCTATGCTTTTGATGAATCCATAAAATGGACTATCTTATCAATTTGCAAGTACCACGAACTCAATGCTTTGTTTCAATCCATAAATGGATCAACTAAGCTTGTACTCTAAATGATCTCGCCTCTTAGCAATAATCCTTATTGCTCTCCAAGAAGGCACATTTAGATCTAGTACGGCCTTCATGTAGATCTAGGGATCGATTTCATGTATACTAGGTCCAGAGTCCGAAGACTCTCCTAGTCTTATGAATATCTCCGGTTGTCCCACAACCTCCCACTACAATGGCATTCCGGTGTATAAATAGTGATAACAGTAGGTGCAGTTAGTGGTGTACCGCTACTCGGTTCGGCTGGTTCTAAGTCTTCTTCGTTCTCTCTCATTTCAAAGTTTCACGTCACTTTGGGCTTGTGGTTCATTACATAGTCTTCCTCTAAGAACCGGGCGTTAGAACTTATAACGTCCTTCTGGTTCATAGTACTATTGAACACACATCTTTTGTTCTTCTAGGATATTCTACAACCGCATTTGAATGCGCCGTTGTTTCCAGACATATCCATAGAACATAGGTAGTTCCGTATAACTCATCTTTTACTATCTCTATAAGAGTTCCATTTCTTATTATCGACACACCATTTCTACACAACAGTGTATGGTGTAGTCATTTGGGATCAAATCCCAATCTCTGATTAGTATGCCATGCATTCCTCAGACAGGTACTTGCCTCCGCGATCAAATCGCAGGCTACAAATGGATATACCTTGATGGTTCTCCACAATTGCTTAGTGTCCATTGACTTGTCAAAACACTTGCTTTTGTGGCACATCAGGTATTCTAATCCATTTCTTGAGTAATCAGTACTCGTACCTTATTGTCTGAGTAGACATAGGTCTGCATACATCAGAGTCAATCAATTCTAATACTTGTCCGGATCTTATATCTTATATCCATAAAGGATTGCTTAGTCATGTTATCTTCCCAATAAGATTCTTAGGTCGGAAGGTCCACTCCTTCAACTTAATTGATCAAAAATTAATTTTCGACCTTTGAACTTCTTATTTGAATAAGCATGACTTAGCATAAGAATCCACAAGTATAACTGATTTAATAAAGAAATCTCTTATTAGTAAAACGAGTTTTATACTACGGTTCGTTGCATCGTGGTGGACTCAGGATTCATCATTTATATATTGCTAGCTAATGTACCAAAATAGATAATATCATTATTTCTTCTTATAACCATCAAATGATTAAAAGAAATAAAATATCCATTTATTAGAAATCCAGAACAAAGTTCTTTCTAATATGAAAGGTACATAAAAGCAATAACTCAAAATGAAATCCTATAAAATGTCCTCCACTGCAACTGCTGCCTCCTCTACAGCATTGCCCATGTAGACTACGATTTCTTCTTTTCTAAGTCGTCGGGTTTCCTGGAACCCTCGCATATAAAATGCACATACCGTCAGTGGTTCCATATCTACACACCAGGTTCCGGTAGATAATACCACTGACTATGTTTTACGACTAAAGAAGAATTTCGTACTTTCTTTGAAAGGATAATCAGACTTCCAGTACCTAGACTGTTTGCATCGAGAACTCTTGCCTCATGGCTTTCTCGTCCCATCTCGTGGTCTAAGAAACCTAGGACCACTGGGTTTCTTTGCTTGCTTTTCCTTTTCCCCGATTTTTCCCTTAGGTTCGAAACCTTTGGCATTGGCTACAAGAGCTTGCGATTTCCGTCTCAACTCGTCTAAAAGGTCAATCATCTCAAAAACGTGTTTAAGCGTTTCCTCGAAGCGACTGGCCTTTATGAGTATCCTCATCGCTTCTTGTCTAGCCGCCTATGTCAATAGGCTCGGGAGGACAAAGCTTACTGAGTACTAACCAGTACTCTTCAACAGTCTGGACAATGTCTAGATCTCTATTCCAATCATTACATTTAGGGACCAATGAGTTTAAAATCCTTACGTATCACAGAAAGTGGGTTCAAAGCCATATCCTAATCTATGAGCACATATAACAACAAACAATCGATTTAATCTCCGATATTATCTCCCTCAAATAATATCATTAAACCACTAATCACATCTAAAATCCCATCAGATATGGCAAGCCACGATAGTGTGGACGTTTACCTATCCAAATGATTTAGCAATTAGATTTCCTTCGGTCGTACATCATCATTAGCGTTACTTCGATGGGAAGAATACTAAGAAGCGTACCTAAGTGTAAACCATTACTCAGTATCTAAGAAGATTGTTTGGGACACGCATATTCACCGCAAGCCACGATAGTGTGGACGTTTACGTTAATATACGCTCCTTTACTCCCTTCTATAACTGTCTACATCAATCGTTCCAAAATCCCATTCAATGTAGCAAGCCACGATAGTGTGGACGTTTACTACACCAAAAGACTTTTACAATTGACTCCCAATTACTTGATTCATTTAATCTTGTAAATCAAGACGCGGAGAATCATAAGTGAAACTCGAAGTTTCTAACCAGTGATTCACCATGCGAACGACCCTATCTCTCATAAATGAGGGAGCCGAGCAGACAATCGATCTAGTCATCAAATGACACGAAAGTCTCTAATTTGTGTCCTCGACAGAGTCGACTTGAAATCAGTTTTGGAAAGACAAATTAGGCATTGTTTGATAAACTTAATCAATGTTTATCGTAAAAGGAATTACAAGAATTCTCCTCCAATGACTTGTCTATACGAACTTCAAAAGTCCATAAAAGTCACCAAGAGAACAGCAATGGAGACCATGGATATGTTTCCATACCCTCTCCCACTTAGCTTTTTACAATAAAGGGATACGCTATCTAATGCATAATTAAATACACATAAGCATGCATACATGAAATAGAGCACATAGAATATTATCACATAATCAAAATAATACTAGAATATTATTTTCCGACTATTATGGCTTTATCGCATCTCCGTACGCATCTTCTAGTCTTTAGTCTTCGTTCTTGAATGCTCCATGTGACGGGAATATTAATTCCAATATTTAAATCTATTTATTTTTAATAAATCCAAAAGTTACTTAATTCGAAAATTAAGTCAATCGAATAAATTAAAAATAAAATTAAATATTATTAATATTTTTATTTATTTATTTTCTTATCTAATTCTATTAAATCTCTAGAATAATCTATCCAAGACCCACTTGGAATATTCTAGAAGACATCTATAATAGAATAAGGAAATAAAATAAATTTATTTTATTTTCCCTTTCTACTTCATTAAATCTCTAGAATAATCTATCCAAGACCCACTTGGAATATTCTAGATGATTTTCATAATGAAATAAAATAATTTAGGACTCCTAGTCCTTCCAAATTAATTCCTTTCCTAATCCATTAAAAATTCCATAAAGGAATAATTAAATAAGGAAAAATTAATTTAGGACTCCTAAACTTTCCAAAATTAATTAATTTCTATGTCCATGAAAATTCCCATAAAATAGGAATAATCAAATAGGAAATAAATTAATTTAATAATTAATTATTTTCCTTTCTAATTCCATTAAATCTCTAGAATCCTATTCCAAGTAGAACTTAGAATATTCTAGAAGACTTCCATAATAGAATAAGGAAATAAATTAATTCCAATTAATTCTTTTCCTATTTCCATGAGAATTCCAAAAAATAGGAATACTCAAAATAGGAAAACCGAATCAATTTAGGAAAGTTGGATCTTGGCGGGAGAGCACGAGATCACGAGGACCCCGCGCCCCCACCACAATCGCCGGCCGAGAGGAGAGCCACCGCCGCCCTTAGCCAACGCGCCACCACCTTCGGTGGCCGGCGTGGCCGAGCGGTTCGAGGGCAGCCCCCTCTCCCTCGATCGATCCATCCCTTGGGGTCGATCATGGGGTTGATCGATCCCCAGAATCCTCCCTCTCTTCTTCTCCTCCGTCACACTTTTCCGGTCGTCGTTTCGTCCTCGATCCAACGTAAATAAATTACAAATTTATTACTACGCTCTCCGGTATCGAATCTCTACATGAAATCGACCTCATACAATTTCCGGAAAAATTAAGAACAAGCATTCACCACACAAGAACAAATATTGACATCACCGAGAGTTTAATAATCAAGAACATTATTATGACATTAATTAACAAAATTAAATCTAGCCATAATAATCGGAAACCCTGCAAGGTAGAACAATTTATCGAAAAATATCATGAACTAAAACCAACGCTCTGATACCAATTGTTGGAAATCGATATCCCGAAATTAATAAATTTAAATAAATAAATTATCTAATTAATTCCGACCGAAATCCTTCGGAGATCGAATATCCGGAGTTGTCAAATTGCGGAACGACAACTCCAATCGACTCCCGGTTGGCGGAACAATACGCCACGAACCACCACGAAGCGCCGGACTCAACCAAAACCCTAACCGCGGCAAAGCCGCGGCTGTTCGGTCGAGTCCCCTCGTGGGACTCGCGGCTGTTCAAGGCAGCCGCCTAGGGCTGCCCTTGGCAGCCCCCTTGGCACGCCCAGCCCTCGCCCGGTGATCGCACGACCAGCCACGGTCCAGCCGTGGCTTTCGATTACCAACAGCCCACCGCCGCGCGAGCGTCGGTCCAGCCGTGCGAGCGGCGACCAGCCCGCGCGAGCGGTGCTCGCACCGTGCGAGCGGGGCTGCTTCAGCAGCCCGCTGGAGCCTCGTGCGACGCGTACGGGGCTGCTCGCAGCAGCCCGCTGAACGTGCACGGGGAGGGCTCGGACAGCCCGAGAATCCGCTACGGGAAAACCCGTAGCTCGCGGCCGAGCCCGTGCGTTCGAGCCCTCGGCGTCCAGCCGAGGCTCACGCCCCCTCGACCCATCCCGTCGAGCCGTTGAGCCGCCGGCGGTCCGGTGATCTTCGATCACCACCGCCCGGTTCAACCTCGATATGGGTCTCGCCATCGGATCTTGGTTCATGATATTTCTACGATAATTAAACGATAAAATCATAAAGAGGGTTTTACGATTTACCTCGTTCTCGTTGTTCGGAAAAACGTAGAACTAAATTTGATGACCTTGGGATCTTCCCACGTATTCCTTGCACTAGCCCGGACGTCGTGTGGGCGACGATCTACCGAACTCCATGGATCTTCCTCTCTACTTTCTCTCTCTAGAATTGTGATCTTCAAGTTATGAGAATAGAGAAGACCATGTAGTGCTTTTATAGGCTACGTAGGGGATCTTAAGGAGGTGGAATATTGGGCTTCCAATATTGAAGATTAAATTGAGCCCAATGCTCAAGTCCATTAATCCTTATCAATATTAATTAATTCTATTTTCCACTATATAAAATTAATTGCACTCCCAATATTAAACCATATTATATCAAATAATATTTCTCCGGTAGTATTATTTATTCCGTGTATTTAAGATATAAATATCCATGAATAAAATTAATTTATTGCTAATTAATTTATTCATCTCTTATATCCGAGACTAGTACCATTCAACCTTAATTATTATGCGGAACGAATCCACCTGCAGGGTTTACATAATAATTCCTTATGACATCATCTCGGGGATATTATCAACCCTTACGGGATACACTTTCCCGTCAAGTATTCACGGCATGTCATATATAAAATATAGTGACCCAACTTAACCGGTAATTAACCCAATAATTAAATCGGTTAATTCCTTTGGTAAATCAAAGTCACTTATATTAAATATACACACCCGCAATAGTTTCAGGGATTAAGAATAAAATACACTGAGACTCGAATCGATTATCGCCGGCAATCCTAATCGATGAATCTCAACGATCCGCTCAATACACCAAGTGTACAAGTGTGATAAAATAATTAAGACAAATTATTTTCTCTCTCACACAACGACTATACCGATGGATTGGTCCGTGTCCATCTAGGTCGTGAGCAACTGTTTGATTAAATACGAGTAACCTATAGTATGATCTTCTGTGTGGCGTCGCACACCATACTAACTACAACGTATATAATACAGGACTATAATTTGCATATATTTAAATAAATGCAAACAATTGTTCATTTAGTTAAATAGATTAATGGCAATGGATCGTGAGTTTCTGTCACTTAAATCTAGACATTAAGTACACAACTCCAACAGTTTACACTGCCTGGAGGAAAAACAATTAAATTTTTCGGAACAAAATCCCAGAGGAAACCTCACATAATTTCTGCAATGAAGGCAATGAAATTATTACGAAAGAAGGATTGTCGAGGTTATCTCATTAGCTTAATCGATAAGCCCAAACCAGAAATTTCGCGACAGATGTACCAGTCGTTCAGGAATTTCAGGATGTCTTCCCGGAAAACTTACCAGGAGTTCCCCCAACTCGGCAAGTAGAATTCACAATCGACTTGGTGCCAGCTGCAGCCCCAATATCAAAATCACCTTATCGAATGGCACCAAAGGAATTACAAGAACTAAAAACCCAACTCCAGGAGTTGTTGGATTTAGGCTTTATTCGACCCAGTGTCTCACCTTGGGGAGCGCCAGTTCTGTTTGTGAAAAAGAAGGATGGGTCACTCCGCATGTGCATCGATTATAGAGAATTGAATAAAGTCACTGTGTAAAATAAGTACCCGCTACCAAGGATTGAGGACTTATTCGACCAACTAAGAGGAGCAAGCACCTTCTCAAAAATAGACTTAAGGTCGGGGTATCACCAGTTGAAAATTAAAGGGGGTGACATTCCGAAAACAGCATTTAGAACCCGTTATGGACACTACGAGTTCGTAGTAATGCCGTTTGGCCTAAGCAATGCACCAGTCGTCTTTATAGATTTAATGAACAGAGTATTCCATTCATACTTGGATAAATTTGTCATAGTATTTATTCTAATGATGACATCCTAATTTATTCTAAGAGCCCCAACGACCACGAAGAACATCTACGCTTGGTATTGGAGAAACTTTGTACGGAAAAGTTGTTCGCAAAATTTAAAAAATGCAAATTCTGGATAGATAGGGTAGTATTCCTTGGTCATATCATCAGCGCTCGAGGACTGGAAGTCGATCCTAGTAAAATCGAAGCCGTCAACAAGTGGTGTGCTCCCACAAATGTAGGGGAAGTACGTAGTTTCTTGGGTCTAGCCAGTTATTATCGAAGATTCATTGAAGGATTTTCAAAAATAGCCTCGCCAATGACTCGATTAACGAGGAAGAATGAAAATTTTGTGTGGAACGCAGAATGTGAGAGAAGTTTTCTTACACTAAAAGAAAAGCTTACTACAGCACATGTCCTAACAATTCCTGACCCAACAAAGGATTTTGTTATTTACAGCGACGCGTCAAAATTCGGATTAGGTTGTGTCCTAATGCAGCATGGCAAGGTTGTCTCTTATGCTTCAAGACAACTTAAACCGCATGAAGTAAATTATCCAATACACGATCTAGAGTTAGCTGCAGTAGTGCACGCCTTGAAGATCTGGCGACACTATTTGTACGGAGGAAAGTGCGAGATTTTCACCGACCATAAGAGTTTAAAATATTTGTTCACCCAGAAGGAACTTAACATGAGACAAAGGAGATGGTTGGAACTCGTGAAATACTATGACTGCACCATTAGTTACCATCCAGGCAAAGCTAATGTAGTAGCAGACGCCTTAAGTCGAAAGGGAAAGTTGGCGTGCTTATTTTCTGATCAAGAGCACCTAATAAAAGAGTTTGCTAAGATGCAGATTGAGATGGTCATACCACCAGAAAATACTGATATAGTATTATCCTCCTTAACACTTCAACTGACGTTAAGAGAGAGAATCAAGAAAGGCCAATTCCGAGATACATTTTTGGAGAAAATGCGAGACAAAGCAAAAAGGGGAGACGTCAAGGGATTCAGGATCGCAGAGGATGATACATTAACTTACGAAGGGAGAATTTGTGTTCCTAAGGATGAGGAATTAAGGAAAGTAATAATGAGTGAAGCTCATTGTACTCCTTACACCGCACATCCGGGTGGAAACAAAATGTATCAAGATCTACGATCGATGTTTTGGTGGAGAGCTATGAAGAGAAACATCGCAAATTTTGTCGAGAGATGTATAGTCTGTCAACAAGTCAAAGCAGAGCACCAACGACCATCAGGGTTATTACGACCATTGGAAATACCCGAATGGAAGTGGCAACATAATACCATGGATTTTGTAGTAGGGTTGCCACCATCAACAAAAGGTAACAAGGCTGTGTGGGTCGTAGTTGACCGTCTAACAAAATCATCACACTTTTTGTCAATAAAAATGACGTTCAGTATGGAACAATACGCCCAAATCTACATCAGAGAGGTCGTCAAGCTTGACGGAGTACCAGTGTCTATAGTGTCCGATAGAGATACTCGATTTACCTCAAACTTTTGGAAAAGTTTACAGGGCGCGCTCGGAACAAAGCTACATTTTAGTACGGCCTATCATCCACAAACTGATGGACAATCTGAAAGGACAATTCAAATAAAGATATGTTGAGAACATGTGTCCTCGACATAGGTACCCAATGTTGGAATTCGATATCCCGGGTTATTTAAATTTGCGGAAACCAATAACCCGAACGAACCCTTCGCCGAAGATCACACGAACACCGACTCATCCGCCGGAGTCCGGCCTTTGGAGACCACGCACCCGAAGGCACGCGGCCCGCCCCCAGCCGAACCCCCGCGAGACGGGGTTCACGCGATCGAGGATCGCGTTCGATCTTCGCGATCGATGGGGCTGCCCAGCAGCCCCCCCGCGGCGAGTCTGGCGACTCGCCGCCGCCTGGAGGAGCCCCGCCTTCACGGCGGGTGGGGTGCGGCACCAGCCCGCGCCCCCGGCGATCGATCCCCGTGATCGATCGCGAGCCCTCGGCCCAGCCGAGGGTTCCTCTCCTCCGCGCGCCGCCAAACCCTAGCGGGCGATCCCGCGGTCCGGTGGCTTCGCCACCACCGCGTGATCGTTCGTCTAATCCGGGTTCGACTCTTGGATCTTGTTTTTCCGATAATTGATTTCAATAAAACAAGAATTAAATAGCAATTATTTAATTCACCTTTCGATTCGTTGTGCGGAGAAACGAGATCTTATGATGACCTTGAGATCTTCCCACGTATTCCTTGCACTAGCCCGGACGTCGTGTGGGCGACGATCTACCGAACTCCATGGATCCTCCTCTCTACTTTCTCTCTCTAAAATTGTGTTCTTCAAGTTATGAGAATAGAGAAGATCATGTAGTGCTTTTATAGGCTACGTAGGGGATCTTAAGGAGGTGGAATATTGGGCTTCCAATATTGAAGATTAAATTGAGCCCAATGCTCAAGTCCATTAATCCTTATCAATATTAATTAATTCTATTTTCCACTATATAAAATTAATTGCACTCCCAATATTAAACCATATTATATCAAATAATATTTCTCCGGTAGTATTATTTATTCCGTGTATTTAAGATATAAATATCCATGAATAAAATTAATTTATTGCTAATTAATTTATTCATCTCTTATATCCGAGACTAGTACCATTCAACCTTAATTATTATGCGGAATAAATCCACCTGCAGGGTTTACATAATAATTCCTTATGAACTCATCTCGGGGATATTATCAACCCTTACGATATACACTTTCCCGTCAAGTATTCACGGCATGTCATATATAAAATATAGTGACCCAACTTAACCGGTAATTAACCCAATAATTAAATCGGTTAATTCCTTTGGTAAATCAAAGTCACTTATATTGAATATACACACCCGCAATAGTTTCGTGGATTAAGAATAAAATACACTGAGACTCGAATCGATTATCGCCGGCAATCCTAATCGATGAATCTCAACGATCCGCTCAATACACCAAGTGTACAAGTGTGATAAAATAATTAAGATAAATTATTTTCTCTCTCACACAACGACTATACCGATGGATTGGTCCGTGTCCATCTAGGTCGTGAGCAACTGTTCGATTAAATACGAGTAACCGATAGTATGATCTTCTGTGTGGGCCCGACACACCATACTAACTACAACGTATAAAATCCAGGACTATAATTTGCATATATTTAATTATAAATAATTAAATGCAAATAATTGTTTATTTAGTTAAATAGATTAGTGGCAATGGATCGTGAGTTTCCGTCACTTAAATCTAGACATTAAGTACACAACTCCAACACCCAATGGGAGACTCTTCTACCTATGGTTGAGTTCGCTTATAATAATAGCTATCAATCGACGATTGGTATGGCGCCGTACGAAGCTTTGTATGGAAGGAAGTGTAGATCTCCCATATATTGGAATGAGATGGGCGAAAGAAAAATTTTAGGCCCCTAGATAGTTCAACAAACCGTCCAGCACATTGAGACCATTAGGAATCGAATCAAAATTGCTCAGGATAGGCAAAAATCCTACTCAGATCGCCGAAGGAAAGAACTAAGCTTTGAGGTAGGAGATAATGTTTTCCTCAAAGTAGCTCCTGTAAAAGGGGTTATAAGATTTGGTGAGAAAGGAAAACTGAAACCCCGTTTTATCGGACCATTTGAAATCCTCAAAAGAGTTGGTGACCTCGCGTATGAGTTGGCCCTACCTCCGAATTTTTCCGGAGTACATAATGTTTTCCACGTATCCATGCTAATGAAATATGTGCATGATCCAAGCCACGTCGTCAGCTACAAGGAACTAAATGTCAATAAAGACTTGACTTATGAGGAGACTCCATATGTCATTTTGGATCGAAAGGTCCACAAATTAAGGAACAAGGAAATCGTACTAATCAAAGTACAATGGAAACGTCACAACAAGAATGAAGTAACGTGGGAACGTGAGGAAGAGATTCGGGAGAAATATCCAAGCCTCTTCACTGGAGGTAAGTAAGTCAATTTCGAGGACGAAATTAATTTAAGGGTGGTAGTACTGTGATACCCTAATTAAAATTTTATTAAATGATAAAAAAACGATAATAATAATAAAAATAAAAATAAATAATATTACCTCTATGAGAATATTTTTATATTCCCGGTATAAAATATTAACACATCAAGACTTAGTACGACAATTTCCGTATACTAACTATTGATAACAATAGTAAGTATCAATAGAAATGCGAAAGGTAATAATTAGGAACAAATAAGAGGTTATACGTCTTTTCGGTTGTCAATCACATTCTGACACTAGAAGATAAACCACCACCAGCCTTCATAATTACCTTCACAGCTCCACGTGAAATTTCCATCATAGCTCCATGTGAAAATTTATGAGGTGATAACGCGTGGTAAAAGAACCTCTGACACTATACAATCTTTTCAAAATGTGATTTTTGTCAGTTACACGTTTTAACTGGCAAGTGGGGTCTGACACTATCCGACCTTCCAAAACTTGAAAAACCTTACAATGCATATTTATAGCAAGAACGTGTGGCATGTGCAGAAGATTTTCGTATCTAAAAAAAGATAATGAAGATTCCACACAATGATTAACACCTACTATAAATAGCCTCCCTCCCTCCTTACTAAATCCACAACACAAACAATCATTCCTTCACCTACATTTCTCTTACTCATCACCCAGAGCAGATAGCAGAAAGAACATCAAGGTAACACACACACCTTTCTTCTTCTTTAGAGTAAATATAAACATTTTCTCTTGTAGTACAGTTACTCTTTGAAAATTCCCTCTCAAAACTTGAAAATCAGCCGTACCTCGTCCTCTCTGCCCTATCCGAGACGAGAAACTTTACGTTAGAATTAGTAGATAGGTCGAAACTTCAACCTTTCCTCAGAACAAACAGAGCCGATAAACTTTCCCGATTAGCTCGTTAGTAGCTGAGACCTTGTACGAACCCTGCATGAACTCGGAAGTCCTTCGTCTACCTTGCTATTTAGTCAAAACCTTTGTCGAGAACCTTAACGATGTCACACCACCCCGCCTCTGCGTGCAACACCCATATTAAATCCATACAAAATCTTACCGAACCACCCCGTTGTTGGAATTCGATATCCCGGGTTATCAAAATTGCGGAACCGATAACCCGAACGAACCCTTCGCCGGAGATCATACGAACGCCGACTCATCCGCCGGAGTCCGGGCTTTGGAGACCACGCGTCCGAAGACGCACAGCCCGCCCCCACCCGAACCCCCGCGAGCCGGGGTTCGTACAATCGAAGGATCGCGCCACCGCGCGATCGCGTGGATCGATCGCACAAGGCGACCGATCGGGGTGGGGCTGCCCAGCAGCCCCCGCGGCGGGTCCGGCGACCCGCCACCACCAGGAGGCCCCCGCCTTCACGGCGGGGTAGGGCACGGCACCAGCCCGTGCCCAGCGATCGATCCCCTCGGGTCGATCGCACACCCTCGGCCCAGCCGAGGGTTCGCTCCATGCCCCGCGAAACCCTAGTCCGGGCGATCGCCCGTGGTCCGGTGGCTTCGCCACCACCACGCGATCGTCCCCCGTTCATGGTTTCGTATCTCGGATCTTCGTCCTACGGTATTCTCGATAAATCAAAATCGAACAATAATCAAGTTAGTTGAGAATTGTACCTACGATTCGTTGTTCGGAGAAACGAAATCGATGACCTCGTGATCTTCCCGCGTATTCCTTGCACTCCGTTCGAACGTCGGGTGGGCGACGAGCTATCGAACTCTATGGATCCTCTTCACTCTTCAAGACTTTATGATTGGCGTATCTTAGGTTGTGAAAAGTGAAGACCATGTAGTGCTTTTATAGGCTACGTAGGGGATCATAAGGAGAATAAATATTGGGCTTCCAATATTGAAAATTAAATTGGGTCCAACCCAAATCCATTAATTCTTATCAATATTAATTTTATTTATTTTCCACTATATAAATAAAATTGCACTCCCAATATTATTCCATATTATATCAAATAATATTTCTCCATCTTAGTATTATTTATTCCGTGTATTTAAGATTTAAATATCCATGAATAAAATTTATTTATTGCTTAATAAATTTATTCATCTCTTATATCCGAGAATAGTACCACTCAACCTTATTTATTATGCGGAACAAATCCACTCGCGAGGTTTACATAATAAATCCTTATGAGCTCATCTCGGGGATATTATCAACCCTTCCGGGATACACTGTCCCTTCAAGAATTCACGGCATGCCATATATAAAATATAGTGACCCAACTTATCCGGTAATTAACCCAATAATTAAATCGGTTAATTCCTTTGGAAAATCAAAGTCACTTATATTAAATATACACACCCGCAATTGTTTCAGGGATTAAGAATAAAATACTCCGAGTCTCAAATCAATTATCGCCGAGCAATCCTAATTGATGAGTCTCAATCGATCCGCTCAATACACCAAGTGTACAAGTGTGATAAAATAATTAAGATAAATTATTTTCTCTCTCACACAACGACTATACCGATGGATTGGTCCGTGTCCATCTAGGTCGTGAGCAACTGTTCGATTAAATACGAGTAACCGATAGTATGATCTTCTGTGTGCCCATGCATCACCATACTAACTACAACGTATAAAATCCAGGACTATAATTTGCATGTATTTAATTAACAATAATTAAAAGCAAATAATTGTTTATTTAATTAAATAGATTAATGACAATGGATCGTGAGTTTCCGTTACTTAAATCTAGACATTAAGTACACAACTCCAACAATCTCCCACTTGTACTAAGGTCTAGTCATTTCCTCCAAACTCCCGACTCCCATACTCATCACGTGCTTAAGTTGTACTTTCAAGAAGTACTATGTGAATGAGCACTCTAGGTTGCCGCTCTGAAGTTATCTTGGTGACTACAGCGTCGTCTCCCTCGACGATGACTCGTATCAGGTGGTACTTGCTCTATGTGTTATCTTACACTTATGGACTTGTGATTTCTTACCATTTGCCATCGCACCGCTATTGACATAGCCTTTGGCAAATTAAGAATCACATCTAAGTCCCAGAGATTATCCCGGAGCTATACCAAAACTTCCGCTGCCTCTGAGGCCGCTTATTTGGTTAACAATGAAAGAGTCCGAAAAGCATCGAGCTTATCACTCTTCCATGTTAAAACTCCTTCTCCTTTAATAGTGAAACACATAGCCTGATATCGACTCACACCGGTCCTTATTCGATTAGAAATCTAAGAGAATGTAATCCAAAGGAAATGTTTGTCTGCTCTGTAATCCAGAACATAGTTTCCAGTACTTCGAAAGTACTTAAAATGTTCATTACAGCAGTCAAGTATTCCTTTCCAGGATTACCTTGATATCCTCCCACTATGCTAACCGCATAGCCGATATCAGGTTCTTGTTTTCAACAATGCATTCATCGAGCTTTCCACACTTAAAGTGTAGGAAACTGCTTTCATTGCTTCTATCTCCTTCTGTGTTCCAAAAAACATATCCTTAGATAGATGCATTCCGTATCTGAAAGGTAACGAATCTTTCTTGGAATCTTGCATGTTAAAAACGAACCACAATCATATATATGTAAGATGTCCAGGAGAAGTACAATGTTCTATCCTAGAGATCCAAGATCTCAAGAACAGGTCCAACTTCTTCCTATATCTTTCATAATGATTTATCCAGACAACCATCATTTCATGTCTGATTACATCTTTACATTGTTGCCAATGATAAAATGTTATCTACATAAAACCCGAGAAAACACCACCTTGTTTCCATCACGTTTTCCATACACACGATTCGTCTATGCTTTGATGAATCCATAAAATGGACTATCTCATCAATTTGCAAGTACCACGAACTCGAGGCTTGTTTTAATCCATAAATGGATCGATTAAGCTTGCACACTAGATGATCTCGCCCCTTAGCAATGAATCATTCTGGTTGTTTGTCTCGTCAAGACTTCCATTAAGGAAAGCTGTCTTGACATCCATTTGCCACACCTCATAATCCATATGAGCTGCTATGGATAAGAGAATCCGGATCGACTTTATCTTGGCTACCGGCGAGAAGGTCTCCTCATAATCGATTCCCTCTTTCTGAGTATATCCTTTCGCAACAAGCCGAGCTTTAAAAGTTTCAACCTTTCCGTCAGATCCTCTCTTTCTCTTGTAGACCCATTTACCCAATTGGCTTTACGCCGCTTGGTGGTTCTACAAGATCCCAGACTTTGTTAGAATCTATAGATTCTATTTCGGATTTCATTGATTTCAAGAAGACGCATCTATATCTTGTACCGCCTCATCATAGGTCCAGGGATCGATTTCATGAACTCCGGGTGCCGAGTCCGAAGACTCACCCAGTCCAATCCATCTGTCCGGTTGTTTAACAACCCTCCCACTACGACGGCGTTCCGGTGTATCAACAGTAATAACAGTAGGTGCAGTTAGTGGTGTATCTATACTCGGTTCGGCTGTATCCAGTCCTTATCGTTCTCTCTCATTCAAAGTATTACGTCACTTTGGGCTTGTGGTTCATCTAATAGTCTTCCTCTAAGAACCGGGCGTTAGAACTTATAACGTCCTTCTGGTTCATAGTACTATTTGAACACACATCTTTTGTTCTTCTAGGATATTCTACAACTGCATTTGAATGCGCCGTTGTTTCCAGACATATTCATAGAACATAGGTAGTTCCGTATAACTCCTTCTTTTACTATTTTTATAAGAGTTCCATTTCTTGTTTACGACACACCATTTCTACACAAAAGTGTATGGTGTAGTCATTTGGGATCAAATCCCAATCTCTGATCAGTATGCCATGCATTCCTCAGACAGGTACTTGCCTCCGCGATTAGATCGCAGGCTTTCAATGGATATACCATGATGGTTCCCCACAATAGCTTTGTGTCCATTGACTTGTTAAAACACTTTGCTTTTGTGGCACATCAGGTATGCTAATCCATTTTTCGAGCAATCATAAAATGAATTACTCGTACCTTATTGTCTGAGTAAACAAAGGTCTGCATACATCAGAGTGAATCAATTCTAATACTTGTCCGGATCTTATACCTTATATCCATAAAGGATTGCTTAGTTATGTTATCTTCCAAATTAGATTCTTGGTTCGGAAGGTCCACTCCTTCAACTTAATTGATCAAAATATCAATTTTCGACCTTTGAACTTCTTATTTGAATAAACATTACTTAGCATAAGAATCCACAAGTATAAATGACAGAAATATCTCTTAAAAATAAAAATGAGTTATATACTACGGTTCGTTGCATCGTGGTGGACTTAGGGTTTATCATTTACATATTGCTAGCTAATGTACCAGAATAGATAATATCCTTATTTCTTCTTATAACCATCAAATGATTAAAAGAAATAAAATATCCATTCATTAGAAATCCAGAACAAAGTTCTTTCTAAAAGGTATAAAAGCAATAACTTAAAATGAAATCCTATATAATTGTCCTCCACTGCAACAGCTGCCTCCTCAACAGCATTGCCCATGTAGACTACGATTTCTTCTTTTCCAAGTCGTCGGGTTTCCTGGAACCCTTGCATTTAAAATGCACATACCGTCAGTGGTTCCATATCTACTTACCAGGTTCCGGTAGATAATACCACTGACTATGTTTTACGACTAAAGAAGACTTCGTACTTTCTTTGAGAGGATAATCAGACTTCCAGTACCCAGACTGTTTGCATCGAGAACTCTTGCCTATTGGCTTTCTCGTCCCATCTCGTGATCCAAGAAACTTAGGACCACTGGGTTTCTTTGCTTGCTTTTCCTTTCCCCCGGTTTTTGCCCTTAGGTTCGAACCCTTTGGCATTGGCTACAAGAGCTTGCGATTTCCGTCTCAACTCGTCTAAAAGGTTCATCATCTCGAAAACGTGTTTAAGCGTTTCTTCGAATCGACTGGCCTTTATGAGTATCCTCATCGCCTCTTGTCTAGCCTCTACGTCATGTCTAAACATCTCTTTGAGTTTGAACATGATATTAAAATAAGTCCCTTCCTCATCAGTTAAGACATTTGGTAGGCTCGGGAGAACAAAGCTCTCTTGAGTACAAACTTGTACTCTTTAACAGTCTGGGCAATGTCCAGATCTCTATTCCAATCAATACAATCAGGGACCAGTGAGTTTATTTCCTAATCCATGAATATTCCTAATTTATTTTATTCCTAATCCATGAATATTTCCATGAGTAGGAATAATCAAATAGGAAAAATAAATTTAGTACTAAATTAATTCTTTCTCTATTTTTCTAGAATATTCCATAAAGAAATAATCAAAATAGGAAATAATGAATTAATTAGGAAAGTATATTTCCGGTAGGAGTAGCCCGGGTTGGGAGACCCCGAACCACCCCCACCATGTCCGACCGCCAGCCACGGGGAGGAGCGCCGCCGCCCAGCCACGCCGCCAACCACCGAACCGGTGGTAGCCGCGGCTAGGGCAACCAGCCCCTCGCCCATAGCCATCGATCCGGGCATCCATGGGGATCGATCCAATCGATCCCTAGCCCTTCGTCCATCCCGTCACTTCGTCTTCTCCGGCGGTCTTCGATACGTCGATCCAATCGCAAAATAAATTTACAAAATCTAAATTACAATTCCGGTATCGATTCTATACACGAAATCGACCCTATACATTTTCCGGAAAAACAACGAACATAATAATAAATCCTAAATTCGGTCAACCCCCGAATTTTTACTATTACAAGCATTCACCACCAAAAACGAATCTCGACATGTCCGAGAGTTTAATAAAACCAACAATCACATGACAAAATAATTAAACGAATAATCATCAAGCCATAATAGTCGGAAACCCTGCAAGGTAGAACAATTTTATCGAAAATACCGCGAACGTAAACCACGCTCTGATACCAATTGTTGGAATTCGATATCCCGGGTTATCAAAATTGCGGAACCGATAACCCGAACGAACCCTTCGCCGGAGATCATACGAACGCCGACTCATCCGCCGGAGTCCGGGCTTTGGAGACCACGCGTCCGAAGACGCACAGCCCGCCCCCACCCGAACCCCCGCGAGCCGGGGTTCGTACAATCGAAGGATCGCGCCACCGCGCGATCGCGTGGATCGATCGCACAAGGCGACCGATCGGGGTGGGGCTGCCCAGCAGCCCCCGCGGCGGGTCCGGCGACCCGCCACCACCAGGAGGCCCCCGCCTTCACGGCGGGGTAGGGCACGGCACCAGCCCGTGCCCAGCGATCGATCCCCTCGGGTCGATCGCACACCCTCGGCCCAGCCGAGGGTTCGCTCCATGCCCCGCGAAACCCTAGTCCGGGCGATCGCCCGTGGTCCGGTGGCTTCGCCACCACCACGCGATCGTCCCCCGTTCATGGTTTCGTATCTTGGATCTTCGTCCTACGGTATTCTCGATAAATCAAAATCGAACAATAATCAAGTTAGTTGAGAATTGTACCTACGATTCGTTGTTCGGAGAAACGAAATCGATGACCTCGTGATCTTCCCGCGTATTCCTTGCACTCCGTTCGAACGTCGGGTGGGCGACGAGCTATCGAACTCTATGGATCCTCTTCACTCTTCAAGACTTTATGATTGGCGTATCTTAGGTTGTGAAAAGTGAAGACCATGTAGTGCTTTTATAGGCTACGTAGGGGATCATAAGGAGAATAAATATAGGGCTTCCAATATTGAAAATTAAATTGGGTCCAACCCAAATCCATTAATTCTTATCAATATTAATTTTATTTATTTTCCACTATATAAATAAAATTGCACTCCCAATATTATTCCATATTATATCAAATAATATTTCTCCATCTTAGTATTATTTATTCCGTGTATTTAAGATTTAAATATCCATGAATAAAATTTATTTATTGCTTAATAAATTTATTCATCTCTTATATCCGAGAATAGTACCACTCAACCTTATTTATTATGCGGAACAAATCCACTCGCGAGGTTTACATAATAAATCCTTATGAGCTCATCTCGGGTATATTATCAACCCTTCCGGGATACACTGTCCCTTCAAGAATTCACGGCATGCCATATATAAAATATAGTGACCCAACTTAGCCGGTAATTAACCCAATAATTAAATCGGTTAATTCCTTTGGAAAATCAAAGTCACTTATATTAAATATACACACCCGCAATTGTTTCAGGGATTAAGAATAAAATACTCCGAGTCTCAAATCAATTATCGCCGAGCAATCCTAATTGATGAGTCTCAATCGATCCGCTCAATACACCAAGTGTACAAGTGTGATAAAATAATTAAGATAAATTATTTTCTCTCTCACACAACGACTATACCGATGGATTGGTCCGTGTCCATCTAGGTCGTGAGCAACTGTTCGATTAAATACGAGTAACCGATAGTATGATCTTCTGTGTGCCCATGCATCACCATACTAACTACAACGTATAAAATCCAGGACTATAATTTGCATGTATTTAATTAACAATAATTAAAAGCAAATAATTGTTTATTTAATTAAATAGATTAATGGCAATGGATCGTGAGTTTTCGTTACTTAAATCTAGACATTAAGTACACAACTCCAACACCCGTGCCACCATCGCAATTATCTATCCCTCGTTGTGTACCAAACGTACTCCTCGATCGTCTCTCGAACCCTCTGATCAGCCATATAAGTCCCAAACTAGGAGACCGACCTGTAATTAACACCCCTCACAAAGTCTTTCTGATTGTCGCAAGTCGACCCTCCGAAACCCCTCTACGGCCTTGTCGCTTCACCTACAGATGAAGTTCTGAGAGTCGGCTTCGTTAGAACAAGGTCGTACGACGAGAGGTCTCTTGAAATCTCTTCGATCGGCCTAGCCTCTGTAGTACCTTAAAACACGATTCCCCTTGTCGAATCCCTTGAGCCACCACAGACCGTCGCCAGAGAGCCTTGAGCTCGATTGGCCCTACTCGAACCGCCGTCACCCGCACTAACTCTCACCTTCTGTGATTTCTTTTTCCTTCTACTTTACCCCACTCTTCATTCAAAGAAAATAAAATGGGTTGCATTTTTTTATTTTTCCCTTTTCTCTCTCTCTGTAGATAACGAAGAAGAAGAGAAAATAGGTTAGGGAGCTTTAACTATATTTTTCACTTTCTGAAAATAATGAAATGAGCCGAACCCCTTTTGTTGTTTTGGTGATGGACCCTGCTAGTAAAGCCCAAATGCCCTTTTTATTTATTTTAGCCCAAAACCCCTCACCAATATTTACATACATAAACTCATTTATTATATATAATAAAGTCCTAAAGTAACTGATTATGTTTGCACGTTATTGTATATTTTTTTTAGAGAATGACTCGGCTAAATACATATTGAGTGGATTAAAATATCTAGATTGTGTATGTTTAGGAACTGAATTCACGGAGTAAAGCGGCGTACGCGTTGGACTTTAATTTGTGATTTTCGTCACGGTAGGGAAATTCTTATTTCTTTTAATGTTTTAAATTCAAATGTGTTTTACGTGAGTTATTTGTGACGTGATTGAACGATATTAAGTTAATAAAACCTGTGATCTCTTGAGAGGTCAGTGATCGAATTAAGGGTCATCGGGAAAAGCCCGCCGTGTTTTATGTGCGCACCAAGTTTCAAGTAAAGGTTCCATGTTTATGTTTATCGTTAAGGTTTTCCCGTTATGAATATATTTGCGTTTGGCTTGTTTGGTTTGTGACATTAAAATTAATAAATATTTTCCCTGCTGAGTCGTTGAGCTCACCCCTTCAACATATTATTTTTAGGTACGACAGGGGACGCCGGCGGGAGTGACGAGTGGGCATTGGAATAAACTTTTTCCAAACATTTATGTTTAATTATTAAGTTTTGCCAATACGATATTTTGGTAAATTAAGACTATTCGATGCACTTATATTAAGTTGAACTGCTTATATTTTAACCCGGTCTAGTATGACACGGAGTGGTATTGAATGCTAATATATTTTTAAAGAGTTTTCTTTGTTTTTAACACCTCGGATTATAAATAAAATTTTAAAAATATATATATTGTTTATCTTACTATTAAACAAATTACAGGGGGCTGCCCTGATACCCGCCGCTCCACGTCGGGCTACTGTGTATTTCTGGGAGATAATCTCATCTCTTGGTCTGCCAAAAGGCAACCCACCATGTCACGCTCGAGTGCTGAAGCTGAATATCGCGGAGTGGCCGATGTCGTGTCTGAATCATGTTGGCTCCGAAACCTCCTTCTTGAGTTGCATTGTCCTTTGCGCAAGTCCACCTTGGTCTATTGTGACAACATTAGCGCAAATTATCTTTCTTGGAATCCCGTCCAGCACCAACGCACGAAACACATCGAAATGGATATCCATTTCGTTCGCGAGAAAGTGGCCAGGGGCGAAGTCCGCGTGCGTCATGTACCCTCTCGGTACCAACTGACCGACATATTCACCAAGGGCCTTCCTTTGCTACTATTTGACGATTTTCGAGTCAGCCTCAACGTTAGAGAACCTCCCATTTCGATTGCGGGGGAGTGTTAGAATACGAAATAATTAGTGTCCTAATTAGTTCGTATATCTTCTTATCATAGTAAAGTAAATATTCTGTTGTATATTTTCCTAGAATAGTGCCTAACGTAGTGAAAATCTCTTTGTATTTATATTCGTTGAAGTTGAATGAGAATAGTACCGAATTGCATTCTTTCAATAATGATATTTTATATGTAGTTTTATCGAAAAACTTTTTTTTCGAATAAATGAAGTAATAAAAATGAAATAAAAAGTTAATTATAAGTAATTAAATAGGATTAATACTTTATTTGAAAGCTGTGTTCTTATATTGAAAGGTAAACAAAAAAGTACTTTCAACATCTGTTAGATTTTAAGCACTTTTTGCATTAGTTTTGTAACTGATACCAGGGGTAGACCGTAGATGTTAAATCCTGGGAAGTTTACATCGGTTATTGGAAACCGATGTAAATAAAATATTATGTTTAATTTAACTGCAAATGTGTTTGATTCATTGTGATTAGACTACAAATTACACATTGTAAATTATAATAATCCGATTGCATTCATGCACTGAATTACATCATTATTACAATATGTTACAAGTCTCTTAAATTCATTATAATGTTAACACTAATTTGTGAAATTTAACAATTTATAATTAATTAATAATGTTATAAAGTTTTGTTAAAAAAACTAATGATTCTCTGACTATAAAAACCATTTCATAGTGTTTGTTAAAATTACCTTCACTGATCAATATTCATATATATATATATATATATGAAGATGAAAATTCTCTTCTTATTATTTGTAGTTATGTTCCATTGCATCCGAGTTGAACCAAAATCTTGTGTGTTGGTTGCACATATCGACGTCCATCTAATCAACAACCTTCCTTCGAATTCTCCACAATTACAGTTCCATTGTTATTCGAAAGACGATGATTTTGGAGAACATCGTACTCTTGCGGTCAATGAAGATTTTCATTGGGACTTTTGCGAAAATGTGTTCGCCAGCACATTATTCTCTTGCCATTTGTGGTGGGGGTCGAGAAGTGTGCAATTTGAAGCTTTCAAAACAAGATTTACTAAAGGATCTATGCCTCAAAATTATTGGTTCGTAAAAGAAGATGGTATTTATTATTCGAACATCAATTTGACATCAGCATTCGCCAAGAAGTTTGATTGGAGCTAAATAAAGGGAGTCGCCCGACCGACCGGTCAAGGGGCTCATATACAAAGGATTTAGTTATTGCAATTTGCTAGAACCGAAACCTATATGTATTCCATTCGTCCTCCGTAATTATATATAATATTTTTGATTGAATAAACCGATCTCATTTTCTGATTGTTTATATATATATATATATATATATATATATATATATATATATATATATATATATATATATATATATATATATATCTTTATATATATAAAGAGAAGAACATTAGCCCACGTATCAACCCTTATATGTAACAAACATTTATCTAATCTGTATGTACTCTCGTACGTAAATTACTTTATTAAATAATCCATTCTAAATATCTGTACTCAAACTCACCGCAGCAGGCCGCCTGTTACTCCACCTCATAGCTGAAAATGAATATTTCTTTACCACAACCTTATCTGCGGGGAAAGAAAAAAAACAAACCTCATCTGTATCTTGCAAAAATCGAAATCGCCTTCTACTGAAGCTTGAAGACGCGATACGTTTCCGGATCTTCGACCACAACGGAGTGAGTGGCAGAGTGCTCGGCCAGGTAAATTCCTTTTCTTCTTCAATCACTTTCTGGGTGAAATTAATTATTATTTCTGAGAATCAATTGCCCTTCAATTTGACATGGTGTTCGGTTTGATTGCAATATATGATACGAGTTGCATACCACTTGATACGAGTTGCATACCACCTGTTTGTAAAAAGTTTCCAAAGAAAAGAAAAGTCGTCAAAAAAAAAAAAAAAAACAGGGACACTTTTATCTGAAGCCTAAAATAATCTCTGCTTCTGGGATTCAGTTCGTTGCATTTTCATGGAGAAGCGACAGTCTCCAACAAAGAGCGCGTCTCAGCGGTACAACGAATGGTTCGTGCGCTTTCTATTTTGAACGCGTAGGTTTGGTGTTTGTTGTTGACTCTTGGGGCTATATTTATTCGTGTATAAGATGGTGACCCGAGGCTCTCGTGCTTTGACCTAATGAAGGAAACAACATTAGAGTACGAATTTAGCTTTCACTCCTCCTGAGTACTTCAGGGCTGGTATACGAAGCTCCAATCTTCCTTTTTCCTTTTTTTTGTTTAGTTAGTTACGTTTGTGGATGTTCTTCTCTCTTGTGCAGTATACGAAGCTGCAATCTGCCTTTTTCCCAGCTGGAGGTGACCGACACTCTTGTGCAGGTTAAATTTCCCAACGAGTTAGTTTAAAACGTTATTGCCCCTTTGATCTGGTTCAGTTTTGTAAATTAATAGTTTGTGTAGTAACCTAATGATGGTTCTAAAGTCACTTTCCTTATGTTATATTGTTCTTCCTCAGGTAGAGATGACAGTAAAGTACTTCTTGAACCTGCAATGATCTGGTGCTCAGTTGTCTGCAATTATCGTCACTGACACGGATGTAAAATACTTCTTGAACTGTAGTGTCAGAGTGAAGGGGTAGAATATGGCGAAATGATCAATAACCGTGATGTAGGTGGTCCAGTTTTGTAAGCTTGGTTTTGATATGGTCAACTGGAAATACTTTATATCAGTAGCCTTCACACTTGGTCATATGTTACTTAGTGTTTCGTTAAATGTCTCACGGGATATTAGTCATAGCTACTGATTTAGTGTGATGTGATTAGCTCCAAATCACTTTTGGTTGGGGTTAGTCCGGTGGGAACGTCGTGTGAGTACCTGATTTATATAGAATTGTATTTTTTTTTGTTCTTATCAAAGTGTCTGTTTCAGAGAGGCCATGTATATGGCTGATAATGTATGTTTCCTACAAAGGGGGTTTTCCAGATATTTTAAAACATTGTTTTTTTTTTTTTGGGGGGGTTTCTTGGTCTCTTCAGCCGTTTATATCTGTTTGTGTACACAAACTTTTTATATTGGGCACTCATGCTTTTACTTTTATAATATTTTATGTTAATTTCTACGACATGAGCTAAGATTTTGTTAAATTTGCAGGTTATTAGTTCAAGGAAGAGTCTGCAAGAGACTTACTACTATTAGTTTGTTGCGACTCCCAGCATTACTTGATGTGAACTCTACTCTTGTAGAATCTAATTTCTCGTAAGTCACTTTATTTCTCTATCTATTTTGTTCATTGTGTTTGTTTCTAGCTTATCTAAAATATAAATTGCACTCTCTTTCAATACATGTTAGATTTAAAAATTGATTTTGCTGCATGAAATGCTTGTTTGTTTGGAAACCATAAATGATGTGGAAAATGAGTTTTCCAATCATCGTGCGATCATATTATTCACGATCTTCTGCGATTTAATATCTCTCCAGCGATGTCCTTGATATAGGACTTCCTTGTTTTCTAGAGTCGATTACTTCATTTGTGATGATTCATAGTAACATTGTTGATTGATGTCCTTGATATAGGACTTCCTTGTTTTCTAGAGTCGATTACTTCATTTGTGATGATTTATAGTAACATTGTTGATTCGCATTTTCTGTTTGTTATTTAAAAACATTCCAATGCAAGATTTTGTGTTATTCTATGTTTCAAATATTTAATAGACTGCCTACATTGCCAAATTGCCATTGGTACATCTCAGTTTATTATTAGTTCTAAATTTCTAATATAAAAAAAATGCACATTTATTCCCAATGTTAATTTTATAATTGTTTCTTACTTCTGTGTTATATCATTCATTGCTTGCCTCACCGGATACTAAAACTGATATTCCTCGTTCTTCAACTCCTCTTTTCATATTGCAGGTCCTCTGTTGGACATATTTTGATGACTTTCTTGTGCTTCTCCTTGAAAATCATTGTCGCTGTACTAGACTATTTCCTAAAGTAGAACTTGAAGCTTCTATTCAGTTCTTAAAGATAAGTTCTTAAACATAAGAGTATTGTATCTTATACTTTGAACACTAAAAGTACACCTTCTTGTATATTTCGCGTTTTAGGTTTAACGATTCGTATGGGCCTTCGTCTTGCACGGCAAGACGAGCGCCTCTAGTATATATATATATATATATATATATATATATATATATATATATATATATGCGAATTTGTGTATGATAATTTTTAAAATTATGCCCTTAATATTATGATGATTTAAATTGAATTTTTAGGGCGCTTCTACAATACATTCACTGTACAGTACATTTATCAATATATAAACCCAGACTCTATTCATATATATATATATATATATATATATATATATATATATATATATATATATATATATATATATATATATATATGTGTGTGCGAATTTGTGTATGATAATTTTTAAAATTATGCCCTTAATATTATGATGATTTAAATTGAATTTTTAGGGCGCTTCTGCAATACATTCACTGTACAGTACATTTATCAATATATAAATCCAGACTCTATTCATCCAGGTGTACCAATAGAATTGAAAGAAAAAATGAACATTTTTACATTACGTGGCATTTATAAAACAATTTTAATTAACAAATAAAAATTAATTATTTTCAATAATTTTAATTAGAATTCGTCAAAGATATCTTACACAATACTGAATTTGAAGTTGACTTGCGTTAATAAATATATGATAGCTAATAAAATAAATTGAGAGTACAATTCTATTTTAATACAGAATCGCATAAATAGTATTTAATTTATACGAATTAATTTATATTGATTAAAGTGGAAATTTCATATTTATGTGCAAATCTAATTATTATAACAATCAGTTTTTAAAAATAATTCGGATAACTAAGATTATTTTTCTTTATTCACATAAAAATATTTAAATTTATACGAATTAATTTATATATCGATTAAAGTGGAAATTTCATATTTATGTGCAAATCTAATTATTATAACAATCACTTTTAATTCTTCTTAGAATTATTTTTCTCGAAGGAAAATCATTCAAAGAAGATAATACCTCCTAAATTTATTTGAAAATTCCCTCCTAATTATTTTTTTTGGAAAATAATTCTCTCGATTCCTAGTTTATATGTTCAGCAGCTTATTGTATATAAGGAAGATATATATTCCTCTCCAATATTTACTAAAATGTGTCCATAAATTATGATCTCTTAATTATAGTAATCAAGAGTAGTTTAAGGATCTCTACATACATATGTGATATTTTACAAATCCTATTAGTTCTATGAATTTAAAGAATTCAAATTTAACATAATTTACTATTTATTTATTGATTTATTAAAAAATGTATATGTGTAAGATATCCGTAATAAATACTATTAATTTATATATTATTATAATAAAATATAGTCCACATTTTGTATTTTGTTTTTTTGTATTATAATATATTTTTTTGCGTTTTCAACGGATAGAAACCAGTTATTTCATATATATGCTAAATCAACAATTAATTATTCCATACTATTAGCAATTTCTTATTTATGGATATTATTAATTTCCTTTGAAATTTTGGACCATATAAGGCTGATCTATTCTTTCAAATCTTAAACTATATATTTATTTTATTTTATTATAATTATCACCAAATTTATTATTGTTAATAAGTGATAAAAAAGTATAATTGATTGTGTTTATAAATTTTTACCTTATTTTTGCGTTGACATGTTTTTAAATCATATATTAAATATACTATTACCAATAATATTTGATCTTTTTACCTATAGTTTCCTTAGGAATTTTCAATTTTTATAATTCAAGAATCGTGCAATCGGCGTGAGGAACCAAGCCAGCAACATACCTTAATTGTATCTCCTATCAAGTTTAAATATTGACCTCACATCTTCTAGATTCACATCCATCCATTTCAACAGAAATTTTACGCATCATGCACTACAAAAAAACAGCGAATCCCCTACGGCCATTCCCGTAGAGATCCCCGTAGGGAAGCCTATCTCCTACGGCATCCCCTACGGGATTTGGACGTAGGGGCAGGCTCGTAGGGAGCTTCATCCCTACGGGAAATAATCGCCGTAGGGGACATCCCCTACGGGAGGGCCGTAGGGGAGCTCGTTGGGAGCTTCATTTCCCCCGCCCCTTTTCCCCGTAGGCCCGGCCGACGCCGACGCCGTAGGGGGCGGACGTAGGGATGTCCCCTACGGCTATTCCCGTAGGGGACTGCGGGAGGGTGTCCCCTACGGCTCCTCCCGTAGGGGAATATGAGAGGGTGTCCCCTACGGCTCCTCCCGTAGGGGAATATGAGAGGGTGTCCCCTACGGCTCCTCCCGTAGGGGACGTCTGGAATAGATCCCTACGGCTATGCCCGTAGGGAATTTCAAGAAAAAGGGGCAGGGTAAATTCTGTTTTCCTACCCCAAACCTGCACTCAATTTTCAGAAACATACAAATTCATTCAACAAACTAAATCATTCAGAAACATACAAAATCATTCATAAACATTAAACATCATTCAACAACATCCAAAATCATTCAAAATTATTCAAACACATTTAAAATATGAAGTTCAACAAACAAACATAATAAAATACAGTCAGGGATGTGGAGGTGATCGACCTAGGAGCTCATCTCGTAAACGCTGCTCCATCTCTCGCATAGTTGCAGCTAACTGTCTTTGTAACTCTTCATGATCAGCAGCCCGCTCAGCCTCTCGCTCCCGAGCAAGACGTTCGTCGGTCTCCTTTTGCTTCTGCTCGAACTCCTCTCTCAAAGCCTGTCTGAAGCGCTCTTCCAACTCTGACGGGCCAGACGAGGAGGACACAGAAAATGAGGAAGAGGAGCTGCTGAAGACCTGAAGCAGAAGGAAGCGTAAATAAACAATAAAAATTCGTTGATTTTAAGAATAAACAAAAAATTAAAATCCAAACCTTCGCCAAGGCGCCCGTTCCGAAGATCCTATTCTTCTTCTTCGGGGCGACGCTCAGGTAGACCTCGTCCACATCAGGCTCCTCCTGCGTAGAGGCTCGACGCTCCTCAACAGTCTGCTCTACCGAAGTCTAAAAGAAAAATCTTTAATTAGTTAAAAATAATTTAAACAAAAATTTTAGAATAAAGTTATAAACTTACAATGAGCTGGTGTGCTCGCTGAGATGTCGGGGTCCCGTCTTTCTTCGTGTGCAGACGTTTTGCAACGTCCAAAGCCGTCGCAGGTCGACCTAACTCCTCAGCCTTCAAAATATGAAAACATATATAATTAAGTAAAATTAATATATGAAAACATATATAACTACAAAACTTACAATGTCCAAGGCATATCGGACGCCCGATCGAGAACCTCCAGCGGACTTTGAAATGCCGGTGCCCGGCCCATCGGGCTCACTCATCCGGTTCTTCGTATTACGCTCAGACCTCTCTTTATACTCGGATGTGTCGAATATCACCAACCACCTCTTCCACACTTCATCGGGCACACAGCTCGGCTTCCTCTTACTCTCCCTCCAGGTCTGACGCCACTCGCTCACGCGGCTGCTGTACCTCCTCATCAACACTCCTCTGAAATATTTGTAGATCTCAGCATCAGTGAACCTGCTCCTATCCCAAGAAAAGCGACGCTTCAAAACAGACAAAATAAATACAGTTAGTAAATCAAAGCGTGTATCAAAGCGTTAGACAAAATATATACGAGCCTCAATAAAGTATCAACACACGTACCTGAAACTCGGTCCAATAAATCTCCTGATGACTCTTAGGGACCTTAGCAAGAGTGTATCCATCTGGGTGGATACGAGCCTCATAATCTCTCGGAGCACCGATGCAACAATCATCTTATTGCGAGCCACAAAACTACATTAAAAAGACATGATTAACAAAAGATAAAATCAACAGTTACTAACATTCAAATAAAATTATACTTACGTCCCTCCCTCTGGATAAATCTCGATAGGAGGGGGAGCAGCTGAAGATGATGCATCTGCACTCGGAGGAGTAGCAGTAGGAGACAGATCAACACTAGGAGTCGCAGGAACACTCCCAGAAGAAGGAGTCGGAGGAACACTCCCAGAAGAAGGAGAATGCATCAGGGTGTCGTCATCGCCATCATTTAGTCTACCACCTAGGGCTCCTCGACCACCTCCACCTCCACCTCCAACTCTACGTTTACCTCGACCCGCCATCTGTATATACAATAACAACAATAATATTAATTTACACACCAAAAATAGCAAAAACCGACAGCAGCCCCTTTATACTTAGGATTTAAAATTGAACAACTTTCAAAAGATCTAAAATTTCATTTTTTACGTCTAAACCAAATTCTTTCTACTAGAAATCATCCTAAACATTGAATTGAGTCTTTTAAACATTTTAAAACACAATAATTCTACAAAAAATCAAAAAAGCCCAAATTAGTTTTTCCAAAAACCCTAAATTCACTAACTCCAAATAAATTTTTTACTTAAAAACCCCCAAATAAATTGCAATACAGAAAATAGAAAATAAAAAAGGCCAGGAAACATCCCAAAATCAAAACCCCCAAATAAAAAAAAAATCACATTTTCAAAAACCCTAAACATGAAAAATAAATCCACAATTCAAGATCCAATACATTATTCATATACGAGGAATAACTCAATAACAATAATACAAGGCTCAATCAAACCGAAATTCAACATTTCTAACAAACCCTAATTTTTTCTAAATTTAAAAAAATTAACCGATAAAAGAGGGAAAAACATGTACTAACCTTAACACCTTGGAGAATCGGAGAGGTTGAAGGGTTTGTAGCTCGAAATCGCCGGTTGGAGCCGTCAATCGCCAGAAATCGCAAGAAATCGCAGCGCCCCTCTTTTCTCTCTTCAAAACGCGAAATGAAAATATGTTCTGCCAGGCCGCTGCTAAATAGACATCCCCTACGGGCGTCCCCTACGACACGGTGCCGTAGGGAATAAGTAAATAAATAAAACGATGTCGTTTTATTAATCCCCTACGGGGTCCATTCCCGTAGGGAACCCCTACGGGCGTCGCCGTAGGGCTCCTCCAATTAATTGGAGGGATGGCTTCGCGCCTCGTCCCCTACGGGGACAACCGCCGTAGGGACATATGGCCTACGGCTACCCGTAGGGGACCCCGTAGGTCCCGTTGGAGGGAAACGAGGCGCGCGCATTCCCGCCTAGGCCCCTACGGGAGTCTCCCCTACGGCTCCAACCGTAGGAGTAGCCGTAGGGGATTTCAATATGGTATCTCCCGTAGGGGATGCCGTAGGGGCGGCCCTACGGGCAGCGAGCCGTAGGGGATACCCGTAGGGGATCCGCGATTTTTTTGTAGTGATGTCTCATCTTTATTCTGCTTTGTCCGAAGTTAACACTTCCAACATAGATTGGATTTTGTGTGTGATGATTTGTAGAAAATGGTTCACATACGATAATGAATATACAATATAATTATTTGATATTTTGATGGTTGATAACAATGTATGTTTTCTACTTATTTTTCATTTTCAAGAATTTTGTTATCTTTTATTTTTTGCGTTCTTATTTATTTGTTTCTTCTTTTGCTGTGCGAAGGAAACTCGAATCCAAGCTTCTGTCAATAATGCTCTGATGCAAAAATATATTGACAAAGTGAATGAGGGACAGCTTTACAATCTTCGATGGTTTAGTTGTTGATAATCCGTATAGAAACTCCATATTTGATCACAAATATCTTATTGAGTTTAAACTTGAGACGTATATCGACAAGTCCGACTATCACTACAAGAAATTTGAGAAATATTTTGTCATAAAAACCTTATTTTTCGTCACGATATCTATATGATGACAATTTTTTTGTGTCACAAAAATTGTCACCGAATGTGCGTCACAATAGGTTAATGTGACGTTAATATGATTTGTCACCAAAAGTCATCTTCTGATGACGATATAAGTTATCGTCACTATATATATTTATCTATGGTGACATATTTGTCGTCACATATGTCTTGAAAATTTCGTCACTAAATAAGATAATTCGTCACTACATGTTAATTTTACTATGACGATTCAAATTTAGTCTCTAAATCTTATTTTTTTTTGTGACGATTTTGCATTAATTATTAAATTTATAGAATTATTGTGACGTTAATTTCGTTATTTAAAGTCATTTTTTTGTCATACTTTTTATGTTTTGTCGTGATTAAATGTCAATTGTGACAAAATAATATTTTATTTTTCTTATTTTTATTATGTTAGTTTTATGACGATAAATGTTACTTAGTATTCTAATAGTATAATTACTGTATTCATCACAAATTATTTATATCAACCCAAAATATTTGGCTTAGTATTAAGATATAAAATTCTTAATATTGTAAAAAATAAGAACTCATTACAATTAACAGAACATTCATAGAACATGTAAAATTCAACTTTACACCAAATTGACTAATAACATTCATCACATAAAAGGGTAAAGGGGAAGGGGAATATTCAACATATGTTTGCGACAATTGACGAAGACCTTCCGACGGTACGAGGACCTGGACATCACGCTTTCAGCCTGTGTCTCAAAGGCCGAAGAGGCGATTCTCTCTCGGATCTCGCGGCACAGTGGACTTTGAATGCACTGAAATTGGGAGCAGCCTATTTCAGTTTCCGATCTGAAAAACATCTCGACATTTGCCTTTCGGTTAATCTTGTCCTCGGCTCCAATAACGCGGTCTGCGTGTTTCGACTCGAAGGACCGTGCCTCAATCGAATCCGGTCGATCGAATGCACGGGGCTTAAATCCCGATTTGGGCAACATGAAGTCGATCGATTGGTTCGCTGTTCCGCGTGATCTTGGGCTCCCCCAGATCTCTAAGGTGTGTTGGACGATTTTTGAGAGTTTCGTAGGACTTTGTTTTTTCTAAATCATCTTTCATTATGAAATGATTTACTTTTGATGAATTATGTAGGAGGAAGTGGATCTGGGAATGTTGAAGTGGATTCGTGGATGGTGGGAGAAGTGGGGAGACCACTGTTTTATATTCACACATTAGGTTAAACACAATATTAATTTTTCACATATAAAAATTTATTACTCTATTATTTAACAAATATCTAGAAAAATAAGATAAAAATAAATATATATTGTATTATTAAAATATGAAAATTTTAATCGTCGATAGGCTTAAATTATTTAATAGTGCTATGTTGCTAGTTATTCCTCCACTATATAATTATTTTTGTATTCATTTAATAAGGTATTCCTCCACTATATATATATATATATATATATATATATATATATATATATATATATATATATATATATATATATATATATATATATATATATATATATATATATATATATATTTTTAATCAAATATACAACTAGTAGAATATTATAATAATGTTTCATTATATATGTTAAAAGTTTTTTTTTATATTTATAAATAATAAAAACAATAAAAAAATACTGATTTTTTTTAAATTTAATATTTATATAAAAAGATATGACAAAGTTCGTGTCGTCACAACTAATTTTACTTTAAAATTGTGGTTCAATTATATTAAAGTGACAAATAATTAACAATTGTCACGTATTGATGACCATAAAATAAAATCTCTAAAGTGATTCACTTACATTCATTAATGACGAATAATAAAATCGTCATAAAAATATACTATATGACAAATTATTATCGTCTCAAATAATAAAATGACGAAATATTTATGTCACTTATAATTTTGAATAATTAGCGACAAAATATAATTTCGTTATAAAATTATTATTTTTCATGACTATAAATATCGTCATTAACTATTATCACTATTGTCACGAAAGATTTATGTGACGAAATTTTGATTTTCGTCCTGACACATATAAAACAATGACGAAAAATATATTTTTATTGTTGAAAAAATATATTGTCACGAAAAATAATGGTTTTTGAGACAAAAATAAATTTTGTCACGAAATTAATAAATTATGTGACGAAAAATAAAATTTGTCACAATTAAATAATAATTTGTGACGAAATACATGTCGTCAAAAAAAAATCGTCATGAAAAGGAGAATTTCTTGTAGTGTATCCTTGGTTTCATGATAATATGTTTTGGTTCAAGACTATTCCTTAAGTGAAAGATGAAACGACTTTCTGCGATGGTCCATTATTTGGTCTATCATTTTTCATATTTCTGTATTCTCTGTGTTTTTTTATACTTAAAATATTTATTAGTGTCACATGCCATTTATTTATTGATCCAATATTTTTCTCTTTATGTATTTATTTATTTAGTGTCACAGGCCATTTTATTAGTGTCACATGCCATTTATTTATTTATAGAGTATTATTCGTTCTATTTCTTATTCGTAGTTTCTTAAAATATGTTAATCTTAAATAAAATTTGATATTGTTATGATCAGATCTCATGACTTGAAGTGTGTTCTGTGGGAACCCTATTGTTTTAAGTTGAAAGAATTTTTAGACTCCGCGAGAGATTTGAAAGACCCCCGGGTTATAATAATTCAATTGTGCAGATCAAAGGGTTTTCGAAGTAAAATTGTTAAAGTTGTTTAGTTACTTAAATAATTATATTATATTATTGGTTAAATCTTATTTTTTTTATAAACATGTCAAATTCAGGTTATTAATACCTATCATGCTACCATTGTCATATTTGATCAAAATCTTGATGAGATTCGTGAATTTAAAAGCATATTATATATTTTTATTTCGATCAGTTTGATAATCCTCAAACTGATTAATCCACATCTTTAAAGTTATTTACTGTTGCTCTAATTCAATTGTTTTTTTAGATTGCCGGTGAAATTAGTTTCCAATTCTTTCGATGGATCAAAGATTTCATCATCTTCTTTTAAGAATGTTCATGCTGAATTGCAAAGCCCCAATACTGTTTTCCTCAATCAACATGATATGCAATCTACTGATTTGGTGATATTTCTATTCCTTCTTGATTTATTTATTTATTTGTATTTCATTTATGATATTTTAAACTTAATTTTACAGTTTTAAATATTGCTTACGATTCATTTTTTGTATGTTAACTATTTCTCAGCCTGTAAAATATTGGGTCATTGGGTCCATCTCAGAGATCTTATATGAGAAAGGGTGTTCTTATATTAGTTGCATGAAATGCAAGAAAAATGTGAAGGAACATAAGTCCCAGTTCTATTGTGAAACATGCAAGGGTTATGTCGTTGAGGAAGAGAGATTTAAAATCCATATCAACGTTGTCGATGGAATCTCTAATGCAACTTTATTGCTGTGGAATGAGATCTCTATGTCGTTGGCTGATAAATATTCCGACGCGATATGGGAGCACGTGATTCAGGTAATATTTGTGATAGTTTAATTTAATAATATTATTAATGGATTTTTTATTACACTAACGTTCTTTTGATTACATATATTATACATCTCGGTTATTGTTTAGGATTTTGGCAAAATTGAAGATGCTGAAATCAATCTTAGAGATGCATTGAAAAATGAAGTTCCCCAGGCTATTGACGCTCTCATAGGGGAGGAGTATTTATTCAAGATAAATGTCGAAGACAAGCTACGACGCTGTGTACGTCGTTGAGAAGTTTTGCACCTGAAATCATCAAAAAGCACAAGAAAATTGATCATGATGTGATTAGTTTTTCTTCTGCAAACTCAAGAACGTGGTTAGTGAAACGATGCCTGTTGAAGAGGAGGACAGTAGCAGTCCCTCTAATGCCGCCTTCATAACACCCTAAGCATTTAAATTGGGAAAAAGATCAATGCTCAACTCCCCCCAAGACGCAGATCGTTCTACTACAAAGATGTCGAAATCTGAATAAGAGATTGGCTATTAATTCTCATACTTTTTTATATTAGTTAATAAGTTTTTTTCGGAAACTATTTAAATGCTTTACGTTTGAATTCCTTTTTAATTTCCATTGGATTATTTTTGATATTAATTAATAAATGTTTTGGCTATTACTATTAAATTCTTAAATTTTTTTTCATCTTCATTATCCTTTGGATAATTATCTTATTGTTTGAGATATTATTGTATTATTATATAATTCTATAATATAATGGTTTCTCTTAAATAGTTTTTGCTATCTTAGTTATTTGGTGTTTTTGAACATTTCAAATTATGGCAGTTTTTTTCCAAATTCTGTTTTTTGGGATGTATAAAATTTTATTAAGTTCGTAAATTAAGTCTAAGTTTCTGCATATTTTGTCATCGTTTACATTAGTTTTACTTTTAATTTTATTTTTAATAATCTAGATGGAACAATTAAATCTACTATGGAAATAAGAATTAAAAGTATATTATAATTTCCTCATAATGTTCAAAACAACAAAAACAATAAAATTCGATGAGAAGTACAATTTTATGGGATATTTGAAATAAACTAAAGCGCTTATATATTCGTAATTATTACTTTTTATTCAAACAATTTTGTTCCAAAATCAAATCTAATTTTATTTAATAGGTGCCAATTTATTTGTTTGGAAAATTAAATTTCGATTCTAAATTTATTTGTTTCAGACTTTCAGTATCTTATGGCATATAAGGAAGATATATTTTTGGTTTTTACTTTCCAATTTGGTAGGCAAAATCAAATCTAAATTTATTTAATTTCATACCATTATTAAAATTTATTAAGAATATTTCGATTATTATAAGTTTGGATTATTATAAGTTTGGAAGTAAATTGAGTACTTAATAATATATTTAAGACTTAATTAGTAAACATTATAATTATCAATTAATTTTCTAATCTTACTTTACAGCAAAATTATATTTAAAAATTTAATTTAATGTTTAAACTGGTAAGAACTATATTTAATAATTAATTAGTAATGATAAATTTTAAGAATTATATTATTATAGTTTACTAAAATTTTAAGATGGTAATTAGATTAGTAAAATAAATGGTAAAAGAGTAACATGTGAATAATTTTGATTTCGATCAGTAATTATTTTCTGTATCTTAATAAATATCAGTGAATATTCACTTGCTTTTCTCGAAAATTATATTTCTCAAATGTATTAAAATCCATTCATTATTCACTTATTTAAAGCTTTCAGTGATACCAACATAAGCTTTAAGTGTGATAAAGCTTTCATGAGTCCCCTGCTGAAGTTTTCACCGTCAGAACTCCGAAAAAATCCAGGTTCTTCCTTTTAAATTTTAATAATAATATTAATAATATAGGCTTTAGAAAGATTTTTTTATCACCACTTCTCAATTTTAAGTTTATCATTCCGGAAGTTATTAATTAGTAATATAGTACATATAATTATTCTATTTTACGTAATCTTTGTTTTTGAGTTGTTTTTGAAGGCTTTATCAAGCCCATATTTCCTTGGAACCGTCAAATCAGCAACTCATGTCGTCGAGGAAGAAGGCAAGATCAAGTTTTATTTTAATTAGTAATAAATTTGTTGCTGAAATATTTATTTCCGAAATACCGTTCTTAACGTTGTTTTATTTTAAATGAAGGAACATAAAACGTGCCTGAGGATGTTCAATCTCTTAGTAATACTTGCCCGAATGTGATTTCTTCGTTTAACCATCTTTATTAATCATTGCCTTAGTAAATTAAGATAAATATTTATTTTAAATTTCCCCTTCAGCTCCCAATTTTTTTTATTTTTGAGTCGTCTGCTGTTATTGATCAAAGTGGGAATTGGAGCATTCAGAATTCATCCGTAAATGGAGGTATTGTATGTAACATCCAATTTTTCATAAAATAAACTAAAGAGGATTTTCTTACTTTTCAAAATAAATTATAGTATTTAAAATAACAAAGTGTCAAGACGACTTTTTCATAATAAAATCTTTAACAAAAATAATAGCCCTCAATAGTCAAATTTAAATAAAATACTCAAGTGTCAAGTTTCAAAAGCGGAAAGCATAAAACAAAATAATGTCTATAGAATAGACGCTGCTACTACTATCGCCGCCACATCCCCGTCTCGCTCCGATTTCGCTTAACCTGAAAAGATGGGGTTTTAAAAGGGGTGAGTTATCAACAACTCAGTAGGGATACTGACGCAGGCGGATGCAAGAACACACAAATTAAAACTCGTTGATTCTACGAATACCCGAGAATTAATACATCAAACTTTCGTTGATTCCGAAGAATACCGAAACTTGATAAAAACCTCAACAGAGGAACCTTTTTATTTCATATCAAAACAACCGATTAACTTAATAAAAGAGAACATATAAATAGTACTAAAACATTAATAAAATAAATTAAAATAATAAATAAATAAAATAATACTAATAGCTTGGGCAGAAAGAAACAATCTTTTCCGTATCTGCATCAATATCCCACTATCTAACAAGTTCAAGTTAGTTTATAAAGTTGAGAGTTATTCCGGTTATTTTCGTATCGTGCAATGTGTGAACTGGTATCTGATGCAGATACGGAAAAGATTGTTTCTTTCTGCCCAAGCTATTAGTATTATTTTATTTATTATTTTAATTTATTTTATTTATGTTTTAGTACTATTTATATGTTCTCTTTTATTAAGTTAATCGGTTGTTTTGATATGAAATAAAAAGGTTCCTCTGTTGAGGTTTTTATCAAGTTTCTGTATTCTTCGGAATCAACGAAAGTTTGATGTATTAATTCTCGGGTATTCGTAGAATCAACGAGTTTTAATCTTGTTTATTAAGCTTCCGCTGCGTCAGTTGGTATCAGAGCCGAACGATGCCTCCCCGTTCCCGGTCTGCTCGCGAATTCGCCGTTGAGGCCGTAGTCCGTCGCGACGCCGACGACTCCGCCTTAAGCCGCCAAATCGCAGCCCTCGCCGTCGATCTCGAGGAGCTCCGCCTTGCTGTTTCCAACAAGCTATCGTCACCTACACCGATCCCCGCGCTTGATCGCACCCTTGACGATTGTCGTCCTCGCCAACAACACATACCCCCGTCGACGCTTGGAGCCCCCGCCGTCAACGTGGAGTCGCCATCGGCTTCGGCCGTAGTATGCTGCTTTGAGTGTGGCGCAACCGGCCCCCGTCATGAGGCTTGTCCGTTCTCTCACCCTCACACGCTATGTGTGGATGAAGAGTCATCCACGTATGATGGTCCCCCTAAATTTGATGAAGAGCCCTTTTCGAGAATTCCCGTGAAACTTGTGCTGAATTTTGATGTCGTTACCTCTGCACCACATCAACATGTTTTTGCCCTTGCGCTGAAAGGAGATGATATTACCCTTGCATCATTTCCTCATGCTCATGTTCTTACGCTGCATCCTGATGTCATTGCCTCTGACCTTGCCTCACTTCCTCAAGTTGTTGCCCTTGCGTCGGTTCTTCCGGCTATTGTTCCTGCGCCACGTCAATGTGTCGCTGCCCTTGAGTTGTTCCCTCAGGGTTGCCGACGATTGGTGTTTGATCCCGGCATCTTCGTGCTCGATTTTCAGGTTCGCGGTCGAACCTTCTCCTAGAGGGGGAGAATGATGCAGATACGGAAAAGATTGTTTTTTTCTGCCCAAGCTATTAGTATTATTTTATTTATTATTTTAATTTATTTTATTAATGTTTTAGTACTATTTATATGTTCTCTTTTATTAAGTTAATCGGTTGTTTTGATATGAAATAAAATAATACTAATAGCTTGGGCAGAAAGAAACAATCTTTTCCATATCTGCATCAGATATACCCAAGGACATGAATTTCCGAACGATTAAACGTTCCTATCACTTGCTTGCTTGATTTATTACCGTGAACACGTAACACGTCTACGTGAACACGGCCATAAATTTCGTCGCGCGACTAATATGTGCACATAACATGAATAGAATATAAAGTCCTCGATATCGAACAATTACCTGCGTACCATACACTGATATGAACGGTATTTGAAAAGGTTTTAGAAATACCCCTACCTTGAAAAAGACGAATGACAATGATGCTTGAATAAATGCTCGTGCAATCCTAATCCTCGAAATCCATACATCCTTACAAATAATAAATTAAAGTAATATTAATATTAATATACTTGTTAAATTTCATAAACTAAATTACTTATAAATATAATAAGTAGACTGAACTGGGAAGAATTAAGTTGGTTAGAAGTTACTGAAATATGACTAAGTATTTATTTGAAGTGGGCTTAGAGGCATCATGGAATTAATTAAACTAATGGTTTGTATATTAAACGTCAATGTGCTGAAGGAGTATAAAATGGGTTGAGATATAAGGAATTGTGTTCTGATCAGTAATACGTGGACTTAAAAGGTCTTGGGCTTCAAAGGTCTTAATACTAGGTGGACTGTAAAATAAAAGGGTTAAGGTCTAATGGGTCGATAAATAAGATTATCTGGTCCAAACAAATAATGAAGTGTGGGAATCGTAATTAATCTAAATAGGCATTACCTTCTTCTTAATCTGTTCCCGGAGGTTGAGAAACAGCGGAGAGAGAGGTCTTCAGGTGACGGCTTCGTCTCGAATCAGGATCGGCAGTTCGTGGTAGCAGTCCGAGCTGTTACGGTCCTCGGGCTTCCTTTGGGACAGAGATTCGATTTTGGTGGCCTTCGATCGGATTCGACAGATCGTCGAGGTTTGAGTGGCGATCTCGGCTGGGGATGGATGATTCACGATGCAGCTGCGCCGTGTGGAGGTTTGCCGGCCCCGCATGGATTTGGGCCGGGTATACAGACAGAGTTGTGGTATTGATTAGGGCTTGATTGAGCGGTTATGGTCTATTGATGTTCTGTATGTAAGAGTAGCAAGCAGAGGAAGGTTAATGTTCTTGTGATTTATGAACATCTAATTGCACTGGACGATCGAGGGGAAGAGGGAGACTACATAGGCGGCTGAACTAAACTTTTATATATATATATATATATAAGTACCTTACGGGTTATGGAATAGGGTATTAAAGATTACAATATGTAATATGCTTAATGGGCTTCAACTTAAGGTAATTCGTATACTAAATAATATTAGTCATAATAATAATAATAATAATAATAATAATAATAATGTTTTTAATATAATTATTAAACAGTGTTCGTAATATTATTGGAATTTGAGGATCTCTACATGACTTAAATACTAAATGAAATTAATCGTGAATCAAAATATAAAATATGACTCAACATGAAAATTAACATGAACTACAAATAATTTGAACTCATGCATAGTATAATTATTTTATATGGTTAATTAATTGGGCCCCTATTTACTTAAATAATTTATTTAAATTTTGCGGTTGTTACATTATAATTTTCTAAACATATACTTATTCTTTTGTGATGAAAATGTTTCTGATGTTTGATTCAATGAAATTGTGATTCTTGGTGTTAACAATTGAAATTTGTTAGGTTCGAGGGGCGTGCTACAATCTCATATTTCTCCGTTAACTAAGAATCAGGCTCTATCGAATATTACTCATGTGCCAGATTTGTGTATTACGGGCTCGAAAGCAAAAAAAAAAAAAAAATGAAATTAGCTATTAAACAAAATTGTCTTCATGTGTGGATTATTAACTGAATACCTCTTCGAGAAGTATCAAACGGTAATGCACTCTTCCTTTAGATTAAATTAATGTGATTTTATTGTTACTGCTATTAATTTTATCAATAAGTATTAACATCAAGTATGTTAACTAATTTAACATCCAGAAATAGGAAGTTCCTCATCTATGCAGAACTTCAACCTTCAAAATTCTTTTCGGGTATCTAACGCAGCGCAAGCCCAGACTTTTCCTCCTATTAGAAATTTGAATTTTGACTTTGCCGTTGTCCAAACATCAGGTATGTATTGTCGAATCATCATGCAACTGTATACTATTTATATAATCAATAATTTAAAATTTCATATGAAACGGTAACGCAATCTTCCTTTAGATAAAATTAATGTGATTTTTTGCTACTGCTATTAATATTTATCAGTAAGTAATAACATAAAGTATGGAAACGCATTTAACATGCAGAAATGTGAAGTTCTTCATCTATGCAGAACTTCAACCTTCAAAATTCTTTTCAGGTATCTAACGTAGCGCAAGCTCCGACTTTTCCTCCTATTAGAAATTTAAATTTTGACTTTGCCGCTGTCCAAACAGGTATGTATCGTCGAATCATAATGTAAATGTATACTATTTATATAATCAATAATTTAAAATTTCGATAACCCTAATTATTGATTTTAGGAGGTCCTTCTGTTCAAGTTCCACATACCGGTAATGTTTGTGATGTTGAGTGTGAAGGTGTATTCACGCCGGAGACGATCACCGGAGATGATCGTAGAAGACGACGAAGAAAACCGTGTGAGCGGTGGAGCGCGGGAGAAGCGCCGCGCACGCGGAGGAGCACCGTGCGCGCGGTTAAACAAGGCTGAAAAATCAGCCTGTCCAGAAGGTTCCTGGCGAGCGGCTAGCGGGCTGATGGCGACCAGGTGGCGAGCAGTTGGCGGGCGCCACCCCTGGGTCGCGGGCGCCACCCCTGGGTCGCGGGCGCCACCCCTGGAAAATCTGCCAGCGGGATTTTTTCTTCTCCTCCATGTTTCCCTCCCCTATATAAACCCTATGTGCGTGTAAAATAGGGTTAACACCTCCAGAAAGCCTAGAACCGAATTATACCATTACAAAGCCTTGTAATCAAGTTCTATAATTGTTCTAGTGAATTATTGCAGCGGAAAGAAGTGGACGTAGCCCTCGTTAACGGGTGAACCACTATAATCTCTCGTGTTCTTTATAATTCCGTTTTTTCGTTCTTGTGTTGTTCGTGTGCTTTTCAGGAGGGGAATTCGGACGCGAATTATCCCAACATGTGATAATGTGAATCCGAGAAGTAGAGTAACAATAGTATCCGGTCAACGAAGAAACTCAAATAAAAGACGCAACGAAAATTCAACAGCCCCTCCTGCGAATGTAAATGAACGTGCCAATCCATTTCCAAGTAAGATGGTTGACGTTATAATATTTCCAACCCTAAGATGCTAAAAAACCTTAAGTTCTTAATCCTACTAAATAAATATTCATTTGGAAAATCACTTCCCAAGTTATCATGACATGGGAGATCCTACATTTAAATGTAACCATTGCCATGCACATTTCTGGTACGACTACAGAATTGAGAAGTACAAGAAAAATCCCAAAACTTCGGTGTTTAATTTGTGTTGCGCTCACGGTATGTTTTGAATTATTAAACTGAAAAAATCCCACAACTCCGGTGGACAATTTTAATGCTTAATTTTAATTTAATTATTATAGAAAAAATTGTGTTGCCCAAAATACCACAACCCCCTAAAAAATACAAGGATTTGTTGTATGGGAATGATGCGAAGTCTAAGAAATTCCAAGGAGGGATGAGAATGTACAACATGATGTTTTCTTTCACTTCTATTGGTGGAACAGATCTTTAAACACAGGAAGATGTGCTCCAATATTCAGATTGAACGGTGAACATTATCATTTAATTGGAAGTTTGGAGTCGTATGGAACTGATAAAGTTTCGTTCGCCCAACTGTATATTTTTGACACAGACAATGAAGTGAAGCACAGGATTAACTCCGTGAGGTTAGAAACCAGTGCCTTATTTTAGAAAATTTAAATTCCCTTCTACTGATACAATTGTTATCCCCGTTTTAAACTTTGTGTTTTCTTTTTTGGTCGTGTCATCTCAGATCTGATCCGATTGATGATGATGCTGTGAATGATGATGCTTTTCATTCTAAAATAATTAAACTCCTTAAGGATTTGCTCGACGAACATAATGTGTTGGTACGATCGTTTCGTTGCGCTAGAGATAAATGTAAGCAAGATAAAACTACTGATGTTAAGCTGAGGTTGATATCTAGGCGGAACTCTAACGGTACAGTTCATAATTTACCGCAAGCTTTTGAAGTAGCTGCTTTAATAGTTGGGGACATTGAGAATCATGGAAATCACAGAGATATTATAGTTGAACGTCGATCCGGACATTTAAAGCGTATCAGTGAGTTGCACTCGAGTTATTTGCCATTGCAGTATCCTTTGTTCTTTCTTTATGGAGAAGATGGATTTAGAGAAAATATCAAACATTGCAAGACATCTAGAAGCAGAGAAACTAAAGACAGAGATGTTACGATGCGGGAGTATTTGGCTTACAGGTTGGTAGAGAGGCTTTCCGATTCTCCGCATATTTTTTTTGGAAGGCGTTCGTTTCAGCAATTTATTGTTGATGCATATACAATGGTTGAGTCTTTCCGACTTACATATATGCGAAACCATTTGAAGGATTTACGGTGTGATTCTTATGCTGCGTTGGGAGATGCTTTGAGCCGAGGAGAGTCTGACCCTTCCCTTACTGTAAAAAGGATTATTTTGCCGTCCTCTTTTGTCGGTGGAGCCCGTTACATGATTCAAAACTATCACGATGCGATGGCTGTGTGCAGATGGATTGGATATCCAAATTTATTTATTACATTCACATGTAATCCAAAATGGGCCGAACTTGAAAGATATTTAAAGTAACGAGGTCTGAGTGCACCTGATAGGCCGGATATTGTAGCGCGGTTTTTCCATGCCAAGTTGGATAATTTTATGAGGGATATTCATCGTGGAAATTTATTCGGAGAAACGGATGCAGGTGAGAATTGAATATTTAATATTGATTTTTTTATTAATATTGTTCACACGCTGAATATCATTTTTGAATGGTGTTACTAATATTACATATTTTAATTTCATGCAGTAATTTATACTATTGAGTTTCAGAAACGAGGATTGCTACATGCCCATATTCTTTTGTTTATGAAAAAATTCCCTCAATCACCGACTGCTGATGTTGTTGATGAACTCATTTCCGCCGAAATTCCTAATCCGGTTGACGATCGGGAGTATTACGACGCTATAGAAGAATTCATGATGCACGGTCCTGATGGAGTTGTATACTTAATGTCTAGATTTATGTATCGTAAACTCCCGGTCATATTATTTAATCTATTTAAATGAATAATCGTTTGCTTTTAATTATTTATAATTAAATAAATGCAAATATGATTCTGGATTATATACGTTGTATTTAGTATGGTGTGCGTCGTCACACGGAAGATCATACTATCAGTCACTCGTATATAATCAAACAGTAGCTCACGACCTAGATGGATAAGAACTAATCCATCGGTATAGTCGTTGTATGAGAGAGAAAATAATTGGTCTTGATTATTTTATCATACTTGTACACTTGGTGTATTGAGCGGATCGCTTGAGATTTATCGATTAGGATTGCCTTGGATAATCGATTTAAATCTCTGAGTATTTTATTCTTAATCCCTGATATTATTGCGGGTGTGTGCATTTAATATTAGTGACTTTGATTTTCCAAATGAATTGATTGATTAGAATAACCGATCAATTACCGGTAAAGTTGGGTCACGGTATTTTATGTATGACATGCCGTGAATTCTTGATGGGAAAATGTGTCCTCGAAAGGGTCGAGATGAGTTCATAAGGAATTATTATGTAAACCTCATGAGTGGATTTGTTCCGCATAATAATTAAAGTTGAATGGTACTAGTCTCGGATATAAGAGATGAATAAATTAATTAGGCAATAAATTAATTTTATTCATGGATATTTATATCTTAAACACATGGAATAAATAATACTACCGGAGAGAATATTATTTGATATAATATGGTGAATATTGGGAGTGCAATTATATTTTTATAGTGGAATTAATCATATAATTAATATTAATGGATTAATAGATTTGGGCTTGAGCTCAATTTAATCATTTATATTGGGAGCCCAATATTCCACCTCCTTTAGATCCCCTACGTAGCCTATAAAAGCACTACATGGTCTTCTCTATTCTCATAACTTGAAGATCATAATTCTAGAGAGAGAAAGTAGAGAGAATGAGATCCATAAGCTTGGAGGATCGTCGCCCACACGACGTTCAAGCTAGTGCAAGGAATACGTAGGAAGATCCGAAGGTCTTCAAATCAATCTCGTTTCTCCGCACAACGAGATCAAAGGTAAAATCGATGAACACCCTCTATGATTTTATGTGATTTATTAAATCGTAATATATACATGAACGAAGATCCGGGATAACGAACGATTCCGCGGATGGGGATGGACCGCGAGGTCGACATCCCCGCGGATATCGAGAACACCCTCGGCTGGGAGCCGAGGGGTGGCGATCGAACCTAGGGTTCGATCGCCGGGCGCGCGTCGAAGGAGCCCTGGCTGGACGTCGGGGCGTGCGATCGACCGTGAGGTCGATCGCTGGGGGCTGCCGTGGGCTGGTGCCACGGCGGTGCCCCCTCCCTCCTTCGATGACGGCGGTGAGTCGCCGGACTCACCGCCGGGGGCTGTTCCGAACAGCCCCACGGGGATGCGCGTGCATCCCCGACGATCACACGCGTGATCGCGAGCCCCTTGCGGCGGGGGCTCGACTAGGGTTTAGCCGCGGGTTCATCCCGCGGCGATGCTCTCGTCGAGCTCCGGCGTCGTACGGTGGTTCGCGTGTTTTCCGGCGATGGGATTTCGGTCGGGGTTATGTTTTCCGCAATTCCGTTAACCCCGGGATATCGATTTCCAACAATTGGTATCAGAGCGTTGGTTCTAGTTCATGTATATGTTCGATTTTGTGTTCTACCTTGCAGGGATTCCGACTATTATGGCTTGTTAATTATTTGTTAATTATTTTCATAATTTTTATTAAACTCTCGGACATGTCGAGATTCGTTTTGTGTGGATGAATGCTTGTAATAGTAAAAATTCGGGGGTTGACCGAATTTAGGATTTATTATTATTGTTCTATGTTTTCCGGAAAGTGTATAGGGTCGATTTCATGTATAGAATCGATACCGGAATTGTAATTTAAATTTGTAATTTAATTTTACGTTGGTTCGATGTTGAGACGATTGCCGGAAAACGAAGTGTGACGAAGGAGAAGATGAGAGGGAAGGACCGGGGCCGATCATCCCCATGATCGACCCCATGCGATCGATCGAGTGGGAGGGGGCGACGCGCCCTTCGGCCGTGGGCTGCCGCCGGCGGGTGGTGGCTGGCCGGCTGGGGTGGTGGCGACGGCGGCCCTCCCCTTGGTGGTCGATCGGTGGGGGTGGTGCGGGGATCCCCACCCCCCGTGCTACTCCTACCGAGATTTACTTTCCTAATTTAATTCGGTTTTTCTATTTTGAGTGTTCTTATTTTTAGGAACACTCATGGAATAGGAAAAGAATTAAATTGGAATTAATTTATTCCTTATTGAGTGTTCTTATTTTTTGGAACTCTCATGGATAAGGAAAAGAATTAATTTGGAATTAATTTATTTCCTAATTGATTATTCCTATTTTATAGGAATTTTCATGGACATGAAAATTAATTAATTTGGAAAGTAGAAGAGTCCTAATTTATTTTATTTCCTTATTCTATTATGGAAGTCTTCTAGAATGTTCCAAATTTGACTTGGATATGATTCTAGAGACTTAATATAATTAGAAAGGAAAAATAAATAAATAAAAATATTAATAATATTTAATTTTATTTTTAATTTATTCGATTGACTTAATTTTCGAATTAAGTATCTTTTGGATTTATTAAAAATAAATAGATTTAAATATTAAGATTAATATTCTCGTCACATGGAGCATTCAAGAACGAAGATTGAAGACTAGAAGATGCGTACAAGGATGGAATAAAGCCATAATAGTCGGAAAATAATATTCTAGTATTATTTTGACTATGTGATAATATTTATGTGCTTTAATTTCATGTATGCATGCTTATGTGTATTTAATTATGCATTAGATAGCGTATCCCTTTATTGTAAAAAGCTAAGTGGGAGAGGGATTGGAAACAATACCCATGGTCTCCATTGATGTTCTCTTGGTGACTTTTATGAGCTTTTGAAGTTCATCTAGACAAGTCATTAGAGGAGAATTCTTGTAATTCCTTTTACAAGAGACATTGATTAATTTTATCAAACAATGCCTAATTTGTCTTTCTGAAACTGACTTCAAGTCGACTCATTCTCACCCCGGGGAGTGGAATGGAGCCAAAGCCAGTTGGTCATGTGGATGACACAAATTAGAGACTTTCGTATCTTTGGATCGATTGTCTGCTCGGCTCCCTCATTCTATGAGAGATAGGGTCGCTCGCATGGTGAATCACTGGTAAGAAACTTCGAGTTTCACTTATGATTTACTACGTCTTGATTCACAAGATTAAATGTCTCGAGTAATTGGGAGTCAATTATAAAAATCGTTTGGTGTAGTAAACGTCCACGCAACGTGGCTTGCTATACTGAATGGGATTTTGGAATAATTGATGTAGACAGTTGTAGGGAATTGTGAAGGATTGTGAGTTATCGTAAACGTCCACACAACGTGGCTTGCGGTAATGTAGCGATTCCAAACGATTCACCTTAGTACTGAGTAATGGTTTACACTTAGGTACGCGTTATAGTATCCTTCCCAACGAAGTAACGCTATAATTGATGTACGACCAAAGTAAATCTAATTACAAAATCGTTTGGATAGGTAAACGTCCACACAACGTGGCTTGCCATATCTGATGGGATTTTAGATGTGATTAGTAATTTAATGATATTATTTGAAGGAGATAATATCGGAGATTAAATTGATTATTTGTTTATGTGCTTATAGGTTTAGAGAATAGCTATGAATCCACTTTCTATGATACTCAAGGAGAATAAACTCACTGGCCCCAATTATATTGATTGGAGGAGAAATCTGGACATTGTCCTAACTTCTGAGGAGTACAAGTTTGTACTTCATGATCAATGCCCTGCTGAGCCCACGAATGCCTCAACTGATGAGGAACGAACGGCATATAGGAGGTGGAAAAAGGCTGATGAGATGGCTAGGTGCTATATTTTGGCTTCCATGTCAAATGTACTCCAAAACCACTCCGCCTATGATATGCTGTTTTGATGGAGTTGTATTCTAAATGTCTAGTTTAGTGCAAATACGGAACTCCTTATCTATACCTTAATTCGAGATATGATTCAAGCATGATTGCATTTAATGCAATAGTCCTTGATGTATACGTTGTAGACAGTATGGCGTGAGGAGACACGCGGAAGATCATACTGTCGGTTACTCGTATACTATCGAACAGTAGCTCACGACTTAGATGGACAGGGACAATCCATCGGTATGTCATAGTGTGATTGGTAGATAGTCGGTCTTGACTATCATGTTACACTCGTACACTTGGTGTATTGAGCAGGACCACGGGAGGGCGTTCGATTTATACTAATCGAAGTAATCGAACTAGACCTCAGATATTGCGGATATGCGAATTCCTAATCCCTATATAATTATAGGTGCGTGTGTCCAATTCTCGGTTCTTTAATCTACCAATGAGTGAGACTAATTGATTAGTCAATATTCTCGGTAAATTGGGAATCGGAATTGTACACACGGCATGCTATAGATTATAGACAGGAAACCGTGTCCCGTTTATCGGGTTGATGATGTCCCCGAGATGAGCTCATGAAGTTTATCATGTAAACCCTGCAGGTGGATTCGTTCCACATGATAATAAGGATGAGTGGTACTAGTCTCGGATAATAAGAAACGAATTAATTTAATTATTAGTAATTAAAGTTAATTCGTGGACATTCGATATCTTAAACACGGGGAAAGTCGTATATGTAATTTCGGCGGAAATATTATTGTTGATATAATATTAAATTAATTTCGGGAATTCAATTACTATTTTATAGTGGAATTAATAATAATTAAATTTGAAATCGATTAATTAAGGAATTGCTTTTAAGTATTCCAAGTTAATTAATATTTCATTTTAGCCCCTAATTAATTTACCTAAGAGGTCCCTAGTGTAACTATATTTAAACCCCCCTGTTGCCCTCTCCTAAACCTACAGAACGCCGCAACAATTCATTTCAGCAGAGAAAATAATTGCGTTAGCGCAATTAAGATTTTTCTCTGTTAAAATTAATTTGTTAACGCAAATAAATTTATTCTCAGAGAATAATTTAATACGCTGGTTTGAGAATGGAGAGAGAAGAAAAGGGAGACCCAACGGATCTTTGCCCACACAACGGTTGGAGTCGGGAAGAGGCATACGCTAGCAATCGCTAAGGTCTCAACAATTCGGCTCCTCCGGATCACGCGACAAAGGTATGAGATCGAATCCTTTTTCCGCAATTTTCGATCTCATAATTCGTTAAAAATACATCGAACGAACGATCGGGTTCCGGGAGTCGTGGTACGTGTTCCTCGACTACTGGGAGGTCAAGGACCTCCGGAACGGTGGTCGGAAGAGGAAAAACGGACCAGAAACGAGCCCGGAACAGCAGCAGCGCGCTGCTGTTCGTCACGGGCAGCGCCCGCTGGAAGCAGGGCAGCGCCCGCTGCCCAGGGTCTCTCCAGCGCCCGCTGGTGGCGGAGCAGCGGCCGCTGAACGTGAACAGCGGCCGCTGGTGGCGGGGCAGCGCCCGCTGGCTGCAGCAGGCAGCTTTCGGTTTGCGCGGTTGCGCCTCGTGCGCGGCGGCTGGGCGTGAATCGGCTGCGGGGCTTCGTCGTCAGCGTAGAGCTGTCACATGAGGTCGATTGGGCGTGTTCGGATGTTCGAGTGATCGAACGGACACGTCCCGGGTAGTCGATTTCCAACATGTTTAACCTCAACGAGATGTTTGGGCATCAAGACCGTGCGGCTAGGCAAGATGCAATGAGAGTCCTTATGACAACTACTCAGTCTGAAGGAACGCCCGTTGGGGAGCACGTTCTTAAGATGATGGGGTTGTTGAATGAGTTGGAGATCCTAGGAGCTCAAATTGATGGAGAGACGCAAGTCGACATCATACTCCAATCTCTGGCCTCTGGTTTTGAGCAGTTCCGCATGAGCTATAATATGAGTAAACTATCTTATTCTCTAGCGGAACTCCTGACTGAACTGACAGCGGCAGAGGGGATCTACAAGAAGGGCAAGTCTCAAGCTCTTGTAGCTACCAAGACCAAAGGCTTTAAGCCTAATGGAGGTAGAGGGAAGAAAAGGAAGCAAGTCTGGAAACCCAGTGGTGCCAAGAGGCAAGCACCGCGTGAAGGGACCAGCAAGCCTAAGGGCAAGTGCTTCCGATGCAAGAAGTCCGGACACTGGAGGTCTGATTGTCCTCTCAAAGGTACGAATTCTTCTTTAGTCATTAAAACATAGTCAGCGGTATTATCTACCAGAATTATGGTGTGTAGATATGGAACCACTGACGGTATGTGCATTTTAAAAATGCAGGGGTTCCAGAAAACCCGGCGACTTAGAGAAGAAGAGTTCGAGTCTACATGGGCAAAGCTGTAGAGGAGGCAGCTGTTGCAGTGGAAGACATTTTATCTGCTTTTAGTAGCTATAGGATTTCATTTCAAAATTATTGCTTTTATGTACCCTTTTATTTTAGAAAGAACTATGTTCTGGTTTTCTATCATTAATGAATGGATATTTATTTCTTTTAATCATTTGATGATTATTGAGAAGAAATTATGATATTATCTATTCTGGTACATTAGTTAGCAATATGTGAATGATGAATCCTAAGTCTCCACGATGCAACAAACCGTAGTATATAATTCGTTTTACTTGTTAGAGATATTTCTTTACTAAATCATTATACTTGTGAATGCTATGCTAAGTAGTATTTATTCAAATGATATTCTAAGGTTGAAAATTGATTTGATCAATTAAGTTGAAGGAGTGGACCTTCCAACCTAAGACTTGAATTTGGAAGAGAATACGACTAAGCAAGCCTTTCTGGATAAAGGATAAAGAATCCGGACAAGTATTGAAATTGATTAAACACTGATATGTAGACCTATGTCTACTCAGACAAGAAAGGTACGAGTACTTCATTTAATGAATACTCAAAGTATGAATTAGAATACTTGATATACCACAAGAGCAAGTGTTTTTGACAAGTCAATGGACACAAGCTATTGTGGAAGAAATATCAAAGTATATTCATAAGTAGCCTGTGATCTACTCACGGAGGCTAGTACCTGTCTAAAGACATAGCATAATCAGTAGTTGGAATTAGATTCCAAATGACTAACACCATACACTTCATGTGTAGACATGGCGTATAAATAAGAAATAGATCTCTAAAGGAAAGGTAAAAGAAAGAGTTAATCGGTACTACCTATGTTCTATGAATATTTATGAAAGACAACGACACATTTCAATGTGGTTGTAAAATATCCTGGAAGAACAAAAGTTATGTGTTCATATAGTACTATGAACCAGAAGGACGTTATAAGTTCTAACGCCCGGTTCTTAGAGAGTACTATTAGATGAAACACAAAGCCCAAAGTGACGAGATACCTTAAGATGAGAGAAAAGGGCAAAGACTGAGAACCAGCCAAACCGAGTAGCGGTACACCACTAACTGCACCTACTGTTATTACTGTTTATACACTGGAACGCCGTTGTAGTGGGAGGTTGTTAGACAACCGGATATGTTCATAAGACTAGAAGAGTTTTTGAACTCTGGATCTAGTAGACATGAAATCGATCCCTAGATCTACATGAAGGGCAGTACTGAATCTAAATATGTCTTCTTTATTGCTAAGAGACAAGATTATTTAGAGTACAAGCTTAGTTGTTCCATATATGGATTGTAACAAGGCTATAATTCGTGGTACTTGCAAATTGATGAGATAATCCATTTGATGGATCATCAAAAAGCATGAACGAATGATGTGTATTGGAAACATAATGAAAACAAGGTGGTGTTTCTCAGAGATTTTATGTAGATAACATTCCATCATTGGGAACAATGTAAAAGTGTTATCAGACATAACATAATGGTTGTCTAAGATAGAATCGATATATGAGATGAGGAAGAAGTTAGATCATGTTCTTAAGATCTAGGATCTTGTGAAAAGAGCATTGTACTTCTCTTAGAAATCTTATACGATTAAGGTTCGTTTTAACATGCATCATTCCAAGAAGGGTATGTTACATTTCAAATGGAATGCATCTATCTAAAGGTATGTGTTGTGAACACATAAAAGAGATAGAAGCAGTGAAAGCAATTTCCTACACTTTGAGTGTGGAAAGCTTTAAAATGCAATGTTGAAAAACGAGAACCGGATATAGACTATGCAAGTTGGCATAGTGGGAGGATATCAAAGTAATCCTGGAAAGGAATATTCGACTGCTGTAAGAGTACTTTCGAAGTACTGTTCTAGACTACGAAGCAGACGAGCTTTTCCTTTGGATTACATTTCTCAGATCTCTAATCAAATCAGGATCAGTGTAAGTCGATATCAGGCTATGTGTTCACTTGTATAGGGAGGTAAAGCTTTAGAATGGAAAAGTGATAAGCACGATGCTTTTCGGACTCAACCATAGGTAACCAAACTGCAGCCTCAGAGGCAGCGGAAGTTGTGGTAAAGCTTTAGGATAACCTCTGGACTTAGATATGATTCTTGGTTTACCAAAGGCTATTAAGATAGCGGTGCAATGGCAAACTGAAAGAAATCATAAGTCCATAGTTATAATAACGCATAGAGCAAGTACCACCTGATACGAGTCATCGTCAAGGGAGACGACGCTTTAGTCACCAAGATAACTTCGGAGACGGCAACCTAGAATGCTCATGTACGAGGCACTTCTTTGGAAGTGCATATTAAGCACGTGATGGGTATGGGAGTCGGAAGTTTGGATGAAATTACTAGACCTTAGTATAAGTGGGAGATTGATAGAGTTGTATACTTAATGTCTAGATTTAAGTATCGTAAACTCCCGGTCATAGTATTTAATCTATTTAAATGAATAATCGTTTGCTTTTAATTATTTATAATTAAATAAATGCAAATATGGTTCTGGATTATATACGTTGTATTTAGTATGGTGTGCGTCGTCACACGGAAGATCATACTATCAGTCACTCGTATATAATCAAACAGTAGCTCACGACCTAGATGGACAAGAACTAATCCATCGGTATAGTCGTTGTATGAGAGAGAAAATAATTGGTCTTGATTATTTTATCATACTTGTACACTTGGTGTATTGAGCGGATCGCTTGAGATTTATCGATTAGGATTGCCTTGGATAATCGATTTAAATCTCTGAGTATTTTATTCATAATCCCTGATATTGCTGCGGGTGTGTGCATTTAATATTAGTGACTTTGATTTTCCAAAGGAATTGATTGATTAGAATAACCGATCAATTACCGGTAAAGTTGGGTCACGGTATTTTATGTATGACATGCCGTGAATTCTTGATGGGAAAATGTGTCCTCGAAAGGGTTGATAATATCCCCGAGATGAGTTCATAAGGAATTATTATGTAAACCTCATGAGTGGATTTGTTCCGCATAATAATTAAAGTTGAATGGTACTAGTCTCGGATATAAGAGATGAATAAATTAATTAAGCAATAAATTAATTTTATTCATGGATATTTATATCTTAAACACATGGAATAAATAATACTACCGGAGAGAATATTATTTGATATAATATGGTGAATATTGGGAGTGCAATTATATTTATATAGTGGAATTAATCATATAATTAATATTAATGGATTAATAGATTTGGGCTTGGGCTCAATTTAATCATTAATATTGGGAGCCCAATATTTCACCTCCTTTAGATCCCCTACGTAGCCTATAAAAGAACTACATGGTCTTCTCTATTCTCATAACTTGAAGATCATAATTCTAGAGAGAGAAAGTAGAGAGAAGGAGATCCATAAGCTTGGAAGATCGTCGCCCACACGAAGTTCAAGCTAGTGCAAGGAATACGTAGGAAGATCCGAAGGTCTTCAGATCAATCTCGTTTCTCCGCACAACGAGATCAAAGGTAAAATCGATGAACACCCTCTATGATTTTATGTGATTTATTAAATCGTAATATATACATGAACGAAGATCCGGGATAACGAACGATTCCGCGGATGGGGATGGACCGCGAGGTCGACATCCCCGCGGACATCGAGAACACCCTCGGCTGGGAGCCGAGGGGTGGCGATCGAACCTAGGGTTCAATCGTCGGGCGCGCGTCGAAGGAGCCCCGGCTGGACGCCGGGGCGTGCGATCGACCGTGAGGTCTATCGCTGGGGGCTGCCGCGGCGGTGCCCCCTCCCTCCTTCGATGACGGCGGTGAGTCGCCGGACTCACCGCCGGGTGCTGTTCCGAACAGCCCCACGGGGATGCGCGTGCATCCCCGACGATCACACGCGTGATCGCGAGCCCCTTGCGGCGGGGGCTCGGCTAGGGTTTAGCCACGGGTTCATCCCGCGGCGATGCTCTCTTCGAGCTCCGGCGTCGTACGGTGGTTTGCGTGTTTTCCGGCGATGGGATTTCGGTCGGGGTTATGTTTTCCGCTATTCCGTTAACCCCGGGATATCGATTTCCAACAGGTCCGTGTGGTACCGCGAACAAGAAATCTCTGTGTATGAATGGATCAAAGTGTACAAAGCATTTCCCGAAAAATTTTGTAAATACTACTACAGTTGATGAAGATGGTTTTGTCATTTACGAACGAAGGAACAATGGTAACACAGTGCAAAAAAATGGCATAGACCTCGACAACAGGTACATTAATTATATAATCCCTTAATCTTTTTAGCATTATTATACAACGTTGATTATTTTTTAGCGATGATTCTTGTCGTGTATCGACTGAATTTAATTTTAAATTGCACAGGCATGTTGTCCCTCATAACCCCACTCTCTTGAAAAAGTACAGGGCTCACATAAACGTGGAGTGGTGTAGCAGGTCCAGTTCTATCAAATATTTGTTCAAATATGTTTACAAAGGAAATGATAGGACAACCGCAGTATTCTATCAATCTAATGGGGAACAACGGGGAATTCAACCCGTTGATGAAATTAAGCAGTACTTAGATTGTAGATACGTATCGGCAATGGAAGCCACTTGGTGGTTGTTTGCATACAAAATTCATTTCATGGAACCAAATGTCGTGAGGCTGAAGTTTCACTTGAAATATGAACAAATTGTTGTTTATAAGGATAGATCGTATTTTGGAGAAGTTATGGCAAATTCTTCCTCGAAGGAATCAATGTTTACGTCTTGGATGATTGCAAACAAGACATTTCCCGAAGCCAAAAAATTAACTTATGCAGAATTTCCAACCAAATTTGTTTGGGACGATCAAGCAAATTCATGGCAGCCGAGAAAGCAAGGATTCGCCATGGGAGATTGAATTTTATTTATCCAGGTTCTGAAGAAAAGTATTACATCAGAATGCTCTTGAATTATGTCCGCGGCCCAGAATCTTTCGAGGAAATTGCTCAATTTAACGGTGAACAATTCGAAACTTTTAAAGAAGCATGTTATGCGCGAGGTTTACTTGAAGACGATAATGAATACGTGAATGCTATAACCGAGGCTTACCATTGGGGATCAGGTTTCATGATTCGATCATTGCTTAGAAATTTGCTCACCTCTGACTCGACAGTTAACCCGAAAACAGTTTGGGAAGAATGCCGGGATTTTTTTATGGCGGACGTTCTTGGTAATTATCGTAAAATATTGGGACGTCCAGGTACGTAAATTTTGATTCCATTCCCGTGATTTTCGATTTGTTATGTTAATTTGAATTCAACAATGTTTTTTATTAATTAGCTTCACGTGCTGTTTTTACAATATGAAAAATATTATAACTAATTAATGTTGCGCAAGAGATTATGAAAATTTAAATTGAAATTTTACTTGATTATTAATTATAGTATTATTTATTGTAAACCATATATAAGTAGATTATATATAAATATTTTTATATATCATTACTGCGTGTTTATATCCTTCTGTACATGTATCTAAGACTGTGTGATAATTATCCTTTCTTATTATCATACAGATTTGACATTAAGCAACGTGCAAATAGAAAATTTGTGTTTGCGAGATATCGAAGACCTTTTGCAGAATAAAGGGAAATCTCTACGAGATTATCTGAGTTTACCTTTCCCGAATTATGTTGACATTGCTTTCTTTGGAAATCCCCTTATCGCGAAAGAGTTAGAATACGATCGAGCAAAACTCAAGGAGGATCACATCAGATATGTATCAATGTTGAACGACCAGCAGCTCATTGCTTACAATTCAATAATGGAAGCCTTGAAATAAGGGACAGGTCAGGTTTTCTTTCTGTACGAATACGACGGTACAGGAAAAACATTCATCTAGAATACTCTCTCGGCGGCTGTCCGTTCAAGAGGAGATATCGTGTTAAATGTTGCTTCGGGTGGTATAGCTTCTTTGCTCTTGCCTGGAGGGAGAATAGCTCATAGCAGATTTTCAATACCGATAACTTGACCGATAGTTCCAAGTGCAACATTCTTCAGAAGAGTAACACAGCGGAGATGATTTCAAAGACTGAGCTTATTATTTGGGATGAAGCTCCAATGATTCACAGGTATGAACTAATTTGATTTGCCTACCCGTATGTATATATATAGGCAGCCCATTATTTATTTAGTTTGATAGGGATACCGAATTCCATTCGACTAATTTTCGGCTTAATTTATTAGTCTGAACTATCTTTTTCCTATTAAAATGTGTAGCTCTCGAGTAGTATGTATCATGTATATATCCCTTCTTAGTTTGGCATCCCTGTTTTGTTGTAGTCTTCATATATATAAGTCCGTTAAACTTGAAATCGAGTTAATGTGAGGGGTTCGGGTCGTGTTGTGAATGAGCTTTGTTTCCTGAAAGGGCCTACAGTTCGGCCCATTAAAACTTGATTAATAACTCACAAAGGCATTTTATTGTATTGTTGGATTATTTTTATTGATCAATAAGTGTAATTTAGGTGCAATTTTTTTGATAATTGGACAATGCAAATTTAAATATCAAGATGGCCGTTTTATATCCAAATGCAAAGTATTTTAGCACGTTTTAGTCGGGTAGTATTATACGGGACTGGGCTGTGTATGGAGGGTTGGAGAACGATACTAATACATATATATTTATATTTGGAGAAAGGGTTGAGCTAGATCTTGAAAATAACAGAGGTTTGAGCTCTAAGCTTCTTTTGATGGATTCCTATTATCCAGACTTTTAATATCGAGTTTATTCACTAATAAGTGCCGCCCTTTAATCTGAAGGGATAAGACCCCTATTTATAAGGTTTATCCGAATGATTACATTCAGACCACGTCCTATGTCTAGAGCATTAAATGGAGCTACTGGTGACCCGGGGTCCGGGATCCGGTGCGCAGGTGGGGCACGTGGGCTCACATGGGGGACGCTCTGCCTCTCTCCAAGATGATTCCTTTCTTCGACGCCGGACGCGTGATCCGAGACCCGGAGTAGAAATTCCCCATTCGGTCGCTTTTCTCTATAGAGGCCCGAGATCCACCGCCCGAGACGGGGGTGCCTAACGGTATCTCTTGGCAAGTTTTATCCGATTAGCATGTGACCCGAGTCGCAAGCCGGGTACGCGCCTCGTGCCGTCCCTCTGCATGGCTTGTGCGATGGGTTATTGGCCCGAGTCGCGAGTCGGGTGATGGAGTTATATTCTAAATGTCTAGTTTAGTGACAATATGGAACTCCTTATCTGTGTTTTACATTATCTATTAATCAAACTGTCGGCATTTTTGTCTATCTTATACTTGAATGCAATAGTCCTAGATATATACGTTGTAGACAGTATGGCGTGAGGAGACACGCGGAAGATCATACTGTCGGTTACTCGTATATTATCGAACAGAAGCTCACGACTTAGATGGACAGGGACAATCCATCGGTACGTCGTAGTGTGACTGGGTAATAGTTGGTCTTGACTATTATGTTACACTTGTACACTTGGTGTATTGAGCAGGACCACGGGAGGGCGTTCGATTTATACTAATCGACGTAATCGAACTAGACCTCAGAATTACGGATATACGAATTCCTAATCCCTATATAATTATAGGTGCGTGTGTCCAATTCTCGGTTCTTTAACTTGCCAATGAGTGAGACTAATTGATTAGTCGAGATACTCGGTAAATTGGGAATCGGAATCGTACACACGGCATGCTATAGATTATAGACAGGAAACCGTGTCTCGTTTATCGGGTTGATAACGTCCCCGAGATGAGCTCATAAAGTTTATCATGTAAACCCTGCAGGTGGATTTGTTCCACATGATAATAAGGATGAGTGGTACTAGTCTCGGATAATAAGAAACGAATTAATTTAATTATTAGTAATTAAATAAATTCGTGGACGTTCGATATCTTAAACACGGGGAAAGTCGTATATGTAATTTCGGCGGAAATATTATTGTTGAAATAATATTAAATTAATTTCGGGAATTCAATTATTATTTTATAGTGGAGTTAATAATAATTAAAATTGAAATCGATTAATTAAGGAATTGCGTTTACGTATTCCAAGTTAATTAATATTTCAATTTAGCTCTTAATTAATTTAACCTTGGGTCCCTAGTGTAGCTCTATTTAAACCCCCCCCCCCCCCCCCCCCCCTTGCCCTCTCCTAAGACCTACAGAACGCCGCAATAATTATTTCAGCAGAGAAAAATTATTTGCTTAGCGCAAATAAAAGTTTTCTCTGTTAAAATAAAAGTTAACGCAATTAAATTATTTTCTCACCAGAGAATAATTCATAGGGTGGTCTTGGAAGGAGAGAAGCAGAAAAGGACGAACCCAGTAGATCGTTGCCCACACAACGTCTGGAGTCGGGAAGAGTCATACATTAGAAGCTCTAAGGTCTCAACAATCGACCGATAAGGTATGAGATCGAATCTCAATTCCGCAATTTCATTCGATCTAATTTCTCGTTGATCATACATGAACGTAGATCGGGTTCCGGGGTTGTGGGTTGTATTCCTCGACTACTGGGGGTTCTAGGACCTCCGGATCGGTAGTCGGATGAGGAAAAACGACCCGGAAACGAGCCCGGAACAGCAACGTCGCGTTGCTGTTCTCGGAGAAACGGCGACCGCCGTTTCCAAACGGCGACCGCCGTTTTGGTGTTTTTCTGGCAGCCCGCTCGGTTCGCGCGGTTGTCCTTCGGGGCAATGGCTGGGCGTGAATCGGGGCACGGGCTGGAAAAGCGAACGAAGTAGCGACACCGGATGTCGACTGGGATCGTTCGGATGTTCGAGTGATCGAACGAACGCATCCCGGGTAGTCGATTTCCAACAATTGGTATCAGAGCCGGTTTGTGCGTTCTTGTATTGTTTGCGAGTTTTGTTTTGCAGGATAACCCGATTATTATGGTCATGTTGTATGTACTGTTTTATTTGTGGTTTGTTAAACTCTCGGGGTTGTCGAGATCTTTGTTTTTTGATTCGTTGCTTGTTTGTAATAGTTAAAACGACGGGTTGAGTCGTTTAGGTTTTATTTTCGTTTTTCGTTTATCCGGGTGTATAGGATCGATCGATATGTATAGAATCGATGCCGGAAGTAGTATGTTTTACTCTTGTAATGTTGCTGCTGCTTGGTGGATCGAGACGAGATCGAGGGCCGGACGAACGAGGGTCGAGAAGTCTAACCCGCGGCTGCTGAAGGGCAAACGGCGGTCGCCGTTTCGCTGGTTTCTTGGCAGCAGCTACGGGGGGTTCGACTGACACCACGGATCGCTCGTCGAGGCTTGGGATGATACTCCAGTGGGAGGGGTTCGTCTCTTGGCACTTAGACGAGTCGGTGGTGGATCGAGACCTAGACGAGCAACGAGACGAAGATCCGAGAAGACGTGCATCGAAGATTTTAAAGGCCATAATAATCGGGCCACGTTAAATGCTTTCTATGTGTTTACGTGTTTATTATGCTTTAATTTCATATGCATGCTTGTTATCCCTTTTTTTTTCGTAAAAACTAAGTGGGAGAGGGATTGGAAACAATCCCGCGGTCTCCATTCTCTGTTTTGATAGTGATGTGTGTCGCTTACGAGTTGGCTTTAGTGTCATCCTCCCTATCGGATAAAGTTGACACACGGATATCACTTGATCAAAATTCGAATTCAATTCCGTTTATAGAATTGAACACTTAAGTTTTTCAAAGCAATGCCTAATCTGTCTTTCAAAGACTAATTTCAACTCGACTCATTCTCACCCCGGGGAGTGGAATGGAGCCAAAGCGCTTGGTTATGTCGATGACACAGATTAGAGACATTCGAGTCATTTGATGACTAGATCGATTGTCTGGTTGGCTCCCTCACTTTGTGAGAGATAGGGCTCAATTGCATGATTGATCGCTGGTTAGAAACTTCGAGTTTCACTTACGAGATATCAAGCTTTGATTAACGAAATTGTGAAATTTATTAAATGGAATTCAATTAACAAAGTTGTTTGTTTAGTAAACGTCCACACTATCGTGGCTTACTAGACGGAAACGGAACTTTGGGTTAATTGAGGCTCGACAGTTATAGGAAATCGTAAAGGGACCGCATGTCAACGTAAACGTCCACACTAACGTGGCTTGCGGTGGGCGTGTAGTTTCCGAGCGGTTAACTTAGTACTGAGAAATGGTATACACTTAGGTACGCTTTACAGTATCCTCCCCATCGGAGTCACTGCTGTAATGATGTACGACCAAAGTAAAAGTCCAGTTATAAAATCGTTTGGACTAGTATACGTCCACATGAACGTGGCATGCTAGACTGATGGGATTTTAGGATTGATTGGTAAATTTAATGATATTAATTAAGGGAGTTAATATCGAATTAAATTTGACAGTTTGATTTGTCTCTTTTATAGATATGGCACTCAACCCGCTGTCCATTATACTAAAAGAAAACAAACTCACTGGTCCAAACTATGTTGATTGGAAACGAAACTTGGACATTGTCCTAACTGCTGAGGAGTACAAATATGTACTCCATGAGGTTTGTCCTGATGAACCTATTGATACCTCTACTCCTGAGGAAAAGGAAGCTCATCGGAAGTGGGTCAAGGCTGATCAGATGGCGCGGTGCTACATTTTGGCTTCTATGTCAAATGTGCTGCAACATCAGCATGAGGCCATGACCACTGCCTATGATATGATGCTTAACCTCAAGGAGATGTTTGGTAGTCAGGATAGGGCAGCCAGGCAAGATGCCATGAGAAAACTCATGACGGCCACTATGTCCGAAGGAACGCCCGTGAGGGATCACGTTCTTAGGATGATAGGCTATCTGAATGAGATAGAGATTATGGGAGGAGCTATTGATGTGGAAACCCAGATCGATATAGTGCTCCAGTCTTTGCCTAGGAGTTTTGAGCAGTTCCGCCTGAACTATAACATGAACAAGAGGTTATATTCGTTGGCGGAGCTCCTGACTGAAATCCAGGCGGCAGAGGGAATCTTTAAGAAATCTCAGGCACTTGTGGCTGTGAAACTTCCTGGCCCTCCGGGGACTAAGAGGAAAAAGAAGCAAGGACGGAAACCCAGTGGACCCAGAAATGGTGGACCACAGAATGGAGTGAACAAGCCCAAGGGCAAGTGTTTCCGTTGCAAGCAGTCTGGACATTGGAAGTCTAATTGTCCTCTCAGACAAGGAGGTATGAACTTTTCCTTAGTCACTGAAACATGTTTAGCGGTGTTATCCACCGGTACCTGGTGCGTGGATACGGGAGCCACTGATCATGTCTGCAATTCTTTGCAGGGGTTCCAGGAAACCCGGCGGCTTAGAGAGGGAGAGATCACTATCTACATGGGCAACGCGACGAAAGTGGCGGCTGTTGCAGTGGGAGATATTTATTTATCTTTTAATAATAAAGTTTTGGTATTGAATAATTGTCTTTATGTACCGAATTTTAGAAAGAACCTTGTTTCGGTTTCTAAGTTGGTTTTGAATGGATATTCTGTTTCTTTTGATAATTCTATTATTGTCAAGAAGAATGGTGATTATATCTGTTCTGGTACATTGATAGGCAATTTATATATACTGAATCCCACGATGCAAAGTGTAGAGTCATATAACACATCTAGTACCAATAAGAGAAAGGAACCTTCTAGGATGAATCAAAAGTACTTATGGCATCTTAGGCTAGGTCATATTAACTTGGGTAGGATTCAAAGGTTGATAACTGATGGAATACTCAGTGGTGTGAAATATGAGGACTTTCCGACCTGTGAATCATGCCTGGAAGGAAAAATGACCAAGCGACCCTTTAGTGATAAGGGGTATAGATCCAAGGAAGTACTAGAGTTGATTCACTCTGATTTGTGCGGGCCTTTATCTGTCCAAGCGAGAGGAGGTTACGAATATTTCGTAACCTTCACTGATGATTACTCAAGGTATGGTTTTATATACCTGATGCGCCGCAAGAGCGAGTGCTTTGACAAGTTCAAGGAGTACAAAGCTCTTGTGGAGAACCTTCATGGTAAAACCATAAAGACTCTACGATCTGATCGTGGAGGAGAGTACCTCTCGGGAGAGTTTAAGGCGTACTTATTAGAGAATGGGATTGATTCCCAGATGACTGCACCATACACGCCCCAGCAGAATGGTGTAGCAGAAAGAAGGAATAGGACTCTTATGGAAATGGTAAGATCTATGATGAGTTATTCAGAACTACCAGTTTCGTTCTGGGGATATGCCTTGGAAACAGCGGCGTATATCCTGAACTTAGTTCCTTCTAAATCAGTCCCTAAGACGCCCTCGGAATTGTGGACCGGGCGTAAGCCAAATTTGAAACACATTCGGGTCTGGGGTTGTCCAGCACATGTGCTGAAGCATGGGGCTGATAAGTTGGAATCTCGTTCAGATATTCGATTGTTTATAGGATATCCTAGAGGAACGAAAGGTGGTCTATTTTATAGTCCTAAGGACCAGAAGATCGTTGTTAGCACCAACGCTCGGTTCTTGGAAGAGGATTATATAATGGACCACAAGCCCAAGAGTGAGATAATACTTAACGAACTGAGAGGGAACGATCAAGGCTTAGATCCAACCGAACCGGGTGATACGCCACCACAGTCTGCACCTGTAGTTACTGAGGTTACACCGGAGCCTCGTCGTAGTGGGAGGGTTGTTCGACAACCCGATAGGTTCATGTTTATAGGTGAGTCTTCGGACTTGTTACCTGGAGAACATGAAGCCGATCCCTGGACCTATGGCGAGGCGCTTAAAGATCAAGATGCTCAGTCTTGGCAAAAGGCGATGAAATCTGAGATTGAATCAATGGATTCAAATCAGGTCTGGAATCTTGTAGCACCGCCCAAAGGTGTAAAAGCCATTGGTTGCAAGTGGGTGTACAAGAGAAAAAGAGGGTCTGACGGGAAGGTGGAAACCTTCAAGGCTAGGCTTGTTGCGAAAGGGTATACTCAGAAAGAAGGGATCGATTATGAGGAAACCTTTTCGCCGGTAGCTATGCTAAAGTCGATCCGGATTCTTTTGTCTATAGCATCTTATATGGATTATGAGGTGTGGCAAATGGACGTCAAGACAGCATTCTTGAATGGGAATCTTGACGAGACCATTTACATGAGACAGCCAGAAGGTTTCATCAAGAAAGGCCAAGAGCATCTAGTGTGTAAGCTAAACCGATCCATTTATGGATTGAAGCAAGCTTCTAGATCTTGGAACATGCGGTTTGATGAGGTTATCCAGTCTTATGGATTCATTCAAAGCATGGACGAGTCGTGTGTATACCGGAGAAGTGACAGAAACAGTGTGGCGTTTCTCGTGCTTTATGTAGACGACATCCTTCTAATTGGCAACAATGTGAAGATGTTGTCGGACATAAAGGGATGGTTGTCCAAGCAATTCGATATGAAAGACTTAGGACAAGTTGGGCATGTTCTTGGGATCAAGGTTATATGGGATCGCCAGAAAAGAACATTGAGCTTGTCCCAGGCTTCATATATTGATACGATTCTGGCTCGTTTCAACATGCAGAATTCCAAGAGAGGTGCTCAACCTTTCTGCCATGGAATTCATCTATCTAAAGACATGTGTCCCAAAACACAAAAGGAGATAGATTACATGAAGAAGGTTCCTTATGCTTCGGCAGTAGGAAGTCTAATGTATGCCATGTTGTGCACGAGACCTGATATCTGCTATGCCGTGGGCATGGTAGCTAGATATCAGAGTAACCCTGGACAGGGTCACTGGACTGCTGTAAAGAACATACTTAAGTACCTGCGAAGGACTAGGAATTATGTTCTGAGTTACAAAGCGTCCGAGTTGATTCCTATTTGTTGGAGTTGTGTACTTAATGTCTAGATTTAAGTAACGGTAAACTCCCGATCATAGCATTTAATCTATTAAATTAATAAACAATTGTTTGCTTTTAATTATTATTAATTAAATATATGCAAATTCATAGTCCTAGATTTTATACGTTGTAGTTAGTATGGTGTTGCATGGGCACACAGAAGATCATACTATCGGTTACTCGTATTTAATCAAACAGTGGCTCACGACCTAGATGGACCCGGACCAATCCATCGGTATAGTCGTTGTGTGAGAGAGAAAATAATTTATCTTAATTATTTTATCACACTTGTACACTTGGTGTATTGAGCGGATCGTTGAGATTCATCGATTAGGATTGCCGGCGATAATCGATTCGAGTCTCAGTGTATTTTATTCTTAATCCCCGATATTGTTGCGGGTGTGTATATTCAATATAAGTGACTTTGATTTACCAAAGGAATTAACCGATTTAATTATTGGGTTAATTACCGGTTAAGTTGGGTCACTATATTTTATATATGGCATGCCGTGAATGATTGACCGGACAGTGTATCCCGGAAGGGTTGATAATATCCCCGAGATGAGTTCATAAGGAATTATTGTGTAAACCTCATGAGTGGATTCGTTCCGCACAATAATTAAGGTTGAATGGTACTAGTCTCGGATTAAAGAGATGAATAAATTAATTAGCAATAAATTAATTTTATTCATGGATATTTAAATCTTAAATACACGGAATAAATAATACTACCGGAGAAATATTATTTGATATAATATGGTTTAATATTGGGAGTGCAATTAATTTATATAGTGGAAAATAAATTAATTAATATTAATGGGAGATTAATAGATTTGGGCTTGGGCTCAATTTAATCATTAATATTGGAAGCCCAATATTCCACCTCATTTAGATCCCCTACGTAGCCTATAAAAGCACTACATGGTCTTCTCTATTCTACATAAGAAAATAACACAAGATCATAATTCTCCTAGAGAGAGAAAGTAGAGAGAGAGAGAAGAAGATCCATAAGCTTGGAGGATCGTCGCCCACCCGACGTTCAAGCTAGTGCAAGGAATACGTGGGAAGATCGTAAGGTCATCAACTTAGATTCGTTTCTCCGCACAACGAATTAAAAGGTAAAATCATATACTCCCTTCTATGATTTTATGTGGATTAATTGTGATACATACATGAACGCATGATCCGGGAAAAACGACGAACTTCGGGGACGGGGATTCGAGATCCCCGGCGAAGGTTCGAGAGAACCCTCGGCTGGGAGCCGAGGGTGGCGGTCGGCCTAGGGCACGACCGCCGGCGCGCACCGAAGGAAGGCCGCGGCTGGACGCCGCGGCTAGGGGGCGATCGAACCCTAGTTCGATCGCCGGGGACCGTCGCGGCTTCGCGCCGCGGCTGGTGGTCCCCCCTCCGGTCGGTGGTGGCGGTGAGTCGCCGGACTCACCGCCGGGGGCTGCTAGGCAGCCCCACGCGATCGATCGATCGCGAGCCCCGTGCGGGGGCTCGGCTGGGCGCGCGGGTTCGTCCCGTGCGATGCTCGGTCGAGCTCCGGCTCGTACGGTGGTTCGCGGTTGGATTTCCGGCGACGGGTTTTCGGTCGGGTTGTCGGTTTCCGCAAATTTAGATAACCCGGGACATCGAATTCCAGCACTATTGGTTACACAGACTCGGATTTCCAATATGATAAGGATCAGCGAAAGTCTACATCAGGCTATGTGTTCACATTGGGAGGTGGAGCAATTTCATGGAAGAGTGTTAAGCAGAAATGCATTTCGGACTCTACCATGGAAGCCGAATATGTAGCAGCCTCTGAGGCAGCTAAAGAATCGGTGTGGCTCCGGAACTTCCTTATGGACTTGGATGTGGTTCCTAAAATGCCTAGAGCTATCACAATTTATTGTGACAATAGCGGTGCAGTGGCTAATGCAAAGGAACCACGAGCCCACAATGCGAGTAAACACATAGATCGCAAGTACCACCTGATTAGAGACATCGTCAGGAGAGGCGATGCGGTTGTCACCAAGATTGCATCAGCAGATAACCTGAAGGGTTCCAGCGGAAGCGTTCAAGAGACACGTGAAGGGGATGGGTATCGGATGTATGGTAGAGGGCAACTAGAGATTTAGTATAAGTGGGAGATTGATGGAGTTATATTCTAAATGTCTAGTTTAGTGACAATATGGAACTCCTTATCTGTGTTTTACATTATCTATTAATCAAACTGTCGGCATTTTTGTCTATCTTATACTTGAATGCAATAGTCCTAGATATATACGTTGTAGACAGTATGGCGTGAGGAGACACGCGGAAGATCATACTGTCGGTTACTCGTATATTATCGAACAGAAGCTCACGACTTAGATGGACAGGGACAATCCATCGGTACGTCATAGTGTGACTGGGTAATAGTTGGTCTTGACTATTATGTTACACTTGTACACTTGGTGTATTGAGCAGGACCACGGGAGGGCGTTCGATTTATACTAATCGACGTAATCGAACTAGACCTCAGAATTACGGATATATGAATTCCTAATCCCTATATAATTATAGGTGCGTGTGTCCAATTCTCGGTTCTTTAACTTGCCAATGAGTGAGACTAATTGATTAGTCGAGATACTCGGTAAATTGGGAATCGGAATCGTACACACGGCATGCTATAGATTATAGACAGGAAACCGTGTCCCGTTTATCGGGTTGATAACGTCCCCGAGATGAGCTCATAAAGTTTATCATGTAAACCCTGCAGGTGGATTTGTTCCACATGATAATAAGGATGAGTGGTACTAGTCTCGGATAATAAGAAACGAATTAATTTAATTATTAGTAATTAAATAAATTCGTGGACGTTCGATATCTTAAACACGGGGAAAGTCGTATATGTAATTTCGGCGGAAATATTATTGTTGAAATAATATTAAATTAATTTCGGGAATTCAATTATTATTTTATAGTGGAGTTAATAATAATTAAAATTGAAATAGATTAATTAAGGAATTGCGTTTACGTATTCCAAGTTAATTAATATTTCAATTTAGCCCTTAATTAATTTAACCTTGGGTCCCTAGTGTAGCTCTATTTAACCCCCCCCCCCCCCCCCCCCCCTTGCCCTCTCCTAAGACCTACAGAACGCTGCAATAATTATTTCAGCAGAGAAAAATTATTTGCTTAGAGCAAATAAAAGTTTTCTCTGTTAAAATAAAAGTTAACGCAATTAAATTATTTTCTCACCAGAGAATAATTCATACGGTGGTCTTGGAAGGAGAGAAGCAGAAAATGACGAACCCAGTAGATCGTTGCCCACACAATGTCTGGAGTCGGGAAGAGTCATACATTAGAAGCTCTAAGGTCTCAACAATCGACCGATAAGGTATGAGATCGAATCTCAATTCCGCAATTTCATTCGATCTAATTTCTCGTTGATCATACATGAACGTAGATCGGGTTCCGGGGTTGTGGGTTGTATTCCTCGACTACTGGGGGTTCTAGGACCTCCGGATCGGTAGTCGGATGAGGAAAAACGACCCGGAAACGAGCCCGGAACAGCAACGTCGCGTTGCTGTTCGCGGAGAAACGGCGACCGCCGTTTTGGTGTTTTTCTAGCAGCCCGCTCGGTTCGCGCGGTTGTCCTTCGGGGCAATGGCTGGGCGTGAATCGGGGCACGGGCTGGAAAAGCGAACGAAGTAGCGACACCGGATGTCGACTGGGATCGTTCGGATGTTCGAGTGATCGAACGAACGCATCCCGGGTAGTCGATTTCCAACATCGGGCACGCGCCTCGCGTCGCCCTCTGCAGGGCTTGTCTGATGGGCCCGTGACCCGAGTTGTGAGTTGAATACGCGTCCCGTGCCGTCCTTCTGCATGGACTGTTTGGCGAGCCTTTGTTTACGTGTCCGAACCCTAGATATTCATTTTTTGTGTTTAAGTTTCCTCCCCCAACATTGGCCCCCAGAGAGATCACCGGAAGCTTTAATTTTGGGGATGTCTCCGTTCGTTGGGAACATCCGGCCGACCGCTCCCTGACGACTATCATGCTTTAAATGTGGGGGGTTGGTAAATTCCTATCTAGTGCATATCACCGCCCGTCTCGGGCAATCGCGATGGTTTGGGCTTTTATGGCTTATGACAGCAACACTAGAGGGGTCATAACTGCCCCTGGAAACAGTCACAGAGCGGTGGCCTTGGGCTTCGTCATCTACGGCCTATATAAGGCCCTTGATCTGGGTTTTGGCTTCCGTTAGAAAATAGACTATGTCGAATCGTCTTTCGAGCATGGCTAACTCCGGCGTAGGGCCCATTACCCATCCCCGGGAGTGTGAGCCCGGGGAAGAAACACTAGAGGCTACGCTGGACTCCGGGGTCAAGCGATTCACCGTGCATCGGAAATTCCACCCTCGATATCATCGAGAGGTGCTCTTGATGCCTTCTCCTTTTACGCAGATGTATGGGCGGTGAGATCCACTACTAGTCATCGGCGTAGGGCCCATTACCCATCCCCGGGAGTGTGAGCCCGGGGAAGAAACACTAGAGGCTACGCTGGACTCCGGGGTCAAGCGATTCACCGTTTGTCGGAAATTCCACCCTCGATATCATCGGGAGGTGCTCTTGATGCCTTCTCCTTTTGCGCAGATGTTTGGGCGGTGAGATCCACTACTAGTCAATCAACTCTTACGCACCGTCTGTTGTATCATTAGGGTTACTGAAAGTATAGAGAGGCTTGGAAAATATTGAATCGCTTTTCTTATAGAGTATTTCGACCCTTATTTAGCTTGGGTGTCACGAAATCCCTCGCAGGATAATACAATAACGACACTCGAGTCTTAGGCATAGAACACGAGCAACTTATGGAACTTTATGTATTATTTGTTGCTTCAAAGTTATTAATTTCGAAGGTAATATTGTGTGAATTCAAAAAATGAATTTCACTCCTTATATAGGTTTTAAACACCCCTTCTTTTGGACATAAGCACCTATTACTTGAATAGGTTCCTTTTAGAGAACACACCTTTTCACTAAGCACCTATTCCTGGTCTTTTGCATGGCATTACATGCAATTTCGAATTTGCTTCATATTGATGATGTAATATCATCATCTAGCCATGCAACCATGCAACCATGCAACCACGCAACCACGAGATTAGACTCGACATGCATCAACACGCTTATCCAAAGTATTTATCCGTGTCAATTTTATATGAACGTGTACTTCACACTTCTCCAAATTCATATTCTATTGACTATGATTAATCCAAAACCTTGAATGATTCCAACTACATTAAATGGATAATGATTTCAATTAAATCATCAATATTCCTCCCCCATTTAAGTGCAATCCTTGAATCATACAAATTCAACAAATAAAACCAAACTCGTGAATAAAATGAAAATGTCTAGAAGATTGAATATTCATCTTAGTGAATTATACTTTACAAATATTCGGGAATCACGATGTCTTAAAGATTGAATCGTTCATCCCATCTGAATACATGAAGACAAAAAACACACAAGTTTATTACAATTCCATAAGGAAACCGACACAAAATAGGCCTTGCGTCCTTATCCATTCTTGAGCATATATAGAGCTTAGCCACGACTCTTGAAGTTGCCACACTTCCCACTCATATAGGTGAATCTTTTCTTCGTGCACCTGCATAATGCACTCTGTCAAAAGACTCATTAAGAATTAAATTCAACATTAACATGCAGGTTCATACACATACCTTTGGGATAATTTCCATGTGTTTCAATCTCAAATATAGGCTTCTGACGCTACCGTCGTGGAGTAGCGCAAAATAATATTTATAGTTCCTAAACTATTCACTAGCACAAGTACTAGTAGCAAGTATAGGGTCGATCCCACGAGGAGGCGATTTAGCTTATAGTTTTCCCGGCTTTGAATGCTCAATTGGGTTGTCACGTTTGAAAAGGTTTTGTTTTGGAGAGCAGTTGGGCACTGCCGAACCGTGGTCACCGTGTTTACTTGACTGAAAATAACAAATAACTTAAACAGAAATAAAACTAGCATGCAACCTAATTAATAGACTGAGCAATTAACAGACTCGACTAAGCAAATAAGAAGAAACAAATAAAGACTAAAGTATCCAGGCATTAACTCCCCTGACTTCCCCCTTGATCTATGTGCTGCCGATCATCGGTACGTATATCATTTTGCTAACAGTTTTGTCTTCCAGTTATAGATCCCAAGTATTAACATCCCTATAATGTCACGCATATTAATACTCCGAACCCTTATTCGCTCTTATGTTTAAGTCCTGCTAGATCTCTCTCAACAAGTCTCCTGACGTTGACCAATTCGACACTATGTGACCGCATGAGTCTAAGTTGATCAAGTCGCCTTCATCCTCCAAGCAAACCCGGAATGGCCAATAGCATGCCTGGACAGACCCAAGTCATACGACCACATCTCCAGCAACATGTTTGTACTTCGCGGACGCCCAGTCTCCCGGTCGCGTTGATCCACGTACTCCTGTGTTAGGCAAGTCGGGGTTCCCACTGGTCACTGTAGGATTGCCCAAGTCCCTAACATGCTTAAGTTACTACCCTGTTGAATCGGGAACAAAACTCAGCTAGTTGCTGTCATCAATAAGCCTCCCGGCATGATCACGTCTTAGGGTTGGTCAGGTTCTGTCTTTGCCCAGATACAAACAGATTAGCTACTTGACATAATTAAGACAGAAAATAAAATAGAAGAAGTAAAGCGAACTGAACTATGCATTAAAACGGGAAATTGTTCAAAGGGAAATAAACCAAATACGAAATCAAAAGCATAAAAACATAAGGGAAATTGTTTTTGGCCCGAAGGCTTAACAGGAAATAAACACCGGCGAGTTTGGTTGCTCACGCGGCTGCCGTCGTCTTCGCTGGTCAGATAGGTCTTCGATCCGTCTTCTTCGCTGCTCATCCGTCGTCGGGTTTCTTCATCAGTCACTCTCTTATATAGACGGGCTTCAGATGATGAGAGACGTGTGGGGGAAAATACCTCCAAGTGCGGACGAGAGTCCTACTTGGGTTGGAGTTTGAATCTGGCCGCCTTTGAAGACTCCGCAAATTCCAGGACTCCTGGTACACCGACTGCCCAACGTTCCGTCTCCGTCAATGTTAGTGCTTGCCCATGTACTTCCTTCTCTGACTGATTGAGGTAGCGGACCATGTGCGGTACTTGGTCGGCATCAAGTCTTGCTCCACCTGCTGACGTCCTGGTTGCTTGCTCAACTCCGCTGGACCCTTTTCGTCAGTCTGGCTTGCTCAACTAGTGCTCTTGACCATGGAAGGTGATTTCCTTGCCTCTTTCACACAGTGCGCTCCTCTTTTCACTCCTTTACCTGCCCACCTGCAAAACTTGCCCAAGTACCCAAACGTGCCCTCCCAGACACAAACAAAGTAAAAACAAACTAAAGACTCGATATACTTGACTCTAAAAACCTAAAAATGAGCCAAAAAATATGGCTCATCACACGCACACACTTTACTTCGCTTGTCCTCAAGCGTGTACGGTGACTTGCCTGCTCAAGAAGAAAACAAACAGGGGGTAGAGAAAGAAAGAAAATAGAAGACTCAAGGACAGCATGCTTATCAAAATACAGAGAGTTGATCAAGTGAACAGATAGTCAAAATCATAGTCAATGGAATGCATAAAAAACGGTCAAGAGTTTGCAACAGGATTTTGGTATTCTCACTAAGTGTTTCTCTCTATGTAGTGGATGGGTAGTGTTTCGCTCAATGCTGTTTTAAAAGAAGTTCTGCTTTGGGCTTGACCAAGTTCTATCCTGTGACATTTTCAATTGAGTTGGGCAATATCATTAGGGCTTTCTAGGGTGACTGTATAGGCTAGCTTGGGCAATGCCCCGGATTGATCTTAGGTAGGACATGCATTTTACTTAGCAAATTTCCTCCTAGTCTCTTCTCTCCCTTACGGGCCTTAGCACACCCTTTTGTTCATAGATCTATTTTTTTCTTTTTCTTTGTTTTTCTATTTTTTTTTCTCTTTTTTTTTTTTTTTTCTTTCCCTTTTTTTTCTTTTTTTTTTTTCTAGAGAAGACTTTACCCTGACTTGCTCTTTTTATGAACTTGAGCATATATGCAGGTGGGGTCAGGGCAGTGGGAGTTTTCCCCCAGGTGATCAAGAAATATTGGCTCGGCTCAAGGGGCTAACAAGGGTCTTCTTTTTATTTGTAGTACAGAAAGAAAATGCCTAAATCATTTACTACTCAACTCAATTTTCAAATAATCACAATGGTCAGAACTTGGGCAAGCTTCAGCATTACAAACTTTTAAACAGCTACTCTCATGAAAGAAATATAACACACAGATGTAGGCTCAAATCCTCTCGGCTTACCTAGTTGCAATTCCATCGTCCCTAATATTTTTCATGCATAGACTATTAATTTTGAAAACTGTTCAAATTGATCAAAGTATTTATCAAGCATGCGACTCGATCAAACTATGGGGTTGCTCTTGCCCTTCCCCCACTCACACACTTTGCCTCTGGCAAAGTGTGCAAACAGTAATAAGTTGGGCAAGCATCCCCCCTGACTCCGACTCCAACGATGTTGGCGCACCTTCCCACATACACACTTTGCCTTGGGCAAAGTGTGCAAATAAAGAGGTCGACCCCATCAGACATGAGCCGGGCAGACTCAAGACCAAGTAAAAAAAATAAAAAATAAAATAAAATAAAATCCTAAACTACTAAAAACAAAGGGAGGGTACATTTAGGGTTTGGGTTCAGGTGGGTACCTGAAACCAACGTGGACGAAGTAGGCAAGTAGGGCAGCGTGCATCTCTTCCTGCTTCTCTCCAATGCGGTCCTGCTTCTCCTCGAGGACATCCAATTGCTCAAGAATCTCCTCCTTCTGCCACTCGAACCTCACACTCGGTCGACTCACAGGCTCGGTCTTCACTTTCGCCTTGGCTGCCAGTGCCAAGGCCTTCACTTCCTCTGGGTTTGTGAACACCCACTCCTCTCCATCAATTCTGATATCAGCCATCCTATTCAAACATGCGTGGTCAAACTTCTCCTCGGGCATCATCTCCATCAACTCAAAATCAAGCTTCAACTCCATCCTCTGGGCATAGACTCCTGGAAAATGGGCAAGGGACAACCTCTGTGCTGGCTTGCTCAAGATGTTCTTCAGTTGTGCACACAGGAAAGCTCCAAAGTTGACCTTGATCTTCTTGGTCATGCACCACAGTAGATCAAGTTCAGTCAGGGAGACTGTATTGCTGTTGTCCTTCTTCCCATAAAAGTTGTAGGCCAGGATGCGGTGGCAGATGCGCAAGGCGTCGTCCTTTAGCTGGAAATTTTTGGCCTCCTGAGATTTGAACACTTTCTCCTTGCTCAAGGTCTTCCAGATTTCATTCCTTTCCTTCTGCGTGCGCTCTGGTGGCGTGGTCAATCTGTCCTGGTACTCCTTTGAGAACTTATCCTTGAAACTGGCCGCTCCCATGGCCATGTTGATCTCGAAGATGCTTGCCTCATTATACGATCCCATCAATTTGAAAGAAATGCCCAACGGCCCGCCATCCTTGCTCGTTCTCACCTCCAGATCTTCATAGAACTCCTTGACCAACTTCTCAGAGACTTGCCCTGGCCAGGTCAAGAAGTCCTCCCACCCTATAGCTGCAAAATAACCCTTAACTTGATCAACAATATTCAAATCCTTAAGGGTTTCAAAACATACCGTCTTGGGCACTACAACTGCCCTTTTCTGAATGTTGGATGGGGTAGGTGCTGACGGCTTGCCCTTGCCACGGGTGACTCGGGTCGTCGCCGGAGTTTTGAATTTCTCAGGCGTGTTGGCCGGGATTGAGTGCTCCGATTCTTCCTTAATCTTTGTCTCCTCTTCACCGTCTTTTTCCTCTTCCTCGCCGCCGGCAGTAGACATGTCGTCGGGCTTCTCGTCAGATGACGATTCCATGGTAGCGGGCGGTGTGTTTTCACGGGGCTTCTTGAACTTACCTTTTTCCTCCGCCGTGAACTTCCGCTTCTTGATGATTTCTTCGCTCTGCTCACCGCTCTGACTTGCCGGAGCTGACTCGTTGGACGGTTTTGGGGTAGTATCGAGGTCGGACAATTTTGGGGCTTCGATTTCAGCCGTCAGTTGGTCTACCAGTATGGTGTTGATGGGGGCTGGGCTCGCCTCGCGCGTCGGGCTCTGTTTGACCGGCGAAGGGGTGTTCTCTTTTTCCGGTGGTGGTGGCGTTTTTTCCTTCGCGGGTACAGAGGCGGCGGCGACTTTTGATGCTTTTCCTCCGGCCATCTTCTTCGGCGGTTGCGATTGGGGGCTTGTGAGATCAATTTTGGTACCGTGGGGGATTTTGTTTAACTTGGTGTTTTTGGGGCGGGTGGATACCATGATTTTCGGAGTTAGGGTTATGGGGGTGGTAGAGGTAATGGGGAAGTTGAGGAGTTGTGTGCGGTTTTTTTTGAAGTAGAGGGGTAGTGGTAGAGGTGAATTAGGATTTTGAAATTATTTAGGACTCTGCAAATTCAGAGTCGATGGGACTCTTTTGCGGATTCCCGATGATTCCGCAATCATCACAGCTGGTCACCCCCACGTTCACAAGAATCTTCACAAACAGAAGGCAAGGTTTCTGCCCCTGCCCCCAACAAAGGCAGAAGGCAGAGGCAAGGGCATGCAGAATCAGGCAAGACGAGAACAAAGCAACCCCTGCCTAAGCTGAAGAACAAATTGAAACGACGATATGTATGCCACTATTGCCTCATCCCTGGTCATATTCGACCCTATTGTTGGAGACGTGAAGAAGGTATCCCAGCAAATATCTCAACAAATCAATGTCTCCTACTAAGCCGATGAAGAAGAAAGTGAATCAAGTTTGGATTCCGAAAACAAAAATCGGTGTTTTTGCCTCAGCTGATCGTGCTGCCTCAACTAATGTTGCTGCTGCCTCAACCGATGCTGCTGATGATGCCTCTATTGTTGTTGTTGCTGCCGCATCACCTGAAGACACGGAGGCAGGAAATAGACAAATTGACATGAACAAACAATTGAGTATGTGCAGCGTGCCCTAGATGCACGACTGCAACGCGCTGCCGCATTGAATGGCAGCATCAACTTCTCTTTCAAGATTGCCACTTCAGAATGCCATAATAAAGAATGTAAAATTTTCCGAAGGCAGAGAGAATATCCAAAGCTTTTAGGCAACATAGACAAACCCAAATACTTGTAAAATATATATATATATATATATATATATATATATATATATATATATATATATATATATATATATACAAAGGGTTTTGATTCAATGTACTAAGTGCCTAAGATATTCAATACATTCACCTTCTGAATCTTGGCATCTATGAAGAGAAGTATGCAGCTTATTACATACGCAGCGTGTTGCCCAACCGGAGTGTGCATTTTCTTTACACACTTCCTGTGTTTTATTGGATATTAATTGCTTAGTTTATCATAGAAGTTATCACACCTCAAAAATATGTTTTCTTTCTGTTTTTATTTTTATGTTAAAAAAAATCGAATATTAAAAAAAAAAAAACTTCTCTTACTGCCACAGAGGGAAGCGTTGGTTTTCTTGTTTTAAATGCACTTTGCTTTCAATTAGAAGCTACTACCGCAACATGATGTGCTTAGGTCGTAGTGTTTCTTTTTCGTGCCATGATAAATCGATCAAGTATTTGATATCAAGAGGTTTTTCTTTTCATTGCCTATCTTGGATGGACCTCCATGCCTTTGACGCAAAAGCTCCTTCTAATGACTTGCATTTTTTTCCTGGAGCACCTTTCGTCACAAAAAGGGGGAGTAGTAGTTTGGGAAGAGCAATGGCAAGGGCATGAGCAAGGGGGAGCCGGGCATGAGCAAGGGGGATCCGTTGGGAAGAGCAAGGGCAAGAAGAGAAGAGAAGAAGAAAATTTTATTTATTTTAGTGTAGTTTAGTTTTTAATTTAGTTTATTTATTTTTGTTATATTAAATTAAAATTTGGTGTGATTCTCTTTTATAGATAAGCTTCATCTATATGTTCTTATTTATTTCTTAGCTTAGAGGTAATTCACTAAGGGGGAGTTTGTTTACCCTTAGTGATGTACTAAGATTAAATTTTACACTTCTATGTTAAGAGAGTTTTCATTGAGGGGGAGTTGTTCTTATGCTCTTCCTCATGTTTTGTGAAGAAAGATAAAAAGGGGGAGTTTGTTAGTGTAAATATGTTAGGCAGAGCAATGCCGCAGAGTTACTGGGCATAACAATGCCTTAAGCATATTTACATGTTTTTCTCCTTTCTTCACACTTGTATATTGTTGTTTTCACTCATTCTATGTGTGATGTATTTTAGCATGATGTATCACTTGATCCGTGCTTGTAAGAACAATCAATACTTTGGATGACTGAACCAGACCTTGCGGCAGGACGAAGTTTCGGCATGCCGCAGGACGAACAAGAGCAGAGGACTCAAAAAGGCAAGCTGAAGATATAGACTTTGAATACTTATGCAAGACCTTGCGGCAGGACGAAGCTTCGGCATGCCGCAGGACGAAGACCTTCGGCATGCCGCAGGATGAACAAGAGCAGAGGACTCAAGACCTTGCGGCAGGACGAAGACTCGCCTTGCGGCAGGACGAAGGTGTTCGGCATGCCGCACGACGAACAAGAGCCGAGGACTCGAGTAGGAGCGTATGCGTAAAGAACCTGAATACAAAGAGAAATGGAAGGCATTGGCAAGAGGCAAAGCATTCCAATCAATTGTAGAAGGTTCGTCTTGCCTGAAGGACAGCTCGCTGTGCGGCAAAGACAGAAGCTGGGTCAAAGGCGGTTCCTACTTTCTCTCAACCACTTCAAACCTAGTTTTACTAGGGATTTCGGTTGAGAGCTTCACCTATAAATACCAGGAGACATCAGCTCATTCTTTAACACTTTTACCTATCCATAAATCATAGTTTAACATAGATCACTCTCGTAGTCTTTTTTATTAGGCAAGGCGAAATCCTTCGTCATTTTGTCAGCTCGTTTGTGAGTGACCAATGACTACGTGTTGATCTAGTGTTTAGTATAGGATAGCTACAATTACTTTTGTTTAGTTTTGATTGTTTATTAATCTCCGGATTCGATAAACGTTAAGGAATGCCTTCGCATTGCCTTGAGTTTAATCGATTGTAAATCCGAGATTACTCACTGTAAAGACTCGTTTCTTTAATAATATATTTTTGCCGTAAGGCACATTCGTATGGGTAATTTAAATTTAATTAAATACCCATACAAAGATTAATTCTTGTGTTCTTTCATTTTGCTTTCGTGTGAGTGTGTGTGCGTTCGTTTGTTTAATTTATTTTTAATTCTTCCGCTGCCAATATACATATATCACATATATTTATATTAATCTGATATTCTCATAAACGAACTAAAATCCGTAAATCAAGTTAATCACGAATAAACGAACGAATTCTATTTTAAGGCTTCGTGTTGCCGCATCGCACTGCCTTACAGCAGGCAGCGTATTTTCTTCTTAAATACCGCTGCACACGCACTTTCAAGTAACCTTGTTCCTTTTGTTAGGAACTCTATTTAATAAATAGCAAGCCGTTAACACGACTTCTCCCCAGAATCCACTATTCAAACTAGAATAGGATAATGGAATTCACCATTTTTGTTGAGGAGTATAGGGCGCAGTTATTTCATGAATAATACCACATGATTCAAACAAAACAGAATCATAATATTCGCCTCCCCTATCGGGGTTCTCAACTTTTTAATCATGCATTCTTGTTGTAGTTCAACTTCATATTTAAATACCTTAAACTTTTCTAGCGCTTCATCTTTAGTACTTAGCAGAAATACATAGCAAAATATAGAATAATCATCTATGAAAGTTACTAAGTATTTGACGACGACGTGTGTTTGTCGTGGAACAAACGCCGGTCAAAATAAATTTATAAGTTTCCTAGACCTTTCACCAACACAAGTATTAGTGGCAAGTATAGGGTCGATCCCACGAGGAGTTTATTGTTACTTTGCCCCGGCTTTGCCCAGAGGGTTGTCACGTTTAAAAAGGATTTTTTTGTGTTCGCTGTGGGCACATCGGTTCCGTGATCTCCTTACTACCTTTACTGAAATAAAACAAAAAAAAAAAAAAAACGAATTAAAAACATTTGGGCAAGTCGTTACCTTGATCACACTGGTCAAGTGTTTACTGTTCACTGGCACATATATCATTTTGCTAACAGCTTCATCTTCCGGTTATAGGCCCTAAATATTAACATATAATGTCACGCATATTAATACCCCTGACCCTCATTCGCTCTTATGTTTAAAGTCCTATTAGATCTCTCTCAATAGGTCTCCTGACATTGACCAATTCAACACTATGTGACCGCATGAGTCTAAGTTGATCAAGTCGCTTTCATCCTCCAAGCAAACCCAGAATGGCCAATAGCATGCCCGGACAGACCCGAGTCATACGACCACATCTCCAGCAACATGTTGTACTTCGCGGACGCCCAGTCTCCTGGTCGCGTTGATCCACGTACTTATGTGTTAGGCAAGTCGAGGTTCCCACTGGTCATTGTAGGATTGCCCAAGTCCCTAACATCCTCGATATACTACCATGTTGAATTGGGAACAAAGCTAAGCTAGTTGCTGTCATCAAGAAGCCTCACAGTATTTTACACAGCAGCCTGATCAGGATCATAACTTGACCAAACGATGTTAATTCAGCAATACATAATTAAAATAAATAAAGAAAACAAAAACGAAATTAAATAACTGAAACAAAAGGAAAATAAATTTAAGAAAAACATAATATACAATTTCTCCCAAACGGGCTGCCCAAAAGGGCGGTGTTCCTCCTCACTCGACTCTCAAAACAAATACATATAAACTCTCATGAATTTCGTGTGTTATTTTGTGGAACTCGGGTTGTGTGTTGCTGCGTTTGGCTCTCTTTTTCGTTGCTCCCTGTGTTCTTCACGTCCTCATATATTTATAGATGATAGGAGTCTTGGGTAGCAAGTAAAAAATCGTTGATCTTGATTGGATAAGGATTCTCTTGAAGACTCCTAGATTTTCAGGATTCTGGACAACTGCCTGCCCATGCTGACGTCTTGACAGACTCCTGTGTATATAGGACTCTGATTTGATAGAGACGTGTTGGACAATGACTCTAAGGTTGGACGAGAGTCCTTCTTTGATACTTCTCTGAATCTGGTCGCCTTTGAGGACTCCATGATTCCAAGGACTCTTCGTACACTGCTTGCTCAACATCCGTCTCTAATCAATTGTCTCTCTTGCCCAATTGCTTTATCGATAGCCTTCTTTACGAGGTAGCAGATCATGCGCAATACTTTGTCGTGCGTCAGTCTTGCTCCACTTTCTGACTCTGTCCCAACTTGCTCAACGGGACCCGGATGTTCCAGTCAGACACTTGCTCAACCTGCACCCTTGACCACGAAGGTGGTTTCCTTGCCTCTTTTACGCCTCGGTCTTTTCTTTGCCTTGGTTAAGTCATGGATCACGTGTGAGATTTTGGAAGTTGGGAATCTCCGCAAAGTGCCTTCGCCCATAATGGTTGCTTGCACAAGTATGCCCAAGCGTTTGAGTCACTGTTGCTTTTATTCCTTGATTTTGGTCCAAGGGAATGATTCCCTTCATGCATGCGGTGTATGCCCATAGTGGTTGCTTGCTCAACTGTCGGTGATCAGTCAAAAGTGAGTGTTTTGCCCACATTGGGTGATCAGGCCAATGTAGGTGTTATGCCCAAACCGCCAGCTTGTGCTGCCTTTTGCCTAAATGGCAAAACTTCTTCATCTTTCACTTAATTCACTCCTATTACGCCCAAGGTGTCACATGTTATGCCCTGCATCACTCTTACTCCAAATGTGTCCTCCCAGACATAATAAAAAAATAAAAGAGAAAATAAATACTCGATTACTTGACTCAAAAGAACTAAAAATGAGCCAAAAAAATATGGCTCATCAGTATTTCTTATTCCCCAACGAAGGTGTAGCATGGAGATCACATAAGTCGCTATGCACAAGTTCAAGCATACAAGATTCACGTTGAACATCTTTAAAAGGCTGCCTATTATTTTAGTTAGCATGCATGTATTACACTTATCTTCTTCTAAGTTCATGGAAGTATATAGATCAAGTTTAGACATTTCAATCATACGCTTATAATGAACATGTCATAATCTAACATGCCACAACAATGAATCATGTATATGTTGTACATTTAGGGTGTTATTGAAAGAATAGAGACTTGGATAAATATTGAATCGCGTGAACGCTTTCCTTAAAGAGTATTTCGACCCTATAAGCCTGGGTATCACAAAATCCCTCGCAGGATAAGACAATATCAACACTCGAGTCTTAAGCTTAGATTAATACGAGCAACTTATAGAATATATTGCTTTATTTATTTCTTCAAAGCTTCTTATTTTTGTAGGTGTTTTCAAGTGTATTCATCAAATGAATTTACTTCCTTATATAGGTATTAGATACCTTTTCATTTGGATATAAGTACCATTTGGTCGAATAGATACCTTTTGGAAAAGGTACATTTTCATTTCACACCTATTCATGTATAGGTACCTTTTACTGAACATACCTTTTTTACTTTGGCATCTATTCATGTTGTTTTGCATGGGAAGACATGCAATTTCGAATTTGCATCAATTGTATGATATAATATCATCTTCCAGCAATGCAACCATGCAAATACGAGATCGCACTCGACATGCATTATTATGCTTATCCAAATACTTAAACCATATCAATTTTATATAACCGTGTACTCCACACTTCTCCAAAGTTATATTATATTCACTAGATTTAATCCGAAGCCTTGAATGATTTCAATTACATTAAATAGACTGTGATTTCACTTAAATCACCAACAGTATATTAGAAGAAATCATAAGCACCTCCATTTTATTCACAATGTTAAGCATGTGTTCTCATAATACTTTAGTAGATTCCACATTTTGATAGATGTAAAAATGAGAGTCAGAGATACCGTTCAATATATGTCCATGACATATATAGTTGTCGTTGTCCGACTTGCACCGTTTTCGAGTTGCCTCCAGTGTTTTGTTTTCCACTTGCTCCGGTTGAAGAGTGCTTAGAGCATACACTTTCCAAAATTCACGCCTTCAAATTTCTCCAACTTGCCAAATTTGATGTTCATCTCTCGAACGGACTCCATCTTTCAGTATGTGAAAATACTCTTTAAGATTGTTGGATATTTAGAGTGTTACTAAAATATGTAGAGACTTGGATAAATATTGAATCGCGTAGTACGCTTTCCTTAAAGAGTATTTCGACCCTTATTTAGCCTGGGTATCACGAAATCCCTCGCATGATATGACAATAACGACACTCGAGTTTTAGGCTTAGAACACGAGAAACTTATGAAACTTTATGTATTATTTGTTGCTTCAAATCTATTAATTTCGAAAGTAATATTGTGTGTATTTCAGAAAATGAATTTCACTACCTTATATAGGTTTTAGACACCACTTCCTTTGGACATAAACATCTATTACTTGAATAAGTACATTTTAGTGAACACACCTTTAGGTGCGCACCTATTCATGTTGTTTTGCATGGCATTACATGCAATTTCGAATTTGCATCATATAAATGATGTAATATCATCATTTAACCATGCAACTATGCAACCATGAGATTACACTCGACATGCATCAACACGCTTATCCAAAGTATTAATCCGTATCAATTTTATATGAACGTGTACTCCACACTTCTCCAAATTCATATTCTATTGACTAGGATTAATCCAAAATCTTGAATGATTCCAACTACATTAAATGGACAATGATGTCACTTAAATCATCAACACTGTCGACCTCTTCATTGTCAATATCCATACTACCTCTGTTCCGAATAATTATGCAATGATTATTTGTAAATTACAAAATACCAGTGCACAATTCTCTTAAATATATATTTTTGTTCCGTGACAATAATGATTGAATTTCTGAAGAAAAAAAGTTGGTAAAAAAAGTACAGGTATATATGTTTTTTTAAATACAAAAGTAGGAATAATTTTTTTTAAACGAGTGTGATTATTAATACTATAAGATAACTCGAAAAGAAAATTATGACTATTAAAATAGTGGGACTCAGAAGACTCACAAGCCACTTATATCTCTCAAATAGTCTAATACATTGAATGATCAGAGAGTTTAATAGGCGTTTAGGGAGGTTTTATATATGTGGTATAAATATATGGGGCAACGGTAAGTTTTATATTATATTTTTTTCCTATTGTTTAAGCTAATAGTATTTTAAGGCACCATATCCAATATACCTATTCAATTAAAAAGAATAATAATAACTAAATTAATATAAATACATGCTTAATTGTTTTAATAACATAATTAAATAAAAATACTCACTTTATCTCATGCTCATTTTTATGATTTATTTTTTAAGATTTGTTTTATTATTTATTATTTTTTTTATCGAAGTTTTAAAACAACATGACACAAATAATAAATAATAAAAAACAACAATTATATGATTAATTTTTTTAATTATGTTAAATAAATATTAAAACTGTTTCGTTAATATTTATTAATTTTTATTTTTAATTAATATAAAATTTATACTATTACGAAAGGGTAATATAGTCAACAAAAATATAATTAGTGCCCTAGTGCATAAATAAAAAATTATTAAAACTTTCCACTAAAAGAAATTTAAAAATATAAAGTTATAATCTACAAGTAAAAAAAGAATTGGTTTTCGATCTAATAATAAAAATTAATAAACCCTTTTCCTTAGAATTACTTTTATCAAATGCCTTGATCACATGTCAATTTTATATTAAAAAAAATATAAAAAACATAAAAATGAGGGTAATTGATGAAAAGTCCCCTTTAATATAGGCATACAATAAATTGTTCCGTTTAATAGTAATGATCGTGTAATTAGTTCGGTCGACATGGACAGCAACTCAAGCTGGGCCCTTAATGTGAAGGTAGTGGCAATTGGCAACCTCACATCTAATTGACTTTCAAACTCTTGGATATGATTCACTTGTCAGTTCTTATCCCTGCATATGCAAAAAAACTCTATGGCCGACCTCACATATAATTCATGCCAGCGGATGAGTGGGTTGATTTGGGTGATTTTAACACAATGGTCGACGAGAATAAAGCCTTAAGGGGACGAGCAGCTATTGAGACAAATGATATATTCCAAGCTTGCCTTACTATGGTCGATTTGTGCCCTCTTCCTATGGTGGGACAATGCGTCGATTGAATTGTTTGGTTGCTAATCCTACTTGGATGTAGTGTTAGAGTAAACGAGTAACAAGCAAACTTGTAGTCCTTGATTATACCTCTAATTAAAATAAATATATAGAATTACATTAATAAAAATATGATATTAGAATAAAATATTTAAAATATAAATAATTATTTTTGTATATAAAAAATTAGTAATAGTTCACTTGATAAATTTGAGTATTAAAATATTTTTGTTTAGTTAATACTGATTGAAAAGTGATTGTAAAATACTACCACAATTTCTTAAAACAAATATATTTTTGTTGAGTTAATACTAATTGAAAAGTGATTTTAAAATAGTAGTACAGTAATTGGTATGTAGTTGGCAGCTGGAGAAGCACGTTGATTTATCAAGTTATATTTCATTTACTCTCTCTGTTCTATTCATATGATCGCACTTCTTTTATTATTTGAGAAACAAGTGTGAATATTGCCTGAACGGAAGTATTATAATCAAATAAATTAAACAAACTTTAAGCAATAAAATATCAAAGAAATATATATATATACTACATGTTACTTTTTTTTTATGTTGCAATTTAATATGTTTAATATTGTATACATCTTTAAAAAATGTTTTAAAATACAAATAAGTCAAATGCATAATTACTCGATACTTATTTTTAAATTTTGTTTGCCAAACAAACCTTTAGAGAGTGCATATAAAGCCTTTGGTTTCAGTCAACAACTTACTAAAATCAATCAGATCTCTCCATCTTCTCTCTCTCTCTGAATAAGAATGGGATGTCTAACTTTCTGCGAAATCGTGCTGGCAATTCTGCTCCCTCCTCTAGGCGTGTGCCTCCGCTATGGCTGCTGCACAGTAAGCTATTTAATTTAATTTGTTTGAATTTAATTTAATTTGTGAGATCTGAATTTAACTCTGGATTTGTTACTGCAGGTTGAATTCCTGATTTGCTTGGTCCTAACAATCCTGGGCTATATTCCTGGGATTATCTATGCTCTCTACGCTATCCTCGTCGTCAATCGCGATCAGGCATCCGGAGAGTATCGTCAGCTTGCTTAGTCATCTCCTGCATTCTGAATCTGTATCTTACTTATTATTCGTTGGAATAACTTTTTTCTGATCTTGTTGTTGTACCTACTGCTTCCTACTACGATCATTGTAGTGGTATTAAATAAAGTAATCATAAAAAGTAATATTGATTTTGTTTAATTAATAATAGTAAAATAAAGTAAAAAAATAATAGTAATATATTTTCATCTCTACCTAGTTAAAGTTTATCTACCCAAAACTTCTACTTACCACACATAAGCACACTTCCAATCAAATTTACCACATTTTTAGGTGAAAGTTAAAAATTCACCTAGGACTTCTCACATGCGTTGAAGATGCTCTAAAGTGAGATCTATCCACTCCTAGTCAATTAATCAACTCTTACGTACCGTCAACCTCTTCATTGTCAATATTCGTCTCTTTAATACTACTTTGATTCTGATAATTGTGCACTGATTATTTGTAAATTACAAAAGACCAGTAGTGCATAATTCTCTGGGACATGAATAGTACTCCGTGCTAAAAATAGTGGGAGGACGAAGACTAAGCAAGGCACTCGTATCTCTCCTTAGTATAATACATAGAATGATTAGAGAGGTAATTAATAATGACAATGTGTAATTAGTTCGATCGACATGGGCAGCAACTCAAGCTGGGCCCTTGATGTGAAGGTAGTGGCAACCTCACATGTCACTTGTCAGTTCTAATCCTTGCATATGCAAAAAAACTCTATAGACTATATGGCCGACCTCTTGGCAGCATCATATATAATTCATGCAAGCGGAGCCAATGACGGATCTAGAAATAATTTGTAGGATGGACTAAACTAAATAAAAATTTATTTATACAAGCTAAAATAAATTATTAGCTCGTCTCAACTATTTAATACTCCCTCTATCCCCCAAAACAGTGCACAGCTCCTTTGTAATTTACAAAGGAACTGTGCACTGTTTTGGGAGATAGAGGGAGTACTATTTAATATCTTCACAAAAAAAAATAAAAAACTATTTAATAAACTGGTTGATGACAAGCGGACCCAGCTAAGGCCCAGCATGGGCCTTGGCCCCCCCTGAATTTATTGTTTTTCCTATTTATATATTAATATATATATTAACATATGGTAATTTTTCAAGCCATTTACAAAGAAGGCCCACCCTCAATTTTTTTACTCCTATTTGTTTTGTGGAACACGTATAATGTTGCTTAGTCCTCTCTCTCTCACACACACACAAACTCGTAAGTTTAGGTGCTTTGACTCCTTTCTCTAAAGATACTCCATTGATTTTAATATACTTATATAATATATATTTGAATTTTTTTGTTATAAATCTTTTTGCACTAAAAAAATTTAAAAATTACTACTTATGTTCTCTATTTAAAAAACTATAATACCATTAACATTTTACATATTTTTTTAACATTACTTTTACTTTTTACTTTAACTAACAAATTAGTCTTAAACTTTTTATAAAAATAATATAAATAATACTCTATTCGTTTCTAATAATATAAACACTTTTTTTAAATAAATGTTTCACTATAGTAGAACTTTCTCAAAAAATAATTAATATTTTTATTTTTATTTTTTTTAAAATATAATTTTAGCCTTATTTTATTTAGCTACTTTTTAAACTTAACTAACAACTATTTTAAAATTTAATTTAAAAATACATTTATACTCTTCATTACTTCTTTTGCAATTTACAAAGAAAGTAGTGCAATTTTTTACACATAGAGAATATTATTTTGGCCCCCCTCGACAAAAATCCTGAGTCCGCCCCTGATGACAAGTAAATTAAAAGTATATATATTTTTTGATTTATTTTACCAAAAAAAACAGAGAGTACAAATGTTATTTTTTGACTTTTTTTATTAAAAAAAATAAAGAGTAAAAAATATATTTTTTAAGTTCAAATGTAATTGTCAATAAAGTATAAAAATAAATATTAAAAAATAGATAATTTTTTTATTTGAAAGTGAAAAATTATTATATTTTTAAAAATATATTAAGTTGAAAGAAATAAATAAAGTGTAAATAAAAAGAAACACACAATTAGGGAAAAGAGTATTTTGCAAAGAAAAAAATACCCAAGGAAAAATTTATAATCAATAGAAGAGGATTCGAATCAATAGAAGAGGATTCGAACCCAGGTCTTGAAAAAACAAAAAACAAGAGTCTACCTCTAATTTACGACTTGGGCTAGGAAATAATTTAGAAAATAATTACACATATACATTATTCTTACTAAATATCTGGGCGGGCTACAGCCACCCCAGGATGATCCGCCCTTGAGCGGAGGAGTCGGCTGATTTGGGTGATTTTATTTAACACTATAGTCGATGAGAATAAATCTTTAAGGGGACGAGCAGCTATTGAGACGAATGATATATTCCAAGCTTGCCTTAGGATGGCCGATTTGTGCCCTCTTCCTACGGTAGAACAATGGTTTACGTGGCATAACCAACAAGTTCCACCAACAAGTGTGGTTGTTAATAATCATTCCTACTTGGATGTGTCTAGAGTAGGTTACTAGGGTCTATTAAAAATGAATGGAGTCCTTCGGAAAAATACCCTTACAAATAGTAAGTAATAGTAAGTAAGGGTTAAATAACCCTTAAAAAAAAAATCGGATTTTTACTTCTCTTCTTATAAAATTAAATGTAAAAGAAACAAAAATAAAAATATTTATACAATAAACCCCAAGAAATATTTACACAATAATCCCTCTTTCATTTCTTCTTCTTCCCCTTTTTTGTTCTCTCGTAACCTAAATCGCCCAAAAAAAACGGCTCCGACATCGTCGATTTTCCACCAGCAATTCGACGTAAAAAGGTTAGCATTCACTTCTACATGACTTGTGAGTGTGTTGTTTTCAATATCGAGCTTGAATTTTACGTTTTCAAAGCATTTCGAAACAAAAAAAACGCAGTTTTTTTTTCTTCTCGCAGATGGGCGCAGGGCGCAGGTAGTGGCCTGCGCCTTGCGTCAAATTTGCTGTCTGTGTGAAATTTGACGCAGGGCGCAGGTAGTGGCCTGCGCCCTGCGTCAAATTTCACACAGACAACAAATTTGACGCAGGGCGCAGGCCACTACCTGCGCCCTGCGCCCTTAACAGTGCAGTTTTGAATTCTGATTCTTCCCGTTTTATTGTAACTGCAGGCATGGATAATATATCAATCATAATACATTTAGGTGGAGAGTGGCAGCTCTTGGAGGGATATTGGAGATGGATAATGAGCGATTTGAAACACTCGAGAACAACATTGATTGATAGGAGCATTTCGTTTAATGCACTTATTGAGAAAGTGTGTGGAAAAATCTGTTGGAAATCGATATCCCGGGGTATCAAAAATTGCGGAACCGATAACCCCGACCGAAATCCCGTCGCCGGAAACCGATCACGAACGCCGCGTCGCCGGAGTCCGACGAGAGAATCGCCGCGAGGGCGAAATGATAGGGTCCCCGGTCGATGTAAGGGTCTACCGAAATAATATCTTACCATCCAAGTTTGTTGAGGCGCTTGCGCGGTTTCACAAGTCTTGTTTGGCTCGAGAGTACAATGAGTTCTTCACGTTCCGCACGCCTCGGTTGAGTAGATCGACCTTCACGCGAGTTGTGTTGAATCGTCGGCTTCGGGTGATGGATGAATCGAGAGGTTCTTGGCCTTCCTCGACTCGCGAGATATGTTCGTGGGTTCGATTATTACAATCTACACCTCACGCTTGTCCCAACAAGTGATTATTACGATCAACTTGTGGTTCCTCAAATCAAAGTGATCACGCACTTGACTTGGCAAAGGGTAACGAATTTATAGCCTTGTAATCGGCTCTAGTGTTTTAGATAACACCCAACTATACAAGCACTGCTTGTGTATAAAACCCACGGTTTTATTAATGATCCCAAAGATGATTTTTACAATGGTATGAGGCTCCTTATATAGGAGTAGTTCCTTGGTCCCTAAGCTAAAGAAAATAATAAATAAATGATAAGAGAATCCCAACACTTGGAAACTCTATCACACTCCTAATCTAGAGAATCCTAAAGATACTCAAGATACTATTTTCCCTAATTACTTAATTAAATAAACTAATTAATTAAATAAATAAAAATAAAATAAAACTAAACTAAAGATTAATTAATATTAATAAATTAATATTAATTAATCGTATAGGATGGGCGCGACGTCTCTTCGGCCGCCCACTACCGTCGCCTTCGACCGCCGCATGTAGCCGGAATATTCGCCGGAATATTCCTAATCCCTCGACGCCGTCGTTAGCCATCATCATTCGCCTCATGTGCATGTGGCCAATGAGTCCTCGGAGATCGCCTATGTGATCTCTATCACGCCTCGTCCCTTGGCTCGTACATCGCTGTGAGTTGCTACGAGTACTACCGTAGACGCTCATGGCTAGTATCTCGCTACTAAGGGCTACGAGAACTGCCGTACGGACTCGTATCGCGCTGCGGGAAGCATCGCGCACTACCGCATCATTAGCATTGAGCGCTGTCTCGCTCCGAGTGCTCAATGATAACTCGTATCCACTCTCGTGTCGCCTCATAGGTATCATGCGAGAACGCATAGAAAACCTCTCAAGTGGCTTGCTACGGAGTGCTATGGACTTGAACGCTGGCTCGTTCCATGTCCTTGTGTAAACCTCGTACACGATCCCGGGTCTCTCGTAGATTCCTCGTATGAATACGAGTAATTCTACTCCATACCACCTATGAATCATAGATTCAATGGGAAGTGTAGATAGCACGAACGTGCTACGGGGATGGAACGCTGTCTCGTTCTTGACCCCACACTTATGCACGAGCGCATCATCGCTCTGCATCAAGGCTAGTAACTCGACTAATGTCTCGTATACTACTCCATGATTTGACGTTAAAACGTCCTTGGGCTCATGTATTCCACGTGGTGACTCGCAAATTCGAGCTTCTACCGAAGCCTCTACGAGTGATTCGTACGCTGCCTCGTACGGTCTCGTAGCGATGGTCTCGCTCTTAGCATTTCCATGCGTAACCTCGTAGTATCCTACGGGATACGAATCAGGGTTCCTATTACGAAACCCTAGCCGAACCCCACGCGGGGTTCGCGATCGCCGTGCATGGCGATCGCATGGGGCTGCATGGGGCAGCCCCCGGCGGTGAGTCCGGCGACTCACCGCCACCGCCAGGAGGGGCGGTCAGCTTCAGCTGACCACCGCGGCAACAGCCGCGGTTCGAAAATAAAATTAAAAATTAAGTCAATCGAATAAATAAAAAATAAAATTAAATATTATTAATATTTTTATTTATTTATTTTCCTATCTAGTTCTATTAAATCTCTAGAATAATCTATCCAAGTAAAACTTGGAATATTCTAGAAGACTTCTATAATAGAATAAGGAAATAAAATAAATTAGGACTCTACTACTTTCCAAAATTAATTAATTTCCATGTCCATGAAGATTCCCATAAAATAGGAATAATCAAATAGGAAATAAATCAATTTAATAATTAATTATTTTCCTATCCAATTCTATTAAATCTCTAGAATCCTATTCCAAGTAGGACTTGGAATATTCTAGAAGACTTCCATAATAGAATAAGGAAATAAATTAATTCCAATTAATTCTTTTCCTATTATCCATGAGAGTTCCCAAAAATAGGAAAACTCAAAATAGGAAAACCGAATCAATTAGGAAAGTGAATCTAGGTAGGAGAACACGAGATCACGAGGACCCCGATTCCCCCACCATCGATCGCCGGCCGGGGAGGAGCGCCGCCGCCACCTCAGCCCACGCGCCACCACCACCGGTGGCCGGCGTGGCCGAGGGTTCCCGCGGACAGCCCCTTCCGCCCCCCTTCGATCGATCATCATCATGGGATCGATCCAATCGATCCCCGGTCCTCCCTCATGTCTTCTCCTTCGTAACATGTGTTCTCCGGCGGTCGTCTCGGCATCGATCCAACGTAAATAAATTACAAGAAATAAATTTACAATTCCGGTATCGATTCTATACATGAAATCGACCCTATACATTTTCCGGAAAAGATAGAACAATAATAATAAATCTAAATTCGGTCAACCTCCGAATTTTTACTATTACAAGCATTCATCCACACAAAACGAATCTCGACATGTCCGAGAGTTTAATAACGAATAATCATGGTAAAATTAAATAAAAATTAATTAAATAAATAATTAACAATTAATTAACTATGATAGTCGGAATTCCTGCAAGGTAGAACGATAATTGAACACATACATGAACACGAAACCAAACGCTCTGATACCAATTGTTGGAAATCGATATCCCGGGGTATCAAAAATTACGGAACCGATAACCCCGACCGAAATCCCGTCGCCGGAAACCGATCACGAACGCCGCGTCGCCGGAGTCCGACGAGAGAATCGCCGCGAGGGCGAAACCCTAGCCGAACCCCACGCGGGGTTCGCGATCGCCGTGCATGGCGATCGCATGGTGCTGCATGGGGCAGCCCCCGGCGGTGAGTCCGGCGACTCACCGCCACCGCCAGGAGGGGCGGTCAGCTTCAGCTGACCACCGCGGCAACAGCCGCGGTTCGCCCCGGCGATCGATCGCCCGATCGATCGCCTGACCCGGCTCCAGCCGGGGCTCCTCCTTTGCACGCCGCCGGGCGAGGCGGCTGGGGGGGTTCACCCGCCGTGGCACCAGCCCACGGCGAACCTCCCCGCGATCGACTTCGCGTCGATCGCATGCCCCGGCGGTCCAGCCGGGGCTCCCTCGTCCGCGCGGTACCGGCGGTCGAACCCTAGGGTTTGGCCGCCCCTCTCGATCCCGACAGGGATCTCGAATCCCCGTATCCCGGTCTCGACGTTTTCCCGGATCGTGTGTTCATGTACATGCTACAATTAATTCACATAAAATCATAGACGGGAGTTTATGATTTTACCTTTCGATTCGTTGTGCGGAGAAACGAAATCAAGATGACCTTACGATCTTCCCACGTATTCCTTGCACTAGCTTGAACGTCGGGTGGGCGACGATCCTCCAAGTTTATGGATCCTCTTCAACTCTCTAGAATATCAAGTATGATATTCTTGTCTTATTGTTATGAGAAAGTGAAGACCATGTAGTGCTTTTATAGGCTACGTAGGGGATCTAAAGGAGGTAGAATATTGGGCTTCCAATATTAATGATTAAATTGAGCCCAAGCCCAAATCTATTAATCTCCCATTAATATTAATTAATTTATTTTGCACTATATAAATTAATTGCACTCCCAATATTAAACCATATTATATCAAATAATATTTCTCCGGTAGTATTATTTATTCCGTGTATTTAAGATTTAAATATCCATGAATAAAATTAATTTATTGCTAATTAATTTATTCATCTCTTTAATCCGAGACTAGTACCCTTCAACCTTAATTATTGTGCGGAACGAATCCACTCATGAGGTTTACACAATAATTCCTTATGAACTCATCTCGGGGATATTATCAACCCTTACGGGATACACTTTCCCGTCAAGTATTCACGGCATGTCATATATAAAATATAGTGACCCAACTTAACCGGTAATTAACCCAATAATTAAATCGGTTAATTCCTTTGGAAAATCAAAGTCACATATATTAAATATACACACCCGCAATAGTATCGGGGATTAAGAATAAAATACTCTGAGACTTGAATCGATTATCTAAGGCAATCCTAATCGATAAATCTCAAGCGATCCGCTCAATACACCAAGTGTCCAAGTGTGATAAAATAATTAAGATAAATTATTTTCTCTCTCACACAACGACTATACCGATGGATTGGTCCGTGTCCATCTAGGTCGTGAGCAACTGTTTGATTAAATACGAGTAACCGATAGTATGATCTTCTGTGTGTCCATACACACCATACTAACTACAACGTATAAAATCCAGGACTATGATTTGCATATATTTAATTAACAATAATTAAATGCAAACAATTGTTTATTCATTTAATAGATTAAATGCTATGACCGGGAGTTTACCGTTACTTAAATCTAGACATTAAGTACACAACTCCAACAAAATCGGCATCGATCCATCATGTAATGAAGTTGCGATCTCTCGATTCCCAAAGGAAAAGTCTCCTCCGATATATCTTAATGATGAAGATGATTGGAATACGACTGTGTGGATTCATAGAAACCAGGATGAAATGGAGTTGTTTGTGACCTACAGTCCTTCTGTACCCAGAAGTCCTGCCCGTCAAAGTCCTGCACGTGAAAGTCCTGCACGTCAAAGTCAAAGTCCTTCACGTCAAAGTCCGATACGCCCAGAAAAACTTCCAACTCGAAGAACTTCAGGTGAAACATCAAAATATTACAGTCAAGTAATAGTGTCATCTACTTATGATCAGTCTGTATCTATTTGGGATAACATTGATTTATGTAATACTTCGTATGGTGTTATTTCTGGTGATTATGATGGTGGTGTTTATGGTGATTATCATGGTGGTGTGGGTGGTGATTATGATGATGGTGTTGATGGTGTCGAGGTCGATGATAACGACGATGATGTTGTTGATGACGATGATAATAACAATGGTGGAGGTGGTGATGACGGTTATAATGAGGGCAGTAATTCTTATTATAATAATCCTGTTGTGGACGATGTTGTTGCTCCTGCTTTTAGACTTTGTGATCGAGACGGGGGTGGTCGGTATGATGGTTCCGATTTGGTAGTTGGTCAGAGTTTCAAGAACAAAGACGAGTTCAGCTACGTTGTCGGTCGGATAGCATTGCAGGGCAAGTTTGAATTTGTTGTGGACAAATCTGATCACAATCGAAAGGTGGTGAAATGTGTTGAAAAACATTGCAGATGGAAAATTCGTGCAACGAGGAGGAAGACGACCGATGGGTTTGTGATTAAAACCTACACCAATATCCACACTTGTTTTTTGATTGATAGAAGCGGCGTGTGACAAGACGTTGTAGTGCGTCAAAAATCAAATAAAAATAACCGAACTAATTGCCGAAGCAACTCGTCCGAGTCGATCTCACGAGGAACACTACTATCGGCTTAGTATATGTGTTTATGTGTTCGCAAAAGAAAAAGAAGAGAAGTTTATAGCATAATGCAAAGGTTTGGTTGATTTTTGTTTTTAAACTAAGTTCTAATTTATCAAAGTAAAAGCACATAAGATAAATCAAGCAATAATAATAATGAGTTTCAAATAAAAGAAAAGGACTAGAGGTCGGGATCCTCAATTCTCAACTTCGAAATTGAATTCGAGTTTGCAAAAGTCACACAAGAACGTCCGTTATCGGTTGGTTCGAATGCGGTTCGATTAAACCCAAACATGTAATTGCTCCTAAGCCTCAAACATGGTTGAAATTTAATTGGGCATTTAATCGAACACCTTTCGTGCAAAATCAAAATTCAAATTCTAGATGAGAATCAATTCACCCTAACCCTAGTTGATGATTTAGCTACTCATGGATGTAATTACGATGCAACTATAGTTTAAGGAATTCATGACTATGCAATTAAAGATGAAGAACAATTAATCAAAGCGAATATAAAATAAAGAACAAACAATAGAAAATAAGAAACTTACTTGATTAATTAATTAAGAATCTAAGATAAACGATTACAAAATAAAAGTCTTGATTCGAGTTTCCGATCCCCAAAGTATGAGAAACGTGCTTGAAAAATATTCTAAAAGTGTCTAGGTCTAGCTCTCCCCATAGGATTGATATTCTAAGAAGTATATATCATGTTTCCCTATCAAAAAGAGGTCAAACGGGTCAAATTCGCGCCCAGCAGGTCCCTAGCAAGCTGCGAGGTCCTAGCAGGACGCTAGGTCTTCAATCTCAGGAAAGAGCGTCTACTGCCTCTCGGACGCTAGGATTTAGAGCGCTGCTAGGGGCCTAGCGAGGCGCTACATCCTAGCGAGCTGCTACGTCTCCAGTGTGACATTTTATTTAGTTTCGACTCGTTTTTTTTTTTGCTCTTTTCAATCCAATAAATTCCTCAAGCCTGCACACTACACAAAACATCAAAACATACCAAAACCAAGAGGATGACACACATAAACCACTAAAAATCACACAACTTACACAAAAAGAATCCAAGAAAAACGACACAAAAACGTATAAATCAACCCCCCCACACTTAGCATTTTGCTTGTCCTCAAGCAAACAATCACGGCACACAATACGAACCAAGCATCTACTAAGCTCAAGACTAAAAATCAACCATAATGGAATTCAAGGCATTCACATTCGACAAATCAAAATCAACTAACGAGTGTCCCTCAAATATTCAAATCCCCATAGTTCAAACCATGACCCCACTCAACCAATATCGACAACGAGCACAAGTAAACAAAACAACCGAAATGTCTAGCCGAGTAAATCAGGTGAGGCAATATTCACTAGGTGTAAACAGTCGAGGGTCACTCGAGTATCCTAGCGTGGTTTCCCATACTCATCGTTCTTATATAAGCATGCTGGAGTAGTATACTTAATGTCTAGATTTGAGTATTCTGAACTCCTTGTACACTTTCATTTACCTATTAATAACAGACATTCATTTGCTTTTAATTATTATTAATTAAATATATGCAAATTATAGTCCTGGATTTTATACGTTGTAGTTAGTATGGTGTGCATGGGCACACAAAAGATCATACTATCGGTTACTCGTATTTAATCGAACAGATGCTCACGACCTAGATGGACACGGATCAATCCATCGGTATAGTCGTTGTGTGAGAGAGAAAATAATTTATCTTAATTATTTTATCACACTTGTACACTTGGTGTATTGAGCGGATCGAATGAGACTCATCAATTAGGTTTGCTCGGCGATAATTGATTTGAGACTCAGTGTATTTTATTCTTAATCCCCGATACAATTGCGGGTGTGTATATTTAATATAAGTGACTTTGATTTTCCAAAGGAATTAACCGATTTAATTATTGGGTTAATTACCGGTTAAGTTGGGTCACTATATTTTATATATGGCATGCCGTGAATTCTTGACGAGACAGTGTATCCCGGAAGGGTTGATAATATCCCCGAGATGAGCTCATAAGGATTTATTATGTAAACCTCGCGAGTGGATTTGTTCCCGCATAATAAATAAGGTTGAGTGGTACTAGTCTCGGATATAAAAGATGAATAAATTTATTAAGCAATAAATAAATTTTATTCATGGATATTTAAATCTTAAATACACGGAATAAATAATACTACCGGAGAAATATTATTTGGATATAATATGGTTTAATATTGGGAGTGCAATTAATTTATATATTGGAAAATAAATTAATTAATATTGATAAGGATTAATGGACTTGAGCATTGGGCTCAATTTAATATTCAATATTGGAAGCCCAATATTCCACATCCTTTAGATCCCCTACGTAGCCTATAAAAGCACTACATGGCCTTCATAAATCATAAGACAAGAATATCAATACTTGATAGTTCTAGAGAGTTGAAGGAGATCAATAGGAGTTCGATAGATCGTCGCCCACCCGACGTTCGAACGGAGTGCAAGGAATACGTGGGAAGATTCAAAGGTCATCTTGATTTCGTTTCTCCGAACAACGAATCGAAAGGTATAATATCTAAACGCCCTTGATATTATTCGGTTTTGGATTTATCGAGAATACCGTAGAACGCAAGATCCGAAGTTCAAACCCGGAGTAGATGGACGATCACGCGGTGGTGGCGAAGCCACCGGACCGCGTGGGATCGCTCGCTAGGGTTTCGGCGGGGCGTGAGGGTCGAACCCTCGGCTGGAGCCGAGGGCATGCGATCGATCACAATGATCGATCGCTGGGGGCGCGGGCTGGTGCCGCCCCCCATCCCGTCGTGAAGGCGGGGCCCCTCCAAGCGGCGGCGAGTCGCCGGACTCGCCGCGGGGGCTGATCGGCAGCCCCACGCCAACCGATCGCACGGCGCGATCGGTGATCGCGTGAACCCTGCGACGCGGGGGTTCGGTCGGGGGCAGACGTGCGCCTTCGGGTGCATGGTTTCCTCGGCTGGACTCCGGCGCGTTCGTCGGCGTTCGTGTGATCTCCGGCGATGGGTTTTTGATCGGGCTATGGTTTCCGCAATTTTAATAGCCCGGGATATCGAATTCCAACAATTGGTATCAGAGCGTGGTTTACGTTCGCGGTATTTTCGATAAAATTGTTCTACCTTGCAGGGTTCCGACTATTATGGCTTAATTTATTATTCGTTTAATTTATTTTGTCATGAATGTTGGTTTGATTAAACTCTCGGACATGTCGAGATTCGTTTTTGGTGGTGAATGCTTGTAATAGTAAAAATTCGGGGGTTGACCGAATTTAGGTTTATTATTGTTTTATTTTTCCGGAAAATGTATAGGGTCGATTTCATGTATAGAACCGATACCGGATAGTGTAAAGTTAAATTTGTAATTTATTTTGCGTTGGATCGATGCCGAAACGACCGCCGGAAAAGACGTGTGACGAAGGAGATGATCGTGAGGGAGAGGACAAGGATCGACCATCCCCATGGTCGATCCAATGAGGATCGATCGACCCTTGCATGGAGGAGCCGCCGGCAATGGTGGCCGGCCACCTCCTAGGCGTGGGTCGAGGGTGGCGCGGGGATCCCCACCCCGTGCTATCCCGGTCCGGAGATTTACTTTCCTAATTGATTCAGATTTTTCCTTTTTTGAGTATTCCTATTTTTGGGAACTCTCATGGATTAGAAAAAGAATCAATTTGGAATTAATTAGAATTCCTGATTGATTATTTCTATTTTATGGAAATATTCATGGATTAGGAATCTAATTAATTTGAAAAGTAGAAGAGTCCTAAATTATTTTATTTCCTTATTTCATTATGGAAATCATCTAGAATATTCCAAGTGGGTTTTGGATAGATTATTCTAGAGATTTAATGAAGTAGAAAGGGAAAATAAAATAAATAAAAATATTAATAATATTTAATTTTATTTTTAATTTTATTTTTAATTTATTCGATTGACTTAATTATTTTTAATTAAGTATCTTTTGGATTTATTAAAAATAAATAGATTTAAATATTGAAAATTAATATTCTCGTCACATGGAGCATTCAAGAACGAAGACTAAAGACTAGAAGATGCGTACGGAGATGGAGTAAAGCCATAATAGTCGGAAAATAATATTCTAGTAATTATTTTGACTATGTGATAATACTATGTGCTTTATTACATGTATGCATGCTATATGTGTTTACTTTATGCACTAGATAGCGTATCCCTTTGTTATAAAAAGCTAAGTGGGAGAGGGTATGGAAACATACCCATGGTCTCCATTGCTGCTCTCTTGGTGACTTTTATAAACTTTTGAAGTTTATATAGATAAGTTATTGGAGGAGAGTTCTTGTAATTCCTCTTACGAGAAACATTGATTGAGTTCATCAAACAATGCCTAATTTGTCTTTCCAAAACTGATTTCAAGTCGACTCATTCTCACCCCGGGGAGTGGAATGGAGCCAAAGCCACTTGGTCATGTCGAGGACACAAATTAGAGGCAGTCGTACTATCTTTTGGAGGTGGATCGATTGTCTGCTCGGCTCCCTCATTTATGAGAGATAGGGTTGTTCGCATGGTGAATCACTGGTAAGAAACTTCGAGTTTCACTTATGATTCTCCGCGTCTTGATTTACAAGATCGAATGGATCAAGTAATTGGGAGTCAATTATAAAGATCTCTTGGTGTAGTAAACGTCCACACAACGTGGTTTGCTATGCTAACGGATTTTTGATTAATTGATGTAGACAATTGTAAGAAATTGTGAAGAGTTGTGAAGTTGTCGTAAACGTCCACACAACGTGGCTTGCGGTGATGTAGCAATTCCAAACGATTTACTTTGGTGCTGAGTAATGGTTTACACTTAGATACGCATTATAGTATTCCTCCCAACGAGGTTACGCTATAAGTGATGTATGACCAAAGAAAATCTAATTGCTAAGTCGTTTAGGTGGGTAAACGTCCACACAACGTGGCTTGCCTTACCTGATGGGATTTTAGAGGCGATTAGTGATTTAATGATATTATTAAAGGGAGATAATATCGGATATTAAATTGTTTGTTTGTTTTATGTGCTTATAGGTTAAGAATGACTGTGACCCCACTTTGTGATATACTTAAAGATGAAAACTCACTGGTTCCATATAGTAATGTTTGGGAAAGAAATCTGGACAATGTTCAGACTGTTGAGCCCTCCGAATCCACTATTGTTCCAACTGATGAGGACATTGAAAATGACCTCAAGGAGATGTTAGGACATAGTAAGGAAGCCGGACTAGAGGTGATTGACATACTCATTAAGTTCAGTCCTCTTGAGGAATCGCTTAAAAACGATTTCAAAAGAAATGAACTGATAAGTATGATTAGAGAATCACAAGCTCTAGTGGCCAAGTTGGAAGTGCAAGCAAAGAAGCCCAGTGGTTGTGAACCATGGATTGGGAAGAGCAAGCCGCGAGGCAAGTGCTTTCGATGCAAGCAGTCTGGGCACTGGAAGTCTGATTGTCCTCTCATCAAAGGTACGAAATTTTCCTTAGTCACCGAAACATTATCAGTGGTGATATCTACCAGCACCTGGTGTGTAGATACGGGGGCCACTGATCATGTCTGCAATTCATTGCAGGCGTTCCAGGAAACCCGGAGACTTAGAGAGGGAGAGATCGTGGTCTACATGGGCAATGCTGCGAAGGTGGCGGCTGTTGCAGTGGGAGACGTTCACTTACGCTTTAGTAGTGATAGGGTTTTAGTTTTACATAATTGTCTTTATGTACCCAACTTTAGAAAGAATTTAATTTCGGTTTCTAAACTTATTGTGAATGGATATTCTGTTTCTTTTGACCACTCTGTGATCATAAGAAGAAATAGTGAAATTATCTGTTCTGGTACATTGGTAGACGATTTGTATGTGCTAAATCCTGAGTCTAACACGATGCAACTAACCGAGAGTAATAACACATCTACGAACACCAATAAGAGAAAGGAATCTTCTAAGATGAATCAATTATACTTGTGGCATCTAAGGCTAGGTCATATAAACTCGAATAGGCTTCAAAGGTTGAAAGCTGATGGTCTAATCAGCGATGTTGAAGGAGAGGACCTTCCAACCTGCGAATCCTGTTTAGAGGGTAAAATGACCAAGCGTCCTTTTTCTGGTAAAGGACGTAGAGCTGAACAAGTATTGGATTTGATTCACTCTGATGTATGCGGACCTATGTCTACTCAGGCAAGGGGAGGGTACGAGTATTTCATCACTTTTACTGATGATTACTCAAGGTATGGATATATATACCTGATGAGCCGCAAGAGCGAATCTTTTGGCAAGTTCAAAGAATTCAAGGCTCTTGTGGAGAACCTCAAGGTAAATCTATAAAATGCCTACGATCTGATCGCGGAGGCGAGTACCTGTCTGGAGAATTCAAGGCATACTTGGCAGAGAATGGGATTGAATCCCAACTGACTTCACCATATACTCCCCAGCAGAATGGTGTGTCAGAAAGAAGGAATAGGACTCTTATGGAAATGGTGCGATCGATTATGAGTTACTCGGACTTACCTATTATGTACTGGGGACATGCCTTGGAAACAGCGGCGTATATTTTGAATAGGGTTCCAACCAAAACGGTACCGACTACACCCATGGAATTGTGGAGTGGGCGCAAGCCTAACTTGAGACACATTCGGATCTGGGGATGTCCAGCACATGTGTTGCGACAAGGGGCCGATAAGTTAGAACCTAGATCAGAATTACGGCTGTTTATAGGATACCCGAAAGGAACTAAAGGTGGCATGTTCTATAGTCCTACGGACCAGAAGATCGTTATAGGTACTAATGCTCGGTTCTTAGAGGAAGACTATGTCATGGACCACAAGCCCAAGAGTGACATAATACTTGATGAGTTGAGAGGTAACAAGGAAGACTTAGATACAGCCGAACCGAGTATAGATACACCACTAGAATCTGCACCTGACACTGTCACTGTTAATACACCGGAACGCCGTCGTAGTGGGAGGGTTGTTAAACAACCAGACAGATGGATTGGACTGGGTGAGTCTTCGGACTCTGGACCTGGAGTTCATGAAATCGATCCCTGGACCTATGATGAGGCGGTACAAGATATAAATGCGCCTTCTTGGAAGAAAGCGATGAAATCCGAAATTGAATCTATGGATTCTAATAAAGTATGGGATCTTGTAGAACCACCAAGCGGCGTAAAGCCAATTGGGTGTAAATGGGTCTACAAGAGAAAGAGAGGATCTGACGGAAAGGTTGAAACCTTTAAAGCTCGGCTTGTTGCGAAAGGCTATACTCAAAAAGAAGGAATCGATTATGAGGAGACCTTTTCGCCGGTAGCCAAGATAAAGTCGATCCGGATTCTCTTATCCATAGCAGCTCATATGGACTATGAGGTGTGGCAAATGGATGTCAAGAAAACTTTCCTAAATGGAAGTCTTGACGAGACGATTTATATGAAACAACCAGAAAGATTCATTGCCATGGGGCGAGATCATCTAGTGTGCAAGCTTAATCGATCCATTTATGGATTGAAACAAGCCTCGAGATCGTGGAACCTGCGGTTTGATGAAGTAGTCCAATCTTTTGGATTCATTCAAAGCATGGACGAATCGTGTGTGTATTGGAAACGTGATAGAAAGAAGGTGGTGTTTCTCGTGCTTTATGTAGACGACATTCTTCTCATTGGCAACAGTGTGAAGATGTTATCAGACATAAAGGGATGGTTGTCTAGACAATTCGATATGAAAGATTTGGGAGAAGCTGGACATGTTCTAGGGATCAAGGTTATAAGGGATCGCCGGAATAGAACATTGTACCTATCCCAGCAATCTTACATAGACACGATTCTGGCTCGTTTTAACATGCAAGATTCCAAGAAGGGTGAACTGCCCTTCAGTAAAGGAACTTATCTTTCTAAAGAGATGTGTCCTCGGACACAGAAGGAGAAAGATAGAATGAAAGCGGTTCCCTACGCTTCGGCTGTGGGAAGCTTGATGTATGCAATGTTATGCACGAGGCCTGATATCTGCTATGCAAGTGGCGTAGTGGCGAGATATCAGAGTAATCCTGGAGAGGCTCATTGGACTGCCGTAAAGAACATTTTCAAGTATTTGCGAAATACTAAGGATTATGTTCTGAGTTACGGAGCAGACAATCTGATTCCTTTGGGTTACACGGATTCGGATTTCCAAGCTGATAAGGACCGGCGTAAGTCGACATCAGGCTATGTGTACACTTTGGGAGGTGGAGCCGTATCATGGAAGAGTGTTTAGCAAAAGTGCATTTCGGACTCTACCATGGAAGCTGAATATGTTGCAGCCTCAGAGGCAGCGAAAGAGTCAGTTTGGTTCCTTAATTTCCTCCAGGACTTAGATGTGATTCCGAGTTTGCCCAAGGCTATGACAATTTGCTACGAAACACATAGAGCGCAAGTAACACCTGATTCGAGACATCGTCAAGAGGGGCGATGCAGTAGTCACCAAGATAGCTTCGGAGGACAACCTAGCGGACCCTTTCACCAAGATACTTCCTAAGGAAGTATATTTCAAGCACTTGGAGGGTTTGGGAGTCAGAAGTTTGGAAGATAAGACTAGACCTTAGTATAAGTGGGAGATTGCTGGAGTAGTATACTTAATGTCTAGATTTGAGTATTCTGAACTCCTTGTACACTTTCATTTACCTATTAATAACAGACATTCATTTGCTTTTAATTATTATTAATTAAATATATGCAAATTATAGTCCTGGATTTTATACGTTGTAGTTAGTATGGTGTGCATGGGCACACAGAAGATCATACTATCGGTTACTCGTATTTAATCGAACAGATGCTCACGACCTAGATGGACACGGACCAATCCATCGGTATAGTCGTTGTGTGAGAGAGAAAATAATTTATCTTAATTATTTTATCACACTTGTACACTTGGTGTATTGAGCGGATCGAATGAGACTCATCAATTAGGTTTGCTCGGCGATAATTGATTTGAGACTCAGTGTATTTTATTCTTAATCCCCGATACAATTGCGGGTGTGTATATTTAATATAAGTGACTTTGATTTTCCAAAGGAATTAACCGATTTAATTATTGGGTTAATTACCGGTTAAGTTGGGTCACTATATTTTATATATGGCATGCCGTGAATTCTTGACGGGACAGTGTATCCCGGAAGGGTTGATAATATCCCCGAGATGAGCTCATAAGGATTTATTATGTAAACCTCGCGAGTGAATTTGTTCCCGCATAATAAATAAGGTTGAGTGGTACTAGTCTCGGATATAAGAGATGAATAAATTTATTAAGCAATAAATAAATTTTATTCATGGATATTTAAATCTTAAATACACGGAATAAATAATACTACTGGAGAAATATTATTTGGATATAATATGGTTTAATATTGGGAGTGCAATTAATTTATATAGTGGAAAATAAATTAATTAATATTGATAAGGATTAATGGACTTGAGCATTGGGCTCAATTTAATCTTCAATATTGGAAGCCCAATATTCCACCTCCTTTAGATCCCCTACGTAGCCTATAAAAGCACTACATGGCCTTCATAAATCATAAGACAAGAATATCAATACTTGATAGTTCTAGAGAGTTGAAGGAGATCCATAGGAGTTCGATAGATCGTCGCCCACCCGACGTTCGAACGGAGTGCAAGGAATACGTGGGAAGATTCAAAGGTCATCTTGATTTCGTTTCTCCGAACAACGAATCGAAAGGTATAATATCTAAACGCCCTTGATATTATTCGGTTTTGGATTTATCGTAGAACGCAAGATCCGAAGTTCCGAAGTTCAAACTCGGAGTAGACCGTAGAATATCAATACCGTAGAACGCAAGATCCGAAGTTCAAACCCGGAGTAGACGGGCGATCACGCGGTGGTGGCGAAGCCACCAGACCGCGTGGGATCGCCCGCTAGGGTTTCGGCGGGGCGTGAGGGTCGAACCCTCGGCTGGAGCCGAGGGCATGCGATCGATCCTTGTGATCGATCGCTGGGGGCGCGGGCTGGTGGCGACCCCATCCCGTCGTGAAGGCGGGGCCCCTCCAAGAGGCGGCGAGTCGCCGGACTCACCGCGGGGGCTGCTGGGCAGCCCCACCCCAACCGATCGCACGGCGCGATCGGTGATCGCGTGAACCCCGCGACGCGGGGGTTCGGTCGGGGGCAGCCGTGCGCCTTCGGGTGCATGGTTTCCTCGGCTGGACTCCGGCGCGTTCGTCGGCGTTCGTGTGATCTCCGGCGATGGGTTTTTGATCGGGCTATGGTTTCCGCAATTTTAATAGCCCGGGATATCGAATTCCAACAAAGCAGTGTAGCTGCTCTACTAATATTAATACATTTACTACTATTATATTTTTTTCTTTTTTCTTTTTTTTTTATTTTTTTTCTTTTTTCTCTCGGCAACGGGATTTTTCGAACCATTTATTTTATTCTTACTAGCTCGGCTGCCGGCCCTTTTTTTTTTCACATACGCAACTAAATTTTTTTGAACGTCTTCTATTTTGGCGTCCGGTTGCGAATATACCTATATATAGCTAAGCCACACTTCTAATAAGAGAAACGATCAAAGTAGAATCCTCGTGTATAACTCGGCCAAACAATCAATGAACTCGATCCACTTAATACTCCTGCCTAACCGATGTCATGAAAAACACAGCTCTCCCTATGTAGCAAATCCTAAGTGTAGGACCCACAATTAATCAACTCGTCATTATCATCCTGATGAAGCCTTGAATTCAACTATGTGTAAACTGAAGCCTGTATTGCCTAGCAAATGCTTCTAACAACTATACCACAATTGGGCTAAATGGGGAGGGTGATCAACACGAAAAAACATACCAAAAGACACAACATAAGCGACATTTGAAGACTATTATAACCCCAACAAACCTCGCGAAACAACGGGTTACCCTAAGAACATGCAAAGCTACCCCCCACACTTGAAAGACACATTGTCCTCAATGTAAAACACATAATCACGTAAATCTCACGCAAGGAAGTACAAAACATGTTCAAACGAAAATAAACAAACTAAAGATATATAATATACAGAACAAGCATAAAAAGAGGGGTAAGAAGGTGCAAACAGTGATGTTGGCTCTTTTGGTCTTCCCGATCCAGCCCGTATAAAATCGTGGGAAGGCCCCCACGTGGCGCTCATTTTGGTACCCGAAAGAGTAGCACGGTCCGTGGATTAGCCTCCACGCGGCGCTTGTTTAATGTCTCGAGCTTGACTCATCTTCCATCAATAAGGAGCCTCAATGAGGCTCATCATTTCAGGTGTCATCTCTTCTATATAAACGTATTTCCATTGTTTTGATAACCCTTTTAGCTCTAATTTTGGTGGAGGTGATTCATTTTCATCGTCACTCTTGAGTACGTCGATCACCCCCACACTATCTTTTACATGCACGTCTTGCTTGGCTTCAACACCGAGAAATATCGAGCTACTTTTCTGCAAAAACACCATCTCGCCCAAGAGATCAATAGCATAAATATAAAGATAATTTACAATGTAGGCATCAAAAGACTTAATAACCTCAATGTAATCAACATTACCAAAAGATGTTTGATCTCCACCGAAAGAAAAATTAAATCTGAAAATACCTGGATCATGCGGCTTGGGTGGGTGATGAGCACGTTTCACCTTTGACTCCTCAACATACATAAGGTCGTTCATGTCGAGTGAGGGAGGAAGGTGTCCGGAATTCTTACACACCAAATCACTCGGAGAGGAAAGAGGTGATTCTGTCATACATGCATGCTCGGGAAACATATTATCTACCTCCTCATCATCGTCACTCGAGGCATAGATATAAGAACTTTCATACCCAAGAGGAGTATCTAGCATCAACGAATCCCCTTCTAGACCCTCCTGATTTTCTACCACTATATTGGTGTTCAATGTCTCTTCATCTGGTTGTCTCGGTTGAATGGACGATTTGTATGAGCTTTCGTCTTTATGCGACACTTTCGGTGTAATATCCTCTAGCACCATACTCTCTATCGTCTCTCTTTCGTCATCTTCCTCCAAATGTAATTCATCGAGGTACACATGTTCCACTTTGGACTCGACCTCATTTGGTTCTACATCCTCATCTTCGTAGTCACCTTGGAGAATCGCGAGGGCCTGGACTTCCGTCAGATGGCGCGTATGATTTTCTTCATCTTGTTCCCACTCGCGCATTGGGGTAGATAACATACATATCTCATCATCGAAAATATATGACATTTCCTCTACTTCTTCCCTTTTTGCCATTGCCTCTTCATTTGCTTTCATTATCTGTTCGGTCGATTGCATGAAATCGTGAAATATTTCATCAAAAGATGGATTGCACGGCGGCTCCGGTTGCATCGAATATGGTGGAGGGTAGGCCAAATTTTCTTCAAAATTTCTGGCCATCGCCGCTTCATTCGCTCTCATCGCCGCTTCATTTGATTTTATTATCTGGTTGGTCGTCTTCATGAAATCCTGAAAAACGTCATCCAATGAGGGATTGTATGGCGGCTCTGGTTGCATTGAATATTGTGGAGGGTACACCATGTTCTGAGGAGTCCATTGTTGTGGAGCCCATTGGTTCTGAGGCTGGTCACAATAATAATTTGACTGAGGTTGTCACTCTGGAATGCATGATTGAGAGAAAGGGCCAAATCGTGTTGTCTCCTCATATTGGGAAGGCTCATAGTAAGTGCTCGTTTGATCAGGCCTTATGTTCTCCCAAATATATCTATTATATGTATTCATCACTGCTAACAAAAACACTTGACAAAAACATTAAACGCACCGGTGGGAGAAATAATAATCATAAAAAAAACAAAAAAACAAAAAAAAGAAAGTTGCAAACACTCAAACACTAATACTAGTGCCTAAAGTGTTCCCCGGCAACGGCGCCAATTTGACAAGACGTTGTAGTGCGTCAAAAATCAAATAAAAATAACCGAACTAATTGCCGAAGCAACTCGCCCGATTCGATCTCACGAGGAACACTACTATCGGCTTAGTATATGTGTTTATGTGTTCGCAAAAGAAAAAGAAGAGAAGTTTATAGCATAATGCAAAGGTTTGGTTGATTTTTGTTTTTAAACTAAGTTCTAATTTATCAAAGTAAAAGCACATAAGATAAATCAAGCAATAATAATAATGAGTTTCAAATAAAAGAAAAGGACTAGAGGTCGGGATCCTCAATTCTCAACTTCGAAATTGAATTCGAGTTTGCAAAAGTCACACAAGAACGTCCGTTATCGGTTGGTTCGAATGCGGTTCGATTAAACCCAAACATGTAATTGCTCCTAAGCCTCAAACATGGTTGAAATTCAATTGGGCATTTAATCGAACACCTTTCGTTCAAAATCAAAATTCAAATTCTAGATGAGAATCAATTCACCCTAACCCTAGTTGATGATTTAGCTACTCATGGATGTAATTACGATGCAACTATAGTTTAAGGAATTCATGACTATGCAATTAAAGATGAAGAACAATTAATCAAAGTGAATATAAAATAAAGAACAAACAATAGAAAATAAGAAACTTACTTGATTAATTAATTAAGAATCTAAGATGAACGATTACAAAATCAAAGTCTTGATTCGAGTTTCCGATCCCCAAAGTATGAGAAACGTGCTTGAAAAATATTCTAAAAGTTTCTAGGTCTAGCTCTCCCCATAGGATTGATATTCTAAGAAGTATATATCATGTTTCCCTATCAAAAAGAGGTCAAACGGGTCAAATTCGCGCCCAGCAGGTCCCTAGCAAGCTGCGAGTTCCTAGTAGGACGCTAGGTCTTCAATCTCAGGAAAGAGCGTCTACTGCCTCTCGGACGCTAGGATTTAGAGCGCTGCTAGGGGCCTAGCGAGGCGCTACATCCTAGCGAGCTGCTACGTCTCCAGTGTGACATTTTCTTTAGTTTTGACTCGTTTTTTTTTTTTGCTCTTTTCAATCCAATAAATTCCTCAAGCCTGCACACTACACAAAACATCAAAACATACCAAAACCAAGAGGATGACACACATAAACTACTAAAAATCACACAACTTACACACAAAAAGAATCCAAGAAAAACGACACAAAAACGTATAAATCAGCGTGCACAGGCAGGCCTCTAGCAGTCTTATCGGCAATCGACTACAGGACCAGTTCTTGAACGCAAAGAAACCTCTGACACCAACTGCAATTCAGCAGTTCATGCGGACTGAGGAAAATATTACTGTCAGTTACGACAAAGCATGGAGAGGGCGGCAGAGAGCCCTGGAAAAGGTTCGCGGATCCTATGAAGATAATTTCTCGGAGCTTCCTTCGTATTGGTACATGCTAGAACAAAGGAATCCAGGTACGTTCACCCGTATTCAGACAGATGCCAATAATGAATTTCTCTACTTCTTCATGGCTATCGGAGCGTGTAATCGGGGATTTCAGTACATGAAGGACGTTATCATCATTGATGCATTGTTCATGCCCAATAAATACAAGGGAACGCTTCTTATTGCTTCTGCTACTGACAGTGAGCATCACATTTACCCACTTGCTTGGGGGGTTGGTGATGCAGAGGACACCAGTTGCTGGATTTGGTTCCTTCAGTGCTTGCAGTTTTTTATTGCAGATAGATCTGATCTGGTAATCGTGTCTGGCAGAGGTCAGCCAATTATAAATGGTGTAGCTGCTGTTTACCCTAAGGTGGAACATGGACACTGCTATTGGCACATCATGCAAAACATCAAGTCAAAGTACAACAAAAGAAAAGACTTGGTTGGTCATTTTCAGAAGGTTGCGTGCTCGTACACTGTACCCGAGTTCAATCGACATTTTTCAGATCTTAGAGAAGCGAGCGAAAAATGTGCGAAGTGGTTAGAAGATATCACGTTTGAGAAATGGTCAAGAGTTCACCACCGTGTGAATAGATACGAGGTGATGACGTCTAACGCAGTGGAAGTGATAAATGCTGTGATGAAAGACGCTAAAGAATTTCCCATATGTTCCTTGATCAAGTTTATTGTGGATAAGATGGTTGAATGGTTTTACAGACATCGTGAAGAAGCTTGGGCGTTCAACGGTGTATTGACACCGAGAAGGGAAACAACGTTGCGTGAGCGTTATGACCGTGCTCCTAAATGGGTTACCAAAAAAATAAGTACTTGGATGTACACTGTGGAGTCGACTAGATGGTGTGGGGTTGTGGATTTGGAGGCAATGACGTGTGAATGTGGTGTGTTTCAGATTGACATGATGCCGTGTGAGCATGCCATAGCCGCAGCGTGTGCCAAGGACCCGAGTCGGGCAGGACAATATGCTTATGAGCTGACTTCTCCTTATTTCACCCGTGAGTATATGATGCAAGCATATAAGGAGAACATTATACCTGTTCCTTCAGAAGACCAATGGACGGAGATTCCCGAATATGTCCAAAGCATGATAGTGTTGCCACCACCGGTGAAACGAACTCCAGGGCAGCCGAGAATGGACCGCTTCACGAGTCGAATTGAGAGGTTTTCGAAGAAAAAATATCGTTGTGGCAAATGTCAAGGAGAGGGTCACAATGCACAGACTTGTCCGATTCCACCAGAGTAAACATTGTTGAACTTTTATGTAGTTATGTGTGTTTTCATATATTTTTGTGTAATTTGACTTGTGAAACATTTACTATGCAGGTTGTGATGCCAAGAGGAGGAAGTTGTAGATGTCCGGGTGTACTGAAGAAGAGGGCATGAATTGAACTCTTTTTTTTTTAAGTTTAATATTGTGTTTTCAGACGATTGTGTACGAGACTTCAATTTTGAGACTTTGTATTTGTGTGGTATTAATTTTTTCATGTTAAAAGTGCTTAAATGTGTTGTAGATGTGTTCTGGACAGGTTGGAAATACAAAAAATGGGGAAATCATGTCCAGTTCTGTACTGTTATTGACGTAGGGCGCAGACCACTGTCTGCGCCCTGCGTCAAATTTGCTATCTGGTTGAGATTTGATGCAGTTGGTCGGCAGTCCAGCTTGGACGCACATTTCAATAATTTCATGGACGGTAGTCCAGCTTGGACGCACATTTCATGCATCCAATACTTCATTGGAAGTAACGCAGCGATTCTCTGATTGCGCACAACGTCTGTGTGAGAATGTAGAGTCATGTCATACACCTTAATAATTTCCCTCTCAAGGTTCAATTTGCATGTCAGCCACTGCGCTCCAACTTTCGCAATGAAAAGAACCTGAAAACAAATAATAGGTCATACTTATTCAAATTCAAAGTTAAGAGTTGAAAAGACGACTAAATGAACTTACATATGTGAGGCCAGCCCACAACTTCGGTTTCCATCCATGCGCACCGTTGGCCATGCATTCAATGCATTGTTGCAATCCTTCAAGCGGAACAGGTTCAAAATACTGAGGATTAAATAGCCCATCATCCCACAAATATTGCATTCTTTGCTGAAAATTAAGGTTCAAAATTAATACATGTTGAAACGACTTTTTGGAATTACACTAGTATTTTTCACTACTTACAAAGAATGTGCAAGGCACGATAGTGTACTTGTTCTCCATTCGCGCACTTGTTAGTCTTGATATGTACTCGAATTCGTTGTGATAAATTCCAAGAACTGCATCAAGTTGCTGCAAAAAAACCAATTATCGCGTAAATAATTAATCTTTAACTATACACCATAATATTTTTAACAATACTTACCCAAATATCCATATCGCACTCTCCTGCACTCATCTACTCGAACCAATACCGATCCACCGGCCATTCGAGACCAACATCGCGCCTGCATAATTTGGATTAATATGACGCTACTGGTAGAAAACATTGTCAAACTTATAAGGATAAAGAACTAACAGCGTTTTTTCATTCCTGTCCGCCAAAAAATCTCTAAACACATCCACCGTGGGCCTTACTGGTCTCCCCATCTTGGGGAGCGCTGATTAGACGTTTTTAAAGAAAAAACAACACGACAAAACTAAACACGACTATCAAACGACACAAAAACATAACCGAAAAAAAACACACATAAACGACCTAAATCAAGCGCGTTGTACGGTGATCTCACGAAGTGTGAAGGACGACGAACACGTACGTCTCGCATTCTTGTCCTGTCCACGCTCGACGACGAAGCTTCGTTCCCTACATTCGACTGGAATCGCGGAGGTTGGACTGGAGTTTGAAAATCCTCATCCTGGCGCGAGAGTGGCACATGAGAAGGATAATACTCGATCATCGCTTGCGGTTGTGGTTGTGGACTATCCCAAGTTGGAGCAGAGTAATACTCCATTGGAGGAAACTGAACAAAAAAATAATTTAGGTCGACACAGAAAAAGGAACAAACAAAGAAATAACTAATCGATTTTTTTCAAAATATATTAATAGTAATATAATTTTTAAAATCATGTTTTTGAAAAATACAAACAAAAAAAAAACAAAAACAAACAAGATAACTACTGAACCTCCTCATCTGCCCTATCTCCTAGGTTGCAATGCTTAAGGGCCTCTTGAATAGCGTCGATCCGACGGCTAACCTCCTCAATCAGCTCTCCCTGCCTACCCTGCTCCACACCGTACTCGGTCACCTGTGAAACTAGCCCAGCTATCAGCTTCCTCTGCTCCTGCAGCTCTGCTACCATAGCCTCGTTATGTAGCCTCTGAGCCTCGTCTCGCTGCCTCTGAGCCTCGTCTCGCTGCCTCTGAGCCTCGTCTCGCTGCGTCTGAGCCTCGTCTCGCAGCCTCTCACGCTCCCTCTGAGCCTCGTCTCGCCGCCTGTCGGCTGTCCTCTCGTCCGTATGCATTTGCAGAAAATCAGCAAACCAATGCGGGGGACCTCCGGATGGCTGAGCCTGAGGAGACGACGGACCGGCATGGTCAAAGACTGTCTCGGGAAGAGCTGTCGTTTCGGGTGGAGGTGGAGTCCTCTGACGGCTGGGCTGAGCTGGAGCTGCTGCTACGAACATCACGTAGTCCTCGCAGACGCTACTGTCTGCCTCGACTCGCAGACAATCTGTACGGCCTTCTTCGACAACCTCCTCGAACCACCATAGCGTGCGGTAGAAATAGGCAGACTGCAGCTCGACAACGTCCGACTTCAAGCGCGGATACACAGTCTGCATGATTGTTTTTGAAAATGTATAAGCCTGAATAATTTTAATTCACACAATAAAGGTGTTCAAACACTTACCTTAACATCCCGAACCAAGAATGCCTTGAAGTCCTCGGTCGTCGGTGCGCTGTTGCTTAGAGACCATCGCAGCATCCTGGGGTACGCATGCCTGAACTCTCTCCTGGGGGTCGCCCGCAACTGTACAGCCGCACCCTCTAATGCCTCGATCATCCAGAACTAAAAAACAAAACATTTTTTATTTAATTAAAAGAACTACAAAACCTATTTAATTATCGAAACGAATATCAAGAAACTAGTTTAAAACATACCGCAAAAATCTGGAGAAACCCATAAGCATTCCATTGCTTTGGATCAGCAACCCCTGACACTTTTTCCATGTCCCCCATTTGCACGAAGCAATCGTCCACGACAGCCTTATACTTCTGACATGCATCCAAGTCACTGCAAAGCTGTAGTAAACGCAAATATAAAGTAAATTTAAAAACATCTTACCTCAATATAAAGTAAATTTAAGTACACAATATAAAGTAAATTTAATTCACTTATTACCTCAAACAGAACGTCAGGGGCCAGTTTTTGTCTGTTAGGCTGGTCCAACAGGGCTGCAATCAACCAAACAAATACAAGGTTGATCGCAACTGGGTGATCCTCGGCATCTTCGCGGCTTAAGAAAGCCTCGACTGTCTCATATACCTCTTTGATGGGCACCTGACTCTTCTTCTTGTAAAAGTTGGGAAAGACCTTCTTTTTCAGGTCTTGCTTCTTGTTGAGGTCGAATGCAGTGCGGGAGTCAGAAAAGTGCAGGCCGGTTACCAAACTGAACTCCACTGCGCTCAGTCGAGCAACCATACTGTTGGAATTCGATATCCCGAAATTAATAAATTAATTAAAATTAATTATCTAATTAATTCCGACCGAAATCCTTCGAATATCCGGATTGTCTAAATTGCGGAACCGACAACCCAATCGAAAAACCTTTCGCCGGAAATCACGCGAGCACCACCACGCGAGCCGGGATACGACCGAACGCACAGCGGCGTCCGAAGACGGCGCACGTCCAGCCGCACCCCCGCGGGTGCGAGCTCGCGATCGCACCATGCGATCGCCGGGTTGCATCAAGCAACCCTACGGCGAGTCCGGCGACTCGCCGTTCGCATAGGAGGGGGAGGCTCGCCTTGCGAGCCGCGGCGGCACCAGCCCGCCACCCCAGTGATCGAACCTAGGGTTCGATCGCACCCCCAGCCGTGGGCTGGGGTCCTTCGATGCGCACGCCCCCGGTTCAGCCGGGGCGTGTTTGGTTCGATCCCCACGGGGATCCTTGAACGCCGGCGGTCCGATGGTTCGACCACCACCGCCCGGTTCAATCCTCGTCCGGGGTTCGTCCTCGGATCTTGATTCTACGGTATTTTCAATAAATAATCGAATAAAATCATCAAGGGTGTTTAACGATTTTATACCTTCGATTCGTTGTTCGGAGAAACGAGATCAATCGATGACCTTGAGATCTGTTGGAAATCGATATCCCGGAATTAATAAATTTAAATAAATAAATAATCTAATTAATTCCGACCGAAATCCCTCGGAGATCGAATATCCGGATTGTCAAAATTGCGGAACCGACAACCCAATCGAAATTCCGATCACGGGAAAAATCCCACATCACCGGACGTGGGGAAGACGCCCCGAACGAGCACCATCCGTGGGCGAACCCACGACGCTCGATCGCATCTTCATCGTGGCGTGAGGGGCTGCTCAAAGCAGCCCGCAAGGGTTGCCAAAACCCTACGCGTACAGCCCCTTAGCCATGTCCGAGCGCCGCGAGGACCAGCCCCATCGAACCCTAGCAGCGGCTCGAACCGCCGCTGTTCGATCCGGCCTCAGCACGCCTCCAGGCGTGCGCTACGGATCAGCTCGCATGGTCCCCGTGCACGTCTCGCATGGCGCACGGATCCGCTGCGGGAAAAACCCGCAGCCCGCTGCCTGGGCACACGAGGCGGCCGCTTGACCCCCCAGGCGGCCGCTTGCCTGGGCAGTCAGCACCTCCGCGCGATCCTTCGCCGCCGGGTCGCTCCAGCCGCGGTGGTCCGGTGATCTTCGATCACCACCACCCAGCTCGACCCCGGTGAGGATCCCGAACCTCGGATCTTGTTCTACGGTATTTTTACGATAATTAAAACGATCAAAATCATAAAGAGGGTTTTACGATTTACCTCGTTCTCGTTGTTCGGAAAAACGAAGAACTCAATTTGACGACCTTGAGATCTTCCCGCGTATTCCTTGCACTAGCTCGGACGTCGTGTGGGCGACGATCTACCGAACTCCATGGATCTCCCTCTCTACTTTCTCTCTCTAGAATTGTGATCTTCAAGTTATGAACTTGTGAGAATAGAGAAGACCATGTAGTGCTTTTATAGGCTACGTAGGGGATCTTAAGGAGGTGGAATATTGGGCTTCCAATAATAGTGATTAAATTGAGCCCAAGCCCAAATCTATTAATCCTTACTATTATTAATTAATTCTATTTTCCACTATATAAAATTAATTGCACTCCCAATATTAAACCATATTATATCAAATAATATTTCTCCGGTAATATTATTTATTCCGTGTATTTAAGATATAAATATCCATGAATAAAATTAATTTATTGCTAATTAATTTATTCATCTCTTATATCCGAGACTAGTACCATTCAACCTTAATTATTATGCGGAACGAATCCACCTGCAGGGTTTACATAATAATTCCTTATGAACTCATCTCGGGGATATTATCAACCCTTACGGGATACACTTTCCCGTCAAGTATTCACGGCATGTCATATATAAAATATAGTGACCCAACTTAACCGGTAATTAACCCAATAATTAAATCGGTTAATTCCTTTGGTAAATCAAAGTCACTTATATTAAATATACACACCCGCAATAGTTTCGGGAATTAAGAATAAAATACACTAAGACTCGAATCGATTATCGCCGGCAATCCTAATCGATAAATCTCAAACGATCCGCTCAATACACCAAGTGTACAAGTGTGATAAAATAATCAAGATAGATTATTTTCTCTCTCACACAACGACTATACCGATGGATTGGTCCGTTTCCATCTAGGTCGTGAGCAACTGTTCGATTAAATACGAGTAACCGATAGTATGATCTTCTGTGTGTCCATACAACACCATACTAACTACAACCCCAGGACTATAATTTGCATATATTTAATTATAAATAATTAAATGCAAATAATTGTTTATTTAATTAAATAGATTAATGGCAATGGATCGTGAGTTTCCGTTACTTAAATCTAGACATTAAGTACACAACTCCAACAAGATCTTCCCGCGTATTCCTTGCACTAGCTCGGACGTCGTGTGGGCGACGATCTACCGAACTCCATGGATCTCCCTCTCTACTTTCTCTCTCTAGAATTGTGATCTTCAACTTATGAACTTATGAGAATAGAGAAGACCATGTAGTGCTTTTATAGGATACGTAGGGGATCTTAAGGAGGTGGAATATTGGGCTTCCAATATTAATGATTAAATTGAGCCCAAGCCCAAATCTATTAATCCATTAATATTAATTAATTCTATTTTCCACTATATAAAATTAATTGCACTCCCAATATTAAACCATATTATATCAAATAATATTTCTCCGGTAGTATTATTTATTCCGTGTATTTAAGATTTAAATATCCATGAATAAAATTAATTTATTGCTAATTATTTTATTCATCTCTTATATCCGAGACTAGTACCATTCAACCTTAATTATTATGCGGAACGAATCCACCTGCAGGGTTTACATAATAATTCCTTATGAACTCATCTCGGGGATATTATCAACCCTTACGGGATACACTTTCCCGTCAAGTATTCACGGCATGCCATATATAAAATATAGTGACCCAACTTAACCGGTAATTAACCCAATAATTAAATCGGTTAATTCCTTTGGTAAATCAAAGTCACTTATATTAAATATACACACCCGCAATAGTATCGGGGATTAAGAATAAAATACACTGAGATTTAAATCGATTATCGCCGGCAATCCTAATCGATAAATCTCAAGCGATCCGCCCAATACACCAAGTGTACAAGTGTGATAAAATAATCAAGACAGATTATTTTCTCTCTCACACAACGACTATACCGATGGATTGGTCCGTGTCCATCTAGGTCGTGAGCAACTGTTTGATTAAATACGAGTAACCGATAGTATGATCTTCTGTGTGGGCCCGACACACCATACTAACTACAACGTATAGAATCCAGGACTATAATTTGCATATATTTAATTATAAATAATTAAATGAAAATAATTGTTTATTTAATTAAATAGATTAATGGCAATGACCGGGAGTTACCGTTACTTAAATTTAGACATTAAGTACACAACTCCAACACATACCGTTCACTACGAACAACCTATTATGAGATAGTCAGAAAAAATGATTGTAAAACTGAATAATTATTATTGATAATTAAATTATATGCATAAATCATGGCTTCATACCTGTAGTGCTCGTCCGGCCCCGGAAAAATGCTCACTCGATCCATCAACTGATGGATGGGTGCATTGGGCACGACTCCTTTCCCATCCAAGTACAAGAAACTACCCAGCTGAGGGTACTCCTTCGCGCAATCGGGGAAGACCGAGAACTGTTTCTGGGCTATCTCGGGGACATTCTTGAAACCTTGTCGAGAGGTTATCTTCCCACCCAGCACATCATCACTGAATATGCGTTGTGGCAGGATATCCCGGATCTCCGATGCCGAGACAACGAGATACTCCTCCTGAAAAACACAGAACAAGAACAAAAAAAAAAAAAAAAAATGACTTCTAAAATGCTTTTGTTCTTCTGAAATGGTCCAAATGGAAGCACTGTAATATGAAAGAATGACACTAACATTGGTACTAAATTTGTTGAGTTTGAAACACAGAACAAGAAAAAAACGCAAAAAAAAAAAATTAAAAAATTCTGGACTGACTTTGACGCAGGGCGCAAGCTGAAGGCTGCGCCCTGCGTCAATCACAGACCTGCAAACTAAATTTTCACAGAAACGAACACTACGCCATTCGAAACCCAGATGCACTACACTCTACGCAAATTGAAACGAGGCAATGGAATGAGAGGGTGTGTACCTGATAAACATTGTGAGCTTCGGATTCAGTCAAGCCACCGCTCGGAGCAAGGTTGTGTATCGCCTTCGATCGTGGTTCAGCGCGGCCGCTGTCGGAGTGGGCCGGGGACTGGGACGGCCGACGAGGCCTTTTGGATTGCCTTCCAGTGGATGAGGAGGCGGCGTGAGACATCGTCAGTGGAGGAGGCAATGAAGCTCGCCGGAATCGAACTGCATTTCGATTTTTTTTTTACACCTAGAAATCGAACTGAGAGAGAGAGAGGGGCGGGGCGGGGCGGGATGAGAGGGAGGAGTACTTACCTGAATTGAGTAGAGGGGCGTGATGCCGGAGTTCGTTTCTTCGCCGGTCGGAGTTCGTTTGTTCGCCGGAGTTTCGTTCGTCTTTGCGGTTCTGTGAAAGAGAGAAAAGAGGGCAGCGGGGGAGAGAATTGGGTTTGGGATAGGGTTTGTTTTTAATTTTTGAAGGACTAATGTGCAATATTGGGAAGATGTTAGGTTAATTGGTAATTTTTAAAACCTATTTTTGATTTAATTTTATTATATTTTAATTAAAAAAAAAGGAAAATAAGTGGGAGGGGTATTTTTCTGAAATGCAGTTTTCAGAGGGTCACCCCTCCCCATTCTCTCAAATGAATGACACAAACTTGACTGTGTAGCAAACATTTAATTAACTAAAATAAAAGGTTAAATGATAATATACCTTAAAGCTTTATAAGATACAATAAAATAATTAAATTTAATAATTAATAAGAATAATAATTAATCAAGAAAAATATCAAAAAATAAATAAATTAATTAAATACAAAATAATTCAAATTTAATAATAATTCATTATTTTACATTTATTAATTAATTAATTAATAATAATTAATTATTTAAATTCATTAACTAAAATTATAACATTAAAAATAATACATAAAAATTAAAAAAAATTGGTAATTATTTTTTATTTTTAATATACTATTAAAATAATTTGTAATTTTATTTAATGATTAATTTATGTATAAAATGAGTTTCGTATTTAATTTAAATTTTATTTTATTTTGGTTTATATTGTAACATTTTATTTATTTATTAAATATTGATATAATTAATGAATAGTACAAATAAAGTAATATCTTTTACTTATTTAAATTACCAGTTTAGCAAGTTTCATTCCATAATTTGGTAAAAGGCTACATTAACACCAGGTGTAAAGATGACTCTCTACACGCCAATAAAATTTTGACATATGACATTATTGATTAAAGTATTTATTATTATTTTTGATAGGATATCTATAAATTTGGTAGTACAAATCAAATCAAAGTTTGTTTAATTTTCTTCCATTGTTAAATTTAGCAAGAATATTTTAGTTATTATAAATTTGAAAGTAAATTTATTTATTTAATTAATTGATTTAATTTTAAATTAAATTTATTAATTAGTTTAGTACATTTATTAATTATATTGCTAATAAAACTAATGAAGTAAGTATTTACATTCAATTGATAAATTAAAATTTTAAATTAAATTACAAAATTTTATTAGACTAGTAAAAAAATTGAAGTATAATAAATTTCATAATAGAAAATACTCCAAGTATATTTTAAATAATAATTATTTTATGTATAATTAATTTTTTAAAATTACATTTAGAAAATTAATTATTTTTAATATAATGAATTGTACAATATAAATGGTGTACAAAAAACATTAATAAAAAAAATAAACTTTGTACTACATATTTTAATAAATCAATATTTTACTTAAAATTAATTTTTTTATAATGAATTTGACATAAAATATAGTTTATTTATTAAAATTAATTATATTAAATTTTGTATAATGAAATTAATTGACATAAATTGTAGATTGCTCACTCTTATTCATGGTGAAACAAGAGAACAATTGACCAGATATGACAACTATTCTTTAAAAGAATAGTATTTATTTAAAATTCTTTATACATAAGTAAAATAATCGAACTGAATTTGTGTTGTGAAGTTATGTATCTTGATCATGATTTTTGTCTAAAGTGTGCATTAATATTCTCGATCATGGTAATTAATTTGTACAGTATTAAAATGATGTGAATTGCATATGCACTACAATTTTTGGGTTATAGGGTGTGAGTATATCCTATAATTTAATTAAATAATGTGAAAATTAATACATTAATATTGGAATAATTACTTGATTCAATTTTAAAATAAATTATTCAAATAAATTAATTTAATGGAGTTTAATAGGATTATGGTTATATAAAAATGGTATAGAAAAATAATGATTATAAAATTATTTATTTTAATTTTTAATATGACATTTTAATATAATAATATTGAGTATAATTAAATAAAAAATTGAATCAATGAAAATTATTTTTATCTGAATTAATACTTTAGTTGAAATATACAAATTGTATAATTTGATTTATTTATTTTTATTTAAAAATTTAAAAATCTTAATAATTAATATATATCTTAGATAATTTAAATTCAATTTAAAAATAATATTTTAACTTAGTAACTCATATCATATGAAAGTCTTATAATTAACTTGGATTATAAATATAATTAAATTTTTAATTTTAATTAATTAGTTTAATTTTAATTATAATTTTAATTAATCAATTGAATTGAATTGATATGTACGAACTTTATTAATTAAATTTGATTATTAATCAAATTGATAAATTTTATTTTTTAATTAATCAATTAAAATAATTTATTTATTTATAAATTTTTAGTAACTAAAATATTTTTACTAAATTAAATAATGAAAAGAATTTAAACAAAATTTAATTTGATTTTTATTACCAAATTTATAGATATCATATCAAAACTAATAATAAATACTTTAATTAATAATGCCACATGTCAAAATTTTACTGACGGTGTAGAGAGTTATTTCTACACTGGTGTTAATGTAGCGTCTTCCATAATTTAACCTGTAATAGAAGATCAGAGCATTAATTTTGATAATTTTTTAAATAAATGACAATTTATGGGATATGACTTTCTGGAAGTACTATATATTTGATATTTTCCCAAATTACATGCGAGCAAATTTGTGATCATGGATTTTAAATAAAAAAAATATTTAGAGTGATACTCTTTGCACATTGATGCGACGGCATTGTCGCATCAATGTGACATTGTTTTATTTTTTTTTTATATTTTAATTATTTAATATAAATATATTAATTTTATAATAAAAACATGTTTTTCGAAAATATTAATTAAAATTCATTTTTACCAAAAGTAAAAATTTTTACATTTTTGAAATTTACAAAATTCGAAGGTAATATAAATATTAATTTTAGATATTAATTAATTTATGCGTTTCAATTAAATTCGTTCAAAACATATTAGTTTTTTAGTTTCTGAAAATTGTATATCAAACTTTTTTACTATTTGTTTTATAATGTAATTAATTTTTTTTAACATGTGAAAATGTTAACGACAAACAAAGTGTGTAACGTTGCTAAACTTATTTTAATTATTTATTGAATATTTTAAAGTATAATAAGTATTTTATAGTATAATTTATTTATATTTTGAAAGTTTTTATGACATTTTTATATTTAGAAGTTTCGTTGTATTTGTTTATATTTATTGCGCAATTTTGAGAAACTATAAAATTAATATGTTTTGACAATTGGAATGAATTTAATTGCGTGTACATTAAGTAGAAACCATGAATTAATTGATATTTAAAATTGATGTTTATATTAACTAAGCAAACTAAAAAATTAATACGTTTTTACAATCGGGATAAATTTAATTGTATTAAGTAGAAACGCATGAGTAGAAACCATGAATGAATTCATATTTAAAATTGATGTTTATATTAACTACGCAAACTAAAAAAATAATATGTTTCGACAATCGGGATGAATTTAATTGCATTAAGTAGAAACGCATAAAATAATTGATATTTAAAATTGATGTTTATATTACTTACGCATTTTGTAGATTTCAAAAATGTAAAAATATTTATGTTTGGTAAAAATGAATTTTAGTTAATATTTTCAAAAAATACGTTTTTATTATAAAATTAATATATTTATATTTAATAATTAAAATATAAAAAATTAAAAAAAAAATTAAGGATTGCTATTTGTCACATTGATGCGACTGCATCGATGTGCAAATAGCATTTGTGATTTAAGTAATAGTTCACTTCATAAATTTGATTATTAAAATATTTGTTGAGTTATGTAGTCGGCAGCAGGCAGGACTCACCAAACGAATTGAAGTAGATGCACGTTCTTCAATTTTCAAGTTATATTTTATTATCAACTCTGCACATTAAAAATAAATAAATTAAAATAAATGCATAATTACAGACAGCACGTGGAAGTCCTCCTACCTAATACTCCATTATTTTTTATTTTATTTTTTGCCAAACAAACCTTTACAGAATTGGTTTCAGTCAACCAATTTACTAAAATCAATCAGATCTCTCCCTCTTCTCTCTCTCTCTGAATAGAAATGGCGTCAGGATGTCTAATCTTCTGCGAAATCGTGCTGGCAATTTTGCTTCCTCCTCTGGGCGTTTGCCTCCGCCATGGCTGCTGCACAGTAAGCTATTTAATTTAATTTGAATTTAATTTGTGAGATCTGAATTTAATTCTGGATTTGTTACTGCAGGTTGAATTCCTGATTTGCTTGGTCCTAACAATCCTGGGCTATATTCCTGGGATTATCTATGCTCTCTACGCTATCCTCGTCGTGGATCGCGATCAGGCATCCGGAGAGTATCGTCAGCTTGCTTAATCATCTGCTGCGTTTTCTGAATCTGTATCTTACTAGTACTTATTCGTTGGAATAACTTTTTCTCATCTTGTTGTTGTACCTACTTCCTAGAGTAGTATTAAATTATTTTTTTTTTATAAGGAGGAGAGACGAGAAACTCCACCCCACTCGATCGGAGGTCCCTCGATCGGGTAGGATGTAAATCGAGGGATGTGCCCGAGTAGCAGACACCTGTGCGAGAGAGCCAACAGGTCGAACCCCAGGACAAACCTTCATAATATTTCAATGAAAATTTGCCCCACCCGAGGTTCGAACCCTGCGTCGCTGGGGAATTTCACCCACATCATCACAGGCCTTACTACTCGGCTATGCCCCTGGGGACTTTTTTTTTATTTTTAATTAGATATTGTGGAATCTTTTATGTACTTATCCGATGGTAAGTATCAATTGAAATCTAAAAAAAGGCAAAAATAAAATAAAAAATATACAAAATGAAGAATAATAGTAGTAGTAATAAATAAATTGATTTATAAAATTTTTTTAACAAAAAGTGAAATTAAATAAGGCGAGGCTCATATCAAGTGTAAATTTAGAATAATTCATCGTGGAGAAAAAGAAAAACTCATATCAAAAACCGAAAACAGAGATAGAAACTGAAGATGAAAAAATCAGAAGATTTTAGATGTGCCAAAGCCCGGCCCGATAAAGGGGGCGGCACCATCTTCATTTATTTCCATCATCTCCTTCGGATTTAATATGAACAAATCCACACCACTCGATCCTCTCTCTTTATAATCATAGCCACCACAAATCATTTTTCCAAAACAAAAATCAAATTCTGTACTGAATAATTTTGCAAGTAATACAAAAACAGTAGAGGGTGTGTATGAGCCGCAGAGAGATTTAGGGCAACCCATTGCCTTATGTGGAATTATATATAAAGATCAAAAGCCCAATAACTGTCGATTTGAGGCCCATTAGTGTACTATAGTTGTAATTGTGATGTTCAATTATGAATTATTATAATATGTGGAGGAGAAGCATTGAACATGATTTATTTTGAGGGGATTACCCTGTCTAGGAGTATAGGACATAGACAAACTTTACGTGTATCACATGGAACTACATCTTTCCAATTTGTGCTTGAGGGTGCGTTTGGATCTATGGATGATATGGTGTAGAAAAGTATCTTGTGATGTGGAAATCTCCCCAAAAAGTTTGGATCTATGCCCGAGCGAATTGTAGGGAAGATGATGTTTTGAACTTCAAACCTCCATATGTTATTTATCCAAATGAACATGATCATCATCGATCTTATGGTTGATCGTGGTTAAGATATGATCATGGTTAAGTATTTCGCCTCTGGTCACTTGGTGAAGTAGACCACAAAGAATTTCACTCTCCTTAATGATCATATATACCGGTACAGATCATATCTCAAGTCGATCCCGACACAGCGAATGGCTTAATTATGATTGTCCACCAAGGAGAAAAAATGTTTTGTGTCGCAAATCATGAGGTGTGGAGATAGTGAGCTTTAAGCCAGATTAAACATTGTATTTATAGTTTGGACACGAGGGTGGTGAAAGGTGCATATGATGTGGGAAAATGATAGTAAATGTTACTACACCATGTAATACATATATATAAAGGTTTTTGGGGTTATATATGTAGAAAGAGCTCATTTCTGATTTTTCTTGTATGTTTTGTAAGTGGTGTTTTTTGGTCGTATTTGTTCTTCACAGAAGAACGGTTATTTATAGTGCTCGCTTCACCTCTCTCAACCTGCTATAAAAGGTGGTATCGCCCCTGGTAAAGGCGAGATGGTCTATCAAGTGGATGATTATTTCTACGGCTTACAAAGTACTCCTAATTATCTTACAAAAGTGACCCCATATACTTGAAATCAATGATTCAATTGCACAAGTTGTTCTTGCGGGCAAGTAAGAAAACTGAGGGGAGAAGCCACCACTTCGCCGGAAGCAGTTCACACACTTCGTCATCACGGCGAGTCCCAATTCACTGTAACAAGTGACATTGTCGTTTTTTCCTTGCCAGAAAACACTCAACAATAAATTGAACGTATCACGAACAACCACACTTTCAAGTTTCAAGTGGTTTAACTATTACTATTTCCATTAACCTTGATTACAATGGAGAGGTCAATGAATCAAGCAAGAGGAGTGGGTCAAGGTCATATGTTCATTATGCGGAAAGAAATGAACCATATTTTGTACTCCTCTATCCATTAGAAACAATCTTTTTCGGTAATATACAAAAAAAAAAAAGTGTTTATATATTATTTATTATATGAATAATATAAATGGAAAAATGAAATAATTGAAATATAAAAAGAAAATAAAAGAAAACCATATCTTAGTATCAAGATATTGCATGCAAACCAAAATCCTAATTGTGAATTGTGGAGTAACATATAAACAATAGGTTACAACTTATTCACAAAATGAAATGATAATTAAGATCATAGATTTGCAATTTACTTCAATTTTAACTATATTACCGGTCAATTATTAATATTTGTGGTGTAATTAACCATATAATTAAAATTCTACCGAATATTTTTACATTACTGTACATACATACCAACACACACCTGACCGAAATCAATGATTCAATTGCACAAGTTGTTCCTGCGCGTAAGTAAGAGAACTGAGGGGAGAAGCCATTCCACTACTTTGCCGGAAGCAGTTCATACACTTCGTTGGGTCTGTTCCTAGCTCACCTCATCGGGACCCATTTCGTCATCTCGGCAAGTCCCAATTCACTGTAATAAGTGACATTGTCGTTTTTTCTTTGCCAGAAAACACTCACGAACAACCACACTTTCAAGTTTCAAGTGGTTAACTAATCAAGCAAGAGGAGTGTGTCAAGGTCATATGTTCATTATGCGGAAAGAAATGAACCATATTTTGTACTCCTCCATCCATTAGAAACAATCTTTTTTGGTAATATACAAAAAAAATGTGTTTATATATTATTATATGAATAATATAAATGGAAAAATGAATAATTAAAATATAAAAAGAAAATAAAAGAAAATCCTATCTTAGTATCAAGATATTGCATGCAAACCAAAATCCTAATTGTTCTAATTAAAATCCTAATTGTGAATTGTGGAGTAACATATAAAATGAAATGATAATTAAGATCATAGATTTGCAATTTACTTCAATTTTACTATATTACCGGTCATTTATTAATATTTGTGGTGTAATTAACCATATAATTAAAATTCTACCGAATATTTTTACATTACTGTACATATCCACACACACCTGACCGAAATTAAACTTGCCCGAAGACTAATCCGAATGGATGACGAAAAGGAAAAACCGAACAAGGGCACCGACTCCGACCAGTCCGCCGCCGCGGACTGGGCGGAGTTAACGCAAGAGTGCCTCATCAACATCCTATCCCGCCTCTCCTTGGAGGACCGATGGCGATGCGTTATGCGCGGGTGCAAAGCGTGGCATGAAGCCTGCAAGGATCCCTGCCTCAACTCGGTGCTTGACCTCGAACATTACTTCGACCCCGCATCCGAGTTGCCTCGCTTCTGGACTCCAGATTTCGAGCGCCGGATCGACAATATCCTTCGATCCGTCGTCCTTTGGAGTTCCGGCGGCCTCACTGAAATCCGCATCAGGCATTGCTCGGATCGATCGATCTCCTTGGTTGCTAATAGGTATTATAGGACGCTTCTGTTTATTTGCGTTCATGGATCTGATTTGTCGATAATCGAAATTTGTATTTTTTTTTTCAATTAGGTTTTCACTGAATAATTCAAATATTTGGGAATATACTGTAGTATCTAAGGAATTGCTAGGTTTCTTATTTATTTGGTAATTTGTTGGTTTAAGAATTGCTCGGATCGATCGATCTCCTTGTTTGTTAATTCGTTCGACTTTTATGCTGTGCTATTTATTCTGATGGCTCATGCTTACATGTCTCCTTTTGTATCAGTTTTTAATCGGCTGGTTTTTGTTTTAGTTGTTAATCTACTCTAGTTCAGGTGCCCAAATCTTCAAGTTCTCTGTATCAAGAGCTGCCCTCACATCACGGATGCAGTCATGTCCGAAATAGCAACTGGTTGTCCCAAGATCAGAGAGCTCGACCTCAGTTACTGCTACGAAGTATCCCACAAATCTTTGGCTCTGTTAGGATCTCATTTACCTAACCTGAGTGTGCTCAGGCGTAATTTAATGAACTCGATGGACCCTTCCCAACATACAGGAATTGTACCCAGTGAGTATCTCAATGCCTGTCCTCAGGATGGAGATTCTGAAGCTGATGCCATTGGCAAATTTATGCCTAATCTTGTCCACCTAGAGCTTCGATTTTCCAAGTTGACGGCGAAAGGCCTTGCTGTGATCGCTGGAGGGTGTCAGAGACTTGAACATGTTGATTTATCTGGATGTGCGAATGTGACGGGTCGGGATATAGCGAATGCGTCTTCCAATCTGAAGAATTTGAAAAGTATCAAAAAGCCCAATTTCTATATCCCTAGGTCAGTTTACCATGCCGAAAGGTATGGACATTGGAGGTTATACGATGAGCGATTTCAAACGGACATATTTAGGATTTGAAAGATGGATGAAGATTTAATTGTGAAATTTGTCAAGATATTGCTCATGTGTGCCCGAAACCCATTGTCAACGGCATGTGGAAGATTGTTAAGCTGGGAATTCGTACTTTAATTCATTACATGTGTATATTGATTTTACTGTGTGTTATTTCCGAACACTGGTTCAGTATTGTTGTTTGTATAAATACTTTTATTCAGTTTAAGATGAATAAACTTGTATGTTAATCATATCGGTGTTCTTCATTTTGTATTCAAAGCTTTTTGATCCCTTTATTATTACAGATAATTATTTAGCACAGTATCGCATACAGCGCGATATCGGAAATCAACCTAGCAGTACCAGGCAGATTACATACATATACACCCATAAAATCATACGAGCAAGAGTGAGTCCCAAATGATCATTGGCTCCACTCTTACAGTTTCTTGGTTTCTTATAAAGATCGGACCCTCCACGATTTCCTCCTTTGTCATGCATAACTTCTTCGAGGTCCACGCCTATTTTCAGGGTATGTTCTTCAGCTTTTGGTGTATCTACAACCATAAATAACAAAAGTTAGGTTAAGAAGGTAAGTTATCGACGACATGATGATAATTAACTATACCTTCTTTGATCGAAGAACTCATCGACGTGACTTCATAAGTCGTGCTATGGCCTCCGGTGAAACGAATTGATAACGAACACACAATGGCTATGAAAAAACATGAAATTATTAGCATTCTCATGGTGTAAGTAATATTGGTGGACACTACTTGGAAAACAGATGTAAGAAGGGATTAGGATTATATACAAACACTATTTTCCCTTTTTACTTTGCTTTCGAGACTGTTATTTCATGAGCTGTTAAAATATGCTAAAGGTCACTTTTTAATTTAAAAAAAGACAATCGAATACGAATAAAGATTAGTGGTAACTGGTAAGCAAAAAAAGTGATACGTTTTGTTAAAATTGTAACCCGAGAATAAAAATTGGGAAATCAAAATTGCTACTTACGTCTTATTTTAATATGAACGTTTTCCCTTTAACACGTAATGAATATTTTAAAATTTTTTTTTTTACTCTCTACCATATTAAAATTATAAATTTTACTCATTTTTCTTTATCATTTTAAATTTACTCATAACTACTTTATTTTTTAATTTTAAATTATTGTTTTACAACTTACATTTTAATAAAAAAACATTTTTTTTTTAAATTTCTTTTATCAAACAAAGTATGCACATATCTTTTATGAATGTAATATAATTGTTGATAGTCCTGTTCTCAAATTATCAAATAAAAATAGATATTTAGGAGATTGATTAGTGAACAAGCTAATAGTGTTCTCTAAGAATTTTTGGAGAAAATGTGTAGCTCATTTAATGATGTATTACACCTTCTATTTATAGGGGATATAAATTAGGGTTACTAAAATCAGTTAATGGGCCAAGTCCACCGGTAAGCCCACTATTAATTCTCCGGCCAGGGTTGCAGCTTGTCTTCCCTTGGAATCGAATATACCATCGATGACCGATCATATCCTCTTTATCTCGTATGCGCTGGCCGAGCACCCGTGTCGCTCCGTTTGCCGAGCAGTTTAAAGTTCTTATGGCCGTATTCCCATGGCCTATAATTTGCATGTGACCTCGACGACCATTTTCTTTGCTCGTACTTTCGACTTCGGACAACTGCCGATCCTCGTCTTGATCGCTCCCCGAGAGGGGGTCCTTATGCTCGAGGGTTGGCCAGAAATTCTCAGCACAACAATAATTATATTGTTCTATTTGAGTTGGCTAACACGAGCTCAAGTGTTCGGTCCTAGTCTCAATTTAGTTCTCATGACTTTTATTTGATCAAAATTTAGTTTCTCCAACAACAAAGACGGTCTCATTAATCGTTAATTTGGGGCAAAAGTAATACAAGGAAGTGTTTTTTTTCCTGTGCCCACCAGAGGTTTTTGCGGATCCATCGAAAAATTACACTAACGTCCTCACATATTTTACCACTCGGCTATTTTTTACTCCACATACATGTCAATTTGTTATTGACCTTTATTATTTTTAAATCAGTATATTCTACATAATTTAATGGGAAAAATGGCAATAAGGCCAATTTTCAACATTTTTTTGCCCAATAAGGCCAAATTCCAATTTATGTGTCAATTAGGCCTTTTTGTTCCAATTAGGCCAAAAAAATGTATATGGAAAGACGAAACTACCCCCTCACTCTATCCTACCCACCCCACCTATGACCCACCCCACTTGGACCCAAAACACACAGACGCAAATTCATATTCAATCGGGACTCTCCGCACCCGACGCCGCCGCCGTCCTCAAGCATTTGATGACGACCGTCGCCTGCTGCCACCGCCTCGACGTCGCTCACAGGGACATCAAGCCCGACAATGTCCTCCTCGATTCGCGGGGGAGGCTGAAGCTCGACGACTTCGGATCCGCGCCGGAGATCGAGACGCCGAGGAGCTTGACGATGCTGGTGAAGTGGCTCCGGCTGACCACGACGAGTTTCTGCTGGATGTCCGACGGCGACATCAATTTTCGGAGCTTGCCGTGGAACAAGGAGGCGGGGCACGAGACGAAGATGATTTTCGCGTACGCGATTTGGGGGTTTTGGAGGTGGGCCTCGGGATTGAATTCAGGCTTTTAGTGATCCTGAGCCTTCAGCGTGATGGTGGTGGTCTCTGCTGGATGAACAACAGAGACCGTGTCGATAATCCCATCCAAGGTGCCTGCTGCAGCCTTCATCTGCTCAGGATCCTTGCTCACCAAAAACTCATCCGTTGATAAGTTTGTTGAAGCCTCATGGGAGGCTTGTGATGGTCGGGGCACCTGAGAAGCCGCTCGAGCTTTATGCCATTTCGATGATTATGGGTTTGTATTTCCATTCCCCTGTTTTCTATCATGTTTTGCAGTTTTTTTTTAGCATAATTAACATGTGCATCACCTTGGTATATCAGGGAGGAAGTCGATAAGCGGCAGTGGCATCGGAGGAATCAAGGAGACTCAAGAAATGATTGACTTTTTCGCACTGGTCCTTTCTGATATTCCAACTCTAATAGTGATGATATTCAGTGCTTTTTGATGATATTCAATGTATTTTTTAATCAAACAGTGTAATGATATTCAGTGTATTTTTTAATCAAATAGTGTATTCATGTGACATTCAGTGTTTTTCATTCCTATTCAGTGTGTTTCAGTCACACTCAGTGTTAAAATATGACATTCAGTGTGTTTTTATGACATTCAGTGTTATAATATGACATTCAGTGTTAAAATATGACATTCAGTGTGTTAAAATATGACATTCAGTATGTTCAGTGTTAAAATATGTCATTCAGTGTTAAACTATGTCATTCAGTGTTAAAATATGACATTCAGTGTTAAAATATGACATTCAGTGTGTTAAGTGTTAAAATATGTCATTCAGTGTTAAAATATGTCATTCACTGTTAAAATATGACATTCAGTGTGTCCAGTGTTAAAATATGTCATTCAGTGTTAAAATATGACATTCAGTGTGTTCAGTGTTAAAATAGGTCATTCAGTGTTAAAATATGACATTCAGTGTGTTCAGTGTTAAAATATGTCATTCAGTGTTAAGATATGACATTCAGTGTTAAAGTATGACATTCAGTGTGTTCAGTGTAATTTTATAACATTCAGTGTGAAAATCTGGCATTCAATGTTATTATGCTTCAGTGTAAAAATGGGGCATTCAGTGTTTTCGATTTAAATTTCAATTGAAAAAAAATTAAAAAAATATGTTAATACTGTATATTTATACTGATATACATTCCATTGAACACATGACCTAAACTAGCTGAACTTTTCCGAGTGTAATTCACTCGTCGACTAAAACAAAAGAATAAAACACGACTTCTACACGATTAAATCAATTTCTCGAACTATTATCGAGCCTCGACATTTCATCACTATAGGCTTGGTTTCTGAAAGGAGAACAAAACTTGGAGTGTACATCGTTTCCCTCTGATTTCCTCCAAAACTTGGGACTCAGAAATTCGACTCCTGGTAACATACAACATGTGTTATCCATGCCCGACATTCTCCGAGTGGAGTGACATCTCATCCACCACCTTCTCCAGACCGTCCACTCGCTTCTCCAAAGAATTCATTCCCTTCTGAGAGCTTCCGATAAATCTCTTTCAAGTGAAAAAAATAATCTACAATGCAGATCTTTTTATCAATTGGCATTGGTACATGACCTGTTAAGAAATACAATACAACCAAACATTGATCCACAGTTTAATGTGCAATGAATCTGTGCTCACCTATATCCCATGAATAAAAGAAAAAAAAAAATTAAAAAAAATGACAATGTTTTGTTGTTTATAACAAAATATATTTCAGCAATCCGATCTCCGAATCGCATGAGAACTCTACTACGTAGACCCACATTCTCCCGAGCCATCATTGATCATGTACATTTAAAAAATACAAAATGAAAAATGAGGCGCATCAAATAAGTACCAACTCGGGTGGCAGAAAAGCTTCATAAGACTGGACAGGTGCCAAGCCTCTCGTCTCTGGGGCCGGCTGAGGTGAATCTGTCAGTTTCATATTCGTGCTCGTGCCGGAACCAAGACCTGAAGAACAAAAACAATTAAGAACTAAACAAAGCTAATAAGATAATTAAACACGTGACAAACAGTGTACCTACCTTGGAAGATCAGCACGAGAAAAAACAAGATGGTGATGACCATGGACAAGATGGAGCTAACTGACGAAGACGACATTCTAGAAGCTCGCATCCTCTTCAGTGCCTTGATCCGTTTGATCCTCTCTCGCCTCCATACTCTTCTAAGCCATGTCTTGCAGCAATTCGATTATCGGTAGCACCATCGAAATCACCCCGAGAATCTCCTCATCTCGATTGAACAAACTAGCCCACGCGTCCCTCACGAGTCCCATTAAGAGGCTGATGGACAAAACCAGCCCACGCGTCCCTCACGCCACTTCGCTTATGTCCATGATCGAGACGGTCGTGGGAATCGCACCCCTCCTCGACAAGCTATTGAACGCCTCTGATAACCACCTCACGACGCAACAAAACCAGAGGAGCGAGAAATGTTTCATCTAACATGCCAGTAGAAGGCACAGATTAAAATAAATAAGCTCGAGTTGAGAGAAAACTGATCTCAATATCTACTGAACACTTATTGCGCATGGACAATCCTCAAGCATGTAAACACATTCGAGAAATCCAGCAAAAAAACTCGACAAATACGACACTCTCTCACCAATGAAAAGATCAAAAGTTAGTAACATTGCTAGAGCTCTTATAATTAGCACACTGCATAATATAATTCCAAGTTTGTGAAATATTTTCCCACACAAATTAGAAAGTAAATATGCACTGTACAAACTAACTCAAGAAAAAATTATGAAAAGCCAAAGGTGTACATATCGGTTAGTGCAATAACTCGAAATCGAAAAAAATCGAACCAACATAAATGTAAATACACTGAATGAAACGTAAAAACACTGAATGTCTACCGTCTTAGGGGCATTTCGTCGAACAGGTGGCGGGCGGGTCAATAATCACTCACTTGTTACGGCTGCGGCTTGGCCCCCACCCCATGAGCTTCGAGACGGGGCAGCCGCGCATCGGAGCATCGGTGGAGAAGGTGACCTTCGATCCAGCAGCGGGAGTTTCTGATCAAGCGTTACAATGCGGCGGCGACATTGGGAAGCTTCGACTCCAGAACATCCGATCGAGGCGACTGCAGAGGGATTTAGGGAAAGAGGAGTACAACACTTCGGTGTAGGACGGAAACGGCGACGACAGGGTTGACGGAGATGGTGGTTGTCGATGGAGGCGCCGACAGTGTTTGTTGCTGAATCTGCAACAACGGGCGACTGAAACGGAGGTCCGCGGCCTCCGAGGACGTCGGAGGTCCGGCCTGCCACGGCGGAGCCGAGGAGTCGGGGTCGCGACGGAGGCGGCCGCGAAGCTAGTTTATGGTTCTGATCGAATGAGGAGATCGTGGGTGGAATTTGGGGGCTGGGATTCGATCGATGTTGGAGTGCTGGAGAGATGTGGAATTTAAGGAGGGGTAGTAGTGTCTTTACCCATTTTAGGCGGCCTAAATGACACACGTAATTTCTCGAAAGCCTTATTGGTCAAAAAATGTTGAAAATTGGCCTTATTGCCATTTTTCCCTAATTTAATTTTATTAAAAAATAACATTATTTGTAATTGTTAAATAAAATATAATTTTAAAAGAAAAAAAATGTGGTTTTTCCTTCATCGTCTCTCCCAAATTAATGCATCATCAACACTTGTCATGATTTCCTTGGTCCTAGGCCTAGCCTACCATTGTAGTAATATAATTTCAAAAAATTAATTCTTCAAAAGTTTTCTTCGAAATTAGGCAAGAAGAATTTGACATGGATATTAAAAAAAATTGTTTTTTATATTTTGAATAATAAAAAATAGAAAATAATGGATATTATCTTTTTTGGTTAAAGATCAATGGCATTTAAAAGAAAAACAAAAAAAAAAAAGTAAGGAGTTACGGTACAATGCATAGAGATATTATTGTTTATATAATAAACTATTTAAAATTATTAGAGAAATATAAAATTCTGAAATATAGAATTGTTGTTATGATTGTGGATACTCTAGCTAATATCATTTGATTTTATTAAATGACTTAAAAAATTATTAGAGATTTATAAAATTGTTTTTATGATTTGTGGAGACTCTAATACCATTTGTTGAAATAAATACCAAATACTACTATACAAAATTGAAAATAAAACAAATAAAATAACAAAAAATTTATGTACAATCTCCAAACAAAAAACTATGGGAGGAACGACACATAAATTCACTATAATAATAATAGCATAGAATTACAATGACAAATATTACTCTCAATATTTTATAATTATCTCACAATAAATTCCGTGTTCAACTTCTAGATGTAGAAAACACATAAAATAGATAAACAATAGAAATAAAGAATAAAATATCTTTCCTAACATGACTAAAATTTCCTGACCAAGTTATGAATCAAATTACTTATCATCGTAATAATCCGCGCACCAACTTAACCGGCCCAAAAATAGTCTCAATTGAAAATCTATGTACTTGCTTAAAATTCGCATAATTTGGAATCAACACACAAAATGGTGCCATCTGAGTCCAAAGTGATGGTTACGATATACCGATCCGATTGATATACCGTGTGTGCGGAAGCGTGTAAAGCATATAAATCTATCATGCTTGGATCTTAGTGCACACATAATGTGTATAAGAACACACATATATATATATATATTAATATATACACATCCAATATATATATATATATATATATATATATATATATATATATATATATAAGGTTCATCAAAGGCTTACATTTGGTGATGCGTGCCTCGTTGATGTTGGTTAAGGTGCTGTTGAGTCGATTGAACCACCTTAATGGATCAGCCACGAATTGTTTAGCTTTGGAATGACCTCGTCACGCCTTTGAATTTCCCGGATGTTGAAGCCGCACAAATGGCCCGGTCTCTACGTGTTGCACACGAACCCGGATGACGAACACTTTGCTTGCTTGAGTCGGTTCTCCAAGAACACTCTTTTTCTCTCTCTCTTTTGTGTGAATCTCGAAATTGGTGATGAAGTGATTGTGAAAATCAGATTTTCACTACTTAACACCTTCATTACCACCCCCATCACTCCCTTGTAACCCCCATAATGAATATGCACCATCATCACATAATGGGTGGGTAATGGGGAGGTGAAAGGTCAAGTACACATCACTATGCCACAATGGCATAAGATGTGGTCCCTCTTGCTTGTGTGGCATGCCATGTCACACTATGTGACATGCATCCATGCAAGCCATGCAATGCATCCCATGCATGCATATAAATTCACGTAAATATTGATTCTAAATCAATATAATTAACAAGCATTGTATATCATCAATGAGTCAGTGTGTGACCCTGTAAGTATGATTTATCGATAAATATTATATTGTTCCCAATAATTAATATTATCGAATAATCATTTAACATCCATAGATGACCTTATGACTTTATCGATTGCACACGTAGGATAGAAGGACATATACCAACAATCTCCCACTTGGCCTTCAGAGCCAGTGTGCTGCCAATTTCCTGTTGTCACTTTATGTTTTAGCTTGAACTTGTGGCAAGACTTGAGTCATCCTCAATCGGTTCAAACCTTTCTTGGACTATGAGACAGACTGTAAAACCAGATTTATCATTATAATACGAATCTGGACGTGGCCACGTATTTTCCACAGTCTCGACTCTCCAAGTTGCCGGTAAGACATGTATCCCATTATAAAATGGAGGACAATCCCATCTTCTCAATCCAAGCTCTCCCACTTGCTTCTTGATATACCCAATAAAAAGTTTTATAACCTCCTTTTACGAAAGACGTTTACTTGTATCAAAGTACACCATTTCACAATGGAATCACTCTGGACTACTCAAGTCAGGGGAAATTGCTCGACAATCAATGAAATAGTATTATGACTCGAAATCTTAAATACTATTCCAGTCGGGTCTGTTCGATCATTAGCTCCCAGCTAATATCTATGTAATTGTACTTGATGTCCCACATCACTAGCCCATGAAGCGGCGCTATAGTACACATTACAATCTAGTTCTTTGTATCGTCAGTTTGTCCGTACTCGATGATACGAACTAGGAACAATTTTATGATTTAATTATATTAGTTCAACAATTGGGACTTCATTATGTGGTAATTTGACCTCATAACCCAATTAACATAATTTAATCATTTGGACAATTCATACAATCTAAACCACAATTATATGAAGAAATTTATTATACATATGAGTGAATGTTTACCAAATCTCCAAAAGTATCTAATACAGTAATTGAAATCACAACCCATCTCTAAGATGTTTGATATCTATTGCAGTCGTTAAAGTCTCAAGCTTAGACTGCTGGAGAGGTTTAGAAAGCGGGTTTGCAACCTTATCAAAAGTTGCAACTTTATTATCTCGATGTCTCCACAAAACTATCTCCCAGATAATGTGGAACTTCCTGAGCACCAGTTTTAGACTTGTGATGCTTCCTAGCTCATTGGCTTGCGCAATAGCTCTACTATAAATAGAGAACTATCGGATGGGCCGAACTAGTTACACCATCTAGTTCATCAAAGAACTTTCAAATCTGAACTGCCAACATAACTGCATCCAATGCAGTGCTGTACTCACCTTCTATAGTTTAATCAGCTATTGCATTGCTTGGAACTATTCCAGCACATTTTACCTCTAAACAGACAAAAGATATAACCAGATTAAAATCGGAAATTATCTTAGTCTGTTTTGAAGTATGCATTCAAATAGATTGTTAATATCAACTCATTTTGTCCTCCAAAGACAAGATAATATTCTTTAGTCTGTAAACGACACTTTAGAATAGTTTTGGCCACATCCAATGTGCCTCGCTCACCAGATTTTCCTTTACACCAATTCGTCATGCTCAAAGTATACGATACTTTGGGTAATAATCGAACAACGTAACTCCCACTGATCTTCGTGTAAAACAATATTCTTCTGTGTTCCTCTGAAATCCAAAACCCTGTATGGATTCATCGAACCGAAGATTCCATGCAACGAGATGCTTGCTTTAATCCATAAATGGATTTATTAAGCTTGCATACTCTCTCAGCCTGATTAGGATCGATAAAACCCTCTGGTTGTGTCATAAACACATCCTCTACTAGAATCTCTTTCAAGAAGGCGGTTTTAACACCCATTTGCCATATCTCATAATCATAATGAGCAACAATGGCTAAGAGAATCCGAATGGATTTAATCATAGCAACTGGTGAAAAAGTTTCATGACAATCCACCCCGTGAATTTGTTTATATCTTTTTGCCACCAACCTTGCTTTGAAAACACTATGTTTTCCATTCATGTCTATTTTTATCTTGTAAATCCATTTGCATCCAATGGGCCTAGCCCCTTTAGGAAAAACGACCAAGTTCTAAACTTGATTTTCAGACATTGATTCCATTTCGAATTTCATGGCACCCTGCCATTTCTCAGAATCTGGACTCGTCATAGCTTGGATATAGGTCGAAGGTTCATTGCTTTCTAAAAGCATGATTTCATAATTCTCATTTGTAAGAATACCTAAGTATCTGTCAGGTTGAGTTCTAATCCTTCCGGACCTTCGAGGGTTAGGTGTGGTTTCTAAAACCACTGAAGTACTTTCGACCAAGTCTTGAGTCTCCATCTCAGTTTGTTCTTCTTGAACCTCGTTCAAGTCTTCTTGAACTTCGTTCAATTCAACTGAGCTCCTACTTACTTTCTTGGAAAGATATTCCTTTTCAAGAAGTACACCATCTCGAGCAACAAAGGCTTTGTTCTCGGATTGGTTGTAAAAGTGGTACCTTCGTGTTTCTTTTGGATAACCCACAAAGAAACATTTATCCGATTTGGGTTCAAGCTTTGTCGAGATATTTCTCTTCACATAAGCTTCACATCCTCAAATCTTGATATAAGACAAGTTAGGGACCTTCCCTTTCCATACCTCGTATGGTGTCTTATCAACAACTTTTGATGGTGTCCTATTCAGTGTATAGGCCGTTGTTAAAAGTGCGTGTCCCAAAAAAGATTTTGGTAGTTCACTAAGGCTCATCATCGATCGAACCATATCTAATAAGGTTATATTCCTCCTCTCTGAAACGCCATTCATCTGGGGTGTTCCAGGTGGAGTGAGGTTATATAGAATACCACAACTCATAAGATGATCATCGAATTCTTGGCTAAGATATTCACCACCTCGATCCGATCGAATGACTTTTATCTTCTTACCAAGTTGATTCTCAACTTCATTTTGGAATTCTTTGAACTATTCAAAGGCTTCCGACTTATGCCTCATTAAATAGATATAACCATATCTACTTAAGTCATCGGTAAAAGTTGTGAAGTAGAAATAACCTCCACGTGCTTGTGAGCTCATTGGACCACATACATCAGTATGGATTAAACCCAATAGATCACTTGCACGTTCTCCTTTCCCTTGAAAAAGGTGACTTTGTCATTTAATTTTGCCCATAAAACATCCTTCACATGTATCAAATGACTCCAAGTCAAAAGATTTGAGAATGCATTCTTTAAGAAGTTTCTCTACACGTTTAATGTTGACGTGGCCTAATCGACAATGCCAAAGGTATGTTTCATTGAATTCATTCGATTTGGCCTTTTTGGTATCAATGTTATATATATGATTGTCAAGTTGAAGTATATATAAACCATGTTCTAATCGTGCCGAACCATAGAACACTCCACTTTTTGAAATAGTAAATAAACCATTTATTATAGTGAAGGAAAATCCTTCAGTATCCAATACTGAAATAGAAATGATGTTCTTGGTAATACTTGGTACGAAATAATCATTATTCAATACTAAAACAAGGCCCGAAGGCAAACACAAATCATAAGATCCTACGGCTAATGCAACAACCCTCGCTCCATTTCCAACCCGCAGATCGGCATCTCCCTTTACCAAACTTCTACTTCTTTGTAGTCCCTGCACATGTGAAACAATGTGAGCACCGCATCCGGTATCCAATACCCAAGAAGAAGAATTTGTAAAGTTTATGTCTATGACATAAATACCTGAAGATGAAGGAACGACACCGTTCTTCACATCCTCCTTGAACTTGGGGCAATCCCGCTTGTAGTGTCCAACACCCTTGCAGTAGAAACACTCAGATTCCCCAGGAACCCTAGAAGCTTTCAAGAACCTTTTGGAAGGAGTTGCCACGACTTTCCCTTTCCCTTTGCCCTTCACTTCCGGTTTCTTAATCCCCTTGAACTTTTTGGTACCTCCTTCCTGAATCATAAGAACTTCCCTCATAGGGTCCTTCTTAATCGCCGGCTCAGCAGCCTTAAGCATCCCATAGAGCTCATGAAGCGATTTCTTCAGTCCATTCATGTGGAAATTCAGCCTAAAGGCATCATAACCATCATGAAGAGAATGGAGAATGAAATCGGTAGCCAACTCGTCATCATATGCAAAACCGAGGCGAGCACTTGAAGCAAATAATCCAATCATTTGCTGCACATGTGGTCCCACGGGTTTACCCTTTTCCAGCCTAGCTGTTGCTATAGCCCGGGTGACACCGAAGCGCTCAATCCTAGCCTGTTCCCCGAACATGCTCTTGAGGTCTTCTATGATGTCATAGGCTTCCATGAACTCGAATTGTTTTTGCAACTCGGGTACATGGATGCCAACATCAAACATGCCACCTCATTTGAGGCTTTCTTAGCAAGGGCATATGATGCCTTTTGGACATCCGTTCCCCCATCAGCATGAAGCACGGGAAGGGGTTTGTCCAACACACTTTCCTTTTCTTCGTATTTGAGGACTATCCTCAAGTTACGTTGCCAATCAAGGAAATTGAATTGAGTTGAGACAGACATATTAAACTACAGAAGAAAGATAAACTATGTAAGTAAACATTCACAAAGCGGTAAACAAATAAGGTTGTCTAGCAAAACTACTTCATTTGTTCCATTTTGTTCATTCGATATCCAATATCGTCGTTCCCAATTATCTCAATGTCAAAAAACGTGATAAATCGTAAGTGAAAACTCGAGGTTTTCTAACCAGCGATCTTATCATGCAATTGAAGCCCTATCTCTCATTAAAATGAGGAAGCCAACCAGACAATCGATTCACGTCATCCAATGGCTCGAAAGTCTCTAATTTGTGTGATTGATAAACTTAAGTGTTTTGGATTAAATCACTCCCCGATGTGTAAATAATCCTAACCTTATAATCCATCAAATGAAAGATAAATTAGACATTTGTTTTTGAAATTTTAATTAATTAGAACAAAACGGTCCCAAGACCCTCATCTTGCGAATTCTTAAGCCGACTGAGTCCGCACTTAAGAACTCCAAGATAGGTAGACATCCCATGTCAACGACATCTAATGTCACTCTCGGTCGATGAGAGTCCCATTCTCATCTCATTTCTCGACAGCCACGCCTGCAGTGGATCTATCGATGAGAAAACCAAACTTACGTGTAAGGGTCTAACCCTTACTCCCACTATCCAAGATAACAAGTAGTACCCCTCTGAGGCGGACCTACCAACTTATGATCGAGGGCTTCATGGGTGTGATGTTTTTGGATAAGACATTATACTCATTATTTTGGGAACTTGCATGCATAGGTGTTATATGTAAGTTAAACATTTTTAACATATATCAACCTAGAACTAGCAAAGCAAGCAATACATACTCGAATGGTCCCTAAACCTCACAACACACAGAAAAAAAAAACGAACGAAAAATAAGCAAAACTCCATGAGTAGCGCCCCGTCCACCGGAATGGCGCAATGCTGATTCTAGAGGGGGTAGCGACCGCTACCACTAGGTTAGCGACCGCTACCTCAGTCCAGACCGTTTTTCGGCCCTGGTAGCGATCGAGCAGCGAACAACCTAGCGTTCAGGGTAGCGACCGCTACCCCTAGGGTAGAGACCGCTACCTGCTCCAGAAGCTGAAAAAACACTTCTTCTTGCTTCATTTCTCTTCGTTTTCGTCGGTGCTTCGAGATCCAAGGTCGATCCGTGGATAAAATCCACTGCTTACAAGTTGTACAATACATATGTAAAAGAAATCTAACTATTAAAAATGATTCCAAGGCACGCAATCCTCCAAACTAAAGCCATTCGGTACGTAAAAAACACGATTGCATTCACCCAACCACTATCTGTGGATGGCCTTACATCTAAGACAAGCAATCAACACCACAACAAAGAAGCACATAAGAGCAATTATGTTGTTTAAAATTGTTTCCAACACAAAACATGTGCACGAGCCCTAGGCTCTGATACCAATTGATGGTTACGATATATATACCGATTCGATCGATATACCGTGTGTGCGAAAGCGTGTAAAGCATATAAATCTATCATGCTTGGATCTTAGTGCACACATAATGTGTATAAGAACATATATATATATATATATATATATATATATATATATATATATATATATATATATATATATATATATATATATATATATATATATATATATATATATATATATATATATATATATTGGATGTGTTAATATATACACATCCAATATATATATATATATATATATATATATATATATATATATATATATAATGTTCATCAAAGGCTTACATTTGGTGATGCGTGCCTCGTTGATGTTGGTTAAGGTGGTGTTGAGTCGATTGAACCACCTTAATGGATTAGCCACGAATTGTTTACCTTTGGAATGACCTCGTCACGCCTTTGGATTTCCCGGATGTTGAAGCCGCACAAATGGCCCGGTCTCTACGTGTTGCACACGAACCCGGATGACGAACACTTTGCTTGCTTGAGTCGGTTCTCCAAGAACACTCTTTTTTTCTCTCTTTTGTGTGAATCTCGAAATTGGTGATGAAGTGATTGTGAAAATCAGATTTTCACTACTTAACACCTTCATTACCACCTCCATCACTCCCTTGTAACCCCCATAATGAATATGCACCATCATATCACATAATGGGTGGGTAATAGGGAGGTGAAAGGTCAAGTACACATCACTATGCCACAATGGCATAAGATGTGGTCCATCTTGCTTGTGTGGCATGCCATGTCACACTATGTGACATGCATCCATGGAAGCCATGCAATGCATCCCATGCATGCATATAAATTCACGTAAATATTGATTCTAAATCAATATAATTAACAAGCATTGTATATCATCAACGAGTCCGTGTGTGACCCTGTAAGTATGATTTATCGATAAATATTATATTGTTCCCAATAATTAATATTATCGAATAATCATTTAACATCCATAGATGACCTTATGACTTTATCGATTGCACACGTAGGATCGAAGGACATATACCAACACAAAGTAGCGGTCGCTACATGCACATCAGGCATTGTCTGCTTGAAAAATAACTCGAATGGGCGCCATTATTTTACCTAAAAAAATATAAATAAATAAAAATCAATTTTTAAAAAATACAACATTTTTTTATAATTTTTATTTTAATTTATTTGAATTTTTGAAGTGATTTTATAAATAAAAAATTTATAAATTTTTACAACTATTTTTTAATTTTAATAATACGGATTAAAATAAAACTTTTAAAAAATAAAAAAATAAAATTATAATTTGAAAAAAATAAAAATAATTATATGATATTATAGGTATTGATTTCAAATTTTAAATTAAATTTAATATTTAAGAAAAAAATTACTTTTAAATTTAAAATATTTAATTTAAATTAATTTTTTTATGAATAAATGATATTGTCATTTTTATTTTGTTTTTATATTTTTTTGAAATATTATTTTAATTCATATTATTAAAAATAAATAAATAAATCATAAGTTATATTAGTAATAAGAACAAATGAAAATTATTATTTTATAATAAAATAAAATATCAAAAGTTTTTTTTTTATTTTAAAGTAGATTTTTATCTATTTTGATTTTTTTGAAAGTAAAAAAATATTTTTTAGAAAAGAATTTAATATTAATGGCAATTACAATAACTTGTACACTAATATAATTCAACTGGTTGACTACTAATTCAACTGGTTGACTGTTAATTTGTACACTATTTATAGTAATCATACAATTGTATAGTATATAATAATGTATTTGAACTAATTATTAAAAATTCTCAAAATTCATTCATTATTTGATAAAATGTAATAGAATTTTATATTTGAACCTTTTCTCATTCTTGTATAAATAGGGTCACATGTATATTCAAAGATCAAAAACACAAAGAAATAACATTCAAAGTAAAGCATATTTTACCAAAATGTCTAATTCTTCAACTTTCTACATTGTCATTGGCCTTCTTGTTTTTGCATCAGGTAACATTACATTCATAAATACGATAGAAAATTTACAATTGTTTAATTTTCTCATGTTGCATATTATTTATTCTTCCCATTGATCATTTTGAAAATTTACAATTGTTTAATTTTCTCATGTTACATATTATTTATTCTTCCCATTGATCATTTTTTTATAACCGCATTCGCAGTGAATGAAACAGTCTTAGGAGAATGCATGTGTACGAGTCAGATAGGCTATTGTGACGATACATGTATATCCAGGTGTAATAAAATCTTTAAAGAAAGTCTGAGGAATACATCATGTACTCGAGCTGGGGGCAGTGTAATAAAACCAGGCTGTCTTTGTATCCATGATTGTCCATGCCCAGTCAAGTCAGGCTAAGGGTATGTATCAACCAACAAAATAAAAATTTATTACTTGATTTTACAAGTAATCAATTTTAAAATACATTTATTATTCGTTAAATAAGAATAATTACATGTACTCCAAAAGGAACGTTTTTCATTTATAATTGAAATTAATTGTTTCACTTTTGTTGTGTTCACCTGATCATCAGAGATGCGATCAGAGTAGGGTATTATACTATACTGAAATAATTCATAATTGTTGCGAAACTAAATCGTCAACGGCTCAAGAAATATACAAGAGATGACAAAGAAAAAGATAAACACGCATAAAAACCCAAACCACGGGAAAAATCACGGGAAAAAAAGATAAATTCACTACATCGATAAGGTTTATAGTAATTCACTCTATGATTTTCCTCTATAGAGAACCCCAATTTATAGACGTAAAAAACCTACCAATTTTTTAAAAAAATTAAAATTATGAATAAACCATTTTATTAATATGACTTCAAATAGAATAAGAAATAAAATTATATTCAAATATAATTTTCATATATTCCTAAATAATACTTCAATTCAAGTCATTTAACAAATCCGCACTTTGACGCGAATACTAGCGATTCCAAGCCGCCCAACTACGACGATCATACATTAATTTTTCTTTTTTCCCTCCAACCGCATATGGCTTACTCATAACATGAGCACTCTAAGAGGGGTGTATTCAATTGAGATTTCATTGGACTTTAAAAAGTCTACGGAGTTTCATTGATTTGGAAAATCCACGGAATCTATACAGAGTTTGACCGACTTTATATATGAATTTTCGTAGAGTATGGTAGACTTTCCGTTATACGTTTATGTAAATTTTCATTTTGTAAATTATTTTTTAAATATTTTATTTATTGATTTAAATGGATTTTTATAATTTTTAAACTAGTAAAATATATAATTAAAAAAATAGTTATATTTTTTTAAAATAACTTGATAAATAAATTTAATTATTTTTATAATTGTTATACAAATATAATTTTTTACTAAATAAATATTATTAATTTGAATTAGCACAAATCGATTTTTTTTTGAGATACCTGCAAAACCAAAAGAGGTTGAAAAAACCGAAAGCTTTTTTTTTAAGTTCCTCCCAGATACATGGCTTACATACCCGGTTCAACATTCTTGGAAAACAATCAATTGAGGGTTTGGAGGAGAATTGACATTTCAATCTTGTGAACTAATCGAGACCTACAAAATTGGAAAAAAAAATTAATAATTTTAATATTAATTTTATTATAGTATTATTTTTTGAAAATTTTATTTTTTATTTTTATCTTTTTCATGTTTTCTAATTTTATTATTAATTCTGTTATGTTTTTATATAAATTTTTATGTTTTATTATTTTTAATAATAAATTAATCAATTAAAATAGAAATTCACAGAAATCTCACGTATTTAGGTGAGATTTCAAAAGATAGAATTCCTTTGTATTTTGAAGATGAAATCAATTAAAATCCATAGACTTTTAAAATCCATTGACTTTTGAATACCGATAGATTTTTAAAGACTTTTTAAAATCCGTATTGAATACCTCAAGATTTTAATAGACTTTTAAAAATCTGGATTGAATACCCGTAGACTTTAAAAGTCCTTAAAAATCCTATAGAGTCTTGATTGAATACACCAAGTTTGAGCCGCACCCATACTGATGGAGTTGTATACTTAATGTCTAGATTTAAGGGATATAAACTCTCTTTACATTGCCATTAAATTTATTTAATTAATAAACAATTATTTGCTTTTAATTATGTTTAATTAAATATGTGCAAAATATAGTCCTAGATTATATACGTTATAGTTAGTATGGTGTGCTACGTCACACGAAAGATCATACTATCGGTCACTCACGACCTAGATGGAAAGAGACCAATTCATCGGTATAGTCGTTGTATAATTGAGAAAATAATTTGTATTACTAATTTTATTATACTTGTACACTTGGTGTATTGAGCGGACCGCTTAAGATTAATCGATTATGATTGCTTAGGATAATCGATTTATATCTTAGTGTATTATATTCTTAATCCATTATATTATTGCGGGTGTGTGCATTTAATATTATTGCGGGTGTATTATTGACTAATATGCTTATTGGTCAATTAGCAGTAAATTGGGTCACTGTATTTTATGTTTGAGTGAATTCTTGACGGGGATATGTGTCTCGATAAGGGTTGATAATGTCCCCGAGAGCTCATAAGGAATTATTATGTAATTCTCGTTGATTTGTTCCGCATAATAATTAAAGTTGAGTGGTATTAGTCTCAGACATAAGAGATGAATAAATTTAATTAGTAATAAATATAATTTATTCATGGACAATTGTATCTTAAATATATGGAATAAAATATTACTACGAAATATATTATTTGATATAATATGGTTTAATATTGAGAGTTACAATTATATTTATTTAGTGGAATTAAATATAATTAATAGATTAATTAACAGACTTAGGCTTTGGCTCAATTTAATTAGATCCATTAGGAGCCCAATATTCCACAATCTTAAGGTCCCCTATGTAGCCTATAAAACACTACATGGTGTTCTCTTATTTACAAAGACAAGATAATCATAGTTGATTATTTTAGAGAGAAGCAGATCCATATAAGTTCGGAGGATCGTCGTCCACCCCGACGTTCGAGCTAGTAGGAATACGTGGGAAGATCTCAAAGGTCATCGATAGATCTCAATTTTCTGGCAAACGAGAACAATGTAAAATCATAGAAACCCCCTTATAATTTTAAAAGATAATTCGTGAAATACCGTTAAACAAGATCCGAGGGACGAATCCACGGACGGGAATTGTCCGGGCGGTGGTGGTCGAGGACCACCAGACTTCCAGCGGTCTATAGATCCCCGCCAGGATCGAGGGCGAGGAACCCCGGCTGGGCGCCGAGGGTGTGATCGAGCCTAGGACTCGATCGCGGGTGTGCTGCGGGGTTACCCACAGCCGCTTCGTACGCGCTGCGAGAATTCCCGTAGCTGGGCGTGCGGGGTTCACCCCCTAGCAGCGAGCTCGTGAGCTCACTGCGGGGATGCTACGAGCATCCCCAGCGATCGCCTATCGATCGCGAGCCCCTCGTGGGGGCTCGGCTGGGCAGCTGCGGGGTTTCCCGCGGCGGTGTTCGGTCAGCCCCGGTCCACATGGCGTGCTCACGGTTTCTCCGGCGGTCGGGATTTCAGTCGGGGTTGTCTTTTCCGCGTTTTACAACGACCCCGGGATGCCGATTTCCAATAATTGGTATCAGAGCGTGGTTTTCGTTCACGATATTTTCGATAAAATTGTTTTTCCTGCAGGGTTTCCGAGTATTATAGCTAGATTTAATTTTCGTTAATTAATGTCATAATTATTATTCAACTCTCGGATAGAGCTGGGACTTGGGCCGGGCCGAATCAACCCGGCCCAACCCATCGGGCCAACACACATTTTGGGCCCAACCCGAAATTTCCGGGCCTGATTTTTTCAAGGCCCAACCCAGCCCTTGCTAGGCCATCGGGCCAAACTGGCCCGGTATTTTTAAATAAAAAATAATTAATTTATTATTTAAAAATAATATTATTTATATTTTTAACATAAATTATTTAATAAACTTACTAAAAATATAAAAAATGTATAATAAAATTTTATATTGATAAATATAATAAAATTTATAAAAAATTAATAAAAATAAATTATAATATTAATTAAATTAGTACTAAAGAAATATTCAATTAATATATTAATAAAAGAATATTTTAAAATTTTAATTATTAAAGTAAAAAAAAAATTAAAAAGTTCGGGCCGGCTCAGCCTTACGTGCCAAAATCGGGTCTAGCCCATTTGGCCCATCAGCCCATTGGGCTGATGGAGTTGTATACTTAATGTCTAGATTTAAACAACGTAAACTCCCGTCATAGCATTTAATCTATTTAAATAAATAACAATCATTTGCTTTTAATTATTTATAATTAAATATATGCAAATTATAGTCCTGGATTATATACGTTGTAGTTAGTATGGTGTGCGACGTCACACGGAAGATCATACTATCGGTTACTCTTATATTGATCAAACAGTAGCTCACGACCTAGACGGACAAGGACCAATCCATCGTTGTATGAAAGAGAAAATAATTTGTCTGAATTATTTTATCATACTTGTACACTTGGTGTATTGGGCGGATTGCATGAGATTTATCGATTAGGATTGCCTTAGATAATCGATTTAAGTCTCAGTGTGTTTTATTCTTAATCCCTAATATTATTGCGGGTGTGTGCATTTAATATTAGTGACATTGATTTTCCAAAGGAACTGGCCGATTAGAATAACCGGTCAATTACCGGTAAAGTTAGGTCACAGTATTTTATGTATGACATGCCGTGAATACTTAACGGTAAAGTGTGTCCTCGTAAGGGTTGATAATGTCCCCGAGATAAGTTCATAAGGAATTATTATGTAAACCTCATGAGTGGATTTGTTTCGCATAATAATTAAAGTTGAATGATACTATTCTCGAATATAAGAGATGAATAAATTAATTAGCAATAAATTTAATTTATTTATGGACATTTATATCTTAAACGCACGGAATAAATATAACTACCGGAGATAATATTATTTAATATAATATGGTATAATATTGGGAGTGCAATTATATTTATATAGTGGAAAATAAATATAATTAATAGATTAATTAATAGACTTAGTCTTGGGCTCAATTTAATTAATTCTATTGGGAGTCCAATATTCCACCTCCTTTAGATCCCCTACGTAGCCTATAAAAGCACTACATGGTCTTCTCTATTTTCATATAACTTGGAGATCACAATTCTAGAGAGAGAAAGGAGAGAAGGAGATCCATAGGAGTTCGGAGGATCGTCGCCCACACGACGTTCGAACGAAGTGCAAGGAATACGCGGGAAGATTTAGAGGTCTTCAACTAATCTCGTTTCTCCGCACAACGAGAACAAAGATAGAAATCATAAACCCCCTTTTATGATTTTATGTGATTATCGTAATATGCACATGAACCAAGATCCGGGACGAACGAACTCCGCGGACGGGGATACGAGATCCCCGGCGGAGATCGAGAGAAGCCCTCGGCTGGGCGCCGAGGGAGGCGATCGAACCCTACGGGTCGATCGCCGGGCACACAAGAGGAAGCCTCGGCTGGACGTCGGGGCATGCGATCGACCGTGGGGTCGATCGCGAGGGCAGCCGCGGGTTCGCCCGCGGTGATGCTCTTGTCGAGCCCGGCTTCGTGTGGTGGTTCGCGTGTTCTCCGCCGAACGGATTTCGGTCGGGTTGTCGGTTTCAGCAATTTTGATAACCCGGGATATCGATTTTCAACATGGGCCGGGCTAGTCGGGCCAACCTATTGGGTCGGGCTGAAATTCACAGCTCTACTCTCGGACATGTCGAGATTCGTTTTTTGTGTGGTGTATGCTTGTAATAGTAAAAACGGGGGTTGACCTGTTTAGACTTTGTTATGTATAGAATCGTATAAGGTAGATTTCATGTATAAAATCGATACCGATAGTGTAGAAATAATTTTGTAGTTTATTTCACGTTGGATCGAGGACGAAACGACAACTGAAAAGATGTGACGGAGAAGACGACAAGAGATAGGGCTCGATCGACCATCCCCATGGCCGATCCATGAGGATCAATCGACGCGTGGGGGGCACGGGATCGCGCCCCTCGGCTGCGCGATGCCACCGGTGGTGGTGGGGCGCCGGCTAGGGCGGTGGCGGCGGTGGGGTTCTCCTCGGCAGCGGTCGATGGGGGGGGGGGGGGGGGGGGTCCTCGTGATCTCGTGCTCTCCCGGCAAGATCTACTTTCCTTATTAAATTCTGTTTCCAAATTTAATTATTCCTCTACATGGAATTTTTATAGATTATGAAAAGAATTAATTTTGGTAAAGTTTAGGAGTCCTAAATTATTTTATTTCCTTTTTCCATTTAGGATTCTTGAGTTTTGATAAAAATACAAAAGGAAAATAAAAATAATAAAAATATTAATTAATATTTAATTTTATTTTTAAGTTATTCGATTGGCTTAATCTTTTTTAAATTAAGTAACTTTTGGATTTATTAAAAATAATGGATTTAAATATTTTTTCCCGTCATATGGAAAACATTTAAGAACGAAGAATGAAGACTAGAAGACGTATACGAGGATGTGATAAAACCATAATAGTCGGAAAATAATATTTTATTATACATGAAATAAAGCACATAAGATATTATCACATAATATTCTATTTGCTTTATTTTATAGTATGCATGCTTATGTGTATTTAATTTATGCATTAGATAGCGTATCCCTTGTTGTTGTAAAAGACAATTTATACCTTGTTCCTAGGAGTACGATTCTAATTGTACACCCAGTAGTATATCTTAATTTATTTATTGATAAAAATTCATTGTGTATGCTAATATATTCATTAGATTGCTAATTTAATATTTATAATAATTGTTTTTTGAAATGAAGATTTCTTAATTATTAAATGATGATTTTATTGGGCTTTTATATGTTAAAGAGTGGTAGTATTATTTATATTGTACTCCTGGGAGTATGGTATAGGTATTGGTTGTAAAATACTAAGTGAGAGAGGGAATTGAAACAATCCCATGGTCTCCATTACTGTTCTCTTGGTGATTTTTATAGACTTTCGAAGTTTATATAGATAAGTCATTGGATGAGAAAATCTTTTAAATTCCTTTTACAAGATCCATTGATCAAGTTTATCAAACAATGCCTAATTTATCTTTGTGAAACTAATTTTAAGTCGATTCATTCTTACCACGGGGAGTAGAATGGAGTCAGAGCGCTTGGTTATGTCGAAGACACGAATTAGAGACTTTCGAGTCATTACATGACTAGAATGATTGTCTGGTCGGCTACCTAATTCTATGAGAGATAGGGTTGATTGCATGTGAATAACTAGTTAGAAACCTCGAGCTTTCACTTATGATTCACCGCGTCTTGATTAATGAGATTGTATGATTCAAGTAATTGGATTTTAATCAATAAAAGTCGTTTGATGTAGTAAATGTCCACACTAACGTGGCTTGTGTTGGAAATCGATATCCCGGGGTTAACGGAATTGAGGAATACATAACCCCGACCGAAATCCCATCGCCGGAAAACACGCGAACCACCGTACGACGCCGGAGCTCGACGAGAGCATCACCGTGGGCGAACCCACGGCTAACCCTAGTGATACGTACCTCGTTCATGGATTGAGCGGAAAGAAGAAGGAACAACTAAATTGGATACCTGGCGGATGATCCCAAACCTCTGAATCTGATTCGTGAAATAATTTAAGGACGGAACCCTAAACCCCAACACGCGATCGATACAGCAACTCGGAAATCGATGTATGACACACAGACGAAGTATGTATGCTTCGTTGATTCGTCGGATTGATCTCTTTTGGCACAATCGAAAAGAGAACGAAAAGAGAGAGAATAATCTCACGAAATATATTAATTATCTTCAAAGTTGTATCCAAAACAATAGGGTTCAAAGCCTTTATATAGGCTGACCTAAAAAGTCACAAAACAAAAGGAAAATACGCAACAAAGTCTTGAAATCGCGAAAACGCGATTTCCATAAAAATCTGAACACATGTCGGCCGACAGGATTGTGTGTCGTCCGACATCCTCTTGTCGTCCGACAGGAAATTCTGTCGTCCGACAAACTTCCGTCGTTCGCAGGCTCAACCTGCGAGTCTTTTGAAAACTGGCTGCTCCGGACGTCTTTTACCCTGCATGACGTCCGACAGGTCAAAGGTGTCGCCCGACAAGTCACCTGTCGGCCGACAGCTTCCTATGTCGTCCGACGCCACGCCATTTTCATCGCCGAAGTCAGCGGCGCGTCCTCGGCTCTCATCTGACCTCAGTTCCAGCGTCTGCTCTGGCGATCTAGCTGGAAACTCCATGTCTTCTGATGGATCGGCCTCCTCGTACATAAGCAAGTTGACAAGGCTCGGCTTCTCCTCCTCCCCAATGAGTTTCTTCATTAGTTCTTGCTCCCATACTTCTTGGATCATCGTCATCAAACTTGCTTTGAACTTCTTGGCTCTCGAGCGCGTAACTGGTCCAGTTGGAACATGCACCGGGTCTTGTATCATTGACGACTCTGGGGCTGCATCATTCCCCTCCTCTTGAAGAGGATTTGTCCTCAAATCCAAGTCGTCACCTGCATCGAACAAACTCAAGTCAGTAACATTGAAAGTAGCACTAACATTGTACTCACCTGGGAGATCCAACTTGTAGGCATTGTCGTTGATACGCTCTAACACTTGGAATGGACCATCGCTACGAGGAAGTAACTTCGATCGGCGCTGCAATGGAAACCTCTCCTTACGCATATGCAACCACACCCAATCACCAGGCTCAAATACTACTTTGCGACGTCCCTTGTTCGCTTGTTTGACATATTGCTTGGTTCGCCTCTCTATGTTCATCCTCGCCGTCTCGTGTACATGTTTCACAAAATCAGCCCTTTTCTGGCCATCAAGGTCAGTATGCTCATGAGCTGGTAAAGGAGATAAATCCAAAGGAGTCAACGGATTAAATCCATACACTATCTCAAAAGGCGAAAACTTGGTAGCAGAATGAACACAACGATTATACGCAAATTCAACATGAGGCAAACACTCCTCCCAAGACTTAATGTTTTTCTTTATAATAGCACGTAGTAAGGTAGACAAAGTCCTATTTACTACCTCAGTTTGACCATCAGTCTGGGGATGACAAGTAGTGGAAAATAATAACTTCGTACCTAGCTTACACCACAATGTCTTCCAAAAATAACTCAGAAATTTAGAATCCCTGTCAGACACAATAGTCCTAGGCATGCCATGTAGTCTAACAATCTCTCTAAAGAATAAACCAGCCACATGAGATGCATCATCAGTTTTATGACATGGAATGAAATGTGCCATCTTAGAGAAACGATCAAGTACCACAAAGATAGAGTCACTACCTCGCTTAGTCCTAGGTAAACCCATCACAAAATCCATAGAAATATCAATCCAAGGTGATGCAGGAATAGGCAAAGGCGTATACAAACCATGGGCACTAACTCTAGACTTAGCCTGTTTACATGTAAGACAACGACCACATATTCTCTCAACATCACGTTTCATATGAGGCCAAAAGAAATGCTCATGTAGAACAGATAAAGTCTTAGCAATACCGAAATGTCCCATTAAACCCCCACCATGAGATTCAAGCAACAATAAATTACGCAAAGAACATTTAGGCACACAAAGTTTATTTTTCCTAAAGAGAAAATTATCATGCCTAAAGTAATCCCCACTAGCAGTCTGTTCACATGCTTTATAAATCTCACCAAAATCATCACCATGCTCATATAGACCCTTAATATGCTCAAAACCAAGTAATTTAGCATCTAAAGTCGAAATTAGAGCATACCGCCGAGAAAGGGCATCAACCACCACATTCTCCTTACCTTGCTTGTATTTGATGACGTATGGAAACGTCTCAATGAACTCCATCCATCTCGCATGACGCCGATCCAGCTTGTGCTGCCCTTTGAGGTGCTTCAGTGACTCATGATCGGTGTGAATGATGAACTCCCGAGGCCATAGATAATGCTGCCACGTCTGAAGAACTCTCACCAGGGCATACAACTCCTTGTCATACGTCGGATAGTTCAACGTATCTCCATTTAGCTTCTCGCTGAAGTAGGCTATCAGACGACGTTCTTGCATCAACACTGCACCAATACCAATTCCAGAAGCATCACATTCAATCTCAAAAGATTTAGAAAAGTTAGGAAGAGATAATACCGGGGCGTGTGTCAGCTTGTCCTTCAAATTCTGAAAGGCTTCGTCTTGTGCCTTTCCCCACTTGAACTCCACGTTCTTCTTGATCACGGCGGTTAAAGGTGCTGCCATGCTGCTGAAGTTAGGCACAAACCGTCGATAAAAGCTGGCCAGACCATGGAAACTCCGCACGTCTCCAATGTTCTTTGGCGTTGGCCACTCTTGGATAGCTCGTATCTTTTCCTCGTCAACCTGTACACCCTGTGCACTAACAACAAAACCAAGGAAAACGACTCTATCCGTGCTAAAGACGCACTTCTTACGGTTAGCATATAATTTCTCCTGCCTAAGTGCAATCAAAACCATCCTCAAATGAACCACACGCTCGCCATGATTTTTGCTATACACTAAGATATCATCAAAGTACACAACAACAAATTTTCCAATAAAAGCACGCAAAACATGATTCATAAGGCGCATAAAAGTACTAGGTGCATTAGTAAGTCCAAAAGGCATAACTAACCACTCATATAAGCCATGTTTTGTTTTGAAAGCAGTTTTCCATTCATCCCCTTCTTTAATCCTAATCTGATGGTACCCACTACGTAAATCAATCTTTGAAAACACGCAGGAACCACATAACTCATCAAGCATATCATCTAGCCTAGGTATGGGATGTCGATACTTTATCGTGATGTTATTAATAGCTCGACAATCGCAACACATCCGCATCGTGCCATCCTTTTTGGGTACTAGAAGTACAGGTACCGCACAAGGACTCAGGCTCTCCTTCACGTGCCCTTTGGTCAACAACTCGCCAATCTGCTTCTCCAACTCCTTTGTTTCCTCTGGGTTGGTGCGGTAAGCCGGGCGGTTTGGTAGCACAGCTCCAGGCACAAAGTCGATCTGATGCTCTATCCCTCGGATGGGTGGTAAACCAGGCGGTGTATCTTCCGGGAAAACATCAGCGAACTCCTGCAAAACGAATTGAATAGAAGGTGGTAGAGGGGGTAGATCGTTAGTAATAATCAAGTTCCCCTTCCACAACAGCACGAACATATGCCTCTTCTCCTTCACTGCTTCTTTCACATCACTAGCCCTTGCAAGGTAGGCTCTGTGAAGCAAGGCATTCTCCTTTGTTTGTAAGGACTGCTCTTTGGTAGATGCCTTGTCTGCCTCCTTTTGTAGCTGCACTTGGTCCTCGTAGACTTGTTTAGGAGTAAGAGGAACAAGTGATATCTTCCTATTGTGATACTCAAACGAGTACCTGTTGGTGAAGCCGTCGTGTATGGCTCTCCTATCGAACTACCACGGTCGTCCCAACAAAATGTGACTCGCTTGCATAGGGATGACGTCACACAACACCTCATCCTCGTACTTCCCAATGCGGAAAGGTACCTTCACTTGCTTGGTCACCCTGATGATACCGCAATCATTCAACCACTGCAGACGGTATGGCTTTGGATGCTTCACCTCTGGTAACTCCAATCTCTGAACCATGGTTGCACTGACCACGTTCGTACAACTCCCACCATCAATGATCACACTACACACCTTATCCTTCACATGACATCTCGTGTGGAAAAGATTCTCCCGCTGCTCCCTCTCGTCGGGCTGTGTATGTGCACTCAAGACTCTCCTAGCTACAAACAGTTTACCGTCGATGGCTAAGATCTCCTCCTCATCCTCGGAATCCACTGTAGCTGTAGGTGTTGGTTCCTCGTCTTCTCCATCAGTCACGACTTCTCCGTCGTCTCTCAAGATCATGAGTCGTCTGTTAGGGCACTCACTCATAATGTGCCCAAATCCCTGACACTTGAAGCACTTCTTGTCTCTGTTGCGACTATCAGGATTTGATGAGCTGACCTGAGTCGCTGAACTTGCTCCCTCCGAACGACCCTTAAATAAGGTCTTCTTCTCGTCACTAGGTGGAACCTCCTTCTTCCATTGGTTCCCTTTAGGTGTAGACACACTCGGGCCTTGGGGTGATCTCCAAGGAGACTGATTCGGCTTTGCACTGCTAAAACTACCCCTCCTCTTGTGCTGGTTCTCAATCTTGATCGCCGTGTGAACCATATCCTCTAATTCGACGTACGGTTGCAACTCCACCGCATTACGAATCTCCCAATTCAGTCCAGCCAAGAACCGAGCCATGGTAGCCTCCCGATCTTCTTCAATGTTGGCCCGAATCATTGCCACCTCCATCTCCTTAAAATATTCATCTACGCTCTTCGTCCCCTGTCGTAGATTCTGCAGTTTGATGTACAACTCCCGGTAGTAGTGGGAAGGTACAAATCTCTTTCGCATCACAGACTTCATCTCGGCCCATGTTTCAATAGGCTGCTCATAATTTCTCCTCCTACTGACAACCAGCTGATCCCACCAAACCAAGGCATAGTCAGAAAATTCGATTGCTGCCAATTTCACCTTCTTGAGCTCTGAATAGTTGTGGCAGTCAAACATCATCTCGACCTTTCTCTCCCATTCGATGTACAACTCTGGATCGTTCTTCCCCATGAATGTGGGAACAGTCATCTTGATGGTGCTCAAGTTGTTATCCATTTCTTCAGCCTCATCGTCTTCGGGGTTGGCATCCCTGTGTCGCCCATTACGACGATGCTGGTCATTTCGGCCGACATTGCGCATTGCGACTCTCCGATGCTCTGTATTCTCTCGACGAGATTTTTCCTCTAGGGCAAGGAGTCGGTCATGTACCACATCCATCTCAGTTGATAAGAGCTTTGCCAGTCGGTCATGTACCACATCCATTATGGACTGCAATTGAACGTTGTTAATAGACCCCTCAGCTGTCTCCTTATTTTTCGGTTCTTCTGACATACCTGCACAGAAAACGTTAGAAATAACAGCAATAAAGTAAAAAGAACCTCACCACCTCACAAACACTCGTGTATCACACTCAAGATGGGATTCACTCAGCACTCGTGTTTCACTCAGGTATGGCTTTTTTCACTCTAATGTTCTCACCACTCTGCCTTTTACCACTCAAATTCTCCCTCAATGTATCGAACTCCTCGATCTACCAGACGAGAGCAGAACCGACAAAATTCCCAAAAACACACAATACGACGTAGAAAGGAACAAAAATCGGAAAATTTCGGAACGAAAAATACGATAGCACCAAATTGGCTCAAAACGATGCCGGAAAACTCAAGAATCACACACAAAAACTTGGTCGAAGAAAAATTTTTCCCGCTACCAGAATCGAGAATCCCAAAATTTTTTTGAGAAAAACGGAGTCGAAATAATTTTTATATAATTTTTTTTTTTTTGTGCTTACGGATGAAAGAGATCCGATTCAGCAAGAAGAAAAAGGAAGAACGAAAAGAGAAGATGAACGAGGTAACGAAATCAGAAATTAGAAACCCTAACCTGGCTCTGATACCAGATGATACGTACCTCGTTGATGGATTGAGCGGAAAGAAGAAGGAACAACTAAATTGGATACCTGGCGGATGATCCCAAACCTCTGAATCTGATTCGTGAAATAATTTAAGGACGGAACCCTAAACCCCAACACGCGATCGATACAGCAACTCGGAAATCGATGTATGACACACAGACGAAGTATGTATGCTTCGTTGATTCGTCGGATTCATCTCTTTTGACACAATCGAAAAGAGAACGAAAAGAGAGAGAGAATAATCTCACGAAATATATTAATTATCTTCAAAGTTGTATCCAAAACAATAGGGTTCAAAGCCTTTATATAGGCTGACCTAAAAAGTCACAAAACAAAAGGAAAATACGCAACAAAGTCTTGAAATCGCGAAAACGCGATTTCCATAAAAATCTGAACACATGTCGGCCGACAGGAATGTGCACATGAACCAAGATCCGGGACGAACGAACTCCGCGGACGGGGATACGAGATCCCCGGCGGAGATCGAGAGAAGCCCTCGGCTGGGCGCCGAGGGAGGCGATCGAACCCTACGGGTCGATCGCCGGGCACACAAGAGGAAGCCTCGGCTGGACGTCGGGGCATGCGATCGACCGTGGGGTCGATCGCGAGGGCAGCCGCGGGTTCGCCCGCGGTGATGCTCTTGTCGAGCCCGGCTTCGTGTGGTGGTTCGCGTGTTCTCCGCCGAACGGATTTCGGTCGGGTTGTCGGTTTCAGCAATTTTGATAACCCGGGATATCGATTTTCAACATGGGCCGGGCTAGTCGGGCCAACCTATTGGGTCGGGCTGAAATTCACAGCTCTACTCTCGGACATGTCGAGATTCGTTTTTTGTGTGGTGTATGCTTGTAATAGTAAAAACGGGGGTTGACCTGTTTAGACTTTGTTATGTATAGAATCGTATAAGGTAGATTTCATGTATAAAATCGATACCGATAGTGTAGAAATAATTTTGTAGTTTATTTCACGTTGGATTGAGGACGAAACGACAACTGAAAAGATGTGACGGAGAAGACGACAAGAGATAGGGCTCGAACGACCATCCCCATGGCCGATCCATGAGGATCAATCGACGCGTGGGGGGCACGGGATCGCGCCCCTCGGCTGCGCGATGCCACCGGTGGTGGTGGGGCGCCGGCTAGGGCGGTGGTGGCGGTGGGGTTCTCCTCGGCAGCGGTCGATGGGGGGGGGGGGGGGGTCCTCGTGATCTCGTGCTCTCCCGGCAAGATCTACTTTCCTTATTAAATTCTGTTTCCAAATTTAATTATTCCTCTACATGGAAATTTTATGGATTATGAAAAGAATTAATTTTGGTAAAGTTTAGGAGTCCTAAATTATTTTATTTCCTTTTTCCATTTAGGATTCTTGAGTTTTGATAAAAATACAAAAGGAAAATAAAAATAATAAAAATATTAATTAATATTTAATTTTATTTTTAAGTTATTCGATTGGCTTAATCTTTTTTAAATTAAGTAACTTTTGGATTTATTAAAAATAATGGATTTAAATATTAGAATTAATATTCCCGTCATATGGAAAACATTTAAGAACGAAGAATGAAGGCTAGAAGACGTATACGAGGATGTGATAAAACCATAATAGTCGGAAAATAATATTTTATTATACATGAAATAAAGCACATAAGATATTATTGTTGGAAATCGACTCTCCGGGACACGTCCGTTCGAACCCTCGAACATCCGGACGTCCCCAATCGACTTCTGGAGGTCACCCTCAGACAGCCATGGCCTCCCGCCCAAGAGATCGCGCGTCCACCGCAGCCGAAGCCGCGGCTCGCGATCTGCCCGGAGCAAGCGACCGCTTGGTCACCAGGCGAGCGCTCGCGCAGCAAGGCAAGCGAGCGCTTGCTGCCCAGGCGAGCGCCCGCGACCTGTCGCGAGCGGGCGCTTGCCCCTCAGGCGGGCGCCTGCCTGCTGCGAACAGCGACCCCGTTCGCCCGTTCCGGCTGTTCTGACGCGATTTTCTCGATCCGACTGCCACGCCGGAGGTCAGAAACCTCCCAGCAGTCCGAGAATATCACATCCAAGCCACGGGACCCGATCCTTGTTCATGTATGATCAACGAGAAAATTGAGATCGAATAAATGCGGAATATAGAGATCCGATCTCATACCTTATCGGTCGATTGTTGAGACCTTAGAGCTTCTAACGTATTCTCTTCCCGACTCCAACCGCTGTGTGGGCAACGATCCGCTGGAGTTCTCCCGTCTATACTCTCTCTGTCTCAACCACGGTATAATTATTCTCAATGAGAGAATAAAATTATAATTGCGTTAACTTTATTTTTCACACAGAGAAAAATATTTTTGCGCTAAGCAAAATAATTATTCTCAGATGAAAAATGAAAATTGCGGCGAATGTTAGGTTTAGAGAGGGTAAGGGAGGGGGTTTAAATAGAGCTACGTTAGGGACCTAAGGATAAATTAATTAAGGGGTAAATTGAAATATTAATTAACTTGGAATACGTAAAAGCAATTCCTTAATTAATCGATTTCAATTTTAATTATTATTAACTCCACTATAAAATAATAATTGAATTCCCGAAATTAATTTTAATATTATTTCAACAATAATAAATCCGCCGAAATTACATATACGACTTTCCCCGTGTTTAAGATATCGAACGTCCACGAATTTATTTAATTACTAATAATTAAATTAATTCGTCTCTTATTATCCGAGACTAGTACCACTCATCCTTATTATCATGTGGAACAAATCCACCTGCAGGGTTTACATGATAAACTTTATGAGCTCATCTCGGGGACGTTATCAACCCGATAAACGGGACACGGTTTCCTGTCTATAATCTATAGCATGCCGTGTGTACAATTCCGATTCCCAATTTACCGAGTATCTCGACTAATCAAATAGTCTCACTCATTGGCAAGTTAAAGAACTGAGAATTGGACACACGCACCTATAATTATATAGGGATTAAGAATTCGTATATCCGTAATTCTGAGGTCTAGTTCGATTACGTCGATTAGTATAAATCGAACGCCCTCCCGTGGTCCTGCTCAATACACCAAGTGTACAAGTGTAACATAATAGTCAAGACCAACTATTACCCAGTCACACTACGACGTACCGATGGATTGTCCCTGTCCATCTAAGTCGTGAGCTTCTGTTCGATAATATACGAGTAACCGACAGTATGATCTTCCGCGTGTCTCCTCACGCCATACTGTATACAACGTATATATCTAGGACTATTGCATTTAAGTACATGAAAGACAAAATGCTGACAGTTTGATTAATAGATAATAAAACACAGATAAGGAGTTCCATATTGTCACTAAACTAGACATTTAGAATATAACTCCATCAATCTCCCACTTATACTAAATCTCTAGTTGCCCTCTACCATACATCCGATACCCATCCCCTTCACGTGTCTCTTGAACGCTTCCGCTGGAAGTGCCTTCGTAAAGGGGTCAGCCAGGTTATCCGCTGATGCAATCTTGGTGACAACCGCATCGCCTCTCCTGACGATGTCTCTAATCAGGTGGTACTTGCGATCTATGTGTTTACTCGCATTGTGGGCTCGTGGTTCCTTTGCATTTGCCACTGCACCGCTATTGTCACAATAAATTGTGATAGCTCTAGGCATCTTAGGAACCACATCCAAGTCCATAAGGAAGTTCCGGAGCCACACCGATTCTTTAGCTGCCTCAGAGGCTGCTACATATTCGGCTTCCATGGTAGAGTCCGAAATGCATTTCTGCTTAACACTCTTCCATGAGACTGCTCCACCTCCCAATGTGAACACATAGCCTGATGTAGACTTTCGCTGATCCTTATCAGATTGGAAATCCGAGTCTGTGTAACCAATAGGAATCAACTCGGACGCTTTGTAACTCAGAACATAATTCCTAGTCCTTCGCAGGTACTTAAGTATGTTCTTTACAGCAGTCCAGTGACCCTGTCCAGGGTTACTCTGATATCTAGCTACCATGCCCACGACATAGCAGATATCAGGTCTCGTGCACAACATGGCATACATTAGACTTCCTACTGCCGAAGCATAAGGAACCTTCTTCATGTAATCTATCTCCTTTTGTGTTTTAGGACACATGTCTTTAGATAGATGAATTCCATGGCAGAAAGGTTGAGCACCTCTATTGGAATTCTGCATGTTGAAACGAGCCAGAATCGTATCAATATATGAAGCCTGGGACAAGCTTAATGTTCTTTTCCGGCGATCCCTTATAACCTTGATCCCAAGAACATGCCCAACTTGTCCTAAGTCTTTCATATCGAATTGCTTGGACAACCATCCCTTTATGTCTGACAACATCTTCACATTGTTGCCAATTAGAAGGATGTCGTCTACATAAAGCACGAGAAACGCCACACTGTTTCCGTCACTTCTCCGGTATACACACGACTCGTCCATGCTTTGAATGAATCCATAAGACTGGATAACCTCATCAAACCGCATGTTCCAAGATCTAGAAGCTTGCTTCAATCCATAAATGGATCGGTTTAGCTTACACACTAGATGCTCTTGGCCTTTCTTAATGAAACCTTCTGGCTGTCTCATGTAAATGGTCTCGTCAAGATTCCCATTCAAGAATGCTGTATTGACGTCCATTTGCCACACCTCATAATCCATATGAGCTGCTATAGACAAAAGAATCCGGATCGACTTTAGCATTGCTACCGGCGAAAAGGTTTCCTCATAATCGATCCCTTCTTTCTGAGTATACCCTTTCGCAACAAGCCTAGCCTTGAAGGTTTCCACCTTCCCGTCAGACCCTCTTTTTCTCTTGTACACCCACTTGCAACCAATGGCTTTTACACCTTTGGGCGGTGCTACAAGATTCCAGACCTGATTTGAATCCATTGATTCAATCTCAGATTTCATCGCTTTTTGCCAAGACTGAGCATCTTGATCTTTAAGCGCCTCGCCGTAGGTCCAGGGATCGGCTTCATGTTCTCCAGGTAACAAGTCCGAAGACTCACCTATAAACATGAACCTATCGGGTTGTCGAACAACCCTCCCACTACAACGACGCTCCGGTGTAACCTCAGTAACCACAGGTGCAGACTGTGGTGACGTATCACTCGGTTCGGTTGGATCTAAGCCTTGATCGTCCCCTCTCAGTTCATTCAGTATTATCTCACTCTTGGGCTTGTGGTCCATTATATAATCCTCTTCCAAGAACCGAGCGTTGGTGCTAACAACGATCTTCTGGTCCCGAGGACTATAAAATAGACCACCTTTCGTTCCTCTAGGATATCCTATAAACAACCGAATATCTGAACGAGATTCCAACTTATCAGCCCCATGCTTCAGCACATGTGCTGGACAACCCCAGATCCGAATGTGTTTCAAGTTCGGCTTTCGCCCGGTCCACAATTCCGAGGGCGTCTTAGGGACTGATTTAGAAGGAACTAAGTTCAGGATATACGCCGCTGTTTCCAAGGCATATCCCCAGAACGAAACTGGTAGGTCTGAATAACTCATCATAGATCTTACCATTTCCATAAGAGTCCTATTCCTTCTTTCTGCTACACCATTCTGCTGGGGCGTGTATGGTGCAGTCATCTGGGAGTCAATCCCATTCTCTAATAAGTACGCCTTAAACTCTCCCGAGAGGTACTCTCCTCCACGATCAGATCGTAGAGTCTTTATGGTTTTACCATGAAGGTTCTCCACAAGAGCTTTGTACTACTTGAACTTGTCAAAGCACTCGCTCTTGCGGCGCATCAGGTATATAAAACCATACCTTGAGTAATCATCAGTGAAGGTTACAAAATATTCGTAACCTCCTCTCGCTTGGACAGATAAAGGCCCGCACAAATCAGAGTGAATCAACTCCAGTACTTCCTTGGATCTATACCCCTTATCACTAAAGGGTCGCTTGGTCATTTTTCCTTCCAGGCATGATTCACAGGTCGGAAAGTCCTCATCTTTCACACCACTGAGTATCCCATCAGTTATCAACCTTTGAATCCTGCCCAAGTTAATATAACCTAGCCTAAGATGCCATAAGTACTTTTGATTCATTCTAGAAGGCTCCTTTCTCTTATTGGTACTAGATGTGTTATTTGACTCTACTCGTTGCATCGTGGAATAATCAGGATTCAGTATATATAAGTTGCCTATCAATGTACCAGAACAGATATACTCACCATTCTTTTTGATAATAACAGAACTATCAAAAGAAACAGAATATTTATTCAAAACCAATTTAGAAACCGAAACAAGGTTCTTTCTAAAATTCGGTACATAAAGGCAATTATTCAATACCAAAAATTTATTATTAAAAGACAAATGAATATCTCCCACTGCAACTGCCGCCACTTTCGTAGCGTTGCCCATGTAGATAGTGATCTCTCCCTCTCTAAGCCGCCGGGTTTCCTGGAACCCCTGCAAAGAATTGCAGACATGATCAGTGGCTCCCGTATCCACACACCAGGTACCGGTGGATAACACCGCTAAACATGTTTCAGTGACTAAGGAAAAGTTCATACCTCCTTGTCTGAGAGGACAATTAGACTTCCAATGTCCAGACTGCTTGCAACGGAAACACTTGCCCTTGGGCTTGTTCACTCCATTCCGTGGTCCACCATTGCTGGGTCCACTGGGTTTCCGTCCTTGCTTCTTCTTCCTCTTAGTCCCCGGAGGACCAGGAAGTTTCACAGCCACAAGTGCATAAGATTTCTTAAAGATTCCCTCTGCCGCCTGGAGTTCAGTCAGGAGCTCCGCCAACGAATATTACCTCTTGTTCATGTTATAGTTCAGGCGGAACTGCTCAAAACTCCTAGGCAGAGACTGGAGCACTATATCGATCTGGGTTTCCCCATCGATAGCTCCTCCCATAATCTCTATCTCATTCAGATAGCCTATCATCCTAAGAACGTGATCCCTCATGGGCGTTCCTTCGGACATAGTGGCCGTCATGAGTTTTCTCATAGCATCTTGCCTGGCTGCCCTATCCTGACTACCAAACATCTCCTTGAGGTTAAGCATCATATCATAGGCAGTGGTCATGGCCTCATGCTGATGTTGCAGCACATTTGACATAGAAGCCAAAATGTAGCACCGCGCCATCTGATCAGCCTTGACCCACTTCCGATGAGCTTCCTTTTCCTCAGGAGTGGAGGTGTCAATAGGTTCATCAGGACAAACCTCATGGAGTACATATTTGTACTCCTCAGCAGTTAGGACAATGTCCAAGTTTCGTTTCCAATCAACATAGTTCGGACCAGTGAGTTTGTTTTCTTTTAGTATAATGGACAGCGGGTTGAGTGCCATATCTATAAAAGAGACAAATCAAACTGTCAAATTTAATTCGATATTAACTCCCTTAATTAATATCATTAAATTTACCAATCAATCCTAAAATCCCATCAGACTAGCATGCCACGTTCATGTGGACGTATACTAGTCCAAACGATTTTATAACTGGACTTTTGCTTTGGTCGTACATCATTACAGCAGTGACTCCGATGGGGAGGATATTGTAAAGCGTACCTAAGTGTATACCATTTCTCAGTACTAAGTTAACCGCTCAGAAACTACACGCCCACCGCAAGCCACGTTAGTGTGGACGTTTACGTTGACATTGTTGGATTTCGACTACCCGGGAGGCGTTCGTTCGATCGCTCGAACATCCGAACGCTCCCAGTCGACCTCCGAAGTCGCTACTTCGTTCACCCGACAAGCCTTGACCCGATTCACGCCCAGCCATCGCCCCGAAGGACAACCGCGCGAAACGGGACTGGACTGCATCAATTCGGCGACCGCCGAAAGCAGTCCAGCGGTCGCTGAAAAGGACTGCAAACGGCGACCGCCGTTTGCCCTTTGGCGACCGCCGTTTGTCCGCGAACAGCAACGCGATGTTGCTGTTCCGGGCTCGTTTCCGGGTCGTTTTTCCTCATCCGACTACCGTTCCGGAGGTCCTAGACCCCCCAGTAGTCGAGGAACACGATCCTCGACCCCGGAACCCGATCTACGTTCATATACGTTCAACGAGATAAAACGAGATCGAATAAATTGCGGAAAAAAGATAGATCCGATCTCATACCTTGCGGTCGATTGTTGAGACCTTAGATGCTTCTAGTGTATGACTCTGCCCCGACTCCAACCGTTGTGTGGGCAACGATCTGTTGGGTCTGCCTTCTCTGCTTTATCCTTTCTCTACAGCGTTGATATATCTTTTCTCTCTTAGAGAAAATATCAGCGCTAACTTAATGTTTTTAACAGAGAAAAACTTAATTGCGCTAAACAATTATTTTTCTCTGATGAAAATAAAAAGCGGCGAAGTGTAGGTCTAGAATAGGCAAGGGGGGGGGGGTTTATATAGAGTTACACCAGGGACCCAAGGTTAAATTAATTAAGGGCTAAATTGAAATATTAATTAACCTGGAATACGTAAACGCAATTCCTTAATTAATCGATTTCAATTTTATTTATTATTAACTCCACTATAAAATAATAATTGAATTCCCGAAATTAATTTAATATTATTTCAACAATAATATTTCCGCCGAAATTACATATACGACTTTCCCCGTGTTTAAGATATCGAACGTCCACGAATTTATTTAATTACTAATAATTAAATTAATTCGTCTCTTATTATCCGAGACTAGTACCACTCAACTTTATTATCATGTGGAACAAATCCACCTGCAGGGTTTACATGATAAACTTTATGAGCTCATCTCGGGGACGTTATCAACCCGATAAACGGGACACGGTTTCCTGTCTATAATCTATAGCGTGCCGTGTGTACAATTCCGATTCCCAATTTACCGAGTATCTCGACTAATCAAATAGTCTCACTCATTGGCAAGTTAAAGAACCGAGAATTGGACAAACGCACCTATAATTATATAGGGATTAAGAATTCGTATATCCGTAATTCTGAGGTCTAGTTCGATTACGTCGATTAGTATAAATCGAACGCCCTCCCGTGGTCCTGCTCAATACACCAAGTGTACAAGTGTAACATAATAGTTAAGACCAACTATTACCCAGTCACACTACGACGTACCGATGGATTGTCCCTGTCCATCTAAGTCGTGAGCTTCTGTTCGATAATATACGAGTAACCGACAATATGATCTTCCGCGTGTCTCCTCACGCCATACTGTCTACAACGTATATATCTAGGACGATTGCATTCAAGTATAAGATAGACAAAATGCCGACAGTTTGATTAATAGATAATGTAAAACACAGATAAGGAGTTCCATATTGTCACTAAACTAGACATTTAGAATATAACTCCATCAATCTCCCACTTATACTAAATCTCTAGTTGCCCTCTACCATACATCCGATACCCATCCCCTTCACGTGTCTCTTGAACGCTTCCGCTGGAAGTGCCTTCGTAAAGGGGTCAGCCAGGTTATCCGCTGATGCAATCTTGGTGACAACCGCATCGCCTCTCCTGACGATGTCTCTAATCAGGTGGTACTTGCGATCTATGTGTTTACTCGCATTGTGGGCTCGTGGTTCCTTTGCATTTGCCACTGCACCGCTATTGTCACAATAAATTGTGATAGCTCTAGGCATCTTAGGAACCACATCCAAGTCCATTAGGAAGTTCCGGAGCCAAACCGATTCTTTAGCTGCCTCAGAGGCTGCTACATATTCGGCTTCCATGGTAGAGTCCAAAATGCATTTCTGCTTAACACTCTTCCATGAGACTGCTCCACCTCCCAATGTGAACACATAGCCTGATGTAGACTTTCGCTGATCCTTATCAGATTGGAAATCCGAGTCTGTGTAACCAATAGGAATCAACTCGGACGCTTTGTAACTCAGAACATAATTCCTAGTCCTTCGCAGGTACTTAAGTATGTTCTTTACAGAAGTCCAGTGACCCTGTCTAGGGTTACTCTGATATCTAGCTACCATGCCCACGGCATAGCAGATATCAGGTCTCGTGCACAACATGGCATACATTAGACTTCCTACTGCCGAAGCATAAGGAACCTTCTTCATGTAATCTATCTCCTTTTGTGTTTTGGGACACATGTCTTTAGATAGATGAATTCCATGGCAGAAAGGTTGAGCACCTCTCTTGGAATTCTGCATGTTGAAACGAGCCAGAATCGTATCAATATATGAAGCCTGGGACAAGCTTAATGTTCTTTTCCGGCGATCCCTTATAACCTTGATCCCAAGAGCATGCCCAACTTGTCCTAAGTCTTTCATATCGAATTGCTTGGACAACCATCCCTTTATGTCCGACAACATCTTCACATTGTTGCCAATTAGAAGGATGTCGTCTACATAAAGCACGAGAAACGCCACACTGTTTCCGTCACATCTCCGGTATACACACGACTCGTCCATGCTTTGAATGAATCCATAAGACTGGATAACCTCATCAAACCGCATGTTCCAAGATCTAGAAGCTTGCTTCAATCCATAAATGGATCGGTTTAGCTTACACACTAGATGCTCTTGGCCTTTCTTAATGAAACCCTCTGGCTGTCTCATGTAAATGGTCTCGTCAAGATTCCCATTCAAGAATGCTGTCTTGACGTCCATTTGCCACACCTCATAATCCATATGAGCTGCTATAGACAAAAGAATCCGGATCGACTTTAGCATAGCTACCGGCGAAAAGGTTTCCTCATAATCGATCCCTTCTTTCTGAGTATACCCCTTCGCAACAAGCCTAGCCTTGAAGGTTTCAACCTTCCCGTCAGACCCTCTTTTCCTCTTGTACACCCACTTGCAACCAATGGCTTTTACACCTTTGGGCGGTGCTACAAGATTCCAGACCTGATTTGAATCCATTGATTCAATTTCAGATTTCATCGCCTTTTGCCAAGACTGAGCATCTTGATCTTTAAGCGCCTCGCCATAGGTCCAGGGATCGGCTTCATGTTCTCCAGGTAACAAGTCCGAAGACTCACCTATAAACATGAATCTATCGGGTTGTCGAACAACCCTCCCACTACGACGAGGCTCCGGTGTAACCTCAGTAACTACAGGTGCAGACTGTGGTGGCGTATCACCCGGTTCGGTTGGATCTAAGCCTTGATCATCCCCTCTCAGTTCGTTAAGTATTATCTCACTCTTGGGCTTATGGTCCATTATATAATCCTCTTCCAAGAACCGAGCGTTGGTGCTAACAACGATCTTCTGATCCTTAGGACTATAAAACAGACCACCTTTCGTTCCTCTAGGATATCATATAAACAACCGAATATCTGAACGAGATTCCAACTTATCAGCCCCATGCTTCAGCACATGTGCTGGACAACCCCAGATCCGAATGTGTTTCAAGTTCGGCTTTCGCCCGGTCCACAATTCCGAGGGCGTCTTAGGGACTGATTTAGAAGGAACTAAGTTCAGGATATACGCCGCTGTTTCCAAGGCATATCCCCAGAACGAAACTGGTAGGTCTGAGTAACTCATCATAGATCTTACCATTTCCATAAGAGTCCTATTCCTTCTTTCTGCTACACCATTCTGCTGGGGCGTGTATGGTGCAGTCATCTGGGAGTCAATCCCATTCTCTAATAAGTACGCCTTAAACTCTCCCGAGAGGTACTCTCCTCCACGATCAGACCATAGAGTCTTTATGGTTTTACCATGAAGGTTCTCCACAAGAGCTTTGTACTCCTTGAACTTGTCAAAGCACTCGCTCTTGCGGCGCATCAGGTATATAAAACCATACCTTGAGTAATCATCAGTGAAGGTTACGAAATATTCATAACCTCCTCTCGCTTGGACAGATAAAGGCCCGCACAAATCAGAGTGAATCAATTCCAGTACTTCCTTGGATCTATACCCCTTATCACTAAAGGGTCGCTTGGTCATTTTTCCTTCCAGGCATGATTCGCAGGTTGGAAAGTCCTCATCTTTCACACCACTGAGTATTCCATCAGTTATCAACCTTTGAATCCTACCCAAGTTAATATGACCTAGCCTAAGATTCCATAAGTACTTTTGATTCATCCTAGAAGGCTCCTTTCTCTTATTGGTACTAGATGTGTTATTTGACTCTACTCGTTGCATCGTGGAATAATCAGGATTCAGTATATATAAGTTGCCTATCAATGTACCAGAACAGATATATTCACCATTCTTTTTGATAATAACAGAACTATCAAAAGAAACAAAATATTTATTCAAAACCAATTTAGAAACCGAAACAAGGTTCTTTCTAAAATTCGGTACATAAAGACAATTATTCAATACTAAAACTTTATTATTAAAAGATAAATGAACATCTCCCACTGCAACCGCCGCCACTTTCGTAGCGTTGCCCATGTAGATAGTGATCTCTCCATCTCTAAGCCGCCGGGTTTCCTGGAACCCCTGCAAAGAATTGCAGACATGATCAGTGGCTCCCGTATCCACACACCAGGTACCGGTGGATAACACCGCTAAACATGTTTCAGTGACTAAGGAAAAGTTCATACCTCCTTGTCTGAGAGGACAATTAGACTTCCAATGTCCAGACTGCTTGCAACGGAAACACTTGCCCTTGGGCTTGTTCACTCCATTCCGTGGTCCACCATTGCTGGGTCCACTGGGTTTCCGTCCTTGATTTTTCTTCCTCTTAGTCCCCGGAGGACCAGGAAGTTTCACAGCCACAAGTGCATGAGATTTCTTAAAGATTCCCTCTGCCGCCTGGAGTTCAGTCAGGAGCTCCGCCAACGAATATAACCTCTTGTTCATGTTATAGTTCAGGCGGAACTGCTCAAAACTCCTAGGCAGAGACTGGAGCACTATATCGATTTGGGTTTCCCCATCGATAGCTCCTCCCATAATCTCTATCTCATTCAGATAGCCTATCATCCTAAGAACGTGGTCCCTCACGGACGTTCCTTCGGACATAGTGGCCGTCATGAGTTTTCTCATGGCATCTTGCCTGGCTGCCCTATCCTGACTACCAAACATCTCCTTGAGGTTAAGCATCATATCATAGGCAGTGGTCATGGCCTCATGCTGATGTTGCAGCACATTTGACATAGAAGCCAAAATGTAGCACCGCGCCATCTGATCAGCCTTGACCCACTTCCGATGAGCTTCCTTTTCCTCAGGAGTGGAGGTGTCAATAGGTTCATCAGGACAAACCTCATGGAGTACATATTTGTACTCCTCAGCAGTTAGGACAATGTCCAAGTTTCGTTTCCAATCAACATAGTTCGGACCAGTGAGTTTGTTTTCTTTTAGTATAATGGACAGCGGGTTGAGTGCCATATCTATAAAAGAGACAAATCAAACTGTCAAATTTAATTCGATATTAACTCCCTTAATTAATATCATTAAATTTACCAATTAATCCCAAAATCCCATCAGACTAGCATGCCACGTTCATGTGGACGTATACTAGTCCAAACGATTTTATAACTGGACTTTTGCTTTGGTCGTACATCATTACAGCAGTGACTCCGATGGGGAGGATACTGTAAAGCGTACCTAAGTGTATACCATTTCTCAGTACTAAGTTAACCGCTCGGAAACTACACGCCCACCGCAAGCCACGTTAGTGTGGACGTTTACGTTGACATGCGGTCCCTTTACGATTTCCTATAACTGTCGAGCCTCAATTAACCCAAAGTTCCGTTTCCGTCTAGTAAGCCACGATAGTGTGGACGTTTACTAAACAAACAACTTTGTTAATTGAATTCCATTTAATAAATTTCACAATTTCGTTAATCAAAGCTTGATATCTCGTAAGTGAAACTCGAAGTTTCTAACCAGCGATCAATCATGCAATTGAGCCCTATCTGTCACAAAGTGAGGGAGCCAACCAGACAATCGATCTAGTCATCAAATGACTCGAATGTCTCTAATCTGTGTCATCGACATAACCAAGCGCTTTGGCTCCATTCCACTCCCCGGGGTGAGAATGAGTCGAGTTGAAATTAGTCTTTGAAAGACAGATTAGGCATTGCTTTGAAAAACTTAAGAGTTCAATTCTATAAATGAAATTGAATTCGAATTTTGATCCAGTGATATCCGTGTGTCAACTTTATCCGATAGGGAGGATGACACTAAAGCCAACTCGTAAGCGACACACATCACCATCAAAACAGAGAATGGAGACCGCGGGATTGTTTCCAATCCCTCTCCCACTTAGTTTTTACGAAAGGGATTAACAAGCACATGCATATGAAATTAAAGCATAATAAAACACGTAAACACATAGAAAGCATTTAACGTGGCCCGATTATTATGGTCTTTAAAATCTTCGATGCACGTCTCCTCGGATCTTCGTCTCGTTGCTCGTCTAGGTCTCGATCCATCACCGACTCGTCTAAGGACCAAGAGACGAACCCCTCCCACTGGAGTATCGTCCCGGGCCCTCGACAAGCGATCCGTGATGTCCGTCGAACCCCCGCGGAGCTGCTGCCCGAAGTCCAGCGAAACGGCGACCGCCGTTTGAGAAACGGCGACCGCCGTTTGCCCTTCAGCAGCCGCGGGTTCGACTCCTCGACCCCCGTTCGTCCGGTCTTCGATCTCGTCTCGATCCACCAAGCAGCAGCAACAATTACATAATAAAGCTAACTACTTCCGGAATCGATCCTATACATATCGATCTATCCTATACACCCGGATAAACGAAAAAAAAACGAAAAAATCTTAAACGACTCAACCCGTCGTTTTAAACTATTACAAACAAGCAACGTTAAAACCAAAAGATCTCGACAACCCCGAGAGTTTAACAAACCACAACATACAGTACATAAACATATGACCATAATAATCGGGTTACCTGCAAAACAAACTCGCAAACAATACAAGAACGCATAACCGTCTCTGATACCAATTGTTGGATTTCGACTACTCGGGAGGCGTTCGTTCGATCGCTCGAACATCCGAACGCTCCCAGTCGACCTCCGAAGTCGCTACTTCGTTCACCCGACAAGCCTTGACCCGATTCACGCCCAGCCATCGCCCCGAAGGACAACCGCGCGAAACGGGACTGGACTGCATCAATTCGGCGACCGCCGAAAGCAGTCCAGCGGTCGCTGAAAAGGACTGCAAACGGCGACCGCCGTTTGCCCTTTGGCGACCGCCGTTTGTCCGCGAACAGCAACGCGATGTTGCTGTTCCGGGCTCGTTTCCGGGTCGTTTTTCCTCATCCGACTACCGTTCCGGAGGTCCTAGACCCCCCAGTAGTCGAGGAACACGATCCTCGACCCCGGAACCCGATCTACGTTCATATACGTTCAACGAGATAAAACGAGATCGAATAAATTGCGTAAAAAAGATAGAACCGATCTCATACCTTGCGGTCGATTGTTGAGACCTTAGATGCTTCTAGTGTATGACTCTGCCCCGACTCCAACCGTTGTGTGGGCAACGATCTGTTGGGTCTGCCTTCTCTGCTTTCTCCTTTCTCTACAGCGTTGATATATCTTTTCTCTCTTAGAGAAAATATCAGCGCTAACTTAATGTTTTTAACAGAGAAAAACTTAATTGTGCTACACAATTATTTTTCTCTGATGAAAATAAAAAGCGGCGAAGTGTAGGTCTAGAATAGGCAAGGGGGGGGGGGGGGGGGGGGGGGGTTTATATAGAGTTACACCAGGGACCCAAGGTTAAATTAATTAAGGGCTAAATTGAAATATTAATTAACCTGGAATACGTAAACGCAATTCCTTAATTAATCGATTTCAATTTTAATTATTATTAACTCCACTATAAAATAATAATTGAATTCCCGAAATTAATTTAATATTATTTCAACAATAATATTTCCGCCGAAATTACATATACGACTTTCCCCGTGTTTAAGATATCGAACGTCCACGAATTTATTTAATTACTAATAATTAAATTAATTCGTCTCTTATTATCCGAGACTAGTACCACTAAACTTTATTATCATGTGGAACAAATCCACCTGCAGGGTTTACATGATAAACTTTATGAGCTCATCTCGGGGACGTTATCAACCCGATAAACGGGACACGGTTTCCTGTCTATAATCTATAGCGTGCCGTGTGTACAATTCCGATTCCCAATTTACCGAGTATCTCGACTAATCAAATAGTCTCACTCATTGGCAAGTTAAAGAACCGAGAATTGGACAAACGCACCTATAATTATATAGGGATTAAGAATTCGTATATCCGTAATTCTGAGGTCTAGTTCGATTACGTCGATTAGTATAAATCGAACGCCCTCCCGTGGTCCTGCTCAATACACCAAGTGTACAAGTGTAACATAATAGTTAAGACCAACTATTACCCAGTCACACTACGACGTACCGATGGATTGTCCCTGTCCATCTAAGTCGTGAGCTTCTGTTCGATAATATACGAGTAACCGACAATATGATCTTCCGCGTGTCTCCTCACGCCATACTGTCTACAACGTATATATCTAGGACGATTGCATTCAAGTATAAGATAGACAAAATGCCGACAGTTTGATTAATAGATAATGTAAAACACAGATAAGGAGTTCCATATTGTCACTAAACTAGACATTTAGAATATAACTCCATCAGACATGCGGTCCCTTTACGATTTCCTATAACTGTCGAGCCTCAATTAACCCAAAGTTCTGTTTCCGTCTAGTAAGCCACGATAGTGTGGACGTTTACTAAACAAACAACTTTGTTAATTGAATTCCATTTAATAAATTTCACAATTTCGTTAATCAAAGCTTGATATCTCGTAAGTGAAACTCGAAGTTTCTAACCAGCGATCAATCATGCAATTGAGCCCTATCTCTCACAAAGTGAGGGAGCCAACCAGACAATCGATCTAGTCATCAAATGACTCGAATGTCTCTAATCGGTGTCATCGACATAACCAAGCGCTTTGGCTCCATTCCACTCCCCGGGGTGAGAATGAGTCGAGTTGAAATTAGTCTTTGAAAGACAGATTAGGCATTGCTTTGAAAAACTTAAGAGTTCAATTCTATAAATGGAATTGAATTCGAATTTTGATCCAGTGATATCCGTGTGTCAACTTTATCCGATAGGGAGGATGACACTAAAGCCAACTCGTAAGCGACACACATCACCATCAAAACAGAGAATGGAGACCGCGGGATTGTTTCCAATCCCTCTCCCACTTAGTTTTTACGAAAGGGATTAACAAGAACATGCATATGAAATTAAAGCATAATAAAACACGTAAACACATAGAAAGCATTTAACGTGGCCCGATTATTATGGTCTTTAAAATCTTCGATGCACGTCTCCTCGGATCTTCGTCTCGTTGCTCGTCTAGGTCTCGATCCATCACCGACTCGTCTAAGGACCAAGAGACGAACCCCTCCCACTGGAGTATCATCCCGGGCCTTCGAAAAGCGATCCGTGATGTCCGTCGAACCCCCGCGGAGCTGCTGCCCGAAGTCCAGCGAAACGGCGACCGCCGTTTGCCCTTCAGCAGCCGCGGGTTCGACTCCTCGACCCCCGTTCGTCCGGTCTTCGATCTCGTCTCGATCCACCAAGCAGCAGCAACATTACATAATAAAGCTAACTACTTCCGGCATCGATCCTATACATATCGATCGATCCTATACACCCGGATAAACGAAAAACGAAAGTAAAACCTAAACGACTCAACCCGTCGTTTTAACTATTACAAGCAAGCAACGATTCAAAACCAAAGATCTCGACAACCCCGAGAGTTTAACAAACCACAACATACAGTACATAAACATATGACCATAATAATCGGGTTACCTGCAAAACAAACTCGCAAACAATACAAGAACGCATAACCTGTCTCTGATACCAATTGTTGGAAATCGACTCTCCGGGACACGTCCGTTCGAACCCTCGAACATCCGGACGTCCCCAATCGACTTCTGGAGGTCACCCTCAGACAGCCATGGCCTCCCGCCCAAGAGATCGCGCGTCCACCGCAGCCGAAGCCGCGGCTCGCGATCTGCCCGGAGCAAGCGACCGCTTGGTCACCAGGCGAGCGCTCGCGCAGCAAGGCAAGCGAGCGCTTGCTGCCCAGGCGAGCGCCCGCGACCTGTCGCGAGCGGGCGCTTGCCCCTCAGGCGGGCGCCTGCCTGCTGCGAACAGCGACCCCGTTCGCCCGTTCCGGCTGTTCTGACGCGATTTTCTCGATCCGACTGCCACGCCGGAGGTCAGAAACCTCCCAGCAGTCCGAGAATATCACATCCAAGCCACGGGACCCGATCCTTGTTCATGTATGATCAACGAGAAAATTGAGATCGAATAAATGCGGAATATAGAGATCCGATCTCATACCTTATCGGTCGATTGTTGAGACCTTAGAGCTTCTAACGTATTCTCTTCCCGACTCCAACCGCTGTGTGGGCAACGATCCGCTGGAGTTCTCCCGTCTATACTCTCTCTGTCTCAACCACGGTATAATTATTCTCAATGAGAGAATAAAATTATAATTGCGTTAACTTTATTTTTCACACAGAGAAAAATATTTTTGCGCTAAGCAAAATAATTATTCTCAGATGAAAAATGAAAATTGCGGCGAATGTTAGGTTTAGAGAGGGTAAGGGAGGGGGTTTAAATAGAGCTACGTTAGGGACCTAAGGATAAATTAATTAAGGGCTAAATTGAAATATTAATTAACTTGGAATACGTAAAAGCAATTCCTTAATTAATCGATTTCAATTTTAATTATTATTAACTCCACTATAAAATAATAATTGAATTCCCGAAATTAATTTTAATATTATTTCAACAATAATAAATCCGCCGAAATTACATATACGACTTTCCCCGTGTTTAAGATATCGAACGTCCACGAATTTATTTAATTACTAATAATTAAATTAATTCGTCTCTTATTATCCGAGACTAGTACCACTCATCCTTATTATCATGTGGAACAAATCCACCTGCAGGGTTTACATGATAAACTTTATGAGCTCATCTCGGGGACGTTATCAACCCGATAAACGGGACACGGTTTCCTGTCTATAATCTATAGCATGCCGTGTGTACAATTCCGATTCCCAATTTACCGAGTATCTCGACTAATCAAATAGTCTCACTCATTGGCAAGTTAAAGAACCGGGAATTGGACACACGCACCTATAATTATATAGGGATTAAGAATTCGTATATCCGTAATTCTGAGGTCTAGTTCGATTACGTCGATTAGTATAAATCGAACGCCCTCCCGTGGTCCTGCTCAATACACCAAGTGTACAAGTGTAACATAATAGTCAAGACCAACTATTACCCAGTCACACTACGACGTACCGATGGATTGTCCCTGTCCATCTAAGTCGTGAGCTTCTGTTCGATAATATACGAGTAACCGACAGTATGATCTTCCGCGTGTCTCCTCACGCCATACTGTCTACAACGTATATATCTAGGACTATTGCATTTAAGTACATGAAAGACAAAATGCTGACAGTTTGATTAATAGATAATAAAACACAAATAAGGAGTTCCATATTGTCACTAAACTAGACATTTAGAATATAACTCCATCAATTATCACATAATATTCTATTTGCTTTATTTTATAGTATGCATGCTTATGTGTATTTAATTTATGCATTAGATAGCGTATCCCTTGTTGTTGTAAAAGACAATTTATACCTTGTTCCTAGGAGTACGATTCTAATTGTACACCCAGTAGTATATCTTAATTTATTTATTGATAAAGATTCATTGTGTATGCTAATATATTCATTAGATTGCTAATTTAATATTTATAATAATTGTTTTTTGAAATGAAGATTTCTTAATTATTAAATGATGATTTTATTGGGCTTTTATATGTTAAAGAGTGGTAGTATTATTTATATTATACTCCTGGGAGTATGGTATAGGTATTGGTTGTAAAATACTAAGTGAGAGAGGGAATTGAAACAATCCCATGGTCTCCATTACTGTTCTCTTGGTGATTTTTATAGACTTTCGAAATTTATATAGATAAGTCATTGGATGAGAAAATCTTTTAAATTCCTTTTACAAGATCCATTGATCAAGTTTATCAAAAAATGCCTAATTTATCTTTGTGAAACTAATTTTAAGTCGATTCATTCTTACCACGGGGAGTAGAATGGAGCCAGAGCGCTTGGTTATGTCGAAGACACGAATTAGAGACTTTCGAGTCATTACATGACTAGAATGATTGTCTGGTCGGCTACCTAATTCTATGAGAGATAGGGTTGATTGCATGTGAATCACTAGTTAGAAACCTCGAGCTTTCACTTATGATTCACCGCGTCTTGATTAATGAGATTGTATGATTCAAGTAATTGGATTTTAATCAATAAAAGTCGTTTGATGTAGTAAATGTCCACACTAACGTGGCTTGTGTTGGAAATCGATATCCCGGGGTTAACGGAATTGCGGAATACATAACCCCGACCGAAATCCCATCGCCGGAAAACACGCGAACCACCGTACGACGCCGGAGCTCGACGAGAGCATCACCGTGGGCGAACCCACGGCTAACCCTAGTGATACGTACCTCGTTGATGGATTGAGTGGAAAGAAGAAGGAACAACTAAATTGGATACCTGACGGATGATCCCAAACCTCTGAATCTGATTCGTGAAATAATTTAAGGACGGAACCCTAAACCCCAACACGCGATCGATACAGCAACTCGGAAATCGATGTATGAAACACAGACGAAGTATGTATGCTTCGTTGATTCGTCGGATTGATCTCTTTTGGCACAATCGAAAAGAGAAAGAAAAGAGAGAGAGAATAATCTCACGAAATATATTAATTATCTTCAAAGTTGTATCCAAAACAATAGGGTTCAAAGCCTTTATATAGGCTGACCTAAAAAGTCACAAAACAAAAGGAAAATACGCAACAAAGTCTTGAAATCGCGAAAACGCGATTTCCATAAAAATCTGAACACATGTCGCCCGACAGGAATGTGTGTCGTCCGACATCCTCTTGTCGTCCGACAGGAAATCCTGTCGTCCGACAAACTTCCGTCGTTCACAGGCTCAACCTGCGAGTCTTTTGAAAACTGGCTGTTCCGGACGTCTTTTACCCTGCATGTCGTCCGACAGGTCAAAGGTGTTGTTGGAGTTGTGTACTTAATGTCTAGATTTAAGTAACGGTAAACTCCCGATCATAGCATTTAATCTATTTAATTAATAAACAATTATTTGCATTTAATTATATACAAATCATAGTTCTGGATTTTATACGTTGTAGTTAGTATGGTGCTGCATGGGCGCACAGAAGATCATACTATCGGTTACTCGTATTTAATCGAACAGTTGCTCACGACCTAGATGGACACGAACTAATCCATCGGTATAGTCGTTGTGTGAGAGAGAAAATAATTTATCTTAATTATTTTATCACACTTGTACACTTGGTGTATTGGGCGGATCAATTGAGACTCATCAATTAGGATTGCTCGGCGATAATTGATTTGAGACTCAGAGTATTTTATTCTTAATCCCTGAAACAATTGCGGGTGTGTATATTTAATATAAGTGACTTTGATTTACCAAAGGAATTAACCGATTTAATTATTGGGTTAATTACCGGTTAAGTTGGGTCACTATATTTTGTATATGGCATGCCGTGAATTCTTGAAGGGGCAGTGTATCCCGGAAGGGTTGATAATATCCCCGAGATGAGTTCATAAGGAATTATTGTGTAAACCTCATGAGTGGATTCGTTCCGCACAATAATAAAGGTTGAACGGTACTAGTCTCGGATATAAGAGATGAATATTATTTATTGAGCAATAAATAAATTTATTCATGGATATTTAAATCTTAAATACACGGAATAAATAATACTAAGATGGATAAATATTATTTGATATAATATGGAATAATATTGGGAGTGCAATTTTATTTATATAGTGGAAAATAAATAAAATTAATATTGATAAGAATTAATAGATTTGGGTTGGACCCAATTTAATTTTCAATATTGAAGCCCAATATTTATTCTCCTTATGATCCCCTACGTAGCCTATATAAGCACTACATGGTCTTCACTTTTAACAACCTAAGTTACGCCAATCATAAAGTTCTGAGAGTGAGGAAGATCCATAGGAATCCGATAGATCGTCGCCCACACGACGTTCGGACGAAGTGCAAGGAATACGTGGGAAGATCGCAAGGTCGTCAACCGATTTCGTTTCTCCGTACAACGAATCGAGGTAATAATCGAGAATCCCCCTCTTTGATTAATTGTGTTGTTTAATCGTAATATATACATGAACAAGACGATCCGGGAAAAACGACGATCATCGCGGACGGGGATTCGAGATCCCCGGCGAAGATCGAAGGGGGCGGTTGAAACCCTAGGGTTTGACCGCCCGGCGCGCGCGACGAGGGGCGAAGCCCCGGCTGGACGCCGGGGCACGCGATCGACTCCGGTCGATCGCTGGGGTGCCACGGGCTGGTGCCGTGGCGGACCCCAGCCGCCCTCGACGGCGGCGTGCGCAAGGGAGGAGCCCCGGCTGAAGCCGGGGCGAGCGATCGACCGCGTGGTCGATCGCATGGGAAAGCCGCGGCTGATGCCGCGGCGGGTCAGCCGGGAGCTGACCGCCCTCCTCCGGCGAAGGTGGTGAGTCGCCGGACTCACCACCGGGGGCTGCTTGGCAGCCCCAGCGATCGCCATGCACGGCGATCGCGAACCCCGCGGATGGGGTTCGGCTAGGGTTTAGCCGCGGGTTCATCCCGCGGCGACGCTCTTGTCGAGCCCGGTTCTTCGCGTGGTGTTCGCGTTCGTAGATCCGACTCGTGGGAGAAAATCGGCTGGGGGCGGGCTGTGTGTCTTCGGATGCGTAGTCTCCAAAGGTCGGACTCCTGCGGATGAGTCGGTGTTCGTGCGATCTCCGGCGACGGGTTTTTCGGTCGGGTTATCGGTTCCGCAATTTTTTGATAGCCCGGGACATCGAATCCCAGCAAATGGTATCAGAGCGTTTGGTTTCGTGTTCATGTATATGTTCGATTATTGTTCTATCTTGCAGGATTTCCGGCTATCATGGTTGGATTTAATTAATTGTTTTTTAATTAATTATCATGATTATTAAACTCTCGGACATGTCGAGATTCGTTTTGTGTGGTTGAATGTTTGTAATAGTAAAAATTCGGGGGTTGACCGAATTTAGGATTTATTATTACGCACTTTATTTTCCGGAAAATGTATAGGGTCGATTTCATGTATAGAATCGATACCGGAATTGTAATTTAAATTTTGTAATTTTAATTACGTTGGTTCGACGTTGAGACGATCGCCGGAAGACGAAGGAATGACGAGAAGACAAGGGCTTGGGATCGATCACATGATGGTGATCGACCCATGGCCTAGCCGGCGATGGCTAGGCGGCGGCGGCGCTCCTCCCGAGTGGCCGGCCGATCCATCAAGGTGGGGATGGTGTGGGGTCTCCCAATCCCATGCTATTCCTAAAAAAAAAAAATCTACTTTCCCAATTAATTCGGATTTTTCCTATTTGAGTACTTTCCTTTTGGAAACTCTCATGGATTAGGAAAAGAATTAATTTAAATTAATTTTATTTTCTATTGATTTATTTCCTTCATGGAAATATTCATAGATTAGAAATTTAATTAATTTAGTACTAAATTTATTTTTCCTATTTGATTATTCCTACTCATGGGAATATTCATGGATTAGGAATAAAAATAAATTTGAAAAGTAGTAGTCCTAATTTATTTATTTTATTTCCTTGTTCTATTATAGATATCTTCTAGAATATTCCAAGTTTTACTTGGATAGATTATTCTAGAAATTTAATAGAACTAGATAGGAAAATAAATAAAAATATTAATGATATTTAATTTTATTTTTGATATATTCGATTGACTTAATTTTCGAATTAAGTAACTTTTGGATTAATTGAAAATAAATAGATTTAAATATTAAAGATTAATATTCTCGTCACATGGAGCATTCAAGAAACGAAGACTGATGACTAGAAGATGCATATGAAGATAAAGCCATGATAGTCGGGGAAAAATAATTTCTCTAGCATTATTTTTGACTATGTGCTATGTGCTTTATTGCTTTCATGCATGCTTATGTGTTTAATTATGCATTAGATAGCGTATCCCTTTGTTATAAAAAGCTAAGTGGGAGAGGGGATGGAAACATTCCCATGGTCTCCATTACTGTTCTCTTGGTGACTCTTATGGATTTTTTAAAGTTCGTATAGATGTGTCATTGGAGGAGAATTCTTGTAATTCCTCTTACAAGAAACATTGATCAAGTTTATCAAACAATGCCTAATTTGTCTTTCTGAAACTGACTTCAAGTCGACTCATTCTCACCCCGGGGAGTGGAATGGAGCCAGAGCCACTTGGTCATGTAGAGGACACAAATTAGAGACTTTCGTGCCATTCTTTGATAGATGGGTCGTTTGTCTGCTCGGCTCCCTCATTCGTGAGAGATAGGGTTGTTCGCATGGTGAATCACTGGTTAGAAACTTCGAGTTTCACTTATGATTCTCCGCGTCTTGATTTACGAAAATCGAATGGATCTGGTAATTGGGAGTCAATTATAAAAGTCTCTTAGTGAAGTAAACGTCCACACCACGTGGCTTGCTGCACTGACGGATTTTGGATTAATTGATGTAGACAGTTGTAAGGAATTGTGAAGAGTTGTGAAGTTGTCGTAAACGTCCACACCACGTGGCTTGCGGTAATGTAGCAATTCCAAACGATTCACTTTGGTGCTGAGTAATGGTTTACACTTAGATACGCGTCATAGTATTCCTCCCCACGAGGTTACGCTATGATTGATGTATGACCGAAGAAAAACTAATTGCTAAATCATTTGGGTGGGTAAACGTCCACACCACGTGGCTTGCCTTACCTGATGGGATTTTAGATGTGATTAGTAATTTAATGATATTATTTAAGGGAGATAATATCGGATATTAAATTAATTGTTTGTTTAAATGTGCTTATAGGTTTAGAGAATAGCTATGAACCCACTTTCTATGATACTCAAGGAGCATAAGCTCACTGGAACCAACTATATTGATTGGAAGAGAAATTTAGACATTGTCCTAACTTCGGAAGAGTACAAGTATGTACTCAATGAAGTGTGCCCTGCCGAGCCCACGGCTGCCTCAACTGATGAGGAAAAACTGGCATATCGGAAGTGGAAAAAGGCTGATGAAATGGCTAGGTGTTATATTTTGGCTTCCATGTCAAATGTACTCCAAACCCAACATGAGCCAATGGACACTGCCTATGATATGATGTTTAACCTCAAGGAGATGTTTGGGGAGCAGGATCGTGCGGCAAGGCAAGAAGCCATGAGAGTCCTTATGTCGACTACTCAGTCTGAAGGAACGCCCGTTGGGGAGCACGTTCTTAAGATGATGAGTTTGTTGAATGAACTTGAGGTCCTAGGAGCTTCTATTGATGGTGAGACGCAAGTCGACATCATACTCCAGTCTCTGACCCCTAGTTTTGAGCAGTTTCGTATGAGCTATAATATGGGTAAACTATCTTATACTCTTGCGCAACTCCTGACTGAACTAAAGGCGGCAGAGGGGATCTACAAGAAGGGCAAGTCTCAAGCGCTTGTAGCTACCAAGTCCAAAGGCTTTAAGCCTGGTGGTGGTAGGGGCAAGAAAAGGAAGCAAGCCTGGAAACCCAGTGGTGTCAAGAGGAATGCACCACGAGTGGGGGCTGCAAAGCCAAAGGGTAAGTGCTTCCGATGCAATAAGATGGGACACTGGAAGTCTGAATGTCCTCTCAGAGGTACGAATTTTTCTTTAGTCGTAAAAACATAGTCAGCGGTATTATCTACCAGAATTCTGGTGTGTAGATATGGAACCACTGACGGTATGTGCATTTCTTTAAATGCAGGGGTTCCAGAAAACCCGGCGACTTAGAGAAGAAGAATTCGAGTCTACATGGGCGAAGCTGTTGGGGTAGCAGCGGTTGCAGTGGAAGACATTTATCTGTTTTAAGTTTTCATTTCAGTTATTGCTTATGTACCCCTTTATTTTGAAAAAGAACTTCGTTCTGTTTTTCTTTATTAATGGATATTTTATTTCTTTAATCATTGGATGGTTTGGATAAGAAATAATGGTGATATCCATTATGGTACATTAGATAGCAATGTGTGAATAATGAATCCTTAGTCTACCACAATGCAACAAACCGTTATGTATAACTTGTTTTACTTATTAGATGTATTTCTCTTGTCAATCATTATACTTGTGAATTCTTGAACTTGGTAGTATCTATTCAAAAGGGATTCAAAAGGTCGAAATTTATTTGATCAATTATAGTTGGAGGAATGGACCTCCCGACCTAAGAATCGATCTTGAAAGATGATACAACTGAGTTAACCTTTCTGGATAAAGGATGGAATTCGGACAAGTATAGAAAATGATGATTAATGCGGTATGTGTAATTAGAGAAGGTACGAGTCGTTCCTTCAAGAATACTCGAAGATGGATTAGAATACTTGATGTGCCATAAAGGCAGAGTGTTTTTCAACACAAAGCCATTATGGGGATCCTTCAAAGTATATTCATTGAAGGCCTGCGACTTGTTCGCGGAGGCTATTACCTATCTAAATAACACATAGCATAAATCAAAGACTGAGATTAAGTCTCAAGCGACTACACCATACACTGAAGTGTAGACATGGTGTGTCAGGATTGAGAAATGGGATTCTAATGGTAAAAGAACAAGTTTGTTCGGAACTACCTATGTTCTATGGATATTTCTGGACGCAACGGCATTGTATATGGTTGTAGAATATCCTAGAAGAACAAGTAATTGTATGTTCAATAGTACTACGAACCAGAAGGGTGTTCTCGCCCGGTTCATAGAGGAAAAACTATTAGATGAACTACAATGCCCTAATTGACAAAGTACTTTAAAATGAGGAAAGGGAAAGACTGAGAACCAGCCTGACCGAGTAGTAGTACACCACTAACTGCACCTAATGTTGTTACTGTTATACACCGGAACGCCATTGCAGTGGGAGGTTGTTAAGCAACCAGAGATGTTCATAAGACTGGAGGAGTTTTGAACTCTGGATCCAGTATACATGAAATCGATCCCTAGGTCTGCATAGGAATTAGCGAAGAAGGTGTGTTAGAGACGTAATGGAAACAAAGGTGGTGTTTCTCGGAATTTTGTGTAGATAACACTTTGACATTGGCGACAATGTGAAAATGTTGTCAGACATAAAATAGAGGTTGTCTAAATAAATCGAGATATAAGATTGAGAAGAAGTTAGAGCATGTTCTTAAGATCTTATGATCTAGAGATAAGAACATTGTACTTCTCCTAGACATCTTATACGATTAAGGTTTGTTTTAAACATGCATACTTCTGAGAAAGGTTTTTGCCTTTCAAAGACAGAACAAACATCTATCTAAAGGTTATGTGTTCGAACACATGAAGGAGATAGATGAGGACAGAGCAGTTTCCTATACTTCAAGTATGGAAAGCTCTGTAGATGCAATGTTGTAAAACAAGAACCTGATATCAACTATGCGGTTTGCGTAGTGGGAGGATATCAAAGTAATCTGGATAAGGGATGTTCGAATGCTACAAGAGTACTTTTATAGTACTGGCTTGAGCAAGACGAAATCCTCTTAGATTACAGATTCTCAGATCCAAAAATCAGAGGACCAGTGAAAGTCGATATCAGGCTATGTGTTCACTTTTAGAAAGAGGTGGAACCATGAAGTGAAAGAGTGATAAGCGGGACGCTTCTCAGACTCTCTCAGAACCGAATAGCAGCCTCAGAGGCAGCGGAAGTTTTGGTTAGGTTCCGGGATAACCTCTTGACTTGGATATGACTCTTAGTTTACCAAAGGCTATTAGATAGCGGTGCACGGTGAACTAGAAGAGGTCATAAGTCAAAAGTGATGTTAACACATAGAGCAAGTACCACCTGATACGAGTCATCGTCAGGGGAGACGACGTAGTAGTCACCAAGATAACTTCAGAGCGGCAACCTAGATTGCTCACTCACATAGTACTTCTCGGAAGTACACTTTAAAGCACGTGATGAGTATGGGAACCGGGAGTTTGGAGGAAATGACTAGACCTTAGTACAAGTGGGAGATTGTTGGAGTTGTGTACTTAATGTCTAGATTTAAGTAACGGTAAACTCCCGATCATAGCATTTAATCTATTTAATTAATAAACAATTATTTGCATTTAATTATATGCAAATCATAGTTCTGGATTTTATACGTTGTAGTTAGTATGGTGCTGCATGGGCGCACAGAAGATCATACTATCGGTTACTCGTATTTAATCGAACAGTTGCTCACGACCTAGATGGACACGAACTAATCCATCGGTATAGTCGTTGTGTGAGAGAGAAAATAATTTATCTTAATTATTTTATCACACTTGTACACTTGGTGTATTGGGCGGATCAATTGAGACTCATCAATTAGGATTGCTCGGCGATAATTGATTTGAGACTCAGAGTATTTTATTCTTAATTCCTGAAACAATTGCGGGTGTGTATATTTAATATAAGTGACTTTGATTTACCAAAGGAATTAACCGATTTAATTATTGGGTTAATTACCGGTTAAGTTGGGTCACTATATTTTGTATATGGCATGCCGTGAATTCTTGAAGGGGCAGTGTATCCCGGAAGGGTTGATAATATCCCCGAGATGAGTTCATAAGGAATTATTGTGTAAACCTCATGAGTGGATTCGTTCCGCACAATAATAAAGGTTGAACGGTACTAGTCTCGGATATAAGAGATGAATATTATTTATTGAGCAATAAATAAATTTATTCATGGATATTTAAATCTTAAATACACGGAATAAATAATACTAAGATGGAGAAATATTATTTGATATAATATGGAATAATATTGGGAGTGCAATTTTATTTATATAGTGGAAAATAAATAAAATTAATATTGATAAGAATTAATAGATTTGGGTTGGACCCAATTTAATTTTCAATATTGAAGCCCAATATTTATTCTCTTTATGATCCCCTACGTAGCCTATATAAGCACTACATGGTCTTCACTTTTAACAACCTAAGTTACGCCAATCATAAAGTTCTGAGAGTGAGGAAGATCCATAGGAATCCGATAGATCGTCGCCCACACGACGTTCGGACGAAGTGCAAGGAATACGTGGGAAGATCGAAAGGTCGTCAACCGATTTCGTTTCTCCGTACAACGAATCGAGGTAATAATCGAGAATCCCCCTCTTTGATTAATTGTGTTGTTTAATCGTAATATATACATGAACAAGACGATCCGGGAAAAACGACGATCATCGCGGACGGGGATTCGAGATCCCCGGCGAAGATCGAAGGGGGCGGTCGAAACCCTAGGGTTTGACCGCCCGGCGCGCGCGACGAGGGGCGAAGCCCCGGCTGGACGCCGGGGCACGCGATCGACTCCGGTCGATCGCTGGGGTGCCACGGGCTGGTGCCGTGGCGGACCCCAGCCGCCCTCGACGGCGGCGTGCGCAAGGGAGGAGCCCCGGCTGAAGCCGGGGCGAGCGATCGACCGCGTGGTCGATCGCATGGGAAAGCCGCGGCTGATGCCGCGGCGGGTTAGCCGGGAGCTGACCGCCCTCCTCCGGCGAAGGTGGTGAGTCGCCGGACTCACCACCGGGGGCTGCTTGGCAGCCCCAGCGATCGCCATGCACGGCGATCGCGAACCCCGCGGATGGGGTTCGACTAGGGTTTAGCCGCGGGTTCATCCCGCGGCGACGCTCTTGTCGAGCCCGGTTCTTCGCGTGGTGTTCGCGTTCGTAGATCCGACTCGTGGGAGAAAATCGGCTGGGGGCGGGCTGTGTGTCTTCGGATGCGTAGTCTCCAAAGGTCGGACTCCTGCGGATGAGTCGGTGTTCGTGCGATCTCCGGCGACGGGTTTTTCGGTCGGGTTATCGGTTCCGCAATTTTTTGATAGCCCGGGACATCGAATCCCAGCAGGTGTCGGCCGACAAGTCACCTGTCGGCCGACAGCTTCCTATGTCGTCCGACGCCACGCCATTTTCATCGCCGATGTCAGCGGCGCGTCCTCGTCTCTCATCTGACCTCCGTTCCAGCGTCTGCTCTGGCGATCTAGCTGGAAAGTCCATGTCTTCTGATGGATCGGCCTCCTCGTACATAAGCAAGTTGACAAGGCTCGGCTTCTCCTCCTCCCCAATGGGTTTCTTCATTAGTTCTTGCTCCCATACTTCTTGGATCATCGTCATCAAACTTGCCTTGAACTTCTTGGCTCTCGAGCGCGTAACTGGTCCAGTTGGAACATGCACCGGGTCTTGTATCATTGACGACTCTGGGGCTGCATCACCTAGTCGAGCCCCCGCCGAGAGGGGGGCTCGCGATCGCACACGATCGCCGGGGATGCACGCGCATCCCCGTGGGGCTGTTCGGAACAGCCCCCGGCGGTGAGTCCGGCGACTCACCGCCACCACCGAGGAGGGCGGTGCGCCCAGCGCACCCGCCGCGGCTTCCAGCCGCGGCTGCCCCGCGATCGACCGCACGGTCGATCGCTCACCCCGGCGTCCAGCCGCGGTTCCTCTTGTGTGCGCCCGGCGATCGAACCCTAGGTTCGATCGCCACCCCTCGGCTCCCAGCCGAGGGTTCGATTCTCCGCGGGGATGTCGACCTCGCGGTCCATCCCCATTCGCGGAGTTCCTCGTTCCCGGATCTTCGTTCATGTATATATCACGATTTAATTCACATAAAATCATAGAGGGGGTTAAACGATTTTACCTTTGATCTCGTTGTGCGGAGAAACGAGATTGATTTGAAGACCTTCGAATCTTCCTACGTATTCCTTGCACTAGCTTGAACGTCGTGTGGGCGATGATCCTCCAAGCTTATGGATCTCCTTCTCTCTACTTTCTCTCTCTTGAATTATGATCTTCAAGTTATAATTGTGTGAGAATAGAGAAGACCATGTAGTGCTTTTATAGGCTACGTAGGGGATCTAAAGGAGGTGGAATATTGGGCTCCCAATATTAATGATTAAATTGAGCCCAAGCCCAAATCTATTAATCCATTAATATTAATTATATGATTAATTCCACTATATAAATATAATTGCACTCCCAATATTCACCATATTATATCAAATAATATTCTCTCCGGTAGTATTATTTATTCCATGTGTTTAAGATATAAATATCCATGAATAAAATTAATTTATTGCTTATTTAATTTATTCATCTCTTATATCCGAGACTAGTACCATTCAACTTTAATTATTATGCGGAACAAATCCACTCATGAGGTTTACATAATAATTCCTTATGAACTCATCTCGGGGATATTATCAACCCTTTCGAGGACACATTTTCCCATCAAGAATTCACGGCATGTCATACATAAAATACCGTGACCCAACTTTATCGGTAATTGATCGGTTATTCTAATCAATCAATTCCTTTGGAAAATCAAAGTCACTAATATTAAATGCACACACCCGCAATAATATCAGGGATTGGGAATAAAATACTCAGAGATTTAAATCGATTATCCAAGGCAATCCTAATCGATAAATCTCCAACGATCCTCTAAATACACCAAGTGTACAAGTATGATAAAATAATCAAGACCAATTATTTTCTCTCTCATACAACGACTATACCGATGGATTAGTTCTTGTCCATATAGGTCGTGAGCTACTGTTTGATTATATACGAGTGACTGATACTATGATCTTTCGTGTGACGACGCACACCATACTAAATACAACGCATATGATCCAGAACCATATTTGCATTAATTTAATTATAAATAATTAAAAGCAAACGATTATTCATTTAAATAGATTAAATACTATGACCGGGAGTTTACGATACTTAAATCTAGACATTAAGTATACAACTCCATCAATCTCCCACTTATACTAAGGTCTAATCATTTCATCCAAACTCCCGACTCCCATACTCATCACGTGCTTGATCTGCACTTCCAAAGAAGTGCCTTGTGCATGATCATTCTAGGTTGCCGTTTCCGAAGTTATCTTGGTGACTACAGCGTCGTCTCACATGATGATAACTCGTATCAGGTGGTACTTGCTCTATGTGTTATTATCACTATGGACTTATGATTTCTTTCAGTTTGCCATTGCACCGCTATCTCAATAGCCTTTGGTAAACCAAGAATCATATCTAAGTCCAGAGGTTATCCCAAAGCTTTTCCACAACTTCCGCTGCCTCTGAGGCTGCAGTTAGGTTACCCATGGTTGAGTCCGAAAAGCATCATGCTTATCACTCTTCCATTCTAAAGCTTCACCTCCTTTTACAAGTGAACACATAGCCTGATATCGACTTACACTGATCCTGATTTGATTAGAGATCTGAGAAATGTAATCCAAAGGAAAAAATTCGTCTGCTTCGTAGTCTAGAACAGTACTTCAAAAGTACTCTTACAGCAGTCGATCATTCCTTTCCAGGATTACTTTGATATCCTCCCACTATGCCAACTGCATAGTCGATATCAGGTTCTCGTTTTTCAACATTGCATTTTAAAGCTTTCCACACCCACAGTGTAGGAAACTGCTTTAACTGCTTCTATCTTCTTTTATGTGTTCACAACACATACCTTCAGATAGATGCATTCCATTTGAAAAGTAACATACCCTTCTTGCATGTTAAAACGGACCTTAATCGTATAAGATACCTAAGAGAAGTACACTGTTCTTTTCACAAGATCCTAGATCTTAAGAACATGATCTAACTTCTTCTTTATCTTATACATCGATTCTATCTTAGACAACCATTACTTTATGTCTGATAGCACTCTTACATTGTTCCCAATGATAGAATGTTATCTACATAATTTTCCGAGAAACACCACCTCGTTTCCATCACGTTTCCAATACACATTATTCGTTCATGCCTTTTGATGAATCCATCAGATGGACTATCTCATCAATTCGCAAGTACCACGAATTATAGCTTTGTTTTAATCCATAAATGGACTAACTAAGCTTGTACTCTAAATAATCTTGTCTCTTAGCAATAATCCTTATTGCTTTCTTAAGAAGACATATTTAGATTCAGTACTGCCCTTCATGTAGATCTAGGGAACGATTTCATGTATACTAGATCCAGAGTTCAACAACTCTTCTAGTCTTATGAACATCTCCGGTTGTCCACAACCTCCCACTACAAAGGCGTTCCAGTGTATAAACAGTAATGACAATAGGTTTAGTTAGTGGTGTACTGCTACTCGGTTTGGCTGGTTTCCAGTCTTTGTCCTTTTCTCTCGTGCTAAGGTATCTCGTCATTTCGGGCCTTGTGTCTCATCTAATAGTACTCTACAAGAACCGGGCGTTAGAACTTATAACGTCCTTCTGGTTCATAGTACTATTGAACAAACAACTTTTGTTCTTCTAGGATATTTTACAACCACATCGAATGTGTCGTTGTCTTTCATAAATATTCATAGAACATAGGTAGTACCGAATAACTCTTTTACCATATCTTTAGAGATCTATTTCTTATCTATACACCATGTCTACACTTTGAAGTGTATGGTGTAATCATTTGGAATCTAATTCCAATTACTGATTATGCCATGTCTTCGGACAGGTACTAGCCTCCGTGATTAGATCACAGGCTACTTATGAATATACTTTGATAGCTCTTCCACTATAGCTTGTGTCCATTGACTTGTCAAAACACTTGCTTTTGTGGTATATCAAGTATTCCAATCCATACTTAGAGTATTCATCAAATGAAGTACTCGTACCTTTCTTGTCTGAGTAGACATAGGTCTACATATCAGTGTTTAATAAATTTCAATACTTGTCCGGATTCTATATCCTTTATCCAGAAAGGTTTGCTTAGTCCATATTTATCTTCCAAATTCAATTCTTAGGTTGGAAGGTCCACTCCTTCAACTTAATTGATCAAATCAATTTTCAACCTTAGAATATTATTTGAATAAATACTACTCAGTATAGAAGTCACAAGTATAATGATTTAGTAAAGAAACATCTCTAATAAGTAAAACGAATTAAATACTACAGTTTGTTGCATCATGGAGACTTAGGATTCATCATTCACATATTGCTGACTAATGTACCAGAATAGATAATATCATAATTTCTTCTCAATAATCATCAAATGATTAAAAGAAATAAATATCCATTCATTAATAATAGAAAAACAGAACATAGTTCTTTCTAAAATAAAGGGGTACATAAAAGCAATAACTCTGAAATGAAATCCTAAAGCTACTAAAAGCAGATAAAATGTCTTCCACTGCAACAGCTGCCTCCTCTACAGCTTTGCCCATGTAGACTCGAACTCTTCTTCTCTAAGTCGCCGGGTTTTCTGGAACCCCTGCATTTAAAATGCACATACCGTCAGTGGTTCCATATCTACACATCAGAATTCTGGTAGATAATACCGCTGACTATGTTTTAATGACTAAAGAAGAATTCGTACCTTTGAGAGGACAATCAGACTTCCAGTGTCCAGACTTCTTGCATCGGAAGCACTTGCCTTTAGGCTTGCTGGTCCCTTCACGTGGTGCTTGCCTCTTGGCACCACTGGGTTTCCAGACTTGCTTCCTCTTCCTCCCTCTACCTCCATTAGCTTTAAAGCTTTTGGACTTAGTAGTTACAAGAGCATGAGACTTGCCCTTCTTGTAGATCCCCTCTGCCGCTGTCAGTTCAGTCAGGAGTTCCGCTAGAGAATAAGATAGTTTACCCATATTATAGCTCACACGGAACTGCTCAAAACCATAGGCCAGAGATTGGAGTATGATGTCGACTTGCGTCTCTCCATCAATTTGAGCTCCTAGGATCTCCAACTCATTCAACAACCCCATCATCTTAAGAACGTGCTCCCCAACGGGCGTTCCTTCAGACTGAGTAGTTGTCATAAGGACTCCCATTGCATCTTGCCTAGCCGCACGGTCTTGATGCCCAAACATCTCTTTGAGATTAAACAGCATATCATAGGCGGTGTCCATCGACTGATGTTGGTTTTGGAGTACATTTGACATGGAAGCCAAAATATAGCACCCAGCCATCTCATCAGCCTTTTTCCACCTCCTATATGCCGCTCGATCCTCATCAGTTGAGGCATTCGTGGGCTCAGCAGGGCATTGATCATGAAGTACAAACTTGTACTCCTCAGAAGTTAGGACAATGTCCAGATTTCTCCTCCAATCAATATAATTGAGGCCAGTGAGTTTATTCTCCTTGAGTATCACAGAAAGTGGATTCATAGCTATTCTCTAAACCTATAAGCACATAAACAAATAATCAATTTGATTTCCGATATTATCTCCCTCAAATAATATCATTAAATTACTAATCACATCTAAAATCCCATCAGATATGGCAAGCCACGTGGTGTGGACATTTACCTATCCAAATGATTTAGTAATTAGATTTACTTTGGTCGTACATCGATTATAGCGTAACTTTGTTGGGAAGGATACTATAACGCGTACCTAAGTGTAAACCATTCACTCAGTACTAAGGTGAATCGTTTGGAATCGCTACATTACCGCAAGCCACGTGGTGTGGACGTTTACGATAACTTCACAATACTTCACAATTCCCTATAACTGTCTACATCAATTATTCCAAAATCCCATTCATTATAGCAAGCCACGTGGTGTGGACGATTACTACACCAAAACGATTTTTATAATTGACTCCCAATTACTTTAGACATTTAATCTTGTGAATCAAGACGTGGTAAATCATAAGTGAAACTCGAAGTTTCTTACCAGTGATTCACCATGCGAGCGACCCTATCTCTCATAGAATGAGGGGGCCGAGCAGACAATCGACCCAAAGATATGAAAGTCTCTAATTTGTGTCATCCACATGACCAAGTGGCTTTGGCTCCATTCCACTCCCCGGGGTGAGAATGAGTCGACTTGAAGTCAGTTTCAGAAAGACAAATTAGGCATTGTTTGACAAACTTAATCAATGTCTCTTGTAAAAGCTCATAAAAGTCACCAAGAGAACAACAATGGAGACCATGGGTATTGTTTCCAATCCCTCTCCCACTTAGCTTTTTACAATAAGGGGATATGCTATCTAATGCATAATTAAATACACATAAGCATGCATGCATGAAATAAAAGCACATAAATATTATCACATAGTCAAAATAATACTAGAATATTATTTTCCGACTATTATGACTTTATTCCATCCTTGTACGCATCTTCTAATCTTCAGTCTTCGTTCTTGAATGCTCCATGTGACGAGAATATTAATTCCAATATTTAAATCTATTTATTTTTAATAAATCCAAAAGATACTTAATTCGAAAATTAAGTCAATCGAATAAATCAAAAATAAAATTAAATATTATTAATATTTTTATTTATTTATTATCCTTTCTAATTCTATTAAATCTTTAGAATCATATCCAAGTCAAACATGGAACATTCTAGGAGACTTCCATAATAGAATATTGAAATAAATTAAATTAGGACTCTTCTACTTTCCAAATTAATTAATTTCCATGTCCATGAAAATTCCCATAAAATAGGAATAATCAATTAGGAAAAAAATTAATTCCAAATTAATTATCTTCCTTATCCATGAGAGTTCCCATAAATAAGAACACTCAATAAGGAATAAATTAATTCCAATTTAATTCTTTTCCTATTCCATGAGAGTTCCTAAAAATAAGAACACTCAAAATAGGAAAACCGAACTAAATTAGGAAAGTGAATCTCGGTAGGAGTAGCACGGGGTGGGGATCCCCGCACCACCCCCACCGATCGACCACCAAGGAGGAGGAGCACGCCGCCGCCACCTCAGCCGGCCAGCCACCACCCGCCGGCGGCAGCCCACAGCCGAGGGCGCGTCGCCCCCTCTCTCCCCATCGATCGCATGGGGTCGATCATGGGGATGATCGGCCCCGGTCCTTCCCTCTCATCGTCTCCTTCGTCACATCTCGTTCTCCGGCGATCGTCTCAACATCGAACCAACGTAAAATTAAATTACAAATTTAAATTACAATTCCGGTATCGATTCTATACATGAAATCGATCCTATACACTTTCCGGAAAAACAAGAAAAATAATAATAAATCCTAAATTCGGTCAACCCCCGAATTTTTACTATTACAAGCATTCATCCACACAAAACGAATCTCGACATGTCCGAGAGTTTAATAAAAATTATTACAATAATTAACAAATAATTAACAAGCCATAATAGTCGGATCCCTGCAAGGTAGAACACAAAATCGAACATATACATGAATTAGAACCAACGCTCTGATACCAATTGTTGGAAATCGATATCCCGGGGTTAACGGAATTGCGGAATACATAACCCCGACCGAAATCCCATCGCCGGAAAACAAGCGAACCACCGTACGACGCCGGAGCTCGACGAGAGCATCACCGTGGGCGAACCCACGGCTAACCCTAGCCGAGCCCCCGCCGAGAGGGGGGCTCGCGATCGCACACGATCGCCGGGGATGCACGCGCATCCCCGTGGGGCTGTTCGGAACAGCCCCCGGCGGTGAGTCCGGCGACTCACCGCCACCACCGAGGAGGGCGGTGCGCCCAGCGCACCCGCCGCGGCTTCCAGCCGCGGCTGCCCCGCGATCGACCGCACGGTCGATCGCTCACCCCGGCGTCCAGCCGCGGTTCCTCTTGTGTGCGCCCGGCGATCGAACCCTAGGTTCGATCGCCACCCCTCGGCTCCCAGCCGAGGGTTCGATTCTCCGCGGGGATGTCGACCTCGCGGTCCATCCCCATTCGCGGAGTTCCTCGTTCCCGGATCTTCGTTCATGTATATATCACGATTTAATTCACATAAAATCATAGAGGGGGTTAAACGATTTTACCTTTGATCTCGTTGTGCGGAGAAACGAGATTGATTTGAAGACCTTCGAATCTTCCTACGTATTCCTTGCACTAGCTTGAACGTCATGTGGGCGATGATCCTCCAAGCTTATGGATCTCCTTCTCTCTACTTTCTCTCTCTTGAATTATGATCTTCAAGTTATAATTGTGTGAGAATAGAGAAGACCATGTAGTGCTTTTATAGGCTACGTAGGGGATCTAAAGGAGGTGGAATATTGGGCTCCCAATATTAATGATTAAATTGAGCCCAAGCCCAAATCTATTAATCCATTAATATTAATTATATGATTAATTCCACTATATAAATATAATTGCACTCCCAATATTCACCATATTATATCAAATAATATTCTCTCCGGTAGTATTATTTATTCCATGTGTTTAAGATATAAATATCCATGAATAAAATTAATTTATTGCTTATTTAATTTATTCATCTCTTATATCCGAGACTAGTACCATTCAACTTTAATTATTATGCGGAACAAATCCACTCATGAGGTTTACATAATAATTCCTTATGAACTCATCTCGGGGATATTATCAACCCTTTCGAGGACACATTTTCCCATCAAGAATTCACGGCATGTCATACATAAAATACCGTGACCCAACTTTATCGGCAATTGATCGGTTATTCTAATCAATCAATTCCTTTGGAAAATCAAAGTCACTAATATTAAATGCACACACCCGCAATAATATCAGGGATTGAGAATAAAATACTCAGAGATTTAAATCGATTATCCAAGGCAATCCTAATCGATAAATCTCCAGCGATCCGCTCAATACACCAAGTGTACAAGTATGATAAAATAATCAAGACCAATTATTTTCTCTCTCATACAACGAATATACCGATGGATTAGTTCTTGTCCATCTAGGTTGTGAGCTACTGTTTGATTATATACGAGTGACTGATAGTATGATCTTCCGTGTGACGACGCACACCATACTAAATACAAGTATATGATCCAGAACCATATTTGCATTAATTTAATTATAAATAATTAAAAGCAAACGATTATTCATTTAAATAGATTAAATACTATGACCGGGAGTTTACGATACTTAAATCTAGACATTAAGTATACAACTCCATCAGCTTGCTGTACTGATGGGATTTTTGGATTCATTGGTGTAAACAGTTATAGGTGGTTGCGAAGGATTGTGAGTTAACGTAAACGTCTACATAAACGTGGCTTGCGGTGACGTAGTAATTCCGAACGATTCGCCTTAGTACTGAGTAATGGTATACACTTAGGTACGTTTCATAGTATTTTTTCTAACGAAGTAACGCTAAGATGATGTACGACCGAAGTAAATCTGATTGTGAAATCGTTTGGATTGGTAAACGTCCACATTAATGTGGTTTGCCGTATCTGATGGGATTTTGGTTGTAGTTAGTAATTTAATGATATTATTTGAGGGAGATAATATCAGTATTAAATTGATTGTTTATTTTATATGCTTATAGGTTAGTAATGGCTTTGAAACCACTTTATGTGATACTTAAGGAGAATAAACTCACTGACCCCAATGACATTGATTGTAAGAGAAATTTGGACATTGTCCTAACTGCTGGGAGTACAAGTTTGTACTCCATGATGTGTGTCCTCCCGAACCCACGAATGTCTCAACAAATGCGGAAAAGGCAGAATTTAAGAGGTGGAAAAAGACTTATTAAATGGTTATGTGTTACATCTTGGCTTCTATGTCTAATGTGCTCCAACACCATCATCAGCCAATGGACACCGCTTATGATATGATGCATAACCTCAAGGAGCTGTTTGGACATAAAGATCGTGCGGCTAGGCAAGATGCAATGAGAGTACTCATGACAACTACCCAATCTGAAGGAACGCCCGTTGGGGAGCACGTTCTTAAGATGATGGTGATGAGCCATATTTTTTGGCTCATTTTTAGGTTTTTAGAGTCAAGTAAATCGAGTCCTTAGTTTGTTTTTACTTTATTTGTGTCTGGGAGGGCACGTTTGGGTACTTGGGCAAGTTTTGCAGGTGGGCAGGTAAAGGAGTGGAAAGAGGAGCGCACTGTGTGAAAGAGGCAAGGAAATCACCTTCCATGGTCAAGAGCACTCGTTGAGCAAGCCAGACTGACGAAAGGGTCCAGCAGAGTTGAGCAAGCAACCAGGACGTCAGCAGGTGGAGCAAGACTTGAGTCCGACCAAGTACCGCACATGGTCCGCTACCTCAATCAGTCAGAGATGGAAGTACATGGGCAAGCACTAACATTGACAGAGACGGAACGTTGGGCAGTCGGTGTACCAGGAGTCCTGGAATTTGCGGAGTCTTCAAAGGCGGTCAGATTCAAACTCCAACCCAAGTAGGACTCTCGTCCGCACTTGGAGGTATTTTCCCCCACACGTCTCTCATCATCTGAAGCCCGTCTATTTAAGAAGAAGCGACTGATGAAGAACAAGAACACATGAGCAGCGAAGAAACCGGATCGGAACCCTACCTGACCAGCGAAGAAGAAGGCGGCCGCGTGAGCAACACCACTCGCCGGCGTTTATTTTCTGTTAAGCCCTCAGGCTAGAAACAATTTATTTTGTGCTTTCATGTTTTTAATTTCATACTTTGATTTTATTTCCCTTTGAACAATTTCCAGTTTTAATGCATAGTTCAGTTCGTCGTATTTCCTTTGTTTTATTTTCTGTTTTAATTATGTCAAGTAGCTAATCTGTTTGTATCTGGGCAAAGACAGAACCTGACCAACCCTAAGACGTGATTGTGCCGGGAGGCTTAGTGATGACAGCAACTAGCTGAGTTTTGTTCCCGATTAAACAGGGTAGTAACTTAAGCATGTTAGGGACTTGGGCAATCCTACAGTGACCAGTGGGAACCCCGACTTGCCTAACACAGGAGTACGTGGAGCAACGCGACCGGGAGACTGGGCGTCCGCGAAGTACAACATGTTGCTGGAGATGTGGTCGTATGACTTGGGTCTGTCCAGGCATGCTATTGGCCATTCCGGGTTTGCTTGGAGGATGAAGGCGACTTGATCAACTTAGACTCATGCGGTCACATAGTGTCGAATTGGTCAACGTCAGGAGACCTATTGAGAGAGATCTAATAGGACTTAAACATAAGAGCGAATGAGGGTTCGGGGTATTAATATGCGTGACATTATAGGGATGTTAATACTTGGGATCTATAACTGGAAGACAAAACTGTTAGCAAAATGATATACGTACCGATGATCGGCAGCACATAGGTCAAGGGGGAAGTCAGGGGAGTCAATGCCTGGATACTTTAGTCTTTATTTGTTTCTTCTTATTTGCTTAGTCGAGTCTGTTAATTGCTCAGTCTATTAATTAGGTTGCATGCTTATTTCTGTTTAAGTTATTTGTTATTTTCAGTCAAGTAAACACGGTGACCACGGTTTGGCAGTGCCCAACAGCTCTCCAAAACAAAACCTTTTCAAACGTGACAACCCAATTGAGCATTCAAAGCCGGGAAAACTATAAGCTAAACCGCCTCCTCGTGGGATCGACCCTATACTTGATACTAGTACTTGTGCTAGTGAATAGTTTAGGATCTATAAATATCATTTTGCGCTACTCCACGACGGTAGCGTCAAAATTGGCGCCGTTGCCGGGGAGGCAATATTCCAAGCCAATAGTTTTCCGTGCTAACGCTTGACCTATTTTTGTATGCAGGACTCTAACTCATCGGGAAGCAAGGATACAGGGCTACTATTTGATCCTGAAATCGAGCGAACCGCGAGGAAGAATCGGAAGGCAGCAAAACAAAAACAAGCATTAGCACGTGCCGCTCAAGTAACCCAGTTGACCATAACTAGGACAGGAGAGTCGATCTCGGACACATCGAGAGAAGATTCACCGAACACATCCAGGTCACCTACGCGATCAAGGATGGGAGAAGAGAGAGCCAAGACATTGAGGGACACGATGTTCCCAGAGAACTTGAATCTGAAACCGCTGGGCATCACCTTGCCCACGGTTGAAAACAATACTTGGGAGATGAGGCACGGATTCATCCAGATCTTGCCCAAGTTCAGTGACATGCCCTTGGAGGATCCCCAGAGACACCTCCAAGATTTTGAATTGGCATGTGGCACCATCCGAGCGAGTGAAGGGCTAGGGGAATACATCAGGCTCCTAGCCTTCCCTTTCTCACTGGCCGAAGGTGCCCGAGAGTGGCTTTACACTCTACCTGCTGGAGAAGTGACCACCTGGAGTCAGCTTCAGCAGAAGTTCCTTGAGAAGTACTTCCCAGCTGCACGCATCCAGCAGATGAGGAAGAAGATCAACAGCATCAAGATGGGAGGAGGAGAGAACTTCCATGACTACTGGGTCAGGTTCAAGCAGATGTTGGCTAAATGCCCACAGCATCAGATCCTTGACCATGACTTGGTCCAGTACTTCATCTCTGGACTAAGAGAGACGGAGAGGACATGGATCAACGCAGCTTGTGGAGGATCCATTCTAAACAAGAGGGCCGACGAAGCATTCAAAATCTTCAAGGAAATGGCCGAAGAAACAAGGGAGGATGGCAGTGACCTACCCAGGAACAACTTGCCCGTACCATCTGCAACTGAAGTCAAATTGGACAAACTGTGCAACATAGTTGAGCAACTGGTGCTCAACCAAAACCCAGGGCTAAAGAGAGGAGTCAAGGCGTGCCAAATCTGCAAGGAAAGTAACCATGCCACTGACGAGTGCCCTGAGCTTTTTGACGAAGAGGTCAAGGTGATAATGCAGAACAATGGGAACGGACAAAGGCCCAATGGGAACACGTACAACTCGAACAACTGGAAAAATCATGACAACAACCGGTATGGAAACAACAACTACCAGGGCGGAGGGAACCAAGGAAATCAAGGCCAGCAATACCACGGCCAGAATAATCATCAGAGGAACAACTACCAAAATCAGGGCAACCAGCAGAACCAGAGCAATGGCCCGTCTTTGGCAGATATGATGCAGACCTTGGTCAATGAAAATATCAAAGCCCAGCAAGAGAATGACCGGTACAAGCAGGACAACGAGAAGTACAAGGTTGAGACTCGAGGTCAACTGCAGAATATAAACGCTCAAATGCTTGAGTCGCGCGGGCAATTCCAGAACATCAATGCCCAACTGGCGCACTTGACCCAGGCAATGACGGAGATGAAAAAGAAGACCAGCGGTCTACCTCCCCAAATTGAACTAAACAACGCCCAATTGAATGCAATCCATCTTAAAAATGGAAAGGTCCTGGCTGAAGTGCCAAAGAAGCCCACTCCACAATCTCAAGTGGAAGGAACTGTCGAAGAAGTCAACGAGGACGAAGAGTCAGAAGAAGAACTTGAGCTGATACCACCGAAACAGAAGGAAACAGCGGTACCTGCCCAAGCAGGAACACCACCAAAAATCTACCCTCCTTTTCCAGACAGATTGAGCAAGAAAAAGGAAAAAGAGGACACCAATGAGATGTTCCAGATGTTTAAAAAGGTGGAAATCAACATGCCTTTGTTGACCATTCTGAAGTCCATGCCCAGGTGCGCCAAATTCCTCAAGGAGCTGTGCACCAAAAAAGTGAAATATCAAGATGATGCCAAGTTTGAAGTAGGGGAAAATGTTTCAGCGGTACTCCAGAGGAATGTACCAAGGAAATGTGCAGACCCTGGAATGTTCTATATTCCCTGCATAATAGGCAACATGAACATAGAAAAAGCCATGCTCGATTTGGGAGCATCGATCAATGTTATGCCTAAGTCAATGTACGAAGACTTGGGTATAGGGCCGATGAAACCGACAAGGGTAGTAATCCAGTTGGCAGACAGATCAAATGTGTACCCCGAGGGGATTCTGGAAGATGTATTGGTCAAGGTAGAGGAGCTCATCTTCCCTGCCGATTTCTATGTCTTGGACATGGGGAGATCAAGCAAGCAGCCAGTGATGATCTTGGGCAGGCCATTCTTGGAGACAGCAAGGACGCACATTGACTGCGAGACTGGAAAGCTAACCTGCAAGGTTGAAGGAGAAACGGTCACATTCGACTTATTCAAGTCAATGAAGCACCCAGAAGATACCGAGCAAGTGCATTATGTTGACCAGATTGATGAATTGATCGAGGAGCAAGCTCTAGGATATGGAGTCTCTGACAAAGTAGATCTGGTGATACAAAGGGGACTGACCAGAGAAGATGCAGAGGATGAGCAACTTGAAGTTCAACAGATAGTTGAGCAACTGGGAGCTCTAGAGAATCACCCTATGGGCATGAGCAAGTTGCCACCCCATGAAGTCACGATCATGGTACCATCCCTGGAGAAGCCACCAGAGTTAGAATTGAAGAAACTCCCTGCACATCTCAAGTACATGTTCCTTGGGCAGAATGATACATTGCCCGTGATCATAAGTTCGAAACTGGGAAAGGAGGAAGAAAGCAGGCTGAGGAACATCCTTGACCAGTACAAGCAAGCCATTGGATGGACCTTAGCAGATATACGGGGAATCAGCCCCACCATATGCCAACACCACATATTGCTCGAGGAAGAGTCAAATCCAGTGCGCGATCCACAAAGAAAACTAAACCCCGCTATGAAGGAGGTAGTGCTCAAGGAGATACTCAAGCTGCTCAACTTGGGCATTATCTACCCTGTGTCAGACAGCAAATGGGTGAGTCCAGTTCATGTGGTGTCCAAGAAGTCAGGAATTCAAGTGATCGAGAACGAGAAAAAAGAGCAGATAGCCACCCGACTTCAAACCGGATGGAGGGTGTGCATCGACTACAGAATGTTGAACAAGGTAACAAAGACAGACCACTTCCCCCTACCTTTCATTGACGAGATGCTCGAAAGACTAGCTGGGAAGACTCATTTCTGCTTCCTTGACGGATACTCGGGCTACATGCAAATTTGGGTGGCCCCAGAAGACCAGGACAAGACCACTTTCACTTGCCCATATGGTACCTTTGCATATCGACGCATGCCATTTGGTCTATGCAACGCCCCTGGCACTTTCCAGAGATGCATGATGAGCATCTTTGCCGATCTGCTCGAGCAAGGGATAGAAGTTTTCATGGATGAATTTACTGTATATGGCAGCTCGTTCGAGACATGCTTGAACAACCTGGAGTTGGCCCTCAGCAGATGTGTGGAGAAAAGTTTGGTACTTAACTACGAGAAATGTCACTTTATGGTTGAGGAAGGGATAGTCCTTGGGCACGTAGTCTCTGCCAAGGGAATTGAAGTTGACCGAGCCAAAATAGAGACCATATCAAAGCAGCCTTATCCAAGGAATGTCAAACAAGTCAGAGGCTTCCTTGGGCACGCAGGTTTCTACAGGAGGTTCGTGAGAGACTTTGCCAAGATTGCCCAACCTCTAACTAGGCTACTACAAAATGAGGTTGACTGGAACTTTGATGATGACTGTCAAGCTGCCTTCAACCACCTCAAGGAGAGGTTAGTCACTGCCCCCATCATCCAGCCACCAGAATGGGGAATGCCATTTGAGCTGATGTGCGACGCGAGCGGGTACGCCGTGGGTGCTGTATTTGGGCAGATGAAAGGAAAGGAACGACATGTAATCTACTATGCATCCAAGACATTGAACCCTGCTCAATGCAACTACGCGACCACGGAGAAAGAACTACTAGCTGTGGTGTTTGCATTCGAGAAGTTCAGATCTTACTTGCTCGGGAGCAAAACCATAGTCTACACTGACCATGCCGCGCTGAAGTACTTAATGGCCAAGAAGGAGACCAAGCCACGGCTGATAAGATGGATCTTGTTGCTACAAGAGTTCGACATCGAAATCAGAGACAAGTCAGGTAACCAAAACTTAGTGGCTGACCACTTGAGCAGGATAATCCAGCGAGAAGAAGGCATGCCCATCACGGAGACTTTTCCAGATGAGTACATATATCAAATTTCAACCCACTCGGGGGAGCCATGGTATGCAGACTTGGCCAACTACATAGTCACAGGAGATATAAGGGAAGACATGACCCTCTACGGTAAGAACAAACTCAAGCGGGAGAGCAAGAAGTACATTTGGGACGATCCCTACATGTGGAAGAGGGGAGAAGACCAAGTACTGAGACGTTGCATTCCTGAAGTTGAGCAAGCAGACATTCTAAAGCACTGCCATGAGCAAGCCTGCGGAGGACATTTCGGCCACCGACGTACAGCAAGGAAGGTACTTGACTGTGGTTTTTATTGGACAACTCTCTTGAGAGATTGTTTTGAGTGGTGCAGGAGCTATGACAAGTGCCAGAGAGAGGGGAACGTGACCAAGAGAAATGAGATGCCCATGATGCCCATCATGCCCGTGGAAGTCTTCGACGTATGGGGCATCGACTTCATGGGACCATTGCCCAACTCCAGAGTGAAGGAATATATACTCTTGGCAGTTGACTATGTATCTAAATGGGTCGAGGCCAAGGCTACAGCAACTAATGACTCAAGAGTGGTAGCCACCTTCCTCAAAGGAGATATATTCAGCAGATTTGGTGTACCTCGCGCATTGATCAGTGACCAAGGTACACACTTTTGCAATTATATTATTGAAAGGTTGCTCAGGAAGTATGGAGTGCACCACAGGATCTCCACAGCATATCACCCCCAGGCCAATGGGCAAGCCGAGCTATCCAATCGTATCATCAAAACCATCTTGAGGAAGACGGTCAAGCCGGAAGGTAAGGATTGGAGTGACAAGATCGATGATGCACTTTGGGCCTACAGAACCGCCTACAAAACACCTTCAGGGATCTCTCCCTACCGCATGGTGTTTGGCAAGTCATGCCACTTGCCCGTGGAAATTGAACACAAGGCGCATTGGGCAGTGAACAAGGTAAATTTCGACTGGGATGCGGCCAGCGAAGGGCGTAAACTTGACCTAACCGAGCTGGAGGAGATAAGGATCGAAGCATATGACAACGCGGTCAACTACAAGGAGCGGACAAAGAGAGCCCACGACAAAATCATCAAGAAAAAGAAGATCGAACCTGGTCAATTGGTTCTGGTTTACCAAACCAAGTTCAAATTCAAGGCCAAAAAGCTATCGACCAAGTGGGCAGGGCCGTTCATAGTCCATGCTGTTTGCCCAAATGGTTCGGTTGAGCTATTTAAGCCAGGTGATGATCAGATCTTCAAGGTGAATGGGAAGAGAGTCAAGGCTTACTATGGGAGTGAGGATCTCAAGGGGATGATACCCCCTGAGCCAGCCGCTTGACCAAGTGGAGCAAGAAGAATAAGTCAGGCCCATGACAATAAATAGAGGCAAATACCGAAGGCGAACTCGGTATGTATACTATGCTTTTCCCTTTATTTAATTTTACTAATAATTTCACCACGCCAAGGAGTAGCCTTGGGCAGGAAAGGGTTTTGGTCTGTCTTTGTCTTCAGAAAACAGGAAAATTGAGTGAGCAATTGCAGTGGTTGAGCAACGAGTGGGAGTGGCCAGCTGTGATGATTGCGGAATTTTCGGGAATCCGCAAAAGAGTCCAATCAAACCTGAATTTGCAGAGTCCTATCAAATTCAAATTCTAATCCATCAATACCACTACCCCCCTCTACTTCTAAAAAACAGCACACACAACTCCTCAACTTCCCCACTATCACCACCACCCCCATAACCCTAACTCCGAAAATAATGGTATCCACCCGCCCCAAAAACACTAAGTTGAACAAAATCCCTCACGGTACCAAAATCGATCTCACAAGCCCTCAATCACAACCGTCGAAGAAGATGGCCGGAGGAAAGTCGTCAAAAACCGCCGCCGCCGCCTCTGTGCCCGCGAAGGAAAAAACACCGCCACCACCACCACTCACGGAGAAAGAAATCACCCCTTCACCGGCCAAACAGAGCCCGACGCGCGAGGCGAGCCCAGCCCCTATCAACACCATACTGGTAGACCAACTGACGGCAGAAATTGAAGCCCCGAAACTGTCCGACCTCGACACGACCCCAAAACCATCAGAGGAGTCAAACCCGGCGAGCCACAGCGCTGAGCCGAGTGAGGACGTCGTGAAGAAAAGGAAGTTTACGGCGGAGGAAAAAGGAAAGTTCAAGAAGCCCCGTGAAGCTTCGCCGGCCGCCACCATGGAGTCGTCATCTGACGAGAAGGCCGACGACATGTCAACTGTCGGCGGTGAGGAAGAGGAAAAAGACGGCGAGGAAGAAACGGAGGTAAAAGAGGAGTCGGAGCACTTTGTCCCGGTCACCCCATCTGAGAAGTTCAAAACTCCGGCGACGACCCGAGTCACCCGTGGCAAGGGCAAGCAATCAGCACCCACCCCATCCAACATCCAAAAAAGGGCAGTTGTCGTGCCCAAGACGGTATGTTTTGAGACCCTTAAAGATTTGAATATTGTTGATCAAGTTAAGGGTTATTTTGCAGCTATAGGGTGGGAGGAATTCTTGACCTGGCCAGGGCAAGTCTCTGAGAAGTTGGTCAAGGAGTTCTATGAAGATCTGGAGGTGAGAACGAGCAAGGATGGCGGGCCGTTGGGCATTTCTTTCAAATTAATGGGATCGTATAATGAGGCAAGCATCTTCGAGATCAACATGGCCATGGGAGCGGCCAGTTTCAAGGATAAGTTTTCAAAGGAGTACCAGGACAGATTGACCACGCCACCAGAGCGCACGCAGAAGGAGAGAAACGAGATCTGGAGGGCCTTGAGCAAGGAAAAAGTGTTCAAGTCACAGGAGGCCAAGAATCACCAGCTCAAGGACGACGCATTGCGCATCTGCCACCGTATATTGGCGTACAATTTTTATGGGAAAAAGGACAACAGCAACACTATCTCCCTGACCGAGCTTGATCTACTGTGGTGCATGACCAAGAAGATCAAGGTCAACTTTGGAGCATTCCTGTGCGCACAACTGAAGAACATCTTGAGCAAGCCAGCACAGAGGTTGTCCCTTGCCCATTTTCCTGGAGTATATGCCCATAAGATGGAGTTGAAGCTTGACTTTGAGTTGATGGAGATGATGGCGGAAGAGAAACTTGACCATGCATGTTTGAACCGGATGGCTGATATCAGAGTTGATGGAGAGGATTGGGTGTTCACAAACCCAGAGGAAGTGAAGGCCTTGGCACTGGAAGCCAAGGCGAAAGTGAAGACCGAGCCTGTGAGTCGACCAAGTGAGAAGGTCGAGTTGTAGAAGGAGGAGATCCTTGAGCAATTGGATGTCCTCGAGGAGAAGCAGGATCGGATTGGCGAGAAGCAGGAAGAGATGCACGCTGCCCTACTTGCCTACTTCGTCCACGTTGGTTTCAGGTACCCACCTGAACCCAAACCCTAAATGTACCCTCCCTTTGTTTTTAGTAGTTTAGGATTTTATTTATTTTATTTTTTATTTGGTCTTGAGTCTGCCCGGCTCATGTCTGATGGGGTCGACCTCTTTATTTGCACACTTTGCCCAAGGCAAAGTGTGTATGTGGGAAGGTGCGCCAACATCGTTGGAGTCGGAGTCAGGGGGGATGCTTGCCCAACTTATTACTGTTTGCACACTTTGCCAGAGGCAAAGTGTGTGAGTGGGGGAAGGGCAAGAGCAACCCCATAGTTTGATCGAGTCGCATGCTTGATAAATACCTTGATCAATTTGAACAGTTTTCAAAATTAATAGTCTATGCATGAAAAATATTAGGGACGATGGAATTGCAACTAGGTAAGCCGAGAGGATTTGAGCCTACATATGTGTGTTATATTTCTTTCATGAGAGTAGCTGTTTAAAAGTTTGTAATGCTGAAGCCTGCCCAAGTTCTGACCATTGTGATTATTTGAAAATTGAGTTGAGTAGTAAATGATTTAGGCATTTTCTTTCTGTACTACAAATAAAAAGAAGACCCTTGTTAGCCCCTTGAGCCGAGCCAATATTTCTTGATTACCTGGGGGAAAACTCCCACTGCCCTGACCCAACCTGCACATATGTTCAAGTTCATAAAAAGAGCAAGTCAGGGCAAAGTCTTCTCTAAAAAAAAAAAAAAAAGGAAAAAAAAAGAAGAAAAAAAAAGAACAAAAAAATAGAAAAAACAAAGAAAAAGAAAAAAATAGATCTATGAATAAAAGGGTGTGCTAAGGCCCGAAAGAGAGAGAAGAGACTAGGAGGAAATTTGCTAAGTAAAATGCATGTCCTACCTAAGATCAATCCGGGGCATTGCCCAAGCTAGCCTATACAGTCACCCTAGAAAGCCCTAATGATATTGCCCAACTCAATTGAAAATGTCACAGGATAGAACTTGGTCAAGCCCAAAGCAGAACTTCTTTTAAAAACAACATTGAGCGAAACACTACCCATCCACTACATAGAGAGAAACACTTAGTGAGAATCCCAAAATCATGTTGCAAACTCTTGACCGTTTTTTATGCATTCCATTGACTATGATTTTGACTATCTGTTCACTTGATCAACTCTCTGTATTTTGATAAGCATGCTGTTCTTGAGTCTTCTATTTTCTTTCTATCTCTACCCCTCTGTTTTATTTTCTGCTTGAGCAGGCAAGTCACCGTACACGCTTGAGGACAAGCAAAGTAAAGTGTGTGCGTGTGATGAGCCATATTTTTTGGCTCATTTTTAGGTTTTTAGAGTCAAGTAAATCGAGTCCTTAGTTTGTTTTTACTTTATTTGTGTCTGGGAGGGCACGTTTGGGTACTTGGGCATGTTTTGCAGGTGGGCAGGTAAAGGAGTGGAAAGAGGAGCGCACTGTGTGAAAGAGGCAAGGAAATCACCTTCCATGGTCAAGAGCACTTGTTGAGCAAGCCTGACTGACGAAAGGGTCCAGCAGAGTTGAGCAAGCAACCAGGACGTCAGCAGGTGGAGCAAGACTTGAGTCCGACCAAGTACCGCACATGGTCCGCTACCTCAATCAGTCAGAGATGGAAGTACATGGGCAAACACTAACATTGACAGAGACGGAACGTTGGGCAGTCGGTGTACCAGGAGTCCTGGAATTTGCGGAGTCTTCAAAGGCGGCCAGATTCAAACTCCAACCCAAGTAGGACTCTCGTCCGCACTTGGAGGTATTTTCCCCCACACGTCTCTCATCATCTGAAGCCCGTCTATTTAAGAAGAAGCGACTGATGAAGAACAAGAACACATGAGCAGCGAAGAAACCGGATCGGAACCCTACCTGACCAGCGAAGAAGAAGGCGGCCGCGTGAGCAACACCACTCGGCGGCGTTTATTTTCTGTTAAGCCCTCGGGCTAGAAACAATTTATTTTGTGCTTTCATGTTTTTAATTTCGTACTTTGATTTTATTTCCCTTTGAACAATTTCCAGTTTTAATGCATAGTTCAGTTCGTCGTATTTCCTTTGTTTTATTTTCTGTTTTAATTATGTCAAGTAGCTAATCTGTTTGTATCTGGGCAAAGACAGAACCTGACCAACCCTAAGACGTGATCGTGCCGGGAGGCTTAGTGATGACAGCAACTAGCTGAGTTTTGTTCCCGATTCAACAGGGTAGTAACTTAAGCATGTTAGGGACTTGGGCAATCCTACAGTGACCAGTGGGAACCCCGACTTGCCTAACACAGGAGTACGTGGAGCAACGCGACCGGGAGACTGGGCGTCCGCGAAGTACAACATGTTGCTGGAGATGTGGTCGTATGACTTGGGTCTGTCCAGGTGCTGGAATTCGATATCCCGGGTTATCAAAAATTGCGGAAACAGACAACCCGACCGAAATCCCGTCGCCGGAGATGAAACCACGAACCACACGGAGAACCGGGCTCGACAAGAGCATCGCCGCGGGATGAACCCGCGGCTAAACCCTAGCCGAGCCCCACCGTGGGGCTCGCGATCGCCATCGATCGCATGGGGCTGCTCCGGCAGCCCCGGGGCGGTGAGTCCGGCGACTTCACCGCCCACGCCGTCGAGAGGGGCGGTCAGCCCAGCTGACCACCGCGGCAACAGCCGCGGCTCGCCCCCGCGATCGAGCCCAGCTCGATCGCTCGCCCCGGCGTCCAGCCGGGGTCCCTTCGCGCGGATCGCCGCGATCGAACCCTAGGTTCGATCGCACCCCTCGGCTCCCAGCCGAGGGTTCTTCGAACGTTAGCCGGGGATCTCGAATCCCCGTCCCCGAAGTTCGACATTTTTCCCGGATCGTGCGTTCATGTATGTATCACAATCAATTCACATAAAATCATAGAAGGGAGTATATGATTTTACCTTTTAATTCGTTGTGCGGAGAAACGAATTTAAGTTGATGACCTTACGATCTTCCCACGTATTCCTTGCACTCCGTTCGAACGTCGGGTGGGCGACGATCTATCGAACTCCTATGGATCTCCTTCAACTCTCTAGAATATCAAGTATGATAATCTTGTCTTATGATTTATGAAGGCCATGTAGTGCTTTTATAGGCTACGTAGGGGATCTAAAGGAGGTGGAATATTGGGCTTCCAATATTGAAGATTAAATTGAGCCCACTGCCCAAGTCCATTAATCCTTATCAATATTAATTAAATTTATTTTCCACTATATAAATTTAATTGCACTCCCAATATTAAACCATATTATATCAAATAATATTTCTCCGGTAGTATTATTTATTCCGTGTATTTAAGATTTAAATATCCATGAATAAAATTAATTTATTGCTAATTAATTTATTCATCTCTTTAATCCGAGACTAGTACCATTCAACCTTAATTATTGTGCGGAACGTATCCACTCATGAGGTTTACACAATAATTCCTTATGAACTCATCTCGGGGATATTATCAACCCTTCCGGGATACACTGTCCGGTCAATCATTCACGGCATGCCATATATAAAATATAGTGACCCAACTTAACCGGTAATTAACCCAATAATTAAATCGGTTAATTCCTTTGGTAAATCAAAGTCACTTATATTAAATATACACACCCGCAACAATATCGGGGATTAAGAATAAAATACACCGAGACTCGAATCGATTATCGCCGGCAATCCTAATCGATGAATCTCAACGATCCGCTCAATACACCAAGTGTACAAGTGTGATAAAATAATTAAGATAAATTATTTTCTCTCTCACACAACGACTATACCGATGGATTGGTCCGGGTCCATCTAGGTCGTGAGCCACTGTTTGATTAAATACGAGTAACCGATAGTATGATCTTCTGTGTGCCCATGCAACACCATACTAACTACAACGTATAGAATCTAGGACTATGATTTGCATATATTTAATTAATAATAATTAAAAGCAAACAATTGTTTATTAATTAAATATATTAAATGCTATGACAGGGAGTTTACCGTTACTTAAATCTAGACATTAAGTACACAACTCCAACAATCTCCCACTTGTACTAAGGTCTAGTCATTTCCTCCAAACTCCCGGTTCCCATACTCATCACGTGCTTAAGGTGTACTTCCGAGAAGTACTATGTGAGTGAGCAATCTAGGTTGCCGCTCTGAAGTTATCTTGGTGACTACTACGTCGTCTCCCTCGACGATGATTCGTATCAGGTGGTACTTGCTCTATGTGTTAACATCACTTTTGACTTATGACCTCTTCCAGTTTACTGTGCACCGCTATCCAATAGCCTTTAGTAAACTAAGAGTCATATCCAAGTCAAGAGGTTATCCCGGAACCTAACCAAAACTTCCGCTGCCTCTGAGGCTGCTATTCGGTTATGAGAGAGTCTGAGAAGCGTCCTGCTTATCACTCTTTTATGGTTCCACCTCTCTCTGAAAGTGAACACATAGCCTGATATCGACTTTCACTGGTCCTTTCTTTGATTTTTGGATCTGAGAATTTGTAATCAAAGAAGATTTTTATCTTGCTTAATTCAGTACTTTGCAAGTACTATTACAGCATCCGAAAATCTCTTGTCTAGATTACCTTGATACCCTCCCACTACGCAAACCGCATAGTTGATATCAGGTTCTTATTTTACAACATTGCATCTATACAGCTTTCCATACTTGAAGTATAGGAAATTACTTTGTCTATCTCCTTCATGTGTATGAACACAAACCCTTTAGATAGATGTACATTCTGTCTCTGAAAGGCAATAACCTTTCTCAGAAGTATGCATGTTTAAAACAAACCATAATCGTATAAGATGCCTAGGAGAAGTATAATGTTCTTATCTCTAGATCATAAGATCTTAAGAACATGATCTAACTTCTTCTCAATCTTATATCTCGATTTATTTAGACAACCATTATTTTATGTCTGACAGTATTTTTACATTGTTGCCAATGATAAAATGTTACCTACATAAAATCTCCGAGAATCACCACCTTGTTTCCATTACGTCTTTAATACACCTTTCGTCTATGCCTTTTGATGAATCCATCAAATGGACTATCTCATCAATTCGCAAGTTCCACGATTCATAGCTTTATCTCAATCCATAAATGGATTTACTAAGCTTGTACTCTAAATGATCTAGCCTCTCAACAATAAACCTTATTGTTCCAAGCAGGCACATTTAGATCTAGTACCGTCCTTATGCAGAGCTAGGGGTCGATTTCATCTTTACTAGATCCAGAGTCCGAACTCCTCTAGCCTCATGAATATCTCTGGTTGACCAACAACCTCCCACTGCAATGGCGTCCCGGTGTATAACAGTAATAACAATAGGTGCAGTATGTGGTGTACTTCTACTCGGTTTGGCTGGTTCCTAGTCTTTTGTCCTTCTTCTCATTCCAAGGTATTACGTCAAATTAGGCTTTGTGGTTCATCTAATAGTCTTCCTCTATGAACCGGATGAGACGTCCCTCTGGTTCATAGTACTATAGAACACACAATACTTCGTTCATCCAGGATATCCTACAACCATACTCAATATACCGTTGTATCTAGGAATATCCATAGAACATAGGTAGTTCCGAACAACTTGCTCTATTTACTATTAGATTTCCATTTCTTATTGACAGCGCACCATCTCTACACGTAAGTGTATGGCGCGCCCCTTTGGGATTGAATCCCAATCTTTGATTATGCTATGTGTTATTCAGATAGGTGATGGCCTCCGCGACCGAGTCGCAGGCTTCTAATGGATATACTTTGATGGTTCCCCATAACAGCTTTGTGTCCATTGACTAGTCAAAACACTTTGATTTTATGGCACATCAAGTATTCTAATCCATCACCGAGTATTCTTAAAAAGAATTGCTCGTACCTTTCTAATTTACACATATGTCTGCATATCTAATCATTTCCAATACTTGTCTGAATTCTATCCTTTATCAGAAAGGTTTGCTTAGACGTATTGTCCTCCAAATTCAATCCTTAGGTCGGAAGGTCCATTCCTTCAACTATAATTGATCTAATCAATTTCGACCGTTTGAATCTTATTTGAAAAATACTACTAAGCATAAGAATTCACAAGTATAATGATTTAGTAAAGAAATATCTAACTAGTAAAACAAGTTATAGAACGGTTCGTTGCATTGGGGTAGACTTAGGATCTATCATTCATATATTGCTATCTAATGTACCAGAATAGATAATGCCATTATTTCTTATCAAAATCATCCAATGATTAAAGAAATAAAATATCCATTCATAAATAATAGAAATCCAGAACAAAACGTTCTTTCTAAAATAAGGGGTACATAATGCAATAACTTTGAAATGAAATCCTATTTAACTACTAAAGCAGATAAATGTCTTCCACCGCAACCGCTGCCTCCTCTACAGCTTTGCTTTGACTATTCCTCCATTTCCAAGTCTTTGGGTTTCCTGGTGTCCCTGCATTTCCAATGCATACATACCGTCAGTGGATCCATATCTACCAACCAGGTTTCTGGTAGATAACACAGCTGACTATGTTTTAAAGACTAAGGAGAAAATCTCATACCTTCTCTAGGAGAAAATAAAGACTTCCAGTCCCCAGAAAGCTTTCTTTGAGAATAACTGCTCGAAGGCTTTCTCACCCTATTCCGTGGTCCAAGAGCAGGACTACAGGGCTTCTTTGTCTGCTTCTCCATTTCATGGTTTATGCCCTTAGGTTCGAAACCTTTGGCTTTGGCCATAAGAGCTTGCGATTGTCTCAACTCATCCAAAAGGTCCAACATCTCGAAAACGTATTCAAGCGTTTCCTCGAAGCGACTGACCTTTATGAGTATCCTCATCGCCTCTTTTCTAACCTTCTCATTGTCTCTAAACATAAGCTTGAGTTTTAGCATGATATCATGATTGGTGGTTAATGCAAGAGCACTGTTCCACTTTTCAAAATCAGCTATTTCCTCAATAGTTGAGACACGAGTTGGTTCAGGAGGACAAAGTTCACTGAGCACTAACTTGTACTCAGCAACAGTCTGGGAAATGTCTAACTCGTTATTCCATCCAATAACGTATGGAATTAGTGCGTTGAATTCCTTGAGTATCATAGAAAGTGGGTTCATAGCTATTCTCTAAACCTATAAGCACATTTAAACAAACAATTAATTTAATATCCGATATTATCTCCCTCAAATAATATCATTAAATCACTAATCACATCTAAAATCCCATCAGATAAGGCAAGCCACGTTGTGTGGACGTTTACCCACCCAAATGATTTAGCAATTAGATTTTCTTTGGTCATACATCGCTTATAGCGGAACCTCGGTGGGAGGAATACTATAAGGCGTATCTAAGTGTAAACCATTACTCAGCACCAAAGTAAATCGTTTGGAATTGCTACATTACCGCAAGCCACGTTGTGTGGACGTTTACGATAACTTCACAACTCTTCACAATTCCTTACAACTGTCTACATCAATTAATCCAAAATCCGTCAGTATAGCAAGCCACGTTGTGTGGACGTTTACTACACTAAGAGACTTTTATAATTGACTCCCAGTTACAAGATCCATTCGATTTCGTAAATCAAGACGCGGAGAATCATAAGTGAAACTCGAAGTTTCTAACCAGTGATTCACCATGCGAACAACCCTATCTCTCATAAATGAGGGAGCCGAGCAGACAATCGATCCATCTATCAAAGAATGGTACGACTGCCTCTAATTTGTGTCCTCGACATGACCAAGTGGCTTTGGCTCCATTCCACTCCCCGGGGTGAGAATGAGTCGACTTGAAGTCAGTTTCAGAAAGACAAATTAGGCATTGTTTGATAAACTTAATCAATGTCTCTTGTAAAAGGAATTACAAGAATTCTCCTCCAATGACACATCTATACGAACTTCAAAAGTCCATAAGAGTCACCAAGAGAACAGTAATGGAGACCATGGGAATGTTTCCATCCCCTCTCCCACTTAGCTTTTTATAACAAAGGGATACGCTATCTAATGCATAATTAAACACATAAGCATGCATACAAGCAATAAAGCACATAGCAAATAGTCAAAATAATACTAGAAAAATTATTTTCCGACTATCATGGCTTTATTCCATCTCCGTATGCGTCTTCTAGTCTTCAGTCTTCGTTCTTGAATGCTCCATGTGACGAGAATATTAATCCCAATATTTAAATCTATTTATTTTCAATAAATCCAAAAGATACTTAATTCGAAAATTAAGTCAATCGAATAAATCAAAAATAAAATTAAATATTATTAATATTTTTATTTATTTATTTTCTATCTAATTCTATTAAATCTCTAGAATAATCTATCCAAGTCAAACTTGGAATATTCTAGATGACTTCTATAATAGAATAAGGAAATAAAATAAATTAGGACTCTTCTACTTTCCAAGATTAATTAATTTCCATTACTATGAAAATTCCCATAAAATAGGAATAATCAATTAGGAAATAAATCAATCCTAAATTAACCTTTATTCCTTTCCAATTCTATTAAATCTCTAGGATCCTATTCCAAGTAGAACTCGGAATACTCTAGAAGACTTCCATAATAGAATAAAGAATAAAATTAATTCCAATTAATTCTTTTCTTATCTCCATGAGAATTCCCAAAAATAGGAAAACTCAATTAGGAAAACCGAATCAATTAGGTAAGTAGAATCTTGGTAGGAGTAGGAGTAGCACGGGTTGGGGATCCCCGCACCACCCCCACCGTCGACCACCACCACCACCGGGCACCACCGCCGCCGCCCCCTAGCCACGCGCCACCACCACCGGTGGCCGGCGTGGCCGGAAACCCTAGCGGGCAGCCCCGGGCGTGGGGTCGATCGATCCTCATGGGGATCGATCATGGGGATGATCGACCCCCCCGGTTTTTCGTCCTCTTCGTCTTCTTCGTCTCATGAGTTCTCCGGCGGTCGTCTCGGCATCGATCCAACGTAAATAAATTACAAGAAATAAATTTACAATTCCGGTATCGATTCTATACATGAAATCGACCCTATACACTTTCCGGAAAACATAGAACAATAATAATAAATCTAAATTCGGTCAACCCCCGAATTTTTACTATTACAAGCATTCATCCACACAAAACGAATCTCGACATGTCCGAGAGTTTAATAAACGAACAATCATGGTAAATTAAATAGCAATTAATTAAACCAATAATTAACAATTAATTAAACCATGACAGTCGGAATCCCTGCAAGGTAGAACACAATTGAACACATACATGAACACGAAACCAAACGCTCTGATACCAATTGCTGGAATTCGATATCCCGGGTTATCAAAAATTGCGGAAACCGACAACCCGACCGAAATCCCGTCGCCGGAGATGAAACCACGAACCACACGGAGAACCGGGCTCGACAAGAGCATCGCCGCGGGATGAACCCGCGGCTAAACCCTAGCCGAGCCCCACTGTGGGGCTCGCGATCGCCATCGATCGCATGGGGCTGCTCCGGCAGCCCCGGGGCGGTGAGTCCGGCGACTTCACCGCCCACGCCGTCGGGAGGGGCGGTCAGCCCAGCTGACCACCGCGGCAACAGCCGCGGCTCGCCCCCGCGATCGAGCCCAGCTCGATCGCTCGCCCCGGCGTCCAGCCGGGGTCCCTTCGCGCGGATCGCCGCGATCGAACCCTAGGTTCGATCGCACCCCTCGGCTCCCAGCCGAGGGTTCTTCGAACGTTCGCCGGGGATCTCGAATCCCCGTCCCCGAAGTTCGACGTTTTTCCCGGATCGTGCGTTCATGTATGTATCACAATCAATTCACATAAAATCATAGAAGGGAGTATATGATTTTTACCTTTTAATTCGTTGTGCGGAGAAACGAATCTAAGTTGATGACCTTACGATCTTCCCACGTATTCCTTGCACTCCGTTCGAACGTCGGGTGGGCGACGATCTATCGAACTCCTATGGATCTCCTTCACCTCTCTAGAATATCAAGTATGATAATCTTGTCTTATGATTTATGAAGGCCATGTAGTGCTTTTATAGGCTACGTAGGGGATCTAAAGGAGGTGGAATATTGGGCTTCCAATATTGAAGATTAAATTGAGCCCACTGCCCAAGTCCATTAATCCTTATCAATATTAATTAAATTTATTTTCCACTATATAAATTTAATTGCACTCCCAATATTAAACCATATTATATCAAATAATATTTCTCCGGTAGTATTATTTATTACGTGTATTTAAGATTTAAATATCCATGAATAAAATTAATTTATTGCTAATTAATTTATTCATCTCTTTAATCCGAGACTAGTACCATTCAACCTTAATTATTGTGCGGAACGTATCCACTCATGAGGTTTACACAATAATTCCTTATGAACTCATCTCGGGGATATTATCAACCCTTCCGGGATACACTGTCCGGTCAATCATTCACGGCATGCCATATATAAAATATAGTGACCCAACTTAACCGGTAATTAACCCAATAATTAAATCGGTTAATTCCTTTGGTAAATCAAAGTCACTTATATTAAATATACACACCCGCAACAATATCGGGGATTAAGAATAAAATACACCGAGACTCGAATCGATTATCGCCGGCAATCCTAATCGATGAATCTCAACGATCCGCTCAATACACCAAGTGTACAAGTGTGATAAAATAATTAAGATAAATTATTTTCTCTCTCACACAACGACTATACCGATGGATTGGTCCGGGTCCATCTAGGTCGTGAGCCACTGTTTGATTAAATACGAGTAACCGATAGTATGATCTTTTGTGTGCCCATGCAACACCATACTAACTACAACGTATAGAATCTAGGACTATGATTTGCATATATTTAATTAATAATAATTAAAAGCAAACAATTGTTTATTAATTAAATAGATTAAATGCTATGACAGGGAGTTTACCGTTACTTAAATCTAGACATTAAGTACACAACTCCAACACCAGGCATGCTATTGGCCATTCCGGGTTTGCTTGGAGGATGAAGGCGACTTGATCAACTTAGACTCATGCGGTCACATAGTGTCGAATTGGTCAACGTCAGGAGACCTATTGAGAGAGATCTAATAGGACTTAAACATAAGAGCGAATGAGGGTTCGGGGTATTAATATGCGTGACATTATAGGGATGTTAATACTTGGGATCTATAACTGGAAGACAAAACTGTTAGCAAAATGATATACGTACCGATGATCGGCAGCACATAGGTCAAGGGGGAAGTCAGGGGAGTCAATGCCTGGATACTTTAGTCTTTATTTGTTTCTTCTTATTTGCTTAGTCGAGTCTGTTAATTTCTCAGTCTATTAATTAGGTTTCATGCTTATTTCTGTTTAAGTTATTTGTTATTTTCAGTCAAGTAAACACGGTGACCACGGTTCGGCAGTGCCCAACTGCTCTCCAAAACAAAACCTTTTCAAACGTGACAACCCAATTGAGCATTCAAAGCCGGGAAAATTATAAGCTAAATCGCCTCCTCGTGGGATCGACCCTATACTTGCTACTAGTACTTGTGCTAGTGAATAGTTTAGGAACTATAAATATCATTTTGCGCTACTCCACGACGGTAGCGTTAGATGGGTCTGTTGCACGAGGTGGAGATCCTAGGAGCCGCTATCGATGCTGAATTGCAAGTTGATATCATACTCCAGTCTCTGGCCCAAGGTTTTGAGCAGTTTCGCCTCAGCTATAATATGGTTAAGTACAATTATACGTTGGCGGAACTCCTGAGTGAACTTAAGGCGACCGAGGGGATCTACAAGTAGGGAAAGTCTCATGCACTTGTAGCCACTAGGTCCAAAGGCTTTAAGCCTATGGGCGGTAAAGGGAATAAGAAGAAGCAAGCAAGAAAACCCAGTGGTCCTAGGCCTCATGGACCATGAGAAGGGACCAGCAAGCCTAAGGGCAAGTGCTTCCAATGCAAAAAGTCTGGGCACTAGAAGTCTGATTGTCCTCTCATTAAACAAGGTACGAAATTTTCTTTAGTCACTGAAACATTGTCAGCGATGTTATTTACCAGTACCTGGTGTGTAGATACAGGAGCCACTGACCATATCATGTATGCAATTCTTTGCAGGGGTTCCAGGAAACCCGACGACTTAGAGAAGGAGATATTGTAGTCTACGTGGGAAATACTGCGAAGGTGCCGACCGTTGTAGTGGGAGACGTTTATCTACGCTTTAGTAGTGATAGGATTTTAATTTTGCACAATTGTGTTTATTTACCGAATTTTAGAAAGAATTTGATTTCAGTTTCTAAATTAATTTTGAATGGATATTCTATTTCTTTTAATCATTCTGTGGTTATAAGAAGAAATGATGATATTATATGTTCTGGTACATTAGTTGACGATTTGTACATGTTAAATCCTGTGTCTACCATGATGCAACAAACCGAGACAAATAACACATCTACTAACACCAATAAGAGATAAGAACCTTCTAGGATGAATCAATTATACTTGTGGCATATTAGGTTAGGTCATATTAATTCGAATAGAATTCAAAGGTTGAAAACATATGGTTTCATCAGTGGTGTTGAAGGAGAGGACCTTCCGACCTGCGAATCCTCTTTTGAGGGAAAAATGACCAAGCGACCTTTTAAGGATAAAGAGTATAGATCTGGACAAGTATTAAGCTTGTTTCAATCTGATGTATGCGGACCTATGTCTGCTCAGGCAAGAGTAGGGTACGAGTATTTCATCATATTTACTGATGATTACTCGAGATATGGATATGTATACCTGATGTGCCACAAGAGCGAGTGTGTTGACAAGTTCAAGGAATACAATGCTCTTGTGGAGAACCATCAAGGTTAATCCATGAAATGCCTGCGATCTGATCGCGGAGGCGAGTACCTGTCTGGAGAATTCAAGGCATACTTATCAGAGAATGAGATTGACTCCTAAATGAATTCACCATATACTCCTCAGCATAATGGTGTGTCAGAAAAAAGGAATAAGACTCTTATGGAGATGGTGCGATCGATGATGAGTTATTCGGACTTACCTGTTATGTTCTGGGGATATGCCTTGGAAACAACGGCGTACATTCTAAACATGGTTCCATCTAAAACGGTACCTACCACACCTATAGAAGTGTGGAGCGTGCGCAAGCCTAGCTTGAAACACATTCAGATCTGGGGATGTCCAACACATGTGTTGAGACAAGGAGCCGATAAGTTAGAACCTCGTACAGAAGTACGGCTGTTTATAGGATACCCGAAAGGAACTAAAGGTAGTATGTTCTATAGTCCTAAGGACCAGAAGGTCGTTATAAGTACTAACGCCCGGTTCTTGGAGGAAGACTATGTGATGGACCACAAACCCAAAAGTGACGTGATACATGATGAATTGAGAAAGAACGATAAGGACTTATAACTAGCCGAACCGAGTAGCGGTACACCACTTGCACCTGTTATCACTGTTAATACACCGGAACGCCGTCGTAGTGGGAGGGTTGTGAGACAACTTGTAAGATTCATGGGACTGGGTGAGTCTTCGGACTCGATACCTGGAGTATATGAAATCGATCCCTGGACCTATGATGAGGCAGTACAAGATCTAGATGCGCCTTCTTGGAAGAAAGCGATGAAATCTGAAATAGAATCTATGGATTCTTATAAAGTTTGGGATCTTTTAGAACCACCGAAAGGCGTGAAGCCAATCGGGTGTAAATGGGTCTACAAGAGGAAGAAAGGATGTGACGGAAAGGTCGAAACCTTTAAAGCAAGGCTTGTTGCCGAAGGATATAATCAGAAAAAGAGAATCGATTATGAGGAGACCTTCTCTCCGATAGCAATGCTAAAGTCAATCCGGATACTCTTATCCATAGCAGCTCATATGGACTATAAGGATGATGGAGTTGTATGTTGGAGTTGTGTACTTAATGTCTAGATTTAAGTAACGGTAAACTCCCGGTCATAGCATTTAATCTATTAAATTAATAAACAATTGTTTGCATTTAATTATTGTTAATTAAATATATGCAAATCATAGTCCTGGATTTTATACGTTGTAGTTAGTATGTGTTGGAAATCGATATCCCGGAATTAATAAATTTAAATAAATAAATTATCTAATTAATTCCGACCAAAATCCTTCGGAGATCGAATATCCGGATTGTCAAAATTGCGGAACCGACAACCCAATCGAAATCCCGGTTGCCGAAAACCTGCCACGAACCACCACGGGGACAGCCCAACCAAACAAACCCTAACCGCTAACGAACACGGGCTGTTCGGTCGAGCCTCCACGTGAGGCTCGCGGCTGTCTTTGGCAGCCGCCTAGGACTGCCCTTGGCAGCCCGCTGGGCACGCCGAGAATTCACGCGAGGGGCTGCGGGGATGCTCGTAGCATCCCACGAACGCCCAGCGTTCTCGCAGCGGGTTCGCATGAACCCGTGGGGCTGCTCGCAGCAGCCCCGTAGCGCTCCTAGACGCGGCTCGCATCACGTGCGAGTCCGCTGCGGGAAACCCCACAGCTCGCACGCGAGCCCGTCTGGGGATCGAGCTGCTGCTCGATTGAGTCCTCGGCTCCAGCCGAGACTCACGCCCGGTGATCCCCACGAGGATCTCTTGGTCGCCGGCGGTCCGGAGATCCTCGATCCCCACCGCCCGACACATCCTCGTCTCTCGGATCTTGGTTCATGATATTTTCACGATAATTAAACGATAAAATCATAAAGAGGGTTTTACGATTTACCTCGTTCTCGTTGTTCGGAAAAACGAAGAACTCAATTTGACGACCTTGAGATCTTCCCACGTATTCCTTGCACTAGCCCGGACGTCGTGTGGGCGACGATCTACCGAACTCCATGGATCCTCCTCTCTACTTTCTCTCTCTAGAATTGTGATCTTCAAGTTATGAACTTATGAGAATAGAGAAGACCATGTAGTGCTTTTATAGGCTACGTAGGGGATCTTAAGGAGGTGGAATATTGGGCTTCCAATATTAATGATTAAATTGAGCCCAAGCCCAAATCTATTAATCCCATTAATATTAATTAATTTATTTTCCACTATATAAATTAATTGCACTCCCAATATTAAACCATATTATATCAAATAATATTTCTCCGGTAGTATTATTTATTCCGTGTATTTAAGATATAAATATCCATGAATAAAATTAATTTATTGCTAATTAATTTATTCATCTCTTATATCCGAGAATAGTACCATTTATCCTTAATTATTATGCGGAACAAATCCACCTGCAGGGTTTACATAATAATTCCTTATGAACTCATCTCGGGGATATTATCAACCCTTACGGGATACACTTTCCCGTCAAGTATTCACGGCATGTCATATATAAAATATAGTGACCCAACTTAACCGGTAATTAACCCAATAATTAAATCGGTTAATTCCTTTGGAAAATCAAAGTCACTTATATTAAATATACACACCCGCAATAGTATCGGGGATTAAGAATAAAATACACTGAGACTTAAATCGATTATCGCCGTCAATCCTAATCGATAAATCTCAAACGATTCGCTCAATACACCAAGTGTACAAGTGTGATAAAATAATCAAGATAGATTATTTTCTCTCTCACACAACGACTATACCGATGGATTGGTCCGTGTCCATCTAGGTCGTGAGCAACTGTTCGATTAAATACGAGTAACCGATATTATGATCTTTTGTGTGTCCATACAACACCATACTAACTACAACGTATAAAATCCAGGACTATAATTTGCATATATTTAATTATAAATAATTAAATGCAAATAATTGTTTATTTAATTTAATAGATTAATGGCAATGTATCGTGAGTTTCCGTTACTTAAATCTAGACATTAAGTACACAACTCCAACAATCTCCCACTTGTACTAAGGTCTAGTCATTTCCTCCAAACTCCCGACTCCCATACTCATCACGTGCTTAAGTTGTACTTCCAAGAAGTACTGTGTGAATGAGCACTCTAGGTTGCCGCTCTGAAGTTATCTTGGTGACTACAGCGTCGTCTCCCTCGACGATGACTCGTATCAGGTGGTACTTGCACTATGTGTTATCTTACACTTATGGACTTGTGATTTCTTACCATTTGCCATTGCACCGCTATTTACATAGCCTTTGGCAAATTAAGAATCACATCTAAGTCCCAGAGATTATCCCGGAGTTATACCAAAACTTCCGCTGCCTCTGAGGCCGCTTTTTGGTTACCTATGGCAGAGTCCAAAAAGCATCGTGCTTATCACTCTTCCATGTTAAAACTCCTGCTCCTTCAATAGTGAAACACATAGCCTGATATCGACTTACACCGGTCCTCATTCGATTTAGAAATCTAAGAGAATGTAATCCAAAGAAAATGTTTGTCTGCTCCGTAATCCAGAACACAGTTTCCAGTACTTCGAAAGTACTTAAAATGTTCATTACAGCAGTCATGTATTCCTTTCCAGGATTACCTTGATATCCTCCCACTATGCTAACCGCATAGCCGATATCAGGTTCTTGTTTTCAACAATGCATTTATTAAGCTTTCCTCACTGTAAGTGTAGGGATCCGCTTTTATTGCTTCTATCTCCTTTTGTGTTCCAAAACACATATCCTTAGATAGATGCATACCGTCTCTGAAAGGTAACGAACCTTTCTCGGAATCTTGCATGTTAAAACGAACCATAATCGTATAAGATATCAAGAGAAGTACAATGTTCTTTTCTTGAGATCCTAGATCTTAAGAACATGCTCTAACTTCTTCTTTATCTCATATATCGATTTTTCTAGACAACCATCATTTTATGTCTGACAACTTCTTTACATTGTTGCCAATGATAAGAGTGTCATCTACATAAAACCTCCGAGAAACACCACCTTGTTTTCCATCACGTTTCCAATACACACAATTCGTCTATGCTTTTGATGAATCCATAAAATGGACTATCTCATCAATTTGCAAGTACCACGAACTCAATGCTTTGTTCCAATCCATAAATGGATCAACTAAGCTTGTACTCTAAATGATCTTGCTTCTTAGCAATAATCCTTATTGCTCTCCAAGAAGGCACATTTAGATCTAGTACCGCCTTCATGTAGATCCAGGGATTGATTTCATGTATACTAGGTCCAGAGTTCAAAACTCTCCTAGTCTTATGAATATCTCCGGTTGTCAAACAACCTCCCACTACAATGGCATTCCGGTGTATAAACAGTAATAACAGTAGGTGCAGTTAGTGGTGTACCGCTACTCGGTTCGGCTGGTTCTAAGTCTTAATCGTTTTCTCTCTTTACAAAAGTATCATGTCATTTTGGGCTTGTGGTTCATCTAATAGTCTTCCTCTAAGAACCGGGCGTTAGAACTTATAACGTCCTTCTGGTTCATAGTACTATTGAACACACACTTTTTGTTCTTCTAGGATATTCTACAACCACATTTGAATGTGCCGTTGTTACCAAGACATATCCATAGAACATAGGTAGTTCCGTTTAACTCATGCTTTTACTATTTCTATAAGAGTTCCATTTCTTATTTCCGACACACCAATCCTACACAACAGTGTATGGTGTAGTCATTTGGGATCAAATCCCAAACTCTGATTAGTATGCCATGTATTCTTCAGACAGGTACTTGCCTCCGTGATCAAATCGCAGGCTACAAATGGATATACCTTGATGGTTCTCCACAATTGCTTAGTGTCCATTGACTTGTCAAAACACTTGCTTTTGTGGCACATCAGGTATTCTAATCCATTTCTTGAGTAATCATCAAATGAAGTACTCGTACCTTATTGTCTGAGTAGACATAGGTCTGCATATATCAGAGTCAATCAATTCTTATACTTGTCCGGATCTTATATCTTATATCCATAAAGGATTGCTTAGTCGTATCATCTTCCAAATTAGATTCTTAGGTCGGAAGGTCCACTCCTTCAACTTAATTGATCTTACAATCAATTTTCGACCTTTGAACTTCTTATTTGAATAAATATGACTTAGCATAAGAATCCACAAGTATAAATGATTTAATAAAGAAATCTCTTATTAGTAAAACGAGTTATATAAAACGGTTCGTTGCATCGTGGTGGACTCAGGATTCATCATTTATATATTGCTAGCTAATGTACCAAAATAGATAATATCATTATTTCTTCTTATAACCATCAAATGATTAAAAGAAATAAAATATCCATTCATTAGAAATCCAGAACAAAGTTCTTTCTAATATGAAAGGTACATAAAAGCAATAACTCAAAATGAAATCCTATAAAATGTCCTCCACTGCAACTGCTGCCTCCTCCACAGCATTGCCCATATAGACTACGATTTCTTCTTTTCTAAGTCGTCGGGTTTCCTGGAACCCTTGCATTTAAAATGCACATACCGTCAGTGGTTCCATATCTACACACCAGGTTCCGGTAGATAATACCACTGACTATGTTTTATGACTAAAGAAAATTTCGTACTTTCTTTGAGAGGATAATCAGACTTCCAGTACCCAGACTGTTTGCATTGAGAACACTTGCCTATTGGCTTTCTCGTCCCATCTCGTGGTCCAAAGAGAACCACTGAGTTTCTTTGCTTGCTTTTCCTTTCCCCCGATTTTTCCCTTAGGTTCGAAACCTTTGGCATTAGCTACAAGAGCTTGCGATTTCCGTCTCAACTCGTCTAAAAGGTCAATCATCTTAAAAACGTGTTTAAGCGTTTCCTCGAATCGACTGGCCTTTATGAGTATCCTCATCGCCTCTTGTCTAGCCGCTACGTCATGTCTAAACATCTCCTTGAGTTTGAACATGATATCAAAATCAGTCCTTTCCTCATCAGTTAAGACATTTGTAGGCTCGGGAGGACAAAGCTCACTGAGTACAAACTTGTACTCTTTAACAGTCTGGGTAATGTCTAGATCTCTATTCCAATCATTATATTTAGGGACCAGTGAGTTTAAAATCCTTACGTTTCACAGAAAGTGGGTTAAAAGCCATTTCCTAATCTATGAGCACATATAACAACAAACAATTGATTTAATCTCCGATATTATCTCCCTCAAATAATATCATTAAACCACTAATCGCATCTAAAATCCCATCAGATATGGCAAGCCACGTGGTGTGGACGTTTACCTACCCAAATGATTTAGCAATTAGATTTGCTTCGGTCATACATCACTTATAGCGTAACCTCGTGGGGAGGAATACTATAATGCGTATCTAAGTGTAAACCATTACTCAGCACTAAAGTAAATCGTTTGGAATTGCTACATCACCGCAAGCCACGTGGTGTGGACGTTTACGACAACTTCACAACTCTTCACAATTCCTTATAACTGTCTACATCAATTAATCCAAAATCCGTTAGTATAGCAAGCCACGTGGTGTGGACGTTTACTACACCAAGAGACTTTTATAATTGACTCCCAATTACTTGATTCATTCAATCTTGTAAATCAAGACGCGGAGAATCATAAGTGTGTTGGAGTTGTGTACTTAATGTCTAGATTTAAGTAACGGTAAACTCCCGATCATAGCATTTAATCTATTTAATTAATAAACAATTGTTTGCTTTTAATTATTATTAATTAAATATATGCAAATCATAGTCCTAGATTTTATACGTTGTAGTTAGTATGGTGTGTCGGGCCCACACAGAAGATCATACTATCGGTTACTCGTATTTAATCAAACAGTGGCTCACGACCTAGATGGACCCGGACCAATCCATCGGTATAGTCGTTGTGTGAGAGAGAAAATAATTTGTCTTAATTATTTTATCACACTTGTACACTTGGTGTATTGAGCGGATCGTTGAGATTCATCGATTAGGATTGCCGGCGATAATCGATTCGAGTCTCAGTGTATTTTATTCTTAATCCCCGATATTGTTGCGGGTGTGTATATTCAATATAAGTGACTTTGATTTACCAAAGGAATTAACCGATTTAATTATTGGGTTAATTACCGGTTAAGTTGGGTCACTATATTTTATATATGGCATGCCGTGAATGATTGACCGGACAGTGTATCCCGGAAGGGTTGATAATATCCCCGAGATGAGTTCATAAGGAATTATTGTGTAAACCTCATGAGTGGATTCGTTCTGCACAATAATTAAGGTTGAATGGTACTAGTCTCGGATTCAAGAGATGAATAAATTAATTAGCAATAAATTAATTTTATTCATGGATATTTAAATCTTAAATACACGGAATAAATAATACTACCCGAGAAATATTATTTGATATAATATGGTTTAATATTGGGAGTGAAATTAATTTATATAGTGGAAAATAAATTAATTAATATTAATGGGAGATTAATAGATTTGGGCTTGGGCTCAATTTAATCATTAATATTGGAAGCCCAATATTCTACCTCCTTTAGATCCCCTACGTAGCCTATAAAAGCACTACATGGTCTTCACTTTTTAATAAGACAAGATTATCATACTTGATATTCTAGAGAGTTGAAGAGGATCCATAAGCTTGGAGGATCGTCGCCCACCCGACGTTCAAGCTAGTGCAAGGAATACGTGGGAAGATCGTAAGGTCATCAACTTAGATTCGTTTCTCCGCACAACGAATTAAAAGGTAAAATCATATACTCTCTTCTATGATTTTATGTGAATTGATTGTGATACATACATGAACACACGATCCGGGAAAACGACGAACTTCGGGGACGGGGATTCGAGATCCCCGGCGAAGGTTCGAGAGAACCCTCGGCTGGGAGCCGAGGGTGGCGGTCGGCCTAGGGCACGACCGCCGACGCGCACCGAGGGAAGGCCGCGGCTGGACGCCGCGGCTAGGGGGCGATCGAACCCTAGTTCGATCACCGGGGACCGTCGCGGCTTCGCGCCGCGGCTGGTGGCCCCCCTCCGGTCGGTGGCGGCGGTGAGTCGCCGGACTCACCGCCGGGGGCTGCTAGGCAGCCCCACGCGATCGATCGATCGCGAGCCCCGTGCGGGGGCTCGGCTGGGCACCACGGGCGGACCGTGGTGGTGCTCGGTTGAGCTCCGGCTCGTGCGGTGGTTCGCGGTTGGATCTCCGGCGACGGGATTTCGGTCGGGTTGTCGGTTTCCGCATATTTTGATACCCCGGGACATCGAATTCCAGCAAAGTGAAACTCGAAGTTTCTTACCAGTGATTCACCATGCGAACGACCATATCTCTCATAAATGAGGGAGCCGAGCAGACAATCGATCTAGTCATCAAATGACACGAAAGTCTCTAATTTGTGTCCTCGACATGACCAAGTGGCTTTGGCTCCATTCCACTCCCCGGGGTGAGAATGAGTCGACTTGAAATCAGTTTTGGAAAGACAAATTAGGCATTGTTTGATAAAGTTAATCAATGTTTCTCGTAAGAGGAATTACAAGAATTCTCCTCCAATGGCTTATCTATATGAACTTCGAAAGTTCATAAAAGTCACCAAGAGAACAGCAATGGAGACCATGGATATGTTTCCATACCCTCTCCCACTTAGTTTTTTATAATAAAGGGATACGCTATCTAATGCATAATTAAATACACATAAGCATGCATACATGAAATAAAGCACATAGAATATAATCACATAATCAAAATAATACTAGAATATTATTTTCCGACTATTATGGCTTTATCGCATCCCCGTACACATCTTCTAGTCTTCAGTCTTCGTTCTTGAATGCTCTATGTGACGGGAATATTAATTCCAATATTTAAATCTATTTATTTTAAATAAATCCAAAAGATACTTAATTCGAAAATTAAGTCAATCGAATAAATCAAAAATAAAATTAAATATTATTAATATTTTTATTTATTTTATTTTCCCTTTCTACTTCATTAAATCTCTAGAATAATCTATACAAGACCCACTTGGAATATTCTAGAAGACTTCCATAATGAAATAAGGAAATAAAATAATTTATTTTATTTTCCCTTTCTACTTCATTAAATCTCTAGAATAATCTATCCAAGACCCACTTGGAATATTCTAGATGATTTCCATAATGAAATAAGGAAATAAAAATAATTTAGGACTCCTAGTCCTTCCAAATTAATTTCTTTCCTAATCCATTAAAAATTCCATAAAGGAATAATTAAATAAGGAAAAATTAATTTAGGACTCCTAAACTTTCCAAATTAATTATTTTCCTAATCCATTCAAAATTCCATAAAGGATTAATTAAATAGGAAAATAAATTAATTATAAATTTATTCTTTTTCCTAATCTATGAAAATTCCCAAGAATAGGAATAATCAATAAGGAAAAATAAATTTATTCTAAATTTATTTTTTCCTATTCCATGAGAATTCCCAAAAAAATAGGAATACTCAAAATATGAAAACCGAATAATTTAGGAAAGTAAATCTTGGTTAGGAGTAGCACGGAGTGGGGATCTCCGCACCACCCCCAACCATCGACCACCCCCCGGAGGAGCACGCCGTCGCCGGCGACCTAAGGCCGAGAAGCCCGCGGGCAGCCCCCTTGGTGGTCGATCGATTCATCCCTTGGGTCGATTATGGGGTTGATCGATCCCCGGAATCCTCCCTCTCTTCGTCTCCTCCGTCACACTTTTCCGGTCGTCGTTTCGTCCTCGATCCAACGTAAAATAAATTACAAATTTATTACTACGCTATCCGGTATCGATTCTACATGAAATCAACCTCATACAATTTCCGGAAAAATTAAGAACAAGCATTCACCACACAAGAACAAATATTGACATCACCGAGAGTTTAATAAACAAGAACATTATTATGACATTAATTAACAATAATTAAATCTAGCCATAATAATCGGAAACCCTGCAAGGTAGAACAATTTATCGAAAAATACCACGAACTAAAACCAACTCTCTGATACCAATTGTTGGAAATCGATATCCCGGAATTAATAAATTTAAATAAATAAATTATCTAATTAATTCCGACCGAAATCCTTCGGAGATCGAATTTCCGGATTGTAAAAATTGCGGAACCGACAACCCAATCGAAATCCCGGTTGCCGAAAACCTGCCACGAACCACCACGGGGATAGCCCAACCAAACAAACCCTAACCACAAACGAACACGGGCTGTTCGGTCGAGCCTCCACGTGAGGCTCGCGGCTGTCTTTGGCAGCCGCCTAGGACTGCCCTTGGCAGCCCGCTCGGCACGCCGAGAATTCACGCGAGGGGCTGCGGGGATGCTCGTAGCATCCCAGCGTTCTCGCAGCGGGTTCGCATGAACCCGTGGGGCTGCTCGCAGCAGCCCCGTAGCGCTCCTAGACGCGGCTCGCATCACGTGCGATTCCGCTGCGGGAAACCCCACAGCTCGCACGCGAGCCCGTCCGGGGATCGAGCTGCTGCTCGATTGAGTCCTCGGCTCCAGCCGAGACTCACGCCCGGTGATCCCCACGAGGATCTCTTGGTCGCCGGCGGTCCGGGGATCCTCGATCCCCACCGCCCGACACATCCTCGTCTCTCGGATCTTGGTTCATGATATTTTCACGATAATTAAACGATAAAATCATAAAGAGGGTTTTACGATTTACCTCGTTCTCGTTGTTCGGAAAAACGAAGAACTCAATTTGACGACCTTGAGATCTTCCCACGTATTCCTTGCACTAGCCCGGACGTCGTGTGGGCGACGATCTACCGAACTCCATGGATCTTCCTCTCTACTTTCTCTCTCTCTCTCTAGAATTGTGATCTTCAACTTATGAGAATAGAAAAGACCATGTAGTGCTTTTATAGGCTACGTAGGGGATCTAAAGGAGGTGGAATATTGGGCTTCCAATATTGAAGATTAAATTGAGCCCAATGCTCAAGTCCATTAATCCTTATCAATATTAATTAATTCTATTTTCCACTATATAAAATTAATTGCACTCCCAATATTAAACCATATTATATCAAATAATATTTCTCCGGTAGTATTATTTATTCCGTGTATTTAAGATATAAATATCCATGAATAAAATTAATTTATTGCTAATTAATTTATTCATCTCTTTTATCCGAGACTAGTACCATTCAACCTTAATTATTATGCGGAATGAATCCACCTGCAGGGTTTACATAATAATTCCTTATGAACTCATCTCGGGGATATTATCAACCCTTCCGGGATACACTTTCCCGTCAAGTATTCACGGCATGCCATATATAAAATATAGTGACCCAACTTAACCGGTAATTAACCCAATAATTAAATCGGTTAATTCCTTTGGTAAATCAAAGTCACTTATATTAAATATACACACCCGCAATAATATCGGGGATTAAGAATAAAATACACTGAGACTCGAATCGATTATCGCCGGCAATCCTAATCGATGAATCTCAACGATCCGCTCAATACACCAAGTGTACAAGTGTGATAAAATAATTAAGACAAATTATTTTCTCTCTCACACAACGACTATACCGATGGATTGGTCCGTGTCCATCTAGGTCGTGAGCAACTGTTCGATTAAATACGAGTAACCGATAGTATGATCTTCTGTGTGGGCCCGACACACCATACTAACTACAACGTATAGAATCCAGGACTATGTTTTGCATATATTTAATTATAAATAATTAAACGCAAACAATTGTTCATTTAGTTAAATAGATTAATGGCAATGGATCGTGATTTTCTGTCACTTAAATCTAGACATTAAGTACACAACTCCAACAATCTCCCACTTGTACTAAGGTCTAGTCATTTCCTTCAAACTCCCGACTCCCATACTCATCACGTGCTTAAGTTGTACTTCCAAGAAGTACTGTGTGAATGAGCACTCTAGGTTGCCGCTCTGAAGTTATCTTGGTGACTACAGCGTCGTCTCCCTCGACGATGACTCGTATCAGGTGGTACTTGCACTATGTGTTATCTTACACTTATGGACTTGTGATTTCTTACCATTTGCCATTGCACCGATATTTACATAGCCTTTGGCAAATTAAGAATCACATCTAAGTCCCAGAGATTATCCCGGAGTTATACCAAAACTTCCGCTGCCTCTGAGGCCGCTATTTGGTTACCCATGGCAGAGTCCGAAAAGCATCGTGCTTATCACTCTTCCATGTTAAAACTCCTTCTCCTACAATGGCATTCCGGTGTATAAACAGTGATAACAGTAGGTGCAGTTAGTGGTGTACCGCTACTCGGTTCGGCTGGTTCTAAGTCTTAATCTTTCTCTCTCATTTCAAAGTATTACGTCACTTTGGGCTCGTGGTTCATCATATAGTCTTTCTCTAAGAACCGAGCGTTAGAACTTATAACGTCCATCTGGTTCATAGTACTATTGAACACACGTCTTTTGTTCTTCTAGGATATTCTACAACCGCATTTGAATGCGCTGTTGTTTCCAGACATATCCCTAGAACATAGGTAGTTCCGTGTAACTCATGCTTTTACTATTTCTATAAGAGTTCCATTTCTTGTTTACGACACACCATTTCTACACAAAAAGTGTATGGTGTAGTCATTTGGGATCATCCCAACCTCTGATCAGTATGCCATGCATTCCTCAGACAGGTACTTGCCTCCGCGATCAAATCGCAGGCTACAAATGGATATACCTTGATGGCTCTCCATAATTGCTTAGTGTCCATTGACTTGTCAAAACACTTGCTTTTGTGGCACATCAGGTATTCTAATCCATTTTTCGAGTAATCATAAAATGAAGTACTCGTACCTTATTGTCTGAGTAGGCATAGGTCTGCATACATCAGAGTCAATCAATTCTTATACTTGTCCGGATCTTACATCTTATATCCATAAAGGATTGCTTAGTCATATTATCTTCCAAATTAGATTCTTAGGTCGGAAGGTCCACTCCCTCAACTTAATTGATCAAATATCAATTTTCGACCTTTGAACTTCTTATTTGAATAAACATGACTCAGCATAAGAATCCACAAGTATAATTGATAAAGAAATCTCTTATTAGTAAAACGAGTTTCATACTACGGTTCGTTGCATCGTGGTGGACTCAGGATTCATCATTTGTATATTGCTAGCTAATGTACCAGAATAGATACTATCTTTATTTCTTCTCATAACCATCAAATGATTAAAAGAAATAAAGTATCCATTCATTAGAAATCCAGAACAAAGTTCTTTCTAATATGAAAGGTACATAAAAGCAATAACTCAAAATGAAATCCTATAAAATGTCCTCCACTGCAACTGCTGCCTCCTCTACAGCATTGCCTATGTAGACTACGATTACTTCTTTTCCAAGTCGTTAGGTTTCCTGGAACCTTTGCATTTAAAATGCACATACCGTCAGTGGTTCCATATCTACACACCAGGTTCAGGTAGATAATACCACTGACTATGTTTTACGACTAAAGAAGAATTTCGTACTTTCTTTGAGAGGATAATCAGACTTCCAGTACCCAGACTGTTTGCATCGAGAACTCTTGCCTCTTGGCTTTCTCGTCCCATCTCGTGGTCCAAGAAACTTAGGACCACTGGGTTTCTTTGCTTGCTTTTCCTTTCCCCCGATTTTGCCCTTAGGTTCAAAACCTTTGGCATTGGCTACAAGAGCTTGCGATTTCCGACTCAACTCGTCTAAAAGGTCAATCATCTTAAAAACGTGTTTAAGCGTTCCCTCGAATCGACTGGCCTTTATGAGTATCCTCATCGCCTCTTGTCTAGCCGCCTATGTCATGTCTAAACATCTCCTTGAGTTTGAACATGATATCAAAATCAGTCCTTTCCTCATCAGTTAAGACATTTGTAGGCTCGGGAGGACAAAGCTCACTGAGTACAAACTTGTACTCTTTAACAGTCTGGACAATGTCTAGATCTCTATTCCAATCACTACATTTAGGGACCAGTGAGTTTAAAATCCTTAAGTATCACATAAAGTGGGTTCAAAGCCATATCCTAATCTATGAGCACATATAACAACAAACAATCGATTTAATCTCCGATATTATCTCCCTCAAATAATATCATTAAACCACTAATCACATCTAAAATCCCATCAGATATGGCAAGCCACGATAGTGTGGACGTTTACCTATCCAAATGATTTAGCAATTAGATTTCCTTCGGTCGTACATCATCATTAGCGTTACTTCGATGGGAAGAATACTAAGAAGCGTACCTAAGTGTAAACCATTACTCAGTATCTAAGAAGATTGTTTGGGACACGCATATTCACCGCAAGCCACGATAGTGTGGACGTTTACGTTAACATACGCTCCTTTACTCCCTTCTATAACTGTCTACATCAATCGTTCCAAAATCCCATTCAATGTGGCAAGCCACGATAGTGTGGACGTTTACTACACCAAAAGACTTTTACAATTGACTCCCAATTACTTGAATCATTTAATCTTGTAAATCAAGACGCGGAGAATCATAAGTGAAACTCAAAGTTTCTAACCAGTGATTCACCATGCGAACAACCCTATCTCTCATAAAATGAGGGAGCCGAGCAGACAATCGATCCACCTTCAAAAGATGGTACGACTGCCTCTAATTTGTGTCCTCGACATGACCAAGTGGCTTTGGCTCCATTCCACTCCCCGGGGTGAGAATGAGTCGACTTGAAGTCAGTTTTGGAAAGACAAATTAGGCATTGTTTGATAGACTTAATCAATGTTTCTCGTAAAAGGAATTACAAGAATTCTCCTCCAATGACTTGTCTATACGAACTTCGAAAGTTCATAAAAGTCACCAAGAGAACAGCAATGGAGACCATGGATATGTTTCCATACCCTCTCCCACTTAGCTTTTTATAATAAAGGGATACGCTATCTAATGCATAATTAAATACACATAAGCATGCATACATGAAATAAAGCACATAGAATATTATCACATAAACAAAATAATACTAGAATATTATTTTCCGACTATTATGGCTTTATCGCATCTCCGTACGCATCTTCTAGTCTTTAGTCTTCGTTCTTGAATGCTCCATGTGACGGTAATATTAATTCCAATATTTAAATCTATTTATTTTTAATAAATCCAAAAGTTAGTTAATTCGAAAATTAAGTCAATCGAATAAATCAAAAATAAAATTAAATATTATTACTATTTTTATTTATTTATTTTCCTGTCTAATTCTATTAAATCTCTAGAATAATCTATCCAAGACCCACTTGGAATATTCTAGAAGACTTCTATAATAGAATAAGGAAATAAAATAAATTAGGACTCCTAATCCTTCCAAATTAATTCCTTTCCTAATCTATTAAAAATTCCATAAAGGAATAATTAAATAGGAAAAATTAATTAAGGACTCTTCTACTTTCCAAAATTAATTAATTTCCATGTCCATGAAGATTCCCATAAAATAGGAATAATCAATTAGGAAATAAATTAATTTAATAATTAATTATTTTCCTTTCTAATTCCATTAAATCTCTAGAATCCTATTCCAAGTAGAACTTAGAATATTCCAGAAGACTTCATAATAGAATAAGGAAATAAATTAATTCCAATTAATTCTTTTCCTATTTCCATGAGAATTCCTAAAATAGGAATACTCAAAATAGGAAAACCGAATCAATTAGGAAAGTGAATCTAGGTAGGAGAACACGAGATCACGAGGACCCCGCGTCCCCCACCATCGATCGCCGGCCGGGGAGGAGCGCCGCCGCCACCTCAGCCCACGCGCCACCACCACCGGTGGCCGGCGTGGCCGAGGGTTCCCGCGGGCAGCCCCCACGCCCCCCTTCGATCGATCCCCGGTCCTCCCTCTCTTCGTCTCCTCCGTCACACTTTTCCGGTCGTCGTTTCGTTATCGATCCAACGTAAATAAATTACAAATTTATTACTACGCTCTCCGGTATCGATTCTCTACATGAAATCGACCTCATACAATTTCCGGAAAAATAAGAACAAGCATTCACCACACAAGAACAAATAACATCACCGAGAGTTTAATAATAAAGAACATTATTATGACATTAATTAACAAAATTAAATCTAGCCATAATAATCGGAAACCCTGCAAGGTAGAACAATTTATCGAAAAATACCATGAACTAAAACCAACGCTCTGATACCAATTGTTGGAAATCGATATCCCGGAATTAATAAATTTAAATAAATAAATTATCTAATTAATTCCGACCGAAATCCTTCGAATATCCGGATTGTCTAAATTGTGGAACCGACAACCCAATCGAAAAAACCTTTCGCCGGAAACCACCGCGAACCACCGTACGCGAACCGGGCTCGACCAAGAACACCAAGAGAGGATAACCCCACGCGTGCCCTAGCCGAGCCCCGCGAGGGGCTCGCGATTGCACACGGCAATCGCTGGGGATGCATCGAGCATCCCCCGGGGCTGCTCGTAGCAGCCCCCCGGCGGTGAGTCCGGCGACTCACCGCCGCCGTTGATCGGAGGAGGGGGCGCCTGCCGCGGCTCCAGCCCGCGGCTGCCCCCAGCGATCGACCAAAGTCGATCGCTCGCCCCGGCGTCCAGCCGGGGCCCTTCGACATGCACCGGCGGTCGAAGCCCTAGGGCTCGACCGCCACCCTCGGCGACCAGCCGAGGGTTCTCTTTGCGTGCGATCCCCGCCGGGGATCTCTCGGCCTCCGCGGTCCGGTGATCTTCAATCACCACCGCGAGGTCGATCCTCGTCCACGGGGTTCGTCCCTCGGATCTTGGTTCATGATATTTTCACGATAATTAACGATAAAATCATAAAGAGGGTTTTACGATTTACCTCATTCTCGTTGTTCGGAGAAACGTAGAACTCAATTTGATGACCTTGAGATCTTCCCACGTATTCCTTGCACTAGCCCGGACGTCGTGTGGGCGACGATCTACCGAACTCCATGGATCTTCCTCTCTACTTTCTCTCTCTCTCTAGAATTGTGATCTTCAACTTATGAGAATAGAGAAGACCATGTAGTGCTTTTATAGGCTACGTAGGGGATCTAAAGGAGGTGGAATATTGAGCTTCCAATATTGAAGATTAAATTGAGCCCAATGCTCAAGTCCATTAATCCTTATCAATATTAATTAATTCTATTTTCCACTATATAAAATTAATTGCACTCCCAATATTAAACCATATTATATCAAATAATATTTCTCCGGTAGTATTATTTATTCCGTGTATTTAAGATATAAATATCCATGAATAAAATTAATTTATTGCTAATTAATTTATTCATCTCTTTTATCCGAGACTAGTATCATTCAACCTTAATTATTATGCGGAATGAATCCACCTGCAGGGTTTACATAATAATTCCTTATGAACTCATCTCGGGGATATTATCAACCCTTCCGGGATACACTTTCCCGTCAAGTATTCACGGCATGCCATATATAAAATATAGTGACCCAACTTAACCGGTAATTAACCCAATAATTAAATCAGTTAATTCCTTTGGTAAATCAAAGTCACTTATATTAAATATACACACCCGCAATAATATCGGGGATTAAGAATAAAATACACTGAGACTCGAATCGATTATCGCCGGCAATCCTAATCGATGAATCTCAACGATCCGCTCAATACACCAAGTGTACAAGTGTGATAAAATAATTAAGACAAATTATTTTCTCTCTCACACAATGACTATACCGATGGATTGGTCCGTGTCCATCTAGGTCGTGAGCAACTGTTCGATTAAATACGAGTAACCGATAGTATGATCTTCTGTGTGGGCCCGACACACCATACTAACTACAACGTATAGAATCCAGGACTATGTTTTGCATATATTTAATTATAAATAATTAAACGCAAACAATTGTTCATTTAGTTAAATAGATTAATGGCAATGGATCGTGAGTTTCTGTCACTTAAATCTAGACATTAAGTACACAACTCCAACAGGGGATTCGAGATCCCCGGCGAACGTTCAAAGGACCCTCGGCTGGGAGCCGAGGGGTGCAATCGAACCTAGGGTTCGATCGCGGCGTGCGCGAAGGGAGGCCCCGGCTGGAGCCGGGGCGAGCGATCGACCGTGAGGTCGATCGCGGGGCTGCCGAGGGCTGGTGCCTCGGCTGGCGCCCCTCCTCCCGGCGGCGACGGCGGTGAAGTCGCCGGACTCACCGCCGCCCGGGGCTGCCGGAGCAGCCCCAGCGATCGCCTCGTGCGCGATCGCGAACCCCGCGGATGGGGTTCGGCTAGGGTTTAGCCGCGGGTTCATCCCGCGGCGATGCTCTTGTCGAGCCCGGTTCTTCGTGGCGTTCGTGATCGGTTTCCGGCGATGGGATTTCGGTCGGGGTTATCGGTTCCGCAATTTTTTGATACCTCGGGATATCGATTTCCAACATTGTACACTTAATGTCTAGATTTAAGTAACATGTGAACTCCTTATAAAATCGTTTATTCTATTTAATAATAAACAATTATTTGCATTTAATTATATTTAAATAAATATGTGCAAACTATATTCCTAGATTATATACGTTTTACTTAGTATGGTGTGCGACGTCACACGGAAGATCATACTATCGGTTACTCGTATATTAATCGAACAGTCACTCACGACCTAGATGGACAGAGACAAATCCATCGGTATAGTCGTTGTATAATAAGAGGAAATAATTTGTCTTAATTATTTTATTATACTTGTACACTTGGTGTATTGAGTGGACCTGCTTGAGATTATTCGATTAAGATTGCCTTGGATAATCGAATTAAATCTCAGTGTATTTTATTCTTAATCCTTGATATTATTGCGAGTGTGTGTATTTAATATTAGTGACTTTGACTAACCAATGAAATTGTCTAATTAGATATATTCGGACAATTACCAGTAAAATGGGTCACTGTATTTTATGTATGATATGCTGTGAATTCTTGACGGGAAAGCGTGTCCCGATAAGGGTTGATAATGTCCCCGAGATGAGCTCATAAGGATTATCATGTAAACCTTGCAAGTGGATTTGATCCGCATGATAATAAAGTTGAGTGGTACTAGTCTCAGAATTATAAGAGATGAATAAATTAATTAGCAATAAATATAATTTATTCATGGGATAATTGTACTTTAGTGCTTGAACTATAGGCACTTTTGTACTTTAGTTACTGAACTTTCAATTTTTGTACCCAAGTATCTGAACTTTCATGAAATTGTAGTGTAATGCATTTTTGGGCGGTTCCCGGCAACACGTGAGAAGCACGTGATCTTCGGTGCCACGTGTCGCATTCTCAGGGGGTCTAGGAGGGTAATTACATTTTTAACCCTTGAATCATTTTAAACATTTAAATTATATATTTATTGAAATCATTTTATAAAAACCCGCTCCGTATTTCTCCCCCAATTCACATCCCTAACCCTAATTGCAATGAAGCCTGTAAAGAACAGTCCGAAAATCAATTCTCCCATGGAAGAAGTCTGTAGTTGCTGGGAGCCATTAGTGCGGAAAACTTCATGGACCGACGCGAATCCAGGAAGACGTTTCATGGCCTGCGAAAAATACCGTGTAAGTGAAAAATCGAGGATGTACGGGGCTTGCTCAGTTTTTCGAATCCAAAGTTCCTTAATTTCACATATTACAACCCTAATTACACTGATTTAGATGAAACCCTAATTTTCCCCGATTTAATTTTTACCCTAATTTCACTGATTCAATTTGTTATTTTTTTTTTCCAGAAATCAGATGGTTGTAATTCAGTTGGGTGGACCCACCTGCTTGTGAGAGGTGCTCTCAAATCATTCCTGGGCTACTGAGGAATATTAATTCGAAAGAGACAGATTTGAAGATGATGGAGACAAGGGTTCTTGAGATGAAGAAAACCATAAGGAAGCTTCAAATTGCTATTGTTCTTGGACTTGCAGTAGTTTTAATTTCATTTTCCAAATCCTAGGCACTTGTTTTGAGTATGTTGTGGCTATATGTGACTTGCAGTATGTTGTTTCAAATTGTTTAGAGTTGTTTGTGGCTGCAGTAGACACTTGTTTTGGTATGTTGTTTATGAAATTTGTTGGATTATGTAATGACTTCATTTTTGGGTTAAATGCAGTTTCATGTTATGTTACTTTATTCATTTCTGGTAAAGCACATAAAACATCAAATAACTTCAAAACAAAACAATGACATCAACCATAAAAAAACCAGATATCCACACCTAATATCAGTAAAACCAATAACATCAACCATAAAAAACATAGCATAATATCAGTAGGATAATGTCAACAACAAAACCATAATTTGAAACAACATGTTCCCAAAAGAGCCCAACATAATATAGACAATGTCAACAACATAACATAAACATGTTAGGCATTGTTTGATAAACTTAATCAATGTTTCTCGTAAAAGGAATTACAAGAATTCTCCTCCAATGACTTGTCTATACGAACTTCGAAAGCTCATAAAAGTCACCAAGAGAACAGCAATGGAGACCATGGCATTGTTTCCAATCCCTCTCCCACTTAGCTTTTTATAACAAAGGGATACGCTATCTAATGCATAATTAAATACACATAAGCATGCATACATGAAATAAAGCACATAGAATATTATCACATAATCAAAATAATACTAGAATATTATTTTCCGACTATTATGGCTTTATCGCATCCCCGTACGCATCTTCTAGTCTTCAGTCTTCGTTCTTGAATGCTCTATGTGACGGGAATATTAATTCCAATACTTAAATCTATTTATTTTTAATAAATCCAAAAGATACTTAATTCGAAAATTAAGTCAATCGAATAAATCAAAAATAAAATTAAATATTATTAATATTTTTATTTATTTTTATTTTCCCTTTCTACTTCATTAAATCTCTAGAATAATCTATCCAAGACCCACTTGGAATATTCTAGAAGACTTCTATAATGAAATAAGGAAATAAAATAATTTATTTTATTTTCCCTTTCTACTTCATTAAATCTCTAGAATAATCTATCCTAGACCCACTTGGAATATTCTAGATGATTTCCATAATGAAATAAGGAAATAAAATAATTTAGGACTCCTAGTCCTTCCAAATTAATTCCTTTCCTAATCCATTAAAAATTCCATAAAGAAATAATTAAATAAGGAAAAATTAATTTATGACTCCTAAACTTTCCAAATTAATTATTTTCCTAATCTATTAAAAATTCCATAAAGGAATAACTAAATAGGAAAAATAAATTAATTATAAATTTATTCCTTTTCCTAATCTATGAAAATTCCCAAGAATAGGAATAATCAATAAGGAAAAATAAATTTATTCTAAATTTATTCTTTTCCCTATTCCATGAGAATTCCCAAAAAAATAGGAATACTCAAAATAGGAAAACCGAATAATTTAGGAAAGTAAATCTTGGTTAGGAGTAGCACGGAGTGGGGATCTCCGCACCACCCCCAACCATAGACCACCCCCGGAGGAGCACGCCGCCGCCGCCCAGCCGGCCAGCCGCCGTCGCCGGCGACCTAAGGCCGAGAAGCCCGCGGGCAGCCCCCTTGGTGGTCGATCGATTCATCCCTTGGGTCGATCATGGGGTTGATCGATCCCCGGAATCCTCCCTCTCTTCGTCTCCTCCGTCACACTTTTCCGGTCGTCGTTTCGTCCTCGATCCAACGTAAAATAAATTACAAATTTATTACTACACTATCCGGTATCGATTCTACATGAAATCAACCTCATACAATTTCCGGAAAAATTAAGAACAAGCATTCACCACACAAGAACAAATATCGACATCACCGAGAGTTTAATAATCAAGAACATTATTATGACATTAATTAACAATAATTAAATCTAGCCATAATAATCGGAAACCCTGCAAGGTAGAACAATTTATCGAAAAATACCATGAACTAAAACCATCGCTCTGATACCAATTGTTGGAAATCGATATCCCGGAATTCATAAATTTAAATTAATAAATTATCTAATTAATTCCGACCGAAATCCTTCGAATATCCGGATTGTCAAAATTGCGGAACCGACAACCCAATCGAAATCCCGACCGCCGGAGAAACCACGAGCACGCCACGAGGAGCCGGGCTCAACCGAACACCACACGCGAGCAAGCCCGCGTGTGTCCAGCCGAGCCCCCACGAGGGGCTCGCGGTTGCTCACGGCAACCGCTGGGGCTGCTCGTAGCAGCCCCGCAGCGAGTCCTCGACTCGCTGCTCACGGGGATGGGGTCCCCGTACGAACGCACGGGCTGCTCCCAGCAGCCCGCTGGGCACGCCCCGTACGCAACTCGCGTCGCCCGCGTGCCCGCTACGGGAACTCCCGTAGCTCGCGGCGACGCCGTACGGGGGGTCGAGCCTAGCTCGATCGAGCCCTCGGCTCCAGCCGAGGCTCACGCCCGGCAGCCCCTCTTGGGCGGGAATCCACAAACCACCGGCGGTCCGGTGGTCCAACCACCACCGCCCGGTTTGTCCTCGCCTTAGAGTTCATCCCTCGGATCTTGTTCATGATATTTTCACGATAATTAGACGATTAAATCATAAAGAGGGTTTTACGATTTACCTCGTTCTCGTTGTTCGGAAAAACGAAGAATTCAATTTGACGACCTTGAGATCTTCCCGCGTATTCCTTGCACTAGCTCGGACGTCGTGTGGGCGACGATCTACCGAACTCCATGGATCTCCCTCTCTACTTTCTCTCTCTAGAATTGTGATCTTCAAGTTATGAGAATAGAGAAGACCATGTAGTGCTTTTATAGGCTACGTAGGGGATCTTAAGGAGGTGGAATATTGGGCTTCCAATATTAATGATTAAATTGAGCCCAAGCCCAAATCTATTAATCCCATTAATATTAATTAATTTATTTTCCACTATATAAATTAATTGCACTCCCAATATTAAACCATATTATATCAAATAATATTTCTCCGGTAGTATTATTTATTCCGTGTATTTAAGATATAAATATCCATGAATAAAATTAATTTATTGCTAATTAATTTATTCATCTCTTGTAACCGAGACTAGTACCATTCAACCTTAATTATTATGCGGAACAAATCCACCTGCAGGGTTTACATAATAATTCCTTATGAACTCATCTCGGGGATATTATCAACCCTTACGGGATACACTTTCCCGTCAAGTATTCACGGCATGTCATATATAAAATATAGTGACCCAACTTAACCGGTAATTAACCCAATAATTAAATCGGTTAATTCCTTTGGAAAATCAAAGTCACTTATATTAAATATACACACCCGCAATAGTATCGGGGATTAAGAATAAAATACACTGAGACTTAAATCGATTATCGCCGGCAATCCTAATCGATAAATCTCAAACGATCCGCTCAATACACCAAGTGTACAAGTGTGATAAAATAATCAAGACAGATCATTTTCTCTCTCACACAACGACTATACCGATGGATTGGTCCGTGTCCATCTAGGTCGTGAGCAACTGTTCGATTAAATACGAGTAACCGATAGTATGATCTTCTGTGTGTCCATACAACACCATACTAACTACAACGTATAAAATCCAGGACTATAATTTGCATATATTTAATTATAAATATTTAAATGCAAATAATTGTTTATTTAATTAAATAGATTAATGGCAATGGATCGTGAGTTTCCGTTACTTAAATCTAGACATTAAGTACACAACTCCAACAAAACCAGGGGGTCGATCATCCCCATGATCGATCCCCATGAGGATCGATCGACCCCGAGGCGGCCCGCTAGGGTTCCGGCCACGCCGGCCACCGGTGATGGTGGCGTGTGGGCTGGGGGCGGCGGTGCTCCTCCCGGTGGTGGTCGATCGGTTGGGGTGGTGCGGGGTCTCCCAACCCGTGCTACTCCTACCAAGATCCGACTTTCCTAATTTAGTTCGATTTTCCTATTTTGAGTATTCCTAAGTTTAGGAACTCTCATGAAATAGGAAAAGAATTAATTTGGAATTAATTTATTTCCTATTTGATTATTCCTATTATTGGGAATTTTCATGGATGGAAATTAATTAATTATGGAAAGTAGAAGAGTCCTAATTTATTTTATTTCCTTATTCTATTATAGAAGTCTTCTAGAATATTCCAAGTTTGACTTGGATGGAATTCTAGAGATTTAATAGAATTAGAGAGGAGAATAAAAATAAATAAAAATATTAATAATATTTAATTTTATTTTTGATATATTCGATTGACTTAATTTTTGAATTAAGTAACTTTTGGATTAATTGAAAATAAATAGATTTAAATATTGGGATTAATATTCTCGTCACATGGAGTATTCAAGAAACGAAGACTGAAGACTAGAAGATGCGTACGGAGATGGAATAAATCCATGATAGTCGGAAAATAATATTATAGTATTATTTTGACTATGTGATAATATTTATGTGCTTTATTTTATGTATGCATGCTTATGTGTTTAATTATGCATTAGATAGCGTATCCCTTGTTGTAAAAAAGCTAAGTGGGAGAGGGATTGGAAACAATCCCATGGTCTCCATTACTGTTCTCTTGGTGACTTTTATGAGCTTTCGAAGTTCGTATAGACAAGTCATTGGATGAGAATTCTTGTAATTCCTTTTACGAGAATCATTGATTAAATTTATCAAACAATGCCTAATTTGTCTTTCTGAAACTGATTTCAAGTCAACTCATTCTCATCCCGGGGAGTGGAATGGAGCCAAAGCCACTTGGTCATGTGGATGACACAAATTAGAGACCTTCGTACCATTTCTTGAAATGGATCGATTGTCTGCTCGGCTCCCTCATCTAATGAGAGATAGGGTTGTTCGCATGGTGAATCACTGGTTAGAAACTTCGAGTTTCACTGATGATTCTCCGTGTCTTGATTTACAAGATTAAATGATTCAAGTAATTGGATGTCAATTATAAAAATCTTTTGGTATAGTAAACGTCCACACTATCGTGGCTTGCTGTATTGAATGGGATTTTAGAATAATTTATGTAGACAGTTATAGGAGAAAGTGAAGGATCGTGTATTAACGTAAACGTCCACACTATCGTGGCTTGCGGTAATATACGAGTCTCGAACTATCTTCTTAGTACTGAGTAATGGTTTACACTTAGGTACGCTTTATAGTATTCTTCCCATCGAAGTAACGCTATAATGGTGTACGACCAAAGTAAATCTAATTACGAAATCATTTGGATAGGTAAACGCCCACACTATCGTGGCTTACCATATCTGATGGGATTTTGGATTTAATTAGTAATTTAATGATATTATTTGAGGGAGATAATATCGGACATTAAATTGATTGTTTGTTTATATGTGCTTATAGGTTTAGAGAATAGCTATGAATCCACTTTCGTTGATACTCAAGGAGTTCAATGCACTGGTTCCATACTGTGTTGGATGGAATAGAGAACTGGACATTACCCAGACTGTTAAAGAGTACAAGGATGTACTCAGTGAGCTTTGTCCTCCAGAACCTACAAGTGTCTCAACTGATGAGGAAAAAGCTGATTTTGAGAAGTGGGACAATGCTTTTGCATTAACCACTAATCATGATATCATGCTCAAACTCTAGCTGATGTTTAGACACGATGAGAAAACTAGAAAAGAGGCGATGAGAATACTCATAAAAGTCAGTTGCTTCGAGGAAACGCTTGAACACGTTTTCGAGATGCTGGACCTTTTGGATGAGTTGAGACAATTGATTAGACGTTTTTGTGTGTCTCTCGTCAAAATCCGAGGTCAATTGTAGCTTGACTCGGTATCAATCCAAGGAAACGAAAGAGATATGTTCAAGTGTATGAAAAGTAGAAGAAACGTATATCATTGTTCTAAATCCTAAGATCATTTTGAAACTCTAAATTAAAATGGAAAACTGAAAATAAACAATATGAGAAAAACTCGGACGATATTAATCTAGACTAAGATCGTAAGTTGTATTCCTCTTTATCAACTCGATATAATTGACACATGAAAGTCAAGTTCCCGGTCGGGTTGCTTAACTCGTTAGAAACGTTTAATTCACTTAAAATCTCGCTCCCGGTCGGGTTACGAGTTCAAGATTATGTCATTTATATGGAGTCTTCCGATTCCTACAAATATTCAACCTTGTCCTTCATAATATCATCCAAGCAAAACGATTAGTTCATCATCTTCATAATAAAACGAACAACAAAAATAACAACTAATGACATGAACGATTTTAAAAGATTTTCGACTATGAATAAAAAGTTGAGCAACAGGATTAAACAAAGGAACAATCTTAAGGAATCTTTGATTATTAAAACATTCATCAATTCAAACATTCAAAACATTCTCAAATTCTAAAGCATTCAAAGTTTTGCTAGAAATGAAATACATGAAAAGGAAATCAAACTAGAATTTTCGAAAGTAAAATACTAACTATGATTACGGAAATTAAAACGGCTTAGGACTTGATCGATCGTACTCTCGGAGTTGTCGGCTCCGATAGGTTCTCCCCAATGCTCTCGATTATTCCCAGGCGAAAAAGATGTCTTTTCTTGTCTGAAATCTAGCCTAAATGCATCCCAAAGTTCGCATGTAACCGCCATGAACTGCCACAAAAACGGCGACCGCCGTTTGTTTTCTGCGACCGCCACACGAATTCGGCGACCGCCGTTTACAAAACGGCGACCGCCTTTTTGCCCAAATCCCTTGGCCGGCTACTGCATGTTTTCAGCCCTTTCGGCGGTCGCCATTCGGCTTTCGGCGCCCGCCGTTTATCTTCTGCGACCGCCATTTCGTTCCGGCGGTCGCCGTTTCTTCGCCGTTTCTTCATTCTTCGTCACTTGGCTCGTTTCTTCGATCTTTCACTCGACTCTTCGATTTTCTTCAACATTTGACCTACAAAATCATCACAAACCACTCCAACACACCCCGTGAGATCCAAAACACACAAAAACATAAAATACGACTCAAACGACACAAACATGACTACACACACTAAAAAAAACGACACTAAAACATAAACGAAAAAACTCACACACACGACATAAATCACCCCCCCACGCTCAAATCCTTGCTAGTCCCGAGCAAGGTAAAATCATCAACAACATGTTTGCACAAATCACGTACTTTGAACTCACTAACCAACCACAAACCAACCACTTGTCAAGAACGAGAAAAGCAAGAAATATGAAACATGTCACTCAACTCACCAACTCTCGTATCATATCCCTCGGAAATAAAAATGGGAAGTCATCACTCCTCAAGCACATCGAGAATATATAAATCGATTCATCACAAGAACATTCACATACTTTGACAAAGAAGAACAAGAATCGGAATAAGATTGCATCAAGGTAGGCTCGGGTCATAGGTAGGAATCGAAATTATAATAATACAAGTAAAATCGCTCTCGATATCTCTCTCCACCAAATGTACTCACAATCACCCTCCTACTCCAAATGCAAATCATTCAAACCCCCTTATAACATCAATACACATCATAAACTACATGTTCTCGATAGGCTAATATTATTTACTACTCCCGCTTTTTACTTTTTTTTTTACTCTTTTTCTTTCTTTTCTCATTTTTGTTTCTTCTTTTTTGTTTGCTTTTTTTATTTTTCTTTCCTAATCAATTGTTTTCACAATCGAATAGTATTCATTTTTTTTTTTATATATAGGGAGTAAGCTTTTTCTATATAGTATGCCTTATACGAGAAAACATGTTCAATACATCTCAATACTCCATAGTAACCTTCTCAATCAAAGATATAACATCCTCTCTACCTCACATCTCTCGTGAAACTCTCAGTTACAAGAAAAGGCTCCATGTAGGCTCAAAAGGTTAACTAAGGAGTCCCTCGACGGGCACGGTCATTTTGGGGAATTTTTAAATATGTGGAGTTAAATCCTAGCAATCTCAAAACGTCATTTCCCTATTCTCAACCAAGTCAAAGCAACTTCATATTCATGCAATGTCTCAACAAAGTACAATCATTCATTCTCGAAACAATTCCAAAGAAATATCATGTTCAACACTCGAGGAATATCACAAGTACTCTCCAAAGAAAATAGGCTCAAAAGCTCCCATGTATATATGTATAGCAAGGAAAGAAACTCATGAATATCATTTACTCATTTTCTCGACACTTAACAAGTGGTACATCCTACAAACCGAGTAAGTTCAAGCAACAACTTGACCATATCCACATGCAAACACACCACATTCGGGACAAAATCAAATTCTTGAGCGTAGAAGAGTAATTCAAACAAAACACACAAACTATAAATGGAAAGAACATAACTAAACCACACAAAACAATTAAGCACCAACACATATATACAAGGACATAAACGAAAAGAAAAGAAAAATTACCTAGGTCGTGCCAAGCACGACCTCTCTCACATATGGGGTGGTGGGAAGTGGCCTCCTCCTCTAGCATAGGCCTCCAGTCGAGCCGTCCAACGTTGGTCATTTTCCTCCAACGCCTCCCTCACAATCCGGCGATTGGTCTCCTCGTAGTAGCTCCTCTCGACCGCCATCCGATTATTCCATGTAGCATCGTCGAGAGCCATGCGGTCCATCCTCGCATTAAGAGCATCATATGTCCTAGCATTGGCATTGATAATTTCTTGGAGATCATCGGGATGCATTCTCCCCGAATCCGAGTAATAGTTTCCGGTTTGAGGAATCTCGTATGAAGGACTCCAATTCATTCCCGAGTTAGTCCATCCGGCATCTTGGTTCCCTTGTGCTTCGAAGTCCGTGTATGCTTGCTCCCACACCGGATCTCTTGTCGATGTCCCGTCGACAACATTATGTCCCCATCCGGACGATGAACCCGCTCTCTCTCGCATTAAGCTCTCCTCCTCAAGTTGAGCCGCTCTCAAAATCGACGAACCCACTCTTTCTCCCGCCAACTCTAATTTCCATTTTTGAATACGGGCCGCATTCCTTTGTCGATAATCCACCATTACTTGTGGATCCTTGGCGTTACGGATTTCATGCGGCACGAACTCTCCGGCCAAAATCAATCCGCTAGCCTCAAACTCTTCTACATCCAAAGCTCTAGGCACTTCCCACGGCTCTCCAATATACGACTCATCATCATCAACTACTATATTGTTTTGAAACGCAATATGTGTAGCTAAATGGAATAACGCTCCTCGAGTTCGTATTCCTCTCGACGCTTGATCCATCAAACCCCACACTTTCTTCAATGGCGTCGACTCTTTCTTATTTACGGCCGCATTAATGAATGAAAACTCCAAGGAGTTAACTTTATTTCCCTCCACCTTCCCGAATATGTTGTAGGACAAAAACTTGTGGACAATGCATAACACGGGATTGATGAAGGCAATTGAACGACCGTGATCCTTCCAATGCTCATTCGGGCCGGCAAATTCTTGCCAATGAGTAGTCTTGACGGTTCCACTCTCCTTTTCTTCGGTAAGCCTTTGATCTCCATTCACAAATCCAAACACCTCGTACATTGAGCGTTCGGTTATCGTAACTTCTTGCCCATTGAGTCGACATGTAGCGTATGATGGCTTCCTCTTCTCATTGACTAACTTGAATGTGCAAAGCATCTCCAATCCTAGATTTATTGAGTACTTGAAATCCATTTGTGCGAATGTCTTCAAGCTCATCCAATCGAGAATTTCTAGAACTTCCTCTTCAACCTTCAACTTCTCCACTAACTCCCAATCAATCGGACGAGGTAGAATATGTTCACCCTTCGATATCAACTTTTGGTAAGCTATTCCCTCTTTGTCGTCGAAAATCGGAAATGGGGCTCCATAACGGTCGGAAATGTCTCGAGGCTCCTCGACCTTATTTCCTTGGTGGTGGTGGTGGAGAACCACGAGCTCCTTGCCTATTACGAGTTTGAGGCATTGAATCGGTTGGAGAAGGTTGAAATTTGGTTCGGAACTTTTGTCGAACACCTTGTGTGCGCTTCAAAGAAACTTGAAAATCTTGCCAATAATCCGATGAAAATCCCCAAAACCTGCAAGCAATGATCTCAATATGATTTGTAAGTGTTTTAATGGAAGAAATTTAAGCTAAATTGATGAAGTATAGATGGAGAAAATCGCAAGAGAGAAGAGTGAAGAAAAAGGATTTTTGTGTGTGGTGTTAACTGCCCAACCCGTCTCCTTTTAATTCCCAGAATTTCGAAAACGGCGACCGCCGTTTTGGTTTGGCGGTCGCGGAAACGGTTTGGCGGTCGCTGAAATGCAAATGACGACCGTCATTCGGCCCAATTTTATGCAGTAGCCTGACCCGTTCTTAACCAATTTCGGCGCCCGCTGTTTCGGTTTTGACGACCGCTGTTTTAATTTGGCGACCGCCGATTTGTATTTGGCGGTCGCCGAAATCCTAATTCCCTCGATTTTCCATTTTCCGCCCTTTTTCTTCGATTTCGACGCTTCCTAGCTCGTCCAAGTCCAGTAGCCTTTATTCATGCTCAGTTTAATGTCCAGAGCTGGACTTATTCCAATTTTCGAAGTTCAAACGTCAACTTTCTCGAGTCGAAAAACCTCGACATTTCCGATTTTCGACTCTCCTTCATAGTATCGTTTCACAAGATGTCCGTTGACTTTAAACTCATGCTCATCATCTTCTTTTCTCAGAGTAACTGACCCATTCTCATGCATTGTTACAACTTCATATGGCCCGACCCATCTCGACTTTAACTTTCCCGGAAATAACCGAAGTCGGGCATTAAACAAAAGTGCTTTCATACCCGGTTGTAAGTCTTTTTCAATCAATTTCCGGTCATGAGCTTTCTTCATTTTAGCCTTTGAAATCACAGCATTGTCATAAGCTTCGTTCCTAAGCTCTTCTAACTCCTCAATTTGCAAAGCACGCTCTTCCCCGGCTTTTGTCATTTCCAAATTTACTCTCTTGATAGCCCAAAAAGCCTTGTGCTCAATCTCAACCGGTAAATGGCACGACTTCCCATACACAATTTGGAACGGAGTTGCATTAAGGATCGTCTTGAAAGCTGTCCGGTAAGCCCAAAGTGCCTCTCGAAGTTTTTCCGGCCAATCTTTCCTCGATGGCTTCACGGTCTTAGCAATAATCGTCTTGATTTGGTTGTTGCTCGTCTCAGCTTGACCGGAAGTTTGAGGATGGTAAGGAGTAGCTACTCGATGATCAATCCCATTTACTCTCATCAACCTCTTGAAAAGTTTGTTGCAAAAATGTGACCCTCCATCACTAATGATAGCTTTTGGAAATCCAAAACGAGAAATAATATTCTCCTGCACAAACTTTAAAACAACATCAGCTCCACAAGTTCGAGTTGGGATTGCCTCAACCCACTTCGAAACATAATCAACGGCTAATAAGATGTACTCGTACTTGTTAGCATTAATAAAAGGACCCATGAAATCGATACCCCACACATCAAAAATTTCACACACAAGATTAACTTGCATGGGCATTTCGTTCCTTTTACCAATGTTACCAATACGTTGACATCGATCACATGAGAGAATAAAGAAATGGACATCTTTGAATAAAGTAGGCCAGAAAAAACCCGATTGTAGAATCTTAGCTCCGGTCTTCCTACTAGCAAAGTGTCCTCCCGATGCATCCTCATGGCATTTTGAGATTATAGCTCGTTGCTCTCCTTCCGGAACACATCTTCTCAACAAGTTGTCCTTCCCAAGCTTGAACAACAAAGGATCGTCCCAATAGTAATACCTACACACATGCAACAAACGTTTGCGTTCTTGGGAAGTAATTCCCTCACGCATCTCACCACTTGCCAAGTAATTAGCAATGTCGGCATACCAAGGAACCTTTTCATCAATAGCATTTACAAGCATAGATTGTTCATATGGAAAAGTTTCAGAGATAGGCACATTAGCAATCACATTATTCTCACTCGTTTCAAGTCTAGACAAATGATCTGCTACAGCATTTTCACAACCTTTCCTATCTCTAATTTCCACATCAAATTCTTGCAACAAAAGAATCCATCGAATTATTCTCGGTTTTGCTTGTGCTTTAGTCATTAAGTACCTAAGAGCCGCATGATCACTATGAACAATAACCTTAGTACCAAGCAAATACGACCTAAATTTGTCTAACGAGAAAACAACCGCTAACATCTCTTTTTCCGTAGTCGTATAATTCACTTGTGCATCATTCAAAGTCATACTAGCATAATAAATCACATGCAACATCTTATCAATTCTTTGACCCAACACCGCACCCACAGCAAAGTTCGAAGCATCACACATTATTTCAAATTCGAGATTCCAATTAGGTGATACAAGAATAGGTGCACTCACAAGCTTTTCCTTCAAAGTTTTAAATGCATGCAAACATGAATCATCAAAGACAAACTCAACATCTTGACCAAGTAAATGACACAAAGGTTGTGCAATTTTTGAAAAGTCTTTAATGAAACGCCTATAAAAACCGGCATGCCCGAGAAAACTTCTTACACCTTTCACATTGACTGGGGGTGGCAAATTTTTAATAACTTCAATTTTCGAAGGATCAACTTCTATCCCTCTCCTAGAAACCACATGCCCAAGTACTATCCCTTGTGTAACCATAAAATTAGATTTTTCCCAACTCAAAGTAAGGTTACACTCAATGCATCTTTTTAAAACCGTGTCAATCTTTTTCAATGCATCATCAAACGACGAACCAAACACGGAAAAATCATCCATAAACACTTCAACAAAATCTCCTACCATCTCAGAAAATATGGAAAGCATGCAACGTTGAAACGTACCTGGGGCATTGCAAAGCCCAAATGGCATCCTTTTCCATGCAAATGTTCCGAAAGGACTCGTGAATGTCGTCTTGGATTGATCCTCCGGTGCTATGAAAATTTGGTAATAACCTGAAAGTCCATCAAGATAATGATATAAGAAATTACCGGCAAGTTTATCAAGCATTTGATCAATAAAAGGTAAAGGAAAATGATCCTTTTTCGTAGCGGCATTCAACTCTCGGTAATCCATGCACATTCTCCACCCGGTCCTCTCCCGAGTAGCTATAAGTTGTCCCGCTTCATTCTCCTCTACCGTTATCCCTCCTTTCTTCGGAACCATGTGAATCGGTGATACCCATTCACTATCCGCTGCCGGTACAATCAAACCACCTCCATGTAGCTTGATGATTTCTTTCTTCACGACATCACTAAGAAGTGGATTTAGTCGTCTTTGGGGCTTCCTCTTCGGAGTAGCATTCTCGACCAAATTAATCCGATGCATGCACATAGAAGGGCTGATTCCCTTCAAATCCTCTATACTCCAACCAATGGCCGCCTTGTTCTCTTGTAAAACTTCGACCAATCTCACCTCTTCTTCCACGGTCAACTTCGATGAAATGATAACCGGCTTGTTCTCACCTTCCTCCAAAAACACGTACTTAAGATTAGGAGGCAAATCCTTCAAAACCAACTTCACACTCTTCGTTGGTAATGAAACATCTTTCTTTCGATCCTCTCCCCCCACGCTCAAGTCGACAAACCGTGGAGCTTGTTCATTCTCTTCGAGTTCCTCTAAATCTTCTTCTCCAAGCTCCACCTCATTCTCTTCTTTAACCTCCATAGCTTGCATGGTCAATGTATCAATGACATCAACAAACGAGCACTCTTCCATCAACGTTGCAGCTGGAGCAATGTTCTTCTTTCTAACCGAAATGGACACCGTCTCTCCAAGTACCGACATTTGGAGTTGTCCCTTCTTCACATCAATAAGAGTATTAGTCGTGGCCATGAAAGGACGTCCCAATAAGATAGAGTGGTCTTGGGAATTCTCCGGTATGTCACCAACATCTAGCACGACGAAATCAACCGGTACAATTAATCCTCCAACTTCGACAAGAATGTCCTCTACGATTCCTTTTGGATACCTCACCGATCGGTCAGCTAGTTGTAGACAAATCCTTGTCGGCTTCAAATTATCGAGCTTTATCTGGTCAAAAATTGCCGACGGCATCAAGTTGATTCCGGCTCCCAAGTCTAGCATACCGGACACCTCGTTTCCAGCTCCGATCACAATTTTTATCACAAAGCTTCCCGGATCACTCTCTTTTGGTGGTACTTGATGTTGCATCACGGCATTTGCACCTGCAAACAACACAACTTTCTCGTTCTCCTCGAACTTTCTCTTATTAGAAGCCAATTCCTTAAAAAATTTAACATAAGAAGGAATATTCGAAATCATATCGAGCAAAGGGACATTTACCTCAACCTTTGCTAGAAGATCGTATAGTTGCTGAAATTGTTGATCTTTCTTTTTGTTCCTAAGATTGCTCGGATAAGGAACGGGAGGCTTGTACGGATTTCTCGACTTATGAAGAACTACTCTTTCACCTGTAGCCTCGGCTTCGACTCTCTTTCTCTTCTTTCTTTCCTCTTCGAGTTTGTCTTCCTCTTCTTTTCCCTTTTCTTTTTCCTCCTCCTTCTCCTCACAAACAATCTCCTCGATTTCTTCCTCATTTTCTTCATCAAAAACCGCTGCACCTTTTCCTTTCTCAACCTCTTCACCCGGCATCCTTACTTTATTGTCTATTATTTTTCCTGATCTCAATACCGTAAGAGCTTTTGCATGGGATGGTTGACTTGGAAGTCTCCCCGACTCCTCTTTGGCTTGCATCTTACCAAGTGTAGTCGCCATTTGCCCCATTTGAGTATTGATGCTATTAAGCACCGCATCATAGCCTCCAACTTTCACCTCTAAGCTATCCATCCTCAAGTCATTTTTCTCGGCATACTTCTTCATCCATTCTTCGAAATTATTGCTCGATGGTTGTTGAGGTGGCCTTAGGGGCTGTTGTTGCTGAGTAGGAGCTTGATACGGAGCTCGGTATTGTTGATTCGGTGCTTGGTAAGGAGCTCGGTACGGTGTGCTTGAAGATTGACCTTGCTGAAAATTTTGCCTCGGTTGCCATTGTTGAGGTTGTTGCCTTGATTGGTAAGGATAATTAGGCCTTTGATTTCCTCCTTGTTGATTGTTGTAGTAGCCTCCTTGTTGGTTATACGGCTGTACCACCGAAGCTTGTACTTCCGAAATCACCATTTCACCTTGTTGTTGTGGTTGGTATGGAACGCATGCCATGTTCCCTTGCTCTCCAATCATAGGCTGCCCTTCAATCATCAACGGTGCTTGCATTTCAGGCATTGGACATGTAGCTGGTCCATGCCCTTGATAACCACACAACATACACACTTCCATTTGATTCAAAAGAAGTTGTGTCTTCAAGTTACCCTCCTCCATTTTCAAATCTTTGATTTCTTTAGCCATCTCCTCGATTTTAATGTTGAGGTTGCTAGCTTCCACCTCCTTAACATCATTCACCACTCTTCTTCTCGAACTTTTTCTCCTTGAATTCCCAGCCATGGTCTTATAGATAGTAACCATCTCTTCCGGTGATCGGTAAGTGATGTCACCTCCGGCTTGATTATCCACCGACCCTTGCAAAGAATCTGTCAAAGAGTCATAGAAAATTTGATTAAGTAAGACTTGAGTGAATGTATGGTGAGGACACTTAAGAAGTAAATCTTGAAAGCGATCCCAAGTCTCGTGGAAAAATTCTCCCGGACGACTAGTAAAACCACAAATTTGATTCCTGAAATCCGTCGTCTTATGGTGTGGGAAGAATTGACTCATGAACTCATCATAAATGTCATTCCAATTTTGGAGAGAGTTTGGTGGCAATGCTATCCACCATGACTTGGCCTTGTCCTTCAATGTCATCGGAAAGAACCGACAACGCAACTCATCTTCTTGAAGTCCATTCAACGGAAAGGTATGAATGGTGTTGTAGAAGTCTCTGATAAAACTCAACACATCCTCGTTGTTATTCCCATGGTACTCCGGTAGTTGATTAAAATCCATCGGATTCACCTTGTAGTTCTTCACCACCTCCGGTAAATCAACACATGCCGGAGTCGCTCCAATAATTGGCCTTGTAATGTCACCTTGTTGAACTCGTCGAGCTGCTGGATTTCCATATTGATTCCACTGATTTGGTTGCATCCCATAACCCCCATACGGCATCATGTTAGGCATCATGTTTGGCCATTGTTGTTGGAATTGACCTTGCATGTTTTGATTCACTTGAACTCCGGGTTGCTGAAATGGATACCCGTAGTTTTGTTGATATGCCATGTTTTGATTCATCATATTTGGATTCATCATCGGTGGTTGGTTCATCATCTGAGGATTCATTATTGGAGGAGGATATCCAACATTAGGACTCATCACATTATGAGGAGTAGAATGATGATCTTCTTCTGGTAAATTTAAAGGTGTTGGAGGAGTAATTTGTGCTTGAACATTGAAATGAGGAATTTGGATCTGTAAATTACTTCCTCCCTCTTGATTGTTGCTATTTTGAGGAGCTCCCAAAGGTAGAGGTCCTTGAGAATTCGGAGATAGAACATATCCTTGAGAAGGTTGACCTTTCTTTAATCCCGAAGATTCTTGTCCGGTTTCATCTTCAATGTCAACCCTTTCTTTATTCTTCTCCATTCCTTCGGTAGATGAACCTTGTTGCTCACTAGCCGCCTTACTTCTTGTAGTGACCATGCACACTCAAAGTAGAAGATTAGTAATAACAAGACAATTAACTAAATTAACTAAAGGAAATACGAACTAAAACTAAACAAACACTTAAACACACTTTCCGTTTCCCCGGCAACGGCGCCAATTTTGATTAGACGTTTTTGTGTGTCTCTCGTCAAAATCCGAGGTCAATTGTAGCTTGACTCGGTATCAATCCAAGGAAACGAAAGAGATATGTTCAAGTGTATGAAAAGTAGAAGAAACGTATATCATTGTTCTAAATCCTAAGATCATTTTGAAACTCTAAATTAAAATGGAAAACTGAAAATAAACAATATGAGAAAAACTCGGACGATATTAATCTAGACTAAGATCGTAAGTTGTATTCCTCTTTATCAACTCGATATAATTGACACATGAAAGTCAAGTTCCCGGTCGGGTTGCTTAACTCGTTAGAAACGTTTAATTCACTTAAAATCTCGCTCCCGGTCGGGTTACGAGTTCAAGATTATGTCATTTATATGGAGTCTTCCGATTCCTACAAATATTCAACCTTGTCCTTCATAATATCATCCAAGCAAAACGATTAGTTCATCATCTTCATAATAAAACGAACAACAAAAATAACAACTAATGACATGAACGATTTTAAAAGATTTTCGACTATGAATAAAAAGTTGAGCAACAGGATTAAACAAAGGAACAATCTTAAGGAATCTTTGATTATTAAAACATTCATCAATTCAAACATTCAAAACATTCTCAAATTCTAAAGCATTCAAAGTTTTGCTAGAAATGAAATACATGAAAAGGAAATCAAACTAGAATTTTCGAAAGTAAAATACTAACTATGATTACGGAAATTAAAACGGCTTAGGACTTGATCGATCGTACTCTCGGAGTTGTCGGCTCCGATAGGTTCTCCCCAATGCTCTCGATTATTCCCAGGCGAAAAAGATGTCTTTTCTTGTCTGAAATCTAGCCTAAATGCATCCCAAAGTTCGCATGTAACCGCCATGAACTGCCACAAAAACGGCGACCGCCGTTTGTTTTCTGCGACCGCCACACGAATTCGGCGACCGCCGTTTACAAAACGGCGACCGCCGTTTTGCCCAAATCCCTTGGCCGGCTACTGCATGTTTTCAGCCCTTTCGGCGGTCGCCATTCGGCTTTCGGCGCCCGCCGTTTATCTTCTGCGACCGCCATTTCGTTCCGGCGGTCGCCGTTTCTTCGCCGTTTCTTCATTCTTCGTCACTTGGCTCGTTTCTTCGATCTTTCACTCGACTCTTCGATTTTCTTCAACATTTGACCTACAAAATCATCACAAACCACTCCAACACACCCCGTGAGATCCAAAACACACAAAAACATAAAATACGACTCAAACGACACAAACATGACTACACACACTAAAAAAAACGACACTAAAACATAAACGAAAAAACTCACACACACGACATAAATCAACAATCGCAAGCTCTTATAGCCAAGGCCAAAGGTTTCGATCCTAAGGGCATAGATAATGGAATGGAGAGGCAGGCAAAGAAACCCAGTAGTCCTAAAGTACTTGGACCACAGGGTGGGATAAGAAAGCCTTCTGGCGACTATTCTCAAAGAAGACAGTCTGGGTACTGGAAGTCTACATTTTCTCCCCAAGAAGGTATTAGATTCTCACCTTAGTCTTTAAAACATAGTCAGTGGTATTATCTACCAGAAGCCTGGTTGGTAGATATGGAACCACTGACGGTATGTGTGCATTTTAAAATGCAGGGGAACCAGGAAACCCAAAGACTTGGAAAGGAAAGAATAGTCAAGGGAAATGCTGTGGAAGAAGCAGATGTTGCGGTAGAGGATTTATCTACGAGTAGTTATAGGATTTCATTTCAAGTTTATTGCTTAATGTTCCCCTTTATTTTAGAAAGAACTTTGTTCTAGTTTTCTATAATTAATGAATGAATACTTTATTTCTTTAATCATTTGATGGTTTTGATAAGAAATAATGGCGTTATCTATTCTGGTACATTAGATAGTGTTGGAAATCGATATCCCGGGGTTAACGGAATTACGGAATACATAACCCCGACCGAAATCCTCGATCACCGGAGAACCAACCGCGCGCCACCGTACGAGCCAGAGCTCAACCGAGCACCACCAAGGTCCGCCCGTGGTGCCCAACCGAGCCCCCGCACGGGGCTCGCGATCGCCTCGCGACAATCGCTGGGATCGCTCGTAGCGATCCCTGTGGCTACTCGTAGCAGCCCCGCAGCGAGCTCACGGGCTCGCTGCCAGCGCACGGGATCACCCCGTGCGAACCACTACGGGCGAACCCGTAGCATGCACGGGGTCGCTGCGAGTCGCCCCGCAGCTGACCCTCGATCGATCCGAGGATCGATCGCACCCCTCGGCTCCAGCCGAGGGTTTCCCGCAGCCACGCCGGCGGTCGAACCCTAGGGTTCCGACCGCCACCCTCGGCTCCCAGCCGAGGGCTTTTCTCGATCCCCGCGGGGATGTCGACCTCGCGGTCCATCCCTGTCCGCGGAGTTCGTCGTTCCCGGATCTTCGTTCATGTATATATCACGATTTAATTCACGTAAAATCATAGAGGGGGTTGAACGATTTTACCTATGATCTCGTTGTGCGGAGAAACGAGATTGATTTGAAGACCTTCGGATCTTCCTACGTATTCCTTGCACTAGCTTGAACGTCGTGTGGGCGACGATCCTCCAAGCTTATGGATTTCCTTCTCTCTACTTTCTCTCTCTAGAATTATGATCTTCAAGTTATAGTTATGAGAATAGAGAAGACCATGTAGTGCTTTTATAGGCTACGTAGGGGATCTAAAGGAGGTGGAATATTGGGCTTCCAATATTAATGATTAAATTGAGCCCAAGCCCAAATCTATTAATCAATTAATATTAATTATATGATTAATTCTACTATATAAATATAATTGCACTCCCAATATTCACCATATTATATCAAATAATATTCTCTCCGGTAGTATTATTTATTCCATGTGTTTAAGATTTAAATATCCATGAATAAAATTAATTTATTGCTTAATTAATTTATTCATCTCTTATATCCGAGACTAGTATCATTCAACTTTAATTATTATACGGAACAAATCAACTCATGAGGTTTACATAATAATTCCTTATGAACTCATCTCGGGGATATTATCAACCCTTTCGAGGACACATTTTCCCATCAAGAATTCACGGCATGTCATACATAAAATACCGTGACCCAACTTTGCCGGTAATTGATCGGTTATTCTAATCAATCAATTCCTTTGGAAAATCAAAGTCACTAATATTAAATGCACACACCCGCAATAATATCAGGGATTGAGAATAAAATACTCAGAGATTTAAATCGATTATCCAAGGCAATCCTAATCGATAAATCTCCAGCGATCCGCTCAATACACCAAGTGTACAAGTATGATAAAATAATCAAGACCAATTATTTTCTCTCTCATACAACGACTATACCGATGGATTAGTTCTTGTCCATCTAGGTCGTGAGCTACTGTTTGATTATATACGAGTGACTGACAGTATGATCTTCCGTGTGAAGACGCACACCATACTAAATACAACGTATATAATCTAGAACCATATTTGCATTTATTTAATTATAAATAATTAAAAGCAAACGATTATTCATTTAAATAGATTAAATACTATGACCGGGAGTTTTACGATACTTAAATCTAGACATTAAGTATACAACTCCATCAATCTCCCTTTATACTAAGGTCTAGTCATTTCATCCAAACTCCCGACTCCCATACTCATCACGTGCTTAAACTGCACTTCTAAAGAAGTGCCTTGTGCATGAGCATTCTAGGTTGCCGTTTCCGAAGTTATCTTGGTGACTACAGCGTCGTCTCACATGACGATGACTCGTATCAGGTGGTACTTGCTCTATGTGTTATCATCACTATGAACTTATGATTTCTTTCAGTTTGCCATTGCACCGCTATCTTAATAGCCTTTGGTAAATCAAGAATCATATCTAAGTCCAGAGGTTATCCCAAAGCTTTCCCACAACTTCCGCTGCCTCTGAGGCCGCAGTTTGGTCACCCATGGCTGAGTCCGAAAAGCATCGTGCTTATCACTCTTCCATTCTAAAGCTTCACCTCCTTTTACAAGTGAACACATAGCCTGATATCGACTTACACTGATCATGATTTGATTAGAGATCTGAGAAATGTAATCCAAAGGAAAAGATCGTCTGCTTCGTAGTCTAGAACAGTACTTTGAAATTACTCGTTACAGCAGTCGAATATTCCTTTCCAGGATTACCTTGATATCCTCCTACTATGCCAACTGCATAGTCGATATCAAGTTCTCGTTTTTCAACATTGCATTTTAAAGCTTTCCACACTTAAACTGCTTTAATTGCCTCTATCTACTTTATGTGTTCACAACACATACATTCAGATAGATGCATTCCATTTGAAAAGTAACATACCCTTCTTGGAATTATGCATGTTAAAACGGACCTTAATCGTATAAGATACCTAGGAGAAGTACAATGTTCTTTTCTCAAGATCCTAGATCTTAAGAACATGATCCAACTTCTTCTTTATCTTATATATCGATTTCATCTTAGAAAACCATTATTTTATGTCTGATAGCATTTTTACATTGTTCCCAATGATAGAAAGTTATCTACATAAAATCTCCGAGAAACACCACCTCGTTTTCATCACGTTCCCAATACACATCATTCGTTCATGCTCTTTGATGAATCCATCAAATGGATTATCTCATCAATTTGCAAGTACCACGAATTATAGCTTTGTTACAATTCATAGATGAATCAATTAAGCTTGTACTCTAAATAATCTTGTCTCTTAGCAATAATCCTTATTTCTCTCTTAAGAAGACATATTTAGATTCAGTGTTGCCCTTGATGTAGATCTAGGGATCGATTTCATGTCTACTAGATCCAGAGTTCAGAAACTCTTCTAGTCTTATGAACATCTCCGGTTGTCCACAACCTCCCACTACAACGGCGTTCCAGTGTATAAACAATAATAACAGTAGGTGCAGTTAGTGGTGTACCGCTACTCGGTTTGGCTGGTTTCCAGTCTTTGTCCTTTTTCTCTCGTCCTAAGGTATCTCGTCATTTTGGGCTTTGTGTCTCATCTAATAGTACTCTTACAGGAACCGGGCGTTAGAACTTATAACATCCTTCTGGTTCATAGTACTATTGAACACACAACTTTTGTTCTTCTAGGATATTTTACAACCACATCGAATGTGTCGTTGTCATTCATAAATATTCATAGAACATAGGTAGTACCGATTAACTCTTTCTTTTACCATTTCATTAGAGATCTATTTCTTATTTATACACCATGTCTACACTTTGAAGTGTATGATGTAGTCATTTGGAATCTAATTCCAATTACTGATTATGCTATGTCTTCAGACAGGTACTAGCCTCTGTGATTAGATCACATGCTACTTATGAATATACTTTGATAACCCTTCCACTATAGCTTGTGTCCATTGACTTGTCAAAACACTTGCTTTTGTGGTGTATCAAGTATTCCAATCCATACTTAGAGTATTCATCAAATGAAGTACTCGTACCTTTTTTGTCTGAGTAGACATAGGTCTACATATCAGTGTTTAATCAATTTCAATACTTGTCCGGATTCTTTACCCTTTATCCAGAAAGGTTTGCTTAGTCGTATTTTCTTCCAAATTCAATTCTTAGGTTGGAAGGTCAACTCCTTCAACTTAATTGATCAAATCAATTTTCAACCTTAGAATATTTTTTGAATAAATACTACTCAGCATAGAATTCACAAGTATAATGATTTAGTAAAGAAATATCTCTAACAAGTAAAACGAATTATATACTACGGTTTGTTGCATCGTGGAGACTTAGGATTCATCATTCATATATTGCTAACTAATGTACCAGAATAGATAATATCATAATTTTTTCTCAATAATCATCAAATGATTAAAAGAAATAAATATCCATTCATTAATAATAGAAAACCAGAACATAGTTCTTTCTAAAATAAAGGGGTACATAAAAGCAATAACTTTGAAATGAAATCCTAAAGCTACTAAAAGCAGATAAAATGTCTTCCACTGCAACAGCTGCCTCCTCTACAGCTTTGCCCATGTAGACTCGAACTCTTCTTCTCTAAGTCGCCGGGTTTTCTGGAACCCCTGCATTTAAAATGCACATACCGTCAGTGGTTCCATAACTACACACCAGAATTCTGGTAGATAATACCGCTGACTATGTTTTAATGACTAAAGAAGAATTCGTACCTTTGAGAGGACAATCAGACCTCCAGTGTCCAGACTTCTTCCATCGGAAGCACTTGCCTTTAGGCTTGCTGGTCCCATCACGCGGTGCTTGCCTCTTGGCACCACTGGGTTTCCAGACTTGCTTCCTTTTCCTCCCTCTAACTCCATTAGCCTTAAAGCTTTTGGACTTAGTAGTTACAAGAGCTTGAGACTTGCCCTTCTTGTAGATCCCCTCAGCCGCTGTCAGTTCAGTCAGGAGTTCCGCTAGAGAATAAGATAGTTTACCCATATTATAGCTCATGCGGAACTGCTCAAAACCAGAGGCCAGAGATTGGAGTATGATGTCGACTTGCGTCTCTCCATCAATTTGAGCTCCTAGGATCTCCAACTCATTCAACAACCCCATCATCTTAAGAACGTGCTCCCCAACGGGCGTTCCTTCAGACTGAGTAGTTGTCATAAGGACTCTCATTGCATCTTGCCTAGCCGCACGGTCTTGATGCCCAAACATCTCTTTGAGTTTAAACAGCATGTCATAGGCGGTGTCCATCGACTGATGTGGGTTTTGGAGTACATTTGACATGGAAGCCAAAATATAACACCTAGCCATCTCATCAGCCTTTTTCCACCTCCTATATGCCGTTCGATCCTCATCAGTTGAGGCATTCGTGGGCTCAGCAGGGCATTGATCATGAAGTACAAACTTGTACTCCTCAGAAGTTAGGACAATGTACAGATTTCTCCTCCAATCAATATAATTGGGGCCAGTGAGTTTATTCTCCTTGAGTATCACAGAAAGTGGATTCATAGCTATTCTCTAAACCTATAAGCACATAAACAAATAATCAATTTAATTTTCGATATTATCTCCCTCAAATAATATCATTAAATTACTAATTACATCTAAAATCCCATCAGATATGGCAAGCCACGTTAGTGTGGACGTTTACCTATCCAAATGATTTAGCAATTAGATTTACTTCGGTCGTACATCATTATAGCGTTACTTCGTTGGGAAGAATACTATAAAGCTTACCTAAGTGTAAACCATTACTCAGTAATAAGGTGAATCGTTTGGAATTGCTATGTTACCGCAAGCCACGTTTGTGTGGACGTTTACGACAATTCACAATCCTTCACAATTTCCTATAACTGTCTACATCAGTTATTCCAAAATCCCATTCAGTATAGCAAGCCACGTTTGTGTGGACGTTTACTACACTAAAAGATTTTTATAATTGACTCCCAATTACTCGAGACATTTAATCGTGTGAATCAAGACGTGGTAAATCATAAGTGAAACTCGATGTTTCTTACCAGTGATTCACCATGCGAGCGACCCTATCTCTCATAAATGAGGGAGCCGAGCAGACAATCGATCCACCTTCAAAAGGATGGTACGAAGGTCTCTAATTTGTGTCTTCGACATGACCAAGTGGCTTTGGCTCCATTCCACTCCCCGGGGTGAGAATGAGTCGACTTGAAGTCAGTTTCAGAAAGACAAATTAGGCATTGTTTGATAAACTTAATCAATGTCTCTTGTAAAAGAAATTACAAGAATTCTCCTCCAATGACCTATCTATATGAACTTCAAAAGTTCATAAAAGTCACCAAGAGAACAACAATGGAGAAGAATTCTCCTCCAATGACCTATCTATATGAACTTCAAAAGTTCATAAAAGTCACCAAGAGAACAGCAATGGAGACCATGGGTATTGTTTCCAATCCCTCTCCCACTTAGCTTTTTACAATAAAGGGATACGCTATCTAATGCATAATTAAATACACATAAGCATGCATACATGAAATTAAAGCACATAAATATTATCACATAGTCAAAATAATACTAGAATATTATTTTCCGACTATTATGGCTTTATTCCATCCTTGTACGCATCTTCTAGTCTTCAGTCTTCGTTCTTGAATGCTCCATGTGACGAGAATATTAATCTCAATATTTAAATCTATTTATTTTAAATAAATCCAAAAGATACTTAATTCGAAAATTAAGTCAATCGAATAAATCAAAAATAAAATTAAATATTATTAATATTTTTATTTATTTATTTTCCTTTCTAATTCTATTAAATCTCTAGAACCCTATCCAAGTCAAACTTGGAATATTCTAGGAGACTTCCATAATAGAATAAGGAAATAAAATAAATTAGGACTCTTCTACTTTCCAAATTAATTAATTTCCATGTCCATGAAAATTCCCATAAAATAGGAATAATCAATTAGGAAATAAATTAATTCTAAATTAATTCTCTTCCTTATCAATGAGAGTTTCCATAAAAAAAACACTCAATTAGGAATAAATTAATTCCAATTTAATTCTTTTCCTATTCCATGAGAGTTCCTAAAAATAAGAACACTCAAAATAGGAAAACCGAACTAAATAAAGAAAGCGAATCTCGGTAGGAGAAGCACGGGGTGGGGATCCCCGCACCCCTCCCACTCGATCGGCCACCACACGGGGAGGAGCACCGCCGCCCAGCCACCACCGTCGCCGGCGGCAGCCCACAGCCGAGGGGCGATCGGCCCCTATCCATGTGGTCGATCGCTCGAGATCGATCATTGGGATTGATCGATCCCCGGTCCTTTCCTCTCATCGTCTCCTTCGTCACACCTCGTTCTCCGGCGATCGTCTCAACATCGAACCAACGTAAAATTAAGTTACAAATTTAAATTACAATTCCGGTATCGATTCTATACATGAAATTGACCCTTTACACTTTCCGGAAAACACAGAACAATAATAATAAATCCTAAATTCGGTCAACCCCCGAATTTTTACTATTACAACCATTCATCCACACAAAACGAATCTCGATATGTCCGAGAGTTTAATAAAAATTATGACAATAATTAACAAATAATTAACTAGCCATAATAGTCAGAATCCCTGCAAGGTAGAACATAAAATCGAACATATACATGAACTAGAACCAACGCTCTGATACCAATTGTTGGAAATCGATATCCCGGGGTTAACGGAATTACGGAATACATAACCCCGACCGAAATCCTCGATCACCGCAGAACCAACCGCGCGCCACCGTACGAGCTGGAGCTCAACCGAACACCACCACGGTCCGCCCTTGGTGCCCAGCCGAGCCCCCATACGGGGCTCGCGATCGCCTCGCGGCAATCGCTGGGATCGCTCGTAGCGATCCCTAGGGCTGCTCGTAGTAGCCCCGCAGCGAGCTCACGGGGTCGCTGCCAGCGCACGGGATCACCCCGTGCGAACCACTACGGGCGAACCCGTAGCATGCACGGGGTCGCTGCGAGTCGCCCCGCAGCTGACCCGCGATCGATCCGAGGATCGATCGCACCCCTCGGCTCCAGCCGAGGGTTTCCCGCAGCCACGCCGGCGGTCGAACCCTAGGGTTCCGACCGCCACCCTCGGCTCCCAGCCGAGGGCTTTTCTCGATCCCCGCGGGGATGTTCACCTCGCGGTCCATCCCCGTCCGCGGAGTTCGTCGTTCCCGGATCTTCGTTCATGTATATATCACGATTTAATTCACGTAAAATCATAGAGGGGGTTGAACGATTTTACCTTTGATCTCGTTGTGCGGAGAAACGAAATTGATTTGAAGACCTTCGGGCGGTGGTGGTCAAAGACGAGGTTCAACGGGATTGTGGTGGTGGTCGAAGACCACCGGACCGCCGGCGGTTCAACGGCTCTACAGGATGGGTCGAGAGGGCACAAACCCTAGCTGGACCGCCGCTCGCGCGGGGCTGTCTCCGCTCGCGCTGAGAGGCAGCTGCTCGCACGGCTGGACCGCCGCTCGCGCGGCGGTGGCTGGCGGCAGCTGGGGTGATCGTGAGCCACGGGTTCGACCGTGGCTGGAGCTCGATCACCCGGGGCGCAGTTGGGGCGTGCCCAGCGGGCTGAACCCTAGCGCTCGCATGGTGCGAGCGCACCCCTCCATCGGGCAGCAACGACTTGGCCGCGGCGAGGGTTCGATGATGGGGGCTGTCCGCGAGGATTCGAGCATGCCCGGCGGGCTGCCAAAGGCAGCCCTAGGCGGCTGCCAAGGACAACCGCGAGCCCCACGCGAGGGCTCGACCGAACAGCCCGGGCTATCCCCGTGGTTAGGGTTTGGTGGAGTTCGGCTTCGCGTGGTGGTTCGTGGTGGGTTTCCGGCAACCGGGATTTCGTTTGGAGTTGTCGTTCCGCAATTTTGACAACCCCGGATATTCGATCTCTAAAGGATTTCGGTCGGAATTAATTAGATAATTTATTTATTTAAATTTATTAATTCCGGGATATCGATTTCCAACACATTGGTGCTTGAGTGAACATGGATGCTTGAGAGAATGACATATTTCTATGCACAGGAAGTTTGGTGAGAAAATTTAGGTCTGTTGATGAAGCTGTAACTTGATCAACCTTTGTGGGCTGAGATGCACTTGCAGTTTGCTTTCCCTTTCCCTTATTCTTGGTTATCTTTGTGGGCTGAGATGAACTTGCAACTTTGCATCCTTCATCAATCTTTGCAACTTTTTCAACACCAGGCTCAGAAGCATTGTGAACTGTATTTCTCTTACTTTGAACTTTGACATTTGTGACTTGATTCTTTGTTGGTTTCACTAACTTCAATCTTGGGCTTCTTCTCAATGAAGACTGAAATACCCTGAATGATGCAGAATTATGGTGCAGACATCTATCAGACCTTCATACTCACCTGCGAGCTGCTCATCAGGGATAACCTCTGAATCTTGCCTCACTTTCCACGACATCATTCAAAAATCGAGCTCCAATGAGAATTCTTTTGAAATAGATGAATTAGGGTTTCTGCAAATTTGAAATCGAGGATTTTTGGATTTATGAGATGTAGAGATTTTGGGCTATAAATTAGGGTTCTTGCATGTATGATTTGGGGGAGAGCTGCGGGTTTCTTGATTTGGAATTTTGGGCTGTGAATTTCGATTTTACAGAAGTTGAAAAGGGGAAAGTGAATAAGGGAGCTTCGATTTACTATGTATTTTGTCTTAATTTTTTTTAGATTTATTAATAACGGGAAATGTCATATATACCCTCTCTCAGCTGCTGGAAAAAGAATCGTTGATCACGTGTTTCTCACGTGTTGACGGAACCGCACCGCCCAAAAATGCATTAAACTACAATTTCATGAAAGTTCAGATACTCGGGTACAAAAATTGAAAGTTCAGTAACTAAAGTACAAAAGTGCCTATAGTTCAGGCACTAAAGTACAATTATCCCTTTATTCATGGACATTTCTATCTTAAACATGCGGAATAAATAATACTCCAGAAGATATTATTTGATATAATATGGTTTAATATTGGGAGTTGCAATTATGTTTATATAGTGAAGTTAAATATAATTTATGGATTAATTAATATATTTGGGCTTGGGCTCAATTTAATTAATTCCATAGGAAGCCCAATACTATACTTAAGGTCCCCTACGTAGCCTATAAAAGCACTACATGGTCTTCTCTATTTACTAAGACAAGATTATCATATTTGATATTCTAGAGAGTTGGAGAAAGAGAGCCATGGAGTTCGGAAGATCGTCGCCCACCCCGACGTTCGAGCTAGTGCAAGGAATACGTCGGAAGGTCTCACGGTCTTCGATAGATCTCGATTTTCCGGAAAACGTGAACAAGGTAAAATCATACAAACGCCCTTATGATTTTAATGATATTAATTATCATGAAAATACCGTTGAACGCAAGATCCGAGGAACGAACTCGAGGATGGGGTTTGACCGGGCGGTGCTTGTCGAAGACCACCGGACCGCCGACGGTCGAGAGGACCCCGCCGGGATCGCACGCGAGAACCCTCGGCTGGGAGCCGAGGGATCGATCGAGCCCGTAGGCTCGATCGCTGGGAGCTGCGAGATTTACCCGCAGCGACTCGTAGCATGCTGCGGGGTTTCCCGCAGCGCGATGCGGGGCAATCCTAGCTCGCGGGCAGCGGGTTCGATGACCCGCTGCGGGGCTTCTACGAGTAGCCCCGGGGATGCACGACGCATCCCCAGCAATTGCTACGAGGGCGATCACGAGCTCCCTCGTGGGGGCTCGGTTGGACGTGCGCGATTTCGGCCCGGCCATGCATTCGGTCGGGCCCCGGGTCACGCGGCGGTTTGCGGTCTCTTCCGACGATCGAGGATTTCGGTAGGGGTTGTTTCTCCGTGTTTTCCGACGACCACGGGATGCTGATATCCAACAATTGGTATCAAAGCGTTGGTTTTTGTTCACGGTATTTTTTGATTAATTGTTTTACCTTGCAGGGTTTTCGACTATTATGGCTAGATTTAATTTTAATTAATTAATGTCATAATTATTCTCTTGATTATTAAACTCTCGGACATGTCGAGATTCGTTTTTGTGTGGTGAATGCTTGTAATAGCAAAAATTCGGGGGTTGATCGAATTTAGGTTTATTATTATTGTTCTTGTTTTTATCGGAAATTGTAAATGGTCGATTTCATGTATAGAATCGAGATCCCTGACGGGGATCGAAAAGGAACCCTCGGCTGGGAGCTGAGGGGTGGCGACCGTCGGGCGCGAAGGAGCAGCCCCGGCTGGAAGCCGGGGCGGGCGATCGACCGGGTGGTCGATCGCCGGGGCAAGCCGCGGCTGGAGCCGCGACAGTCCGCTGGGAGGACGCCCCTCCGGCGATGGAGGTGAGTCGTCGAACTCACCGCCGGGGGCTGCTACGAGCAGCCCCGGGGGATGCGCGATGCATCCCCGGCGATCGCAAATCGCGAGCCCCTCGCGGGGCTCGGCTAGGGTGCGCGCGGGGTTCTCCCCGCGTGGTGCGTTCGGTCGGGCCCGGTTTCGCGTGGCGGTTCTCGAGTTTTCCGGAGAACGGGATTTCGGTTGGGGTCGTGTATTCCGCAATTTCCGACGACTCCGGGATATTGATTTTCACAATTGGTATCAGAGCGTTGGTTCTAGTTCATGTGTATATGCGATAAATTGTTCTACCTTGCGGGGTTTCCGACTATTATGGCTTGTTTAATTATTTTGTTAATTAATGTCGTAATAGTTTTGATTATTAAACTCTCGGACATGTCGAGATTCGTTTTTGTGTAGTGAATGCTTGTAATAATAAAAATTCGGGGGTTGACCGAATTTAAGTTTATTATTATTGTTTTGTTTTTTCCGGAAATTGTATAGGGTCGATTTCATGTATAGAATCGATACCGAACAGTGTAATTAAAAATTGTAATTTACTTTACGTTGTTTCAATGGAGAAACGACCGCCGGAGAAGACGTTGTGACAGAGGAGACGAAGAGAGGGAGGGCTCGGTATCGACCAATCCCCATGGTCGATCCCCATGGAGATCGATCGACCGCATGGGGCAGCCTGCGGGGCCCCCACCACAATCGATCGCCGCAGGCCGGCTGGGTTGGCGGCGGTGCTCCTCCTTTGCTGCGACGATGGATGGTTGTGGGGCGCGGGGTCCTCGTGATCTCGTGCTCCCCCACCGAGATCCAACTTTCCTAAATTAGTTCGGTTTTCCTAAATTTATTATTCCTATTTTTGGGAATTTTCATGAATTAGGAAAAGAATTGATTTAGAGTTAATTTGGTCTTCATAATTATTATTCCTAGTTTTTGGAATATTCATGGATTAGAAGAGAACTAATTTGGAAAGTTTAGGAGTCCTAAATTATTTTATTTCCTTATTTCATTATGGAAATCTTCTAGAATATTCCAAGTGAGTCTTAGATAGAATTCTAGAGATTTAATGAAATTGAAAAAGGAAAATAAAAATAATAAAAATATTAATAATATTTAATTTAATTTTTGATTTATTCGAGTGACTTAATTCTTCAATTAAGTAACTTTTGGATTTATTAAAAATAAATAGATTTAAATATTGGAATTAATATTCCCGTTACATGGAAGCATTTAAGAACGAAGACTGAAGACTAGAAGATGCGTACGGGGATGCAATAAAGCCATAATAGTCGGAAAATAATATTCTAGTATTATTTTGATTATGTGATAATATTCTATGTGCTTTATTTCATGTATGCATGCTTGTGTGTACTTAATTATGCATTAGATATCGTATCCCTTGTTGTAAAAAGCTAATTGGGAGAGGGATTGGAAACAATCTCATGGTATCCATTGTTGTTCTCTTGGTGACTTTTATGGACTTTTGAAGTTTATATAGATATGTCCTTTGATGAGAATTCTTGTAATTCCTCTTACGAGATCCATTGATCAAAGATTATCAAACAATGCTTATTTTGTCTTTCTGAACTGATTTCAAGTCGACTTATTCTTACCCCGGTAAGTGGAATGAAGCCAAAGCCACTTGGTCATGTCGAATACACAAATTAGAGACTTTCGTGTCATTTATGACTAGATCGATTGTCTGGTCTGTTTTGGGTTGTTTTACGATTTGCGGGTAGAATTTGCTGGTAACAGAGGGATTTGGTAACAACTCAAAATGTTATATTTGTTATAGGTAAGTTAGCAAGAGGATTAATTTATAGCAGAAATCATAAGTAAGAACATGGAAGCTCAAGGCTCCTCTTTATATAAATATTCATACTTAGAAATCATAATTAAAATACAAGGTTGCATGTCCCTTTTCCTCTCTTACAAACCCTCTATTTATAATAACCCATGCGTGGCTAGATTATGCCACCTAATGCCAACTTATAGGATGCTCATTGGACCCCAACTCCACTAATATCAAGCATTAAAAACCCACTTTGCCCTTAAGTATGACTTCTGCTCCTTTCCCTGTCAAGTCCCAGCTACTTGCCTGATGGCTCTAACACCTTCCCCACGGATATTCCCGTGAAATAAGTCTGACTCTACCGTGCAATCTTTCCTGTCCAAGCTCTTCTTCTTCTTCTGAACGATGCCTTTCAAGGTCTTTTTGTCTGGTTGTTTCTGATGGATATCTTTGATGATGTGGATGACCCATTGTTGACACGTGTCGGTGACCGTTTTCTTGGGTATAACATAGGCCCCCAGGAAAATTGGAGTTTTCAACTTCGATTTCCCTGAAGTTTTTGGTTGACTATCTTGATCTTCGCGTCTTGGAATTTACATTCTGACTTTCTGCTGGTGGTTGAATCTTCATTTAATGATTTAGAAAGAATTTAATTTCAGTTTCTAAACAAATAGATATTCTAGTTCTTCTGATCATTCGATGATTATAAGAAGAATAGATGATAATATCTGTTCTAGCACATTGGTTGACAATTTGTATATGATAAATCCCGAGTCTACCACGATGCAACAAACCGAAACTAGTAACACATTATCTAACACCAATAAGATAAAGGAACCTTCTAGGATGAATCAATTATACTTGTGGCATCTTAAGCTAGGTCATTTTTAATCCAAATGGTATTCAAAGGTTGAACAACTGATGGTCAAATCATTGGTGTTGAAGGAGAGGACCTTCCTACATGTGAATCGATTTTGGATGGTAATAAATGACCAAGTAACCTTTTAAGGTTAAAAGCTATAGATCCGGACAAGTATTGGATTTGATTAACTCTAATGTATGCGGACCTATGTCTACTCAGACATGAGGAGGGTACGAGTATTTCATTTTAATGATTACTCGATACATGGATTTAGATACCTGATGCGCCGCAAAAGCAAGTACTTTGACTAGTTCAAGGAGTACAAAGCTCTTGTGGAGAACCTTCATGGTAAATCCATTAAATACCTACGATCTGATCGTGGAGGCAAATACCTGTCTGGAGAATTCAAGGCATACTGATCAGAGAATGGGATTAACTCCCAACTGACCGTACCATTTACTCCTCTAAGGAATGGTGTGTCAGAAAGAAGGAAAAGGACTCTTATGGGAATGGTAAAAACGATAATGAGTTATTCGGACCTACCTTTATGTTCTAGGGATATGCCTTGGAAACATCGGCGCACATCCTGAACTTGGTTCTTTAAAACTCGTACGGAAGTGCGGTTGTTTTGTAGGATATCCTAGAAGAACAAAAGTTGTGTGTTCTATAGTTCTAAGGACCAGAAGGTCGTTAAGTTCTAACGCCCGGTACTTATAGGAAGACTATATGAAGGATCACAAGCCCAAAAATGATGTGATACTTGATAAGAATGAGAGAGAGCGATCGAGACTTAGAACCAGCCGAACCGAGTAGTACACCACTAGAACCTGCACCTGTTATCACTATTAATACACCGGAACGCCGTCGTAGTGGGAGGGTTGTCAGACAACCGGAAAGATTCGTGGGACTGGGTGAGTCTTCGGACTCGGCACCTGGAGTACATGAAATCGATCCCTTGACCTATGATGAGACGATACAAGATCAAATGCGCCTTCTTGGTGAACGGCGATGAAATCCGAAATGGAATCTGAGGATTCTAATAATGTATGGGATCTTATAGAACCACCGAAAGGCGTGAAGCCAATCGGGTGAATGGGTCTACAAGACAAAGAGAGGACATGACGGGAAGGTCGGAATCTTCAAAGCAAAGCTTGTCGTGAAAGGATATACTCAGAAAGATATGGATCGAGTATGAGGAGACCTTTCGCCGGTAGCAATGCTAAAGTCAATCCGGATTCTCTTAGCATCTCATATGGTTATGAGGTGTGGTAAAATGGTTGTCGAGACAGCTTTCCTATATGGAAGTCTTGACGGAACCATTTATGAAATAACCAGAAGGATTCATTGCTAAGGGGCGAGAGCATTTAGTGTGCAAGCTCAGTCAATCCATTTATGGATTGAAGTTAGCTGCAAGATTGTGGAACATGCGATTTGATAAGTCCATTGGTATGGATTCATTCAAAGCATGGACGAATCGTGTGTGTATTGGAAACGTGATGGAAACAAAGTGGTTTCTCGTGCTTTATGTAGACGATATTTTCTAATTGGCAACAATGTGAAAATGTTATCGGACATGAAGGGATGGTTGTTCTAGACAATTCGATATGAAGGACTTAGGAGAGGTTGGACATGTTCATGTGATCAAAGTTATAAGGGATCACAAGAGAGGAACATTGTACCTATCCCAAGCTTCATACATAGACACGATTCTGACTCATTTAACATACAAGATTCCTAGAAAGGTTTTACTTTTCAGATATGGAATCTATCTATCTAAAGATATGTGTCTTGAGACACAAAAGGAGATAGAAGAAAAGAAAGCAGTTCCCTACGCCTCGGCTATGGAAGCTTAATGTATGTTATGCACGAGACCTGATATCTGCTATGCCGGGAATACAGTGGCGAGATATCAGAGTAACCCTAAAAAGGAACATTGGACTGATGTGATCAGTCGAGCAATTTCCTGTGGGTTACACAGATTCGGATTTCTAATCGCAGAGGGAAAGTTGAAAGTCGAAGTCAGGCTATGTGTTCACACTAAGAAATGGAGATATCATATGGAAGAGTGTAAAGCAATGCATTACAAACTCTACCATGGAAACCGAATAGGTAGCGGCCTTTGAGGCAGCTAAAGGATCGGTGTGACTCCGGAGATACCTCCAGGACTTAGATGTGGTGCCTTAGTTTGCCAAATGCTATTGTGACAATAGCGGTGCAGTAGAAAACTTAAACGAACCACGAGTCCATAGTGTGAGATAACACATAGAGCAAGTACCACCTGATTCGAGATATCGCCAGGCGATATAGTCGTTACCTAGATAACTTCAGGGGACACCCTAGAGTACTCGTTCACTAAGGCCCTGCGAACGAAAGCGTTCAGTAGGCACGTGGATGGTATGGGAGTCAGATGTTTGGGAGACAGCGACTAGACCTTAGTATAAGTGGGAGATTGATGGAGTTGTATACTTAATGTCTAGATTTAAGTAACATCTGAACTCCGTCTAAAGCATTTATCCTATTTAATAATAAACAATCATTTGCGTTTAATTATTTATAATTAAATATATGCAAATTATAGTCCTAGATTATATACGTTGTAGTTAGTATGGTGTGCGTCGTCACACGGAAGATCATACTATCGGTTACTCGTATATGATCGAATAGTTGCTCACGACCTAGATGGACAAGGACCAATCCATCGGTATAGTCGTTGTATGAGTGAGAAAATAATTGGTCTTGATTATTTTATCATACTTGTACACTTGGTGTATTGGGTGGATCGCATGAGATTTATCGATTAGGATTGCCTTAGATAATCGATTTAAATCTCAATGTATTTTATTCTTAATCCCTGATATTATTGCGGGTGTGTGCATATAATATTAGTGACTTTGATTTTCCAAAGGAATTGACTGATTAGAATAACCAGTCAATTACCGGTAAAGTTGGGTCACTATATTTTATGTATGACATGCTGTGAATTCTTGACGGGAAAGCATGTCCCGATAAGGGTTGATAATGTCCCCGGGATGAGCTCATAAGGATTATCATGTAAACCTTGCAAGTGGATTATGATCCGCATGATAATAAAGTTGAGTGGTACTATTCTCGGAATTATAAGAGATGAATAAATAATATTAGCAATAAATATAATTTATTCATGGACATTTATATCTTAAACATGCGGAATAAATAATACTACCGGAGAATATTATTTGATATAATATGGTATAATATTGGGAGTGCAATTATATTTATATAGTGGAGTTAATATATAATTAATAATAGTAAGGATTAATAGATTTGGGCTTGGGCTCAATTTAATCACTATTATTGGAAGTCCAATATTCCACCTCCTTAAGATCCCCTACGTAGCCTATAAAAGCACTACATGGTCTTCTCTATTCTCATAACTTGAAGATCACAATTCTAGAGAGAGAAAGAAAGAGAAGGAGATCCATGGAGTTCGGAAGATCGTCGCCCACACGACGTTCGAGTTAGTGCAAGAAATACATGGGAAGATCTCAAGGTCTTCAATTGAGTTCTTCGTTTTTCCGAACAACGAGAATGAGGTATAAATCTTAAAACCCTCTTTATGATTTTAATCGTTTATTTATCGTAATTATACCGTGAACCAAGATCCGAGGCACGACCCATGACGAGGACGAACCGGGCGGTGGTGGTCCAAGACCACTGGACCGCCGGCGGCTAGTCGGCTCGGGCTGGAGGAGTCGAGAGGCGTGAGCCTCGGCTGGACGCCGAGACTCGATCGAACCCTAGTTCGATCGTCGTGGACAGGCTCGCGTGCGAGCTGCGGGTTTTCCCACAGCGGACTCGCTCGTGATGCGAGCCGCGTCCGGGTAGCGCTACGGGGCTGCTGCGAACAGCCCCACGAGTCCACGCGAGGACTCGCTGCGACGCCGGGCGTCAGCGGGATGCTACGAGCATCCCCGCAGCTGGTCGCATGGGTTCTCGGCGTGCCCAGCGGGCTGCTACAAGCAGCCCTAGGCGGCTGCCGTGTACAGCCGCGAGCCCCACTTGGGGGCTCGACCGAACAGTCGCGAGCTATCCCCGTGTCGGGTTTGTTTGGTTAGGCTATCCCCGTCGTGGTTCGAGGCGGGTTTCCGGCGACCGGAATTTTGTTTAGAGTTGTTGTTCCGCAACTTTGACAACTCCGGATATTCGATCTCCAAAGGAATATCGGTCGGAATTAATTAGATAATTTATTTAATTAATTTTATTTAAATTTATTAATTCCGGGATGTCTATTTCCAACACTTTGGTTGCAGCTCCTCGTACTTTCATATTTGAGGATCGCCCCTGCTCGAGAATGGCTGGATTTTCTGGGATTACAGATCGCAAGGGGTCCGATTTTCCGATCCCGCCCTCGCGGAGTCGATCGGTCGGGTCGGCCGGCCCCTCGACCTCCGCGGCTCCTCCGCGCTCGGGGACCATCCCGATCGGGATGCCCCCTCTCTCGCCAGCTGCCTCCACGGAGGTGGCCCGTTGTCCCGTGCCGGTGATAAGATTGTGATTGACCTGACATTGGACTCCGGGCCCCGGGTCTCGGAACTCCTGGTGATTCCCCCGGTCCCCTCTCCTCCGAGAGTGCGGATAGAAGCCGTGGATTGTCCTCCCCCGTTCACCGCGGTTCGGGCTTCTCCCCTCGATATGGTTGAGGGTTTGGTCACCGAGGAGTCGCGGAAGCGTAAAGCCATTTAGGACCCCAAGGTTGCGGACCCTGACCTCAGCCTCTCGCCGATAACTACGCCTGAGGGTCCCGTCCTTCCGCCGGCCTTGATGGGATGCTCGCCGTATTACGGCGTTGACCCGAGTCGTCAACAGAGGTGAGACTAATTCCATGCCCTTGCCTTGGTATCGGCACAACTCCGATTTCTTACTCATGGCCACAGGGGCATTTTCCTTGCTTTTGTGAGTTATTTTGCTTTTTCACCATAATCTCGCCTTCTTTCTGGATGTAGGATCCTGGACGCTACTCCGGACATGCCTCCGGTGATCCGTGACTACCTGGCTGGCTATGGCCTTGCACTTCCGGTGGTTACTCTCGAGACCCCGGTTGGCGCGACCCTTAGCGCTCTCGGCCGGTCATGGACCCATGAACTGCAGGGCATGGTCGGCCGTCGTGATCATATGTTTCTGTCGGCTACGATGCTAATTAGCCAAGCTGCCATCCTTAGCGCCGCGGGGTTCGAGTGGTCGGAGAATCAGGCCCTTCAGATCGAGCAGCTCACCGCCTCGGTGGAGCAGTGGAAGACGTCTGCCCGGGAGAGGGAGAAACAGGTTGGGGAGATGGCTCGACTAAATGAGGAGGTGATTGCCCAGAGTGACCACCTCATGACGGAGGTTAAGGCATATACCACTGCTCTTGTTGCGGCCTCGAAGGACCGGGATATGTGGCGCGAGCTGGCCGAGTATCGGAATGACAAATTGGAGATAGCTGGCGCGGAGGCTACGACACTTAAGTCCCGAGCTGCGGCCCTTGTTGGAGTTGTATACTTAATATCTAGATTTAAGTAACGGAAACTCCCGGTCATAGCATTTAATCTATTTAATTAAATAAACAATTATTTGTTTTTAATTATTTGATAATTAAATATATGCAAATATAGTCCTAGATTATATACGTTGTAGTTAATATGGTGTGCGTCGTCACACGGAAGATCATACTATCGGTTACTCGTATTTAATCGAACAGTTGCTCACGACCAAGATGGACACGGACCAAGCCATCGGTATAGTCGTTGTATGAGGGAGAAAATAATCGGTCTTGATTATTTTATCATACTTGTACACTTGGTGTATTGGGCGGATCGCTTGAGATTTATCAATTAGGATTGCCTTTGATAATTGATTTAAATCTCAGAGTATTTTATTCTTAATCCCCGATACTATTGCGGGTGTGTATATTTAATATAAGTAACTTTGATTTTCCAAAGGAATTGACCGATTTAATTATTGGGTCAATTACAGGTAAAGTTGGGTCACTATATTTTATATATGACATGTCGTGAATACTTGACGGGAAAGTGAGTCCCGGAAGGGTTGATAATATCCCCGAGATGAGTTCATAAGGAATTATTATGTAAACCCTGCAGGTGGATTTATTCTGCATAATAATTAAAGTTGAACGGTACTATTCTCGGATAAAAGAGATGAATAAATTTATTATGCAATAAATAAATTCTATTCATGGATATTTAAATCCTAAATACACGGAATAAATAATACTACCGGAGAAATATTATTTGATATAATATGGTTTAATATTGGTAATGCAATTAATTTATATAGTGGAAAATAAATTAATTAATATTAATGGATTAATAGATTTGAGTTTGGGCTCAATTTAATCATTAATATTGGGAGCCCAATATTCCACCTCCTTTAGATCCCCTACGTAGCTTATAAAAGCACTACATGGTCTTCACAATTCAACACACCATAAGATTATCATACTTGATATTCTAGAGAGTTCGTGAAGGAGATCTATAGGAGTTCGGAGGATCGTCGCCCACACGACGTTCGAACGAAGTGCAAGGAATACGTGGAAAGATCCGAAGGTCTTCAAACCATTTCGTTTCTCCGCACAACGAGACGTAGGTATAATCGTAAACCCCCTCTTATGATTATGCGTTTTTAATCGTAATATATACATGAACGCACGATCTGGGAAACGTACGAACTTCAGGAACGGGGATTCGAGATCCCCAGCGAAGATCGAAGGGGGCGGCCGAACCCTAGGGTTCGACCGCCGGTTGCGCGCGACGGGAGAGGGCCCCGGCTGGACGCCGGTGACACACGATCGACCATGGTCGATCGTCGGGATGCCGCGGGCTGGTGCCGCGGCGGATCCCGTTCACCCCTCACCGTCGGCGCATGCCACGCGAAGCCCTCGGCTAGAGCCGAGGGGCGATCGAGCCCGTGAGCTCGATCACGGGTGTGCTACGGGGTCACCCGTAGCTGCCCCGTATGTGCTACGGGTTCGCCCGTAGCGGGAGTACGGGGGCTGACCCCCCGCGAGCAGCGGATCCGTGAACCCGCTGCGGGGCTCCTACGAGCAGCCCCGGGGATGCTACGAGCAGCCCCGGGGATGCCTCGTGCATCCCCAGCGATCGTCCGCATGACGATCGCGAGCCCCTCGCTGGGTGTTCGGTCGGGCCCCGGCTCGCGTGGTGGTTCGCAGTTGGTTCTCCGGCGATCGAGGATTTCGGTCGGGTTGTCGGTTTCCGCAAAATTTGATAACCCGGGATATCGATTTCCAACAGCCCTGTCACAACAGATCACTGAGGTGAATGGTGAGGTGGCGAAACTCACTGAGTCCCTTGATGCTCGGGGTGCGGAGGTCACGACTCTTCGGGGCCAACTGGAGGATGCTGGGGCTCAGATCGCCGTCCTCGAAGAGGAACTAGTTAGCCCGTGGACCGACCATCGCGTGCTGAATGACCACTTCTATTCGAGTGGCCTGGCCGACGCCGTTCGGTACGCTCACTCGAAAAACGATGTGGCGGCTCGGGATCGCGTGCTAGAGTACTGGAGAGGCTATATGAGCACTAGGGTCCTCGATCCTCGGCTTCACCAGGAGTACCTAGACCTCGAGGAGGATCTCCACATTGATATGAAGTGGCGGCCGAGTTATGACCGCCTGGTCCGTCCCAAAAAGGCGCCGGTCGGGCTGCCCGCGCCGGCACAGGAGAAAGAGATGGAGATCGGGGCCGAGGCTGGCGAGGCCACTTCTGTCGCCACTGCGGCTGGTGGCTCTCCAAGGGCTGAGGATGGGCTTTCCCCCCGCCAGGTGGCTGTTTTGGAGGGCGTCGTCGCCGGCTTCCTTGAGCAGAGCATCGATGCTTTCTACGAAGGTTTCGAGGCCGATCAGAACGTGCAGCCCGCCGATGAGGGGGGCGAAGCTGATACCGACGTCATGATGGAGGAAGCCCCCACGGTTGACCCGGCGTCGGCGCCGAAGTCTCCGAGGTCGTAGGTTGAGGTGGTCCGGAAGCTTTCCCTGCTTGTTTTATGAACCTTTTGCTTTGGTTTGGATTCTTTGTGGGGCAGTAGCCCGGATGTTTTTGCGCTTGTTCTGGGGGTAGTCCCTGGATTTATTTTTAGCCATGTTTTGTTCTTCCATGATTTTGTTTTTAACAAGCTCTTTTGTGTAAAAAGCAGGGTGTCTTGGGACCTTGTTTTTGTCCCGGACCCGCGGGGGTTTTATTTTGGTTTCCTGAGTCGCGGGCTACGGGGATTTTGTTGTCCCGGGTTCCGGGTTACTGACTGTAGTGCTTTTAATACAGTTGCTTTTAATAATCGTTTATAGTGCCACAGTGCCCATTTATCGTGGTTGGTCTCATGGCGTATGATTATTTTGTATTGTCTAACATAGTCCACTTACCGCGTGTAGTCTGACGGTATACATTTATCGTGGATAGTCACACGGAGTCCACTTATCGTGTATGTATCACGGTGTCCATTGATCGTGAATAGTCTCACGGCGTGCGAATATCGTGGATGGGATCACGATATCCACTTATCGTGGATGGTCACACGACGTGCGATTATCGTGGATGAGCTCACGGTGTCCACTTATCATATATGATTTCACGGTGTCCATTTATTGTGAATGGTCTCACAGTATTACTTATCGTATTTGGTCTCACGGAGTTTCCTTTTCGTGTATGGTCTCACGCTGTCCTATTATCGTGTATGGTCTTAGGGCGCACTTCATCGTGGATGGTATGAAATTGTATTAGAGTTTTATTATTAATTTTTAAAAGCAATTCTTTTTTAAATTTCTTTTTCAGTTTATACTTCATTTATTAAAAAGTAATGGTATTACATGCTTTTCTAATTTTCATCATTTCGTAAAAAAAATTTAAAAGGACTACATTTTGCAATGTTTGAGTTTGTAAATGTTTGGTAACATGGAATGTGAAATCGGTGCCAAAATCAGGCGCTGGATCCACTGCTGCCGCCGACGAAAAATCAGAATACACTTGCGAAGCATTAAACTGTTTTAATATGAAAGGAACATCGCACATAGAATTATTGAAGTGGCTCGAAAATACAACGAAGCAGAATGGTGGAATAGAACCGTTGTCGCTGGAGATAGGCGAACACCCATCCCTGATACTCATCTTCTATTACTCCTTCTTGGCGATTGATTCGGAAGAATATAAATGTGTTCTAATGAACATCTTCACATTCATAAGAAAGTAGGGAGCACTACTTCACAAGAAGTGTTGAGAGATGGTGAGGGATTGAACATGTTTTTCTCTTTTAGACCACATATCTGACTTTAGATTCTAAGGAACTAAGAGACCACAAAAATTGCTGGAGAGGCCAAACCAAACCCATTCTCTCTCTGTTAGGGATTACAGTTTTTCCCAGTAGCTACACGTGTGTATAATTTCTGGAGGATGTCTCTCTGATAATTAAATACATGAAAACAATGTCCTGAAAATTGTGCAGTGTATGGCTATGTATGACTGACCAGAAGTGAGCGGAACGAACAAGCTGAATCCTAAATCAGAAATATGTGACTTACGTGGACTACCTTTTGCAGCAATCAGCCAAACAATTTCTCAAGAGTATCCGGTCGTAGCTTATTCTTTAAGGAAACCTGGCCCAAATGTCTAGTCAAAGCCCCAACTATGCGATCCATGTACAACACATATAGTGTATTCCTGTTCTCCAAGAGCTCCAAGGCTTTCCGAGCACTGAAAACAGATAGCACCCATTCCTCCAGAAGCTCTACATAACAGTCAAAACGATATTGGTTCGGTTTTCGTACTTTCACAAACCATTAGAGATATATAATACATGCTTTGACAAATCAGTATTGCTATGAGCGTGCAGTAGATTAAAAAAAAGACGCGTACTTGTATCGAGGTCTTGCCTTGTTGACCAAGAAAGCAAGTAGTCCGAAATCAGAAACTCAATAAGCTGAATCCTGCCATCAACATATAAAAGTAGAAAAAAAATTGAAAATGTCATTTTGAGTTCAAACTCCATGCATAAAAAGCATTCTGCTAAATCTACAAATGGACTCGAGAAAAGTTATCCCCTGTAATTTGAGAACAATATATCCTAAGATAATGCGATAAGGTCCTCTAACCAAAGAGGTAACTTCAAAGAAAATGTCGGATGAGATGGCCACTACAAAAAATGCAAAGTACAAAAAAGAGATTGGAAGAATATTTGTCACACTATCAATCACATATTTCTTTGTACATATCATTTTCGCCAATTGTTGTCTATAATGATCAGCCCTAAAATATACTAGTATGTCCCAGAGGTGTCTTCTGACAAAGTGCCCACAATTAACATTTTAAAAAAGTATCAGCATGCTGATAAGTAACTCTTAAGCTGATAGTGGCATCAAGGAAGTCTAAGAGCTCACATTAGGTAGACGCCATTATGCATTCTGGGGAAAGCACCATTAAAGGGATTCATCACTAGTAAGCTTTCTGCAACTAGAGTAAGTCTCTGACAAACTGAAAGGATCACACGCTGACCAACATAAGGTTCACTTCCAAGCTTACGCATTAAGTGCTGAACATAAAACTGGAAATCATAGTCACTGTGAACCAATTCTGTAGAAAAAAACAGTTGAAGATAATTCGGGATAAAGGATTGCGAAAAAAAGACAATAATGCTAGTGTCTCGAGAAAATTACTGGATATACAAAACAAGAAGTTTACTCTAAGGGTATGCGTCTATTTCTTTAACTTCATTGTAGAGGTAATGGAATAGAGCATCATTTAAAGAATTAGTGGTATGTAAAGTAAGAATAGTGAAATAAATCAATGAAAAACATTCCTTTACAAAACAGTTACCTAATTCACTCTGTTCATTCTTAATCTTTTGGTTTAAAAGTAATCTTTATCTTTTCGATGGGCACGTCTGATTTGTTAACACCAGACGTGTTATCATCAGAACTCATATTCACCTCTGGTGAAGCAGTAATGGAAAGTTTTACGCTCTAGATTACCATCAAACCATGTTCTAATTTTCCTAAACCATGTTGTATTATATTGAAGACAATCATTTATTGAGGAATCAATAAACATCACTACAGGACAAATCAGAAATGTATCCACAAACATAATTACTAATCAGAAATTTATGGAATATATATCTGTCAATAGGAATATAGGAAATTCTTACCATCTCCTTGTGTGCCATTGCACATCCTTCTGATTAATCGCACTATTAAGCTACTCATTATACTTTCAACTGTATCATCTATCTTCCCGCCCAAGGACAGAGCATTTAATGTGGCTTCAGGTAGTTAGACAAGAAATATGTAAGATATAAATATAAGATTATCTCATTTCAATATAAATTGGAAAGAAACATCTCAAGAGCACAACAAAAGTCATTAATGTTGAGACTCGGAAATTTATTTCTACAAAAACTTCTTAAGAAAGTAATAAGCATACTAACTGACAAATGAGTTAGTAACGTTTGATAGAAATAGTTCAAAATATGAAACATTTAGTTATGGATAAAACAATTTTAATCTAATATAAATACTTACCTTTCAAACCCTCATAAAAAACTATGAACTAATTAAATACCATTTAATTGCCAAATGATGTAGCATAAGCCATGAATTAATCTGTAACAGGTTACCAAACATAAAGTAGCATGTTGAAAAATCATCTAAATGAATACGTACCAAGGATAAAGTCAATGGCTTGATGTGACCAGTTTCTGAAACTACCTTCCACTGCCTGTGGAACATAAAAATTCCAAAAGAACTAGATAAGTGAATCAAAATGAAATATATTTATCAACAGAAAATTGATGAACGTCTAAAAGGCAGACAGAATAGATCTACCCACTCCGAAAGGACAGGAAGTCTCACAAAGCTCCACAAGAAAATCTACTGAAGCTCTCAGTTGCTCCATTTCATTTCCATTATCACTATCTGCAGTTCCAAAAACAATAGCAGAATCAGAAACCAGTAACCCATATTCTCTAGGAGCTCCCAGAAAAAATAGCAAGTCAGAAGCACAACACTCAAAATTTTAGAAAAAATACTCAAGTATATTGATCATGTTGCTGAGCATATTCCCATCAGCCAACCTTTCATAATTTCTGAGTTGAGAATCGTTTTTTTTTACTGGTAACAAAGATCTTCTAACTTGGTTAACTTGCACGATATGATTTATGAATGAATACTCTATTAAATTAAGTTAATATTCTCTTTCAGATAGAAAAAAGAATGAACATAAATCCATTCTTCGCAAATCTAATTTTAGTACTATGCTCTACTTATAGAATCACCTAATTGAAACCAGTGTTATATTCCGTTGTTAAAGGCCACCATGAAATTCAATCAAAAACAATATTTGCTTTTTGACTGCCATAAAACAAAAGGCATCTAATAACCATTTCAACTTGGAATGTAGTAGAAAATTAAATTTTCAGGGGCAACATCTCTTTAACTAAAAAAAAACAGACATGCATACAAATCGTAAAAAGAGGCATTACCTGAAATGCACGATTGACTTATCGAAGGATCACGCCTTCTCTTCTTTCTCTCGCTTAATCTAACTGCAAATTGAATCCAAAGCCACCCGTTTTTTGACACAGTTATAAAAGACAACTACCAACTAAATGAAAATGAAAATGAAAATGGAAGAGTCAAAAATATGTACGAACATCAAATACGCACAATCTACACACACACACACACACATACACACACACACACACACACACACACACACAGAGAGAGAGAGAGAGAGAGAGAGAGAGAGAGAGAGAGAGAGAGAGAGAGAGAGAGAGAGAGAGAGAGAGAGAGAGAGAGAGAGAGAGAGAGAGAGAGAGAGAGAGAGAGAGAGAGAACCTTGTCTGAGAAACCTACGACGAAGCACATCCCCATAACCATTCTCCTCAGGTGTATCCATAGGGCTTAGGTGTCCCAAATTATCGAAGAAATAGCATTTACATGACACACTTTGCGGAAATACATCATGGTGCAGTCCATCTGATACACCGCAAACAATGAAGCACATTACCAAGATCATCGATTATGGAAAACATAACTGTATGAATGTAATCACATGACTAAATAGATCAGTGGTCCTGTTTAAGCCAAAATCATAAGGCAATTCTCTCATATCCAGGTTTAAATTCATGTTTAATTCTCTGATTTTTCAAACATACATATATGAAAAGGCATAACTACAACAGAGAAGAAGGCTCGCCTTCAGCCATTTTCAGATCTTCCTTAAGCCTAATAATTTCTTCCTTTCTCTGTTTCGCCTGAAATTTTGGAAGCACAAATCAAATTATATGCCCGAAAACATATCAAAACACATATAGACACACAGAGATAGAAAAATCGAAGCAAACCTTTCTTTTCCATTTGATCGAATCTAATCCAGAGTTGCTAGCGGCAGATGCTTGAAAATCGCCGTCGCAAGCCGCGCCAGTAGTGGCAGAAGGATGAAGCTTTTGACGACGCCTCGATTCAACGATAGCCATTGCCAAAGCGAGTTTTACAGAAGGATTCATATCGCCGTTCAATTGGTTCGACAGATTCTCCATTTTCTCTTAGCTGCGCGGAATTTACTGAGATTTGAATTGGAATTCCATTTATATAAGATTTTTGGGTTTGCGTGTTTATAAAATAATATGAACTCCATCTCCGTGTGGGTTACATTGTTTTTTTTTTTAGAATATCATTATAGGTTCGATTTTAAAATTGTTCTTTATGTCATTTTTTTATCGAAAAACGACGTCGTTTTGATCACTTTTCCGGCATGGAAGTCACTTTTTTTTATAGCGTGATGGCCTATTGGCACTAGAGTGCACACGTAACACAAAAAAAATATATAGCCATACAGAGTGAATGTTTTGTGAAAATAGAATTAAGGTTTCTAGGGTTTCTCAATTCTAAAATTAAAATTCACTAAATATGATGATTAGACATTTATGGACTATATTTTTTGTGCCACGTGTGCCAATAAGCTATCACGTGATAAAAACGTGACTCCCATGTCGGAAAAGTGATTAGAATGAACATTTTTATATACAAAAATGAAATAAATGACTTAGAATCGAGCTGTCGGAAAAGGACATATAATGATATTCTTCATTGTTTTTTTCCTTTATCGGACTGAATTTAAAATACAAGTATTCACATCCATCCATGTAATTATTAATTATAATTTTTTTTAAAAAAAATACTTTAATAGTTAAAAACACTCATTAGATTAAGTTCGTTAGTCACTAGTGAGGATTTAGGTTTTTTTTATTTTATATCAGTTTATTTCAGTTCAATTCGTTTCAGTTCAGCTCGATAAATTTCGTTTTAAAATAAATTAAAATAAAATAAATAAAAACTAATTCAAATTTATAATTTTAGGTAAAAAAATCTAATTAATGCTAGAATATATTAATATTTTTTAAAAAATATTTAACAATTTATAAAAATTATTTATTATTATTTTTATAAGAAAATTAATTTAGTTTAGATTCATTTTGTTTACTTCATTAACTTTCACTTCAGAACTGCTCTCCTACCCACACCAAGATTTTTGATATCCCCGTATGCCTTAGAGCATCTCTAATGCATATGCCCACTTCTCACATTTTGTGGACCCCGTTTATTGACACATCATCATAAAGTGGGCACGTGAAAGAAATGGAAAATTCCATACAATGCTATGCCCACTTTCTACATTTAAAAGACCAATTAAAAGATAAAAAATTAATTAAATATTCATAACAATTAAAATACTAAAAAAGTATGATGAATAGTGTTAATAGGCTTGGCTTGGCCTCTCTGGTGGGCATGCCCACTTTTTTTAATTTTGCTCCAATGGTGTTTTGCCCACTTTTAGGTGCCCATGCCCATTTCACTTGGCCCAATGCACACAAATGGGCACAATGCTCTTACGTGGAATCTCACTCATTATTATTAATTTTAACGAGATTTATCTTTTCGAAATATTAAAAAAAATAATTACATTGAAATTGGGACTAGTCATATTCCTCAAATTCTAAATTTTCTTTTTATTCGACAAAATTGTCGAGAGAGACTGAGGCCAACGAAGATTGCGTGAAAAAGGGGAGATCTGGTTCAATTCCTTCATCTTCTGCCAGAGACTTGAAGGTCGACCTTCAAGATAAAGGGATGAATCTCGGCTGATCTAAGGCTCATGCGGGTCGCCATCGTCATCGGGGACGACCAGCCGCCATTGTGAGGAAAACTCAAACGATTCTAGATTCAGAGAATCGTAACCGAAGAGTTAGAGAAGCATCCGCAATGATTTGTAGAGATTAATTAATTATTTAAATAATTAATGAGACCCTTTCAACCATTGTTGTTTCAGTAAATAAAATACTTTTCTAATTTACTGAAGTCTACTACATAAAAACGCAGATTTTTCGATTTTGACACATGCTGATATGCATCGATCGATCTGTTGAAGTTATGAATTGAAATTTGATTTGAGGGTTGGGGAAGACGATTACATTTTTTTACAAGAAACATTTAAGAGAGTAGAGAGGAGATAGATTAATAAAGGAAGTTGCTATTTGCACCCCAAAAAATGATAAGTACACCAATTGAATTATAATCATAATTATATTATTGAGTTAAAAGTCAATTATATCTCTATTAACCTAATTATATAATTAATTCTCATACACCCTCTCTTCTTCTTTTCTTGCCCAACTTTAAAGGTTTAAGTTTTTTTATCTTTCTTCGTAAATTCATTAGCAAGTCCTTTTTTGTTTTTTCATTTCATACGCAAGTCTTTTTTTTTATATATGGACAATGAAGAATTAGAAGTGGTAAGTCTTCACATGAACAGATGAGAAGCCAAAAAGTACTCGTTTTTCTAATTAGATGGGTTGGACGGAAATATATATATATATATATATATATATATATATATATATATATATATATATATATATATATATATATATAATATGTATAGTGATTTATATTATTAAATTTCCAGATGGATATAGAGGAGAAGCACTCGTTTTTTTTTTTTTAATTTTATTTTATCTGTTGTAGTTAATTTATATTTTGTGTGTATATATATGTATAGTTTTATATTTGAGTTTGAATAATATTGAAAATTTATATGATTTTTTTTAAATATTAATGAACAGTGATCATAAAACTTTTTTTTAAATTAACGCAGATTTTGATTTATTGTGTTAGTTAATATATAATTTAATAATGTTATAGTTTATTAAAGATTAAAAGATTTATTATGTTAGTTAATAATATTGATAGTTCGAGGGTTTATTAAGTAATATTTATAAAAAGATTTATAATTTAAATAGGTGTATGTAGTAAGTGGTGTACTTATCATTTTTAGGGGTGCAAATAGCAACTCCCTTAATAAATTAAGTATATTGAAATTAATATTGAGTGGGATTCTAGGTAAGGCATACGGTCCCGGTGCGGGTGATTGGTTTTGTACCTAGAATAGCTCCTTAGAATGAGGTTAAGTTGTTGACCTTACTGTGTATATATAGGCTAGGTAATTCATTTTATTAATCAAAGATTATAATCTTTCATGGTATCAAAAGTTTAAGGAAACGAAAACTCCGAAACCAAAGCTTCCGCAAACCTAAGCTCCTCTCTCCTAAATGTGACTGCTCTCTCTATCACTTAGCAGCAGCAGTAAATTTCTTTCTTTGACCTCACGTTACAAATGGCATCTTCCGGTAAAAATACATTTCACCCGGCACTCGTAGTCTCCAACATCCGAAACAGCATCCCCATGATATTGAAAACTGAGAACGTGCGATACGCTACATGGGCGGAATTGTTTCGGATCCACGCCACGTGCCACCGGGTGTTATATCACCTAATCGATCCACCCTTTGACAAGAAGATCGATGAACCCATCACGGATGACGAGAAGGAATTGTGGACCACTCTCGACGCCACGGTTCTCAGCTGGATCTACGCTACTATATCACAAGAACTCTTAAATACAATTCTTCAACCTGGGCTCACGGCTAAAGCTATTTGGGGCGTCTCAGGGAGATATTTGAAGGGAACGAAAATTCTCGGGCTTTCGAACTCGAACAAGAGTTTTCTACCACCATGATGGAGGATTTCCCATCGGCCTCCTCATACTGTCAACGCCTTAAAGAACTCGTCGACCAATTGAAGAACGCAGATGCGCCGGTATCGAATTCTAGACTTGTTTTACGAATTGTTGTTGGATTAACTTAAGCATTTAATGGCGGTACCATTATACGTCAAATCTCTCATATCCCTTCCTTTTTTAAAGCCAGATCCATGATTACTCTCGAGGAAACGACATTGAAAAAGAAAGCCAAAGAGGCGGCTTATGCACTCCTTTTGCGTGGCAACCCAACTGTCTCGTATCCGACCAATTCAAGTAATTCGGAATACACTGGAAAGGGTAAGGGTCAATCAAAAAATAATGGCAAAAATAAGAACAAAGGTGGTACTGGAAAGAATAAGAACAAAAGTGGTTCCGCTGGATTTCCATAGCCGTGGAATCCATGGTATGGGCCAGGCTCACAATGGGGATGGGGAATGCCTCCATCTCCATATCCTTCAGTCCCACTGTGCGCTGAACAACAAAATTGGGCTAGGCCGAACTCTTTTGCGGGTGGAGGGCGTGCACACGGACCAAGCTCGGGCTCTCTTCTTGGCCCACGCCCGAACACTGGTCAGCAGCAACAGCAGGCGGCCTTCATGGGCCACACAGGCCCAACACAAACGGACGTGGAACAAGCCATGCATACTTTGGGCCTCACCCACCCGGATCCAAATTGGTACATGGATACTGGGGCCACCTCACACATGAAATCTGAACCAGGACTCTTTCCCCTTATTTTCAATTGAGCCATAATAATGGGATACTTCTTGGTAATGGTCAAACTATTTCGGTTAGTGGTTTTGGGTGTTGGAGCTGTATACTTAATGTCTAGATTTAAGTAACGGAAACTCCCGATCATAGCATTTAATCTATTTAATTAAATAAACAATTGTTTGCTTTTAATTATTTGATAATTAAATATATGCAAATATAGTCCTAGATTATATACGTTGTAGTTAGTATGGTGTGCGTCGTCACACGGAAGATCATACTATCGGTTACTCGTATTTAATCGAACAGTTTCTCACGACCTAGATGGACACGGACCAAGCCATCGGTATAGTCGTTGTATGAGGGAGAAATTAATCGGTCCTGAAAATTTTATCATACTTGTACACTTGGTGTATTGGGCGGATCGCTTGAGATTTATCAATTAGGATTGCCTTTGATAATTGATTTAAATCTTAGAGTATTTTATTCTTAATCCCCTATACTATTGCGGGTGTGTATATTTAATATAAGTAACTTTGATTTTCCAAAGGAATTGACCGATTTAATTATTGGGTCAATTACCGGTAAAGTTGGGTCACTATATTTTATATATGACATGTCGTGAATACTTGACAGGAAAGTGTGTCCCGGAAGGGTTGATAATATCCCCGAGATGAGTTCACAAGGAATTATTATGTAAACCTCATGAGTGGATTTGTTCCGCATAATAATTAAAGTTGAATGGTACTATTCTCGGATAGAATAGATGAATAAATTTATTAAGCAATAAATAAATTTTATTCATGGATATTTAAATCTTAAATACACTGAATAAATAATACTACCGGGGATAATATTATTTGATATAATATAGTTCAATATTCGGAGTCCAATTAATTTTATATAGTGGAAAATAAAATTAATTATTATTAATGGGATTAATAGATTTGGGATTGGGCTCAATTTAATCATTAATATTGGAAGCCCAATATTCCACCTCCTTTAGATCCCTACGTAGCTTATAAAAGAACTACATGGTCTTCACAATTCAAGACTGTTGGAGTTGTGTACTTAATGTCTAGATTTAAGTAACGGTAAACTCCCGGTCATAGCATTTAATCTATTAAATTAATAAACAATTGTTTGCTTTTAATTATTATTAATTAAATAATATGCAAATCGTAGTCCTAGATTTTATACGTTGTAGTTAGTATGGTGTTGCATGGGCACACAGAAGATCATACTATCGGTTACTCGTATTTAATCAAACAGTGGCTCACGACCTAGATGGACCCGGACCAATCCATCGGTATAGTCGTTGTGTGAAAGAGAAAATAATTTGTCTTAATTATTTTATCACACTTGTACACTTGGTGTATTGAGCGGATCGTTGAGATTCATCGATTAGGATTGCCGGCGATAATCGATTCGAGTCTCAGTGTATTTTATTCTTAATCCCCGATATTGTTGCGGGTGTGTATATTTAATATAAGTGACTTTGATTTACCAAAGGAATTAACCGATTTAATTATTGGGTTAATTACCGGTTAAGTTGGGTCACTATATTTCATATATGGCATGCCGTGAATGATTGACCGGACAGTGTATCCCGGAAGGGTTGATATTATCCCCGAGATGAGTTATAAGGAATTATTGTGTAAACCTCATGAGTGGATTCGTTCCGCACAATAATTAAGGTTGAATGGTACTAGTCTCGGATTAAAGAGATGAATAAATTAATTAGCAATAAATTAATTTTATTCATGGATATTTAAATCTTAAATACACGGAATAAATAATACTACCGGAGAAATATTATTTGATATAATATGGTTTAATATTGGGAGTGCAATTAATTTATATAGTGGAAAATAAATTAATTAATATTGATAAGGATTAATGGACTTGGGCAGTGGACTCAATTTAATCTTCAATATTGGAAGCCCAATATTCCACCTCCTTTAGATCCCCTACGTAGCCTATAAAACCACTACATGGCCTTCATAAATCATAAGACAAGATTATCATACTTGATATTCTAGAGAGTTGAAGGAGATCCATAGGAGTTCGATAGATCGTCGCCCACCCGACGTTCGAACGGAGTGCAAGGAATACGTGGGAAGATCCAAAAGGTCTTCAACTTGATTTCGTTTCTCCGCACAACGAATCAAAGGTATGATCATAAAACTCCTTGTGTGATTTTATGTTCAATTAATTGTGGCATATACATGAACGCACGATCCGGGAAAACGACGAACTTCGGGGATGGGGATTCGAGATCCCCGGCGAACGTTCGAGAGGACCCTCGGCTTGGAGCCGAGGGGTGGCGGTCGAGCCCTAGGGCTTCGACCGCCGGCGCGCATCGAAGGAAAGCCGCGGCTGGACGCCGCGGCTGGTGGTCCCCCCCTTCCTGTCGGTGGTGGCGGTGAGTCGCCGGACTCACCGCCCGGGGCTGCCGGAGCAGCCCAGCGATCGGCGCACGATCGCGAGCCCCGGCGGGGGCTCGGCTAGGGTTTCGGCCGCGGGTTCATCCCGCGGCGATGCTCGGGTCGAGCCCGGTTCCGTTAGGTGGTTCGCGTGTTTCCGGCGAGGGGATTTCGGTCGGGGTTATCGGTTCCGCAATTTTTTGATACCCCGGGATATCGATTTCCAGCAATTGGTATCAGAGCGTTTGGTTTCGTGTTCATGTATGTGTTCAATTGTGTTCTACCTTGCAGGGATTCCGACTATCATGGTTTAATTAACTGTTAATTATTCGTTTAATTAATTGCTATTTAATTTACCATGATTGTTCGTTTATTAAACTCTCGGACATGTCGAGATTCGTTTTGTGTGGATGAATGCTTGTAATAGTAAAAATTCGGGGGTTGACCGAATTTAGATTTATTATTATTGTTCTATGTTTTCCGGAAAGTGTATAGGGTCGATTTCATGTATAGAATCGATACCGGAATTGTAAATTTATTTCTTGTAATTTATTTACGTTGGATCGATGCCGAGACGACCGCCGGAGAACTCGTGTGACGAAGAAGACGAAGAGGACGAAGAACCGGGGGGTCGATCAACCCCATGATCGACCCCATGACCGAAGCCATGGGGAGGGGTCGATCGCCCCTCGGCTGGGGCTGCCGCCGGCAAGGTGGTGGCCGGCCGGCTGGGGAGGCGGCGGCGGTGCCCTCTCCGGTGGTGGCGGCGGTCGGTGGTGGTGGTGGTGGTACGGGGATCCCCAACCCGTGCTACTCCTACTCCTACCAAGATACTACTTACCTAATTGATTCGGTTTTCCTAATTGAGTTTTCCTTTTTTTTGGGAATTCTCATGGATTAGGAAAAGAATTAATTGGAATTAATTTTATTCCTTATTCTATTATGGAAGTCTTCTAGAGTATTCCGAGTTCTACTTGGAATAGGATCCTAGAGATTTAATAGAATTGGAAAGGAATAAAAGTTAATTTAGGATTGATTTATTTCCTAATTGATTATTCCTATTTTATGGGAATTTTCATAGTAATGGAAATTAATTAATCTTGGAAAGTAGAAGAGTCCTAATTTATTTTATTTCCTTATTCTATTATAGAAGTCTTCTAGAATATTCCAAGTTTGACTTGGATAGATTATTCTAGAGATTTAATAGAATTAGATAGGAAAATAAATAAATAAAAATTTTAATAATATTTAATTTTATTTTTGATTTATTCGATTGACTTAATTTTCGAATTAAGTATCTTTTGGATTTATTGAAAATAAATAGATTTAAATATATGGATTAATATTCTCGTCACATGGAGCATTCAAGAACGAAGACTGAAGACTAGAAGACGCATACGGAGATGGAATAAAGCCATGATAGTCGGAAAATAATTTTTCTAGCATTATTTTGACTATGTGCTATGTGCTTTATTGCTTGTATGCATGCTTATGTGTTTAATTATGCATTAGATAGCGTATCCCTTTGTTATAAAAAGCTAAGTGGGAGAGGGGATGGAAACATTCCCATGGTCTCCATTACTGTTCTCTTGGTGACTCTTATGGACTTTTGAAGTTCGTATAGATGTGTCATTGGAGGAGAATTCTTGTAATTCCTTTTACAAGAGACATTGATTAAGTTTATCAAACAATGCCTAATTTGTCTTTATGAAACTGACTTCAAGTCGACTCATTCTCACCCCGGGGAGTGGAATGGAGCCAAAGCCACTTGGTCATGTGGATGACACAAATTAGAGGCAGTCGTACCATTCTTTGATAGATGGATCGATTGTCTGCTCGGCTCCCTCATCTAATGAGAGATAGGGTTGTTCGCATGGTGAGTCACTGGTTAGAAACTTCGAGTTTCACTTATGATTCTCCGCGTCTTGATTTACAAAATCGAATGGATCTTGTAATTGGGAGTCAATTATAAAAGTCTCTTAGTGTAGTAAACGTCCACACAACGTGGCTTGCTGTACTGACGGATTTTGGATTAATTGATGTAGACAGTTGTAAGAAATTGTGAAGAGTTGTGAAGTTGTCGTAAACGTCCACACAACGTGGCTTGCGGTGATGTAGCAATTCCAAACGATTTACTTTGGTGCTGAGTAATGGTTTACACTTAGATACGCCTTATAGTATTCCTCCCACCGAGGTTCCGCTATAAGTGATGTATGACCGAAGAAAATCTAATTGCTAAATCATTTGGGTGGGTAAACGTCCACACAACGTGGCTTGCCTTACCTGATGGGATTTTAGATGTGATTAGTAATTTAATGATATTATTTGAGGGAGATAATATCGGATATTAAATTGATTGTTTGTTTAAATGTGCTTACAGGTTTAGAAAATAGCTATGAACCCACTTTCTATGATACTCAAGGAGCATAAGCTCACTGGCCCCAACTATATTGATTGGAAAAGAAATTTAGACATTGTCCTGACTTCTGAGGAGTACAAGTTTGTACTCCATGAAGTGTGCCCTGCTGAGCCCACGGCTGCCTCAACTGATGAGGAAAAACTGACATATCGAAAGTGGAAAAAGGCTGATGAAATGGCTAGGTGTTATATTTTGGCTTCCATGTCAAATGTACTCCAAACCCAACATGAGTCGATGGACACTGCCTATGATATGATGTTTAACCTCAAGGAGATGTTTGGGGAGCAAGATCGTGCGGCAAGGCAAGAAGCCATGAGAGTCCTCATGACAACTACTCAGTCTGAAGGAACGCCCGTAGGGGAGCACGTTCTTAAGATGATGGGTCTGTTGAATGAGCTTGAGATCCTAGGAGCTCAAATTGATGCTGAGACGCAAGTCGACATCATACTCCAGTCTCTGACCCCTAGTTTTGAGCAGTTTCGCATGAGCTATAATATGGGTAAACTATCTTATTCTCTTGCGCAACTCCTGACTGGACTGAAGGCGGCAGAGGGGATCTACAAGAAGGGCAAGTCTCAAGCGCTTATAGCTACCAAGTCCAAAGGCTTTAAGCCTGGTGGAGGTAGGGGCAAGAGGAGGAAGCAAGCCTGGAAACCCAGTGGTGTCAAGAAGACTGTACCACGAGTGGGGGCTGCAAAGCCAAAGGGCAAGTGCTTCCGATGTAACAAGTCTGGACACTGGAAGTCTGAATGTCCTCTCAAAGGTACGAATTTTTCTTTAGTCGTAAAAACATAGTCAGCGGTATTATCTACCAGAATTCTGGTGTGTAGATATGGAACCACTGACGGTATGTGCATTTTGAATGCAGGGGTTCCAGAAAACCCGGCGACTTAGAGAAGAAGAGTTCGAGTCTACACGGGCAAAAGCTGTAGAGGAGGCAGCGGTTGCGGTGGAAGACATTTATCTGCTTTAGTAGTTAAATAGGATTTCATTTCAAAGTTATTGCTTTATGTACCCTTTATTTTAGAAAGAACGTTTTGTTCTGGATTTCTATTATTTATGAATGGATATTTTATTTCTTTAATCATTGGATGATTTTGATAAGAAATAATGGCATTATCTATTCTGGTACATCAGATAGCAATATATGAATGATAGATCCTAAGTCCACCCCGATGCAACGAACCGTTCTATAACTTGTTTTACTTGTTAGATATTTCTTTATTAATCATTATACTTGTGAATTCTTATACTTAGTAGTATTTTTCAAATAAGATTCAAATGGTCGAAATTGATTTGATCAATTATAGTTGAAGGAATCGACCTTCCGACCTAAGGATTGAATTTGGAGGATAATACGTCTAAGCAAACCTTTCTGGATAAAGGATAGAATTCAGACAAGTATTGGAAATGATTAGATATGCAGACATATGTGTAAATTAGAAAGGTACAAGTTATTCTTTCAAGAATACTCGCTGATGGATTAGAATACTTAATGTGCCATAAAAGCAAAATGTTTTAACTAGTCAATGGACACAAAGCTATTATGGGGAACCATCAAAGTATATCCATTAGAAGCCTGCGACTCGGTCGCGGAGGCCATCACCTATCTGAATAACACATAGCGTAATCAAAGATTGGGATTCAATCCCAAAGGGGCACGCCATACACTTACGTGTAGAGATGGTGCGTTGTAAAGAAATGGAAATCTGATAGTAAAAGGACAAGTTGTTCGGAACTACCTATGTTCTATGGATATTCCTAGATACAACGGAATATTGAATATGGTTGTAGGATATCCTAGATGAACGAAGTATTGTGTGTTCTATAGTACTACGAACCAGAGGGACGTCTATCGTCCGGTTCATAGAGGAAGACTATCAGACGAACCACAAAGCCTAAAATTGACGTAATACCTTGGAATGAGAAGAAGGACAAAAGACTAGGAACCAGCCAAACCGAGTAAAAGTACACCTCATACTGCACCTATTGTTATTACTGTTATACACCGGGACGCCATTGCAGTGGGAGGTTGTCGGACAACCAGAGATATTCATAAGACTAGAGGAGTTCGGACTCTGGATCTAGTAAAGATGAAATCGACCCCTAGCTCTGCACAAAGGCAGTACTAGATCTAAATGTGCCTACTTAGAAAACAATAAGGATTATTGTTAAGAGGCAAGATCATTTAGAGTACAAGCTTAGTAAATCCATGATGGATTGAAACAAAGCTATGAATCGTGGAACTTGCGAATTGATGGGATAGTCCATTTGATGGATTCATCAAAAGGCATAGACGAAAGGTGTATTGAAGACGTAATAGAAACAAGGTGGTGTTTCTCGGAGTTTTTATGTAGATGACAATTTCATCATTGGCAACAATGTAGAAAATGTTGTCAGACATAAAATAATGGTTGTCTAAATGAATCAAGATATAAGATTGAGTAGAAGTTAGAGCATGTTCTTGAGATCTTTCGATCTAAGGATAAGAACATTGTACTTCTCCCACATATCTTATACGATTATGGTTTGTTTTAAACATGCATACTTCTGAGAAAGGTTATTGCCTTTCAGAGACAGAATATTCATCTATCTAAAGGGTTTGTGTTCGTACACATGAAGGAGATAGACAAAGCAGTTTCCTATACTTCAAGTATGGAAAGCATTGTAGATGCAATGTTGTAAAACAAGAACCTGATATCAACTATGCCGTTTGCGTAGTGGGAGGATATCAAGGTGATCTAGACAAGAGATTTTCGGATGCTGTAATAGTACTTGCAAAGTACTTGATTATTAAGCAAGACGAAATCTTCTTTGATTACAAATTCTCAGATCCTAAAATCAAAGAAGGACCAGTGTGAGTCGATATCAGGCTATGTGTTCACTTTTAGAAAGAGGTGGAACCATGAAATGAAAGAGTGATAAGCAGGACGCTTCCCAGACTCTCTCATAGCCGAATAGCAGCCTCAGAGGCAGCGGAAGTTTTGGTTAGGTTCCGGGATAACCTCTTGACTTGGATATGACTCTTAGTTTACCAAAGGCTATTGGATAGCGGTGCACGGTGAACTGGAAGAGGTCATAAGTCAAAAGTGATGATAACACATAGAGCAAGTACCACCTGATACGAGTCATCGTCAAGGGAGACGACGTAGTAGTCACCAAGATAACTTCAGAGCGGCAACCTAGATTGCTCACTCACATAGTCCTTCTCGGAAGTACACCTTAAGCACGTGATGAGTATGGGAACCGGGAGTTTGGAGGAAATGATTAGACCTTAGTACAAGTGGGAGATTGTTGGAGTTGTGTACTTAATGTCTAGATTTAAGTAACGGTAAACTCCCGGTCATAGCATTTAATCTATTAAATTAATAAACAATTGTTTGCTTTTAATTATTATTAATTAAATAATATGCAAATCATAGTCCTAGATTTTATACGTTGTAGTTAGTATGGTGTTGCATGGGCACACAGAAGATCATACTATCGGTTACTCGTATTTAATCAAACAGTGGCTCACGACCTAGATGGACCCGGACCAATCCATCGGTATAGTCGTTGTGTGAAAGAGAAAATAATTTGTCTTAATTATTTTATCACACTTGTACACTTGGTGTATTGAGCGGATCGTTGAGATTCATCGATTAGGATTGCCGGCGATAATCGATTCGAGTCTCAGTGTATTTTATTCTTAATCCTCGATATTGTTGCGGGTGTGTATATTTAATATAAGTGACTTTGATTTACCAAAGGAATTAACCGATTTAATTATTGGGTTAATTACCGGTTAAGTTGGGTCACTATATTTCATATATGGCATGCCGTGAATGATTGACCGGACAGTGTATCCCGGAAGGGTTGATAATATCCCCGAGATGAGTTCATAAGGAATTATTGTGTAAACCTCATAAGTGGATTCGTTCCGCACAATAATTAAGGTTGAATGGTACTAGTCTCGGATTAAAGAGATGAATAAATTAATTAGCAATAAATTAATTTTATTCATGGATATTTAAATCTTAAATACACGGAATAAATAATACTACCGGAGAAATATTATTTGATATAATATGGTTTAATATTGGGAGTGCAATTAATTTATATAGTGGAAAATAAATTAATTAATATTGATAAGGATTAATGGACTTGGGCAGTGGGCTCAATTTAATCTTCAATATTGGAAGCCCAATATTCCACCTCCTTTAGATCCCCTACGTAGCCTATAAAAGCACTACATGGCCTTCATAAATCATAAGACAAGATTATCATACTTGATATTCTAGAGAGTTGAAGGAGATCCATAGGAGTTCGATAGATCGTCGCCCACCCGACGTTCGAACGGAGTGCAAGGAATACGTGGGAAGATCCAAAAGGTCTTCAACTTGATTTCGTTTCTCCGCACAACGAATCAAAGGTATGATCATAAAACTCCTTGTGTGATTTTATGTTCAATTAATTGTGGCATATACATGAACGCACGATCCGGGAAAACGACGAACTTCGGGGATGGGGATTCGAGATCCCCGGCGAACGTTCGAGAGGACCCTCGGCTTGGAGCCGAGGGGTGTCGGTCGAGCCCTAGGGCTTCGACCGCCGGCGCGCATCGAAGGAAAGCCGCGGCTGGACGCCGCGGCTGGGGCGATCGAACCCTAGTTCGATCGCCGGGGACCGTCGCGGCTTCGCGCCGCGGCTGGTGGTCCCCCCCTTCCTGTCGGTGGTGGCGGTGAGTCGCCGGACTCACCGCCCGGGGCTGCCGGAGCAGCCCAGCGATCGGCGCACGATCGCGAGCCCCGGCGGGGGCTCGGCTAGGGTTTCGGCCGCGGGTTCATCCCGCGGCGATGCTCGGGTCGAGCCCGGTTCCGTTAGGTGGTTCGCGTGTTTCCGGCGAGGGGATTTCGGTCGGGGTTATCGGTTCCGCAATTTTTTGATACCCCGGGATATCGATTTCCAGCAAAGAAACCATAAGATTATCATACTTGATATTCTAGAGAGTTCGTGAAGGAGATCCATAGGAGTTCGGAGGATCGTCGCCCACACGACGTTTGAAGGAAGTGCAAGGTATACGTGGGAAGATTTGAAGGTCTTCAAATCATCTTGTTTCTCCGCACAACGAGACGTAAGTAAAATCATTAAACCCCCTCTATGATTTTATGTGTATTAATCGTGATATATGCATGAACAACGATCCGGGACGAACGAACTTCGCGGACGGGGATTCGAGATTCCCGGCGAAGATCGAGAACACCCTCGGCTTGGAGCCGAGGGGTGGCGGTCGAGCCCTAGGGCTTCGACCTCCGGCGTGCGTCGAGAAGGGAGCCCTGGCTGGACGCCGGGGTAGACGATCGACGGGGGTCGATCATCGGGGACGCCGCGGGCTGGTGCCGCGGTGGGTCCCCTCTGCCCCTCGACGGCGGCGCGCACCAAGGGAGGCCCCGGCTGTACGCCGGGGCGAGCGATCGAACCCCGAAGGGTCGATCGCTGGGGGCTGCCGCGGGCTAGTGCCACGGCGGGTGCCCCCCGCCTCCTCCGGTGATGGCGGTGAGTCGCCGGACTCACCGCCGGTGGACTGTTCCGAACAATGGGAACTCTCAGCTTACGTCTCCCCACCCCCAGTACTTATATTAAAGAATGTGTTACGTGCCCCTAAAATCATTAAGAATCTAATATCAGTGCGTAAATTTACTACTGACAACTCGGTTTCTGTGGAATTTGATCCGTTTGGTTTTTTTGTGAAGGATTTCCAAACGGGGACGAAACTAATTAGGTGTGAAAGTCGTGGCCAACTATATCCTCTCTCCACTACAAACCACAATAACGCCAACCAACCAGCTTATTTTTCTTTTTTGTCTCAGTCGTTATGGCACGTAGGTCATCCAGGGGCATCTGTGTTAGCCTCGCTTAGGAAAAATAATCTGATCAAGTGTAATAAAACTAATACTGCTAGCAATTGTAACGCTTGTTCTATTGGAAAACCTGTTAATTTGCCTTTTGTTGCCTCTTAATCTACTACGTCACTGCCATTTGATATTATACATTGTGATTTATGGACATCTCCTATATTGAGCTCTTCGGGTCATCGATACTACTTACTATGTTTAGTTGACTATTCAAATTATTTGTGGTCATTTCCTTTAGAGAATAAATCCCATGTTTTTTCGACATTTGTCACTTTTCATTCTTATATCCGTACTCAATTTGAGAGAGAAATAAAAACCATTCAGTGTGATAATGGAAAGGAGTTTAATAACGGACAATTTTATGAGTTTTTTTAGCAAAAACGGTTTGACTTTTAGATTCTCATTCCCATACACATCATCGCAAAATGGAAAGGCAGAGAGAAAAATTCGAACCATTAATAATATTGTTCGTACATTATTTCATCGTGCATCCATTCCACGTTTTGGCACCACGCCTTAGGCATGACAACTTACTTACTTAATATCCTTCCTAGTAAATTACTTTCCTACCAAGCTCCACTCAATATCCTATATTGCAAAAATCCATCCTTTTCTCACCTTCGAATATTTGGGTGTTTGTGTTATCCGTTGTTTCCACCTCAAACTATAAATAAACTTCAGGCTCGTTCAACACAATGTGTTTTCTTAGGATATCCGTTGAATCATCGTGGATATAAATGTTATGATTTGTCGTCTAGAAAAATAATCATTAGTCGCCATGCCCTCTTTGATGAAACACATTTTCCTTTTTCACATATATATATATATGAACGTACAAGTTTTGATTATACGTTTTTGGAACAGAATCGATATATGTTAGATTATTGGGCCACCACCTCGAATGAGGCAACTTCTGATTCAGTGCCACTAAACCCATCTCGAGTTAGCCCATTCCCCAACATTCAACCTCTAGTCCCAAATACATCACGCCCACCTCCACTAGTTTTCCATAATCAGCGCTCTACACCTAGGTGCCTTGACTCAACCGACAGCCCAGTCCTATCACGCCCATGATCAGGCCCATCCTCTCCTGGTCGTCTGCCTGATTCTTCTGCTGGGCCGCCCACTGTGGCCCAGTTGGGTCACATAACTCATCCAGATACGTTGGTTCCAGACCCTCCCTCTCGACCTGTCGCTCATAGTTAAAATGGTATTAAAGTGCCGAAAAAGCATTTTGGACTTCATTCAAGCTCCACTAAATCTCCTATACCGCGTAATCCTGTGTTAGGACTTAAAGACCCTAATTGAAAAATGGCTATGACCGATGAGTATACTACTCTAATTGAAAATGGGACTTGGGAATTAGTGTTGGAAATCGATATCCCGGAATTAATAAATTAATTAAAATTAATTATCTAATTAATTCCGACCGAAATCCTTTGGAGATCGAATATCCGGAGTTGTCAAAGTGCGGAACGACAACTCCAATCGACTCCCGGATGCTGGAACAACCCGCCACGAACCACCACGCGAAGCCGGACTCAACCAAACCCTAACCACGGGGATAGCCCGGGCTGTTCGGTCGAGCCCTCGCGTAGGGCTCGCGGCTGTCCTTGGCAGCCGCCTAGGACTGCTCGTAGAAGCCCCCTTTCATGCCCAGCCGACGCCCGGTGATCGCACGCCCAGCCACGGCGAACCGTGGCTTGCGATTACCACCAGCCACTGCCGCTCGAGCGGCAGTCCAGCCGCGTGAGCGGGGCTGCTCCAGCAGCCCGCCGGAGGTGCGTGGGTGATCGAGCTTGCCCTCGATCGAGTCTCGGCGTCCAGCCGAGGCTCGCCCCTCTCGACCCTCTCTTGTTCGAGCCGTTGAGCCGCCGGCGGTCCGGTGATCTTCGATCACCACCGCCCGGTTCAACCTCGACAAAGGTCGCGTTCTCGGATCTTGGTTCACGATATTTTTACGATAATTAAACGATAAAATCATAAAGAGGGTTTTACGATTTACCTAGTTCTCGTTGTTCGGAAAAAGGAAGAACTCAATTTGACGACCTTGAGATCTTCCCACGTATTCCTTGCACTAGCTCGGACGTCGTGTGGGCGACGATCTACCGAACTCCATGGATCTCCTTCACGAACTCTCTAGACTAATCAAGTATGATTATCTTGTCTTGTCTAATTGTGAAGACCATGTAGTGCTTTTATAGGCTACGTGGGGGATCTTAAGGAGGTGGAATATTGGGCTTCCAATAATAGTGATTAAATTGAGCCCAAGCCCAAATCTATTAATCCTTACTATTAATAATTAATTCTATTTTCCACTATATAAAATTAATTGCACTCCCAATATTAAACCATATTATATCAAATAATATTTCTCCGGTAGTATTATTTATTCCGTGTATTTAAGATATAAATATCCATGAATAAAATTAATTTATTGCTAAGTAATTTATTCATCTCTTATATCCGAGACTAGTACCATTCAACCTTAATTATTATGCGGAACAAATCCACCTGCAGGGTTTACATAATAATTCCTTATGAACTCATCTCGAGGATATTATCAACCCTTACGGGATACACTTTCCCGTCAAGTATTCACGGCATGTCATATATAAAATATAGTGACCCAACTTAACCGGTAATTAACCCAATAATTAAATCGGTTAATTCCTTTGGTAAATCAAAGTTGCTTATATTAAATATACACACCCGCAATAATATCGGGGATTAAGAATAAAATACACTGAGACTTAAATCGATTATCGCCGGCAATCCTAATCGATAAATCTCAAGCAGATCCGCTCAATACACCAAGTGTACAAGTGTGATAAAATAATCAAGACAAATTATTTTCTCTCTCACACAACGACTATACCGATGGATTGGTCCGTGTCCATCTAGGTCGTGAGCAACTGTTCGATTAAATACGAGTAACCGATAGTATGATCTTCTGTGTGGGGCCCGACACACCATACTAACTACAACGTATAAAATCCAGGACTATGATTTGCATATATTTAATTATCAATAATTAAATGCAAACAATTGTTTATTTAATTAAATAGATTAGTGGCAATGGATCGTGAGTTTCCGTTACTTAAATCTAGACATTAAGTACACAACTCCAACAATTAGTACCCCCGCCCCCTGGTGTGAATGTGATTCGATCTTTGTGGGTTTTCGCCTATAAAGAAAATTCTGATGGTTCGTTTGAGCGGCATAAAATCCCTCTTGTAGGTGATGGAAAACCTCAGCAAGTTGGGGTTGATTGTGGTGACACGTTTAGTCCAGTGGTTAAACCTGCTACCATTCGCACTGTTCTTAGTTTGGATTTGTCTAAAGCTTGGTCCATTCACCAACTTGACGTCAAGAATGCATTCCTACATGGAGAACGTAAAAAGACGGTATACATGCATCAACCGTTGGGTTTCCGGGATCGTAAGTTTCCAGATCATGTTTGTTTATTGAAGAAGTCATTGTATGGGCTCAAGCAAGCACCTCGCGCTTGGTACCAACGATTTGCACATTATATTTACTCGATTGGTTTTTCTCAAAGCACGGTGGACAATTCACTTTTCATTTACCGCAGGGGTAAAGATATGGCTTATTTGTTGTTATATGTGGATGATATTATATTGACTGCAAGTTCTGAGGGCTCTACGCAGGTCAATTATTTCTCTTCTCAGCTCTGAGTTTGTCATGAAGGATTTGGGTCCCCTACATTAGTTCTTAGGGATTGTAGTCTCTCGACATAAGGAGGGCTTATTTTTAACTCAACGAAAGTATGCGTTTGAGATTATCGAGCGGGCAGGAATGTCTTCGTGCAAACCATCGTCAACGCCTGTGGATACGAAACCCAAGATGAGCGCGCAGGTATCTCCCGCTTATTCTGATGCCACTCATTACCGTAGTCTTGCAGGGGCTCTTCAGTATCTCACTTTTACGAGACCCAATATAACGTATGCGGTACAGCAGGTTTGTTTGTTCATGCACGACCCTTGAGATGAACATATGCTTTCACTTAAGCGTATAGTGCGATATATACAGGGTACACTTGATTATGGTTTATCTTTGTATCCTTCTTCGACTTCCTCTCTAATATCATATATTGATGCGGATTGGGGAGGGTGTCCATATACACGTCGTTCGACGTCAGGTTATAGTGTGTTTCTTGAAGATAATCTGGTGTCATGGTCTGCGAAACGACAAGCTACCTTATCACGCTCGAGTGCCGAGGCTGAGTATCGTGGAGTGGCTTATGTTGTATCTTAATCATGTTGGCTTCAGAATCTTCTCTTAGAACTACATTGTCCAATATCGAAAGCCACTCTAGTTTACTGTGACAATGTAAGTGTGATATACTTATCTGGAAATCCGGTTCAACACCAACGCACTAAACATATCGAGATGGATATTCATTTTGTTCGATAAAAGGTTGCTCGAGGATATGTGCGCGTCTTACATGTTCCGTCCCGACATCAGATTGCTGATATTTTTACAAAAGGGCTACCTCTAGTCCTCTTTGAAGATTTCTGGGACAGTATCAATGTTCGTAAACCTCCCGTTTCGACTGAGGGGGAGTGTTAGAATAATATATTTAATAAGATATTATTCTATGTAATTAAGTAGTTTAAACGTGATTGATGTTGTACCTAGAATAGCTCCTTAGAATGAGGTTAAGTTATTGACCTTACTGTGTATATATAGGCTAGGTAATTCATTTTATTAATCAAGGATTATAATTTTCATGTCCCGTTTTATTTTATTAAATAAAAGAAATACATGTAATAATTTTTAAAGATCTCAAGGGCTCGAGATGCAAATTTTCAAACTCCACGTCGTCATAATCAATTTTCAACGGTAAAGAGGTTTAAATAAGAGTAAATGCAGCGGAAATCATTAACACTTTTAACACATGCGACATGCACTAAAATAAATAAACTCGTTAATAATTAGTAAAAATCACGGCGCAGAAGCATCCTCGGATACTCCGGTTGAATCAAACATGTCACCTGAAAATAGGCATGTCCACTGACTGGCAAGTAGGCATGCAGTCTATATGCTTTAATATTTCCACTTGTCGTCTTAGTTCGTAGCTTAAAAGTTGAACCTTTATTGCAATAAAACTCCTTAACTTAGACTTAGGACATAACCATATATAACTTTAACTTGAAACGTTTACGTAACTTTTCTTTAACATTGACATTCTTTCATATCTTTACACTTAGACGCAAACTTACTTGACATCGTAAGGGCTACCCCAGTCCATTGAGGTCATTCGTTCGTTAGTTGCACACCCTGTCTAGAGGCCCTTTCGCACTCTAGCCATTGAGGCCATTAAAGTTAATTGCACACCCTGGTCTAGATGCCCTTTCGACGCTCTAGCCATTGAGGTCATTAAAGTTAGTGCCACCCTGCTTAAGGTAGTTCCTTACGATGCCCGACATTTCTTATTTTAAACATTAACTTTTGTTCTTTAATATTTTGACCGTGACATGAACTTCTAATGCAATATGCACTCTTACGTGTATGCATGAACTAATGATATGCACAAATTCACATCATATATAATAAGCATCTCACTGAACGTAAATGCACATAAAAAAGTACAATCGACACTAAAACAAACGCATAAGCACTAAACAGGATATCCCAACCCTCAAACAATAATAGAACAAATAACATTTAAAACACAAAACTAAACTCCCAAGTTCATACAGATTAGTACATGGCTTTAAGCAATAAGGTGTAATATATACATGAACATATTATTATACTACGTTTATATACTGATGGAGTTGTATACTTAATGTCTAGAGTTAAGTGATATAAACTCTATGTACATTGCCATTTAATCTATTTAATTAATAAACAATTATTTTCCTTTAATTATGTTTAATTATATATGTGCAAAATATAGTCCTAAATTATATACGTTGTAGTTAGTATGGTGTGCGACGTCACACGGAAGATCATACTATCTGTTACTCATATATAATCAAACAGTCGCTCACGACCTAGATGGACAGGGACAAATCCATCGGTATAGTCGTTGTATAATTGAGGAAATAATTTATCTTAATTATTTTATTATACTTGTACACTTTGTGTATTGAGCGGATCTGCTTGAGGTTAATCGATTAGGATTGCCTTCTATAATTGATTTATATCTCAGTTTATTATATTCTTAATCCGTGGTATTATTGCGGGTGTGTGCATTTAATATTAGTGACTTTGAATTTCCAGTGAAATTGACTAATATGATTATTGGACAATTATCGGTAAATTGGGTCACTGTATTTCATATATGACATGCTGTGAATTTTATATGGAAAAGTGTGTCCCGATAAGGGTTGATAATGTCTCCGAGATGAGCTCATAAGGAATTATTATATCAACCTCACGAATGAATTTGTTTCCGCATAATAATAAACTTGAGTGGTACGGAATAAAGAGATGATAAAATTTAATTATCAATAAATAAAATTTATTTATGAACATTTCTATCTTAAACACATGGAATAAAATAATACTACGGAAAATATTATTTGATATAATATGGTTTAATATTAGAAGTCGCAATTATATTTATTTAATGGAATTAAATACAATTAATGGATTAATTAATAGACTTGGGTTTGGGCTCAATTTAATTAAGTTCACTAAAAGTCAAATATTCCACCTCCTTAAGGACCCCTACTGATGCTATCCAAGTACCCCGATTAGTCAAGGTGTTCGTTTTCAGTTCAGGACGAGGGTCGGGCGTGCGTCGAGGCGAAGACGAGGAGTCGGTCGAGGTTTTTGGCTTGGTGTCGGACGACACAATGGACTTTCTGTTGGAATAGGTGACCGGCGAGCCAATGGTTGGCCGAGCGGTTAACCGTATTCCGTTATATAACGGTTTATTTCGTTAATTAATGAAACCTATATTAATGGCATATACTATATCTACTCCCAATGTTGAATCATAGATATAGTCCTGTACAGTTACACATGTTGTATGAATTCGATTTTGTGGAAACCGATAGATAATTCTATTAACGCAACGTAACTGGTCAAACTCAGTTCCTAGTCGATGGGTTACGCCAATAACAAGGATACCCGGACTTTCCCCCTTGAGACTAACACTTAGTGTATGTGGGCTAATCTCGAGCCTCGGTGTTGGGACATCGACATACTTAAGTGGGTGCTCACTGTTGATGAGTTCATTGAACCCCCTCTCCCTGGAATCTCTAAGTGGTTATCACTGATCGAGTAGAGAATTCCATAATATAGTTGTACACAATTAATCCTTAAGACCCAGACATCACCGTGACTTCATCAGAGGACTAGCTGTATCGTGACATGTCTCTGATTCCCTGGAAAGGGAGTAAGTCGAAAAAGGAGACAATGTTCGTGCAGTTCAAAATCTGATGTGAAGTCTGTGCATGGTAGTAAGGGATCCGATCGCTTGATATAGATCATGGATGTCCTGTGTGTTCTGATGGTTCGTAGTCCCGGAATCTCTGGCCAGAGTTGAATAGTGAGGTGATTAGAGAAATGTGTTTCTCTGAATCAATCACGACTGGATTTTACGAAACCTAGAACGTACGCACAGTTATCAAACTCAACAAGAGATCTCGATTAACCAATATCTCTAGTTTGATCGGGACATATGTATCGGAGGGATCGTACTGTACGCTAACTATATTACAAGGTTCTTGCAGGCACTTCATTTGTATCTAGGGAATTAGTGAAGTGTGGTTGCTAGACGCTCGTCACTGATTCGTTGGGCACCGACTTGTTCGGAGATTAAATAATATGATTATTAATCTAAAACTCTTGGGAGTAGTTGAAATAAGAACAATATGTTGTTCGAATCACAATATGTTGTGAGCCCACGGCTAGTTATACACCTGAACCATTGAGTGTCACATTCTCGTGTAAACCGATCATTGACTACGATCATGTATTAATTAACTGTTAATTAAGTACATATAGTCGGAGGTCAATATGATTGAATCCGAGATTCATAATTGTGATTATGAGTTGGAAATAATACTGAGCTAAAGAAAACGGACACGATGGTGTACACTTTCTATTTTGGGAAATATCCCGATTTAGCAGTACCCCTGAAATGGGCTTTCCGATTTTGTGAAATTGTAAATTTTTATTATTATCTCATATTGATGAGAAAATTAAAACGAGAAAGAAAATATAATCGTTATATTTTTCGGAGTTGAAATTGATTGTCAATTTTGGAGAAAGTTAATGACGGCTAATGAATTGGGTCGGCTAGGGTTAATGGATCTGATCCATTAGGGTTTGAGCCCAACAAGGTCTTTTCCTCACCTATAAAAGGAGCCTCTTGACTAGAGGAAAGACACACCAAAGTGAAGAGCTCAAAACCCTAGCCTCACTTTCTCTCCTCTCCTTCTCCCTCTCGTCCGCCCCCTCGGCTCCTCCCTCGGAGGACCGCCGACCACCGGAGCCGCCGCCCGCCGCCGGCGCCTAGTGCCGTCGCCGGCAGCCACCTCCCCTCGCCGGAATCCGATTTCGGCACCATTTTTCGGCCCGTTTTTCCCGTCGTATTCTCCCTTACGTGTTTCTAGTGCAATACGTAAGTTGGATTACCTATACGAGGTGAAACCTGATTAGGCGAAAGACGCCGAAGGAACGCCCGAGCACAGCCCGAGCCGCGCTCGTGCGCTCCAGCCGTGACACACGAGTCTAGCCGAGAGCCTCGCCAATCGCCCGGCTCTCCCCGCACACGACCCGTGCCGTCCCCGCGTCGCATCCGCGCGACTTCCGACGAACCTAGTTTCGTCCGATGAATCCCTGAGGTACTTACGATTAAATTCAGATTTAATTTTTTGCGTTAAATGTTTGCCCTATGTACTGTTAATGTTTGCGCTATGTAATGGGATTTTTAATTGATAAAGAAAAATTAATTGTGATTAATTTAAATGTCAATTAAATTCAAATTGATTCAAATTAAATAATATGATTATCTTAATTGTTAATTTTACGCAAACTGATTATGTGCACATGTTTACGTAATTAATTATATATGTTTAATTAATTAATTTGATTAATTTAATTGCACGTTGATTAGAATTAAATAATATGATTATGTTAATTGTCAATTTGACGAGAATTAATTATGTGTGAATGTTTACATAAACTAATTGATTAGAATTAAATAATACGATTATGTTAATTTTTAATTTGATGCAAATTAATTATGTGCGCATGTTTACGTAATTAATTGTTTAGTGTTATATATTAATATGATTAATATAATTGCGCTAGAAGTAACTAATTTATATGATAATATAATTGGTAATTAATTTATTTGATAAATTTAATTGCGCTAGATTTAATTTATATAGTATGGGATGCATGAATTAAATATTTAATTATTTGATAATTAAATTAAATTGTGGATTATTTATTCTAATAGATTTGAATTAAATCAATTAATATGTAATATTGGAAATATGATTTTCAATAAAATAAAATAAATATAATGTAAAATGTTTACATTAATGAAAAATGGTTTTTCATAAACTTTTTGTTTTCCGCTGCGTGTACATGCACGATCCCCAACACTGTCGGCCGACAAAGTGGCCAATATCGACTTTCTGCCGATCACGAGGTGAAACGCGAGGCAGATCACGCACTTCTAGATGAGTGTCGGCCGACACCCTATACCTGTCGGCCGACACCAAGGCAAAATCGGCAGCGACGGCGGATTTTCAATATTCAGCGTTTTTAATCGTTTTTATTCCTTATTTTCGAGTTTTAGGGTTTTGTTTGCCTATTTAAAGGCTTTTCTAGTTCATTATTGAAAGAGAACCATTATTGATGAATAAAATTATATTTTCGTGAGGTTTTCATAAATTCTCTCTTGGGTCGAATTCTACCCGGTTTTACCAAAAGAGTTCAACCGACGAATCAACGAAGCCATCATCCTTCGTTCGTGTGTCAATCAACATCCCCGAGTTGCTGCGTCAACTTCAAGTTGGGGTTTAGGTCATCGATCTAAATCATTCTGTGGATAGATCCAGAGGTATTGGGACTTCCGCCGGTATCTTCCATCTTTTCAATTCTTCGTTCTTCTTCTCTTCATCGATCCCTAACGAGGTTCATATCACCTACATAGCCTATAAAAGCACTACATGGTCTTCTTTAATTAACTAAGACAAGATAATCATACTTGATTATTCTAAAGAGAAGGAGATACATAGAAGTTCGGAGGATCGTCGCCCACCCCGACGATCGAGCTAGTGCAAGGAATACGTGAGAAGATCTCAAGGTCATCGATAGATCTCGATTGTCCGTCAAACGAGAACAAGGTAAAATCATGAAAACTCCCTTATGATTTTAAGATTTAATTATTGAAAATACCGAGAACAAGATCCGAGGGACGAACCCGGGGACGAGGATCGACCGGGTGGTGGTGGTCTAGGACCACCGGACCGCCGTCAATCGAGAGATCCCCGCCAGGATCGATGGCGAGAAACCTCGGTTGGGCGCCGGGGGTGCGATCGAGCCTAGGGCTCGATCGCGAGTGTGCTGCGGGATTACCTGCAGCCGCCTCGCTGAACCTAAATGAACATAAAAAAGTACTATCGACACTAAAACGAACGCATAATCACTAAACATGATATCACAACCCTCAAACAATAATAGAACAAATAACATTTAAAACATAAAACTAAACTCCCAAGTTCATACAGATTAGTACATGACTTTAAGAAATAAGGTGTAATATATACATATTATATACTAAGTTTATATACTTATAATTTAAGGTTGTTTCTTAATTAGTATCAATTCACAATCTCACATAGACATTCACCTATATACATATTTAAATATAGTAGCATACATGGTACCAAATTTATTAGGTGGTACTAGTACCATACTAAGCAATATGGTACCAAATTTTAATATTTAAACATTTTTTTTCTTTTTTTTTCCACTTTCTTTCTCTCTTTCTCTTTCTCTCATCCTTCTAACCCTAGCCCCAATCGCATTGAAGAAATCGAGCCAAATTTCTCTCATCTCTCCAATCTAGCCCCAAATTTTCACTTCAATCTCTATTTTCTCTCTACAACCCTAATAATAATCACGAAGAAATCAATTTCACCGGAGAAAATGAGCCCAAATTTGAGTTTGAAGAAGCACCGCTCGTCCGCAACCGAGGTCGATCGATCGAGCCCGTCACCCCGTCCTTGTCTCTTCCCAGTTGACATCACTTCGATCCCCAGCTCCGTCGCCGCTTCTTCGACCCGCGATGTTGCAGCCCATTCGACGCCGCCCCACCACCCCCGAAGCTGATCTCCTGCTCCGTTCACCGCCGGCGGCTACGATGTAAGTGCGGCTCCTTCCTCCTCCTTAATTGTTGATTAAGTAATTACTTAATTATTGAGTATGTTAATCGAGATATGTTGTTGATCGATCGATCGAGTATGTTAATCGAGATATATAGTTATTGTTCTCTTCTGCTTTCACATTCGAGTCATATGTACTGATGTGGTGTGTAATGGTCTGAATAGAACGATGGCTCTATTTTTCGAGTTTCTGAGTTTGGCACTTAAACCGGCTAAGTTGTCTTGTCAAATTCTGGGTCGGACAGTTTGTATAGTTATTGAGACATGGTACGAGGTTCTGAGGTTCGCTGTGTCCGTGCATTTCATCATACTATGGCGCCTCCTCGTCTCCGCTTTCGCCCTTTTCTCCTTCCCATTCCGAGCTTATTCCGCGCTCTCTAGGGAGAGGATGGTAAACAAAAACTAAATAAAAATACCTTCATAAGTTCTTTGGTTTCTGATTTTGCTTATGGCAAAAAATTGTGTTGGATTTGTATATATATGCAGCTGGAAACGCAAATTTATAGACTGAGGAATGAGATGGGAAAACTTATGTGGGACAGGAATGATCTCGAAGAGAGACTCCAATCAGCCGTTTCGGAACGTAACATGATAGAGACCATGCTAATGGAACTCGAACAAGAATACGACGAGGCCGTTGCCAAAGCCGACACACTCCACCGAGAGGTACCTAATACTACAACTAAGATTTACCGTAAGAAATATAATTACTGAAGGTACCGATATACCGATCCGATCGATATACCGTGTGTGCGGAAGCGTGTAAAGCAATAGATCTACTATGCTATGATCTTAGTGCACACTTAATGTGTATAAGAACACATATAAACATATATATATATATATACACATCCAATATATATATATATAAGGTTCAACGATTACTTACTTTTGTGACGAAGTGATTCGTTGATGTCGTTGAGGTGGTGTTGAGTCGATTGAACCACCTCAAATGGATCAGCCTCTCGAAGCTCTCCTTGTGAATGACCTCGTCACTCCTTTAGATCGTCCGGATGTGGAAGCCGCACAAATGGCCCGGCCTCTACGTGTTGCACACGAACCCGGATGATAAACACCTTGCTTGTTTGAAGTGGTTCTCCAAGAACACTCTCTCTTCTCACTCTTTCTTGTGAATTTCGTGGCTGATGATGATGGTGTTAGAATGAGACATGAAAATCTGATTTTCATGCTCATTATACCCCTTTTACTTCACATGTAACCCCCACCATAATGTGTGTGTCATAACCACACATAATGGGGTGTTATGGTGAAGTTCAAAGGTCACCTCCACATAATCATGCCAAATCATGATATGTGGTCCCATTGGCTTGTGTGGCATGCCATGTCACACTATGTGACATGCATTCCATGCAAGCCATGCATCCCATGCATGTGAAAACCCACGTAAATATTGATTCTAAATCAATATATTTATTAAGCAATGTATATCAATATCGAGCTCGTGTGTGACCCTGTAGGTATGATTTTATCGATCAATATTATATTGTTCCCAACAATTAATATTATCAAATAATCATTTAACATCCATAGACGACCTTATGACTTTATCGATTGCACACGTAGGATCGAAGGACATATCCCAACAATCTCCCACTTGGCCTTCAGAGCCAGTGTGCTGTCAATTTCCTGTTGTCACTTTATGTCTAAATTTGAACTTGAGGCAAGACTCGAGTCATCCTCAATCGGTTCAAACCTTTCTTGGACTTTGAGACAGACTGTAAAACCAGATTTATCACTATGATACGAATCTGGACGTGGCCACGTATTTTCCACAGTCTCGACTCTCCAAGTGGCCAGTAAGACATTTATCCCATTATAAAATGGAGGACAATCCCATCTTGTCAATCCAAGCTCTTCCACTTGCTTCCTGATATACCCAATAACAAGTTTAATAACCTCCTTTTACGAAAGGCGTTTACTTGTATCAAAGTACACCATTTCACAATGGAATCACTCTGGACTACTCAGGTCAGAGGAAATTGCTCGACAGTCAATGAAATAGTATTATGACTCGAAATCTTAAATACTATTCCAGTCGGGTCTGTTCGATCATTAGCTCCCAGCTAATATCTATGTAATTGTACTTGATGTCACACATCACTAGCCCATGAAGCGGCGCTATAGTACACATTACAATCTAGTTCTTTGTATTATTGGTTTGTCCGTACTCGATTATACGAACCATGAACAGCTATATGATTCAAGTATATCAGTTCAACCATTGGGACTTCATTATGCGGTAAGTCGACCTCATAACCCAATTTATATAACTTAATCATTTGGACAATTCATATAAATTAAACCATATTTATATGAAGAATTATGTATTATACATATGAGTGAATGTTTACCAATTCTCCAAAAGTATCTAATACAGTAATAGAAATCACAACCCATCTCTAAGATGTCTGATCTCTATTGCAGTCGTGAAAGCCTCAAGCTTAAACTGCTGGAGAGGTTTTATAAAATGGGTTTGCAACAATTCCAAGAGTTGCAACTTTATTATCTCGATGTCTCCACAAAATCATCTCCTAGATTAATGTGGAACTTCCTGAGCACTAGTTTTAGATTTGTGGTGCTCCCTAGGCTCATTGGCTTGCGCGATAGCTCTACTATAAATAGAGAACTTATCGGATGGGCCGAGCTAGTTACGCCACCTAGTTCATCGAAAAACTTTCAAATCCGAACTGCCAACATCACTGCATCCAATGCAGTGCTGTACTCAGCTTCTGTAGTTTTATCAGCTATTGCATTGCATGGAACTATTCCAGCAAATTTCACCTCTATCTAGACAAAAGATATAACCAGATTAAAAATCGGAAATTATCTTAGCCCCTTATGAATTTTGCATCAAAATAACTTGTTAACATCAACTCTTTTTGTCTTCCAAAGACAACAAAATATTCTTTTGTCCATCTAAGGTACATAGGAATATTCCTGGTCGCAGTCTAACGCGCCTCACCTGGGTTTCCTTGAAACTGACACATCATGTTCAAAGCATACGATACGTCTGGTCATGTACATATCATGGCGTACATTATAGACCCTATTGCCGAAGCATGAGGAATGTTTTCCATCCTCTTTTGCTCATCAATCCCTGTAGGGCCTTGCATCTTGCTAAGAGATGTGCCATGACTCATTGGAATGAGACCCTTTTTGGCGTCTTTCATTCTGAACTTATCAAGTACCTTATCAAAATAGGTCACTTGACTAAGTCCAAACATCATTTTCGATCTGTTCCGACAGATCTTGATGCCCAATGTGTACTGTGCTTCTCCAAGATCCTTCATTGAAAAACAATTCCCAAGCCATTCTTTAATAGAATTAAGCATAGAAACATTGTTTCCAATAAGGAGTAGGTCACCGACATACAACACAATTAATACAACGTAACTCCCACTGATCTTCTTGTAAAACAAGACTCTTCCGAGTTCCTCTGAAATCCAAATCTCAGTATGGATTCATTGAACTGAAGATTGCTACTCCGATATGCATTCTTTATTCCATAAATAGAACTATAAGCTTGCATAATTTCTCAGCCTTATTAAGATCGATAAAACTCTTTGGCTGTGTTAAAACACAGCCTCTTCTAGAATCCAATTCAAGAAGTTAGTTTTAACATCCAATATTACCATAACTCATTATCAAGATGAGTAGTAATGGCTAAGATAATCTGAATGATTTAATCAAAGCAATTAGTGAAAGTTTTTCCATAATCCACCTCGTGAATAAAACTTTTACCATCAACCTTGCTTTGAAAACCCTAGGTTTTCCATCTGTCTGTTTAGATCTTAAAGATCTATTAGCATTCATTGGGTCTAACCCTGTGATGCAAATATATCAAGTTCCAAACTTGATTATCAGATATTGATATCATCTCAGATTTCATGGCACCATGCCAATTTTCAGTAGCTGAACTCGTCATAGCTTGGAATTAGGTCGAAGGTTCACCGCTTTCCAAAAGCATGAATTCATATCTCTCATTGGTCACAATATCAAGTATTTGAATAATAGAGATAGATTTATGCCTTTCGGACCTACGAGGGCTGGTATGGCTTCCAAAACCATAAGAATACTATCAACCCAGTCTTGAGTATTCATCGTTAGTTGTTTCACTTGAACCTCGTTCAAGACAACCGAGCTCCCACTGAATTTCTAGGAAAGATAACTCTTTTCAAGAAAATCACTATCTCGAGCAACAAAATATTGTTCTCAGATAGATCGTAGAAGTTGTACCCTCGAGTTTCTTATGGATACCATAAAGAAACTTTTATCCCATTTGAGTTCAAGCTCTATAGAGATAAATCTCGTCAGAGAAGCTTTTAGAACCTCAAATTTTGATGAAAACAATTTAGGGACCCTCCCTTTCCATACCTAGTATGGTGTCTTATCAACAGCTTTTGACAGCTTCCTATTCAGTGTATAAGTTGAAGTCTAGAATTGTGTGTTTCCAAAAGAGACCAGTAGTTCATTTAGACCTCTCATCGAATGGTCGAACTATATCTAATATAGTTTGTTTTCTCTTTTCCGAAACATAACCTTCATGTGCTTGTGAACTAATAGGTTCCACATACATCAGTATGGATCATCCCTAATTACTCACATGTTCTCCTTTCTCCAAGAAAGATGACATTGTTATCTTTTCAATCACACATCATTCACATGTATCAAATGACTCCAAGTCAAATGATTCTAAAATTCCTTCTAAAAGAAGCTTCGTTACATGTTTAGATTTTGATTTGATCTAATCAACAATGTTTCAGTTATGTCTCATCGATACTTATTCGATTTGGCCTTTGGTCTTAATGATATATATATGATTTGTCAAGTTTAAAGTATACATAAACAATATAATAATCGTACCAAAACAAAGAATAATTCACAATTAAAATAGTTACCAAACTATTTAATAGTGAAAAAACTAATCCATCAGTATCTAATACTGAACCAATATTCATTGTTTGAAGGTACGAAATTACATAGTTATAATACTAAAACAAGGCCCTAAGTCAAAACAACATCATATGATCATATGGCTAATGCAGCGACCTTCGCTCCATTTCTTGCCCGTAGATCGACATCTCTATTCACCAAACTTATACTTCTATGTAGTTCCTCCACATAAAAATGTGAGAACCACATTTGGCATCCAATACCCAAGAAGTAGAATTTGTGATGTTTAATGTCTATATCATTAATACTTGAAGATGAAGCAACCCCGTTCTTCACATCTTCTTTGAACTTTGGGCAAATTCAATTATTCCCAATAATTGAATCTCATTCAAATTTCCATTCAAAATTATCTCAATGTCAAAACGTGATAAATCGTAAGTGAAAATTGAAGTTTTCTAACCAGCGATATTATCATGCAATTGAAGCCCTATCTCTCATAAAATATGAGGGAGCCAACCAGACAATCGATTCACGCCATCCAATGGCTCGAAAGTCTCTAATTTGTGTCATTGATGAACTTAAGTGTTTTGGATTAAATCACTCCCCGAGGTGTAAATAATCCTAACCTTATAATCCATCAAATGAAAGACAAATTAGGCATTTGTTTTGAAATTGAATAAAATATGAACTTTTATATGTTTGCAAGTAGTGTCCAACACTTTTGCAGTAGACGCATTGAGATTCCCTAGGAACCCTAGTAGCCTTCTTGCCCATGCTCTTTTGAATACCCTATCCCATATCATAAGAATTTCCCTCTTAGGGTCCTTCTCTATCGCCGGCTCAGGAGCCTTGAGCATCCCGTGGAGCTCACGAAGCGATTTCCTCAAACCATTCATATGGAAATTTTAGCCTAAAGGCATTATAACCATCATGAAATTGAAGTATGAAATCGGTTGCCAAATAATCATCATAGGAAAAATCTAGGCGGTCACTTGAAGCAAATAATCCAATCATTTGTTGCACATGTGATTCCATAGATTTCCATTTTTCCAGCCTAGCTGAATTGATGACCCTGGTCATACCGAACCGCTCAATCATAGTATGTTCCCCGAATATGCTATTGAGTTGTTCAATGATATCATAGGAATTGGTAATCTAACACATTCTCTTTGTATTCGTATTTGAGGACCATCCTCAAATTCCGTTGTCAATCAAGAAAATTTGTGTTGTTCAATTTTTCACAATCAAGAATTGAACCAAACTTGAATTGAGTTGATATTTGACATGATAAACTACAAAAGTAAGATACATAAAATATGTAAACATCCACAAAGCGGTAAACAAATAAGGTTGTCTATCAAAATTACTTATTTGTTCCATTTTGTTCAATCGATATCTAATATCGTTGTTCTCTTAAACAAAACGATCCAAGGACCCTCATCTTGCGAATCCTTAAGCCAACTGAGTCCGCACTTAAGAAACTCCAAGATAGGTAGACATCTCATGTCATTGACATCTAATGTCACTCTCGGTTGACGAGAATCCCATTCTCATCTCATGTCTCGATAGCCACGCCTGCAGTGGATCTATCGATGAGAAAACCAATCTCACTAGTAAAGGTCTAACCCTTACTCCCACTTATCCCAAGATAACAAGTAGTACCCTGCTGAGGCGGACCTACCAACTTATGATCGAGGGATTTATGGGTGTGATGTTTTGGACAAGACATTATACTCATTATTTTGGGAACTTGCATGCATAGGTGTTTATATGTAAGTTGAACATTTATAACATAAAACAATCTATAGCTAGCAAAGCAAATAATACGTATTGAAAAGGCCCCTAGAACCCCACAACACTCAAATGAAAAGCGATATAAAACTATCGAAACGTCTTGAAATCACCCCGACTTGATCCGGCTGAACTTGGCTGCACCTGGTCAGGTCCATGACCCCTACCTCCAAGGCAGAGACCTTTGCTTTGGTCCTCTCAGATCTGCCCTCAAAAAACCCGGAACAGCGGTCGCCGTTTAGCATTCGGCGCCCGCCGAAAGCAACAAAAGAGGGCAGAATGTTTGGACCCGATTTTTGCACGAACAGCGGTCGCTGTTGCCACAACAGCGCCCGCTGAACCCCTAACAGCGACCGCTGTTGCTACAACAGCGGGCGCTGTTTGTCTCCAGTAGCCCCGGCTTCGTTCGTTTCGCTCCGTTTTGCTTCGTTTCTTCTCGTTTTCGCTTGGGTTTTGAAATCCAACTCCGATACATGGATAAATCCATTGCTTACATATTGAACAATACATTTTTGAATAGAAAAACCTATCTATTACAAAAGATTCCAAGGGACGCAGCCCTCCAAAACTATGGCCATTCAACACGTAAAAAACACGATTCATCCACCCGACCACTATCGGTGGCCGGCCTTACATCTAATCACATAGATTCAAACAAACAATTATGCCAATTATGTTGATTTAAACTTCTTGTGTCCAACACAAAAGTGTGCACGAGCCCTAGGCTCTGATACCAATTGAAGGTACCGATATACCGATCCGATCGATATACCGTGTGTGCGGAAGCGTGTAAAGCAATAGATCTACTATGCCATGATCTTAGTGCACACTTAATGTGTATAAGAACACATATAAACATATATATATACACATCCAATATATATATATATATATATAAGGTTCAACGATTACTTACTTTTGTGACGAAGTGATTCGTTGATGTCGTTGAGGTGGTGTTGAGTCGATTGAACCACCTCAAATGGATCAGCCTCTCGAAGCTCTCCTTGTGAATGACCTCGTCACTCCTTTAGATCGTCTGGATGTGGAAGCCGCACAAATGGCCCGGCCTCTACGTGTTGCACACGAACCCGGATGATAAACACCTTGCTTGTTTGAAGTGGTTCTCCAAGAACACTCTCTCTTCTCACTCTTTCTTGTGAATTTCGTGGCTGATGATGATGGTGTTAGAATGAGACATGAAAATCTGATTTTCATGCTCATTATACCCCTTTTACTTCACATGTAACCCCCACCATAATGTGTGTGTCATAACCACACATAATGGGGTGTTATGGTGAAGTTCAAAGGTCACCTCCACATAATCATGCCAAATCATGATATGTGGTCCCATTGGCTTGTGTGGCATGCCATGTCACACTATGTGACATGCATTCCATGCAAGCCATGCATCCCATGCATGTGAAAACCCACGTAAATATTGATTCTAAATCAATATATTTATTAAGCAATGTATATCAATATCGAGCTCGTGTGTGACCCTGTAGGTATGATTTTATCGATCAATATTATATTGTTCCCAACAATTAATATTATCAAATAATCATTTAACATCCATAGACGACCTTATGACTTTATCGATTGCACACGTAGGATCGAAGGACATATCCCAACAATTACTAGTAATTAATTTTCCAATCTGTAGGTCCGAGTTTTGAAAGTCGAGATCCAGCGGCTGAAGGAGGTTCAGGGGAAATGCCTCTAAAGCCTCGACATTCGCGATGACGAAATATCTCGAAAGCCCAATCCCAACACCACAAAACATGAATCGTCCAAATATCCTCTGCCTTTTTTGAATTCTTATTTTTGTGTACTATTTTTTAATGTTTGTATTTTGAGCTGTACAATGATTATGTGTTCACGATTTTGTTGGTATTCTACTGTTTCTAGTAGTGAGTTCTACTCTGTTTTATATTGAATTTTACTTTGTGTTATTAATACTTTTTTGCTGTGTTTTTTAGAATGGCGAGGGTAGTTACGTTATGCACCTTGTTTCTGAAGATCAAGGATTAGAAGTTGTTTCTCCAAATACAAGTTCCAGATTCTCGGTAGTGTTATATGATTATGTCTTATGATTATTTTGTTTTTTTGGCAACATTGTAATGAAGATATTGATCTTTTAGTGTTGATGATGATATTGACTTTTTATTGTTGATTTTTAAAAATAATTTATGGTTCCATTTTTTTGTAATTATTATTTTATTTAATAATTTTTATTCATATAATATATGTTGTTTATTTCATATTAGGAATTATTTAGTTATAAATATAGTAGAATATAGATACAAATACATTAGAATTTATTAACAATTGTAGTAGAATATTGATATAAAGAGAATAAAATTTATTAATAAATAGAGTATAATTCATTAACAATATATTGATATAAAGAAAATAAAATTAATTAATAAATGGAGTAGAAATCGTTAACAATTGGAGAAGAATATTGATAAAAAGAGAGTAGAATGAATTACTACATGCAGTAGAACTCATTTGAACATGGCGCCGTCCTCGATTCTAGTTCGCCGACCTCGATTATAGATCGCAACTTCGATACAAGAACTTTTGAAACAAAATCTTTCAAAACAAGACCCACTTTGGGGTTTAGGGTTTAGGGGTTTATGTTTTATGGTTTAGGGGTTTAGGGTTAATTTAGGGTTTTAGAGGTTTAGGGTTTAAGGTTTAAGGTTTAGGGTTTAGGGTTTTAGAGTTTTAGGGTTTAGGGATTAGGGTTTAGGGTTTTAGAGTTTTTTTGTCCTGTTCAATAAAATTTTTATTACGTCGAGATTACATGTACTAGATGTTGTGTACAAATATAGTAGAAATCATGAATACATGGAGTAGAATATGCGCATACGTCGAGATTACATGTACTAGGTGTTGTGTACAAATATAGTAGAAATCATGAATACATGGAGTAGAATATGCGCATAAAGAGAGTAGAATGCACTACAATGCATTATAACTCATTATAACATGGCGGCGCCCTCGATTCTAGTTCGCCTCCCACGATTTATAGTTTAGGGTTTAGGGTTTATTTTTAGGGTTTAAGGTTTAGGGTTTAGGGTCTATGTTATAAATAGATGTTGTGTACAAATACAGTAGAATTCACTAATTAATGGAGTATATGTTTGGAATATAGAGACTAGAAAACAATATTGAAAAGAATGTAATAAATAGAGTAAATTTTATTTTTTGAATTCTAGTGTTTTTAATGTTTATATCTACTATGTTTTATACTTATTTCTACTCTATTATAAATATTTTTTAGTGTTTATTGATTTATATCATATATTTCAAAGTAAAAATAATTTACTGACAAAAGGAGAAGAATTAACTTATAAATTTAAGAATGCAGTAATAATTGTAGTAGAATATTGATATGGTTTAGGGTTTAGGGTTTATTTTTAGGGTTTATAGTTTATTTTTAGGGTTTAAGGTTTCGGATTTAGGGTTTAATTTTAGGGTTTAGGGTTTATGGGTTTAGGGTTTAAGGTTTAGGGTTTATGGTTTAGGGGTTTAAGATTTAGGGTTTAGATGTTGTGTACAAATACGGTAGAATTCATGAATAAATGGCGTAGAATATGCACATAAAGAGAGTAGTATGCACTAACTAAATGAAGTATAACTCATTAGAACATATAATTCATGAATAAATGTCGTAGAATATGCACATAAAGAGAGTGGAATGCACTACTAAATGCAGTAGAACTCATTAGAACATGGCGTCGCCCTCGATTCTAGTTCGTCTCACACAATTTAGGGTTTAGGGAGCGTCACTAAAATTAACTTTTAGTGACACTTTTGAGCGTCTCTAAAACCAGTTTTTGTAGTAGTGTTTTTAGGGTTTAGTGTTTTGGGTTTTGGTATAAATGTAATAGAATATACTGCTGGAAATCGATATCCCGGGCTATTAAAATTTGCGGAAAATAATAACCCGACCGAAATCCTCGATCGCCGAAGAACCAACCGCGAGCCACCGCACGACCCGAGGCTCGACCGAGCACCGCACGGGCGAACCCGCGCGCCCAGCCGAGCCCCCGCACGGGGCTCGCGATCGCTCTCGTAGCGATCGCTGGGATCGCTCGTAGCGATCCCTGGGCTGCTGCGAGCAGCCCCGCAGCGGGTCGCGTGACCCGCTGCTCAACGCGCTGGGCTCGTCCCAGCGCACCGCTGCGGGAAGCCCCGCAGCACGCCTCGAGTCGCTGCGGGTAACTCTTGCAGCTCCCAGCGATCGAGCCTACGGGCTCGATCGATCCCTCGGCTCTCAGCCGAGGGTCCTCGCGTCACGCGTCCCGGCGGTCCGAACCCTAGGGTTCGACCGCCACCTTCGATCCTCGTCGGGGATCTCGAATCCCCGTCCCCGAGGTTCGTCGTTTTCCCGGATCGTGCGTTCATGTATGTATCACAATCAATTCACATAAAATCATAGAAGAAAGTATATGATTTTACCTTTTGATTCGTTGTGCGGAGAAACGAACTCAATTGATGACCTTACGATCTTCCTACGTATTCCTTGCACTAGCTTGAACGTCGGGTGGGCGACGATCTTCCAAGCTTATGGATCCTCTTCAACTCTCTAGAATATCAAGTATGATAATCTTGTCTTATGAAAAAGTGAAGACCATGTAGTGCTTTTATAGGCTACGTAGGGGATCTAAAGGAGGTGGAATATTGGGCTTCCAATATTAATGATTAAATTGAGCCCAAGCCCAAATCTATTAATCTCCCATTAATATTAATTAATTTATTTTCCACTATATAAATTAATTGCACTCCCAATATTAAACCATATTATATCAAATAATATTTCTCCGGTAGTATTATTTATTTCGTGTATTTAAGATTTAAATATCCATGAATAAAATTAATTTATTGCTAATTAATTTATTCATCTCTTGAATCCGAGACTAGTACCATTCAACCTTAATTATTTTGCGGAACGAATCCACTCATGAGGTTTACACAATAATTCCTTATGAACTCATCTCGGGGATATTATCAACCCTTCCGGGATACACTTTCCCGTCAAGTATTCACGGCATGTCATATATAAAATATAGTGACCCAACTTAACCGGTAATTAACCCAATAATTAAATCGGTTAATTCCTTTGGAAAATCAAAGTCACATATATTAAATATACACACCCGCAATAGTATCGGGGATTAAGAATAAAATACTCTGAGACTTGAATCGATTATCTCAAGGCAATCCTAATCGATAAATCTCAAGCGATCCGTCCAATACACCAAGTGTACAAGTGTGATAAAATAATTAAGACAAATTATTTTCTCTCTCACACAACGACTATACCGATGGATTGGTCTGTGTCCATCTAGGTCGTGAGCAACTGTTTGATTAAATACGAGTAACCGATAGCATGATCTTCTGTGTGGGGCCCGACACACCATACTAACTACAACGTATAGAATCCAGGACTATATTTTGCATATATTTAATTAACAATAATTAAACACAAACAATTGTTTATTAATTAAATAGATTAAATGCTATGACCGGGAGTTTACCGTTACTTAAATCTAGACATTAAGTACACAACTCCAACAATCTCTCACTTGTACTAAGGTCTAGTCATTTCCTCCAAACTCCCGACTCCCATACTCATCACGTGCTTAGAGTTGTACTTCCAAGAAGTACTGTGTGAATGAGCAATCTAGGTTGCCGCTCTGAAGTTATCTTGGTGACTACTGCGTCGTCTCCCTCGACGATGACTCGTATCAGGTGGTACTTGCTCTATGTGTTAACATCACTTTTTACTTATGACTTCTTCCAGTTTACCGTGCACCGCTATCCAATAGCCTTTGGTAAACTAAGATTCATATCCAAGCCAAGAGGTTATCCCGGAACCTAACCAAAACTTCCGCTGCCTCTGAGGCTGCTTATTCGGTTATGAGAGAGTCTGAGAAGCGTCCTGCTTATCACTCTTTCATTTCATGGTTCCACCTCTTTCTAAAAGTGAACACATAGCCTGATATCGACTTACACTGGTCCTCCTCTGATTTAAGATTTGAGAATTTGTAATCAAAGAAGATTTCGTCTTGCTTAATTATCCAGTACTTCGCAAGTACTATTACAGCATCCGAAAATCTATTGTCTAGATTACCTTGATATCCTCCCACTACGCAAACCGCATAGTTGATATCAGGTTCTTGTTTTTAAAACATTGCATCTATAAAGCTTTCCATACTTGAAGTATAGGAAACTGCTTTGTCCTTATCTATCTACTTCATGTGTTCGAACACATACCCTTTAGATAGATGTATATTCTGTCTCTGAAAGGCAATAACCTTTCACGGAAGTATGCATGTTTAAAATAAACCATAATCGTATAAGATATCTATCCTTAGATCGAAAGATCTCAAGAACATGCTCTAACTTCTACTCAATCTTATATCTCGGTTCATTTAGACAACCATTATCTTATGTCTGACAACATTTTCTACATTGTTGCCAATGATGAAATTGTCATCTACATAAAATCTCCGAGAAACACCACCTTGTTTCTATTACATCTCCAATACACCTTTCGTCTATGCCTTTTGATGAATCCATCAACTGGACTATCCCATCAATTCGCAAGTTCCACGATTTATAGCTTTGTTTCAATCCATAAATGAATTTACTAAGCTTGTACTCTAAATGATCTTGCCTCTTAACAATAATCCTTATTGTTTTCTAAGCAGGCACATTTAGATCCAGTACTGCCTTTGTGCAGAGCTAGGGGTCGATTTCATCTTTACTAGATCCAGAGTTCAAAAACTCTTCTAGTCTTATGAATATCTGCGGTTGTCTTAACAACCTCCCACTGCAATGGCGTCCCGGTGTATAACAGTAATAACAGTAGGTGCAGTGTGTGGTGTACTTCTACTCGGTTTGGCTGGTTCCTAGTCTTTGTCCCTTTTCTCATTCCAAGGTATTGCGTCAGTTCGGGCTTTGTGGTTCTTCTAATAGTCTTTCTCTAAGAACCGGGCGTTACACGTCCTTCTGGTTCATAGTACTATAGAACACACAATACTTTGTTCATCTAGGATATCCTACAACCATATTGAATTTGCCGTTGTCTCCAGGAATATCCATAGAACATAGGTAGTTCCGAACAACTTGTTCTTTCACTATCAGAATTCTATTTCTTACTGACTTACCATCTCTACACGTAAGTGTATGGTATAGTCATTTGAGACTTAATCTCGATCTTTGATTATGCTATGTGTTATGTGGTAGCCTCCGCGACTAGTCGCAGGCTTCCAATGGATATACTTTGAAGGTTCCCCATAATTGCTTTGTGACTAAAACACTTCGCTAAAATGGCACATCAAGCATTCTAATCCATCTTCGAGTATTCTTAAAATAACTACTCGCACCTTTACACATATCATTGATCATTCTCAATACTTGTCCAAATTCTATCTTTTACCAAAAAGGTATGCTTAGTTGCATTATCTCTCAAACTTGATTCTTAGGTCGGAAGGTCCATTCCTTCAACTATAATTGATCAAATCAATTTCAACCTTTTGAATCTCATTTGAATAAATACTACTAAGTATAAGAATTCACAAGTATAATGATTCAACAAGAAATATATCTAAATAGTAAAACAAGTTATAGAACGGTTTGTTGCATCGTGGTAGACTAAGGATTCATCATTCACATATTGCTATCTAATGTACCAGAATAGATAATACCCATTATTTCTTATCAAAATCATCACCATGATTAAAGAAATAAAATATCCATTCATAAATAATAGAAATCCAGAACAAAAGTTCTTTCTAAAATAAAGGGTACATAATGCAATAAACTTGAAATGAAATCCTATTTAACTACTAAAGCAGATAAATATCTTCCACTGCAACAGCTGCCTCCTCTACAGCTTTTTGCCCGTGTAGACTCGAACTCTTCTTCTCTAAGTCGCCGGGTTTTCTGGAACCCCTGCATTTAAAATGCACATACCGTCAGTGGTTCCATATCTACACACCAGATTTCTGGTAGATAATACCGCTGACTATGTTTTTACGACTAAAGAAAAATTCGTACCTTTGAGAGGAAATTCAGACTTCCAGTGTCCAGACTTATTGCATCGTAAGCACTTGCCTCTTGGCTTTGCAGCCCCCACTCGTGGTCCATTCCTCTTGGCACCACTGGGTTTCCAGGCTTGCTTCCTTTTCTTGCCCCTACCTCCAACAGGCTTCGAGCCCTTGGACTTGGTAGCTACTGATAGAGTAGTATACTTAATGTCTAGATTTGAGTATTCTGAACTCTGTATGCACTTTCATTTACCTATTAATTACAGACATTCATTTGCTTTTAATTATTGTTAATTAAATACATGCAAATTATAGTCCTGGATTTTATACGTTGTAGTTAGTATGGTGTTGCATGGGCACACAGAAGATCATACTATCGGTTACTCGTATTTAATCGAACAGTTGCTCACGACCTAGATGGACACGGACCAATCCATCGGTATAGTCGTTGTGTGAGAGAGAAAATAATTTATCTTAATTATTTTATCACACTTGTACACTTGGTGTATTGAGCGGATCGATTGAGACTCATCAATTAGGATTGCTCGGCGATAATTGATTTGAGACTCGGAGTATTTTATTCTTAATCCCTGAAACAATTGCGGGTGTGTATATTTAATATAAGTGACTTTGATTTACCAAAGGAATTAACCGATTTAATTATTGGGTTAATTACCGGTTAAGTTGGGTCACTATATTTTATATATGGCATGCCGTGAATTCTTGAAGGGGCAGTGTATCCCGTAAGGGTTGATAATATCCCCGAGATGAGCTCATAAGGATTTATTATGTAAACCTCGCGAGTGGACTTGTTCCGCATAATAAATAAGGTTGAGTGGTACTATTCTCGGATATAAGAGATGAATAAATTTATTAAGCAATAAATAAATTTTATTCATGGATATTTAAATCTTAAATACACGGAATAAATAATACTAAGTTGGAGAAATATTATTTGATATAATATGGAATAATATTGGGAGTGCAATTTTATTTATATAGTGGAAAATAAATAAAATTAATATTGATAAGAATTAATGGATTTGGGTTGGACCCAATTTAATTTTCAATATTGAAGCCCAATATTTATTCTCCTTTTGATCCCCTTCGTAGCCTATAAAAGCACTACATGGTCTTCACTTTTACTAACCTACGTTACGCCAACAATAAAGTTCTGAGAGTGAAGAGGATCCATAAGTTCGATAGCTCGTCGCCCACCCGACGTTCGAACGGAGTGCAAGGAATACGCGGGAAGATCACGAGGTCGTCGATTTCGTTTCTCCGAACAACGAATCGTAGGTACAATTCTCAACTAACTTGATTATTGATCGATTTGTTTTTTATCGAGAATACCGTAGGATGAAGATCCGAAGATCGAAGCCCGGATTAGACGAACGATCACGCGGTGGTGGCGAAGCCACCGGACCGCGGATCGCCCGGCTAGGGTTTCGGCCGTGGGGCATCGGGGCGAACCCTCGGCTGGGCCGAGGGTGAGCGATCGATCGCGGGATCGATCGCTAGGGCACGGGCTGGTGCCGTGCCCTACCCCGCCGTGAAGGTGGGGGCCTCCTGGTGGCGGCGGGTCGCCGGACCCGCCGCGGGGGCTGTCGAACAGCCCCACCCCGATCGATCGCCGGCGCGCGATCGATTGCTCGATCGTATGAACCCCGACTCGCGGGGGTTCGGGTGGGGGCGGGCTGTGCGTCTTCGGATGCATGGTCTCCAAAGCCCGGACTCCGGCGGATGAGTCGGTGTTTGTATGATCTCCGGCGAAGGGTTCGTTCGGGTTATCGGTTCCGCAATTTTGATAACCCGGGATATCGAATTCCAACAATTGGTATCAGAGCGTGGTTTACGTTCGCGGTATTTTCGATAAAATTGTTCTACCTTGCAGGGATCCGACTATTATGGCTTGATGATTATTCGTTTAATTATTTTTGTCATGTGATTGTTGGTTTTATTAAACTCTCGGACATGTCGAGATTCGTTTTTGGTGGTGAATGCTTGTAATAGTAAAAATTCGGGGGTTGACCGAATTTAGGATTTATTATTATGTTCGTTGTTTTTCCGGAAAATGTATAGGGTCGATTTCGTGTATAGAATCGATACCGGAATTGTAATTTAGATTTTTGTAAATTTATTTTGCGATTGGATCGACGGATCGAAGACCGCCGGAGAAGACGAAGTGACGAGGAGACGAAGGACCGGGATCGATCAATCCCCATGATCGATCCCGAGGGGATGGATCGACCCGCGGCCCTAGGCGGGCTGTCCGTGGGAGTCTCGGCCACGCCGGCCACCAGTGGTGGTGGCGCGTGGGCTGGGCGGCGGCGGCGTGCCCTAGGCGGCGGTCGGACGTGGTGGGGGTGGTTCGGGGTTCCCCAACCCGGGCTACTCCTACCGGAAATATACTTTCCTAATTAATTCATTATTTCCTATTTTGATTATTTCTTTATGGAATATTCTAGAAAAATAGAGAAAGAATTAATTTAGTACTAAATTTATTTTTCCTATTTAATTATTCCTACTCATGGGAATATTCATGGATTAGGAATAAAATAAATTTGGAAAAGTATAATAGTCCTAAATTATTTTATTTCTTTATTTCATTATGGATATCATCTAGAATATTCCAAGAGTATCTTGGATAGATTATTCTAGAGATTTAATAAAGTGGAAAAAGAAAATAAAATAAATAAAAATATTAATAATATTTAATTTTATTTTTGATATATTCAATTGACTTAATTTTCGAATTAAGTAACTTTTGGATTAATTGAAAATAAATAGATTTAAATATTGGAAATTAATATTCTCGTCACATGGAGCATTCAAGAAACGAAGACTAAAGACTAGAAGATGCGTACGGAGATGGAGTAAAGCCATAATAGTCGGAAAATAATATTCTAGTATTATTTTGACTATGTGATAATACTATGTGCTTTATTACATGTATGCATGCTATATGTGTTTATTTTATGCACTAGATAGCGTATCCCTTTATTGTAAAAAGCTAAGTGGGAGAGGGTATGGAAACATACCCATGGTCTCCATTGCTGCTCTCTTGGTGACTTTTATAAACTTTTGAAGTTTATATAGATAAGTTATTGGAGGAGAGTTCTTGTAATTCCTCTTACGAGAAACATTGATTAAGTTTATCAAACAATGCCTAATTTGTCTTTCCAAAGCTGATTTCAAGTCGACTCATTCTCACCCCAGGGAGTGGAATGGAGCCAGAGCCACTTGGTCATGTAGAGGACACAAATTAGAGACTTTCGTGCCATACTTTGATAGATGGGTCGTTTGTCTGCTCGGCTCCCTCATTTATGAGAGATAGGGTTGTTCGCATGGTGAATCACTGGTTAGAAACTTCGAGTTTCACTTATGATTCTCCACGTCTTGATTTACGAGATTAAATGGATCAAGTAATTGGGAGTCAATTATAAAAGTCTCTTAGTGTAGTAAACGTCCACACCACGTGGCTTGCTATGCTGACGGACTTTGGATTAATTGATGTAGACAGTTGTAAATATTTATGAAGAGTTGTGAAGTTATCGTAAACGTCCACACCACGTGGCTTGCGGTGATGTAGCGATTCCAAGTAACTTATTTTGGTACTGAGTAATGGTTTACACTTAGATACGCCTTATAGTATTCCTCCCCACGAGGTTCCGCTATAAGCGATGTATGACCAAAGAAAATCTAATTGCTAAATCATTTGGGTGGGTAAACGTCCACACCACGTGGCTTGCCTTACCTGATGGGATTTTAGATGTGATTAGTGATTTAATGATATTATTTGAGGGAGATAATATCGGATATTAAATTGTTTGTTTGTTTTATGTGCTTATAGGTTAGGAATGACTGTGACCCCACTTTGTGATATACTTAAAGATGAAAACTCACCGGTTCCATATGGTGATGATTGGGAAAGAAATCTGGACATTGTCCAGACTGTTGAGCTTTCTGAATCCACTGTTGTTCCAACTACATTGAGACATGGTGTGGAAGCTAGGCAAGAGGTGTTTAACATACCCACGGAATCGTTCCTCAATGAGTCCCTTAAAACCGGCTCGGCGAAGGCGATTTTTGTGCGTAAGTTAAGAGAAACACGAGCTCTTGTGGCTAGGCTAAAAGAAAAGCGTGCAAAGAGACCCAGTGGTTTAAAATCACGGATTGGGGAAAGCAAGCGGTTTCGCAGATGCTTTCGATGCAAACAGTTTGGGCACTGGAGGTCTGATTGTCCTCTCATCAAAGGTACGAAATTTTCCTTAGTCACTGAAACATTGTCAGCGGTGATATCTACCAGCACCTGGTGTGTAGATACGGGTGCCACTGACCATGTCTGCAATTCATTGCAGGGGTTCCAGGAAACCCGGAGACTTAGAGAGGGAGAAATCGTAGTCTACATGGACAATGCCGCGAAGGTGGCGGCTGTTGCAGTGGGAGACGTTCACTTACGTTTCAGTAGTGATAGGGTTTTAGTTTTACGTAATTGTCTTTATGTACCCAACTTTAGAAGGAATTTAATTTCAGTTTCTAAACTTATTATGAATGGATATTCTGTTTCTTTTGACCACTCTGTGATCATAAGAAGAAATAGTGAAATTATCTGTTCTGGTACATTGATAGACGATTTGTATGTGCTAAACCCTGAGTCTAACACGATGCAACTAACCGAGAGTAATAACACATCTACGAACACCAATAAGAGAAAGGAACCTTCTAAGATGAATCAATTATACTTGTGGCATCTAAGGCTAGGTCATATAAACTCGAATAGGCTTCAAAGGTTGAAAGCTGATGATTTAATCACTGGCGTTGAAGGAGAGGACCTTCCAACCTGCGAATCCTGTTTAGAGGGAAAAATGACTAAGCGTCCTTTTTCTGGTAAAGGACGAAGAGCTGAGCAAGTATTGGATTTGATTCACTCTGATGTATGCGGACCTATGTCTACTCAGGCAAGGGGAGGGTACGAGTACTTCATCACTTTCACTGATGATTACTCAAGATATGGATATGTATACCTGATGAGCCGCAAGAGCGAATCCTTTGGCAAGTTCAAAGAGTTCAAGGCTCTTGTGGAGAACCTTCGTGGTAAATCCATAAAATGCCTGCGATCTGATCGCGGAGGCGAGTACCTGTCTGGAGAATTCAAGGCATACTTGGCAGAGAATGGGATTGAATCCCAGCTGACCTCACCATATACTCCTCAGCAGAATGGTGTGTCAGAAAGGAGGAATAGGACTCTTATGGAGATGGTGCGATCGATGATGAGTTACTCGGATTTACCTGTTATGTTCTGGGGACTTGCCTTGGAAACAGCAGCGTACATTCTGAATAGGGTTCCGACCAAAACGGTACCAACCACACCCATGGAATTGTGGAGTGGGCGTAAGCCTAACTTGAAACACATTCGGATCTGGGGATGTCCAGCACATGTGTTGCGACAAGGCGCCGATAAGTTAGAACCTAGATCAGAAATACGGCTGTTTGTAGGATACCCGAAAGGAACTAAGGGTGGCATGTTCTATAGTCCTACGGACCAGAAGATCGTTATAAGTACTAACGCTCGGTTCCTAGAGGAAGACTATGTCATGGACCACAAGCCCAAAAGTGACATAATACTTGATGAGTTGAGAGGTAACGAGGAAGACCTGGATACAGCCGAACCGAGTATAGATACACCACTAGAACCTGCACCTAATACTGTCACTGTTAATACACCGGAACGCCGTCGTAGTGGGAAGGTTGTTAAACAACCAGATAGATGGATTGGGCTGGGTGAGTCTTCGGACTCTGGACCTGGAGTTCATGAAATCGATCCCTGGACCTATGACGATGCGGTACAAGATATAGATGCGCCTTCTTGGAAGAAAGCAATGAAATCTGAAATAGAATCTATGGATTCTAATAAAGTCTGGGATCTTGTAGAACCACCAAGCGGCGTGAAGCCAATTGGGTGTAAATGGGTCTACAAGAGAAAGAGAGGATCTGACGGAAAGGTTGAAACCTTTAAAGCTCGGCTTGTTGCGAAAGGATATACTCAGAAAGAGGGAATCGATTATGAGGAGACCTTTTCGCCAGTAGCCAAGATAAAGTCGATCCGGATTCTCTTATCCATAGCAGCTCATATGGATTATGAGGTGTGGCAAATGGATGTCAAGACAGCTTTCCTTAATGGAAGTCTTGACGAGACGATTTATATGAAACAACCAGAAGGATTCATTGCTAAGGGGCGAGATCATCTAGTGTGCAAGCTTAATCGATCCATTTATGGATTGAAACAAGCCTCGAGATCGTGGAACCTGCGGTTTGACGAAGTGGTCCAATCCTTTGGATTCAGTCAAAGCATGGACGAATCATGTGTGTATTGGAAACGTGATGGAAAGAAGGTGGTGTTTCTCGTGCTTTATGTAGACGACATTCTTCTCATTGGCAACAGTGTGAAAATGTTATCAGACATAAAGGGATGGTTGTCTAGACAATTCGATATGAAAGATTTGGGAGAAGTCGGACATGTTCTAGGGATCAAGGTTATAAGGGATCGCCGGAATAGAACATTGTACCTATCCCAGCAATCTTACATAGACACGATTCTGGCTCGTTTTAACATGCAAGATTCCAAGAAGGGTGAACTACCCTTCAGTAAAGGAACTTATCTTTCTAAGGAGATGTGTCCTCGGACACAAAAGGAGAAAGATGAAATGAAAGCAGTTCCCTACGCTTCGGCTGTGGGAAGCTTAATGTATGCGATGTTATGTACGAGGCCTGATATTTGCTATGCAGTTGGCGTAGTAGCGAGATATCAGAGTAACCCTGGAAAGGCTCATTGGACTGCCGTAAAGAGCATTTTCAAGTATTTACGAAATACTAAGGATTATGTTCTAAGTTACGGGGCAGACAATCTGATTCCTTTGGGTTATACGGATTCGGATTTCCAAGCTGATAAGGACCGGCGAAAGTCGACATCAGGCTATGTGTACACTATGGGAGGTGGAGCCGTATCATGGAAGGAGTGTTAAGCAAAAGTGCATTTCAGACTCTACCATGGAAGCTGAATACGTTGCAGCCTCAGAGGCAGCGAAAGAGTCAGTTTGGTTCCTTAATTTCCTCCAGGACTTAGATGTGATTCCGAGTTTGCCCAAGGCTATGACAATTTATTGTGATAATAGCGGTGCAGTGGCAAACAGTAAGGAACCACGGTCCCATAGTGCTATGAAACACATAGAGCGCAAGTACCACCTGATTCGAGACATCGTCAAGAGGGGCGATGCGATAGTCACCAAGATAGCTTCGGAGGACAACCTAGCGGACCCTTTCACCAAGATACTTCCTAAGGAAGTTTATTTCAAGCACTTGGAGGGTTTGGGAGTCAGAAGTTTGGAGGATAAGACTAGACCTTAGTATAAGTGGGAGATTGATAGAGTAGTATACTTAATGTCTAGATTTGAGTATTCTGAACTCTGTATGCACTTTCATTTACCTATTAATTATAGACATTCATTTGCTTTTAATTATTGTTAATTAAATACATGCAAATTATAGTCCTGGATTTTATACGTTGTAGTTAGTATGGTGTTGCATGGGCACACAGAAGATCATACTATCGGTTACTCGTATTTAATCGAACAGTTGCTCACGACCTAGATGGACACGGACCAATCCATCGGTATAGTCGTTGTGTGAGAGAGAAAATAATTTATCTTAATTATTTTATCACACTTGTACACTTGGTGTATTGAGCGGATCGATTGAGACTCATCAATTAGGATTGCTCGGCGATAATTGATTTGAGACTCGGAGTATTTTATTCTTAATCCCTGAAACAATTGCGGGTGTGTATATTTAATATAAGTGACTTTGATTTACCAAAGGAATTAAACGATTTAATTATTGGGTTAATTACCGGTTAAGTTGGGTCACTATATTTTATATATGGCATGCCGTGAATTCTTGAAGGGGCAGTGTATCCCGTAAGGGTTGATAATATCCCCGAGATGAGCTCATAAGGATTTATTATGTAAACCTCGCGAGTGGACTTGTTCCGCATAATAAATAAGGTTGAGTGGTACTATTCTCGGATATAAGAGATGAATAAATTTATTAAGCAATAAATAAATTTTATTCATGGATATTTAAATCTTAAATACACGGAATAAATAATACTAAGTTGGAGAAATATTATTTGATATAATATGAAATAATATTGGGAGTGCAATTTTATTTATATAGTGGAAAATAAATAAAATTAATATTGATAAGAATTAATGGATTTGGGTTGGACCCAATTTAATTTTCAATACTGAAGCCCAATATTTATTCTCCTTTTGATCCCCTTCGTAGCCTATAAAAGCACTACATGGTCTTCACTTTTACTAACCTACGTTACGCCAACAATAAAGTTCTGAGAGTGAAGAGGATCCATAAGTTCGATAGCTCGTCGCCCACCCGACGTTCGAACGGAGTGCAAGGAATACGCGGGAAGATCACGAGGTCGTCGATTTCGTTTCTCCGAACAACGAATCGTAGGTACAATTCTCAACTAACTTGATTATTGATCGATTTGTTTTTTATCGAGAATACCGTAGGATGAAGATCCGAAGATCGAAGCCCGGATTAGACGAACGATCACGCGGTGGTGGCGAAGCCACCGGACCGCGGATCGCCCGGCTAGGGTTTCGGCCATGGGGCATGGGGGCGAACCCTCGGCTGGGCCGAGGGTGAGCGATCGATCGCGGGATCGATCGCTAGGGCACGGGCTGGTGCCGTGCCCTACCCCGCCGTGAAGGTGGGGGCCTCCTGGTGGCGGCGGGTCGCCGGACCCGCCGCGGGGGCTGTCGAACAGCCCCACCCCGATCGATCGCCGGCGCGCGATCGATCGCTCGATCGTATGAACCCCGGCTCGCGGGGGTTCGGGTGGGGGCGGGCTGTGCGTCTTCGGATGCATGGTCTCCAAAGCCCGGACTCCGGCGGATGAGTCGGTGTTTGTATGATCTCCGGCGAAGGGTTCGTTCGGGTTATCGGTTCCGCAATTTTGATAACCCGGGATATCGAATTCCAACAGCTACAAGCGCTTGAGACTTGCCCTTCTTGTAGATCCCCTCTGCCGCCTTTAGTTCAGTCAGGAGTTGCGCAAGAGTATAAGATAGTTTACCCATATTATAGCTCATACGAAACTGCTCAAAACTAGGGGTCAGAGACTGGAGTATGATGTCGACTTGCGTCTCAGCATCAATAGAAGCTCCTAGGACCTCAAGTTCATTCAACAAACTCATCATCTTAAGAACGTGTTCCCCAACGGGCGTTCCTTCAGATTGAGTAGTCGACATGAGGACTCTCATGGCTTCTTGCCTAGCCGCACGATCTTGCTCCCCAAACATCTCCTTGAGGTTAAACATCATATCATAGGCAGTGTCCATCGGCTGATGTTGGGTTTGGAGTACATTTGACATGGAAGCCAAAATATAACACCTAGCCATTTCATCAGCCTTTTTCCACTTCCGATATGTCAGTTTTTCCTCATCAGTTGAGGCAGTCGTGGGCTCGGCAGGGCACACTTCATGGAGTACAAACTTGTACTCCTCAGAAGTCAGGACAATGTCTAAATTTCTCTTCCAATCAATGTAATTGGGACCAATGAGCTTATGCTCCTTGAGTATCACAGAAAGTGGGTTCATAGCTATTATCTAAACCTATAAGCACATATAAACAAACAATCAATTTAATATCCGATATTATCTCCCTCAAATAATATCATTAAATTACTAATCACATCTAAAATCCCATCAGATATGGCAAGCCACGATAGTGTGGACGTTTACCTATCCAAATGATTTCGTAATTAGATTTGCTTCGGTCGTACATCACTATAGCGTTACTTTGATGGGAAGAATACTATAGAGCGTACCTAAGTGTAAACCATTACTCAGTACTAAGAAGTTTGTTTAAGATTCGCATGTTACCGCAAGCCACGATAGTGTGGACGTTTACGTTAACCTACGTTTCCTTCACTCCCTTCTATAACTGTCTACATCAATCGTTCCAAAGTCCCATTCAATGCAGCAAGCCACGTTAGTGTGGACGTTTACTACACCAAAAGACTTTTACAATTGACATCCAATTACTTGAAGCATTCGATTTTGTAAATCAAGACTCGGAGAATCATAAGTGAAACTCGAAGTTTCTTACCAGTGATTCACCATGCGAACAACCCTATCTCTCATTAGATGAGGGAGCCGAGCAGACAAACGATCCATCTTCAAAAGAATGGTACGAATGTCTCTAATTTGTGTCATCCACATGACCAAGTGGCTTTGGCTCCATTCCACTCCCCGGGGTGAGAATGAGTCGACTTGAAGTCAGTTTCAGAAGGAAAAATTAGGCATTGTTTGATAAACTTAATCAATGTTTCTTGTAAAAGGAATTACAAGAATTCTCCTCCAATGACATACCTATATGAACTTCGAAAGCTCATAAATGTCACCAAGAGAACAGTAATGGAGACCATGGGAATGTTTCCATCCCCGCTCCCACTTAGCTTTTTATAACAAAGGGATACGCTATCTAATGCATAATTAAACACATAAGCATGCATACAAGTAATAAAGCACATATCGCATAGTCAAAATAATGCTAGAAAATTATTTTCCGACTATCATGGCTTTATTCCATCTCCGTATGCGTCTTCTAGTCTTCAGTCTTCGTTCTTGAATGCTCCATGTGACGAGAATATTAATCCCAATATTTAAATCTATTTATTTTTAATAAATCCAAAAGATACTTAATTCGAAAATTAAGTCAATCGAATAAATCAAAAATAAAATTAAATATTATTAATATTTTTATTTATTTATTTTCTTATCTAATTCTATTAAATCTCTAGAATAATCTATCCAAGTGAAACTTGGAATATTCTAGAAGACTTCTATAATAGAATAAGGAAATAAAATAAATTAGGACTCTTCTACTTTCCAAAATTAATTAATTTCCATGTCCATGAAAATTCCCAATAAAATAGGAATAATCAAATAGGAAATAAATCAATTCATTAATTAATTATTTTCCTATCTAATTCTATTAAATCTCTAGATTCCTATTCCAAGTAGAACTTGGAATATTCTAGAAGACTTCCATAATAGAATAAGGAAATAAATAATATTAATTAATTCTTTTCCTATCTCCATGAGAGTTCCCAAACTTAGGAATACTCAAAATAGGAAAACTTGAATCAATTAGGAAAGTGAATCTAGGTAGGAGTAGCACGAGATCACGAGGACCCCGCGCCCCCCCCCCCCCCCCCCCCCCCACCTTGATCGCCGGCCGGGAGCACCACCGCCGCCGTCCCCAGCCCACGCGCCACCACCACCGGTGGCCGGCGTGGCCGAGGAGCCCCGCGGGCAGCCCCCTCGATCGATCATCATCCCCATGGGATCGATCCCATCGATCCCGAGCCCTAGTTCTCCCTCTCATCATCTCCTTCGTCACATGAGTTCTCCGGCGGTCGTCTCGGCATCGATCCAACGTAAATAAATTACAAGAAATAAATTTACAATTCCGGTACCGATACTATACATGAAATCGACCCTATACACTTTCCGGAAAACATAGAACAATAATAATAAATATAAATTCGGTCAACCCCCGAATTTTTACTATTACAAGCATTCATCCACACAAAACGAATCTCGACATGTCCGAGAGTTTAATAATCATGGTAAAATTAAATAACAATTAATTAAACAATTAATCAATTAATTAACCATGATAGTCGGAATCCCTGCAAGGTAGAACGATAATTGAACACATACATGAACACGAAACCAAACGCTCTGATACCAATTGCTGGAAATCGATATCCCGGGCTATTAAAATTTGCGGAAAATAATAACCCGACCGAAATCCTCGATCGCCGGAGAACCAACCGCGAGCCACCGCACGACCCGAGGCTCGACCGAGCACCGCACGGGCGAACCCGCGCGCCCAGCCGAGCCCCCGCATGGGGCTCGCGATCGCTCTCGTAGCGATCGCTGGGATCGCTCGTAGCGATCCCTGGGCTGCTGCGAGCAGCCCCGCAGCGGGTCGCGTGACCCGCTGCTCAACGCGCTGGGCTCGTCCCAGCGCACCGCTGCGGGAAGCCCCGCAGCACGCCTCGAGTCGCTGCGGGTAACTCCCGCAGCTCCCAGCGATCGAGCCTACGGGCTCGATCGATCCCTCGGCTCTCAGCCGAGGGTCCTCGCGTCACGCGTCCCGGCGGTCCGAACCCTAGGGTTCGACCGCCACCTTCGATCCTTGCCGGGGATCTCAAATCCCCGTCCCTGAGGTTCTTCGTTTTCTCGGATCGTGCGTTCATGTATGTATCACAATCAATTCACATAAAATCATATAGGAGAGTATATGATTTTACCTTTTGATTCGTTGTGCGGAGAAACGAACTCAATTGATGACCTTACGATCTTCCTACGTATTCCTTGCACTAGCTTGAACGTCGGGTGGGCGACGATCTTCCAAGCTTATGGATCCTCTTCAACTCTCTAGAATATCAAGTATGATAATCTTGTCTTATGAAAAAGTGAAGACCATGTAGTGCTTTTATAGGCTACGTAGGGGATCTAAAGGAGGTGGAATATTGGGCTTCCAATATTAATGATTAAATTGAGCCCAAGCCCAAATCTATTAATCTCCCATTAATATTAATTAATTTATTTTTCACTATATAAATTAATTGCACTCCCAATATTAAATCATATTATATCAAATAATATTTCTCCGGTAGTATTATTTATTCCGTGTATTTAAGATTTAAATATCCATGAATAAAATTAATTTATTGCTAATTAATTTATTCATCTCTTGAATCTGAGACTAGTACCATTCAACCTTAATTATTGTGCGGAACGAATCCACTCATGAGGTTTACACAATAATTCCTTATGAACTTATCTCGGGGATATTATCAACCCTTCCGGGATACACTTTCCCGTCAAGTATTCACGGCATGTCATATATAAAATATAGTGACCCAACTTAACCGGTAATTAACCCAATAATTAAATCGGTTAATTCCTTTGGAAAATCAAAGTCACATATATTAAATATACACACCCGCAATAGTATCGGGGATTAAGAATAAAATACTCTGAGACTTGAATCGATTATCTCAAGGCAATCCTAATCGATAAATCTCAAGCGATCCGCCCAATACACCAAGTGTACAAGTGTGATAAAATAATTAAGACAAATTATTTTCTCTCTCACACAACGACTATACCGATGGATTGGTCCGTGTCCATCTAGGTCGTGAGCAACTGTTTGATTAAATACGAGTAACCGATAGTATGATCTTCTGTGTGGGGCCCGACACACCATACTAACTACAACGTATAGAATCCAGGACTATATTTTGCATATATTTAATTAACAATAATTAAACGCAAACATTTGTTTATTAATTAAATAGATTAAATGCTATGACCGGGAGTTTACCGTTACTTAAATCTAGTCATTAAGTACACAACTCCAACATATACTACTAAATAGAGTTGAATTCACTAACGAATGCAGTAGAATTCACTAATTAATGGAGTATATGTTTGGAATACAGAGAGTAAAAAATAATATTGAAAAGAATATATTGTGGTTGTTTTAACTAATCCTTTTATTATAAATACTAATTTAGTCGTCCAACCGCAACTCTACATCCAAGTAAGTAATGTTCAAGGCGCCACGAGCTCTTTCGGGAGCTTTAAGAGGTATCTGCTCGGAAAAGGTTCTTAAAAGTAAGAGAATCGAATAGACTATGTAACATGTTAATTTGATTAAAAAAAACAACATACTTCAAATATATAACGATCCAAAAAACTTACCAAGCCACCAAGCTTGAAATAGTCTAATTTCCCAGCTACCTTCTTTGAATTCAGAGGTGTTAAATCTGCACTAACCTTTAGTTTGGTGCAAATTAATATGGAGTCTGATTACAAAATAAAATGATGGTATTAAAAGTAAAACAAAATAAAATTGTAGTGATAATGCAATCGTGTAGCCTCAAGTATTCTAGAAACCTCGTGAGCACTCTCTGAAAACTTAAGAAAATAATCATTGAGGTCGACAAATGGGTTGCTACTCAAACTAGCATAAGGTGTCACATGTCTTACATTAACATCGCAAAGATCTGTCAGACGATACACGAATCACAAACCGATCGATCACCAGAAAATAGCAATCGAACAACGTTTAGAAAACGAGAACAAATAAAATACAGAGTAACAATTACCAAGCCATGGCCTTTTTTATACCAGGTACGGAGCAGTTCTCATCCGCTTCGACGCTTTGAGCTCCACCGCAAGCTTCGCGTAATCTGGCAAAATCAATCGATCAAAATGATCACTTGCAAATCGACATTTTTTTCTTCATATAATCTTTGTGAAACACAATTGTATCTGAATAAATATATTCAAGCAATTTTCTTGCATTTCATAGAAGTTGATTCTAACTGAATTTAAGAACACGGACTGGCATTTTCTTAGACACTTTTGAACTAGTACGAATTCTTTATTAGAAATCTGATAAACAATAGAATTCAGTAAGGAGAGAGGTTTAGGTGCATGATTACATGAATATATCAACACGGATATACTTAAAATTAGTACTAATACAAAGTCCCCAAAAGAAGTCACGCTTTGCAAGGAATGTTGTAGTACTACTACTTTTACTTAGTTTTAATAGACGACGGTAAGTTGATTCAAACAACATAATTAAAAGGGTACATTAATAAAAGTAGTCGTAGTATTTATTGAAGGATGCAAACCTTCTGGTGACTTTTAAAAGTTTTTGGAGTCGATTGGCTTTCCCTCCTCGGGATTTTTCTTGTTGTCAACACAGTAGTATCGGTTGACTTGTCTGTCTTATTCCTTCTTTTGAAAACAACATATTGTACTAGTCAAAAAGTCACAAAATAACATAACAAACATATGAGATTTTTTCAGAAGTCAAAGTAGAATCTAGCATAGAACTAGGTTGAATAAATTTTTGATCTCACATTTTTAATTTGTTTATTGTCTTTAACTCAATTCATACTAGTCAAAAAGTTCCAAAACAACTGACCAAACAGAGCAGAATTGTTCACAAGTCACAGTAGAATCTAGCATAATTCTGAGTTGAATCAATTTTTGATCTCACATTTTTAATTTGTTTATTGTTTTTAACTCAACTCATACTAGTTAAAATGTTCCAAAACAACATACGAAACCAGAGAAGAATTGTTCACAATTCATAGTAGATTCTAGCACATAACCTTGTTGAATCAGTTTTGAACAAAGCAAACACTATAAATTAACTATGAACAATACCTGCACGGCAATTCCAATAGTTTTTTCATTTAATAAAGGGCATCAAATTAACTGTGAACAGTACCTGCACGACAAGGTGGCTTTTGAGGCTAATAAGGTGGGCTGGTAGTGTCTTGTCATTCTCATCTCCATGGCCTAGTGCACCACAATAAGCTTTACCCGAAGTATACACCTGTAAGTGATTTCTTATAAGCTTAGAGGGATGATTACAAAAATTACCCAAATATTTGTGGTATTAAAAAAAAAAACCCAGTGCTTTGAAATTTACTAAATCCATAAGAGAGATTTGATTCAAGGTTACATTGTGAAACCATTAGCTGACCTAATCAAATATTTTACTTTCACCTCTCAACTTTTCAAAATATTACAAAAAAGGCCCACATTCCAGTCTGGCTAATACCGAATACTAAGAAATTTGAGGATACGAATGCCAATTGTATGATAGGAATTACTCCTAAAATATTATACGCTGCATTGTAGTCGAATTCATCTAAGAAAAATGCATATGTTGCCAAAAAACATGGTCTAAGCGGATCAAAAAATGGCAAGAGGGCAAATAACAAGTATAAAGATTGTTTCAAGATAATATTAACAGTGCTTTACACAAGTATATATATACATGTATTCTGGGAATATAATTTAAACTATACTCGATGTGGGAGAACAGCAGATTCTCTTAATACGCCCCCTCAAGATGGTGGTCGGTTGACAACACCAATCTTGGACATTAGTAGTGAAAAACGATTATTAGAAAGGGGTTTGGTGAGGGCATCAGCAAGTTGATCGGAGGAGGAGACATGAGATACTCGAAGTTGGGATGTTTTAACCAGATCTCGAACAAAATGATAATCAATTGCGATGTGCTTCATGCGAGAGTGGAAGACCGGATTCGAGCAAAGGTACGTAGCGCCAATATTATCAGTATAAATAGTGGGACACGTGGATGGAATAATAGCAAGTTCCGAGAGGATAGAACGTGTCCATTGTAACTCAGCAGTAGCAGTGGCAATGGCTCGATACTCAGCCTCAGTAGATGAACGAGCTACCGATCGTTGTTTTCGAGAACTCCAGGAGATAGAATTTGCACCAAGAAAAACCACGAATGCACTGGTGGAGGTACGATCGTCATTATTGCCCGCCCAATCAGCATCAGTGAAACAATGAATGGAAAGAGGAGAGTCTTTGCGTAAATTGAGTCTGAAGTAACGCGTACCATTCAAGTATCGAAGGAGGCGCTTGACAGCGCCCCAGTGAGTCTCAGTAGGAGCATGCATGAATTATGATAGCTTGTTGACGACATAAGCAATGTCAGGTCTCGTAAGAAGAAGGTATTGAAGACTACCAAGAACTCGGCGATAGGTAGAAGCATCATATGGTTTACTCCCATCAACAAGGGTAAGGGAAGAACCCATGGCTAGCGGCGTTTTGGCCGGCTTAGCATTCAGCATGTTGTGGTTGGACAAAATATCAGTGATATACTTCCTTTGCGAGAGGAAACAAGTAGAGGGTGAACGAAGAACTTCAACGCCAAGAAAGTAGGATAAAGACCCAAGGTCCTTAATAGAGAATTTAGAGGCTAACTCAGCAACAACACGCTCAAGAAAGCTAATATTATTACCTGTGAGGATGAGGTCATCAACATATACCAAGAAATAGGCAATGATATTACGGTGGTTGTAGACGAAGAGGGACTCGTCCGACTTGGTGCAAATAAAGCCAAGTGATACCAAAAATTCACGCAGAGCATTATACCATGTGCGAGGAGCCTGTTTCAGTCCATATAGAGACTTGTGAAGCTTACACACAAAAGAAGGATAGTTCGTGTCAACAAACCCGGGAGGTTGAGTCATGTAGACATCATCAGATAAAGTTCCATGCAAGAAGGCATTGTTGACGTCGAACTGCCGAAGTGGCCAACCCCGAGCAATGGCAATGCTAAGTACAATACGAACAGTAGTAGGTTTAACAACGGGACTGAATGTCTCATAAAAATCAATACCAGGGCGTTGATGGAAGCCCTTAGCAACTAGTCGGGCTTTAAATTTATCAACTGAGATATCCGGTTTGCGCTTGATGCGAAATACCCACTTACAACCAACAATATTGTGAGAAGGATTAGTAGGAACAAGATCCCAAGTTCCATTATTTACCAAGGCATTAAATTCAGACGACATAGCAGCACGCCACTTAGTGTCAGAAAGAGCCTGTGTAACTGTAGTGGGCTCAATATCAGTGGAAACTAAAGAAGTAAGACAATACCTCGGATTTGGTTTGGAGATATTATTCCGCGATCTGGTCGTTATCTGGTGACGCAACGGTGGAGCTATAATTGGATCCACTTGCGGTGAAGGAGTCGTTCGGGGGGGCGACGGCGTAGGCAGTGGCCCGGGGTTAGTGGGAATAACAGGTAGTGGAGTGGGTGATATTGGTGGTGGTTGGGGAACATTCACAATTTCTGATACTTCCAGGTTAACAACAGGAGGTGTAAGAGATTTAGGAGTGGAAAATGGAAAAATAGTTTCAACAAAATTAACATGGCGAGAGGTAAAAATTTTGTTAGAAATAGGATCCAAGCAGAGATATGCACTTTGGGTGAGGGAGTAACCTATAAAGATACAAGGACGAGAGCGATCATCAAGTTTATGTGTGCCGTATGGGCGCAGCCATGGAAAACATTGACATCCAAACACACGGAGTTTAAGTAAATTTGGAGGTTGTGAGAAGAGTTTTTCGTAAGAAGAAGACATGGAAAGGTGAACCTTGGGTAGACGATTTATAAGGTAGGCAGCGGTTGATAGCGTAGGACCAATAAGTGAGAGGCATGGAAGCGCGGTGCAATAAAGCAAGGCCAGTGTCTACAATATGACGATGACGTCTCTCTAAGGTACCATTATGTTCAGGAGTGTGGGGTGGTGTGGTGAGGTGGTTGATTCCACTTGACGCAAGGAGAGGTCGGAGGGCTAGAAATTCACCCCCATTATCCGAGTAAAGTGTAGTAATTTTGGTTTTAAAAAAAAATTCGACTATAGACTTAAATGCAATGAACGTGGAGAGCACGTCGGATTTTCGTTTGAGTGGATAAAGCCAAACATACTTTGTGAAATGATCAATGAAAATAACATAGTATTTAAATCCATCGATCGAAAAAACAGGTGAAGTCCATACATCCGAATAAATTATTTCCAAGGGTACAGAGGAGGATAGGGAGGACTCAGCAAATGGAAGTTTGTGACTCTTTACACATTTGCAAGACTCACAACTGAAGTTATTTGTTTTATGAAATGGTAATTTATGCATGGACAAAGCATAATCTAAGATTTTAATAGAAGGATGGCCAAGACGAGCATGCCAAACGGACTGGGATTGTCGGACGGAGGATAAGGCAGATGGAGTAGGAGATGTATGCACATTCGTCGGCCATAAGTAAAGCCCATTAACGCGTGGTCCCTGAAGGAGAATGCCCCCCCGTAGTACTGTCCTTCACCTGAAAACCAGTATCAGAGAAAACAACGATCACGTTATTTGATTTGCACAATTGATTAACCGAAATTAAATTCTTGGACATTGATGGTACAAGCAAAGTGTTGGAGAAGTCAAGATGATTTAAACCAGAGAATTTCAGAGTTCCAATGTGAGTTATGCGCAAACAATTACCGTCACCGATCACCACATCATCGGTACCCTCATAAGGAGAATGTAGAGATAAATTGGATAAATCACTAGCAATATGGTGTGAAGCCCCGGAATCGAGAATCCAACTCGAGGAAGTCAGAGCCGAAGCAGCTGTGTGTGCCGTGGGAGTGGAGAATGATTGCCCATGAGAAGGACGTGGTTGATTGTGGTGTGTAGCATGTGTTTGAAGTTCGGGACATCGCCGAGCAGAGTGGCCTTGGACGCCACAAAGTTGACACTTGCCTTGGTACCCGAGACGCGGCTGAGATGAGAACGAACCGGGCAACGGGTACGGAGGTCGGACATGGGACTGCACGGCCTGATTGAAGATAGGGTTGGGCTGCGGTTGCATCGATTGGGCATTAGGCTGAAGCGAACTTGACTTCGAATGCTTTTATCGATTTTGGTTGCGCTGTTGAGAAGTTGCTGGGAAGGCAGTGGTTGGAGAGTTTGAGACAAAAACCGAGCGAGATTGTAGTTGGGCTTCAGCGCTCAACAATTTTTCATGGAGTTCATCAAACAAAATGGGATTCTCTCGAGCTTGAATGGCGTTTGCAAGTTCCTTGTATGAATCGTCGAGGCCATTTAAAACCTTGAGTGCCAAATCTTCCGGATCCGTGGAAACTCCAAGCATGAATAGTTCATCGACAATACTCTTAATCTCAATCATGAATTCAGTGATTGATTTAGATCCCTTATACGGGTTGTGAAGTCGATTCTTTAGAGCGAGAATACGTCCTCGCGAGGGTTTTCCATACGTAGAGGCTAGAACATCCCAGGCCTGACGCGAGGTTTTGGACGCAGTTATAAACGAGATGAGAGATGGAGTAATCGAACCAATGATGGCACTGAGAATCAGATGATCTTGACGGATCCAATATGCATAAAGGGGATTTGGTTGTGCAGCAGTTGCACTGGCGGTGGAAATAGTGGGCGAAGGGCACAAGTAAGACCCATCAATAAAACCAAGTAAATCATACCCGATCAACAATGTTCGGAGTTGAAAACTCCATGCTGGATAATTGACAGAAGTCAATTTGAGAGGAGCTTGTGCAGTGATGTTGAAGACGACTAGAGTTGGTACGCCATTGGAGGAGGGCACAGAGTTGGATTCAGCCATTGTGAATGAGTGATTGACGTGAATAATGGTAACTCAGATATGGCAATATTGACCAAATCTGAGAAGAGAAAAAAAAAAAGAAAAAAAAAAAAAATATATATATATATATATATATATATATATATATATATAGGATCGTGAGGATCGGAAAAAAAAAAAGAGGCGTTAGCCTTATATTGCTCTTGATACCATATAAAGATTGTTTCAAATAATATTAACAGTGCTTTACACAAGTATATATATACATGTATTCTGGGAATATAATTTAAACTATACTCGATGTGGGAGAACAGCAGATTCTCTTAATAACAAGAACATGAATAGATATTAAATGGCAAGGGATTGTGTACTTCACGGATAAATAACCAACCTTACAGGACTCGGGATTTGGTTCATTCCTCCGAGCGCCTCTCATAAGACGTGTGTCATCAAAGTTGAAATCCTTTTCAAGTGCTGCATTTGGCTGCTTCCCAATAGAACAAACACACACAAAATAAAAACTGTAATGTAAGAAGAAAGTTAGATGTAGAATTCCCAAATTCACGAAACGAAGTTAAATTGAGATGAAACAATCATAAAAATAGGTTGTTATTTCAACATCAAAACTGAGAAGAAATTGAAATTGGGAAAAATAGGATTTCTAGTTACCTTATTTCAAGTCAACGGTGGAGGCGCGGACGGAGTATAAGGCAATGTCTGCGTGAGCGGTTAGACGGCGGAAGTCGACAGAGTGGGCGCAGGCGGGGAGATGGCGGAAGTTGACGGAGCGGGCACGGGCGTATACAGAGTGAGCTTTGATATCGTCGTGGATCGGCCGGAGATTTCTGAAATTTTTTGGGGTAGGGTTGCGGAGAACGCGAGTGTTTGGAGTGAGTAAGAGTGGGTAGCGGAAGAATTTGGGCTTTTGGTTTTGTTTACGGGCCGATACCATACTGTTCATATGGTACCAGTAACCATGCAATAGGCCCTAGGCCCTCGCGTACATGTACCTCATCTGTTAGTAATTTGTATTACGTAAAATTTAATAAATTGTATCTATTTTAAATAGATATAATATTTTACGTAAATAGATTAATTATATCAGTTTCCAGCATATATAAATTAATAATTAATAAAACAATAAAGTTTAATAAACTGAAAAGTTAACGCAAAAAAGTTAACGTTATAATCTGAAACGTTGAGTATATGTTGACGGAGCGGGCACGGGCGTATACAGAGTGAGCTTTGATATCGTCGTGGATCGGCCGGAGATTTCTGAAATTTTTTGGGGTAGGGTTGCGGAGAACGCGAGAAGAGAGGAGGAATGTGTTTGGAGTGAGTAAGAGTGGGTAGCGGAAGAATTTAGGCTTTTGGTTTTGTTTACGGGTCGGTACCATACTGTTCATATGGTACCAGTAACCATGCAATAGGCCCTAGGCCCTCGCGTACATGTACCTCATCTGTTAGTAATTTTTATTACGTAAAATTTAATAAATTGTATCTATTTTAAATAGATATAATATTTTACGTAAATAGATTGATTATATCAGTTTCCAACATATATAAATTAATAATTAATAAAACAATAAAGTTTAATAAACTGAAAAGTTAACGCAAAAAAGTTGTATAAATATATGTTTGCGCTGAGAAAACAAAGAGTCACTAACATACAGAGAACAACACACAATACACATTAATAAGTTACAAAAACAGAGTAACTTTGACCAACACAGAAAAGTACAGTATAAGAAAAGTGTGTACAAAAAAGTCTCTGATAAGTTTCTCAAATGAATTTTGTGCGTTGTTGTATCTTGTAAACAAATTTCTACATAGTGGAAATATTGTTTTCGGATAGTGATCAACACGCCTCAAGGCTTTTCAATTTCTGTCTCCTGACATATAAAAATACACAACATCATCTACTAGACTACTAGTGTTGCACAAAGCAACATCCTTCCATATGTACACATGCACGTATACACCCATACATACTCACCCAAATACCCGTAACATCACGTATATATACCTATGTTATATATATAAAAACAAACTCACAAACCTGTACACGCAGACACACACAAGCACATGGCATGAATTCTTCTATATATATATATATATATATATATATATATATATATATATATATATATATATATCATCGGCATAGCTTCACGTATATATGACACACAGGTTGTATAAATCAACACATACAACTAGATCAACGTATTAGAATTATGTCCATACACAAGCACAACCAAACGTGAATCGCATCAATTAAATTAAACAATAAAGATGAACCCTAAATTCAAATATAACTTAACTACATGAACTTAAACTTACTTACCTTAATAATATTTGTTGGGGTTATTTCAGTATTTCGAATATTACACTGCTGAGTCGAGAGATGACTCTCTATCCTTAAAACGAATTTGCCCCGTATTAGTGCTTTACGGAATTACAGGCAAAGGTCTCCCAAGATAAAACAGCAAATAAGACAGTGTCGAAGCACACGATATTGAATCTGACGAACAAGAAACAGAGAGAATCATTTGTACTTAAGAAAGGAAAAGAAGATAGAAATATCGATAACTCGAATTGTGTCCTCGGATTATGAATCGAATGAATGTTTAATAACAAATGAGTACGTTCTTTATATAGCCACGGAAATATTAAAGGTACCTCTTAATCTCTTAATGAATAGGTGCAAACCTATTTATTAATTTTAATTAATCACTAATTAAAAGTAAATCGGTATACAGGCACTCTTTCAAGTTGGCAAGACACGTCCATTCACTTTGTTATTAACCGATCAACATTTACACATGCACAATTAATTAAAAATGTTGTGTTTAAACACACCCACATTTCACGTAATAAATTGCATTCATGAACATGTAAATTAACTTCCACAATTGCATTAACATGCACACACGACACATAATCCATATAAATATATTATAAAACATATAATATAAATCACACTAATTAATATTTAATTAATAAATTAATTAATATTTAATTAATAAATTAATTAATATTTAATTAATAAATTAATTAATCTTTAATTAATCTTTAATTAATAAATTAATTAATATTTAACTAATAAATTAATTAATCTTTAATTAATAAATTAATTAATCTTTAATTAGACACTTTCCTTTATACATTTTAGCAATATGAAATAATAAATATTCTCATATTCATTCTTTTTAAATCTAAACTTTCAACTACCATACTTTGTACAACAATTACTCTTTCACCAATACATGAATTTTAGTAATTATTGATCAAGTAACATCTACATAAATAGTAGAATAAAACACTCGAAGAATTAACAATTCTCTCGACGTGCGGGGCCCCGTAGTTTAATCGTTAAATTAAAGAAACAATGCTAAAATTCCAACAATCCCCACATGAAAGAGAATTGATGTACATGCATTTTTCCCAGGGAAACAATATTGCATCAGGTGAGATAGCATTCAGCTTTGAATCTTCCATAGTTGAATATTCTCGGATTTACTTACTGCGCGGTGAACGCGATGTCTTGAATCGTCAGTGTTTTGTGTAAACCAAGGCAAGAATACCAACACAATATCTTCCGATCTGTTTTGTTCTTATCGTTTTGTCCATTTTGGCCCTGGACAACTCTTGGATTCATAAGTGTTTTTACATTTTGAAGCGGCCGGTCTTCACACACTTACATAGGTGACTTTCCAACAAGAATATCCTGCTAATATCCCACTTTACAAGTTTGGAAATCATTAAAAGTTTTAAATTTATCCTCCACCCTTTCTGTAGGTAGCAGTTAAAGTCTTACACGGGAATGAGTTGAGTTATATTCTTTTAAGAATTATAACTCGAACTGCTCTTACTTTGAAGTTTTTAGACTTCCAAAGTGATTCACTAAATCTTCATAGCTTAGTTTTCCACATTGAACCAAATTCTTGGGATCTCCAGTCAGTATGGTTGGGTTACCACCACAAAGATTCTTAATTTATGAGTTTTCACTCCATTCCCCTAGACATGCATTTATGTTTGATCTCTAGGTAGGCCTTTTGTTAACGGATCTGAAATACACACTCGTAGAGATCAACTGCCTAATGGTCTTATGTCTACGACATATATGTCTAAACTTACCACTCTACTCCGTGCCATTTCCAAAGTCGACTGAGTATCATAGTGAATAATCTCATTGAAAGCACGAGTTCATCCCAACATGGGAAATCCTCTAAGAAATTATGAAGTCGATCAACTTCTTCTCCAACTTTATCCAAAATTTATAAACTCTGATTCCATAATGAATCGAGTAATACAAATTTACTTAGAGGATTTTCAAGACACATCCTTACCACTAATAGTAAAGGCATTACTATCTGTAGTTTTAACGTTCTTTGTATCAGATATCTAGTTATCATCACTGTATCATAATTCTGCGTATTTTTTAAATATCGCAACTCGCAGTTTATCGCCTTCCAGTGATCGTTTCATGGATTGTGCATAAACATCTCCAACTTATTTACTCAATAAATAATGTATGGATGAGTGCAGTTTGTAATATTCATTACACTACCAATGATTTGTACGTACTTACTTTCTTATATGGGTTCACCATGATTTTATCATTATAATGATTTCTATCCATCGATGATTATAGGAGAACTATCAATTATGTCTCATTTCTCCAATACATCTCCAATGTAATGAGATTGAGACAACACCAGTCCTTCAGACGTCTTAGAAATTTTTATTTCCAATATGACATCTGCCACACCCATATTTTTCATGTCGTACAACTAGGGGTGGGAATTCCGGTAACCGATATTCTTTCCACGATATTCTTTTTAAAATAATAATTTTAAAAAGATAATAATTTTTTTTCATTTTTTTTCCACGATATTCTTTTTAAAATCAGTTTACTTTTTTTCTAATCGGTTTTTTGGTTAACCGATAACCGGAAAAAATCGGTTCGGTTATTGGTTATCCAATAAATTATTCGGTTTGGTTTTGATTAGTCATTTTCGTTGTTTTTCAGTTCGGTTAACCGGTCATTCGGTTCGGTTCGGTTTTGGTTAACTGAACTTCCAGCCCTACGTACAACATTTCAACACATTTAAGTCTATGTTACTCACATTAATGAGATTGTTAACTACGTAAAGGCAAACCATTTTCAGCACTAGTGAAATTATGTTTCCTTTCACGTATATACATTTATCGCACTCATTAATTAAGTGACATTTTTCTTAACATTAATCTTTCTTGAATCATTTTCTACTAGTTAGGTCAGAAAATATATACTAGAGATTTTAGCCTTTTCAGTTCTTGTATTCCATCTATTTTCATTTTCAGAAGTTTCGGTACCCTTCTGATTAGAATCAATAGATTTTGAATTACATACATCCGAACTACTAGCCGTTTCATAATTTCATTTAACAGAAATTAAACATTTCTTCTCTTTTCGAGGATAGACATGTTCAAAGAATTTAACATCTCTGAATATAATAATTGTATCCAAATGGATATCTAATATCGCAAACTTACAACATAAGAATCGATATAAACTACTGTTATTGACATATTCAATTAATATGCAATCCACAGTTTTAGGACCAAATTCTATTAACATTGTATTCGAAGTAAGTATGACTTCAATTCGCCCCACAAATTCTGGCTTAATCTTGATTTACTTATCACAGATTCAGAGTTCATAATTTTTGAAGTCTACGAACTTTCTTAATATGAACCTCTTTTGGCCACATAAAATCATTACGATTTTCGTTTGTCCTCAGTCATCTTTTTCATTAAAGAGACTTGAACCGTCGGCTCAGATCTAAACCCAGTAGAAGAAGGCTGAGTACTAGATCTAGCGGAAGTCGTCAGAGTTCCAAACCCAACAGAATCATCCCCAGAAGAAGAAGGGAAATCTCACTGTCAAGTATGTTGAGATTTGTTATATTGAACTCATCATCTCGAATATTCAACAATACAGAAATAACATAAGAAAATTCGTCTTAAGATTGTTGGAGTTATTTCAGTATTTTGAATATTACACTGCTGAGTCGAGAGATGGCTCTCTGTCCTTAAGACGAATTTGCCCCGTATTAGTGCTTTACGGAATTACAGGCAAAGGTCTCCCAAGATAAAACAGCAAATAAGACAGTATCGAAGCACACGATATTGAATCTGACGAACAAGAAACAGAGAGAATCATTTGTACTTAAGAAAGGAAAAGAAGAGAGAAATATCGATAACTCGAATTGTGTCCTCGAGAATTATGAATCGAATGAATGTTTAATAATAAATGAGTACGTTCTTTATATAGCCACGAAAATATTAAAGGTACCTCTTAATGAATAGGTGCAAACCTATTTATTAATTTTAATTAATAACTAATTAAAATTAAATCGGTAAACAGGCACTCTTTCAAGATGGCAAGACACGTCCATTCAATTTGTTATTAACCGATCAACATTTACACATGCACAATTAATTAAAAATGTTGTGTTTAAACACACCCACATTTCACGTAATTAATTGCATTCATGAACATGTAAATTAACTTCCACAATTGCATTAACATGCACACACGACACATAATCGAATCGATATAAATATATTATAAAACATGGAGTATAATATAAATTACACTGATTAATCTTTAATTAATAAATTAATTAATCTTTAATTATACGCTTTTCTTTATACATTTTAGAAATATGAAATAATAAATATTCCCATATTCATTCTTTTTAAATCTAAACTTTCAACTATCATACTTTGTACAACAATTACTCTTTCACCAATACATGAATTTTAGTAATTATTGATCAAGTAACACCTACATAAATAGTAGAATAAAACACACTATGGTAAAATGTTTCATAGACACCGGGCATTGACCGGTGTTAAAAAAAAATTTGTCTGGTGTCTTTGTGCGTGGTGTTAAAGATCAGCTATGTTTTAACACCAGTCATTGACCGGTGTGAAATATAATTTATAACACCGGGTTTTGTGACCCAGACCGGTGTCTATATTGTTAAAGACACCGGTCAATTCCATGGAAACTAGCAAAAACAACCGGTTTGAAAAGTAATAACACCAGTTGTTTTCATAGACGGTGTCTATAATTGTTTTTTACACCAGTTTTTTCATATATAACCGATGTCTATAATAATTTTTGAAATCAATTTTTTATTCAAAATACCCAAATCTCCAAATCCTTACAATTTGTCAAACCACAATATTCCATAAAATTGTCAATACAAAGCATTGAGTACAAAATATGAACCAAACAAATACAACGACTTCAATACAAAATATTGTTAATCTAAAAATGCTAGAAGCCAACATGACAAAACCAACGCCCTTGCTGATGATGTCTGTTTCTCTAGGAGCGTCCAGAATATGTTGCACAAGGAAGGATCTCGTGCCCGCTGGAACCATCTCCTTCAATTCAGAATCTAAAAATATTCATTATCAGCATATCAGAAGCATTACAGGTTCTAAATTACATCAAGAGTAAAATAAGGAAACAAAACAATATTAATTTAGGTTGCATTTGGGTTTGTGATATGTGTCGAAAAGCATGAAGGGATAAATCACACAACTCAAACAGAATATATAACTATTATTCCATCATTTCCATGTGCGCTTCCAATGATGTCACCAGAATATATAGGAATCGATATGTTTCCTATAGTATGCATCTAAGTGTACATGAAGAACACCAACAAAACAATAATCACTTTGTTTTTTTAAATCCTCCTTTTTCCCTATTCTTCACAGCCTCATGATTACTCGAGTCTCTAATACTCATTGTAGAAAACATTTACTGACTAGAAGTTAAGAGAAGATCGTCTAGACTGTTTTAAATTAAATAAACGAATGTTTACTAGAGACTCGAGTAATCTAACAAGGTGTTCTACCCATTCATATCATGTCATAAGCTTATCGATCAATTTTATACTCCAACAAGGTGTTCGAATACAATTTACAGTGTAAAATAAATATTTACAATAAAACTCAACTGTTACCTAAGTAAATCTGTCGGAAATACACAGGGTCCTTCAAATTGGTGAATCCTACTCCGTGAATCTGCTTTCTGGACCAATTAATTAGCAACATTTTCTTTGGATAGATCTTTGGGAGTATTCCAATAACCACGCACGCACAATGCGTCTTGAACTGAGACAAGCTAAAAAGAACATTATGAGAAATGGGACGCTTAAAAATGGTGCTAATACATGTGATGAAAACTAATGCAATATTTTAAGGGCTTAGGCTGGAAGCATGCACACCACTGATATTATCAACTCCTAAATTCGAACCTACAGCACAATTCCAATTCTCAAAGTCTGACAATACTAGAAACTCGCCCATTCCCGATAATAACAAACTAATCTAATCAGGAAACAAAAATCAAGGACAATCAACAAAAGGCAAAACAAATTTTAGCAAACGAATCAAAAATCAAGTGAGTTTTTGAGATTTATTTCAATTAACCTGCAGTAGTGTGTACAGGCTCGATCGAAGAACTTGAATAATTCGACCCACTATCCTCATCTTCTAAATCCGAACCTGCGCGATTAAGATTCTCAAAGTCTACACGATTAAGATATCCAAAGTCTGAAAATACTGGAAACCTACTAATTTCTAATAATAACGAACCTAATCTAAGCTAAAAACATATATCACATATCATCAAGCACGATTCACATCGATGATCAAATCCTGAAATTATCCCTGTTGTTGTTGGCGTTGAAATCCTTGAAGCTCTCGGCGCAATCGCCGCCCTGGAAAAGAAAGGCATTCCCCATGGCCGCCTCGCCCAGCCGCTCCTCCAGGTGTTGGGCTTCTCCGACGAACACGATCGGCGGGATATCGTCTAGGGTTTTTAGAACCGAGTCCAATTCCTCCCGATTCGGGTACTCCGGCAGCTGCAACGCCTTTTTCGATTTCCAGCCGTCCAGCGCCCCGTTTCTTCAGATCTCGACAGCGGCGGTCGAGGAGGATGAGGCGGCGGCGGCGGGGGAAATGGGGTTTTTGAATTGGAAAAATCGGGGGAAATGGGGTTTTTGCTATAATCACATAGCAAATAACTAGTATTAGAAACAACTTACCGGAGTACCGAAGATGTTTGGCGTAATTCATACTCGTAACAATTTTTAAACTTGCAAACTATTAAATTTTAGCCCAGATCGAGAGAATCGATTTTAAAACTCTGCGCTCTGATACTATTTGCCACGCCCCATTTTATTTTATTAAATAAAATAATTACAAGTAATAATTTTTAAAGATCTCTATGGCGCGAGTTTTAAAATTTAAAAATTTATGTCCTATATTAAAAATTAAAAATGTTGACTATCGGACGATGTATAGTATGATGAAAACGAGAATACCGAAAAAAAGAAATCAACAATAAAATAGAGAAGACAAGAATTTACGTGGAAACCCAACTGGGAAAAACCACGGGAGGAATGACGAACAATTCACTATAATATTGCTTCACGATTACAAGGATGATAAACGCTCTAAACCCTCAAATCTCACGCAATAGCTATAGAATTATAATTGATGTGTTTATGCCTATGGAGTAACTCTCTTTATATAGGGGAGATACCTAATTAATGTATGGAAACATTAATTCTCGCCCATAGTATGTCTGGTAGGAGAAGGAAACCTAAACGGACCAAAAATAGGACTTTCCAAAAATTCCTCACGCTGGAGAAAATGGCGACCGCTGTTTGCTACCCAGCGGTCGCTGGTCCAATTTGGCGGGCGCTGAAAAGCCTTCGACGGACGCCGAAACCCCCAATTCTTGGCAGTCCCGATTTCGATATCGAGATACAAAACGGCGACCGCCATTTCCAAAACGGCGCTGAACCAGTGATCGAACTTCGATCCTTCAGGTGATGCAACGACGACCGTTGTCGCCTCTCCCGCGAGCGCGGGACTTCACCGACGACCGCTGTTTGACGACCAGCGGTCGCTGAACCTGTTCAGCGTCGACTCCTTCTCGGTTTTGTGGCAAACTCAACAAATCTCCACCTTGGCACTAAACCGCGAACTTCCTTTGCCTTACGTCTTCCTCCAAAAGCCCCTAAAGGCTTAATCTCTCGATCGAAGTCCAACCAAGCTAGAGCAAAGCTCAAACTTGTTTGCGGGTAAACTCTTCGTCAACATGTCCGCCGGATTGTCGTGAGTACTAATCTTACTCACCTTAATATCGCCTCGAGCGATCACCTCACGGACAAAATGATAACGAATATCAATGTGTTTTGTTCTCTCATGGAACACTTGATCTTTTGTGAGACAAATAGCACTTTGACTATCACAAAAGATGGACGTCGTCTTTGAACCCTTCCAGAGCTCTCTAAACCAACCTCTCAACCATAACGCCTCCTTGCAAGCCTCGGTGACCGCCATATACTCCGCCTCGGTAGTCGATAAGGCCACCGTACTTTGCAAGATAGCTTTTTAGCACACCCACCAATGGTAAAAACATACCCGGTAAGAGATCTTCTTTTATCTAGATCACCGCCATAGTCGGAATCCACGAACCCTCGCACATCATCTTGATTCCTCCCGAACACCAACTTCTTGTTAGACGTACCTCTCACGGCGACCGCCATTTCCAAAACGGCGGGCGCTGCTCCTTGTCCGGCGAGCGCTGAACCAGTGATCGAACTTCGATCCTTCAGGTGATGCAACGGCGACCGCTGTCGCCTCTCCCGCGAGCGCGGGACTTCACCAGCGACCGCTGTTTGACGACCAGCGGTCGCTGAACCTGTTCAGCGTCGACTCCTTCTCGATTTTGTGGCAAACTCAACAAAAAATTTATGTTCTTTTTCCTTCTTCCTTGCGGTCGGCCTTCTCCCTTGCAGTCGGCCCCTTCTTCTTTTCTCCCCGCTCGCCTCTCTTCTTTCTTCTATTTTTATGAGCCTCCAACCCAAAAACCCTATTCTTTTTCTATCTTAATATATTTGTATGTATTTTATTTTAAAAAGCTATTTAATTAGCCCAATAATAATAATAATAAGTTCAACCCTTTAAAAAAAGTTATTTTTTATAAAAATCCATGTAATTAAAAGCTCAATTAATAAAATGTTAAAGTCCAATTAAAAAAGTACTTATGTTTTATTAAAGTAGGAGCCCAGCCCATAAATATTAAAGTTCAAGTAAATATTTAAGCAAATAAATTATTTTAATTACTTAATTTTTATATTAAAAATTCGAGTTATTACAATAATCATTTAGAATAAAACAACCAAATAAAACAACTTGTACTAAATATATAATATGCATAAAATAGATACTCTTTTGCTGGTACGACTCCTTGCATGTACTCCTTTGCGCCTACGATTCTTTTCATGCGTGACATGCTCAGTATACTTCAATAATACACAAAAGAAATGCACGAGACACATGTCTCAATCTGAACGAGTGAGAGCACTATCCTCGCTCTAGCATAGAATTAACTGAGAGCACTATTTTCACCCTAGCATAGAATTAACCGTTCTTAAAATAATTCAATAGTAAGATGACGACCCTCTAAGAGAAAGTCGTGGCAATCAAGACTCTCAATAGAATGTAGTCATAACACTCGATATTGGCGAATTGCGAATTGCTAAATACCGATCAAGGAGGACGGATAAGCATGCTCAGGATAGTAATCTTTGGCTTCCAAAAAAAAGGACACGAGAATAGAAAAGCTGAATGAATAACAATGGAAATAATCAAGGACCACTTGATCCCCCTCATGTCATGGAACCAATTATAGCCAAATGCATATCCATCACCTTCTCAGACGGGGTAGGATACCCTTACCCAAAAACCATACTTTGCTAGTTGAAAAAAAAAAAACCCTTAAATTATATTTTTTCAAACTAGTACATGATGAAGGAGTAGTAGTCAACAATGTAGCTTTTTCCAACATCATTTTTATTTATTTGTAGCATTAAAACTAAGAAAATCTACAATTTGAAAGTGTCAAATGTTGATGATAATCATGAATTACATCAATTGGTCGATTTATATATTAATTTTAGTATCGATAATAGATAATACTATTATTACAACAAAATAGTCATGTTTTTTTTGTTGAGACAGAAGAAGTATTACATAAAAAAAATTGAACTATAAAAAAGTAAAATTTTGATGATCGATTTATAAATTAATTTTAGTATCGATAATAGCTAGTACTATTATTTCAACAAAATAGTCATGTATTACATCAAATTTTTTGAAATATAATGGAGTAAAACTTGAAATTTACAAAACAATATGACAAGCTAATAATTAAATGCAACTTAATGTATAGTCCAACCTTCGAAAACAATACAACCAAAAATGTATTATTTCTTACAAAGGAAATTAAAACTTATAGTTGTACTATAAGGTTCTCTTTCAGAATTGTGGATAGTCAACAATAATGAGTTTATGACCTCTCAGAGTTGACAAAATTCAACAAGTCAACAATAAATAACATAAGGAAATTAAAACTTATAGTAGTACCATAAGGTTCTCTTTCAGAATTGTGGATGGTCAACAATAATGAGTTTATGACCTCTCAGAGTTGACAAAATTCAACAAGTCAACAATAAATAACATTAAAAAAAACAAAAAACTAATAAAAATACAAAACAAGTTGGTCCGCAGAGGGACCTCTCAATGCGAAGCAACCTTGATCACCACTCCAGATTCAAAATCCTTTAATTTCTTTTAATCTAAGCACATTCTCTTCCACTCTATAGAACATACTACTATGACACCTCAAGGTAAAAAATATACAGCTCACTTTACAAATCACCTGTTCTTCACTTCTCCAGCTTCGATTTGACGTCTGTGTATAAATATTAGAAGCACACGGTGAAGGTGAAAACGAGCACATTTCGTCTATGAGGTTCCGAATGACTCTAAAAGAGACTCTCGCATGCAGCAACATCAGAGGCTTGCAGCTCGAGCAACTCTTTCCCGGTAGGTCCAGACTCAACAGTCTTCACAGCAGCAGTAAATATGGCCTTTTGGAAATAGTCATCACCCACCTTCCCCAGAATCTCCCCAACACCTTTAAAGTCGAAGACTTCAGCCAGGACCAGATTCCCAACAATCTCACCAAAATTAGCAGGCGCTTTAGGCAAGTCAATGGCGAGATCATCCAGCAACCCAGCATATAGCTGGCATCCAGTCCCAATATCCTTGGCAGTAATCACCTTCTTTTCAAACAAATATTTGAGAAGTTTCGACACTGGTTCCACACAGGGCGGGGCCTTGTCCAATGCAAGTGAAATAGCCTCCTTCACGACTTCAGGATAATAAGCAGGCGACTTCAATTCCTCAACACACTGCAAAGCCTCATCCAAGAGTCTAACGTTAAAGTACTCTTCCAGAAGTGAGATTGTTTTCTTATTGAGCTCATTAGTAGTCACTTCAGCAGCAACCGGAGCTGACAATGGCTTTTCAGTAACCAAAGGTGCAATAACAGCAGCAGCCTCTGGAGCAGTTCTATAAGGACTAGGAACTTGAGCAGCAGCACTGCCCTGCAAGAGGGCACTGGTTTTCCCACCAATGAAACCACCGCTGCCTTGGGGTAGGAGCCTTGGGTTCAATGATGGTGATTTTCCAGCTATCTGGGCACGCCCAGAGGTCTGAACATTCAAAGCATTGCCTCTAGGGATGGATCGAGACTTGGGGAGTTCCCAATTGTCATTGTCTACTCCAGGCATCACAGGCATCTTTCTGGCTCCAGGCATTCCAGGCATCATACCACCTAAACCAGCCCGGTTCATTGGGAAGCCACTGGGGTTGCTGTTCCCTTGGGCTCCAGCAGCTATTGCTCGACTATTCCTGATGCTGGCAGTGGCCCCCGGGCGTAACCCCATATTTTTCTCAGCTTCTGAGTGGATCTCAGTGATGGTTTTAGCTTTCACCTGGTAAAATCACACAAGATGATTTGGGTTATATAAGAGTATGTCACAAAAGGAAATAATAAAATATTTTTTCTCAAAATAACATGTCACCCCTGAGATTCATGTCTTACATTTTCCCTTATAAATCAAAGAATAGCATATAAAAAAAAGCTCAATTTCAGTTAGCACCATAATTGTAACACTGGATCTTTCAGATGTATTTTTCAAGTTTTTTTTTTTTTTTTTTTTTTGTAATCAGGCCAATCTCAAGATACTAAATGAAATTATTCCAACAATTAATAATAAAAGGGGAAACATGAGAAAAACAAAAGATGCGTGGAGGTGACAAGTAAAGATCATCACCTCTTCCCTTCTTGGAACCCATTTATTGGCACGCAGATCAATAACATCACGGATCAAAAACCTCAGTCGAGCAGCAAGCTGAGGGATTGTCGACAAATCTTTCAAGCGGTTGAAGTAAATATCATTGATACGCCTTGACTTTTGGTTCTCATCAAGCTGTTTGCCAATAGTGTTGAAGAAGTGACAGATTGCCTCAACATTTTCGTCGGCGGGACAAACTTTGTTGTCTGATCCCAATAATTCCTGCTCAGAAAAGCAATCTGTGAAAACCACCACATAAACGATAGACAAATGGATAGATTAACGAATCTAAAGACTATAAGAGAACCTGAACTATATGATGAACAATCTTTTCTGGAACCATCTTCTGCTTCAACAGCTCTCCAATAAGACGGATGTTTCCAAGTGTACGGAGTTTGACCATCCTCTCTTTGTCTCTCCGTTCACCTTCCTGATCAGGAGCAGTCATTTGCCTAACCTCTTCCCTCAACTGGCCGGCTCCTTCAAATGCCTCCTGGCAGATATTCAAAAGGGCACGCTTAAAAGTGATTTCTTTCCCATCAGGCTCATCTGATGGGAATGGAGGAAGCTTTTCATTCAGGTCCGAACATAGCAAGGCATACATGGGACAAAATGTTGGCTCCAATACAGCCTTGTCAAATATCAAGGAGATAACTCCCTACATTGAAGATGAAAACAGTATAAGCTTTGGAAAGGAATAAAAACATGGAGTTGGGAGCAATAAGAATCAAAACCAAACAAATTATAAACTTCACTCTCGTATTAACATTCAGTACCTTCAAAATATCAGCACTTGTGATTCCAGAGTCGATCAATTGACCCTTTAGAAGATCAAATTTCTCAGGAGTCAGCTTATTCAGTATACTGCAAATAACATATAATAATGTGCAGTTTACAAACAAGGTGGTCAGATAACTATATTATATATTGTCTTGATTTAAAATCAATCACAATAGCAGGCAATTATTTTCACCAAAGATAGCAAACAATTTACTTGTTAATGATATGAATGAACAAAACATTTGGCATAAAGATTAGACAATAAATCAAAAGAAGGTTATATTAAAACTAGAGGGTTAGCAGATATAATGAAAGACAAGGAAAAATGATTACCCCTTGACTGTTTTTAAAACACGGTCCTTATCAGAAAGATTTCCCTTTCGAGCAGACCATGGCGCATCAGCCTTTATTAGAACAGCAGGTGCAGACTGCTTCATTGGCAATAAAGATATGTTAGCTAATACAACAATTAAAAATTGATACATTGATTCAGAAAATATAGCACTGTGAGACTGTTAAAAATTCACAATTATGGTCTGATATTCTTATTTTATTGCAGAGATTTTAGATGCATTTAATAATAACCCTTCAAATAAATATATAAATAAACATAATTATGCTTGAGCCCTACATCTAATAAACCTCGCATATTCATGGTTACAACATAATATGCATAAAGAAACAAAAACACCCAAATATTAAGAAACTATCATCTGATATATGCAAGGGATAGAATTTCATAGTAACCTTTGCATAGTTGCATTTTATGATGTTAAAATCAAAAAGACTGAGACACAACAGGATATGCTTATTTTTCCAAATATAGAACAAAATGCGTCAAGGATTTTCTTAAATAAATAATTTTACTATACTTATTAACTGTCAAGGTTAAATCACGGTAGTTTTATATCAAATAACCATATAAAAATAATTACAATATCCTTGACAACAATCAAGAAACCCGCAGTATATGCAAGGAAAATAAATTTAATAAAAAAAATGAAAACATGTGTCCAGTTCTGGCAGTTCAGTTCCGACACGTGTTTGATGGGCATATTAAAGTGTCCATGCTTCATAATGCCAATTTTCAGCACCAGAAATTCTTTAAGACCACCATAAAAGCACCATAATGATTACATGCAAAAAACATACCCCTTGGTTGGACGAAATCTGTGCTTGCTTATTGAATTGGCTTACATCTTGTTGCCTAGGGTCAAACCGCCCACCAAAGTCTCTGTCTCGCATTGCCTCCCATGATCTTTCCTCTGCAGGAGCAGGAAGTTGGGAAGATCGATTACGCCAATCACGGTTATCTGGTTCAGAATAACGATTCTGAGACTGAGCCGGTACCTACATAAATATTAATCCAAATCAACAAAGAAAATGAAGAAATTTGAGCAAAATGGGAACCAAAATAATGAGTTGGAAGCAGTCATTACAAAAGTAAAGACATATTTTTCTAGTCACATAAATAACAGAAACAAAGTACAAGTAAAGCATAAAGCTACGCTAGCAGATCAATACAGTACAGATTAGACAAAGAAAATACATAAACTAAATAAAGAAAAAACTTACATTGGTTTCTCCACGATTCCAGCTAGGATCTGACCCAAAAAATTCAGCTTCAACTTCTTGTTTCACTCTAAGAATATCATCAGGGATGCTCACAACAACCTACAAACAAAAAAAATTAAAAGCAGCTGAATGCAGCCAAGAAACCCGGTAACACTTAAGATGGATATTTAATTCAAATCACTTGGACATGAAAAAATGCAATTATATAAGGATAAGGCAAAGGACGGGTATAAACTATGCAAAAATCAGAAAAGCAATAACACTAGCAATGAACTTAATGTACATTTCGTTTTTAAGCTATATATACAATTATGAACACACAGTTGATGTGAAAAGCCTCTTGCGTGAAAAACAATATTTATTGAGAAGTATAAAAGTCACTAGCTTTGTGCTTGCACACACCTATAACGCACGCAGTCACATACACGCACAAACAAAAATACTAACCTCCCTCAACTGCATCAGCTGGTCTCTAGTATAGCGGATCCGTTCATGGCCTTCAAATCGAGACTCTCCAGTCTGATCAATTATACAGAAAGTGTGAACAATTTATATAATAAAAATTAAAGATAATGAAGCATTGTATTCTCCAAAATCATAAAATTGTAGTCATTTACAAATGCCAAGTGTAGAAGATGGAATTAACTTCATCTTACAATAAGGTTTCAGAAATGACAAAAAAGTGTAAGTTTTCCCAAGAATCAAATAGTATAAGATGCAATTCAATCACATCATAAGGATCCCTTAATGACAAATGTGGATTAAGTATTCCAAGAATCGACTACCATATGCAGTGTAAATTATCCCGGTATTTGATACCAAGACTATCAATTATTCAGATATCATGCAACCAAGTTTTCTTTACACAACTAAGTGAAAAATAATTGCTCCCATTACTACTATCTCATTCACAGGAAAAATGAATTTTTAATTAAATAGTTTGAGAACATGTACATGTTGTGAAAGCAAGCACTGCATGAGGTCAATTAGAAACTGAATGTCGTAGAGTCCAATTTATGAGAACAGAAAAAGAAATTGTAATTGCATGATCTATCAAGAGTTTCTATATCAGCAGATTTCTTTATGGGTATTCAGGTACTCCTTGCACACCCACCTAAAGCCTGCGTAAAACTTTATGTCCTCATTTACGACAACTACACGCCTTAAGTGCATTGTCAAGAATTAGGACAACAATGTATTAGAGTCACCTAAACAATGGCACGTATGACTGAAATAATATGTGTAGCTTATTAGGGATTTTTGAAATAAGGATTACATGAGGCTAATTTTAAACAAAATCTAGTAGAAGCAAGTTTGTTTGTTTGTTTGTTTGTTTTTTTGGGGTGGGGTGGGGTAGGGTGGGGTGGGGGGGAAGGGGGTTAATAACATGCTCAATTCAGTGTTTCCATATCCGCAGATTTTTTATGGGCATCCGGGTACTCCCAGCATGTCCACTTTTAACTCTGTGTTATACTTTACGTCCATATTTACAGCAAATGCACATCTTAAGTGAATTGCCAAGAATTAGGACGCCTATTAAACAGATTCAAGTTTATATAAAGAAGGGCACTACTATGTCCTGCAAAGATCTTAACTTTCTTAAACGAGAACAAATGATCAGAGGAAACAAACCCACTACCAGGACAAGAACATTGTTAAAATTTTCAAGGATAAGTAATGTAATATCCCAATATCGTGAACAACTCCATGGGATACTTATTTTCAGATCTACAATTTTCCAAACAGATTCAAACAATCGAGACAGCATCTTGGGTTAATGTGATATTTACAATATGTAAGCAGAATTTGGCAGTAATTCAGATGAACCATTTGAACTGTAATCAAAGCATCAATACTAAGGATTCGACATAGCAAATGTAATAAATCGAACTAAGGGATAACTTTAAAAACTAAAGAACAGAAAAAACAGCCGCTTATATCAGGCAATTAGATTTAGAACACACAACCAATCAGAAGCAGAACAATTTCCATCGGAACCAATCCAAATCAGATTAAAAACTCTAGATCTGACAAACAATTATATAAAAAACACGACCTTGAAAGCAGGGAACGAAGATGCAGCGCCGCCGCCATGGGGTCGCAGCAGCGGAAGATCAGAATTCGCTGCTGCCGCAGAATCAAAGCGTGGGACGGATACTCTGCTACCGCTTCGGGCACCGCCACCTGGTCTCAAGCTCAACACTGTCTGATCAGCCTGCATAACTCGAAATCTACCACAAAACTTTTCTGACAGGAATATGTATATGTGATCTATATATATAGATTCAAGCTATCTTTTTTTCCGTATATATATACGTAAAAGATAGAGAGATGAAAGTGAGACAGGGATATACTTCTGGAGAGAATTGTGTTTCCTCTCTCAATTGGGAGAAAGGGAGAGGAGGTGGTGCGAACGGAGTGTATGCTCTTTTATGTAAGGCGATGAAGAGAGAGAAAAACCCTTATTTTGAAGGGGCTTGTGAGACCATAAGGATATATTAATGGGGTTTGTTTTAGGGATATGAAGAAAAGGGAGGGTGCGGATTGTAATATAGATATACTTTAGGGGTTGTTATGCAGATATTGAGTAATTTTATTTTTATTCATAAAAATTTATCTGGAAGCATTCCAGCAAATTTCACCTCTATCCAAACAAAAGATATAACCAGATTAAAATCGGAAATTATCCATTCAAACAGCTTGTTAATATCAACTTCACTTGTCTTCCAAAGACAACAAAATATTCTTTAGTCCGTTAAAGACACTTCAGAATTCTTTTGGCCACATCCAATGTGTCTTACCAGATTTTCCTTGAAACCAATTCGTCATGCTCAAAGCATACGATACTTCAGGTAAACCCAAACAACGTAACTTCCACTGATCTTCTTATAAAACAAGATTCTTCTGAGTTCTTGTGAAATCCAAAACCCAGTATGAATTCATTGAACCGAAGATAACTACCCTGATATGCTTGCTTTAGTCCATAAATGGAAATTAAAAGTTTGCATAATTTCTTAGCATTATTAGGATCGATATAACTTTTTGACCGTGTCAAAACACACTTTCTTCTAGAATAAAATTTAAGAAGTTAGTTTTAACATTCAATATTGCCAAAACTCATTATCCGAATGAGCAGCAATGACTAAGATAATCCGAATGACTAAATCAAAGCAACTGGTGAAAAAGATTTTCATAATCCACCTCGAGAATAAAACATTTTACCACCAACTTTGATTTGAAAACTCTAGGTTTTCACACATGTCTGTTTTGATCTTGAAGATCTATTAGCATTCACTGGGTCTCACTCCGTGATGTAAATCTATCAAGTTCCAAACTTGATTATTAGACATTTATGTAATCTCGGATTTTATGGCACCATGCCAATTTTCAGTAGCTGGACTCGTCATAGCTTGGATATAAGTCGAAGGGTCACCGCTTTCCAAAAGCATGACTTCATATCTCTCATTGATCACAATACATAAGTATCTGACTAATAGAGATAGATTTATGCCTTCCGGACCTACGAGGGCTGGTATGGCTTCCAAAACCATTAGAATACTCTCAACCCAGTCTTGAGTATTCATCATTGGTTGTTCCACTTGAACCTCGTTCAAGATAACCGAGCTCCCACTGACTTTCTAGGAAAGATAACTCTTTTCAAGAAAATCACACTACAAAAAAACCAGGGAACCCCTACGGGTAGGGGTTTCCCTACGGCATTCCCTACAGGGATCGTTTTCTGAGTTCCTCTACGGCATTCCCTACGGCCCAGCCGTACTCCCGTAGGGGATCCCCGTAGGGGACTGCGCGCGCGTTCGCGCCCTCCAAGAGGCCCTACGGGGTCCCCTACGGCTAGGCGTAGGAAAATAATCCCTACGGGCATACCCCGTAGGAGAGTAATAAATCCCCTACGGGTAATTTCCCCGTAGGGGTCCCCTACGGCTATTTCCCGTAGGGAAGTAGAGAAATTAATTTATATAATAATAAATTAATTAAATGTTATTATAAAATTAGCTAAATTGTTTTAAATGTATTTTTTAAATCACTATTTTACTAAATAATAAAATTACAATTAAAGTTTTTTTAACTGTTTACGCAATTATGCAACTAGGCAATTACAAATTTATAAACATAATTTTTGTACAATTTTATAAAGATAAGTATATAGAAAAATTACGCAATTACGCAAAAAATTACGCAATTTTATAAAAATAATTAATTACAAACAATATTGCAATTACGTAAAAATTACGGAAAAAATAATAAAAAGAGTTTTATAGTCTAAACAAATTTCAAAAACTACTACTAAATAATATTTAAATTTAAGTAAAACTTGTAAACGCAAAAAAAATAAAAAAAATAAGAGTCCTTAAAAATTAATAAAAAAAGATTGTGAGTTATATTTAATTTAATATATTTAAATGCTCTTTTATTTTAAATTATCTTTTTTAAAACCACTATTTATATTTATAATTATATATATATATATATATATATATATATATATATATATATATTATCTTATTATTACATTTTTACATAATAAATATAAGTTAATGAATACATATATATTATATTTTAAAAATTGTACATATAACTCAGATAACCCAGCGATTATATTCCTCCTCTTCACTCATAAGGTTCAGGGTTCAAACCTTGGGTCATAATTATTACGAAGCCTTCCATTGAGGGCTGGACTTGGTCGGGCTTTAGGGTGGTAAGCTCGGGTTAGTGGTTCGGGCTGGTGGGTAGGGATGGTGGCTCGAGCCGCCTGACTCATATTTTTGAATAAATATATATTCCCTACGGCCGTAGGCGTCCCCTACGGGCAAGGATGGGACGAAAAACAATTCTCCAAGGGGCTCCCCTACGACATGCCCGTAGGGATGGCCCCTACGGCTCCAAAATTTCCGTAGGGGATCTGTTCCCTACGAGGAATTCCCTACGGCGTGATTCCCGTAGGGGATGCCGTAGGGAACCCTGTTCCCTACGGATTTTTGAGAATTTCTCTACGGGAATGGCCGTAGGGAATGCCAGTTTTTTTTGTAGTGTCACCATCTCGAGCAACAAAACATTGTTCTCAGATAGTTCATAGAAGTTGTACCCTTAAGTTTCATATACCATAAAGAAACGTCTATCCGATTTGGGTTCAAGCTTTGTAAAGATAAATCTCACCACAAAAAGCTTCAAAACCTCAAATCTTGATGTAAGACAATTAAGGGATCCTCCCTTACCATACCTAGTATGGTGTCTTTTCAACTTACTTTGACAGTGTCCTATTCAGTGTATAGGTTGAAGTCAAAAAATGTGTAATTTCCAAAAGAGATCAGTAGTTCACTTAGACCCCTCATCGATCGATCGAACTATATCTAATAGAGTTCGTTTTCTCTTTTCTAAAACATAACATTCATGTGCTTGTGAACTCATAAGTATCACATACACCAGTATGGATCAATCTTAATAAATCACTCATGTTGGAAATCGATATCCCGGAGTCGACGGAATTGCGGAATCACGACTCCGATCAAAATCCCTTCGCCGGAAACCACCGCGAACCATCAAATGATTAAAAGAAATAAAATATCCATTCATTAGAAATTTAGAAATCCAGAACAAAGTTCTTTCTAAAAATTACAAGGATACATAAAGCAATAACTCTAAAATGAAATCCTATATCTATGAAGATATATGTCCTCCACTACAACAGATGCCTCCTCCACAGCATTGCTCATGTAAACTACGATCTTTTCTTTTCCAAGTCATTAGGTTTCCTGGAACCTCTGCATTTAGAATGCACATACCGTCAGTGGTTCCATATCTACACACCAGGTTCTGGTAGATAATACTGCTGACTATGTTTTATGACAAAAGAAAATTTTCGTACCTTTGAGAGGATAATCAGACTTCCAGTACCCAGACTGTTTGCATCGAGAACACTTGCCTCTTGGCTTTCTCGTCCCATCTCGTGGTCCAAGTAGCTTAGGACCACTGGGTTTCTTTGCTTGCTTTTCCTTTTCCCCGATCTTGCCCTTAGGTTCGAAACCTTTGGCATTGGCTACAAGAGCTTGCGATTTCCGTCTCAACTCGTCTAAAAGGTCCATCATCTCAAAAACGTGTTCAAGCGTTTCATCGAATCGACTGGCATTTATGAGTATCCTCATCGCCTCTTGTCTAGCCTCTACGTCATGTCTAAACATCTGCTTGAGTTTGAACATGATATCATAATCAGTGGTTATTGCATAAGCATTTTCCCACTTCTTAAGATCAGTCCTTTCCTCATCAGTTAAGACATTTGTAGGCTCGGGAGGACAAAGCTCACTGAGTACAAACTTGTACTCTTCAACAGTTTGGGCAATGTCCAGATTTCTATTCCAATCAATACATTCAGGGACCAGTGAGTTAAATTCCTTAAGTATCACAGAAAGTGGGTTCAAAGTCATTCCTAACCTATGAGCACATATAAGCAAACAATCAATTTAATCTCCGATATTATCTCCCTCAAATAATATCATTAAATCACTAATCACATCTAAAATCCCATCAGATATGGCAAGCCACGATAGTGTGGACGTTTACCTATCCAAACAATTTTGCAATTAGATTTGCTTCGGTCGTACATAATCAATAGCGTTACTTCGATGGGAAGAATACTATGAAGTGTACCTAAGTGTAAACCATCACTCAGTACTAAGAAGTTCGTTTGGGACTCGCATATCACCGCAAGCCACGATAGTGTGAACGTTTACGTTAACACATGGTTCCTTTACTCCCTTCTATAACTGTCTACATCAATCGTTCCAAAATCCCATTCAATACGTTTACTACATAAAAAGATTTTTACAATTTACTCCCAATTACTTGATCCATTCGATCTTGTAAATCAAGACGCGGAGAATCATAAGTGAAACTCGAAGTTTCTTACCAGTGATTCACCATGCGAACAACCCTATCTCTCATAGAATGAGGGAGCCGAGCAGACAATCGATCCATTAAAAAAATGGCACGAAAGTCTCTAATTTTTGTCATCCACATGACCAAGTGGCTTTGGCTCCATTCCACTCCCCGGGGTGAGAATGAGTCAACTTGAAATCAGTTTCAGAAAGACAAATTAGACATTGTTTGATAAACTTAATCAATGTATCTTGTAAAAGGAATTACAAGAATTCTCCTCCAATGGCTTATCTATATGAACTTCGAAAGTTCATAAAAGTCACCAAGAGAACAGCAATGGAGACCATGGGATTGTTTCCAATCCCTCTCCCACTTAGCTTTTTACAATAAAGGGATACGCTATCTAATGCAGAATTAAATACACATAAGCATGCATACCTGAAATAAAGCACATAGAATATTATCACATAATCAAAATAATACTAGAATATTATTTTCCAACTATTATGGCTTTATTCCATCCCCGTACGCATCTTCTAGTCTTCAGTCTTCGTTCTTGAATGCTCTATGTGACGGAAATAGTAATTACAATATTTAAATCTATTTATTTTTAATAAATCCAAAAGTTACTTAATTCGAAAATTAAGTCAATCGAATAAATCAAAAATAAAATTAAATATTATTAATATTTTTTTTCCTCTTCTAATTTCATTAAATCTCTAGAATCCTATCCAAGACCCACTTTGAATATTCTAGAAGATTTCCATAATGAAATAAGGAAATAAAATAATTTAGGACTCCTAATCCTTCCAAATTAATTCCTTTCCTAATCTATTAAAAATTACATAAAGGAATAATTAAATAAGGAAAAATTAATTAAGGACATTCAAAACTTTACAAATTAATTATTTTCCTAATCAATTAAAAATTTCATAAAAGAATAATTAAATAAGGAAAATAAATTAATTTCAAATTAATTCTTTTCATAATCCATGAATATTCCAAAAGTAATCAATTAGGAAGACCAAATTAATTCTAAATTTATTCTTTTTCCTAATTTATGAAAATTCTCAAAAATAGGAATAATCAATAAGGAAAAATAAATTTATTCTAAATTAATTATTTTCCTATTCCATGAGTATTCCCAAAAATAGGAATACTCATAATATGAAAACCGAATTAATTAGGAAAGTAAATCTACCGAGAGAGCACGAAGATCACGAGGATCCCCGCGGCCCCGCCGGACCGCCGCCCACGAGGAGCCACTCGCCGGACCGCCGGCGAGCCACCATGGGGCGGTCGATCATCATGGGATCGGCCATGGGGTTGGTCGATCCGGAGCCCTCCCTCTCGTTCGTCTCCTCCGTCACACGTCTTCTCCGGCGGTCGTTTCGGCATCGATCCAACATAAATAATATTACAAAATAAATTTACAATATCCGTTATCGATTCTATACATGAAATCGACCCTATACATTTTCCGGAAAAAGTAGAACGTAATAATAAATCCTAAATTCGGTCAACCCCCGAATTTTTACTATTACAAGCATTCACCACATATAAAACGAATCTCGACATGTCTGAGAGTTTAATAATCAAACCATTACGACAAAATAATTAAACGAATAATTATTAACAAGCCATAATAGTCGGAAACCCTGCAAGGTATAAAAATTTATCGCATATACACATGAACTAGAACCAACGCTCTGATACCAGTTGTTGGAAATCGATATCCCGGAGTCGACGGAATTGCAGAATCACGACTCCGATCAAAATCCCTTCGCCGGAAACCACCGCGAACCACCACGCATGACCAGAGCCCGACCAAGAACACCATGCGGGGAGAACCCCACGCGTGCCCTAGCCGAGCCCCGCGAAGGGCTCGCGATCGCTCACGCGATCGCATGGGGTTGCGCATGGCAACCCCCCGGGGCTTCTCGTAGCAGCCCCCGCGGCGAGTCCGGCGACTCGCCGCCGCCGCATCGGAGGGCGGTCCGCCCAGTGGACCACGATCGGGCCAACCACGCGGCTGCCCGGCGATCGAGCCCAGCTCGATCGCGTGCCCCGGCGTCCAGCCGAGGCTCCTCCCTTGTGAGTACCGGCGATCAAACCCTAGGGTTTCGATCGCCTCCCTCGGCGTCCAGCCGAGGGCTTCGTGCGAGCATGCACACGATCCCCACGGGAATCCGAACCGCCGCGGTCCGGTGGTCTTTGACCACCACCGCCGGTTCATCCTCGTCCAGGTTTCGTTCGTCCCGGATCTTTGTTCGTATGCATATACGAATTAAATTAAAATCATAAAGGGGGTTTTCATGATTTTACTTTTGTTCTCGTTGTGCGGAGAAACGAGATATTCAAAGACCTTTGAATCTTCCCACGTATTCCTTGCACTTCGTTCGAACGTCGTGTGGGCGTCGATACTCCGAACTCTATGGATCTCCTTCTCTCCTTTCTCTCTCTATAATTGTGATCTTCAAGTTATGAGAATAGAGAAGACCATGTAGTGCTTTTATAAGCTACGTAGGGGATCTAAAGGAGGTGGAATATTGGGCTTCTAATAGAATTAATTAAATTGAGCCCAATAGAATTAATTAATTTTAGAGGAACTCGGAAGAGTCTTGTTTTACAAGAAGATCAGTGGAAGTTACGTTGTATACATTGTGTTGTATGTCGATGACATACTCCTTATTGGAAACAATGTTTCTATGCTTAATTCTGTTAAAGAATGGCTTCAAAATTGTTTTTCAATGAAGGATCTTGGAGAAGCACAGTACATATTGGGCATCAAGATCTGTCGGAACAGATCGAAAAGGATGTTTGGACTTAGTCAAGCGACCTATATTGATAATGTGTTTGATAGGTTCAGAATGAAAGAGGCCAAAAAGGGTCTCATTCCAATGACTCATGGCACATCTCTTTGCAAGATGCAATTTCCTACGGGACCTGATGAGCAAAAGAGGATGAAAAACATTCCTTATGCTTCGGCAATAGGGTCTATAATGTACGCCATAGTATGTACACGACCGGGCGTATCGTATGCTTTGAGCATGACGACTCGGTTTCAAGGAAACCCAAGTGAGGCGCATTGGACTGCGGCTAAGAATATTCTTAAGTACCTTAGATGGATAAAAGAATATTTTGTTGTCTTTGGAAGACAAAAGAGTTGATGTTAACAAGCTATTTGAATGCAAACTTCATAACAGACTAAGATAATTTCTGATTTTAATCTGGTTATATCTTTTGTATGGATAGAGGTGAAATTAGCTGGAATAGTTCCATACAATGCAATATAGCTAATTAAACTACATAAGCTGAGTACAATACTGCATTGGATGCAGTGATGTTGGTAGTTCAGATTTGAAAGTTCTTCAATGAACTAGGTGGCGTAACTAGCTCGGCCCATCCGATAGTTTTCTATTTATAGTAGATCTATCGCGCAAGCCAATGACCCTAGGGAGCACTACAAATCTAAAGATGGTGTTCAGGATGTTCCACATTATCTGGGAGATAGTTTTGTGGAGACATCAAGATAATAAAGTTGCAAATTTTGGTAAGGTTGCAAACCCGCTTTCTAAACCTCTCCAGCAGTTTAAGCTTGAGGCTGTCACGACTGCAATAGAGATCAGACATCTTAGAGATGGGTTGTGATTTCTATTACTGTATTAGATACTTTTGGAGATTTGGTAAACATTCACTCATATGTATAATACATATTTCTTCATGTAAATATGGTTTAATTTATATGAATTGTCCAAATGATTAAGTGATATCAATTGGGTTATGAGGTCGACTTACCGCATAATGAAGTCCCAATGGTTGAACTGATATACTTGAATCATATAGTTGTTCCTTGTTCGTATAATCGAGTACGCACAAACCGATAATACAATGAACTAGTTTGTAATGTGTACTATAGCGCCGCTTCATGGGCTAGTGATGTGGGACATCAAGTACAATTACATAGATATTAGCTGGGAGCTAATGATCGAACAGACCCGACTGGAATAGTATTTGAGATTTTGAGTCATAATACTATTTCATTGACTGTCGAGCAATTTCCTCTGACCTAAGTAGTCCAGAGTGATTCCATTGTGAAATGGTATTCGTTGATACAAGTAAACGCCTTTCGTAAAAGGAGGTTATAAAACTTGTTATTGGGTGTATTAGGAAGCAAGTGGGAGAGCTTGGATTGACAAGATGGGATTGTCCTCCATTTTAATATGGATCATATGTCTTACCGGCCACTTGGAGAGTCGAGATTGTGGAAAAGCGTGGCCACGTACAGATTCGTATCATAGTGATAAATCTGGTTTTACAGTCTGTCTCATAGTCTAAGAAAGGTTTGAACCGATTGAGGATGACTCGAGTCTTGCCTCAAGTTCAAACTTAGACATAAAGTGACAACGGGAAATTGGCAGCACACTGGCTCTGAAGGCCAAGTGGGAGATTGTTGGTATATGTCCTTCGATCCTAGGTGTGCAATCGATAAAGTCATAAGGTTGTCTTCGGATGTTAATTGATAAATCGATAATATTGTTTATTGTTAGGAGCAATATAATATTGATCGATAATCATACGTACAGGGTCACACACGAGCCCGATAATGACTTGAAGATGTTTGCTAAAACATATCAATTTGGAATTGATAAATATAAATTAGATTTATATTAACTATATGTGAATTATATTGTGTGTAATGCATGTCACGTGGTGTGACATGGCATGCCACACAAGCGTGTGACTTGGAGCCACATCACATGCCATGTGGCATGAAGTAATGGAGATAACCATTCAAATTCATCATTACCACACCATAATGTGTGATAATAATGTGGCATTATTATCCAAATTATTATGGGGGTTGCAAGGTGATTTGATGGTGATTATATGATATGAAAAATCAGATTTTCATGTAACAATAATCACAATTTCGAAATTCACATATCATAGAGAAAAGAGAGTTCTTGGAGAATCGTCTCAAAAGTAAGCACAAATTCATCATCCGGGTTCGTGTGCAACACGTAGAGGCCGGACCATTTGTGCGGCTTCAACATCCGGGCGATCCAAAGAAGTGACGAGGTCATTCACAAGGAGAGCATCTAGTGGCAGATCCATTAAGGTGGTTCAATCGACTCAACACCACCTTCATAAACAACGAGGCACGCTTCACCGTATGTAAGTGTGATCGTTAATCCCTATATATATATATTGGATGTATATATATAAACGTGTCTATACATATAATGTGTGCCTAGATCTTCATGTTGTTCGTGTTCTATTGTTTTACACGCTTCCGCACACACGAACAAGGTAATCGAGCGATTGAATCGGCGTCGAAAACCATCATAATGCAGCGACCTTCGCTCTATTTCCAGACCGTAGATCGACATACATCATATGATCCCACGGCTAATGAAGAGACCTTCGCTCCATTTCCAGCCTGTAGATCGACATTTCTACTTTCCAAACTCCTACTTATATGTATTTCCTTCACATACAATTGTGAGAACTATATATGGCATCCAATACCCAAGAAGTAAAATTTGTGAAATTTAATGTCTATAACATTAATACCTGAAGATGAAGCAACCCCGTTCTTCACATATTCTTTGAACTTTGGGCAAGTTCAATTATTCCCAATAATTGATCTATATTCGGCTTCCCATTCAAAATTATCTTAATATCAAAACATGATAAATCGTAAGTGGAAACTTTAAGTTTTCTAACCAGCGATATTATCATGCAATTGAAGCTCTATCTCTCATAAAATATGAGGGAGCCAACCAGACAATCGAATATCGCCATCCCATGGCTCGAAAGTCTCTAATTTGTGTCATTAATGAACTAAGTGTTTTGGATTAGATCACTCCCCGAGGTGAAAATAATCCTAACTTTAGAATCCATCACATGAAAGACAAATTAGGCATTTGTTTTGAAATTGAATAAAATATGAACTTTTATATGTTTGCAAGTAGTGTCCGACACTTTTGCAGTAGACACATTCAGATTCCCTAGGAACCCTAGTAGCATTATTGCCCATGCTCTTTTGAATAACCCATCCCATATCATAAGAATTTCCCTCTTAAGATCCTTCTTAATCGCCGGCCTAGAAGCCTTGAGCATCCCGTGGAGCTCACTTCGCGATTTCTTCAAACCATTCATATGGAAAATTTAGCCTAAAGGCATCATAACCATCATGATGAGATTGAAGTATGAAATCAGTTGCCAACTTATCATCATAGGAAAAAAACCTAGGCAATCACTTGAAGAAAATAATCCAATCATTTGCTGCACATGTGGTCCCATGGGTTTCCCTTTTTCCAGCCTAGCTGAAGCGATGACCCTGGTCATACCGAACCGCTCAATCATAGTTTGTTCCCCGAACATGCTATTGAGTAGTTTATTGATATCAAAGAATGTGGTTATCTAACACATTTTCCTTGTCTTCGTATTTGAGGACCATCCTCAAATTACATTGTGAATCAAGAAAATTTGTTTTGTTCAATTTTTCATAATCAAGAATTGAACCAAACTTGAATCGAGTTGATATTAACACGATAAACTACAAAAGAAAGATAAATAAAGTACGTAAACATCCACAAAGCGGTAAACAAATAAGGTTGTCTAATAAACTACTTATTTATTACATTTTGTTCAATCGATATCTAATATCGTTGTTCCGTTGAACAAAACGATTCCAAGACCCTCATCTTGTGAATCCTTAAGCCGACTGAGTCCGCACTTAAGAACACCAAGATATGTAGACATCCCATGTTAGTGACATCTAATGTCACTCTCGGTCGACGAGAATCCCACTCTCATCTCATGTCTCAATAGCCACGCCTTCAACTGGATCTATCGATGAGAAAACCAAATTCACGTGTAAGGGTCTAACCCTTACTCCCACTATCCCAAGATAACAATGCTGGAAATCGATATCCCGGATTACCAAAAAATTGCGGAAACCGATAATCCGATCGAAATCCCGTCGCCGGAAACCGATCGCGAACACCGAATGAACCGGAGCACGACCAAGGCGTCGCCGCGGGCGAACCCGCGGCTAAACCCTAGCCACGCCCCCGCCGGGGCTCGCGATCGCCGTGCATGGCGATCGCATGGGGCTGCATGGGGTAGCCCCCGGCGGTGAGTCCGGCGACTCACCGCCACCGCCAGGAGGGGCGGTCAGCCCGGCTGACCTACCGCGGCTCCAGCCGCGGTTTTCCCCCGGCGATCGATCGCCCGATCGATCGCCCGCCTCGGCCCAGCCGAGGCGCCTTCTCGCGCACGCCGCCGTCGAGGCGGCGGGGATCCGCCACGGCACCAGCCCGTGGCATCCCCAGCGATCGACCCTAGGTCGATCGCATGCCCCGGCGTCCAGCCGGGGCTTCCTTGCGCGGCACACCGGCGGTCGAAACCCTAGGGTTCGACCGCCCCTCGTTCGATCCCCACGGGGATCCAACGATCCCCGTATCTAGGTCTCGATCGTCCCGGATCGTGCGTTCATGTATATATCACAATATAATTCACATAAAATCATAGAATAGAGTTTATGATTTTATACCTCGATTCGTTGTGCGGAGAAACGAAATCAAAACGTTGAAGACCTTCGAATCTTCCTACGTATTCCTTGCACCTCGTCCGAACGTCGTGTGGGCGACGATCTATCAAACTCCTATGGATCTCCTTCAACTCTCAAGAAATATCAAGTATGATATTCTTGTCTTATGATGTGTGCAATTATGAAGGCCATGTAGTGCTTTTATAGGCTACGTAGGGGAACAAAAGGAGGTGGAATATTGGGCTTCCAATATTGATGATTAAATTGAGCCCAAACCCAAGTCTATTAATCCTTATCAATATTAATTAATTTATTTTCCACTATATAAATTAATTGCACTCCCAATATTAAACCATATTATATCAAATAATATTTCTCCGGTAGTATTATTTATTCCGTGTATTTAAGATTTAAATATCCATGAATAAAATTAATTTATTGCTAATTAATTTATTCATCTCTTATATCCGAGAATAGTACCATTCAACCTTAATTATTGTGCGGAACAAATCTACTCATGAGGTTTACACAATAATTCCTTATGAACTCATCTCGGGGATATTATCAACCCTTCCGGGATACACTTTCCCGTCAAGTATTCACGGCATGTCATATATAAAATATAGCGACCCAATTTTACCGGCAATTAACCCAATAATTAAATCGGTTAATTCCTTTGGAAAATCAAAGTCTCTTTTATTAAATATACACACCCGCAATAGCATCGGGGATTAAGAATAAAATACTCTGAGATTTAAATCAATTATCAAAGGCAATCCTAATTGATAAATCTCAAGCGATCCGCCCAATACACCAAGTGTATAAGTGTGATAAAATAATTAAGATAAATTATTTTCTCTCTCACACAACGACTATACCGATGGATTGGTCCGTGTCCATCTAGGTCGTGAGCAACTGTTTGATTAAATACGAGTAACCGATAGTATGATCTTCTGTGTGGGCCCGACACACCATACTAACTACAACGTATAAAATCCAAGACTATATTTTGCATAATTTAATTAATAATAATTAAATGCAAATAATTGTTTATTATTTAACTAGGTTAAATGCTATGACCGGGAGTTTACCGATACTTAAATCTAGACATTAAGTACACAACTCCAACAAACAAGTGATACCCCGCTGAGGCGAACCTATCAACTTATAATCGAGGGTTTCATGGGTGTGGTGTTTTGGACAAGACATAATCTCATTATTTTGGGAACATGCAACTTTAAGGTGTATGTTGTTGAACAATTTTAACATGCATAACTTAAAAATATCAAAGCATATAAATACGCATTCAAAAGGCCCCTAGAACCTCACAACTCTCAAACAAAATTAAAAGAAAGCATTGAAACCGGTCGGAGACTCGCCAGGGAAGGTCCGCGCTCGCCGCCACCTTTCCGCGCCCGCCGTTTAGGTCAAAAACCATTTTGTGCCCAAAATCCACGAACAGCGGTCGCTGTTACTGTTGGAATAGGTGACCGGCGAGCCAACGGTTGGCCGAGCGGTTAACCGTATTCCGTTATATAACGGTTTATTTCGTTAATTAATGAAACCTATATTAATGGCATATACTATATCTGCTCCCAATGTTGAATCATAGATATAGTCCTGTACAGTTACACATGTTGTATGAATTCGGTTTTGTGGAAACCGAGAGATAATTCTGTTAACGCAACGTAACTGGTCAAACTCAGTTCCTAGTCGATGGGTTACGCCAATAACAAGGATACCCGGCCTTTCCCCCTTGAGACTAGCACTTAGTGTATGTGGGCTAATCTCGAGCCTCGGTGTTGGGACATCGACATACTTGAGTGGGTGCTCACTGTTGATGAGTTCACTGAACCCCCTCTCCCTGGAATCTCTAAGTGGTTATCACTGATCGAGTAGAGAATTCCATAATATAGTTGTACACAATTAATCCTTAAGACCCAGACATCACCGTGACTTCATCAGAGGACTAGCTGTATCGTGACGTGTCTCTGATTCCCTGGAAAGGGAGTAAGTCGAAAAAGGAGACAATGTTCGTGCAGTTCGAAATCTGATGTGAAGTCTGTGCATGGTAGTAGGGGATCTGATCGCTTGATATAGATCATGGATGTCCTGTGTGTTCTGATGGTTCGTAGTCCCGGAATCTCTGGCCAGAGTTGAATAGTGAGGTGATTAGAGAAATGTGTTTCTCTGAATCAATCACGAATGGATTTTACGAAACCTAGAACGTACGCACAGTTATCAAACTCAACAAGAGATCTCGATTAACCAATATCTCTAGTTTGATCGGGACATATGTATCGGAGGGATCGTACTGTACGCTAACTATATTACAAGGTTCTTGCAGGCACTTCATTTGTATCTAGGGAATTAGTGAAGCGTGGCTGCTAGACGCTCGTCACTGATTCGTTGGGCACCGACTTGTTCGGAGATTAAATAATATGATTATTAATCTAAAACTCTTGGGAGTAGTTGAAATAAGAACAATATGTTGTTCGAATCACAATATGTTGTGAGCCCACGGCTAGTTATACACCTGAACCATTGAGGGTCACATTCTCGTGTAAACCGATCCTTGAATACGATCATGTATTAATTAACTGTTAATTAAGTACATATAGTCGGAGGTCAATATGATTGAATCCGAGATTCATAATTGTGATTATGAGTTGGAAATAATACTGAGCTAAAGAAAACGGACACGATGGTGTACACTTTCTATTTTGGGAAATTTCCCGATTTAGCAGTACCCCTGAAATGGGCATTCCGATTTTGTGAAATTGGAAATTTTTATTTTTATCTCATATTGATGAGAAAATTAAAACGAGAAAGAAAATATAATCGTTATATTTTTCGGAGATGAAATTGATTGTCAATTTTGGAGAAACGTAATGACGGCTAATGTATTGGGCCGGCTAGGGTTAATGGATCCGATCCATTAGGGTTTGAGCCCAACAAGCTCCTTTCTTCACCTATAAAAGGAGCTCCATAGGCATGAGAATAAACACACCAAAGTGAAGAGCTCAAAACCCTAGCCTCACTTTCTCTCCTCTCCTCTCTCCCTCTCGTCCGCCCCCTCGGCTCCTCCCTCGGAGGACCGCCGACAACCGGAGCCGCCGCCCGCCGCCGCCTAGTGCCGCCGCCGGCAGCCGCCTCCCCTCGCCGGAATCCGATTCCGGCACCGTTTTTCCGGCCCGTTTTTCCCGTCGTATTCTCCCTTACGTGTTTCTAGTGCAATACGTAAGTTGGATTACCTATACGAGGTGAAACCTGATTAGACGAGAGACGCCGAAGGAACGCTCGAGCACAGCCCGAGTCGCGCCCGTGCACTCCAGCCGTGACACACGAGTCCAGCCGAGAGCCCCGCCACTCGCTCGGCTCTCCCCGCACACGACCCGTGCCGTCCCCGCGTCGCATCCGCGCGACTTCCGACGAACCTCGTTTCGTCCGATGAATCCCTGAGGTACTTACGATTAAATTTAGATTTAATTGTTTGAGTTAAATGTTTGCGCTATGTACTGTTAATGTTTGCGCTATGGGATTTTTAACTGATATAGAAAAATTAATTGTGATTAATTTAAATATCAATTAAATTCAAATTGATTCGAATTAAATAATATGATTATCTTAATTGTCAATTTGACGCAAACTGATTATGTGCACATGTTTACGTAATTAATTATATATGTGTAATTAATTAATTTGATTAATTTAATTGCACAATTCAAGTTGATTAGAATTAAATAATATGATTATGTTAATTGTCAATCTGATGCAAATTAATTATGTACGGATGTTTACATAAACTCAAGTTGATTTGAATTAAATAATAAGATTATGTTAATTGTCAATTTGACGCAAATTAATTATGTCTGCGTAATTAATTGTAATATATTAATATGATTAATATAATTGCGCTACAAGTAATATATTAATATGATTAATATAGTTGCGCTAGAAGTAATTAATTTATATGATAAATATAATTGCGCTAGATTTAATTTGTGTAGTATGGGATGCATAAATTAAATATTTAATTATTTGATAATTAAATTAAATGGTGAATTATTGATTCTAATATATTTGAATTAAATCAATTAATGCATGTAATATTGAAAATATGATTTTCAATAAAATAAAATAAATATAATGTAAAATGTTTACATTAATGAAAAACGGTTTTTCATAAAATTTTTGTTTTCCGCTGCGTATACATGCACGATCCCCATCAGTTACTATAAGAGCGCCCGCTGAACAGACTTCCACGGTCGCGGGTTCCAAAACTGCGCCCGCGGAAAAGGCAAGAATCTGGGAACAACATTCTGCCCCAAAATGACCCAAACAGCGACCGTTGTTTCATAACAGCGGTCGCGGAACCTTGAACAGCGGCCGTTGGTGCCACAACAGCGACCGCTGTTTGGCTCCAGTGGCCCCGGTCTTGCCCGTTTCGCTCCGTTTTGCTTCGTTTCTTCTCGTTTTCGCCGGAGAGGGGAGATCCACCATCGAACCATGGATCAAGTCCATTTCTTAGAAGTAGTACAATACAAATATAATAGAAAATCTATCTATTACAAATTATTCCAAGGTTCGCAACGCTAAATAAACTACGACTAATCCAAACGTAAAAAACGACGATATCATTCACCCGACCACTAACGGTGGCCGACCTTACATCTAATCACATAATCACAATTCAACATATAATCCAATTATGTTGATTTAACCTTCGTGTCCAACACAAAAGTGTGCACGAGCCCTAGGGTTTGATACCAATATTAGGTATCGGTTTACCGATCCAATCGATAAACTGTGTGTGCAGAAGCGTGTAAAGCAATAGATCTAACATGCTATGGATCTTAGTGCACACATAATGTGTATAAGAACACATAGATCTATATATATACATATCCAATATATATAAGGGTCCAACGAGTACTTACTTTTGGTGAAGCGTGCCTTGTTGATGATGAAGGGACCGCTGTTGAATTGTCTCGAACCACCTTGATGGATCAGCCACGAAATTGACCCTCTTTGGTATTGATGCAACCCAAGGTTCGGCAACCGACGTTGAAGTTCGATTTCAGGCTAGAACGAAGAAGAAGACGGCGGAACGAGAGTCGAGAGTGCACCGGATGAAGGCCAGAAGTTCAGTCGAAATTCTGGGAAACCCGCGATTGAGTCCGCGGATGGACCCCAGAACCCGCGGCCGAGAAGTTGGTGAAATTCTGGGAAACCCGCGGATGGACCCTAACCGCGGGTTGAGCCGCGGGATCGCCAGAAACTCAAACAAAGTGGCATGCGTGATTTTTAATGTTTTCTTTTCCTTTTTGGGCGTGACTTTTTGTCCAAGTTATTTCCTTTTTCTTATTTTTAGGTTTTGCCTATATAAAGGCTTTGCTAGACATTGTTTTAATTAACAACTTTGATGATTGAATAAATTATATTTGCGTGAGATATTTCTCTCTTAGGGTTTTTAGAATTCTTTCGGGTTTTTACCAAAAGAATTCAACCGACGAATCAACGAAGTGATCCACCCTTCGTTTGTGTGTCATCATCGTCTCCGAATTATTGATTCAACGTCTCGTTGGGGTTTAGGGCTTCAAACCTAAATCATTTCGTGGGTTAGGATCAAGGGTTTTGGGATCTTCCATCAGGTATCTTTTTCGTTTAATTTCTTGTCTAGTTCTCTTCCTATCAAGGTTCGTATCAGGTATGACCTCGTCACTCCTTTGATCGTCCGGATGTCGCAGCCGCACAAATTGTTGGAAATCGATATCCCGGGGTATCAAATATTGCGGAACCGATAACCCCGACCGAAATCCCATCGCCGGAAACCGATCACGAACGCCACGAAGAACCAGGCTCGACAAGAGCATCGCCGCGGGATGAAGCCGCGGCTAAAACCTAGCCGAACCCCATCCGCGGGGTTCGCGATCTCGATCGATCGCATGGGGCTGCTCCGGCAGCCCCGGGGCGGTGAGTCTGGCGACTTCACCGCCCACGCCGTCGGGAGGGGCGCCAGCCGCGGCACCAGCCCGCGGCAGCCCCAGCGATCGAGCCTAGCTCGATCGCTCGCCCCGGCGTCCAGTTGGGGCTCCCTTCGCGCGGATCGCCGCGATCGAACCCTAGGTTCGATCGCCCCTCGGCTCTCAGCCGAGGGCTCTACTCGTCCTTCGCTGGGGATCTCGAATCCCCATCCCCGAAGTTCGTCGTTTTTCCGGATCGTGGGTTCATGTATGTATCACAATCAATTCACATAAAATCATAGAAGGGAGTTTATGATTTTACCTTTCGATTCGTTGTGCGGAGAAACGAAATCAAGATGACGACCTTACGATCTTCCCACGTATTCCTTGCACTAGCTTGAACGTCGGGTGGGCGACGATCCTCCAAGCTTATGGATCCTCTTCAATTCTCTAGAATATCAAGTATGATAATCTTGTCTTTTTAAAAAGTGAAGACCATGTAGTGCTTTTATAGGCTACGTAGGGGATCTAAAGGAGGTGGAATATTGGGCTTCCAATATTAATGATTAAATTGAGCCCAAGCCCAAATCTATTAATCTCCCATTAATATTAATTAATTTATTTTCCACTATATAAATTAATTGCACTCCCAATATTAAACCATATTATATCAAATAATATTTCTCCGGTAGTATTATTTATTCCGTGTATTTAAGATTTAAATATCCATGAATAAAATTAATTTATTGCTAATTAATTTATTCATCTCTTGAATCCGAGACTAGTACCATTCAACCTTAATTATTGTGCGGAACGAATCCACTCATGAGGTTTACACAATAATTCCTTATGAACTTATCTCGGGGATATTATCAACCCTTACGGGATACACTTTCCCGTCAAGTATTCACGGCATGCTATATATAAAATATAGTGAGCCAACTCAACCGGTAATTAACCTAATAATTAAATCGGTTAATTCCTTTGGAAAATCAAAGTCACATATATTAAATATACACACCCGCAATAGTATCGGGGATTAAGAATAAAATACTCTGAGACTTGAATCGATTATCGCCGGCAATCCTAATCGATAAATCTCAAGCGATCCGCCCAATACACCAAGTGTACAAGTGTGATAAAATAATTAAGATAAATTATTTTCTCTCTCACACAACGACTATTCTGATGGATTGGTCCGTGTCCATCTAGGTCGTGAGCAACTGTTTGATTAAATACGAGTAACCGATAGTATGATCTTCTGTGTGTCCATACACACCATACTAACTACAACGTATAAAATCCAGGACTATGATTTGCATATATTTAATTAACAATAATTAAACGCAAACAATTGTTTATTAATTTAATAGATTAAATGCTATGACCGGGAGTTTACCGTTACTTAAATCTAGACATTAAGTACACAACTCCAACAATCTCCCACTTGTACTAAGGTCTAGTCATTTCCTCCAAACTCCCGACTCCCATACTCATCACGTGCTTTAAAGTGTACTTCCAAGAAGTATCATGTGAATGAGCACTCTAGGTTGCCGCTCTGAAGTTATCTTGGTGACTACTGCGTCGTCTCCCTTGACGATGACTCGTATCAGGTGGTACTTGCTCTATGTGTTAACATCACTTTTGACTTATGACTTCTTCCAGTTTACCATGCACCGCTATCCAATAGCCTTTGGTAAACTAAGAGTCATATCCAAGTCAAGAGGTTATCCCGGAACCTAACCAAAACTTCCGCTGCCTCTTAGGCTGCTATTCGGTTACGAGAGAGTCTGAGAAGCGTCCTGCTTATCACTCTTTCATTTCATGGTTCCACCTCTTTCTAAAAGTGAACACATAGCCTGATATCGACTTACACTGGTCCTTCTCTGACTTGAGATCTGAGAACATGTAATCCAAGAAGATTTCGTCTTGCTTAGTAATCCAGTACTTCGCAAGTACTATTACAGCATCCGAAAATCTCTTGTCTAGATTACTTTGATATCCTCCCACTACGCAAACCGCATAGTTGATATCAGGTTCTTGTTTTTCAACATTTGCATTCATTAAGCTTTCCACACAAGGTGTAGGAAACTGCTTTGTCTTCATTTATCTCCTTCATGTGTTCGAAACACATATCCTTTAGATAGATGAACATTCTGTCTCTGAAAGGTAATAACCTTTCTCAGAATTATGCATGTTTAAAAACAAACCATAATCGTATAAGATATTTAGGAGAAGTACAATGTTCTTATCCTTAGATCGAAAGATCTCAAGAACATGCTCTAACTTCTACTCAATCTTATATCTTGATTCATTTAGACAACCATCATCTTATGTCTGACAATATCTTTACATTGTTGCCAATGATAAAATTTTATCTACATAAAATCTCCGAGAAACACCACTTTGTTTCCATTACGTCTCCAATACACCTTTTGTCTATGCCTTTTGATGAATCCATCAAAATGGACTATCTCATCAATTCGCAAGTTCCACGATTTATAGCTTTGTTACAATCCATAAATGGATTTACTAAGCTTTGTACTCTAAATGATCTAGCCTCTTAACAATAAATCTTATTGTTCTCCAAGCAGGCACATTTAGATCTAGTACTGCCTTTGTGTAGAGCTAGGGATCGATTTCATCTTTACTAGATCCAGAGTTCAAAAACTCCTCTAGTCTTATGAACATCTCTGGTTGTTTAACAACCTCCCACTGCAATGGCGTCCCGGTGTATAAACAGTAATAACATTCAGGTGCAGTGTGTGGTGTAATACTACTCGGTTTGGCTGGTTCTTAGTCTTTGTCCTTTTTCTCATTTCAAGGTATTACATCAGTTCGGGCTTTGTTGTTCATCTAACAGTCTTCCTCTAAGAACCGGACGAAATGTCCCTCTGGTTCTTAGTACTATAGAACACAATCCTTTTGTTCACCTAGGATATCCTACAACCACATTGAATGTGCCGTTGTCTCTAGGAATATCCATAGAACATAGGTAGTTCCGAACAACTTGTTCTTTTACTATCAGAATTCTATTTCTTATCACTGACTCGCCATCTATACACGTAAGTGTACGGTGCAGTCATTTGAGACTTAATCCCAATCTTTGATTATGCTATGTGTTATTCAGATAGGTGATAGCCTCCGCGATTTTAGTCGCAGGCTTCCAATGGATATACTTAGAAGGTTCCCCATAATTGCTTTGTGACTAAAACACTTTGCTTTTATGGCACATCAAGCATCCTAATCCATTTTTCGAGTATTCTTCAAAGAACTACTCGTTCCTTTCTTATTACACATATGTCTGCATATACCATTGATTATTCTCAATACTTGTCCAAATTCTATCCTTTACCAAAAGGTATGCTTAGTTGTATTATCTTCCAAATTCAATTCTTAGGTCGGAAGGTCCATTCCTTCAACTTTAATTGATCAAATCAATTTCGACCTTTTGAATTTCATTTGAATAAATACTACTAAGTATAAGAATCCACAAGTATAATGATTTAACAAGAAATATATCTAATAAAGTAAAACAAGTTATAGAACGGTTTGTTGCATCGTGGTAGACTTAGGATCTATCATTCATATATTGCTATCTAATGTACCAGAATAGATAATACCCATTATTTCTTATCAAAATCATCAACATGATTAAAGAAATAAAATATCTATTCATAAATAATAGAAATCCAGAACAAAGTTCTTTCCAAAATAAAAGGTACATAAAGCAATAAACTTGAAATGAAATTCTATTTAACTACTAAAGCAGATAAATGTCTTCCACTGCAACAGCTGCCTCCTCTACAGCTTTGCCCATGTAGACTCGAACTATTCCTCTCTAAGTCGCCGGGTTTTCTGGAACCCCTGCATTTAAAGAAATGCACATACCGTCAGTGGTTCTATATCTACACACCAGAATTCTGGTAGATAACACCGCTGACTATGTTTTTACGACTAAGGAAAATTCGTACCTTTGAGAGGACATTCAGACTTCCAGTGTCCAGGCTTATTGCATCGGAAGCACTTGCCTCTTGGCTTTGCAGCCCCCACTCGTGGTCCACTCCTCTTGGAACCACTGGGTTTCCAGGCTTGCTTCCTTTTCTTGCCCCTACCTCCAACAGGCTTTAAGCCTTTGGACTTGGTAGCTACAAGCGCTTGAGACTTGCCCTTCTTTTAGATCCCCTCTGCCGCCTTTAGTTCAGTCAGGAGTTGCGCAAGAGTATAAGATAGTTTACCCATATTATAGCTCATGCGAAACTGCTCAAAACTAGGGGTCAGAGACTGGAGTATGATGTCGACTTGCGTCTCAGCATCAATTTGAGCTCCTAGGATCTCAAGTTCATTCAACAGACTCATCATCTTAAGAACGTGCTCCCCTACGGGCGTTCCTTCAGACTGAGTAGTTGTCATAAGGACTCTCATGGCTTCTTGCCTTGCCGCACGATCTTGCTCCCCAAACATTTCTTTGAGGTTAAACAACATATCATAGGCAGTGGCCATCGACTCTTGTTGGGTTTGGAGTAAATTTGACATGGAAGCCATAATATAACACCTAGCCATTTCATCAGCCTTTTTCCACTTCTGATATGCCTCTCTTTCCTCATTAGTTGAGGCAGCCGTGGGCTCAGCAGGGCACAATTCATGGAGTACAAATTTGTACTCTTCAGAAGTCAGGACAATGTCTAAATTTCTCCTCCAATCAATATAATTGGGGCCAGTGAGTTTATGCTCCTTGAGTATCACAGAAAGTGGGTTCATAGCTATTCTCTAAACCTATAAGCACATTTAAACAAACAATCAATTTAATATCCGATATTATCTCCCTCAAATAATATCATTAAATTACTAATTACATCTAAAATCCCATGAGGTAAGGCAAGCCACGTTGTGTGGACGTTTACCCACCCAAATGATTTAGCAATTAGATTTTCTTTGGTCATACATCACTTATAGCGTAACCTCGTTGGGAGGAATACTATAATGCGTATCTAAGTGTAAACCATTACTCAGCACCAAAGTAAATTGTTTAGAATTGCTACATTACCGCAAGCCACGTTGTGTGGACGTTTACGATAACTTCACAACTCTTCACAATTTCTTACAACTGTCTACATCAATTAATCCAAAATCCGTCAGTATAGCAAGCCACGTTGTGTGGAAGTTTACTACACCAAGAGACTTTTATAATTGACTCCCAGTTACAAGATCCATTCGATTTTCGTAAATCAAGACGCGGAGAATCATAAGTGAAACTCGAAGTTTCTAACCAGTGATTCACCATGCGAACAACCCTATCTCTCATTAGATGAGGGAGCCGAGCAGACAATCGATCCATCTTCAAAAGAATGGTACGAATGTCTCTAATTTGATAGACTTGAAGTCAGTTTCAGAAAGACAAATTAGGCATTGTTTGATAGACTTAATCAATGTTTCTTGTAAAAGGAATTACAAGAATTCTCCTCCAATGACATATCTATATGAACTTCGAAAGCTCATAAATGTCACCAAGAGAACAGTAATGGAGACCATGGGTGCGGAAGCGTGTAAAGCGATCCGATCGATATACCGATCCGATCGATATACCGTGTGTGCGGAAGCGTGTAAAGCGATAGATCTACTATGCCATGATCTTAGTGCACACAAATATGTATAGACACACATATATTTATATATATATATATACATACAATATATATATATAGAGATCAACGAGTTCTTACATGTGATGATGAAATGATTCGTTGTTGTCGATGAGGTGGTGTTGAGTCGATTGAACCACCTCAATGGATCACCTCGAAATGTTCACCTTGGAATGACCTCGTCACTCCTTTGGATCGCCCGGATGTTGAAGTCGCACAAATGGCCCGGCCTCTACGTGTTGCACACGAACCCGGAAATTGAACTTGCTTGATTGATTGAAATGGTTCTCCAAGAACTCTTTTCTCTCTTTTTCTTTTGTGTATTTCGAAATTGTGTTTTAAAGTGTAAGAATGAGGCTTGAAAATCTGATTTTCATCCTCATTATATCCACTTCAATTCACCTTGTAACCCCCCATATCAATGTGTGTCATAACCACACATAATGGGTGTTTATGGTGAATTTGAATGGATTTCATAACTTCCATGCCACATGGCATGTGTTATGACTCCCAATCACCAGCTTGTGTGGCATGCCATGTCACACCATGTGACATGCATCCCATGCAAGCCATGCATCCCATGCATGCGAAATTCCACGTAAATATTGATTCTAAATCAATATATTTATCAAGCAATGTATATCAATATTGAGCTCGTGTGTGACCCTGTAGGTATGATTTTATCGATCAATATTATATTGTTCCCAACAATAAATATTATCGAATAATCATTTAACATCCATAGACGACCTTATGACTTTATCGATTGCACACGTAGGATCGAAGGACATATTCCAACAATCTCCCACTTGGCCTTCAGAGCCAGTGTGCTGCCAACTTCCTGTTGTCACATTATGTCTAAGTTTGAACTTGAGGCAAGACTCGAGTCATCCTCAATCGGTTCAAACCTTTCTTGGACTTTGAGACAGACTGTAAAACCAGATTTATCACTATGATAAGAATCTGGACGTGGCCACGTATTTTCCACAGTCTCGACTCTCCAAGTGGCCGGTAAGACATTTATCCCATTATAAAATGGAGGACAATCCCATCTTGTCAATCCAAGCTCTCCCACTTGCAACCTGATATACCCAATAACAAGTTTTATAACCTCCTTTTACGAAAGGCGTTTACTTGTATCAAAGTACACCATTTCACAATGGAATTACTCTGGACTACTCAGGTCAGAGGAAATTGCTCGACAGTCAATGAAATAGTATTATGACTCGAAATCTTAAATACTATTCCAGTCGGGTCTGTTCGATCATTAGCTCCCAGCTAATATCTATGTAATTGTACTTGATGTCCCACATCACTAGCCCATGAAGCGGCGCTATAGTACACATTACAATCTAGTTCATTGTATTATCAGTTTGTCCGTACTTGATAATACGAACTAGGAACAATTCTATGATTTAATTATATTAGTTCAACAATTGGGACTTCATTTATGTGGTAAATCGACCTCATAACCCAATTAATATAATTTAATCATTTGGACAATTCATACAATTTAAACCACAATTATATGAAGAAATTTATTGAATATCATAAAAGATACGTGAATGTTTACATAAACTCCAAATGTAGACAATACAGTAATAGGAATCACAATCCATCTCTAAGATATCGTATCCCTATTGCAGTCGTATGAGCATCATGCTTTGACTGCTGGAGTGGTTTAGTTAACGGGTCTGCAACATTATCATCAGTTGCAACTTTATTTATCTCGATGTCTCCACGACTAACTATCTCCCTGAGAATGTGGAACTTCCTGAGCACATGTTTGGATTTGTGGTGCTCCCTAGGCTTCTTGGCTTGCGCGATAGCTCCACTATAATCACAATAGAGAGCTATCGGATGGGCCGAACTAGGTACGACACCGAGCTCATCTAAGAACTTTCTCATCCAAACGGCCTCCTTTGCTGCTTCTGATGCAGCAATGTACTAAGCCTCTGTAGTAGAATCAGCTACGGTGGGTTGCTTGGAACTCTTCCAGCTCACCGCACCTCCATTCAGACAAAAGACAAATCCTGACTGAGACCGGAAATCATCTTTGTCTGTTTGGAAGCTTGCATCCGTATATCCTGTCACAACCAACTATTTTTGTCCTCCAAAGACAAGAAAATACTCTTTAGTCCTTCTAAGGTACTTAAGAATATTCTTGGCCGCAGTCCAATGCGCCTCACCTGGGTTTCCTTGAAACCGACTCGTCATGCTCAAAGCATACGATACATCCGGTCGTGTACATATCATGGCGTACATAATAGACCCTATTGCCGAAGCATAAGGAATATTTGCCATCCTCATTTGCTCATCAGGTCCCGAAGGGCACTGACTCTTGCTCAAAGATGTACCATGAGTCATTGGAATGAGACCCTTCTTGGCGTCTTTCGTTCTGAACCTGTCAAGCACCTTATCAATATAGGTTGCTTGACTAAGTCCAAGCATCCTTTGCGATCTGTTCCGACAGATCTTGATGCCCAATATGTACTGTGCTTCTCCAAGATCCTTCATTGAAAACCATCTTCCTAGCCATTCTTTAACAGAATTAAGCATAGGAATATTGTTTCCAATAAGGAGTATGTCATCGACATACAACACAACGAATACAACGTAACTCCTACTGACCTTCTTGTAAACACAAGAGTCTTCCATGTTCTTTTGAAATCCAAACTCTTGTATGGATTCATCGAACCGAAGATTCCAGCTCCGAGATGCTTGCTTTAATCCATAGATGGATCTATTAAGATTGCATACTCTCTCAGCCTGATTAGGATCGATAAAACCCTCTGGTTGTATCATAAACACTTCCTCTACTAGAATCCCATTCAAGAAGGCGGTTTTAACGTCCATTTGCCATATCTCATAATCATAATGAGCAGCAATGGCTAAGAGATTCCGAATGGATTTAATCATAGCAACTGGTGAAAAGGTTTCATCATAATCCACCCCGTGAATTTGTTTATATCCTTTTGCCACCAACCTTGCTTTGAAAACACTAGGTTTTCCATTCATGTCTGTTTTTATCTTGTAAATCCATTTGCATCCAATGGGCCTAGCCCCTTTAGGCAAATCGACCAAGTTCCAAACTTGATTTTCAGACATTGATTCCATTTCGGATTTCATGGCACCCTGCCATTTCTCGGAATCTGGACTCGTCATAGCTTGGATATAGGTCGAAGGTTCATTGCTTTCTAAAAGCATGACTTCATAGCTCTCATTTGTCAGAATACCTAAGTATCTGTCAGGTTGAGATCTAATCCTTCCGGACCTTCGAGGGTTAGGTGTGGTTTCTAAAACCACGGGAGTACTCTCGACCAAGTCTTGAGTCTCCATCTCAGTTTGTTCTTCTTGAACCTCGTTCAAGTCTTCTTGAACTTCGTTCAATTCAACTGAGCTCCCACTTACTTTCTTGGAAAGATATTCCTTTTTAAGAAATACACCATCTCGAGCAACAAAGACTTTGTTCTCAGATTGGTTGTAAAAGTGGTACCCTCGTGTTTCTTTTGGATAACCAACAAAGAAACATTTATCCGATTTGGGTTCAAGCTTTGTAGAGATATTTCTCTTCACATAAGCTTCACATCCCCAAACCTTGATATAAGACAAGTTAGGGACCTTCCCTTTCCATATCTCGTATGGTGTCTTATCAACAGCTTTTGACGGTGTCCTATTCAGTGTATAGGCCGTTGTTAAAAGTGCGTGTCCCCAAAAAGATTTTGGTAGTTCACTAAGGCTCATCATCGATCGAACCATATCCAATAAGGTTCTATTCCTCCTTTCGGAAACACCATTCATCTGGGGTGTTCCAGGAGGAGTGAGTTGATATAGAATACCACAACTCATAAGATGATCATCGAATTCTTGGCTAAGATATTCACCACCTCGATCCGATCGAATGGCTTTTATCTTCTTACCAAGTTGATTCTCAACTTCATTTTGGAATTCTTTGAACTTTTCAAAGGCTTCCGACTTATGCCTCATTAAATAGACATAACCATATCTACTTAAGTCATCGTTAAAGTTATGAAGTAGAAATAACCTCCACGTGCTTGTGAGCTCATTGGACCACATACATCAGTATGGATTAAACCCAATAGATCACTTGCACGTTCTCGTTTTCCTAGAAAAGGTGACTTTGTCATTTTGCCCATCAAACATCCTTCACATGTATCGAATGACTCCAAGTCAAAAGATTTGAGAATACCTTCTTTAAGAAGTTTCTCTACACGTTTAATGTTGACGTGGCCTAATCGACAATGCCAAAGGTATGTTTCATTGAATTCATTCGATTTGGCCTTTTTGGTATCAATGTTATATATATGATTGTCAAGTTGAAGTATATATAAACCATGTTCTAATCGTGCCGAACCATAGAACACTCCACTTTTTGAAATAGTAAATAAACCATTTATTATAGTGAAGGAAAATCCTTCAGTATCCAATACTGAAATAGAAATGATGTTCTTGGTAATACTTGGAACGAAATAAACATTATTCAATACTAAAACAAGGCCCGAAGGCAAACACAAATCATAAGATCCTACGGCTAATGCAGCGACCCTCGCTCCATTTCCAACCCGCAGATCGACATCTCCCTTTACCAAAGTTCTACTTCTTTGCAGTCCCTGCACATGTGAAACAATGTGAGCACCGCATCCGGTATCCAATACCCAAGAAGAAGAATTTGTAAAGTTTATGTCTATGACATAAATACCTGAAGATGAAGGAACGACACCGTTCTTCACATCCTCCTTGAACTTGGGGCAATCTCGCTTGTAGTGTCCAACACTCTTGCAGTAGAAACACTCAGATTCCCCAGGAACCTTAGAAGCTTTCAAGAACCTTTTGGAAGGAGTTGCCACAACTTTCCCTTTCCCTTTGCCTTTCACTTCTGGTTTCTTAATCCCCTTGAACTTTTTGGTACCTCCTTACCGAATCATAAGAACTTCCCTCCTAGGGTCCTTCTTAATCGCCGGCTCAGCAGCCTTAAGCATCCCATGGAGCTCATGAAGCGATTTCTTCAGTCCATTCATGTGGAAATTCAGCCTAAAGGCGTCATAACCATCATGAAGAGAATGGAGAATAAAATCGGTAGCCAACTCGTCATCATATGCAAAACCGAGGCGAGCACTTGAAGCAAATAATCCAATCATTTGCTGTACATGTGGTCCCACGGGTTTACCCTTTTCCAGCCTAGCTGTTGCTATAGCCCGGGTGACACCGAAGCGCTCAATCCTAGCCTGTTCCCCGAACATGCTCTTGAGCTCTTCTATGATGTCATAGGATTCCATGAAATCGAATTGTTTTTGCAACTCGGGTACCATGGATGCCAACATCAAACATGTCACCTCATTCGAGGCTTTCTTAGCAAGGGCATATGATGCCTTTTGGGCATCCGTGCCCCCATCAGCGGGAAGCACGGGAAGGGGTTTGTCCAACACACTTTCCTTTTCCTCGTATTTGAGGACTATCCTCAAGTTACGTTGCCAATCAAGGAAATTGGTGTTGTTCAACTTTTCTCTATCCAAGATAGAGCTGAACTTGAATTGAGTTGAGACAGACATATTATACTACAGAAGAAAGATAAATAACGTAAGTAAACATTCACAAAGCGGTAAACAAATAAGGTTGTCTATCAAAACTACTTTATTTGTTCCATTTTGTTCATTCGATATCTAATATCGTCATTCCCAATTATTTCAATGACAAAAAACGTGATAAATCGTAAGTGAAAACTCGAGGTTTTCTAACCAGCGATCTTATCATGCAATTGAAGCCCTATCTCTCATTAAAATGAGGGAGCCAACCAGACAATCGATTCATGCCATCCAATGGCTCGAAAGTATCTAATTTGTGTCATTGATAAACTTAAGTGTTTTGGATTAAATCACTCCCCGAGGTGTAAATAATCCTAACCTTATAATTCATCGAATGAAAGACAAATTAGGCATTTGTTTTTGAAATTTTAATAAATTAGAACAAAATGATCCCAAGACCCTCATCTTGCGAATCCTTAAGCCGACTGAGTCCGCACTTAAGAACTCCAAGATAGGTAGACATCCCATGTCAATGACATCTAATGTCACTCTCGGTCGATGAGAGTCCCATTCTCATCTCATGTCTCGATAGCCACGCCTGCAGTGGATCTATCGATGAGAAAACCAAACTCACGTGTAAGGGTCTAACCCTTACTCCCACTTATCCCAAGATAACAAGTAGTACCCCGCTGAGGCGGACCTACCAACTTATGATCGAGGGCTTTATGGGTGTGATGTTTTGGACAAGACATTATACTCATTATTTTGGGAATTTGCATGCATAGGTTTGTTTATATGTAAGTTGAACATTTATAACATAAAACAACCTATAACTAGCAAAGCAAATAAATACGAAATCGAAAGGCCCCTAGAACCTCACAACTCTCAAACGAAAAGAATTAAAGTATTAACAAAAGCCTTGAACAACTTCTAGACTGGTCTTGCCCTCCGTTTTAGTTCTGTGCCCTCCGATTTTGGTCAAAACAAGTCATTACCTCAAAAACCACGAACAGCGCCCGCCGTTTTACAACCAGCGGTCGCTGAACACCACCGGCGGTCGCCGTTTCCAAAACGGCGCCCGCCGAAAAGGCAAAAAACCCATCTGCCCCAAAAAAGGCCTTTCGGCGGTCGCCGTTTCCAAAACGGCGCCCGCCGAATCCAAACGGCGCCCGCCGGAGCTCAAACGGCGACCGCCGTTTGGCTCCAGCAGCCCGGTTTGCTTCGTTTGGCTTCGTTTCTTCTCGTTTTCGCCGGAGAGCCGAGATCCTCCATCGAACCATGGACCAAGTCCATCGCTTACAAGTTTGAACAATACAAATTGAAATAGAAAACCTATCTATTACAAATGATTCCAAGGGACGCAGCCCTCCAAAACTATGGCCAATCGAAACGTAAAAAAACGACAATTTCATTCACCCGAACACTAACGGTGGTCGGCCTTACATCTAATCACATAATCACAATTAAACAAATAAGTCAATTATGTTGATTAAACTTTTTGTGTCCAACACAAAAGTGTGCACGAGCCCTAGGCTCTGATACCAATTGAAGGTACCGGTATACCGATCCGATCGATATACCGTGTGTGCGGAAGCGTGTAAAGCGATAGATCTACTATGCCATGATCTTAGTGCACACAAATATGTATAGACACACATATATTTATATATATATATATATATATATATATATATATATATATATATATATATATATATATATATATATATATATATATATATATATATATATATATATATATATATACATACAATATATATATATATAGAGATCAACGAGTTCTTACATGTGATGATGAAATGATTCGTTGTTGTCGATGAGGTGGTGTTGAGTCGATTGAACCACCTCAATGGATCACCTCGAAATGTTCACCTTGGAATGACCTCGTCACTCCTTTGGATCGCCCGGATGTTGAAGCCGCACAAATGGCCCGGCCTCTACGTGTTGCACACGAACCCGGAAATTGAACTTGCTTGATTGATTGAAATGGTTCTCCAAGAACTCTTTTCTCTCTTTTTCTTTTGTGTATTTCGAAATTGTGTTTTAAAGTGTAAGAATGAGGCTTGAAAATCTGATTTTCATCCTCATTATATCCACTTCAATTCACCTTGTAACCCCCCATATCAATGTGTGTCATAACCACACATAATGGGTGTTTATGGTGAATTTGAATGGATTTCATAACCCCCATGCCACATGGCATGTGTTATGACTCCCAATCACCAGCTTGTGTGGCATGCCATGTCACACCATGTGACATGCATCCCATGCAAGCCATGCATCCCATGCATGCGAAATTCCACGTAAATATTGATTCTAAATCAATATATTTATCAAGCAATGTATATCAATATTGAGCTCGTGTGTGACCCTGTAGGTATAATTTTATCGATCAATATTATATTGTTCCCAACAATAAATATTATTGAATAATCATTTAACATCCATAGACGACCTTATGACTTTATCGATTGCACACGTAGGATCGAAGGACATATTCCAACAGCCCCCCCCCCCCCCCCCCCACCTTGATCGCCGGCCGGGAGCACCACCGCCGCCGTCCCCAGCCCACGCGCTGTTGGATTTCGACTCTCCGGGATGCGTTCGTTCGATCGCTCGAACATCCGAACCATCCCAGTCGACATCCGAAGTCGCTACTTCGTTCGCTTGACAGCCTTTATCCCGAATCACGCCCAGCCATCGCCCCGGAGGACAACCGCGCGAAACGGGGCTGGACTGCACAAAAACAGCGTCCGCTGTATGCAATCCAGCGGTCGCTGGAGAAGCTGCAAACGGCGACCGCCGTTTGCTCTCTGGCGACCGCCGTTTGTCCGCGAACAGCAACGCGATGTTGCTGTTCCGGGCTCGTCTCCGGGTCGTTTTTCCTCATCCGACTACCGTTCCGGAGGTCCTAGACCCCCCAGTAGTCGAGGAACACGATCCACGACCCCGGAACCCGATCTACGTTCATGTATGATTAACGAGAAATTAGATCGAATGAAATTGCGGAATTGAGATTCGATCTCATACCTTCTCGGTCGATTGTTGAGACCTTAGAGCTTCTAACGTATTCTCTGATCCCGTCTCCAACCGATGTGTGGGAAACGATCCGCTGGAGTTCTCCCGTCTATACTCTCTCTGTCTCAACCACGGTATAATTATTCTCAATGAGAGAATAAAATTATAATTGCGTTAACTTTATTTTTCACACAGAGAAAAATATTTTTGCGCTAAGCAAAATAATTATTCTCAGATGAAAAATGAAAATTGCGGCGAATGTTAGGTTAAGAGAGGGTAAGGGAGGGGGTTTAAATAGAGCTACGTTAGGGACCTAAGGATAAATTAATTAAGGGCTAAATTGAAATATTAATTAACTTGGAATACGTAAAAGCAATTCCTTAATTAATCGATTTCAATTTTAATTATTATTAACTCCACTATAAAATAATAATTGAATTCCCGAAATTAATTTTAATATTATTTCAACAATAATAAATCCGCCGAAATTACATATATGACTTTCCCCGTGTTTAAGATATCGAACGTCCACGAATTTATTTAATTACTAATAATTAAATTAATTCGTCTCTTATTATCCGAGACTAGTACCACTCATCCTTATTATCATGTGGAACAAATCCACCTGCAGGGTTTACATGATAAACTTTATGAGCTCATCTCGGGGACGTTATCAACCCGATAAACGGGACACGGTTTCCTGTCTATAATCTATAGCATGCCGTGTGTACAATTCCGATTCCCAATTTACCGAGTATCTCGACTAATCAAATAGTCTCACTCATTGGCAAGTTAAAGAACCGAGAATTGGACATACGCACCTATAATTATATAGGGATTAAGAATTCGTATATCCGTAATTCTGAGGTCTAGTTCGATTACGTCGATTAGTATAAATCGAACGCCCTCCCGTGGTCCTGCTCAATACACCAAGTGTACAAGTGTAACATAATAGTCAAGACCAACTATTACCCAGTCACACTACGACGTACCGATGGATTGTCCCTGTCCATCTAAGTCGTGAGCTTCTGTTTGATAATATACGAGTAACCGACAGTATGATCCTCCGCGTGTCTCCTCACGCCATACTGTCTACAACGTATACATCTAGGACTATTGCATTCTAGTACAAGATAGACAAAATGCCGACAGTTTGATTAATAGATAATGAAAAACACAGATAAGGAGTTCCATATTGTCACCAAACTAGACATTTAGAATATAACTCCATCAATCTCCCACTTATAAAAAAATCTCTAGTTGCCCTCTACCATACATCCGATACCCATCCCCTTCACGTGTCTCTTGAACGCTTCCGCTGGAAGTGCCTTCGTAAAGGGGTCAGCCAGGTTATCCGCTGATGCAATCTTGGTGACAACCGCATCGCCTCTCCTGACGATGTCTCTAATCAGGTGGTACTTGCGATCTATGTGTTTACTCGCATTGTGGGCTCGTGGTTCCTTTGCATTAGCCACTGCACCGCTATTGTCACAATAAATTGTGATAGCTCTAGGCATTTTAGGAACCACATCCAAGTCCATAAGGAAGTTCCGGAGCCACACCGATTCTTTAGCTGCCTCAGAGGCTGCTACATATTCGGCTTCCATGGTAGAGTCCGAAATGCATTTCTGCTTAACACTCTTCCATGAAACTGCTCCACCTCCCAATGTGAACACATAGCCTGATGTAGACTTTCGCTGATCCTTATCAGATTGGAAATCCGAGTCTGTGTAACCAATAGGAATCAACTCGGACGCTTTGTAACTCAGAACATAATTCCTAGTCCTTCGCAGGTACTTAAGTATGTTCTTTACAGCAGTCCAGTGACCCTGTCCAGGGTTACTCTGATATCTAGCTACCATGCCCACGGCATAGCAGATATCAGGTCTCGTGCACAACATGGCATACATTAGACTTCCTACTGCCGAAGCATAAGGAACCTTCTTCATGTAATCTATCTCCTTTTGTGTTTTGGGACACATGTATTTAGATAGATGAATTCCATGGCAGAAAGGTTGAGCACCTCTCTTGGAATTCTGCATGTTGAAACGAGCCAGAATCGTATCAATATATGAAGCCTGTGACAAGCTCAATGTTCTTTTCTGGCGATCCCGTATAACCTTGATCCCAAGAACATGCCCAACTTGTCCTAAGTCTTTCATATCGAATTGCTTGGACAACCATCCCTTTATGTCCGACAACATCTTCACATTGTTGCCAATTAGAAGGATGTCGTCTACATAAAGCACGAGAAACGCCACACTGTTTCCGTCACTTCTCCGGTATACACACGACTCGTCCATGCTTTGAATGAATCCATAAGATTGGATAACCTCATCAAACCGCATGTTCCAAGATCTAGAAGCTTGCTTCAATCCATAAATGGATCGGTTTAGCTTACACACTAGATGCTCTTGGCCTTTCTTGATGAAACCTTCTGGCTGTCTCATGTAAATGGTCTCGTCAAGATTCCCATTCAAGAATGCTGTCTTGACGTCCATTTGCCACACCTCATAATCCATATGAGATGCTATAGACAAAAGAATCCGGATCGACTTTAGCATAGCTACCGGCGAAAAGGTTTCCTCATAATCGATCCCTTCTTTCTGAGTATACCCTTTCGCAACAAGCCTAGCCTTGAAGGTTTCAACCTTCCCGTCAGACCCTCTTTTCCTCTTGTACACCCACTTGCAACCAATGGCTTTTACACCTTTGGGCGGTGCTACAAGATTCCAGACCTGATTTGAATCCATTGATTCAATCTCAGATTTCATCGCCTTTTGCCAAGACTGAGCATCTTCATCTTTAAGCGCCTCGCCATAGGTCCAGGGATCGGCCTCATGTTCTCCAGGTAACAAGTCCGAAGACTCACCTATAAACATGAACCTATCGGGTTGTCGAACAACCCTCCCACTACAACGAGGCTCCGGTGTAACCTCAGTAACTACAGGTGCAGACTGTGGTGGCGTATCACCCGGTTCGGTTGGATCTAAGCCTTGATCGTCCCCTCTCAGTTCGTTAAGTATTATCTCACTCTTGGGCTTGTGGTCCATTATATAATCCTCTTCCAAGAACCGAGCGTTGGTGCTAACAACGATCTTCTGGTCCTTAGGACTATAAAATAGACCACCTTTCGTTCCTCTAGGATATCCTATAAACAACCGAATATCTGAACGAGATTCCAACTTATCAGCCCCATGCTTCAGCACATGTGCTGGACAACCCCAGACCCGAATGTGTTTCAAATTTGGCTTTCGCCCGGTCCACAATTCCGAGGGCGTCTTAGGGACTGATTTAGAAGGAACTAAGTTCAGGATATACGCCGCTGTTTCCAAGGCATATCCCCAGAACGAAACTGGTAGTTCTGAATAACTCATCATAGATCTTACCATTTCCATAAGAGTCCTATTCCTTCTTTCTGCTACACCATTCTGCTGGGGCGTGTATGGTGCAGTCATCTGGGAGTCAATCCCATTCTCTAATAAGTACGCCTTAAACTCTCCCGAGAGGTACTCTCCTCCACGATCAGATCGCAGAGTCTTTATGGTTTTACCATGAAGGTTCTCCACAAGAGCTTTGTACTCCTTGAACTTGTCAAAGCACTCGCTCTTGCGGCGCATCAGGTATATAAAACCATACCTTGAGTAATCATCAGTGAAGGTTACGAAATATTCATAACCTCCTCTCGCTTGGACAGATAAAGGCCCGCACAAATCAGAGTGAATCAATTCCAGTACTTCCTTGGATCTATACCCCTTATCACTAAAGGGTCGCTTGGTCATTTTTCCTTCCAGGCATGATTCGCAGGTTGGAAAGTCCTCATCTTTCACACCACTGAGTATTCCATCAGTTATCAACCTTTGAATCCTGCCCAAGTTAATATGACCTAGCCTAAGATGCCATAAGTACTTTTGATTCATTCTAGAAGGCTCCTTTCTCTTATTGGTACTAGATGTGTTATTGACTCTACTCGTTGCATCGTGGAATAATCAGGATTCAGTATATATAAGTTGCCTATCAATGTACCAGAACAGATATACTCACCATTCTTTTTGATAATAACTGAACTATCAAAAGAAACAGAATATTTATTCAAAACCAATTTAGAAACCGAAACAAGGTTCTTTCTAAAATTCGGTACATAAAGGCAATTATTCAATACCAAAACTTTATTATTAAAAGACAAATAAATATCTCCCACTGCAACTGCCGCCACTTTCGTAGCGTTGCCCATGTAGATTGTGATCTCTCCTTCTCTAAGCCGCCGGGTTTCCTGGAACCCCTGCAAAGAATTGCAGACATGATCAGTGGCTCCCGTATCCACACACCAGGTACCGGTGGATAACACCGCTAAACATGTTTCAGTGACTAAGGAAAAGTTCGTACCTCCTTGTCTGAGAGGACAATTAGACTTCCAATGTCCAGACTGCTTGCAACGGAAACACTTGCCCTTGGGCTTGTTCACTCCATTCCGTGGTCCACCATTGCTGGGTCCACTGGGTTTCCGTCCTTGCTTCTTCTTCCTCTTAGTCCCCGGAGGGCCAGGAAGTTTCACAGCCACAAGTGCCTGAGATTTCTTAAAGATTCCCTCTGCCGCCTGGAGTTCAGTCTCCGCCAACGAATATAACCTCTTGTTCATGTTATAGTTCAGGCGGAACTGCTCAAAACTCCTAGGCAGAGACTGGAGCACTATATCGATCTGGGTTTCCCCATCGATAGCTCCTCCCATAATCTCTATCTCATTCAGATAGCCTATCATCCTAAGAACGTGATCCCTCATGGGCGTTCCTTCGGACATAGTGGCCGTCATGAGTTTTCTCATGGCATCTTGCCTGGCTGCCCTATCCTGACTACCAAACATCTCCTTGAGGTTAAGCATCATATCATAGGCAGTGGTCATGGCCTCATGCTGATGTTGCAGCACATTTGACATAGAAGCCAAAATGTAGCACCGCGCCATCTGATCAGCCTTGACCCACTTCCGATGAGCTTCCTTTTCCTCAGGAGTGGAGGTATCAGTAGGTTCATCAGGACAAACCTCATGGAGTACATACTTGTACTCCTCAGCAGTTAGGAAAATGTCCAAGTTTCGTTTCCAATCAACATAGTTTGGACCAGTGAGTTTGTTTTCTTTTAGTATAATGGACAGCGGGTTGAGTGCCATATCTATAAAAGAGACAAATCAAACTGTCAAATTTAATTCGATATTAACTCCCTTAATTAATATCATTAAATTTACCAATTAATCCTAAAATCCCATCAGACTAGCATGCCACGTTCATGTGGACGTATACTAGTCCAAACGATTTTATAACTGGACTTTTACTTTGGTCGTACATCATTACAGCAGTGACTCCGATGGGGAGGATACTGTAAAGCGTACCTAAGTGTATACCATTTCTCAGTACTAAGTTAACCGCTCGGAAACTACACGCCCACCGCAAGCCACGTTAGTGTGGACGTTTACGTTGACATGCGATCCCTTTACGATTTCCTATAACTGTCGAGCCTCAATTAACCCAAAGTTCCGTTTCCGTCTAGTAAGCCACGATAGTGTGGACGTTTACTAAACAAACAAATTTGTTAATTGAATTCCATTTAATAAATTTCACAATTTCGTTAATCAAAGCTTGATGTCTCGTAAGTGAAACTCGAAGTTTCTAACCAGCGATCAATCATGCAATTGAGCCCTATCTCTCACTAGGTGAGGGAGCCAACCAGACAATCGATCTAGTCATCAAATGACTCGAATGTCTCTAATCTGTGTCATCGACATAACCAAGCGCTTTGGCTCCATTCCACTCCCCGGGGTGAGAATGAGTCGAGTTGAAATTAGTCTTTGAAAGACAGATTAGGCATTTGCTTTGAAAAACTTAAGTGTTCAATTCTATAAATGGAATTGAATTCGAATTTTGATCCAGTGATATCCGTGTGTCAACTTTATCCGATAGGGAGGATGACACTAAAGCCAACTCGTAAGCGACACACATCACCATCAAAACAGAGAATGGAGACCGCGGGATTGTTTCCAATCCCTCTCCCACTTAGTTTTTACGAAAGGGATAACAAGCATGCATAAAAATTAAAGCATAATAAAAGCACGTTAAACACACAAGAAGCAATTAACGTGGCCCGATTATTATGGCCTTTAAAATCTTCGATGCATGTCTTCTCGGATCTTCGTCTCGTTGCTCGTCTCGGTCTCAGTCCATCACCGACTCGTCTAAGGACCAAGAGACGAACCCCTCCCACTGGAGTATCATCCCGGGCCCTCGACAAGCGATCCGTGATGTCCGTCGAACCCCCGCGGCGCTGCTGCCAAAACTCAAAACAGCGCCCGCCGTTTGAGGAACAGCGGTCGCTGGAGGAGCTGCAAACGGCGACTGTCGTTTGCCCTCCAGCGGGCGCCGTTTTTGCACAGTAGCCGCGGGTTCGACTTCTCGACCCTCGTTCGTCCGTCCTTCGATCTTCTCTCGATCCACCAAGTAGCAGCATCAATACATAAGTAAACTAACTACTTCCGGCATCGATCCTATACAGAATGATCGATCCTATACATCCGGATAAACGATAAAACGAAATAGAAAACCCTAAACGACTCAACCCGTCGTTTTAAAATATTACAAACAAGCAACGTTAAAACCAAAAGATCTCGACAATCCCGAGAGTTTAACACACCACAACATACAGTACAATAAAACATGACCATAATAATCGGGTGACCTGCAAAACAAACTCGCAAACAATACAAGAACGCATAACCGGCTCTGATACCAATTGTTGGATTTCGACTCTCCGGGATGCGTTCGTTCGATCGCTCGAACATCCGAACCATCCCAGTCGACATCCGAAGTCGCTACTTCGTTCGCTTGACAGCCTTTATCACGAATCACGCCCAGCCATCGCCCCGGAGGACAACCGCGCGAAACGGGGCTGGACTGCACAAAAACAGCGCCCGCTGTATGCAATCCAGCGGTCGCTGGAGAAGCTGCAAACGGCGACCGCCGTTTGCTCTCTGGCGACCGCCGTTTGTCCGCGAACAGCAACGCGATGTTGCTGTTCCGGGCTCGTCTCCGGGTCGTTTTTCCTCATCCGACTACCGTTCCGGAGGTCCTAGACCCCCCAGTAGTCGAGGAACACGATCCACGACCCCGGAACCCGATCTACGTTCATGTATGATTAACGAGAAATTAGATCGAATGAAATTGCGGAATTGAGATTCGATCTCATACCTTCTCGGTCGATTGTTGAGACCTTAGAGCTTCTAACGTATTCTCTGATCCCGTCTCCAACCGCTGTGTGGGCAACGATCCGCTGGAGTTCTCCCGTCTATACTCTCTCTGTCTCAACCACGGTATAATTATTCTCAATGAGAGAATAAAATTATAATTGCGTTAACTTTATTTTTCACACAGAGAAAAATATTTTTGCGCTAAGCAAAATAATTATTCTCAGATGAAAAATGAAAATTGCGGCGAATGTTAGGTTAAGAGAGGGTAAGGGAGGGGGTTTAAATAGAGCTACGTTAGGGACCTAAGGATAAATTAATTAAGGGCTAAATTGAAATATTAATTAACTTGGAATACGTAAAAGCAATTCCTTAATTAATCGATTTCAATTTTAATTATTATTAACTCCACTATAAAATAATAATTGAATTCCCGAAATTAATTTTAATATTATTTCAATAATAATAAATCCGCCGAAATTACATATACGACTTTCCCCGTGTTTAAGATATCGAACGTCCACGAATTTATTTAATTACTAATAATTAAATTAATTCGTCTCTTATTATCCGAGACTAGTACCACTCATCCTTATTATCATGTGGAACAAATCCACCTGCAGGGTTTACATGATAAACTTTATGAGCTCATCTCGGGGACGTTATCAACCCGATAAACGGGACACGGTTTCCTGTCTATAATCTATAGCATGCCGTGTGTACAATTCCGATTCCCACTTTACCGAGTATCTCGACTAATCAAATAGTCTCACTCATTGGCAAGTTAAAGAACCGAGAATTGGACATACGCACCTATAATTATATAGGGATTAAGAATTCGTATATCCGTAATTCTGAGGTCTAGTTCGATTACGTCGATTAGTATAAATCGAACGCCCTCCCGTGGTCCTGCTCAATACACCAAGTGTACAAGTGTAACATAATAGTCAAGACCAACTATTACCCAGTCACACTACGACGTACCGATGGATTGTCCCTGTCCATCTAAGTCGTGAGCTTCTGTTTGATAATATACGAGTAACCGACAGTATGATCCTCCGCGTGTCTCCTCACGCCATACTGTCTACAACGTATACATCTAGGACTATTGCATTCTAGTACAAGATAGACAAAATGCCGACAGTTTGATTAATAGATAATGAAAAACACAGATAAGGAGTTCCATATTGTCACCAAACTAGACATTTAGAATATAACTCCATCACGCGCCACCACCACCGGTGGCCGGCGTGGCCGAGGAGTCCCGCGGGCAGGCCCCTTCGCCCCTTTCGATCATCATCATCATGGGATCGATCCCATCGATCCCGAGCCCTAGTTCTCCCTCTCATCATCTCCTTCGTCACATGAGTTCTCCGGCGGTCGTCTCGGCATCGATCCAACGTAAATAAATTACAAGAAATAAATTTACAATTCCGGTATCGATTCTATACATGAAATCGACCCTATACACTTTCCGGAAAACATAGAACAATAATAATAAATCTAAATTCGGTCAACCCCCGAATTTTTACTATTACAAGCATTCATCCACACAAAACGAATCTCGACATGTCCGAGAGTTTAATAATCATGGTAAAATTAAATAACAATTAATTAAACAATTAATCAATTAATTAACCATGATAGTCGGAATCCCTGCAAGGTAGAACGATGATTGAACACATACATGAACACGAAACCAAACGCTCTGATACCAATTGTTGGAAATCGATATCCCGGGGTATCAAAAATTGCGGAACCGATAACCCCGACCGAAATCCCATCGCCGGAAACCGATCACGAACGCCACGAAGAACCGGGCTCGACAAGAGCATCGCCGCGGGATGAACCCGCGGCTAAACCCTAGCCGAACCCCATCCGCGGGGTTCGCGATCTCGATCGATCGCATGGGGCTGCTCCGGCAGCCCCGGGGCGGTGAGTCCGGCGACTTCACCGCCCACGCCGTCGGGAGGGGCGCCAGCCGCGGCACCAGCCCACGGCAGCCCCAGCGATCGAGCCTAGCTCGATCGCTCGCCCCGGCGTCCAGCCGGGGTTCCCTTCGCGCGGATCGCCGCGATCGAACCCTAGAAGGGAGTTTATGATTTTACCTTTCGATTCGTTGTGCGGAGAAACGAAATCAAGATGATGACCTTACGATCTTCCCACGTATTCCTTGCACTAGCTTGAACGTCGGGTGGGCGACGATCCTCCAAGCTTATGGATCCTCTTCAACTCTCTAGAATATCAAGTATGATAATCTTGTCTTTTTAAAAAGTGAAGACCATGTAGTGCTTTTATAGGCTACGTAGGGGATCTAAAGGAGGTGGAATATTGGGCTTCCAATATTAATGATTAAATTGAGCCCAAGCCCAAATCTATTAATCTCCCATTAATATTAATTAATTTATTTTCCACTATATAAATTAATTGCACTCCCAATATTAAACCATATTATATCAAATAATATTTCTCCGGTAGTATTATTTATTCCGTGTATTTAAGATTTAAATATCCATGAATAAAATTAATTTATTGCTAATTAATTTATTCATCTCTTGAATCCGAGACTAGTACCATTCAACCTTAATTATTGTGCGGAACGAATCCACTCATTAGGTTTACACAATAATTCCTTATGAACTCATCTCGGGGATATTATCAACCCTTACGGGATACACTTTCCCGTCAAGTATTCACGGCATGCTATATATAAAATATAGTGACCCAACTCAACCGGTAATTAACCCAATAATTAAATCGGTTAATTCCTTTGGAAAATCAAAGTCACATATATTAAATATACACACCCGCAATAGTATCGGGGATTAAGAATAAAATACTCTTAGACTTGAATCGATTATCGCCGGCAATCCTAATCGATAAATCTCAAGCGATCCGCCCAATACACCAAGTGTACAAGTGTGATAAAATAATTAAGATAAATTATTTTCTCTCTCACACAACGACTATACCGATGGATTGGTCCGTGTCCATCTAAGTCGTGAGCAACTGTTTGATTAAATACGAGTAACCGATAGTATGATCTTCTGTGTGTCCATACACACCATACTAACTACAACGTATAAAATCCAGGACTATGATTTGCATATATTTAATTAACAATAATTAAACGCAAACAATTGTTTATTAATTTAATAGATTAAATGTTATGACCGGGAGTTTACCGTTACTTAAATCTAGACATTAAGTACACAACTCCAACACAAATGACCCGACCTCTACGTGTTGTACACGAACCCGGATGATGAACTTGCTTGTGGCTTCAAGTGATTCTCCAAGAACCCTCTCTTCCCTCTCTTTCGGTGTGGATTTCGAAATTCATGATGTAAGTGTAAGAATGAAACATGAAAATCTGATTTTTCATGTTCATAAAACCCCCATTACTACACATTACATCACTCCTTGTAACCCCCCATTATGTGCATCATAATGCACAAGTAATTGTGGGTTAGTGGGGAGATAAAAGGGCATGTACACATCACCATCCCATTATGGCATAAGATGTGGTCCCTCTTGCTTGTGTGGCATTCCATGTCACACTATGTGGCATGCATTCATGCAAGTCATGCAATGCATCCCAATCACGTATATGAATCCACGTAAATATTGATTCTAAATCAATATAATTAACAAGCACTGTACATCATCTACGAGTCCGTGTGTGACCCTGTAGGTATGATTTATCGATCAATATTATATTGCTCTTAGCAATAAATATTATCGAATAATCATTTAACATCCATTGACGACCTTACGACTGTGTCGATCGCACACGTGGGATCGAAGGACATACACCAACACAAGTACTTATGATCCCGAAAAGAAAAAAAATAGAATCGATCGGCGCTTTTCAACGTACATTTCTGCCGGCGAACTCAACCCTTCCCACATATATTTAGACGCATCTTATTGTAGAGAAGATTTTTGTGAGAGAATCAAGTTTTTGTTTTTGAAATCGGTTAAGATTTGAGCTTGGAGATATGCATTCATACATGCAATAACTCCACACCAATAAAAAATATCTGATTTTTGGTGGGGTCAGGCCCCACAGCCTTTATTTTTGGTTTTTAAAAAGTAAAGGTAAAGAAGACATTTTCTTTGCAAAGTATATAATTTTGATATGTTTTTATTAAGTGTGTCAAAAAGATGAGTTTCTTATAAAAGCGCATGAAAAGTCATATTCTCACTTTTGTAAATCCTAATTCGTCTTACTATAAATAGTTCAAAAAGTACCCTGAACAATACAATTCACAATTCTCAAGAATTATGAATATAATATTACTTTTTCACTCAATCTCCAAAAATTTTACGTCTTTGTTAAGAAACCACCAAATTTTCTAACCGAGTATAAATATGAAAATTTTGCAATCGAAATAATTACTACTTCTGTCCCAACTATATACAGTTTGCATAGTTGGTCAACAACTCTCTTGTTTGACCGTCGATTAATTATGATAATATATATATATATATATATATATATATATATATATATATATATATATATATATATATATATATTATAAAAAAATACAAAAATAAATATTGATAAAAAAAATTGAGTAAAAATATGAAAATCTTGCTCCAGGGAAATTCTTCCCAACAATCGGGGTCCTCGACCAACAACCATGCCAACTTATCGATTTTAACCTTATGATCTCGGCAAAGCAATATGAAATAATACATGAGGAGCTTGACAACTTTCATATAATCCTCCGCCTTCGCTTCTTTGCCGAGATTTACATCCTCGAACTTTTGGCGTATCTCCCATAATGTAATGATGGTATCTCCTTTGAAAAATCAAATAAACAAGCTATCGCGACATGTGACGCATAGATATCAAAGCCTGTGGAGTGCCCAAAATTGAGTCTCGTTACAATGGCATAAGCAGTCGGTGTGAATTTCGCGATCTTCTCACCGACATAAAACTAATGTTCCATCTCCGGTATTGCCGGACCAGTCAACTATCTAGATAGGAAGTGATGTAAGTAACGATTTGCGTGTGCAACTGATCCTTTGTTGGGATTTACAAATTCCAGAAAATGCTTCATATAGGAATGATTAACGAATTCAGCCAATGCTGCATCGCCGCCGTCGATTGAACCCATAACACGCTTTATCAAGACTATCACTTCGAAACGGTGATACGAATTGATTTTTGGGGTGGCCGACTGCAAAGCTACTGTTCTTTTCCATTTGTACTCAACCTGAAAATATCAATCAAATTAGAGAAGATTTCACGATCCACGGTGAGGTTAAACTAACACCGTGAAACATCAAATGGTGAAGTGTACACGGTGAACATCAAACGGTGAAACGTACACGGTGATGTTAAATCCACGACGAGCATATACAATAGTTATCAAAGGTATGCGGTGAAGAGACTCACAGTGATGTTAACCACCGGAATCGTGCATCACCATAAGACGGGACGATGAAAAGACATACACAGTCATAATTACACCGTGAGAGAAAACCAATTGTGCCCCTACACAGTGAGAAAAAACACACGAGTGATCGTCTTCTACAACCCATTGCCATTATCAGTTCGGAAACACATTAACAGATCGATTAAATGAAATATATACATGAAAAGTCCGAACATATGCAGAAAAAATCAATCCGTAAAAAGCTAGGGTTAACTTTATTATCGGAGGTTGAGTGCGAGTGTCTTGGTTGTTGAGGGATTGGGTGTTGTCACCGCTATCCATAATGATGATCGCCGGAGACGAGTTGAGATGATATGGTCGGAACTGGATTTAAACCACCGTGTGCGTGCTCGTCGTGGGTGTGAATTTCAAACGATAAAAAAGATTTTGTGGGACAATTTTATTTTTCTGATATTCTTTTTGTTATTTCGTTTTATTTATTTACAAGAAAAGATAACTTTTGAGGGCATTTAAGTCTTTTGATTCAAAATGACCCATTTAACTTATATTCTTATGGATAGAGATTTATAAAATATATAGTTTTGTTGTAAATTTAATAGCTCAGAACAATATAAAGTATAGGTACACAAGAGAATAGAAGTAGAGAGAATGAGAGTATTCTCATTATATATTATATTTTAAGTATTCAGGTGTATTACAATAGAGTATATGAGTACTTATTTATAGATATATGATATATCAATATATGCATAATTATATAATTATGCATATAAATATTATCATAAAGTGGTGAAATCAGTTGTATTCCATAATCTTCTTTCATAACAGGTTTGACCTTTTTTTGCCGTTGCCCTTACATTATTTTATATAAAATTGAAATAAAAAATGAAGTGTAAACAAAAACATACACATGGATAATTTTCATATTCTCTTCATCGTGTTTCTTCCTCTTCTGACTTCCGCCGCTGCCGGAAAACAGGTAATGCCCTTTTTCTAATAAATTGTTTTCAAGAAGTAAAGTGAGATCTAATATGGCTCGATTTTTTGATTTTTTTTTACCGGCAGGTATACACAGTGTACTTTGGAGGGGATAGAGTACAAAACACAGTCCGAGAAATTGAAGAAACACATCTCTCGTATCTGCTCTCCGTCAAGGAAAATGAGGAAGACGCAAAACGATCTCTTATTTACAGTTACAAGAACATCCCCGCCTTCGCCGCTATTCTCACCGGAGACGAAGCTTCCAAAATTTCCGGTGGGCCATGCATTTTTATTTTATTTATTTACTTGTTTATTGAATGTAGTGGTGGTAATTTTGCTTTGAATTCGAAAAATTAGAATTGGAGGAAGTGGTGTCTGTGATTCCGAGCCGGACGTACTCGTTGCAGACGACGAGGTCATGGGACTTCACGAGATTGTTAGAGGGAAGGGATTCGAACAATTTGGGGGAAGCGGAGTCTGTGATTCTAAGCCGGGCATACTCGTTGCAGACGATGAGGTCATTGGCCTTCACAAATTCGAACAATTTGGGGGAAGAAGAAGAAGAAAATCATTTGCTGTTGAAATCGAAATACGGAAATGATGTTATTATTGGGGTGATAGACAGTGGTAATCAATTTTTGCAAGGTCAATTCTGTTTTAACCTTCTGACATACTCAATTTGATGAAACGAATTAATGGTGTTTGATTTGATCATACTTGAGGTGTGTGGCCGGAGTCTGAAAGCTTCGACGATAGAGGGATGGACCCCGTACCCAAAACATGGAAAGGAGCTTGCGAAACTGGAGATGCATTCGACTCATCACATTGTAACAAGTAAGTCTTTTCTATACAAGTGTTTGAATTTAAGGCAAAACTACATTTATTGAATAAATGTGGGTACAATAGGTGACTGATAATCGATTCAATAGTGTACATAGTTTGTGACTTTTGGATTTAACATGTGATTCGTAAAAGTATGCACATCAAATCCAGTAGCACATATGTCTTGTTGCCAGTAGTGACTCTGACTGAGATGTAGGCGACTATAGTTAGCATTGATCTTCATTTGAGTGAAATAAGCGATGGGAGTCGGGGCATAGTTCGAATATGTATGGTTGTTTCTATGACATATCCGACACCTTACATCTCTAGCAGGATAGAAACTTCCGTTTCCTGTGTTGGAATATCCCCTAGAGTTTCATGTACTCCTGCCCCTTATCACCTCTATTTTGATAACCCCCAATAATACAGAGTGTATATATTGTAGATGGGCTATACTATCAGGAAACATCAAGTAAACAAACAAACTACATAATGCATGATCATTCCTAACAAAAACGTGTACAAAATCGTGTTTTGTTGTTGAGGTCATGCTAGCAACTCCGTATGTATTTCTAGAAGCATTCAATACAGTAGTATAACCAGGCTTATTCCAGTCATCTTCGGTAATATATAATTCATAGAATTTAGAACATGGATTCTCTTTATTATAACACATGCAATGATCTTTCGAAACCTGCTTTTTAATTTCTAGGAAAATCATTGGTGCACGATATTTCATCAAGACCTATGAGGAAGCCTATGGTAAACTGAACCGAACACTTGATTACCGCTCTCCTCGTGACAAGGACGGCCATGGAACACACACAGCATCCACAGCCGGTGGCAGGGCAGTCCCGAATGTCTCGTCTGTCGGGGGCTACGCACAGGGGATAGCCACTGGTGGTGCGCCTTTGGCTCGACTGGCCATTTACAAAGTGTGTTGGCCAGAAGGTTGCGTCGATACAGACATACTCTCAGCCATAGACAACGCCATCAGCGATGGTGTCAATGTGTTGAGCATCTCGTATGGTATTACCAGTATCTACGACGTGGACCCCATAGCAATAGGCACACTCCACGCCGTCAAGAAAAACATCATCGTAGCTGGCAGCGCTGGGAACTACGGGCCCACACCAGGCGAATCGACTAATATGGCTCCGTGGATTATCACAGTCGGCGCCAGTAGCGTGGACAGAATATTCGTATCGCCGGTTGTGCTCGGGAACGGCACCAAAATTGCGGTAACTTAGAAATTAAATTCAATTTTTTTATTTCACTGTCATGTCAACCAGATGAATGATTTTCGTGATAGGTTTCCTTTTGCAGGGGGAATCAGTAAGTCCATATAAACTGGAAAAGAAGTTGTATCCATTAGCTTACGCAGGTCAAGTAGATAACCCCAACGTACCTGAACAATTATCCGGGTGAATTATTTAAATCTCTTTCTATTTAATCTAGTGTTGAATGAATGAATTATGTGTGGAAAATATTTGTAAATTTATGACTCGTATTCTGCAGACAGTGCTTACCCGGTTCCCTTTCTCCTAAGAAGGTTAAGGGAAAAATCATATTGTGTTTTGGAGGAAATGGATCGGGAGTTGATAAAGGCATGGAGGTCAAAAGAGCTGGAGGAGTTGGTCTTGTCTTAGGAAACAGTAAAACCAATGGTATTTACGTAGAGGCTGAAACCCATCTTCTTCCAGCCACCACTGTCAGTTACGGTGATGCCCTCGATATATACAATTATATTCAGTCTGTAAAAGAATCGGAAGCATATATCATTCCAGCTGAGACGGTTTTAGGCATCAAACCGGCACCTTTCATGGCTCCATTCTCCGGCAGAGGTCCCAACTCCATTTCACCTGATATTCTTAAGGTTTGCTTCTCCCATTTCCTGATAAATATTACTACTTACAAACACCGTATACGGGTATTGAAAAATTGAATGTTTTTTGATGCAACACAGCCAGACATCACGGCTCCAGGGATAAATATATTGGCAGCCTGGAGCGAATCTCCAACAGGCATTGAAGGAGATAGACGCCAGGTCATCAAGCACAATTTCATGTCGGGCACATCCGTGTCCTGCCCACATGTAGCAGGCGCTTTGGCTCTTATCAAAGGCGTGCACCCCGATTGGAGCAGCGCCGCCATAAGATCTGCTTTAATGACATCTGGTAACAAACACATGTTCTGTCAATTTAATAACTTCATATAAATACACCTATAATTAATACTATGTGATTTGACTAAACCCTTATATTTGAATCACCTGGCAGCAACAGTAACCAACACCGAGGGTAAGCTCATCACTGATGAATTCGGAAACCCTGCTGATCCGTTCCAATTCGGTTCGGGTCATTTCAGACCAACGAAAGCAGTCGATCCAGGACTCGTGTACGACGCTTCCTACACGGATTATCTCCTCTTCCTATGCAGCAGTGGGTATAAGGATATGGATCATAACTTTCAGTGCCCGGAAAACCCACCATCTCCGGCTAATCTCAACTATCCATCCCTGGCAATACCCAAATTGAATGGCACGGTAACTGTCGTTAGGACAGTCAAGAATGTGGGCTGTGGTCCAAGTCTTTATACTGTCAGAGTGAAACCTCCACCGGGGATATCCGTAACAATATCGCCTCCTACACTATTCTTTAAGTGTACTGGTCATAAGAAAAGTTTCACCATCACAGTAAAAAAGGACTGTGAATTTAGGGGTCGGGTTAAGAACGATGGGTATCTATTCGGATGGTACACATTGTCTGATGGGATTCATAGTGTCCGGAGCAATATTGCTGTTGCAATGGCATAGTTTTTTCTTCTGATTTATGGGATGAACGATTGAACTATGCGCACGCACACACAAACTCATCTCCACCTATTGTTCATGGAGAGAAAGAGAAGGTTTATGTTATATGTCCTCTTCCAGTAGTCCGATTTCAAAATTGTCTTTTATCTCATTTTTGTATCGAAAAATGTCCTTTCCCGATCACTTTTTCGGCATGGAAGTCACGCTTTTTTATCACGTCATGGCCTATTGGCACCGGAGTGCACACGTAGCACAAAAATATAGCCCGTGAATTTAAATGTTATAAATTTAATCGTGAAGTGCATGAATTGTTTACGAGGCGTCAACTAAGGGTTATCGGGGAGAGTCCGTCGTGTTTTATGACCATATGTTCCAAGTATGTTATGTTTATCGTTGATGTCGTTGATGTCTGTGGCATTTGTGAACATGTTTATGTGTGGTACGTTTGAATTATTGGCATTAGACTAGATATATATTTTCTCTATGAGTCGTTGAGCTCACCCTTTCAACACAATTTTTTAGGTACGAACGAAGATGTCAACGGAGTGGCGACTATATATAAATTATGTTTATCTTTCGACTATATTACATGATGCAATAAGATGACTTTTGATGAAGTAATTTGGTGTTACGATTATACACCAAAATGACTACAGGTGTGTATATATTGTAATATTTTGTAAAATAAAAAATGTGTAGCGCCTCGGTTCTCCTATAAAAACACATCCTACATGATAAAGTATACTATTCTTGCTTACTATTATTTCATAATATAAAAGATAATATACTATTTTTTTCTACTTACTATTTAATACTACTATTTACAGTACAATTTATTATTTCCAGTATAGTACTTATTATTTTCAAGTATAAGAAAAAGGCGGGGCGTTACACTATACTTGGTTCACTGAAATGGCCGTCAGTGTATTAATTCAAATAATTTGAAGTGATTAACACATCAACCAATTTCATAGTTTGGTGGGGGCTTGAAAAAGAAAGAAAGGTTGAGGTTGGTTGAAACAGAGGAAGCTTAACTTGCAGGCAATGGAGACTCTGCAACCAACAGCAACACAAGTTACACAACACACCACATTATATCCCATCACTTGTCATCCCCATTTTTCTCTACTCTACGTAAGACACAACCGATCCATGGAAGCCAGTGCAGGGCTCGTTGCCGGTTCTCATAACCGGAATGAGCTCGTTGTCATCCACGGCCACGAAGAGGTACGTTCGCTCCTCCTCAATCGGCCGCGTGCTTTTATTAGTCAATAATCTTCTTACATTGTATTAATCACAGCACAAGCCTTTGAAAAATCTGAGCGGTCAAGATTGTGAGATATGCGGCGATGAGATCGGGCTAACTGTCGAAGGCGAGCTCTTTGTGGCATGCAACGAGTGCGGTTTTCCGGTGTGCAGGACGTGCTACGAGTACGAGAGGAGAGAGGGAACCCAACTCTGCCCTCAGTGCAAAACCAGATACAAGCGCCTCAAAGGTAGTGTACACTTACATAAGCAAATCACTATATATATATATAGTAGTTCTTCGTGGGATGTTTTGTTTTATGATCGTTGATTTGAAGGGAGTCCAAGGGTGGAAGGAGATGATGATGAGGAAGATATTGACGACATTGAACATGAATTCAACATCGACGAGAGGAAAACAAACACAGACATCGCTGAAGCAATGCTTCATGGGAAGATGAGTTATGGAAGAGGAGCTGATCATGACGAAGACATGAGTGTTCAGTACCCGCACGTAATAGCTGGAGGCCGATCCCGTCCCGTAAGAACATATAGATATATTGCGACTACTTCGTAAAATCGAATTATATATGAAGGTTAGTTTGTATGTCTGATTTATCAAAACAGGTCAGTGGAGAAATCCCGATCTCGGATCATCCTTGTAGAGATCAAATGATGGATGATCCTGGTAAAGACAGGACGATGGATGATTGGAAATTTCAGCAAGGAAACTTGGGGCCTGAACACAATGATCTGGCTGACCTTGACATGGCCATGTATATTTCTTTATCTCGTTTATTCCTTTAGATTCTCCGACTCTTAATAACGGCGAGAAGTTGTATTTGTGAAAAATGCAGTGTAGATGAAGCCAGACAGCCTTTGTCAAGGAAAGTGCCGATCGCATCGAGCAAGATCAATCCATATCGGATGGTGATCGTGACTCGTCTATTGGTGCTTGCCATCTTCCTCCGTTATCGAATCTTGAACCCGGTCCACGATGCTTTCGGCCTCTGGCTGACCTCCATTATATGTGAAATCTGGTTTGCCTTCTCATGGATCCTCGATCAGTTCCCCAAGTGGTTCCCCATTGATCGAGAAACTTATCTCGATCGCCTTTCCCTAAGGTACGAAAGGGAAGGTGAGCCGAACATGCTAGCTCCAGTGGACGTATTTGTGAGTACAGTCGACCCCATGAAGGAGCCGCCTCTCGTCACTGCTAACACGATTCTCTCGATCCTAGCAATGGACTATCCGGTCGATAAAATCTCGTGCTACATTTCCGACGACGGGGCTTCAATGTGTACCTTCGAAGCCCTATCGGAGACAGCAGAGTTCTCTCGGAAGTGGGTCCCTTTCTGCAAGAAATTCTCCATAGAGCCCCGGGCCCCAGAGATGTATTTCTCCGAGAAGGTTGACTATCTCAAGGACAAAGTTCAGCCGACATTCGTCAAGGAGCGAAGAGCTATGAAGGTATATACATATATATGTATATAAAATCTTGATTCTTATTATATATGAGGATTAATTTCATATGTGTGGCAGAGAGAATACGAGGAGTTTAAAGTGAGAGTAAATGCAATGGTTGCGAAAGCAACGAAAGTTCCTCCGGGAGGATGGATCATGCAAGACGGAACTCCATGGCCTGGAAACAACACGAAGGATCATCCTGGAATGATTCAGGTGTTTCTAGGCCAAAGTGGAGGCTTTGATCTCGAAGGTCACGAACTTCCACGACTTGTTTACGTTTCCCGTGAGAAGAGGCCTGGTTTTCAGCATCACAAAAAAGCTGGAGCAATGAATGCCCTGGTAACAAAACATATCCTTTTCTTTTTAATGAACTTTAGCCTAACTAAAAAATTTGCAGGTTCGGGTCTCGGGAGTTCTTACGAATGCTCCGTTCATGCTGAACCTCGACTGTGATCATTACCTGAACAACAGCAAAGCGGTGAGAGAGGCAATGTGCTTCCTGATGGACCCACAGGTCGGGAAGAAAGTTTGTTACGTGCAGTTTCCTCAAAGGTTCGATGGGATCGATAGACACGATCGATACGCCAACCGAAACACAGTCTTCTTCGACATAAACATGAAAGGTCTGGATGGAATTCAAGGCCCGGTCTATGTGGGAACAGGATGCTGTTTCAGAAGACAAGCATTGTACGGGTACGAGCCTCCAAAGGGACGTAAGCGTCCCAAAATGGTGAGCTGTGACTGCTGCCCGTGCTTTGGAAGACGTCGCAAAAACCTCCCAAAATACTCAAAAGACGGCTTACCAGATCCACAAGGATTCGAAGACGACAAGGAGCTCTTGAAGTCTCAGATGAACTTCGAGAAGAAATTCGGGCAGTCGCCAATATTCGTGACTTCGACCTTAATGATAGAAGGCGGGGTCCCACCGTCCTCGAGCCCAGCGGCTCTGCTTAAGGAAGCCATTCATGTCATAAGCTGCGGATACGAAGATAAGACGGAATGGGGCTTAGAGGTAAGTACGATAAATATCTCATCATTTTAGATAATATCTCATTCAATTCGTATAATATACTGCAGTGTGGTTGGATTTACGGATCGATCACGGAGGATATTCTGACGGGCTTCAAGATGCATTGTCGAGGATGGAGGTCGGTTTACTGTATGCCGAAGAGGCCCGCGTTCAAGGGGTCTGCTCCGATCAATCTGTCGGATCGTCTCAACCAGGTGCTGCGATGGGCTCTGGGCTCGGTCGAGATCTTCTTCAGCCACCACAGCCCCGTGTGGTATGGATACAAGGAAGGGAAGCTCAAGTGGCTCGAACGGCTCGCTTATATCAACACAACCGTCTACCCCTTCACTTCGCTCCCGCTTCTCGCCTACTGCACACTCCCTGCCATATGCCTACTCACCGGAAAGTTCATAATGCCAGAGGTACATGCTTCTTATCTAATAATTATTACAGTACAACTCCGGGAGAATTTTTATTTTCGTTCCATAAAGAATATTGACCATTCTCGATTTGGTCTCATTTAGATACATTTTTTTTAATTTAGTTCCATGTAATTCAAAAAGTGTGTCAATTTGGTCATTTTTTCGCTGGAAAACCCAAATTTGACCGGTCAAACACGTGACGTGGCAACCGAGAGTGTGGATTTCAAATAGTTTGTACACGTGGCGTCTTCTGATTGGTGAGGACTCCAACAAGACAGTGGTTCAGTAAATGACGTTGAAACGAGAGCCAATCAAAGACGCCACGCGTACGTATGAGCTATCAGAAATTCACGTTGATCGGTCAGAATTGAGTTTTCCGGCATAAAATGACCAACTTGACACACTTTTTGAACGAGACTAAATTGAAAAAGTGTATTCACATCAGACAAAATCGAGGATGGTCAATCTTTATGAGACCAACATAAAAATTCTCCCCAGGTACTCCTCATGATCAATAGTAACATAAATCGAGCTCTCGTTTCAGATAAGCACGTTCGCTAGTCTCTTCTTCATAGCTCTCTTCCTCTCGATATTCATCACGGGCATCCTAGAGCTGAGGTGGAGCGGGGTGAGCATCGAGGAGTGGTGGAGGAACGAGCAGTTCTGGGTGATCGGGGGGGTCTCGGCCCACCTCTTCGCGGTGATCCAAGGCCTCTTGAAAATCTTGGCTGGAATCGACACAAACTTCACGGTGACTTCCAAGGCCAACGACGACGAGGACTTTGGTGAGCTGTACGCGTTCAAGTGGACGACTCTGCTGATCCCTCCCACCACTATCCTTGTCATCAACTTGGTCGGGGTGGTGGCGGGCGTCTCGGACGCAATTAACAACGGGTACGAGTCGTGGGGCCCGCTGTTCGGGAAGCTGTTCTTTGCCTTCTGGGTGATCGTGCACTTGTACCCGTTCCTGAAGGGGCTGATGGGGAAGCAGAACAGGACTCCGACGATTGTCGTGATATGGTCCGTGCTTCTGGCCTCCATCTTCTCGTTGCTGTGGGTGAGGATCGATCCGTTTGTGCTGAAAACGAAGGGGCCCGACACCAAGAATTGCGGGATTAATTGCTAGCTGATTGATGTATATAGTGTGTGTGTGTGTGTGTTTGTCGAGCAGCTGAGCTTGATTAGAGAAGAATAAAAAGAAGCAGTGAGAAACACATTTGTAGAGCATCATCCATTGTGCAGTGATTTGTTTGTACGTAGCAATAATAGACAGCTTTTGTTTGAATGCCAAAACGCACCCTCACGAGGGGGCTCGATTCTGTCGTCTGCTCGTGGATTTATACGCTATGTTTGGACGAATCGAAAATTTTATCTGAACACTGATTATTGTTTTCTGCCTGATTTACTACCATGTTAATGTTAAAATTAATACTCCCCCACCTTAGAATATGACTTATTTGAGTTCAATCATTTTTTTTTTTCAAGTAGCACATATTTTGAGCATAGTCCAACGAATTCTAAATTTATCTTTTCACAACTTCAATGTACTCCGCTATTGACCATTAAAAATTGTGCATTTTTTGTCAGTGGCTATGTCTATTTGTTTTTAATAATATTCATGTTTTCAGAAATACTAGTCACTCTCTTCAATAGCAATAGACAATCTGCCAAACATCTATAAGAAAAACCCGTTCAATAAATTATTTTTGTTTTCTTTTATGTTTTTAAATTTAATTATTGTTGACTCATTGTTGACTGAGGGTATATAGGTAATCTGCCAAACATTTGAGTAGGAAGTTACGTAATTACTCTTGAAATCGGAATATTCCACCGAATATTCGCTTCAGACAAGTCGCGGGTAGAAAAGTGTAAATATGTTAAACTCAAGCAGGGCATTCAACGTTTTTCCGGTCAAGTAAAAAAGTGTAAAAACTGTCAAACCTCAGGCAAGAATAATTAATATAAACAGGCAGCGGGCATAAAAAATAAAAATAAAATTTAAATAATTTTAAAATTAGTAAATTACCTTTTTAACCTTATTTTATTTGTATTGATATGGAATATTTTAGGCAGCCATTACATTTAATGATTTGTACTTATCATAATCAGTTTAATTATGTAACGGAATCCAATACAATTAATAATCTGTTCTTGTTAAAAAAAATTAAATATTTTTGATAAAATGATAATTTGAAGCAACTTTTTGAAGTTCATTAAAAATAATTTTGATCAGTTGAATTAATCTTATTTGGTGATAAAATGATAACCTCAGGCAACTTTTGAAGTTCATTAAAAATAATTTTGATCAGTTGAATTAATATTCTTAATTCATCATTTTTTTAATTTATACATCTAATCAGTAATCAATTCGATTATTTTAGTTAGATTTATTTGTTCTATCTAAAGTCCAAGTTTAAATTATGAGTCGTGCTATTTGGGTAGAATCTGCTCAAGTCAAAATTTTAAAAAAAAATTATTTTATTAATTTAAATAATATTGTATTTATATTTAAATAGGATTAATAGTACACTCTGCATTAGGGATGACTATTCGGTACGAACGGGTACCCGCACTTGAATTTTTCGGGTACTCGTACCCCAAAAAGCAAAAATATACATCCCGTGACCCGACCCTTTTTAGTAAATCGGGTACCCAATACCCGGGCCGGGTAATCGGTTACGATAAACGGGTACCCAAAATTACCCTAAAATATTAATTAACAAAAAATCAATAATAATATTCAAATTCAATAGTAGTTTATTTTCAACCAACGAACAAACAAAAATTACAATCTCTCTATCTTGGTATACATAAAAGAATTACAATCTCTCTATTACCGATACAATATATTATCTCTGTCCCATAGCAATAGTCACACTTTCTTCACAAATAACAAAGGAAATGTGACTATAATTATGGGACAGAGATAGTATAAAAATTCGTTACAATATGTCAATATATATTATAAAAATAAATATTATCATTAAACACAAATAAAAAATATATAACAATATATACAAAAAATAAATATTCAAACATAAAAATTAAAATAATCATAAAATAAAACATAAATTATCATTTATAAAATATTTATTATTCATCAAAATAATATTTATTAATAGTTATTCAATCATATACTATATTTATCATACTTTATACACATAAAGTGGTAAAAATTGTCCAAAAAATATCAATCAAAGTTCAAAATTACAATAAAAACAATAAAAAATATCATTTATTATTTATATAATGTTTTAAATTTTTTACTTAATATATTAAAATATTTATTATTTTAATTTAAATAATTAATCGAGTATTTCGGGTATACCCGAACGGGTAATCGGGTACCCTAATACCCAATATTTTTAAAACTGAATTTTATAACCCGACCCTTTACCCAAATTTATTGAGTACGGATACCCGAAAACCCAAACGGGTGCGGGTATTTCGGTACAAACCCGAATACCCGAACCCGAATAATCACCCCTACTCATAACATTTCGTTGAAATAATCGAAACTCTCTAATTACGGAAAGTCCATTAACATAATTGTGTTATTTTAAATATAAATAATATAATAGTAAGGACCTGTTCTTTTGGACTGAAACCGGCTGAACTGAACTGAACTGAAGCGATCTGAACTGAACTGAACTGAACTTAAGCGATCTGAACTGAACTGAACTGGTTTTTTATAAAAATAATAATAATTTGTATAAATTATTAAATATTTTTTTTAAAAATATTAATAATATTACGACGGCAACTAGATTTTATATTTAAAATTATAGATTCAAATTATTTTTCGTTTATTTTATTTTAATTTATTTTGAAACCAACTGAACTGAACTCAACTGAACTGAAGCGATCTGAACTGAACTGAACTGGACTGAAATTAAGTTCAAAAGAACAGGTTCTAAGTGCATGTATGATCTATCTATGAGTATAATTGTTTGATTATTAGCTTGATTATGTATTAAAAATTAATTGCAAATTAGTGTTGGAGTTGTGTACTTAATGTCTAGATTTAAGTAAAGGAAACTCACGATCCATTGTCATTGATCTATTTAATTAAATGAACAATTATTTGCATTTAATTATTTATAATTAAATATATGCAAATTATAGTCCTGGATTCTATACGTTGTAGTTAGTATGGTGTGTCGGGCCCACACAGAAGATCATACTATCGGTTACTCGTATTTAATCGAACAGTTGCTCACGACCTAGATGGACACGGACCAATCCATCGGTATAGTCGTTGTGTGAGAGAGAAAATAATTTGTCTTAATTATTTTATCACACTTGTACACTTGGTGTATTGAGCGGATCGTTGAGATTCATCGATTAGGATTGCCGGCGATAATCGATTCGAGTCTCAGTGTATTTTATTCTTAATCCCCGAAACTATTGCGGGTGTGTATATTTAATATAAGTGACTTTGATTTACCAAAGGAATTAACCGATTTAATTATTGGGTTAATTACCGGTTAAGTTGGGTCACTATATTTTATATATGGCATGCCGTGAATACTTGACGGGAAAGTGTATCCCGGAAGGGTTGATAATATCCCCGAGATGAGTTCATAAGGAATTATTATGTAAACCCTGCAGGTGGATTCGTTCCGCATAATAATTAAGGTTGAATGGTACTAGTCTCGGATATAAGAGATGAATAAAATAATTAGCAATAAATTAATTTTATTCATGGATATTTATATCTTAAATACACGGAATAAATAATACTACCGGAGAAATATTATTTGATATAATATGGTTTAATATTGGGAGTGCAATTAATTTTATATAGTGGAAAATAGAATTAATTAATATTGATAAGGATTAATGGACTTGAGCATTGGGCTCAATTTAATCTTCAATATTGGAAGCCCAATATTCCACCTCCTTTAGATCCCCTACGTAGCCTATAAAAGCACTACATGGTCTTCTCTATTCTCATAACTTGAAGAACACAATTCTAGAGAGAGAAAGTAGAGAGGGAGATCCATGGAGTTCGGTAGATCGTCGCCCACACGACGTCCGAGCTAGTGCAAGGAATACGCGGGAAGATCTCAAGGTCGTCAAATTGAGTTCTTCGTTTTTCCGAACAACGAGAACGAGGTAAATCGTAAAACCCTCTTTATGATTTTATCGTTTAATTATCGTAGAAATATCATGAACCAAGATCCGATGGCGAGACCCATATCGAGGTTGAACCGGGCGGTGGTGATCGAAGATCACCGGACCGCCGGCGGCTCAACGGCTCGACGGGATGGGTCGAGGGGGCGTGAGCCTCGGCTGGACGCCGAGGGCTCGAACGCACGGGCTCGGCCGCGAGCTACGGGTTTTCCCATAGCGGATTCGCGGGCTGTCCGAGCCCTCCCCGTGCACGTTCAGCGGGCTGCTGCGAGCAGCCCCGTACGTACCACACGAGGCTCCAGCGGGCTGCTGGAGCAGCCCCGCTCGCACGGTGCGAGCACCGCTCGCGCGGGCTGGTCGCCGCTCGCACGGCTGGACCGCCGCTCGCGCGGCGGTGGGCTGTTGGTGATCGCAAGCCACGGCTGGACCGTGGCTGGTCGTGCGATCACCGGGCGAGGGCTGGGCGTGCCAAGGGGGCTGCCAAGGGCAGCCCTAGGCGGCTGCCTTGAACAGCCACGAGTCCCACGAAGGGACTCGACCGAACAGCCGCGGCTTTGCCGCGGTTAGGGTTTTGGTTGAGTCCGGCGCTTCGTGGTGGTTCGTGGCGGATTGTTCCGGCAACCGGGAGTCGATTGGAGTTGTCGTTCCGCAATTTGACAACTCCGGATATTCGATCTCCGAAGGATTTCGGTCGGAATTAATTAGATAATTTATTTATTTAAATTTATTAATTCCGGGATATCGATTTCCAACAATTGGTATCAGAGCGTTGGTTTTAGTTCATGGTATTTTTCGATAAATTGTTTTACCTTGCAGGGTTTCCGATTATTATGGCTAGATTTAATTATTGTTAATTAATGTCATAATATTTCTCTTGATTATTAAACTCTCGGTGATGTCAATATTTGTTCTTGTGTGGTGAATGCTTGTTCTTAATTTTTCCGGAAATTGTTTGAGGTCGATTTCATGTAGAGAATTGATACCGGATAATTGTAAATTATTTTGTAAAATTATTTACGTTGGATCAATTCCGAAACGACCGCCGGAAAATTGTGACGGAGGAGACGAAGAGAGGGAGGGCTCGATCGGCCATCCCCATGGCCGATCTCATGAGGCTCGATCGACCACCATGAGGAGTTCGACTCCTCTAGGTGGGTGGTCGATCATGGTGAGCGCGGGGATCCCCAACCCGCGTTCATCTCGGCCAAGATCCAACTTTCCTAAATTATTCGGTTTTCCTATTTTGATTATTCCTATTCTTGGGAATTCTCATGAAATAGGAAAAGAATAAATTTAGAATAAATTTATTTTTCCTTATTGATTATTCCTATTCTTGGGAATTTTCATAGATTAGGAAAAGGAATAAATTTATAATTAATTTATTTTCCTATTTAATTATTCCTTTATGGAATTTTTAATGGATTAGAAAAATAATTAATTTGGAAAGTTTAGGAGTCCTAAATTAATTTTCCTTATTTAATTATTCCTTTATGGAATTTTTAATGGATAAGGAAAGGAATTAATTTGGAAGGACTAGGAGTCCTAAATTATTTTATTTCCTTATTTCATTATGGAAATCATCTAGAATATTCCAAGTGGGTCTTGGATAGATTATTCTAGAGATTTAATGAAGTAGAAAGGGAAAATAAAATAAATTATTTTATTTCCTTATTTCATTATAGAAGTCTTCTAGAATATTCCAAGTGGGTCTTGGATAGATTATTCTAGAGATTTAATGAAGTAGAAAGGGAAAATAAAAATAATAAAAATATTAATAATATTTAATTTTATTTTTGATATATTCGATTGACTTAATTTTCGAATTAAGTAACTTTTGGATTAATTAAAAATAAATAGATTTAAATATTGGAATTAATATTCCCGTCACATGGAGCATTCAAGAACGAAGACTAAAGACTAGAAGATGCGTACGGGGATGCGATAAAGCCATAATAGTCGGAAAATAATATTCTAGTATTATTTTGATTATGTGATAATATTCTATGTGCTTTATTTCATGTATGCATGCTTATGTGTATTTAATTATGCATTAGATAGCGTATCCCTTTGTTATAAAAAGCTAAGTGGGAGAGGGTATGGAAACATATCCATGGTCTCCATTGCTGTTCTCTTGGTGACTTTTATGGACTTTTGAAGTTCGTATAGACAAGTCATTGGAGGAGAATTCTTGTAATTCCTTTTACGAGAAACATTGATTAAGTTTATCAAATAATGCCTAATTTGTCTTTCCAAAACTGATTTCAAGTCGACTCATTCTCACCCCGGGGAGTGGAATGGAGCCAAAGCCACTTGGTCATGTCGAGGACACAAATTAGAGACTTTCGTGTCATTTGATGACTAGATCGATTGTCTGCTCGGCTCCCTCATTTATGAGAGATAGGGTTGTTCGCATGGTGAATCACTGGTTAGAAACTTCGAGTTTCACTTATGATTCTCCGCGTCTTGATTTACAAGATTAAATGAATCAAGTAATTGGGAGTCAATTGTAAAAGTCTTTTGGTGTAGTAAACGTCCACACTATCGTGGCTTGCTACATTGAATGGGATTTTGGAACGATTGATGTAGACAGTTATAGAAGGGAGTAAAGGAGCGTATGTTAACGTAAACGTCCACACTATCGTGGATTGCGGTGAATATGCGTGTCCCAAACAATCTTCTTAGATACTGAGTAATGGTTTACACTTAGGTACGCTTCTTAGTATTCTTCCCATCGAAGTAACGCTAATGATGATGTACGACCGAAGGAAATCTAATTGCTAAATCATTTGGATAGGTAAACGTCCACACTATCGTGGCTTGCCATATCTGATGGGATTTTAGATGTGATTAGTGGTTTAATGATATTATTTGAGGGAGATAATATCGGAGATTAAATCGATTGTTTGTTGTTATATGTGCTCATAGATTAGGATATGGCTTTGAACCCACTTTCTGTGATACGTAAGGATTTTAAACTCATTGGTCCCTAAATGTAATGATTTGAATAGAGATCTAGACATTGTCCAGACTGTTGAAGAGTACTGGTTAGTACTCGGTAAGCTTTGTCCTCCCGAGCCTATTGACATAGGCGGCTAGACAAGAAGCGATGAGGATACTCATAAAGGCCAGTCGCTTCGATGAAACGCTTAAACACGTTTTTGAGATGATTGACCTTTTAGACGAGTTGAGACGGAAATCGCAAGCTCTTGTAGCCAATGCCATAGGTTTCGAACCTAAGGGCAATATCGGGGGAAAGGAAAAGCGAGCAAAGAAGCCCAGTGGTCCTAAGTGTCTTGGACCACGAGATGGGACGAGAAAGCCAATAGGCAAGTGTTCTCGATGCAATCAGTCTGGGTACTGGAAGTCTGATTATCCTCTCAAAGAAAGTACGAAATTTTCTTTAGTCGTAAAACATAGTCAGTGGTATTATCTACCGGAACCTGGTGTGTAGATATGGAACCACTGACGGTATGTGCATTTTAAATGCAAGAGGTTCCAGGAAACCTAACGACTTGGAAAAGAAAAGATCGTAGTCTACAATGGGCAATGCTGTGGAGGAGGCAGCAGTTGCAGTGGAGGACATTTTATAGGATTTCATTTTGAGTTATTGCTTTTATGTACCTTTCATATTAGAAAGAACTTTGTTCTGGATTTCTAATGAATGGATATTTTATTTCTTTTAATCATTTGATGGTTATAAGAAGAAATAATGATATTATATATTCTGGTACATTAGCTAGCAATCTATAAATGATGAATCCTGAGTCCACCACGATGCAACGGTCCGTAGTATGAAACTCGTTTTACTAATAAGAGATTTCTTTATCAATTATACTTGTGGATTCTTATGCTGAGTCATGTTTATTCAAATAAGAAGTTCAAGGGTCGAAATTGATATTTTGATCAATTAAGTTGAAGGAGTGGACCTTCCGACCTAAGAATCTAATTTGGAAGATAATATGACTAAGCAATCCTTTATGGATATAAGATGTAAGATCCGGACAAGTATAAGAATTGATTGACTCTGATGCATGCAGACCTATGCCTACTCAGACAATAAGGTACGAGTACTTCATTTTATGATTACTCGAAAAATGGATTAGAATACCTGATGTGCCACAAAAGCAAGTGTTTTGACAAGTCAATGGACACTAAGCAATTGTGGAGAGCCATCAAGGTATATCCATTTGTAGCCTGCGATTTGATCGCAGAGGAAAGTACCTATCTGAGGAATGCATGGCATACTAATCAGAAATTGGGATTTGATCCTAAATGACTTCACCATACACTGTTGTGTAGAAATGGTGTGTCGTAAACAAGAAATGGAACTCTTATAGAAATAGTAAAAGCATGAGTTATACGGAACTACCTGTGTTCTATGGATATGTCTGGAAACAACGGCGCACTCAAATGCGGTTGTAGAATATCCTAGAAGAACAAAAGATGTGTGTTCAATAGTACTATGAACCAGAAGGACGTTATAAGTTCTAACGCCCGGTTCTTAGAGAAAGACTATATAATGAACCACAAGCCCAAGGTGACATAATACTTTGAAATGAGAGAGAAAGATTAAGACTTAGAACCAGCCGAACCGAGTAGCGGTACACCACTAACTGCACCTACTGTTATCACTGTTTATACACCGGAATGCCATTGTAGTGGGAGGTTGTGGGACAACCGGAGATATTCATAAGACTAGGAGAGTCTTCAAACTCTGGACCTAGTATACATGAAATCGATCCCTAGAACTACATGAAGGCAGTACTAGATCTAAATGTGCCTTCTTGGAAAGCAATAAGGATTATTGCTAAGAGGCAAGATCATTTAGAGTACAAGCTTAGTTAATCCATTTATGGATTGGAACAAAGCATTGAGTTCGTGGTACTTGCAAATTGATGAGATAGTCCATTTTATGGATTCATCAAAAGCATAGACGAATCGTGTGTATTGGAAACGTGATGGAAAACAAGGTGGTGTTTCTCGGAGGTTTTATGTAGATAACATTTTATCATTGGTAACAATTTAAAGATGTTGTCAGACATAAAATGGTGGTTGTCTAGATAAATCATTATGAAAGATATAGGAAGAAGTTGGACATGTTCTTGAGATCTTGGATCTCTAGGAATGAACATTGTACTTCTCCTGGACATCTTACATATATGATTATGGTTCGTTTTAACATGCAAGATTCCGAGAAAGGTTCGTTGCCTTTCAGAGACGGAATGCATCTATTTAAGGATATGTGTTTTGGAACACAAAAGGAGATAGAAGCAATGAAAGCAGTTTCCTACACTTTGAGTGTGGAAAGCTTAATAAATGCATTGTTGAAAACAAGAACCTGATATCGGCTATGCGGTTAGCATAGTGGGAGGATATCAAGGTAATCCTGGAAAGGAATATTCGACTGCCGTAAAAGTACTTTCAAAGTACTGTTCTAGACTACGAAGCAGACGAGTTTTTCCTTTGGATTACATTCTCTTAGATTTCTAATCGAATGAGGACCGGTGTAAGTCGATATCAGGCTATGTGTTTCACTATTGAAGGAGAAGGAGTTTTAACATGGAAGAGTGATAAGCACGATGCTTTTCGGACTCTGCCATGGGTAACCAAATAGCGGCCTCAGAGGCAGCGGAAGTTTTGGTATAACTCCGGGATAATCTCTGGGACTTAGATGTGATTCTTAATTTGCCAAAGGCTATGTAAATAGCGGTGCAATGGCAAATGGTAAGAAATCACTAGTCCATAAGTGTAAGATAACACATAGTGCAAGTACCACCTGATACGAGTCATCGTCGAGGGAGACGACGCTGTAGTCACCAAGATAACTTCAGAGCGACAACCTAGAGTGCTCATTCACATAGTACTTCTTGGAAGTACAACTTAAGCACGTGATGAGTATGGGAGTCGGGAGTTTGGAGGAAATGACTAGACCTTAGTACAAGTGGGAGATTGTTGGAGTTGTGTACTTAATGTCTAGATTTAAGTAAAGGAAACTCACGATCCATTGCCATTGATCTATTTAATTAAATGAACAATTATTTGCATTTAATTATTTATAATTAAATATATGCAAATTATAGTCCTGGATTCTATACGTTGTAGTTAGTATGGTGTGTCGGGCCCACACAGAAGATCATACTATCGGTTACTCGTATTTAATCGAACAGTTGCTCACGACCTAGATGGACACGGACCAATCCATCGGTATAGTCGTTGTGTGAGAGAGAAAATAATTTGTCTTAATTATTTCATCACACTTGTACACTTGGTGTATTGAGCGGATCGTTGAGATTCATCGATTAGGATTGCCGGCGATAATCGATTCGAGTCTCAGTGTATTTTATTCTTAATCCCCGAAACTATTGCGGGTGTGTATATTTAATATAAGTGACTTTGATTTACCAAAGAAATTAACCGATTTAATTATTGGGTTAATTACCGGTTAAGTTGGGTCACTATATTTTATATATGGCATGCCGTGAATACTTGACGGGAAAGTGTATCCCGGAAGGGTTGATAATATCCCCGAGATGAGTTCATAAGGAATTATTATGTAAACCCTGCAGGTGGATTCGTTCCGCATAATAATTAAGGTTGAATGGTACTAGTCTCGGATATAAGAGATGAATAAAATAGCCCGAGGGCTCGAACGCACGGGCTCGGCCGCGAGCTACGGGTTTTCCCGTAGCGGATTCGCGGGCTGTCCGAGCCCTCCCCGTGCACGTTCAGCGGGCTGCTGCGAGCAGCCCCGTACGTACCGCACGAGGCTCCAGCGGGCTGCTGGAGCAGCCCCGCTCGCACGGTGCGAGCACCGCTCGCGCGGGCTGGTCGCCGCTCGCACGGCTGGACCGCCGCTCGCGCGGCGGTGGGCTGTTGGTGATCGCAAGCCACGGCTGGACCGTGGCTGGTCGTGCGATCACCGGGCGAGGGCTGGGCGTGCCAAGGGGGCTGCCAAGGGCAGCCCTAGGCGGCTGCCTTGAACAGCCACGAGTCCCACGAAGGGACTCGACCGAACAGCCGCGGCTTTGCCGCGGTTAGGGTTTTGGTTGAGTCCGGCGCTTCGTGGTGGTTCGTGGCGGATTGTTCCGACAACCGGGAGTCGATTGGAGTTGTCGTTCCGCAATTTGACAACTCCGGATATTCGATCTCCGAAGGATTTCGGTCGGAATTAATTAGATAATTTATTTATTTAAATTTATTAATTCCGGGATATCGATTTCCAACAATTAGCACTTTAATATATTGATGATATCCTTTTTGGTCCATATATAAATAAGTAGATAACTATTTTTTTAAATAAAAAATGGATATAAAAAAATGTAACTTAAAATTTTTAAAAACATATCTTGGTACATAATTTTTATAAATATTAAAATAATATTGATTTGGCAGGAAAATAAAATAAATTATATATATGTGCACGCAAATATTAAAAATCCACACTTATATTTGAGCAAACCATAATTAGATTGACTTGTTGATTACACACAACTTTGATCCATAAACTAGTCATATGGAATGAGTCCTATGCGCCCGTCCAATATACTTCAATATATAAACATATGTCAATTACAATTTTACAAGAATTTTAAAGAGACATGTGGATGCTTTAAGAAAAAAACCATATGTTTATCTTTAAAGTGTTAATTGCCTTTGGAGAATCTTTATTTTCCTGAACAATCTGATTGATGTGCCCAATAGCCATTTGGGTAGCTGTGGCAGACGAAAAGTGTAAATATGTTAAACCTCAAGCAGACGAAAAGTGTAAATATGTTAAACCTCAAGCAGACGTATGCAACGTTTTTCCGGTCAGATAGAAAAGTGTAAAAACTGTCAAACTTCAGGCAAGAAAAAGTAATTTACTCTAAAATTATCAAAAAATGTGATTATTTTACACATTTGAACTTTTGACCGTTCTTAGATTATTTGTGATTATTTTTTGTTGGCTGTGCATTTTTAAATTATTTGTTTATTTTTTATGGTAAAATGTAAGGACTTTTTTATTTATTTATTTTCAGTTCTTTTCATCATGGTTAAATTTACTTCAGTTTAGTTCTTATTAAATCCAACTTAGTTTAAACCTATTAAAATCAATAAATTTCAAATATATTAATGTTTAAATTCATTTCTTTACTTCTTATTAAGTTCAGTTTAGTTCAAACTTATTTTGTTCAATAAATTTCAAATATATTAAGATAAGTTCAATTCACTTCAACCATTTTTTTTATTATTATTATTTAATTATTATTATTATTATATTATTATTATTATTATTATTATTATTATTATTATATTTTCAAAGTTTTTTCAATTGAACTTAAATTTAGTTCATTTCAATCCAACCACTTTCAGTCTAAAATAATTATTAATTTTTAAATTATTAGTTTAATTAAATAAATAATTATTGATTTTTTTTATAAATATGATAAAATAAACCATGCGCATACCTGACATACCTCATACTCCCTCTATCCAGTAAAAATAAGTTGCTTTTTTTTTTTGAAAACATAACTAAAATAAAATTTAATATTTAAATTTTATTTTAGTTATTTTTTCATAATTTTTATATACTGTTTATCATGTATTGAATGGACAAACTAACTAAAATAAAATTTAATATTTAAATTTTATATTAGTTATTTTTTCATAATTTTTGTATACTGTTTATTATATGTATTAGACGGACAAAAAAATCAATGTTAACATGTGCCTATTTTTAATGGATAGAGTGAGTATAAAATATTTTCAATCTCCATCAACTTGCTTAATTGGATTTTTTCTAGGTAATTCAAAATATTATTAATATACGTGATATTGAAATGCACGTGATATTATTAACTCATACTTTTGGGGTTTAGTAGATGCTACTTCTAGTGGATTTAAATTCATTTGTAAGTATTTATTTAAAAGAGTTTATAATATTTTAAGTCTTATAAATTATTTAATTAAGAGCTACCTCTGACTCATCATAATGGTTACACTCTTTTGTATTTAACAAAAAAATGTCCTCATTGTGATGAGACAGAAACTGATCATTTGTATTTTTTTTTTTGGTAAAGGTCAATTACATAGAAAAAAATAAGTGTATGATACAGTACAACGCATAAAGATAACAGTCTCACCGCATCACTGAGGTAACATGCTAGCTCTCCAACCAGCCAGTAAAAAATACAAACACAATCACCAGGCTATATGTCAAAGTTGGGCCAATAACACCTTAAAAGGCCTTGTTAAGGTGATAAGGTTGTCCAACTTATATGTGAGCTTTAGGATCTATATCCAACCGATGTGGGATACTTAACACGCCCCCTCACGAGTAGGCTCGGTTTTGTCGGCCCTACTCGTGGACATAGTGCCATCTTTGGGCAAGCCGGAAATTTCATCGGCTGGGGCTCCATCATCGTGTTGGGCCTGCTCTGATACCATGTCAAAGTTGGGCCAATAACACCTTAAAAGACCTTGTTAAGGTGATAAGGTTGTCCAACTTATATGTGAGCTTTAGGATCTATATCCAACCGATGTGGGATACTTAACACTATATGACATACCCTCTTTAATGTCCGTGCCTGAAGAGAATCTGAAAGTCGTAGCGAGAGGATCCTCTCCCGTATGATAGAAATCGCCTGAGAGGACACCACTCCAAACGACACCGATCGAGCCTCATGTATCTTCGTGTTCCTCTCGATCCAAATAAAATAGACTAGAGCAGCGAGAAGTCCACGATACGCGCATGATATCAAATGCCTCCCACGCCATCGACTAGCAGCCCGTAATACAGCACTATGCCAACCACCACATGGCCATAGAAATCCCACCTCCACCTGTAGTATGTTTTGGGCCGTTTTTACATATCGAAATCTATACGCTGGAAACGGGGGTTCGATTCTCTTCGACTCAAAAGTATTAAATTTATGTTGTAAAAAGAGGTAATAGAATCAGAAATTGAAAAGACACAAGCGCTAGGCCTAAAGGCCCCCTTTTCATAATTTTATTTACTCTATTTGGAGTATGAAGAACTTGTGGAAATTATTTTTCCTCTCTTCTTTACATGTGATTTTTCATCACTCCTCGTTTCTCTCTTTGCATTTGCATGTGTTTTTCTCTAATGTGTGTATAAATCACTTATATATGCAAACCCTTTCTTGCTATTTTTTTTGTAAAGGTCAATCACATCCCTCTTTTGTTCTTCTTATGACACCTAGCAACCTTTTTTACAAGTATTATGAATGCACATGACATGTATTACACATGCATTGGACCACAAACTTCACTTTTGACAAGTATTATGCATGCATATGACATGTATTACACATCCATTGGACCACAAACTCACTAAAGACCTCTCCAAAAGCTCGATAAATTCCCTGATTGTCGTGCAGGAAGCCTCTTGGGAGTTTGTTGGCTTTGCCTAGGAGCTTGTCTCTCTCTTCTTTCTGTCATCCCTGTGAATAAGTTTGAAACACATTGAGCGATCTTTCCTATCTTTAGCTCTGGATTGCAATGGCCTGGGCATCCATGTATATGCAATTTTACATTTTCCTTGGTTGGCTTTCTCCGTGTTGATGAGGCGGTCGAGCTCTTTACACGTGTCTGTGATCGCAAGGGCGGATCTACGTTATGGCTGGGTGGGCTCTAGGCCACCTTGGTTTTATTTATTAAAAGTATATATATATATATATTAACAATCAAACATATTTAATAATTATTTGCTAGCTCAATTGGTAAACACGGGTTGGTCCCTTTTTCTAGGTTGTGGGTTCTAATCTTGTTTTGCTCATTTCCTCATATTTTTATCTTTTTTATATTGATATAAGTATATTATATTTTAAAAGGTCAGGTTCGATTCTATTTTTACTTATTTCCTATTTTTTTCGTGGTCAGGTTCGATTCCTAACTTCTATATTTTATTTATAATTATTATTAACTGAATTAAATCAGTAATTTACCATAAATTTGAGTGTATATTTACATGTAAAAAGGGATATTTTTTGAAGTATTTGGTTTCGATCTCCGACAAATTGAAAAGCGTAAAAACGTACGACACTAGGTTGTTACTTGCGATAGTTTTTCTGACTAATGTACAAATGCTTGAACTTCGTATTTGAAATATAGGTTTGAAATGTAATTATCTCAACTAATAATGTAGCACATTAAACAAAAAAAAAAGCTAGTCAACACGTGTATCTATATATACGAGGCGGCGGAATACCACCATTATTTGACATGTCGTATTAACGTGTGCTTAGTTCACATGCTTGTTCATTGTACATATTAAAAAACTAAATGTCAAACTTACAAAAGCCAATTATAAAATTTAAAAACTACAAGTTGAATTTACTAAAATTATTTACGTATATATTTTGAATAGCAATTTTTATTAAAATAAACAATAATTATACAGTATTACAATAAATGCGAATGTAAAATATTATATAAAATCTATAGCGATAGTTGATACAAATGTGAAATAGTACGTATTTCAAAGAATGTATAATTAATAACAAAAAATAATAAATGATGTTTACGTTACACTAAGCGAGCTGCACATCTTTATCTCCACGAGCCACGAACAAAATCGAGTAGTTGTAAACCTACCCTTCCAACAATTCTCACTCTCCCCTCAAATGTTTCATGTTTATTTATAGCATCAAATTCACACATAAAAATAACCCAAATTCATTTCTCTTGCTATAGCATCCACAAGTATCATATCATATCATGGTGACCTTAAAAGCTACTCACATCGTCCGGCCGGCGGAGCCCACGCCTGACGAAATCATGTGCTTCAACGGCTGCGATCAAATCAAGGACATCCTACACACCCCGACCATCTACTTCTACAAGCACTCCGCCGCCCTCGACTCCGCTGACGCCGTCGCCAGTCTCAAGTCCTCCCTCGCCAAGGCGCTCGTCTTGTTCCACCCACTCGCCGGCCGCCTGCGCTGGTCTCCCGCCGGCGGCAGCCGAGTCGAGCTCCACTGCAACGGGAAAGGCGTCCCGATCTTCGAGGCCGAGACAGAGGCGTCCGTCGAGGACTACGGCGATTTCACCCCGACGCCGGCCATCCAGCCCCTCATCCCTTCCGTCGACTACACCACCCCGATCGACGAGATCCCGCTGGTCATCGTCCAGCTCACGCGCTTCCGGTGCGGCGGCGTCAGCATCGGCCTCGGGATCTCCCACGTCATGGCCGACGGCCCCAGCGCCCTCCACTTCGTCGACGAGTGGGCCAAATTCGCACGCGCCTCCGCCGACCCGATCGTCCCGCCGTTCCTGGATCGGAGCGTGCTGGAATCGGAAAAGCCGCCGGCGACGCCGTTCGACGCCTCGGTGCTCCGGCCCCCTCCGACTCTGGTCGGGCAAGAGGACCAGCTGGCCCAGAAGATGAAGCCAATCACCGTCGCTTTCCTCAACCTCACCAAGCTTCAGATCGAGAAGCTCAGGAACAAAGCCAGCCTCGATTTCGACGCGGAGAGCGGCGGCGGCGGGCGAGGGTTCAGCCGATTCGAGGCCGTGGCCGCCCACGTCTGGCGGTGCACGAGCAAGGCGCGCGGCCACGTGGCCGAGCAGCAGACGAGCCTCCACTTCGTCGCCGACTTCCGGAACAAGCTGACGCCGCCGCTGCCGAAGAGCTACTTCGGCAACGCCCTGATTCGGGTGGAGGCGACCGATAAATCGGGGGCCCTGCTCTCGAGCTCAATCGGGACGGCGTGCAGGAAAATCCGGGAGGCGGTGGCGAAGGTAAGCGACGAATCGGTGAGGGGATACTTGGATTTCCTGAAGGGGCTGCCGGACGTGGGGCGGTTCAGGACGCTGGACAACAACGGGCGGCCGAAGGGGGATTTCTATGGGAACCCTAATTTGGCGGTGATTAGTTGGACGGCGCTGCCGCTGTACGGGGCGGATTTCGGGTGGGGGAAGGAGATACATATGGGCCCAGGGCCCATGGGCTTTGATGGGAAGACGTTTATTATCCCCAGCAACGACGGCGATGCTTCATTCAATATCGCCATATGGTTGCAGGAGGAATATATGACGTCATTCAAAAAATGTTTTTACGATGATATATGAATGTAGTTTGTAATATTAATTTTAATTTTAATTTTAATTTTAATTTTAATAATGATGCGTTACATTTAATTATAAATAAATTGCCGGGTTGATGAAAACATTAAAACATATGATTACATTCATTTCTATTTGGGGTTAATTTAACTAAATTTTAGAATTGCTTAGATTTTTGAATTCAATTTTTGTACTTGTACTATTAAAGATAGTGTAAATGTACACAACTCAAGGAAGTATTTAAATTAGGTAGGAATTGAATCACATATATCCGAAGTCCTTGTTCCGTAGTAAATTGGGTGGTTACTATTAAAACCTTCATTGTTTGATTTAGTTGGTACACATTAATGGGCCATACCAAAAGAGTATTTTACCTTTTATTTGTGGAGTAACATAAGAGTATTTTTTAATTATTTTTTTACCACATATACCCACGAAAATGGTCCGGCAAAATAACATTTTAGATGTTTAAAAAGTAGTACATAACGCCTTTACAAATTAAATATTCCCAAATCAAATGATCAAATATCGTGATAAAAGTATTTGTTACCAGGCCACCTTAATCGAACAATCCCCTTCTCGCCTCGGTATAAGAAATTTGAAATGTTTCCCCGTCGAACCCCATGGCCCCCGGCCCCACATGAACCTCGCTTCCCCACCCGAAATCCACACCGTAGTTCGGATGGGTAAAACTTGCTCGCTACCAGGGGTCTCACCGATTACATATCAAATTATCAAAATATGTATGGAAGTGAAAAAATAAATAATCAATATTTGTTGTACTTTTACTCTATAGAGAATTATTCAACGTACAAAAAGTCAATTTAAATTGTGTGTCACTCTCTCTGTGCAAACAAATCATTGACGGAGCTGAGTAGTACTTCATCTGTTTCAAAAAAAAATAAAAATCATTCCCCTTATAAAATACGTACGTAAAACGAAGATAGTCATGTTATTCGTGAGGGAGTATTTTTCATGTACTGTATGTGCAACCCCACTGACCCTGATCCACTGGCTGGATTAGCTAATATGTATATTCAACAAAAGTAGACTTTTTAAAACGAGTTGAAAAGTTTCCGATTTCGTTGACCACCGAAACCTTCCAACGCGCAATAACTTTTAATATAACAAGTTGTTGAGACTCTCAACTTGAGAGGATGTTAATAAACAGAATTTGACTTGGAAATTATTCAATTCAATTTTAATTTAGAGGGGTGTATTCAATTAAGATTTCATTGGATTTTTTTGGACTTTAAAAAGTCCATGGAGTTTAGTTGATTTGGAAAATCTACGGGAGTTTATGCAGAGTTTGACTGACTTTATATATAGATTTTCGTAGAGTCTGATAGACTTTCTTTTATACATTTATTTTATATATGGATTTTCGTAGAGTCTAATAAACTTTCTTTTATACATTTATGTAAATTTTAATTTTGTGAATTATTTTTTAAATATTTTTTTTTATTGATTTAAATGGATTTTTACAATTTTTAAACTAGTTTAATATATAATTAAAAAAATAGTTATATTTTTTAAACTAACTTGATAAATAAATTTAATTATTTTTATAATTTTTTACTAAATAAAATTTATTATTTTGAATCCGCACGAATCGGTTTTTTTTAAATAGCTGAAAGACCAAAAGAGAGTGAAAAAGCCGAAAACCCTTTTTTTAAGTTCCACCCGGATACATGACTTATATACCAAACTCAACATTCTTGGAAAACAATCGATCGAGGGCCCGGAGGAGAATTAGTCATTCAATCTTGTGAACTAATTGAGACCAAAATTGGAAAAAGATTTTTAATAATTTTAATATTAATTTTATTATAATATTATTTTTTGAAAATTTTATTTTATTTTTATTTTTATATTTTTCATGTTTTCTAATTTTATTATTAATTCTACTATGTTTTTATATATATTTTTATGTTTTATTATTTTTAATAATAAATTAATCAATTAAAATAGAAGTCCATAGAAATCTCACATATTTAGGAGAGATTTCAAATAATGGAATTCTTTTGTATTTTGGACATGAGATCAATTAAAATCCATTGAATTTTAAAATCCATTAACTCTAGAATACAGATAGATTTTTAAAGACTTTTTAAAATCCGTATTAAACACCTCAAGATTTTAATGGAATTTTAAAAATCCGGATTGAATACCAGTAGACTTTTAAAGTCAATAAAAATCCTACAGAGTCTTGATTGAATACACTGTTGATAGTGGGATAATCGTGCTCTCCAATGACCAACTAAAAATAGATATTTTGGGGATTGAGTAGTGAACAAGGCAATTATGTTCTCTAATAATTTTTGGGGAAATGTGTAGATAGCTTAAAAAATATTACACCTACTATTTATAGAGAATACAAACTAGGGTTACTAAAGTTAGTTAATGGGCCAAGCCCACTAACAAGTCTTTCATTAGGCCCACCCCTTTGCCTTTCGAGCCCAAGTAAGGATTGGATGCTCATCGGCGGACCGAACTGGTGCTCGTATGGTCGTCCTCCCTTCGAACTGCGTAACTCGAGCCTGTCCGTAATCTTCAGCCGAACTCGTCCTTTGGTCGCCTCATGGCGTCAATGACCTTCAGCCGAGCTCGTTTATTTGCTCGGTTTTACCTAAAGGCGAGCGAGGAGGGGTGTCTTATGCTCGGGACATAATTTTGAATTTCTCCGCATAACAAATGCCCCCCGAGATCGCTCTGTTCGGAAGAAAAGATCGGTTTCGGTATGCGGACCGCCTTTGGTAGGCCCGAGCATAGATCATAATTCTGTGGTTACAGTAGATCATTAAATGTGGTACGGCGGTTACTGCCACGTGTCGACTTTCGACTGGCTCCCTCTCGATGTGACGCCTCGATTCCTGTCACCCGTCCTTTCAAATTCAAATTTTCGAATTTTGCCGCTCCTTTTCCTTATAAATAGTCTTTGACCCACTTCATTTCACACTTTCTGCCCCCAAGCTTCTGATTTCCGGACATCGAGGTTTATTTGCTCGGCCACCGTCAAGATCGCTCGGCTTCCGTTGCGACCAGACACGTAGGTTTCCTTTACTCTTTTACGGTTATTTGGGGGTTTAGTGGTAGGCTTTTCCTCGCTATTTTACATATTTACGCACTTACTTTTCGAACGAGTGAGAAATGAGCGATCACGATAGTTCTGCTACGCTTTCCGACATCCTCGCGGGATATGGATCGTCGAGCTCGGAAACTTCTACCTCTTCATCCGGGGATGATCTTGCCCCCGTCGTGGGTTTCTCCGAGGAGGAGAAATTGGAGCTCTTCGCGGGCGGAGTTCCTGACTCTTATCGCCGGTTCATCGAGATGATGGGCGAGATTAGGGGACCTCTTCCTCCTTTTATCTTCACACATTATCTTCATGAAAACCCCTACGTCTTCGTAGAGCGTACGAGCTTTGGTGCACGCCCCGGGCCTGATCAAACGGGCATAGATGCTAGCCATCGTTGCTCGACGATACTCAGTGAGCAAGATCTCCAGGCCATGAGGACGGTTTGGGCGATCCCTTCCGATGTTCATATCTACTGCCCTACCCCTGACGAGAGGGCGAACTGCCCTCCGCCGGGCATGGTCGCGGTGACCAGTGCGATGATGGAGGCGGGGCTTCGGTTTCCCATTCACGACTCCATCGCGGCTGTACTGCAGGCATGGGGTGTTGCGCCTATGCAACTACACGCGAACTCATGGTCCCTGCTCATAAGTCTCAACATTCTGTTCGGCCACTATGGCCTATATCGCCATCTCTCTGCCTCTGAACTTTCTTTCCTCCTCGTCATCAATCATATCCGAGGCGGGGATCATTATTTACGTGCTCGGAGCAAACTCCTCGATCAACTGCCGAGCAAGGTGATGGCATGGTGGGCCGATTGGTTCTACGTGGATGGTGCCTGGAGCTCTGAAGCGTTCCCCATTCCCACTTCTTTTGCTCGCAAGTGTCGCCGTTAGTTTCCTCTCTTCTTGCTCTTCATTGTCGTTTTTCTTTTTTAATTGATTTAGCTCGACTTATTCCTGTTCGAACCTTATGTTCGACAGGTCCCTCTGCACCTCCGATCTCCGAGCTCAATTGGGACTTCGCGGCCGTGTGTGAGCGTGTTCGCTCTCTCCCTGACGCCCAACTGCTTATCGAAAATGTGTTTACGAGAACTCATGTTAGATCCTCGCGTTTCATCACTATTCCTCGGCATGTTCGGGATGTATATCCTCGTGAGTGGGCTTGTGGTCCGTTTTTCCTTTTCTTATTGAAAAGTTCTGATGACTCTTTCTTTTTTCCTCAGTTGTTAGATTTCCCACTTTTCCAGACCCTCCAGTCGACATGGTTGGTAACACTCCTCGTGCTCGGATGGCAGCGCTTGCTGATCGCAACCGCCGAGCTGCTGGCGGCGTCCGCCCAGGCCGATGCTCCTCTTCAACCCGTTCACCCTGCTCGGTCGGGAGATTCTGACACTAACACCTTTCCTTCCTCGATCGGGGTCAGCTCTCTCCCTCCTTTGCCCGCGACCGCGGGCTCTGAGGACCCCTCGGGCTCGGTGCCTCCGGTGACTCGGGCCCCAAAACGCCGTCGCGGCAAGGAACCGGTGCAGGAGGCTTCTGAGGCCGTTCCTTACAGCTCGGTGGCCACTATTGATGAGGAACTCTTCACCCGGTAATTCTTTTTCTTCTTCCTTATCCTATTGTCCTTTTTTCTCCTTTCTTGAGTCCTTGTATACTCTCAGCTTGGGGGGGCGTCCAACCATGGCGGCGAGCTTAGCCCAATTTTTAGCTGCTCGTCCCCACGACTTTCCCGACTTGCCACCCCTGATGCGCGAGGCCATGGAGTGTATCCCCCGCTCCTGGACAACTCAGGCCGAACAAGTGAGCCAGAGGCCCGAGCAAGCCGAGCAAGTGGCCATATTAATGGCTTCCCGGGTTCTCATGTTCCTAGTGTCTCTGAGCAAGACCCGCTCTGGCTCTAATTTGTCAGCCATCCCTGCCAACGACTCTTCGGACAACTCAACAGACAAGGTGGCCGAACTTGAGCTCGAGCTGGCTAGCCTGAAGACTTTGGTTGACCAGTACCAGGAGGACGAGAAGAAGTTGAAGGCTCGCGCCGAGGTTGCAGAAACGAGCGCGGCGGGAATGGCTCGGGAACGGGATCAAGGTCAAGAGGAATTGGCGAAGTTGAAAGATAAAATGTCTGCCGAGCAGGATCGGCTCCTCGAGGTGGAGGAGAGGCTCCGACGGGCTGAGGAGAATCGCCAGAGCATGGACCTCCTGATTGGGCAACTGAATGCTCGGACTAAGGCGATCGAGAAAGCTGAGGCGGCGCGTAAGGCTGACCCTATGCAGGACCTGGACCAGTACAACTCTTACTCATATTGTCTGAGTCATTTTGACTGTATCCGTCGCCTCGCCCGAGCTGGTCAGTCTTATGACCTGGTCATGGACGATCTCCGCGCTCACCGCCTGAGCGTTGACCTCGACACTCGCTTCCTCTTCCCCGTCCTTGATTTGGTCGAAGTCCACAATGTCGACCTGGCTTGGTGGCCTGACTCGAGCCAACTTGTTGCTGCCGAGCCGGAGGCGGTTGTCGAGAACCCAATTGCCATAGTGGATTGAATGCTTGCCTGCAATTGTTGAATGGACCCTTGTTTATTATCGTTATTTTCTTTTTATTTTTGGTTATCCTTTCGAGACTTTGGTTTTTCTTATATTCCGGACAAGATAATTTTCATCGTGACCGAGCTCTTTCGAGAGTTCGGCTATTTGTAATGTTATATTGGTATCAGATTGGTATTTATCATTTTGCGTGTTTATTTGTATTCTTGCTCGTCTGATGTTTGTTGACATTTTTCGTGGCAGGTTTGACCCTACTCTCCAGCAAGAAATGTCTCGTTTCGTTGTTCGGGATGACTATTGCTATATCGATCAGGTTTTCAACGGGAGGTGGCATGGTCGCCGGTTTCCCTTGCCTGCTGCCTTCCGACGGGCCGCTCGCTCGCCCCTGGTTCATTTTGTCGCTGTTCGGGATTCCTTAGGCAATCCTTGGTCGTTTGGCCTCCTACGCCATCGGCGGCAGCTCGCCCTGGGGGGTCCCGCGTGGAGGCGTTTCGTCTCTGAGAAGGGACTTCGTCAGGGGCTGGTCGTTCGGTTCTTGTGGACCGATGATGAGGGTTTTTCCATTTGTGTTTATGACGAGAGGGGCTTTCTTCGGCTTGCCTGATCGCCTTGCCACCCTGTTATTTTGCCTGTTTTCAAAACTGTACTGATATCTACAGGATTTACTCTTTCGCTTGTATTCACTTTTCGGGGTCGTCCCCTTTAATGTTTGAAACTGCTGCTACACCTTGGCTTTCGCGTGTTCGAAACATTTTTTATTTAGTCGTCTTTGTATGTTCGAATTTAACTTGTTATTTCGTTGCCCAAGTTTTGCCGACCTATCATTATCTACTGTCACTATATGTTCGGGGCGTTCTTCTGTTCGCACCCTTTCTGTTCGGAAAGGAGCCCCTTGGCTCTCGGGTTCTTTTTCTGTCAGTCCCGTACCCTGACTAGTCGTTCTGCCCATCTATCACGTGATGATGTGGCCCCTTGGGGACAGCCTGTATGACCTGTCACCTGCTGTGCGCGTCTCCCTATGTGGGAATCTGTCAGCGGGCCTCTGTACTTTGCGTTTGGCTCGATATATAGCCTCTCAACTAAGGCACTTCTTTTCCATAGCTTTAGCTTTTTGCTCTGATCTCTTATCCGTCCACCAGGCTTCATAGCGAGCGATCTATTCAATGGTGCGTATCCACGTCGATCCGAGCGGCTCCAAGTGGTTCGAGCTCCCTTTCGACGACCTCCGCTATACGATCCGGTTGCCTCTGCCCGTTGAGTTCACCGCCGACTTAAATCAAGAGTCCGCGCTCCCCCGATTCCTTCCCTTGGTGGACGTGAACGGGGATCGGTGGGTTATGTGTGTCTCGCGTCGTCGTCGGGGGCAATATTTGTTCGAGGGTCCGTGGTGGAGAGGTTTCGTCCGCCAGTTCGGGCTTCAGGCTACCAACACCATTCGTGTTCGGTATAATGTCAGCAGCGGATGGGCCATTGCGGTGTTCGATGCCAACAACCAACTCGTGAGGCTCCCGGTCCAGTTCAGGCCACTGAGGCCTTGATGTGTTTTCCTTATTTTGTTCGGAATTTTCGGCGAAGGTGCTCACTCTTCGCCGAAAATGCCCCAGCCCTTATTCAGAGTAGTTGTTACTGTGTAATAAGTCGACGTGCTATTTTAATGAATCATTTGCCTTATTTTAATGAATTTTTTATTTTTGGGGCGCCTGGCCCATGCTCGGTCATTACGGGCACTGGGGGAGCTTAGCTCTACCCCTTGTAGGAATATAAAATCTCCCGGACTCGAGGGGCGCCTGGCCCAAGCTCGGTCACAGCGGGCACTGGGGGAGCTTAGCTCTACCCCTTGTAGAAATATAAAATCTCCCGGACTCGAGGGGCGCCTGGCCCAAGCTCGGTCACAGCGGGCACTGGGGGAGCTTAGCTCTACCCCTTGTAGAAATATAAAATCTCCCGGACTCGAGGGGCGCCTGGCCCAAGCTCGGTCACAGCGGGCATTGGGGGAGCTTAGCTCTACCCCTTGTTGTTGAAATGTGAGGTTGCGCGATACCTTTGGAATTTTCATTTTATTAAATGCACAAAAGGTCGCGATACAATCTTCCAAACTTACTGATGATATTTTCTGAGGTGCGTGGAATTCCAGAAATATTGGTCGGCCACTCCATTCAGATGTTCCAGTTCGTATGATCCATTCTGTAAGACTTTTCTCACGCGAAATGGTCCTTCCCATGTCGGACCCAAAGCTCCCGTGTTAGCCCCCAGGATTTCTTTAAGTACCAGGTCGCCTTGTTGGAACTTTCTCACCCTTACTTTCGAATTGAAGTATTTCTCAGCCCTTTGCTTAGCTGCCGCATTTCGATAGACCGAATTGATCCTCCGTTCTTCTAATAGGTCTAGTTCCACTCGCATCGCTAGGTCGTTCTGATTGGTCAGCTCTTGTGTCGTCCGATGGGTAGGCACCTCTACTTCGGAAGGTACTACTGCCTCGCAACCGAAAGCAAGGGCGAAGGGTGTTTCCCCTGTGGCTACTTTGCTCGTCGTCCGGTACGCCCACAGCACATCGGGCAGTTCGGCGGCCCATCTTCCTTGCCTTTCCTCGATCCTGGCCTTCAGGGTATGTTTCAGGATCTTGTTTACGGCCTCCACCTGCCCGTTCGTTTGGGGGTGATAGGGGGTGGAGAACACCTTCCTTATCTTCCATTTGTCGAAAAACTTCATAATCTCCAGTCCGTCGAACTGTTTCCCGTTGTCCGAGGAGATGGTGTGTGGTAGTCCGAACCGACATATGATATTTTTCCAAATGAAACGGATGATTTGAGGCTGATAGATTTTGTTTAATGGTTCGGCCTCAGCCCACTTGGAGAAATAATCCACGGCTACCACCGCGTACTTGACTCCGCCTGGCCCCGTCGGGAGTGGTCCGATCAGATCGATCCCCCAAGTCGCGAAAGGCCAAGGGCTATAGATGGAAATTAGATTTTCGGGTTGGGCCCTTGTGATCGGCGCCGTTATCTGGCACCGGTGACACCTTCTCGCATACTCAATTGCATCACGCCGTAAGGTCGGCCAGTAGTAACCTTGTCTGATGGTCTTGTGTGCCAAGGATTGCCCGCCGGCGTGGTTCCCGCACACGCCATCATGAATCTCCCCGAACACCTTTTTCCCTTCGGCAGGAGTTATACATCGCAACAGTGGCATAGACAGACTTCTCCTGTATAATGATTCTCCGATCAACGCGTATCGAGATGCGCGTATCCAGAGTTGTCGGGCTTCTACCTTGTTGTCGGGTTCCTCGGCTGTTCGTAAATAATTTAGGATGGGTCCCATCCAGTTCTCTCCTCGGTCGATCAGTTCGACCCTGCTGATTTCGGTTTTATCCAGCGCTGAACGACCTTGACTCAGTAGGATCACGTTGGAAAAATCGGCGGTCCCTTCTGATGAGGCCAGTTTAGACAGGGCGTCCGCTTGAGTGTTCAGCTCCCGTGGGATCTGTTCGATGTCGACTCGGGAAAATTTGCTTATCATCCCCAATACGTGCTCGTAATATTGTTCCATCCTCGTATTTCTGGTTTCATACTTTCCCTTGATCTGGTTCACTACTAGCAAAGAGTCTGTGAAGATTTTCAGTTGTTCTACTCCCACAGCCAGGGAAAGTTCAAGTCCTGCTATTAGTGCTTCGTACTCGGCTTCGTTGTTAGTAGCGTTAAACTCGAAACTTACTGCATGTGCAAAAGATTGGTTCCCTGGTCCGACCAAGACTATTCCAGCCCCAGCATGGGAGCTTGTGGATGATCCGTCAACATAGAGCTTCCATGGTGGGATAGGGAGCGAGGAATCAATCCTTGGGAAAGTGAGTTCCACAATGAAATCGGCCAGCGCTTGACCCTTGATCGCCGTTCTCGGCGCGTAAGTGATGTCGTATTGCCCCACTTCTAGACTCCATTTCAATAGGCGGCCTGTTGTGTCCGGCCGCTGTAACACCTGCCTCAACGGCATGGTCGTCAATACCTCGACGGGGTGATCGAAGAAATATGACCTCAATTTCCGAACACTCATCACCAAAGCGTACGCCAACTTCTCCATAGGTGTGTATCTCGACTCGGCGTCTTGAAGGGTTTGGCTAACGTAGTAGATAGGCTTGTGGAGTTTGCCCTCCGCTCGCACCAGAACCGAACTTATGGCATGCTCGGACGCCGCCAAGTAGAGGTATAGCTTTTCTCCTCGAATTGGTTTTGAGAGTATTTGCGGATCCTGTAAGTGAAGTTTCAACCGGTCGAAGGCTTCCTGGCTATCTCTCTTCCACTTGAACTTCTGATTTTTTATGGATTGAAAAAATGGTCGGCTCTTATCCCCCAGTCGGGGTATGAACCGGCTCAATGCGGCCAGGCAACCGGTCAGGCGCTGAACGTCTTTCAAGCATCGGGGCTCCCGGAGGTCGACTATCGCTTGTATCTTGCTCGGATTCGCCTCAATCCCCCTGGTGCTCACAATATGTCCTAGGAACTTTGTCTCAAAAACTCCAAAGTGACATTTCTTCGGGTTCAGCTTCATGTTGTATTTCCTCAAGATTTCACACGTGGTCTCCACATCCCTTACGTGGTCTCCTAACACTTTACTCTTGATTATGAGATCATCCACGTACACTTCCATGGTCTCGCCGATCTGTTCGGAAAACATCTTGTTGACCAGTCGTTGGTATGTAGCCCCCGCGTTCCTTAACCCAAATGGCATTCGCTTCCAACTCAACACCGTCTTTTCGGTATAGAACGAGGTGTGTTCGATATCCTCGGGAGCCATTGGGATTTGGTGGTAGCCCGCATAACAGTCACATTTTGAGAGCACCGCATAGCCCGAGGTGTTATCCACGAGATGATCGATGTGGGGCATAGGGAAATGATCCTTAGGGCACGCTCGGTTTAGGTCCGTAAAATCCACACACAACCTCCAGGCATTTCCCGTCTTTCTTACAAGCACCGAATTGGATAACCACTGAGGTTCTCCTCGAGCCTCTACCACTAGGTCGTTGTCTATCAGCTTCTTTACCTCCACGGCCAATGCTTCATACTTTTCTGGGCCCATCCTGCGCCGTTTCTGTGCCACGGGTTTTTTCATTGGGTCTATCTTGAGGTGGTGGCATGCGTACTTCGGGTCGATTCCTGTCATATCTTTGTGCGACCAAGCGAACACATCCATGTTTCTTCGTAGGCATGCGATCAACTCCGACTTCTCTTCCTCTGGCAACTTCGCTCCGACCAACACCACTGTCTCTGGTCGGTCAGGATCCAGACACACACTTTCCAGATCGTCCATTGATGAGCATTGAGACGGACCTCGGGGATCAACGATCTCTCCATCTTCCTCCCCTATTCGGGGTTCCAAATCGTTTTCGGCTTTCTGGCCTTCATCTATCCCCGCAATGAAAGAACTTGTCTGCGCGACCTCCCCTTCTTCCTAGAGGGCGGTCAAATACTCGAACTCCTCGACCTCCATTTCTCTCGTGGGGTCGATCTCCTTTACTTCGACTTGGCCGTCCTCGGCTGTTCTCATCGAGGCTACAATCCGGGGAATACCGTCGATTTCTCGAGCGGCCTTTGCCAGGCTTTCATCCGAACACAAATCGTAATCAAAACACTTCTTTGCCATATATTGATCTCCTTTCACGGTCCCAACGGAACCGTTCAGGGTGGGAAACTTAATACAATAGTAATGGGACGAGGCCACAGCCTCGAATGCCTCCAAGAATGGCCTACCTAAGAAAGCGTTATAGACATTTTCAATGTCCACCACGACGAACTCAGTAGTCCGCGTGATGCGAACAGCAGCATCTTGGTAGTCGACGAGCTCTACAGCCAACTTGATCTTCCCATAAGGCTTCACTTCTACGTCCCCGAAGCCCCTCAGCGATCCTTCATACGACTTCAGATATTCCGTCATGTCTCCCAACTGGTCGAACGTTCTCTTGAACAAGATGTTGCAATGTGCACCATTGTCGATCAGGATGCGAGCTACTTCTACTCCTTGGATCCTGGCCATCACCACTAGGGATTCCATCTTTGGGTACCTGACCCCCGCTCGGTCTTGGTCAGTAAACTGGATGATGACGCCTTTGGCGATGCCTGGTTCCTTCAACGGAATTACTGCATTGATTCCTTCCCATGTCCGCAGCTCGGCCTTCTTCTGCCTCTTTGATCTCTGGATCCCGGGCGCTATTCCGCCGACCATGTTAATCCTTCCTCCTTCTCGCATTGGGGGCATATCTCTGTTTCCTCGCGCGTCGACTGGCGGGGGAGGTGGCGGCTGTTCGATTTGCAGTCTCCGGGGTTCAGGCAGTCTCTGACCATGAGGCACATATGGTCGGTTGCGGTGGCCATTTCCTCGACGACCCCTTCCTCTTCCCGGTCTTCTTAATAGCTGTTCGAGTCTTCCTTCTCTGAATAATTGTTTCAGCTGGTCAAGCAGCTGCCGGCATTCATCTGTGGGGTGTCCAGTATCTTCATGAAACTCGCACCACTTATTCGGATTTCTTTTCTCTGGTGGCCCGATGAGCGGTGGCGGCGGCATCAAGGCGAACACGTTGTTGTCCCTGAAAATCTCCAGGATCTTCCCCGCAGTCCTTCCGTGAAACATTCCATTCTCTCCTGGCTCATTTTGTTGCTCCCTTCTCGGACCATTGAAATTTCTGGGGCCTGTGTTCTTTTTAAACCACTCCTTCTTCTCGAACACGGGCTTCTCCTTTTTGACCTGACCATCGATCTCCTTCAGCCTCTGCTCGTAAATTCGCTGCTGCACGATCTCCTCCCCCGCGCGCCGGCGGAACTCCGCATAAGTCCTCGGATACTCCCGCATCATTGGCTTGAACAATTCGGAGCTGGGTTTTAAACCTCCGACCACGGCGTGCACTAGCACATCATCGCTGATAGGCTCCCCGTGGATCACTATCTTCTCTACTCGGTCCAGATATTGCTCGTCAGTCTCCTCGTGTCCCTGCTTGATTCCCATAAGTCTCTGTCTGCTTTCTGGGCGTTGAATCTTAGCGGCGAAATAGGTGACGAACAGATCCCCCAGTTCTTCAAAACTGTCCACAGTCCGATTTGGTAGACTTGTGTACCACTTGTGCGCCGCATCTCCCAAAGTGAGAGGAAAAAGTCTACATTTCGTTGCATCGCTAGCGCCTCGTCCAACCATATAAATATTGTACTTGCTCAAATGGACCTCCGGATCTCCTTTTCCGTCATACATCATGTTCATCATCGGGGCGATGTCTGCCTGAGTTCTCTCGCTTGATAGACGACGGGATAAAGGATCCGTCAGGGTAGTCTTTCGGGGTCCTTCCCCCTTTTGTAAGGCGATCTGCCTCTCCATCTCTTCCAGCCTTCTGATAATTCCCTCATCAGGGTGACCTTCCAGCTCCCTCCTTGGTCGCCGACCACGTCTCCCGAGTCGACGGGGTGCCCTGATCTCCCTCTGGTCATCCCACTCTTCATAAATTTCGTCCGACCCTTGCGACTCACTAGTGTCGCCGTCGTATTCTTCCTGCCGAACCGCTCTCAACTTCCGACCCTTCTTGCGAGGTCGCAACGGGGAAACCCTGGGGGTTACTAGCTCTTCTTCGTACTCTTCGTTCCGGAAATCCTCGTCGAGATTTTTCGCTGTGGGGTCTTGACCCACATTTCTGTTTGCCCTCTCCATGCGAGCTGACTTCTCTTGTAGCAGTCGTATGGTTCGCTTGATGTCCTCCGGGGTTTGGAGACATTCGAGGTTCAGGTCGGGCAGGCTTTCGATAGCCCGTGGGTTCCGGATGGCCTCCCTTCTCTTCTCCTGGAGGACCCTCTCTTCTGCCCTCATCTCTCTTTGCTCGGCCCTTAGCATCTCAATATGGTCGAGCTGATCCTTTTCTATCTGGGACATCTCCATCCCCCTTATCCGAACATCATTAGACTCTTTGGGTCCCTTCCCCTTGTCTGCCGAGGTGAGGCCCGACGCTCCGGCCGTTACTTGAAGACTTGTCATGTTGCTCGGATGATTCGTAACTTTCCTCGTTCAGTGTCTACTCAACGCCCGAGGATCCCCCTCCTTCTAGCGCCAATTGTTGATAGTGGGATAATCGTGCTCTCCAATGACCAACTAAAAATAGATATTTTGGGGATTGAGTAGTGAACAAGGCAATTATGTTCTCTAATAATTTTTGGGGAAATGTGTAGATAGCTTAAAAAATATTACACCTACTATTTATAGAGAATACAAACTAGGGTTACTAAAGTTAGTTAATGGGCCAAGCCCACTAACAAGTCTTTCATTAGGCCCACCCCTTTGCCTTTCGAGCCCAAGTAAGGATTGGATGCTCATCGGCGGACCGAACTGGTGCTCGTATGGTCGTCCTCCCTTCGAACTGCGTAACTCGAGCCTGTCCGTAATCTTCAGCCGAACTCGTCCTTTGGTCGCCTCATGGCGTCAATGACCTTCAGCCGAGCTCGTTTATTTGCTCGGTTTTACCTAAAGGCGAGCGAGGAGGGGTGTCTTATGCTCGGGACATAATTTTGAATTTCTCCGCATAACATACACCCTCCTTAATTTAGGTTAATTACATTTTTCTACCTCAAGTTTAAATGTTTTTACATTTTTCTACCTCACCGTAAAAACGTTACAGATTGCTACCTGATGTTTCACCATTTTACAATTTCCAACTTGCCGGAGTTCAAACAAGAAGATTCCGACAAATATGTGAATGCACGCGACTTAATTAAAGTCAATTGACCAATTTGACCTCTACCCTCTATATATAATATTAAAGGATTAATATAGTAATATATGTATATAATTATTTATATTTATAAATATATTTATGTTGATACGAACCCAGCGGCTCTTTTTCATCCTCGACCGCAGTCGACGGAGTTCTTCTACGGTTAAGCGCAGACATACCAGTTGAAAAGATCAATCGGGCGGCGGCAGCCCTTCACGTTGGATCTAATTGTAAATTACAAATATATCATATTTTGTCTGGTTTTAATGATGTTATGTGACGCAGGCCCGGCCCTGAGCATAGGCCCAGGGTGCAACCGCCCAGGGCCCAAATATTTTAGGGACCCATATTAAATTTAATATATATATATATCTATATATATATATAATTATTTATATATAAAATTATATTAAAAACAGAGAATTTTTAGCGGCTTTGCAATTTGCATTCAATAGTATTTAATATTATACAATAACATTTAATTTTAAATTTTAATTATTATTGCAGATTAATCTCCATTCAATAGTATTTAATATTATATCATTTAATTTAAAATTTTAATTATCATTTCATTTAAATCGTGACATCTTTCCAAAAAAAAAAAATCTCAACCATATTTAGTCAATTTTTTAAAAAATCAAGTTTAAACTTTATTTATTCAAACTTTTTTCAATGTGATTAAAAAATATTTAAAAATTAAAAAATAACAGTAAAAAAACACAATAACAATTGTTATTTTGTACCAAATCATTTTATTAACTTATTTTATATTAAATATAATTTTAATAAAAAATTTATATATAAGAATTGTTATTTCTTACTTAATAGTAAAACAAATTGAAAAAATAATATTTTTTTAATAAAATATATTGTATTTTTAACAAATTATATATTATGTTTGATTTTTTTATTTAATGAAAAAAAATGGTAGTATAAATATAAAATTAAATATGAGAAGCCCAATTTGAATACTTTGCCTAGGGCCTTTAAATGGTCAAGAAAGGGTCTAGTGTGATGTTAGAATCAAAGTTTTATTTCTATTTTTATTTCAAAAAAGCAAAACAAAATTTGAAATTAAAATTTCTTGTTTTTCTTGAGAATGAAAAAATGAGTGGTAATAAAAAGAAACAGAAACAAAGAAACAAAAAAAAAATTGAGGGCAATCTTGTCAATTAATTCTTAAAAAAAAAATTGAGCCAAATAACATAAAAGTATACCAAACACCAGTTTATTATAAGACTTATTTTGTTTAGATAACTTATCCTATGTTTAGGAGTTAGTGCCCCCAAACATAACCTAAGACTAGAAAATATTTCATTCCTTACATATATTTTGTCACATCAACTTATTCCACTTTACACATTATCAAATATTTTCAATTATTTTTCAAATATCTCTACAATAAAAAAAAATTCAAAAGTTATTTCATTTTCTCTTCCCTCCACATCATTTAACATATACCCCAATATATATATATATATATATATATATATATATATATATATATATATATATATATATATATATACACACACAAATTATTCAAGGAGTACAACAATTTATTCAAAACACACAACATTGAACACTCAAACATTTTAAATCTTAAAAACATAATTTGAATTTAATTTTGGGTAGCACCATTGCAGCTTTTAGTACTAAAAACGTTTTCTGAAAAAACTTTTTATTACTATTTTCTGAAAATACACTTGAAAAAGAGAAATATATATATATATATATATATATATATATGTATATATGTTTAAAAATATAAAAAAATGAAAAACAATTATATTAAATACAAAATATGGTTAATGAAAAAATAACTTTCTTTAGATTTTTTAAAAAATAAAATTTCATTATCTACATAAAAAATATAAAAAAAATAATTATTTATTTCATATATATATATATATATTATTGTAACCGTTTATTTAAAGAATAAATATACCATTACATATTTAATGCGTGTTCAAAATTTATTCATATGGAATTTTTAAAATCTATTTATGCGTGTTCATTAATTATGAATTGTACTATATTTTGTAGAGTTAATCTAACTTTTGAAAATTAAAATAAATTATTTATAAGTGTGTTAAAATCGATAAAAATTAGAATAATTTAATAATATTAAATTTATTAAATATAATAATTTAAATTTTGGGAAGCACAAAAGTAATGAATTTGATTAAATTTATCAAGCAATTAATTTTTACGCATTAATAATTTTATTGATTTTTACGCATTACTAATTTTATTTATTATGTTTATTAATTTTATTGATTAAATTTATTAAACCTAATAATCAGCCCCTAATCATTAATAATTTTATCACACGGCTTTAGGAGCTTATCATCAAGATCGACCAAATTTATATAAATATTACATATAAAAAGCAAAAAAAACAAAAATCCAGTGGGGGCTTAATCCCCCAGAACCCCTTCTTGCATCTGCCCCTGTATATATAGTATATACTTACATATCACTTATTACGCAAACAAACAACAACACCGTCACTTTAAAGAATTCAAGCAAAAGGTGAGTACTATGGATTTCAATGAATATGTAGAATCTGCAATAATTATATGTTTGTGTTCCAGTTTGTCAAATTTTATTAATCTCGATTCTTTTTGTTTATTTACAGCAAAGTATATTATATGTACAAATCAATATGGATTTCTCGAACACAATCAACAAAACTTCTCAGTTGAATGAAGCCAATAAGTGGAAGTTATTCACGAGATAAATAATTAAAAATTAAACATACGATTGAATTTTTAGTTTTATTTTTTTATGTGAGTATATTCTTTTGATGTCTAATTTAAGTTTTCTAATGTTAAGGTGAGTAACACAATTGAGATAAGTGATGATGCAAACATTGAAGATAAAAGTACAGATGATGAAAATGAAGGTGCTGAAAATGAGAAGGCTGAAAATGATAATGCTGGAGGCCAATTTCAAAGAAAGAAGAAACGAAAGACGTCGAAAGCTTAAAAAGATTTTGAGTTAGTGATGAAAGATGGAAGAAAAAAGTATCAGTGCGTTAATTGTAAGAATTTTCTCTGTGACAGTCACTGGTACGACGTCACATCTTTTGATTCATTCACAGAGGTGTTTTCACAGAAAACTTGAAATGAAGAAACAAAAGATCTTGGTATTTCAGCCTGCAAAATGTAAGTTTGAGTTGAATCCTTTGTCGGATGGTAGATATGATCACATGAAGCAAAGAGAAGCTATTGCGCATTGGGATCTCATGCATGAACAACCATTTAATGATGTGGATGATTATGGGTTTTCTTTTATGTTCAAGATAAATCTTTCACAATTTGAAAAGATCTCATGTGCCATGGCAAAGAATGATGTCATTAATGTCTATGACATAGAGAAAAAAAGTTATAGTTAATATTGAAGAGCGTCAACAAATTTTCACTTACCACTGATATTTGGAAATCTAAAGTTCAGAAGATTTCTTACATGTGTGTAACTGGACACTTTGTTGATTCACAATGATAGCTACATAAACGGGTACTTAGTTTCATGTCTCTCCCCCCCTTCGCATGGTGGTATGTTTTTTCTAATTTCATTTTTTATGTTTACCAATAGTTTCTTTACTAATTATATTATTATGTTTTTGCAGGTGTTGATATATTTGATGGACTTATGAAATGCGCAAAAGATTGGGGAATAGAACATAAAATCTTCACTATATCAGTGGATAATGCTTCGAACAACGATGTGTCGATTCGAATTACAAAAGAAACATTCTCCAGCAGTCGTAAGTTGCCATTGGATGGTAAGTTGTTTCATGTGAGATGCACTTCCCACATATTGAATCTTGTACTTTTCAAGATGGTCTTTCTGTTATTAAATCGATCATTGCGGATGTGAAAGATAGTGTGCGAATTTATTAATCAATCGGAATCTAGGTTGAGAACATTCTCTGATATTGTGCATCATTTGAGAATTCCAGTGAGAAATTTAATCACTGATTGTCCTACTCGTTGGATTCTACATATGAGATGTTAGTATTTTGGTCCTGTGTCTTTCAAAATCATCAAATGTCGTCCTTTCCGTCCAATTTTGTAGAGTACCGTTAACTATTGCTGACGTGGCAAAGATCTTCGTCTAACCAAAGTTACGCGGTGCGGCGAATCCAATTTTGGTCCTGTATCTTTCAAAATCATCAAATGACATCCTTTCCGTCCAATTTTGCAGAGCAACGATTTTTGACGTGACAAAGACCTCCGTCTAACCTAAATCACGCGACACAAATATATCGGGGGTCGTTATGCCACGTATATTGGGATGCATTTCCCCCATAAAAAATGGATGGCATATTCCGTAATTAAAAGCTATAAACACCAATATTTTGACACCCTCAAAATTATTGAATCGTAATTTGGGGAATTATCATGAAATTCTATTAATTCTCCTTTGAACACAACATAATCTAGGTTGAGAACATTCTCTGATATTGTGCATCATTTGAGAATTCCAGTGAGAAATTTAATCACTGATTGTCCTACTCGTTGGATTCTACATATGAGATGTTAGTAGAAGCAATGAGAGTTAAAGATGCATTCCCCATATTTGCTCAAAGAGAGATTTCATACATGTGTTGTCCAACACTTGAAGATTGGAGTAAAGTACAGAATGTTGTTAAAATTTTAGAAGTTTTCTATGAAGCTACTCATGTGATATCTGGTACCAATTATCCTACCTCAAATGATTTCCTTGCCGTCATATGGAGAGTCAATCATGTTCTCAACGAGAACGAAAACCACTGTGATAAGTTTATTAGAGGGATGATTACAAAGATGAAGCAAAAATTTGATAAATATTGGAGACAATGTAATTTGTTGATGGCTATTGGAGCAATATTGGATGTACTTTTGAATTGTGCTCATTGGTGTTTTGAAGTTATTTTGAGTATTTTGTTCTCAGTAGATCTTTTGGTACTTGAAACATGTTTTGTACTGTTGAACTTGGTTCTGGATGAATTATGCTTTTGGTATCTGTAAATGGTTTTCCAGTAGATCATTCGGGAACTTGTTTTGTACTTTTGGAATTGGTTGTGATGTTATGAAATTGGTTTTGGATGTTATGAAATTACTTTTGTGCATTTGGTTAATCTCTTATAAACAAACATTGGTTATTTCAAGATGTTATGTTGATCAAAAGAAATGGATAAAATTCCAAACAAATGTCATCCAAATTACATCACAATTAGACCAATCCAATTACATATAAAACAGGGATCAATAACAACAAATCTCAATCTAACCACACACAATCCTACTTCAACAAGTACAGAATAGCCACATGACCAATCACCAACAAAAAACTATTTTGTAAACACTTTGCATGAACTTCTTATTCTGATCCTTCAACTTCATGTTCTTTTGTTTCAACCGTTTAATCTCAAGCTTCAACACTCTATTCTCAATCTCCACATCTTCATTCTTACTATTAGCAGGTTGAGTTTCGTTTAGACGCTTCAACAACAACCCGAGAATGATTTGTTTTGACCTCTCACACATTGGTGGATCAATCCACCTGGAAAAACAAATCGCCCTGTCCATCATTCTAAAAATTCACATAATTTACCAAATTCAAAATTAGGTCAAAATAACTAAATTTGAAGAATAATAACAATTAATTCACTGTGAGTTGAGTTCTTACCGGGTATTTCCACAACCCACAAATCGACGACCCGGATTCGAACTCTTCCATGAAGTAGCTCTTGAAACAAATTTCGGACATAATCAAAATATTTTTTCAGAATTTCCACTTGATTCAGACATACTTAGTATAGGGATTCGATAGAGTTGATGGAGAATTTCAATTGAGTATCGGAAAATTGATTTCAATTGAGTTGATGGAGAGGATTAGGGTTAGGGTTCTTACGATTTGAGATGAAAAAGAAAGAAGAAAAACGGACTGCAGTTTTAAAACGTAATTTCGTTTTCTTTTTCATTTATTTTTAATGCATTGTATTTAAAAGCGTATTTATGTGTTTTGATTTTCTTTTAATGTCTGTATATATGATGTGGCAACGTATTTTCAATTTTTTTTTTTTTGAAAAAAGTAATCGACCAATTACGTGCTGACACATGGCGCTGAGTCAACAAAAGGCGCTGACGATGAGATCACGTGATACGCACATGGTCAGATTCCGGCCAATTTTGAATTTTTCCGTCCAAAAAGACTTAAATTGAAACCAAATCCGTAATATTTGAGACTAAATTGAGAAAGTAGATGTGTGTGAGACTAAAACGAAAAAACCTTATATTTGTGGGACCAAAAAAAAATTCTCTTAAAAAGGGTATATCTTTGATCCTTCATATTTGTACTGCAATAAAAAACCTTAAAAAGAATATTTGTACTACACTGAACTGTAATTTTGAAATGTAAGGAACTACTTGTTGGAAAATGAGCGTCTCGTAGAGAGCTTCGATTTGATATCTCATACGCTCAATTTCGAGTAGTATGAATGATAAATTAATATTCAAAGATGTAACTCGTTGGAAGAGAATTTAAAATGGGATAATGTCCTACAAAATAAAATATGTATAGTGTAGTGAATAAACATAGGAGAGTACCCTATTTTACATACACTTTTACAAGTATTTTATTATTGAAAAGATAATAAAATAATAATAATATAATTATATTATTATTATTATTATTATTATTATTATATAAGTTACATTTGAATTTAATTATGAAATAATGGTCATTAGTGACCATTAGTGTGGTGCAATGAATGGCGAGACGTTACGATTGTGGTAATCAAATCGTCCACGTTCAACGTACTTTCGTCTCCAGCATCTCTATATAAGTGCAATCGATTTTGCATAGAGAAACACACGACAGAAACATGACTTGAAACGTCGAGAAAATCAAAGATGAAAAAGAGATTATACAAACATCTTCCGAGCAATCGCTCTCGTTTTTCTTTTGTAATCTTCGTTTCTTTGACCCTCCGGTGATATCATTCAGGCAACATCTCGGTTCGCCGTAAGCAAATGTTTTGCTTAATAATCGTTGTATCCTGGGAAACAATCGTACCCGTAGAGGACGAATTTGTTTTAAGGAAATCGTGTTGAACACGAGCTTCGATTATTCGTTTTTTCATTTCTTCCATCTTTCTCTAATGGATACACACACCCCGTACACAAAAGATACTACAAACTTAAAACAAATTAGTTTGATGGTTGAAATGATTATTTGTGCTTACGACCGGAGATGGTTCAAAGTCGATTAAGTGAACGAACATGTATCCTTCGGGACCTAGTGGTGGTGCGCCACACTAGATGATATTTTGGTTAATCATCGTAATAACCAAAAAAAAAAAAATTCAACGACGTTGTTGAAGTCGGGAAAAAAAAATGTTGTCACATGTAGTGATGTACAAGAAATGTTCAATGATGAACAAAATAGTTCGAGCAAACATTATCGAAAATGTTGTATAATTGCTTGATTCAATTTATCGTAAAGATACATGATTAAATGTGAAATCACTAGATGTTGATGAATATATCTTTTGATATAATTAAATAATAAAAATTTGCATTTTATGCATATTTTATTATTTGATATGATATAAATAATAATAATATGGACATTATTATTATTTATGTAATAATGATGAAATTATTATTTGATAATTATGGTGAGAAAATAAGTACAACTTATGACTACCATTAAAATATAATAAATAGTGAAATTTATTATATTATTATTATTGGTTGAAAATAATAAATAATAAAATTTATTATTGGTTGAATATAATAAATAGTGAAATTTATTATAATGTTATTTATTGAAATAAACCCTTTGAAATTCATAAAGAGTTATGGATGTGGTATAAAGATTTGTTGAAAATAAGTAAATAAATTATTGAAATTCATATAAAGATATGAATGAGGTAATAATAATTTATTCTCACAATTAATATTATTTACTTAATGAGAAGTAAATAAAAGAGAAAAGTCAAAATTATTTTTGATTGATTTTTATCAATAAAATTTTAAGGAAAAAAACATTTACTTAATGAGAAGTAAATATGAGACTTTTGAAATTCATATTGAAATATGAATTATTTGTACAAAATAAAATCGGAACTATAAAGAACATCTGAAGTAGACGAAACATGTGTATCCAATTAGTATTAATTGTGATTGTCAATTTGTAATTGGAAGAACACAATGTATGACAACTACTCTCTACTGGAGTTATCTCAATAGACTATGTGAGATCTAAAGATAATATCGCGCAGTCAATTAACCAAAGAAATGGTTAAATCGAGAGTTAGTAATTGTTATTGGCCCAACTTTAACATGGTATCAGAGCGGGCCCAATACGACGTGGGTCCCCCAGCCGATGAAATTTCCGGCTCGCCACAAAGATGGCCTTAATTCACGAGTAGAGCCGATGAAATTTCCGACCTACTCGTGAGGGGGAGTGTTAGATATCCCACATCGATTGGATTAAGAACCCTGGGCTCACATATATGTTGGACAACCTTATCACCTTAACAAGGCCTTTTAAGGTATTATTGGCTCAACTTTGACATGGTATCAGAGCAGGCCCAACACGATGATGGGTGCCCCAACCGATGAAATTTCCGGCTTGCACAAAGATGGCACTATGTCCACGAGGTAGAGCCAAAAAACCGAGCCTACTCGTGAGGGGGCGTGTTAAGTATCCCACATCGGTTGGATATCGATCCTGAAGCTCAAATATAAGTTGGACAACGTTAATACCTTAACAAGGCCTTTTAAGGTGTTATTGACCCAACTTTAATAGTAATGTCGTCATCTAAAGGATTGGACTTAAGCCTTAAAGAAAGAGAGTTGAGACGAAGGAAAACCTTATATGACTGGAGATCCCAAGAACTAGGTTCAAAAGGACAACCTAATTGTCTTACTCTAATATCATTGTTATGTGGGGGAATTTAATTTTCATGAAAGTCCATTGCCTAAGAGATGTTTCAGTGATATGTTGTGAGGATTAGCATATGGCTATTAATGATTCAAAGGAAATCACCTATGTAAGAGAGAAGTGGGGCCGCTTTGAAGAGAATATAGTAAGGCATATTCTTAAACACTCTTACAGAACCAGGCAGATGTTCAGTTCCAAAATGAACATAACTATGAGAACTGAGAGTTGTTAGAAAGAACGTGAGTGGAGTATACCATTGTTTACACAAATGGTGAATAGTTCAAAGACATCGTGTCTACTATTTAACTAGTAAAATAAGTATGCTTTCACAAGGAAAGGTTCAAAGGGTAACACCTACCTATTCTATGCACGTTTCTAACGTTGAGTTATATCACCAAACTTCTTTATGGTGTCTGTATAATTTTCATTCATGTGGGGGATTGTTGGAAAATGAGCGTCTCGTAGAGAGCTTCGATTTGATATCTCATACGCTCAATTTCGAGTAGTATGAATGATAAATTAATATTCAAAGATGTAACTCGTTGGAAGAGAATTTCAAATGGGATAATGTCCTACAAAATAAAATATGTATAGTGTAGTGAATAAACATAGGGGAGTACCCTATTTTACATACACTTTTACAAATATTTTATTATTGAAAAAATAATAAAATAATTATAATATAATTATATTATTATTATTATATAAGTTACATTTGAATTTAATTATGAAATAATGGTCATTAGTGACCATTAGTGTGGTGCAATGAATGGTGAGACGTTACGATTGTGGTAATCAAATCGTCCACGTTCAACGTACTTTCGTCTCCAACATCTCTATATAAGTGCAATCGATTTTGCATAGAGAAACACACGACAAAAACATGACTTGAAACGTCGAGAAAATCAAAGATGAAAAAGAGATTATACAAACATCTTCCAAGCAATCACTCTCGTTTTTCTTTTGTAATCTTCGTTTCTTTGACCCTCCGGTGATATCATTCAGGCAACATCTCGGTTCGCCGTAAGCAAATATTTTGCTTAATAATCGTTGTATCCTGGGAAACAATCGTACCCGTACCCGTAGAGGACGAATTTGTTTTAAGGAAATCGTGTTAAAAACGAGCCTCGATTATTCGTTTTTTCATTTCTTCCATCTTTCTCTAATGGATACACACACCACGTACACAAAAGATACTACACTACTTTCAAATTTCAAATTCCATGAGTTTTAAATAAGCAACAAGTCTATCTATGATCAAAGAAAAGAAGAAAAATTCATCTTAAGCTCTATTATTACAAAGCAATTTTAGGCTGCCAAGAACTGAATACAAGGAATAAACCATCTATAAAATCATACAAGTAATTTTCTTGCTTTTTCTCTAATCTACAGGAACTTCAACTTCCATCTTCAAACCAGAACTGCCAAGAATCTGTAAGTAAGACCAGAGAAAGCTTGTTATACTTGCAAGCTGAAAAAGATGATACAACCTAAATGTACATCAATATTTAGATATACTATTACATATTACAAAAATGTTGATCATTTTAATTACATCAACTAAATCAACGAGCTGCATCACATAACTTAAAATACAACAGGCTCTCTACATAGCAAGGTGGACCCTAGTGTTACGGCTGATTGTTTTAAATGGTACATTCAAAACAAATTTATCTTTACCTCGTATTCTATATAGGTTGTAGCGCATCACACTCATATTCATTGCATCATGAACCTAGTGGTTTTCCACGTATAGTCCAAAGTTGACTCAATTTATTCTCATGGATTTCATCTTGAAACACATAAAATCTGACTCATTCACTTAATAAACATCTGATAAAAGGACTTGGGTTTGCAACACAATCACTTTCATAATTAACACTCCAAGTAGAATCAGAAATAAATACCAATGATCAAGAGTAATTTACATTGATAAGAAAAGAGCTGAATTTATCTCGTTACTGCTTAGTAAATTATATTTATAAGTTGTTTTACGGTCTCTTCCCATGCAATCATGTTTGGATTGTTGGAAGCAGAAATCTATATAAATCATTGGTCTCTTCCCATGCAATCATGTCTAGATTGTTGGAAGCAGAAATCTATATAAATCATTAAATCAGGATAGTTCAAGAAGATGGGATATTTGAGCCTAACAATTTCCACAATCTAGGGCCTAGGGGTACAGAGATCAAATGCTACTTATAAGAGTAATGCAGTTGATAAACAAAAACAGAAGGAAGAAGATGGAACAAATGATGCTTCAAAATACATCAACGCTGATAGATTGCAATTACCTTCATGAAGTCAGTTTGAACTAACAGAGAATCTTTCGCATAGCCTGCTTCCTCTAGAACTTGAGTTAGAACTTTCTACTTTGAAAAAGACAACGGAAAACATGAATTAGAATCATTCAACCTTCCAATAAACTAATAAACCCAAAATATAAAAAAAACATACATGAAAGAAGTCCATAACAAAATGACATGATGGTCTACATGATGCATTCATAGGAAATCGATATCACAGCAAAAGAAAAGAAAGAAGACCACAAATCAAGTAAATCTAATAAATTAATTCTGGTGAAGTGATTGATTGATAATCAAGAATTTGAGAATCATGAAGATTAGATTACTTCTAAAATATTGCATCTTTTTTTTTAGAATTTATTATCTTTCTTTACTATTGCTTTCTGTTAAAGCTTATTTAATGGCTGATTGAATAAAAGAAAAAGCAAACAAGTTTGAAGCAAGAAATAAAACTTTTTGGAGTTACGAGGGATTCTCAATAAAAATCTCACTTGATATTCAAGTTTGTCGATTCATATATTTTTTCCCTTGTTTGCATAAGTAGCAATCATAGCTAAATTATATACTCAAAAGTCCCCTCTTAAACCTGCTAGAAGGTCTGTGATGCACTCCAACACAAGACCTACATCATTGGTTCCGTTGCCGGCGTCATGGGCGATTCATTTGCATCAAAAGAAGAAGTTTCCTATTTGAAGGAATCTGTCAACTGTCTTGAACAGTTGCTGCAAACATTGATCGGGGATAAAGGCAACAGTATCACCGACGAAAATAGCTTTTCGCTGATCATGGAGGGCATACTGAGCATGAGACCTACGATAATGAGCCCACTGATCGAGTTCCACACTTCAACTTTCCCCTCTTCTTTGGAACAAATGACCCACTCAAGCTCTATCGCTCTATAGCCCTCAGTAAAGATGTTGTCACTTTTCTAACTGCTCTTTTTTTTGTCCTACCATTAACTGGTTTTGACATAATTTTGGGAGTGAAATGGTTGGAGGAACTAGGAGATATTATGTGCAATTTTCGAAAGCAACAACTAACTTTTACTGTACTAGGAAGAACTGTGATGTGGACAGGAGAAGCACCACCGCATGGCCCTTTCTTGCACTCCATGCAGCTTGTAATTTCTAACGAACAAGCAATGGAGGAGATTTTGAACTCTTTCGGTTCTATTTTTGTTGAACCAACATCACTGCCCCACCTCGACAGTGTAACCACCACATCATTTTAGAAGTCGACAAACCCTATTGTAGTAAGGCCGCATCGTTATCCATAACTATAAACGGATGATAAGAACATAAATCCCAAAATCAACGGAAAACTCCGTTGCCCAAAATCACAATAGGCTATTCTTAATATTATTGGATGATTGAATTAAACCTTAAATAAGGACTTATACAGAGTCATGCTAATTGTCCAAATAGAAAACCTAATAAAAATAGAAACCTAATAAAAAATCCAAATATATATATATATATATATATATATATATATATATATATATATATATATATATATATATATATTGATCTTCAGCTTCCGCTCCATATCAACTCCATTCTCCTTTGAAACAACCTTGTCCTCAAGTTAAATCCAGAAACTGACTCTAAAAATTGGTTTTACTCATCCATGTAGCATCGTCAACCGGCTGCCCCAACCATTTAACGAACAATTGCTCCTCCTCCGTCCCTTTAACACGTCCAGTCCGCCATGCAAGCACCTCCCCGGGCTCCAACATCGTCGAATCTCCCTTTAACTCCACTCGTTCTCCGCCCCTCTCGAAACTCATAGTTAGAGTTTTTCAATTCGTACGAACCTCTCCTAGCGTGGCGAGCAACGAAACTCCCAAAAGTATGTCAACCCCACTTTAGGGCGAACACATAACAATCTGCCTTGATAGCACACCTCGGCAACGAGATCGATAGCTGTCTACACACCCCTTAATGCCCTTATGATTCCTGTCGTGCCCGTCTCTCAATTACACCCGGAATCTACCCTCCTTATTTGGATTCAGTCGATGTATAGAAACCAAGGATGAAGAAATAAAATTTGGCACAAGTGATGAGAAATTGGAGGCATTATCTCTGGGAACGTCCATTTGTGATTCGAACAGATCACTACATCCTCAAATATTTGTTGCAACAACGGCTAACCACCTCATCACATCAATATGGAAAAGCAAACTTTAGGGTTTTGATTTTAGAGTCTAGTACTAGTCTGGCAAATTAAATAAAGTTGTTGATGCTCTATCTCGCTGTCATACGGAGGCAGCAACCCTCATGGACGTCATGATGGTCTACGCTAAGCTATTAGAGGATTTGAAGCAGGACTATCAACACTCTTTAGAGAGAGAAGCTGCTTTCACAAAAGTGGCTCAAGGAGATAATCTCAATTGGACAGTACGTGATGTCCTCATTTATTACAAGAACAAGTCCAGGATTTATGTCAGACCCAATGCTAATTTTATATTCTCTTCATTCTTGGTGACATACACAACGCTATTCATGAAGAAATTCAAAAGACTCTCAAACGACTGAAACGAAAATTTTATTGGGAAGGCATGGCATCGCTAGTCAGAGAATATATCACCAACTCTGAGATTTGCCAAAAAAATAAATGGGAGAACTTGCACCCAACAGGTTTATTAAAGCCCCTACCAATACCACATTACACTTGGGCTGACATCTAGATGGATTTTATTGATGGCTTACCAAAGGTTGGGGGAAAATCTGTGCTCTATGTCGTAGTGGACCACTTCTCCAAATATGCTAATTTAATGGCACTCCCACACCTTACACAGCATCTTCAGTGGCTGAATCTTTTTTTACTCACATCTTTAAGCTACATGACTTGCCCGAAAAAATTGTGAGCGACAGAGATGCGGTTTTCACGAGCTCATTTTGAAAGGAACTCTTTCGATTTTGTGCCCCACAATTAGCTTTTTCTTCAAACAGATGGACAAACAAAAGTGATTAACAGTACATTGGAAATGTATCTCATATCATCAGATGCATGGTTGGTGGAATACTGTTATAACACCTCTTTTCACTCAGCTTTGGGCACCGCTCCTTTCAAGGTTGTTTATGGGCGAGATCCACCAAAATTTAATTCTTACGAACCAAGATCCTCCAAGATAGAGACATTAGATGCTGAGTTAAAAACATGAGATGAAAAATCTCGGAGTGATGCTAGAAATCATCTAATTCGAGCTCAAGAGAGAATGCTTGGTGCTTATGATAATCACCACCGCGACTTGACTATTGAAGAAGGTTAGTGGTCTAGTGGGTATGGCTTCGCTTACAACAGATTAAGCGTCAATTTACAGTAGCCAAGCGCGCCTCAGTGACATTAAATCGGTATTTTGGACTTTTAAAAATCTTGCAGCAGATTGGCAAGTTAGCATACAAATTGAATCTTCCAGGGAGCCGAATTCATGACGTGGTTTACATCTCAATGCTTAAAGAATTTAAAGGCACACCTCTCAAAGAAATACCCAAGTTACTCACCGTGCACGATGGAAAAATCCTGCACAACCGCGAGTAGTGTTATGCAGTCATCTTAACAGAGGAGTCAAGGAAGTACTGGTGGTATGGGCTGGCATGCCACCTGATGCAGCTACTTGGGATAATTTAGAAGAATTTCAAACCCACTTACCTACCTTCAAGCTTGAGGACAAGCTTGAGGACAAGCTTGATCTCAACGATAGAAGTAATGAAGCATTCATAGGAAATCAATATCACAGCAAAAGAAAGAAGACCACAAATCAAGCAAACCAAATAAATTAATTCTGGTAAAGTGATCGACTGATAATCAAGGATTTCTGAATCATAAAAATTAGATTACTTTTAGAACATTGCATCTTTTCCTTTTAGAATGTATTATCTTCCTTTAATGTTGCTTTCTTGTAAAGCCTATTTAATGGCTGCTTGAATAAAATAAAAGACAGACAAGTTTGAAGCAAGAAATAAAGCTTTTGGGAGTTAGAGGGATTCTGAATAAAAAATTCCACTTCATATTCAAGTTTGTCGATTCATATATTTTTCCCCTTGTTTTCATAAGTAGCAACCATAGCTAAATTATCTAATAAAAAATCCCCTCTTAAACCTACTAAAAGGCATGTGACGCGCTCCTACACAAGAGCAACCCACATCACTACCACTCTCATTGTCAATAATCTAATAATCCTCAGCAGGCATAAAGGACTTGTATATTCTATGTAATATATATAGTGATTATTTAAAAGGGTTTTGCAGTTTTCAAGATTTAAGGACTAAGAAATTATTAAAGACAAAGTAGTTGAAAGTGAAAATATTGAATAACAGGTTCAAGCTAAAGGATGACAAGGGCCAAAAAAAGAAAAGCAAACCTCTCTCTGTTGCTCAGATATAAATTGACCGGTCAAGTCTCGCAATATGTCCAGCATTTCATTGAAAGTGACCTTCCCATTACCATCGGAGTCATAAACCTTAAAAATAACTAGGTAAAAAGAAATTAATTACACAAAGGGGTAAACTAGAACTGATGACAGCAAAAAAAAAAGGACACTTCATCTTTTGTAATTCTTACATTCAACTTTCTGGTGCAAGGTAGCTCGAGAGCTGAAAGCAGATAGAAATGCTACAAACTCCTTGAAATTTAATCCGTCCAGCATTCGAAATATTCTCTAGCAAACCCAAAAACATTGGAAAAGAGAATAATCGATAGCATGCATGTTATATAGTAAGCAGAAACAGTGAAGCACAGAAACCTTAACAAAATAATGGGTACAATGTACGTATGATTTGTTTAAATTTATATCATTTCAGTTATCACAAAAAGTTTTAGCATAACTTCTATAACCATCTTAGAAAGCATTCATGTTGACACCTGCTATAGAAAGTTGGAAACCCATGAAACCATGGATACAAACCCATGAACCCACCCAAGATATATATATTTCCCCTAGGCCCTATAACATTCTATCTCCGTTTTTGTGCTAACATATATGCAAGCACGTCAAGAGACCATGCTTATGCTTTCATAAATATTTAAGAGATGTGAATGTATTAAACTAAACAAAACAAAACAAAATTGAAATGAAAAAAGTAGAACACGGATCATATAATTTAAAATCAAACAACTCCGAAATGGTTTTATGAGTCGCAGTACAAACATCACAATAACAGAATAAGAAGAAACAAACAATATTAGTAAAAACATAAAAGATTAAACGCGACTAGACTACTCGATCAGAAGCGACACATAACTAAATTTAAAGCCATTTTAAGCACTGAAGCAATTCCAAACACTCTTAAAACTTCAAATTCTCTAACCAGTCGGAAAACACAATACTCCCATAGTCCCATCTAAAAACCAGAGATGATTTATGTAAAAACCTGAGAAAGGGGATTGACGGCAAATTCAGGTACATTCATGAACTCTTCAGCCGAAATGAAACCGCAGCCATTCCGATCCAACTGACAGAATCTCTGATACAATGACACAATCTCTTGCTGCGAAACTACAATCAAAACATTTGTACAGAATCTCAAAATTGATTGAAGAAATTGAAAAAAACGACAGTGCAGAGGATGATGAAAGGATAAGCGTACATGTGTTGCTACAGTGTTCTTGGACCTCTTCTATGTCGTACTGAGTGAGCATGGAGGAGCTATTTCCCATAGCTTTTTCTCCCCCTTTCTGGAATGCGAAGATCGAGGGTGTGAAATAAATGGAATAGAAAAGTGAGGTTGAATTGAATTCGAAGCACGTCCCTGTCCCTCGCGCTTGTTTGCATCACCCAACGAATCGTTTGTCTAAGAATTGGGGTCCTATAATTCTCTCATTTCTAAAATTCGAACTAGGTTAATTTTTTTTTAATAGGAACATCTTGTTACATTGGAGTATAAAAATTTGTATTGTTGACTTTGAGTTTCTAAAATTTGATTAGGGTTTGATTTTGTTTTCTTGCCTTTTTTTGTGTTATTTAAATTTTTAGATATTTAGCGAGTGATGTAGAGGAGTTGGATTGAATATTTGAGTTGAAATTCGATTTGACAAAAAGACTCGGTCAAACTCCAAGGACGTTAGAACTGGATCTCCGCCGAGCCATAGGCCAACTGTCGTCACCTCTTGGGTTTTATTTTCTCGACTTTCGATTTGTAGAAACTCCATCTACAAGGTATTATGATTATCTACAAGATATTATGGTTATATTATTGGCACATGAAAATCATCATATGTTAAATTGTTTATACCATAGAGTCAATTGAGAGATTAGTTTTTGAGTTTTGTAAAATTAATTTCTCTGCCTTTTCTCATAGTAATTAATAATTTAGTGATAAAATTTTACATTGATGTAATTCCATTGCAATGATATTTGTAGTACTAAATTACTAATCATAGTAGTGATATACTTTCATCTCACAAAAAAAATCAATTTCTCCACTCCAATTTTTTGAAATCATTGCAGAGGAAATGAGAGTATCATTTTAGAAAAATTGAACATTTTTACATCATTTTTACATACAGTGTAATAAAAATTGAACATTTTTACATCCCACCTTACCCAGTGTCAAAGATCAAGGAGTCCAATTCATTCTTATCATTTCCTATTTTGGGTGTGAGTTCAAAACACAAACATTTACATTACTCCATCATGTAATTCTAAGTAACTTCAAAACCGCAAGTAACCTCGGCCAACAAACAAAATTAGCGGCTCTGGTCATCGTCTAATAACTAATAATCCAAAAAAAAAAATTGTCAAACTCAGAAAAACGAAATCTCTATTGGATATTTACGAAGATTAAAAAACAAAACAAAAAATCTGTTCATAGTCAGAAATGTGATGCTGAATTTGGCAGACAGAGTTTATGTTCTGTGATTAAAATCACTCACAATAGCCATTTTCCCAAAAACAAGAGCATAACCCTCGTTGCCAATAGCCCAAATTAATGATTCGCGATTATTTTTTAAATCTCTACTCTCCAAATTCACACGTTTGGATGATTCAGATCAATTCTTCGGTGATTCCGATCGGATCCTACAAGCAATGACCGATAACACGATGTCCCAACCGGACGTGTCTGCTCTGATGGGCACCCTGGGCGCCCAGCAGCACCTCCTCCAGAAGCTCTACAACGAGCTCGACGCCGAGCGCGAGGCCTCCGCCACCGCCGCCAGCGAGGCCCTTTCCGTCATCATCCGCCTCCAGGGCGAAAAAGCCGCCGTGAAAATGGAGGCCGAGCAGTACAAGCGCCTCGCCGAGGAGAAGATGTTCCACGCCGAGGAATCCATCGCGATAATCGAAGACATCATCTACCAGAAGGAAATGGAGGTCGCCAGCCTCGATTACCAGGTCCAATCCTACCGCTACAAGCTCCTCAAATCGGGAGCCCCCGACCCCGGCGAGGGCGATTTGACCTACCCGGAGAATCTCCTCCAGAGGGGATCGGAATCCCTAATCGGAGGGGAATCGACCCTCGGGAGGAGAAACTCCGCCCCCTTCCTCCTCAAGGACCACGTGGGCCACCCCGAGAGTTTCGGGAACATCAATTCGTACGCGGAGGAGATTAGGAAGTTGGATATTCGGGTGAAGGAGATAGCCGGGTGTAGCTACACCAGCACCACGCGATCCCCGCCTCATTCGCTCTCCTCGAGGCAGAGCGTGGGGAGTCTGAGCTTGCTGTCGAATTCCCAGCCCGAAACCCGGCAGTCCTCTCCGCGGCCCGCGGGCCACGGGAAAAAAGGGGAGGCGGCTGCTAATGCTAATTCTAATTCTTCGTATTTGAGTTCTCCGGGTGTGCACGATGTTTTTGAGGTCCCGCAAGTGGATGAGGCTGTTGCTGCTCACCACTCGGAGGCGGTGAAGCTGTCGGGGAGTAAAGACGAGCCCGACTGGCTGAAGAAGCTGTTTCAGTCGACTGGGAATGAGATCAACTTGTGTAAGCCGAGTCATATTGCAGCTATCGACAGGGCAGTTGTTCAGCCTGCTATAATAAGTGCTAGTGAGTCAAGGCCCGCTATAAGTATGGTGAACGAGAATTTAGATGTAGGCGATGACGAAGAAAGGGTAGAGGAATCGGGTTCCGGTTCGAGAGAGGAAGAATTGAAGTTGTTGGCAGAGATTAAAAAGCAACTAGATTTGTTACAAGACGAGATTCGAAGTCAGAAAGTGGAGAAGACATCAGAGAGTCTGAGAGAAGAACCATCCTTAAGTCCTCTACCTGAGGTATACATATAGGAGTATCATTTTTCTGTCTAGATACAGATAAATAGATGACTTCTTTCTCATGTTTACTTGTTCTTGATGCAGGCGATGCTCCATTTTTGGCTGTGATGATGGGAGCATATATAATTCCTAGCTTTACGAATTGTATATTTGTGAAAATACAGTTGTTTGTGATTTAGCTAGGATTACATGTTCAAATCTCTCTGTACAAATTGGATGGTTTGATAGGAGAGTCGCTCTGACTGCTGTACGATCAGTGTTTTTTTGTTATAAATACGACTAACTATTTTATACTCTCTTGTTTCATTTTGTTTCATGATTTAGTACTATATTGAGGAGCTGGTAAAATGTGAAATTCTCAACTATTCGTACAATCCATTTTAAATGGTATGCTTGCAATGTTATAAATGTCTTGTTTCCGATCAAAATCTAATGCCTGTGAATTTGCCTCAAAATCTAACATCTCTCAAAACTCGATCTAGTCATCTTATCATTGCTTGAATGCCTTCTGGAATTGCAGTGTAGTAGTATGATGTCAATTTTACAGACCACATTTGTTCTTTTTAGATTTCTTCACCTTTTATGAAATTCAAATACTAGAACATTCGAGTCGATAGTAGTGATTCTCGAGAGATGCAACTAGCCACGCGGCCCATGCCATTGTGATTCATTCCAAAGTGCAGAACGCCATTGAAAATTTGTTAAGGAAAATGGTTTAAAAACAAAAGAGAAAAGCCGTAAATGAGAAACCAAAACAAATACTACGTACTATAAATATACAGTAAAGGACATGATATATGTAAAGTGAATCGCAAATTTATTTATATTATTTGAAATATTGAAAATATACATTAATTAGAGATAATTCCTACTATAATTAGGCATTTTTTGGTTAAGAAAATGTTTTAATTTATTTCTTTAATTAATAATTTTGAATTTATTTATAATTTAATTTAATTTTTTGAAGTGTGTGCAAAATGAAATAAAAGACTACTTGCAAACTAGGGGTGTTCACGGGCGGATTTGGACGGGTATATCTCTAAAAAATGACTCGATCCAATGATGGCGGGTTGACACTTTTATCAATCGTACCCACCCATATTTTTACTCTAACTGTGCTGCCGGGTTGAAGCGGGTGCGGACGTGCTGCCGGGTTGAAGCGGGTGCGGACGAATTGACGGACGAAATAGCGGGTTAAAATATATATAAATTGACATATGTAGAAAAACAAAAAATAAAATAAAACTAACAATATTATAAACTCAAGAGAGATTGAGAGAGTTTCAAGAGAGATCGAGAGAATTGAACTAAGAGAGATTGAGAGAATTGAGAGAATAATAAAGTAGACAAAGAGAATATATGAGAGTAGAATAATCTTGTTATTTCATTCATATGGGAAGACCTCTTTATATAGAATACAAAGTAGGGTTTCTGTTTTGTTCACCAAGAAATGGTAAACTAGTCATTAATCACTAATTAATAATATTCATAACACTCCCCCTTGAATGACTATTGACAGGATTGCTGCCTCGTTAAAACCTTGCCAGGAAAACCCAGTGAGATAAAACCTCGACGAAGGAAAAAGAGTACAGCTTGCTCCCCCGATTGTAATCACCGAAAATCTTTGACTTCTTCAAAGTAGTTATTGGTGATCAATTATTCTCATTAAAACCTGTAACTAATAAAACCATATAGAAGAAACTTAGTTTTTCAAATATAAATTTCGGTCTTCAGGACCCAACCTTTGAATTGTTGAGTTTCACATTCATTTGTATTATTGTATATTTTTCGTCCTTTAGAGACATGCCTTTACCAGACATCTATATTGACTAGAGCATTCGCAATTGCTATAACCGGCCGGTAACTCTTCTGGAGTATTTTAGACGCGTCTAGTGTTCAATATACATTTCTTGACAAATGAACAATAATATGAACTTCAATTCACAATCATTTGAACTTCAGATTCAATATCTCTGTTTATCTTGAAAACAAACTCATATGGAACATTCTGATGTCCTCATTAATTATTATCGAGTGATGTACATGTCTCGTTAAAAACGTCGTTATAAAACCCTGTAGGAAAAAATACTCGAGGAAAAGAGTACATGACATTCACATTTATATTGTGGTTATTGTCTCGTTAAAAACCTTTAACTAAGAAAACCCTGTGGGAAAAACTTAGTATAGGAAAAAAGAGTGCAATCACTGGTCTTCGGGACCTTATATTCAATATCATTTTTGTCCATAATGACTTATGTAATATGATATTTTACATTTTCTAATTTTTATTTTCTTTCATATGTATCTTTCTAATGACTTTTACATAATCAAATCATACATTGGTGCATATCTATATTTATCGTTGTTGCTGCCAGAAGTATAATGTAGCGGAACTTTAATGTCATCTTTAAAAATATCGAGTTTCTGCGAAAAATTCTTGAGCAACTAATCTCGCTTTTATATCTCACCACATCATTACTTGTTTTTCTTACGAACACCCACATATATCCTTCTGGGATAATATTTTGAAGTGTGTACTATAAAGTCAAAATATATATTTATCTCAGCCTCAATTGCTTGTTTCTTATTTTTTGAGTGATGCTGACACACTATCATTAATTTAAGTTTTGGATCCAAAATTTCTAGAGCAACTTCTTGAGGCAAATATGTCGTTGATGACTTTTTATTTTTCCATGTTGATGACAATTCAATATATCAACCAAAGCATTTCCCATAATATTTAATTTGGTTGTTCCGCAATCCCACGATTTTCTATTATCATGTGCACATGCTTTTTCAATGGGATTCTCTTCAGGAGATTTTGAGGGTGACTAAATTTTATAACCGCAGATTTATTTTATATCTTGAGATCGATCTACTACGCTTCAGGCGTATATTAGAATCAACATTTGAGTTGATCTCTTTATTATTTGAATTCTTATAGTTCATTTTATCAAAAATATATGTGATTTTGTCACACCTTCATTAATATGTAAATGAATTTGACAGATTCTTGATAAATATTTCAAGTCACTTATTTTCATGAACTTCAAGTTCAATTGATTGGTGCGTGGATCTAAAATTGATGATCGTTTTCATTCAATGAAATTTCTCGGCATTTAAATCTATTATATTCTTATCTCCCCCTAATGCCGGGAAATGATCTTCGTTAATTATGCAACTCAGCGTAATTGTTTTAAACCGATCTTCTGGATCGTGGACTCGAGATATTATGTTCGTTCATAAAAATACACTTTAGTGGTGATATGAATATAAGTTGCATATTTAAAATTAATTCGCAGATGGAAAATAACAATTTCCACGAACTTAATAATAATCATGATATGCATTATTTTCATTTTAAGTACATTTGTAGTACTCGTGGGGATAATTAGTAAAGCTCTTCTAGAGTCCACTCTTAATATGTCATAATTTGCATAACAATAGTTTTATCATTGATCCTTCGGGGATACAGTACATTTATCAATGATCCTTCAGGGATCAAAAAATAAGATACATTTGTTCTCGATTTTCAAAACATATCCTTCAGGATAATTCATATGTAATCATTGTTTCAACGAGAACAATCGAATTTGGCGTTTCACTATGAGTATCATGAGATTTAACTTTATTAAAAAACATTTAATGTTTTGAATTTTGCTTCTTCGGGAGCAATCAATAAAAATATCATTTCAAGAATATTTTGCATTATTTCTTATGAATATCAATATCAGTTTAAAATATTTAATGTTTAATTGCTAAACCAGAAGTAATTTGATTTGATATTTCTGCGAGAATATCATATCATGATGTTCTCCAAGAAAATTTAAAATTTAAATTTTAATATTACTCATTAATATCATAAGATCATAATGTTCTTCGGGAACATTTAAAATTTATAGCTACTACGGGAGCAATTTAATTTGATATTTACAAACTTTTTGCTACTACATATAATATTTAAACCGGAGTATATGTCTTCGAGAACATTCATTTTAATTGATATATTAAAAATAATTGATTTGATATTACTTCAGAAATATCAAATTATAATGTTTTTCATGATAGCTTTATTATATGCTTCAACATATTTAAAATCTTGTAATACAATGTGGAGTCAATCATACCACGTTTTGGTAGTACGACCAACTATTGGTTATTTCATGGTCAATTTTCAAAGATACTATTCTAGATTATTAGTATATAATCATAATCAATTTGATATTGATATTTCTGCAGGAATATCATATCATGATATTTTTCAGGAACATTTAATTTTGATATTTTTCTTCAGAATATCATATCACAATGTTCTTCAGGAACATTAAAATTTTAATTGGTTTACTAGGCATAATTAATTTGATATTACTTCAAGAATATCATATTATAATGTTCTTCAGGAACTTAGGCATAATTAATTTGATATTACTTCAAGAATATCAGATTATAATTATTAATTTGATATTACTCCATGAATATCTGATTATAATGTATTTGCTTGCTTCAACATGAACAATTTATGAAAAAAGTTTAGGAATATCAATTACAATGTTCTTCAGGAACATTATACATTTAATTGCTTCAACATGAGCAATTTATGAAGAAGTTCAGGAATATATCAGATTACAATGTTTTTCAGGAACATTATACATTTAATTGCTTCAACATGAGCAATTTATGAAGAAAGGGAGAAGATGAATATATATATGTATAAGTATTATTAAATATAAGTATAAATTCTTACTTGATATTCAATCCTTGGTGATTAGAACTTCAGATTTTGGATGGGTAGAACTTCGATGAATATATGATGATTGAACTTGGTGCTGATAACGTGTTATAAACTCAAGAGAGATTGAGAGAATTGAACTAAGAGAGATGGAGAGAACTGAGAGAATAATAAGGTAGACAAAAATAATATATGAGAGGAGAATAATTATATTATTCATATAGAATATTGTTATGTCACTATTTTTATCTTACCCGGGGAGCAGCCCGGAGGCTTTAAGAGAAGAGGGCGGCCTGAAATTTAAGGAGTCTTTCGCCGAGCATGTTTAGCTGTCACCCACCGAGGATTGTTGGAAATCGACTACCCGGGATGCGTTCGTTCGATCGCTCGAACATCCGAACCATCCCAGTCGACATCCGAAGTCACTACTTCGTTCGCTTGATCAGCCCTTATCCCGAATCACGCCCAGCCATCGCCCCGGAGGACAACCGCGCGAAACGGGGCTGGTCTGCACCCAATCAGCGCCCGCTGATTGCAGACCAGCGGTCGCTGGTGGAGCTGCAAACAGCGGTCGCTGTTTGCCCACCAGCGGGCGCTGTTCGTCCGCGAACAGCAACGCGACATTGCTGTTCCGGGCTCGTTTCCGGGTCGTTTTTCCTCATCCGACTACCGTTCCGGAGGTCCTAGAACCCCCAGTAGTCGAGGAATACGATCCACGACCCCGGAACCCGATCCACGTTCATGTATGTTCAACGAGATAAAACGAGATCGAATAAATTGCGGAAAAAGATAGATCCGATCTCATACCTTGCGGTCGATTGTTGAGACCTTAGATGCTTCTAGTGTATGACTCTGCCCGACTCCAGCCGTTGTGTGGGCAACGATCCGCTGGATTCGTCCTTGTCTGCACTCTCCTTCCAAGACCACTGTATGAATTATTCTCTGGTGAGAAAATAATTTATTTGTGTTAACTTTATTTTAACAGAGAAAAAGTTTTTATTGCGCTAACAATTAATTCTTTTCTCTGCTGAAATAAAACGTTGCGGCGAAATGTAGGTCTTAGGAGAGGGCAAGGGGGGGGGGGGGGGGGTTTAAATAGAGCTACACTAGGGACCCAAGGTTAAATTAATTAAGGGCTAAATTGAAATATTAATTAACTTGGAATACGTAAACGCAATTCCTTAATTAATCGATTTCAATTTTAATTATTATTAACTCCACTATAAAATAATAATTGAATTCCCGAAATTAATTTAATATTATTTCAACAATAATATTTCCGCCGAAATTACATATACGACTTTCCCCGTGTTTAAGATATCGAACGTCCACGAATTTATTTAATTACTAATAATTAAATTAATTCGTTTCTTATTATCCGAGACTAGTACCACTCATCCTTATTATCATGTGGAACAAATCCACCTGCAGGGTTTACATGATAAACTTTATGAGCTCATCTCGGGGACGTTATCAACCCGATAAACGGGACACGGTTTCCTGTCTATAATCTATAGCATGCCGTGTGTACAATTCCGATTCCCAATTTACCGAGTATCTCGACTAATCAATTAGTCTCACTCATTGGCAAGTTAAAGAACCGAGAATTGGACAAACGCACCTATAATTATATAGGGATTAGGAATTCGTATATCCGTAATTCTGAGGTCTAGTTCGATTACGTCGATTAGTATAAATCGAACGCCCTCCCGTGGTCCTGCTCAATACACCAAGTGTACGAGTGTAACATAATAGTCAAGACCAACTATTACCCAGTCACACTACGACGTACCGATGGATTGTCCCTGTCCATCTAAGTCGTGAGCTTCTGTTCGATAGTATACGAGTAACCGACAGTATGATCTTCCGCGTGTCTCCTCACGCCATACTGTCTACAACGTATGTATCTAGGACTATTGCATTCAAGTACATGATAGACAAAATGCCGACAGTTTGATTAATAGATAATGTAAAACACAGATAAGGAGTTCCATATTGTCACTAAACTAGACATTTAGAATATAACTCCATCAATCTCCCACTTATACTAAATCTCTAGTTGCCCTCTACCATACATCCGATACCCATCCCCTTCACGCGTCTCTTGAACGCTTCCGCTGGAAGTGCCTTCGTAAAGGGGTCAGCCAGGTTATCCGCTGATGCAATCTTGGTGACAACCGCATCGCCTCTCCTGACGATGTCTCTAATCAGGTGGTACTTGCGATCTATGTGTTTACTCGCATTGTGGGCTCGTGGTTCCTTTGCATTAGCCACTGCACCGCTATTGTCACAATAAATTGTGATAGCTCTAGGCATTTTAGGAACCACATCCAAGTCCATAAGGAAGTTCCGGAGCCACACCGATTCTTTAGCTGCCTCAGAGGCTGCTACATATTCGGCTTCCATGGTAGAGTCCGAAATGCATTTCTGCTTAACACTCTTCCATGAGACTGCTCCACCTCCCAATGTGAACACATAGCCTGATGTAGACTTTCGCTGATCCTTATCAGATTGAAAATCCGAGTCTGTGTAACCAATAGGAATCAACTCGGACGCTTTGTAACTCAGAACATAATTCCTAGTCCTTCGCAGGTACTTAAGTATGTTCTTTACAGCAGTCCAGTGACCCTGTCCAGGGTTACTCTGATATCTAGCTACCATGCCCACGGCATAGCAGATATCAGGTCTCGTGCACAACATGGCATACATTAGACTTCCTACTGCCGAAGCATAAGGAACCTTCTTCATGTAATCTATCTCCTTTTTGTTGGAAATCGACTACCCGGGATGCGTTCGTTCGATCACTCGAACATCCGAACGATCCCAGTCGACCTCCAGGTCCGTTACTTCGTTCACGTGCCAGCCCGTGTCCCGATTCACGCCCAGCCATTGCCCCGAAGGACAACCGCGCGAACCAGAGCTGGCTGCCCGAAAAACAGCGAAACGACGACCGCCGTTTGTCCGCGAACAGCAGCGCGACCTGCTGTTCCGAGCGCGTTTCCGGGTCGATTTTCCTCTTCCGACTACCGATCCGGAGGTCCTTGACCCCCAGTAGTCGAGGAACATGATCCACGACGCCCGGAACCCGATCTTAGATCCGATGTATTTTTAACGAAATAGTAAACGAAACGTATGCGGAATAAGGGTTTCGATTTCTTATACCTTTGTCGCGTGATTCGGAGAAGCCGAATTGTTGAGACCACGAAGCCTTCCGGTGTATGTCTCTATCCCCGACGTTCAGCCGTTGAGTGGGCAACGATCCGCTGAACCTTCCTCTTCTCCTTTCTCTCTTGAACCCACCGTAGGAATAATATCCTCTGTCTCAGAATTATATTTGCCAAGCAAAATTATTTCTACAGAATTATTACTGCGCTAATCTGAATTAATTATACAGAGGAAAATTAATTGCGCAAGCTTTTATTTTCTCTGCGAAATTAATTATAGCGGCTAAGGTTTTGATCTTCTGTCTCAGAAATATAATTGCGCTAGCAATCAATTTCTCCAGAAAATAATAACAGCGCTAATCTATTTATTTTTACAGAAAAATAATTGCGCAACAATTTATTTTTCTCCGCAAAAATAAAATAGCGGCGTTTCTTAGGTTTAGAGAAAGAGAGGGTGAGGTATTTATAGAGCTACACCAGGGACCTTATGGAAATTAATTATTAGGCTAAATTGCAATTTAATTAACTCGGCGTCCTAAAAGGCAAACCTTAATTAAATTCCACAATTTTAATTATAATTAATTCCACTATAAAATTATAATTGAATTCCCAATAATTAATTTATATTATTTCAACAATAATAATTCCGCCGAATTACATATACGACTTTCCCCGTGTTTAAGATATGGTATGTCCACGAATTAACTTTAATTACTAATAATTAAATTAACTCGTTTCTTGTTATCCGAGACTAGTACCACTCATCCTTATTATCATGTGGAACGAATCCACCTGCAGGGTTTACATGATAAACTTTATGAGCTCATCTCGGGGACATCATCAACCCAATAAATGGGACACGGTTTCCTGTCTATAATCTATAGCATGCCGTGTGTACAATTCCGATTCCCAATTTACCGAGAATATTGACTAATCAATTAGTCTCACTCACTAGTAAGTCAAAGAACCGAGAACTGGACACACGCACCTATAATTATATAGGGATTAGGAATTCGTATATCCGTAATATCTGAGGTCTAGTTCGATTACTGCGATTAGTATAAATCGAACGCCCTCCCGTGGTCCTGCTCAATACACCAAGTGTACGAGTGTAACATGATAGTCAAGACCGACTATCTACCAGTCACACTACGACGTACCGATGGATTGTCCTTGTCCATCTAAGTCGTGAGCTACTGTTCGATAGTATACGAGTAACCGACAGTATGATCTTCCGCGTGTCTCCTCACGCCATACTGTCTACAACGTATACATCAAGGACTATTGCATTAAATGCAATCATGCTTGAATCATATCTCGAATTAAAGTATAGATAAGGAGTTCCGTATTTGCACTAAACTAGACATTTAGAATACAACTCCATCAATCTCCCACTTATACTAAAAGTCTAGTCGCCCTCTCCCAAACATCAGATTCCCATAACCTCATCACGCCTACCTAACGCTTTCGCTGGAAGTGCCTCTGTGAACGGGTTTACCAGGCAATCCTCTCGATGCTATCTAGGTGACAACTGCATCGTCTTACTAGACGATCTCTAAAATCAGGTGGTACTTGCGCTCTACGTGTTATCTCCCACTGTGGACTCGTGGCATTTCAAGTTTGCCAATACCGCTATTCAAAATAGCTTTGGGTAAACTAGAAACCACATCTAAGTCCCTTAGGAAGTTCTGGAGCCACACTGACCTTTTAACTGCCTCAGAGGCCGTTATCCTTTCAGTTTCCATGGTAGAGTCCGTAATGCATCGCTGCTTTACATTCTTCCATGTGACTGCTCCACTTCACAGTGAGAACACATAGCCTGACTTTGACTTTCGACTGTCCCTGTTTGATTTGGAAATCCAATTCTATGTAATCCAAAGGAAACAACTTGACTGCTTTGTAACTCAGAACATAATTCCTGGTCCTCTGCAGGAACCTAAACATGTTCTTTACATCAGTCGAGTGATCCTTTCCAGGATTACTATGATATCTCACCACCATGCCCACGGCATAGTAGATATCAGTCTCGTGCATAGCATCACATACATTAAGCTTCCCACCATTAAGGTGCAGGGAACTGCTTACTCTTCATCTATCTCCTTTATTGTGTCGGACACAAAACTTTAGATAGACAAATTCCACATCTAAAAGGTGAAGACCTTTCTTGGAATTCTGTATGCTGCAACGAGTAAGAATTGTATTTATGTATGAGGCTCGAGATAAGTTCTATGTTCTTTTCTGGCGATCATTTATTACTTTGATCCCAAGAACATTCCCGACTTCTCCTAAGTCTCTTACATTGAATTACTCGGACAACCATCCCTTTATGTCCGATAACATCTTTCATATTGTTGCCAATTTAGAAGGATGTCGTCTACATAAAGAATGAGAAAACACCACATCTTTTCTGTCACTTCTTTATTACACTCAGGACCTAAACATGCCTTGAATGAATCCATGAAATGGATTTTCTCATAGGTCCGCATGTGTCCAAGATCTTGAAGCTTCCTTCAATCCTAAGATTGATTAAGCTTGCTTACCGAATGCTCTTGGCTCTTTTCGATGAATCTCTCTGGCTGTCCCACATAGATGGCCCCGTCAAGACTTCGATTTAGGAAATCTTTCTTGACTTCCATCTTCCATGTGAAGAAAAAAGAATCTGGATCGACTTTTGCCAAGACTGAGCATCTTGATCTTTCAGCGTCTCGTCATAGATCCAGGGTTCGGCTTCATATTCTCCAGGTAACAAGTCCGAAGACTCACCTATAAACATGAACCTGTTGGGTTGTCTAACAACCCTCCCACTACGACGACGCTCCGATGTATCTTTAGTGACTAAAGATTATAGTAGTGAACTACTCAGTTAGGCTGGTTCTAAGTCTTGATCAGTCCCTCTAAGCACATTAAGTATTACTCTACTCTTGGCTTGTGATCTTGCATATATATAGTCCATGTCTAAGAACCGAACATTGATGCAATCAATGAACATCTATGCCTTTGGACTATATTACATATCTCAATTCGTTTTCTTAGGGTATCCTATAAACAGCCGAATATCAGTACAAGTTTCCAAAGGAATCAAGTTCAGGATAAACGCCGTTGTTTCCAAGCCATATCCCAAAAACGATTTGGGTAACTCCGAATGTCTACTTTCCCATATCTATAAGAGTCCTATTCCTTCTTTACAACACATTATTTTGCCGAGGCATAAATGGTGTAGTCTGTTGGGAGTTAATCCCATTTTCTGATAAGTATGCCTTACTCCTCAAAGAGGTCTGCATATATTAGAACGAATCAACTCTAGTACTTTCTTGGATCTTTTCCCTTTAACCGTAAATGGTTGCTCGGTCATTAAAACTTCCAAGTATGATTCGAAGGTTGGAAGGTCCTTTCCTTCAACCTGGCTGAGTAGTCCATCAGCTTTCACCCTTTGAATCGTACTCAAGTTAAAATGATCTAGCCTAAGATTCCATAAGTACATTTGATTTATCCTAGAAGGATCTTTACTCTTATTGGGGTTCGACATTGTGTTATTAGCTCCAGTCTGTTGCATCGTGGAAGAATACGGATTTAGTATTAAATTGTCTATCAATATACCAGAATAGATAATATCCCCGTTTCCTAAAGAAACAGAATATCTATTCTAAGCCAACTTAGAAATCCGAAATGAAATTTCTTTCTAAATGTCGGCACATAAAGACAATTTATTAGAACTAAAATCCTACCGTTAAAACATTTAACATCTCCCACTGCAACGGCTGTTACCTTAACATTATTGCCCATGTAGGTTACTACTTCTTCCTTTCTAAGTCTCCGGGTTTCCTGGAACCCCCGCATTTAAATGCAGACATGATTAGTGGTTTCCGTATCCACACACCAGGTACTGGTAGATAACACCACTAAACATGTTTCGGTGACTAAGGAGAAGTTAACTTCTAGTTGCTTTGAGAGGACAATCAAACTCCCAGTATCCAAACTGCTTACAACGGAAGCACTTACCCCTTGGGCTTGCTTTTCCCATTCCGTGGTCCAGATATATTAGGCCCACTGGGTTTCCGTATTTTCTTCTTCTTCCTTTTGCCGCCCGAAGGCCTAGGAAGAGCCAATTTCTCAGCCACAAGTGTTTTGAGAGCCATTAAAGATTCCCTCAGCCGCTTGAAGTTCAACCAGGAGCTCCGCCATTGAATAAGACCTCTTATCCATGTTATTTTAGGCGGAACTGCTCAAAACTTCTCGGCAGAGACACGAGCACAAAATCAACCTGGGTTACCCCATTGATAATTGTTCCCAGAATCTCTATCTCATTAAGATAGCCCATCATTCTAAGAACGTGATCCCTCACGGGCGTTCTTTCCGACATGATGGCCGTCATGAGTTGCCTCATTTCACTTTGTCTGGCTGTCCTGTCCTGATAACCAAAAACTTCTTGAGGTTAAGCATCATATCATAGGTAATAGTCATGGCATGATCCTGATGTCACAGCACATTTGACATGAAAGTCGTAATGTTGCTCCACGTCATCTCATAGCCTTGATCCATTTCCAATGAGCTTCCTTTCCTCAGTAGTGGAAGCATCATTTGGTTCAGCAGGTCAATTGACTTGGAGTACATATTTGTACTCTTCTGCAGTTAGGACAATGTCCAAATTTCTTTTCAAATCTATACAATCAGGTTCAGTGAGTTTGTTGACTTTTAATGGGAATAATACCATATAAAACAAACAATGAGTTTAATTCGATATCATTTCCCTTAAGTGATATCATTAAACTACCAATCATTTCCAAAATCCCATCAGACATAGCAAGCCACGTTCTTCTGGACGTTTACCAGTCCAAATGATTTTATGATTGGATTTCACTTCGGTCGTACATCATTATAGCAGTGACTCCGATGGGGAGGATACTATAAAGCGTACCTAAATGTATACCATTTCTCAGTACTAAGTCCACCGCTCGGGAACCACATGTCCACCGCAAGCCACGTTCTTGTGGACGTTTACGTTGACATGCGGTCCTCCACGACTTTCTATAACTGTCGAGCCTCAATTAATCCCAAAGTTCCGTTTCCATTTAGCAAGCCACGTTCTTGTGGACGTTTACTAAAACAAACAACTTTATTAATTGAATCTCACTTATTTAAATGTCATAGAATCTTAATTAACCCAAAGTACCGTTTCCATTTAGCAAGCCACGATAGTGTGGACGTTTACTAAAACAAACAACTTTGTTAATTGACTCTTACATTTATTAAATTTCACAATTTTATTAATCAAAGCTTGATACCTCGTAAGTGAAACTCGAAGTTTCTAACCAGCGATCAATCATGCAATTGAGCCCTATCTCTCACTAGGTGAGGGAGCCAATCAGACAATCGATCTAGTCATCGAATGACTCGAAAGTCTCTAATTTGTGTCATTGACATAACCAAGTGGCTCTGGCTCCATTCCACTCCCCGGGGTGAGAATGAGTCGACTTGAAATTAGTCTTTGAAAAACAAATTAGGCATTGCTTTTGAAAAATATAATTATTAAATTCTATAAGTGGAATTAATTTCGAATTTTGATCCAGTGATATCCGTGTATCGACTTTATCCGATAGGGAGGATGACACTAAAGCCAACTCGTAAGTCAATACACATCACATTCAAAACAGAGAATGGAGACCGCGGGATTGTTTCCAATCCCTCTCCCACTTAGTATTTTACGATAAGGGACAACATGCATAAATAATTTAAGCATAATAATAAACACGTAAATCACATAAAAAGCAATTAACGTGGCCCCGATTATTATGACCTTAAATATTTTCCAATGCACGTCTCTTGGAACTTCATCTCGTTGCTCGTCTCGATCTCGGTCCACCACCGACTCGCTCGAGGGTCAAGAGACGAACTCCTCCCACTGGAGCCTCGTCTCGAGCCTCGTTGAGTCGTCCGTGGGGTCGAACGAACCCCAGCCCCGCTGCTGCCCGTCGCGAACACGGGGTGTGTTCGATGGCTGCCCGTTGCCGGTTCGCTCTCCTCGATCCTCGTTTCTCCGGGTTTTGATCTCGTCTCGATCCACCAAAATTAGTAAGAAAAATTACAAGAATAAACTTACTAAATCCGGCATCGATCCTATACAAGGTGATCGACCCTATACATGTCCCGGATACAACGAAAAATAAATAAACCTAACGACTCAACCCGTCGTTTTTATCTATTACAAACAAGCATCGTTTTTCCAAAACAAAAACAATCTCGACAAGCCCGAGAGTTTAATCAAAACCACAAATTAAAGCACAACATACAATCACAACGTTGGCCATAATAACCGGGTTCGAACCTGCAAAACAAATCTCGCAAAAATAAAACGAATCGACAAAACCTGGCTCTGATACCAATTGTTGGAAATCGACTACCCGGGATGCGTTCGTTCGATCACTCGAACATCCGAACGATCCCAGTCGACCTCCAGGTCCGTTACTTCGTTCACGTGCCAGCCCGTGTCCCGATTCACGCCCAGCCATTGCCTCGAAGGACAACCGCGCGAACCAGAGCTGGCTGCCCGAAAAACAGCGAAACGGTGACCGCCGTTTGTCCGCGAACAGCAGCGCGACCTGCTGTTCCGAGCGCGTTTCCGGGTCGATTTTCCTCTTCCGACTACCGATCCGGAGGTCCTTGACCCCCAGTAGTCGAGGAACATGATCCACGACGCCCGGAACCCGATCTTAGATCCGATGTATTTTTAACGAAATAGAAAACGAAACGTATGCGGAATAAGGGTTTCGATTTCTTATACCTTTGTCGCGTGATTCGGAGAAGCCGAATTGTTGAGACCACGAAGCCTTCCGGTGTATGTCTCTATCCCCGACGTTCAGCCGTTGAGTGGGCAACGATCCGCTGAACCTTCCTCTTCTCCTTTCTCTCTTGAACCCACTGTAGGAATAATATCCTCTGTCTCAGAAATATATTTGCGCAAGCAAAATTATTTCTACAGAATTATTACTGCGCTAATCTGAATTAATTATACAGAGGAAAATTAATTGCGAAAGCTTTTATTTTCTCTGCGAAATTAATTATAGCGCTAAGGTTTTGATCTTCTGTCTCAAAAATATAATTGCGCTAGCAATCAATTTCTCCAGAAAATAATAACAGCGCTAATCTATTTACTCAGAAATATAATTGCGCTAGCAATCAATTTCTCCAGAAAATAATAACAGCGCTAATCTATTTATTTTTACAGAAAAATAATTGCGCAACAATTTATTTTTCTCCGCAAAAATAAAATAGCGGCGTTTCTTAGGGTGAGGTATTTATAGAGCTACACCAGGGACCTTATGGAAATTAATTATTAGGCTAAATTGCAATTTAATTAACTCGGCGTCCTAAATGGCAAACCTTAATTAAATTCCACAATTTTAATTATAATTAATTCCACTATAAAATTATAATTGAATTCCCAATAATTAATTTATATTATTTCAACAATAATAATTCCGCCGAATTACATATACGACTTTCCCCGTGTTTAAGATATGGTATGTCCACGAATTAACTTTAATTACTAATAATTAAATTAACTCGTTTCTTGTTATCCGAGACTAGTACCACTCATCCTTATTATCATGTGGAACGAATCCACCTGCAGGGTTTACATGATAAACTTTATGAGCTCATCTCGGGGACATCATCAACCCAATAAATGGGACACGGTTTCCTGTCTATAATCTATAGCATGCCGTGTGTACAATTCCAATTCCCAATTTACCGAGAATATTGACTAATCAATTAGTCTCACTCACTAGTAAGTCAAAGAACCGAGAACTGGACACACACACCTATAATTATATAGGGATTAGGAATTCGTATATCCGTAATATCTGAGGTCTAGTTCGATTACTGCGATTAGTATAAATCGAACGCCCTCCCGTGGTCCTGCTCAATACACCAAGTGTACGAGTGTAACATGATAGTCAAGACCGACTATCTGCCAGTCACACTACGACGTACCGATGGATTGTCCTTGTCCATCTAAGTCGTGAGCTACTGTTCGATAGTATACGAGTAACCGACAGTATGATCTTCCGCGTGTCTCCTCACGCCATACTGTCTACAACGTATACATCAAGGACTATTGCATTAAATGCAATCATGCTTGAATCATATCTCGAATTAAAGTATAGATAAGGAGTTCCGTATTTGCACTAAACTAGACATTTAGAATACAACTCCATCACTTTTGTGTTTTGGGACACATGTCTTTAGATAGATGAATTCCATGGCAGAAAGGTTGAGCACCTCTCTTGGAATTCTGCATGTTGAAACGAGCCAGAATCGTATCAATATATGAAGCCTGGGACAAGCTTAATGTTCTTTTCCGGCGATCCCTTATAACCTTGATCCCAAGAACATGCCCAACTTGTCCTAAGTCTTTCATATCGAATTGCTTGGACAACCATTCCTTTATGTCCGATAACATCTTCACATTGTTGCCAATTAGAAGGATGTCATCTACATAAAGTACGAGAAACGCCACACTGTTTCCGTCATTTCTCCGGTATACACACGACTCGTCCATGCTTTGAATGAATCCATAAGATTGGATAACCTCATCAAACCGCATGTTCCAAGATCTAGAAGCTTGCTTCAATCCATAAATGGATCGGTTTAGCTTACACACTAGATGCTCTTGGCCTTTCTTGATGAAACCTTCTGGCTGTCTCATGTAAATGGTCTCGTCAAGATTCCCATTCAAGAATGCTGTCTTGACGTCCATTTGCCACACCTCATAATCCATATAAGATGCTATAGACAAAAGAATCCGGATCGACTTTAGCATAGCTACCGGCGAAAAGGTTTCCTCATAATCGATCCCTTCTTTCTGAGTATACCCCTTCGCAACAAGCCTAGCCTTGAAGGTTTCAACCTTCCCGTCAGACCCTCTTTTTCTCTTGTACACCCACTTGCAACCAATGGCTTTTACACCTTTGGGCGGTGCTACAAGATTCCAGACCTGATTTGAATCCATTGATTCAATCTCAGATTTCATCGCCTTTTGCCAAGACTGAGCATCTTGATCTTTAAGCGCCTCGCCATAGGTCCAGGGATCGGCTTCATGTTCTCCAGGTAACAAGTCCGAAGACTCACCTATAAACATGAACCTATCGGGTTGTCGAACAACCCTCCCACTACGACGAGGCTCCGGTGTAACCTCAGTAACTACAGGTGCAGACTGTGGTGGCGTATCACCCGGTTCGGTTGGATCTAAGCCTTGATCGTCCCCTCTCAGTTCGTTAAGTATTATCTCACTCTTGGGCTTATGGTCCATTATATAATCCTCTTCCAAGAACCGAGCGTTGGTGCTAACAACGATCTTCTGGTCCTTAGGACTATAAAATAGACCACCTTTCGTTCCTCTAGGATATCCTATAAACAACCGAATATCTGAACGAGATTCCAACTTATCAGCCCCATGCTTCAGCACATGTGCTGGACAACCCCAGACCCGAATGTGTTTCAAATTTGGCTTTCGCCCGGTCCACAATTCCGAGGGCGTCTTAGGGACTGATTTAGAAGGAACTAAGTTCAGGATATACGCCGCTGTTTCCAAGGCATATCCCCAGAACGAAACTGGTAGTTCTGAATAACTCATCATAGATCTTACCATTTCCATAAGAGTCCTATTCCTTCTTTCTGCTACACCATTCTGCTGGGGCGTGTATGGTGCAGTCATCTGGGAGTCAATCCCATTCTCTAATAAGTACGCCTTAAACTCTCCCGAGAGGTACTCTCCTCCACGATCAGATCGTAGAGTCTTTATGGTTTTACCATGAAGGTTCTCCACAAGAGCTTTGTACTCCTTGAACTTGTCAAAGCACTCGCTCTTGCGGCGCATCAGGTATATAAAACCATACCTTGAGTAATCATCAGTGAAGGTTACGGAATATTCATAACCTCCTCTCGCTTGGACAGATAAAGGCCCGCACAAATCAGAGTGAATCAATTCTAGTACTTCCTTGGATCTATACCCCTTATCACTAAAGGGTCGCTTGGTCATTTTTCCTTCCAGGCATGATTCGCAGGTTGGAAAGTCCTCATCTTTCACACCACTGAGTATTCCATCAGTTATCAACCTTTGAATCCTGCCCAAGTTAATATGACCTAGCCTAAGATGCCATAAGTACTTCTGATTCATTCTAGAAGGCTCCTTTCTCTTATTGGTACTAGATGTGTTATTTGACTCTACTCGTTGCATCGTGGAATAATCAGGATTCAGTATATATAAGTTGCCTATCAATGTACCAGAACAGATATACTCACCATTCTTTTTGATAATAACAGAACTATCAAAAGAAACAGAATATTCATTCAAAACCAATTTAGAAACCGAAACAAGGTTCTTTCTAAAATTCGGTACATAAAGACAATTATTCAATACCAAAACTTTATTATTAAAAGAAAAATAAATATCTCCCACTGCAACTGCCGCCACTTTCGTAGCGTTGCCCATGTAGATAGTGATCTCTCCCTCTCTAAGCCGCCGGGTTTCCTGGAACCCCTGCAAAGAATTGCAGACATGATCAGTGGCTCCCGTATCCACACACCAGGTACCGGTGGATAACACCGCTAAACATGTTTCAGTGACTAAGGAAAAGTTCATACCTCCTTGTCTGAGAGGACAATTAGACTTCCAATGTCCAGATTGCTTGCAACGGAAACACTTGCCCTTGGGCTTGTTCACTCCATTCCGTGGTCCACCATTGCTGGGTCCACTGGGTTTCCGCCCTTGCTTCTTCTTCCTCTTAGTCCCCGGAGGGCCAGGAAGTTTCACAGCCACAAGTGCATGAGATTTCTTAAAGATTCCCTCTGCCGCCTGGAGTTCAGTCAGGAGTTCCGCCAACGAATATAACCTCTTGTTCATGTTATAGTTTAGGCGGAACTGCTCAAAACTCCTAGGCAGAGACTGGAGCACTATATCGATCTGGGTTTCCCCATCGATAGCTCCTCCCATAATCTCTATCTCATTCAGATAGCCTATCATCCTAAGAACGTGATCCCTCACGGGCGTTCCTTCAGACATAGTGGCCGTCATGAGTTTTCTCATAGCATCTTGCCTGGCTGCCCTATCCTGACTACCAAACATCTCCTTGAGGTTAAGCATCATATCATAGGCAGTGGTCATGGCCTCATGCTGATGTTGCAGCACATTTGACATAGAAGCCAAAATGTAGCACCGCGCCATCTGATCAGCCTTGACCCACTTCCGATGAGCTTCCTTTTCCTCAGGAGTGGAGGTATCAATAGGTTCATCAGGACAAACCTCATGGAGTACATATTTGTACTCCTCAGCAGTTAGGACAATGTCCAAGTTTCGTTTCCAATCAACATAGTTTGGACCAGTGAGTTTGTTTTCTTTTAGTATAATGGACAGCGGGTTGAGTGCCATATCTATAAAAGAGACAAATCAAACTGTCAAATTTAATTCGATATTAACTCCCTTAATTAACATCATTAAATTTACCAATCAATCCTAAAATCCCATCAGACTAGCATGCCACGTTCATGTGGACGTATACTAGTCCAAACGATTTTATAACTGGACTTTTACTTCGGTCGTACATCATTACAGCAGTGACTCCGATGGGGAGGATACTGTAAAGCGTACCTAAGTGTATACCATTTCTCAGTACTAAGTTAACCGCTCCGAAACTACACGCCCACCGCAAGCCACGTTAGTGTGGACGTTTACGTTGACATGCGGTCCCTTTACGATTTCCTATAACTGTCGAGCCTCAATTAACCCAAAGTTCCGTTTCCGTCTAGTAAGCCACGATAGTGTGGACGTTTACTAAACAAACAACTTTGTTAATTGAATTCCATTTAATAAATTTCACAATTTCGTTAATCAAAGCTTGATATCTCGTAAGTGAAACTCGAAGTTTCTAACCAGCGATCAATCATGCAATTGAGCCCTATCTCTCACAAAGTGAGGGAGCCAACCAGACAATCGATCTAGTCATCAAATGACTCGAATGTCTCTAATCTGTGTCATCGACATAACCAAGCGCTTTGGCTCCATTCCACTCCCCGGGGTGAGAATGAGTCGAGTTGAAATTAGTCTTTGAAAGACAGATTAGGCATTGCTTTGAAAAACTTAAGTGTTCAATTCTATAAATGGAATTGAATTCGAATTTTGATCCAGTGATATCCGTGTGTCAACTTTATCCGATAGGGAGGATGTTGGAGTTGTGTACTTAATGTCTAGATTTAAGTAACGGTAAACTCCCGGTCATAGCATTTAATCTATTAAATTAATAAACAATTGTTTGCTTTTAATTATGATTAATTAAATATATGCAAATCATAGTCCTGGATTTTATACGTTGTAGTTAGTATGGTGTGTCGGGCCCACACAGAAGATCATACTATCGATTACTCGTATTTAATCAAACAGTGGCTCACGACCTAGATGGACCCGGACCAATCCATCGGTATAGTCGTTGTGTGAGAGAGAAAATAATTTGTCTTAATTATTTTATCACACTTGTACACTTGGTGTATTGAGCGGATCGTTGAGATTCATCGATTAGGATTGCCGGCGATAATCGATTCGAGTCTCAGTGTATTTTATTCTTAATTCCCGATATTGTTGCGGGTGTGTATATTTAATATAAGTGACTTTGATTTACTAAAGGAATTAACCGATTTAATTATTGGGTTAATTACCGGTTAAGTTGGGTCACTATATTTTATATATGGCATGCCGTGAATGATTGACCGGACAGTGTATCCCGGAAGGGTTGATAATATCCCCGAGATGAGTTCATAAGGAATTATTGTGTAAACCTCATGAGTGGATTCGTTCCGCACAATAATTAAGGTTGAATGGTACTAGTCTCGGATTAAAGAGATGAATAAATTAATTAGCAATAAATTAATTTTATTCATGGATATTTAAATCTTAAATACACGGAATAAATAATACTACCGGAGAAATATTATTTGATATAATATGGTTTAATATTGGGAGTGCAATTAATTTATATAGTGGAAAATAAATTAATTAATATTGATAAGGATTAATGGACTTGGGCAGTGGGCTCAATTTAATCTTCAATATTGGAAGCCCAATATTCCACCTCCTTTAGATCCCCTACGTAGCCTATAAAAGCACTACATGGCCTTCATAATTCACAACTTGAATAAGACAAGATTATCATACTTGATATTCTAGAGAGTTGAAGGAGATCCATAGGAGTTCGATAGATCGTCGCCCACCCGACGTTCGAACGGAGTGCAAGGAATACGTGGGAAGATCCAAAAGGTTTTCAACTTGATTTCGTTTCTCCGCACAACGAATCAAAGGTATGATCATAAAACTCCTTGTGTGATTTTATGTTTAATTAATTGTGGCATATACATGAACACACGATCCGGGAAACGACGAGCTCCGCGGACGGGGATGGACCGCGAGGTCGACATCCCCGCGGGGATCGAGGAAAGCCCTCGGCTGGGAGCCGAGGGTGGCGGTCGGAACCCTAGGGTTCGACCGCCGGGCATGCGAGGCCCCGGCTGGGAGCCGGGGGTGCGATCGATCCTAGGATCGATCGCGGGTAAGCTGCGGGGTCACCCGCAGCGACCCCGTACGTGCTGCGGGTTCGCCCGCAGCGGATGCGTGCGGGGGCAAAGCCCCGCTGAGCAGCGAGTCATGGACTCGCTGCGGGGCTGCTACGAGCAGCCCCGGGGATGCCGTGAGTCATCCCAGCGATCATCCGCGAGATGATCGCGAGCCCTCGTGGGGGCTCGGCTGGGTGCCGCGGGTTCGCCCGTGGTGGTGCTCGGTCGGGCCTCGGGTCACGTGGGGTTCGCGGTTCGGATCTCCGGCGATCAAGGATTTCGGTCGGGTTATTATTTTCCGCAAATTTTAATAGCCCGGGATATCGATTTCCAGCAATTGGTATCAGAGCGTTTGGTTTCGTGTTCATGTATGTGTTCAATTGTGTTCTACCTTGCAGGGATTCCGACTATCATGGTTTAATTAATTGTTAATTATTCGTTTAATTAATTGCTATTTAATTTACCATGATTGTTCGTTTATTAAACTCTCGGACATGTCGAGATTCGTTTTGTGTGGATGAATGCTTGTAATAGTAAAAATTCGGGGGTTGACCGAATTTAGATTTATTATTATTGTTCTATGTTTTCCGGAAAGTGTATAGGGTCGATTTCATGTATAGAATCGATACCGGAATTGTAAATTTATTTCTTGTAATTTATTTACGTTGGATCGATGCCGAGACGACCGCCGGAGAACTCGTGTGACGAAGAAGACGAAGAGGACGAAGAACCGGGGGGTCGATCAACCCCATGATCGACCCCATGACCGAAGCCATGGGGAGGGGTCGATCGCCCCTCGGCTGGGGCTGCCGCCGGCAAGGTGGTGGCCGGCCGGCTGGGGAGGCGGCGGCGGTTCCCTCTCCGGTGGTGGCGGCGGTCGATGGTGGTGGTGGTGGTGCAGGGATCCCCAACCCGTGCTACTCCTACTCCTACCAAGATACTACTTACCTAATTGATTCGGTTTTCCTAATTGAGTTTTCCTAATTTTGGGAATTCTCATGGATTAGGAAAAGAATTAATTGGAATTAATTTTATTCCTTATTCTATTATGGAAGTCTTCTAGAGTATTCCGAGTTCTACTTGGAATAGGATCCTAGAGATTTAATAGAATTGGAAAGGAATAAAAGTTAATTTAGGATTGATTTATTTCCTAATTGATTATTCCTATTTTATGGGAATTTTCATAGTAATGGAAATTAATTAATCTTGGAAAGTAGAAGAGTCCTAATTTATTTTATTTCCTTATTCTATTATAGAAGTCTTCTAGAATATTCCAAGTTTGACTTGGATAGATTATTCTAGAGATTTAATAGAATTAGATAGGAAAATAAATAAATAAAAATATTAATAATATTTAATTTTATTTTTGATTTATTCGATTGACTTAATTTTCGAATTAAGTATCTTTTGGATTTATTAAAAATAAATAGATTTAAATATTGGGATTAATATTCTCGTCACATGGAGCATTCAAGAACGAAGACTGAAGACTAGAAGACGCATACGGAGATGGAATAAAGCCATGATAGTCGGAAAATAATTTTTCTAGCATTATTTTGACTATGTGCTATGTGCTTTATTGCTTGTATGCATGCTTATGTGTTTAATTATGCATTAGATAGCGTATCCCTTTGTTATAAAAAGCTAAGTGGGAGAGGGGATGGAAACATTCCCATGGTCTCCATTACTGTTCTCTTGGTGACTCTTATGGACTTTTGAAGTTCGTATAGATGTGTCATTGGAGGAGAATTCTTGTAATTCTGTAACAACCCAAAATTTTATTGACTAGAACATTAAATTCACCTAATTAAATTTACAAAGTTATAAACTAATTTAAGAAATAGTTGTTGCAATAGAATAATTTTTAATTAAATTTTAATAAATAATGAAATGATAATATATAATTAATAATACAATTTAAAATGTAATTATGATAATATAAGTTATAATCCATAAACAGTAAAAATAAAAATTTAAAAGCCTAATTTATTAAATAAATAATAGTCCAAAAATAAAATAAAATTAGTAGTTATTTACTAAACTAAAAACCCTAAGATTTTGAAACTGTGTTCTCATATATATATATACATAATATTCTACATCGTTTCACCACGCCACCATATCGGAAGAAATCATAAGAACCCATCCTCAATCTTTTCTTGGCCGCCAAAAAGTTTCCCATCAAAAGGATCTCACCGGAGTTACAATATCGATCTAATCGTTCGATCCACTTTCTGTCGAGGCTCCAACGTGAAGTCGCATCCGAACCATCGTCAAGTTCGTTTCACAATTGATAATCCACTCGGAGCTTTTCTTCGATGACCGCCGACCTTCAAGACGATAAACTAGTTTGAGCGCCGCAGGACTTGAGCCTCTACTTTTCATCGCTGCACTTTACTATTCTGGTATTGTGAATCTCATACACTACCTCTTTTAATATAGTAATTATTTTGCAGAATAGTCCCCGAGGTATTGACATTTTATGGGCCACTCCACTTCAAGTTTGGGAAAATATTGTTAAGTCCACTAATAACATATAAATTATATTTCCAGCCTCAACTTTATAAAGTTCATTCTATAAATTCACAAATCCTAAAATCCCCAATTTTAATAAGATAACCACCAGCAATACTACACACATTATTAATTCAATCTATTTAGGTAATTTATTAATTTTAAAAATACTTGCTTGTAGAGACTGAGACGTGCGAGCTTTAGGATTTACGGAGTGCCTTTTTATTTAGCATTCATGCCACGACGAATCGAGGTAGGTACAGTGTTGAAGGGTTACCTTGTTTATTTACGTGATTCACTATGTGTGTTCTCTGTGTGCGCATTATGTGATTTAATATCCATGCATTTACATTCGTTGTACTCGGAGACCGATAAAAAGGTCGACGTGCTTATAGCGCAGTTCATTTCATTCGTTGTAACCTGAGACCGAGGAAAAGGGTCGAAGGGGACCAACGCAGTGCATTCATTTCATCGTTGTAACCTAAGACCGGGGAAAAGGGTCGAAGGGGAGACGCAGTAGTTGGGCAATTGATTTATAAAATTAAAAATAAGTTTTCGTTGTAACCGAAGACCGGGGAAAAGGGTCAAAGGGGATCAGCGCAGTGATTGGCCCAACTTGCAGTGCATTCATGTTCATTCAGTAAACGCATTGCAATTCATTCATGTTATGTTCATGTAGATTATGCATATATTTGATTCATGTATTTAAATGAGGTAATTGTCCTATTGAGCGTGTTGAGCTCACACCTTCAGCGACCCCCTTTTCAGGTACCAACGAGGTTGCCGAGCGAGTAGGATGACGAGGGATGAATTTTAATTACTTATTTTCAGTTAATTCAATTCCATTATAATTTTTATTTGGTTAAACAATTTTTCACATTCAAAAATTGCCTTTGGTAAATTTAGTTGCTTTAAATAAATATATGTTCTTTATTAAATATTTTCACTTGTTTTGATATTTCATTTCATGTTGAGAATGAGTTTTTAAAAGTAAATTTTGGTAGCGCCCGCACTTTATTAAGTGTTATTTTCAAAAGTTAACACCTTCCGTTGTTTCAAAAATACGGGTCGTTACAGTATTGTCACGCCCCAGAAAATTCAAAGGCTTAAAAGGATTGAATATGCTACTCATACCAACAGATGCATCTACTTTTCTGGGCATCCTCCTATAAGAACTCCAAAGTTAAGCGTGCTGGCTCTGGGGTAATTCTAGGATGGGTGACCCCCTGGGAAGTCTCCTGGGTGCGCACGAGTGAGGACAAAGTGCGCTGGAAAAGACAAATGTTGGTACAGTGGGGCCAGGATATCACTCCCGACGGCAGTCATTGGTAACCGAGCCGGCCCATTAGGGTCGGGCTTCGACCCCTCAACGGGCCGGAGCGTTACAAATGGTATCAGAGCAGGTGCCGACCGGAATTGCGGGAACTAAGTGTCTTGCGGGGCCAAGTGCTCCACCCAGAAGTTGGTGAGAGTACCCGCAAGGGGCATTCCTGCACGGATGGTAGGTCCTGGCAAGTAAGGCACGCAACGAGGACGTTGCGCAGAAAAAGGTGGGGTGATTGTCACGCCCCAGAAAATTCAAAGGCTTAAAAGGATTGAATATGCTACTCATACCAACAGATGCATCTACTTTTCTGGGCATCCTCCTATAAGAACTCCAAAGTTAAGCGTGCTGGCTCTGGGGTAATTCTAGGATGGGTGACCCCCTGGGAAGTCTCCTGGGTGCGCACGAGTGAGGACAAAGTGCGCTGGAAAAGACAAATGTTGGTACAGTGGGGCCAGGATATCACTCCCGACGGCAGTCATTGGTAACCGAGCCGGCCCATTAGGGTCGGGCTTCGACCCCTCAACGGGCCGGAGCGTTACAAATTCCTTTTACAAGAGACATTGATTAAGTTTATCAAACAATGCCTAATTTGTCTTTCTGAAACTGACTTTAAGTCGACTCATTCTCACCCCGGGGAGTGGAATGGAGCCAAAGCCACTTGGTCATGTGGATGACACAAATTAGAGATATTCGTACCATTCTTTTAAAGATGGATCGTTTGTCTGCTCGGCTCCCTCATTTATGAGAGATAGGGTTGTTCGCATGGTGAATCACTGGTTAGAAACTTCGAGTTTCACTTATGATTCTCCGCGTCTTGATTTATGAAATCGAATGCCTCAAGTAATTGGATGTCAATTGTAAAAGTCTTTTGGTGTAGTAAACGTCCACACTATCGTGGCTTGCTGCATTGAATGGGATTTTGGATCGATTGATGTAGACAGTTATAGAAGAAAGTGAAGGATCATGTGTTAGCGTAAACGTCCACACTATCGTGGCTTGCGGTAATATACGAGTCCCAAACAATCTTCTTAGATACTGAGTAATGGTTTACACTTAGGTACGCTCTATAGTATCCTTCCCATCGAAGTAACGCTATAGTGATGTACGGCCAAAGCAAATCTAATTGCTAAATCATTTGGATGGGTAAACGTCCACACTATCGTGGCTTGCCTTATCTGATGGGATTTTAGATGTGATTATTGATTTAATGATATTATTTAAGGGAGATAATATCGGATATTAAATTAATTGTTTGTTTAAATGTGCTTATAGGTTTAGAGAATAGCTATGAACCCACTTTCTATGATACTCAAGGAGCATAAGCTCACTGGCCCCAACTATATTGATTGGAAGAGAAATTTAGACATTGTCCTAACTTCGGAGGAGTACAAGTTTGTACTCCATGAAGTGTGCCCTGCTGAGCCCACGGCTGCCTCAACTGATGAGGAAAAACTGACATATCGAAAGTGGAAAAAGGCTGATGAAATGGCTAGGTGTTATATTTTGGCTTCCATGTCAAATGTACTCCAAACCCAACATGAGTCAATGGAAACTGCTTATGATATGATGTTTAACCTCAAGGAAATGTTTGGGGAGCAAGATCGTGCGGCAAGGCAAGAAGCCATGAGAGTCCTCATGACAACTACTCAGTCTGAAGGAACGCCCGTAGGGGAGCACGTTCTTAAGATGATGGGTCTGTTGAATGAGCTTGAGATCCTAGGAGCTCAAATTGATGCTGAGACGCAAGTCGACATCATACTCCAGTCTCTGACCCCTAGTTTTGAGCAGTTTCGCATGAGCTATAATATGGGTAAACTATCTTATTCTCTTGCGCAACTCCTGACTGAACTGAAGGCGGCAGAGGGGATCTACAAGAAGGGCAAGTCTCAAGCGCTTGTAGCTACCAAGTCCAAAGGCTTTAAGCCTGGTGGAGGTAGGGGCAAGAGGAGGAAGCAAGCCTGGAAACCCAGTGGTGTCAAGAAGACTGTACCACAAGTGGGGACTGCAAAGCCAAAGGGCAAGTGCTTCCGATGTAACAAGTCTGGACACTGGAAGTCTGAATGTCCTCTCAAAGGTACGAATTTTTCTTTAGTCGTAAAAACATAGTCAGCGGTATTATCTACCAGAATTCTGGTGTGTAGATATGGAACCACTGACGGTATGTGCATTTTGAATGCAGGGGTTCCAGAAAACCCAGCGACTTAGAGAAGAAGAGTTCGAGTCTACACAGGCAAAAGCTGTAGAGGAGGCAGCTGTTGCGGTGGAAGACATTTATCTGCTTTAGTAGTTAAATAGGATTTCATTTCAAGTTTATTGCTTTATGTACCCCTTTATTTTAGAAAGAACGTTTTGTTCTGGATTTATATTATTTATGAATGGATATTTTATTTCTTTAATCATTGGATGATTTTGATAAGAAATAATGGCATTATCTATTCTGGTACATTAGATAGCAATATATGAATGATAAATCCTAAGTCTACCCTGATGCAACGAACCGTTCTATAACTTGTTTTACTTGTTAGATATTTCTTTATTAATCATTATACTTGTGAATTCTTATACTTAGTAGTATTTTTCAAATAAGATTCAAATGGTCGAAATTGATTTGATCAATTATAGTTGAAGGAATGGACCTTCCGACCTAAGGATTGAATTTGGAGGATAATACGTCTAAGCAAACCTTTCTGGATAAAGGATAGAATTCGGACAAGTATTGGAAATGATTAGATATGCAGACATATGTGTAAATTAGAAAGGTACGAGTAATTCTTTCAATAATACTCGGTGATGGATTAGAATGCTTGATGTGCCATAAAAGCAAAGTGTTTTTGACTAGTCAAAGGACACAAAGCTATTATGGGGAACCATCAAAGTATATCCATTAGAAGCCTGCGACTCGGTCGCGGAGGCCATCACCTATCTGAATAACACATAGCGTAATCAAAGATTAGGATTCAATCCCAAAGGGGCGCGCCATACACTTACGTGTAGAGATGGTACGTTGTAAGGAAATGGAAATCTGATAGTAAAAGGACAAGTTGTTCGGAACTACCTATGTTCTATGGATATTCCTAGATACAACGGCATATTGAATATGGTTGTAGGATATCCTAGATGAACGAAGTATTGTGTGTTCTATAGTACTATGAACCAGAGGGACGTCTCGTCCGGTTCATAGAGGAAGACTATCAGATGAACCACAAGGCCTAAAATTGACGTAATACCTTGGAATGAGAAGAAGGACAAAAGACTAGGAACCAGCCAAACCGAGTAGAAGTACACCACATACTGCACCTATTGTTATTACTGTTATACACCGGGACGCCATTGCAGTGGGAGGTTGTCGGACAACCAGAGATATTCATAAGACTAGAGGAGTTCGGACTCTGGATCTAGTAAAGATGAAATCGACCCCTAGCTCTGCATAAGGGCGGTACTAGATCTAAATGTGCCTGCTTGGAACAATAAGGATTATTGTTGAGAGGCTAGATCATTTAGAGTACAAACTTAGTAAATCCATTTATGGATTGAAATAAAGCTATGAATCGTGGAACTTGCGAATTGATGGGATAGTCCATTTGATGGATTCATCAAAAGGCATAGACGAAAGGTGTATTGAAGACGTAATGGAAACAAGGTGGTGTTTCTCGGAGATTTTATGTAGATAACATTTCATCATTGGCAACAATGTAAAATTGTTGTCAGACATAAAGTAATGGTTGTCTAAATAAATCGAGATATAAGATTGAGTAGAAGTTAGAGCATGTTCTTAAGATCGTTCTAACGATAAGAACATTGTACTTCTCCTAGATATCTTATACGATTATGGTTTGTTTTAAACATGCATACTTCTGAGAAAGGTTATTGCCTTTCAGAGACAGAATAAACATCTATCTAAAGGTTTTGTGTTCGTACACATGAAGGAGATAGACAAAGCAGTTTCCTATACTTCAAGTATGGAAAGCTTTATAGATGCAATGTTGTAAAACAAGAACCTGATATCAACCATGCGGTTTGCGTAGTGGGAGGATATCAAGGTGATCTAGACAAGAGATTTTCGGATGCTGTAATAGTACTTGCAAAGTACTGGATTATTAAGCAAGACGAAATCTTCTTTGATTACAAATTCTCAGATCCTAAAATCAAAGAAGGACCAGTGTAAGTCGATATCAGGCTATGTGTTCACTTTTAGAAAGAGGTGGAACCATAAAAGAGTGATAAGCAGGACGCTTCTCAGACTCTCTCATAACCGAATAGCAGCCTCAGAGGCAGCGGAAGTTTTGGTTAGGTTCCGGGATAACCTCTTGACTTGGATATGACTCTTAGTTTACCAAAGGCTATTGGATAGCGGTGCACGGTGAACTGGAAGAGGTCATAAGTCAAAAGTGATGTTAACACATAGAGCAAGTACCACCTGATACGAGTCATCGTCAAGGGAGACGACGTAGTAGTCACCAAGATAACTTCAGAGCGGCAACCTAGATTGCTCACTCACATAGTACTTCTCGGAAGTACACCTTAAGCACGTGATGAGTATGGGAACCGGGAGTTTGGAGGAAATGACTAGACCTTAGTACAAGTGGGAGATTGTTGGAGTTGTGTACTTAATGTCTAGATTTAAGTAACGGTAAACTCCCGGTCATAGCATTTAATCTATTAAATTAATAAACAATTGTTTGCTTTTAATTATGATTAATTAAATATATGCAAATCATAGTCCTGGATTTTATACGTTGTAGTTAGTATGGTGTGTCGGGCCCACACAGAAGATCATACTATCGGTTACTCGTATTTAATCAAACAGTGGCTCACGACCTAGATGGACCCGGACCAATCCATCGGTATAGTCGTTGTGTGAGAGAGAAAATAATTTGTCTTAATTATTTTATCACACTTATACACTTGGTGTATTGAGCGGATCGTTGAGATTCATCGATTAGGATTGCCGGCGATAATCGATTCGAGTCTCAGTGTATTTTATTCTTAATCCCCGATATTGTTGCGGGTGTGTATATTTAATATAAGTGACTTTGATTTACCAAAGGAATTAACCGATTTAATTATTGGGTTAATTACCGGTTAAGTTGGGTCACTATATTTTATATATGGCATGCCGTGAATGATTGACCGGACAGTGTATCCCGGAAGGGTTGATAATATCCCCGAGATGAGTTCATAAGGAATTATTGTGTAAACCTCATTAGTGGATTCGTTCCGCACAATAATTAAGGTTGAATGGTACTAGTCTCGGATTAAAGAGATGAATAAATTAATTAGCAATAAATTAATTTTATTCATGGATATTTAAATCTTAAATACACGGAATAAATAATACTACCGGAGAAATATTATTTGATATAATATGGTTTAATATTGGGAGTGCAATTAATTTATATAGTGGAAAATAAATAAATTAATATTGATAAGGATTAATGGACTTGGGCAGTGGGCTCAATTTAATCTTCAATATTGGAAGCCCAATATTCCACCTCCTTTAGATCCCCTACGTAGCCTATAAAAGCACTACATGGCCTTCATAATTCATAACTTGAATAAGACAAGATTATCATACTTGATATTCTAGAGAGTTGAAGGAGATCCATAGGAGTTCGATAGATCGTCGCCCACCCGACGTTCGAACGGAGTGCAAGGAATACGTGGGAAGATCCAAAAGGTTTTCAACTTGATTTCGTTTCTCCGCACAACGAATCAAAGGTATGATCATAAAACTCCTTGTGTGATTTTATGTTCAATTAATTGTGGCATATACATGAACACACGATCCGGGAAACGACGAGCTCCGCGGACGGGGATGGACCGTGAGGTCGACATCCCCACGGGGATCGAGGAAAGCCCTCGGCTGGGAGCCGAGGGTGGCGGTCGGAACCCTAGGGTTCGACCGCCGGGCATGCGAGGCCCCGGCTGGGAGCCGGGGGTGCGATCGATCCTAGGATCGATCGCGGGTAAGCTGCGGGGTCACCTGCAGCGACCCCGTACGTGCTGCGGGTTCGCCCGCAGCGGATGCGTGCGGGGGCAAAGCCCCGCTGAGCAACGAGTCATGGACTCGCTGCGGGGCTGCTACGAGCAGCCCCGGGGATGCCGTGAGGCATCCCAGCGATCATCCGCGAGATGATCGCGAGCCCTCGTGGGGGCTCGGCTGGGTGCCGCGGGTTCGCCCGTGGTGGTGCTCGGTCGGGCCTCGGGTCACGTGGGGTTCGCGGTTCGGATCTCCGGCGATCGAGGATTTCGGTCGGGTTATTATTTTCCGCAAATTTTAATAGCCCGGGATATCGATTTCCAGCAGAGGATGACACTAAAGCCAACTCGTAAGCGACACACATCACCATGAAAACAGAGAATGGAGACCGCGGGATTGTTTCCAATCTCTCTCCCACTTAGTTTTTACGAAAGGGATTAACAAGCATGCATATGAATTTAAAGCACAATAAAGCACGTAAACACATAGAAAGCATTTAACGTGGCCCGATTATTATGGCCTTTAAAATCTTCGATGCACGTCTTCTTGGATCTTCGTCTCGTTGCTCGTCTCGGTCTCGGTCCATCACCGACTCGTCTAAGGACCAAGAGACGAACCCCTCCCACTGGAGTATCGTCCCGGGCCCTCGACAAGCGATCCGTGATGTCCGTCGAACCCCCGCGGCGCTGCTGCCAAACCTCAAACAGCGCCCGCTGTATGAAGAACAGCGGTCGCTGGAGGAGCTGCAAACGGCGGTCGCCGTTTGCCCTCCAGCGGGCGCCGTTTGTGCACAGTAGCCGCAGGTTCGACTCCTCGACCCTCGTTCGTCCGTCCTTCGATCTCCTCTCGATCCACCAAGCAGCAGTAACATTACATATGTAAACTAACTACTTCCGGCATCGATCCTATACAGGAATGATCGATCCTATACATCCGGGTAAACGAAAAAAACGAAAAAACCCTAAACGACTCAACCCGTCGTTTTAACTATTACAAGCAAGCAACGTTTTTAAAAAACAAAGATCTCGACAATCCCGAGAGTTTAACACACCACAACATACAGTACAATAAAACATGACCATAATAATCGGGTGATCCTGCAAAACAAACTCGCAAACAATACAAAGAACGTATAAACCGGCTCTGATACCACTTGGTGGAAATCGACTACCCGGGATGCGTTCGTTCGATCGCTCGAACATCCGAACCATCCCAGTCGACATCCGAAGTCACTAATTCGTTCGCTTGATCAGCCCTTATCCCGAATCACGCCCAGCCATCGCCCCGGAGGACAACCGCGCGAAACGGGGCTGGTCTGCACCCAATCAGCGCCCGCTGATTGCAGACCAGCGGTCGCTGGTGGAGCTGCAAACAGCGGTCGCTGTTTGCCCACCAGCGGGCGCTGTTCGTCCGCGAACAGCAACGCGACGTTGCTGTTCCGGGCTCGTTTCCGGGTCGTTTTTCCTCATCCGACTACCGTTCCGGAGGTCCTAGAACCCCCAGTAGTCGAGGAATACGATCCACGACCCCGGAATCCGATCCACGTTCATGTATGTTCAACGAGATAAAACGAGATCGAATAAATTGCGGAAAAAGATAGATCCGATCTCATACCTTGCGGTCGATTGTTGAGACCTTAGATGCTTCTAGTGTATGACTCTGCCCGACTCCAGCCGTTGTGTGGGCAACGATCCGCTGGATTCGTCCTTGTCTGCACTCTCCTTTCAAGAGCACTGTATGAATTATTCTCTGGTGAGAAAATAATTTATTTGCGTTAACTTTATTTTAACAGAGAAAAAGTTTTTATTGCGCTAACAATTAATTCTTTTCTCTGCTGAAATAAAACGTTGCGGCGAAATGTAGGTCTTAGGAGAGGGCAAGGGGGGGGGGGGGGGGGGGGGGTTAAATAGAGCTACACTAGGGACCCAAGGTTAAATTAATTAAGGGATAAATTGAAATATTAATTAACTTGGAATACGTAAACGCAATTCCTTAATTAATCGATTTCAATTTTAATTATTATTAACTCCACTATAAAATAATAATTGAATTCCCGAAATTAATTTAATATTATTTCAACAATAATATTTCCGCCGAAATTACATATACGACTTTCCCCGTGTTTAAGATATCGAACGTCCACGAATTTATTTAATTACTAATAATTAAATTAATTTGTTTCTTATTATCCGAGACTAGTACCACTCATCCTTATTATCATGTGGAACAAATCCACCTGCAGGGTTTACATGATAAACTTTATGAGCTCATCTCGGGGACGTTATCAACCCGATAAACGGGACACGGTTTCTTGTCTATAATCTATAGCATGCCGTGTGTACAATTCCGATTCCCAATTTACCGAGTATCTCGACTAATCAATTAGTCTCACTCATTGGCAAGTTAAAGAACCGAGAATTGGACAAACGCACCTATAATTATATAGGGATTAGGAATTCGTATATCCGTAATTCTGAGGTCTAGTTCGATTACGTCGATTAGTATAAATCGAACGCCCTCCCGTGGTCCTGCTCAATACACCAAGTGTACGAGTGTAACATAATAGTCAAGACCAACTATTACCCAATCACACTACGACGTACCGATGGATTGTCCCTGTCCATCTAAGTCGTGAGCTTCTGTTCGATAGTATACGAGTAACCGACAGTATGATCTTCCGCGTGTCTCCTCACGCCATACTGTCTACAACGTATGTATCTAGGACTATTGCATTCAAGTACATGATAGACAAAATGCCGACAGTTTGATTAATAGATAATGTAAAACACAGATAAGGAGTTCCATATTGTCACTAAACTAGACATTTCGAATATAACTCCATCAAGGATAACTCAATCGCTCCGAGGAGGTTGATAAGATTTGCTTTGAAGATAACATTACTCGTGGATCTCCGAAGACAAGAACTATTGAGAGCATAAAGGTTGACTTAAGCCGAGCAAAGCCCCAACCGGGGAAGCCAGGGAACCCGAACTGCCGTGCGAGGTCTTCTCACCTCAAAAGGCGGCGTAAATCTGGGCCGACCCAAATAAGAAGCCCATGTATTATGGTGATTAGGCCCACTAGGTTAAAAAAGGGAAAACCCCTAATTGTATCCCTATAAATATACTAGTATCCATACTAAAAAAGGGAGATCGGGCAGCCCCCAAAATAGAGTTATTTCCTTTTCCAGCTTAAGTTTTTGTTTCCTTTTTGAGAGAGGGATTTACTGTTGGTTCAATCCTCAAATACACTGATGAGCCATATTTTTTGGCTCATTTTTAGGTTTTTAGAGTCAAGTAAATCGAGTCTTTAGTTTGTTTTTACTTTATTTGTGTCTGGGAGGGCACGTTTGGGTACTTGGACAAGTTTTGCAGGTGGGCAGGTAAAGGAGTGGAAAGAGGAGCGCACTGTGTGAAAGAGGCAAGGAAATCACCTTCCATGGTCAAGAGCACTCGTTGAGCAAGCCAGACTGACGAAAAGGGTCCAGCAGAGTTGAGCAAGCAACCAGGACGTCAGCAGGTGGAGCAAGACTTGAGTCCGACCAAGTACCGCACATGGTCCGCTACCTCAATCAGTCAGAGAAGGAAGTACATGGGCAAGCACTAACATTGACAGAGGCGGAACGTTGGGCAATCGGTGTACCAGGTGTCCTGGAATTTGCGGAGTCTTCAAAGGCGGCCAGATTCAAACTCCAACCCAAGTAGGACTCTCGTCCGCACTTGGAGGTATTTTCCCCCATACGTCTCTCATCATCTGAAGCCCGTCTATTTAAGAAGAAGTGACTGATGAAGAAAAGACACACATGAGCAGCGAGGAAGTCGGATCAAACCCTAACCTGTCCAGCGAAGAAGAAGGCGGCCGCGTGAGCAATCCAACTCGCCGGCGTTTATTTTCTGTTAAGCCTACGGGCCAAAAACAATCTTTATGTTTTATGCTTTTGATTTCCGTACTTAGTTTTATTTCTTTGCTGAACAATTTCCCGTTTTCAATGCATAATTTAGTTCGTCTTATTTTCTTTGTTTTATTTTCTGTTTCAATTATGTCAAGTAGCTAATTTGTTTGTATCTGGGCAAAGACAGAACCTGACCAACCCTAAGACGTGATCATGCCGGGAGGCTTATTGATGACAACAACTAGCTGAGTTTTGTTCCCGATTCAACAGGGTAGTAACTTAAGCATGTTAGGGACTTGGGCAATCCTACAGTGACCAGTGGGAACCCCGACTTGCCTAACACAGGAGTACGTGGATCAACGCGACCGGGAGACTGTTGGAATTCGATATCCCGGGTTATTTAAATTTGCGGAAACCAATAACCCGATCAAACCCTTCGCCGGAAATCACATGAACGCCGACTCATCCGCCGGAGTCCAGACTTTGGAGACCACGCACCCGAAGGCACGCGGCCCGCCCCCAGCCGAACCCCCGCGAGACGGGGTTCACGCGATCGATGATCGCGTGCGATCATCATGATCGATGGGGCTGCCCAGCAGCCCCCGCGGCGAGTCCGGCGACTCGCCGCCGCCTGGAGGAGCCCCGCCTTCACGGCGGGTGGGGTGCGGCACCAGCCCGCGCCCCGGCGATCGATCCCCGTGATCGATCGCGAGCCCTCGGCCCAGCCGAGGGTTCCTTTCCTCCGCGCGCCGCCAAACCCTAGCGGGCGATCCCCACGGTCCGGTGGCTTCGCCACCACCGCGTGATCGTTCGTCTAATCCGGGTTCGACTCTTGGATCTTTGTTCTTCGATAATTGATTCAATAAAACAAGAATTAAATAGCAATTATTTAATTCACCTTTCGATTCGTTGTGCGGAGAAACGAGATCTTATGATGACCTTGAGATCTTCCCACGTATTCCTTGCACTAGCCCGGACGTCGTGTGGGCGACGATCTACCGAACTCCATGGATCCTCCTCTCTACTTTCTCTCTCTAGAATTGTGATCTTCAAGTTATGAGAATAGAGAAGACCATGTAGTGCTTTTATAGGCTACGTAGGGGATCTAAAGGAGGTGGAATATTGGGCTTCCAATATTGAAGATTAAATTGAGCCCAATGCTCAAGTCCATTAATCCTTATCAATATTAATTAATTCTATTTTCCACTATATAAAATTAATTGCACTCCCAATATTAAACCATATTATATCAAATAATATTTCTCCGGTAGTATTATTTATTCCGTGTATTTAAGATATAAATATCCATGAATAAAATTAATTTATTGCTAATTAATTTATTCATCTCTTTTATCCGAGACTAGTACCATTCAACCTTAATTATTATGCGGAACGAATCCACCTGCAGGGTTTACATAATAATTCCTTATGAACTCATCTCGGGGATATTATCAACCCTTCCGGGATACACTTTCCCGTCAAGTATTCACGGCATGTCATATATAAAATATAGTGACCCAACTTAACCGGTAATTAACCCAATAATTAAATCGGTTAATTCCTTTGGTAAATCAAAGTCACTTATATTAAATATACACACCCGCAATAGTTTCATGGATTAAGAATAAAATACACTGAGACTCGAATCGATTATCGCCGGAAATCCTAATCGATGAATCTCAACGATCCGCTCAATACACCAAGTGTACAAGTGTGATAAAATAATCAAGACAGATTATTTTCTCTCTCACACAACGACTATACCGATGGATTAGTCCGTGTCCATCTAGGGTCGTGAGCAACTGTTCGATTAAATACGAGTAACCGATAGTATGATCTTCTGTGTGGGGCCCGACACACCATACTAACTACAACGTATAGAATCCAGGACTATGTTTTGCATATATTTAATTATAAATAATTAAACGCAAACAATTGTTCATTTAGTTAAATAGATTAATGGCAATGGATCGTGAGTTTCTGTCACTTAAATCTAGACATTAAGTACACAACTCCAACAATCTCCCACTTGTACTAAGGTCTAGTCATTTCCTCCAAACTCCCGACTCCCATACTCATCACGTGCTTAAGTTGTACTTCCAAGAAGTACTATGTGAATGAGCACTCTAGGTTGCCGCTCTGAAGTTATCTTGGTGACTACAGCGTCGTCTCCCTCGACGATGACTCGTATCAGGTGGTACTTGCACTTTGTGTTATCTTACACTTATGGACTTGTGATTTCTTACCATTTGCCATTGCACCGCTATTTACATAGCCTTTGGCAAATTAAGAATCACATCTAAGTCCCAGAGATTATCCCGGAGTTATACCAAAACTTCCGCTGCCTCTGAGGCCGCTATTTGGTTACCCATGGCAGAGTCCGAAAAGCATCGTGCTTATCACTCTTCCATGTTAAAACTCCTTCTCCTTCAATAGTGAAACACATAGCCTGATATCGACTTACACCGGTCCTCATTTGATTAGAAATCTAAGAGAATGTAATCCAAAGGAAATGCTCATCTGCTTCGTAGTCTAGAACAATACTTCGAAAGTACTTTTACGGCAGTCGAATATTCCTTTCCAGGATTACCTTGATATCCTCCCACTATGCTCACCGCATTGCCGATATCAGGTTCTCGTTTTTCAACATTGCATTTATTAAGCTTTCCACACTCAAAGTGTAGGAAACTGCTTTCATTGCTTCTATCTCCTTTTGTGTTCCAAAACACATATCCTTAGATAGATGCATTCCGTCTCTGAAAGGTAACGAACCTTTCTCGGAATCATGCATGTTAAAACGAACCATAATCATATATATGTAAGATGTCCAAGAGAAGTACAATGTTCTTCTCTTGAGATCCTAGATCTTAAGAACATGCTCTAACTTCTTCTTCATCTCATATATCGATTTTTCTAGACAACCATCATTTTATGTCTGACAACATCTTTACATTGTTACCAATGATAAAATGTCATCTACATAAAACCTCCGAGAAACACCACCTTGTTTCCATCACGTTTCCCATACACACGATTCGTCTATGCTTTTGATGAATCCATAAAATGGACTATCTCATCAATTTGCAAGTACCACGAACTCAATGCTTTGTTTCAATCCATAAATGGATCAACTAAGGTTGTACTCTAAATGATCTCGCCTCTTAGCAATAATCCTTATTGCTCTCCAAGAAGGCACATTTAGATCTAGTACGGCCTTCATGTAGATCCAGGGATCGATTTCATGTATACTAGGTCCAGAGTCCGAAGACTCTCCTAGTCTTATGAATATCTCCGGTTGTCCCACAACCTCCCACTACAATGGCATTCCGGTGTATAAACAGTGATAACAGTAGGTGCAGTTAGTGGTGTACCGCTACTCGGTTCGGCTGGTTCTAAGTCTAAATCTCTCTCTCATTTCAAAGTATTACGTCACTTTGGGCTCGTGGTTCATCATATAGTCTTTCTCTAAGAACCGGGCGTTAGAACTTATAACGTCCATCTGGTTCATAGTACTATTGAACACACGTCTTTTGTTTTTCTAGGATATTCTACAACCGCATTTGAATGCGCCGTTGTTTCCAGACATATCCATAGAACGTAGGTAGTTCCGTATAACTCATACTTTTACTATTTCTATAAGAGTTCCATTTCTTATTATCGACACACCATTTCTACACAACAGTGTATGGTGTAGTCATTTGGGATCAAATCCCAATCTCTGATCAGTATGCTATGCGTTCCTCATGATGGAGTAGTATACTTAATGTCTAGATTTGAGTATTCTGAACTTCTTGTACACTTTCATTTACCTATTAATAACGAACATTCATTTGCTTTTAATTATTGTTAATTAAATTTATGCAAATTATAGTCCTGGATTTTATACGTTGTAGTTAGTATGGTGTTGCATGGGCACACAGAAGATCATACTATCGGTTACTCGTATTTAATCAAACAGATGCTCACGACCTAGATGGACACGGACCAATCCATCGGTATAGTCGTTGTGTGAGAGAGAAAATAATTTATCTTAATTATTTTATCACACTTGTACACTTGGTGTATTGAGCGGATCGATTGAGACTCATCAATTAGGATTGCTCGGCGATAATTGATTTGAGACTCAGTGTATTTTATTCTTAATCCCCGATATTGTTGCGGGTGTGTATATTCAATATAAGTGACTTTGATTTACCAAAGGAATTAACCGATTTAATTATTGGGTTAATTACCGGTTAAGTTGGGTCACTATATTTTATATATGGCATGCCGTGAATGATTGACCGGACAGTGTATCCCGGAAGGGTTGATAATATCCCCGAGATGAGCTCATAAGGATTTATTATGTAAACCTCGCGAGTGGATTTAATTCCGCATAATAAATAAGGTTGAGTGGTACTAGTCTCGGATAAAAGAGATGAATAAATTTATTAAGCAATAAATAAATTTTATTCATGGATATTTATATCTTAAATACACGGAATAAATAATACTACCGGAGAAATATTATTTGGATATAATATGGTTTAATATTGGGAGTGCAATTAATTTATATAGTGGAAAATAAATTAATTAATATTAATGGGAGATTAATAGATTTGGGCTTGGGCTCAATTTAATCATTAATATTGGAAGCCCAATATTCCACCTCCTTTAGATCCCCTACGTAGCCTATAAAAGCACTACATGGTCTTCACTTTTTCATAAGACAAGAATATCAATACTTGATAGTTCTAGAGAGTTGAAGAGGATCCATAAGCTTGGAAGATCGTCGCCCACCCGACGTTCAAGCTAGTGCAAGGAATACGTGGGAAGATTCAAAAGGTCGTCTTGAATTCGTTTCTCCGAACAACGAATCGAAAGGTACAATATCTAAACGCCCTTGATAATTGTTCGATTTTGGTTTTATCGAGAATACCGTAGAACGAAGATCCGAGGATCGAATCCCGGTAACGAGGGTCGAGCCGGGCGGTGGTGGTCGAACCACCGGACCGCCGGCGGCTCGTGGATCCCGCGTGGGGATCGCGTGCGGGAGGAGCGATCGATCCTAGGGATCGATCGCGGGGATGCTGCGGGGTTACCCGCAGCGACTCGTAGCGAGCTGCGGGGTTACCCGCAGCGGCTCGCTGGGACGAGCCCCAGCCCGTGCGAGCAGCGGATCACCGGATCCGCTGCGGGGATGCCATGAGGCATCCCGTGCGATCGCTGGGAGCGATCGCGGGTTCCCGCGGGGGTGCGGCTGGGCGCGCACGCGTCCTCGTGCGCGTTGTGCGTTCGGTCGAGTCCCGGCTCGCGTGGACTCGTGTTTTCTCCGGCAATCGAGGTTTTTGATTGGGTTATTATTTTCCGCAAATTTTAATAGCCCGGGATATCGAATTCCAACAATTGGTATCAGAGCGTGGTTTACGTTCGCGGTATTTTCGATAAAATTGTTCTACCTTGCAGGGTTCCGACTATTATGGCTTAATTTATTATTCGTTTAATTTATTTTGTCATGTATGTTGGATTGATTAAACTCTCGGACATGTCGAGATTCGTTTTTGGTGGTGAATGCTTGTAATAGTAAAAATTCGGGGGTTGACCGAATTTAGGATTTATTATTACGTTCTACTTTTTTCCGGAAAATGTATAGGGTCGATTTCATGTATAGAATCGATACCGGATAGTGTAAAATTTATTTTGTAATTTATTTTACGTTGGATCGATGCCGAAACGACCGCCGGAGAAGACGTGTGACGAAGGAGATGATCGTGAGGGCCAAAGGACGAGGATCGACCGCCCCATGGTCGATCCCATGAGGATCGATCGACCCTCACATGGAGGAGCCGGCGGCGATGGTGGCCGGCCACCTCCTAGGCGTGGGTCGAGGGTGGCGCGGGGATCCCCACCCCGTGCTATCCCGGTCCGGAAATTTACTTTCCTAATTAGTTCGGATTTTTCCTATTTGAGTATTCCTATTTTTGGGAATTCTCATGGATTAGGAAAAGAATTAATTGGAATTAATTTTATTTCCTTATTCTATTATGGAAGTCTTCTAGAGTATTCCGAGTTCTACTTGGAATAGGATCCTAGAGATTTAATAGAATTGGAAAGGAATAAAAGTTAATTTAGGATTGATTTATTTCCTAATTGATTATTCCTATTTTATGGGAATTTTCATAGAAATGGAAATTAATTAATCTTGGAAAGTAGAAGAGTCCTAAGTTATTTTATTTCCTTATTTCATTATGGAAATCATCTAGAATATTCCAAGTGGGTCTTGGATAGATTATTCTAGAGATTTAATGAAGTAGAAAGGGAAAATAAAATAAATAAAAAATATTAATAATATTTAATTTTATTTTTGATTTATTCGATTGACTTAATTTTTTAATTAAGTATCTTTTGGATTTATTAAAAATAAATAGATTTAAATATTGGAAATTAATATTCTCGTCACATGGAGCATTCAAGAACGAAGACTAAAGACTAGAAGATGCGTACGGAGATGGAGTGAAGCCATAATAGTCGGAAAATAATATTCTAGTAATTATTTTGACTATGTGATATACTATGTGCTTTATTACATGTATGCATGCTATATGTGTTTACTTTCATGCACTAGATAGCGTATCCCTTTATTGTAAAAAGCTAAGTGGGAGAGGGTATGGAAACATACCCATGGTCTCCATTGCTGCTCTCTTGGTGACTTTTATAAACTTTTGAAGTTTATATAGATAAGTTATTGGAGGAGAGTTCTTGTAATTCCTCTTACGAGAAACATTGATTAAGTTTATCAAACAATGCCTAATTTGTCTTTCCAAAGCTGATTTCAAGTCGACTCATTCTCACCCCGGGGAGTGGAATGGAGCCAGAGCCACTTGGTCATGTCGAGGACACAAATTAGAGGCAGTCGTACCATTCTTTGATAGATGGATCGATTGTCTGCTCGGCTCCCTCATTCATGAGAGATAGGGTTGTTCGCATGGTGAATCACTGGTTAGAAACTTCGAGTTTCACTTATGATTCTCCGCGTCTTGATTTACAAGATTGAATGGATCAAGTAATTGGGAGTCAATTATAAAAATCTCTTGGTGTAGTAAACGTCCACACCACGTGGCTTGCTATGCCGACGGATTTTGGATTAATTGATGTAGACAGTTGTAAGAAATTGTAAAGAATTGTGAAGTTATCGTAAACGTCCACACCACGTGGCTTGCGGTAATGTAGCGATTCCAAGCAATTTACTTTGGTACTGAGTAATGGTTTACACTTAGATACGCCTTATAGTATTCCTCCCCACGAGGTTCCGCTATGAGTGATGTATGACCAAAGAAAATCTAATTGCTAAATCATTTGGGTGGGTAAACGTCCACACCACGTGGCTTGCCTTACCTGATGGGATTTTAGATGTGATTAGTGATTTAATGATATTATTTAAGGGAGATAATATCGGATATTAAATTGTTTGTTTGTTTTATGTGCTTATAGGTTAGGAATGACTGTGACCCCACTTTGTGATATACTTAAAGATGAAAACTCACTGGTTCCATATAGTACTGATTGGAAAAGAAATCTGGACAATGTTCAGACTGTTGAGCCTTCCGAATCCACTATTATCCCAACTGATGAGGACATTGAAAATGACCTCAAGGGGATGTTAGGACATAGTAAGGAAGCCGGACTAGAGGTGATTGACATACTCATCAAGTTCAGTCCTCTTGAGGAATCGCTTAAAAACGATTTCAAAAGAACTGAACTGATAAGTATGATCAGAGAATCACAAGCTCTAGTGGCTAAGATGGAAGTGCAAGCAAAGAAGCCCAGTGGTTCCAAACCACAGAATGGGAAGAGCAAGCCGCGAGGCAAGTGCTATCGATGCAAGCAGTCTGGGCACTGGAAGTCTGATTGTCCTCTCATAAAAGGTACGAAATTTTCCTTAGTCACCGAAACATTATCAGTGGTGTTATCTACCAGCACCTGGTGTGTAGATACGGGGGCCACTGATCATGTCTGCAATTCAATGCAGGGGTTCCAGGAAACCCGAAGACTTAGAGAGGGAGAGATCGTGGTCTACATGGGCAATGCCGCGAAGGTGGCGGCTGTTGCAGTGGGAGACGTTCACTTACGTTTCAGTAGTGATAGGATTTTAGTTTTACATAATTGTCTTTATGTACCCAACTTTAGAAAGAATTTAATTTCGGTTTCTAAACTTATTATGAATGGATATTCTGTTTCTTTTGACCACTCCGTGATCATAAGAAGAAACAGTGAGATTATCTGTTCTGGTACATTGGTGGACTATTTGTATGTGCTAAATCCTGAGTCTAACACGATGCAACTAACCGAGAGTAATAACACATCTACGAACACCAATAAGAGAAAGGAACCTTCTAGGATGAATCAATTATACTTGTGGCATCTAAGGCTAGGTCATATAAACTCAAATAGGCTTCAAAGGTTGAAAGCTGATGGTCTAATCAGCGATGTTGAAGGAGAGGACCTTCCAACCTGCGAATCCTGTTTAGAGGGAAAAATGACTAAGCGCCCTTTTTCTGGTAAAGGACGAAGAGCTGAACAAGTGTTGGATTTGATTCACTCTGATGTATGCGGACCTATGTCTACTCAGGCAAGGGGAGGGTACGAGTACTTCATCACTTTCACTGATGATTACTCAAGATATGGATATGTATACCTGATGAGCCGCAAGAGCGAATCCTTTGGCAAGTTCAAAGAATTCAAGGCTCTTGTGGAGAACCTTCGTGGTAAATCCATAAAATGCCTGCGATCTGATCGCGGAGGCGAGTACCTGTCTGGAGAATTCAAGGCATACTTGGCAGAGAATGGGATTGAATCCCAACTGACTTCACCATACACTCCCCAGCAGAATGGTGTGTCAGAAAGAAGGAATAGGACTCTTATGGAAATGGTGCGATCGATGATGAGTTACTCGGACTTACCTATTATGTTCTGGGGACATGCCTTGGAAACAACGGCGTATATCTTGAATAGGGTTCCAACCAAAACGGTACCAACCACACCCATGGAATTGTGGAGTGGGCGCAAGCCTAACTTGAGACACATTCGGATCTGGGGTTGTCCAGCACATGTGTTGCGACAAGGTGCCGATAAGTTAGAACCTAGATCAGAATTACGGCTGTTTATAGGATACCCGAAAGGAACTAAATGTGGCATGTTCTATAGTCCTACGGACCAGAAGATCGTTATAAGTACTAACGCTCGGTTCTTAGAAGAAGACTATGTCATGGACCACAAGCCCAAAAGTGACATAATACTTGATGAGTTGAGAGGTAACAAAGAAGACTTAGATACAGCCGAACCGAGTATAGATACACCACTAGAACCTGCACCTACTGTCACTGTTAATACACCGGAACGCCGTCGTAGTGGGAGGGTTGTTAAACAACCAGACCGATGGATTGGACTAGGTGAGTCTTCGGACTCTGGACCTGGAGTTCATGAAATCGATCCCTGGACCTATGATGAGGCGGTACAAGATATAGATGCGCCTTCTTGGAAGAAAGCGATGAGATCCGAAATTGAATCTATGGATTCTAATAAAGTCTGGGATCTTGTAGAACCACCAAGCGGCGTAAAGCCAATTGGGTGTAAATGGGTCTACAAGAGAAAGAGAGGATCTGACGGAAAGGTTGAAACCTTTAAAGCTCGGCTTGTTGCGAAAGGATATACTCAGAAAGAGGGAATCGATTATGAGGAGACCTTCTCGCCGGTAGCCAAGATAAAGTCGATCCGGATTCTCTTATCCATAGCAGCTCATATGGATTATGAGGTGTGGCAAATGGATGTCAAGACAGCTTTCCTAAATGGAAGTCTTGACGAGACGATTTATATGAAACAACCAGAAGGATTCATTGCTAAGGGGCGAGATCATCTAGTGTGCAAGCTTAATCGATCCATTTATGGATTGAAACAAGCCTCGAGATCGTGGAACCTGCGATTTGACGAAGTAGTCCAATCTTTTGGATTTAGTCAAAGCATGGACGAATCGTGTGTGTATTGGAAACGTGATGGGAAGAAGGTGGTGTTTCTCGTGCTTTATGTAGACGACATTCTTCTCATTGGCAACAGTGTGAAAATGTTATCAGACATAAAGGGATGGTTGTCTAGACAATTCGATATGAAAGATTTGGGAGAAGTCGGGCATGTTCTAGGGATCAAGGTTATAAGGGATCGCCGGAGTAGAACATTGTACCTATCCCAGCAATCTTACATAGACACGATTCTGGCTCGTTTTAACATGCAAGATTCCAAGAAGGGTGAGCTGCCCTTCAGTAAAGGAACTTATCTTTCTAAGGAAATGTGTCCTCGGACACAAAAGGAGAAAGATGAAATGAAATCAGTTCCCTACGCTTCGGCTGTGGGAAGCTTGATGTATGCAATGTTATGCACGAGGCCTGATATCTGCTATGCAGTTGGCGTAGTAGCGAGATATCAGAGTAACCCTGGAAAGGCTCATTGGACTGCCGTAAAGAGCATTTTCAAGTATTTGCGAAATACTAAGGATTATGTTCTAAGTTACGGGGCAGACAATCTGATTCCTTTGGGTTATACGGATTCGGATTTCCAAGCTGATAAGGACCGGCGAAAGTCGACATCAGGCTATGTGTACACTATGGGAGGTGGAGCCGTATCATGGAGGAGTGTTAAGCAAAAGTGCATTTCAGACTCTACCATGGAAGCTGAATATGTTGCAGCCTCAGAGGCAGCGAAAGAGTCAGTTTGGTTCCTTAATTTCCTCCAGGACTTAGATGTGATTCCGAGTTTGCCCAAGGCTATGACAATTTATTGTGATAATAGCGGTGCAGTGGCAAACAGTAAGGAACCACGGTCCCATAGTGCTATGAAACACATAGAGCGCAAGTACCACCTGATTCGAGACATCGTCAAGAGGGGCGATGCGATAGTCACCAAGATAGCTTCGGAGGACAACCTAGCGGACCCTTTCACCAAGATACTTCCTAAGGAAGTTTATTTCAAGCACTTGGAGGGTTTGGGAGTCAGAAGTTTGGAGGATAAGACTAGACCTTAGTATAAGTGGGAGATTGATGGAGTAGTATACTTAATGTCTAGATTTGAGTATTCTGAACTCCTTGTACACTTTCATTTACCTATTAATAACGAACATTCATTTGCTTTTAATTATTGTTAATTAAATTTATGCAAATTATAGTCCTGGATTTTATACGTTGTAGTTAGTATGGTGTTGCATGGGCACACAGAAGATCATACTATCGGTTACTCGTATTTAATCAAACAGATGCTCACGACCTAGATGGACACGGACCAATCCATCGGTATAGTCGTTGTGTGAGAGAGAAAATAATTTATCTTAATTATTTTATCACACTTGTACACTTGGTGTATTGAGCGGATCGATTGAGACTCATCAATTAGGATTGCTCGGCGATAATTGATTTGAGACTCAGTGTATTTTATTCTTAATCCCCGATATTGTTGCGGGTGTGTATATTCAATATAAGTGACTTTGATTTACCAAAGGAATTAACCGATTTAATTATTGGGTTAATTACCGGTTAAGTTGGGTCACTATATTTTATATATGGCATGCCGTGAATGATTGACCGGACAGTGTATCCCGGAAGGGTTGATAATATCCCCGAGATGAGCTCATAAGGATTTATTATGTAAACCTCGCGAGTGGATTTAATTCCGCATAATAAATAAGGTTGAGTGGTACTAGTCTCGGATAAAAGAGATGAATAAATTTATTAAGCAATAAATAAATTTTATTCATGGATATTTATATCTTAAATACACGGAATAAATAATACTACCGGAGAAATATTATTTGGATATAATATGGTTTAATATTGGGAGTGCAATTAATTTATATAGTGGAAAATAAATTAATTAATATTAATGGGAGATTAATAGATTTGGGCTTGGGCTCAATTTAATCATTAATATTGGAAGCCCAATATTCCACCTCCTTTAGATCCCCTACGTAGCCTATAAAAGCACTACATGGTCTTCACTTTTTCATAAGACAAGAATATCAATACTTGATAGTTCTAGAGAGTTGAAGAGGATCCATAAGCTTGGAAGATCGTCGCCCACCCGACGTTCAAGCTAGTGCAAGGAATACGTGGGAAGATTCAAAAGGTCGTCTTGAATTCGTTTCTCCGAACAACGAATCGAAAGGTACAATATCTAAACGCCCTTGATAATTGTTCGATTTTGGTTTTATCGAGAATACCGTAGAACGAAGATCCGAGGATCGAATCCCGGTAACGAGGGTCGAGCCGGGCGGTGGTGGTCGAACCACCGGACCGCCGGCGGCTCGTGGATCCCGCGTGGGGATCGCGTGCGGGAGGAGCGATCGATCCTAGGGATCGATCGCGGGGATGCTGCGGGGTTACCCGCAGCGACTCGTAGCGAGCTGCGGGGTTACCCGCAGCGACTCGTAGCGAGCTGCGGGGTTACCCGCAGCGGCTCGCTGGGACGAGCCCCAGCCCGTGCGAGCAGCGGATCACCGGATCCGCTGCGGGGATGCCATGAGGCATCCCGTGCGATCGCTGGGAGCGATCGCGGGTTCCCGCGGGGGTGCGGCTGGGCGCGCACGCGTCCTCGTGCGCGTTGTGCGTTCGGTCGAGTCCCGGCTCGCGTGGACTCGTGTTTTCTCCGGCAATCGAGGTTTTTGATTGGGTTATTATTTTCCGAAAATTTTAATAGCCCGGGATATCGAATTCCAACACCTTAGACAGGTACTTGCCTCCGCGATCAAATCGCAGGCTACAAATGGATATACCTCGATGGTTCTCCACAATTGCTTAGTGTCCATTAACTTGTCAAAACACTTGCTTTTGTGGCACATCAGATATTCTAATCCATTTTTCGAGTAATCATAAAATGAAGTACTCGTACCTTATTGTCTGAGTAGGCATAGGTCTGCATACATCAGAGTCAATCAATTCTTATACTTGTCCGGATCTTACATCTTATATCCATAAAGGATTGCTTAGTCATATTATCTTCCAAATTAGATTCTTAGGTCGGAAGGTCCACTCCCTCAACTTAATTGATCAAATATCAATTTTCGACCTTTGAACTTCTTATTTGAATAAACATGACTCAGCATAAGAATCCACAAGTATAATTGATAAAGAAATCTCTTATTAATAAGACGAGTTTCATACAACGGTTCGTTGCATCGTGGTGGACTTAGGATTCATCATTTATATATTGCTAGCTAATGTACCAGAATAGATACTATCTTTATTTCTTCTCATAACCATCAAATGATTAAAAGAAATAAAATATCCATTCATTAGAAATCCAGAACAAAGTTCTTTCTAATATGAAAGGTACATAAAAGCAATAACTCAAAATGAAATCCTATAAAATGTCCTCCACTGCAACTGCTGCCTCCTCTACAGCATTGCCCATGTAGACTACGATTTCTTCTTTTCCAAGTCGTTAGGTTTCCTGGAACCTTTGCATTTAAAATGCACATACCGTCAGTGGTTCCATATCTACACACCAGGTTCCGGTAGATAATACCACTGACTATGTTTTACGACTAAAGAAGAATTTCGTACTTTCTTTGAGAGGATAATCAGACTTCCAGTACCCAGACTGTTTGCATCGAGAACTCTTGCCTCATGGCTTTCTCGTCCCATCTCGTGGTTCAAGGAACCTAGGACCACTGGGTTTCTTTGCTTGCTTTTCCTTTCCCCGATTTTTCCCTTAGGTTCGAAACCTTAGGCATTGGCTACAAGAGCTTGCGATTTCCGTCTCAACTCGTCTAAAAGGTCAATCATCTCAAAAACGTGTTTAAGCGTTTCCTCGAAGCGACTGGCCTTTATGAGTATCCTCATCGCTTCTTGTCTAGCCGCCTATGTCAATAGGCTCGGGAGGACAAAGCTTACTGAGTACTAACCAGTACTCTTCAACAGTCTGGACAATGTCTAGATCTCTATTCCAATCATTACATTTAGGGACCAATGAGTTTAAAATCCTTACGTATCACAGAAAGTGGGTTCAAAGCCATATCCTAATCTATGAGCACATATAACAACAAACAATCGATTTAATCTCCGATATTATCTCCCTCAAATAATATCATTAAACCACTAATCACATCTAAAATCCCATCAGATATGGCAAGCCACGATAGTGTGGACGTTTACCTATCCAAATGATTTAGCAATTAGATTTCCTTCGGTCGTACATCATCATTAGCGTTACTTCGATGGGAAGAATACTAAGAAGCGTACCTAAGTGTAAACCATTACTCAGTATCTAAGAAGATTGTTTGGGACACGCATATTCACCGCAAGCCACGATAGTGTGGACGTTTACGTTAACATACGCTCCTTTACTCCCTTCTATAACTGTCTACATCAATCGTTCCAAAATCCCATTCAATGTAGCAAGCCACGATAGTGTGGACGTTTACTACACCAAAAGACTTTTACAATTGACTCCCAATTACTTGATTCATTTAATCTTGTAAATCAAGACGCGGAGAATCATAAGTGAAACTCGAAGTTTCTAACCAGTGATTCACCATGCGAACGACCCTATCTCTCATAAATGAGGGAGCCGAGCAGACAATCGATCTAGTCATCAAATGACACGAAAGTCTCTAATTTGTGTCCTCGACATTACCAAGTGGCTTTGGCTCCATTCCACTCCCCGGGGTGAGAATGAGTCGACTTGAAATCAGTTTTGGAAAGACAAATTAGGCATTGTTTGATAAACTTAATCAATGTTTCTCGTAAGAGGAATTACAAGAATTCTCCTCCAATGACTTGTCTATACGAACTTCAAAAGTCCATAAAAGTCACCAAGAGAACAGCAATGGAGACCATGGATATGTTTCCATACCCTCTCCCACTTAGCTTTTTATAACAAAGGGATACGCTATCTAATGCATAATTAAATACACATAAGCATAATAACAAACATACATTTCATGCAAGTACGTTCACAAATAATCAAATAATTACTCAAGTAAAATTATTTCTCGACTATTCGTACCTTGATGAATTCCAGCATGCTTGTCTTGAGCCTCCATTCTACGTCTTGAATACTTTGCCGAGCGACGGAAAAATTCTTTGATTCTCATATTTAATTTTGCTCCAATTAAATAAAATCAATACCATTGATTTCCATATTTAATTCTATTTTAAATAAAATCCAAGATTATCCAATCCAAAATAAATTTTGAATTAATCTAATGATTTTAAATAAAATACTTAAATTAAATAAAATCAATATTATTAAAATCCATTGATCTCCATATTTAATTCTATTCTAAATAAAATCCAAGATTTTCCAATCCAAAATAAATTTTGAATTAATCTAATGATTTTAAATAAAATACTTAAATTAAATAAAATCAATACCATTGATTTCCATATTTAATTCTATTTTAAATAAAATCCAAGATTATTCAATCCAAAATAAATTTTGAATTAATCTAATAATTTTAAATAAAATACTTAAATTAAATAAAATCAATATTATTAAAATCCATTGATCTCCATATTTAATTCTATTCTAAATAAAATCCAAGATTTTCCAATCCAAAATAAATTTTGAATTAATCTAATGATTTTAAATAAAATACTTAAATTAAATAAAATCAATATTTTAATAATTTCTAAATCCTATTTAAATTAGATCTCAAGAATCCTAATCAAAATCGAATTTTGATTCTTCTTAAGACTTCTAATCCAAGTAGGTATAGGATATCTAGAGAAACTAGGATTTTCTTTCCTAATTTAACTCTTCATCTAATTCCATTATTTAATTCCATAATTAAGAAATCTAATCCAAATAGAATTTGAATTAATGTCAAAATTAAATTAAATAAAATTAGAAAGATTAAATTATTTCCGGAAAGATCGGATTTACCGGGACGAACCGAAAAACGAAATTTCCGATCATCCCAAATTCCCAATCGAACCAAGCCCAGCATGCATATCGACCATGAATTAATTCACATGCAAGGCTAAGAGACCATGCATGCGGACATGCATATTCATCTTTGGCCATGCAAAGAATTCACTCAGCAATTGATTCATGCAATTGGACATTCAGCGTAGCCATTCAAGAATTCACGCCTACAGCACCAATTCACATTCACGATTAAAAACCGATCGTCTACTTCGACGAGACTTGTGCACGAACCCGGTCGATATCCGGCATGGCGTCTCCTCCGACGACACACGCCATCAACCTCGTCACAGCCCACGCACGAGCAGCCCGCGACGAGCCCAGCAGCAGCCCGCGACGAGCCCAGCAGCAGCCCGCGACGAGCCCAGCAGCAGCCCGCTCCGAGCCCAGCAGCCCGTTTGATCTCGAAGCCGTCCGCGAAGCCGCCAACGCAACCACCGAATGTAGCCGCCGGCTGCCGGCGAACCACCACCACTGGTGGCACACGCCGGCATGCCCAGCCACGTCTAGGTCACGCCCAGCAGCCCGCACAGCCCCTTCGAGCCCAGCATGCCACGGTCGATCGATCTTTCAATTCGATATTCCGAAAAACCCTCGATTTTAATAAATTATTTTTCCGACAAACACGATTCATACAAGAGAGAAAATCAAGTACGTAGAACAATATAGCACAATAATTTAACAAATTAAATTAATCTATGGCCATATATATCGAGAATCGATTATCGAAACAATTAACGAAAAACGTAACCGTACGCTCTGATACCAATTGTTGGAATTCGATATCCCGGGTTATTTAAATTTGCGGAAACCAATAACCCGATCAAACCCTTCGCCGGAAATCACATGAACGCCGACTCATCCGCCGGAGTCCAGCCTTTGGAGACCACGCACCCGAAGGCACGCGGCCCGCCCCCAGCCGAACCCCCGCGAGACGGGGTTCACGCGATCGATGATCGCGTGCGATCATCATGATCGATGGGGCTGCCCAGCAGCCCCCGCGGCGAGTCCGGCGACTCGCCGCCGCCTGGAGGAGCCCCGCCTTCACGGCGGGTGGGGTGTGGCACCAGCCCGCGCCCCGGCGATCGATCCCCGTGATCGATCGCGAGCCCTCGGCCCAGCCGAGGGTTCCTTTCCTCCGCGCGCCGCCAAACCCTAGCGGGCGATCCCCGCGGTCCGGTGGCTTCGCCACCACCGCGTGATCGTTCGTCTAATCCGGGTTCGACTCTTGGATCTTTGTTCTTCGATAATTGATTCAATAAAACAAGAATTAAATAGCAATTATTTAATTCACCTTTCGATTCGTTGTGCGGAGAAACGAGATCTTATGATGACCTTGAGATCTTCCCACGTATTCCTTGCACTAGCCCGGACGTCGTGTGGGCGACGATCTACCGAACTCCATGGATCCTCCTCTCTACTTTCTCTCTCTAGAATTGTGATCTTCAAGTTATGAGAATAGAGAAGACCATGTAGTGCTTTTATAGGCTACGTAGGGGATCTAAAGGAGGTGGAATATTGGGCTTCCAATATTGAAGATTAAATTGAGCCCAATGCTCAAGTCCATTAATCCTTATCAATATTAATTAATTCTATTTTCCACTATATAAAATTAATTGCACTCCCAATATTAAACCATATTATATTAAATAATATTTCTCCGGTACTATTATTTATTCCGTGTATTTAAGATATAAATATCCATGAATAAAATTAATTTATTGCTAATTAATTTATTCATCTCTTTTATCCGAGACTAGTACCATTCAACCTTAATTATTATGCGGAACGAATCCACCTGCAGGGTTTACATAATAATTCCTTATGAACTCATCTCGGGGATATTATCAACCCTTCCGGGATACACTTTCCCGTCAAGTATTCACGGCATGTCATATATAAAATATAGTGACCCAACTTAACCGGTAATTAACCCAATAATTAAATCGGTTAATTCCTTTGGTAAATCAAAGTCACTTATATTAAATATACACACCCGCAATAGTTTCAGGGATTAAGAATAAAATACACTGAGACTCGAATCGATTATCGCCGGCAATCCTAATCGATGAATCTCAACGATCCGCTCAATACACCAAGTGTACAAGTGTGATAAAATAATCAAGACAGATTATTTTCTCTCTCACACAACGACTATACCGATGGATTGGTCCGTGTCCATCTAGGGTCGTGAGCAACTGTTCGATTAAATACGAGTAACCGATAGTATGATCTTCTGTGTGGGGCCCGACACACCATACTAACTACAACGTATAGAATCCAGGACTATGTTTTGCATATATTTAATTATAAATAATTAAACGCAAACAATTGTTCATTTAGTTAAATAGATTAATGGCAATGGATCGTGAGTTTCTGTCACTTAAATCTAGACATTAAGTACACAACTCCAACAGAGACTGGGCGTCCGCGAAGTACAACATGTTGCTGGAGATGTGGTCGTATGACTTGGGTGTGTCCAGGCATGCTATTGGCCATTCCGGGTTTGCTTGGAGGATGAAGGCGACTTGATCAACTTAGACTCATGCGGTCACATAGTGTCGAATTGGTCAACGTCAGGAGACCTATTGAGAGAGATCTAATAGGACTTAAACATAAGAGCGAATGAGGGTTCGGGGTATTAATATGCGTGACATTATAGGGATGTTAATACTTGGGATCTATAACTGGAAGACAAAACTGTTAGCAAAATGATATACGTACCGATGATCGGCAGCACATAGGTCAAGGGGGAAGTCAGGGGAGTCAATGCCTGGATACTTTAGTCTTTATTTGTTTCTTCTTATTTCCTTAAGTCGAGTCTGTTAATTGCTCAGTCTTTTAATTAGGTTGCATGCTAGTTTTATTTCTTTGTAAGTTATTTGTTATTTTCAGTCAAGTAAACACGGTGACCACGGTTCGGCAGTGCCCAACTGCTCTCCAAAACAAAACCTTTTCAAACGTGACAACCCAATTGAGCATTCAAAGCCGGGAAAACTATAAGCTAAATCGCCTCCTCGTGGGATCGACCCTATACTTGCTACTAGTACTTGTGCTAGTGAATAGTTTAGGAATAATAAATATCATTTTGCGCTACTCCACGACGGTAGCGTCAAAATTGGCGCCGTTGCCGGGGAAGCAATATTCCAAGCCAACAGTTTTCCGTGCTAACGCTTGACCTATTTTTGTATGCAGGATTCTGACTCATCGGGAAGCAAGGATACAGGGCTACTATTTGATCCTGAAATCGAGCGAACCGCAAGAAAGAATCGAAAAGCAGCAAGACAGAAGCAAGCATTAGCACGTGCCGCTCAAGTAACTCAGTTGACCATAACTGAGACAGGAGAGTCGATCTCGAACACATCGAGAGAAGATTCACCGAACACATCCAGATCACCTACGCGATCAAGGATGGGAGAAGAGAGAGCCAAGACGTTGAGGGACACGATGTTCCCAGAGAACTTGAATCTGAAACCGCTGGGCATCACCTTGCCCACGGTTGAAAACAATACTTGGGAGATGAGGCACGGCTTCATCCAGATCTTGCCCAAGTTCAGTGACATGCCCTTGGAGGATCCCCAGAGACACCTCCAAGATTTTGAATTGGCATGTGGCACCATCCGAGCAAGTGAAGGGCTAGGGGAGTACATCAGGCTCCTAGCCTTCCCTTTCTCACTAGCCGAAGGTGCCCGAGAGTGGCTTTACACTCTACCTGCTGGAGAAGTGACCACCTGGAGTCAGCTTCAGCAGAAGTTCCTTGAGAAGTACTTCCCAGCTGCACGCATCCAGCAGATGAGGAAGAAGATCAACAGCATCAAGATGGGAGGAGGAGAGAACTTCCATGACTACTGGGTCAAGTTCAAGCAGATGTTGGCCAAGTGCCCACAACATCAGATCCTTGACCATGACTTGGAGAGACGGAGAGGACATGGATCAACGCAGCTTGTGGAGGATCCATTCTAAACAAGAGAGCCGACGAAGCATTCAAAATTTTCAAGGAAATGGCCGAAGAAACAAGGGAGGATGGCAGTGACCTACCCAGGAACAACTTGCCCGTACCATCTGCAACTGAAGTCAAATTGGACAAACTGTGCAACATAGTTGAGCAACTGGTGCTCAACCAAAACCCAGGGCTAAAGAGAGGAGTCAAGGCGTGCCAAATCTGCAAGGAAAGTAACCATGCCACTGACGAGTGCCCTGAGCTTTTTGACGAAGAGGTCAAGGTGATAATGCAGAACAATGGGAACGGACAAAGGCCCAATGGGAACACGTACAACTCGAACAACTGGAAAAATCATGACAACAACCGGTATGGAAACAACAACTACCAGGGCGGAGGGAACCAAGGAAATCAAGGCCAGCAATACCACGGCCAGAACAATCATCAGAGGAACAACTACCAAAATCAGGGCAACCAGCAGAACCAGAGCAATGGCCCAACTTTGGCAGACATGATGCAGACCTTGGTCAATGAAAATATCAAAGCCCAGTAGGAGAATGACCGGTACAAGCAGGACAACGAGAAGTACAAGGTTGAGACTCGAGGTCAACTGCAGAATATAAACGCTCAAATGCTTGAGTCGCGCGGGCAATTCCAGAACATCAATGCCCAACTGGCGCACTTGACCCAGGCAATGACTGAGATGAAAAAGAAGACCAGCGGTCTACCTCCCCAAATTGAACTAAACAATGCCCAATTGAATGCAATCCATCTTAAAAATGGAAAGGTCTTGGCTGAAGTGCCAAAGAAGCCCACTCCACCATCTCAAGTGGAAGGAACTGTTCAAGAAGTCAACGAGGATGAAGAGTCAGAAGAAGAACTTGAGCTGATACCACCAAAACAGAAGGAAACAGCGGTACCTGCCCAAGCAGGAACACCACCAAAAATCTACCCTCCTTTTCCAGGAAGATTGAGCAAAAAGAAGGAAAAAGAGGACACCAATGAGATGTTCCAGATGTTTAAAAAGGTGGAAATCAACATGCCTCTGTTGACCATTCTGAAGTCCATGCCCAGGTGCGCAAAATTCCTCAAGGAGCTGTGCACCAAAAAGGTGAAATATCAAGATGATGCCAAATTCGAAGTAGGAGAGAATGTTTCAGCGGTACTCCAGAGGAATGTACCAAGGAAATGTGAAGACCCTGGAATGTTCTATATTCCCTGCATAATAGGCAACATGAACATAGAAAAAGCCATGCTCGACTTGGGAGCATCGATCAATGTTATGCCTAAGTCAATGTACGAAGACTTGGGTATAGGGCCGATGAAACCGACAAGGGTAGTAATCCAGTTGGCAGACAAATCAAATGTGTACCCCGAGGGAATTCTGGAAGATGTATTGGTCAAGGTAGAGGAGCTCATCTTCCCTGCCGATTTCTATGTCTTGGACATGGGGAGATCAAGCAAGCAACCAGTGATGATCTTGGGCAGGCCATTTTTGAAGACAGCAAGGACACACATTGACTGCGAAACTGGAAAGCTAACCTGCAAGTTTGAAGGAGAAACGGTCACATTCGACTTGTTCAAGTCAATGAAGCACCCAGAAGATACCGAGCAAGTGCACTATGTTGATCAGATTGATGAATTGATCGAGGAGCAAGCTCTAGGATATGGAGTCTCTGACAAAGTAGATCTGGTGATACAAAGGGGACTGACCAGAGAAGATGCAGAGGATGAGCAACTTGAAGTTCAATAGATAGTTGAGCAACTGGGAGCTCTAGAGAATCACCCTATGGGCATGAGCAAGTTGCCACCCCATGAAGTCACGATCATGGTACCATCCCTGGAGAAGCCACCAGAGTTAGAATTGAAGAAACTCCCTGCACATCTCAAGTACATGTTCCTTGGGCAAAATGATACATTGCCCGTGATCATAAGTTCGAAACTGGAAAAGGAGGAAGAAAGCAGGCTGAGGAACATCCTTGACCAGTACAAGCAAGCCATTGGATGGACCTTAGCAGATATACGTGGAATCAGCCCCACCATATGCCAACACCACATATTGCTCGAGGAAGAGTCAAATCCAGTGCGCGATCCACAGAGAAAACTGAACCCCGCTATGAAGGAGGTAGTGCTCAAGGAGATACTCAAGCTGCTCAACTTGGGCATTATCTATCCCGTCTCAGACAGCAAATGGGTAAGCCCAGTTCATGTGGTGCCCAAGAAATCAGGAATACAAGTGATCGAGAACGAGAAAAAGGAGCAGATAGCCACTCGACTTCAAACCGGATGGAGAGTGTGCATAGACTACAGGAAGTTGAACAAGGTAACAAAGAAAGACCACTTCCCCCTACCTTTCATTGACGAGATGCTCGAGAGGCTAGCCGGGAAAACCCATTTCTGTTTCCTCGACGGATACTCGGGCTACATGCAAATTTGGGTGGCCCCAGAAGACCAGGACAAGACCACTTTCACTTGCCCATATGGTACCTTTGCATATCGACGCATGCCATTTGGTCTATGCAACGCCCCTGGCACCTTCCAGAGATGCATGATGAGCATCTTTGCCGATCTGCTCGAGCAAGGGATAGAAGTTTTCATGGATGACTTTACTGTATATGGCAGCTCGTTCGAGACATGCTTGAACAACCTGGAGTTGGCCCTCAGCAGATGTGTGGAAAAAAGTTTGGTACTTAACTACGAGAAATGTCACTTTATGGTTGAAGAAGGGATAGTCCTTGGGCACGTAGTCTCTGCCAAGGGAATTGAAGTCAACCGAGCCAAAATAGAGACCATATCAAAGCTGCCTTACCCAAGGAATGTCAAACAAGTCAGAGGTTTCCTTGGGCACGCAGGATTCTACAGGAGGTTCGTGAGAGACTTTGCCAAGATTGCCCAACCTCTAACCAGGCTATTACAAAATGAGGTTGACTGGAACTTCGATGATGACTGTCAAGCTGCCTTCAACCACCTCAAGGAGAGGTTAGTCACTGCTGTTGGAGTTGTGTACTTAATGTCTAGATTTAAGTAACGGTAAACTCCCGGTCATAGCATTTAATCTATTAAATTAATAAACAATTGTTTGCTTTTAATTATTATTAATTAAATATATGCAAATCATAGTCCTGGATTTTATACGTTGTAGTTAGTATGGTGTGCATGGGCGCACAGAAGATCATACTATCGGTTACTCGTATTTAATCGAACAGTTGCTCACGACCTAGATGGACATGGACCAATCCATCAGTATAGTCGTTGTGTGAGAGAGAAAATAATTTATCTTAATTATTTTATCGCACTTGTACACTTGGTGTATTGAGCGGATCGTTGAGATTCATCAATTAGGATTGCCGGCGATAATCGATTCGAGTCTCAGTGTATTTTATCCTTAATCCCCGATATTATTGCGGGTGTGTATATTTAATATAAGTGACTTTGATTTACCAAAGGAATTAACCGATTTAATTATTGAGTTTATTACCGGTTAAGTTGGGTCACTATATTTCATATATGGCATGCCGTGAATAATTGACCGGACAGTGTATCCCGGAAGGGTTGATAATATCCCCGAGATGAGTTCATAAGGAATTATTGTGTAAACCTCATGAGTGGATTCGTTCCGCACAATAATTAAGGTTGAATGGTACTAGTCTCGGATTAAAGAGATGAATAAATTAATTAGCAATAAATTAATTTTATTCATGGATATTTAAATCTTAAATACACGGAATAAATAATACTACCGGAGAAATATTATTTGATATAATATGGTTTAATATTGGGAGTGCAATTAATTTATATAGTGGAAAATAAATTAATTAATATTGATAAGGATTAATGGACTTGGGCAGTGGGCTCAATTTAATCTTCAATATTGGAAGCCCAATATTCCACCTCCTTTAGATCCCCTACGTAGCCTATAAAAGCACTACATGGCCTTCATAAATCATAAGACAAGATTATCATACTTGATATTCTAGAGAGTTGAAGGAGATCCATAGGAGTTCGATAGATCGTCGCCCACCCGACGTTCGAACGGAGTGCAAGGAATACGTGGGAAAGTCCAAAAGGTCTTCAACTTGATTTCGTTTCTCCGCACAACGAATCAAAGGTATGATCATAAAACTCCTTGTGTGATTTTATGTGAATTAAATTGTGATATGTACATGAACACACGATCCGGGAAAACGACGAACTCCGGGGACGAGGATTCGAGATTCTCGGCGGAGCTCGAGAGGAACCCTCGGCTGGGAGCCGAGGGGTGGCGATCGAGCCCTAGGGCATCGATCGCCGGTAGCGATCACACGAGGGGAGCCCCGGCTGGACGCCGGGGCGAGCGATCGACCTAGGGTCGATCGCTGGGGGCTGCCGCGGCTTCGCGCCGCGGCTGGGCGCTCCCTCCCCGGTCGGTGGTGGTGGTGAGTCGCCGGACTCACTGCCGGGGGCTGCTAGGCAGCCCCACGCGATCATCATCGATCGCGAGCCCGCGGTGGGGCTCGGCTAGGGTTTCGGCCGCGGGTTCATCCCGAGGCGATTCTCCGGTTGAGCTCCGGACATCGTGGAGCTCGTAATCGGTTTCCGGTGATGGGATTTCGGTCGGGGTTATCGGTTCCGCAATTTTTTGATACCCCGGGATATCGATTTCCAGCAATTGGTATCAGAGCGTTTGGTTTCGTGTTCATGTATGTGTTCAATTGTGTTCTACCTTGCAGGGATTCCGACTATCATGGTTTAAATTAATTGTTAATTATTCGTTTAATTAATTGCTATTTAATTTTGCCATGATTATTCATTATTAAACTCTCGGACATGTCGAGATTCGTTTTGTGTGGATGAATGCTTGTAATAGTAAAAATTCGAGGGTTGACCGAATTTAGATTTATTATTATTGTTCTATGTTTTTCCGGAAAGTGTATAGGGTCGATTTCATGTATAGAATCGATACCGGAATTGTAAATTTATTTCTTGTAATTTATTTATGTTGGATCGATGCAAAGACGACCGCCGGAGAACTCGTGTGACGAAGAAGACGAAGAGGACGAAGAACCGGGATCGATCAAACCCCTTGATCGACCCCAATCGATCGACCCAAGGGGAGGGGGCCGATCGTTCTCGGCTAGGGCTGCCGCCGGCGACGGTGGCGGCTGGGCTGGGCGGCGGTGCTCCTCCGGGGGTGGGCGGTCGAAGGTGGGGGTGGCGTGGGGTCTCCCTATCTCATGCTACTCCTACCTAGATTCTACTTACCTAATTGATTCGGTTTTCCTAATTGAGTTTTCCTATTTTTGGGAATTCTCATGGATTAGGAAAAGAATTAATTGGAATTAATTTTATTCCTTATTCTATTATGGAAGTCTTCTAGAGTATTCCGAGTTCTACTTGGAATAGGATCCTAGAGATTTAATAGAATTGGAAAGGAATAAAAGTTAATTTAGAATTGATTTATTTCCTAATTGATTATTCTTTTTTATGGGAATTTTCATGGTAATGGAAATTAATTAATCTTGGAAAGTAGAAGAGTCCTAATTTATTTTATTTCCTTATTCTATTATAGAAGTCTTCTAGAATATTCCAAGTTTGACTTGGATAGATTATTCTAGAGATTTAATAGAATTAGATAGGAAAATAAATAAATAAAAATATTAATAATATTTAATTTTATTTTTTATTTATTCGATTGACTTAATTTTCGAATTAAGTATCTTTTGGATTTATTAAAAATAAATAGATTTAAATATTGGGATTAATATTCTCGTCACATGGAGCATTCAAGAACGAAGACTGAAGACTAGAAGACGCATACGGAGATGGAATAAAGCCATGATAGTCGGAAAATAATTTTTCTAGCATTATTTTGACTATGTGCTATGTGCTTTATTGCTTGTATGCATGCTTATGTGTTTAATTATGCATTAGATAGCGTATCCCTTTGTTATAAAAAGCTAAGTGGGAGAGGGGATGGAAACATTGCCATGGTCTCCATTACTGTTCTCTTGGTGACTCTTATGGACTTTTGAAGTTCGTATAGATGTGTCATTGGAGGAGAATTCTTGTAATTCCTTTTACAAGAAACATTGATTAAAAGTTTATCAAACAATGCCTAATTTGTCTTTCTGAAACTGACTTCAAGTCGACTCATTCTCACCCCGGGGAGTGGAATGGAGCCAAAGCCACTTGGTCATGTGGATGACACAAATTAGAGACATTCGTACCATTCTTTTGAAGGTGGGTCGATTGTCTGCTCGGCTCCCTCATCTAATGAGAGATAGGGTTGTTCGCATGGTGAATCACTGGTTAGAAACTTCGAGTTTCACTTATGATTCTCCGCATCTTGATTTACGAAAATCGAATGGATCTTGTAACTGGGAGTCAATTATAAAAGTCTCTTAGTGTAGTAAACGTCCACACAACGTGGCTTGCTATACTGACGGATTTTGGATTAATTGATGTAAACAGTTGTAAGGAATTGTGAAGAGTTGTGAAGTTATCGTAAACGTCCACACAACGTGGCTTGCGGTGATGTAGCAATTCCAAACGATTTACTTTGGTGCTGAGTAATGGTTTACACTTAGATACGCTTTATAGTATTCCTCCCAACGAGGTTCCGCTATAAGTGATGTATGACCGAAGAAAATCTAATTGCTAAATCATTTGGGTGGGTAAACGTCCACACAACGTGGCTTGCCTTACCTGATGGGATTTTAGATGTGATTAGTAATTTAATGATATTATTTGAGGGAGATAATATCGGATATTAAATTGATTGTTTGTTTAAATGTGCTTATAGGTTTAGAGAATAGCTATGAACCCACTTTCTATGATACTCAAGGAATTTAACGCACTGGTTCCATACTGTGTGGGATGGAATAAAGAGTTAGACATTACTCAGACTGTAAAAGAGTACAAAGATGTGCTCAGTGAAACTTGTCCTCCTAGACCTACCATTAACTCAACTGATGAGGAAATACTTGACTTTGAGAAGTGGGATAGTGCTCTTGCATTAGCCGCTAATCATGATGTCATGCTTAAACTCAAGTTGATGTTTAGACATGATGTAAAAGCTAGAAAAGAGGCGATGAGAATACTCATAAAGGTCAGTTGCTTCGAGGAAACGCTTGATCACGTTTTCGAGATGCTAGATCTTTTAGACGAGTTGAGACAGTCGCAAGCTCTTATAGCCAAGGCCAAAGGTTTCGAACCTATAGACTTACATAAGGGAAGGGAGAAGAAGACAAGGGAATCCAGTAGTCCTAAAGTACTTGGACCACGGGGAGGGATAAAGAAGCCTTCTGGCAAATATCCCCAAGGAAAACAGTCTGAGTACTGGGGGTCTATATCTTGTCCTCTCAGAGGTACGAATTTTTCTTTAGTCGTAAAAACATAGTCAGCGGTATTATCTACCAGAAATTCTGGTGTGTAGATATGGAACCACTGACGGTATGTGCATTTTTGAATGCAGGGGTTCCAGAAAACCCGGCGACTTAGAGAAGAAGAGTTCGAGTCTACACGGGCAAAAGCTGTAGAGGAGGCAGCGGTTGCGGTGGAAGACATTTATCTGCTTTAGTAGTTAAATAGGATTTCATTTCAAGATTATTGCATTATGTACCCTTTATTTTAGAAAGAAAGTTTTGTTCTGGATTTCTATTATTTATGAATGGATATTTTATTTCTTTAATCATTGGATGATTTTGATAAGAAATAATGGCGTTATCTATTCTGGTACATTAGATAGCAATATATGAATGATAGATCCTTAGTCTACCACGATGCAACAAACCGTTCTATAACTTGTTTTACTTGTTAGATATTTCTTTATTAATCATTATACTTGTGAATTCTTATACTTAGTAGTATTTTTTCAAATAAGATTCAAATGGTCGAAATTGATTTGATCAATTATAGTTGAAGGAATGGACCTTCCGACCTAAGGATTGAATTTGGAGGATAATACGTCTAAGCAAACCTTTCTGGATAAAGGATAGAATTCAGACAAGTATTGGAAATGATTAGATATGCAGACATATGTGTAAATTAGAAAGGTACGAGTAATTCTTTCAAGAATACTCGGTGATGGATTAGAATACTTAATGTGCCATAAAAGCAAAGTGTTTTGACTAGTCGATGGACACGAAGCTATTATGGGGAACCATCAAAGTATATCCATTAGGAGCCTGCGACTCGGTCGCGGAGGCCATCACCTATCTGAATAACACATAGCGTAATCAAAGATTGGGATTCAATTCCAAAGGGCCGCGCCATACACTTACGTGTAGAGATGGTGCGTTGTAAATAAGAAATGGAAATCTAATAGTAAAAGAACAAGTTGTTCGGAACTACCTATGTTATATGGATATTCCTAGAGACAACGGCATATTCAATATGGTTGTAGGATATCCTAGATGAACAAAATGTTGTGTGTTCTATAGTACTATGAACCAGAGGGACGTCTCGTCCGGTTCATAGAGGAAGACTATTAGATGAACCACAAAGCCTGAACTGACGTAATACCTTGGAATGAGAAGGACAAAAGACTAGGAACCAGCCAAACCGAGTAGAAGTACACCACATACTGCACCTATTGTTATTACTGTTATACACCGGGACGCCATTGCAGTGGGAGGTTGTCGGACAACCAGAGATATTCATAAGACTAGAGGAGTTCGGACTCTGGATCTAGTATAGATGAAATCGACCCCTAGCTTTGCATAAGGGCGGTACTAGATCTAAATGTGCCTGCTTGGAACAATAAGGTTTATTGTTAAGAGGCTAGATCATTTAGAGTACAAGCTTAGTAAATCCATTTATGGATAGAAACAAAGCTATAAATCGTGGAACTTGCGAATTGATGGGATAATCCATTTGATGGATTCATCAAAAGGCATAGACGAAATGTGTATTGAAGACGTAATGGAAACAAGGTGGTGTTTCTCGGAGATTTTATGTAGATAACATTTTATCATTGGCAACAATGTAAAAATGTTGTCAGACATAAAATGATGGTTGTCTAAATGAATCGAGATATAAGATTGAGTAGAAGTTAGAACATGTTCTTGAGATCTTATGATCTAGGGAAAAGAACATTGTACTTCTCCTAGACATCTTATACGATTAAGGTTTGTTTTAACATGCACAAGTTCTGAGAAAGGTTGTTGCCTTTCAGAGACAGAATATTCATCTATCTAAAGGATATGTGTTTCGAACACATGAAGGAGATGGATGAAGACAAAGCAGTTTCCTACACTTTGTGTGGAAATCCTTATAGATGCAATGTTGTAAAAAGACAACCTGATATCAACTATGCCGTTTGCGTAGTGGGAGGATATCAAAGTAATCTGGATAAGGGATGTTCGAATGCTGTAAGAGTACTTTCATAGTGCTGACTTACGGAGCAAGACGAAATCTTCTTAGATTACAGTTTCTCAGATCCAAAAATCAAAGAAGGACCAGTGTAAGTCGATATCAGGCTATGTGTTCACTTTTAGAAAGAGGTGGAACCATGAAATGAAAGAGTGATAAGCAGGACGCTTCTCAGACTCTCTCATAACCGAATAGCAGCCTCAGAGGCAGCGGAAGTTTTGGTTAGGTTCCGGGATAACCTCTTGACTTGGATATGACTCTTAGTTTACCAAAGGCTATTGGATAGCGGTGCACGTTGAACTGGAAGAGGTCATAAGTCAAAAGTGATGATAACACATAGTGCAAGTACCACCTGATACGAGTCATCGTCAAGGGAGACGACGTAGTAGTCACCAAGATAACTTCAGAGCGGCAACCTAGATTGCTCACTCACATAGTACTTCTCGGAAGTACACTTTAAAGCACGTGATGAGTATGGGAACCGGGAGTTTGGAGGAAATGACTAGACCTTAGTACAAGTGGGAGATTGTTGGAGTTGTGTACTTAATGTCTAGATTTAAGTAACGGTAAACTCCCGGTCATAGCATTTAATCTATTAAATTAATAAACAATTGTTTGCTTTTAATTATTATTAATTAAATATATGCAAATCATAGTCCTGGATTTTATACGTTGTAGTTAGTATGGTGTGCATGGGCGCACAGAAGATCATACTATCGGTTACTCGTATTTAATCGAACAGTTGCTCACGACCTAGATGGACATGGACCAATCCATCGGTATAGTCGTTGTGTGAGAGAGAAAATAATTTATCTTAATTATTTTATCGCACTTGTACACTTGGTGTATTGAGCGGATCGTTGAGATTCATCGATTAGGATTGCCGGCGATAATCGATTCGAGTCTCAGTGTATTTTATTCTTAATCCCCGATATTATTGCGGGTGTGTATATTTAATATAAGTGACTTTGATTTACCAAAGGAATTAACCGATTTAATTATTGGGTTTATTACCGGTTAAGTTGGGTCACTATATTTCATATATGGCATGCCGTGAATAATTGACCGGACAGTGTATCCCGGAAGGGTTGATAATATCCCCGAGATGAGTTCATAAGGAATTATTGTGTAAACCTCATGAGTGGATTCGTTCCGCACAATAATTAAGGTTGAATGGTACTAGTCTCGGATTAAAGAGATGAATAAATTAATTAGCAATAAATTAATTTTATTCATGGATATTTAAATCTTAAATACACGTTATAAATAATACTACCGGAGAAATATTATTTGATATAATATGGTTTAATATTGGGAGTGCAATTAATTAATATAGTGGAAAATAAATTAATTAATATTGATAAGGATTAATGGACTTGGGCAGTGGGCTCAATTTAATCTTCAATATTGGAAGCCCAATATTCCACCTCCTTTAGATCCCCTACGTAGCCTATAAAAGCACTACATGGCCTTCATAAATCATAAGACAAGATTATCATACTTGATATTCTAGAGAGTTGAAGGAGATCCATAGGAGTTCGATAGATCGTCGCCCACCCGACGTTCGAACGGAGTGCAAGGAATACGTGGGAAGATCCAAAAGGTCTTCAACTTGATTTCGTTTCTCCGCACAACGAATCAAAGGTATGATCATAAAACTCCTTGTGTGATTTTATGTGAATTAAATTGTGATATGTACATGAACACACGATCCGGGAAAACGACGAACTCCGGGGACGAGGATTCGAGATTCTCGGCGGAGCTCGAGAGGAACCCTCGGCTGGGAGCCGAGGGGTGGCGATCGAGCCCTAGGGCATCGATCGCCGGTAGCGATCACACGAGGGGAGCCCCGGCTGGACGCCGGGGCGAGCGATCGACCTAGGGTCGATCGCTGGGGGCTGTCACGGCTTCGCGCCGCGGCTGGGCGCTCCCTCCCCGGTCGGTGGTGGCGGTGAGTTGCCGGACTCACCGCCGGGGGCTGCTAGGCAGCCCCACGCGATCATCATCGATCGTGAGCCCGCGGTGGGGCTCGGCTAGGGTTTCGGCCGCGGGTTCATCCCGAGGCGATTCTCCGGTTGAGCTCCGGACATCGTGGAGCTCGTAATCGGTTTCCGGCGATGGGATTTCGGTCGGGGTTATCGGTTCCGCAATTTTTTGATACCCCGGGATATCGATTTCCAGCAACTGCCCCCATCATCCAGCCACCAGAATGGGGAATGCCATTTGAGCTTATGTGCGACGCGAGTGGGTACGCCGTGGGTGCTGTACTTGGGCAGATGAAAGGAAAGGAACGACATGTAATCTACTATGCATCCAAGACATTGAACCCTGCTCAATGCAATTACGCGACCACGGAGAAAGAACTACTAGCTGTGGTGTTTGCATTCGAGAAGTTCAGATCTTACTTGCTCGGGAGCAAAACCATAGTCTACACTGACCATGCCGCGCTGAAGTACTTAATGGCCAAAAAGGAGACCAAGCCACGACTGATAAGATGGATCTTGTTGCTACAAGAGTTCGACATCGAAATCAGAGACAAGTCAGGTAACCAAAACTTAGTGGCTGACCACTTGAGCAGGATAATCCAGCGAGAAGAAGGCATGCCCATCACGGAGACTTTTCCAGATGAGTACTTGTATCAGATTTCGACCAAATCAGAAGAGCCATGGTATGCAGACTTGGCCAACTACATAGTCACAGGAGATATAAGAGAAAACATGACCCTCTACGGCAAAAACAAGCTCAAGCGGGAGAGCAAGAAGTATATTTGGGATGATCCCTACATGTGGAAGAGGGGAGAAGACCAAGTACTGAGACGTTGCATTCCTGAAGTTGAGCAAGCAGACATTCTGAAGCACTGCCATGAGCAAGCCTGCGGAGGACATTTTGGTCACCGACGCACAGCAAGGAAGGTACTTGACTGTGGCTTTTATTGGACGACTCTTTTAAGAGATTGTTTTGAGTGGTGCAGGAGCTGTGACAAGTGCCAAAGAGAGGGGAACGTGACCAATAGAGATGAGATGCCCATGATGCCCATCATGCCAGTGGAAGTCTTCGATGTATGGGGCATCGACTTTATGGGACCATTGCCCAACTCCAGAGGGAAGGAGTACATACTCTTGGCAGTTGACTACGTATCTAAATGGGTCGAGGCCAAGGCTACAGCAACTAATGATTCAAGAGTGGTAGCCACTTTCCTCAAAGGAGATATATTCAGCAGATTTGGTGTACCTCGCGCATTGATCAGTGACCAAGGTACACACTTCTGCAATTATATTACTGAAAGGTTGCTCAGGAAGTATGGAGTGCACCACAGGATCTCCACAGCTTATCACCCCAGGCCAATGGGCAAGCCGAGCTATCCAATCGTATCATCAAAACCATCTTGAGGAAGACGGTCAAGCCGGAAGGTAAGGATTGGAGTGACAAGCTCGATGATGCACTTTGTGTTGGAATTCGATATCCCGGAGTTGCCGGAATTGCGGAACATGACAACTCCGATCAAAAACCCTTCGCCGGAGATCACGCGAACACCACCGCACGCGCCGGAGCACGACCGAGGACACGACGCACCCGAAGGCACGCCGCTGCCCCAGCCGAGCCCCCGCGAGCGGGGCTCCATGCGATTTCCGATCGCGTCCATCGCGATCGATGGGGTGGGCTGCCCAGCAGCCCCGCGGCGAGTCCGGCGACTCGCCGCCGCTTGGAGGTCAGCCACCTTCACGGTGGGGAGGGGCGGCACCAGCCCGCGCCCTCCGTGATCGATCCAAGCGATCGATCGCATCCCCTCGGCACCAGCCGAGGGTTCGACCCTCTCGCCCCGCCGAAACCCTAGCGGGCGATTGGCGTGGTCCGGTGGCTTCGCCACCACCACGCGATCGTCCGTCTACTCCGGATTCGACCTTTGGATCTTGTTTTTCGATAATTGATTTCAATAAGAATTAAATAGCGGAAATATTTAATTCACCTTTCGATTCGTTGTGCGGAGAAACGAGATCTTATGATGACCTTGAGATCTTACCACGTATTCCTTGCACTAGCCCGGACGTCGTGTGAGCGACGATCTACCGAACTCCATGGATCCTCCTCTCTACTTTCTCTCTCTAGAATTGTGATCTTCAAGTTATGAGAATAGAGAAGACCATGTAGTGCTTTTATAGGCTACGTAGGGGATCTTAAGGAGGTGGAATATTGGGCTTCCAATATTAATGATTAAATTGAGCCCAAGCCCAAATCTATTAATCCATTAATATTAATTAATTCTATTTTCCACTATATAAAATTAATTGCACTCCCAATATTAAACCATATTATATCAAATAATATTTCTCCGGTAGTATTATTTATTCCGTGTATTTAAGATATAAATATCCATGAATAAAATTAATTTATTGCTAATTAATTTATTCATCTCTTATTTCCGAGACTAGTACCATTCAACCTTAATTATTATGCGGAACAAGTCCACCTGCAGGGTTTACATAATAATTCCTTATGAACTCATCTCGGGGATATTATCAACCCTTACGGGATACACTTTCCCGTCAAGTATTCACGGCATGTCATATATAAAATATAGTGACCCAACTTAACCGGTAATTAACCCAATAATTAAATCGGTTAATTCCTTTGGTAAATCAAAGTCACTTATATTAAATATACACACCCGCAATAATATCGGGGATTAAGAATAAAATACACTGAGACTCGAATCGATTATCGCCGGCAATCCTAATCGATGAATCTCAACGATCCGCTCAATACACCAAGTGTACAAGTGTGATAAAATAATCAAGACAGATTATTTTCTCTCTCACACAACGACTATACCGATGGATTGGTCCGTGTCCATCTAGGTCGTGAGCAACTGTTCGATTAAATACGAGTAACCGATAGTATGATCTTCTGTGTGACGTCGCACACCATACTAACTACAACGTATATAATCCAGGACTATAATTTGCATATATTTAATTATAAATAATTAAACGCAAACAATTGTTCATTTAGTTAAATAGATTAATGGCAATGGATCGTGAGTTTCTGTCACTTAAATCTAGACATTAAGTACACAACTCCAACAATCTCCCACTTGTACTAAGGTCTAGTCATTTCCTCCAAACTCCCGACTCCCATACTCATCACGTGCTTAAGTTGTACTTCCAAGAAGTACTATGTGAATGAGCACTCTAGGTTGCCGCTCTGAAGTTATCTTGGTGACTACAGCGTCGTCTCCCTCGACGATGACTCGTATCTGGTGGTACTTGCACTATGTGTTATCTTACACTTATGGACTTGTGATTTCTTACCATTTGCCATTGCACCGCTATTTACATAGCCTTTGGCAAATTAAGAATCACATCTAAGTCCCAGAGATTATCCCGGAGTTATACCAAAACTTCCGCTGCCTCTGAGGCCGCTATTTGGTTACCCATGGCAGAGTCCGAAAAGCATCGTGCTTATCACTCTTCCATGTTAAAACTCCTTCTCCTTCAATAGTGAAACACATAGCCTGATATCGACTTACACCGGTCCTCATTCGATTAGAAATCTAAGAGAATGTAATCCAAAGGAAATGTTCGTCTGCTTCGTAGTCTAGAACAGTACTTCGAAAGTACTTTTACGGCAGTCGAATATTCCTTTCCAGGATTACCTTGATATCCTCCCACTATGCTCACCGCATAGCCGATATCAGGTTCTCGTTTTTCAACATTGCATTTATTAAGCTTTCCACACTCAAAGTGTAGGAAACTGCTTTCATTGCTTCTATCTCCTTTTGTGTTCCAAAACACATATCCTTAGATAGATGCATTCCGTCTCTGAAAGGTAACAAACCTTTCTCGGAATCATGCATGTTAAACGAACCATAATCATATATATGTAAGATGTCCAGGAGAAGTACAATGTTCTTTTCTTGAGATCCTAGATCTTAAGAACATGCTCTAACTTCTTCTTCATCTCATATATCGATTTTTCTAGACAACCATCATTTTATGTCTGACAACATCTTTACATTGTTACCAATGATAAAATGTCATCTACATAAAACCTCCGAGAAACACCACCTTGTTTCCATCACATTTCCCATACACACAATTCGTCTATGCCTTTTGATGAATCCATAAAATGGACTATCTCATCAATTTGCAAGTACCACGAACTCAATGCTTTGTTTCAATCCATAAATGGATCAACTAAGCTTGTACTCTAAATGATCTCGCCTCTTAGCAATAATCCTTATTGCTCTCCAAGAAGGCACATTTAGATCTAGTACGGCCTTCATGTAGATCCAGGGATCGATTTCATGTATACTAGGTCCAGAGTCCGAAGACTCTCCTAGTCTTATGAATATCTCTGGTTGTCCCACAACCTCCCACTACAATGGCATTCCGGTGTATAAACAGTGATAACAGTAGGTGCAGTTGGTGGTGTACCGCTACTCGGTTCGGCTGGTTCTAAGTCTTAATCTTTCTCTCTCATTTCAAAGTATTACGTCACCTTGGGCTTTGTGGTTCATCATATAGTCTTTCTCTAAGAACCGGGCGTTAGAACTTATAACGTCCCTCTGGTTCATAGTACTATTGAACACACATCTTTTGTTCTTCCAGGATATTCTACAACCGCATTTGAATGCGCTGTTGTTTCCAGACATATCCATAGAACATAGGTAGTTCCGTATAACTCACGCTTTTACTATTTGTATAAGAGTTCCATTTCTTGTTTACGACACACCATTTCTACACAAAAAGTGTATGGTGTAGTCATTTGGGATCATCCCAACCTCTGATCAGTATGCCATGCATTCCTCAGACAGGTACTTGCCTCCGCGATCAAATCGCAGGCTACAAATGGATATACCTTGATGGCTCTCCACAATTGCTTAGTGTCCATTGACTTGTCAAAACACTTGCTTTTGTGGCACATCAGGTATTCTAGTCCATTTTTCGAGTAATCATAAAATGAAGTACTCGTACCTTATTGTCTGAGTAGGCATAGGTCTGCATACATCAGAGTCAATCAATTCTTATACTTGTCTGGATCTTACATCTTATATCCATAAAGGATTGCTTAGTCATGTTATCTTCCAAATAAGATTCTTAGGTCGGAAGGTCCACTCCTTCAACTTAATTGATCAAACTATCAATTTTCGACCTTTGAACTTCTTATTTGAATATGACTTAGCATAAGAATCCACAAGTAAAATTGATTTAATAAAGAAATCTCTTATTAGCAAAACGAGTTATATAAAACGGTTCGTTGCATCATGGTGGACTTAGGATTCATCATTTATATATCGCTAGCTAATGTACCAGAATAGATAATATCATTATTTCTTCTTATAACCATCAAATGATTAAAAGAAATAAAATATCTATTCATTAGAAATCCAGAACAAAGTTCTTTCTAATATGAAAGGTACATAAAAGCAATAACTCAAAATGAAATCCTATAAAATGTCCTCTACTGCAACTGCTGCCTCCTCTACAGCATTGCCCATGTAGACTACGATTTCTTCTTATCTAAGTCGTCGGGTTTCCTGGAACCTTTGCATTTAAAATGCACATACCGTCAGTGGTTCCATATCTACACACCAGGTTCTGGTAGATAATACCACTGACTATGTTTTACGACTAAAGAAAATTTCGTACTTTCTTTGAGAGGATAATCAGACTTCCAGTACCCATACTGTTTGCATTGAGAACTCTTGCCTCTTGGCTTTCTCGTCCCATCTCGTAGTTCAAGTAATCTTAGAACCACTGGGTTTCTTTGCTTTCTTTTCCTTTTCCCCGATTCATGCCTTTAGGTTCGAAACCTTTGGCATTGGCTACAAGAGCTTGTGATCTCCGTCTCAACTCGTCTAAAAGGTCAATTATCTCAAAAACGTGTTTAAGCGTTTCCTCGAAGCGACTGGCCTTTATGAGTATCCTCATCGCTTCTTGTCTAGCCGCCTATGTCAATAGGCTCGGAAGGACAAAGCTTATTGAGTACAACCTTGTACTCTTCAACAGTTTGGGTAATGTCTAGATCTCTATTCCAATCATTACATTTACGGACCAGTGAGTTTAAAAATCCTTAGTTATCACATAAAGTGGGTTCAAAGCCATCTCCTAATCTATGAGCACATATAACAACAAACAATCGATTTAATCTCCGATATTATCTCCCTCAAATAATATCATTAAACCACTAATCGCATCTAAAATCCCATCAGATATGGCAAGCCACGATAGTGTGGACGTTTACCTATCCAAATGATTTAGAAATTAGATTTCCTTCGGTCGTACATCATCATTAGCGTTACTTCGATGGGAAGAATACTAAGAAGCGTACCTAAGTGTAAACCATTACTCAGTATCTAAGAAGTTTGTTTGGGATACGCATATTCACCGCAAGCCACGATAGTGTGGACGTTTACGTTAACATACGCTCCTTTACTCCCTTCTATAACTGTCTACATCAATCGTTCCAAAATCCCATTCAATGTAGCAAGCCACGATAGTGTGGACGTTTACTACACCAAAAGACTTTTACAATTGACTCCCAATTACTTGAATCATTTAATCTTGTAAATCAAGACGCGGAGAATCATAAGTGAAACTCAAAGTTTCTAACCAGTGATTCACCATGCGAACAACCCTATCTCTCATAAAATGAGGGAGCCGAGCAGACAATCGATCCACCTTCAAAAGATGGTACGACTGCCTCTAATTTGTGTCCTCGACATGACCAAGTGGCTTTGGCTCCATTCCACTCCCCGGGGTGAGAATGAGTCGACTTGAAGTCAGTTTTGGAAAGACAAATTAGGCATTGTTTGATAGACTTAATCAATGTTTCTCGTAAAAGGAATTACAAGAATTCTCCTCCAATGACTTGTCTATACGAACTTCAAAAGTCCATAAAAGTCACCGAGAGAACATCAATGGAGACCATGGATATGTTTCCATACCCTCTCCCACTTAGCTTTTTATAACAAAGGGATACGCTATCTAATGCATAATTAAATACACATAAGCATAATAACAAACATACATTTCATGCAAGTACGTTCACAAATAATCAAATAATTACTCAAGTAAAATTATTTCTCGACTATTCGTACCTTGATGAATTCCAGCATGCTTGTCTTGAGCCTCCATTCTACGTCTTGAATACTTTGCCGAGCGACGGAAAAATTCTTTGATTCTCATATTTAATTTTACTCCAATTAAATAAAATCAATTCCATTGATTTCCATATTTAATTCTATTTTAAATAAAATCCAAGATTATCCAATCCAAAATAAATTTTGAATTAATCTAATGATTTTAAATAAAATACTTAAATTAAATAAAATCAATTTTTTATTAAAATCTATTGATCTCCATATTTAATTCTATTCTAAATAAAATCCAAGATTTTCCAATCCAAAATAAATTTTGAATTAATCTAATGATTTTAAATAAAATACTTAAATTAAATAAAATCAATATTTATTAAAATCCATTGATCTCCATATTTAATTCTATTCTAAATAAAATCCAAGATTTTCCAATCCAAAATAAATTTTGAATTAATCTAATGATTTTAAATAAAATACTTAAATTAAATAAAATCAATATTTATTAAAATCCATTGATCTCCATATTTAATTCTATTCTAAATAAAATCCAAGATTTTCCAATCCAAAATAAATTTTGAATTAATCTAATGATTTTAAATAAAATACTTAAATTAAATAAAATCAATATTTTAATAATTTCTCAATCCTATTTAGATTAGATCTCAAGAATCCTAATCAAAATCGAATTTTGATTCTTCTTAAGACTTCTAATCCAAGTAGTATAGGATATCTAGAGAAACTAGGATTTTCTTTCCTAATTTAACTCTCCATCTAATTCCATTATTTAATTACATAATTAAGAAATATAATCCAAATAGAATTTGAATTAATTCCAAAATTAAATTAAATAATATTAGAAAGATTAAATTATTTCCGGAAAGATCGGATTTACGGGGACGAACCGAAACGAATTCCGGTCATCCCAAAATCGAACCCATGAACATGTAGTACATACGTGTATCTCACCATGCCCATGCAATGCATGCTCAATTAACCCACGATTATTAATTAATTAGCACATGCATATCTAGCATGCATCAAAAGACCATGCAATGCATGGCTCCAATTAATTAGATACATCGAAAGGGTAATTAATATGTACAGCTTTTTAGAGATCATGCAATTCATACAGAATCGCAACCGATCGTCTTCTTCGGGAAGCTAGTGCACTTCGGTCGATTTCCGGCATGTCGTCATCACCGACGACACATGCCATCTACCTAGTCACAGCCCACGCATACGCGCCCCCCCGCGACCCGAGAAAACGAGTCACGCGCCCCCCCCGACGACGCATGCGCTCGTAACCGCGCCGTCGACTGTCGCCGACTTCCGGCGAACCATCTCGCGATGGTGAACGCCAAGCCGACCAGCCGAGCTCCAGCAGCTCCGAGCCTTGGCGCAACAGCAGCCCGCTCAAGGCGTACCAGCAGCTCGCTCCTAGCCGTCCGAGCTCGAATCCGGAGATGCGTTCGTGTTGCCGCCAACATGACTGCCGAGCACAACCGCCGGCTGCCGGCGAACCACCACCACTGGTGGCATACGCCGGCGCGCCCAGCCATGCCCCTGCTCACGTCCAGCAACACACACAACTCTCTCCCGAGCCCACGGTCGATCGACAAGGTTCGATATTTCCGTAAAAACCCTCGATTTTTAATAATTAATTTTTCCGACAAACACAATTCACACAAGAGAGAAAACATAGACGTAGAACAATATAGCACAATAATTTAACAATTTAAATTAATCTATGGCTATAAACAACGATAATCGATTATCGAAACAATTAACGAAAAACGTAACCGTACGCTCTGATACCAATTGTTGGAATTCGATATCCCGGAGTTGCCGGAATTGCGGAACATGACAACTCCGATCAAAAACCCTTCGCCGGAGATCACGCGAACACCACCGCACGCGCCGGAGCACGACCGAGGACACGACGCACCCGAAGGCACGCCGCTGCCCCAGCCGAGCCCCCGCGAGCGGGGCTCCATGCGATTTCCGATCGCGTCAATCGCGATCGATGGGGTGGGCTGCCCAGCAGCCCCGCGGCGAGTCCGGAAACTCGCCGCCGCTTGGAGGTCAGCCACCTTCACGGTGGGGAGGGGCGGCACCAGCCCGCGCCCTCCGCGATCGATCCAAGCGATCGATCGCATCCCCTCGGCTCCAGCCGAGGGTTCGACCCTCTCGCCCCGCCGAAACCCTAGCGGGCGATTGGCGTGGTCCGGTGGCTTCGCCACCACCACGCGATCGTCCGTCTACTCCGGGTTCGACCTTTGGATCTTGTTTTTCGATAATTGATTTCAATAAGAATTAAATAGCGGAAATATTTAATTCACCTTTCGATTCGTTGTGCGGAGAAACGAGATCTTATGATGACCTTGAGATCTTCCCACGTATTCCTTGCACTAGCCCGGACGTCGTGTGGGCGACGATCTACCGAACTCCATGGATCCTCCTCTCTACTTTCTCTCTCTAGAATTGTGATCTTCAAGTTATGAGAATAGAGAAGACCATGTAGTACTTTTATAGGCTACGTAGGGGATCTTAAGGAGGTGGAATATTGGGCTTCCAATATTAATGATTAAATTGAGCCCAAGCCCAAATCTATTAATCCATTAATATTAATTAATTCTATTTTCCACTATATAAAATTAATTGCACTCCCAATATTAAACCATATTATATCAAATAATATTTCTCCGGTAGTATTATTTATTCCGTGTATTTAAGATATAAATATCCATGAATAAAATTAATTTATTGCTAATTAATTTATTCATCTCTTATTTCCGAGACTAGTACCATTCAACCTTAATTATTATGCGGAACAAGTCCACCTGCAGGGTTTACATAATAATTCCTTATGAACTCATCTCGGGGATATTATCAACCCTTACGGGATACACTTTCCCGTCAAGTATTCACGGCATGTCATATATAAAATATAGTGACCCAACTTAACCGGTAATTAACCCAATAATTAAATCGGTTAATTCCTTTGGTAAATCAAAGTCACTTATATTAAATATACACACCCGCAATAATATCGGGGATTAAGAATAAAATACACTGAGACTCGAATCGATTATCGCCGGCAATCCTAATCGATGAATCTCAACGATCCGCTCAATACACCAAGTGTACAAGTGTGATAAAATAATCAAGACAAATTATTTTCTCTCTCACACAACGACTATACCGATGGATTGGTCCGTGTCCATCTAGGTCGTGAGCAACTGTTCGATTAAATACGAGTAACCGATAGTATGATCTTCTGTGTGACGTCGCACACCATACTAACTACAACGTATATAATCCAGGACTATAATTTGCATATATTTAATTATAAATAATTAAACGCAAACAATTGTTCATTTAGTTAAATAGATTAATGGCAATGGATCGTGAGTTTCTGTCACTTAAATCTAGACATTAAGTACACAACTCCAACACTTTGGGCCTACAGAACCGCCTACAAAACACCTTCAGGGATCTCTCCCTACCGCATGGTGTTTGGCAAGTCATGCCACTTGCCCGTGGAAATTGAACACAAGGCGCATTGGGCAGTGAACAAGGTAAATTTCGACTGGGATGCGGCCAGCGAAGGGCGTAAACTTGACCTAACCGAGCTGGAGGAGATAAGGATCGAAGCATATGACAACGCGGTCAACTACAAGGAGCGGACAAAGAGAGCCCACGACAAAATCATCAAGAAAAAGAAGATCGAACCTGGTCAATTGGTTCTGGTTTACCAAACTAAGTTCAAATTCAAGGCCAAAAAGCTATCGACCAAGTGGGCAGGGCCGTTCATAGTCCATGTTGTTTGCCCAAATGGTTCGGTTGAGCTATTTAAACCAGGTGATGATCAGATCTTCAAGGTGAATGGGCAGAGAGTCAAGGCTTACTATGGGAATGAGGACCTCAAGGGGATGATACCCCCTGAGCCAGTCGCTTGACCAAGTGAAGCAAAAATAATAAGTCAAGCCCATGACAATAAATAGAGGCAAATACCGAAGGCGAACTCGGTATGTATACTATGTATTTCCTTTATTTCATTTTATGTTGATTAATAAATTCACCACGCCAAGGAGTAGCCTTTGGCAGGAAAGGGTTTTGGTCTGTCTTTGTTTTCAGGAAACATAAAATTTGAGCGAGCAAGTGCGGAGGTTGAGCATGTTGGAAATCGATATCCCGGAATTAATAAATTTAAATATATAAATTATCTAATTAATTCCAACCGAAATCCTTTGGAGATCGAATATCCGGAGTTGTAAAATTGCGGAACAACAACTCCAATCGACTCCCGGTTGCCGGAACATCTCGCCACGAACCACCGCGTATATCCGGACTCAACCAAAACCCTAACCGCGGCTAAGCCGCGGCTGTTCGGTCGAGCCCATGCACGGGGCTCGCGGCTGAACACGGCAGCCGCCTAGGGCTGCCCTTGGCAGCCCGCTGGGCATGCTCGAACCCTCACGGACAGCCCCCGTCAAACCCTAGCAGCGGCACGAGCCGCCACCGTTCGATTGAGGCGCGCGCACGTCACCGGACGTGCGCTAGGGTTCAGCCCGCTAGGCACGCCCCAGCTGCCCCCAGGTGATCGAGCTCCAGCCACGGTGGAACTCGTGGCTCACGATCACCCCAGCTGCCGCCAGCCACCGCCGCGCGAGCGGCGGTCCAGCCGTGCGAGCGGCAGCCTCTCCGCGCGAGCGGAGACAGCACCGCGCGAGCGGCGCTGGGCTGTCCAGCCGGCGTGCTCACGGGGATCCACCTCTTGCCGTGGATTCCTAGCCGTGGCGGTCCGGGGATCCTCGATCCCCATCGCCCGGCACATCCTCGGTTTGGATCTCCGTCCCTCGGATCTTGGTTCACGATATTTTTACGATAATTAAACGATAAAATCATAAAGAGGGTTTTACGATTTACCTCTTTCTCGTTGTTCGGAAAAACGAAGAACTCAATTTGACGACCTTGAGATCTTCCGACGTATTCCTTGCACTAGCTCGGACGTCGTGTGGGCGACGATCTACCGAACTCCATGGATCTCCCTCTCTAATTTCTCTCTCTAGAATTGTGATCTTCAAGTTATGAGAATATAGAAGACCATGTAGTGCTTTTATAGGCTACGTAGGGGATCTTAAGGAGGTGGAATATTGGGCTTCCAATATTGAAGATTAAATTGAGCCCAATGCTCAAGTCCATTAATCCTTATCAATATTAATTAATTCTATTTTCCACTATATAAAATTAATTGCACTCCCAATATTAAACCATATTATATCAAATAATATTTCTCCGGTAGTATTATTTATTCCGTGTATTTAAGATATAAATATCCATGAATAAAATTAATTTATTGCTAATTAATTTATTCATCTCTTATATCCGAGACTAGTACCATTCAACCTTAATTATTATGCGGATTAAATCCACCTGCAGGGTTTACATAATAATTCCTTATGAACTCATCTCGGGGATATTATCAACCCTTACGGGATACACTTTCCCGTCAAGTATTCACGGCATGCCATATATAAAATATAGTGACCCAACTTAACCGGTAATTAACCCAATAATTAAATCGGTTAATTCCTTTGGTAAATCAAAGTCACTTATATTAAATATACACACCCGCAATAATATCGGGGATTAAGAATAAAATACACAGAGACTTAAATCGATTATCGCCGGCAATCCTAATCGATAAATCTCAAGCAGATCCGCTCAATACACGAAGTGTACAAGTGTGATAAAATAATTAAGATAAATTATTTTCTCTCTCACACAACGACTATACCGATGGATTGGTCCGTGTCCATCTAGGTCGTGAGCAACTGTTCGATTAAATACGAGTAACCGATAGTATGATCTTCTGTGCGCCCATGCAACACCATACTAACTACAACGTATAAAATCCAGGACTATGATTTGCATATATTTAATTATAAATAATTAAACGCAAATAATTGTTTATTTAATTAAATAGATTAGTGGCAATGGATCGTGAGTTTCCGTTACTTAAATCTAGACATTAAGTACACAACTCCAACAATCTCCCACTTGTACTAAGGTCTAGTCATTTCCTCCAAACTCCCGACTCCCATACTCATCACGTGCTTAAGTTGTACTTCCAAGAAGTACTTTGTGAATGAGCACTCTAGGTTGCCGCTCTGAAGTTATCTTGGTGACTACAGCGTCGTCTCCCTCGACGATGACTTGTATCAGGTGGTACTTGCACTATGTGTTATCTTACACTTATGGACTTGTGATTTCTTACCATTTGCCATTGCACCGCTATTTACATAGCCTTTGGCAAATTAAGAATCACATCTAAGTCCCAGAGATTATCCCGGAGTTATACCAAAACTTCCGCTGCCTCTGAGGCCGCTATTTGGTTACCCATGGCAGAGTCCGAAAAGCATCGTGCTTATCACTCTTCCATGTTAAAACTCCTCCTTCAATAGTGAAACACATAGCCTGATATCGACTTACACTGATCCTCATTCGATTAGAAATCTAAGAGAATGTAATCCAAAGGAAATGTTCGTCTGCTTCGTAGTCTAGAACAGTACTTCGAAAGTACTTTTACAGCAGTCGAATATTCCTTTCCAGGATTACCTTGATATCCTCCCACTATGCTAACCGCATAGCCGATATCAGGTTCTTGTTTTCAACATTGCATTTATTAAGCTTTCCACACTCAAAGTGTAGGAAACTGCTTTCATTGCTTCTATCTCCTTTTGTGTTCCAAAACACATATCCTTAGATAGATGCATTCCGTCTCTGAAAGGTAACGAACCTTTCTCGGAATCTTGCATGTTAAAACGAACCATAATCATATATATGTAAGATGTCCAGGAGAAGTACAATGTTCTTTTCTTGAGATCCTAGATCTTAAGAACATGCTCTAACTTCTTCTTCATCTCATATATCGATTTTTCTAGACAACCATCATTTTATGTCTGACAACATCTTTACATTGTTACCAATGATAAAATGTCATCTACATAAAACCTCCGAGAAACACCACCTTGTTTCCATCACGTTTCCCATACACACGATTCGTCTATGCTTTTTATGAATCCATAAAATGGACTATCTCATCAATTTGCAAGTACCACGAACTCAATGCTTTGTTTCAATCCATAAATGGATCAACTAAGCTTGTACTCTAAATGATCTCGCCTCTTAGCAATAATCCTTATTGCTCTCCAAGAAGCCACATTTAGATCTAGTACGACCTTCATGTAGATCCAGGGATCGATTTCATGTATACTAGGTCCAGAGTCCGAAGACTCTCCTAGTCTTATGAATATCTCCGGTTGTCCCACAACCTCCCACTACAATGGCGTTCCGGTGTATAAACAGTGATAACAGTAGGTGCAGTTAGTGGTGTACCGCCACTCGGTTCGGCTGGTTCTAAGTCTTAATCTTTTTCTCTCATTTCAAAGTATTACGTCACCTTGGGCTTGTGGTTCATCATATAGTCTTTCTCTAAGAACCGGGCGTTAGAACTTATAACGTCCTTCTGGTTCATAGTACTATTGAACACACATCTTTTGTTCTTCTAGGATATTCTACAACCGCATTTGAATGCGCCGTTGTTTCCAGACATATCCATAGAACATAGGTAGTACCGTATAACTCATAATTTTACTATTTCTATAAGAGTTCCATTTCTTGTTTACGACACACCATTTCTACACTACAGTGTATGGTGTAGTCATTTGGGATCAAATCCCAATCTCTGATCAGTATGCCATGCATTCCTTAGACAGGTACTTGCCTCCGCGATCAAATCGCAGGCCACAAATGGATATACCTTGATGGTTCTCCACAATTGCTTAGTGTCCATTGACTTGTCAAAACACTTGCTTTTGTGGCACATCAGGTATTCTAATCCATTTTTCGAGTAATCATAAAATGAAGTACTCGTACCTTATTGTCTGAGTAGGCATAGGTCTGCATACATCAGAGTCAATCAATTCTTATACTTGTCCGGATCTTACATCTTATATCCATAAAGGATTGCTTAGTCATATTATCTTCCAAATTAGATTCTTAGGTCGGAAGGTCCACTCCTTCAACTTAATTGATCAAAAAATATCAATTTTCGACCCTTGAACTTCTTATTTGAATAAACATGACTCAGCATAAGAATCCACAAGTATAATTGATAAAGAAATCTCTTATTAGTAAAACGAGTTTCATACTACGGTCGTTGCATCGTGGTGGACTCAGGATTCATCATTTATATATTGCTAGCTAATGTACCAAAATAGATAATATCATTATTTCTTCTTATAACCATCAAATGATTAAAAGAAATAAAATATCCATTTATTAGAAATCCAGAACAAAGTTCTTTCTTAAGGTACATAAAAGCAATAACTCAAAATGAAATCCTATAAAATGTCCTCCACTGCAACTGCTGCCTCCTCTACAGCATTGCCCATGTAGACTATGATTTTTTTTATTTTCTAAGTCGTCGGGTTTCCTGAAACCCTTGCATTTAAAATGCACATACCGTCAATGGTTCCATATCTACACACCAGGTTCCGGTAGATAATACCATTGACTATGTTTTACGACTAAAGAAAATTTCGTACTTTCTTTGAGAGGATAATCAGACTTCCAGTACCCAGACTGTTTGCATCGAGAACACGCTTTCTCGTCCCATCTCGTGGTCCAAGAAACATAGGACCACTGGGTTTCTTTGCTTGCTTTTCCTTTCCCCCGATTCATGCCTTTAGGTTCGAAACCTTTGGCATTGGCTACAAGAACTTGCGATTTCCGTCTCAACTCGTCTAAAAGGTCAATCATCTCAAAAACGTTTTTAAGCGTTTCCTAGAAGTGACTGGCCTTTATGAGTATCCTCATCGCTTCTTGTCTAGCCGCCTATGTCAATAGGCTCGGGAGGACAAAGCTCACTGAGTACAAATTTGTACTCTTTAACAGTCTGGACAATGTCTAGATCTCTATTCCAATCATTACATTTAGGGACCAGTGAGTTTAAAATCCTTAAGTATCACATAAAGTGGGTTCAAAGCCATATCAATCTATGAGCACATATAACAACAAACAATCGATTTAATCTCCGACATTATCTCCCTCAAATAATATCATTAAACCACTAATCACATCTAAAATCCCATCAGATATGGCAAGCCACGTTGTGTGGACGTTTACCTATCCAAATGATTTAGCAATTAGATTTACTTCGGTCGTACATCAATTATAGCGTAACTTCGTTGGGAAGAATACTATAAAGCGTACCTAAGTGTAAACCATTACTCAGTACTAAGGTGAGTCGTTTGGAACCGCAACATCACCGCAAGCCACGTTGTGTGGACGTTTACGATAACTCACAATCCTTCACAACTCCCTATAACTGTCTACATCAATTAATCCAAAATCCGTCGATATAGCAAGCCACGTTGTGTGGACGTTTACTACACCAAGAGACTTTTATAATTGACTCCCAATTACTTGATTCATTTAATCTTGTAAATCAAGACGCGGAGAATCATAAGTGAAACTCGAAGTTTCTTACCAGTGATTCACCATGCGAACGACCCTATCTCTCATAAATGAGGGAGCCGAGCAGACAATCGATCCACCTTCAAAAGGATGGTACGAAGGTCTCTAATTTGTGTCCTCGACATGACCAAGTGGCTTTGGCTCCATTCCACTCCCCGGGGTGAGAATGAGTCGACTTGAAATCAGTTTTGGAAAGACAAATTAGGCATTGTTTGATAAACTTAATCAATGTTTCTCGTAAAAGGAATTACAAGAATTCTCCTCCAATGACTTGTCTATACGAACTTCAAAAGTCCATAAAAGTCACCAAGAGAACAGCAATGGAGACCATGGATATGTTTCCATACCCTCTCCCACTTAGCTTTTTACTTTAAAGGGATACGCTATCTAATGCATAATTAAATACACATAAGCATGCATACATGAAATAAAGCACATAGAATATTATCACATAATCAAAATAATACTAGAATATTATTTTCCGACTATTATGGCTTTATCGCATCCCCGTACGCATCTTCTAGTCTTCAGTCTTCGTTCTTGAATGCTCCATGTGACGGGAATATTAATTCCAATATTTAAATCTATTTATTTTTAATAAATCCAAAAGATACTTAATTCGAAAATTAAGTCAATCGAATAAATCAAAAATAAAATTAAATATTGTTAATATTTTTATTTATTTTATTTTCCCTTTCTACTTCATTAAATCTCTAGAATAATCTATCCAAGTCCCACTTGGAATATTCTAGATGATTTCCATAATGAAATAAGGAAATAAAATAATTTAGGACTCCTAGTCCTTCCAAATTAATTCCTTTCCTAATCCATTAAAAATTCCATAAAGGAATAATTAAATAAGTAAAAATTAATTTAGGACTCCTAAACTTTCCAAATTAATTATTTTCCTAATCCAAAAAATTCCATAAAGGAATAATTAAATAGGAAAAATAAATTAATTTATAAATTTATTCCTTTTCCTAATCTATGAAAATTCCCAAGAATAGGAATAATCAATAAGGAAAAATAAATTTATTCTAAATTTATTCTTTTCCTATTCCATGAGAATTCCCAAGAATAGGAATAATCAAAATAGGAAAACCGAATAATTTAGGAAAGTTGGATCTTGGCGGGAGCGGACGAGATCACGAGGACCACGCGTCCCCCCACCATCATCGCCGGCCGAGAGCATCACCACGGCCAACCCCAGCCCACGCGCCACCACCATCGGTGGCCGGCGTGGCCGAGAGTCACCGCGGGGCAGCCCTTCGCGGTAGATTGATCCCCGTGGATCGGCCATGGGGATGGCCGTCCCTCGTCCTCCCTCTCTTCTTCACCTCCGTCACACTTTTCCGGTCGTCGTTTCGGAATCGATCCAACGTAAAATAAATTACAAATTTATTACTACGCTATCCGGTATCGATTCTCTACATGAAATCGACCTCATAAAATTTCCGGAAAAATAAGAACAAGCATTCACCACACAAGAACAAATATTGACATCACCGAGAGTTTAATAATCAAGAACATTATTATGACATTAATTAACAAAATTAAATCTAGCCATAATAATCGGAAACCCTGCAAGGTAGAACAATTTATCGAAAAATACCATGAACTAAAACCAACGCTCTGATACCAATTGTTGGAAATCGATATCCCGGAATTAATAAATTTAAATAAATAAATTATCTAATTAATTCCAACCGAAATCCTTTGGAGATCGAATATCCGGAGTTTTAAAATTGCGGAACAACAACTCCAATCGACTCCCGGTTGCCGGAACATCTCGCCACGAACCACCGCGTATATACGGACTCAACCAAAACCCTAACCGCGGCTAAGCCGCGGCTGTTCGGTCGAGCCCATGCACGGGGCTCGCGGCTTACCACGGCAGCCGCCTAGGGCTGCCCTTGGCAGCCCGCTGGGCATGCTCGAACCCTCACGGACAGCCCCCGTCAAACCCTAGCAGCGGCACGAGCCGCCACCGTTCGATTGAGGCGCGCGCACGTCACCGGACGTGCGCTAGGGTTCAGCCCGCTAGGCACGCCCCAGCTGCCCCCAGGTGATCGAGCTCCAGCCACGGTGGAACTCGTGGCTCACGATCACCCCAGCTGCCGCCAGCCACCGCCGTGCGAGCGGCAGCCTCTCCGCGCGAGCGGAGACAGCACCGCGCGAGCGGCGCTGGGCTGTCCAGCCGGCGTGCTCACGGGGATCCACCTCTTGCCGTGGATTCCTAGCCGTGGCGGTCCGGGGATCCTCGATCCCAATCGCCCGGCACATCCTCGGTTTGGATCTCCGTCCCTCGGATCTTGGTTCACGATATTTTTACGATAATTAAACGATAAAATCATAAAGAGGGTTTTACGATTTACCTCTTTCTCGTTGTTCGGAAAAACGAAGAACTCAATTTGACGACCTTGAGATCTTCCGACGTATTCCTTGCACTAGCTCGGACGTCGTGTGGGCGACGATCTACCGAACTCCATGGATCTCCCTCTCTACTTTCTCTCTCTAGAATTGTGATCTTCAAGTTATGAGAATAGAGAAGACCATGTAGTGCTTTTATAGGCTACGTAGGGGATCTTAAGGAGGTGGAATATTGGGCTTCCAATATTGAAGATTAAATTGAGCCCAATGCTCAAGTCCATTAATCCTTATCAATATTAATTAATTCCATTTTCCACTATATAAAATTAATTGCACTCCCAATATTAAACCATATTATATCAAATAATATTTCTCCGGTAGTATTATTTATTCCGTGTATTTAAGATATAAATATCCATGAATAAAATTAATTTATTGCTAATTAATTTATTCATCTCTTATATCCGAGACTAGTACCATTCAACCTTAATTATTATGCGGATTAAATCCACCAGCAGGGTTTACATAATAATTCCTTATGAACTCATCTCGGGGATATTATCAACCCTTACGGGATACACTTTCCCGTCAAGTATTCACGGCATGCCATATATAAAATATAGTGACCCAACTTAACCGGTAATTAACACAATAATTAAATCGGTTAATTCCTTTGGTAAATCAAAGTCACTTATATTAAATATACACACCCGCAATAATATCGGGGATTAAGAATAAAATACACAGAGACTTAAATCGATTATCGCCGGCAATCCTAATCGATAAATCTCAAGCAGATCCGCTCAATAGACCAAGTGTACAAGTGTGATAAAATAATTAAGATAAATTATTTTCTCTCTCACACAACGACTATACCGATGGATTGGTCCGTGTCCATCTAGGTCGTGAGCAACTGTTCGATTAAATACGAGTAACCGATAGTATGATCTTCTGTGCGCCCATGCAACACCATACTAACTACAACGTATAAAATCCAGGACTATGATTTGCATATATTTAATTATAAATAATTAAACGCAAATAATTGTTTATTTAATTAAATAGATTAGTGGCAATGGATCGTGAGTTTCCGTTACTTAAATCTAGACATTAAGTACACAACTCCAACAGAGCAATGGATAGAGGAGGGCAGTTGTAATGATTGCGGAATTATCGGGAATCCGCAAAAGAGTCCCATCGACTCTGAATTTGCAGAGTCCTAAATAATTTCAAAATCCTAATTCACCTCTACCACTACCCCTCTACTTCAAAAAAAGAACCGCACACAACTCCTCAACTTCCCCACTACCTCTACCACCCCTATAACCCTAACTCCGAAAATCATGGTATCCACCCGCCCCAAAAACACCAAGTTAAACAAAATCCCCCACGGAACTAAAATTGATCTCACAAGCCCTCAATCACAACTGTCGAAGAAGATGGCCGGAGGAAAATCGTCGAAAGCCGCCGCCGCCGCCGCATCTGTGCCCGCGAAGGAAAAAACACCACCACCACCACCACCCACGGAGAAAGAAACCACCCCTTCACCGACCGAAAAGAGCCCGACGCGTGAGGCGAGCCCAGCCCCCATCAACACCATACTGGTAGACCAACTGACGGCTGAAATTGAAGCCCCAAAATTGTCCGACCTCGACACTACCCCAAAACCGTCCAACGAGTCAGCTCCGGCAAGTCAGAGCGGTGAGCAGAGCGAAGACATCGTCAAGAAACGGAAGTTCACGGCGGAAGAAAAAGGTAAGTTCAAGAAGCCCCGTGAAAACACACCGCCCGCTACCATGGAATCGTCATCTGACGAGAAACCCGACGATATGTCTACTGCCGGCGGCGAGGAAGAGGAAAAAGACGGTGAAGAGGAGACAGAGATTAAGGAAGAATCGGAGTCGATTCCGGCCAACACGCCTGAGAAAAAGACCCCTGCATCAACCCGAGTCACCCGTGGCAAGGGCAAGCAATCAGTACTCCCACCCTCAAATATCCAGAAAAGGGCAGTTGTCGTGCCCAAGACGGTATGTTTTGAAACCCTTAAAGATTTGAATATTGTTGATCAAGTTAAGGGTTATTTTGCAGCTATAGGGTGGGAGGACTTCTTGACCTGGCCAGGGCAAGTCTCTGAGAAGTTGGTCAAGGAGTTCTATGAAGATCTGGAGGTGAGAACGAGCAAGGACGGCGGGCCGTTGGGCATTTCTTTCAAATTGATGGGATCGTATAATGAGGCGAGCATCTTCGAGATCAACATGACCATGGGAGCGGCCATTTTCAAGGATAAGTTTTCAAAGGAGTACCAGGACAGATTGACCACGCCACCAGAGCGCACGCAGAAGGAGAGGAACGAGATCTGGAGAGCCTTGAGCAAGGAAAAAGTGTTCAAGTCACAGGAGGCCAAGAATCACCAGCTCAAGGACGACGCGTTGCGCATCTGCCACCGTATATTGGCGTACAATTTTTATGGGAAAAAGGACAACAGCAACACTATCTCCCTGACCGAGCTTGATCTACTGTGGTGCATGACCAAGAAGATCAAGGTCAATTTTGGAGCATTCCTGTGCGCACAACTGAAGAACATCTTGAGCAAGCCAGCACAGAGGTTGTCCCTTGCCCACTTTCCTGGAGTATATGCCCAGAGGATGGAGTTGAAGCTTGACTTTGAGTTGATGGAGATGATGGCGGGAGAGAAACTTGACCATGCATGTTTGAACCGGATGGCTGATATCAGAGTTGATGGAGAGGATTGGGTGTTCACAAACCCAGAGGAAGTGAAGGCCTTGGCACTGGCAGCCAAGGCGAAAGTGAAGACCGAGCCTGTGAGTCGACCAAGTGAGAAGGTCGAGTTGCAGAAGGAGGAGATCCTTGAGCAATTGGATGTCCTCGAGGAGAAGCAGGACCGAATTGGCGAGAAGCAGGAAGAGATGCACGCTGCCCTACTTGCCTACTTCGCCCACGTTGGTTTCAGGTACCCACCTGAACCCAAACCCTAAATGTACCCTCCCTTTGTTTTTAGTAGTTTAGGATTTTTATTTTTTATTTGGTCTTGAGTCTGCCCGGCTCATGTCTGATGGGGTCGACCTCTTTATTTGCACACTTTGCCCAAGGCAAAGTGTGTATGTGGGAAGGTGCGCCAACATCGTTGGAGTCGGAGTCAGGGGGATGCTTGTCCAACTTATTACTGTTTGCACACTTTGCCAGAGGCAAAGTGTGTGAGTGGGGGAAGGGAAAGAGCAACCCCATAGTTTGATCGAGTCGCATGCTTGATAAATACCTTGATCAATTTGAACAGTTTTCAAAATTAATAGTCTATGCATGAAAAATATTAGGGACGATGGAATTGCAACTAGGTAAGCTGTGAGGATTTGAGCCTACATCTGTGTGTCATATTTCTTTCATGAGAGTAGCTGTTTAAAAGTTTGTAATGCTGAAGCTTGCCCAAGTTCTGACCATTGTGATTATTTGAAAATTGAGTTGAGTACTAAATGATTTAGGCATTTTCTTTCTGTACTAAAAATAAAAAGAAGACCCTTGTTAGCCCCTTGAGCCGAGCCAATATTTCTTGATCACCTGGGGGAAAACTCCCACTGCCCTGACCCCACCTGCATATATGCTCAAGTTCATAAAAAGAGCAAGTCAGGGCAAAGTCTTCTCTAGAAAAAAAAAAGAGAAAAGAGAAAAAAAAGAAAAAAAAAAGAAAAAAAAAAGAGAAAAAAAATAGAAAAACAAAGAAAAAGAAAAAAATAGATCTATGAATAAAATGGTGTGCTAAGGCTCGTAAGAGAGAGAAGAGACTAGGAGGAAATTTGCTAAGTAAAATGCATGTCCTACCTAAGATCAATCTGGGGCATTGCCCAAGGTAGCCTATACAGTCACCCTAGAAAGCCCTAATGATATTGCCCAACTCAATTGAAAATGTCACAGGATAGAACTTGGTCAAGCCCAAAGCAGAGCTTCTTTGAAAAACAGCATTGAGCGAAACACTACCCATCCACTACATAGAGAGAAACACTTAGTGAGAATCCCAAAATCCTGTTGCAAACTCTTGACCGTTTTTTATGCATTCCATTGACTATGATTTTGACTATCTGTTCACTTGATCAACTCTCTGTATTTTGATAACCATGCTGTTCTTGAGTCTTCTATTTTCTTTCTATCTCTACCCCCTGTTTGTTTTCTGCTTGAGCAGGCAAGTCACCGTACACGCTTGAGGACAAGCGAAGTAAAGTGTGTGCGTGTGATGAGCCATATTTTTTGGCTCATTATTAGGTTTTTAGAGTCAAGTAAATCGAGTCTTTAGTTTGTTTTTACTTTATTTGTGTCTGGGAGGGCACGTTTGGGTACTTGGGATAGTTTTGCAGGTGGGCAGGTAAAGGAGTGGAAAGAGGAGCGCACTGTGTGAAAGAGGCAAGGAAATCACCTTCCATTGTCAAGAGCACTCGTTGAGCAAGCCAGACTGACGAAAAGGGTCCAGCAGAGTTGAGCAAGCAACCAGGACGTCAGCAGGTGGAGCAAGACTTGAGTCCGACCAAGTACCGCACATGGTCCGCTACCTCAATCAGTCAGAGAAGGAAGTACATGGGCAAGCACTAACATTGACAGAGGCGGAACGTTGGGCAGTCGGTGTACCAGGAGTCCTGGAATTTGCGGAGTCTTCAAAGGCGGCCAGATTCAAACTCCAACCCAAGTAGGACTCTCGTCCGCACTTGGAGGTATTTTCCCCCACACGTCTCTCATCATCTGAAGCCCGTCTATTTAAGAAGAAGTGACTGATGAAGAAAAGACACACATGAGCAGCGAGGAAGTCGGATCAAACCCTAACCTGTCCAGCGAAGAAGAAGAAGGCCGCGTGAGCAATCCAACTCGCCGGCGTTTATTTTCTGTTAAGCCTACGGGCCAAAAACAATCTTTATGTTTTATGCTTTTGATTTCCGTACTTAGTTTTATTTCTTTGTTGAACAATTTACCGTTTTCAATGCATAATTAAGTTCGTCTTATTTTCTTTGTTTTATTTTCTGTTTCAATTATGTCAAGTAGCTAATCTGTTTGTATCTGGGCAAAGACAGAACCTGACCAACCCTAAGACGTGATCATGCCGGGAGGCTTATTGATGACAGCAACTAGCTGAGTTTTGTTCCCGATTCAACTGGGTAGTAACTTAAGCATGTTAGGGACTTGGGCAATCCTACAGTGATCAGTGGGAACCCCGACTTGCCTAACACAGGAGTACGTGGATCAACGCGACCGGGAGACTGGGCGTCCGCGAAGTACAACATGTTGCTGGAGATGTGGTCGTATGACTTGGGTCTGTCCAGGCATGCTATTGGCCATTCCGGGTTTGCTTGGAGGATGAAGGCGACTTGATGAACTTAGACTCATGCGGTCACATAGTGTCGAATTGGTCAACGTCAGGAGACCTATTGAGAGAGATCTAATAGGACTTAAACATAAGAGCGAATGAGGGTTCGGGGTATTAATATGCGTGACATTATAGGGATGTTAATACTTGGGATCTATAACTGGAAGACAAAACTGTTAGCAAAATGATATACGTACCGATGATCGGCAGCACATAGGTCAAGGGGGAAGTCAGGGGAGTCCATGCCTGGATACTTTAGTCTTTATTTGTTTCTTCTTATTTGCTTAAGTCGAGTCTGTTAATTGCTCAGTCTTTTAATTAGGTTGCATGCTAGTTTTATTTCTTTGTAAGTTATTTGTTATTTTCAGTCAAGTAAACACGGTGACCACGGTTCGGCAGTGCCCAACTGCTCTCCAAAACAAAACCTTTTCAAACGTGACAACCCAATTGAGCATTCAAAGCCGGGAAAACTATAAGCTAAATCGCCTCCTCGTGGGATCGACCCTATACTTGCTACTAGTACTTGTGCTAGTGAATAGTTTAGGAATAATAAATATCATTTTGCGCTACTCCACGACGGTAGCGTCATACACCCGTGAGTTTACGAAGGAGAAAGGACCTTTCTGTTCGGCTTTTTTCACTCGTTAACAAGTGGCGCTAGAAGGAGGGGGAATCCTCGAGCGTTGGGCGAACATATTTTCTCTGTTTTCGATTATGGATATTGTTGGTGTTTCAGGTACCGCCGCCGCCGGCCTCGAGGGCGAGACCCCCCAGCAGACGAAGAGCGCCGGCAAGGCGTGCATGTCACAGAGCGGACCAGAAACCGCGACTCCCGAAGTCCCCGATGAGATCGCTCGCCAACTCGCGTTGATAGAAACCCTGCGCGCGGAAGAGGCCGAAGCCAGGGAGAGGCAGCGGATCCTCCACGAACGAGTTGCAGAGGCCGAGAAGCTGATGTCCCCCGCCGTAGACGAAGAGCCGGATCTGGACCTTGGGCAAGTTAATACCCCCGAAGAAATCAAACGAACCATACAAAGGCTGGAGGCTCGGTCCCGTTTCCTGGGAAAAGGCCGGCCATCGAGAAGATTAATCTCAACGCTCGCCGCCTAGGGGAGGAGTTCGAAGCGGAGGCCCGGGAAGAGGCCGTCCGAGCAGTTCTTCAGAAAAGACAGATGGCTGACCAAAACCGAGCCGCGGCGAGCTCTCAGAGGACTATCATGACCGACTCCGGCCTCACGAGACGTTTGGAGGAAGTAGAAAGGAAGTTGGCCGAACAGGACAATGACCCTAAACGAAGATCCACCCTCGCAGAACCGCTCAGCCTGAGGATCGAGCGGGCCCGGCCACAACCCGACATCGCCCCGCTGTTGACCTTCATATACGACGGAGCTTCCGACCCCGACGTCCATTTAAACAAATACAACATCTACATAGTTGGACGAGGAGCAACCGAAGCAACCAAGTGCCGTCTTTTCCCGTTGACTCTCGGTGATATGGCTCATCGCTGGTACACGAGCCTACCACCGAGATCGATCGATAGCTTCGAAGAACTGGGGGACGAGTTCGTCTCTTATTTTGCGTCTAAAGTGAAATACTCGAAGGGCCGCCAACGCCTGATGGGGGTCAAACAGGGGAAAGATGAAACCGATGAGAGCTATATAGATCGAGTGGAACAGATCGCTAAACAGGGAGATCGGGTGAGCGATGAGATCTTGGTCCACGCCGTGGTGGGCGGTTTGCGAGCCACTTCCGGCTTGTTCAAACCAATGATGAAGGAGTATCCAAAGTCGTACACTGATTTCCGGAGGAGAGCGGGCGAGGAGATCGCTCAGCAGCGCATATATGACCAACGGATGAGAGAATTAGAGCCCGATAAGGAGGAAAAACCCTCTGTCGAGAAGAAATCAACCAATCCGGCAACCGTGGATTACTGGACGGAACCACCTCCAACGGTGAAATATCATGAAAGTGGAAAGAAGAGGCCCAACTGCAGACCTCACCAGGGAGTTTTCCAAGCACCGAAGAAAGTCGAGATCGTAGAAGAATACCCCGAGGAGGGGACATTCCTGGGGCAAACCCCTGCTCGGATCCTCCAGATTTTTTACGAGCGAGATATCAACATCCTCACCCCTCCCCCGGCGATGAGGAGCCGTCCGGATGAGAGGAATCTGTTGGAGTTGTGTACTTAATGTCTAGATTTAAGTAACGGAAACTCACGATCCATTGCAATAATCTATTTAATTAAATAAACAATTATTTGCGTTTAATTATTTATAATTAAATATATGCAAATTATAGTCCTGGATTCTATACGTTGTAGTTAGTATGGTGTGTCGGGCCCACACAGAAGATCATACTATCGGTTACTCGTATTTAATCGAACAGTTGCTCACGACCTAGATGGACACGGACCAATCCATCGGTATAGTCGTTGTGTGAGAGAGAAAATAATATGTCTTGATTATTTTATCACACTTGTACACTTGGTGTATTGAGCGGATTTGCTTGAGATTTATCGATTAGGATTGCCGGCGATAATCGATTCAAGTCTCAGTGTATTTTATTCTTAATCCCCGATATTATTGCGGGTGTGTATATTTAATATAAGTGACTTTGATTTACCAAAGGAATTAACCGATTTAATTATTGGGTTAATTACCGGTTAAGTTGGGTCACTATATTTTATATATGACATGCCGGGAATACTTGACGGGAAAGTGTATCCCGGAAGGGTTGATAATATCCCCGAGATGAGTTCATAAGGAATTATTATGTAAACCCTGCAGGTGGATTCGTTCCGCATAATAATTAAGGTTGAATGGTACTAGTCTCGGATATAAGAGATGAATAAATTAATTAGCAATAAATTAATTTTATTCATGGATATTTATATCTTAAATACACGGAATAAATAATACTACCGGAGAAATATTATTTGATATAATATGGTTTAATATTGGGAGTGCAATTAATTTTATATAGTGGAAAATAGAATTAATTAATATTGATAAGGATTAATGGACTTGAGCATTGGGCTCAATTTAATCTTCAATATTGGAAGCCCAATATTCCACCTCCTTAAGATCCCCTACGTAGCCTATAAAAGCACTACATGGTTTTCTCTATTCTCATAAGTTCATAACTTGAAGATCACAATTCTAGAGAGATAAAGTAGAGTGGAGGATCCATGGAGTTCGGTAGATCGTCGCCCACACGACGTCCGGGCTAGTGCAAGGAATACGTCGGAAGATCTCAAGGTCGTCAAATTGAGTTCTTCGTTTTTCCGAACAACGAGAACGAGGTAAATCGTAAAACCCTCTTTATGATTTTATCGTTTAATTATCGTGAAAGTATCATGAACCAAGATCCGAAAGACGCGACCCGTGACGAGGAAGAACCGGGCGGTGGTGGTCGAAGACCACCGGACCGCCGGCGGATCGTCGGCTCGGCTGGAAGGGTCGAGAGGATGAGAGTCTCGGCTGGACGCCGAGACTCGATCGAACCCTAGTTCGATCGCCACGAACGGGCTCGCGTGCGAGCTGCGGGTTTACCGCAGCGGACTCGCACGTGATGCGAGCCGCGTTCGGGCAGCGCTACGGGGCTGTTGCGATCAGCCCCACGAGCCCATGCGGGACTCGCTACGACGCGGGGCGTCAGCGGGATGCTTCGAGCATCCCCGTGGCTGGTCGCGTGGGTTCTCGGCGTGCCCAGCGGGCTGCCAAGGGCAGCCCTAGGCGGCTGCCAAGGACAGCCGCGAGCCCATGTTCGTTTGCGGTTAGGGTTTGTTCGGTTGGGCTATCCCCGTGGTGGTTCGTGGCGGGTTTTCGGCAACCGGGATTTCGATTGGGTTGTCGGTTCCGCAATTTTGACAATCCGGATATTCGATCTCCGAAGTATTTCGGTCGGAATTAATTAGATAATTTATTTATTTAAATTTATTAATTCCGGGATATCGATTTCCAACAGAATCCGCGTAAGTGGTGCTCTTTCCACCAAGAGAACGGGCATAGGACTGATGAATGCCGCGATCTGATCGCTCAACTACGCCAACTCTACGAGGACGGGAGCCTGACCAACCTACTCCGAGCACCGAAACGCGGCCGCCCAGACGTCGGCCGAGGAGGTGCCGGCCGCGGGGGCGGCGGCCGAGGAAGAGGAGGAAGAGGCCGGGGCCGAGGATTTCAAGACGATCAGAATCATCGGCCCCACCAGCAGCAGAGGCGCGAACAGGATCATCCCGGGCAAAATCAGTTGGTTCTACCTCCACCCCCGGCCGTCGAAGCCGGAGATGAGGATCCCCCTATTCGCGGGGGAGCACGTGTCAACATGATCGGGGGACTAACGCCGATCATCCACAAATCAAAGAGACAGAAGAAAGAGGAGTTGCGCGAGTTTGAGGGCGTGAACGTAGTAATCCCCCAAGCAGAGTCGACGATCGCCCGCGGAATTACCATCTCTTTCTCTGAGAAGGATAGAGAAGGGATAAGATATCCCAAAGAAGATGCCTTGGTGATTACCGCGAGGATCCTCGGGATCGAAGTGGCCAGGATTCTGGTAGATAACGGGGCCCATTGCAATCTCATCTTCTAGTCAGCTTTGGACCAGCTCGGCGATCTCTCCAGCTATGTCCGGCCGTATGATGGGGTCTTGAAAGGATTTGGTGATGTGGTGGTGCGCCCCCGGGGACGAATCAGGATGGCGGTGGAGTTGAAGGATTGGCAAGATCCGAGCGTTAATATGACCCGAATGTTGAACTTTGTTATAATAGATGCTGACAATATTTATAACGCTTTTTTCGGGAGGCCGTTCCTAGATGCCTTCGAGGCAGTGGCGTCCTCCCACTATTATTGTATCAAATTTCCCACCCTGAACGGTGCGGTCGGCACCCTCCAGGGAGATCAATATATGGCAAGGAAATGTTTTAATTATTCCCCGCGTTTTTCTATGAATGAACAATCAAACAACTCTGATGTGATAGCGACGAACACTGGGGCATTTGGGGGTGGCAACCCCCAAATGGCGTCCTCGGAATCTACCCCGAAGGACGAGGGGCCCCGAGGAGAAGAAAATTTTTCGGTCGAAGTCAGGGAGATCGACCCCACAGAGCAGATGGATGTAGACGACCAAAATTACCTGACCACCCTCTGGGAAGAGGGGCCTAGCAGGGATCAGGATTCTGAAGAAATACTCCACGACCTCGAAGCGCAATTCCTCCACATACATATCGATGAAGTTCCCGATATCCGAGACGACGAACCGACACCAAGCATACAAGCAATAGAGTCCGAGGATCTTGATCCCCGGATCGGTTTCGAACCCATTGATATACCCGATCCGCGGGGGCCATCAGTGTGCGCGGCAGTGGATGAGGTCGAAAGTGTGAGTTTGGATCCGAACAGACCAGAGTTGGAGGTCTTTATAGGAAAGAGGATCCCCGAGCGGTTGAGGGACGAGCTGGTCGATTTTCTGAGGCAGATCACAGACGCTTTCGCTTGGTCCCACAAGGACATGGTTGGTATCGACCCAAAGCACGCTTGCCACCACCTCAAGATCGACCCGGGAAAAAAGCCTATCGCCCAGAAGAGGAGGAAGATGGGCCCCGAGAAGTACGCCGCTCTGGCGATAGAGGTTAAGAAGTTGGTGGATAATGACCTCGTGCGAGAGGCCGAAGAAGAACCTCAATGGATCGCGAACGTCGTGCTCGTTAAAAAGGCTAACGACACTTGGCGTCTCTGCATCGACTTCACCGATTTAAATAAAGCCTGCCCGAAGGATCATTTCCCACTGCCCCACATCGACCACCTAGTCGACAGCGTTGCCGGGCACGCCATTTTTTCTAACTGTGATTGCTTCGCAGGTTATCATCAGATACCCATGGCGGACGAAGACATAGAGCACACCTCGTTTTATACTGAGAAAGGGGTGTTGTGTTGGAAAAGAATGCCATTCGGGCTGAAGAACGCTGGGGCAACCTATCAAAGGTTAGTGAACAAGATGTTCGCTGATCAGATCGGAGATACTATGGAGGTATACGTGGATGACATAATTATAAAGAGTAAGTCCGAGGAGGACCATGTGAAGGACCTGAAGGTCGCCTTCGAGATTTTGAAGTTATACAACATGAAACTCAATCCGAGAAAGTGCCATTTCGGCGTGTATGCCACTAAGTTCCTCGGACATATCGTAAGTCACCGAGGAATCGAGATAAACCCGAAAAAAAATCCGAGCTATCCAAGACCTGAAGGAGCCTCGAAACCTAAAGGACGTGCAGAGATTGACCGGTTGCCTGGCCGCCCTCAGCCGTTTCATCCCCCGGCTCAGGGATAAGAGCCGTCCGTTCTTTAAAGCAATAAAGGACCAAAAATTCAAATGGGGGAAGGAGAGCCAGGAAGCTTTCCTACGCCTGAAAGAACACCTCAGCAACCCCGCTATTCTCTCAAAACCGGTCGCTGGGGAAAAGCTGTTCCTCTATCTGGCCGCGTCCGAGCACGCCATGAGTTCAGTTCTTGTTCGGGCAGAGGGGCAAATGCATAAACCTATCTACTTCGTCAGCCAAGTCTTTCATGACGCCGAAACGCGATACACGCCTTTGGAAAAATTGGCATACTCCCTCGTAATGAGCGTGCGGAAGCTAAGGTCCTACTTTTTCGACCACCCGGTAGAGGTTTTGACAACCATGCCGTTGCGACAAGTATTGCAGAGACCGGACACGAATGGCCGGTTATTGAAGTGGAGTCTGGAAGTAGGACAGTACGATATCACTTACGCCCCCCGCACGGCGATAAAAGGGCAAGCCTTAGCGGATTTCATAGTGGAGCTAACTTTTCCAAACTCCACCCCGTCCTCTTCGGTCCCGCCATGGAAGTTATACGTAGACGGGTCTTCGAATTCCTCCCACGCCGGGGCTGGAATAGTGCTGGTCGGACCGGGTGGACAGTCATTTGCGCACGCGGTGAAGTTCGATTTTGAAGCAACGAACAACGAGGCTGAGTACGAAGCGCTAATCGCCGGTTTGAACCTTGCCCTCGCAATCGGCGCCGAGCATGTACAGGTCTTTATGGACTCGCTTCTGGTGGTGAACCAGATCAAAGGAAGTTACGAGACCCGATGCGATCGGATGATGAGATATTACGAGCACGTGATTTCCCTATGCGAGAAAATACCGAGAATATTTATCGAACAGATTCCGAGGGAATTAAACTCACAGGCAGATGCTTTATCCAAACTGGCCTCCTCAGAAGGTATAGCCGATATGACTAACGTAATGTTAACTTGCCAAGGCCGGCCCGCCATCTCGCCAGCGGAAGAGATGATTACCCTCGTGGACCGGGGCGAAACATGGATGGATCCGATCAGTTCCTATTTAGCAGACGGAGTCTTACCTTCAGACAAGATTGAAGCCAAACAACTTAGGATCCGAGCCGCCAGGTACACTATGATTGGAGAAACCCTCTATCGGAGAAGCCTATATCTACCTCTACTTAAATGCATCACCCCGCAAGAGGGAAATAGGGTATTCAGCGAGATCCACGATGGAGTGTGCGGCAATCACGCGGGAGGACAATCTCTGGCCCACAAAACGATCCGGCAGGGATATTACTGGCCCACACTGAGGAGAGACGCTATCAATTACGCCCGGAAATGTCATCGCTGTCAGGTGACAGCCCCGATCATCCGAACTGCGCCCGAATACCTAAATTCTATTTACAGCCCCTGGCCTTTCGCGTCATGGGGCATTGATCTAATCGGACCTTTGCCCACCGGGCCTGGCGGCGTGAAGTATGCGGTTGTGGCCGTCGATTATTTCACCAAATGGGCAGAGGCTGAACCATTGAAGGTTATCGACCAGAAGGCAATCGTCAAGTTCATCTGGAAAAACATCATATGTCGATTTGGGATTCCTCACACAATCACCTCGGACAATGGAAAGCAGTTCGACGGGCAAGATATCATGAACTTTTTCGAAAAATGGAAGATCAAGAAAGCTTTCTCCACGCCCTATCACCCCCAAACCAATGGGCAGGTGGAGGCCGTTAATAAAATCCTGAAGCACACGATTAAGGCTAAACTGGAAGAACGACAGGGACGTTGGGCGACCGAATTACCAGAGGTCCTGTGGTCATATCGGACAACGAGTAAAGCTGCCACCGGGGAGACCCCTTTCGCCTTGGCCTTCGGAGCTGAAGCAGTGATACCCTCCGAGTTGGAAGTCCTCAGCCATCGGACGTCGCAAGAGCCAAATGAAAATAACGATAAAGCTTTGCGCCTGGAGTTGGATTTCCCGGAGGAGCGGAGGCTAAACTCAGTTTTCCAAAATGCCGCGGCAAAACAGAGAGCGGAGCGTTTCTACAATTCTAAGGCTAAGGTCAGAAAATTTCAAGTCGGTGATTTGGTTCTGAAGCGTGTGCTCGGACCCCACACTGGGGCATTAGGCCCGAATTGGGAGGGTCCAATGCGAGTAAGGAGACACGTGGAAAAAGGATCATACGAACTGGAACATCTCGACGGGGTGGCCGACCAATACTTCTGGAACGCTCTTCATTTGAAAAAGTACCACAATTGATGTTTTGTACCAGGATGATTTTGCTCATGTTTGAATAAGATTTCATTTGCCTCTCACTAGCAAAAATCTAAAATAAGACCCAGGACCGGATCCGTCCCATCCTCGGCCGTGTTCCCTGATACGTCGGGGAACGCGAACTCTGAACCGGGGATGAGTCCGCTCTCCCCGAGCCTGAGATGAGCCGGGCGACCGTCGTCTGGCCGATCGAACAGGATAATCTAAAATAAGACCGAGGACCGGATCCGTCCCATCCTCGGCCGTGTTCCCTGATACGTCGGGGAACGCGAACTCTGAACCGGGGATGAGTCCGCTCTCCCCGAGCCTGAGATGAGCCGGGCGATCCGTCGTCTGGTCGATCGAACAGGAAAATCTAAAATAAGACCGAGGACCGGATCCGTCCCATCCTCGGCCGTGTTCCCTGATACGTCGGGGAACGCGAACTCTGAACCGGGGATGAGTCCGCTCTCCCCGAGCCTGAGATGAGCCGGGCGATCCGTCGTCTGGCCGATCGAACAGAAAAATCTAAAATAAGACCGAGGACCGGATCCGTCCCATCCTCGGCCGTGTTCCCTGATACGTCGGGGAACGCGAACTCTGAACCGGGGATGAGTCCGCTCTCCCCGAGCCTGAGATGAGCCGGGCGATCCGTCGCCCAGCCCGGTACACGCAAGACCTCCTTAAAAACTTTTTTAAGATCGGGATATTTGATCCTCAATCGAATTTTTCTCGGATAAGTCACCAATATGGTCAGAATTATGACACACGCTCGTATTTCGACATTTGCGCGAGAATGAGATTTTCAAGCATAACTTTCTTAAAAAGAGGAGAAACATAACACAAAGAAAGAACGTCATTAAAGAAGAATCGCAAAACTAAATCAAAAAGAAAGCTAAAAACGTTGGCGAATAAGACGGCCCCATCGATCATGACTTGGACGGGGAGGCCAGCGGCTAAGCCGAAACCCAGGAAGCCGGCTCTGAGAAGATCGTGAAGGAAATCCTACCGGACGAACCATCGAATTGTGGTCACCATCAAAGACATCGATGAAAAAACCCCCTCGGTCCACCCAGGTGACACGAACGATCCAACCCTCCTGTATGTCGAACCCGCTAACGAGCCTTTCCCATTCCGACCCGCGGATGGCGACCTGATTTCGGAAACGACCAAGCGAAACAGGCCACTCTTGGTCCAAAGAATCTACCAGGCACAGGCCCTCCTCGTCCCGGCCGACAACAGAGCGTAGAAACGCCGCAGGAACCGGGAATACATCTTTGTGCCAGGAGCCGTTGAACGGTCGCTCGAACGAACGCGAGTCATCCAAGAGATCGATTCGGGTCGACATATTTTCAACTCCGAAGTTTTAGTTTAGCCCAAATAAATAACAAAGAGGGACTCATTTATAAAGAGTCTTTCCTCTCCGCAAAACGAGGGAAGGAATTAAATACAATCCATTAATTGTCTTTGAAAGTAGTTGGTGGATAGTAGACATTAATGAAAGCGATTATTAATGACATAAAGTGCGATCAAACAGAGAGAAATATTAGGGCTATCAGTCCGCATACGCGTGACCAAGGGAATCAACCTCTCCGCGTGCCCGGACCTGTTGAGGAAACGTCACGTTGAGATTCTCCAGGTTAAAGAGACTAACGCGAAAACCAAATCCCGGGTTCCATATCACCCAAATCTCCCAACCTGCTTGAACGCCCGCGTGCTGAACAAAATCCGCCCACCCCGGGCCTCCAAAGGCCACCTGCCGCCGGAGTTTCGTTTTCGTCGCAATCCAAGCCTGCTCGTTGGAGTCGTGAAATGGTATCTCTTCGCCCAGGAATTTCTCCAAGGGTTGCACGAAAGAGTGGGGAAGAGGGAAATTGTTGCGGTGCCACCGGCCGTCGAACTTCTGACGTAGTCGACGCCAGCCGTCGGAGTGGATGGTGATATCATGGTGACCCTCCGTGCATCTCGACGCGCCTGAAAAAACTTGTTTCCCCTTATTCTGACTCATCTTTTTGCTTGAACTCATTGTCCTTTTTCTGTAAGACCAAAAAGGCACAGGTAAATTCTTTATATAGACAAAAGAATTTAGGGACACCCTCCAAAAAACCGTCCCTTGGAGGGAATTATTCCCGCCAAAAGGCGTTAGGGCGGGAAACCCGCAGGGACGCCGTACGTTACAAAAGTAAATGACAAGTATAAAGAGCATTAAAAAAGGATAATAAATACCAAGCTACAAATAAACCATGCGATGGAACTACATGCTTCATCAAGTTTCAAAAAAGGTAAAACCCGAGGAAGGAAATGATAATATCCTCCTAGGTACGGAACTGAAACAAAAGAGTCTTGAGCAAACCAAAAAAGCCATAACTAGACGAGAAAAGAAAAGGAAAAAGTCCGGCCAGGGTAGAACCGGAGACCATCAACTATTTTGAGCAGGAGTATCCCCATCACCAATCTGGGAGTTCGCGAATTTCTCATCCTCGTTCCCGTCCGCTTCGTCGTCATGTTGGAAATCGACTACCCGGGATGCGTTCGTTCGATCACTCGAACATCCGAACGATCCCAGTCGACCTCCAGGTCCGTTACTCCGTTCACGTGCCAGCCCGTGTCCCGATTCACGCCCAGCCATTGCCCCGAAGGACAACCGCGCGAACCAGAGCTGGCTGCCCGAAAAACAGCGAAACGGCGACCGCCGTTTGTCCGCGAACAGCAGCGCGACCTGCTGTTCCGAGCGCGTTTCCGGGTCGATTTTCCTCTTCCGACTACCGATCCGGAGGTCCTTGACCCCCAGTAGTCGAGGAACATGATCCACGACGCCCGGAACCCGATCTTAGATCCGATGTATTTTTAACGAAATAGAAAACGAAACTTATGCGGAATAAGGGTTTCGATTTCTTATACCTTTGTCGCGTGATTCGGAGAAGCCGAATTGTTAAGACCACGAAGCCTTCCGGTGTATGTCTCTATCCCCGACGTTCAGCCGTTGAGTGGGCAAAGATCCGCTGAACCTTCCTCTTCTCCTTTCTCTCTTGAACCCACCGTAGGAATAATATCCTCTGTCTCAGAAATATATTTGCGCAAGCAAAATTATTTCTACAGAATTATTACTGCGCTAATCTGAATTAATTAAGCAGAGGAAAATTAATTGCGCAAGCTTTTATTTTCTCTGCAAAATTAATTATAGCGGCTAAGGTTTTGATCTTCTGTCTCAGAAATATAATTGCGCTACCAATCAATTTCTCCAGAAAATAATAACAGCGCTAATCTATTTATTTTTACAGAAAAATAATTGCGCAACAATTTATTTTTCTCCGCAAAAATAAAATAGCGGCGTTTCTTAGGTTTAGAGAAAGAGAGGGTGAGGTATTTATAGAGCTACACCAGGGACCTTATGGAAATTAATTATTAGGCTAAATTGCAATTTAATTAACTCGGCGTCCTAAAAGGCAAACCTTAATTAAATTCCACAATTTTAATTATAATTAATTCCACTATAAAATTATAATTGAATTCCCAATAATTAATTAGTATTATTTCAACAATAATAATTCCGCCGAATTACATATACGACTTTCCCCGTGTTTAAGATATCGTATGTCCACGAATTAACTTTAATTACTAATAATTAAATTAACTCGTTTCTTGTTATCCGAGACTAGTACCACTCATCCTTATTATCATGTGGAACGAATCCACCTGCAGGGTTTACATGATAAACTTTATGAGCTCATCTCGGGGACATCATCAACCCAATAAATGGGACACGGTTTCCTGTCTATAATCTATAGCATGCCGTGTGTACAATTCCGATTCCCAATTTACCGAGAATATTGACTAATCAATTAGTCTCACTCACTAGTAAGTCAAAGAACCGAGAACTGGACACACGCACCTATAATTATATAGGGATTAGGAATTCGTATATCCGTAATATCTGAGGTCTAGTTCGATTACTGCGATTAGTATAAATCGAACGCCCTCCCGTGGTCCTGCTCAATACACCAAGTGTACGAGTGTAACATGATAGTCAAGACCGACTATCTACCAGTCACACTACGACGTACCGATGGATTGTCCCTGTCCATCTAAGTCGTGAGCTACTGGTCGATAGTATACGAGTAACCGACAGTATGATCTTCCGCGTGTCTCCTCACGCCATACTGTCTACAACGTATACATCAACGACTATTGCATTAAATGCAATCATGCTTGAATCATATCTCGAATTAAGGTATAGATAAGGAGTTCCGTATTTGCACTAAACTAGACATTTAGAATACAACTCCATCAATCTCCCACTTATACTAAAAGTCTAGTCGCCCTCTCCCAAACATCAGATTCCCATAACCTCATCACGCCTACCCAACGCTTTCGCTGGAAGTGCCTCTGTGAACGGGTTTACCAGGCAATCCTCTCGATGCTATCTAGGTGACAACTGCATCGTCTTACTAGACGATCTCTCGAATCAGGTGGTACTTGCGTTCTACGTGTTATCTCCCACTGTGGACTCGTGGCATTTCAAGTTTGCCAATACCGCTATTCAACATAGCTTTGGGTAAACTAGAAACCACATCTAAGTCCCTTAGGAAGTTCTGGAGCCACACTGACCTTTTAACTGCCTCAGAGGCCGTTATCCTTTCAGTTTCAATGGTAGAGTCCGTAATGCATCGCTGCTTTACATTCTTCCATGTGACTGCTCCAGTTCACAGTGAGAACACATAGCCTGACTTCGACTTTCGACTGTCCCTGTTTGATTTGGAAATCCAATTCTATGTAATCCAAAAGAAACAACTTGACTGCTTTGTAACTCAGAACATAATTCCTGGTCCTCTGCAGGAACCTAAACATGTTCTTTACATCAGTCGAGTGATCCTTTCCAGGATTACTATGATATATCACCACCATGCCCACGGCATAGTAGATATCAGTCTCGTGCATAGCATTACATACATTAAGCTTCCCACCATTAAGGTGCAGGGAACTGCTTACTCTTCATCTATCTCCTTTATTGTGTCGGACACAAAACTTTAGATAGACGAATTCCACATTTAAAAGGTGAAGACCTTTCTTGGAATTCTGTATGCTGCAACGAGTAAGAATTGTATTTATGTATGAGGCTCGAGATAAGTTCTATGTTCTTTTCTGGCGATCATTTATAACTTTGATCCCAAGAACATTCCCGACTTCTCCTAAGTCTCTTACATTGAATTACTCGGACAACCATCCCTTTATGTCCGATAACATCTTTCATATTGTTGCCAATTTAGAAGGATGTCGTCTACATAAAGAATGAGAAAACACCACATCTTTTCTGTCACTTCTTTATTACACTCAGGACCTAAACATGCCTTGAATGAATCCATGAAATGGATTTTCTCATAGGTCCGCATGTGTCCAAGATCTTGAAGCTTCCTTCAATCCTAAGATTGATTAAGCTTGCTTACCGAATGCTCTTGGCTCTTTTCGATGAATCTCTCTGGCTGTCCCACACAGATGGCCCCGTCAAGACTTCGATTTAGGAAATATGTCTTGACTTCCATCTTCCATGTGAAGACAAAAGAATCTTGATCGACTTTTGCCAAGACTGAGCATCTTGATCTTTCAGCGTCTCGTCATAGATCCAGGGTTCGGCTTCATGTTCTCCAGGTAACAAGTCCGAAGACTCACCTATAAACATGAACTTGTTGGGTTGTCTAACAACCCTCCCACTACGACAACGCTCCGGTGTATCTTTAGTGACTAAAGATTATAGTAGTGAACTACTCAGTTAGGCTGGTTCTAAGTCTTGATCAGTCCCTCTAAGCACATTAAGTATTACTCTACTCTTGGCTTGTGATCTTGCATATATATAGTCCATGTCTAAGAACCGAACATTGATGCAATCAATGAACATCTGGTCCTTTGGACTATATTACATATCTCAATTCGTTTTCTTAGGGTATCCTATAAACAGCCGAATATCAGTACAAGTTTCCAAAGGAATCAAGTTCAGGATAAACGCCGCTGTTTCCAAGCTATATCCCAAAAACGATTTAGGTAACTCCGAATGTCTACTTTCCCATATCTATAAGAGTCTTATTCCTTCTTTACAACACATTATTTTGCCGAGGCATAAATGGTGTAGTCTGTTGGGAGTTAATCCCATTTTCTGATAAGTATGTCTTACTCCTCAAAGAGGTCTGCATATATCAGAGCGAATCAACTCTAGTACTTTCTTGGATCTTTTCCCTTTAACCGTAAAGGGTTGCTCGGTCATTAAAACTTCCAAGTATGATTCGAAGGTTGGAAGGTCCTTTCCTTCAACCTGGCTGAGTGGTCCATCAGCTTTCACCCTTTGAATCGTACTCAAGTTAAAATGATCTAGCCTAAGATTCCATAAGTACATTTGATTTATCCTAGAAGGATCTTTACTCTTATTGGGGTTCGACATTGTGTTATTAGCACCGGTCTGTTGCATCGTGGAAGAATACGGATTTAGTATTAAATTGTCTATCAATATACCAGAATAGATAATATCCCCGTTTCCTACTCTGAAAAGTATGAAACTATCAGAAGAAACGGAATATCCATTCTAAGCCAATTTAGAAATCCGAAATGAAAATTCTTTCTAAATGCCGGCACATAAAGACAATTTATTAGAACTAAAATCCTACGGTTTGAAACCATTTAACATCTCCCACTGCAACGGCTGTTACCTTAACATTATTTCCCATGTAGGTTATTACTTCTTCCTTTCTAAGTCTCCGGGTTTCCTGGAACCCCCGCATTTAAGTGCAGACATGATTTGTGGTGTTGGGATATGTCCTTCGATCCTATGTGTGTAATCGATAAAGTCATAAGGTCGTCTATGGATGTTAAATGATTAGTCGATAATATTAATTGTTGGGAACAATATAATATTGATCGATAATCAAACCTACAGGGTCACACACGAACTCGATGTTGATATACGTTGCTTGATAATAATATTGATTTAGAATCAATACATGTGGATTTTACGTGCATGGGATGCATTGCATGGCTTGCATGGATGCATGTCACATAGTGTGACATGGCATGCCACACAAGCAAGTGGGACCACATATCATGATTTGGCATGATTATGTGGAGGTGTCTTTTCATCTCCCCATTAACCACCATTACTTGTGCATTATGATGCACATAATGGGGGGGTTACATGGAGTGGTAAATGGACATGAATATAGACATGAAAATCTGATTTTCATATCACTTCATGCTTACCCACGAAATTCACACCAAAAGGAGAGAATAGAGAGTGTTCTTGGAGAACCGACTCAAGCAAGCAATATATTCGACATCCGGTTTCGTGTGCAACACGTAGAGGCCGGGCCATTTGTGCGGCTTCAACATCCGGGCGATCTAGACAAGAAGAGTGACGAGGTCATTCTCAAGGCTGATCCATGAAGGTGGTTCAATCGACTCAACACCACCTTCATCAACATCAACGAGGCACGCTACACCGGTTGTAAGTGTTCTTGTTAATCTCTCTCTATATATATATATATTGGATATATATATATATATATAAATATGTGTCTATACATATTTGTGTGCACTAAGATCATGGCATAGTAGATCTATTGCTTTACACGCTTCCGCACACACGGTATATCGATCGGATCGGTATACCGGTATCATCAATTGGTATCAGAGCCTAGGGCTCGTGCACACTTTTGTGTTGGACACAAAAATTTTAATCAACATAATTGACTTATTTGTTTAATTGTGATTATGTGATTAGATGTAAGGCCGGCCACCGTTAGTGGTCGGGTGAATGAAATTGTCGTTTTTTACGTTTCGATTGGCCATAGTTTTGGAGGGCTGCGTCCCTTGGAATCATTTGTAATAGATAGGTTTTCTATTTCAATTTGTATTGTTCAAACTTGTAAGCGATGGACTTGGTCCATGGTTCGATGGAGGATCTCAGCTCTCCGGCGAAAACGAGAAGAAACGAAGCAAAACGAAGCCAAACGAAGCAAAACGAAGCAAACCGGGCTGCTGGAGCCAAACGGCGGTCGCCGTTTGAGCTCCGGCGGGCGCCGTTTTGATTCGGCGGGCGCCGTTTTGGAAACGGCGACCGCCGAAAGGGCTTTTTTGGGGCAGATGGGTTTTTTGCCTTTTCGGCGGGCGCCGTTTTGGAAACGGCGACCGCCGGTGGTGTTCAGCGACCGCGGGTTGTAAAACGGCGGGCGCTGTTCGTGGTTTTTGAGGTAATGACTTGTTTTGACCAAAATCGGTGAGCACGGAACTAAAACGGAGGGCGAGGACCAGTCCAGAAGATGTTCAAGGCTTTTGTTATTACTTTAATTCTTTTCGTTTGAGAGTTGTGAGGTTCTAGGGGCCTTTCGATTTCGTATTTATATGTTTTGCTAGTTATAGGTTGTTTTATGTTATAAATGTTCAACTTACATATAAACAAACCTATGCATGCAAGTTCTCAATAATAATGAGTATAATGTCTTGTCCAAAACGTCACACTCATGAAGCCCTCGATCATAAGTTGGTAGGTCCGCCTCAGCGGGGTACTACTTGTTATCTTGGGATAGTGGGAGTAAGGGTTAGACCCTTACACGTGAGTTTGGTTTTCTCATCGATAGATCCACTGCAGGCGTGGCTATCGAGACATGAGATAAGAATGTGATTTTTATCGACCGAGAATGACATTAGATGTCATTGACATGGGATGTCTACCTATCTTGGTTTTCTTAAGTGCGGACTCAGTCGGCTTAAGGATTCGCAAGATGAGGGTCTTGGGATCGCTTTGTTCAAGGGAACAACGATATTAGATATCGATTGAACAAAATGGAATAAATAAGTAACTTGTTAGACAACCTTATTTGTTTACCGCTTTGTGGATGTTTACATACTTTATTTATCTTTCTTTTGTAGTTTATCATGTTAATTTCAACTCGATTCAAGTTTGGTTCAATTCTTGATTATGAAAAATTGAACAACATAAATTTTCTTGATTCACAACGTAATTCGAGGATGGTCCTCAAATACGAAGACAATGAAAATGTGTTAGATAACCACATCCTAAGATATCATTGAACAACTCAATAGCATGTTCGGGGAATATGCTAAGATTGAGCGGTTCGGTATGACTAGGGTCATTGCTTCAGCTAGGCTGGAAAAATGGAAATCTATGGAATCACATGTGCAACAAATGATTGGATTATTTGCTTCAAGTGACCGCCTAGATTTTTCCTATGATGATTATTTGGCAACCGATTTCATACTTCAATTTCATGATGGTTATAATGCCTTTAGGCTAAAATTTCCATATGAATGGTTTGAAGAAATCGCTTCGTGAGCTCCACGGGATGCTCAAGGCTCCTGAGCCGGCGATAGAGAAGGACCCTAAGAGGGAAATTCTTATGATATGGGATAGGGTATTCAAAAGAGCATGGGCAAGAAGGCTACTAGGGTTCCTAGGGAATCTCAATGCGTCTACTGCAAAAGTGTTGGACACTACTTGCAAACATATAAAAGTTCATATTTTATTCAATTTCAAAACAAATGCCTAATTTGTCTTTCATTTGATGGATTATAAGGTTAGGATTATTTACACCTCGGGGAGTGATTTAATCCAAAACACTTAAGTTCATCAATGACACAAATTAGAGACTTTCGAGCCATTGGATGGCGTGAATCGATTGTCTGGTTGGCTCCCTCATATTTTATGAGAGATAGGGCTTCAATTGCATGATAATATCGCTGGTTAGAAAACTTCAATTTTTCACTTACGATTTATCACGTTTTGACATTGAGATAATTTTGAATGGAAATTTGAATGAGATTCAATTATTGGGAATAATTGAATTTGCCCAAAGTTCAAAGAAGATGTGAAGAACGGGGTTGCTTCATCTTCAAGTATTAATGATATAGACATTAAACTTCACAAATTCTACTTCTTGGGTATTGGATGCCAAATGTGGTTCTCACATTTTATGTGGAGGAACTACATAGAAGTATAAGTTCGGTGAATAGAGATGTCAATCTACAGGCAAGAAATGGAGCGAAGGTCGCTGCATTAGCCGTATGATCATATGATGTTGTTTTGCCTTAGGGCCTTGTTTTAGTATTATAACTATGTAATTTCGTACCTTCAATAAACAATGAATATTGGTTCAGTATTAGATACTGATGGATTAGTTTTTCACTATTAAATAGTTTGGTAACTATTTTAATTGTGAATTATTCTTTGTTTTGGTACGATTATTATATTGTTTATGTATACTTTAAACTTGACAAACCATATATATCATTAAGACCAAAGGCCAAATCGAATAAGTATCGATGAGACATAACTGAAACATTGTTGATTAGATCAAATCAAAATCTAAACATGTAACGAAGCTTCTTTTAGAAGGAATTTTAGAATCATTTGACTTGGAGTCATTTGATACATGTAAATGATGTGTGATTGAAAAGATAACAATGTCATCTTTCTTGGAGAAAGGAGAACATGTGAGTAATTAGGGATGATCCATACTGATGTATGTGGAACCTATTAGTTCACAAGCACATGAAGGTTATGTTTCGGAAAAGAGAAAACAAACTATATTAGATATAGTTCGACCATTCGATGAGAGGTCTAAATGAACTACTGGTCTCTTTTGGGAACACACAATTCTAGACTTCAACTTATACACTGAATAGGAAGCCGTCAAAAGCTGTTGATAAGACACCATACTAGGTATGGAAAGGGAGGGTCCCTAAATTGTTTTCATCAAAATTTGAGGTTCTAAAAGCGTCTCTGACGAGATTTATCTCTATAGAGCTTGAACTCAAATGGGATAAAAGTTCCTTTATGGTATCCATAAGAAACTCGAGGGTACAACTTCTACAATCTATCTGAGAACAATATTTTGTTGCTCGAGATAGTGATTTTCTTGAAAAGAGTTATCTTTCCTAGAAATTCAGTGGGAGCTCGGTTGTTTTGAATGAGGTTCAAGTGAAACAACCAACGATGAATACTCAAGACTGGGTTGAGAGTATTCATATGATTTTGGAAGCCATATCAGCCCTCGTAGGTCCGAAAGGCATAAATCTATCTCTATTATTCAAATACTTAGATATTGTGACCAATGAGAGATATGAATTCATGCTTTTGGAAAGCGGTGAACCTTCGACCTAATTCCAAGCTATGACGAGTCCAGCTACTGAAAATTGGCATGGTGCCATGAAATCTGAGATGATATCAATATCTGATAATCAAGTTTGGAACTTGATATATTTGCATCACAGGGTTAGACCCAATGAATGCTAATAGATCTTTAAGATCTAAACAGACAGATGGAAAACCTAGGGTTTTCAAAGCATGGTTGATGGTAAAAGTTTTATTCACGAGGTGGATTATGGAAAAACTTTCACCAATTGCTTTCATTAAATCATTCAGATTATCTTAGCCATTACTACTCATCTTGATAATGAGTTATGGTAATATTGGATGTTAAAACTAACTTCTTGAATTGGATTCTAGAAGAGGCTGTGTTTTAACACAGCCAAAGAGTTTTATCGATCTTAATAAGGCTGAGAAATTATGCAAGCTTATAGTTCTATTTATGGAATAAAGAATACATATCGGAGTAGCAATCTTCAGTTCAATGAATCCATACTGGGATTTGGATTTCAGAGGAACTCGGAAGAGTCTTGTTTTACAAGAAGATCAGTGGGAGTTAGGTTGTATTAATTTTGTTGTATGTCGGTGACATACTCCTTATTGGAAACAATGTTTCTATGCTTAATTCTATTAAAGAATGGCTTGGGAATTGTTTTTCAATGAAGGATCTTGGAGAAGCACAGTACATATTGGGCATCAAGATCTGTCGGAACAGATCGAAAATGATGTTTGGACTTAGTCAAGTGACCTATTTTGATAAGGTACTTGATAAGTTCAGGATGAAAAACGCCAAAAAGGGTCTCATTCCAATGAGTCATGGCACATCTCTTAGCAAGATGCAAGGCCCTACGGGACTTGATGAGCAAAAGAGGATGGAAAACATTCCTTATGCTTTGGCAATAGGGTCTATAATGTATGCCATGATATGTACACGACCGGACGTATCATATGCTTTGAGCATGACGAGTCAGTTTCAAGGAAATCCAGGTGAGGCGCGTTAGACTGCGACCAAGAATATTCTTATGTACCTTAGATGGACAAAAGAATTTTGTTGTCTTTGGAAGACAAAAAGAGTTGATATTAACAAGCTGTTTGAATGCTAACTTCAAAATAAACTAAGATAATTTCCGATTTTAATCTGGTTATATCTTTTGTCTGGTTAGAGGTGATATTTGCTGGAATAGTTCCATGCAATGCAATATAGCTGATTAAACTACAAAAGCTGAGCACAGTATTGCATTGGATGCAGTAATGTTGGCAGTTAGGATTTGAAAGTTCTTGAATGAACTAGGTGGCGTAACTAGCTCAGCCCATCCGATAGTTCTCTATTTATAGTAGAGTTATCGCGCAAGCCAATGAGCTAGGAAGCACCACAAGTCTAAAACTGGTGCTTAGGAAGCTCCACATTATCTGGGAGATAGTTTTGTGGAGACATCGAGATAATAAATTTGCAACTTTTGGTAAGGTTGCAAACCCGCTTTCTAAACCTCTCCAGCAGTTTAAGCTTAAGGCTTTCACGACTGCAATAGAGATCAGACATCTTAGAGATGGGTTGTGATTTCTATTACTGTATTAGATATTTTTGGAGATTTGGTAGACATTCACTCATATGTATAATACATATTTCTTCATATAAATATGGTTTAATTTATATGAATTGTCCAAATGATTAAGTAATATCGATTGGGTTATGAGGTCGACTTACCGCATAATGAAGTCCCAATGGTTGAACTGATATACTTGAATCATATGCTTGTTCCTAGTTCGTATAATCGAGTACGGACAAACCGATAATACAAAGAACTAGATTGTAATGTGTACTATAGCGCCGCTTCATGGGCTAGTGATGTGGGACATCAAGTACAATTACATAGATATTAGCTGGGAGCTAATGATTGAACAGACCCGACTGGAATAGTATTTAAGATTTCGAGTCATAATACTATTTCATTGACTGTCGAGCAATTTCCTCTGACCTGAGTAGTCCAGAGTGATTCCATTGTGAAATGATGTACTTTGATACAAGTAAACGCCTTTCGTAAAAGGAGGTTATAAAACTTGTTATTGGGTATATCAGGAAGCAAGTGGGAGAGCTTGGATTGACAAGATGGGATTGTCCTCCATTTTATAATGGGAAACATGTCTTACCGGCCACTTGGAGAGTCGAGACTGTGGAAAATACGTGGCCACATCCAGATTCGTATCATAGTGATAAATCTGGTTTTACAGTCTGTCTCAAAGTCCAAGAAAGGTTTGAACCGATTGAGGATGACTCGAGTCTTGCCTCAAGTTCAAACTTAGACATAAAGTGACAAAAGGAAGTTGGCAGCACACTGGCTCTGAAGGCCAAGTGGGAGATTGTTGGGATATGTCCTTCGATCCTATGTGTGTAATCGATAAAGTCATAAGGTCGTCTATGGATGTTAAATGATTAGTCGATAATATTAATTGTTGGGAACAATATAATATTGATCGATAATCAAACCTACAGGGTCACACACGAACTCGATGTTGATATACGTTGCTTGATAATAATATTGATTTAGAATCAATACATGTGGATTTTACGTGCATGGGATGCATTGCATGGCTTGCATGGATGCATGTCACATAGTGTGACATGGCATGCCACACAAGCAAGTGGGACCACATATCATGATTTGGCATGATTATGTGGAGGTGTCTTTTCATCTCCCCATTAACCACCATTACTTGTGCATTATGATGCACATAATGGGGGGGTTACATGGAGTGGTAAATGGACATGAATATAGACATGAAAATCTGATTTTCATATCACTTCATGCTTACCCACGAAATTCACACCAAAAGGAGAGAATAGAGAGTGTTCTTGGAGAACCGACTCAAGCAAGCAATATATTCGACATCCGGTTTCGTGTGCAACACGTAGAGGCCGGGCCATTTGTGCGGCTTCAACATCCGGGCGATCTAGACAAGAAGAGTGACGAGGTCATTCTCAAGGCTGATCCATGAAGGTGGTTCAATCGACTCAACACCACCTTCATCAACATCAACGAGGCACGCTACACCGGTTGTAAGTGTTCTTGTTAATCTCTCTCTATATATATATATATTGGATATATATATATATATAAATATGTGTCTATACATATTTGTGTGCACTAAGATCATGGCATAGTAGATCTATTGCTTTACACGCTTCCGCACACACGGTATATCGATCGGATCGGTATACCGGTATCATCATGTGGTTCCCGTATCCACTCACCAGGTACTGGTGGATAACACCACTAAGCATGTTTCGGTGACTAAGGAAGAATCAACTCCTTGTTGCTTGAGAGGACAATTAAAACTCCCAGTATCCAAACTGCTTACAACGGAAGCACTTACCCCTTGGGCTTGCTTTTCCCATTCCGTGGTCCAGATATATTAGGCCCACTGGGTTTCCGTATTTTCTTCTTCTTCCTTTTGCCGCCCGAAGGCCTAGGAAGAGCCAATTTCTCAGCCACAAGTGTTTTGAGAGCCATTAAAGATTCCCTCAGCCGCTTGAAGTTCAACCAGGAGCTCCGCCATTGAATAAGACCTCTTATCCATGTTATATTTTAGGCGGAACTGCTCAAAACTTCTCGGCAGAGACTGGAGCACAAAATCAACCTGGGTTACCCCATTGATAATTGTTCCTAGAATCTCTATCTCATTAAGATAGCCCATCATTCTAAGAACGTGATCCCTCACGGGCGTTCTTTCCGACATGATGGCCGTCATGAGTTGCCTCATTTCACTTTGTCTGGCTGTCCTGTCCTGATAACCAAAAACTTCTTGAGGTTAAGCATCATATCATAGGTAATAGTCATGGCATGATCCTGATGTCGCAGCACATTTGACATGAAAGTCATAATGTTGCTCCGCGTCATCTCATAGCCTTGATCCATTTCCAATGAGCTTCCTTTCCTCATTAGTGGAAGCATCATTTGGTTCAGCAGGTCAATTGACTTGGAGTACATATTTGTACTCCTCTGCAGTTAGGACAATGTCCAAGTTTCTTTTCAAATCTATAAAATCAGGTTCAGTGAGTTTGTTGACTTTTAATGGGAATAATACCATATAAAACAAACAATGAGTTTAATTCGATATCATTTCCCTCAAGTGATATCATTAAACTACCAATCATTTCCAAAATCCCATCAGACATAGCAAGCCACGTTCTTGTGGACGTTTACCAGTCCAAATGATTTTATGATTGGATTTCACTTCGGTCGTACATCATCATAGCAGTGACTCCGATGGGGAGGATACTATAAAGCGTACCTAAGTGTATACCATTTCTCAGTACTAAGTCCACCGCTCGGGAACTACATGTCCACCGCAAGCCACGTTCTTGTGGACGTTTACGTTGACATGCGTTCCTCCACGACTTTCTATAACTGTCGAGCCTCAATTAATCCCAAAGTTCCGTTTCCATTTAGCAAGCCACGTTCTTGTGGACGTTTACTAAAACAAACAACTTTATTAATTGAATCTCACTTATTTAAATTTCATAGAATCTTAATTAACCCAAAGTACCGTTTCCATTTAGCAAGCCACGATAGTGTGGACGTTTACTAAAACAAACAACTTTGTTAATTGACTCTTACATTTATTAAATTTCACAATTTCATTAATCAAAGCTTGATATCTCGTAAGTGAAACTCGAAGTTTCTAACCAGCGATCAATCATGCAATTGAGCCCTATCTCTCACAAAGTGAGGGAGCCAATCAGACAATCGATCTAGTCATCGAATGACTCGAAAGTCTCTAATCTGTGTCATCGACATAACCAAGCGCTTTGGCTCCATTCCACTCCCCGAGGTGAGAATGAGTCGAGTTGAAATTAGTCTTTGAATGACAGATTAGGCATTGCTTTTGAGAAATATAATTGTTCAATTTTATAAGTGGATTTTAAATTCGAATTTTGATCCAGTGATATCTGTGTATCGACTTTATCCGATAGGGAGGATGACACTAAAGCCAACTCGTAAGTCAATACACATCACATTCAAAACAGAGAATGGAGACCGCGGGATTGTTTCCAATCCCTCTCCCACTTAGTATTTTACGATAAGAGATAACATGCATAAATAATTTAAGCATAATAATAAACACGTAAATCACATAAAAACAATTAACGTGGCCCCGATTATTATGGCCTTAAATATTTTCCAATGCACGTCTCTTGGAACTTCATCTCGTTGCTCGTCTCGATCTCGGTCCACCACCGACTCGCTCGAGGGTCAAGAGACGAACTCCTCCCACTGTGGCCTCGTCTCGAGCCTCGTTGAGTCGTCCGTGGGGTCGAACGAACCCCAGCCCCGCTGCTGCCCGTCGCGAACACGGGGTGTGTTCGATGGCTGCCCGTTGCCGGTTCGCTCTCCTCGATCCTCGTTTCTCCGGGTTTTGATCTCGTCTCGATCCACCAAAATTAGTAAGAAAAATTACAAGAATAAACTTACTAAATCCGTCATCGATCCTATACAAGGTGATCGACCCTATACATGTCCCGGATATAACGAAAAATAAATAAACCTAACGACTCAACCCGTCGTTTTTATCTATTACAAACAAGCATCGTTTTTCCAAAACAAAAACAATCTTGACAAGCCCGAGAGTTTAATCAAAACCACAAATTAAAGCACAACATACAATCACAACGTTGGCCATAATAACCGGGTTCGAACCTGCAAAAAAAAAACTCGCAAAAATACAACGAATCGACAAAACCGGCTCTGATACCAATTGTTGGAAATCGACTACCCGGGATGCGTTCGTTCGATCACTCGAACATCCGAACGATCCCAGTCGACCTCCAGGTCCGTTACTCCGTTCACGTGCCAGCCCGTGTCCCGATTCACGCCCAGCCATTGCCCCGAAGGACAACCGCGCGAACCAGAGCTGGCTGCCCGAAAAACAGCGAAACGGCGACCGCCGTTTGTCCGCGAACAGCAGCGCGACCTGCTGTTCCGAGCGCGTTTCCGGGTCGATTTTCCTCTTCCGACTACCGATCCGGAGGTCCTTGACCCCCAGTAGTCGAGGAACATGATCCACGACGCCCGGAACCCGATCTTAGATCCGATGTATTTTTAACGAAATAGAAAACGAAACTTATGCGGAATAAGGGTTTCGATTTCTTATACCTTTGTCGCGTGATTCGGAGAAGCCGAATTGTTAAGACCACGAAGCCTTCCGGTGTATGTCTCTATCCCCGACGTTCAGCCGTTGAGTGGGCAAAGATCCGCTGAACCTTCCTCTTCTCCTTTCTCTCTTGAACCCACCGTAGGAATAATATCCTCTGTCTCAGAAATATATTTGCGCAAGCAAAATTATTTCTACAGAATTATTACTGCGCTAATCTGAATTAATTAAGCAGAGGAAAATTAATTGCGCAAGCTTTTATTTTCTCTGCAAAATTAATTATAGCGGCTAAGGTTTTGATCTTCTGTCTCAGAAATATAATTGCGCTACCAATCAATTTCTCCATAAAATAATAACTAATTATAGCGGCTAAGGTTTTGATCTTCTGTCTCAGAAATATAATTGCGCTACCAATCAATTTCTCCATAAAATAATAACAGCGCTAATCTATTTATTTTTACAGAAAAATAATTGCGCAACAATTTATTTTTCTCCGCAAAAATAAAATAGCGGCGTTTCTTAGGTTTAGAGAAAGAGAGAGTGAGGTATTTATAGAGCTACACCAGGGACCTTATGGAAATTAATTATTAGGCTAAATTGCAATTTAATTAACTCGGCGTCCTAAAAGGCAAACCTTAATTAAATTCCACAATTTTAATTATAATTAATTCCACTATAAAATTATAATTGAATTCCCAATAATTAATTAGTATTATTTCAACAATAATAATTCCGCCGAATTACATATACGACTTTCCCCGTGTTTAAGATATCGTATGTCCACGAATTAACTTTAATTACTAATAATTAAATTAACTCGTTTCTTGTTATCCGAGACTAGTACCACTCATCCTTATTATCATGTGGAACGAATCCACCTGCAGGGTTTACATGATAAGCTTTATGAGCTCATCTCGGGGACATCATCAACCCAATAAATGGGACACGGTTTCCTGTCTATAATCTATAGCATGCCGTGTGTACAATTCCGATTCCCAATTTACCGAGAATATTGACTAATCAATTAGTCTCACTCACTAGTAAGTCAAAGAACCGAGAACTGGACACACGCACCTATAATTATATAGGGATTAGGAATTCGTATATCCGTAATATCTGAGGTCTAGTTCGATTACTGCGATTAGTATAAATCGAACGCCCTCTCGTGGTCCTGCTCAATACACCAAGTGTACGAGTGTAACATGATAGTCAAGACCGACTATCTACCAGTCACACTACGACGTACCGATGGATTGTCCCTGTCCATCTAAGTCGTGAGCTACTGTTCGATAGTATACGAGTAACCGACAGTATGATCTTCCGCGTGTCTCCTCACGCCATACTGTCTACAACGTATACATCAACGACTATTGCATTAAATGCAATCATGCTTGAATCATATCTCGAATTAAGGTATAGATAAGGAGTTCCGTATTTGCACTAAACTAGACATTTAGAATACAACTCCATCACGTCATCGGTCTCTAAGTCCTTGGGGTTGAACAATTGGTTCTTGTCTGGCCACCAGGAGAGATCCACGTTGTGTTCGGCCTCCAAGTCCAATATAGACAGTTTCATGCTCGGATGAAGAGCGTTCGTTGAAGCGTAAGTTCGAATGACCGACATCATAGCGTCTACGGGTTGAACTGCTTTGATTAAACCTCGGACTCCATCGAAAAATGCACAGTAATAGGAGTAGTTGCTGAACTCCTTCAGATCCTCCCAAGGATCAGCAAGTCGAGCAGCTTCATCCTCTTGCATCTTTTTCAACTCGCCGGCGAGCCGGGCGTTCTCATCCTCCTGAGCCTTTTTCTGCTCGCCGGCGGCTTGCACCAACTCAAGGCGCTCTTTCGCCCACAAGATTTTCATCTCTTTAAGCTTTAGTTGAGCGATCTGCACGGCTTCCCTAGCTTGTTTCTCAGTCTCCACGGTTTGGTTCGCCATCTCGGCCACTCTGCTAGCTATCTTCGCCACCTACGAATCTCTCTCATACATCACGGTCTCGCACTCTCCGAGCAGTTTCTTGTACTCCTCCACCTTCGACTGTTGTGCTATAAGTTTCACCTTCATGCTCTCAAGCTCGGCCTCAAGAGATCGTTTCAAACCGATCTCGAGTTCGTACGCTTCTTGGAGTTCAGTAAGACGTCCCCGGATTTTGGCCACATCGCTCGGCGGATCAGAGGGGGCGGCAATACCTTTCCCTTTCCGGTCCTCCAGGAGACGACCGAGTTGGTTAACCATCACTGGGACCCGAGCAGCGTGAACTTTGAGCATTTCCAGCATGAAGGCAGGCTGAGAGACGTAACCTTCCATCCGATGAGTCCATGACCCGAGAACATTATCGAGGGCCCCCTGAACATGCGGGGGAATCGTGTCGTCCTCGTAAGGGTCCCGAGCAGCTTGCATATAGGCCGCAACAATAGGGATTTCCGGTTCCGCCTCGTGTATGCTATACAAAAAACAAGAGAACTCAGAACAAGGACAGACTTACACATGAAAGAGTTTAGTATGAAATTAAGTTACCTTTGAAGCTTTTCGGTCTCGATGCCGAAGATGGGCTCGCTGAGCCCCGGCTCATCCGACTTCCCTTCTTCCGAAGGACGAGAACCTTTTGTCCTCCGCGGGCGGACAATTCGGGTTTTCAAGACGACGTCCATGTTAGGCGAGTCGAACGTCACTCCGTGAATTCCGGAGACCGGGAGTTCCTCTTCTCGTGATCGTTTCTCCCCAACGTTTTTCTCCTTGTCCGGATCTACCGCGAGCGTCTCAGGAAGGATCTTGTTTATGGGCTGAGGCGAGGGATACACCGGGGGAGTAACGGTCGGAGGAGGGGGGAATGCCACCGACACCTCGTTTTGTTTTCCCCGGCCTGAATTTTTCTGGTTTTTGGCGCCAGTTTTGACTCTGCTCAATTTCTCCCTCTCGCGTTTCGCTTTGTCCCTCGGATTTTCCATGTCAAATTTCGCAGGGCGGACGACCCGAGGGTAGCGATGACCTGGAAACATAAAAGATAAAAATCAGGGTTGAAAATTATTGTAGTCACCGCGGTAAGAAGACTCATCGTGCCACTCACGCGGATAAGAACCCTCAATATCATGAGGAATGGTGATAAAACGAGCTCGGGCTCGCCTCTCATCGGTTAACCAAAGTTTGTAGTTACGATCATCACCGGGGAGGGATTTTATCCTCTCCCAAATCGTCAAGAAATCCCACCCCAACTCGCTGTCATCCGGAGCTTTGAAGCCTAGCAGGATAGGGAAACAAGTCAGGAAATGCAAGGCAGGCTATTTAAGAAAACAAGGGAAAGTAGCAAAGGGTATCCGAGGAACTAACGGTTCGGCGTCACTCGGTATTCCGTGTTGATGGGAAGGTTCCTCGCGCCCCATTCTCCCGCGACAAAAAACCATTTCTCGGTCCACTCAGCTTGTTTGCTCGGCAACTCTTTTATAATCTGATGTCGTTGCTTCAAGTAGTAATCCCCGCCGCTCGTAGAACTCATGTAGAGGAGATAGATAAGTTCATGACCGGTCGGCCCCCTATATAGCCCGTAGAAGCCGAGCATGATGCAATACACGTAGATCATCACCCAGCCATTCGGTGTTATTTGCATCGGAGCGAATTCTTGCCGCTGTAGGAAATGGGCCACCGAGGGATGCAAAGGGAAGCGGAGCCCGCTTTCCATCATCGAATAGTTCAGTGCCACCATGCCCGATGGGGGAGAGTCCGCGAACTCGTCGTCCTCCGGGGCATATAGATGGACATCGTTCGGGATACGCCATCTCTCCCTCATCCGCTGTAGTTCCTCCTCGGTAATCGTGCTTTTTCGCCAGCTAGCATCGAACGGCGTATCGCGGCGCGCCTTAACATAATGGAATCTCTTCCGCGGGGTAAACTTGTAGGGATGTTCACAGGAATATTGGGCGTAACTAAAAGAAGAAGGAGGACCCCGCGAATCAGCGAGGATCTCACAGAGAAGTTTGTACGCTTAGTCGTTTTGCCCGTCCAACATAACTCGTTTCTCCTCCTCCGAGAAAGGGAATTTAGTCATCCTCCTTTCAGTTGCCTGTGGCGGCGCAGGGATAGTACTTGAGCCCGGGAGAGAAACGAGGGGGTTAGAAGAGGCAGCATCCGAGGGTGGGTGCGGGGACTGAGACAAAGGGTCAAGTTGAGGGGATTTTTCGTTACTCATCCCCGATAGACAGAAGAGGAAACGAATTCGGACAACTAAACCTAGTTTCTACGCCCTCCAAACCCTATCGACGGAGCTTAAATCGGAGCCGCCGCCGGAAACTCGAAAAGCCTAGACGATACTCAGAATGATGCCCCGTTAGGGCCCCACATCACAGTACACGAAATAAAAGAGAGGGTGAATTCACATACCTGGTTAATGGAGAATTGCGAAAGAGCCGCCGGAAAATCTCCAAGTCGCCGGAATTTGCCCCCTTTCTCCCTCTCCTTTTTTCTCTGAGTTCTCTGGAAGAACGAAATGTGAATTGTGAAAGGGGAAGCGGTTTCTCTCAGCCTTATATATGGGAACTCCAAGCGGTTTCTTTTATATTCTTTCAAAATTCAAAAAAGTGTACGTGGTTTTAATTGGAAAGAACAGGTGGGCCCTCAAAGAGTCCCGTCCCACTGGTTATCAATGATGACGGCGAGGAGGACGACTAGCAGGCGACAGGCAGCCCCAAAAATAGTCTTTTTCTGATCGGGAGAAGCCTGCTCGACCTAGGCCAATCAGCCCTCTCCCGAGGGGCATTTGTTATGTCACTATTTTTATCTTACCCGGGGAGCAGCCCGGAGGCTTTAAGAGAAGAGGGCGGCCTGAAATTTAAGGAGTCTTTCGCCGAGCATGTTTAGCTGTCACCCACCGAGGATAACTCAATCGCTCCGAGGAGGTTGATAAGATTTGCTTTGGAGATAACATTACTCGTGGATCTCCGAAGACAAGAACTATTGAGAGCATAAAGGTTGACTTAAGCCGAGCAAAGCCCCAACCGGGGAAGCCAGGGAACCCGAACTTCTGTGCGAGGTCTTCTCACCTCAAAAGGCGGCGTAAATCTGGGACGGCCCAAATAAGAAGCCCATGTATTATGGTGATTAGGCCCACTAGGTTAAAAAAGGGAAAAACCCTAATTGTATCCCTATAAATATACTAGTATCCATACTAAAAAGGGAGATCGGGCAGCCCCCAAAATAGAGTTATTTCCTTTTCCAGCTTAAGTTTTTGTTTCCTTTTTTAGAGAGGGATTTACTGTTGGTTCAATCCTCAAATACACCCGTGAGTTTACGAAGGAGAAAGGACCTTTCTGTTCGGCTTTTTTCACTCGTTAACAAATACAAAGTAGGGTTTCTGTCTTGTTCATCAAGAAAGGGTAAACTAGTCATTCACTAATTAATAATATTCATAACAAACAAAATAAATAAAATTAAGACAAATAATAGAAATATTAATTCAAATTTATAATCCATAACAAAAACATCAAATAAACCACAAAATAAAGAGTTTAAATGTTAACAACTAGAATCATATAAACCACAAAATAACGAGTCTAAATTTAACCAAGTAACATTTACATAATACTCGTATTACAAGCAAAACACACTAGCACAACCACGTATTAAAAAAAAAAAAAAAAATTATATATATATATATTTATATTTATACGGGCGGGTCGGCCTATCTGCGGGTAGCTTCTAGCGTAACCGGTACCTGCCTATTTTTTGGCGGGTTGTAAAATTTCAAACCGGTGATTAATTTATTAAAAATTAAACTGACGGTTTTGAGCGGATTTCAGGCGATTTGGCGGGCGGAGCGAGTTTAGCGATTTTTATGAACACCCCTATTGCAAACAAAAAAAAAGACCATTGGTCTGAAAAGATGTTCTATATTACTACCGTTCCAACTATTTATGCACATATTTTTTTAAGATTTAAATTAATTATGCATACCTTTAAAATAATTATTTTATTTTTCTAATTGAAAATACTATTTTGTCTTTACTTTTTTATTACTTTTTAAACTTAATCATAACTATTTTTTTAACTTAAAAATAAATTTTTGCTCTTTCATTTTTGATCAAAAATAACATTTTTTTAATGTATATCAGCCAATAGTTATAGTCTTATAGATAAAATTATTATGATGTAGTACTAGTATAATTTTCGAAGGAATTATCAGAGTCTTTGGTTCGCAAGAAGTATATGAATATTCCTCTGCCTATCATATCATATAATAGAGGGAGTAGATATTATGCTATGAATTTATATTTCAAAGAACAGGTTAATTTGAAAGTCTAATGTCATAAATATCTGCTTTCAACCAATGAGGTTTAAGAGAGGTTTTTGAGTTCTTTCATTCTTCTTCTTCAACATCTCTCTCTGATTCTACTCTTATCCACAACAATCCCACCCACACACTCGCAACAGCTCTGGCTTCTACAGCCCCATTTTCGCCGAGCCTCAGAGCTCAATTTCACCAACCCACTAATTCTTCTCCATGGAAACCCCACAAAACCGCAAACTTTATTTCAATGTCGTCCCCCGAAATTCCCAATATTTCTCAAATCCCCCATCGCTATTCTTCCTCTTTCCCTCAAACCCTCAAGCTCCCATCCCTCCACAATCCATCCCCTCTCCTCCCGCCTCCTGTATCCGACTCCACTGACGAAAACTTTGCAGAAAATTCCGACAAAATGACGAGTTTATTACAAGTAATTCCAAGACAACCGGGCGACAGGGTTTTCATCCAAGACCCGCCATGGATTTCCTCTCTCTTGATGAAAAGCCTGCTTCTCAGGAGCAGGAGCAGGAGCGGGGTCAAAATAGAATTCCAAGAAATGGAGAGGCGAAAGTACTATTTACTGAGGCGAAGGCAGATAAAGGCGGAGACGGAGGCTTGGGAAAGTACAGCGGAGGAGTACAGAGAGCTGGAGAGAGAAATGTGTGAGAGGAAGATGGCGCCAAATCTACCTTACGTCAAGAAACTCATTCTCGGGTGGTTTGAACCTCTGAAGGAAGCTATCGAGAAAGAGCAGAACTTGCCAAGGTCGAAGAAGAACAAGGTGGCTTTTGCGCCTTTCATAGATTCATTGCCGGCAGACAAGATGGCTGTGATTGTGATGCATAAGATAATGGGGCTGTTGATGATGGTGGGGAAGGATGATAGGTGTGTTCGTGTTGTGGATGCTGCTGTTCAAATTGGGGTAGCGATTGAGAATGAAGTGAGTATTCACCTTTTCGACTATTTGGGTTTGATACTTTTAACTCTTTTTGTTTCATTTAATTTTTGTTTTTGAATTTTCTTGCTTTACATGTTATCTCATTAGACTCTATGGAAAACACAAGCCTTGTTTACTTTGTGTGGGAATCACAAACCTGACATTTACTTCCTTCACAAAATAAATACTAGTAAATGAGTGATTTGATAGAGGTGGATAAATGTTGTTATAGGGAGAGAGTGGTGTGTATCGGGGATACCGGGAGAGGAAATAATACTGTTTTTGGAGGGTTTACTCTGTCTATGAGAATAGTTTTCTTTTGGTTACTAATTGTAATTGTTTTATTTGGGTTTTGATTGTCAGGTTAGAATTCATAACTTCTTGGAGAAAACAAAAAAACACCAGAAATGTGAAGGTAGCAAAGAAAATCCAACTGTGGAAGCAACAATCATGAGGAAACGAGTTAAGAGTTTAATTAGAAGGAACAGGCTATTCGAAGTGCAAAAGCTGGTACGAAATGAAGAAGTTAAGCCATGGGGGCGAGATACACAGGCCAAGGTTTGGAGTCTTGAATATTCGTTTACCTAATAATCAAAGAACATAGTAAATCATCCATATTCTTCATAACAGCATATCTATGCTTAATTCTTATTGAAAAGATTTTTATATGTTGACCAGTTGGGATGTTGTCTTATACAATTGCTGACACAAAGTGCTTATATACAACCTCCTGTGAATCAATCAGCCGACACCCCCCCTGATGTTCGTCCTGCATTCAGACACATCTTCAAGATCGCGAGCAAAGAAACGGGGTTAGAATTTCCCTTTGAAGATACTGCCTTAATTTCAAACATTATGTGTGTGTACTGTAGTACTTGTAATATAGTTAATATTTTTCTCTATCTTTACATATATAACTGTATATCCTAAGAGATTTTTATTGTTACTTAGATTTTTCTGAATGTAATTTTTTCCTTTTTCATTTTGTGTGGGTGCCTTTCAGGCAGAGAATTGTGAAGAAGTATGGTGTCATAGAATGTGATCCTCTGGTTCTTGCTGGGCTTGATAAAACTGTGAGTTCCTCTGCTTTAGTCCCTTTCTGTTTGGGAAGAACTATTCCTTGTCTGCATTTATTAACTGCACACATAGTATTTGTTTGGAGCTTTAGAGTGTAAAATTTGACTGCATTCGTCAACCTTGGCTGGCCAATATGAGGTCAACACAGTTATGGTTCATATTATTTCATTAATTAGTGCTCGGTAGACTTGGTTAATATGATGGGGCACATACTGTTATTTTCGAACATATTTCTAACATTATACATATGCATTCTTTTCGCAATGTTGCAAATTGTAAAATTAGCATAAGATAAAATAAAAAAATCGTGTTTTTCTTTCATATTCTTGAACTTCAAGTGCTAGCTCTTTGAACTTTCTTGAAATCCTAAACTTGTGGTTATGCAGGTTAAACATATGATCATTCCTTATGTGCCGATGTTGGTGCCACCAAAAAAGTGGAAGGGGTACTATTTCCCACTTCATATCTGCACACTTTTGAAGCTTGTGTATCTAATACATAGCTAATTGATGAAGCATTATCAAATAGATTCACCAAGTTCAGAACCTCTTACGGATATAGTATGTTTTAAGACTTGTTCTTAGTCCTGTCTCTCATTTACTTATCTTTGGCGTCCTTGTAGGTATGATAAAGGTGGGTACCTGTTTTTGCCTTCATACTTGATGCGTACTCATGGGTCCCGGAAGCAACAGGAAGCTGTTAAAGCTGTCCCTGTAAAAAAAATGCAAAAAGTATACGAGGTGGGTCCTGTTGGAATAAGTTGCACTTTCTTTAGTAAAGTTTCGACATTTGCGTACAAATTCATAATATAGTTAGTTGTATGAGATCAAGGCTATCATCTTACTTGTTACTGAATTCAAAGATCTCCTGCTTACTAAGGTCAAGATTATATGTTTTGGAAACAGCGAGCTCCTTAATATTTTTTCATGTCCTCTCTTTTTGGGATTAACTGCAAAATTGGTTTCATAATTTTGGTCCTGTAATGGTGCTAAGAGTTCCAAGTTGATGCAACTTTGGTCCTAAATGACTGCTTAAAAATGCCCATAAATTACCAAAACACCTAAAAATGTGTATGAAAGTTAAGAGGGCAAAAAAGAGACGCTATTTTGGCTTAGGGAAAAAATGTCATGGACCAAAAGTGTACATCAAGAAGTTAAGGACTAATACCATTCCACAAAAGTTTACGGGACAAAACTTGCACCTTAGCTCTCTTGTCTTTCGGATGTTTTCTGTTCTTATTTTGATATGTTTTGTGGGATTTTTAACATGTTGGTATTGATTGAATATGAAGGCCCTTGATACTTTAGGAAGCACCAAGTGGAGAGTGAATAAGCGTATATTAGGTGTGGTGGAGAGCATTTGGGCATCTGGCGGCAACCTTGCTGGTCTAGTAAACCGGGAAGATGTAAGACCTCTAATGTTCATTTTATTTTACTTGCCTACAAATATTGTTCCTGTTATATTCCTTAATAGCTGATGTTTCTTTATCTTGGTAAACACTATTTTTCTTGCATAGGTTCCGATACCCAAGTTGCTTTTGGATGATGCAATGGAAGTAAAGAAGTGGAAATGGAGTGTGAGGAAGGTGAATAAAATCAATCAAGAAAGACATTCTCAGAGATGTGACACTGAACTAAAACTCTCTGTAAGTTCTTATACTGCCTGAGTTTATTCTTTTTCTTTTTTTCTTTTTTCTTTTCTGAATAGGAACGATTTCTAAAAATAGCAATACTAATTTGCTACTATGAATTGTTAGCTTCCAAAAGCAAAGCTTTCACATTTTGCTTTTGGTATTTCTTTAATCTGCAACCAATATTGGCATATCGCAATCCTATTTCAATTAATAAAAATATATCATTTTTCAATTTTGGAATATTTTACATATATATTCCGAAACAGTATATATATGTTACTGAAGTTAGAAACATGTTAAGTTGTCTTTTTTAATATACTGGTTTGTCATCGGCTGTATTGCTTCAAAAGAGTGGGATTTGAGTGACTAACTTTGGATGTTTGAAACATATATTTGCTTTGTGAGGATTGTAATCATATAATGAATAACAAAAAGGAAATTAGAAAATAAAAGGACAGAACTTCATAAGTTAACCTAAGAGTTGCTCGTTTTGAATGTTGAAAATTTCTCACCAATCCTCTGACTAGGTTAATCTGGACTGGACTTGTCTTAAATTATACGATTGCGTGGATAATGTTTGTAGGTCCCCAAAAATTTTTATTTTTATTTTTTTTACGACGGACTCTAAATTGTAAATCAGGTTGCTCGGAAGATGAAAGACGAGGAGGGATTTTACTATCCGCACAATCTTGATTTTCGAGGCCGTGCATATCCCATGCATCCACATCTTAATCATCTTAGTTCTGACCTATGTAGAGGAATTCTTGAATTTGCTGAAGGAAGGCCATTGGGGAAGTCCGGTTTACATTGGTTAAAAATACATTTAGCAAATCTCTACGGTGGGGGTGTTGAGAAGCTTTCATATGACGGCCGTCTCTTATTTGTGGAAAATAGTATATCAGAAATATTTGATTCTGCCGACAACTCTCTCAATGGAAATCGCTGGTGGTTGGGGGCTGAAGATCCTTTTCAATGCTTAGCTGCTTGTATTGATCTCTCGGAAGCCTTAAGAAGTTCGTCCCCACAGAGTATTATCTCCCACTTACCAATCCATCAGGTATGCACAGAAATGCCCTTGATGCTTACATTAGTTAGTAGTTACATAGTTTTTTCTTTCTCTTTATATCTTTACTTCTAAATAAATAGAAAGAAACCTACATAGTTCTGAGAGATGAAGTGTGAGGTAATGATGCACAAGTTTCATAGGAAGATAATCTTATTTGAAATTAGTATTGTATTATGTATCAACATTCCAAGTAAATTTTTGTACGCTTAATCCAGCAGACCTGCTAGACACATGTAGAAAGTAAACGAAAAAACGAGCTATGTTGAGTTTTTAAATATAAATTTACACTCTTTATTGAAACACAATCCTTGCATCCCATGTTTTCATCCCATTTCAATTTAAGACATCCCAGAATATGACTTCTTAAGACTACCCAATCAATTTAAGATTATTCCATTGTATTTTAAATCCAATAGTTTGAAGGTTTCCAAAACATACTTAGTTACACTATATCACCTCATCCAATTTCCGTGCTAAATAATATTTGGAGTATTTAAATCTGAAAATAGGGAAGGCTTTGAAAGTTATTGTATGTAGTTATGTTGAATTACTAGTCAGGGATACTGTTCGAGTCATCTGAGCAATGGTTCCATAAATTATGATCTTCATTATTTATTTATTTTGTTTTCATTCCTTCTACTATTATTTTTTCTATGGAAGATTGATACTCACTCTTTTATTTTATCTGTTGTAGTAAGTCATCATATTGTTTATAGTTTGTTTCCTATGGTAGGATGGATCGTGCAATGGACTACAACATTATGCTGCTCTTGGAAGAGACAGTGTATGTCAAATATTGTTCAGAATTGCTCTGACTTCCTTCAAATCTATTCATGTTTCATCTTTCGTAATTCATAGATTACTGTGGAAATGACTTGTACACTCCACATTTGGTTTTATTTGAGACTTCCATACATGAAGTGATTGAATCTCTCGATTTTCTTTTGTTCTTAAACCTGTTTTTATCATAGGTTTTGAATTTTTCTTGGTTCTCTCACACACACCCAGGAACAACACCATGTTTTCTTTTCTTTGCCCTGTGTGAACAACGATTCTTCCTTAATGTATTGTTATCTAATCTCAGTTTGAAGCTGCTGCGGTGAACTTAGTAGCTGGAGACAAACCTAACGATGTTTACTCAGAAATTGCAGAGAGGTTGGTTGAGTTGATTGTTGAAGTTTATGTAAAAGTGTAAGATGTTTTTGAGAGGTTGATGGAAGACTTTCCGCTTTTCCGTGTAATCATTTCCTGCTAGAACAGTCGCTAGCTACATATCCAATATTCCCAGCAATTTATGATTCAAATGAGAAAAACATTTAGGGATACATAAATAATAAGGTTAATTGTTTGGTATTTTCATCCTTTAATTGCATGATCAATAGTCTTTATGTGCATCTTACGAGAATCAAAATAATTTTGAGAATCAAATCACTAGTCATTACAAATTGTTTGGTCTTGGGGTCATTGGGTTACAGTTAACGCAAGTTGCTTGATGAAGCCATTGCCATTTAATCTTTCACTGCCCATCACCAGTATCAGATATTGGTACGATTTTCATGATAATTATTTTCCTTGATATTACTTGGTTTCCAGGGTTCATAATATCATGAAAAGGGATAGCGAGAAGGATCCAGCAACCGATCAAAACGCTTTACTAGCCAGACTCTTGATTGGTCAGGTGATTTTTTCTAAAACATTCTTGAAATGGCGGAGAGTTCTATCTCTATTGGAAGATATTTGGTGCATATCGAGAACCTTAATATATGGAATGTTTTGTGACTTTTTTCAGGTGGATAGGAAACTTGTAAAACAGACGGTGATGACATCAGTGTATGGTGTTACTTATGTTGGTGCTCGTGAGCAAATAAAGAGAAGATTAGAGGAGAAGGGTCTCATTACCGAAGACAGGCTACTCTTCAGTGCAGCATGTTATGCTGCTAAGGTGAGTATCATACACCAAAATAAAAACTATTATTATTATTTTGAATTACTCTTATTACAAGTATTTTTTATTCTTATTTTTTGCTTCTTCATTATTACTAGGCTGCAATTTATTTTTTCTTAGCAATTTTATGTTTTAAAAATGTTTTTCTTTTACCTGCTCCAAGGAACTAGGGCTCATAATTTCCGATTTTATTGCTTTTCGCACTCCTAGTGTTACGCTTGCTTCCACAACTAAATTGGATCTATGATTATAGCAAATAGAAGGGTGTAATATTTTAAAGTGGTTGTTGGTAAAACTCCCAATTTTATATTTTGTAGGACAAACGGTCCTAGGCAGAAAAGAAGGGTCAAATCATCCCATGGACATTGTTGCCCTTGCATAATCAGGTGATGATCAAATAAATCAGATAAAATAATTATAATTAGGAGTTGATTAAGGGGTACATTAGTCAGAACTTTAGGGTTTGAATAGGCAAGTGAGGAGATTGATTATTTACCAATAGGTTTCTTTTGTTGGAGTTCGAGGCGAATAACTTCCTCCTTCCTAAGAGTTGATTTATTTATGTATATTAATGTTACATACATTGCTATCAGTAATATTTTTGACTTTCCACTAACAAAAGAATATGTGCACCTCGTTGCCTTGGATTCAATGTTTTAAAAACTAAATGTTGGTGAATTATGAATAATGTGTGAAATAACAACTTTGCAGCTGACGTTGGCAGCCCTTGGGGAGTTATTTCAAGCAGCACGTGCAATTATGGGCTGGCTTGGTGACTGTGCCAAGGTTGGTTTGCAAAAACACTGCTAGAGAATAGCATGTGCCGAGTCTCGTAATTAATCAAATGATTCATAAAATGTGATTGTTAAACTGATGGTTTTTGACAGATTATTGCTTCAGAAAATGAACCTGTACGGTGGACAACGCCACTTGGTCTTCCTGTTGTACAACCATACTTCAAAACTCAACGTCACGTGGTAAGTGTTTTTTGCATTCAACAATTTCTTAACTACCATATTGTATGGTGGTTACAGATATAGGTGCCATAAAGTTTCGTGTCAATGATATTTGCATTCAACGTTTTCATTTATCAGCTTTTCACATGTTTCAAGAAACGATTTCCTTCGTCCCAAAATTAGGCGTTGTTTTAAGAATCCCAAGCACTTTTCGGCTTTAACTTCAAAAAAATACCAGTAGTAAATGTTTCTAACCATTAATGTTTTAATGGTTGCTGATTTATTCCAATGTCAAATGCAGATAAGAACATCTCTCCAGGTTTTGGCTTTACAGCGTGAGGGTGACTCGGTAAGTCGGACCAACTCTATCCTTTGTATGTAAAGCAGATTTTGCTATAAATAAAAGAAAATAAGGAAAGAAAATGTTATATAAGAATAATTCTGATTGTATAGGTAGAGTTACGAAAACAGAAGACTGCCTTCCCTCCCAACTTTGTGCACTCACTTGATGGTTCGCATATGATGATGACTGCGATTGCTTGTAGAGATGCTGGACTCCGTTTTGCAGGTTTGTCATTTTCATCTCCAACCACATCCACATCTAAACATGTATTCAAAAGAAACACGTTCTGTACTTGGCAATTGCCTGCACAGAACATGCCTGAGTGGAGACTACATACTTTGGCAGCTTCTTAATTAAAAAATAAATAACAAAATACTGTAGTTGGTATTTAATTGGTTTAGGTATATTGATATTCTGTAACAATTCTATGACAGTTTTATGTGGAGAACTAATATCAAACTGACATTCATGTGCTTGAAAAAAAAGGTCTCAAAATTGTATATTCTATTGCTGAATATGCACATTCAAATCATACATCGTAACATAAACAATTTATCGCATACTATAAATTATATGTACTTTAAGTAGCCTAAACTAGCCGAATATGAAGGTATTTTAGGATGTTCTAAACGAGCTATCTAAAACATTGTGTACTTGAGGCTTGCTAACATAACCTTCACGATAAAAATTAATGAATATTGCCATGCAACACACTATTGACTATTGTAATGTGTATGCACATTGTAAAGGTGTAGGCTATTTGATATTTGTGGGATATGTTGTTGCAGGTGTGCATGATTCCTTCTGGACACATGCAAGTGACATCGACAGAATGAACCAGATACTACGACAGAAATTCGTGGATCTGTACGATTTTCCAATCCTTGAAAATGTAAGCGTTTGAAGTTACTTATACCTCAAACGAGTATGTTTCTTCTGTATTCATGATGATTATTTAGTATGAAAATTTGCTTCGTTTTTCCCACTTTCCAGCTGCTTGAGAGCTTTCAGACATCGTACCCGACCCTGACGTTTCCCCCTCTGCCGGATAGAGGAGATTTTGATCTTAACAAAGTTATCCAATCTCCATACTTCTTCAACTAACCCTCTCTTCTGCCGAAGCTCAATCAACCGGCAAAGCAGGAACTTGTTCCTAGTTTTTAGTCCAAGGAATGGGGGTGGATCACTACTAAACATCGATGAAGATGTTTTTGAGATTCGGTTTTCAGTTTTTTGCTGATGGATAGGAGGAGCATACAACGGTGGTAACTCAATGTTGTCGGCAGACATAATATGTCGACAATGACAATGACAGGGCTGAGTTCCTGTGCCCACTGCCCACTTCGACAGAGTCTCGATCGACCACACCTCAAATGGATTTAGATTAACCGCTCGGGCCAGTCTCTACACAGGAATTTGTTATTGCCTATAAATATCTTTTTCAGCTGACTACTGTTTGGGGATAGCTCTGAACCCTTTTAGAATTTAGATCTAGTTTTTTGTTTCCTACAATTTGTTCCTCTTCAATTTTTTTTTTTACTATTTTATAGTAAATATGTTGTACTCTTTTTGTTCTATAATAATAGGCACTTACAATTTAATTTTGTTATATGTGATAATAGGGCAATCATTAGAAAGACTTTGGATTGTACTTGGTTTTCCATTTTAAAATGCAACTATATATTTATAACAACGTTTATTCCTGTATTACTCGCATTCTTTAACCTTTTCAAAGACTATGGTAGTATATACTGTATATCTTTATAATTTTCTTGTTCCAATAAGTGTGAAGGATTTGTAAGTTATTGCATAATAATTAAGGAAATTGAAAGATTTTTCAATCAAAACATTTGTCACGTGTGATTTGTTGCTAGAAATAAAATTTGATATATTTTAATCACAATTTAAAAGGTAAATTTGCATATAATAACCATTAAAAAAAGAACATGTGGTGAAATACTGAAATCTAATATTTCCCGCTAATAAAGCACCAACTAGTACCAATCTCCCGCCAAGGGGAGTGATTATATATTTTATCTGCCTCATCCGTGGTGTGTGCGAAATCTCACAATTGCCCTCAACAAATCCCGCAATTCCCATTCCGCTCCTAGAAGTTTTGACTATTTGTCATGCGCATTTACGGAATCGCCCCCACACAACTTTTTGATAATATTGCATTTAGACGCCGTGATTATATTTATTACTTTTTTCGTTTTAAAAATTTTGCGCACTTATAAATTTTTCTGAAATGAAGAGAATAATGTAATGAAGTTTTTGATAAAATAATAATTTTACTTTTCTTTATTTATTATTAATGAAATAATAAATATTTAATAAATTTAAAATAAAAAGAAGTTTATCTATTGCTAACAATGAATAGATTTAGTATTAAATTATTTATCATTTAATACAAAATGGTGATACAAAATATATCAAAATTAACCTTTATTTGTAGTTTTTTAGTAATGAGAGTGGTATATTTTTTATATTATAATATAATTTAAATCAATATATATATATATATATATATATATATAAATGTCCGTGAGAGGCGAGGCCTACTATGTGAGGGCGTACATTTAGACTTTTGCTAGTCTCACTACTACCCTGCAGTGGCAAGTCTCGTAATTACCTGAAAGTACAGGCCCCTTTCAAAATCTCTCGTCTGTATAAAACTCTCTCCGTTCGTTGCCTACAGATTAATTGTGAAAAAATCTCAGTTTTTGTGCTCTCGAAAACTTGATTTTTATCATCTTCAATTCCTCGCGCAATATCTCTCATTTTTTTTTCTCTTTCTATATGTTTTTTCATAATTTATTCTGATTTTTTTTTCTCTCGAGAATTCTGAGTTTGTGATTTATGCTGTTTTTCTGAAATCGAATACGCCACCCTAACCCTAGTTGTCTCCTACGCCGCCGGAAAACTGAAGTCGCTGTTCGTTCGTTGTAAAACGAATTTTGGCACTGAAGACGGTCGTCGACTCATACGATTGTGATTTTTCGGCGATTTCTTCTTGAGGATCGGAATTTCGTCGTTGAAGGTATTGAAACCCTATTTTTCATCCGGCAGTTTGCTTTCCGGATCTGATTTAGTATGGATGAATGCTTTTTTTTTCTGTTTCTTCGTATAATTTGTTTGATTAATAGAGGCAATTTCTTATGTTATATGTGACCTTAATTTTGTTTGAACATTGAATTTGGGGTTTAAGGATTGCCGAGCTGATATATGGGCTTTAGGTTTTCGGACGTGGGATTGTTTGATTTGGTGTTATTGAAATTGTTTTGTTTGTCGAAAAAATGGTTATCTTCAGTTTTTGAGATGTTGTATGCCTTCTTTCTCTATTATTGTGTGTTTGCATTATGAAGAGTTGTGAATACATATTAGCTGAAAGTTTATTTATCAAGTAGCAGTATTCAATCAGTGTGAATCTCTACTTGAACAGGTGCAATGGGTGAAAAGCGCAACTTGAATGGCACACCTGTTAATGGCAATGCATCTGGAGGCAATGCATATACGATTGACTTGAATACCTTCGGTAGGAGATTGAAGGCTCTTTACGAACACTGGCGTCGGTACAAAGACGATTATTGGGGTTCTTCCAATTTCCTATCTGTGGCTACACCGCCTCCATCAGAAGATTTACGCTACCTGAAATCCTCTGCTCTGAATATTTGGTTGCTTGGTTATGAGTTTCCAGAGACAATTATGGTTTTTGGAGATAAGCATATCCATTTCCTGTGCAGCCTAAAGAAAGCATCATTGCTTGAGGTTGTGAGAGAATCTGCTAAAGAAGCTGCAGGCGTGGATGTTGTTATGCATGTGAAGACCAAAAATGAAAATGGAAGCAAGCAAATGGATTCCTTACTGAACGCTATCCGTTCCCACTCAAAGTCAGATGACCATGTTACCCCAACAATTGGACGGATAGCTAGAGAAGCACCAGAGGGGAAACTCCTGGAAATATGGTCGGATAAGCTTAAAGATTCAGGACTCCCACTTAGTGATATAACCAGTGGGTTATCTGATCTTTTTGCTGTGAAGGACAAATCTGAGATTACATGTATAAAGAAAGCTGCATATTTGACTGCTTGTGCAATGAAGAACTTCGTGGTTCCAAAAGTTGAGAAGGTTATTGACGAGGAGAAGAAAGTAACTCATGCCTCACTGATGGAAGACACAGAAAAGGCTATACTGGACCCTGTCAAAATTGGTGTAAAACTGAAGGCTGACAATGTTGACATCTGTTACCCTCCAATCTTTCAGAGCGGGGGAAGTTTTGATCTCCGACCTAGTGCTTCAAGTAATGATGACTATATCTACTATGATTCCTCCAGCATCATCATTTGTGCTATTGGGTCTCGTTATAATAGTTACTGCTCAAATGTTGCGAGAACATATCTTATTGACTCAAACGTAACACAGAGCAAGGCCTATTTAGTCCTTCTGAAAGCTCACGAGGCCTGCATTCTTTCATTGAAGTCTGGGAACAAGACTAGTGCTGTTTACGAGGCTGCCGTCTCTGTAGTGAAGAGGGATGCTCCTGAGTTGATCCCTAACTTGACAAAATCTGCTGGGACAGGCATTGGTCTAGAGTTCCGTGAATCTGGATTGAGTCTCAATGCAAAGAATGACAGATTGCTGAAATCAGGAATGGTCTTTAATGTCTCACTTGGTTTCCAAAATCTCCAGGCAAAGACAGGCAACCCAAAGAGCGAGAATTTCTCATTGTTACTTGCTGATACAGTTATTGTAACGGATGATGGTCGTGATGTAGCTACGGCTGCTAGCTCGAAAGCTGTTAAGGATGTTGCTTATTCCTTCAATGAAGATGAAGATGAGCAACCAAAGGCTAAGGTTGCTAAAGTCAAAGATGCTGTGTTTTCGAAAGCCACACTTCGGTCAGACAATGGAGAGTTATCCAAGGAAGAACTTAGGAAGCAGCACCAAGCGGAACTCGCGCGCCAAAAGAACGAAGAAACTGCTCGTCGCCTTGCTGGCGTTGGTTCTGGTAGTGGAGATGGACGTTCTTCAGTAAGAACTGCAAATGAGCTGACTGCCTATAAAAGTGTTAATGAACTACCACCTCCTAGAGAGATGATGATTCAAGTCGATCAGAAGAATGAGGCCATCCTACTCCCCATCTACGGTTGTATGGTTCCGTTCCATGTTGCTACTGTGAAGACTGTTTCAAGCCAGCAGGACACTAATCGCAATTGCTACATGCGTATCATCTTCAATGTGCCTGGCACACCTTTCACCCCTCATGATGCCAATTCTTTAAAGAACCAGGGGGCTGTGTACTTGAAGGAGGTATCATTCCGTTCTAAGGACTCGAGGCACATAGGTGAAGTGGTCCAGTTGATAAAAACACTTAGACGTAATGTTATGGCTAGGGAGTCTGAAAGGGCTGAGAGAGCAACTCTGGTCACCCAGGAAAAACTCGTAATTTCTGGAAACAAGTTTAAGCCGATAAGGTTGCACGACCTGTGGATTCGCCCTGCATTTGGAGGCCGTGCAAGGAAGTTGACCGGTACTCTAGAAGCACATCAGAATGGTCTTCGGTTTTCGACATCAAGGGCAGATGAGCGTGTTGACATCATGTATGGCAACATTAAACATGCGTTCTTCCAGCCAGCTGAGAAAGAAATGATTACCCTCGTTCACTTTCACCTTCACAATCACATTATGGTTGGAAACAAGAAAACAAAGGATGTACAGTTCTATGTTGAGGTCATGGAGATGGTTCAAAACATTGGGGGTGGAAAGAGATCAGCTTACGACCCAGACGAGATTGAAGAGGAACAGAGAGAAAGGGACCGAAAGAACAAAATTAATATGGACTTCCAGAATTTTGTGAACCGTGTGAACGATCTATGGGGTCAAGGCCAGCTTAAAGGTCTTGACTTAGAGTTTGACCAGCCTCTTAGAGAACTTGGCTTCCATGGAGTACCATACAAAGCGTCTGCATTCATAGTCCCCACTTCCAGTTGTTTGGTTGAGTTGGTTGAGACACCCTTCTTGGTGATCTCGCTCAGTGATATTGAAATTGTCAATTTGGAAAGAGTTGGTCTTGCCCAGAAGAATTTTGACATGGCCATTGTCTTCAAGGACTTCAAACGAGATGTCATGCGGATTGATTCCATCCCATCTACCTCTCTGGATGGCATCAAGGAATGGCTGGACACCACTGACATAAAGTATTACGAGAGCAGGCTGAATCTCAACTGGCGTCCTATACTAAAGACCATCACTGATGACCCGCAGCAGTTCATAGAAGAGGGCGGCTGGGAGTTTTTGAACTTGGAAGGTACTGACTCGGATTCGGATCACTCGGCGGAGTCGGACCAAGGATACGTGCCATCGGATGCAGAGCCAGAGTCGGACTCTGTAGAGGACTCCTCAGATAGTGAGTCTCTTGTGGAGTCGGATGATGATATCGTTGAGGAGTCTGATGATTCAGATGAGGAGGATAAGGGGAAGACGTGGGAGGAGTTGGAGAGGGAAGCTAGCAATGCTGATAAGGAGAAGGGGAATGAGTCTGACAGTGAAGACGAACGGAGGAGGAGAAAGATGAAAGCTGCTGGGAAGTCGAGGGTGGGCCCTAGTAGTAGCTCTGCTGCTTCTGCCTCCAAGCGGATGAAGTTTAGGTAGAAGCATGCAGTTTCACAAGGTACTGAAAAAAAACTCTTCTGTATATGATTTAACTCATGAGTGTTTGTTTTCTGTACTTATACAAGGGACTTTGGTGAATGGTAGGTGCTGTAGTCTATCTCTTCTTGTTTTTTGACGTTTTGGAATCCCGAGGATCAACCTTGCGAAGGATTAAGCTACTACCTCCCACAGAAGTACTATAAATAGATGACATGGATGATATGATGAAGACCAAAAGAACATCTAGATTCTTGGGGGAAATCTATTTGTGTTTGTTTCTTTTTTAGTCTGATCAGTAATAGGTGCTTTTTACAGGACTACTTGACTCTTTGGTTATTTTCTAATATTTTGGCTTGTCTTTTGTGAACTAAATCATCCCAGATTCTGTAGTTTGGTTCTACCCCAAGTATTATTTTAGTACGGTGTTCAGTTTGTGCGTAGAATATAAAATTGCTGGTTTTGTTATGATAATCTCTTTGGGATTAATTGAATTAGTTAGACTTTCTTTTAATTGGAATATAAATATTTAAATGGTTAAAAAGATCCAAAAGAGTGAAAGATTGTTTTGGAGGGATGTAAGCTTTTCAAATACCCAAAGCAACCATAATGACATCTTCAATAGAACATTCCATATGCACATCACGGATTGAACGCCATTACCATAAGAGGAAAGTAGAGTGCACCCACTTCACCCAAAGAGTGTCCGATTTGGCATGAATATTCAAGAGTGCTTTTGCAAGCAAAGCATTGTTCCAAGTGATCAAATCTCTACAGCCAAGGCCCCCTGTATTTCTTCGAGTTCACACAGTTGAGTTATCCTGCCTAGGACCCCCTTGTAGAACTGGTTGAATAGAAAGCCAAAAGACTCCTTAAAGTACAGTACTTAGAATTAGCAAGTCTTGTTAGCACTTATTAGTGTTTTCTGTATTCTTTTAAATTTAATATTATCTGGACAGTATAATAAAATATGAATATGTTTTAGATTGCATTTTATTGGAATTCATTAGATACAAATGAAGAGTACAACAAGGACATGTACAACAACACTTTGCTGCTGCTCTAATTCCTCAGCTGGCTGAGGCTACCGTACAACATCTTTTCTTTACGCGTCGAAGCACTAAATCCCCATCTGCTTCATCCACAAAGACCACTTCACAGCCTCAAGAAACATATCATTCTTTCTCAATGCAGTAATCAAATTCGTATAAGTTATCCTATCTGCCTCTATTCCCTTCTCTCTCATCTCCTTCACCAAATCCACAGCCTCCCCAACCATCCCTGCAATCCCATACGCTTTTATCAACGTGTTATATGAGCACAAATCCGGATCCACACTGCACTCCTTTAGCTCTGCCAGGACCCCACCAACCTCTTCGATCCACCCTTGCTCTCCGTATATATTAATCAGTATATTGTAAGTGTAATGGTCGGACGAACAATTCGAAGCCTTCATCCTCTTCAAAACACTCTTCAACTTATCCATCTCGCCTTCTTTCCCATAAGCATCCAGCATGCAATTATACGCCTCAAGAGAAACAGTAAAGCCATCGAACTCCATTTTCCTAACAGCGGCAGACATATTCTTTAGGTATCTATTCTTCCCGTACGCGGCTATAATAGTATTGTACGATATAACATCAATCAAACCCCGTTTCTTGGCCATCCAGAACGCGTTTCTCGCCTTTTCAAATAACCTGGATTTCCCGTACGCGTTTAACATGACATTAAAGGTGACGGTGTTTGGGTTAAATCCTCGGGTAATCATTTCATCAAAAAGCCTCGAGAGTTCGTCCACTGGCAATGCACGGGCGCAGCAGTTAATGACGCAGTTATACATTTCCTCGTCCCAAATTTCACCATTTTTCAACACTTTATAATACAGATCCACCAACTTATCGTCCATGCTAAGCCTCTGATAAATGCGGAGCATATCACGGAGAAGATAAATATCGGGCACAATATTATTCTGTTTATCCATTATGTCCAGAACCATGCAGGCCTTATGTAGAGACCCAGATTTGATGTACATTCTTATAACGACGCTAAAGGCTATCATGTCCAATTCCACGCTCGAAACCTTCAGCTCATTGTAAAGCCTCTCAGCTTCAGAAAACATGTTTGTTTTACTGTAAATGTCTATCATCGTGCAGAATATGTTCAGGTTTGGGTTTGCGGGTTTTGGCATGCGAGAAAATATTTTGATGGCGTCCCCAAGATGGCCCGAGTCTTTGCAAGAGCATATCAAGAGGTGGTACAAGTTATCTTGAAACGTAGGATCCTCCCACTTCTTTTCACTTAGAACTCTCAACGCATTTTCGATCAAGCAGTTCTTCACGTAAGCTGTTACAAGAATCATACACGAAGTTTGGTTTCCAAGAACGTGATCATAAAGGGGTCCTTCCAATACGTAAGACACGTTTTCGAGTCTATTAGCCTTCTCATATGCTTGCAAAACAATCCCGAGAATAGATGGCTTCTGACAGCCAATCATCATCATGTCGTGAACTGTCATTTTAGCGCCATCTTCATCCTCATGCTTTGCTTGCAATATCATCAACGTGTTCAAGTTCGACGGATTAGGCTTGAACCCCAGCTGCTTGAGTTTCGTACGGTAAAATATTGCCCTCTCGTAATTACCCGAGCGACCCCAACCCTCTATCAAAGACCTATACGTAGTCTCATCGGGCACTAAATCATCTTCCTTAAGCTGGAAAAACAATCTTTCCGCATGATCCATTCTCGATGCTCTCCCATATCCAGTGATCACTGTATTGTACGCAACTATACACGGAGAAAATCCAGATTCCTTCATCTCACAAAAAATCCTCTCGGCATCACTTAACTTTCCCTGCTGGCAGTAAGCATTGAGAATAACCAACCAATTCTCTTTATTAAGAATCACTCTGTCTTCTTTCAATAAGCCGATAATAGCTTCTGCCTTCTCATACATGCCCGTGCGTGTATAAATCGTGACCATAGCCGAATAAGCAGACTCACACGTTATTTTCAGATTCCTCATCCGAGAAAACGTGTATTCCGCCTTCTCCACAGCACAGCCCTTTTGATAAAGCGACATCAGCATTCCAAAAGTAGCAACATTCGGCCTAACCTTATAGTCCAACATCACTCTGAACCACTTACTACCCAAATTTACGAGCCCGCCCTTGAAACACGCGTATATGAGGGTATTGAAGACACGGTAACTAAGGTCGCAGCTCGAAACACTAACCATGTCCTCAATCACAGCTTCTGCTCTATCCCAATCCCCCTTTCGACCCAACACTCTAAGAATCGACTTATACGCAGTCTCGTTTTTTTCCAACTTCCTGTTGACTTTCATCCACTCGAAAAACCTCAAGGCTTTGGCGTCATTGGTCTTCTCAAGATGTTCCAAGATCGAATTGCAGCGTTTGGAGCTCGACCAGGTCCCGACATCATCGAATTCTGAATCATTGACGACAGTTTGAGCATCCAATTCGGAAATGCTAGTCTTGCTCTTGTGCTTCTCAACAATTTCACGAACATCCGATTTCCTCTTTGTGCATCTATTCAGTCTCTTCCGGATATTTGCACGGAAGTCTAAATTATCCTGATTGGTCAAAGACTCGTTTCCCAACCCAGAAACCCTAATGAGCTTCAGTTTACAAAAGGGCTTCGCAAATACAGCCCCCGATAATAACGGAGTATTCGAATGGAATTTCAAGAAATTGAAAGTAAGAATAAGCTTATTGGAATCAAAAGAGTTAATGTTATCTGGATAAATGGAGAGCTTCGGAGAGGCCATGTAGCATCCGCAATGGCCTCCGCTGGATTAAGCCCCCGCCGAACTCGAATTCAGCTGTAGAGAGAGATAACGGAGAAGGTGGAATAGGTGGATGAAAACACCAAGATTTTCTATTTTATTTTTTATTTGGAAAAAAAAATAATATACCCCTAGAGTTTTTGGTAATTACAATTTGGCCCGACAAAAGTGATGATTCGGTCCCTCATTTTTCCAAAATATCAAAACTAGTCCCCATTTTCGACAGAATGCTATTTTTTTTTGTAAAAGTCAATCACATAAAACATAAAAAATAGTATGATACAGTACAGGGCCTAGGGGAAGAAACACCCACCGCATCACTGAGCTAGACTAGCTCTCCAACCAAGCTAAGCTAAACATATAACACTAAATAATACAAATGCAGTCACCAGACTATATGTCATACCCTCTTCAGTGCACGTGCCTGAAGAGAATCTGGAAGTCGCAACGAGCGGATCCTCTCCTGTTTGATAGATATCGCATGAGAGGCCACCACTATAGGCGACACCAAACGAGTCTCATGAATCCTCGTATTCCTCTCGAACCAAATAAAGTAGATCAGAGCAGCGAGAAGTACACGGTACGCTCAAGATATCAAGTGCTTCTCACACCATCGGCTAGAAGCCCGTAATACTGCACTATGCCAACTACCACGTGGCCATAGAAATCCCACATCCACCTCAAGTATACGCAAGCAATCCCGTGAGAAGGAGCACTCAAAGAAGAGATGAGAATGTGTCTCCGCACTCTCCCCACCACATAGCACACACGAGTCATCACCCCCGACCAATCCAACGCTTATTCCTAGTCGGTAGCCGACCGCGGATAGTCATCCAAAGAATGAAGCAATTGAAAAGATTGTTGGAAAGATTGAGGGACATAATTGTAACGTCCCTAAAATTGAGTTGGAGTTAGGTGCGATAACTGATTAACTGATCAGTGTTTGCTTGAGCAAAAAACAAGTTAATTGCAAACACTCTTAAATCTTAATTGTAATTTTGAAAGATATTATGGGCCTTTTTGTAATTAGGACAAACCTTCTCTCCGCTAGTGTTTGTTGTTTCAAAAGATTGTCAAGTAGATAGTATATAAATTACAAAAAGTACTCTTGATATTTCATGTTTATTGCAAAGAGCACCCCTTAAATTTTATGTTAATTATAAAAAGTACTCCTGATGAGATTTGTATGTTAATTACAGAAACCTCAAGATCACGTAGAACTAAGAAGATGGAGAAAATAAAAGCTTTTTTTTTTTTGAGAAAATGAGGAAAATAATGAAATTAATGAAAAATGATGTTATTATAGTATCGTGTTTATCAAGTCATAAAAGGGTTCAAATTCTAAAAAGTAGATTGATGTCACGCGTAAACAAAATGTTCTTAATGTATGCGAGACAATCACATTTGGGATCTTGTCCCGTTACCACGATTCAAAGTTAAACCAAATGAGATTCAAATCGTAACATGCATAAAAGTATATTACTTCAAATTAAGCTAGTCTTTTTAAGAGACTTTCGTCTCTCACGTATCTATATGTATGTATAATTTGATGCATGAAGTATATTTTCATTGTAACTAATGTTTGTTTGTTTGTTGTATTAATCATGATGATTTGGTGCAGTGTTGCTTCGAGATGCAAAAGTTCATGGCCTCATTCATTTGTCGATGGCGGACGAACACCAAAGTGTGGTTCAACGTATAATGGACAGCAATATTGACGATGTCAGCAAAGTGCACCAACACCATTTGGTCATTAATCAGCCTCGTCATAATGATGATGATGATGATGATGATGATGATGATGATGATGGTGATGATCGTGTATGCAATGCTTGCGTTCAGCTCATTTCTCCGTCCGACGCATTTTACAGCTGTAGGAAAGTTAATAATAATTCATGCACAGATTTCTTTCTCCATATCGGACGAAATAACCATTAGAACATATATGTAATTAATCGTAAAAATGAGGACCACACCCTTCCTCTCCTCGTATCAGGAGAAGTAGTAGGCGAGTTTCCCTTCCATACATCAATACTGGGCGGCAAAATTATTTATGAACGTAATCTACACAATGGGTTTGCCTACTTCTGCAAGGTATGTGACGAATATATAGATGTTATCAACGCCTTAATGCCCGCCTCAATTAGGCACGTAAAGTCGCACCTTCTTTGTATTACATATCAATATCGGCCAGACTTACTCTGCAGCTGCTGCAAAAGAATGCAACAATTGTAATAACTTCTTTATGATGGGATTTAAACACCGGGAAGGCGGGCGGTGCTTTACGTCAACGAGATAACTAGTACCACTGCCCGTGCGATCCACGTGTTTTTTTTTTTTGAAAATTGATGCGCATGAAAATTTTATTTTATTTCATAATCTAACTCTCACTCTAATTTGTAGGGGTGGACATGAGACGAGATTAGGGGATCTCGTCCCATCCTGATAATTTATATACGGGTCGAGATCAATACGGGATCGAGACCTCCCAAAAATTTAAATAAGATTATAAAATTAAATTGAATATGATCGTCTTATAAAATAATCAAAATACAAATAAAATAAAAAAATTAAGTTTTTAAGAGAAATAAGTTAAATTATTCAATTTAAAAGACTTTTTACAATTTTTAAAATATAAATATTGAAATATTTTCAAAACCAATTATATAAAAAAATAAATTATTATGATTTGTGAAAATGTATTAATTAAGTAATAAATTTAATTGAAAGTGTAATTAATATTTTGTATTTTTATTAATTTATGTGAAAATATAATATTTATATGTATATTAATAAATTTGTGGGAAGGGATGGACCGGATAGAACGGGATCGTCCCGATCCCGTCCCGTCTTATCTCGCTAACTTTTGGGATGAGATCGGGACGAAATCGAAATTCTGAGATAAAGTGTTTACCCTTGCTAATTTGTAATCTCGTATTGAATCTCATTATCAATAGTTATATCAAATATTAAATGTTTTATTTAAATAGAAAGGTTATGCATGTTAATAAGCAACCTTCATAGTTTTATTTGTGAGTGTTTAATTTTAATTACAACATAAAAATTATAATGATCGTATAAAAATATTATTAAAATTTAATCATATTTTACAAATATATATTTGTTAATTATAATAACTGAATCATATTTTTTGGACAATTATTAATAATTATAACTGAATAATATAATTTTTTTAATTTAATTATATTAGTATTAATACTAATACAAAACTCAAAAATATGTTTTAAAATTGTTTTTCAATAATAATTTTCAATAATTTCATCGTTCACTTAAATCATACTCCATATAACTTTGTCGAATACTTAGAGTGAAAGAGAGCAAGAGTCGAGAATCATGATTAAGCTGTGAAGGGGCAACTCAAGGTCGAGAACCACCGCGGCTGCGGCTCATGCGTAATTACCTCATCGAAAATAGAACTGTAAAATAGAAAAAGTTAATTTATTTCTCTTACGATCGATTAACATTTCAATTAACAAACATTTCTATAGTCGCAGTTTGTCAAATCTTGTATCAATTCTTCACCTACTGAAAAGAATCTAATTCCAATTCAATTTATGAGATATTGAAAATTAAAAACAAAATTTATTAATAAATTATAAGTGAATTTGATTCTGGAAAAAAAATCAAAATTTAAAATTAGAGAAAAACGAAAAAAAATATGTTATGAAATAATTAAAGCGTAAATGAAATTATGAAAATGATAAGAAAAATCCGACGAATATTTATACACAGAAATATTGAAGCATGAGAACAGAGAATACCTCGCCGAATTGATATCGAGATTGTCTATAACTTAATAATAATATTATTCTTTTTTATTTATAATTTTAGTGTAAACACAATTATATTAAACTTTTGTTATTTGTCCGGAAAGATTCAAAAATTATATACGTATAAGTAGATAGATAGATATTTATTAAAAATATAAAATTAAAAAATTCTTTTATTATATTATAGCTTAAGGGTAACCTTCAGAAATTTATTCTATTGCATCTCATAGGCTGAATGAATAGTACTTAGTTTTTAATTAGTTTTCTAATGAATAATTATTTTATATACTTTGTATTCATTTATAAAAGTTTTATTATTTATTTATTTATTAATGAATTAAACATTATACTATTATTTATTGTTTTAAAAATAAACTAGTCCTCTTGCCCGTGCGATGCACGTGCTTTAATTCCATTTTTTTTTACTCGGATTAGTGCTCAAACTACTTAAATTTAATGTTTAACATGAACTGATTTTAGATGTAGATGATGGAAAAATAAAGATTAGGTGATGATTTAATTGAAAAAGTACATATAAGAAATTACAATGATATTACAAATTTTGGAATACTTCTTTATAGACAACATTTGTTGTTCTATTCGTAAGACGTCCACGCTCATCACAAAGAAGAAGCTTCAACCCGGTCGTGTTGGTTACTCTAGACAACGCAACGTACAATTGACCGTGGGTAAATACTGGTTTCTTCAAATATATTGCAACATTTGTCAACGACTGACCTTGACTCTTATTAATCGTCATGGCATACGATATCATAATCGGAAATTGTCTTCGTTGGAATGAAAACGGGAATTTGGTATCCGAGGGCGTCAGGGCAATTCGAGGAATAAAAACCATTTCCCCAAAATTATTTCCTCCTAATACTTTGGTCTGGATAATATAATTACCGAGTTGCGTTACAACCATCCTGGTACCATTGCATAGACCGGCAGAGGCATCCATATTCCGCAATAGCATAACGGGCACCCCAACCTAATAAGAAACAGTAGATGTATCAATAACTATATACCATGTCCCATCATTTCATAAATTGTTTAATTATATAAAAGAAACATAACGTGGCTTGACTAAGAAAATATGTTGGAAAATAAAAATAAAGCTAATACTTATTTTAATTAATAGAAATAGATTTTAGTAAAAAATTTATAATAATACTAACCTTCAACTTCAGCTCGTGGTTTGGCAGTCCGGAACACTTGATGGTATTCAAAAACTCAACCGAATGCATTTGATCAAACATATTATCTCCGCGTTCGGAAGGCACAATACTATCGGAACTCAGGTAAATTCTTTCGTCGGTATTATGCATTGCAACCATGTAATCATTTATCTCATTCACGTCATCCAGAGTCGGCGCAAGAATCGCCCTTCCGTCTAGAAAATTGATATCCCCTATGTGTTCATGGAAAGACGGATACGCGGCCTCAACAATCGATTGAATATAATTATTCGATTGAGTTATCAAATATTCATTCGGGATCTCTATATCTATTTCCCCGTCGTTGTCGCCGCCAGCAGTACCATCGCCTATAGAAGACAGCCAATCCGAGAACTCATGCAACTTACGACCATCATTTCCATCGCCGACATTTTGCAACCTCATGTTCTTGGTCAGCTGCAAAACTTTGCAATTTATCCATATATCGGAAGAATTAATAGTGGCGTGAACAATATCCTGCCTCGTACCTTTAGGAATGACCGGTAGAACAATGCATCAATATTAAAAACACTGACCAATTTTTTTAAAAAAATAGCAAAAACAATAATTGAGCCGATAATACTAATATTAATATATACCAAAACTTTAAACATAAAAATACCTTGATTATTGACGGTGTTACGATATATTTTCAGCACGTCAACAGATAAATAATCTTTGCATTCTTCCCAAACCTTTTCTGGGTTGGTCAATGCTGAACATGTTAGCATGTTGACGAAAAGTGTTCGCAACATGAAATCTGTATCCCACTTTGAAGCCTCTTTTAGTGCATCGATGTATTCTTTATCGTCATCCAACAAACCACGGGCAAAACAGGCTTCTTTATAGGTTGTATACGTCTTTCCATCGTACGTTTTAACATCATCGAAGGATGTGCAGCCACGAACGATATTGAGAAGAATTCTCAAATAATACAACTCTCCGGCTCCTGGATACATATAAGCTAATCTTCCGAGAGCTATTCCTCGTTGCCTCGGTCGCCATTCCATTTGCTGATCATTCCATACAAATTTCTGAGGAAATTCAGCATAAGTCAAGCTCCTCGCTTCAGGATATTTAGAATTCGCGTCGAGCCAAGCTGTGAACATTGTTTCTTTCGAAGAAGACTTCAACAAAACCTTTTTTGTCGACTCTTTGGCTCTAAACATAATATATAGTTCTTTGTGACAATGGTAGCCAAGCCTAATGACATTCGGTTCTCTGAAATGCATTTCGTATGCAAACAACCTCCATGCAGCTTCGGAAGCGGATATGTACCTACAGTCAAAGTACTGTTTGATTTCATCAATAACTTTTTTTCCTTGACTGGGAACATAAGACTGATAAAATACAGCCGTTGTGCGATCATTCCCTTTGTGCACATATTTAAACAAATATTTGATGGAGCGCGATCTGTTGCACCATTCGACGTTAATATGCCCGCCATACTTTTTAAGCAGGGCAGGGTTGTGGGGTACGACAAACCTGCATTACGTAAGTAGAAGTAATAAGAATTTGTAATGGGTTGCGATTGTTATATATTTAAATCTATATATGTAATTTTAAAATATTTATTATTTAAATTACATATTAATTAAACTTATAATAGACGAAGTTAAAAATGAAAATTACCTATTGTCGAGATCAATACCATTCTTATTGACGTATCGGCCTAGATCCCTTCGTCTGTACACGACGAAACCATCATTATCTACAGTAGTTCTGGTAGCAAAATTCTTTGGAAAATGCTTGGTGCATTTATTTCCGACCATGCAAGGTGATTTCATATTGGCAACTCCGCAAGGGCCGTGAAGCATGTGTTGTTTCACTGCTTCATAATACGCCTTGTCGTAACTTTCATTGGGGATCTCTGCCTTTATTATTCCGTCAACAACGTCAGCACTCACGTTCTCGGGAATACCCTTGAGAAAAATGAGAATGTGCGCATGCGGCAAGCCACGTTTCTGGAACTCCACCGTGTATATAACTGCAAAAAGCAGCGTTGGAGAACAACAATTAATTGATTGTAAAATACACCAACTGATGAATTAAACTTATTATTTGGTAACTTTATTAATATAATAAAATATTACCTGCGCTGGTTTCTCCAAAAATCTTGTCGAATCGAATTTCTCTCAACAAATTATCTAGCTTAGAGTGGAAAACCCGAGAAACTATATCTGGTCTGTCGGCAGCAGTGAGACCTCTTTTTTTAACATATCTTGTTATTTCATCCCAATTAGAATTGCACGTGAAAGTGACGAACAAATTCGGATATCCAACCCATTTGCATATAGACATAGCATCGTGATAGTTCTGTATCATGAAGCGTGCTCCTCCAACAAACGAAGAAGGTAAAATTATTCTCTTGCCAGTATTGGCGGCATTATCTTCTCCACGATGCAATGCATCATCCAACGCAGCGTAAGAGTCGCACCGAAAATCTTGTTGATGATTTTTCATGTAAGCAATACGGTAAGATTCAACCATAGTGTAGGCGTCGACAATAAATTGCTGAAACAAACGTCGACTGAATAATATGTGAGGAGACTCGTTGGACCTCTCCATGAGTCTGTAGGCAAAGTATTCTCGCATGGTAACAAATTTTTCTTTTTGCTCTCTGCTCCTATCAGTTTGACAGTGAACAACGTCATCTCTAAAACCGTCTTCTCCGAATAAAAACAGCAAGGGATATTGGAGAGGCAAATAAGCCGTGTGCAATTCATTTATGCGTTTCAACTTGCCGTCGTTTTTTTGTTCAACAATAATATCTCTCCAGTCCTTAAGATTCTCAACGTCTCCAACTATCAAGGCCGCAACTTCACTTGCTTGGGGCAAATTATGCGTACGTCCATCACTTTGTCTTTTAGAAATTAATCTCAGCCTGATTTCAGATGTTTTATCCTTTTTCATCTTTTCTCCGGAAGAACGAAAAGAACTCACCAATAAGTTGTTAGCATCTAAAATTTTTTTTAGAGATGTAACTATTTGAGATTCAATACTCTGAGACTCTTCGTCGTCTTCCTCATCTACCGGTTCAGATTCTTTTCTGTACAAACCAAAATTAATCAATTATGATATAATATAGACGCACAAAATATTTAAATACTATAAAATAGGTGGCTGACCTCATCATGTTTAATCGATGTTTTACTTCATTGTCCGTATCGTAAATGTACAACTGAGCAAACATTGGTTTCTCAGAATCTTCTGGCATCAAAGACCCAATTAGATGATAGTTCTCTCCATGTATCCTGTAGTTTGGCGGCGATCTTCCGGTATTATAGGAATTATCAACTTTACCACCCATAGAAGTAAAGGAAAACATCATATTGTAGAATCTCATCGATTTTTGGAATTTTTTACTCATTTTGTCGGTCCCGTATAATAATTTTTTGTAGTCGGCAGGGGGATCTGGCATACCAGCTAATTTAATTTTTCCTGACGAATAGCAACACATTCAATAATATATCGATGAAACAAATGTTAAAAAATTTTACTAAATCCTTTTAGAATTTGACAAAAAGAAAGTTTAAGAGATAAACAAACCATGCATGCAACAGAGATTGAACAACGGATTTCCCCGCGGATTCCGGGCCTTCTCGAGTCTTTCGTCTAACCAAAATACAGCTTTACAGTGTTTACAGGTCCACTCAGGATCACCAATATCATGGTAACCTTGTAATGAAAGATTGAAGTTAAAAATAAATATTAGTAGAGGTTAAGTAAAATGACTCAAATAAAATATTTTTTTTATAAATAATGATACAAATATGTGTAACATCGTACCTGTGTTGTTATCAACCGTCGATTTAGGAAGTCTTTTATTTGTTGCATCGATCGCAACAAATGTATTTAAAATCTTCTCAGGTGGTTTGGTAACATTTGACGACCCAGCATTCACATGATTGGGGAGATTTGTAACATTATTCATACGGTTATTTTGCAGCAATGATGCTGAAATTTACATAATAAAAAGAAAGACAACTGATATTAATTATATGTGTAAACATTTTGTATGAGAAAATATAATAACATCATAACTAAATATATTTAAATAATTAATAAGTAAAATACCTGTTGTTTGAACGAATGAGAAATCAACATCCAAATTGCGCGCTGGTAGAATAATTATATTTTCTTTATTCCTGTTAGCATTAACCTCACTTGATTCCAAAATAGGAAAAGTTGAAACATTTGTACAATTCACAGCCGAACCAGGAGTTCCCACTAATAACAAAAAAAATAATTAAACAAATTTTTTAAATAAATCAAATAAAAAGAGTCACTGTTTAAAAAACAGCGTATAACAATAAACGAACCGTTTGTTATGTCCATCAATGGCATGGTATTTTTATTCCGTTTCACATTATTGGCGACACTACTATTAATTGTTCGTTTGTTGTCGCGCTGCTCAGTCAGACACGATCTTTGATAAGGACTGATATTTTCCGCAGCCGTCCAATTATTGATCGTTGGAAGCCGAATTACTGCATGAAAGTCGTCAACGTAATAAATTCACTCTAAAATATCAGAAAAGTAATAAGATACATAATAAATTTTACATGAACCGGACACTCCTTTGGGTGAAACAACGATGCCTCCACCAACATTTTTATTGACGACGCTATTATTATTCGTATAAGACTCCAACACAAAAGTATCTGCCGATTTAAACAATTCAACCATATTAATTATTCAGTGATATAGTATGTAAAAAAAATATTGCATTAGTAAATGAAATGAGAAGACATGTTATTTAATTATACATTTCAAAGATAGAGTACACAAAAAACTAACCGTTTGTCATGTCCCTCAATGGCAGTCCGTGTTTATTTCGTTTTGTAGTATCGACGAAACTGCCCAAGACTTTTCGTTTGTTGATGCGCTGATCCGTGACACACGAACTTTGATACGGAGACATATTTTGCGCGGTAGTGCCAAAATTGTTCCTTGGAAGCTTACCTACTGCATAAAAGTTGTAAACGTGGTACATTAAATAAATCACGACTATAGTAATAAGATTTTAACAACAAAGATTACTTGAGCCAGATACTCCTTCGGGTGAAATTACGATTCCTCTATTAACATTCTTTTTTACAGCGCTGGTATTATTCGCATAAGACTCCAACAGAAACGCATCTGAGCATTTAAAATCAATTAGTATTATCAGTTAACATGTATTTACTAAACCTATATCATTAGAAAACATTTCACGGAAAATACGCTTGTGTGAAATAATAACTGTAATCATCGCCGGTCCTCTTGTCCGTAATTCCAACTGGCGAGGTGCATTTGCCTTTTCCTTTATCTGTATATACAAAACAAACAATAAAACGATATAACTATCGACATGTTGTGTCCAATGGCGAAATCATTTGCCAAATAAAAAAAAGTTTATCGAAAAACATTACCTGTGTTCCTTGTATTTTTGCTTGACGACATTCTTATCGCCTAAATGAGTCAAATGAGAGTCTTCCACGAACATTTCAGATTGAAAATAACAAAATCAACAGTAGAAGACATTAGTTATTGTCTATTAGCAAGCAATTTATAAATATGTTTCCATTATAACAAATATATAAATCACTTACGCAGAATTTGAAAACTGGAATATGAGAATTGTCGTCAAGAGATCTACAAAAAGAATAGCAATCAGAATTATACTTCAATTGAATTAATTAACGGGAGAAATATTGGGCTGATTATATAGCTAGAGATTTTTATGTAATTTGGAAAAGATCCAAAATATCTTTTTGGATAACAACAATTAGCACAATATTAGGAATACAATATAAATCAATACAAACACATACACAAAAATTAAAGACAATTCCTAAAAATCCGAACCATAAACTTAATTTTGGCAAATATTTTATACAGTATTATATAGTATGTATTATATTATTATACTCAATAATAAGTTACTATTGTATTACTTCCGGGGATCTTACTAAATATATATACATATATATCAGATAACTTAAATTTCAGGTGTATTTACAATAATATATTAAAAAAAACTTTCCAGTTATAATAAATTAATAAAGTTGTATTCAATGAAAAAAGTATAATATAATACTTTAATTTTTATTGTCGGAGAATGGAATAGAATACAACGAAAGTAACAGGTAAAACAAAATTTGAATCAACACTTTTTTATTATTAATAAATAAATCGTAAATAATGAAATGTTGAAAATAAAATCCAAAGGAACATAAAATCCAAAAGATATAAATAGTTATTCAAAATTATTATTCCAAAAACATTAAATAATGATAAATAAATATGGTTCAAATAGAGACTTTAATCAGACTTTAACTTTGAAGAAATGGATCCATGTTCGTCAATCGGATCATCATCGTCAGATATCATTTCCAAAACTCGTTTGCATCGCTTTTGAATTACTGGTGATTTGAAGTCTTCTTCAACATTCCCATCCAATTTTTGATCAACGTCGAATTCATTATCGTCAACAGAATCTTTGTAGGACATCAATGGATATCCCAATATTTTGTGATCCGTCTTCCTGTGAGATTTGATAAGTTCATCATCATCTGAATATTTATCTACCACAAACTCTTTTTCTCTTCCCTCGAGCTGCTTCGCCTCAGAGCTCACTTTGAACATTAACTCTCGTCCAATGAGGTCTTCTAATGCTTGTGGAACGGGAAGCTTAAAAGAATCTTTGGAAGATCGTTCGACATCTTCATCTGGAATTGAATCCTATTTCAATAATAATTTCATGTTAGGCCAAACTATTATCATTTTTTATAATAGGAATTCGTATATTGATTCACACATATATACTCAGAGTAGGTCTTTTAAAAAATATATGTTGTTACCTGGATAAGTTCAGATAATGATTCCCCCGCTGTTTTACCGATCAGGTTGGCGACAATGTCATTCCAAAGAAGTACAACTACATTATCCGTACCATCCACAACTTTTGCATGAACCTTGTACTTCGAAACAGCAACTACATAATCAACACAGGTTTCACAATACATCTTTGATTCTTGCTCGATAACCTTCCTCTTGCACCTACTACAACCGGTGTAGTACCATCCTCTTTCGTACAAAATTTCAGATATCGAAGCGACGATCCAAAATTTACCAACCTACACATGCGTTGTTGATGAAATTGAGTGTCTATGCAAATTGGACGTTGTTATATATATTTATATTAGTAACTACAGAAACTTAATTAAAAAAATACAATAAATAACAAAGTACTCACCACGTTGTTAGATTTAAGATCCTTCAAACTCAGAAAAACAGTAGCAGAGTTTTGCAACTCATCTTTAATGCTAAGAAAAGAGGATGAACCGGACATCAACGAACCATCAAAAGATCTAGAATTGTTGTCATTTAAAGGTAACCTGCATAATAAAATGAGACGTGGAACGTTACATAATATAAGTGAACATAAATTGAAAGTTCAATTAACATTATAGAAAACGGTTGAACATTACTTGGCCGAGAATTCAACAATCTCATCAAGATTTTGATTGACAATAACTTTGGTAGCATGATAAGTGTTTGTCACACTTATAAAACATGCTAAATAAAGTAAATATTACCTGCATATCCATGAGAACCAAATCCATACACAGTGGGGTTTTCTCAGAGCATTCCGCAACAATTTTTCTTGTGCAACGGACAACGATAGTCCAACCAACCGTGTCCGCTTTCAGTTCGGAAATCTGTTGAACATTAACCATGTTTTTGTTTTTCACAGGAAAAGAAGACGAAGAGCTTCGACGGTTTTCTTTGATTAGAGAGAATGACAGTAGAAAGAAAGTGATTACAACTTTTGCGTTTATCTATAAAAGAAGCCTAAAAGTCCTTGTTTAGTAGAGCGGTTTAAGCATCTTTTTCTTAGATGCAATCATTACTGAAATTAGATAAATGTTTAACAATAGCTAATAATAAGATACATTAATTACTCATACATTATATAAATACCATTGTTTAACTGTGATCATATCATAATATTTGTAAGGTTTATTTAAAGGGTTAATTATGATTACAACGTAAGTATTTTTAATACACTAATATTGAGAAGTTGATACTAAATAAAATTGTAGCTTAAAAAATTTAAGGGAAAATAAATCATTAATAGGAAATAGTGACATGCACATTTCTTTGTGTCTTCAATGGAAATCATCAATTGTGGAACAATTCGTCGAAGTATTAATGGATTCCGAGACGCCGTCACGAAGTGTAAGGTAGGATGGATTACGGATTAATCGTTCCTTGTGTAGCCATAATAATATAGAATCCACGTTTGGCATACCCACAATGTGATTACAAAATCTTTCTAGTTGGTTGTTTCCATCAACACCGACCTTCAACATAAACTCGTTTCCAATAATAGAGGATACAACGGATGGAGTTACTTTGTTTATACTTGCCGTCGTAGATCTTACAATAGGATTGTCGGCACTATCCTTTAATACACAAACATATATAAGTGAGGATAAAAATATATATTTGTCATAATAAAATAAATATTCATATATATGGGAGAGAGAATTAAATACCTGGAGAATTGAAAGAATATATTGATCAGCTGAGTTCCGATTTATAAATAATGCCACTTCATTAATCAATACAAAATTCACGAAGTCTTTTCCGTCATAAACTTGGAGATGAATTTTATATTTGGTGCGACAAATAAGATCACGAAGACAGAAATAACAGGCAAAATTGCAATAGTTGACATACTGTGAATGATTGCACGTGGGACAAATTACATAATACCAACATCGCTTGGACAGTTGCTCATGGAGTTTTACCACTGTGCAAATCTTAGTAACCTGCCGTAAAAATATTAATAATTAAACATAAAATTTGCTTTACACATATATTAAAAATAACAAAAACTCAAATTTATACACATGAACTTTTAACTCATATACCTCTAGTAAAACAGAAAGAAACTCTTTTTCGGAGGAATTGCATCCGGACAATGAAGAAAATAACCAAGACATAGATCCTTATGAAAAATAAAATTATTGTTTGTGTAGTTGAATGAAAAAATGAAATCATTCTATCATATTTATAATAGGTACACAAAGATTTCGGAATTATAGGAGTGATAAGAATGAATCGATTATAATTAAAGTGATCACATATCTTTAATTGCGATTTTTTCTATACTTGTTTTAGGGTAAGTTTCAAAAAAATTAGAGTTTTTAATTATGTTAAGTAAATATATGTATATATATATATATATATACAAAACGATAAAAGCAATGGTATAATACTATAAATTTGATAAATTTTCAATAAATCTTTATATAATACAGAATCAGTAATGTAAATATAAATTGTAGGTTAAATATATAATTTAAAATTTATAAAACGTTAAAAAACATGTCAATTACGTTTATTAATGTCTAGGGTTTGAGTTATTTTATATATACTATACAAAGTAGGTGTATTTCAAAATTATTTTAAAAATAAAATTAGTTAAGAAATAACAATACAATATTTTGACTATACATAATGAAGGACATACAAAATAATAGGAATCATATAATTTTTTTTAAAGAACCTGCACTTAGAATTCGGATATAACAAATGTTGCAAAAAAAAAGTTAATAATGAGGAAACAAAACAATTTTTATAAATGAAGACTTCTTATAGCAAAATATTATAAAATAATAAATGTACCAGTTCATACTAATAAGAGTTATAATAGTTTCAACATAATCTGAGTAATGCAGTCACTCGGAGTCAGAATCCAAATACAAATACTCACGTTGTCGAACAACGTACAACGTATTTGACTTATAATCGTAATAGAAGTCCAACTTACTGCCGACTTCAAACTTATTCAGATCATAAAAGTCCTTCCATTCGCTGCCGATAAAAATACTTTTATTTGTTTCTGATTCAGTTCGTCTATGCAAGGACGCTTCAATTTTAATTCCTCTATTATTTGACAGTGTAAACTCAGATTTGTTCTCAAGTTTAGTCTTCGTGGCAAATTTCTCGGAATAGTCTGAAAATCATTAAAAAATTATAATGTTAATGTTAAAATTAATTTAAAACAAAATTAAGAAGTAAAATAGTTTGTAGTAGAAATTACCAGTCGATAGTGTTGATTTGGTCCAAGTTGTTCAGAAAACTTGTCCGAGAGACTCTTTAAGTCTACTTCGCGACCTCTTTTTTTGTGGTCAACATCATACGTTATCTCAACACCATCGACATCATAGATATGTACATGGAAGTAGATTGGATCAATAAAATGAAAAGTCAGCATCTGCCCAGTTTTTATTTCATATTTTTCCCGAAACTCCTGCCAACCGGAGAATATATGCAGACGACCATGTTTGTCTTCACCCAAAGCAACAGAATGAGAAGGAGCATAAGGTGTCTTCATTCCGGCAAAGGACGGCATACGGTATGAGCACTTTTCAAGGAATGATGTTGGTATTTCCTTAGCAAAATTCAAATTTAGTAAAATTCAGAGTTATATATAAACACAAAATCTGAAGACGATATAGTATATATACTTACAACACTATCAATATCTCCATCCTTGATCGTAACGTGGAATCTCATTGGACATGGTACTCTTCTTGTTACTTGAAAAACATTTAGCATATCAGTAGATAATACTTTAGATGTATCAAACTTTTAAAATAAAAAGACAACAAATAGGTATAATGCCCATTTAATTGGGTTAATGATACAAAAAATGAAAATCTTAATAATTTAAATAGAGAATCAAAAGAATAATTTAACAAAACTAAATTAAGAAATAAAGAAATCGATAATCGAGTCTCGGCCCTAGACCGAATTTGCAACAAAATCTTATCACCAACCAAAAATTTAAAAGAAGTATAAAAAACAAACTAATCGATATAATAACAAAAGGAGAGAATACTCACAATCAACTACACCAGGATTCATCTTTCCGAGATTTCTACTCGAACTTCCAGCGGAATAGTTAGGATTAGGAGAGTTGGAATTCATGTCTAGTATGAACTGCGACCTCCGCTTCTGAAATAAGAGAAGAAATATTAACGACTAAACCTAGATCTTATGAATAAGGAGAAAATAGATGAACGACTAAACCTAGATTATTATCTTCTGAATAAGGAGAAAATAGATGAACGACAAACCCTAGATTGTTTTTGAAAAAGGTAAAGTTTCTTATGAAGATGATGAAGCGACGGGTAGGGTATAAAAAGAAAAAGTATTAATATTATATTTATTACAAAATATTCCTTCATTATTTAAAGTGTATTTCAACATACAGTAAAACCTCTATAAATTAATACTCTCGGGACCGAGAAATTTTATCAATTTAAAGAGGTATTAATATATCGATAAATTAATATTTTATTAATTAAAAGAGAGATGTTTAAAATTCTGTAAATTTAAGTACAATATATTTCAAATAAATTATTAAAATTCATGTATCAACCGATTCAATGTAACTACTTAATATATTCATGTATAATATAAATTCAATGTATAATCTTAACTATTATATTAATTGAATTATATATTTATTAAATGAAATATTTTCTATATATATTTCAATATGAAAATAAACTAATTCATAATTTCAAATCATGTCTTCTCGTCATTTAAAAGGTATCACAAAATCATCCATGAATGATCAAATGCGCAAAGCATTATGTGTATTATGTGAATACAAATGAGAACTCTTGACGGCAATTAAAAAAATGGGAAATGAAATTCAATTAGATTTAAATTTTAAGAAAAATCAAGTAACAATAGAATTATATTTTGTAAATTACCATAATATTTATTATAATTGTAATATTTACAAATTATTAATTTAGAGTTTTGATGGGACCTAATACTTATAAAGGTTTTTTCAAAAAAATTATTATTATATTATCTTATCGAATTGGATCATTTTTTTCAAAGGCCCGAGTCGGGACCGGACGTTTTTATTATATTAGAGAAGTTATTAATTTATCGAGTATTAATTTATAGAGGTTTTACTGTAATTATATAAGATTAAATTTGGAATTAATATCATCATTATTATCTTCTTATAATTAAGAGTTATAATTTGAAATTTTGACTTAAACATAAATTGTTTACTATAAATAAGCACTAATTTAACCGAATATTTATCCATTTTCAAGTAATGAATGTAAATTATAATTTAAATTTAATTAATTAATATTAAGTGAATACAATTATTATTAATATTAATATATATTAGCGGTGAGAATCAATAAATTAGTACTATAGTGATCATAATAACAGTAAATTTACACCGCTTTCAAAGTTACATTAGAAAAAAATATCAATAACATTAGTAAATCTCAAAAAGGAGGGAGGATACAACATATATCAGATTATTCATTTACTCATTAAGGCATACTATCACTTGGATTCTTCTCTAACAAATTATCGCAATTCAACACCCAAGCAAACTCGATAGCCTCTCGTGGGAGAACCTAGAACACACCCAAGCAAATTCGATAGCTTCTCGTGGGAGAACATAGAACTCGAGAGATCGATTGATCGCAGCCTCAACATCGATCCCATGCGACGGTTCTTAAAAGAGATCGGGTCGATACGTACGGGTATCTATTCAGCAAATGCTCATAGAGAAGGGGCTTCAAGGATTTCCGGAAAAATCTTATCCCTTGCTCCTCAGGCTTCTCTACATCCAGGTGAGGAAATCGAGGCGAGCTTCTCCGTGATAATACACCGCGAGAGACATGCGATTCTAGGGCACATAGAGAGTTTGAGTTGAACAATAACATCACTTGTAGAAATCTTGTACTGATATTTAGCTAAGGACCTGTTATCAACATTGAAAATTTTAAAACGATGTTAGAATGAGCGCATCATAAAATTACTTGATCCAAACTAACTAATTCAAAAAACTTAAAACTATAAAACAATTCGTGTTGATATAAATACTTACATTGTAGTGTACCTGAAAAAAAAAACAGCCATAGAAATAGTTAGATTAGAAGATAATACTCACCTGCAAAAAATACAAACAAACAAATATAAAACGAATAGATCAATAATCACAAAACTATAAAAAAAAAAATACTTACAATTCTCCCTGAAAAATAAGAAAAAACATTAATACGATAATTGTTATATTAAGAAAACGGAAATTACACAAATAAGGAGATTAATACACGATTGGATCAATATCAAATTATCAAACAAAAGAAAGTAACACTTACAGTGGTCCTGCAAAAAAAATTAATATAGAATAATAATAAATCATAAATAATTTAATTGCGACAAAATAAAAAAATAATGAAAGCAGAATAATAAAAATGAAAGGGAGAAGACGCATTATATAGTGATAAAAGAGCTGCGTTTATAATGGAAATATATTAATATAATATCTTTTGAATGAAATTGATTGATTCAGTAGAGATAATTATGGAGAAAACGCGTGAATTAAATTAGGGAGTCAATGATTTTACTATAATTAAGGAGTTATAATAGTAAACATAATCAAACCAATTCGGCCGAATTAATACTAAATATTTATATAATTAGTGGCGTAATTAATACTGTTTTTCTTAATAATAATAATTAATAAATATTAATCAATTAATAGTGAGAACACATTCTTAATCTAACGGTGATTTATTTAGCAATAAGTGTGAACACAAAAAAATCCAACGGGTAAGACATATGGCACCTAGGACATTTGCTAGCTGAATTATATTTTATATAGATAGGTAGAGAGTATTTTTAGAATATTAGGGTATTTTGAGCAATTTTCTCCACACCTATTCGGTATTATGAATACTGCGTTGAGTATTTGGGCTTTTGTGTTGTGCATAACCGCCTTCGCCGAATCCTCAATACGCTTCCACGATATCCCCAATCGCTTCGTTTCATCATCGGTGATGAAGCTGTCTATATCGATCATGGCGTGTGTGGACGTTCCATTCACTACTGCCGAGAACTTGATGTTTATCATCTTCAATTCCTCGCGCGAAATCTCTCGCATATTTTTTCTTAATTTATCCTCAATTTATTTTGATTTATTTTTTCTGAATTTCGAGCCAGAGATTTGTGCTGTTTTCCTGAAATACAATACGCCACCCTAACCCTAGTTGTCTCCTACGCCGCCAAGAAACTGAAGGCGGTGTTCGTTTTGTATAAAACGAAATTTGGCACTGAAGGCGGAATAAAACTGAAACCCTAATTTTCGTCAATTGTGGGCGATTTCTTCTTCAGGATCGTATTTTCGTTGTTGAAGGTGATGAATCCCTAATTTTCGTTTGGCAGATTGCTTTCTGGATCGTAATTTCGTTGTTGAATGGATGTTTATTTTTTTCTTCTTCGTTTAGATTTTTTCATTAATCGAAGCAGTTCTTATATGCTAACGGGAACTTAATTTTGTTTGAACATTCATTGAATTTGGAGTTTAAGGATTGCAGACTGAATTTTGGGTTTAGATTATCTGGATTGATTTGGTTGAATTTGGTATTTTTGTTTCTCTAATCTCTATTATGTGTGTGCGTCCGTTATGAAGAGTTTTGAAATTTTATATATTCAATCTGTGCAGATCTCTAGTTGAGCAGGTGCAATGGGTGAAAAACGCAACTTGAATCCCAAACCTGCTAATGGCAATTCATCTGGAGGCAATGCGTATACGATTGACTTGAATACCTTCAGTAGGAGATTGAAGGCTCTTTACAAACACTGGCGTCGGCACAAAGACGAGTATTGGGGTTCTTCCGATTTCCTTTCTGTAGCTACGCCGCCTCCCTCACAAGATTTACGCTACCTGAAATCCTCTGCTCTGAGTATTTGGTTGCTTGGTTATGAGTTTCCAGAGACAATTATGGTTTTTGGAGAGAAGCATATCCATTTCCTGTGCAGCCTAAAGAAAGCATCATTGCTTGAGGTTGTGAGAATATCTGCTAAAGAAGCTGCAGGCGTGGATGTTGCTATGCATGTGAAGTTAAAGAATGAAAATGGAAGCAAGCAAATGGATTCCTTACTCAACGCAATCCATTCCCACTCAAATTCAGATGATCATGTTACCCCAACAATTGGACGGATAGCTAGAGAAGCACCAGAGGGGAAACTCCTGGAAATATGGTCCGATAAGCTTAAAGATTCAGGACTCCCACTTAGTGATATAACCAGTGGGTTATCTGATCTTTTTGCTGTGAAGGACAAATCTGAGATTACATGTATAAAGAAAGCTGCATATTTGACTGCCTGTGCAATGAAGAACTTCTTGGTTCCAAAAGTTGAGAAGGTGATTGATGAGGAGAAGAAAGTAACTCATGCCTCACTGATGGAAGACACAGAAAAGGCTATACTGGACCCTGTCAAAATTGGTGTAAAACTGAAGGCAAACAATGTAGACATCTGTTACCCTCCAATCGTTCAGAGTGGGGGGAGTTTTGATCTCCGCCCTAGTGCTTCAAGTAATGATGACTACATCTACTACGATTCCTCCAGCATTATCATCTGTGCAATTGGGACTCGCTATAATAGTTACTGCACAAATGTTGCCAGAACATATCTTATTGACTCAAACGTAACACAGAGCAAAGCCTATTTAGTCCTTCTGAAAGCTCACGAGGCTGCCATTGTTTCATTGAAGCCTGGGAACAAGACTAGTGCCGTTTACAAGGCTGCTGTCTCTATAGTGAAGAGGGATGCTCCTGAGTTGATCCCTAACTTGACCAAATCTGCTGGGACAGGCATTGGTCTAGAGTTCCGTGAATCTGGAATGAGTCTCAATGCAAAGAATGACAGAGTGCTGAAAGCAGGGATGGTATTTAATGTCTCACTTGGTTTCCAAAATCTCCAGGCAAAGACAGGCAACCCAAAGAGCGAGAATTTCTCATTGTTACTTGCTGATACAGTTATTGTAACGGATGATGGTCGTGATGTAGCTACCTCTGCTAGCTCGAAAGCTGTTAACGATGTTGCTTATTCCTTCAATGAAGATGAAGAAGAGCAACCGAAGGCTAAGGTTGCGAAAGTCAAAGATGCTGTGTTTTCCAAAGCCACACTTCGGTCAGACAATGGAGAGTTATCGAAGGAAGAACTTAGGAAGCAGCACCAAGCGGAACTCATGCGCCAAAAGAATAAAGAAACTGCCCGACGCCTTGCTGGCGTTGATTTCGGTATTAGAAATGGACGAGCCAGAGTAAGAACTGCAAATGAGATGAATGCCTATAAAACTGCTAATGAACTACCACCACCTCCTAGAGAGATGATGATTCAAGTCGATCAGAAGAATGAGGCCATCCTACTTCCCATCTACGGGTGTATGGTTCCGTTCCATGTTGCTACTGTGAAGACTGTTTCAAGCCAGCAGGACACTAATCGCAATTGCTACATACGTATCATCTTCAATGTGCCTGGCACACTTTTTAACCCTCATGTTGCCAATTTTCTAAAGAACCAGGGCGATGTGTACTTGAAGGAGGTATCATTCCGTTCTGAGGACTCGAGTCATATAAGTGAAGTGGTCCAGCTGATAAAAACACTTAGACGTAATGTAATGGCTAGGGAGTCTGAAAGGGCCGAGAGAGCGACGCTGGTCACCCAGGAAAAACTCGTAATTTCAGGGAACAAGTTTAAGCCGATAAGGTTGCACAACCTGTGGATTCGCCCTGCATTTGGAGGCCGTGCAAGGAAGTTGACCGGTACTCTAGAAGCACATCAGAATGGTCTTCGGTTTTCGACATCAAGGGCAGATGAGCGTGTTGACATCATGTATGGCAACATTAAACATGCGTTCTTCCAGCCAGCTGAGAAAGAAATGATTACCCTCGTTCACTTTCACCTTTACAACCACATTATGGTTGGAAACAAGAAAACAAAGGATGTACAGTTCTATGTTGAGGTCATGGAGATGGTTCAAAACATTGGGGGTGGAAAGAGATCAGCCTACGACCCAGACGAGATTGAGGAGGAACAGAGAGAAAGGGACCGAAAGAACAAAATTAATATGGACTTCCAGAATTTTGTGAACCGTGTGAACGATCTATGGGGTCAGGGCCAGCTTAAAGGTCTTGACTTAGAGTTTGACATGCCTCTTAGAGAACTTGGCTTCCATGGAGTACCATACAAAGCGTCTGCTTTCATAGTCCCAACTTCCAGTTGTCTGGTTGAGTTGATTGAGACACCCTTCTTGGTGATCTCGCTGAGTGATATCGAAATTGTCAATTTTGAAAGAGTTGGTCTTGCCCAGAAGAGTTTCGACATGGCCATTGTCTTCAAGGATTTTAAGAGAGTTGTCATGCGGATTGATTCCATCCCATCTACCTCACTGGATGGCATAAAGGAATGGCTGGACACCACTGACATAAAGTTTTTCGAGAGCATGATGAATCTCAACTGGCATGATGTACTAAAGATCTTCACTGATGACCCAGAGCAGTTCAGTGGCTGGGAGTTTTTGGACTTGGAAGGGACTGACTCGGATCCAGATCAATCGGCAGAGTCGGACGAAGGTTATGTGCCATCGGATGAAGAGCCTGAGTCGGACTCCGAAGAGGAAGCCTCGGACAGTGAGTCGCTTGTGGAGTCGGATGAGAATGATGATTCAGAGGAGGAAGAGCAGGGGAAGACGTGGGATGAGTTGGAGAGGGAAGCAAGCAATGCGGATAAGGAGAAGGAGAATGAGTCTGACAGTGAAGACGAGCGGAGGAGGAGGAAGATGAAAGCTGCTGGGAAGTCGAGGGCGGGCCCTAGTAGTAGTTCTGCTGCTGCTGTGTCCAAGCGGATGAAGTTTAGGTAGAAGCATCATGCAGTTACACAAGGTACTGAAAAAAACCATACTCACTTTTGACTATTTGATACTATAACTCATGAATGTGTGCTTTCTTTGATGAATGTTAGGTGGTGTGTAGTCTATCTCTGCTTGTTTTTTGAAATGTTCAAACCTGAGGATCAACCTTGCCGAGGATTCTGCCACTATGCCAGGGATGATATGTTGAAGACCATATAGCACATAGATTAGGTGTTTACATGACTACTCTCGACGACTCTTTGATTGTTTTCTAATATTCTGGGCAATCTTGTGTAAATTTATCATTGCTGATTTCATAGTTTGGTTCTACATAAGTATCTGAAATTCACATTTTGTGTATGTGTGCAACATTATATTTTACAACACTTAGTTCTCCTTATAGAGTAATCAATAATATTCTAAGTGTAATGATCCGAGAAACTGTTCGAAACTTTCTTTCCATAAGCGTGTAATTAACATAAATATATAAGATTCAATTCTGACAACTTTCCTAAACTCTCGCACCACAATATTCACACTTTTTTTTTTAACTTTTGTAATAAAACTATCCTCGTTAAATATAATGTTTTTTTTACCTTTTCATTGTTTTTGAATTTACCCTGATAATTCCTTTAATTATTACCCTGATAATTCCTTTTATTTAGGTTCCACATAAAAATCTTAAATAAAAACAAAACTAAAACACACGCCCACACAGTAAACAACGATTTCTTCCGCTGCTGGTACTGCTGCCGGCTTCCGAGGTTCTCTTTTTATATAAGAAGCCTGTAATAATACATTAATATATTGAATCTTAAGATTATATAATAAGTAAGGAAAAAAAGGGTTCTTTTTATTGAGGAGCTATATATTAATTATATCAGTCATTCATTGATCAAGAACACCGCACTCCATTGCTATATTTGAAGGTCCATCACAAGCACAAAACAAAACCCCCAAAAAATAAAACTGGGTTTCTTGCGGTTGTGGGTTTGTTTTCTTCTTCGCTTTCTAGCTATCCTCGATTTATGTCTTTTAGTCAAAAATACGATTTTTATATTGGGTTTGGTTAGGAATTTTTTTAAAGCCCATTCTTTTGTCAATTATTTATTCTGTTTTTATTAATTATATATTCATGGCGTGTTCTGGGTTTGCTTGATTGCAGGATGTATTTCAATTGGGAGTGAAGGTAGGGATTGTTGATATTAAAAATCGTGTCTTTTCATTTCCCTTTTGGAGGTGATAATCGGGGTTTCCTTTTGTTGGATTATTCTATCTGGGTTCCGTGTAAAACACAACAATCGGTTGATTTCGCAGATCTCTGAGTTGGGTTTTGGGGCAACAAATTGGTGGTCGTGAAATCGAAATTCAATTGTCAAAGAAAAAAAAAAAGAAAAAAGAAAAAATAGCCCGGTGGGTTCAAATCAATTTTGGTTTGTTATCCAATCTCTGATTTCCCAGGTTTCATCTCCTTGAAAGGCTTGATCTTTTTCGTGGGGAATTTCGTTTTTTCAAGAAAAAAAATGAGTTCCAATGCTTCGGAAGGCACTGTAGTCCAAATGGGAAAACTCCTCGTCCACATTGCTGAGAATGGCCATTCATACGAGCTCGATTGTGACGAGTACACCCTTGTCGAGGCCATGCAGAAGTACTTGGAATCGGTTTCAGGGATACCCGTTTCGGACCAGCTCCTGTTGTGCCTGGACATGAAACTGGAATCACAACGACCCCTTTCAGCTTACAAACTCCCATCAGAAGATCGTGAATTATTCCTGTTCAATAAATCGAGGATGCGCAGCAATTCTCCTTTACCCCAACCCGAGCAAGCTGATGTCATCAACATCCCGGACCCACCCGCCCCATCCTCATCCAACAATCCCCACCCACTGGATGATGCCCCTGACCCAGCACTAAAGGCCCTGCCCTCTTACGAGAGGCAGTTCAGATACCACTTTCAGTGTGGGCACTCCATCTACAGCCGCACGTTGGCGAAATTCGACATGTGCGAGCGGCTGCTGCTGGAGCAGAAGGTGCAGGAGAGGGCGTTGGAGATAGCGAGGGGCAATCTGGACTATTTCTATAGGATTGTACTCCAGAACTATGCGGATTTCATTAAATGTTACTCCCAGCAGCACCGTGGCCATACGGGACTAATGATGAATTTCGGGAGAGATATGGAGAGGCTGAGGTCGGTGAGGCTCCACCCATCCTTGCAAACGGGTGACCGGAAATGCTTGCTTGATTTCGTGAAGGAGGAGAACCTGCAGAAGACAGTGGAGGACTGTGGGAGTTCGCACAGGCAGTTTGAGAACAAGGTATCGGAGTTTAAACAGGAGTTTGGAGATTTGAAGCGGAATGTGGAGAATTTGTTCTCTGGAAGAGCATCGTTTTTTGTCAAGGACTTGGATTCAGCGATGAAGGCGCAACAACGGTTTATCAATGAGCAGAAGAGTATAATGCAAGCTTTAAGGTAACTCCTTACTCCTCTGTTCTCTCTCTTTCAAACAAACATGCTTTCTGCTTTTTTTTTTTTTTTTTTTTTTTTTTTTTTTTTTTTAAGGTTTTAGGATGAAATCAGTGTCTTTGATTTGGTTTATATGTTTCGTATATTATGGGTAACCAACCTCGTGTTTGCTTTCATGTTAATTTACTGATGCTATTTTCATTTATCTTAAAATTATGTCGCTGACTCGAACAATAGATTGTGTAGTTTTTAGTGAGAACAAGCCTCTCAGATGACTGCGTTGGTAAGAGGGGATGCTTTAAGAAACCTAATCTCTCTGAAGCGTGAGAATGAGAAAGTAAAATTAGATTGCAAATATTGGATGTCTACTTTGAGTGTTAGTGAAAACATTATATCAATACCAAAATGTAGAATGTGTTTGAGTCGATTAGGTGTAGCACAGTGAAGTTTTTGTGGCAATCATTTGAATGAAGTATGTGAGGTGATTTGAAGCTTAGTGTTAAAGATGAAGGGATAAACTTTTGGCTGCTGCATGACCTTCTCTAGTACTTACTGCGGTGGCAATTGAATTCTTTTATAATTTGGGTTTCTGACATTTCTAGGACACATTTTTTTAAAATCAAGATGAATAGTAAAAACTATGTTTGTTTGAGGTTTCTAAAAAAGGTGATTAATATTGTCGCGTGTCACATCTTGCTTTATGTATTAGGTGGATGTGATTTTTTGGGGTAGGTGTAAAATATGGAATATTGTAAAAGAAAAAGTGAGATTATTTAATGAATATAAAGTAATGTAGCTTGTCTGTAATTGTCTAGTACATATCTCTTAGTTTATGTTTTCATAGTTAAGAATCAATAATCATGAACCCAGAGTCACTAACAAAACGTACCCAAAACGTGTTTGTTGGTATGCACTTTAATATGTTGAATATATGAAAATGTGTCTGGTTACAATTGTATGGTCCATTCCTGCATTAGATCCTCGCTATATATAACAATATTGTTGCTTAAAGATACTAATCATTATTTTAAAACTGAACTTTTTTATTGGAAAAGTAGAACATGAGAGTTTAGAAATGTGGGAGACTAACTCCGCCTTGTAGACTCTTTGACTTGGGGAATTATATTTCTTAATTATTTTCTTACCTGCTGTAATATGAGAGTTCGCCTTAATTAGTGATTCTCTAATGAAATTATTCGTTCTGTTGGGTGCAGCAAGGACGTAAATACCGTAAAGAAGCTCGTGGACGACTGTCTTTCCAGCGAGCTCTCATCTTCACTCCGCCCTCATGATGCCGTCTCCGCACTGGGCCCCATGTACGACAGCCACGAGAAAAGTTACCTTCCCAAGATGCATGCATGTGACCAGGCAATTTCCGATCTGCTCGATTTCTGCAGAGACAAAAAGAACGAGATGAACACGTACGTGCACACATACATGCAGAAGATTGCCTACATCCAGTACACCATCAAAGATGTGCGGTACAAGTTTTCTGTGTTCCAGGAGGCCTTAAAGCGTCAGAATGACCAGTTTGAACACCTAAAAATCGTGCGCGGAATCGGGACTGCGTACAGGGCATGTCTTGCAGAGATTGTGAGAAGGAAAGCAGAGATGAAGATCTACATGGGGAAAGCCGGACAGCTGGCAGAGAAACTCGCGACTGAGAGGGACTCAGAAGTTAGGAGACGTGAGGATTTTCTGAAAGTTCAGACTACTTTTATTCCTCGGGACATTTTAGCGTCCATGGGATTGTACGACACTCCTAACCCGTGCGACGTAAACGTAACCCCATTCGATACAAATCTGCTTGACATAGATCTTCCTGATATTGATCGTTATGCCCCTGACTCACTTTTGGTAGCCTCTTTGCGGAGCGATAAGCATGGGTCTTTTAAGAACTCAGTGTCTGTGTCCAATGATGATTCTCAAGCATCACTTGATGAGTCGGAGTTGGTGGAGATTGCAGGGACCTGCAAGTTAGAGGTGGAGAACGCGAAGCTAAAAGCGGAGCTCGCGTCTAAAATAGCTTTATTGTGTTCAATGAGTGTCGAGCTTGATTACGATTCTATGGATGAAACTAAATTGGAGAGTGTATTAAAAACTGCTGCTGAAAAGACGTCAGAAGCTTTGCATCTGAAGGAGCAGTATGAGAAACATCTCCAGTCCATGCTGAAAGTTAAGCAGACGCAGTGCGAGTCTTACGAGAAACGGATTCATGAATTGGAGCAGAGATTGTCCGATCAGTATACAACCGAACTTAAGCTTAAGAATGACGAGGGTGCATCTGGTTCAGGAGTTTCAACTGCAAAGACCAACGAAAACAAGTTGGAAGTATCGGGAACCGGAGAAATGCACATGCCCCGTGGAATGGAAGAGGTCTTTTGTGTATTAAAGTCTGGGCATCTTCCTGATCATGACGATAATAAGGCACACGAAGGATTGGATGATAACATGACCGACTCATCTTCTACGATGAATCCTCAGTTGGATTCGTCAATGCTAGATTCGCAACGTGATAAAGGACATATTTGTGAGAAGGATAAAAAGGAGGAGACTGATGAAGGCACGGCACTGGCCACAAGTAATATGGCTGTTAGCATGTCACAGCCCGCAGATGCTGTGTCATATGCAACAACTCTTGAACCAGCTAAGTTAAGTGATGACCTTGTGGTGGGATTACAGAAGGCCCTTACGGAGAAATCAAGACAATTGGACAATGCGGAATCAAAGATCCAAGGATTGATGGATGAGGTTTCAAAGCTTGGAAGGGACTTGGAGATCAGTCAGAAGCTCATTGATGAATCTCAGGTATGAATAACTTAATGGCTTCTGAACTATTACTGCTCCTTTGCTTTATTTAAGTGCAGCTGGAAAACGAAGGTGGGGTTTTTGCTGTCCTCTTTCTTTACAGAATTTCCATTATCTTTAACTCTAGGTTTTTAATATTATCTCCTACTTGCTTCCACACTTGCTAACGACTTCCTAAATGATGAGGATATTGACTCTAAGCTATGCATCGAATAACTATTAGATTGTTAGAACTGCTTTCACTCTCTTTGTGATGTTGCTGATTAACGGAGAAAGATTCTCTCCCTCCCCTTACCTGCATAAATCATCCCTTTTATTTTTTTAAGTTGATCTGTCCTGCTGTATATTACTACAAGCCTTCAAAAGGAAGGTAAGCTTAACTACTTCTCAACTTTCGTGCCTTGTCTACTCAGTCCTCTGGTCAAATAAAATATCAGTTCCTTTAAAAGCCATTGATAAAGAGCATTTAGTTTTCTCTGCTATGACCATTAGTTGGAAGGTTTAGAAAAGTGGTCAGTTGTAAGAGATGAGAGAATAATTATGGAGTGATAGATGATAACATATGCTACTCTTAATTTATTTGTAACTTAATCGTGAAGATTTGGATAGTATATTATATATCATTTCTAACAGTGCTCTTTATGATAGAGTCAAGGTAATGAATCAGAAGTAAAGCAAAAATAAATATTACTTACGTAAAGAAAATAATAAGAACACTAGGTTCCCCTCGGGAAATATCCGTCCCAGTATAGCTGCCAAGTAAAAATTTATACAAGGCTCTATACTGATAATTTTTCCTTTATATAGAAATTTCTTTTGAAAATTGTATTAGTTATTCAAATTTACAAAAACGTTGAAGTAGAAATAGTATATTGTTGCTTAGTCATGTTTTATTGCTTGAATTATTTTTACTCGTATTTAATGTGTGTGCCTGGTTAAGCTTAACACTGAAAGAGAGTCCTTCGATACAAGTCATCCTTTTATGGGATGGTGTCAGTAGGACTTGTCGTTAATATTTAATATTATATGCCTTTTAAGTATTTGAATTTCAATTATAGCCGATTTATTTATCATTATTATTTTTTGCAGTTGAACTGTGCTCATCTGGAGAATTGTCTACACGAAGCAAGGAAGGAAGCCCAAACCAATCTTTGTGCCGCCGAACGTAGAGCTTCGGAGTATAGTGCATTGCGTGTATCTGCTGTCAAGATGCGTGGCCTTTTTGAAAGACTGAGAAGCTGTGTTTTGTCTGCCAATTTTTCGGACTCTGTGCGCGGTTTGGCTCAGTCTTTAGGCAGGTAGGTGGACTACACTGCTTTCCCAAGTGTTTTATTTCATTTTCAGCTGCCACCTTGTTTCATTCTTTGTTTATTATTATATTACGTTATTTATTCAAAACCAGTTGTTATCTCTATGTATATAATGTCTTTGAAGGATGTTTTAATGGTATTAAGGGAAAAAACGTTTTACATATTTTTATTATAAGATAGATCTAACTTTTCTAATTATTGGATTTGGGTTTGGATCTGTAAAAACTGCAGAGTCAATAATTTCGTATACCGCCTAACATGTGGCAAATTAAAAGAAAGCCTTTTTTTCTTCTATAAAATGCAAATAATGAGGCTTGGTTATCAGGTGCTTGAATGTTTTGCTTTATATTCTTTAGTTTGCAGCATAAAATGCAGTGCAAGTCATTTGAACTCGATATCGCTAGCTCTTGCTTTGACCCTAATTAATGTTTTTTAACGCTGTGATACTTTTCGAGCCGTCATCATCTCTGTATTGCTTTCGATTGTATCTTTGTATCATCTCTGAATTCCTTACTTCTCTTGGAAGTTGATTTCTTGATTATGTTTTTAATCTCTCAGTGCTGCCGCCAATGAAGGCGAAGATGATGGCACTGCTGAGTTCCGAGAGTGTATTCGGGTGCTGGCTGATAAAGTTGGGCTTTTGTCAAGGCAGCGTGCTGAGTTGCTCGATAGGCATTCTAAAGCTGAAGCCTCAAATGAGCAGCTGAGTAAGGAGTTGGGAGAGAAGAACGAGCTGGTCAGCACTCTTTACATGAAACATCAGCTGGAAAAACAGGTAACATGTGTCCCCATGGCATTATTCGTGATTTTATTAAGTTTTCCAAACTCTTTTTTTTTTTTTTTTTAATTTTAGGGATAGTTTCCCTATTCGAGTTTAAGAGGTTGGGAATGGTATTACATACACTACGACTTTTCCAAAACTGTGGTTCATAGATAATCACAAAAAATATGTGCAACTTAAGACTAGCTTACTATTCGTATTTTAGTGATATTTACAAAAAGCTACGATCTAAAATATTTACAAAATATCCCCTTGAGTTTTGTATTTTCTTAAAAATACCCTTGAAGTTCGACCTAATTACAAATAGAAAAACAGTAACTTTTAAAATTGCAGTATAGACCCCTGAAGTTTTATTTTATCGCCCATAGGCAAAATGAAAGTTACATTTTTTTTATATTAGGTCAAACACCTCAAGTTAACCTATCATAATCATCCCTGAAATTTATGCTCTCAATAGGTGAAATTTGTATGAAAACACCCGTGAAGTGGTGTTTGCAATCTTAAAGATAAACGAGCTTTTTGATTTTGATCGCTATCTTCATTTGATTACCAATCAACGGATATTATTTTTTGTTTACTGCTTTTTTATATTTCACAGGCGAACAAAGAGAAGATATCTTTCAGTCGGTTAGAAGTTCACGAGATAGCCGCGTTCATCCTCAACTCCACCGGTTACTACGAAGCCATTAATCGTAGCTGCCCTTACTATTATCTCTCCACGGAGTCGGTTGCCTTATTCACCGACCATCTCCCAACCCGCCCGATCTATATCGTCGGGCAGGTCGTGCACATCGAACGAGGGACGGTGAAATCTCCACCGACGACTTCTGAACGTGTTAAGGATCGGGTTGAATTTGTGATACCCGAGATGGGAACCAAACAGTTGACTGTACATCCGGGGTCAGGGTCAGGGCCGAATCCTTACGGTCTTCCCGTAGGGTGTGAATATTTCGTAGTTACCATAGCTATGTTACCGGATACAGCTATCCGTTCGCCTCCTTCCTGATCTTTGCTGCCAAGATAGATGTGATGGAAGAAAAACTAACTGTAAATATATCTTTCTTATCTACTATCTATTTACATTACATTCTATGGTAATATGGTATGGTGTCTTCTACTAAAGGTGGAAAAGGAAATAGTTGGTTGATGCTTGACTTCATCTTTGTTTCTCATGTACAGCTACAAATTTATTCAATCCATCTCTTTGTATATAATGAATGATTTCATGTCTTTGGGAATTTGCTGCTATGATTTTTATTGGTTCATGAAGAGACCTTTGAATATAAGAAATTCTTGAATTGATTGAGGCTCTTGCACTAGGCTTGTGTTGTTTTATTTTATTTATTTCTTATTTATTTTTTTATAATAATTATTTTTTAAATAATCACATCATTAATTATTAAAATAAAATTTATTAAAAATATTTTTAATAATAAAATAAAAATACATAACACAATATGAAATTACATTAAATACTAAATTTTACAATTGTCATTAGAAATAAAATAATACGACTTGAGATACTGAAAATAAAATGCAAAACAAATTATCAATTACAACAAACAAATAATCTATTTATTACAAAAACAAATAAATTACGAATTATAACAAGCAACAAATTGATCAATAAGAAGTTAAACCAGAACCAAATCCTCCAATGTCACCACAATATTGATTAAATGCATTGGTCGCAAAATGTTTCGAATGATCTTGTTGTTGAGCTCTTTCTCGGTAAATACGAGCTTGATCCGATTGAACAAGCTCATGAAGTTTGGGACCAATGCATTTATTTATTTGTTAATTGTTCTTTAATTCAAATGCAAGCCTAGAGTTTCTTGGTTGCTGTAAATATTGGAAGAAGATTATATATTCTTTGTATTTCACTAAACAACATTACATATATATAATTAAAGATAGGAAATAAAATAAAGAAAAGAATAAATCAAATATTCAAACAACTAATTCTACTGCTAATAGACAATTGACTTTCTATCTTTAACACTCCTCAAGTTGGAGCATAGATGTCTAACATGCCCAACTTGTCACACATAGTATTAATTGAGGCTTTGCGAAGAGTTGAAGGTCAGAATATCGGCGAGTTGAAGATCTGTCCGAACGTGAATGAGTTGGATACACGGGGGACAAGAGGATGTTCCTATGACAAGATCTCGAATCAGATGACTATCTACTTCAATGTGTTTGGTCCTCTCGTGAAAGACCTTATTCTTGGCGATATACATGCAGGATTAATTATCACAATGTAGCCTTATCAAACAATCATGGATGACACCTAATTCGTTAAGTAAACGTTTTGGCCAAACTAGCTCACATGATGTGTTTGTACTTGATCGAGATGCAACTGTTTGTTTCTTACTTGAAATGTCGATGTTATGTTCGATTTTTTTTGAGTGATTTGGTATATTTTAGGTATATATGTGTATGATTATTGAGGGATTATGCATTATTGATGTGACGTAGCTTATGCACGGTATATTCGAGTTTTTGTGTGAATTGTAGGTGAAAAACGACTAAATAACGGTGTTGACCCGAGGCCGGAATAGCAGCAACTTCGACGCAAAAACTTCTATCTCTCGATCGGAACTAAAGAACGGTGTTGACTCGGGGAATTTTGAATCACACAAATCGAAGTTCGGACGATGAAGATATGACAAGAGTCGCGAAGTCGCGCACAGGAAAGAGATGCGCGCGGATCGGGTCGCATATGGGTAATCCGCGCATTGAATGGCACGGAAGGCATGAGATGAAGCAAAAGTTCTGTGAATTCCGAGTCTCAGCCCGCAATTTGGTGCATGGGAACCCGAGGATCGCCTTAAAAACCCGAGAATCACTTTGCCCGCCCGCGACTGCACTACGCACTTTCAGGATAAATGCAATTTCGACTTTGTTAACCGTTGGATCGACCCGAATTTTGGATATGATGTAGAGGACCTGTAGATATACAATATCAACGGTCAATTTTGCAATGTCATATCGGAGAAAGAAGATATAATCCGTCGAAGATTGGCAGACATGCAACCAAGGAAGAGTTGACCCGAGCATTGACCACGTGATCAAGCTAATTAAACATTGACCGGGGGTAAAATCGACATTTACGACCCAATTTGATGCACAATTTTGGTGGGAAAAAGGGAGGAACGATTATTTCACACGAGGAGTATAAAGGCTTGGAGAGCACTCCATACACACAAAAAAACTTTCACCACACTTAGAAATTGAGGGAGGATTTTAGAGAGAGAGGAAGAAGAATAAGAGAGAGAAAGTGCATTTTCTCCGAGAGAATTCAATCCATTGACGACAGATCGAAGAATCAAAGACGAGGATCACGATCTGCATCTCGATTAGCAATTTCTATTCCTTCTCCTCTTTTTAAATTTCCTCATTTCTTATATGCTTTTAATTGTATTTTTGATATATTGTTCGATCTACTTTGTGATTAGACTTTGGAGTTGGATTTGTTGGTTTTGATCATGGTTATGCTTTCATTTACTTGTTATTTCATCCTTGCTTTGATTTCCATTGATTTACTTGGCTAGATTTTCATTAGAAGGTGAGATGTGAGACTTGTATATAAGGTGTTTGATGAAATGCTTGAGAGAACTAATTTTGGTTTTAAGTGTAATATTTTGAACCTCAATTGATCATAATCACCGTGGGGCGGTATTGGTGTCGATTGTAGATTAAATCGATTAGTCGCCGTGGTGCGGGACTTTTCTTCTCAAGGTTCGATTTACTACACCTAAATACCAACAAACTAAGGAACGAAAACGAGCTACTAGAGAATTCACCACCATTTTGGGGTGCTTATTTAGGGAAGTTTAAATAATTTACACTTTGAAAATGCCAAAGCTCCTTCCCGAACTTAGATACATGGTTGTGAGACTTGAAAGACGAACACATCCGGAAATCTCTCTCGTAAAAAATCATTTACAATACTTTGTATCATTTCTTATATCTTGTCTCCACTTGCTTTTACTTGCTACTTTCTTTCCCGTTTTTGATTTCTTGTCTTCCATTTATTTTTTTCTTTAATTGCATGAGATATGACTCGAGAACCTCTCACTCTAGCCCTCCCTCGAATTGATAATCCGAGTGGTCAAGTACAACGTTCCCTCGGTTTTGAAGCGAGGTAAAACGCTTTCTCTTTCCTAGTGATCGAAAAGTGCTTCTTCATTACTCTTCCAGGATATAAGGTTATCCCCAAAGAAGACACAATATCCAGTAGTGGACCTTCGGCTAGTAGGACAACCGGCCCAATCAGCGTCAGTGAATTCTGCGATCTGACTATGTGCTTGATCAAAATATACGAGTCCTTTACCTGGAGATCCCTTGAGGTATCTGATGGAGTTATATTCTAAATGTCTAGTTTAGTGACAATATGGAACTCCTTATCTGTGTTTTACATTATCTATTAATCAAACTGTCGGCATTTAATCTATCATGTACTTGAATGCAATAGTCCTAGATATATACGTTGTAGACAGTATGGCGTAAGGAGACACGCGGAAGATCATACTGTCGGTTACTCGTATACTATCGAACAGAAGCTCACGACTTAGATGGACAGGGACAATCCATCGGTACGTCGTAGTGTGACTGGGTAATAGTTGGTCTTGACTATTATGTTACACTCGTACACTTGATGTATTGAGCAGGACCACGGGAGGGCGTTCGATTTATACTAATCGACGTAATCGAACTAGACCTCAGAGATTACGGATATACGAATTCCTAATCCCTATATAATTATAGGTGCGTGTGTCAAATTCTCGGTTCTTTAACTTGCCAATGAGTGAGACTATTTGATTAGTCGAGATACTCGGTAAATTGGGAATCGGAATTGTACACACGGCATGCTATAGATTATAGACAGGAAACCGTGTCCCGTTTATCGGGTTGATGACGTCCCCGAGATGAGCTCATAAAGTTTATCATGTAAACCCTGCAGGTGGATTTGTTCCACATGATAATAAGGATGAGTGGTACTAGTCTCGGATAATAAGAAACGAATTAATTTAATTATTAGTAATTAAATAAGTTCGTGGACGTTTGATATCTTAAACACGGGGAAAGTCGTATATGTAATTTCGGCGGAAAATATTATTGGTAAAATAATATGAGTTAATTAATTGGGAATTCAATTATAATTTTATAGTGGAATTAATTATAATTAAAATTGGATTTAATTAAAGGTTTTCTTTTAAAGGACACCGGTTTAATTAAATTGCAATTTAGCCTAATTAATTAATTAACCTAAGGTTCCTAGTGTGGCCTATTTAAACCCCTCCCCCCTCTCTTCTCTAAACCTAACTTACGCAGCTTTTATTTTTTCTTCACTTGAGAAAATAAAACGTGAGAGAGAGAGTTTAAGAGAGAAGAAGAAGAGGAGACTTCCGGTGGATCGTTGCCCACACAACGTCTGGAGTCGAGGGCTAGGATACACACTAGAAGATCAGAGGTGTTCGCCTATTCGGCTTCTCCGAATCACGCATCAATGGTAAAGAATCGAAAACCCTTTTCCGCATCTCTTTCGATTCTTATTGTACGTAATAATCCAACGAACCTACGATCGGGTTCCGGGTATCGTGGATCGCATTCCTCGACTACTGGGGGTTCTAGGACCTTCGGATCGGTAGTCGGAAGAGAAAAAACGACCCGGAAACGAGCCCGGAACAGCAGGTCGCGCTGCTGTCCGCGCTGCTGAAGGACAAACGGCGACCGCCGTTTCTAAACGGCGACCGCCGTTTTGCTCTTTTTCTGGCAGCCCGCTCCGGGTCGCGCGGTTGTCTTTCGGGGCAATGGCTGGGCGTGAATCGGGGCACGGGCTGGAAAAGCGAACGAAGTAGCGAGACCGGATGTCGACTGGGATCGTTCGGATGTTCGAGTGATCGAACGAACGCATCCCGGGTAGTCGATTTCCAACAATTGGTATCAGAGCCGGTTATTGGTTTGTTGTATTGTTCGTACGTTTGTGATGCAGGATGAACCCGATTATTATGGCCAACATCGTGGGATGTTGTATGTTTTTTTTTGTGGTTTGTTAAACTCTCGGGGTTGTCGAGATCTTTGTTTTGAATCGTTGGTTGCTTGTAATAGTTAAAACGACGGGTTGAGTCGTTTAGGTTTTCTATTTCGGTTTTTCGTTTTTCGTTTATCCGAGTGTATAGGATCGATCATTCCTGTATAGGATCGATGCCGGAAGTAGTTAGCTTTACTGTGTAATGTTGCTGCTGCTTGGTGGATCGAGACGAGATCGAGGGCCGGACGAACGAGGGTCGAGAAGTCGAACCCGCGGCTGCTGAAGGGCAAACGGCGGTCGCCGTTTCGCTGGATTCTTGGCAGCAGCTACGGGGGGTTCGATGGACATCACGAATCGCTTTTCGAGGGCCCGTGATGATACTCCAGTGGGAGGGGTTCGTCTCTTGGCACTTAGACGAGTCGGTGGTGGATCGAGACCTAGACGAGCAACGAGGCGAAGATCCGAGAAGACGTGCATCGAAGATTTTAAAGGCCATAATAATCGGGCCACGTTAAATGCTTTATATGTGTTTACGTGTTTTATTATGCTTTAATTTCATATGCATGCTTGTTATCCCTTTTCGTAAAAACTAAGTGGGAGAGGGATTGGAAACAATCCCGCGGTCTCCATTCTCTGTTTTGATAGTGATGTGTGTCGCTTACGAGTTGGCTTTAGTGTCATCCTCCCTATCGGATAAAGTTGACACACGGATATCACTGGATCAAAATTCGAATTCAATTCCATTTATAGAATTGAACACTTAAGTTTTTCAAAGCAATGCCTAATCTGTCTTTCAAAGACTAATTTCAACTCGACTCATTCTCACCCCGGGGAGTGGAATGGAGCCAAAGCGCTTGGTTATGTCGATGACACAGATTAGAGACATTCGAGTCATTTGATGACTAGATCGATTGTCTGGTTGGCTCCCTCACTTTGTGAGAGATAGGGCTCAATTGCATGATTGATCGCTGGTTAGAAACTTCGAGTTTCACTTACGAGATATCAAGTTTTGATTAACGAAATTGTGAAATTTATTAAACGGAATTCAATTAACAAAGTTGTTTGTTTAGTAAACGTCCACACTATCGTGGCTTACTAGACGGAAACGGAACTTTGGGTTAATTGAGGCTCGACAATTATAGGAAATCGTAAAGGGACCGCATGTCAACGTAAACGTCCACACTAACGTGGCTTGCGGTGGGCGTGTAGTTTCCGAGCGGTTAACTTAGTACTGAGAAATGGTATACACTTAGGTACGCTTTACAGTATCCTCCCCATCGGAGTCACTGCTGTAATGATGTACGACCGAAGTAAAAGTCCAGTTATAAAATCGTTTGGACTAGTATACGTCCACATGAACGTGGCATGCTAGTCTGATGGGATTTTAGGATTGATTGGTAAATTTAATGATATTAATTAAGGGAGTTAATATCGAATTAAATTTGACAGTTTGATTTGTCTCTTTTATAGATATGGCACTCAACCCGCTGTCCATTATACTAAAAGAAAACAAACTCACTGGTCCAAACTATGTTGATTGGAAACGAAACTTGGACATTGTCCTAACTGCTGAGGAGTACAAATATGTACTCCATGAGGTTTGTCCTGATGAACCTATTGATACCTCCACTCCTGAGGAAAAGGAAGCTCATCGGAAGTGGGTCAAGGCTGATCAGATGGCGCGGTGCTACATTTTGGCTTCTATGTCAAATGTGCTGCAACATCAGCATGAGGCCATGACCACTGCCTATGATATGATGCTTAACCTCAAGGAGATGTTTGGTAGTCAGGATAGGGCAGCCAGGCAAGATGCTATGAGAAAACTCATGACGGCCACTATGTCCGAAGGAACGCCCGTGAGGGATCACGTTCTTAGGATGATAGGCTATCTGAATGAGATAGAGATTATGGGAGGAGCTATCGATGGGGAAACTCAGATCGATATAGTGCTCCAGTCTCTGCCTAGGAGTTTTGAGCAGTTCCGCCTGAACTATAACATGAACAAGAGGTTATATTCGTTGGCGGAGCTCCTGACTGAACTCCAGGCGGCAGAGGGAATCTTTAAGAAATCTCAGGCACTTGTGGCTGTGAAACTTCCTGGCCCTCCGGGGACTAAGAGGAAGAAGAAGCAAGGACGGAAACCCAGTGGACCCAGAAATGGTGGACCACAGAATGGAGTGAACAAGCCCAAGGGAAAGTGTTTCCGTTGCAAGCAGTCTGGACATTGGAAGTCTAATTGTCCTCTCAGACAAGGAGGTACGAACTTTTTCTTAGTCACTGAAACATGTTTAGCGGTGTTATCCACCGGTACCTGGTGTGTGGATACGGGAGCCACTGATCATGTCTGCAATTCTTTGCAGGGGTTCCAGGAAACTCGGCGGCTTAGAGAGGGAGAGATCACTATCTACATGGGCAACGCGACGAAAGTGGCGGCTGTTGCAGTGGGAGATATTTATTTATCTTTTAATAATAAAGTTTTGGTATTGAATAATTGTCTTTATGTACCGAATTTTAGAAAGAACCTTGTTTCGGTTTCTAAGTTGGTTTTGAATGGATATTCTGTTTCTTTTGATAATTCTGTTATTGTCAAGAAGAATGGTGATTATATTTGTTCTGGTACATTGATAGGCAATTTATATATACTGAATCCCACGATGCAAAGTGTAGAGTCATATAACACATCTAGTACCAATAAGAGAAAGGAACCTTCTAGGATGAATCAAAAGTACTTATGGCATCTTAGGCTAGGTCATATTAACTTGGGTAGGATTCAAAGGTTGATAAATGATGGAATACTCAGTGGTGTGAAAGATGAGGACTTTCCGACCTGTGAATCATGCCTGGAAGGAAAAATGACCAAGTGACCCTTTAGTGATAAGGGGTATAGATCCAAGGAAGTACTAGAGTTGATTCACTCTGATTTGTGCGGGCCTTTATCTGTCCAAGCGAGAGGAGGTTACGAATTTTTCGTAACCTTCACTGATGATTACTCAAGGTATGGTTTTATATACCTGATGCGCCGCAAGAGCGAGTGCTTTGACAAGTTCAAGGAGTACAAAGCTCTTGTGGAGAACCTTCATGGTAAAACCATAAAGACTCTACGATCTGATCGTGGAGGAGAGTACCTCTCGGGAGAGTTTAAGGCGTACTTATTAGAGAATGGGATTGACTCCCAGATGACTGCACCATACACGCCCCAGCAGAATGGTGTAGCAGAAAGAAGGAATAGGACTCTTATGGAAATGGTAAGATCTATGATGAGTTACTCAGACCTACCAGTTTCGTTCTGGGGATATGCCTTGGAAACAGCGGCGTATATCTTGAACTTAGTTCCTTCTAAATCAGTCCCTAAGACGCCCTCGGAATTGTGGACCGGGCGAAAGCCAAATTTGAAACACATTCGGATCTGGGGTTGTCCAGCACATGTGCTGAAGCATGGGGCTGATAAGTTGGAATCTCGTTCAGATATTCGGTTGTTTATAGGATATCCTAGAGGAACGAAAGGTGGTCTATTTTATAGTCCTAAGGACCAGAAGATCGTTGTTAGCACCAACGCTCGGTTTTTGGAAGAGGATTATATAATGGACCACAAGCCCAAGAGTGAGATAATACTTAACGAATTGAGAGGGAACGATCAAGGCTTAGATCCAACCGAACCGGGTGATACGCCACCACAGTCTGCACCTGTAGTTACTGAGGTTACACCGGATCCTCGTCGTAGTGGGAGGGTTGTTCGACAACCCGATAGGTTCATGTTTATAGGTGAGTCTTCGGACTTGTTACCTGGAGAACATGAGGCCGATCCCTGGACCTATGGCGAGGCGCTTAAAGATCAAGATGCTCAGTCTTGGCAAAAGGCGATGAAATCTGAGATTGAATCAATGGATTCAAATCAGGTCTGGAGTCTTGTAGCACCGCCCAAAGGTGTAAAAGCCATTGGTTGCAAGTGGGTGTACAAGAGAAAAAGAGGGTCTGACGGGAAGGTTGAAACCTTTAAGGCTAGGCTTGTTGCGAAAGGGTATACTCAGAAAGAAGGGATCGATTATGAGGAAACCTTTTCGCCGGTAGCTATGCTAAAGTCGATCCGGATTCTTTTGTCTATAGCATCTTATATGGATTATGAGGTGTGACAAATGGACGTCAAGACAGCATTCTTGAATGGGAATCTTGACGAGACCATTTACATGAGACAGCCAGAAGGTTTCATCAAGAAAGGCCAAGAGCATCTAGTGTGTAAGCTAAACCGATCCATTTATGGATTGAAGCAAGCTTCTAGATCTTGGAACATGCGGTTTGATGAGGTTATCCAGTCTTATGGATTCATTCAAAGCATGGACGAGTCGTGTGTATACCGGAGAAGTGACGGAAACAGTGTGGCGTTTCTCGTGCTTTATGTAGATGACATCCTTCTAATTGGCAACAATGTGAAGATGTTGTCGGACATAAAGGGATGGTTGTCCAAGCAATTCGATATGAAAGACTTAGGACAAGTTGGACATGTTCTTGGGATCAAGGTTATAAGGGATCGCCGGAAAAGAACATTAAGCTTGTCCCAGGCTTCATATATTGATACGATTCTGGCTCGTTTCAACATGCAGAATTCCAAGAGAGGTGCTCAACCTTTCTGCCATGGAATTCATCTATCTAAAGACATGTGTCCCAAAACACAAAAGGAGATAGATTACATGAAGAAGGTTCCTTATGCTTCGGCAGTAGGAAGTCTAATGTATGCCATGTTGTGCACGAGACCTGATATCTGCTATGCCGTGGGCATGGTAGCTAGATATCAGAGTAACCCTGGACAGGGTCACTGGACTGCTGTAAAGAACATACTTAAGTACCTGCGAAGGACTAGGAATTATGTTCTGAGTTACAAAGCGTCCGAGTTGATTCCTATTGGTTACACAGACTCGGATTTCCAATCTGATAAGGATCAGCGAAAGTCTACATCAGGCTATGTGTTCACATTGGGAGGTGGAGCAGTCTCATGGAAGAGTGTTAAGCAGAAATGCATTTCGGACTCTACCATGGAAGCCGAATATGTAGCAGCCTCTGAGGCAGCTAAAGAATCGGTGTGGCTCCGGAACTTCCTTATGGACTTGGATGTGGTTCCTAAAATGCCTAGAGCTATCACAATTTATTGTGACAATAGCGGTGCAGTGGCTAATGCAAAGGAACCACGAGCCCACAATGCGAGTAAACACATAGATCGCAAGTACCACCTGATTAGAGACATCGTCAGGAGAGGCGATGCGGTTGTCACCAAGATTGCATCAGCGGATAACCTGGCTGACCCCTTTACGAAGGCACTTCCAGCGGAAGCGTTCAAGAGACACGTGAAGGGGATGGGTATCGGATGTATGGTAGAGGGCAACTAGAGATTTAGTATAAGTGGGAGATTGATGGAGTTATATTCTAAATGTCTAGTTTAGTGACAATATGGAACTCCTTATCTGTGTTTTACATTATCTATTAATCAAACTGTCGGCATTTAATCTATCATGTACTTGAATGCAATAGTCCTAGATATATACGTTGTAGACAGTATGGCGTGAGGAGACACGCGGAAGATCATACTGTCGGTTACTCGTATACTATCGAACAGAAGCTCACGACTTAGATGGACAGGGACAATCCATCGGTACGTCGTAGTGTGACTGGGTAATAGTTGGTCTTGACTATTATGTTACACTCGTACACTTGGTGTATTGAGCAGGACCACGGGAGGGCGTTCGATTTATACTAATCGACGTAATCGAACTAGACCCCAGAGATTACGGATATACGAATTCCTAATCCCTATATAATTATAGGTGCGTGTGTCAAATTCTCGGTTCTTTAACTTGCCAATGAGTGAGACTATTTGATTAGTCGAGATACTCGGTAAATTGGGAATCGGAATTGTACACACGGCATGCTATAGATTATAGACAGGAAACCGTGTCCCGTTTATCGGGTTGATGACGTCCCCGAGATGAGCTCATAAAGTTTATCATGTAAACCCTGCAGGTGGATTTGTTCCACATGATAATAAGGATGAGTGGTACTAGTCTCGGATAATAAGAAACGAATTAATTTAATTATTAGTAATTAAATAAGTTCGTGGACGTTTGATATCTTAAACACGGGGAAAGTCGTATATGTAATTTCGGCGGAAAATATTATTGGTAAAATAATATGAGTTAATTAATTGAGAATTCAATTATAATTTTATAGTGGAATTAATTATAATTAAAATTGGATTTAATTAAAGGTTTTCTTTTAAAGGACACCGGTTTAATTAAATTGCAATTTAGCCTAATTAATTAATTAACCTAAGGTCCCTAGTGTGGCCTATTTAAACCCCTCCCCCTCTCTTCTCTAAACCTAACTTACGCAGCTTTTATTTTTTCTTCACTTGAGAAAATAAAACGTGAGAGAGAGAGTTTAAGAGAGAAGAAGAAGAGGAGACTTCCGGTGGATCGTTGCCCACACAACGTCTGGAGTCGAGGGCTAGGATACACACTAGAAGATCAGAGGTGTTCGCCTATTCGGCTTCTCCGAATCACGCATCAAAGGTAAAGAATCGAAAACCCTTTTCCGCATCTCTTTCGATTCTTATTGTACGTAATAATCCAACGAACCTACGATCGGGTTCCGGGTATCGTGGATCGCATTCCTCGACTACTGGGGGTTCTAGGACCTTCGGATCGGTAGTCGGAAGAGGAAAAACGACCCGGAAACGAGCCCGGAACAGCAGGTCGCGCTGCTGTCCGCGCTGCTGAAGGACAAACGGCGACCGCCGTTTCTAAACGGCGACCGTTGTTTTGCTCTTTTTCTGGCAGCCCGCTCCGGGTCGCGCGGTTGTCCTTCGGGGCAATGGCTGGGCGTGAATCGGGGCACGGGCTGGAAAAGCGAACGAAGTAGCTAGACCGGATGTCGACTGGGATCGTTCGGATGTTCGAGTGATCGAACGAACGCATCCCGGGTAGTCGATTTCCAACAGTATCTAAGGATTCGAATGGATGCATCCCAGTGTGTGTGCGGGGCTACCATGAATTGGCTCACTACACTAAATGGATAAGCAATGTCCGGTCGAGTAACTGTTAGATAACAGTCAAGGGTTGTTAGCTCAGTTGGTTGAGCATTCGACTTGAGAACCGTAAAGTCCAAGGTTCGAACCCGAGACATGTGTGTGTGAGTATTTAAATATCTGCAACTGACCTAGACCAAAAAAAAAATTGTTAGATAATTTAGCTTCCCGACTAATCTTTGATATTTTTCAGGATCATGTAAGGGTGCTCCATCATCAGGCATGAGTTTGGTCTCAGGGACCATGTAAATATTCGAAGAAGATTATATATTCTGTGTATTTCACTAAACAACATTACATACATATATATAATCAAAGACAAGAAATAAAAGGAAAGGAATAAATCAAATATTCACACAACTAATCATAATGCTAATAGACAGTTGACTTTCCATCTTTAACAAATGCTTTCTCGATATTTTGTTTTCAGTTTGCATGGATTTTTTTGTACGAATTTTTCAACGCTCAAGTCTTTCCTTATTAAAAGTGACTTTCTCACTGGACCATAGTCGATCAGTTGACTGGTACACCCCAGAAATATGATCCTAAGAGATTTTCGTATAAACTTGACATAAAAATATGTCTTCGTCGTAGTTAAAATTGAAAGAACGACATGACATTCTTACAAGCAAATAAAGACAATAGATGTTTATTTGATAAGACCACATCCAACAGAAATTAGTTTGGAGAAATATTTACACGTAAGGAGTTTGGGGACATGAACTTTTTACTTATTTATTTGGGAATTATTGAATAATTCTCCATATATTCTGACAAAAGAAGTAAAAAAGTGGGTGGTTGGTCAATCCGTCTATAGTACACCTATGTTTATGATACATTGTACACCAAATTCTAGTTAAAATATAAAAGATATTCATTATAAAAATAAATAATCATCGAACAATAAAAAATCATCATATAATAAAAATCAAATTATCATATACTAAAATATTCATTATATATCAAAATAATTTTCATTGAAAATACACTATAATGAGTATTATGTGTACAATACTCCGTACACATAGTAGCACGGTAGAAATTGCCGTGGTTGGGTGGGACATGGTGGAAGATATTATTTGAATAGATTAATATCACATGTCAATTTTTTATTGGACATTTATATTTCATTTATCTTATCTTTTAAATGAGATTTTTCACATTTAATTAAAAATATTTATTCATTTTTTTACATTAATAATTTTTATTTTTCATGATATATAAATTGAGACTAAAAATAAATCATAATAAAAATAATAAATAAATAATTTAATTATTTTTATGTCAATTTTTATTTAACATATATTATTTTAATTTAAATGTTATAAAACATATATTAAAAAGAAAAAATAATAATATATAGTGAGTTATATGTGTAATGATATGGAAGGAAAAAATATAAAATAACTTTTTAAATATTTTTTATTGTAGAGTATGAGATATTTGAAAGATAATTAAAGATATTTGATGATGTATAAAGTGAAATAAGATGATGTGACAAAAAATATGTAAGTGATGAAATATTTCTTACTTAAGATGGTCTAATGGGAGATTGTGATTGTAATTACACACCAAGCTTCTATTTATAATGCAAACACTCAAACTTTACAAGATATTCACCATTCACTTTCACAAAAGTTCTTACACGAATTTGACAATACAAACACTCCAGCCTTACAAGATTCTCACCGCTAACATTTTCTGAAAAGGTCTTACACAAATTTGACGACATAAATACTTCACCCTTAGACCAACTCCAATAGGGAGTATTTGGAGAAGTATTTACGTGTAGTAGGAGATATTTGAGTGGAGCATTTTTCTAGTTATTTGATTGGAAATTATTAAATAATTTCTGTTTGAACATCCAAAGTAATCTAGAAAAATCTTATTAGAATAATCTAGAGCTATGTAGTAATATTGAAGTATCTAGATCAATTTAGGACATTATTACATAGAGTAGTCTAGAAATGCATTAAAGTGTTCTAGCATAAGAACATTCTAGAGTCCATGTATTAGTATAAATATGACACATGAACATGTGTCAAGGTGTGATGTCCTAAAGCTCTAATATGGAGCTTATGTCTAGGGTCTTACCCTCCTAATCTCTTATAATTCAACATATCAATAAAAATTTCAGAGATACGTACTCCGATTCTAAAATAATTCAATATGGTATCAGAGCCAATTGTTGTCAAATCTGGGCGATGATCATACCGAAGAGCATCTTGAAGGAGTAATCATCTCATCTCCGGCAAATCTACCATCCGGGAAATGCATTGATGGACATGAGCCACAATGTACTGATCAATTATTGGGTAGCTAAAACAAAGAGTAAAAGAGCTAACCCGAAATTATCAAACCCAAACTAAAAGGGCATGGACATAAACAAATGAAAGTCCTAACCCGAACAAACTAAACAAAGGGCGCAAGACACGCAAACTCAAGCTAGGCGAACAAGACCTAAGCTACCGAAGGGGGAAAACCCGCGCAAGTAGGGAATCACCCTTACAAGGAAAACAAGAGAAAGATCCCAAAGGGAAGAGTTCAACGTGACTAATTAAAGAAAAGGAAACGAAGAACAATAGCAAGAACAAAGGTGGTCACAAAAAAAGGGAAAAGATGAGCAACATCAAAGAAACTCTAGGTGCAAGAATTGAAGTTCAAGAAATACGACGCGTCAAAGTCAAGATGTAAGAAACTTCAACATCAAGGGGAGCAACTAAACAAGTTCGACGATCAAGGGGGAGTGTTGGAACATCCAAAGTAATCTACAAAAATCTTATTAGAATAATCTAGAGCTATGTAGTAATATTGAAATATCTAGAGCAATCTAGGACATTATTACATAGAGTAGTTTAGAAATGCATTAGAGTGTTCTGGCATAAGAACATTCTAGAGACCATGTATTAGTATAAATATGACAATGAACATCAAGGTGTGATGTCCTAAAGCTCTAATATGGAGCTGTCTAGGATCTCACCCTCCCAACACATGTAATCTCTTATAATCCAACATATCAATAAATATTTCGGAGATATGTACCCCGATTCTAAAATAATTCACCAATTTCGTATTTATTTTGACAAAATAAAAATTGATCAAAAAATTGGTTAGTGAGACATCTTATTCGGATAGAGTAATATTACGTGACAATTTCTTATTAGACATTTATATTCCGTTTATTTTATTTTTAAATAATATTTTTCACATATAATTTAAAATAAATTTTCATTTTTGTAAACCAATATTTTTTATGTTTTATTATGATTTATAAATAGAGACTGTGTTTGTTTGATTTGAAAACCAATTTATTTTTGCAATTTCTCTAATTTTTGCTATTTTCATATAATTTGTGTTTTTTATTCGTTTTCACAAAATAAGTTTTGTAATTTTATTTCATTTTTTTAATAATACTCACTCTAAGACTATTCCCTTAAGAAACATTTCATCCCCTACATATTATTTGCTAAATCAGCTTATTCCACTTTACACATCATCACATATCTTCTATTATCTTTCAAATACCTCATACTCTACAATATAAAATATTTCAAAAGTTATTCAATTTTCTCTTCTCTCCACTTCATTAAGCATATACCCCACTATATATTATTTTTTCTTTTCAATATATGTTTTATAAAATTTAAATTAATAATAATATTTGTTAAATAAAAATTGACATAAAAATAATTCAATTCACACAAATAAAAAACAAAAATTATACAAAAGTAGAGGAAATTGTACAAAAAAAATTGGTATCCAAATCAAATAAACCTAATCTCTATTTATAGGTCATGAAAAAAAAAATTGATCTAAAAAAATGAAAAATTATTTTTAATTATATTTACAAATCCCATTTAAAAGATAAGATAAACAAAATATAAATATCCAATAAAAAATTGACACGTAATATTTAATTATCTATATTATCTCTCCAAGTCCAACCCACCCATTCCTCTTTGTGTCAGAACTTTATGGCTTTGTGTCGAATGAAATCAAGAATTATTGAATAATTTTTAAATAAATTATTTAAAAGATGCTACTGCCAGTTATTCCCTACTACAACTAAATATATCTCCAATAATTTGATATTGGAGTTGGTCTACCCGTACTAATGATCACATGTCTTTGGTAAATTACAAAGGACATATGACCATTACTACGGACAGAGAGATTATCATTTATTTTGATATTTTTCCACAATTAAATTATTTTTATAAATTATCAATAAAAATAAAAAAATTATTTTTATGTCAATTTTTATTTATCAAATATTATTATTAATTTAAAATTTATAATAACACACACATACACACACACATATATATATATATATATATATATATATATATATATATATATATATATATATATATATATATATATATATATATATATATATATATATATATATTAGAAACTCTATATAGGAATAAAATCTACATTGTCATAAGTCATACATTTTTTAAGTCCCGTCTTAAGGATTTATACCTCTATATAGGAATAAACGATTAATATATAATAAAAATATTTATAAATAATATTTTTATTTATTGAAATCAATAACATGTTTAAGATAACTTGAAATATTTAATAAAATCAATAACATATAGTATATGATCAAAGTTTACATTTTTTAGATTCATTAATATTTTATTCAATTTGTATGTTTAACACAATTTTTACACATATATGATCAAATTTTATTATTCAAAAATATTAAATTAATTTTGTGAATTCAAAGATAAATAATATTGATGTATATTATTTTTATATTTATATTAATTTTATAGAAAAAAAATATTTTTATTTTGCAAAAGAATAAGAGGAAAGAAAATGAAATAATTTTTGAAATATAATTTATTGTAGAGTATGAAATATTTGAAAGATAATTGGAAATATTTTATGAGTGAAATAAAATGAGGTGGCAAAACATATTTAATAATATCTATAATCGTTTAACATTCACTTTACTACTTTATTACTCCGCATCATCTTCTTCTCTTCCATTTAATCATTCAACACTCATTCAACTTTTATACACTACAATAATTTTTTGTTAACACTCTACTCACCACTTTTATACACTAAAATAAAATTAAACACTTTACTCACCACTTTTATTTCATCTTTTTTTTATATTAAAATTCAATGAACAAATAGAAACATCAATTAATAATAAAATAAAATATATATGTTTTTAAATTTGAATTATTTTAAATTAAAATAATTAATAGTAAAAGAAAGTACTATGTATATAAAAAAATAAAACAAACTTCTATTTATAGATATAAAAAACGATTAATTTTGGTATAAAAATAAAAATAAAGTTTACAGTGAGATAATAAACTCAAAACCATAAGATAAGATAAAACCTGAAAATTAAAAGGAATCAATCAAAAAATTACAAGTGACATTTGTAATAAATAACATGAAACTCACTCAATTTTCTCTTCCCTGACTATCCTTTCTCTTTCTGTGCCACGTGTCAAAAAGAGTCTCCTTACTTATGTTTCAACTGGTTGAAACATTTCAACTTCTTTTTAATCGACATGGTTTCAACACTCACATTCAACTTTGCAATACTTGCATTAAATTGTTTAAATAATAAATTCAACTACCCTCTTGTAAGACTACTCACAATTGGGTAGTTAGAAAAAAAATTCAACGGTTTAAAGGGTGCAATAGGAGTTGAAATTGGAAGTTGAAGACAAAGGATAATTACATGTTGAAATTCTTCAACACGTGTGAATAACAAATGGGGTGGGACTCGCAACCACTTTGTCAACAAATAATTGGATGAATAAATGTTGAAAGTATTTATGGATTGAATTATTTTACTCACTTTTTATTTATCTCCGTTTTAATTTTCAGATTTTTATCTTATCTTATCGCTTTAACGTAATTATTTTATAATAAATTTATTTTTAAATTTTATACGAAATTTAATCTTTTTTTTTAATCTATAAATAGAAGTTAGTATTAGGGGTGGATATCGGTTCGGTTTCGGGTTAACCGAACCGAAAATTCGGTTAACCGAAACCAAAAGTAAAGAATTCTGAGAATCGAAAACCGAACCGTTCGGTTTTTCGGTTATCGAAACACTGAACCGAAAATTTCGGTTCGGTTATTGAAAAACCGAAAACCCGAACTACAAAACTGAAAAATCATATTAAAAAAAAGACCGAGTTGTGCGTTTGCCTAAGAGCCGGATATATACATGAAAATGTGTATAAAAAGGTAAATCAAATGAAACTATACACAAGGACTTCGTCGAGCAACCTCGAGCGTCGAGGAATTATGAAAGGCGTGGCTGAAATGTTCATCCGAAACATGATCCGAAACATGACGTGTGACTTACTCACAGGTTATGGACTCGAGTTTCCCAGTCTTGAAGATGTGGTTTGTAAGTCCTGAACTTTATCTTCAAAAAGTGATAGTGGCGAATTGGTACGGTGGTGGGGGCTGAGATGTGAAGGGCGGCGATTTAAGAAAATGAGGCATTAGGTCAACGAGAGAAAATAAAATTTGTGACAAATTGGTTGATATCTTGTTGGACCTTAAAATAAAATGTTAGTTTTATGGGCTTGTATACACATCATTTTACTTTTCCTATTTTTTTTAAGATACCAGCTTATATTTAATAAACAAATCGGTTTTTCGGTTTTTCGGTTTTTTTCGGTTTTTTTTTTCGGTTTTCGATTACCCGAAAACCGAAAATTATTTTATATCATTACCCAAAATCGAACCGAAAACCGAAAAATTGTTTTCGGTTAACCAAGAACCGAAAATTTCGGTTTGGTTTCGAGAAAAACCGAGAACCGAAACCCGATGAGCCACCCCTAGTTAGTATTATAATTTGATTTGGACAAAAAAAATCACTTTTTCAATTTTAAAACGGATCTCAACAATTACTTATTTCAATATCAATCTTCCAACCAGCAATTTTCTCAAAATGCACCAAATTATGGTTTTTTACCAAATTTGGATTCCAACAATTACTCATTTCAAAATCAAATGTCGAGTCAACATTATCAAAATACTCTAAATTATGTCCTTACATCAAATTTCACCACGCCTTCATCTGTTCCAAATTATCGCCCATATTATGGATCGATGATGCCATTTTCTTCTCAACGACCATCTTATTATTAACCTCCAATAATAAATGTATCGGTTCCAAATATTGGATCAACTGAATTTCCTGATTTTTTTTTACACAAATTGCTCTCGGTGGTAGGCGCGGTGCTAAGGAAGCCACTGAAGTTCTAGAAGATTTGAATGAGTGTTGAATCATTAAGTGGAGGAGAGAGAAGATGATGTGGAATAATAAATTAAGGTGTTAATGTTGAAACGATTGTAGATAGTTTAAGACTACTCACAATGAAGTAGTTGAAAAAAAAATCAAAGGTTGAAAGGGTGCACTGAGAGTTCAAATTGGTAGTTGAAGACAAGTGGATAACAAATGGGGTGGAACTCGCAGCCACTTGTCAACAAATAATTGGATGAATAAATGCTGAAAGTATAAAGTTTATACTGATTGAATTATTTTACTCACTCTTTATCTATCACTTTTGCCACATGTTATTTTTCTATTTGTCCGTTTTAATTTTCAGATTTTTATCTTATCTTATCGCTTTAACTTAATTATTTTATAATAAGTTAATAATTATTTTTTATTTTTATACACAAATTCATCATTTTTTTTAATTTATAAATAGAAGTTATTTTCATTTGATTTGGATTAAAAAAAATATCATTTTCTCAATTTGAAAAATGAATCCCAACATCAATTTTCTAACCAACAATCTTTCAAAATACATCAAATTATGATTTTGAACCAAATTTAGATCTCAACAATTACTCATTTCAAAACCAAATATTGAGCCACCATTCTAAAAATACTCTAAATTGCGGTCTTACACCAAATTTCCCCACGCCTTCATCTGTTTAAAATTGAAAAATATAATTATGATAATTAAATTGAGTTAAAATTAATATTTATAGAAAATAAGAATTAAAAAATAATTAATTTAATTAAGGTTACCCATCAATTGTCTCTTCCATGCTCCAATGGCAAAATTGATCAAAATGAGGGTACACTTCCATTTCACTTGTCTCCATACATGAAGTGTCCCCATTGTGGATGCTCGGAACCTAAGGGATGAGATATCTCTTATTGGAGATGTCTTATTAAATTCTCATCACTTACATTTTCTGAAAAGGTCTTACACAAATTTGACAACATAAACACTCTATTATTAAAAAATTCTTATCACTCACATTTTTTGAAAGGTCTTGCACGAATTTGACAATACAAGCACTTGACCCTTACAAGATTATCACTACTCACATTTTCTGAAATTTGTTACACAAATTCATCATTTATATTTATTATGTTTTGAAATTTTGAATTGAAAATAATATTTATTATATTTTTTAACGTAAGAAGGTTAAATTATAAATTTGTAAAAATAGTAGTTATTAATAAAAATAATATAAAAAGTGATATCAGAAGAAGATTCAAAGAATATTTTTTTTAAATTTCGTATTGTTTTGTTTGTTGGATTTAAATTACTATGAACTTAAAACTAAACTTATTTTGAGTTTATGTTTTGATTTTCCGATTGGAGCGGCCTAAAAGAACAAACGTAAAACTTATTTTAAAATATATACATATACTCATATTTATACTGAACAAATGTAAAACTTATTTTAAAATATATACATATACATATATTTATACTATGTAACTTTTCTAGTAAATTTTATTGGTCTTTTATACATTTTTAGCATGAAATAGTGATACTAAATATCTCAGCAACGAGATTGTTGTTGGAGCATTTTGAAAAAAGAGCACGTATCTACAATATAGATAAAACGAATTTTCAGAAGAAAAAAATGAAAAATGGTGATTAATAAGTGCTTATATCGTAAATCAATTAAAGTTTAGAAAAAAAAAATTAGTTCCAAGAAGGAAATAATAAAAAGAAAGAGTTTAGCAGTCATAATAATATGAGAAATTTATTTTAAAATAGTTGGTTATCTATCAGGATTTTTCATGACCCTCTATTTCAAAATCCTGCAAGCCCCAAACCCCAAAGTGCAATTACCAATCCCGTCATAGAAAATAAAGACTGTTTAACTTCACCATTATGAACATCTATCATCATCATATTATATAAATATTGTCTAGACAAACTAATAATTATGAGGATAGATGATGTTCATCATCTTCTGCTATCCCAAATAAAAACTTTGGAAATTTCGGAAGAGAAGTAATGCGGGGAAGATGGAGAAGCAAATCACCTAACGAGTCTCTTCTCGGCATCCCGGGTTCCTGCTTAACCAACCCTTCAGGTGTCTCGGCCGGATCATTAACAAGGTCTAAACAGACATTTCTCTCTCCACGGATTTCTCCTTCGTTGTCTTCCTGCAGTAGACAGCAGAGGGAATTCACCTTCTTCATTAGCGACTTCTCATCCAAACCAGTCGCGCACTGGGTGTCGTTAAGCAGAACATGGGCGATGTTTTCCAATATGTCCTGGCACTCGGATGCCTTGGCCGAAGGTAAACATCCGGAAGTCATTTGCTCAGAGATATGATTTTCAATGTGGTTCACAAGATCGCTCATTGAAATAGAGGGGCGCAGTACCCCTGATGGCATTTTTGATGACTCCAAGTTTCCTTTGCTTCTTCCGTGATCATCATCATGCTCAACCGTAATTCGGTTCCCTTCAACTGCTTGCATACACAGAGAATGGACTTAAATAGTTATCCCAGAACTACAATTCTCAAGTTCTCTATTATAGAGCATGCCAGAACTAAAATGAAGAGAAATATTAAACTTTCATGCATCATTAAATTGGGAAATTGGCCAATGCAACCTGAGAATGTACATCAAGTGGTACCTCTAATAATCTGTAACCCTTTACTCTGCACCCTACAGTTGATTAGTTCTTATTATATACCCTCCCTTCCGATCCGCCACTAATTCATTTGAAAGACATGGATGAAAGTATTTGATAATTTTTCCAAACTTCTCCAATCAAAGACGATGAAATTTTATGATCGTGGAGTTATCCCAAAAAAAAAATTAATTTACTATATACAAACCTACTGTAATGAGCATATGACCGATGTAATTTTGGTTCTCATAATCCCAAATATGATTTAGATATTAAATTTGCAACTTTGTAAGGCTAATATTGTCAAGTTTCAGATGTAGGAAAAACCTGAAATATGCTGAGGTAACGCCTCTTCTTTTGATACATGCTGATCTGAAAAACTACTATGTTCACATTTGAAGGCAGATAACTGTGCAGCAGCCTCTGGCATTTGATTACACCCATCACCGTTGGATACTTCTGAATACTCTTGAACAGGAGAAGCTTCTGACTCAAAGTAAAGCGAGTCTACAACTATTTTGGGATGTCGGCTCAGAATACCAAGACGTGGATCACACTGGATGAGCTTTTCATAATGCTTGGTCAATGCTCCTGGAGGGCACTGAATATAATGTTGCCTGCTCAAATATCATTAGACATCCAAAAAGCAAGTCAATGATAGCACCACAGTTAGAATTAACAAAAAAATATGGTAAACTCTATTCACTCACATCTCTCTCAATATAACATAAATTGTTACGTTTCCATGCTATTGTCTATTGAAGTTAGGGAGCTTCTTGAATTTTAGTATTTTTCTTGCAAACAAAAAAAATGACTTCCCATTTCAATTCTTGGGGAACTTGTGCATTTATTTCAATGAGGTTTTAAGAGAAGGTAGTTTGGCCTCACACAACATATGTAGTTATAAAAGCATTACCATTAGTCCATTATATTGAAGAATAGATAATAATTCCTCTGTCAAAATCTTAAATCACACTGAAAGATTGATAAAATCAAACATCCATGAAATGACCTTCAGAATTGCCTTACAAGGCAGGTAACAATTCCTTGTGGAGCAGAGTAAATATACAGCTAAGCATTCATAGAACTCTCACAGATATTCCTATGTAATACAAAAATTAAGATGTTGCAACAAGCCTTACATACAATCAAAATCCTAATGAACATACAAAAATTCAGTCATGTAACATTGTGGACTACAGGGTCGAATAACCATGGAAAACCAAGAAGGTTTAAATAAATACTAATATAAAAATATTTTGGACAATTTTTGAGAGTTGCAATTTGCAACAGAAAAGAAAAGAATAAGGATGAGTATGATATCTTTAAGGCTTACTTATTTATGCTAGCCTGCCCATCAGTGAAGTCAGTGGTTGCCTGCCACAGAGTGTGCTTTCTGGGTTGTGGATTTGTCTCCCGAAAAAAGGCAGGCTTCCGAGCAAGCTGGACCACAATAAGTCAATAAGAATCATCCACACCTATTTCATTTTGTTTGAGAACTGCTACTAGTAGAGAAATAAAGGAAATAAGTACCATTATTGTTAGAGTGCCAGGACTGTCATCAGGACACTCAGCTTTCAGAGCCGTAATATCGGACCACTGGATCTCTATTTTACTCTTGAGACCACTGTCAAGAACTTCCCAGACAAGTTTATGCTTTGCAAAATAACACTTAGCAACCAGATCACCTTCGTATCTCGACACATACTGACAGTAAAATCCTTTGTTAGCAACCAGAAAGGTATTTAATAGATTAAAGATGTATATAAGAATATCCAGACCTAGTATATGACTATGTATGCATCCAATCATTCTTTTTTCTATTCTGATCAGATCTATACGATTTTATCAACCCAACTATGATATTACAAAGATTCTCGTACTTTAAATAGTTTTCTCAGTTGCTTTCACAAAAAACTATACATTTTCAATTTATAATTAAAATTTATTTAGTTGACAGAGGGAGAGAAAGAGAGATTCTTGCAACACCTCTAGCATTTATCTGTTTCAATTAACATCAAATTATTCAATTTGACAAAAATACCTCCCAGCCGCCAATTCTCAACAGCAAAGCTGGAAAATTCGAAGCCTTCAACTTGTCATTAGCGCTCAAAGCAGAACCACCCTTCACGTCTTTCTTGCTTTCAGAGTCAGAGATTTCAGTAGGATTCACCTGAATACCAGCAGCACTACTTCCTTGAGAGAGCCTCATCTGGATCAAGTCCAATAATGATGGGCTTTTTCTGAGCCTCAAACCCAAAGGACTCGGCTCGTCGAGCGGATTGTACTGAGAAGGTGGGACTGAAAACACATGATTTCCAGAGCTGAGATGCTGAGAAAAATCACTGTAAAATCAGGATACGTACCCACGATGTGGGATAACTCATAACTCTCACGAAGTTAAATTTTGTCACAAGAATAAGTCATGTATATACTCCATATTAAACCCTTGTAACTGAAGAACAAAGACAAAGCCAACCACCTGATTGAGAGAAGCACCGGTCGATTTAGGGCGTTTGGCGAGAGACCCGTACCGTTCTTCAGCGAAATCTTCGGCATGCAGCGATCCCATCACCTGAACCATCAGAAAAAATCGACCGAAATTCCTTGAGAAAATGGAGCTCCAGAACTCAATTGGGATTTCGATTGGGATAAATTAGAATGCCCTCTCCTCTGACACCCACGAATTGTAAATGATTTTTTCAATTTTGTGGGTGAGGGGATTTGCAGAAAGGGGAGATGGATTCAGTCAAAAGATTTATATCATACTCTTCATTGAATTCAAGTAATCATTGACCGATTTACCCTTTCCCATTTCCAACAAATGCGGTCGACATCTTATTTTGACTTCTTTTTCTTTATAAGAGCATCTCCAAAGGAGATGTAGAAGTCTACGTATTTGGAGATGTAGAAGTCTACGTGTACTTCTACCTCTCACCCAAAAACAAGGTAGAAGTCATTGGAGGTGTGCTGATGTGTAAAAGTGAGGACTTCCTGAAAGTTCTGGGGTAGAAGAACTTCTACTCGGGTAGAGGTAAAAAATAACATTATTTTATTATTATTATTTACTATTATTAATTAATAAAATCAATATTTTCGTTGTAATTTTTGAAATAGTTAAAATTTTAACGTTAAAAAATATTTTATATTTTAACGCTATTTTGTTTTTTATATAAAAAATAAGAATTTTGAACTATTTAATTTTCTTTTTATATGAAAAATAAGAATTTTGAACTAAGAATTATTTTATATTTTAACGCTATTTTGTTTTTTATATAAAAAATAAGAATTTGAACTATTCAATTTTCTTTTTATATAAAAAATAAAAATTTTGAACTAATTAAATTTGTAACGGATTATTTGTATTTTTATTTTATATAAAAATTAATTAATATTAAAAAATTTAAAACACTTAAAATTTTAACGTTAGCGGATTTATGTTATATAAAAATTAATTAAAATTAAAAATTTTGAAATAGTTAATTTTAACGTTTTATATTTATATAAAAATTAATTAAAAATAAAAATTTTTAAATAGTTAAATTTTAAAAGTCAATATATCGGTTGTGATTATTTTTATAAATTACGGTCAATTATTATTTCGCAATTAATTTACTTTATTTAATCTAAAAATCATTTTTTTTTTTACTTTTACTACTATTATTATTATTATTTAAATATAATAATAAATAAAAAAAATATAAAATAAGTAAGTGGTGGGACCTGTAAAATTTATTTTTGAGGTAGAACTGTTGTATGGGTTAGAAGTTTTTTTGGGTAGAAGTAGAGAAAATACGAGTTGGCTCACATGTGGCCTACTTATCACCCAAAACTTAAAACCACCACTGGAGATGCTCTAATGATTTAGGTTGGTTGACCAAATGAAAATAGAGATTATAGTTTATTCACGTTTTCATAGTTTTTCTTTTAAAATAATTTTATTAAACCAAACCTCTAGTGACGGTTAGTGTGCATTCATTTTTGTCATTTTCAGGATCATTTTAATGTTATTTTTCCTCTCATAATAAAAAAGTGATTGTTTCGAACACGAATTGTGTCAATATAAATCAATTATAGATAAAACAAAATTACATTAAGAACTAAGTAATATTTTTTTCGATCAGTCGAAAATATTTAGATCTTTCAATTTCATTGACAAAAATAACATAAAATATTCATTATAATATTTATAAAACACATTACACAGTCATTTTACATTATTATTAACTTTATTTATAAAATACGAAATAGCCATTAAATATTACATAAACTCTAATCATATTCCATTATTCACATTAAATATAACTCTTATTATTTTTAATATTTGCGCCAAAAAACATATTTTACTTTAAAAAAGATAAAGAGAATAATCTTACTATTGTATTTAATTCAATACATGAATGCTTGGACGACATTCAAAAACTTACTTTTCATGTTTGATTAATTGTTCAATTCCATCTTAGAAATTTATCTTAAGAAATACTATTCACTAGAAATATTATTCACTAGACCTTTGAATCTCAACTAAAAGCTTTAAAAGAATTGAATTGAGACTAATGAAAAATCTTACCTTAATACTATCTTATCAATATTTTACCTTATCACTATTCACTAGAGATCTCGAAAATTAAATTAAAAAAAAAACTTGAGAAAAATATGTTTAATTTTCTAGAAAGTCATTGTCTAAAAATGTTATGTATATTGATATGACATGAAGATTAACATAAAATTATTAATGATAAAAAAAAAGAATTAAAGACACTCTTAATCACGTACAAATAGGAAAAAAAAGAGATGGAACCCAGATAATATAATAAGATATTCTCAAACACTCTTACCGATCGAAACATATGTTTATGGTCAAAACGAACATCACTATGAGAGCATCCCAATGGTAAGCCTACATGGCGTGAATTTGTGCCTAGGTACACAAGTGGGGACTTGGGTACAATTTGGTGAGAGAATTTTAGAGTATCAAATATTATATTTTAGGTACAAATTGAAAATGTGTCTTATCTTATAGTTCTCACATGAATTTTTTTTTGATAATTGTACCTCAAACCATTGGGATGTTGAGGTATAAATTCATATGTACAAATTATTGATGACGTGTCAAATGAATTGTACCTATGTTTAGGTACTCCATTGAAGATGCTCTGAAGATTGTGAATTTAAAAAAAATAAACGAGAGTACTTTAGTATATTATTGTTTACACAACTGATAAATAGTTCAAAGACATTGTGTCTACTATTTAACTAGTAAAATAAATATGATTTCATAAAAAAAGATTCAAAAAATAACACTAATTCTTTGCACGTTTTTAACGTTGAGTTATTTCACTAACTTCTTTTTTGTTTATATAATCTTTATTCATGTGTGGAATTATTGAAAATTAAGCGTCTCGCATAGAGATTCGATTCGATATCTCATACGCTCAAAACCGAGTTGTATCCTATTAACATTGTGAATGAATTAATTGATTTATGTTACTCATGTGCGCCCATGGGGTTGCAAATTCACCAAATTTAACTTTGGTACTCCAAACATTTGTGGGAGGGTAACCTACTTATATAAAAGTTGTTTCAATTTAATCGATAGCGTACAAGCTAACATTTTATTAATATTTTTTAATGTTTTTTATTATAATTATTTTTTATTTTTAAAATAACAATATTATAAATATAATATCAAATTATTATATTATATTATATAAGTTACATTTTGAATGTTTAAATTTTGAAATATTGTTTTTGTCAAATTCCAAATGGGGGTGTTCAAGTGCGGTCCCACGCCTAGCGCACACACGAGAGCGGGAGCTTGAATATGCACTAGAGAGCCTCAATCTATCTCAAAACCATATGGTACTAAGTAGGAGAACTCCCTAGGCTTATATCATAGACTCCCCTCTCACAATTATTCGATGTGGGACAACTCACAAGTGGCCTTCAACACACCCCCTCCACTTGTGAGTCCTAGTCAAAGGGTGGTTATAACCACTCACAAACAGGATCGAGCTCCCGCTCTGATACCATGTCAAATTCCAAATGGGGGTGTTCAAGTGCGGTCCCACGCCTAGCGCACACACGAGAGCGGGAGCTTGAATATGCACTAGAGAGCCTCAATCTATCTCAAAACCATATGGTACTAAGTAGGAGAACTCTCTAGGCTTATATCATAGACTCCCCTCTCACAATTATTCGATGTGGGACAACTCACAAGTGGCCTTCAACACACCCCCTCCACTTGTGAGTCCTAGTCAAAGGGTGGTTATAACCACTCACAAACAGGATCGAAACCTGCTCTGATACCATGTCAAATTCCAAATGGGGGTGTTCAAGTGCGGTCCCACGCCTAGCGCACACACGAGAGCGGGAGCTTGAATATGCACTAGAGAGCCTCAATCTATCTCAAAACCATATGGTACTAAGTAGGAGAACTCCCTAGGCTTATATCATAGACTCCCCTCTCACAATTATTCGATGTGGGACAACTCACAAGTGGCCTTCAACACACCCCCTCCACTTGTGAGTCCTAGTCAAAGGGTGGTTATAACCACTCACAAACAGGATCGAGCTCCCGCTCTGATACCATGTCAAATTCCAAATGGGGGTGTTCAAGTGCGGTCCCACGCCTAGCGCACACACGAGAGCGGGAGCTTGAATATGCACTAGAGAGCCTCAATCTATCTCAAAACCATATGGTACTAAGTAGGAGAACTCTCTAGGCTTATATCATAGACTCCCCTCTCACAATTATTCGATGTGGGACAACTCACAAGTGGCCTTCAACACACCCCCTCCACTTGTGAGTCCTAGTCAAAGGGTGGTTATAACCACTCACAAACAGGATCGAAACCTGCTCTGATACCATGTCAAATTCCAAATGGGGGTGTTCAAGTGCGGTCCCACGCCTAGCGCACACACGAGAGCGGGAGCTTGAATATGCACTAGAGAGCCTCAATCTATCTCAAAACCATATGGTACTAAGTAGGAGAACTCCCTAGGCTTATATCATAGACTCCCCTCTCACAATTATTCGATGTGGGACAACTCACAAGTGGCCTTCAACACACCCCCTCCACTTGTGAGTCCTAGTCAAAGGGTGGTTATAACCACTCACAAACAGGATCGAGCTCCCGCTCTGATACCATGTCAAATTCCAAATGGGGGTGTTCAAGTGCGGTCCCACGCCTAGCGCACACACGAGAGCGGGAGCTTGAATATGCACTAGAGAGCCTCAATCTATCTCAAAACCATATGGTACTAAGTAGGAGAACTCTCTAGGCTTATATCATAGACTCCCCTCTCACAATTATTCGATGTGGGACAACTCACAAGTGGCCTTCAACACACCCCCTCCACTTGTGAGTCCTAGTCAAAGGGTGGTTATAACCACTCACAAACAGGATCGAGCTCCCGCTCTGATACCATGTCAAATTCCAAATGGGGGTGTTCAAGTGCGGTCCCACGCCTAGCGCACACACGAGAGCGGGAGCTTGAATATGCACTAGAGAGCCTCAATCTATCTCAAAACCATATGGTACTAAGTAGGAGAACTCTCTAGGCTTATATCATAGACTCCCCTCTCACAATTATTCGATGTGGGACAACTCACAAGTGGCCTTCAACACACCCCCTCCACTTGTGAGTCCTAGTCAAAGGGTGGTTATAACCACTCACAAACAGGATCGAAACCTGCTCTGATACCATGTCAAATTCCAAATGGGGGTGTTCAAGTGCGGTCCCACGCCTAGCGCACACACGAGAGCGGGAGCTTGAATATGCACTAGAGAGCCTCAATCTATCTCAAAACCATATGGTACTAAGTAGGAGAACTCCCTAGGCTTATATCATAGACTCCCCTCTCACAATTATTCGATGTGGGACAACTCACAAGTGGCCTTCAACACACCCCCTCCACTTGTGAGTCCTAGTCAAAGGGTGGTTATAACCACTCACAAACAGGATCGAGCTCCCGCTCTGATACCATGTCAAATTCCAAATGGGGGTGTTCAAGTGCGGTCCCACGCCTAGCGCACACACGAGAGCGGGAGCTTGAATATGCACTAGAGAGCCTCAATCTATCTCAAAACCATATGGTACTAAGTAGGAGAACTCTCTAGGCTTATATCATAGACTCCCCTCTCACAATTATTCGATGTGGGACAACTCACAAGTGGCCTTCAACACACCCCCTCCACTTGTGAGTCCTAGTCAAAGGGTGGTTATAACCACTCACAAACAGGATCGAAACCTGCTCTGATACCATGTCAAATTCCAAATGGGGGTGTTCAAGTGCGGTCCCACGCCTAGCGCACACACGAGAGCGGGAGCTTGAATATGCACTAGAGAGCCTCAATCTATCTCAAAACCATATGGTACTAAGTAGGAGAACTCTCTAGGCTTATATCATAGACTCCCCTCTCACAATTATTCGATGTGGGACAACTCACAAGTGGCCTTCAACAGTTTTTAGTGACAATTATGAAAGCAATAAATGTTGAGAAATATATTACTAAAATTCAAATTGTCTAAATTTAAAAAATATCGAACATTTGTCTATATATTGCAGTCAATTAATTATACAAAATAAACAAAAATAATTGAAAATATACATACTTCTCCAAGCCATTGCTCTCGTTTTTTTGTTGTATTTACTTGTTTTTTTGATCTTCCGGTAATGTCAAACAATATTTCAGTTCGTTGTAAGTAAAATAACATTGCTCTTTAAACGTTGTATTTGGAGAAACAAATAATCTATATAAAAGATGAATTTATTTTAAGAAAACTATGTTAACACAAGTCTCCTTTTACGTTCAGCATCTCCCTATAAACATGTTACATATAGTCTTAAAACAAAGCACGACGTAGTACACTATATTGCATAACTTGACATTTGATATTTCTACTTTTTAATCTATGACGAAAAATATTCCTCTTAAATTTGATCAAAATGTCTCTCAGAATATTTAAGGAATGTAATATCTCCTATTGTAGATGGTCTTACAAAATTCTCACCACTCACATTTTCCAAAAAGGTCTTACTCAAATTTGACAACACAAGCACTCTACCTTTACAAAATTCTTACTACTCACATTTTCTGAAAAGGTCTTACATGAATTCACCATTTATATTTATTATGTTTTGAAATTTTAAATTGAAAAATAATATTTATATTATATTTTTTAATTTCAAAGGGTTTAACTATAAATTTGTAGAGATGTCGGTTATTAATACAAAATAGTAGATAAAAAGTGCCAAAGTGGTATAAGAAGGAATATACTTTTGAGTTTTGGTTTTTCAGTTGAAGATAGTTTAAAAGAACAAATATACTATGTACACATATTTAAAATATATACACATATTTATATTATGTAACTTACTCGTAGTTTTTATTGATTTCTTATACATATTTAGCAAGAAATAGTGACACTAAATCTACGAGATTGTTGTTGGAGGATTTTGAAAAAAGAGCACGTAGTATATCAATATATATATTTTTTTTTTGTTTAGGTCAGTTGCATATATTTAAATACTCACACACACATGTCTTGGGTTCGAACCTTGGACCTTACGGTTCTCAAGTCGAATGCTCAACCAACTGAGCTAACAACCCTCGACAGTATATCAATATTGATAAGAAAGAAAATGAATGTAAAATGATGATTATTAAGTACTTTAATCATAAATCAATTGAATTTTAAAAAACAAATTAATTTCAAGAAAAAAAATAATAAAAAGAAAGTGTTTAACAGTCATATAATTATATGAGAAAATGATTATAAAATAGTTGGTTATCTATCGGATTTTTCATGACTTTCATTTTCAAAATCTTGCAACCCCCAAAGTGCAATTATCAATCCCGTCATAGAAAATGAAGATTGTTTAACTTCATTATTATATGAACATCAATCATCAAATTCACCAAATTTAACTTTCATACTCTAAGCATTTGTGGGAGGGTAACCTACTTACTTCGCCGAATCTACAACAATTATATTATCGATACTTACAAATAAATAAATAGTGATTGCTCAACTATATTAAAAATCTCAAATAAAATTTTAAATTATACTACGATATCAATTAAATTTATTTTTCAATCTTTCACAATTTTCACAATTTTTGTTTATAAATTGAAGAACAACACAATTTTTTATATAAGTTAAAGAACAATATTGAAGATGAACATCAAGAATATCTAAAATACTTCAGATAAGGTTAGATAGTTCAAATGGTTAATTTTATATTGTGTTTTAAATTAGCTTATTTCATTTAATATTATTTATAATTTTTTTTCAATATTGTGGATTTTATATTTATGAAAGATATCATTTTTTAATATTACAGATTACATAATATATCATAAGATTATTGTGATTAATGAGTATCACTACAAGAAAAAGTGGCAATTGGGACAGATATTTTTCAAAGGATCTGTCGCAATTGGGGTCTATTGTGACAGATGAGATCGGTCGAAAATGCCTTCGTCGCAAGTTAACTTTGCTGTCGCAAGTACCATTTTCGGTCGCTAGCAAATAATGGGTCCCACAATTCTTATTTTTTTGAATTCATTACCTTACGACAGATAAAAAAAAGTAAGAGCGGTCGTAAATCTGAATTTGAACCCAGAATTAGTTCATAAAATTTGGGTTTTTTTTTACTCTCCGGATTTTTTTTTTATTCTCCACAGAATTTAAATATCATTTCAAAACTCACAAACACAATCTTACAAAAAATGGAGTACTGGAATTTTTTCAAGAAAATCTATATATCTACATAATCTAAAAATATTACAAAAAATAAATGTGCAAAGGTAATATATTACATTACAATTTCTATAAAAAATCTTCTCATCTTCGTTCTTCACTGGGAATTATTAATCAAACTTTTAGCGCCTCCTATACCGGATCGATGTTATGAATCGGGTAGGGTACAAGTCCTGAAGCAATAATGTAAAAATCAAAAATCATTAAACATACATTTTCGATATCGATTTTTAGACCATTGAAAGATAATCAAAAGTCAAAAATCCATAAATATTAGAACAAAAAACAAAAACAAATCATAGATCTAATAATTTAAGAAACGAAGATAAACTTGCCTGAGTTTTAGATATGAAAACATTCATCGTTTGTCGGCTATCTTGGATTCGCCACTACCGCTGCCGTCTGTCATCGGTCGCTGCCCTTCGAAGATCAGTAAATTTTTAGAGGAGGTATGAAAGGGTTTGAGGGAGAAAGATGTGTAATTGTGTGAAAGAAAAACAGCGGTCGCCCCTTTTTATTTTACCCTAGCAAAGATGTGTTTTGTTTCAGGTGGTCAATTGACCTAGCACAAAATTTGCATCTCCCGCTTTTAATTTCAGCTCCCGCTCATATTAAAAAAATAGTCAGCAAACAATAATAATAAAATAATCCATTTGCGACCTATTGTGAAAGTCATTCCGTCAAAAGGTTACTTTAGTCCTACAAAGCGACGAATCCTCGTTTTATCAGTCGTAAAATACCTCTTAAATTACCTTGTGACCGAATGATTTTTAAAATCTGTCCCAATAGCCCATTTTTCTTGTAGTGTATACAGATTAAATACCTGGAGTTGGAATGAATTTTGATACATTAGATATTGCGTATGAGTTTTGGAAAACTTATGCAAATAAAATGGGATTTGACGTGAGAAAAGAGTACAATAACAAAAATAAAAAGACGGAAGTGATTACAAATAAGTTGTTTGTTTGTTGCAAAAAAGGCGTAAAAAGGAAAAATTATTTGATGTTGAAATTCGTCACCGTTAAGAACAAATTGCATGTCGAGGCTAAATGTGTTTTTGGATAAAGAAAACGACAAATATGTAGTGAGGGAGTTTATAAAGCAGTATAATCATGAGTTACATTTGGCTGCAACTACTCACATGATAAGATCACATTGAGAAGTTACAACATCTCATGCCCTAGCAATCGAATTGGCTACGGACTCGGGGCTTACACCTAAAATGACACAAGAGTTGTTAAGTAGAGAGGCTAGGGGAGGTAATAAGCTTGAGATAGAATCATATTTAGTACCTCCGAGAAAGGTCATTTTCAAAAACGGACAATAACTTTTTTTTTATCCGATTTGGTCCTTTGGCTACTGTTCCGGCGAAAAATGGCACGTGAACCGCACTTAACTTCACCCCATCGCCGGAAAGATGACGTGGCATCGCCACCTCAGCCGAAACTGCCACCTCATGCAATTTTTTTTTTTTTTGTGGTTGGGAGGATTCGAACCTGGGTCTTTCAAATAAAAAACAAAGCCCAAACCATTGGACTACAACATCTAAATAAACATATTTGTAATGTTTTTATATATATACATTATAAGTTTTAGTAAAAATTATAAATTACATAATTAATTAACAATTATCATATAAATAAAACATAAATAATATTAGTAAATAACAATTACGTAATTAATTATTTCGCTTATTACCATAAAAACAAAAAACAAAAACATAATTCATTTAATTTACTATATACTAAATTTATTAAATAATTATACACACTATAATTTTTTTTTGTCGCTTAATATGTAAACCCTTAAAAAATAAAAATTATTTTACTTTTTTACATAAAAATATATTTTTACTACTAAAAATAAAAAGTAAAAATATATTTGGAACTTACATAAAAAACATTTTTACTACTAAAAATTAAAAAATAAAAATGTATTTAGAACTTACATAAAAACATTTTTACTACTAAAAATTAAAAAATAAAAATGTATTTAGAACTTACATAAAAAACATTTTTACTACTAAAAATTAAAAAATAAAAATTTATTTAGAACTTACATAAAAAAAACATTTTTACTACTAAAAATTAAAAAATAAAAATGTATTTCTAAGTTTAAAAAATATATATTAATTTTTAAAGATGTACATATTAAGTTGAAATATAAAAAAAAAAAAAAAGTGTGTATAATTATTTAATATATTTAGTATATAGTAAATTAAATGAATTATGTTTTTTTTGTTTTTTATGATAATAAGCGAAATAATTATGCCATTTATATGATAATTGTTAATTAATTATTTAGTTTATAGTTTATATAAACATTTACAAAAAAGGGGTATTCTAGTTTATTAATTTATATTTCAAACTCTATAAAATTTACTCAAATTTATAATTAAGAAAAATTAATACATTTAATAATAAACAATTATTTAAATTTACACTTTTTCCAAAATCTCTTTAATTTATACTGCAACTTCTAACGTATATATATACTAATATTACAAATTCTTTCATTCAATTGTTGTGCTGTAGTGGTTAAAGGTGTAGTATTCCTTTAAATGACTAGGGTTCGAATCCTCCCTTACTAAATTATTTTGCATTGCATTTGGTATTAATGAGGTGGCAATTTCGGCTGAGGTGGCGATGCCACGTCAACTTTCCGGCGATGGGGTGAAGTCACGTGCGATTCACGTGCCATTTTTCGCCGAAACAGTAGCCAAAGGACTAAATCGGATAAAAAAAAAAGTTATTGTCCGTTTATGAAAATTGTCTTTCTCGGAGGGACTAAATATGATTCTATCCCTAATAATCTTGGATCTGGAGTATATTGACATATTTTGATAAATGAATTATGATGATAATAATTTTCATTATGCTCTACAATTTGACAGTGAAGAACAAGTCACAAACATATTTTGGGTGATGCAAAAATGGTGGCCGATTATAATGTTTTTGGTGATGTAGTCACTTTAGATACTAAAGCACTAATGAAGAAAAGAGGCCACTAGGTGTATTTACCGGATTTAACCATCTGATATGGAGCGGAAACGGGCTTGAGCCCACTATTCGTGGGCTAGCAAGTTTAAATTAATTAATATTTTATTTCCTTTTATTATTTAGATTTTTATTTTATTAGAGTTTTTCTATTTTATCATGACTCTATATAAGTCCTTACTTAGGGTTTAATTCAGGCATTGAATAATAATATTAAGAATAGAAACAGAAAATCTCAAAATCAACGGAAAACCCCGTTGCCCAAAGCCAACAGGCTATTCTTAATGTATTATTATTCAATGCCTGAATTAAACCCTAAGTAAGGACTTATATAGAGTTCTGATAAAATAAAAAATCCTAATAAAATAGAAATAAAATAAAAATCTAAATAATAAAAGGAATTAGAATATTAATTAATTTAAACTCGCTAGCCCAAGAATAGTGGGCTCAAGCCCGTTTCTGCTCCATATCACCATCATAGACAAATAGTGATTTTTTGGGTTGCACTTCTATACGACGAGACTTGTGAATCTTTCGAGTGGCTCTTTGCGACCTTTGCCAACACACATAAGGGTAAAAAAAACTCGTTCGATTTTTACCGATGAAGATGCTGCTATGTCAAGTGTATTAGAAAAACTTTGGCAAGAAGTTACTCATGGACTTTGCACTTGGCATATTAGACAAAATGCATTGAAGAATTTGGGATGTTACATGAAGAATAAGTCTTCAATATTGTTCGATTTTAATAAGTGTATGTATGAGTACGAAGATGTGAAAGAATTTGAGAATAAGTGGAGGATTAATAATTGGTTGAAAAGATCGAATATATTGAAAAAAGGAAAAATGGGCCAAGGGTTATATGAAACATATATTCACACTCGAAATTCGAAGCACTCAAAGTTGTGAAAGTGTCAATAGTGATTTGAAAGATCACTTGAAGTGTCACTGGAACAAAAATGGCAAAAAGAATTGGAAGGGTTGTTCAAATTGAGAGAAAATTCACATTCATTGGCATTTTCAAAATCTCTTATATTAAAACAAGCTTCACAAAGGTATACCCTCAAATTTTTCAATATTCTTTTCAATGAGTATGGGTGTGTTGATTCTTTCATTGTCAATGAAAATAGTGAAGACTCGAAAATATTTGTTGTTGCCCGACATGATCCAAGTGAGAAGATTTATCAAGTATTTTGTGATATTCAAAGTGAATTTGTTTCGTGTAGTTGCATGAAATTCGAAGGTGAGGGAATATTGTTTTGTCATGTTTTAAGAGTGTTTAGTCGACTCAACATTACAAGTATACCGGAGAAATACATTTTGCATAGGCAAACAAAAGTAGCTAAGAGTTGAGTTTTATCGAAAGAAGAGAAACCAAAAGAAGAGGAAGAAGCCAAAATTTGGATTCGAAGAGTTCAATCACAACTTATTTGATTGACATATCAAGCTTCAATGAACAAGGATACTCGTGATTTAATGAAAGTGATGATAAATGAACGTGTTAAGAAGCTTTCAAGGGCTTTCAATGGGAGATGAAGTTGAAAATTGAGATCTTATTGAGAACAAGGTGATTGATCAAATGAAAAATATAAGAGTATTGAAGCAAAAACAAGGTGTGAATGCGAAAAGAAGAATGAAACCTCAACATGGGATACGTCAACAAAAAAAATGAAAAAAAGACAAAATCAAAGAAAGTAAAATATTGTTTTTAATACTTTTAAAAGTTATTATTTTTATTTAATGTTGTTGTGATCTTTAAATTTGTGTTTTTAACATGTACGGAGATTGTTCGAGCTCTCATGTTACTAAATTGATGGAAAATAGACTGAGTTCTACCGAGATTCTTCTTCAACTTTCTTCAAGTTGTGAAAAGCTAAACCAAGTATTTTTTTTAAAGATTTAACTCTCGGTTATATTGTATGTATAATTATTATTATTTTGTAGGAATTTACTACTTTTGATCTAAATGTGGAACCAATCCAAAATATTGAAGATGTGTAACTATCGACTCATTTTCACGTTCTTTTAAATCGAATGAGGTATATTAAAATATTATTTATCGACTCATTTTCACGTTCTTTTAAATCGAATGAGGTATATTAAAATATTATTTTTTTATAAAGCATGTATGTAGCATATTTACCTAATATAATTTTTATTTTTATTAAACATTGCAGTTAACTTAGGTGCCATATTTGAAATCAAAATACTTTGTTTATGTTATACATTTGATTTTAGTCCACGTATTCATTTCAATTTTTGAAAAAATTGAGTATGAGGAGAATCGAACCTAGGACTCCTAGAATATAGAATTCATTCAAAACCAATATACTAGGCTAATTAAGATAACAATTAAAAACAATGTTGATTATATAAAGTTGTTCCTTTTATGACAATGTTAACTTCAAAATTATTCCTACAAAATAAATAATGTCAAAATAATAATAATAATAATAATAATAATAATAATAATAATAATAATAATAATAATAATAATAATAATAATAATAATACATCATCTGTCAATTATTATTCTTTTGACATCAATTATTTTGTAAGAATAATTTTGTAATTTAACAATATCAATTTATGAATAACTATATATAATTAACATTGTACTTCAAAGTTAATAGATAAATTTAGTCTAGTGGTAAATAATAATGTTAAGTTTTTTGAAGTCCAGGGATCGACGACATGCTAGAGCTCGACGAACTGCACTCACCTCTGTTACAAATTTATAAAAAATACTCAGACAATATACCAACTATTTAAATTCTCTCAAAAAGAAATATTAAAATTTAATTATAGTAAGAAACAAAGGTGAAAGGACATAGTGTAGGCGTGAATGGGTGAAAATGAAGGAATGATTTAGAAATTTTTAATATACAAGAAATGAGAGTAAAACTACAAGTGAGAAGAGGAAGAAGGCAACAAACGTTAATATTTTAGGGTTTTCCAAACACACAGGTATGTAGATAAATAAATACTATATATATATATATATATATATATATATATATATATATATATATAAATAAGGGTGTTTTAGTAAATTCATATTCGAACGGCCGCTCCATTTAGAAGAAAAAGGGCTGGAGCCGACTCGTTTGTGGTAACGAGCAGCTCGAGTCGAGCATTGACTCGAACGGCTCGCGGCCGCTCGACTCGTTTGCAACCCTACTGGTGGGGCCATGAGCAGGTGCCACATAAGCATTTTGGCCGGAGCTAGATGCCAGTTAAGTATTTTTCAACTTGAAAGACCAACTGTGATTTTTCGCCAAGTTACAGGACTAAATGTTGAATCGACTAGTTACATGAATGATTTTGATATTACTCCTATTTTCTTATTATTATTATATTTGTGGGGAGGTTTTAAGGTTTAATATTTGTTATGTGTTTTGATAGTGGGAAGTGTTTAAATTAACAAAATTATTAAGTGATGATTGATTATTTTAATTAAAAAATGTATCGATCGCGTACAAAGACTTAAGTATTCACAATAAAAATTCGTTTTGTGTAAATCAGTTTATAGTCAAAATAGTACATTTGTTTTGTAATTGGGAAAGGTTTCGACACAAATAAATTTAATATTTAGTGCAGTTTAATCCCACAATTCAACATATATATATATATATATATATATATATATATATATTTAATTTAGTTTCAAATATTAAAAATGAATAAAATTTATTTAAATGTAAACTATAAGAATATACTAGAAGATAAATGTTTTGTAAATTAAATACGCAAACTAAATCAATATTTGATTATGAAAATAATAATCAAATATTGATATACCAATAAATATTACTCCATTTGTTCATTATTGAGTTCCTTATCTAAACCAAAATTTCAGGTTTTTACATTTTTAACTAAATTCTAATTTATTATTTTTTAATTATTTTTTTAGCAACATTATATATTGGAGTAATAAATATTTTGTTCATATAATATTAATATTTTTTTGTGTTTAAGGACTTTTTCTTTTGAATTTAATTTCAATCAATTTCTGTTCAGTTCAGATCGCTTCAGTTCAATTCAATCCTTCTGTTCAAACTCGTTTAAGTTTGTTTCAAAATAAATTAAAATAAAATTAATAAAAAATAATTTAAAACCATAATTTTAAGTATACAATAATTTTAAGTATACAATCTAGTGAAAGTCAGGATATTTTTAATATTTTTAAATAAATATTTAATAGTTTATAAAAATTATAATTATTTTTATAAAAAAAAACAATTATAATTTATAAAAATTATTAATATTTAAAAAAAATTAATTTTTTGAATTTTTTATTTTAAAAATATTATTATAAATATAATTATAAGAATGTTTTAAATTTGTTGAGCAAAATAATTTATTGATGTTAATCGTTATATTTAATAATCAATTACAATCGCAAGATTAAGAATACACATGCAAATTGAAACCGAGTACCTCTTAATCCATTACTTTCACTATATAAGTGAGGGTTGTATGTACCTATATTAGTTGTAGTTGTCACTTGTTTGACACCAATAATATACCATGAAATATTAAAATTATAATCACAATAACAATAGAAAAATTATAACTTAAAAAACTAAGAAATAATTTGAAACTAGGTTAGCTGAAAACTTAAAATGTAGGAAAATGAATGATCTTACTAGATTTCTTAAATTCTGAAAACTTAAAATGTAGGAAAATGAAAAAATGTAGGAAAATGAATGATCTTAAATTCTTCTTGTTAATTTTTTTTTAAGTTACCACGATTCTATTCATATTTTTTAGTTTTAAAAAGTGTGAGACTGACGGTAAAATTTTGTTATTGATTAAATTATAATGATTTTATATATTTTTAAATCTAATAAATACACAACTTTAATTACAATTTTATTATTTAATAAATATATGTATAATTATTTATGAAAAAATATAGATAATATATATGTTTAATTAATTAATTAATATATGTATAAAAGATATTTTATAAAAAAATATTATTTAGGTGGTGTCGCATTTTATTAGTTAAGATACTCCTTTGACCGTGTTGTCGTGTCTTAAAATTTCATAAATTATAGTGTCTTATATTCCTACACGTGTCAATGTCCAACAGTATGCGTATCTAAGTAACTTTGATTTGAAGTAAACAACTTCACAGTCCAAGTGAGTTGGTACGATACTAATTTTTTAATTCTTTACAAAACGATTTTTCTTAAGTTGTGACGGGCACTGTTCTAAACATTACCGCCTAATCGTTAGACTAAGTTCTGTTGGAAATCGATATCCCGGAATTAATAAATTTAAATAAATAAATTATCTAATTAATTCCGACCGAAATCCTTTGGAGATCGAATATCCGGATTGTCAAAATTGCGGAACCGACAACCCAATCGAAATCCCGACCGCCGGAGAAACCACGAGCACGCCACGAGGAGCCGGGCTCAACCGAACACCACACGCGAGCAAGCCCGCGTGTGTCCAGCCGAGCCCCCACGAGGGGCTCGCGGTTGCTCACGGCAACCGCTGGGGCTGCTCGTAGCAGCCCCGCAGCGAGTCCTTGACTCGCTGCTCACGGGAGGTGGCTGCCCCGTACGAGTCGCACGGGCTGCTCCCAGCAGCCCGCTAGGCACGCCCCGTACGCGACTCGCGTCGCCCGCGTGCCCGCTACGGGAACTCCCGAAGCTCGCGGCGACGCCGTACGGGGGGGGTCGAGCCTAGCTCGATCGAGCCCTCGGCTCCAGCCGAGGCTCACGCCCGGCAGCCCCTCTTGGGCGGGGATCCACAAACCGCCGGCGGTCCGGTGGTCCAACCACCACCGCCCGGTTTGTCCTCGCCTTAGAGTTCATCCCTCGGATCTTGTTCATGATATTTTCACGATAATTTAAACGATAAAATCATAAAGAGGGTTTTACGATTTACCTCGTTCTCGTTGTTCGGAAAAACGTAGAACTCAATTTGATGACCTTTGAGATCTTCCCACGTATTCCTTGCACTAGCCCGGACGTCGTGTGGGCGACGATCTACCGAACTCCATGGATCTCCTTCACGAACTCTCTAGACTAATCAAGTATGATTATCTTGTCTTGTCTAATTGTGAAGACCATGTAGTGCTTTTATAGGCTACGTAGGGGATCTTAAGGAGGTGGAATATTGGGCTTCCAATAATAGTGATTAAATTGAGCCCAAGCCCAAATCTATTAATCCTTACTATTATTAATTAATTCTATTTTCCACTATATAAAATTAATTGCACTCCCAATATTAAACCATATTATATCAAATAATATTTCTCTGGTAGTATTATTTATTCCGTGTATTTAAGATATAAATATCCATGAATAAAATTAATTTATTGCTAATTAATTTATTCATCTCTTATATCCGAGACTAGTACCATTCAACCTTAATTATTATGCGGAACGAATCCACCTGCAGGGTTTACATAATAATTCCTTATGAACTCATCTCGGGGATATTATCAACCCTTCCGGGATACACTTTCCCGTCAAGTATTCACGGCATGTCATATATAAAATATAGTGACCCAACTTAACCGGTAATTAACCCAATAATTAAATCGGTTAATTCCTTTGGTAAATCAAAGTCACTTATATTAAATATACACACCCGCAATAGTTTCAGGGATTAAGAAAAACACACTGAGACTCGAATCGATTATCGCCGGCAATCCTAATCGATGAATCTCAACGATCCGCTCAATACACCAAGTGTACAAGTGTGATAAAATAATTAAGACAAATTATTTTCTCTCTCACACAACGACTATACCGATGGATTGGTCCGTGTCCATCTAGGTCGTGAGCAACTGTTCGATTAAATACGAGTAACCGATAGTATGATCTTCTGTGTGGCGTCGCACACCATACTAACTACAACGTATATAATCCAGGACTATAATTTGCATATATTTAAATAAATGCAAACAATTGTTCATTTAGTTAAATAGATTAATGGCAATGGATCGTGAGTTTCTGTCACTTAAATCTAGACATTAAGTACACAACTCCAACAATCTCCCACTTGTACTAAGGTCTAGTCATTTCCTCCAAACTCCCGACTCCCATACTCATCACGTGCTTAAGTTGTACTTCCAAGAAGTACTATGTGAATGAGCACTCTAGGTTGCCGCTCTGAAGTTATCTTGGTGACTACAGCGTCGTCTCCCTCGACGATGACTCGTATCAGGTGGTACTTGCACTATGTGTTATCTTACACTTATGGACTTGTGATTTCTTACCATTTGCCATTGCACCGCTATTTACATAGCCTTTGGCAAATTAAGAATCACATCTAAGTCCCAGAGATTATCCTGGAGTTATACCAAAACTTCCGCTGCCTCTGAGGCCGCTATTTGGTTACCCATGGCAGAGTCCGAAAAGCATCGTGCTTATCACTCTTCCATGTTAAAACTCCTTCTCCTTCAATAGTGAAACACATAGCCTGATATCGACTTACACCGGTCCTCATTTGATTAGAAATCTAAGAGAATGTAATCCAAAGGAAAAACTCGTCTGCTTCGTAGTCTAGAACAGTACTTCGAAAGTACTTTTACGGCAGTCGAATATTCCTTTCCAGGATTACCTTGATATCCTCCCACTATGCTAACCACATAGCCGATATCAGGTTTTTGTTTTCAACAATGCATTTATTAAGCTTTCCACACTCAAAGTGTAGGAAACTGCTTTCATTGCTTCTATCTCCTTTTGTGTTCCAAAACACATATCCTTAGATAGATGCATTCCGTCTCTGAAAGGTAACGAACCTTTCTCGGAATATTCCAAGTTAAAACGAACCATAATCATATATGTAAGATGTCCAGGAAAAGTACAATGTTCTTTCTAGAGATCCATGATCTCAAGAACATGTCCAACTTCTTCCTTTATCTTTCATAATGATTCATCTAGACAACCATCATTTTATGTCTGATAACATCTTTACATTGTTGCCAATGATAAGAGTGTCATCTACATAAAACCTCCGAGAAACACCACCTTGTTTTCCATCACGTTTCCAATACACACAATTCGTCTATGCTTTTGATGAATCCATAAAATGGACTATCTCATCAATTTGCAAGTACCACGAACTCAATGCTTTGTTTCAATCCATAAATGGATCAACTAAGCTTGTACTCTAAATGATCTCGCCTCTTAGCAATAATCCTTATTGCTCTCCAAGAAGGCACATTTAGATCTAGTACGGCCTTCATGTAGATCTAGGGATCGATTTCATGTATACTAGGTCCAGAGTCCGAAGACTCTCCTAGTCTTATGAATATCTCCGGTTGTCCCACAACCTCCCACTACAATGGCATTCCGGTGTATAAACAGTGATAACAGTAGGTGCAGTTAGTGGTGTACCGCTACTCGGTTCGGCTGGTTCTAAGTCTTCTTCGTTCTCTCTCATTTCAAAGTTTCACGTCACTTTGGGCTTGTGGTTCATTACATAGTCTTCCTCTAAGAACCGGGCGTTAGAACTTATAACGTCCTTCTGGTTCATAGTACTATTGAACACACATCTTTTGTTCTTCTAGGATATTCTACAACCGCATTTGAATGCGCCGTTGTTTCCAGACATATCCATAGAACATAGGTAGTTCCGTATAACTCATCTTTTACTATCTCTATAAGAGTTCCATTTCTTATTATCGACACACCATTTCTACACAACAGTGTATGGTGTAGTCATTTGGGATCAAATCCCAATCTCTGATTAGTATGCCATGCATTCCTCAGACAGGTACTTGCCTCCGCGATCAAATCGCAGGCTACAAATGGATATACCTTGATGGTTCTCCACAATTGCTTAGTGTCCATTGACTTGTCAAAACACTTGCTTTTGTGGCACATCAGGTATTCTAATCCATTTCTTGAGTAATCAGTACTCGTACCTTATTGTCTGAGTAGACATAGGTCTGCATACATCAGAGTCAATCAATTCTAATACTTGTCCGGATCTTATATCTTATATCCATAAAGGATTGCTTAGTCATGTTATCTTCCCAATAAGATTCTTAGGTCGGAAGGTCCACTCCTTCAACTTAATTGATCAAAAATCAATTTTCGACCTTTGAACTTCTTATTTGAATAAGCATGACTTAGCATAAGAATCCACAAGTATAACTGATTTAATAAAGAAATCTCTTATTAGTAAAACGAGTTTTATACTACGGTTCGTTGCATCGTGGTGGACTCAGGATTCATCATTTATATATTGCTAGCTAATGTACCAAAATAGATAATATCATTATTTCTTCTTATAACCATCAAATGATTAAAAGAAATAAAATATCCATTTATTAGAAATCCAGAACAAAGTTCTTTCTAATATGAAAGGTACATAAAAGCAATAACTCAAAATGAAATCCTATAAAATGTCCTCCACTGCAACTGCTGCCTCCTCTACAGCATTGCCCATGTAGACTACGATTTCTTCTTTTCTAAGTCGTCGGGTTTCCTGGAACCCTCGCATATAAAATGCACATACCGTCAGTGGTTCCATATCTACACACCAGGTTCCGGTAGATAATACCACTGACTATTTTTTACGACTAAAGAAGAATTTCGTACTTTCTTTGAGAGGATAATCAGACTTCCAGTACCCAGACTGTTTGCATCGAGAACTCTTGCCTCATGGCTTTCTCGTCCCATCTCGTGGTCCAAGAAACCTAGGACCACTGGGTTTCTTTGCTTGCTTTTCCTTTTCCCCGATTTTTCCCTTAGGTTCGAAACCTTTGGCATTGGCTACAAGAGCTTGCGATTTCCGTCTCAACTCGTCTAAAAGGTCAATCATCTCAAAAACGTGTTTAAGCGTTTCCTCGAAGCGACTGGCCTTTATGAGTATCCTCATCGCTTCTTGTCTAGCCGCCTATGTCAATAGGCTCGGGAGGACAAAGCTTACTGAGTACTAACCAGTACTCTTCAACAGTCTGGACAATGTCTAGATCTCTATTCCAATCATTACATTTAGGGACCAATGAGTTTAAAATCCTTACGTATCACAGAAAGTGGGTTCAAAGCCATATCCTAATCTATGAGCACATATAACAACAAACAATCGATTTAATCTCCGATATTATCTCCCTCAAATAATATCATTAAACCACTAATCACATCTAAAATCCCATCAGATATGGCAAGCCACGATAGTGTGGACGTTTACCTATCCAAATGATTTAGCAATTAGATTTCCTTCGGTCGTACATCATCATTAGCGTTACTTCGATGGGAAGAATACTAAGAAGCGTACCTAAGTGTAAACCATTACTCAGTATCTAAGAAGATTGTTTGGGACACGCATATTCACCGCAAGCCACGATAGTGTGGACGTTTACGTTAACATACGCTCCTTTACTCCCTTCTATAACTGTCTACATCAATCGTTCCAAAATCCCATTATAGTGTGGACGTTTACTACACCAAAAGACTTTTACAATTGACTCCCAATTACTTGATTCATTTAATCTTGTAAATCAAGACGCGGAGAATCATAAGTGAAACTCGAAGTTTCTAACCAGTGATTCACCATGCGAACGACCCTATCTCTCATAAATGAGGGAGCCGAGCAGACAATCGATCTAGTCATCAAATGACACGAAAGTCTCTAATTTGTGTCCTCGACATGACCAAGTGGCTTTGGCTCCATTCCACTCCCCGGGGTGAGAATGTGTTGACTTGAAATCAGTTTTGGAAAGACAAATTAGGCATTGTTTGATAAACTTAATCAATGTTTATCGTAAAGGAATTACAAGAATTCTCCTCCAATGACTTGTCTATACGAACTTCAAAAGTCCATAAAAGTCACCAAGAGAACAGCAATGGAGACCATGGATATGTTTCCATACCCTCTCCCACTTAGCTTTTTACAATAAAGGGATACGCTATCTAATGCATAATTAAATACACATAAGCATGCATACATGAAATAGAGCACATAGAATATTATCACATAATCAAAATAATACTAGAATATTATTTTCCGACTATTATGGCTTTATTGCATCTCCGTACGCATCTTCTAGTCTTTAGTCTTCGTTCTTGAATGCTCCATGTGACGGGAATATTAATTCCAATATTTAAATCTATTTATTTTTAATAAATCCAAAAGTTACTTAATTCGAAAATTAAGTCAATCGAATAAATTAAAAATAAAATTAAATATTATTAATATTTTTATTTATTTATTTTCTTATCTAATTCTATTAAATCTCTAGAATAATCTATCCAAGACCAACTTGGAATATTCTAGAAGACATCTATAATAGAATAAGGAAATAAAATAAATTTATTTTATTTTCCCTTTCTACTTCATTAAATCTCTAGAATAATCTATCCAAGACCCACTTGGAATATTCTAGATGATTTCCATAATGAAATAAGGAAATAAAATAATTTAGGACTCCTAGTCCTTCCAAATTAATTCCTTTTACTAATCCATTAAAAATTCCATAAAGGAATAATTAAATAAGGAAAAATTAATTTAGGACTCCTAAACTTTCCAAAATTAATTAATTTCCATGTCCATGAAAATTCCCATAAAATAGGAATAATCAAATAGGAAATAAATTAATTTAATAATTAATTATTTTCCTTTCTAATTCCATTAAATCTCTAGAATCCTATTCCAAGTAGAACTTAGAATATTCTAGAAGACTTCCATAATAGAATGAGGAAATAAATTAATTCCAATTAATTCTTTTCCTATTTCCATGAGAATTCCCAAAAAATAGGAATACTCAAAATAGGAAAACCGAATAGTTTAGGAAAGTAAATCTTGGTTAGGAGTAGCACGGAGTGGGGATCTCCGCACCACCCCCAACTGATCGACCACCACCGAGGAGGAGCACCGCCGCCGCCCCCAGCCGGCGCGCCACCACCACCGGTGGCTAGGCGTGGCCGAGAGCCTCCCGCGGCTGCCCCCTCTCTCTCTCGGGTCGATCCTCCATGGATCGATCATGGGGATGATCGATCCGAGTCCTCCCTCTCGTTCGTCTCCTCCGTCACACTTTTCCGGCGATCGTTTCGGAATTGATCCAACGTAAATAAATCACAAATTTATTACTACGCTATCCGGTATCGATTCTCTACAAAACGACCTCAAACAATTTCCGGAAAAATTAAGAACAAGCATTCACCACACAAGAACAAATATTGACATCACCGAGAGTTTAATAATCAAGAACATTATTATGACATTAATTAACAAAATTAAATCTAGCCATAATAATCGGAAACCCTGCAAGGTAGAACAATTTATCGAAAAATACCATGAACTAAAACCAACGCTCTGATACCAATTGTTGGAAATCGATATCCCGGAATTAATAAATTTAAATAAATAAATTATCTAATTAATTCCGACCGAAATCCTTTGGAGATCGAATATCCGGATTGTCAAAATTGCGGAACTGACAACCCAATCGAAATCCCGACCGCCGGAGAAACCACGAGCACGCCACGAGGAGCCGGGCTCAACCGAACACCACACGCGAGCAAGCCCGCGTGTGTCCAGCCGAGCCCCCACGAGGGGCTCGCGGTTGCTCACGGCAACCGCTGGGGCTGCTCGTAGCAGCCCCGCAGCGAGTCCTTGACTCGCTGCTCACGGGAGGTGGCTGCCCCGTACGAGTCGCACGGGCTGCTCCCAGCAGCCCGCTAGGCACGCCCCGTACGCGACTCGCGTCGCCCGCGTGCCCGCTACGGGAACTCCCGAAGCTCGCGGCGACACCGTACGGGGGGGGTCGAGCCTAGCTCGATCGAGCCCTCGGCTCCAGCCGAGGCTCACGCCCGGCAGCCCCTCTTGGGCGGGGATCCACAAACCGCCGGCGGTCCGGTGGTCCAACCACCACCGCCCGGTTTGTCCTCGCCTTAGAGTTCATCCCTCGGATCTTGTTCATGATATTTTCACGATAATTTAAACGATAAAATCATAAAGAGGGTTTTACGATTTACCTCGTTCTCGTTGTTCGGAAAAACGTAGAACTCAATTTGATGACCTTTGAGATCTTCCCACGTATTCCTTGCACTAGCCCGGACGTCGTGTGGGCGACGATCTCCCGAACTCCATGGATCTCCTTCACGAACTCTCTAGACTAATCAAGTATGATTATCTTGTCTTGTCTAATTGTGAAGACCATGTAGTGCTTTTATAGGCTACGTAGGGGATCTTAAGGAGGTGGAATATTGGGCTTCCAATAATAGTGATTAAATTGAGCCCAAGCCCAAATCTATTAATCCTTACTATTATTAATTAATTCTATTTTCCACTATATAAAATTAATTGCACTCCCAATATTAAACCATATTATATCAAATAATATTTCTCCGGTAGTATTATTTATTCCGTGTATTTAAGATATAAATATCCATGAATAAAATTAATTTATTGCTAATTAATTTATTCATCTCTTATATCCGAGACTAGTACCATTCAACCTTAATTATTATGCGGAACGAATCCACCTGCAGGGTTTACATAATAATTCCTTATGAACTCATCTCGGGGATATTATCAACCCTTCCGGGATACACTTTCCCGTCAAGTATTCACGGCATGTCATATATAAAATATAGTGACCCAACTTAACCGGTAATTAACCCAATAATTAAATCGGTTAATTCCTTTGGTAAATCAAAGTCACTTATATTAAATATACACACCCGCAATAGTTTCAGGGATTAAGAATAAAACACACTGAGACTCGAATCGATTATCGCCGGCAATCCTAATCGATGAATCTCAACGATCCGCTCAATACACCAAGTGTACAAGTGTGATAAAATAATTAAGACAAATTATTTTCTCTCTCACACAACGACTATACCGATGGATTGGTCCGTGTCCATCTAGGTCGTGAGCAACTGTTCGATTAAATACGAGTAACCGATAGTATGATCTTCTGTGTGGCGTCGCACACCATACTAACTACAACGTATATAATCCAGGACTATAATTTGCATATATTTAAATAAATGCAAACAATTGTTCATTTAGTTAAATAGATTAATGGCAATAGATCGTGAGTTTCTGTCACTTAAATCTAGACATTAAGTACACAACTCCAACAAGTTCAACAACCTAGATTTTTAGTCCCACCGACTTTAAGCTCTGCAGACCCTTAAAGCGACACCTAAACCCGCTTTAACCTGACTTTACCTACTTGGACGGTACTCGATTAAATTTAACCGGAAGACTTGAATTTAATCGAAAACATGATGAAATAGATAATGTTATGATAAATTTTGAGCATTAAATTATTTGTGCACAACGGTTCCAGATCCATTTTTTCGGGAATCGAAATCGAACCGAGAGTTTCACGGTTCCGATCTGATTCCGGTTCCGCTTCTCGATTGTAACCTATTTTTTTAAAGAAATTGTTCTTCGTTTTCAAAAAAATTGACGGTTCGATTTTGCTGGTTCCGACTTTTCGAGAACCGGAACCAAACCGGCTAAAAACCAATTCTGGTTCAATTTTGGAACCGGATAGCCAATTCCCGGTTCCGAAATCGAAAATTCCAATTGATTTTGTGCAAATTTAAGTAAAACAATATCTAATTAATGTTAAAAAAATAATAAAAATAATGTAAATTTTAAAATTTGCAAGTTATTTTGATTTTATTTATTATATTAAAACTTGATTAATATTATTTTTAGATTATTCATGAAATATTTTTCTCAAAATATTACATTAATATACATAAAAAATATTTTTAAAATATAAAATTAATTAATTATAAAAATATAAAACAATTAAATCTCTAGATCAGAGTATAGCACAAAAAACAGAGACATGTGAAACGTACAAAGAGTATTTTCCAAATGAATGTGAAGTAATTTTCTTTCAAATATACTTATTACTACCTATTATTTGTAAAATTGGAGTACTGTCCTTATTTAGATCAGAGTATAGCACAACAGTAAACAGAGACGGCCTTGATAACATCTCTACATAAGCAATATTGCTTAAATTATTCGCCTTGAAAGATTGTTCATTAATTTCATAAACAAGTAGGAGCAAGAGGAGGAGAATGGTGTGATCACAAGTCGGTAAAGAAAGGAACGAAGGTCAAATCCAATGGCTTCATCGGTGAATGTAACAAATAGCCAAATGTTGAAAACACATGTGTATGAAACATGGATCCATGAATTCAACTATGTGATCCATGGATGCATCTTCTTCACCATTTTCATACCTTTAATTCTGCAACTTCCGGACCCAAGGGCTCAAACAGAGAATCTACTTCAGTGATATGAACTTCTTCCAGGCTCGATGGGCTCCACTTGGGGTTCTGTCAGGAAATTTAACAACACTAATTTATGACCAGGAAAACAGAATGAAGACATCAAAGTTTTGGTTTGTCAATTTTACTGTGACTTGGTCGCTCTGTGTAAATATTTGTATCGTACAAGCAATGAATAGCAGAAAAGATCGAAGACAAAAGTGGGTTTATCTACACTATTCAACAAAATACAATCGAAGGCAGATTATCTACTAACCTGGTCTTTGTCTACTAAGACAGCCCGCACGCCTTCGGTGAAATCACTTCTAAGAGCTGCCCTTACAGCAACTCTATACTCAGCTTTCATCACACCACTAAGCTGCACAGAAGTATATTTGAAATGAAGTCGTGGCGAAAGTGTAAGAAAACAAAAGACAAAGGAACTTTATTGCCTTAGATAAGTCATTATCATTTTTGCCTTGTGCAGTCTTGACTCTTGAGAAATGCCTTTCTGTGAGGCTAAGAGAAAAGGGAGCTCCTTTCCTAAGCCCTTGCAATGACTCCTTTGCCCACTCCGCCACTGCCAATGTACACCGAGATCCGAAATTACAGTAAGGATAAATCAGAGTCAAGTAATTATGATAAAATAGTCTAGTAATACACTCACCCAGGGTATCACCACTTAGCTGATAATTTTCCAGCTCCTTCATTATCTCCTTTGTAGACTTGCTACTTCCGAATGCAGAAATTATCCTAGGTAAAAGCAACTTCATACGAGGTTCAGACTCAGGGTCTCTGCTGTATCTTTCCAACAGTGCTTTGATGTCCTGATCAGGCTCCTCAGAACTACACCAAACAAGCAAGGTCTTACAAAAAGGATTCACTATTGCACGCCAAAATATACAACTCAATATTACACGCAATAATAAAAGTAAAACTATCTTTTCTTCAAAGAAAAACAGTTATAAATAAAATACTCTCCCATAATAGACGCAAAAGTACACTTAATCCAAGTTATGTTTGAACGCAAAATAATAACCCAATGTGACATTGACATTACAATGTGGTTTCCAGGAGATCTCCCTTTAATGCAGCGAGGCTCTCAGAAGGCACATAATGAGTACCAAGGCCCACATATAGAGCATCAGCTGGGGTTGATACCCTACTTCCCGTCAATCCAAGGTAGGCTCCTGCAAAATCAATGCGAGTAAAAACAGGATGTTTCAAGTTGTATATATGAGAAGCTTTTTTAATGCAAAAGTAGGTTTTCAGATGGCGAGTGAAATCAAGACAATGGTTATCACATTGATTTTCAAACATATTTGGTCAAAATTATAGCTACTTAGTGAAAAAGCAAGATATATTTACAAAGCTCAATTATTAATATCATGTTCAATTACAATATGAAATTTAGTGTTTGAAAATATAAATTTGCGTATAAGAAGTAAGCAGTAAAGTCTGACCTACTGCTCCTTCTCCAGGACTTTTTGCTGAAATATAAGCGAAACCAACATCTGGGAACAAGCCAATACCATTTTCTGGCATAGCAAGGACAGTTTTCTGATCGAATGTTTATACAAGAATATCAGATAATTAAAATCATTATTCCGTATTACTGTGAAACCAAAACTATACGTATAATGATATACCTCAGTGATAAGCCTGTATCGCCCATGACCAGATAGACCAATGCCAAATCCCATTGTTACCCCTTCCATGAAACATATATAGGGCTTCTTGTACTCGGAAATTTTGCATATAAGGGAATATTCAGCAGCAAACACCTAGCGATAATTTCAGAGTGATTTTAAATTTTCTCAGGAGCACGTTTATAGAAAAATTTATGATAGAAAGACACATTTAACAAACTGCAGAATATTATTTTACACAAGAATGCATGAAAGTCACTTCTAGTGTAAACTTAATCAAAACTCTTTACCCTTGTAATGATTTGGCAAACCAAAAAACACAAAATAACTAAGGGTTAGTAGTATAGTTAGTACTCACAAAATTAAATTAAATGACAATATATAGAACAACCAAAGACTAGTCTCACAAAAACACAAGGCAAGGAGTAATTAAATCGAAGGGTTTGTATGAACAATACAAAACACTAGACCTTATTTTCTTCATATAATTCAAACTTTATATTTTAAATATCACCCCTTTCGATCTGTAACATTCCAGCCATATATATTTAGATAATCCCTCATACTAACAAATAAAAAAGGTAACTTACAATAATGCTATTAATTATCAGTCTCAAGGAATACATTGCACCAAACCTATATCCATAAACAAAGATAATTAAAAAAAATGCTTCATCTACCAATATTATTTATACTCATTATTTTTCTTAAACTCCCATTCAAGTTCAAAATAATAAGGCTTACCCATAATGGAGTATATAACTCTACGAATCGTAAATTTTCTAGGCCAACCTGAGCAATTCATAAAGCGTCTACATTACAAACAGGAGCCTGATTCTAAAACTACGAAAATTCTTAAATTATATGAAATCATCTACTTTTATTAGTTTATCATCTATTTGAATGAACTCAACCTATGAAACATACCAAAGTAGTTTCTATCTGTTTATCTAAATTGGATGGGAAATCACTAATATAAAGCGGAAACGGGCTTGAGCCCACTATTCGTGGGCTGAAGAATAATATTCTATTTCCTTTTATTATTCAGATTTTTACTATGTTTCTATTTTATTATGGTTTTCTATTTTATCAGGACTCTATATAAGTTCTTACTTAGGGTTTAATTGAATCATTCATAAATAATATTGAGAACAGACGGTTGGCTTTGGGCAGTGGTATTTTCCGCTGATTTTCATATTTCGGTTCTTATCAATCACCTTGGAGGATAGAAAAACAGAAAAAGAATCCGCTAATTCGCCAAAAATAATTGAAAATGGGAAAATTAATTTTCAGTGTTCCTTAGCGTCTCTCAAGGCTCTAGTGATTGGCTACCACCCAACTAGCGCCTAGCGATTTTCGAAACCTTGGTTTCTAGTACAAGATATTAAAGCTTGCAGCCAAACAAGGCATAATTTGACAAAAAAAACTGCCAGGAGGACAATAAGAATATTTTTCTCATCATTCAGAACCACAGTTGACAGTTCCTCTTATGTCATTTTCTTAAGTAAACAGATTGACATTGTTCGTTTATAATGTGCAGCAGTCACATTTTCACGCAAAATCATTTCTTAATTATGGAAAGCTTGTATGATTATTTAATAGTGGTTTTTATAGTTATTGATGCTACTAGACCTCAATCATGTCTGAATGTTGCCTTTTGTTTTACATTTTCATCACATCACCACCTCCACATGAAGCAATTAACTAGGACTCCTAGAAGACAATACACGCGACTTCATACAAGCATTATGAAACTAGTTCACCGTGTAACTATAAACGCAAATAAACAAGTTACATAGATTTTTTAGCTTTCAAAGTCAAACTCCTAACTTAGAAGGTCACAGCATGCAAAAATATTTGTAGCACACAGTCATGTCAAAAGACGAACCTTTTGCACAAGAGGAGAGGATTTGTCCTTCTGGATTTCAGCCACAACACCCTTAATATCCATTCCTGCATTGTCATGAATGTTTACCCTCAAAACCATTTCAAACTTCCATTGAAATGGAAAAGTACAAGCCCTAATGTGTAACATGGTTAACACACAAAACTAGCATACATAATTAAATTTTTGAAGGAAACAAAAATAGAAAGTCTAACCTGCTGAAAATGCACGAGGTGAACTACTGTCAACCAAGACACATTTTACCCTCGGGTCTGTTTCCCATTCATCAAGAAAGCCCTTATATCTGATGTCCATATCTACAACAAATCCAATAAATTCTCAGCAATCCATGTTTTCAAGCAGCAGAAGGCAATAAACTCACGTTTTTTTACTTTTCTTTTTAACTAACTAAAATAGTAAATAAAATACAGTTAGAGTTTAAAGAGGTCAAACCAAAATTCATAGCATTAAGGGCTTTGGGGCGATCAAGTGTTATGAGACCTACGCCATTTGGGAGCACCTTTCCTCTGACAAACTCATCAGCCATTTTTACAAAGCTTCGTAGTGTTGACCGACGAAAATTGAAAGGGATTATTGTTGAGTGAAAGGATGAGCAGAAGACACGCACTGTGAGTAAATAAGTTTGAATTAGCAGCTGGAAAATAAACAAGATTCCAAATTACATATAAAAATATGAGTTTCACACTACAAATACTCCGATTAATAATGTCCAGTCATCAACACTACAAATAATTTGTATTAGTTGATCTCACGCATGCACCCTGAGTTAACACTGATCTCCCAGAGTGGAACAAGTGATTGATACTACTATGTCAAAGGGTGTGTCAACTCTGTATTTTGTGTAACATGCTTTATTTAACTCATCATTGCAATGCCAAAATTTATGAGTACAGACATATGAAGGCAACATAAAAACGATCACGATAACCCTTAAGCTATATGATACCAAAATCACTGATTTTCAATATCAACACATATTTGTCAGTACTAAAACTTTACAAAGTTGTAGCAGAAGATTAATTCAATGTATACGAACCACAGAAGAATAAGCCAACTTTCCGGTTAGCCAAGCAAAAACTTTTGGGCATTATGATTCAAGGCAATCAGTATCGATTATTTCTCATCAACAAGTACATACAAATAAATTTATAATTTTATCAATTCAAAGAACATAACCCAAAAAAGAATTGAGAAAATCATAGCTCCTCAAGGTTTTAGTATGAAAAAAAATGTAAAGAGAGTTTTACCCACTTTAAATGAAGGAATGGAAAGTCTCCTCAGAGTACCCTAAATTCCTACACAAAGAGGCAAGAGGATGAGTTAATCAAAGAATTTCATATGCGCCAGGAAATAAGAAAGACGCAAGGAAAAAAGAAAAGGTGAAAGGATCAGGGTGGATTTATAGTGGAAGCCGGCACGGTGGTTAGCAGCGAATGGCCGTGATTAGGCGGAGCAAGTAAGTAATGTGAAAACACAGAAGGTGGGTTGAGTTGTTATTTACCAGTGGAAGTGGAAGTGGAAGTAGAAGTGAGACGACGGCGACTGGATCGGAGCAGATCTAGAGTATGTTCAGAGTTGATCGTATTTATGTATTGGAATTTGGATTGGCCATTATTTCACTTGAGCTCGCATCCGATTATTCACTTCAACACAAAATCTTGAAAAATAATGTATATAAAAATATTGTTTTATTAATTTTTTTTATCAAGAGTATAATGTATTTTAAAATTAATAATTTGCAAAGTTTTAATTAATTAATTAATTAATAGAATAAGTAAATCAAGCGTTTATAGCCGTTTATTACGCGTTTTATGTTACCGTTAGGTTTATTAAATCTTGCAACACACGCAATATGCACCTATATATATACTCCTGAAAGAGAGACGCAATTACAATTTAAAACTCCGAATCAAATTCACCATGGCAGCCGCAACAGCTTTCTCTCCGTATATATATTATTCTCCTTACGCATACAATCTTCAAGATCTACCCTTTGTGCCTTGTGACGAGTCTTGGATCCTCGATTCTCTAGACCTACTTGATGCTGCTGATCCTCAGTCTCAGAATCTTGAAGATCTACCCTTTGTGCCTTGCGATGAGTCTTGGATCCTCGATGCTCTAGACCTAGTAGATGCTGATCATCCTCATGAGATAGCTGCAGTTTCAAGAAGAAGAATAAGAGTCCATCCAGAGGAGGGTTTTATCGATGGACAAGTACTTGTCTACGACTCAATTGCCGATGGCCTGTCTGAAGAAGACCTTCTTCATCTGCAAACTAGAGATCATCATCTTCGTCATCTCAACTGTGTGCATGATCAAAGCATCCATCCGTCTGTATTTTCATGAAGAAGATGATGCAATATTATTACTGTTCTACAGAGTTTAGGGTTTATAAATATATATATATATATATATAGAAATTTATTTGTATTTTTATTTCTACAAATATGTTCCAAGACATTGATTTTTATTTTCTTATGACATTAGTTCAATAGTCAGATGAAATTCAACAGTTTATTTCATTCTTTTATTTTGGAACGAACGTAAACAAACGCAATCGAAATAATAAACTCTAATACAATGATCCAACTTAAAGATTTTCAAACAAAATCAAGCTACTCAATTTTTCGCAATTCTTTAGCCTTCCAAGTTCCAACTAACAGCAGACTTGCCGCCTGCACAAAAGTCCCACTGCCCTCAATAATTTCAGATTCTCCATCACTGTAATCGATCACCCTGACCTTTTGTCACATTCTGGAGATACAACATCAGGTGATTCTCCGTATGTATTTTTACACTTCACTCTAGGTTCAATATGCGATTGTTCCTCGTATTTTGATTGGTAGCTAGATGATCCCTCGACACTCTCTGCAACAGAAACACGAACCGCTTCATCACAGTAGTCGTCACCCTTCACAGGCAAGGTTGGTTCTATCCCAGTTGACATGTTATTCGGTAGTTCCGACTCAACTCCATTCGGTGATAAAGTCTGGTGGTACACATTAGCCGGAACAATATAACCATAAGGGGTCACTAAATAGCCTTGCGGGACCCACAACTGGCCAGGTACAAATTCGATTGCATGGAGATTCATTACTCTCGGAGGGCTAAAGTGGCCCTGGTCTTCATTATATTCAGGCCTATCCCGCGGAATACGCCCTCTGTACCCAGAGGAGATGCGTGGGCCGTACGGGACTCTATCCGAGGCCGATGGAGGCGGAGATCGACAGCCAGGATTAATTGCTTGAACCGGAGCAGTAGTCACAGGCGGTGGCGGAAATAGTCCTCCATGCTCGTTATAAACAGGGATTAAGTGTGGATTAAACGGAGGTGCTGCTGCAGATAGTTTCTGGGTTGCTTCTTTTCCAGCCTCGGCATAATTATCTTGATTTTCTCCTTCATTTTTCAACGAACCCACGTTTTCTCCTTCCTCTGCGACATTTTCTTTCACACCAGAGGCATCTTTCTCAAGCGACTGATTTTCCGCAGAGTTAACTACACTATGCATACTCTCGGATATTTCTGTTTCGGGAATTCTTGAATTTGAAAGGCCAGAGGAATCAGAATGGTCCGATAAAGCTTTAACAACGGTACCCGGGGGAGCCAGAGCAACCTCTTTGTAAGAGAAAAGCTTTGCAGCTGCCTGAACACTTGTCAAACTCACAAAAGGTTTTTTTGTAGCGCGTGAAGATTTGGGATTTGCGACTTTCTCATGTCTATCAGCTGGCTCAGAAGTACTAATTTGCTTCGTGCTGGAGCTAGAACTCTTTGTAATGTTTTTGGGAGCTAGTCCAGATGAAGCAGCATTCTGATTAGTATCCATTCTAGGAGAGTAATAATTAGTCGGTTTACTTTGGTATCTAGACGGATGAGAAGTATTCAGAGAGTTGGTGATCAGTTTCGCAATACTTGGATTCTTGCGTCCAATTGGTGAGCGGCCTTTCGGAAAAGCCTCCTGCCATCCTTCTTCGGACACATCATCCTCTGCAATATTGCTATTTTGTAGCAACGGTATATTATCTCCTGATATTTGATCGGTATTCTTAGTGAGGTCCACTAACTGTGGCTCTTTGAGTTTGTTCTCTAATTCAGATCTGTTTTCTTTGTGTTGACCGGAGTTGTCTGCCACAGGCTCATTTGCGGAAGAAAATTTGTCCTTTAGATGGTCATTGTGCGGCGTTTCGGAATTCGGACCAGCTTTTCCTTTAAGCTGACAAATTGAGGAGTGTTATTTTTTTCAGGCAATTCATATACAGATAAATGAATTTAAAATAAAATATCATCATGTCTACCTTAACAGGAGCTTGCTTCTTTTGGGCATCTCTTGCTTTCATAGCATCAGGAGTTATGTAGTCCAGCAGATCTGACACACTGAGCACAGAGAAGGACAAGACATGCGTTGAAAATTAGAGATACAAATTAAATTAAAAGTCATGAAACAAGAAAACAATGTATAATACTCATGACGAATTGAAATAAGTCTTTAATAGCCTAGGAATATAACCTCAAATGGCCTTTGCTAGAGATAGAGGCATCTGGTTTGGGAGAGCAAGTGTGTGCAGATTCTTGATGCTCACGAGCCTTTGACTCGAAATATTCAAGCCATGCAGCCGCATCCTATGAAATCTCCAAATAATAAGATAAAGATATGGGCATCCCAAAAAGGTTTCTGAACATCAGATATAATAAGAATGTGTTACTTGTGTACGTAGATCATCCGATCCTAGTTTAGCTTGCAGTATCTGAAGAGTGGTCTGTTCGTGCTGAACACTCAGGGAATATGCCTCCAACAATGAGAGAGCAATCGCTATAGCATGATAGCTAGCAGCAGTCTGGAAACCCAAGGAAAAGGCAGAATATTCGGTATACATAATAAACATGCTTAAGTAAGTGCACATGCATGCCAATGGGTTCTGTTTTATTGGAGTCGTATTAATTACTATACCATAGAAATTCTGGTGTGTGAATGAATATTCCATTTAGAGAAATACAAAAAAAAAATGGAATTCTAGGCTTCAAGGAATCGATATGCTATACATTTATTGGTCAATCATATACAGTTCATTTAGGTAGGAGCCTGAAACTATATTGTTCATTCTCAAAAGTGTAGTTGGTGCAGAAGGTGAAATTAAACAATGAAACTCTACAAGTGTTAATTGATCTCAACATAGCTTAACAAAAATTCAAACTAGGTCCAAAGAACCCCATTTTGTTGCAATGTTTGTGGATCGAACGAAATAAACACTCTCCTTTACAAATGTAAAACAAACTTTTTTAATTCAAAGTTAGAGGAAATATTTGGTTTCAGCCAATCTCAAATCATGAATTATCATTCACAAACACGCACAGAGAGAAAGGGAGGCAGAATACTTGTATATGGTCAGCTCCAAGAAGTCTTTGGTTACACTTGAGAGCCTCATGGAGATACCTAAGAGCAACATGGACTTTTCCCAAACCTTCTTCCATCATAGCCACATTGATATAGGTAGCAGCAGTGTTTGGGTGAGAAGTTCCGCATGTTAGATGCAAGAGATACAAAGCGCGGTTGACATACCTAAATACAAAAAGATACACGAGTCAGAAGATATGAGAAAATACAAAAAAATATCGAACTTTGGGAACTTCATAGCAGTTTTCTTTCACATATTACACACTAGTTGCACTTGTAAAGTACTGTACAGTAATATTTTGGACATGTGTACTTAGAGGATACTCTTGACATATTAGTGAAAGTTAGAAACAAAAGAGATCAGGCATCATCGATAATAACAAGGCTTTTGCAACTTATTATGTTCCGGGAAAAATAGGAAACTCTTCATGTTCTAACTAACTTGTTCCTTGCCAATAATATCTTCTGATCAGTCAAATTCACAAGCACAATAAACTGCTTTATAAACAGAAGTTGTATTTTTATATCAAGTTAGACCGTGATGGGTGAAAATTCAAATACATTCTGGTTTATAACAGTATAACACAAACTCCATTAAACTACAATCCAGTCAATGTCTATTTTGGCATGTGGAAGGGACAATCAAAATTGGACTTAATACGTGTCTCTGTAGAAAAATCATTTGAACACGGTTTAAAATAGATTTTCAGCTATAGGATTGTGGGTTTATTTTTAGTGACTAATATGCTAATAGAGACACTCCTCATAAGTATAACCTTCCAAATGTACAATGCCAGGAAAGACCAGTAAGGTACTCTTTTATTCAAGAAAAGGTACAGAAAACATCTAAACATACTTCAAAGCGAGCTCAGTATGTTGGAGTCTATAGTAGAAGACAGCTAAATCTCCATAGCTTTTCATTGTATCTGGATGATCGAGGCCAAGCTCTCTTTCATTGATATCTAAAGCTCTTTGCTGGTAGATGGTAGCCTGTTCACATTAACATCAAAATATAGCATGAGAATTAAAGTATTAACCACGAAGCATCTTGAAGTCAATACATTTTATATGTTTGACACAATTTCTAATTAATCAAATCATAAATCAGCAAAAGAAGGTGGATTGTTTAAGCTGCTAATATCTTTCGGAAATTTCAGTAACTTTGTAATTTCTTTAGTCACGGTGAAATATTAGTACAGTTTTGAACTGTGATGAAATAGCTTGTTAATGGTTGGCATAGGTGATAGGACTATATATACTATACAACGGTATTGAAATTATCTAAGCTAATAATGGAAAGTGAAAGCATCTCTAATCACCAAACCTCCATAATATATGTTACAAATTGGTTGTCGATGTGCAAACGTGGAGAAACTTAGCTTCAGATGTAGAACTTAATCCCACATAATGATTGAATTGTTTCATAAAAGTTCAGCTTTATGTTGATATTCTCCTCTATTACTTAATCTCAGAAAAATGGAAAAAAAATAACCTGCAGTTCTTGATATAAAAGCCGTGTGAAGGAATCATAATAAAAGAAAAAAAAAATACCACTTGTCAGGCCATGTAACTAGATACTAGCTAGAGCACTTAAGAAGATTACTTAGTTGGCCAATATTGTCAAACAACACTATTTTTGCAGTGTTTATCAGAGCATGTAAATGAAGCTTTCTAACGATAAAATTATGCACTGTACTGTATCACTTCAGTTCAGTAAAATCCAAAAGGATTAAAGGATATTTCCGATTTCAAAAATTACATCCACAAACCTGATTAAAATCTCCCGTATGGTATAGCACCACAGCCAAGAGACTATATGCCCCTGCTGTCATTCGATGATAAGGACCACAGACATAAATCAGCTTTGACAATGCCTTCAAAAGTTCAAAAGCAAATGTTTTATCACACCGGTGTACATAATTTTTACGGATTATTTAAAGAAATCTCAGAGGCTTTGGAAACAATCAGGGTATTGGTTAACCTTAGTTCCATAGTTAACAGCATCGTCCATTTTTCCTTTATCCAAGCAAGTCTTACAAGTTTCCAAAAGTGTACGTCCATCAGCAGATGAGCAAGCAACATGCTGTACGGAAGGTAAATTGCTCTCGGAACATTTTAGAAAAAATAAGAAAAAATTCTCTGAACAAATATTTTTGTTACTAAAAATGATCACAATCAGAACACCTTATAAACAGGCACCAGGCTTATTATGTCTGATTTCTTGAAAGGGGATGGGGAATCCATATCATAGTCCTTGGGAACAAGTTCGACTCCGACCTGAAACATATATCAAGTAAATAACTTTGTTGAGACATTTATCTCAAATGCTTAAGCACCTTGTGGCAAAGCCCGCGCAGGATAGAAATTTTCCTAATCTCGTGATGTGCTTCATCCTTCCATTGCCAGCCAAACCTCTTAGAAAGGAATTTCTCAACCCACATCCATTTTAGTTTGTCATCATTTCTTGCCTGTGTGTCACTATTTTCATTCGGTGGTTTCCCTAGCAATAGATTCAAACAAGATGCTACTGATGAAGCAATATTTTCAATGTCATCCACCATAGCTAAAACAGCCTGCAAGATGTGCTTATAAGCTCGAACAACCATCTCGTGAGTACAGATAGACTGAACATGAGGGAGCTTGTGCGCAAGTTCAACCTGTCGTGGAAAAATCAAGAATCAAAAGGAAAAAAAAAATGATAAAGTCTTTAGGAACAAGCAAAAAAATAAGGCAACCCGATAAGAAATATTGATAAGACCGAAAAGAAGTTTAAATAAACCTAAAACTTATACATTCATAACTCAGGGAAATACTAATTCATAGATTAGAAGCAGTTTCGGATAATTAACCTCAGAATTAGGTTCACCAAATACGGAATTAATGAGGTTCCCAATGCTTAATGAGACACATGTTAGGTTATTGAAAGTTTTGAGACTATGTTAGTCCTGTACATGCACATGCAAAAGCCCCATTTTGGTCTGTATATATCAGTCATGTATTTAGCCGCAATCAATTAATACATAGGATAAGAGACATTATCCATTTCAATGTTTAATATTCTCTTTGCTTTTCCTTGCAGCTTTCATTTGGTAACTCAATAAACTAGCTCAGATGCGGGCTGAAAGATGAACGTCGATGGATCCAGGGGGCCGATCAGAAAATAGCTTACTATTGAATTCATGTTTTAGAGTGCACAATGGCGACTTGATAAACATGATCCACATAATCTGCTAGATGTCCCTGTGTATGATTTTCATACGGATGCATAAAACAAATACACAAATGCAAATGCACCACATTTTATTTTAGTTATTAGTTTATCCAGATTTAACACGTAAAAGCCATAGAAGGAATAAGTCCAGAACAACATCTACATAATAAGCAGATTACCACACGGCCCAAGGAGCGCATTTGCAAACCCCTGGTATGCATGAAATCAGTCAGTGTCCTTCCATCAACTGGTGAAAGTTCAAGAGACCCAAAATCAGCAACCTACCAAAGAAATTAATAATGAAGCATCATATCAGAAAGGTTTCTAAGATTCGTTAAAAGACTTCCTGTGAACAAGGGACTCACTAGTTTTGGAAGGGCAGTATCATCATAGTATCTGTGTGCCATCTCAATTAACTCATCAGGAGACTGAAATATAAGAATAGCGATAGATAAATTATGTATCAAGATCGTAAGATGACATCAACGAAAAACAACTTTTTCTTCCAGACAACAGGATATTGGAGCAAATCTAATTCATCATAAACGCAGAAACCAACCTTCAGGTGAAGACCAGTTTCTGATTCTTTAAGGCGCATATATGATGCTTCAGAAAGCAACTTTCGCAACATCGTTTTCTTACCCTTGTCACTTTCAAGTTCCTTGTTCTTAGCATCAGAAGTGTTATTAGTAGGCGATTCCTTGTTTGGATTATCTACATTAATCGGAACAACTAATTTCTTTTTGAAGTCCTTCAGGAGACCTTGCTTCCCAAGACCCTTTACAGTTGGCTCAACTTCTGCTGCTTTATTATTTTTCAATTCATCTTTAGCTGAAGCCTGATTTTGAAGGTGTTGCACCCAGCATGCACCAAGCTCCCATCTAATTGATTTGATCGGTGTAGATTCTTCCTCCTGCAGCCTTTGTAAACTTTCACTTAGCACCTGCCTTACCAAAGGCCTAGCAGAACCTGATTCTTCCACATCAGCATTCTGGATTCTTTGAGCTGAGCTGGATGACTGATGTGTGGCTGACTTGTGCAACAGCATTCTCAAGCTAAAAAAAACAAGATTATAGAATTAGTCATATGACTCATATTGTTCCCACATAGAAGGCATCACAAAATGAATGCAATTTTTTTATTATTTCAGATTAAATGCATGGGTTCTTTTTATAAAATGAAAATAAATAAATAATAATAATAATGGTAATAATAAGTAAATAAATAAATAAGAACATATTTGAGATATGAACAATATTCCATCCGTAGCATTGGAACTGTTAAAACTTACCATATTGAGCGTCTCAAGGAAAGCGTCCTACTTTATTCTATTGGTTATTTACAAATATCATTAAATATTTACAACCACATAAACCCACGATACACATAAAATAACATAATACGTAATCTCAGTGACCAAAATAAACAATAAACTTTCAAAAATGGAGGGAATAAATAAAAAATAATGAATAAAGTAATAAAAAACTTGAGCTTGTATACTTATATTCAAACCAACGTAGAGTAGAGCATGCCTTACTGACCTATGAACGTTCAATGCATTCGCTCCTCCCTCAGGAAGGTCCTCAATGTCAATGTCCTGAGGAATGGAATTACTCTCCCAATTCACCTCAGCCGACACTTTCACGATAGCTGTGTGCCAACAATGTCTGACAACCACAATACCTAAAGTAGAAGTATCCTACATGCAATAATGATCTCATCAGGAATAATGAATTACTGCACATACTACCAAAAATGGAATGACATAGTAAAGGAATACGAACATGTACAGTCACATTCTCATCAACAGTTACGCCTTTAAGCAAGTTCCTTGTAGTGAGCTCTTCATGTGAAATACCAAGAGCTTGTGTCCCATCATACTTGCTATCCGACTTTGTGTTTGCATCCGGCTTGTCTTTTGCAACACTAATAAGTAGATCCCCAACTCTTTCTTGATGTGAAATTGAAGAACCAGAATCATTGTTGTCTATGAGATACTTTATCGCAGCAACTGCTTTAAATACTGAAACATCGACAAATTGACTGTGAAGGAGAAAGGCTTTCCTGTCTCTTAGCTGCCTTTGTTCTTCTGTTTTACATGGCATTGCTACCAAAATAGCGAATTCCTTTGCCCACGGCCTGTAATCATGCTTTCCATCTCTTCCTTGCCCACCTCCATTTCCTCCCCAACTTTTATCTTCAATGGGAAGTGAAGGAAATGTAGACGGGCTCTCGGCAACAACAGAGGGGACAAGCCAAGTGTTTGCTCGGAAACCATACGGAAGATTCCCAAACTGAGAGAAAATGGTTAAAATCAGATAATTTTTTATAGGATCCTTTATAGGTATGAAGGGATGATTACAAAAAAACAAACCCTGAGGTTTGTGGTATTCGCAAAAAAAGAAAAAGCTAAATTTGAAAATTACAAATCAAGCTTGATGTTGAATTCTGATTACCTTTTGCCTCAACCATTAGTTGATCTAATGGAATTTGCTGACATCATCAAATATAGTACAATTAGACTCCTCAATATTCTAGATATAACAAATAGGTTATTTATACTACTAGTATTTAGAAAAGTTGTGGATTAGCAAATGGATAAATTCATTTTAACTGAAGAGGCAATAAAAGAAAAGGCTAAATTTCAAATTCTAGTGTTATAACAAATCACGGATTTCAAATTAAGCAGGGGTTTGTTTTTTTAATTTGACCACATCCTAAGGGCAGTTTTGTAGCTATCTCTAGATATATAAATTACTGAAAATACTTACTTTATTGTGCTCAGTGAAAGCTTTCATAAGAGCATTGTATGCCTGAAAAAAAACATCACTACTTAAGAACTATAAGTGAAGGTTGTAAGAAAATTTAGAAGCAGCCACTGTACTGTTGGATAGCCAAATTTGCACAGGCGAGAATGAAAATATAAGAATTGGCATGTACAATGATTCCTGAAAAGAGAATGAACAATGGCATAAAACAAATTGGTCCTTCACTCACAGAAGAAAATATCCTGCTCATCTGCTGCAAAAGGCCAGCTAAGGAGTGATTCAAAAGGATACGCTTTCCAGAGGGATAAAACCCTTTCTGAGAGGCAACGATCGTTGTTGGTTTCCCATTGCAGATGCGCACCTAAATTCGAGTTTTATAAAAAAAAAAAAAGTGTATCCATAGTGAGGAACATTGTATGAGTTCTAACGTATGAAGATTGAAACTAAACAAAAAATGCTTCATATACATCAATTTGAAAAAAGTCCTCATCTGTTTTATCCTCAAGGTACGGTCGAGTTGATCTCCTAATGTCTGCAAAATATGGAAAAATCGATTAGCAAATGAATAAATTCACTTTGACTGAAGAGGCAATAATATGTCATTTCATCTAAACCACAAAATGTTGCTTAACTAAAAATACAGTGTCATTTACATCTTCTCGATCTGATAATAATACTGATTGGCATTATATCTCATAACAAAGAGCAGAAAACTAAAACAAAATAAAATGTTAAGAAATCAAACATTGCTATTGACATTGGGAGAAAGTGTGCACTAAATATATGTATCAGTTAAATTTAATATTTAAGAGATAATATCACAAAATAGCATTTAACATAAATTATTCCCAACATTTAGTCCTCTATAAATAGTTTCATAATTTGTTGTTCATATATTTTTGTTAAGATTCTCAAAGTATGATTCTAAACTTAATTATATAAAAATATTAAACAGGAAAATAAAACACATTTTAGGTGCATATGAAATTTCAGTTTCTTTTAAATAACGAGCATTAATTAATTTGAAGCACAAAAACTCACATTGTATCGGTGGATTGAGGTGAGCGAATGAGAAGAAATCGTAGAACCTCCCGAGCCTCGGCGGTGGGCAAATCATCGCCGCCGCGCTTTCCGACGTGTCCAGCTCAGAGGCCGAGGTGCAAGCCTCCGGCGAGACAGCGGCCTTTCTGTTAGCGGTTCTGGCATTCGGGGATAAATCGGGAGCTTCATTTTGAGAACCGGGTTCGATTTCTGACGAGCCGGTTTGAGCAATGTGGTTGAGGGAAGACGACAAACCGCCGAAGTACGTTGTGCACGCGACTATGTCTAAGAGGCGTCTAATGTGAGCCACTGCTTGGCCTTCCGTGTACTCCTCTGCAAGGATAAATAAAATACGGAGTGTTTTTTTTTTTCTTTAGTAATTTTACTGTATAATTTTAAACAATTGTGAGGAATGTTGAAAAAAAAAAACATGTAAGGGTAAATAAGTACATACATATACTCCGTTTGAAAATGTTAAATAAGTGCATTTTTTTCAAAATGTGACATTATATAATTAATCAGATTTTAAAATTGAATATATAGTTACAAAACAATTAAAAATACCTTCAAGAATAGTGAGGTTACGGGGTTTGAGAGAAATAATTTCCAAAGTATCCTTCAATCTTGTCCCTCGAACCTGAAAGCAGAAGTAACGAGATTTTTTTTTTTAAGTCAATAATTTAATAAGAAAATATACTAATATTAGTTACACGAGGTATTATGTTTTAAATGAGCATAGAAAATGAAAAAAAAAAACTATCTCAATTTTTCTTTTTTATTAGTAAAGTATTTAAAAATGTAGAGTACCAAAAATAGTAAATTTTAGCATTAAATTTATAATATTAATATTCGTTTAATGAAACAGTAATTAATCTAAAAAATTAAAAATTTAGAAAATAGTAAAAACTTAGCTATTTGTTTGTTTCTTTCTTTGACATCATCTTATACAACCTATAAAGATGTGGTTTCCAATAGTCTTGTTAATCTCTCATACCTTGAGAGATAGTTAATGTTAAGTATTCCACATCGGTTGGCAAAAGGTCCTAAAGCTTAAATATAAGTTGGACAACCTTAATACCTTAACAAGACATTTTAAGGTGTTATTGGTTAAACTTTGACATGGTATCATAGCGGGCCCAACACGATGATGGGTGCCTCAGCCGATGAAATTTCAAGTTTGCCCAAAGATGGCACTCTATCCACGAGTAGAGCCGACAAAACCGAGCCTACTCGAGAGGGGGCGTGTTAAGTATCCCACATCGGTTGGTAAAAGGTCCGAAAGCTCTAATATAAGTTGGACAACATTAATACCTTAACAAGGCCTTTTAAGGTGTTATTGGCCCAACTTTGACAGTTAATGCACCACCTTCTGAAGAGAGAAATCCAAGAGTGAAAGACTAAACGTACTTGGTAGAACCCAAGAGAAGAAATTCGATCCAAGAATAAATCTTAATTAAAATATTGTATCATGTGAATAAAGTATCTAATTTTGTTCGAGATGTGATTGCTTAAAGCGATAATTTGGTGAGTGAGTACACATGACAATTTGAAAGAAATTACGTTGACAAAATGTTTACTCTTCTAATTAAGGTTGCAGATACTATGTTATATATATTTTTTATTTTTGTATAGGTCAATTACAATGTCTTGAGGTTCGAACCTAGGATCTTTGATCCTCAAATCGAGTGCTAAACAAACTGAGCTAACAACCCTTGACTATGTTATATTTTTTTATATATACTTATTCCAAGTTTACATGGATATACTTCCTTCAATTAAAATTTGATACAACAACGGCCTTTATGCATATTAAATCTCATGTTGAAAATTATCTTGGCTTTATAATTAAAGCCCTGCAATCTGATGGTGAGATAGAGTTCAAAACTCTTACACCCTTTCTTGCTGAACATGGGATTACTCATCAAGTTTCTTGCCCCTACAAACCTGAACAAAATGGAAATGTTGAGACGAAACACATGCACATCATAGAATCTGCCCTGAGTATGATGCCCCTCTCTGATTGCCTGAAGAAATACTAGGAGTTTGCTTTCTCTACTGTAGTTCACTTCATAAACAGGATCCCTCATAAACACATCAACTACTCCAGTCCTTTTCATTTTCTCTATCACAAATTACCAGATTATACCTCCAGTAAAACCTTTGGTTGTTAAGCTTTCCCTTACCTCAAACCATATATTAATGACAAACTTCATCAGAAATCCACAACCAGCATTTTCCTTGGATATGAGTCGTATGACTCCCAGTTCAAAGGACTTAGAGTTTACTTTCTTCTGGAAAAATATTAATTAACATGCATGTCATTTTTAATGAACTCAATTTTCCATGTCTTCAAAATTCTTCATCAACAGATAACATGTCTTCTAACTCATCAACTTTTGATCATACAATTTCCACTATACTCCCTATTTATGATTCCTTCCATCACCCTTCTCCATCAGACAATGATTCAAAAATTCAAAATTTTCCATACCAAATCACAACAGCGCAAGCTCTTTCTTTACCACCATGGAATGATGCAATGCATAATAAATTTGAAACACTTATTAAGTAAAAAACTCGAACCCTTGTACCACCTCCTCCTGGTCAGAATATTATAGGATCTAGATGGGTTTTCAAACTCTAAGCAAAATTCGGATGGCTCCCTACTCAAGTACAAAGGCAGACTTGTGGCTAAGGGCTTCACTCAAGTCATTGGTCAAGATTATTAAGGTGTTTTCAGTCCTATGGTAAAACCAGCAACAATCAAACTAATTCTCACAATTGCCTTGTTTAAAGGGTGGCCCCTTACACAAATTGATGTTGACAATGCATTTATCCATGGAAAATTTGACTCCTCTACTCCCATTTATGTGCAGCAAGCACCAAAACTTGAGGATCCTTCTTTTCTTAATTATTTCTTCAAACTTGACAAAGCCATTTATGGCCAGAAACATGCCTGTAAGGCCTGGTTTGACAACCTCAAAGTGGGCCTTCTTAAGCTAGAGTTCAATAGCTCTAAAGCTGACTCATCACTTTATATCCTTCACAAAAAAATTGGGAGTGTCTATCTTTTAGTCTATATTGATGGTATAATTCTTACAGGTAGTAGCTCTTCTATTGTCAACACCATCATTCAACAGCTGAGTAGCTTCTTTTCTCTCAAGTACCTTTGTCAACTAAATTATTTTCTTGGTATGGAGGTCACTCATCCTCCATCTGGCATCTCATTAACACAACAGAAAATGTACAAAGTATATTCTTCAGAGATTCCACATGCATGAAGCAAAGTCTAGTCCAACTGCTATGGTATGTTCCACCACACTCCCAAAATTTGATGGCCATGTCCTAACTAAGCCGAAGCCCTACTGACAGACAATTGGAGCCCTTCAACATCTTACATTAACAAAGTGTTGGAATTATGACTCGAATCGAAACGCAAAAGAGGACGAAAGGTTTTTCAGCAGGCGCTGGAGGAGGGCAGTGGGCGCTGCCGGGGTCACTGAAGTCGTGGAAAAAGAGTCAAAATGCCGACGATGCGGTCGCTATTTTTTGTCTTGGCAGTGCGGGTCTTTTTCTTCTTCGCGAATTTTAGCGCAGATTTTACATGGGTGGGTTTATTTGTTTAATTATGGAATTAAAATTATATTAAAATATAATTTTATTCCTTATGGATTTAGGAGTCATATATTAGGAAAATGATTTATTCACCTATAGAGAGGAAATTGATATATTAGAAAAATGATATATTAGGAAAATGATTTACAATTTGATAGGTTTTCTACACCAATACATTGGAGTTCTCCGGTAGACGAAAATCATAGAGAGGATTATTGTAAGCCTCAACGATGTAGTGTATTCTCTTTCTTCCCGTGGTTTTTTCCCGTGTTTTGGGTTTCCACGTCAAATGTGTGTTCGTTCTTTTCGTTTATCTTTTTTTATTGTCATCTCGTGTTTATATTCTCGAGTAGCGTGCGATTTGTGTCTGAAATCGCAACAAGTGGTATTAAAGTATCGTAAAAAACTAACACAAAGGTCTGGCATTTGCTTCTTCGTAAACAAACTCAGTCAATTTATGCAGACCCCAACTGACATTCATTACAAAGCTCTAAAAAGACTTTTCAGATATGTTGGAGGCACAGTAGATCATGGTATTCACATACATAAAACACCACATCTTAGATTGACTACTTTCTTAGTCTCTGACTGGGGATCTGATCAAGATGATAGAAGATCGACATCCGGTCATTGCATTCTCTTTGGAAATAGTTCCATCTCCTGGAAATCAAAGAAGCAACAAATAACTACCAAATCTAGTGTTGAGGCTAAATATAGGAGCATTGGTCATGCATTGGTAGAGTTGTTATGAATAAAAATTATTTTCTCTGAACTTCATCCTCTCCCAAAACAAGTCATGTTCTTTGGGTATATAACCTAAGTGATGTGTTTATGTCCTCTCAACGGATTGTTCAAGCGCACACTAAACATGTAGAAAATCAATCTCCATTTCATTCGCGAAATAGTTCAATCAGTGGATGTCTCCATCCAACATATTCCAGTTGCAGATCAGCTCGCCGATATTTTTACAAAGTCGCTTCCAGCTCAATCCTTACTTCGGTTGCGCAACAAACTGAAAGTTTTAGCTCCTCCTCACTCGGATTGCGGGGGATAATAGACCAAGCCCACTGCGTGATTAAAATCAGGCACATATATTCCATAAGTCCAACAGGCCCAGGCTCATGCACAGTTATAATATTCAAATTATTATATTAATACATTATGTATTGTCAGTAAACCTAGGGTAATGGGTTATATATATATATATATATATATATATATATATATAATGTATGTGCAACCGCTTTTTATCTATTAATAAAATAACATCACTTTTTGTGCTTTCTTTTCTTTATGTCATTACTAGTCTTTGCTTAAAAGATTTGTTTGCAAGTGGTGTGTAGGAGGAGAATATTTAGAAAAATATGGCGAAGCATGCGATGTGAGTTCGCAATTTAGTATCAATATGGAGATTTATTGACGTGTGACTCAAACTTGAACGAGAAAAGCAGAGTGTGTTTCAAGCGTGAGAAAAGCACTCGATATGTGTAGCACACAATTACTTTCTCAGAGAACGTAGTGATCGTCGAACCAGTTGAACGAAATTGAGATATCATATATTAGGAAAATGATTTATTCACCTATAGAGAGGAAATTGATATATTAGAAAAATGATATATTAGGAAAATGATTTCCAATTTGATAGGTTTTCTACACCTATAAATTGGAGTTCTCCGGTAGACGAAAATCATAGAGAGGATTATTGTAAGCCTCAACGATGTAGTGTATTTCTCTTTCTTCCCGTGGTTTTTTCCCGTGTTTTGGGTTTCCACGTCAAATGTGTGTTCGTTCTATTCGTTTATCTTTTTTTATTGTCATCTCGTGTTTATATTCTCGAGTAGCGTGCGATTTGTGTCTGAAATCGCAACAAGTGGTATTAAAGTATCGTAAAAAACTAACACAAAGGTCTGGCATTTGCTTCTTCGTAAACAAACTCAGTCAATTTATGCAGACCCCAATTGACATTCATTACAAAGCTCTAAAAAGACTTTTCAGATATGTTGGAGGTGTTGGAGTTGTGTACTTAATGTTTAGATTTAAGTAACGGAAACTCACGATCCATTGCCACTAATCTATTTAATTAAATAAACAATTATTTGCGTTTAATTATTTATAATTAAATATATGCAAATCATAGTCCTGGATTTTATACGTTGTAGTTAGTATGGTGTTGCATGGGCGCACAGAAGATCATACTATCGGTTACTCGTATTTAATCGAACAGTTGCTCACGACCTAGATGGACACGGACCAATCCATCGGTATAGTCGTTGTGTGAGAGAGAAAATAATTTATCTTAATTATTTTATCACACTTGTACACTTGGTGTATTGAGCGGATCGTTGAGATTCATCGATTAGGATTGCCGGCGATAATCGATTCGAGTCTCAGTGTATTTTATTCTTAATCCCCGAAACTATTGCGGGTGTGTATATTTAATATAAGTGACTTTGATTTACCAAAGGAATTAACCGATTTAATTATTGGGTTAATTACCGGTTAAGTTGGGTCACTATATTTTATATATGGCATGCCGTGAATACTTGACGGGAAAGTGTATCCCGGAAGGGTTGATAATATCCCCGAGATGAGTTCATAAGGAATTATTATGTAAACCCTGCAGGTGGATTCGTTCCGCATAATAATTAAGGTTGAATGGTACTAGTCTCGGATAAAAGAGATGAATAAATTAATTAGCAATAAATTAATTTTATTCATGGATATTTATATCTTAAATACACGGAATAAATAATACTACCGGAGAAATATTATTTGATATAATATGGTTTAATATTGGGAGTGCAATTAATTTTATATAGTGGAAAATAGAATTAATTAATAATAGTAAGGATTAATAGATTTGGGCTTGGGCTCAATTTAATCACTATTATTGGAAGCCCAATATTCCACCTCCTTTAGATCCCCTACGTAGCCTATAGCCTATAAAAGCACTACATGGTCTTCTCTATTCTCATAACTTGAAGATCACAATTCTAGAGAGAGAAAGTAGAGAGGGAGATCCATGGAGTTCGGTAGATCGTCGCCCACACGACGTCCGAGCTAGTGCAAGGAATACGTGGGAAGATCTCAAGGTCGTCAAATTGAGTTCTTCGTTTTTCCGAACAACGAGAACGAGGTAAATCGTAAAACCCTCTTTATGATTTTATCGTTTAATTATCGTAAAAAATATCTTGAACCAAGATCCGAGAACGCGACCCATGACGAGGTTGAACCGGGCGGTGGTGATCGTAGATCACCGGACCGCCGGCGGCTCAACGGCTCGCCTAGGAGGGGTCGAGAGGCATGAGCCTCGGCTGGACGCCGAGACTCGATCGAGCATGAGCTCGATCGCCCATGCTTGGCAGCGGGCTGCTGGAGCAGCCGCTCGCACGGTGCGAGCACCGCTCGCGCGGGCTGGACGCCGCTCGCGCGGCGGCGGGCTGTTGGTGATCGCAAGCCACGGCTGGACCGTGGCTGGTCGTGCGATCACCGGGCGAGGGCTGGGCGTGCCAAGGGGGCTGCCAAGGGCAGCCCTAGGCGGCTGCCTTGAACAGCCGCGAGTCCCACGAGGGGACTCGACCGAACAGCCGCGGCTTTGCCGCGGTTAGGGTTTTGGTTGAGTCCGGCGCTTCGTGGTGGTTCGTGGCGGATTGTTCCGGCAACCGGGAGTCGATTGGAGTTGTCGTTCCGCAATTTGACAACTCCGGATATTCGATCTCCGAAGGATTTCGGTCGGAATTAATTAGATAATTTATTTATTTAAATTTATTAATTCCGGGATATCGATTTCCAACATTTGGTATCAGAGCGTTGGTTTTAGTTCATGGTATTTTTCGATAAATTGTTCTACCTTGCAGGGTTTCCGATTATTATGGCTAGATTTAATTATTGTTAATTAATGTCATAATAATGTTCTTGATTATTAAACTCTCAGTGATGTCAATATTTGTTCTTGTGTGGTGAATGCTTGTTCTTAATTTTTCCGGAAATTGTGAGGTCGATTTCATGTAGAGATTCGATACCGGAGAGCGTAGTAATAAATTTGTAATTTATTTACGTTGGATCGAGGACGAAACGACGACCGGAAAAGTGTGACGGAGGAGACGAAGATAGGGAGGATTCTGGGGATCGATCAACCCCATGATCGACCCCAAGGGATGGATCGATCGAGGGAGAGGGGGCTGCCCTCGAACCGCTCGGCCACGCCGGCCACCGGAGGTGGTGGCGCGTTGGCTAGGGGCGGCGGTGGTTCTCCTCTCGGCCGGCGATTGTGGTGGGGGCGCGGGGTCCTCGTGATCTCGTGCTCTCCCGCCAAGATCCAACTTTCCTAAATTGATTCGGTTTTCCTATTTTGAGTATTCCTATTTTTGGGAATTCTCATGGAAATAGGAAAAGAATTAATTGGAATTAATTTATTTCCTTATTCTATTATGGAAGTCTTCTAGAATATTCTAAGTTCTACTTGGAATAGGATTCTAGAGATTTAATGGAATTAAAAAGGAAAATAATTAATTATTAAATTAATTTATTTCCTATTTGATTATTCCTATTTTATGGAAATTTTCATGGACATGGAAATTAATTAATTTTGGAAAGTAGAAGAGTCCTAATTTATTTTATTTCCTTATTTTATTATAGATGTCTTCTAGAATATTCCAAGTGGGTCTTGGATAGATTATTCTAGAGATTTAATAGAATTAGATAGGAAAATAAATAAATAAAAATATTAATAATATTTAATTTTATTTTTGATTTATTCGATTGACTTAATTTTCGAATTAAGTAACTTTTAGATTTATTAAAAATAAATAGATTTAACTATTGGAATTAATATTCCCGTCACATGGAGCATTCAAAGAACGAAGACTAAAGACTAGAAGATGCGTACGGAGATGCGATAAAGCCATAATAGTCGGAAAATAATATTCTAGTATTATTTTGATTATGTGATAATATTCTATGTGCTTTATTTCATGTATGCATGCTTATGTGTATTTAATTATGCATTAGATAGCGTATCCCTTTATTATAAAAAGCTAAGTGGGAGAGGGTATGGAAACATATCCATGGTCTCCATTGCTGTTCTCTTGGTGACTTTTATGAACTTTCGAAGTTCATATAGATAAGTCATTGGAGGAGAATTCTTGTAATTCCTTTTACGAGAAACATTGATTAAGTCTATCAAACAATGCCTAATTTGTCTTTCCAAAACTGACTTCAAGTCGACTCATTCTCACCACGGGGAGTGGAATGGAGCCAAAGCCACTTGGTCATGTCGAGGACACAAATTAGAGGCAGTCGTACCATCTTTTGAAGGTGGATCGATTGTCTGCTCGGCTCCCTCATTTATGAGAGATAGGGTCGTTCGCATGGTGAATCACTGGTAAGAAACTTCGAGTTTCACTTATGATTCTCCGCGTCTTGATTTACAAGATTAAATGAATCAAGTAATTGGGAGTCAATTATAAAAGTCTCTTGGTGTAGTAAACGTCCACACAACGTGGCTTGCTATACTGACGGATTTTGGATTAATTGATGTAGACAGTTGTAAGAAATTGTGAAGAGTTGTGAAGTTATCGTAAACGTCCACACAACGTGGCTTGCGGTGATGTAGCAATTCCAAACGATTTACTTTGGTGCTGAGTAATGGTTTACACTTAGATACGCCTTATAGTATTCCTCCCACCGAGGTTCCGCTATAAGTGATGTATGACCGAAGGAAATCTAATTGCTAAGTCGTTTGGGTGGGTAAACGTCCACACACCGTGGCTTGCCTTACCTGATGGGATTTTAGATGTGATTAGTGATTTAATGATATTATTTAAGGGAGATAATATCGGATATTAAATCGATTGTTTGTTGTTATATGTGCTCATAGATTAGGATATGGCTTTGAACCCACTTTATGTGATACGTAAGGATTTAAACTCATTGGTCCCTAAATGTATTGATTGGAATAGAGATCTAGACATTGCCCGGACTGTTAAAGAGTACAAGTTCGTACTCAGTAAGCTTTGTCCTCCCGAGCCTACAAATGTCTTAACTGATGAGGAGAGGACTGATTTTGATATCATGTTCAAACTCAAGGAGATGTTTAGACATGATGTAGCGGCTAGACAAGAAGCGATGAGGATACTCATAAAGGCCAGTCACTTCGAGGAAACGCTTAAAAACGTTTTTGAGATGATTGACCTTTTAGACGAGTTGAGTCGGAAATCGCAAGCTCTTGTAGCCAATACCAAAGGTTTTGAACCTAAGGGCAAAATCGGGGGAAAGGAAAAGCAAGCAAAGAAACCCAGTGGTCCTAAGTGTCTTGGACCACGAGATGGGACGAGAAAGCCAATAGGCAAGTGTTCTCGATGCAATCAGTCTGGGTACTGGAAGTCTGATTATCCTCTCAAAAAAAGTACGAAATTTTCTTTAGTCGTAAAACATAGTCAGTGGTATTATCTACCGGAACCTGGTGTGTAGATATGGAACCACTGACGGTATGTGCATTTTAAATGCAAGAGGTTCCAGGAAACCTAACGACTTGGAAAAGAAAAGATCGTAGTCTACAATGGGCAATGCTGTGTAGGAGGCAGCAGTTGCAGTGGAGGACATTTTATAGGATTTCATTTTGAGTTATTGCTTTTATGTACCTTTCATATTAGAAAGAACTTTGTTCTGGATTTCTAATGAATGGATATTTTATTTCTTTTAATCATTTGATGGTTATAAGAAGAAATAATGATATTATCTATTCTGGTACATTATCTAGCAATATATAAATGATGAATCCTGAGTCCACCACGATGCAACGAACCGTAGTATGAGACTCGTTTTACTAATAAGAGATTTCTTTATCAATTATACTTGTGGATTCTTATGCTGAGTCATGTTTATTCAAATAAGAAGTTCAAAGGTCGAAAATTGATATTTTGATCAATTAAGTTGAAGGAATGGACCTTCCGACCTAAGAATCTAATTTGGAAAATAATATGACTAAGCAATCCTTATGGATATAAGATATAAGATCCGGACAAGTATAAGAATTGATTGACCCTGATGTATGCAGACCTATGTCTACTCAGACAATAAGGTACGAGTACTTCATTTGATGATTACTCGAGAAATGGATTAGAATACCTGATGTGCCACAAAAGTAAGTGTTTTGACAAGTCAATGGACACTAAGCAATTGTGGAGAGCCATCAAGGTATATCCATTTGTAGCCTGCGATTTGATCGCGGAGGCAAGTACCTGTCTGAGGAATGCATGGCATACTGATCAGAGATTGGGATTTGATCCCAAATGACTACACCATACACTTTTGTGTAAGAAATGGTGTGTCGTAAATAAGAAATGGAACTCTTATAGAGATAGTAAAAGATGAGTTATACGGAACTACCTGTGTTCTATGGATATGTCTGGAAACAACGGCGCATTCAAATGCGGTTGTAGAATATCCTAGAAGAACAAAAGATGTGCGTTCAATAGTACTATGAACCAGAAGGACGTTATAAATTCTAACGCCCGGTTCTTAGAGAAAGACTATATAATGAAACACAAGCCCAAGGTGACGTAATACTTTGAAATGAGAGAGAAAGATTAAGACTTAGAACCAGCCGAACCGAGTAGCGGTACACCACTAACTGCACCTACTGTTATCACTGTTTATACACCGGAATGCCATTGTAGTGGGAGGTTTTGGGACAACCGGAGATATTCATAAGACTAGGAGAGTCTTCGAACTCTGGACCTAGTATACATGAAATCGATCCCTAGATCTACATGAAGGCCGTACTAGATCTAAATGTGCCTTCTTGGAGAGCAATAAGGATTATTGCTAAGAGGCGAGATCATTTAGAGTACAAGCTTAGTTGGTCCATTTATGGATTGAAACAAAGCATTGAGTTCGTGGTACTTGCAAATTGATGAGATAGTCCATTTTATGGATTCATCAAAAGCATAGACGAATTGTGTGTATTGGAAACGTGATGGAAAACAAGGTGGTGTTTCTCGGAGGTTTTATGTAGATGACACTCTTATCATTGGCAACAATGTAAAGATGTTATCAGACATAAAATGATGGTTGTCTAGATGAATCATTATGAAAGATAAAGGAAGAAGTTGGACATGTTCTTGAGATCTTGGATCTCTAGAAAGAACATTGTACTTCTCCTGGACATCTTACATAAATGATTATGGTTCGTTTTAACATGCAAGATTCCGAGAAAGGTTTGTTACCTTTCAGAGACGGAATGCATCTATCTAAGGATATGTGTTTTGGAACACAAAAGGAGATAGAAGCAATGAAAGCAGTTTCCTACACTTTGAGTGTGGAAAGCTTAATAAATGCATTGTTGAAAACAAGAACCTGATATCGGCTATGCGGTTAGCATAGTGGGAGGATATCAAGGTGCGGTTAGCATAGTGGGAGGATATCAAGGTAATCCTGGAAAGGAATATTCGACTGCCGTAAAAGTACTTTCGAAGTACTGTTCTAGACTACGAAGCAGACGAGTTTTTCCTTTGGATTACATTCTCTTAGATTTCTAATCGAATGAGGACCGGTGTAAGTCGATATCAGGCTATGTGTTTCACTATTAAAGGAGAAGGAGTTTTAACATGGAAGAGTGATAAGCACGATGCTTTTCGGACTCTGCCATGAGTAACCAAATAGCGGCCTCAGAGGCAGCGGAAGTTTTGGTATAACTCCGGGATAATCTCTGGGACTTAGATGTGATTCTTAATTTGCCAAAGGCTATGTAAATAGCGGTGCAATGGCAAATGGGAAGAAATCACTAGTCCATAAGTGTAAGATAACACATAGTGCAAGTACCACCTGATACGAGTCATCGTCGAGGGAGACGACGCTGTAGTCACCAAGATAACTTCAGAGCGGCAACCTAGAGTGCTCATTCACATAGTACTTCTTGGAAGTACAACTTAAGCACGTGATGAGTATGGGAGTCGGGAGTTTGGAGGAAATGACTAGACCTTAGTACAAGTGGGAGATTGTTGGAGTTGTGTACTTAATGTCTAGATTTAAGTAATGGAAACTCACGATCCATTGCCACTAATCTATTTAATTAAATAAACAATTATTTGCGTTTAATTATTTATAATTAAATATATGCAAATCATAGTCCTGGATTTTATACGTTGTAGTTAGTATGGTGTTGCATGGGCGCACAGAAGATCATACTATCGGTTACTCGTATTTAATCGAACAGTTGCTCACGACCTAGATGGACACGGACCAATCCATCGGTATAGTCGTTGTGTGAGAGAGAAAATAATTTATCTTAATTATTTTATCACACTTGTACACTTGGTGTATTGAGCGGATCGTTGAGATTCATCGATTAGGATTGCCGGCGATAATCGATTCGAGTCTCAGTGTATTTTATTCTTAATCCCCGAAACTATTGCGGGTGTGTATATTTAATATAAGTGACTTTGATTTACCAAAGGAATTAACCGATTTAATTATTGGGTTAATTACCGGTTAAGTTGGGTCACTATATTTTATATATGGCATGCCGTGAATACTTGACGGGAAAGTGTATCCCGGAAGGGTTGATAATATCCCCGAGATGAGTTCATAAGGAATTATTATGTAAACCCTGCAGGTGGATTCGTTCCGCATAATAATTAAGGTTGAATGGTACTAGTCTCGGATAAAAGAGATGAATAAATTAATTAGCAATAAATTAATTTTATTCATGGATATTTATATCTTAAATACACGGAATAAATAATACTACCGGAGAAATATTATTTGATATAATATGGTTTAATATTGGGAGTGCAATTAATTTTATATAGTGGAAAATAGAATTAATTAATAATAGTAAGGATTAATAGATTTGGGCTTGGGCTCAATTTAATCACTATTATTGGAAGCCCAATATTCCACCTCCTTTAGATCCCCTACGTAGCCTATAAAAGCACTACATGGTCTTCTCTATTCTCATAACTTGAAGATCACAATTCTAGAGAGAGAAAGTAGAGAGGGAGATCCATGGAGTTCGGTAGATCGTCGCCCACACGACGTCCGAGCTAGTGCAAGGAATACGTGGGAAGATCTCAAGGTCGTCAAATTGAGTTCTTCGTTTTTCCGAACAACGAGAACGAGGTAAATCGTAAAACCCTCTTTATGATTTTATCGTTTAATTATCGTAAAAAATATCTTGAACCAAGATCCGAGAACGCGACCCATGACGAGGTTGAACCGGGCGGTGGTGATCGTAGATCACCGGACCGCCGGCGGCTCAACGGCTCGCCTAGGAGGGGTCGAGAGGCATGAGCCTCGGCTGGACGCCGAGACTCGATCGAGCATGAGCTCGATCGCCCATGCTTGGCAGCGGGCTGCTGGAGCAGCCGCTCGCACGGTGCGAGCACCGCTCGCGCGGGCTGGACGCCGCTCGCACGGCTGGACCGCCGCTCGCGCGGTGGCGGGCTGTTGGTGATCGCAAGCCACGGCTGGACCGTGGCTGGTCGTGCGATCACCGGGCGAGGGCTGGGCGTGCCAAGGGGGCTGCCAAGGGCAGCCCTAGGCGGCTGCCTTGAACAGCCGCGAGTCCCACGAGGGGACTCGACCGAACAGCCGCGGCTTTGCCGCGATTAGGGTTTTGGTTGAGTCCGGCGCTTCGTGGTGGTTCGTGGCGGATTGTTCCGGCAACCGGGAGTCGATTGGAGTTGTCGTTCCGCAATTTGACAACTCCGGATATTCGATCTCCGAAGGATTTCGGTCGGAATTAATTAGATAATTTATTTATTTAAATTTATTAATTCCGGGATATCGATTTCCAACAGGAGGCACAGTAGATCATGGTATTCACATACATAAAACACCATCTTAGATTGACTACTTTCTTAGTCTCTGACTGGGGATCTGATCAAGATGATAGAAGATCGACATCCGGTCATTGCATTCTCTTTGGAAATAGTTCCATCTCCTGGAAATCAAAGAAGCAACAAATAACTACCAAATCTAGTGTTGAGGCTAAATATAGGAGCATTGGTCATGCATTGGTAGAGTTGTTATGGATAAAAATCATTTTCTCTGAACTTCATCCTCTCTCAAAACAAGCCATGTTCTTTGGGTATATAACCTAAGTGATGTGTTTATGTCCTCTCAACGGATTGTTCAAGCGCACACTAAACATGTAGAAACTCAATCTCCATTTCATTCGCGAAATAGTTCAATCAGTGGATGTCTCCATCCAACATATTCCAGTTGCGGATCAGCTCGCCGATATTTTTACAAAGTCGCTTCCAGCTCAATCCTTACTTCGGTTGCGCAACAAACTAAAAGTTTTAGCTCCTCCTCACTCGGATTGCGGGGGATAATAGACCAAGCCCACTGCGTGATTAAAACCAGGCACATATATTCCATAAGTCCAACAGGCTCAGGCTCATGCACAGTTATAATATTCAAATTATTATATTAATACATTATGTATTGTCAGTAAACCTAGGGTAATGGGTTTGGACTGTTCGTATATATATATATATATATATATATATATATATATATATATATATATATATATATATATATATATATATATATATATATATATATATATATATATATATATATACTACCTCCGTCCCATATTAATAGTCACACTTCCTTTTGTTATTTGTGAAGAAAGTGTGACTATTGCCTTGGGACAGAGATAGTATATATATATAATGTATGTGCAACCGCTTTTTATCTATTAATAAAATAACATCACTTTTTGTGCTTTCTTTTTTTTATGTCATTACTAGTCTTTGCTTAAAAGATTTGTTTGCAAGTGGTGTGTAGGAGGAGAATATTTAGAAAAATATGGCGAAGCATGCGATGTGAGTTCGCAATTTAGTATCAATATGGAGATTTATTGACGTGCGACTCAAACTTGAACGAGAAAAGCAGAGTGTGTTTCAAGCGTGAGAAAAGCACTCGATATGTGTAGCACACAATTACTTTCTCAGAGAACGTAGTGATCGTCGAACCAGTTGACCGAAATTGAGATATCATATAACTTGTTTATAGAAATATTAGGGCAAGTTGAATTATTATTTTGCCTTTTAAATCGAAATTTAATTTGAATCATGTGAACTTATGTTACTGATTAAGGTGAAGTATTATCTTTTAACATATTATCTTAAATATTTATTATTAAATATGATATATATTGGAGTATGATTTTAATTTTATTAGTTTCTCTGATTTAAATAGAGGTACTTTCAAGTTGCAATATAAATAATTTAATAATATACAATAGTAACTAAATAAATATTATTTCCTCCAATTATGATGAGTATGCACACTTTTTTTTATAAATTACAAAAAAAATGTGCAAACTCTTCACATTCGGAGAGAGTACTACATAAAGTGAAAATAATGTTACCTCATGAGACAAAGAGTAGTTTGTCAAGTGACATGTGTCAACGTGCATTGCCAAAAGTTTCCTTACATCTAAGATCATGTCCGTTGACATTCCCTGCGATACATATATTAATCATATAACAAATTAAAAGTAAATTTGTTGAAGTAAGATGTCCAGTAGTATTCATATAACAAAAGCCACTTGAATTGAGCTTTTTTATCAAACGAGTTTAGATTGTATTTTTTGGGTTGTAAATATCAAACTCTTATCCTCATTTTTATTATATTTTAGAGATCTCACTAATAACACTAATAACTAAACATTTCAAACATATGAGCCGAATTTAATATAAAATATTGATAAAAAAGAGTGAGTAAAATAAGATATACTATTGTGTAGTAATACAGTAGGATGTAGAAAATAATACCACCAATATTTATTTTTGTTGTCGATTGAAGATATATAATAGGAAAAACGAGAATTGAAAAAAAAAACCAAAAGTAAAAGTAATACAGGATTTACGAGAAAATCCAAGATGAGAATAATCAGGGGAAGCACTACGAAAGTTCATGATTACAAAATTTTTATATTAGCTCAAAAATCCTCTAAATCTCAAACAATAATTAAAGATATTAAAACGGTGTGCTTGTATCTATTAAGAAACTTTTTTATTTATAAAAGAGAGTCCAAAATATTGTTTTGAAACAATATCTCACTCTCATAGAGTCCAAAAAATGATTGGAAACAATTCATATTTGAAATATAAAAAAAATCGCACAAAATTCGCGCTAGATGACTTTTGAAAATCACTACACAATTTTTGGCACGAATGCGTCAAGCTCTCTAAAACTATTCTACAAAATTGCGCCTGGGGTAGCGCCTGCTATGCACAGATAGCTACCTCCACTAATTTTCCACTTATGCAGTTTTTATTAAATTATCATGTGTTCATAAATATTACTATCAATGGGTTGTACCTTTCATGTTTGAAGAATGTACTCTGTAAATATAATCTTCAAGTAATATTCGAAATATGTGTTGAGTATGAAAACCAAATTCACGCGGAGAGGACGAACGCCGTAAGCAACGACCGCCAGTCGCCGGCAGCAGACGCTTCCCAAGGACCAGCGGGCGCTGGTCCTTTAGAAAAAGATGCAGAACATCTGGACGAATCTTGACCCTACCTTGGTCGTTGCTCGGGTCCCGATTCGTCCAATTGTTCTCTTTTTTAGAAGGACTAGCGCCCGCTGGTCCTTGGGAAACGCCCGCTGCCGGCGACTGGCGACCACTGGAAGCTAATTCATGACCCTATCATCTCCGCGTGAATTTGGTCTTCATACTCAACAATCTCTCACTTGAAGCTAATTCTTGACCCCTATTATCTCTTCCCATTGCAGCGGCATCCCCGATCCTCATTCTAGAAGATCGACTGAAGTTGAACACAACTTCAACTTGTCATACGGTACCATCTTCGTAAACATTTTGGCCGGATTCTTACTCCTAAGAATCTTCTCCAACACCAAAATGCCTTCCTCCAAGGGCGATCGAATGAAGTGTTATCTCAGTTGGATATGCTTCGTTCGAGCATGGTAAACCGGATTCTTCGCCAAGTGAATGGCACTCTGCCAGTCGCAATACAAGACAATCCCCGAGCGGTTTTGTTTCAACTCCCGCAGAAAAGTCTGTAGCCACATAATCTCCTTTGCGGCTTCAGTCACAATGACATACTCCGCCTCACAACTCGACAATGCTACGATCTTCTGTAGCCACATCATCTCATTTGCGGATTCAGTCACAATGAATACTCCGCCTCACAACTCGATAATGCTACGATCTTTTGCAACCTCAACACCCAACAAATCGTGAAACCCCCGAAGTGTACACTTACTCAGTAGTACTCTTTCTACTATCCACGTCACCCCCGTTATCAGCATACACGAACCCAAGTAATCGTACGTTAGATTTCCAAAACCTCAAAGCAAGATCGGAAGTTCTTCTCAAATATTGAAATATACTCTTCACGGGTTCCCAATGTTGCTTCCCCGGATTATCAAAAACCGGCTGACCACTCCCACTGCATGGGCAATGTCAGGCCTCGTGCACACCATGGCATACATAAGGGTACCAATCGCAGAGGCGTAAGGGACCTTATCCATATGCTCTAACTCATCCTCGCTCATCTGCGAGTCCTCCTTTGACAAACGGAAGTGACTAGCCAAAGGAGTGCCCACGAGTTTCGCATCCTCCATGTTAAACATCGCGAATACCTTCCTCAAGTATTCTTCTTGAGATAACTCAAGATCATCCTTACTCCTCGTGATTCTCATCCCCTGGATTTATTTAGCAGCCCCCAAATCCTTCATAGAGAATTCCCTCGATAGACTCTTCTTGAGCTTGTCTATCTCCATCAAGCTCGCTCGATTATCAACATGTCATCTACATAAGTGAGTACAATTATGTAGGTACCTCCGAGTTTCTTGAAGAAGCAGCATTGGTTCGCCTCGCACCTCATGAATTCGACTCGCTTCATGAACATGTCGAACTTCTTGTACCACTGTCTTGGAGCTTGCTTTAACCCATACAAACTCTTCTGAAGCTTTCACACCAGCTTCTCCTTCCCTCGGACTTCAAAACCCTCCGGTTACTTCATATAGATTTCTTCATCCAAATCTCCATGAAGAAATGCCGTCTTTACATCCATTTGCGGAAGATGTAAATCTTCTTTCGCCACCAAACTAAGCACCACCCGAATGGTTACCATCTTGAATACTGGAGCAAAGATCTCCATGTAATCAATTCCTTCATTTTGTTGGAAGCCCTTCACCACTAATCTTGCTTTGTACCGAACGCTCACATCGTGTTCTTCCTTCGCCCAGAAGACCTATTACTGTGCAAGGTCTTCTTCTCCTTTGGAAGCTCTACTAGATCCCAACTATGATTCGACATCAATGAGTTCATCTCGTCTTTCATGGCTGACTCCCACTTGATCAAATCCTTCACTTGCATAGCCTCGGTGAAGTTCTCCGGCTCACCTCTATTAGTCAGCAAGATATAGTTAGGAGATGGTGAAAATTTGTGGGTCGATTTTCGTACCCGAGTCAACCTCCTCGGGTGCGGTGTCATATGATTGACATTGGGTTTAACATTCTCATTCATTCTCGCTGCTCGTGTTACCCCTTCAATCCTCTCGGTCTCCTCGACCTCCATCGGAAACTCCTCCGTGTCACCCACGGGATCGATATTTTCTGCAACCACCTCGTCTTTACCCTTGTACAAGACCGCCTCGTTGATGATCACATCTCTGCTTCAGATTACCTTTTGATTTTCCTCATCCCAAAATTGATACCCGAATTCCGTGTCGTCATATCCAATGAAACAGAACTTCTAGGACGTGAGATCAAGCTTGCTCTGAGCAGCTGCGTCTACATGAACATACGCCAAGCTACCGAACACCCGCAAGTAGGAAAGACTCAACGAGCACTGCCCGGAAACAGCGAGCGCTGTTTGGCGGATTTCTGGTGCACGAAAATTCGAGTTAACCTCCGAACTCTAGAATTGAGATTATAGCGATTACGAGCTTTGTAATTGTGTTCTATAATTATTTTAGTAAAAACACTGCAGCGGCCAGCGAAAAAATTGACGTAGTCCTCAGAATGCAAATTTCCTAACAATATTTATGCAATATTTATTATTATTATTTAATTATATTTTTGTGAAATGTTAAATACTAGTACTACTAGATCAAGTTGCCGTTGTTGCAACATATCTTATGCTGATTGATTGACAATGTGTTGAACCATATTTGGCAGTGGATGCAAATGAAAAAGGATATACAGTAGAAGAATGTACTTTGTTTTTTAAAAGAAGCAGCAAAATGAATGTGACATTTTGATTGCTCATGATCAGGGGCAGACACGCACGTTAATATCGCATGGCCCAGATCCACCTAGAATTTGTCTGTGGATTATATATTCCACTTTGAACTTTTAATTATTTAAATATAAATATTAATAAAAATAAAATTACACAAATTTAATTTATACATAAAATACTTTTTTTTTTGCTTTAACCAATAACCATTAGTATTTTTTTAAACAGGTGTTCTAGTTTTATCTATGCTAAATTTAATTTTTTTAAAAACAATAAATAAATACGGAGTATTTCTTTAACTTATGGTCTTGCGCAATTCAAATTTTGTTGAAAAAAATGAGTTACGATTATATCTGAAATGAAACGTACTATTGAATGAAAAAATAATTTTCAAAAATATAATTAATTGAAAAGGAAATTTAAATGTAATAGTATTTTACATAAAAAAATATGAATAATGTAATAGATATATAAAAACAAATACCCTATTATACACACATTTTAATATTTTATTTTCTTAAGTAATAAGAGCAATTGTCAATTATTGACATAATAATAATAATAATAATAATAATAATAATATAAGTTAAATATTAAATTTTAAATTTTGAAATAATGGTATTTAAATGATTATTAGTGTGGTGGTTTGAATGATGAGTCATTACATTTGTTGTAGTCAAATCGTCGTCTCCAATCTTCTGTATAAACCATCGATTATTGCGCAAAAATATCGAAAGAGACACGAAAATAAAAATGAAAATTGTATCAATTGCTCGTCTTTAAAAAATTTAAATTTTAAAACACACACAAAAAGAATTAATTTTATTTGAAAATAAATAAATAAATAAATAATATTTGAATTTTCAATAATATATTAAAAATATAGTATATTAAATTAATTAATAATTTGAAATAATAAATAATTAAAAGATATAAAAAAAATCGTAAGTATTTAAATTTTATTTTTAAATATTATATAATAAAAATAAATAATGATATTTAAAAATATAAATTCTTAATAAACTATAATAAATGTTCATATAATAGTTAAGAAGAATATAACATTACCTTGTAAAGTTAGACTATTTTATGATAATAAATAAATATGGAAAAGTTTGAAATGAAAAAAAGAAGATTTTTATAATTTATAATTAATAATTAATTCTTTTGAATTAATTAATTGTTAATATATAGTAAATTGCAGTGTGAAAGGCAAATTGAAATGTGTGAAAGGCAAATTGAAATTGAGAGTTATTAATTTGATTGGTCCTAGTTTAAAAATCATGTCCTTTTGTTTTATATATATATAGATATAGATATAGATAGATAAATTCAAATCAAATTATTCAAAAACTATATTTGATTTAAATATAAAATAACATTTATATATAAATATTCTATTTGTATTCAAAAATATTTAAATATAAAATAACATTTATATTCGTATTCTTGTTCAATTTGAATACGAATCATCAACAAATCAAATCAAGTAAAATAAGTTTGATCAAGTAGCTAGGCAACCCTACCGCTAGTGTATGGTTATGTCAACTTCAATCAGTTTTCTATAAAAGGAAATTAGGATCGGTGGACCTTTGGATCTACTTTGAGAACATACCTTAAGAGCCACTTCCGTATCGTCCGGTGTTCTTACAGTTACTTCAACTACAGTAGGTAACACTGCATGTAATTAATTAGTAAACAATATTAATATTGGCTTTTATTAGAATTAACAAAATTAATTAACATATGTATAGCTAGAGAGAAACATAAGATACATGCACAGTAGTGAACACAAATATGCATGTGGATAAATCTGACCTTTCTCTTCTTTGTTTTTTTTCTTCTTTTTCTTCTCGACTTTGGCTTTATGGGGTTTAGCCGCCTTCCCGTACTTGGGAGCCATTGCAGCAAGATCAAAAACCTAGCTAGTAAGTAGGTACGCAGAACATATCGGCCTCGAGAATGTGGTGCGGTACTAATATTTATAGTCCCTACCTAGCTCACAAGTAGGTACAAAAAGAGAAGAGGCAATTAATTATTGAGAGGTAAAATTAGTTTATATCATGCTACGTGTAAGATGTATTATATACTTAGTATTAATTAATTAGAATAATGGTTGTATTATTGAATAATTTTTTTTTAAATAGTGAATATTTTTGTAAATGATAATTTATTGTTTATATAATGATTATTTTAATATTATATGAATACATTTTTTTTTTAATTTAGTAATCAATTTTATAATTATTTTTATACACATACATAATTTAATTATTTACTTACTATGACAAACAAATTAGTTACTTTGATTTATTTTATGAATTATTTTATTTGTAATTTATTTTAAAATTATTATATTAAATAGTTGGTATATTATAATTATAATAATTACATTAAAAATATTATATATATTTTTTTGTTAATCAACAAATATAGTTTTAAACTAATTTAAAAAAATATTTAAAATAATTTAATTATTATTGATTATTTAATAGTATGTATTTTCAATACAAATTAAAATGTATTTATTTTATAAAATAATATAATTAAATTATTACTGGTTATTAATATGTAATGTCACCACGTTGCATATGTATAGTACTTATCTGTCTCACCAATCCGTCTATCGTACACATAAGTGTACACCAAAATCTAAGTTAAATATAAACGATATTTATTTTAAAAATGAATAATCATCATTGAACAATTAAAAATCATAATTCTTAAAATCATCATTGAATAAAAATATAAATTATAATTACTAAGATATTCATTATATATCAAAGTAATCTTCATTAAAATACACTATAATAAATATTATGTGTACAATACTCCGTACACTATGTTGCACGGTAGAAATTGCCCTGTCTCACACCAATGGGCAAGTCAACATTGACTTATTTTTTCCGTACATATGATAAATAGTATATAAAAACACATATATTTTTTTTTCATAATTTTTGTATAATATTTATCATATGTATTGGACGACAAAAAAAATATTAATAATTTTTTTATACTATTTATCATATTTATTATACGGACAAAAAAAAAGTCAATGTTGACCACCCCATTGGTGTGAAACATATGAGTATGTAAGTGAAAAGTCATTAATAATTTTTTTATACTATTTATCATATTTATTGTACGAACAAAAAAGGTCAATGTTAACCGTCCATTGGTGTAAAACATATGAGTATGTAATAGTGAAAATTTTTACAATTGCTTAACTTGATTGAGTGGTAGTTATAATTTTCTTAAAATCTTGATTCCCTTGTTGCTCAGAAAATAAAATTTTAATATATCAATTAATATTTTTTTATGTGGCGCTTACCAAGTTTTATGATATATTTTAATAAATAAAAATAAAATTATTGTGATATCCACAATCAAGAAACTAAAAAAAAGTTTTAATACCACTTTTTGCGATATTGAATTTAATTCGCATACCGTTCAAAATTATATATAAAATGACTAAAAAAAAGATAAACAAAATATGAACACACACATGGAAATTCAAAATATGGAATAAAAAACACGAAAAAAAAGAGAAATTTACAACATCGTTGAAGTTACAATAATTGAGTTTATGATTTTTCCTTTACTAGAGAACCTCTATTTATAGGTGTAACAAATCTATCAAATAGAAAACAATTAAAATTAGTCATAAATGATTTTCCTAATATGACTAGAAATCCATAAGAAATATATATTTATATTCTTAATATAATTATAATTTCCCTAAACAAGGAAATAAATTATTGACTTGATTTCCAACCAACATGATTGGAGTCATATTTCAACAAATCTCCACCTTGACAAGAATCTCAACGACTCCAAGCAACCCAACTCCAAAGATCATAGATTAATTTTTCTTCCTTCCTCAAACCCCGAAGGGTTCACTCAATAGCATGAGCAACCTACGTTTGAGATGCACCCAAACTTAATACATGAATGTGAAGTTGCACCGATCATTCATTGTGTACCACCAAGCTCCATAACCTCCACGCAATCTCTATTCTCTAATCTTGCATTTCCACGACTATCAGCATCACTTGCATTCGCTAATTCTTCACTACTATCCATAGCATGCCTAGGCTCGATATCCGATTTTCAAATACTATTCGGGTTAGTATTCCTAGTGTCCCCAACACCAACACACATGCACAATTTTACAACCATAGGTGATCCCGACTCACCATCCAACGAATGACTTTCCTGGGCAGAAGCAGTTGCGCGCTCTCGTGGAAATTGTGTTGCCGCATAACTTATACAATCCACTAATTTCTCTCTAGCCTCACAATATAAGCCGTCTACCCCGACTTACTTTGAACACTTCACCTTTTTTGAAGTAGTGGAACCACTTCAGATCTAAGGAGTTTAGAGAGATAAGATTACCTTTCAGGTCCGACACGTACTTTATAGTACCCGAGAGTTCGAATATGGTCATCGAAAATCTTGATTCTCACAGTTCCCGTGTCGCGTATACGAACATCCAAAATCTAAGATCCACCCCTCACTCATTCCCAAATGATAGAAAATCAGGAGTTCCCCATCGATGAAACCTCCTTCTCCGGAATCGGCCACGTTCGATTCTTTTCTCCGATTCTTCAGGGCCTGACAGTCCCTCTTCATGTGGCTATTTTTCTGCTCTAGTGACAAACCCTCTGAAATTTCTTATTCCTTGCCCCACCCTGGACAATAAGACCTTCCCCCGGGTTTTCACCACACACAGCCTCCTTCATCGTCACCTTCGATTGCAAAGCCGCGACCGCTTGAAACAAATCACCAGCGGGATATAGTGCAATTATATCTATCACCTTTCCATTCTTCTGTACATTCTGTTCTGGCTCCATCATGCTTGACATCATGTTCATGCCCAACAATGTATCATCAAAATCCATGTTGGTTAGAACCACTGAAGTAACTCTACTTTGAACTGGCATGTAGAGAACTGCATGTTATGATCTCACACCGAATATCAAACATCGTCGCCATCTCCCAAAATATTCACGAGCGTAACGCTCGCCTCATGAAGATAGATTCCACGCCCGAGATCCTCCATGTCCAACCAAAATTCTGATACCAATTGATGTGTTATCCATGTTCAAGAACATCAAACAAGACTATGATACCACTTGTGGCGATATTGAAGCTAAATCGCACACCGCTCAAAAATATATATGTAAGATGACGAAGAAAAAGATAAACGACAAGATAAACACACAAATTTACGTGAAAACCCAAAACACGAGAAAAATTACGAAAAGAAAGAAAAATTCACTACATCGTTGATGTTACAATAATTGACTCTATGATTTTCTTATATCGGAGATCCCCTACTTATATGTGTAGCAAACCTATCAAATAGGAAATAATTAAGATTAGAAATCAATGTTTATTCTACTTCAAATCCATAAAAAATATAATTATATTACTAATATAATTATAAAATCCCTAAATAAAGAAATAAATTATTGACTTGATTTTCAGCCAATATTATTTGAATCATATTTCAATAAAAATAAAAGACAATTTGATAATTCGCTCGAGAGTAAATAGTATTTTCGTATTATCTCAAAATATGATGTGAAGCAATGAGATTTTTCAAAAACCACAATACTCCATGGTTCAATATGTTTATTCACATATATAATTAAACTAATACTAGTATTATACAGTACTACTATATAAATTTAATTAATTGGAATTTCTAATTGCTTATAATTATGTTATTAATGAAAGCGTACGATATAGTCCATATACATTTCAAAAAATGCATATAAAAGTATGAAATCTCTATCTTACAAAAATATATAAAAATATAGAAATCCTTAAATTATTGTGAAAAAAAGAATAGGAATTTCTTTTAATAACTAAAGTTAAGGGACCCTTTATCCCTAAAATACATCATTAAATTGGGGGCAGAATTAGGGGCCCGGGACTGCCAATAGTAGTTGGAATCTAATGTTTAATTTAATCTTTAATAACTACTGCAAGATTTAATTACAAAATGTGTGTAGTAAGTATAGTATATTACGTACCCAACAGTCACATTTTATGCTTGGCTCTACCCTCCAAAGCCTAACACAAGTGCAAGTGTTGGGCCGAATATGGTTTCTCAGTTTTACTTTCCATTTTACCATTGTCCTTCTGCAGCATTTTATTTATGGTTTGTCTTTCTATTATTAGAAATTTAAAATTTATTATATTTTGTTTGTTGTGGTTTGTCTTCGTAGTTTATCCTCAAAGTTTGAGGGAGTACTTTTTAACTACCTAATGTTTCCGGTTGATCATCCAACCTAGGTGAAAATTCAAATAAATACTAGTATAAAAAAATATAAACAACTAGAAAGCAGAAGATTCTAGTGATCAACTCGACGCGTCTTGTGAGAAATTTCACCACCATGTTGGATCTTCAATGGCCGGGCAAACAGACGTGCCAACACCCAAACGAATCAAGATAATCCCTACATACAAATGAAGTGTGTCAAAATATTGCAATATAATGTAGTTAATAATCCAGGGCTTCTTCAACAATTAAAACATCAAATAACTAATAAATAAATTAATTAAAAAAAATGCAAACAACCCACTTTACTTCAGGAGGAAAGAGCAACGGCGACGAGCACGTGAGCAAAGACAACAAGAGTACATGCGTTTAAGTGATACAGCGAAATACTTCAAAGAACGTGTTTAACCTCTATAATGTTTTCCCTCTGATTCTTAATAGTTTGCAAACTTTCTTTTTTGTTTGTTTAACGACACTGCATACATATTGTTAGACAAAATAGTTAAATAGATAAATATGTTATTATTTATTGAATATCTTTTCTACTGTTCCTATATAATATGTTAGATAAAATAGTTAAATAGATAAAATATGTTATTATTTATTGAATATCTTTTTTACTGTTCCTATAGAATAGGACTTCTTGGAATATTCGCATCGTTGTTGTATTCGGTCTTATATATTCTTTAATCTCAATTGAATAAAGCATATGTCATAATTATTTCTATGCTGTCACGTATAAATGAATTTTTTTAAATAATTTTATTTTTCAAATACTAATCTATTTATACTCTTATTTTTTATTATTTTACACATAAAAAAATACTCTTCCCGGATTTTTTTAATGTCACACTTTTTTTGTAATTTTACAAAGTAGTGTACTATTATTTTTTTACATAACTCATTCATTACTTACGCAACAATACCTATTAACTCGTGCTCATTATTTAACACATAAAAAAATATAATTTTTTTAATCTACTAAAGGGCATGTGCATTGATATAGTTCAGTTCATACTCACCTACTTGAATTCAATCATTTTTTACTCCGAATACAATTATTATTCACTTAATTGAACTCAAAATTATAACACCCACATTCATTTTTCTAGTTCGAACTCAACGTATGGATCCTACCATTATTTACTTTTATTTTTGGATATTTTTTAATTTTAAATAAAATTCTACATTTTTTAAATTGTTACATTATTAATTATGTATTTTAAAAACAATAATTAGATATATTTTTCTTATAAATTAAATAAAATATTATATTTATGAGATATTAATAATTTTTAATAAAAAATATTAAGATTTTAATTTGATAATTAATAGTCGTACAACATTTACTAAATTTAAAATAATAAAAACTTTTGTATACGCGTTGAATAAAAAAAATTGTACAATATTTAATAAATTCAAAATAATAAAAACTTTTGTAAACGCAATGAATTAAAAAAATTAATTTAACTAATTGAAAAAATTCCAACTAATAAATAATAATTTAAAAGTAGTATTAAAATAAAACAAAAAAAAAATGAAAAGAACAAATAAAATTACAAAATAAAAAGTTGCCTAACATCTATTAAATTCAAAATAATAAAAAAAAATTGTATATCCAGTGAATTAAAAAAATTAAATAAAAAAAAATTAAAAAAATTAAAAAAAAATAAATAATACTTTAGAAGTACAGTAATAGTAAAATAAAACAAAAAGAAAAAATTTAAGAAAACTAATAAATTAAAAACTAAAATTGCGTAAACCCACTTCTTGCACTAGTCAGCAAACCACATGCTTTAAAAGCTGTCACAAAAAAAGAAAAAAACCCAGTTCAAAGTATTGAACTCGGTTCATTTGAGAGGGCTGGTAATATGGGGTAGGGAATTGAACTGGCTCCTACATTGGTAGGATTTCAGTTCACTCAATTTTAACCCACAAAAAAAACTACTGATGCACATGCCTAAGGCATTAAAAAAAACTTTTCTTAGGAGAGTGTATTGGTTAGAGAGTCTGTTGGATTTTTTAAGAATTTTAAAGTTTAGCGGTATTCAATCAAAGATTTTAAAAAGTCCAAAAGAATCTAGAGATATTCAATATGGATTTCAAAAAGTTTTTAAAAATCTACCGGTATTCAAAAGTCTATTGATTTTAAAAACGTAAGGATTTTATTGAATTCTCTCCTAAAAACATGAATACTTTTCGATCTTTCAAATCTCTCGCTATGGGAGGAGATTTCCATTGATTTCACTTTTAATAACATAAATTATTATTAAAAATAATAAAACTTTAAAAGAAAAAATTATATTTATATTTATTTCTTTTTTAATAAACTAAATTATTATAAAAAATAATAATAATTAAAATATAATCATACTTGTTTTTCTTTATTTAAATTAAATTATTATTAAAAATAATAAATTTGAAACTTATATATAAAAAACAAAAAATAAATAATATTGTTTAATATTTTTTTTCATAAAAGTTTTTTCACATATCAATAGTTATAGCGTTATAACAAGAATCAATATAATTAATAAAAATTAAAAAAAAAAATATATTACTCAATCCAATAAAATCTATGAAAATCCATATAAATTAATAAAAAATCAGTGAAACTCGATTATGGATTTTCTAAATCTATATAGTTTTTAAAATCCAAAAAAATTTAATAAAATCTGAATCGAATACACCCTCTTTAATCTACATAACAAATTCTCTATTCAAACTTTAAAAAATCCTTTAATCGAAAAGAGTATATCACAAATCATAGATGACCCCTATTGTTCGGTAGGTCGGTCGATGTTTAAGTGAAACAATACCGCTTCATTATAAAATCATTATCACCGATCACCAAACAACAGCCGATGATCTAACAAAAATGGTAGCGTATGGTTCACTACATCAGATTTGTTTTTTTTCTCTATTTAATTACAAGACGTTGGCGCAAGCTAACCGAGTGCAAGTGTTGGGCCGATTATATTTTACACTTCCTTTTAACATTTTATCCTTCTGCATTTTATTTAATATGTTTCTTTCTATTTTTAGATATTTAAAATTCGTATATTTTCTTTGTTGCGGTTTGTCCACATAAAATCTCAATTGGTACAGCGTCCTCCACTCGAGGGAAGTAGTCATTTATTTCTATAATTAATGAATTTAATCAATTCAAACATCTTTTACCAAATTTCACTATTGGTCCATTCTCCATTCTGTTTAGTGGTTCATTGAAAAATAAATCAAAAAATATATTCATATACAAATAAATAAATAAAAGCAATGTTTTAATTTATTTTAATATAAATACAAATAATTTAGTTTATGATTTTATCTCATGGATTGTCTTCCTAGTTTAATTTATTCTCAGAGTTTGTTATTTATTTTTAACTATATAATGTTTCGAGTTGATCGATCTTAAAGTGTATGCGTTTAAATTCTCGCATAACTTAGATCTTAATAGCAAGTTGCAATGACGATTTGTGTCATTGTTTTTCAAAAATATCACCCCTATATTGGAGTCAAAAGTGTTCGTTTGTTCGTTTCTCAACTAAGTCAAACTCATTTGTACGTGGGGATTTGATTAATACTAAGAATTGAAAACAATAAGTGAAGGAGCAATTGATCCATAATTAACCCAATTTAATTAGTTCAATTGAGGTAAACTCTAAATTTCGATAGGAATCAACAAGAAAAGTTCATCCAATCAACGAATTTGGTTACTGAACGGATCCACATGAGAAATATATGTTAGGTTTTAATTTCAACACAAGATCAATAATCATACATAATGTCCCAAGTTTAGTTATGGAAAATGAAGAGAAAAACAAAGTGAAACATAATAGTAGTATAAGAATACCAACTACAGTACAATTGATCTCAATGTTGTTTGCCACCCAAGGATAATATTCAAGGCTGGAGTCAAACAAGCTCATGTATGTATTGGTCCATCTCGTATGCCAATACGGGTTTTACGGAGTTAACATAGCCAGATTACCAGTTAAAGTTTAAAAATACCATATAGATGGATTTGGCGGATGAATGCAGTTCTTTAATTTATCCCTCCCATTATGGCCTCCTTAAGATGACAATTGATTCCCACTCCAAACTGCATATCACATCCTGTAACAAAAACATTGTTTATAACACTCGATAAAAAATTGTACGTGGAAATGAAACTGAAGGCAGAATTTCATCCAAACAGGACGCACCGAGGGGTTTTGCCGGTCGATGTCAAAGCTATTTATCGCACAGGGTTCGGCCAATAGCTCTTCTGTTTCTTCACCTAATTGAGTTGAAAACAAGTCAGCCGTCGGTCAAACATAATGTATAGAGATCTTAATCAACAAGCACTATGCAAACTGTAAAGAGAAACTTAGGTAAATTTGTATTTTTATTGAAAAATACAGTAAGTAAGAATGGTGCACCTTGGTTGACCAGAGCTAGGATTCCGTCCTCCGAACACATCATAGCTGGTAGAACGCTAGATGATGATGAAGAGTTAATGATCTTTGAAGGATGTGTATAGTTATCATACTGGACTTCCCATATGTCACTTTCCACTAGCGATGAATTTGCAGTTCCAGCACCAGACAGCACAACAGGCTGCTTTGGCCAACGGGTATCCCAAGCAAACACTACACCAGAAGAGCCTCCAGCCTTCACACGCACACAAGATTAATCAGTTTTATTATGCTTGTCGAATTCAAAAAAATTGCCCCCTAAATAAATTTAAAACACTCCTACATCTACTATTCTGAAATGAAGACAATATTTTGAGCCCCATTTTTTTTTCTGGCTCTGGTAATGAGCTTTAGATATCAAGCATGAAAAACTACAAACATGTTAAGAATGTAACATAATCCATTTTACTAACCCATAAAAAAAATCAGGACACTACAAAAAACCCATCAATAAAGAAGTCGGTTTATGTTTTACAATTTAAATACAAATTAACATGGAAAGAAAAAATAAGTTTCTTACAAGGCAAGTGTGTTTTCGTGATGGATGGATATCGATGGAATGCACTATGCTAGAAGCTGCTTCTCCTGTCCTATTAGCATAATCATTACAAACATGATCCATCAATAATTAATCCTTCAAAAGAATCAGTTAACAAAATCACTAAACATCAATCAACTAGAACTTGTAAGTTGTAGTAACTTTTATAGGAGGGAAACATAGCATCGTTTGAGCTCTACACAAAATAATAACGCACTGCAAATTGATATAGAGTAGAAAGATATGTCATTTAGAGTAAGATGGATAAATAACAATAGCTTGTAATCATTAAAGAAACTGCAGCAAAAGTCCACAAATTCGAGAAGCCCTTTTGCATCCAAACATAGCTAACAGAATCTGAAAAAACGCATGCCTACTCAAGATGAGAAACATATGACACGATTTATTCAGGACAAAAGAGACTAATCTTGATTAAAAATCATTCAACTCCAACAAACACCAAATGAAATAAGATATTATTGACCATTTAAATCTAACAGCAAAATTGAAGATGGTAGCATAAAAATTAAAATAAAATAAAATTAGAATGAAGCAATAACAACACTAATGGATTACCAATTGTTCTTAAATAGAGCCACTGGACCACCAGCCTTCCTTTGATCCCACCACTGAAGGCCAAACCCGAAAGAACCAGTCACAAACTCCACAGGCGAAGCCCACCGAACCGAACTATAAGAAACCAAGCCATTACTATCAAAAACCCTCCTAAAATCTCCCTTGGCTGGATTGACCAAATTGACCCTTCCATCTTCCCCAACACTAACACACTCCGACCCATTCTCGCTCAAATCGATCCCGGAAACGGCACCCAAATGGAATCCCTTTTCCGAGGCCGAGAACTCGAGACTCAAAGACCCATCTACAGAACCAGCTGAATAGAAGATAACAGAACCGGAAAAGGTAGCTGCGGCGATTAAGGGTTTGGAGGGGGTTAAGGGGACTGGGGCGATTTTCAGAGAGGAAATCCTGGAAGGGGCGGTGACGGAGGCTTGGAGGGAGGGGTTAAGGGTGTTTTGGGAAGGGGAGAAATCGAGGGTTTGGAGGGAAGAAGCGGAGGTATCCGCGTCGTAGGCGGCGAGGAGGACGTGGCGGGTGAAGGCGGAGAGTTGGGGCAGCCACCGGAGGGCGTCGATGTATGTGTGAAGGGGGAGTTTGTGGATTTGTGAAAATGAATTGTTTGGGGAGGTGGTGAGCGCCATTGTTAGGTCAGGTCGAATATTTTTGGTGCAGTTTAGGGCTGGTCTAGTGGTCTGGGTTTTGGTGAGGGGAAGGTAAGAAGGCCTTTTTTTTCTTTTAATTTGATTATGTACACCATTTTTTTTAGAGTAAATAGACTGATATACACATTCAAGTATAATAAAACTCTTTTGTACAAAACCAATATACCCTCACATTAACTGTTAAAAAATAAACAAAAAATAATTAAAAATTCTTAAACTTTATTGTCCCTCTTTTAAACCTAAAAATATATCTTTAATTTTTTCTAAAAACACCGATCCCGATTCCCGACATGAAGTCGTTCAACTACGGAAGGAAGCGGAGCATGCGGGAGGAAGCGGATCGGAGTAGGCGGTGAGGGCGATTGGCTTTTTCAGTTGATAGAAAAAAAATAAAATAGAGCAGCGGCCAAGAAGGAGGAAATGAGTCGGCGACAACGGATTGAGGGGAAACAGAGTCAACAATCGATTCTATTCCTGGTAACATTTTGAATTCAATTATTTGATTTATTGTATTTATTTGGTTTGATTTGTATAAAATTGTTTTGTTCCTTGTAACATTTTGAATTCAATTATTTGATTTATTGTATTTATTTGGTTTGATTTGTATAAAATTATTTTGTGTACACTCGATTATATGTGTTTAAATCAACTGTGATTGTTTGATTTTGAATTATTATTGTTTCCCTAAAACATGTGTTTGAATCAACTGTGATTTTTGTTTGATTTTGAATTATTATTGTTTCCCTAAAACATAAAACTGGGGAAGAACAATTTTTGTGATGAAGACAATTGATAATCCGTGAAATTAGTCTGCCATTTTTCCTTTCTATCTCAATTTCAGAATTTAATATTAAAGGTATTTATTAAAGGTAATTTTGGTAGATCTATAAATTTTAGTGTAAAAAAGATGTTTTTTAAAATGTAGAGTAGAAAAGAGTTTTACTATATTAATAATTGTATTTTAAAATTTCTCCTTTTTTTTATTTTAGTACTAGGTATACATATTTTTTGGCAAAAAATTTAGTAAAATAACTCCATTTTACATTTAGTTTATTAATTTTATGAAAAATTAAATTTTGTTATATAGTTGATCCGTCTCACAAAAATATTAACATTTACTTTTTTCTGTTCATCCAATACATACGATAAATAGGTACAAAAATTATGAAAAATAACTAAAATAAAATTTAACTATTAAATTTTATTTTAATAATTTTTTCATAATTTTTGTACATTATTTATCATATGTATTGGACCGACAAAAAAGTCAATTTTGACCACCCGTGACTGTTTCTGTGAGACGGAGAAAGTAGTATTGAACGGTTTTTAATAGAATTTCGCACGTTGGTTGTACTCAAAGCTTACGTGACTACTTTATAAGTAGTTTTTCTATATTTATTCAATTAAACAAAAGCCACTCAAATATAAAAAATTGAAATTTTTAGTTTTTAAAATCATGTTTTTGTGACAATGGCTAAATTGAAATGACTTCACATCAGACAGAATACTAGAGTGAGTTATTAAATATATTTTATATACAAACATCCTTCGAAATTCAACCAAAAATTGTTAAATATAACTAGATTTGTTTTTTTTTTTTATAAATTTAAATGATTAAATGTGAAATCAAGTATGTTGATGTTTTATGATATTATTTATTTATTTATAAATTATTGTACATTATAATATGGTTTAAATTGTAATTTTTGCCTTATAAACTAAACTTCACAAGTTTAAATTTTTTACTTATGTTTATTAATTAGTATGATTTGATAGTTGTATTTATAAAAAAGGGTCAATATTTTAAAATTGAAATATCTTTTTTACCCTTAATTTACGTACACAAATGAATTAAGTGGAAAGATTAGAAGTGATAATTTATCTTAATGGAATATATAATTATGAAAAATTAGAACTCTTTCTTAATTATATAAAATCACTTGGAGTTATCAAATTTTCAAAATCTCTTATTTTAAAATAGGGTTAATAGCATATAAAATCACAATCTTTACCTCATTTGCAAAATAAATCAAAAAATTTTAATGTTGCAAAATAAACAATGACTTTTATTATAATGCTCCGGCCCGTTGAGGGGTCGAAGCCCGGCCCTAATGGGCCGGCTCGGTTACCAATGACTGTCGTCATGAGTGATATCCTGGCCCCACTGTACCAACAATTGTCTTTTCCAGCGCACTTTGTCCTCACTCGTGCGCACCCGGGAGACTTCCCAGGGGGTCACCCATCCTAGAATTACTCCAGAGTCAGCACGCTTAACTTTGGAGTTCAGGATGCCCAGAAAAGAAGATGCATCTGTTGGTATGAGTAGCATATTCAATCTTTTTAAGCCATTGAATTTTCTGTGGCGTTACATTTATTGTTATTTGTCAAATTAATTATAAATAATTTATTAATTATAAATAAATTTAAATATTACAAAAAAATACATATCTCACAAAAATATATTTTTAATTATTGATAAATCATATCTTCACCACTAATTGTTTTTTTAAAAATATTTTTATACATTAAAAACTATATATATTTAATAAATCATTCAAAAAAATTAACTTTAAAATAGTATTTTAATAATTATCATAAATTAAAATTCATATATATCACCTGACCATGAGTCGTTGAAGGCACCTCAAGGGGCAGAACAAGCTGAACAAGCGACATGCGAGATGGATGGAGTTCATTGAGACCTTTCCATACGTCATCAAATACAAACAAGGTAAGGAGAATGTGGTGGCTGATGCCCTTTCTCGGAGGTATGCTCTAATCTCGAACTTAGATGCTAAGTTACTTGGTTTTGAGCATAGTAAGGGTCTTTATGAGCATAATACTGATTTTGGTGAGATTTATAAAGCATGTGAACAAACTGCTAGTAGGGATTATTTTAGGCATGATAACTTTCTCTTTAGGAAAAGTAAACTGTGTGTGCCTAAATGCTCTCTGCGTGATTTACTGTTGCTTGAATCTCATGGTGGGGGATTAATGGGACATATTGCTAAGACCTTAGCTGTTCTGCATGAGTATTTCTTTTGGCCTCATATGAAACGTGATGTTGAGAGAATTTGTGGTCGTTGTCTTACATGTAAACAAGCTAAGTCTAGAGTTAGTTCCCGTGGATTGTATACGCCTTTGCCTATTCCTGCATCACCTTGGATTGATATTTTTATGGATTTTGTGATGGGTTTACCTAGGACTAAGCGAGGTAGTGATTCCATTTTTGTGGTTGTTGATCGTTTCTCTAAAATGGCACATTTTATTCCATGTCATAAAACTGATGATGCATCTCATGTGGCTGGATTATTCTGTAGAGAGATTGTTAGATTGCATGGCAAGCCTAGGACTATTGTGTCTGACAGGGATTCCATGTTCCTAAGCTATTTCTGGAAGACATTGTGGTGTAAGCTAGGTACGAAGTTGTTGTTTTCTACTACTTTTCATCCCCAGACTGATGGTCAAACTGAGGTAGTAAATAGAACCTTGTCTACTTTACTATGTGCCATTATAAAGAAAAATATTAAGTCTTGGGAGGGGTGTTTGCCTCATGTTGAGTTTGTTTATAATCGTTGTGTTCATTCTGCTACTAAGTTTTCACCATTTGAGATTGTGTATGGTTTTAATCCTTTGACTCCTTTATCTCCTTTACCTGAGCATGAGCATACTGATCTTGATGGCCAGAAAAGGGCTGATTTTGTGAAACAGATACACGAGACAGCAAGGATGAACATAGAGAGGCGGACCAAGCAATATGCCGAACAAGCAAACAAGGGACGTCGCAAAGTAGTATTTGAGCCTGGTGATTGGGCGTGGTTGCATATGCGCAAGGAGAGGTTCCCATTGCAGCGCCGATCGAAGTTACTTCCTCGTGGCGATGGACCATTTCAAGTGTTGGAGTGTATCAACGATAATGCCTAAAAACTGGATCTCCCAGGTGAGTATACTGTTAGTGCTACTTTCAATGTTACTGACTTGAGTTTATTCGATGCAGGTGACGACTTGGATTTGAGGACAAATCCTCTTCAAGAGGAGGGGAATGATGCAGCCCAAGAGTCGTCAATGATACAAGACCCGGTGCGAGTTCCAGCTGGACCAGTTACGCGCTCGAGAGCTAAGAAGTTCAAGAAAAGTCTGTTAGTGATGATCCAAGAAGTATGGGCGTTAGAGTTATTGAAGAAACCCATCGGTGATGTGGAGAAGTCGAGCTTTATCAACATGATTTCGTACGAGGAGGTCAATCCAACAGAGGGCTATGAGTTTAAAGCTGGGACGACAAAGAATACGCCGGAACGTAGGTCAGACGTGAGCCGAGGACGCGCCGCGGAGTTCAGCAAAGAAAATGGCTTGGTGTCGGCCGACACTATATCCCTGTCGGCCGATAGCTTCAAAATTAGGGACGTGAGCTTGGAGAGGGCTGGGCAGAGAATTGAGACTTTGCTCGAAGGAAAATCCCGCGATCGAAGATGCAATGTCGGACGACAGCCATAATCTGTCGGCCGACAAATGCCCGTCGGGCGACAACTCTTTTCTGTCAGCCGACAAAGCCCCAGATTTTGTGAAAAACGGGCGAACGAGTTTTTTTGACGTTTTTATTCCTTTTCCTTCACGTTTTAGGTTTGCCTATTTAAAGGCCTTGAACCATATTGTTTAGAACACAATTATCAACATTATTATAATATCGTGAGTTATTCTCTCTTGAGTTTTCGTTCTCTTTCGATTTGCTAAAAGAGATCAACTTGACGAATCAACGAAGCATACATACTTCGTCGTGTGTCGTTCATCAATTCCGAGTAGCTGCGTCAATTACGTTTTGGGGATTAGGTATCTATCTAATCAAGTCAACGAATTAGATCCAGATGTTTGGGATTATTCATCCAGGTATCCATAATTCGTGTTCTTCATATCAATTCACCATTCAATCAATCGAGGTTTGTATCACAGCTTATGCCCAGAAGATATACATTAAAGCGATTCAACACGGATAATGAACATCTCTTAATTACTCTGATGATCGGCCGATCACTTAATCCTAAAAAGGATAATTTTAGAGCTCGAGATAAAAATGATGAGATCATTAGTCGTGAAGTACATTATCTCAACTCAAATGAGAATATACTAAAGGAGATTAAATGAATTGCATAAGAAAAGTGAAATTGACGTGTAACAAATTCGATAAAGTGAGAAACATTAGAATGCATCGGTTAAAGGATCTCAAATAAATACACGTTGCACTCTTTTCCTTCTCTTGGTTTTTTTCCAAAGGGTTTTACCTTGTTAGGTTTTTAACGAGGCAACTTATTGAGCGTATAAATAAATTTTCGTTTACTAAGGTTTTCCCTCCGGTTTTTACTTAGTAATTGAAAACGAAATATAAAAGCGATGCTTGAAATCAGGGGGAGAAATACGAAGATAAATAACGGACATCCAAGGGGGAGTGTTATGAAATAATATGTTTGTGGATGTTTTTCGGAGTGCTCAAGTTAGTGGGAATTCATATGGACACCATATTGAATTTACCACTTTATGATCACTAGCTAATGCATATGCATGTACCTATAAATAAGTACTTTTGTACTCCGTTGTAATAGACTATAATAAACTCGGAATACACTTATTTGAAGTACTTCAATTATATGATAATGAGAATACTCTATTTCTCCCTACTTCTATTCTGTTGCGTTCTTTATATTTATATTGTTCTGAGCTAATAAATTCACAACACCTTATTTATTATACAAAGTGAGTGGTTATAGTAAAAGTATTATAGTAATTAGTATTTTCAAAATATACATATTTTTATAATTATAAGATTAATAATATCGAAATTAATAAAAGTCAGTTAAAAAAATTATTCTTAATTAAAAAATATATTATATGAAAATTAAAATATAAATTAATAAACCAAACTACCTCTTTCTTTAAATACTTAAAAAAAATTTTCAAGTTCAATTATCACATATACAAAATAACTATTTAAACTAATTATTTATTATTATAAAAATTTGGGTTATTATATACAGTATATATATATATATATATATATATATATATATATATATATATATATATATATATATATATATATATATATATATAAATGTGTGTGTATTTTTAATTGAATATTTTATAAATAAAACAAAATTATTAGTACTATTATATTTTAAGAAGGTTATAGAGTATTTTTAATTGATTAGGATTTACTATATATTAAATACTAGTACCAAAGTTACGACAGAATCCGAATTCAACAAATTACACCCGATTTTCCCCTGCCTCTGATGTAAAAAAAAAGGTCATTACTTTGTTTTTTAAGTTAATTAAATTATGAATTACCCAAAATCTGTAGCTCGAAAAATGGATTTGAACACAACCGAAGAAAAAAGATCAAAGGTACCATCTTTCATTCTTGTTAGGGACTTTATGTGAATCAGTTTTGTGTTAAGTTTGGATCTTTTTGGCTTCTGAGTCGTCTTTCTTATTTATGTATATTATGGTTTTAAAGTTTGGATCTTTTTGGCTTCTGAATCATAAAATTGGTACTGATTTCTATGTGTTTGTGGGTATGAGTGTGTGAGAGATATGATGCATGTATGTATGTTTGTATGTATGTATGTATGGATGTGATTAGGGTTGATGTTGGATACTGATTATATATATATTGATACGCAGAAGGTTAGACTAATGTTAAAACCCATGTTCGATTCTCTTCCATATGAAATAGTGTGGGAAATTCTTATACGAGTCCCAGCTCAAGATTTATTCGACTTCACAATGTTTGTTTGTAAGAGTTGGTACGGGATTATCAACACCGATGATTTCAGATACACCCATCTTCGTCGTTCAACTCCCGGATATCTCGTCAAGAATCAGCACGACAGCAGAGCCTCTTATATGAAGGTGCTGACAACGCGAGGACAAGATGGTAAAATCGCTTTTTCCAAGAGTAGCTACAATGTCCCAGGCTACAACTTTTGGTCTAGTTGCAACGGTTTGACTCTGGAATCTAGCAACGGTAACTATAAAGAAAGCAAGCTGCTTATAATTACAAATCCAGTAACAAAGCAACGTTTTACTCTCCCTTCGTTTTTCCCTGTAACAGCTGTTGTGTCACCCAGACTTAGATCTGCTATAGCGTATGCTGCCACTTCCATGGTATATAAAGTGATCGCCACATCTCTTGTGGATGGGAAAGATCCAGTTTCAGGTAGATTTTGCGCTGTATTTACTGTTGGAGTCGATACCTCCTGGAGACTTGTCGACACCCAACACTTATCGGTTTCGGCTAGAAGTCTTCTATTGTGGAGACCATTCGTAACGGAAGGTTTCGTGCATTGGTCTGTATTCAATAATACTTCTATGTTGACTATGAATGTGGAGACTGAAAATATCACTGAGATTCGGATTCCCAGGCCCAAATGTTACCTTCCTCTAGGAATCAAGCATTATTATCCCTCAGTGGTTAGATCAAGCTCTGTGTCTGTGTTCATTTGCCTCGATTATTTTAAGTGGGAGGTGTGGGAGATGAAACCGAAGACTGGAGAATGGACAAAGATGCCCGGAATTGACCTTGTAGCTCGAATGAGTGCGATTAATCGGTGTTTATATGAATATGATGGATCTGTTAAACCTGATGGACGTTTAAATGATTGGAACCCCTACCCAGTTATTTGGTTAAAATATCCAGAGATTATCTTCTTTAGTTTTTGCTATCCGAAGAACCACCTCAATCAAAAGTCTCAATCAGGGTTCCGAGCTGCTTACGATCTTAGGACAGGAAATATCCGATGTTATGATATGGTACGTAGATCCCCATTACCACCCTTATCTTGTCCATATTAACAGTCTCATTAGGATCTAATATTACACCTTCATAGATGCCTATCATGCCTTAATACGCAAAAAGTCATATTCAAGATTTATCATATATATTCAGAATTCTTACCGCTATGAGCTATAGCATATGGCTGCCAATAAATAAAGTGTGAATTCTTTTATAGTAAGAGAAGTATAAATAAAGTGTGAATTCTATTTTATGTCAATAAATAAAGTGTGAATTCTTTTATAGTAAGAGAAGTATAAATATGAAAATAATTTTTTTTATTAATATTATAATAATATCATCCAGATTTATGTTTTATATTTTACAAGTTATAGTATAAAATTTTAAAACTATATACAGTACATTTTTTATATTTTAGAATTACAGTAATATTTTTAAGATTTTAGAATATTATTTATAATAATTAGATTAACTAATTATATAATTCAATTTTATAGTTTGATTGATTATATAATTATCATATATATTTGTAAGTTTTTATTAAGCTATATAAAATTGCAAAAAATTTAATTAGAAAATAATAAATTATAATATAATGATGTTTTTATAATTATTTAAAATTTTATTTCTCGTGAAATCGTCTATCGAGATTGTTTATATAAAATTAATTTAGTGATTTATATAAAATTAGAAAAATTTTCGACTAAATAATTTATTTGTTGTTATAATAATTTTTAAAATTTTATTTTATCCTCTTCCTATCCTAATATAATAGTAGTGTCACAATATGTTTTTGAAGTCACCTTATTTAGCACACAATATTTTTATTTTATTTTTTTTACTTTTTACAAATATTTTAACATTTCTTTTTAAAATACAATACAATATTATCAAAGTACTATTTCGTCACGAAATTTAATAGAAATAGGTAATTGTGAGTAGGAAAAGAGTAAATTGTATTTTAGAAAAGCAAATAATAATGTTGTGTTCACACTATAAATTATAAATAAAAAATTATAAATTCTAAATAGTAATATTATTAAGCATATTTAAATTATATATAAATTTTAAATAGTAATTTAAAATTATATATTTTTTCGTAATAATAATTAATCATTATCTTAAATATATATATTTTTATTTCTTTTCTCAAAATTCTTTTTTATTCTATTAATATTAATTTAATTTCAATTAATCGTAATCCATAAAAATCGTTTCCTCTTATTCTCTAATTCATTTGAGTTAAAAAAAACATCACTTTTTATGTATATTATTTTCTCTTGCTATCGTCTTGATGTATGTGATTTTTTATTTTTCTGAACATTGAATCGATTTACATGTATACGGGTTCTTCTATTCATTCATTTTTTTCTTCGATTTTTTTAATTTTATGTATCAAATTGTAGAGGTATTAATTACGTTCGACTAGATTTTTTTTATTTTTTAATTTATCTCTAATTCAGTTATTTTAAATTTATTTTGCAACATACGTTATATTAAACACATGTGTGAGAGAGCCAATATGTCTCATCCAATGACTAACTTCATAATATTTCAATTAAAATTTGTCATATCCGAGATTCGAACTCTGCGTCGAGGAATTACACCAACATCACCACATACCTTACCACTTCTCTATGCCCCAAGAAGCTTACATACTATAAATTACATCAAACATGCGTAGTTTTGAAAATAATAAAATTTTCATAATTGAGATAACGGTTAATAATAAGATTAATACGAGTTTACAAATTTAAATTAGAGTTCGATTATTAAATAAAATAATTTTTTAGTTCATTAATAATTTTTTGGTCGAAATACATTGGAGATTAAATAAAATTTTAAATTATTTTTAAATAAATAAATTACGTGGATCGAACGAGCAGTGATATTAGTTTAAATTAAATTAATTAAAATGTTTAGTTGTGACTTGTGCATAAAGAGAGTAAATTTGAGTATTTTAAAATTAAAAAATTAAAATTTTAATTACGTCAATTATTGTGAGTTAGTAATATTTCCCAATTTTATATTTCAAGATCATCATTTTCATAGAATGCTAGTAACAATCAATTTTAAAATATTTCTCTTTAGCCTTTACCTCCTGCACTCTTGGTGAAACTAAGAGAATCGAAATAACTCCTAAACCAAAAAAAAAAAAAAAAAAATGATATTACTTCATTAGTGTTTTCATTTATCTTTCTTTTTTCCCATTTCTCTAAAAACCAAACGAGCGATTTGCTTTTTACACGTGAACAGTGGTCTGTGCCATGGGTTAGACACACAATTCAAATCATAAATCCCATTTTTCGATACCAAAGAGATCTTGACGTGGGTAATTAGAGGCTCAATATTTAATTAAGTTATTTATTTATCTATTTAACAAGGCTCAATATATTTAAGGTTTTACTAGTATTTATATTCGGTATTTGTCTTTGAATTATTCAGTAGATTTTGAAATTAATTAAAAGAGAAACTTTCTCGTTCTTTGTCAATTTTCGGTATTCGTATGAATCAACGAAAGTTTGATTGATTGATTCTCGGGTATTCTTTAAAATCAACGAGTTTTAATCTTGTTCTATCGCTTCTCTGCGTTAGTTGGTATCAGAGTCTGCTACGATGTCTTCTCGTCGTCAGCCTATCCCCGACCCCGCCGCTGAGGCCGCAGCCCGTCGTCGCGCTGACGTCGTCGCCTCGAGTCGCCAGGTAACGGCCCTTACGGTTGAACTAGAAGAAATTCGACTTGCTCTTACCGATGTTCTACCGAAAGCTCAACACAAATCAATCCCCGTGCTTGGGCGCACCTTTGGTGATGAACCCGATCCATATGATGATTCGGAAGACGAATCAGCCTCGATTTGGGATGACGAGCCGATTTGGGATGTCGAGCCGATTTGGGATGTCGAGCCGGTCTGGGACGCCGAGCACGCCGAGCCGATTTGGGATGCCGAGCCCGCCGAGCCAATTTGGGATGCCGATTCCGCCGAGTCGATCTGGGATGACGAGCCACTTCATCAAACCACTACACATGAACCACATCTAAAAGTCGTTACACTTGCGCGGGAGCGGCCTGGCTCCGCAAAGCTACTCAAATCTCCGACACGTCCGAATGTCATCAATAGCTTGGGGTATTTTACACCACCATACATGACTACGTGGGACAACAAATTCGCTGCTCCTAGAGTTCTCATGTGGAGGTATTTTTTTATTTTTTTTCGAATAGTGATCTGATGGGTAAATTCTACTGAAAGAAACTGGAATACATGGCTGCCGCCTCAGACTATATGTTTAGTTGTGGATCTGCCAGCATCAATTCTATGGCTTTGAAAAGCCTAGCCATAACTGTTGGTATATGTCCTTCGATCCTACGTGTGCAATCGATAAAGTTATAAGGTCGTCTTTGGATGTTAAATGATTATTCGATAATATTTATTGTTGGGAACAATATAATATTGATCGATAAATCATACCTACAGGGTCACACACGGACTCGTAGATGATGTACAATGTTTGTTAATTATATTGATTTAGAATCAATATTTACGTGAATTTATATGCATGCATGGGATGCATTGCATGGCTTGCATGGATGCATGTCACATAGTGTGACATGGCATGCCACACAAGCAAGAGGGACCACATCTTATGCCATTGTGGCATAGTGATGTGTACATGACCTTTCACCTCCCCATTAACCACCCATTATGTGATATGATGGTGCATATTCATTATTGGGGTTACAAAGGAGTGATGGAGGTGGTAATGAAGGTGTTAAGTAGTGAAAATATGATTTTCACAATCACTTCATCACCAATTTCGAGATTCACACAAAAGAGAGAAAGGAGAGAGTGTTCTTGGAGAACTGACTCAAGCAAGCAAAGTGTTCGTCATCCGGGTTCGTGTGCAACACGTAGAGGCCAGGCCATTTGTGCGGCTTCAACATCCGGGCGATCTAGACAAGAAGAGTGACGAGGTCATTCACAAGGAGAGCATCTACTGACTGATCCATGAAGGTGGTTCAATCGACTCAACACCACCTTCATCAACATCAACGAGGCACGCTACACCGGTTGTAAGTGTTCTCGTTAATCCCTATATATATATTGGATGTATATATATAAACGTTTCTATACATATAATATGTGCCTAGATCTTCATGTTGTTCGTGTTCTATTGTTTTACACGCTTCCGCACACACAAACAAGGTAATCGAGCGATTGGATCGGCGTCGAAAACCTTCAATTGGTATCAGAGCCTAGGGCTCGTGCACATGTTTTGTGTTGGACACAATTGTAAACAACATAATTGCTCTTATGTGCTTCTTTGTTGTGGTGTTGATTGCTTGTCATAGATGTAAGGCCAACCACAGATAGTGGTTGGGTGAATGCAATCGTGTTTTTTATGTACCGAATGACTTTAGTTTTGAGGCCTGCGTGCCTTGGAATCAGTTGTAATTTGGATGACTGCGTGCCTTGGAATCATTTGTAATAGATAGGTTTCTTTTACATATGTATTGTACAACCTGTAAGCAGTGGATTTGATCCACGGATCGACCTTGGATCTCGAAGCACCGACGAATACAAAGAGAAACGAAGCAAGAAGAAGCAATTTTTCAGCCACTGGAGCAGGTAGCGGTCGCTACCCTAGGGGTAGCGGTCGCTACCCTGAACGCTAGGCTGATCGCTACTCGATCGCTACCGGGGTCGAAAAATAGTCTGGACCAAGGTAGCGGTCGCTACCCTAGGGGTAGCGGTCGTTACCCCCTCTGGAATCAGCATTGCGCCATTCCGGTGGACGGGGCGCTACTCATGGAGTTTTGCTTATTTTTCGTTCGTTCTTTTTTCTGTGTGTTGTGAGGTTTAGGGGTCATTCGAGTATGTATTGCTTGCTGTGCTAGTTCTAGGTTTATATATGTTATAAATGTTCAACCAACATACATACAACCTTAAACATGCATGTTCTCAAAATAATGAGTATAATGTCTTGTCCAAAGCTTCACACCCATGAAGCCCTCGATCATGAGTTGGTGGGTCTGTCTCAGCGGGGTGCCACTTTCTATCTTGGGATAAATGCGGGTAAGGGTAGTGAAATGCCCTTACACGTAAGTTTGGTTTCCTCATCGATAGATCCACTGCAGGCGTGGCTATTGAGACATGAGATGAGAAAGGGATTCTTATCGACCGAGAGTGACATTAGATGTCATTGACATGAGATGTCTACCTATCTTGGTTTTCTTAAGTGCGGACTCAGTCGGCTTAAGGATTCGCAAGATGAGGGTCTTGGGATCGTTTTGTTCAAGGGAACAACGATATTAGCTAGATATCGATTGAACAAAATGGAATAAATAATTAGCTTGTTAGACAACCTTATTTTTTTACCGCTTTGTGAATGTTTACATACTTTATTTATCTTACTTTTGAAGTTTATCATGTTAATTTCAAATCGATTCAAGTTTGGTTCAATTCTTGATTATGAAAAATTGAACAACATAAATTTTCTTGATTGACAACGTAATTTGAGGATGGTCCTCAAATACGAAGACAATGAAAATGTGTTAGATAACCACATCCTAAGATATCATTGAACAACTCAATAGCATGTTCAGGGAATATGCTAAGATTGAGCAGTTCTGAATGACCAGGGTCATCGCTTCACCTAGGCTGGAAAAGGAGAAACCTATAGGGACCACATATGCAGCAAATGATTGGATTATTTGGTTTAAGTGATCTCCTAAATTTTTCTAAGATGATGAGTCGTCAATTAAAAAGGGGACCCTAAGAGGGATATTCTTATGATAAGGGATGAGGTATTCAAAAGAGCATGGGCAAGAAGGCTACCAGGGTTCCTTGGGAATCTGAATGCGTATACTGCAAAAGTGTCGGACACTAATTGCAAACATGTATAAATTCATATTTATTCAATTTCAAAACAAATGCCTAATTTGTCTTTCATATGATGAATTCTAAACTTAGGATTATTTTCACCTCGGGGAGTGATTTAATCCAAAACACTTAGTTCATCAATGACATAAATTAGAGACTTTCGAGCCATGGGATGGCGTTAGTCGATTGTCTGGTTGGCTCCCTCATATTTTATGAGAGATAGGGCTTCAATTGCATGATAATATCGTTGGTTAGAAAACTTTGAATTTTCACTTACGATTTATCACGTTTTTGATATTGGGATAATTATGAACGGGAATTCGAATAAGAGTCAATTATTGGGAATAATTGAATTTGCCCAAAGTTCAAAGAAGATGTGAAGAACGGGGTCGCTTCATCTTCAGGTATTAATGTTATATACATTAAATTTCGAAAATTTTACTTCTTGGGTATTGGATGTCATTTGTGGTTCTCACAATTGTAAGTGAAGGAACTACACAGAAGTAGGAGTTTGGAAAGTAGAAATGTCGATCTACGGGCTGGAAGTAGCGAAGGTCGCTGCACTAGCCGTATGATCATATGATGTTGTTATGCCTTAGGGCCTTGTTTAAGTATTATAACTATGTATTTTTCGTACCTTCAAAAAACAATGAATATTGGTTCAGTATTGGATACTGATGGATTAGTTTTCACTATTAAATAGTTGGGTTACTATTTTAATTGTGAATTATTCTTTGTTTTGGTACGATTATTATATTGTTTATGTATACTTTAATTGACAAATCATATATAACATTAACACCAAAGGCCGAATCGAATAAGTCTCAATGAGACATAACTATAAACATTGTTGATTAGGTCAAATCAACATCTAAACATGTAACGAAGCTTCTTTTAGAATGTATTCTAGAATCATTTGACTTGGAGTCATTTGATACATGTGAATGATGTGTTATGGACAAGATAATTAGGGATGATCCATACTGATGTATGTGGAACCTATCAGTTCACAAGCACATGAAGGTTATGTTTCGGAAAAGAGAAAACAAACTATATTAGATATAATTCGACCATTCGATGAAAGGTCTAAATGAACTACTGGTCTCTTTTGGGAACACACAATTCTTGACTTCAACTTATACACTGAATAGGACGATGTCAAAAGCTGTTGATAAGACACCATACTAGGTATGGAAAGGGAGGGTCCCTAAATTGTTTTCATCAAAATTTGAGGTTCTAAATGCTTCTCTGACGAGATTTATCTCTATAGAGCTTGAACTCAAATGGGATAAAAGTTTCTTTATGGTATCCATAAGAAACTCGAGGGTACAACTTCTACAATCTATCTGAGAACAATATTTTGTTGCTCGAGATAGTGATTTTCTTGAAAAGAGTAATCTTTCCTAGAAAGTCAGTGGGAGATCAGTTGTCTTGAACAAGGTTCAAGTAGAACAAACTGATATGGATACTCAAGACTTGGTCGAGAGTACTCCAGTGGTTTTGGAAACCACACCTAACCCTCGAAGGTCTGGAAGGGTTAGAACTCAACCTGACAATTACTTAGGTATTCTGACAAATGAGAGCTATGAAGTCATGCTTTTAGAAAGCAATGAACCTTCGACCTATACCCAAGTTATGACGAGTCCAGATTCTGAGAAATGGCAGGGTGCCATGAAATCCAAAATGAAATTGATGTCTGAAAATCAAGTTTGGAACTTGGTTGATTTGCTTAAAGGGGCTAGGCCCATTGGAAGCAAATGGATTTACAAGATAAATACAGACATGGATGGAAAACCTAGTGTTTTCAAAGCAATTTTGGTGGTAAAAGTTTTATATTCACGAGGTAGATTATGATAAATCTTTTTCACCAGTTTTTGTGATTTATTCATTCGGATTAACTTAGCCATTGTGACTCATCTTGATAATGAGTTATGGTAATATTGGATGTTAAAACTAACTTCTTGAATTGGATTCTAGAAGAGAATGTGTTTTGACACAGCCAAAGAGTTTTATCGATCCTAATAAGGCTGAGAAATTATGCAAGCTTATAGTTCCATATATGGAATAAAGCAAGCATGTCGGAGTAGCAATCTTCAGTTCGATGAATCCATACAGGATTTTGGATTTCAAAAGAACATGGAACACTCTTGTGTTTACAAGAAGATCAGTGAGAGTTACGTTGTAGTAATTGTGTTGTATGTCGATGACATACTCCTTATTGGAAACAATGTTTCTATGCTTAATTCTATTAAAGAATGACTTGGAAATTGTTTTTCAATGAAGGATCTTGGAGAAGCACAGTATATTTTGGACATCAAGATCTGTCGGAACAGATCAAAAAGGATGTTTGGACTTAGTAAAGCGACCTATATTGATAAGGTGCTTGATAAGTTCAGAATGAAAGACGCCAAAAAGGGTCTCATTCCAATGATTCATGACACATCTCTTAGCAAGATGCAAGGCCCTACGGGACTTGATGAGCAAAATACGATGGAAAACATTCCTTATGCTTCGACAATAGGGTCTATAATGTACGCCATGATATGTATATTACCCAAAGTATCGTATGCTTTGAGCATGACGAAGTGGTTTCAAGGAAAATCTGGTGAGGCACATTGGATGTGGCCAAAACTATTCTAAAGTGTCGTTTACGGACTAAAGAATATTATCTTGTCTTTGGAGGACAAGATGAGTTGATATTAACAATCTATTTGAATGCATACTTCAAAACAGACTAAGATAATTTCCGATTTTAATCTGGTTATATCTTTTTTCTGGTTAGAGGTAAAATGTGCTGGAATAGTTCCATGCAATGCAATAGCTGATTAAACTACAGAAGCTGAGTACAGCACTGCATTGGATGCAGTGATGTTGGCAGTTCAGATTTAAAAGTTCTTCGATGAACTAGGTGGCGTAACTAGCTCGGCCCATCCGATAGTTCTCTATTTATAGTAGAGCTATCGCGCAAGCCAATGAGCTAGGAAGCCCCACAAGTCTAACACTGGTGCTCAGGATGTTCCAAATTATCTGGGAGATAGTTTTGTGGAGACATCGAGATAATGATGTTGCAACTTTTGTTAAGGTTGCAAACCCGCTTTCTAAACCTCTCCAGCAAGTCTAAGCTTGAGGCTTTCACGACTGCAATAGAGATCAGACATCTTAGAGATGGGTTGTGATTTCTATTACTGTATTAGATACTTTTGGAGATTTGGTAAACATTCATTCATATGTATATTACATATTTCTTCATATAAATGTGGTTTAATTTATATGAATTGTCCAAATGATTAAGTGATATCAATTGGGTTATGAGGTCGACTTACCGCATAATGAAGTCCCAATGGTTGAACTGATATACTTGAATCATATGGATGTTCCTAGTTCGTATAATCGAGTACGGACAAACCGATAATAAAATGAACTAGATTGTAATGTGTACTATAGTGCCGCTTCATGGGCTAGTGATGTGGGACATCAAGTACAATTACATAGATATTAGCTGGGAGCTAATGATCGAACAGACCCGACTGGGATAGTATTTGAGATTTCGAGTCATAATACTATTTCATTGACTATCGAGCAATTTCCTCTGACCTGAGTAGTCCAGAGTGATTCCATTGTGAAATGGTATACTTTGATACAAGTAAACGCCTTTCGTAAAAGGAGGTTATAAAACTTGTTATTGGGTATATCAGGAAGCAAGTGGGAGAGCTTGGATTGACAAGATGTGATTGTCCTCCATTTTAATGGGATATATGTCTTACCGGCCATTTGGAGAGTCGAGACTGTGGAAAATACGTGGCCACGTCCAGATTCGTATCATGGTGATAAATCTGGTTTTACAGTCTGTCTCGTAGTCCAAGAAAGGTTTGAACCGATTGAGGATGACTAGAGTCTTGCCTCAAGTTCAAACTTAGACATAAAGTGACAACAGGAAATTGGCAACACACTGGCTCTGAAGGCCAAGTGGGAGATTGTTGGTATATATCCTTCGATCCTACGTGTGCAATCGATAAAGTCATAAAGTCGTCTTTGGATGTTAATTGATAAATCGATAATATTGTGTATTGCTGGGAGCAATATAATATTGACCGATAATCATATCTACAGGGTCACACGCGGACTCAATGACGATGTACGTTGCTTGTTATATATATTGATTTAGAATCAATATGTACGTGGAATTTCGCATGCATGGGATGCATGGGGTGCATGGGATGCATGTCACATGATGTGACATGGCATGCCATGCAAGACGATGATTTGGAGCCACATCACATGCCATGTGGCATTGGAGTTATGGTGTCCATTCAACTTCTCCGTAACACCCCATACTGTGTGGTTATGACCACATTATGGTGGGGGTTACATGTGAAGTTATGGAGGTGATTATGAGTATGAAAATCTGATTTTCATCTCTGATTCTATCACATCAACATCAATTTCGAAATCCACAAGAGATAGAGAGAAAAGAGTTGTTCTTGGATTATCACTCGAAGCCACAAGCAAGTTCGTCATCCGGGTTCGTGTGCAACAAGTAGAGGCCGGGCCATTTGTGCCGCTTCAACATCTGGGCGATCCAAATGAGTGACGAGGTAATTCACAAGAAGAGCATCTAGTGGCAGATCCATTAAGGTGGTTCAATCGACTCAACACCACCTTCATCAACAACGAGGCACGCTTCACCGTATGTAAGTGTGATCGTTAATCCTATATATATGGGATGTATATATATAAACGTGTCTATACATATAATGTGTGCCTAGATCTTCATGTTGTTCGTGTTCTATTGTTTTACACGCTTCCGCACACACGAACAAGGTAATCGAGCGATTTGATCAGCGTCAAAAACCTTCAAGAGTTCCATCAAATCCACATAAATCATAATGCACAAGTTCTAAGAGTTCAGTTTTTCTTTCAACAGATTTATGAGACTTCTTAGTAATTTTAGTTTGACAGCATATTTCACATTGTTCAACATTTTCAATTGTCAATTTAGATATTAATCCAAATTTTCGAGAATGCCATAAAGTAAATGTGCACACAAAGTAAGAAGAAGACACTTTATTCATTTCAACATTAAGCGCACCTATTGCTATCGACAGTCCCATACAGCTCCATAGCCAATTTGAGTTGTCAATTTTGTTCACGGGGATGTGATATTGACTTGAACTAAATTAATACGATTATTTTGAGTTGTCAATTATTATAAATTGATTTAAACTAAATTAATATGATAAATTTGAGTTTTCAATTTATATATTAAATATGTGTGTATGCTTACATGTTTAATATAACATAATTGATTAATCGATTAATATGTGAAACATGAATGTAATTTATGTGGTATTGGACACATAGTTTTAAATTGAGAAGAACAATTATATGATAATTATATTCCATGCTTAATTTGATAAATATGAAATAATCAATTTGATTTATTTCCGAATCATATGTCCGGTGAATTAAAACGATGAGAGTTGAATTAATCAATTAATGAATGTATACAATATAATGTAAATTGTTTACATTAATGAAAACTCGTTTTTCATAAAAAAAAAATTATTTTCCGCTGTTTATACGTGCGCGATCCCCAACAATTCAGACTAGTAACATTCACGGAATTAAAGATTTTGGAAAACAATGGATATCACAGAAACTACCACGTGAAGTGTAAGTCTGAATTATTAGATTTAAGCTACACGTATAACAATCAAGAATATAATAATAAGCATGTTATTGTATTAAACTTTATTTCTGACATTTTAGGTGTTCAAAATTACAAGTCACTTAATCAACGAGTGAACCGAGTACAGACCAGTAATTACTATTCCACATGAATCCTAAAGGGAAGAAAAATCCAAGGATGATAACATAAAAACGATGAAATAAAACAAGGTCTTAGTTTTGGAAAACATACCGACGAGCTTCCTCTGGACATTTCATGATTTACAGTCTCGTAATACTGCAGCATATCTCGTAACCGCGATATCTCCTGATCTTTAGATTCAATAATTGCAGAAATAGCTTGTTCAATTTCAGCTCGTGCTTGACCCCTTCCAATAGCTTCGGAAACAAATATAGTCACGACTACTTCCTAACAAATTTGATCCATTAAGTTATTATCAAGTTGCAGGCTATCACTAGCAAGTGGAGGTGCGTCAAATGTTAAACCAGCTTCAGACATAAGTTTTATGGCCCTCTCCCAATGACTGCGCATCAACACGAGATTTTCCTCAGCAGTCTTTCTTTTTTCGACTTCCTCAAGACTTAGCTTTGTCATGTGCAACTCCGATTCAATTCTCGAACTTGATGAAAGGAAATTTGAAACGGAACCATCAGATGAGAAATCTGCGATCAAAATCGAGTTGTACATTCACAATACTAAAAAATATACAGTCAACATTTTGTATACATTCAATCTTCAGGCACACACAAATAGTGCATAATTCTCCAAACAAAAGTAGCAGTGAGTTACACGTTTAACGAGGAGAAGATAGACAGGAAACTGAACTAACTAAAAAATGTAATTGCCCAAGAGAGTATTGAGCCAACTAAAAATGCAAACATACAATTACAATAGTATTGTAAATCCATCAGTCACATTCTTATTGTAAATATGTGCCTTTCTTTTCTTCATCAGTCTTAGTCTTATTGTAAATCTGCGCCTTACTTTTCTTCAGACGCCAGGCCTGGAAGGAGATAAAACAATAATCAATGGAATATATAGATTTCAAAGTCAGATGGGAAGGTCCGTCAAAAGACTACCTGGAACCGTATAACTAAGAGCAAAAGGCAATTCACTGGAATAAAAAGCCAATCAATAAATTCTGTAGCTTTGAAACAAAAAATATGACTTATAACACACACAAAAAAAGCCAATTAGAAGAATCTCAAAAAACCATTGATGCAAACCAATCGGAAAAAGATTACAGTACTAACACACCAGTTACCACTTGCCACAACAAACACTATTATAAAAAATAACCCACTCTGTCACATCGTCCATGTGTGATTATAATTAGCAAGGGCGGATCTAGGATAAAAATCGAGGGAGGGCTAAAAATGTTAAATAATTTTTTTTTCGACTCGTTTACCAAGAAAAGAAATGAACAAAAAATGAAAATAAGGCAAACAAAATGAAAAGTTTTTTTTTTAAATAAGGCAAACAAAGAAAAACCTTGTAAAAAAAGGAAAATAAAGCAAACAGAAGTAAAAGAAAAACTTTTAAAAAAAGGGGAAAATGAAAATAAGGCAAACAAAATGAAATTTTTTTATTTTTGAAAATAAGGCAAACAATAAAAAACTTGTAAAAAAAAGAAAATAAAAAAAAAATGAAAATAAGGCAAACAAAATGAAAAGTTTTTTTTTTTTTTTGAAAATAAGGCAAACAAAAGTAAAAGAAAAACTTGTAAAAAAAGTAAATAAGGCAAACAAAAGTAAAAGAAAAACTTATAAAAAAAAGGGGAAAATGAAAATAATGCAAACAAAATAAATTTTTTTTTTTAAAATAAGGCAAACAATAAAAAACTTGTAAAAAATAAAATAAAAAGGAAAATGAAAATAAGGCAAACAAAATTAAAAGTTTTTTTTTTGAAAATAAGGCAAACAAAAGTAAAAGAAAATCTTGTAAAAAAAGTAAATAAGGCAAACAAAAATAAAAGAAAAACTTGTAAAAAAAAGAGCTGACTTGAACTACTGAAATTATATTAAAAGTTTACCATAATATAAGATATCAGGGTGGGTTAGAGCCCGGCCCAGCCCCTTAATAGATCGCCCTTGTTATTAGGTTGCACGAGTGGATACTTCAAAGTATACCCCCCTTCTTTAGAAGTTTGTGTGCACATTTGGTAGTCGTTTCACGTCTATAGTTGCCAATATCCATGTCCGCCACGAGAAATACTTGGCCAGTAAAGCTTCGTATTGTTCTTGTAAGAAGGTCGTCCGAACGACCTAACGAGACCTTGGTCAAGGTATCGAAGGATGTCGGAACAACGTATATCTGCTCTCCACTTCCCGTTAACGAGGTTTACATCCACTTTCTTCTGCAGATCTCACTAGAATAATAATTTCCGCTACAAATCTCACTAAAATAACAATAGACGAATCGAATAGTTTACAAACAAAATTGCGTATTTCGGTATTCTCACGCTTTCGTCTACTCTCGGTACTCTAATGACTACGATGATCAATCAAAAAAATAAATTAATGAAGAGATCTCTATTTATAAGTGTTGTGTATTTTTTATATATATAGGAGACAGAAATCTAAAACCTTAAGGTGTGTTGATCACTATCCGAAAACAATATTTCCACTATGTAGAAATTTGTTTACAGGATACAACAAGAGACAAAATTCTTATTGAGAAACTTATTGGAGAGATTATTATTTTTCTGTTACTATACTTTTCTGTACTTCTCTATGTGGGTGTATTTTTCTTATGTGGGTTTTTTTCTTTCTTACGCAAACATATATTTATACGTAGAAGACAACAGTTCAAAGGGACGCAACTATTATTTCAGATTATAGCAACGTTTCACATTGTAACTTCACGCAATTATTATACGCAATGTTTTACAATTGCAACTATTATACGCAACGTTTAATAATCTAACGTTAACTTTTCAGCGTTAATATCATACTTTATTTGAAAAATAATTTATCTGTTTTTATGAATTATTAATTTATATCTTTTGAACTGATATAATTAATTTATTTACATAACATATTATATCTATTATAAACAGATATAATTTATTTTATTTACGTAAAATAACAGATACAAATTACTTACAATCCCCCGCTAATTTGTATATTCTCCACTTTAAACATATTATGAATACAAGAAGGTATATTTCGATTTGGACCTTCAATTAGTGTATATACTTTAAAGTTTAACGAAATTATAGGTATCTTTAAGATTTGAACCTTAATCTCTTAAATGTTAAACGAAAATATAACACACAAAATATATTTATTATTATATTTCTCAAAAGATTTTAACTAACCTTAGCACTATTAAATATGGTCATGTGCTAATCCTGTCACTTTCGTAAACATTAATAGAATATCACAAATTCTAATCGAAGCGGACCACTTCTATGCTTACTTAGGTAAAGTCTTTAATTTGTCCCAATTGCTTTAGACTTAAGACTTTATTAAGAACAATATGTTCATCCTCTTCTTCTGGCAATTGTCACCACTAGATAATTGTATTGTTTTGAAATACAGTAGTGTTATCAAACACATTACTATGACTTGTTATTACCCATTGAACTTTATCATTAGTGGTTACTAATTCAAAGTTGGGTTCCCATCATAGGTGCTTATTTATTTTTTATTTTTTTATTTTTAAATCCAATAATTTTGGTCGAATTACTCACTAATTCCTTTAATGAGATCATCTGCGTAGATCTTATATAAATAATTGTAATTACACTTTTATAATTAAATCTCTTGCATATTTAGTCTTTTAAACAAATATGTTTATTATATATGTTGCTATATGCTCTTTTAATTACACATTTATAATTAAATTTCTTACAAATTAGTGTTTTAAACCAATATGTTTATTATATATATATATATATATATATATATATATATATATATATATATATATATCAATATACTCTTGACATTGTAGCGCAACTGTTACGGTATAAATAAATAGCAGGGTTGTGGCCACAACTCTATATTTTGTCTCTTTTATTGCTCACGCAAGTCTATAAACATTTATTGTGCAATATACTTTTATTGCTCAAGGCTATAAACTCAGATTTTATTGTGCAATATACTTTTATTGCTCACGCAAGTTATAAACTCAGATTTTACAATATAATATGCAAGTTTATTTATTGGGCGACCAACTTATAGTCTCTCCTTATATTACAAATATTCATTAAGAGATATATTTTTCTCTAAACTTGCATCCATTAACTTTCTAGTACATTTGAAAGTTATTATCATCTTAGTCTTTCTAAGATAACCAAGATTCATTGCGATTATTTAATCCACTGAAATAAAAACAGGACAAAAGTCCTTTTCTTTTCTTACTCGTAGACTTCTTAGTGGATTTACACTTAAATCTTTTCACGGTTTTTTGTATACCATGATTATTTGATATATTTCATCTTGCTTTAAAATCCTTTGCCTTTTATGTCAAGCTCAACTATATTAGCTAAGAATATATCTTCAAAAATTCCAGTTAAATGGATTCACTATTATATTAGATTGTAAGTCCAACAATCTCTATGCTTTATAATTTTGAGCATAACCAATAGAACATTTTTAATGTTCTTTGATCCTAACATTATTAGGAACAATAACCAACAAACACTTTTAATGTCCCTTGATCCTAACTTGGATTTATTAGGAACAATAAGTTAATAATAAGCTATACAACGTATCAAAGAGAGTAGATGTTGAAATTCGTAGTGCTTAGGTATTATGAAGAATACGCAACACTGCACAGGCAGCGCACTGCAGCGGCAACAACTAGGTGTTGCGGCAGCGCGTTGCAGTAAAGAAAAACGTTTGTTTGAGATGTAAATTACTTTGTTCCGTGAGGAATATCAGGAGTAAATGTATTAGTAAAGATTATGCAGCGGAATGAAAACGGAACAAAGCAACTTTACGTTTTTCGTACTCACACACACGTAAAAGCAATAAATGAGACACACGATGTATCTTGTATGGGTATTTGAATATACCCACACGAATGTGCCTTACGGCAAATATCGATCTTGAACTACAATCGACAACCTTTTGGACATACACATGTATTCCTTTTGGTTTCGTGTTCAAGGATCTCGACTCAATCAACACTACAAATGCTACGAAATACAACTGATTTAGATTCAACTCTTCGTAGTACAAAGGCTTGATTATTCTCAAAAGACCGAGACTATCGAGGCATAAGAGCTCGAGTGAATTTCTAAAACTCGTAAAATGTGTTATGGAAGAGATGAATAATTGTGCTGAAGACTCCTTCAATATATAGACCCAGCCTTGTAACCAACTCCCTTGAAAAGCGAGAGTCAAGGCGGTTTCTATAATTTAGGAAATCTGTTTTGACCGTTGCTGCAGCACCTGCGTTGGTCAGCGACAATGCAGCCACGCCTTGCGTCAGTGTCTTCAATGTCTTGCTGCAACGGCTTGAACTTTAAGTCTTCAGACATTAATCTTGGACAACGCCTTGATGCATCATGTGTAGACTCCCATGGCTGCATCAGATCTTCAATCTCTTTAAGTCTTGATTGAGTGCGTCAATCACGCAATGTGCTACATCAGATCATACATGATGTGCATGATACATAACAGTATAAATGGTGAAGAAAGGGTAAAATCTAATATGCAATATGCACACAATGCCTTGCACAGCGACCTGCTGCAGCAGTGCCTTGCAGTGCATATCACACTTACAAACTCCCCCTTTTTATCTTTTCTTCACCAAACATAAGGATGAGCAATGAAGTGATTTTGCTCCCCCTTAATGAAAACTTTCCTTCAAACAAAACTAAGGAAGTGAAAATCACTCCCCCTTAGTAAGTGCTTATCTAACTAAAATAATCAACTACGTCTATCAGATAAAAACTGAAATCACACCAATTGAAAGAAATAAAATGTTCAACATAAAAACAGAATTAAAAACATGAAATTGTTCAAAAAGCAGAAATAAAAATAGAAGTTCAAAAAGAAATAAAAACAATTAAAAACAACTGCTGCATAGAACTATGCATCATCATCATCATCCTCATCATCTTCTTCAACTCCATCATCATCATCAGAGTGCTCGATCTCCACATCATCACTTCCAGCTTGAAATGGATCATCCTCCATGTACGGTTCATCAGCTGGGTCAGAGTCTTCGGGCACTTCAAACTCCTCCTCTTCACCTCCATCACTTGCATGCTCATCCTCATCCTCAATATCTCCCCCTTTTGGTGTGAAAAGATGCTTCAGAAAGTCCACCACTGCAGCTTCCAGACCCTGGGTGACTTGAGCAGTGAAGGCACGGGCTAGTTCTTCAATATTTCCAGAATGGGCAGCTGGCAGTGCAGCATGAGAGGAAGAAGCTCCAGCAGTTGAAGCCTTGGGAAATCCTTTCCATGGAAGATATTTTGGCTCGCGATCATGAAATGGATAGAGAGTCCTTTTGGAAGTGAGATTTTTCAAGTCGGATGGCAGCACGGTGAGGCCTTGTTCTTTCAGCATTTCCCAAATTAGCGAGGGAAATGGAAGGGCAGGCTCTGCAGCAAGGCTTTCAGCAAGGAGGGCAATTTTGATGAAGATTTGGCGCCCAATATCCACCTGATTGCCAGAATCGAGATTATAAATAATCTCAAAAGTTGGATTGTGCACAGCGTGCATATGGGTGGTGGCAGTCCAGTTGGTGCGGGCGATGCTGAACAACCAAAAGTAGAAGGCAGTCAATTTTGGCACCGGCGGTGGGACAATATCAGTGGTTGAGTGACGGAGTCGACGACTCATTTCTGCTGGAGTTGCAGCAAGCTTATTTGGGATGACCACATCGCTGCGCTCCAGGAAGGCATTGATGGCTGCAGGAGTGAAGGTGAAGACCTTGCCGCGTACATACGCCTTGCCGAAACCACGGGAGCTGCTGTCACCGAAACATGGCCGGAGATTTGCATAAAAGTCGCGAACGACATCGGCGCAAAAGGGTGCTGCATAGGTGAAGGCCTTGCGAAGATGCATTTTGTCCAGGAACTTAGTGAGGTTTAAATCCTCTGCCTCTCCAACATCAATGGCTCGCTCGTGGATGAAATGACGAGGAGCATCAAAATAAGGCTGCAGGGTAGCACGGCGGAGGGACCAGAAACGAGGCGACCAGTGTTTGTGAGCCTCCATATCAGAATTTGGGTCTTCCTCCGGTGCATCATCGACTGGGGGAGGCTTGATTTTGGCAGCTGACATGGGAGCCTTCCCTTTCAATGATGCTGCAGCGGATTTAGCCTTTCCTTTGGTGGAAGGGGCTGCAGTGGGCTCCTCGATCTTAATCCCTTTGCCTTTGCTTTTGCCCTTGGCAGTTTTGGCATACTTGCGAGGGGGTGTTGGTGTATCATCATCCACTGGAATAGGAGCATCTATTGTAGATGCCGGTAGCTTGGCTTGACGGGCAAGCATGGTGGCTGTTCTAGCCGAACGCCGGGAGCCCTGTGCTGCCGTGGGGTGAGGAGGCTTTGGAGAACGCGCCACCCCTGGTTTCCTCTTCTTGAGAGGCACTGATTCGGGCAAATCAAGATCAAATGCCACTGGATCCTCTGATTTGTTTCGATCAGAGCCGCTCGGAGATTGAGGCTCGGTTGACTCGGAGGCGGTTTGACCATCCTTATGCTGCAATCCCGCAAGTAAGGCTGCGGGATGCAGCTCAAGCTCTCCCTTCTTGGTGGGAGATAGCCCGGCATAAATCTCCTTTGTTGACGGAGAGTCAGAGGAGGCAGCAGAACCACCGTCGGGTTTTTCAGAGACGGGGCTGGGGGGCTTCGCCGGAAAAGAGGCATCATCGGAGTGGGCCGTCTTGGAAGTCTCCGGTGTGTACAGCAGGTCACGCAAATCAGAAGAAGTGATAGAGTATTGCTCACCTGCGCCATACTCGATGACGTTTGAGACGTTTGAAATCACCACGGGGTTGACCGGAATTTGTGGTGGTGCAGGTTGGCTTGTCTCATCCGGCGGGAGCACAGACCCAGCGGGTGGTGGTGGTGTGACTGCAGCAGTGTCGACCCTGGCATGAGATTTTGTTTCTTCTAGCGGCAGGGCGATGGTGGCAGCAACGCGCGTCTGTGCATCGTGCACCTCCTAAGGTGTGAGATCGTCGGCGGTGGCGTCTGGACGGATTTCGCGAACGAACTCCATGAAAAGAGGATTCTGGAGGAAGGCTGCGTACCAAACCGGTGTTCCTGGGGCCATTGCGTTGAGAGTTGCAGAGGTTGAAAAATTAGGGTTTCGAAAATTTGGGATTTGTGAGAAAACTGAGCTGGGAATCGTGAATTTAAGGGTTAGAGTAGTGTCAGTTTAGGATTCTCGGTAGATAGCAAAAAAAATCCCAATAAACTCGCAACTAATTTGACCGAGAGAAAATTTGAAATTCTTGAGTGAAAATCGCAACAAGGAAGAGGGTTTTACGGAGTGAGGGCTGTTGTTGCGTTTTGATAATGTTTTTCAAAGCATAAAGGATAAAAAATTGGAGAGAGAGACGAATGTGAAAGGTCTGCTGCAGCCACTTGAGTACTGCAAGTGAGAAGTTGAAAAGACCCCTGCAGCTTCACTCAAGTGTAACAAGTGGGAATTTGAAAAGACTTTTGTAACCACACTTGGGTAATAAATAAAACAGCTCTTATCTTCAATTATGTAACGTTTAAGAAGCTGAGAAATAATAAAACAAATGTATATATATATATATATATATATTTGTAAACAGGTGTGATAACATATTTCTTAGAGCATTGGATAGACATAAAAATAAAGCAAGGAAAAAACTCGGGCATTCCTTGCTGTTGCAACACGCTGCAGTAGGATAGTTTCCTTGTTGATACTTCACCAATGTCGTAGGACAAGTTCTTGGGTATATTGAATATTTTCACATGTCTTCAACACACATTCTAATCCACTGGTATCATGTACAAGTATTATGGGGTTTGTGGTGTTGTATAAGCTATGTTGAAATATCCTCTTCTCCTTCGGAAAATTTTATACTTAACGAATTTGCTTAAGAACATGAGTAGTGTCAGAGGAAAACAGGCAGGGCAGTGCAGCAGCGTGTTGCCGGGACCATTTAGGGCATGGTGCCCACGCGCAATTCCATACGAAGTAGTTTAAAGCGGTCGGAATCAAGGGGTTTGGTAAATATGTCTGCGATTTGTTTCTCTGTGGAAATGTGATCAATTCGTAGGAGTTTTTTCTCGACCAAATCCCGTATGAAGTGATGTGTGATGCTTATGTGCTTGGTCCTGGAATGCTGCACTGGGTTGCGGCTGATATTGATTGCACTAGTGTTATCACAATATAAAGTGAGTACACTGCTTTCCAAGTGATAATCATCTAGCATATGCTGCAGCCAGATTAGTTGTGTGCAGCAACTCCCTGCAGCCACGTATTCAGATTCGGCTTTGGATAGAGAAATGCAGTTTTGCTTGCGGCTATGCCAGGAGATAATGTTATTTCCAAGAAAACAACATCCTCCGCTGGTGCTTTTTCTATCATCTAAGTCACCAACCCAGTCAGCATCAGAAAATCCTACCAAATCAGTGGTTGTATCCTTCGTGTACCAGATGCCCAATTCCGTCGTTGCAGCCACGTACCGTATGATACGTTTGACAGCTTTCAGGTGATCTTTTTTGGGCTCAGCCTGAAACCTAGCACACAGGCAGACACTGTACATAATGTCTGGCCTTGTTGCGGTCAGGTACAAGAGACTCCCAATCATGGAACGATACACCGTTTGATCCACTGCAGCAGTGCCAAAGTCACGCTCAACTTTGTCTGTGGATCCCATTGGAGTCTTCATGGGCTTTGAATCTTCAAGATGAAACTTTTTCACAAGATTACGGGCATATGTAGCTTGAGAGATAAAGGTACCCGTAGAGGATTGCTTGATATGTAGCCCTAAAAAATGGGTTAAATCTCCAACCATGCTCATTTCAAATTTTTGAGGCCATGGCTGAGGTAAATGATTTCAACATAGTGTTGCATGTTGAACCAAACACAATATCATCTACATATACTTGAGCAATCAAAATGTTAGATGAATCGAATTTTACGAAAACTGTTTTATCTGCAGTGCCACGAGTAAATCCGAAGCTGAGAAGAAACTCAGTCAAACATCCATACCAAGCTTTGGGAGCTTGTTTTAGTCCATACAAGGCTTTGTGCAGTTTGTACACATGATCAGGGTGAGTGGGATCTTCAAAGCCTTTAGGTTGTGCAACGAAGGCTTCTTCTTCAAGAACTCCATTCAGGAATGCAGCCTTGACATCCATCTGATGAAGTGTGATGTCAAGATAGCATGCAATGGCAATGAGAAGACGAATAGATTCCAGCCTTGCAACAGGGGCGAAGGTTTCATCAAAGTCGATTCCTTCGACTTGTGTGTACCCCTGTGCTACGAGGCGTGCCTTGTTGTGTACGATTTGACCATGCTCGTTGGATTTATTCTTGAAAATCCACTTTGTCCCTATTACATTTTTGTTTCTGGGGCGAGGGACGAGTATCCACACTTTGTTTCTCTCGAATTCGTTCATTTCCTCTTGCATGGCCATCACCCAAAATTCGTCCTTTAACGCTTCTTTGACATTCTTGGGCTCGATGGTGGATAAGTAAGATACAATTCCTATCTCAATGCAAGTTGCAGACAATCCAACGTTTCGAGTCATGTTTTTGTAATCAATGTGTGGATGAGACCTAGTGCGTCGAGGGAGGATCTGAGTGGTGGGGTGATCTCGTCGCACATGGCCTGGTGGATCACGTCTTCTTGAGTTCAAGTCTTCATCATCACCAGAGGAGTCAGAGTCTCCTGATGAAGCATCTGTTGGGATGATGGTTGATGTATCTGGTGTTGGAGTTATGTACTTAATGTCTAGATTTAAGTATCGGTAAACTCCCGGTCATAGCATTTAACCTATTTAATTAATAAACAATTGTTTGCATTTAATTATTATTAATTAAATTATGCAAGATATAGTCCTGGATTTTATACGTTGTAGTTAGTATGGTGTGTCGGGCCCACACAGAAGATCATACTATCGGTTACTCGTATTTAATCAAACAGTTGCTCACGACCTAGATGGACACGGACCAATCCATCGGTATAGTCGTTGTGTGAGAGAGAAAATAATCTGTCTTAATTATTTTATCACACTTGTACACTTGGTGTATTGGGCGGATCACTTGAGATTTATCAATTAGGATTGGCGTTGATAATTGATTTAAATCTCAGAGTATTTTATTCTTAATCCCCGATACTATTGTGGGTGTGTATATTTAATATAAGAGACTTTGATTTTCCAAAGGAATTAACCGATTTAATTATTGGGTTAATTACCGGTAAAATTGGGTCGCTATATTTTATATATGACATGCCGTGAATACTTGACGGGAAAGTGTATCCCGTAAGGGTTGATAATATCCCCGAGATGAGTTCATAAGGAATTATTATGTAAACCCTGCAGGTGGATTTATTCCGCATAATAATTAAGGTTGAACGGTACTATTCTCAGATATAAGAGATGAATAAATTAATTAGCAATAAATTAATTTTATTCATGAATATTTAAATCTTAATACACGGAATAAATAATACTAACCGGAGAAATATTATTTGATATAATATGGTTTAATATTGAGAGTGCAATTAATTTATATAATGGAAAATAAATTAATTAATATTGATAAGGATTAATAGACTTGGGCTTGGGCTCAATTTAATCATCAATATTGGAAGTCCAATATTCCACCTCCTTTTGATCCCCTACGTAGCCTATAAAAGCACTACATGGCCTTCATAAATAACAAGACAAGAATATCAATCGTTGATAGTTCTAGAGAGTTGAAGGAGATACATAGGAGTTCGATAGATCGTCGCCCACACGACGTTCGGACGAGGTGCAAGGAATACGTAGGAAGATTCGAAGGTCTTCAACGTTTTGATTTCGTTTCTCCGCACAACGAATCGAGGTATAAAATCATAAAACCCCTTCTATGATTTTATGTGCATATAATTGTGATATATACATGAACATACGATCCGGGTAACGTACAAACCTCGGGGACGGGGATTCGAGATCCCCGACGAGGATCGAAGGCGGTGGTCGAACCCTAGGGTTCGGACCGCCGGGACGCGCGACAAGGGGAAGCCCCGGCTGGACGCCGGGGCATGCGATCGACTTCGGTAAATCGCCGGGGATGCCGTGGGCTGGTGCCACGGCGGATCCCCCCGCCCTCATCGCCGCCGGCGCGGCTACGGGGAACCCTCGGCAGAAGCCGAGGGATGCGATCGATCCTCGGATCGATCGCGGGTCAGCTGCGGGGCGACTCGCAGCGACCCCGTGCATGCTACGGGTTCGCCCGTAGCGGCTCGCACGGGGTGACCCCGTGCGCTGGGGCAGCGAGTCAGCGACTCGCTGCGGGGCTGCTGTGAGCAGCCCAGGGATCGCTTGTAGCGATCCCAGCGATCGCACGGGGCGATCGCGAGTCCCCTCGTGGGGACTCGGCTGGGCGTGCGCGCGCCTTCGGGTGCGTTGCGCGTTCGGCTGGGTCCCGGATCGCGTGGGCTCGTGATTTCTTCGGCGATCGAGGATATCGGTCGGGTTATTATTTTCCGCAAATTTTAATAGCCCGGGATATCGATTTCCAGCAATTGGTATCAGAGAGTTTGGTTTCGTGTTCATGTATGTGTTCGATTATCATTCTACCTTGCAGGGATTTCCGGCTATCATGGTTTAATTTTTCCGTTAATTATTTTACCATGATTATTGTTTAAACTCTCGGGCATGTCGAGATTCGTTTTGTGTGGATGAATGTTTGTAATAGTAAAAATTTGGGGGTTGACCGAATTTAGGATTTATTATTACGTTCTATGTTTTCCGGAAAATGTATAGGGTCGATTTCATGTATAGAATCGATACCGGAATTGTAAATTTATTTCTTGTAATTTATTTACGTTGGTTCGATGTTGAGACGATCGCCGGAAGACGAAGGTGTGACGAAGAAGACGAAGAGGACGAAGAACCGGGGATCGATCAAACCCCTTGATCGATCCCAAGCAATCGACCCAAGGAGGGGGCCGATCGCCCTCGGCTAAGGCTGCCGCCGGCAACGGTGGCGGCTGGTGGCTGGGCTGGGCGGCGGCGCTCCTCCGGTGGTGGTGGTCGGCGGTGGGGGTGGTGTGGGGATCCCCAACCCATGCTACTCCTACCTAGATTCACTTTCCTAATTAATTCGGTTTTCCTATTTTGAGTACTCCTAAGTTTGGGAATTCTCATGGAGATAGGAAAAGAATTAATTAACATTATTTTATTTCCTTATTCTATTATGGAAATCTTCTAGAATATTCCAAATCCTACTTGGAATAGGATTCTAGAGATTTAATAGAATTGGAAGGGAAATAATTAATTAATAAATTAATTTTATTTCCTAATTGATTATTCCTATTTTATGGGAATTTTCATAGACATGGAAATTAATTAATTTTGGAAAGTAGAAGAGTCCTAATTTATTTTATTTCCTTATTCTATTATGGAAGTCTTCTAGAATATTCCAAGTTTTACTTGGATAGATTATTCTAGAGATTTAATAGAATTAGATAGGAAAATAAATAAATAAAATATTAATAATATTTAATTTTATTTTTGATATATTCGATTGACTTAATTTTCGAATTAAGTAACTTTTGGATTAATTAAAAATAAATAGATTTAAATATTGGGATTAATATTCTCGTCACATGGAGCATTCAAGAACGAAGACTGAAGACTAGAAGATGCGTACGGAGATGCAATAAAGCCATGATAGTCGGAAAATAATTTTCTAGCATTATTTTGACTATGTGATACTATGTGCTTTATTACTTGTATGCATGCTATATGTGTTTACTTTATGCACTAGATAGCGTATCCCTTTATTGTAAAAAGCTAAGTGGGAGAGGGGATGGAAACATTCCCATAGTCTCCATTACTGTTCTCTTGGTGACTCTTATGGATTTTCGAAATTCGTATAGACGAGTCATTGGAGGAGAATTCTTGTAATTCCTTTTACGAGAAACATTGATCAAGTTTATCAAACAATGCCTAATTTGTCCTTCTGAAGCTGACTTCAAGTCGACTCATTCTCACCCCGGGGAGTGGAATGGAGCCAAAGCCAATTGGTCATGTGGATGACACAAATTTATTGTGATAATAGCGGTGCAGTGGCAAACAGTAAGGAACCACGGTCCCATAGTGCTACGAAACACATAGAGCGCAAGTACCACCTGATTCGAGACATCGTCAAGAGGGGCGATGCAATAGTCACCAAGATAGCTTCGGAGGACAACCTAGTGGACCCTTTCACCAAGATACTTCCTAAGGAAGTATATTTCAAGCACTTGGAGGGTTTGGGAGTCAGAAGTTTGGAAGATAAGACTAGACCTTAGTATAAGTGGGAGATTGATGGAGTAGTATACTTAATGTCTAGATTTGAGTATTCTGAACTCCTTGTACACTTTCATTTACCTATTAATAATGAACATTCATTTGCTTTTAATTATTGTTAATTAAATATATGCAAATCATAGTCCTGGATTTTATACGTTGTAGTTAGTATGGTGTGTATGGACACACAGAAGACCATACTATCGGTTACTCGTATTTAATCGAACAGATGCTCACGACCTAGATGGACACGGACCAATCCATCGGTATAGTCGTTGTGTGAGAGAGAAAATAATTTATCTTAATTATTTTATCACACTTGTACACTTGGTGTATTGAGCGGATCGCATGAGACTTATCAATTAGGTTTGCTCGGTGATAATTGATTTAAGACTTAGTGTATTTTATTCTCAATCTCCGATACAATTGCGGGTGTGTATATTTAATATACGTGACTTTGATTTTCCAAAGGAATTGACCGGTTTAATTATTGGGTCAATTAACGGTTAAGTTGGGTCACTATATTTTATATATGGCATGCCGTGAATTCTTGACGGGACAGTGTATCCCGGAAGGGTTGATAATATCCCCGAGATGAGCTCATAAGGATTTATTATGTAAACCTCGCGAGTGGATTTGTTCCGCATAATAAATAAGGTTGAGTGGTACTAGTCTCGGATATAAGAGATGAATAAATTTATTAAGCAATAAATAAATTTTATTCATGGATATTTAAATCTTAAATACACGTAATAAATAATACTACCGGAGAAATATTATTTGGATATAATATGGTTTAATATTGGGAGTGCAATTAATTTATATAGTGGAAAATAAATTAATTAATATTGATAAGGATTAATAGACTTGGGCTTGGGCTCAATTTAATCATCAATATTGGAAGCCCAATATTCCACCTCCTTTAGATCCCCTACGTAGCCTATAAAAGCACTACATGGCCTTCATAAATCATAAGACAAGAATATCAATACTTGATAGTTCTAGAGAGTTGAAGGAGATCCATAGGAGTTCGATAGATCGTCGCCCACCCGACGTTCGAACGGAGTGCAAGGAATACGTGGGAAGATTCAAAGGTCATCTTGATTTCGTTTCTCCGAACTACGAATCGAAGGTATAATATCTAAACAACCTTGATATTATTTGATTTGGTTTATCGTAAAATACCGTAGAACGAAGATCCAAAATATCGAACCCGGATTAGACGAACGATCACGCGGTGGTGGCGTAGCCACCGGACCGCGGGATCGCCCGCTAGGGTTTCGGCGGGGCGAGAGGGTCGAACCCTCGGCTGGAGCCGAGGGCATGCGATCGATCCTCGTGATCGATCGCGGAGGGCGCGGGCTGGTGCCGCCCCTCCCCACCGTGAAGGTGGTCCACCTCCAGGCGGCGGCGAGTCACCGGACTCGCCGCGGGGGCTGCTGGGAAGCCCCACCCCGATCGATCGCGTACAGCGATCGATCCTTCGATCGCACAACCCCGCGACGCGGGGGTTCGGCTGGGGGCAGACGTGCGCCTTCGGGTGCATGGTTTCCTCGGCTGGACTCGGCGCGTTCGTCGGCGTTCATGTGATCTCCGGCGAAGGGTTTTTGATCGGGCTATGGTTTCCGCAAATTTTAATAGCCCGGGATATCGAATTCCAACACTTCGTTCATGGTTTTAGGTTCGATCTTGGGTTCAGTGATATCCGTGTTCGTGTAGCGACTGATACTCTTGCGTCTGTTGATGTTCTCGATCACTGGTGCAAGCTTGGGATTTTGTCTTCGTCTACCTGACATGCACCAACAAAAACAGACAAGAAATCAACCACACCTGAACAACTAAAATAAATAAAAGAAAAATAAAAAGGAAATTGTTGCAAACACCTAAAAACTAATACTAGTGCCTAACGTGTTCCCCGGCAACGGCGCCAATTTGATTAAATCGTTTTTGGTGTGTCAAATAAAAAAAATTCGAACTTATTGCCGAAGCAATTTGCCCGAGTCGATCTCACGTGGAACACTACTATCGGCTTAAGAAAAGGGTTTAGTTATTTGCAACGAGAAAAGGTAGAGAAATAGCATAATGCATAGTTGGGGTGTTTTTGTTTTTAAAACTAAATGAAATAAGAAATAAGGAGAAAGAACTAGGGAGTCGGGATCCCCAATTCTCAATTTCGGAGTTTGATTAAAGTTCACATAAATCACACGAGGACGTTCGTTACCGGTTGATTCACGTATGGTTCAATTAATACCAAACACGTAATTGCCTAACAGCCTCAAACGTGGGTTTAAATCTATCGAACATTTAATCGAACTTTTTATGGGCGAACTAAAATTGCGTTCTTAAATTCAAGAATTGGTTCTCCCTAACCTTAGTAAACGATTTAGCTACTCATATTGATGATTGCAAACAAGTAAATATACGTGGAAGAATTCATGAGCAAGATTTAAATTCAAAGCTTTCAAAGTAATAACAAAGAACAAGAACAAAGAAGAAAAAGAATTAAAGACTTACTAATTAATTAAAGTGTTCAACACCAACACCGGAATCTAAACCGTTTGAATCCAAGAATCAAAGCTAATAAAAACAATGTCGAAAACCTAAGTGAATGAGTCTCTCGTGTTCTCCAAACCGTGCGTGAAAGAAAGATTAATAGACGTCTGGCAAAGAATGCCCCTAAAACCTATTTTAAACCCCTCTGGTCGCGATTCTGACCTTCAGTGCTCGATGTCGACCGAAGGGATTACGCTGTCGGCCGACAGTCAAATTGTCGGCCGACGTCTTCAAGGTGTCACCCGACAAGCCCAATGTCGGCCGACGGGAATTCAATGTCGGCCGACATTCTTTTCTTCGTCTGAAGGATTTTTCTGCGGAACGAGGCTCAAATCTCTGTCAAGCTCTACGTGGTGTCGCTCGAAAGCTTCTTGGTGTTGGTCGATGGGGATCTTCAAGTGCGAGCCCGTCGTCCTCCAACAAGTGTCGGCCGACAGAGTCGTAGGGCAATTCTCCTGTCGGCCGACAGGCAGTGCACTTTGGACCAAAAAGCCTTCGATCGACCCCGTTTCAGCTCAAATGCGTGCACACTCAATAATACGTCAAACCTACCAATATTAATAAGCATACACGCAATAACGAAACAAAACGACACAAGACGACACAAAATTACATAAGAAAAATAGCACAAAAACATGCTAATCAATGACAAACCCAAGCCATATCTGAACATCATCCCACCTTGCCACATATATAGATGGGCTTTTTTGTGGTTTCAAGGCTGTATGATTATTGTTCTGATTCTTCTTTGTGTTGGATAACAGCATCACTTCTTCATTCTATTCTTGCTTCCTGTGTTCATCTTCAATGCGAATGTGTAGAATCAGACTCTCCATTGAAAGCTCTTTTGTTTGTGTCGCAAGGTGTTTTTGTAATCTTTCCAGGCATGAGATAATTTTTCCATCACTAGCGATACTTGAAACGACTCACAGATCGTCATTCCTTCCACCGTAATCTCGTGAGCTATTTTCTGCAACTCATGGAATTGAAAAATAATTGACTTGTCATCCACCATCTGATATCTGAGATAGCGGCTCACAACATATTTTTTAGAACATGCTTGTTCATTATCATATAAACTGTAACGCATCTCAAACATCTTTAAGTAGTGGTTAGTGATGAATAATAATGATACAATTTATCATTCAAACCAATTAAAATAAAATTTCTACAAAGGAAATCATTTTCGACTCAATCTTCCATAGATTATGTTGACTCTTTGGTTGGAGGATCCACCACAGCAGGTTTGATAGAATTTGTTAAATTAGGGTCACCTCGCGGCCTCGACCCGACCCGACCCGTGAAATAATTAAAATAAAAGTATTTTAATTTATTTTATAATTATATATATATATATATATATTATTTGTGTAATAAAATATATATTATAAATATTTATCCTAATAACAGATGTGGTTATGTATATTCAGTTATCTATGTATTATTAAATATATAAACAAATATAATACAGATTGAATTCACTGCACGTGACAGAACAAAGTACTGAGAAAATAAACATAAATAACAATAGTTGAGGTTCTTAGATCGTGAAAACAAGTCAACACTCCAATTGGGAGAGTATTGTAGACATTGTGTAGCACAAGAAACAACACGAAACAAGAGAATTCGATCCGTTCGATTTACGTTTCCGCATCGAAAACAAGTAAGTCTTCTAATTTATTTTTATGGAATTGCTTATGTTGTTTAAATAATTCCTTCAGAATTAGTTTATTTTTCGCACTTCTTTGTGTCAAGATAGAAAAACATCTTATTCTGCCACCTCTTGAAATTAGCACCCGTGAACTTGGATGACTTGTTGTTGTCGCTTGCTTCGTACTCCATGACAGATGAATACGTCTTAAAATTGTTGAAATATTATTTGCAAAGTAGAAAATCAGTAACAAAATAGAAAACAACTAGGATGAGTCGCGGACTATGTCGCTCTCTTTAAGACGTTTCGCAGCTCTGCCCAAAAAGGTGCTTGCAGAAGATAGCAGCGTCGTCCTCAAGATAAACCAGCTCTCACAATCAATCTTAACACTTAGATCGATTGAAAAACCCACACAACTAACTGTAATCTTTTGTAAGTGTATTTTCTGAAATCACAAACCTTGGTTGTATAGGGTTTTGAAAAAGTGTGAAACGTTTTTGTAATGATTTCTGCATAAATGAAAAACTTTTTGATTTTCCAATAATAGAAGAAGTTACACAATTTAAGAATTTGATTTTTTTTTAAATAAAAAATAAAATTATTTGAGTCACCAATCAATAGCACGGTTTATAATTTTCGTTCATTAAATCATGTATTGATAATTTAAACGATTTAATTCGAAATTTAATATTTATTTTTTAGCAACACAATTTGTCAACATTATAAATCAATGATTTTTAACAGAGATTAAATATTTTCAATTAACGTGTTCATAAACATACAATCAAATCAGATCACGTGTTAGTATAATATGTTTAAACTATTCAATAATTGTTGGATTTCTATTTAAATTAAAGAAGTGTGTTACGGAGAAGTTTAAAAGAGGTTTAATACTTGCTTCTTTAGTAATGTGTCATAAACATACAATCAAAAGGGCACTCTTGTGTGTTTGAAGAGAGACTTGTGTTTGAAGAGGTTCTTGGCTACCCAAGAGTAGTACTCTCAGTTAATTAGTGAGTATCTTATCAAGTGTATAGTAATTATAATAGTTTTTTTGTTCCTTTTTTTTTCATTTTCATATTTTTTTATATTCGATCGGTAAATCACCTACCATCATAATTGGTCGGTGGAGAATATGGTGGGAAAACTATGTTGTAAGGTTTTTGCATTCTATAATTAACCAAATCAGTTTTGTTGTTGTTGGCTGTTATGAGTAGTATTCTCAGTCATGAAAATCTTGTCATGAAAAATTAAACTTGACCGAGTAGTATTCTCTCAGTCCTGAAAAACTTGTCATGAAAGAAGAAAAAACAATTACTTGTACACAATACTAAACATACATGTCAAGATCTCCATGACTGGGGATACCCTACTATCCATAGGTGATCAAGATTCAAACGTTTGATGACACGCTTATAACACACAACAACAGAACTCATTTGATTTATACAATGCCAAGAATTAAACGACATAGTTTTCCCACCAGATTCTCCAACAACCAATTATGATGGTCGGTGATTTACGGACCGATATAAAATTAATAATCTTACAACTACCGACAAACATAAATCAATCGGTACAAGAGTGGTTAGTATGTGCTCGGCGAGTTAATGGCGGGACAGTTTCCTGCATGTACATCTAATGACAAAATAAGATACGAAACATAATCAAAATCTAATGATAAAAAAAGATCAATAACCTACGGACATATATATTAATGAAATACATGAAGTGTCATGAAATTTAAAAACACAACACAATAATAAAAGTATATTGTAAATATTATTCCATCGATATATATTGTACGGAGGGTAGTGCAGTGTATTAGCACACATAAACATACCATTACAAAATGTTAAGAAGAAGAGTACATACATACATAATGTAGTAATGTACTATATAGGTACATATACATATTTTTCTTCACATATATGTGGAGTATATGTTATATGTTAAATCATCCATGGCCCGCCTCAAATCTGCCTGGCGAAATCCGCAATCCATGAATTCCAAAAGTTTGCGTCAGCAATAGCAGCATCAACATCAGAAGTCTGCAGACACAAATCAAAATGTAGTAATAAGTAATATAAGAGACATGCAATGTTAATCCGTACGTATATATAGTGTATGGTATACTAACCTGGGCAGTGAGAGATGTAGAGCTTTGGTAATTATTCTGACACTCATCATTCCCATTGAAGTTATTGGCAACGAGGCCAAGGCTGAGGCCGTCTTCTTCTTCATGATCATCATTCCTACCACCAAAGTCCAACGGCGGCTGAACTCCAAACATATTATTTCTTCCGCCATTATAATTCCCGTTGTTGTTTGATGCAGCAGTCGCGATGATGTCATCACCGATGTTGCTAGCTAATTCTTCGTTGGGGAACTGAGGTGGCTGATACCCTCTCGGGAAGACTCCGTACCTTTTTACACGAGGTTTGGATAAAGGATAAGGAGGTTTTGAAATGTTGGGGCGACGGCCATGCTTCCCGTTGGAAGGCTGCCAACCATGCCGGCATTTCTGGAGATGGCTCGCCACTTGCATTCGTTTGAGGCCCGGAACATTCATCACCTCAAGAATGTCCTTAGGGAAACATCCTATTTTCATTTTCAAACAAAAAATAAATTAATTATATATATTCATCAGCACAATATTAATAAAAAGGTCAAGGGTTGTTAGCTCTGTTGGTTCAGCACTTGAATTGAGGACCGTAAGGTCCAAGCTTGGAGTATTTAAATTTCTGCAACCAAAAATAAAATAAAATAAAAATATATAAATAAAGGAATTACGAACTCGTACTTCCGTCTCCGAGTTGCTTGACCGCAGCCATGAACTTCTCGTGAAGATCGGGAGTCCATTCCGTGCACATCTTCGGCCTCATGCCCATGTAATCAACTAAAGGAGGATCGATATCATCATCGTTGTTATTAGTATCATCGGACAACACGAAACTACCTTTCTCATGATGATTAGGATTGTTATTATTATTATTATTAGTTTCTATAGCCTCGCTCTCTGCTGTCGTCTTGTCCGCTTCAAAGTTGTCTCCTCCGTACACGGAACGACAGTTGTTGGTTGATGTTTCTCCACACAATTTCCCCTTTTCTTTATTTTTCTTTGTCACTTCCCTCAGCACGTGTTGCCATAGGTACTTCAGCTCGTCCGGAGAGGTTGGTTTCTGCATGAAAAGGAAAGCCCCGTCTTCTATAGCGCACTTTGCCAGGGTCGGACTAGCAACGCTCGCCATCACTTCATTATATATATTCATTCGGAAATTAAACAACAAATTAAATAAAACGCGAATAAATAAATAAATAAATATAAACACGAATTAAAGATCGAGTTAATAATTACTACCAATTACTGGGAAGCCGAAGTTAATGGCCTCGTGCAGAAGCTTGAACCCTTGGAGATTGGACGTGTTTACGTCAACCATCACGAGATTGAAAGCTGCATTGCCTTGGGAAGACAGCAACATCGATGAAGCGAGGGAGGCGTCGTCAACCGGTGTAACTGATCGGAAAACCCAAAATCATATATATAACTTGTTGGAATTATTAGTGAAACATAAAATTAAAAATAAGATTTTTAATTTTTTTTTCACCCAAAATCATAATGAAATTACACAAATCAGGCCATATATATGCTTCTTATTTAAAAAATAGCACAACAATTATGTAGATGGATCAAATTAAGAAAAATAATTATTTAAGAAACGCGATCTCGATGAACATTATTCACAGTTGTACGTTAATTATCATCAGTACTCAAAGGATCGAATCTTTGTAAATCTCACCACCTTCAAACAATTATAAAACTTATCATGTCGCGACAACAATTAATATCAAACAATTAACAGCTTGATTAATGACGAAGATCGAATTTTATGGTAAAAACGATTCATTAAGACTTTAAAATTTGGTATACCTTTGTACGAGTTGAACTGCAGCAACCGGGTAGTCTCGAAAAGGGCGTTCATATCATGATCAACCAACAACACATGCACTTCAAAAATGGCCGGATCGTAGAAAGCCATATCGATCGATGCAGAGACAAGAAAGAGCCCAATAAAATGAAATGAAGTTCGGGTTTCTTTAAAGAGACTGCTTAAAATGTGAAAAGTTGAAAGAGGATGTATAGAAGTATATGGTGAATTATTATATAGATTATATAGAGAAAGTTGGAGACTAAAAGCTCAAGTTTGAATAGACAAAAGATATTCAATTAATTTTATAATTTCTTCTCTTCTTCTTCTTCTTTTTTTTTTTTTGCATTTTATTTTGTTCCATAATTGATAATTGATATACAATATACTACAACTACTTATTATTAATTTTAAATTACAATTTAATTTAATTTTAATTTTTAAATTAAAAATCAATAAAAATATATATTTTTTAATTTTTGTGTTTTGGACGTCCCATTGATTTACGACGGAATGAGTTTGTATATAACTTGTAACTGATGCTTAAGGCATTGAGTGGCAATGCGCTACTTTTGTGTTGATGCAGTCATCATATATATAGTCATTAGAGAACTACTTGCTAAAGTCAAGATTTTCTTAAATGCTAACATTGTTATATTTTCAAGAAAGTAGAAATTAAATAAGGTTAACTTATATGCATATCAAACATATTTTTAAGGTTAATTATGACCGAACAATCTATGATTTTCAGTTGGAGCATGCTAGCTAGTTAGGAAATATCGAAGTATATATAGCTTGAAAAAACAAATCTCAGTATAAATAGGGTACCTATGATGTCATTGATGTGTTCATGAGTTGATTAATGAAATGGTGATACTAATTTTTAACTATTGTTTGAAAATAATTAGAGATATTAAGGTATATACCATTTGATTCGAATACCTATAAAAAGAATTAAAGAAATATTAAATATGTTAGTAAATAAAACATTTTTAAAAAAAGAGTATTTGATGAAAAAGAACGAAATTATATAAAATTACAATAATATATAAAATAAAAAATCTATAAATTAAATACATGAAAAGTATGTAAGAAAAAAATATAAAGTTGGCATAACAATAAATAAAATATTTTATTAATTTTCATTAAGAATACTAATTACGTACTCATTTTATAGAGAAAAATAACCATGTGATTTAAAAATAAAATTACAGGAGACAATGGATATAACAAATCAAAATTAAACTGTGAATTTATTATAAAAATACGTTTATTACATCCGTTTTGTTTAAAAAAATTAAAATGAAAAAAATACATTTATTGCATTGTATAAATTAGTTTTTGTATGTAATAGTAATTAATATATTTGTCAAAAATAATTAATTAAAAAGACAGGTGTGTAACACTTTTTATACAATGAAAGAGATAAATATCACATTAAATAGATTTTCTATATTTCTTAATCCTTTATAATCTTTTATAATCGTAAAAACAATCAAATATTTAAGTGTAAACTAATTAAATACTTGAATTTTTTTAATTACTTAATTTTTAATATAAAACGCATAATAAATTGATAAAACTTGATTGGTTGATATTTATAATACGCTTCTCTTGTTATATATTAAATTGAATCACCCAAATCTAAAAATAGATTAATTTACCAATTAAAAACACTTAGAGTTCCTAATTTAATTTTAAAATGTAGGAGCAATATTATTTAGAATATAAAATAATTCCATTTGAAAATTAAAGTTGCTTAGGCTTTATTTAATTAAAGTCACTTGGACTTTATTTTGTAGAAAGAGAAATTTACAAGTTTTTATGCTCATGGCAACTTATAACTTGCACCCAGGGAGTAAAAGGAGAATTGTGTACCCACTTTCTCCTGGTGTTAATTATAATGATGATTTTAGTGATACTTAATGAATATTTTTTTAAAATGTTTTGTAATGATGATTTTAGTGTTACTAGTGAATATTTTCTTGAAATGTTTTTGATGATAATTTATTTATTTTCGATGATATTTTTGTATGTTTATAATGATGAATTGGATTAGGTGCACAATAGATTATACACCTAGGTGCATGATATATGTATTGTCATAGAAACACCAAAACATGCCTGGTTTTAAAATGATAGAACTGTATATATTTTCATAAACACATACTTTTTCCCATTAAAATAGTCATATGTGATCAACATTAACATTTTTTTGTAAATTCAATACATATAATAAATATTGTACAAAAATTATGAAAAAATTACTAAAATAAAATTTATTAGTTAAATTTTATTTTAGTTATTTTTTCATAATATTGTACACTATTTATCGTATGTATTTGAGAGACAAAAAAAGTTAAAAGTTGATCACTTAAGACTATTTCTTTGGAACAGATTGAGTACAAGTATAATAAATGTAGTGATCTAATTAATTTGCCACGAAAGAATCAACCAATCTAATTGCAGAATTTTCACAATAATTTTGACTTTGTTTAAATATCACTTACTTTTTTCATTAATTTATTTTGTTAATACTGTAATATTTAATTTTAATTCATTATTACATATTCTTAGTTTTATTTCTTTAATAATATCAAAATTTATTACTAATTCTAATTCATTACTCCCTCCTATCATTTTTAATTGACTTTTTGTGTTTTTCTGAATTTTCTTTTTAATTGTTGTCCTAGTATTTTTATTCATTTATACCCCTCATTAATCATTATCTCATTAATTTTAATTAATTAATTTATATTTATATTATATAAATTAAAAAAAGAATGAGTAGATATAGAGATAAAGTCAAATAAATAACAATAAATTAATATAATTAAATAGGGTTATATTAGGTAAAAAAAAAATTTAAAAACTGTGAAAATTATAGAACGACAATTAAAAAAGATTGAAGGGAGTATTACATATGTTTAGTTATTCTACGTTATAGATTCAAATACACTTATTACATATTGGTTAGAGAGTCTGTTTTATTTTTTAAGACTTTTAAAGTCTAGAGTATTCAATTAGGATTTTGAAAAATCAAAAAGAATTTTTTGAGTTATTAAATACGAATTTTAAAAAGTCTTTTAAAATATATAAGTATTCAAAAGTTTATTAATTTTAAAATTTATGAATTTTGTTAGATTCTCTCCTAAAAATATAAATACTTTTGACTCTTTAAAATCTTTCGTAATAAGAAAAGATTTCCATGAATTTCTGTTTCGCACGTTTTTTGTGCGACTTTTTCTATTATTTTGTGTGAATTTCTTGTGTTGTTTTTGTGCTCATATAGATCTTATCCATATGAGTTTGTTTATATATTGTTATGAATGTGATTTTGTAGGATTTGGACGAAAATTGAGCAAAAAAGAGAAAATAATGCACGAATAGGCCATATCGGCGTCCAGCTTTCGCAACGTTGGAAGAACCATCATCCCCGATCAATTACACCGTTGGATCGTCTTCAAATTTACATGATGTGTATTGAACTTCGTGGGCCGTAGAAAATCACAAAATGGTGTCCGAGGAAGAAGACGCATGAAAAAGTTGTGCCTCTGAAGCATAGCTCTTCCCAACGCGCCAACACTGGGAGCGCGATCGCGAAGTGGATTCTGAACTGCGCGACATTGGGAGGATTACAATTTCGGCTTTGTTAACCGTTGGATCGACATGAAATTTGGACAGCATATTCCTAACGTCGGGGGCTCCAACATCAACGATTGGATCGGCGAACTTCTAAATGAGCAAGTTCCAGGTACTCCCAGAACGCAACCGAAATGTGCATGTATGAAATTAAAGATGGATTAAGTGTTGACTTGACTTTTGGCAATTTAAGGGCTTTTTTGTCTTTTTGTATGAGTATGTGGGGGAAAATATAAATAGTAAATTTGTGGAAAATCACAATTATCTATTCCATCTTCACCAACATCCACCCATCAACTTTTTCTCTCTAGGTTTTAAATAGAGCTTTCTTTAAAAAAATTGGGTGTCCTTCATACATTGAGAATTTGTAATCGATGCACATTGCGGTTGCGTTCGGTGGGACCAAAGTATTTCTATTGCAATGGCGTGGGCCATTTCAAAATGGATTGTTCTAAATATAAGGAAGAAATGAAGAATGGGGTTGCCCCTTCATCTTCAAGTATCTATGTTGTAATATATAGAATTCTTAACACTACTTCATAGGTATTAGATATACCGGTTGTGGGACTTACATTGTTAGATGTGTGGAGGGCTTACAAAGAAGTAAGAAGTTAGAGAAAGGTAAAGTTCATCTACGTGGGGGAATGAAGCGAGGACGTTGCTAAATTAGTCGTAGAGACTTATTGTTTATCTTTGTCATCTGAGCTCGTACTAGAACTTAATAATCTTTATTTTGTTTCTAGTATTACCATGATTAATATTTCCATTTCTGCATTGGATGCTGAAAGAATTAGTTTTACGATTATTAACGGAATTTTTTCGTTATTTAATCATAATTTATTATATGGTATGGCGGGCTTATACATGCTCGATTTAGATAAACAAATATACAACATAAATACTAAACGTGCTAAACCAAACGAGATTCACAAAACGTACCTCTGACACTGTCGTTTGGGCCATATAAACACCAGGCGTGTTGAGAAATTCCTCAAGGAGGGTGTTCTCAAATCATTTGATTTAGAATCATTTGATACATGCGATGGGTGTCTATTAGGTAAAATGACGAAATAACCATTTATGGGAACTGGTGAGCGAGCTAGTGATCTATTGGGCCTAATACATACTGATGTGTGTGGACCAATGAGTTCACCGGCACGAGGTGGTTATGTATACTTCATAATTTTTACTAATGATTTAAGTAGATATGGGTATGTCTACTTAATGAGGCTTAAGTCAAAATCCTTTGAGCGATTCAAAGAATTTCAAAATGAAATAGAAAATCAACTTGACAAGACGATAAAAGTTCTTCGATCGGATCGAGGAGGCGAATATCTGAGTCAAGAGTTTGACGATCATCTAGTGAAGTGTGGGATTAGATCTCAACTCACACCTCCCGGAACTCCTCAGTTGAATGGAGTGTCTGAGAGAAGAAACTGAACCTTGTTGTACATGGTTCGATCTATGATGAGCTCAGCAAAACTTCCTATATCCTTTTGGGGACATGCACTCTCTACTGCGTATGAGATATGGAGCGGGAGGGTCCCGAATTTGTCTTATCTCAAGATTTGGGGTTTCGAAGCCTACGTCAAGATAAATAACTCTGGTAAGCTTAAACCCAAATTTGAAAAGGTTTTCTTTGTAGGTTACGCAAAAAAAAAAACCCGATGATATTATTTCTACAACCAATCGGAGAAAAAGTTTTTGTTGCTCGTGATGGTGTCTTTCTGGAAAAGAAATTCCTTTCTAAGAAAGATAGTGGGAGTAACTGATGGAGTTGTATACTTAATGTCTAGATTTAAGTAACATTTAAACTCCGTCTAAAGCATTTATCCTATTTAATAATAAACAATCATTTGCATTTAATGCAAACCATAGTCCTAGATTATATACGTTGTAGTTAGTATGGTGTGCGTCGTTACACGGAAGATCATACTATCGGTTACTCGTATATAATCGAACAGTTGCTCACGATCTAGATGGACAAGGACCAATCCATCGGTATAGTCGTTGTATGAGTGAGAAAATAATTGGTCTTGATTATTTTATCATACTTGTACACTTGGTGTATTGGGCGGACCGCTTGAGATTTATCGATTAGGATTGCCTTAGATAATCGATTTAAATCTCAGTGTATTTTATTCTAATCCCTGATATTATTGCGGGTGTGTGCATTTAATATTAGTGACTTTGATTTTCCAAAGGAATTAACCGATTTAATTATTGAGTTAATTACCGGCTAAGTTGGGTAACTATATTTTATATACGACATGCCGTGAATTATTGATATTCTTGTCTTATGAAAAAGTGAAGACCATGTAGTGCTTTTATAGGCTACGTAGGGGATCTAAAGGAGGTGGAATATTGGGCTTCCAATATTAAAGATTAAATTGAGCCCAAGCCCAAATCTATTAATCCTCTATTAATATTAATTAATTTATTTTCCACTATATAAATTAATTGCACTCCCAATATTAAACCATATTATATCAAATAATATTTCTCCGTTAGTATTATTTATTCCGTGTATTTAAGATTTAAATATCCATGAATAAAATTAATTTATTGCTAATTAATTTATTCATCTCTTGAATCCGAGACTAGTACCATTCAACCTTAATTATTGTGCGGAACGAATCCACTCATGAGGTTTACACAATAATTCCTTATGAACTCATCTCGGGGATATTATCAACCCTTCCGGGATACACTTTCCCGTCAAGTATTCACGGCATGTCGTATATAAAATATAGTTACCCAACTTAGCCGGTAATTAACTCAATAATTAAATCGGTTAATTCCTTTGGTAAATCAAAGTTACTTATATTAAATATACACACCCGCAATAGTATCGGAGATTAAGAATAAAATACTCTGAGACTTGAATCGATTATCTAAGGCAATCCTAATCGATAAATCTCAAGCGATCCGCCCAATACACCAAGTGTACAAGTGTGATAAAATAATTAAGACAAATTATTTTCTCTCTCACACAACGACTATACCGATGGATTGGTCCGTGTCCATCTAGGTCGTGAGCAACTGTTTGATTAAATACGAGTAACCGATAGTATGATCTTTTGTGTGGGCCCGACACACCATACTGAAGGTACCGGTATACCGATCCAATCGATATACCGTGTGTGCGGAAGCGTGTAAAGCAATAGATCTACTATGCTATGATCTTAGTGCACACAAATATGTATAGACACACATATATTTATATATATATACATCCAATATATATATATATAGAGAAATCAACGAAATCTTACTTTTGGTGACGAAGTGATTTGTTGATGTCGTTGAGGTGGTGTTGAGTCGATTGAACCACCTCAAATGGATCAGCCTCTCGAAGCTCTCCTTGTGAATGACCTCGTCACTCCTCTTGTCTAGATCGCCCGGATGTTGAAGCCGCACAAATGGCCCGGCCTCTACGTGTTGCACACGAACCCGGAATTGAACTTGCTTGCTTGTTCTTGAGTGATTCTCTCACTCTTTTCTCTCTTGTTGTGTTGATTTTCGTGGCTGATCATAAAGTGGTATGAAAACCATGTTTTTATCTCTTTATTCACCACCATTAACCTCTCCTTGTAACCCCCCCATTATGTGCATCATAATGCACCAATAATGGTGGTTAATGGGGAGGTAAAGGGTCATTTCCACATCACCATGCCAATTGGCATGGATGTGGTCCCCTTGCTTGTGTGGCATGCCATGTCACACCATGTGACATGCATCCATGCAAGCCATGCATCCCATGCATGTGAAAATCCATACGTATTGATTCTAAATCAATATGACAAGCAACGTAATTCCGACTCGTGTGTGACCCTGTAGGTATGATTTATCGATCAATATTATATTGTTCCCAACAATTAATATTATCGAATAATCATTTAAACATCCATAGACGACCTTATGACTTTATCGATTGCACACGTAGGATCGAAGGACATATCCCAACAATCTCCCACTTGGCCTTCAGAGCCAGTGTGCTGTCAACTTCCTGTTGTCACTTTATGTCTAAGTTTGAACTTGAGGAAAGACTTGAGTCATCCTCAATCGGTTCAAACCTTTCTTGGACTTTGAGACAGACTGTAAAACCAGATTTATCACTATGATACGAATCTGGACGTGGCCACGTATTTTCCACAGTCTCGACTCTCCAAGTGGCCGTTAAGACATGTATCCCATTATAAAATGGAGGACAATCCCATCTTGTCAATCCAAGCTCTCCCACTTGCTTCCTGATATACCCATTAACAAGTTTTATAACCTCCTTTTACGAAAGGCGTTTACTTGTATCAAAGTACACCATTTCACAATGGAATTACTCTGGACTACTCAGGTCAGAGGAAATTGCTCGACAGTCAATGAAATAGTATTATGACTCGAAATCTTAAATACTATTCCAGTCGGGTCTGTTCGATCATTAGCTCCCAGCTAATATCTATGTAATTGTACTTGATGTCCCACATCACTAGCCCATGAAGCGGCGCTATAGTACACATTACAAACTGGTTCATTGTATTATCGGTTTGTCCGTACTCGATTATACGAACCAGGAACAACTATATGATTTAAGTATATCAGTTCAACCATTGGGACTTCATTATGCGGTAAGTCGACCTCATAACCCAATTGATATCACTTAATCATTTGGACAATTCATATAAATTAAACCATATTTATATGAAGAAACATGTATTATACATATGAGTGAATGTTTACCAAATCTCCAAAAGTATCTAATACAGTAATAGAAATCACAACCCATCTCTAAGATGTTTGATCTCTATTGCAGTTGTGAAAGCCTCAAACTTAAACTGCTGGAGAGGTTTAGAAAGCGGGTTTGCAACCTTACCAAAAGTTGCAACTTTATTATCTCGATGTCTCCACAAAACTATCTCCCAGATAATGTGGAACTTCCTGAGCACCAGTTTTAGACTTGTGGTGCTTCCTAGCTCATTGGCTTGCGCGATAACTCTACTATAAATAGAGAATTATCGGATGGGCTAAGCTAGTTACGCCACCTAGTTCATTCAAGAACTTTCAAATCTTAACTGACAACATTACTGCATCCAATGCAATACTGTGCTCAGCTTCTGTAGTTTAATCAGCTATATTGCCTTGCATGGAACTATTCCAGCAAATTTCACCTCTAACCAGACAAAATATATAACCACATTAAAATCGGAAATTATCTTAGTCTGTTTTGAAGTTAGCAGTCAAACTGCTTGTTAATATCAACTCTTTTTGTCTTCCAAAGACAACAAAATATTCTTTAGTCCATCTAAGGTACATAAGAATACTCTTGGCCGCAGTCTAATGCGTCTCACCTGGGTTTCCTTGAAACCGAATCGTCATGCTCAAAGCATACAATACGTCCAGTCGTGTACATATCATGGCGTACATTATAGACCCTATTGCCGAAGCATAAGGAATATTTGCCATCCTCATTTGCTCATCAGGTCCCGAAGGGCACTGACTCTTGCTCAAAGATGTACCATAAGTCATTGGAATGAGACCCTTCTTGGCGTCTTTCATTCTGAACCTGTCAAGCACCTTATCAATATAGGTTGCTTGACTAAGTCCAAACATCCTTTTCGATCTGTTCCGACAGATCTTGATGCCCAATATGTACTGTGCTTCTCCAAGATCCTTCATTGAAAACCATCTTCCTAGCCATTCTTTAACAGAATTAAGCATAGGAATATTGTTTCCAATAAGGAGTATGTCATCGACATACAACACAACGAATACAACGTAACTCCCACTGACCTTCTTGTAAACACAAGAGTCTTCCATGTTCTTTTGAAATCCAAACTCTTGTATGGATTCATCGAACCGAAGATTCCAGCTCCGAGATGCTTGCTTTAATCCATATATGGATCTATTAAGCTTGCATACTCTCTCAGCCTGATTAGGATCGATAAAACCCTCTGGTTGTGTCATAAACACATCCTTTTCTAGAATCCTATTCAAGAAGGCGGTTTTAACATCTATTTTCCATATCTCATAATCATAATGAGCTACAATGGCTAAGAGAATCCGAATGGATTTAATCATAGCAACTGGTGAAAAGGTTTCATCATAATCCACCCCGTGAATTTGTTTATATCCTTTTGCCACCAACCTTGCTTTGAAAACACTATGTTTTCCATTCATGTCTGTTTTTATTTTGTAAATCCATTTGCATCCAATGGGCCTAGCCCATTTAGGCAAATCGACCAAGTTCCAAACTTGAGTTTCAGACATTGATTCCATTTTCGGATTTCATGGCACCCTGCCATTTCTCGGAATCTGGACTCGTCATAGCTTGGATATAGGTCGAAGGTTCATTGATTTCTAAAAGCATGACTTCATAGCTCTCATTTGTCAGAATACCTAAGTATCTGTCAGGTTGAGATCTAATCCTTCCGGACCTTCGAGGGTTAGGTGTGGTTTCTAAAACCACTGGAGCACTCTCGACTTGGTCTTGAGTGTCCATCTCAGTTTGATCTTCTTGAACCTCGTTCAAGTCTTCTTGAACTTCGTTCAATTCAACTGAGCTCCCACTTACTTTCTTGGAAAGATATTCCTTTTCAAGAAATACACCATCTCGAGCAACAAAGTCTTTGTTCTCAGATTGGTTGTAAAAGTGGTACCCTCGTGTTTCTTTTGGATAACCAACAAAGAAACATTTATCCGATTTGGGTTCAAGCTTTGTTGAAATATTTCTCTTCACATAAGCTTCACATCCCCAAACCTAGATATAAGACAAGTTAGGGACCTTCCCTTTCCATACTTCGTATGGTGTCTTATCAACAGCTTTTGACGGTGTCCTATTCAGTGTATAAGTTGAAGTCTAGAATTATGTGTTCCCAAAAGAGACCAGTAGTTCATTTAGACCTCTCATCGAATGGTCGAACTATATCTAATATAGTTTGTTTTCTCGAAACATAACCTTCATGTGCTTGTGAACTGATAGGTTCCACATACATCAGTATGGATCATCCCTAATAAATCACTTACATGTTCTCCTTTCTCCAAGAAAGATGACATTGTTATCTTGTCCATCACACATCATCCACATGTATCAAATGACTCCAAGTCAAATGAATCTAGAATGCATTCTAAAAGAAGATTCGTTACATATTTAGATGTTGATTTGACCTAATCAACAATGTTATAGTTATGTCTCATTGAGACTTATTCGATTCGGCCTTTAGTGTTAATGTTATATATGATTTGTCAAGTTTAAAGTATACATAAACAATATAATAATCGTACCAAAACAAAGAATAATTCACAATTAAAATAGTTACCAAACTATTTAATAGTGAAAAACTAATCCATCAGTATCCAATACTGAACCAATATTCAGTGTTTATTGAAGGTACGAAATTACATAGTTATAATACTAAAACAAGGCCCTAAGGCAAAACAACATCATATGATCATACGGCTAATGCAGCGACCTTCGCTCCATTTCTTGCCCGTAGATCGACATCTCTATTCACCAAACTTATACTTCTATGTAGTTCCTCCACATAAAATGTGAGAACCACATTTGGCATCCAATACCAAAGAAGTAGAATTTATGAAGTTTAATGTCTATATCATTAATACTTGAAGATGAAGCAACCCCGTTCTTCACATCTTCTTTGAACTTTGGGCAAATTCAATTATTCCCAATAATCGAGTCTCATTCATATTTCCCATTCAAAATTATCTCAATGTCAAAACGTGATAAATCGTAAGTGAAAAATCGAAGTTTTCTAACCAGCGATATTATCATGCAATTGAAGCCCTATCTCTCATAAAATATGAGGGAGCCAACCAGACAATCGATTCACGCCATCCAATGGCTCGAAAGTCTCTAATTTGTGTCATTGATGAACTTAAGTGTTTTGGATTAAATCACTCCCCGAGGTGTAAATAATCATAACCTTAGAATCCATCATATGAAAGACAAATTAGGCATTTGTTTTGAAATTGAATAAAATATGAACTTTTATATGTTTGCAAGTAGTGTCCAACACTTTTGCAAAGACGCATTGAGATTCCCTAGGAACCCTAGTAGCCTTCTTGCCCCTGCTCTTTTGAATACCCTATCCCATATCATAAGAATTTCCCTCTTAGGGTCCTTCTCTATCGCCGGCTCAGCAGCCTTGAGCATCCCGTGGAGCTCACGAAGCGATTTCTTCAAACCATTCATATGGAAAATTCAGCCTAAAGGCATTATAACCATCATGAGATTGAAGTATGAAATCGGTTGCCAAATAATCATCATAGGAAAAATCTAGGAGGTCACTTGAAACAAATAATCCAATCATTTGTTGCACATGTGATTCCATAGATTTCCATTTTTCCAGCCTAGCTGAAGCGATGACCCTGGTCATACCGAACCGCTCAATCATAGTATGTTCCCCGAACATGCTATTGAGTTGTTCAATGATATCATAGGAATTGGTAATCTAACACATTCTCTTTGTATTCGTATTTGAGGACCATCCTCAAATTACGTTGTCAATCAAGAAAATTTGTGTTGTTCAATTTTTCACAATCAAGAATTGAACCAAACTTGAATTGAGTTGATATTTAACATGATAAACTACAAAAGAAAGATAACTAAAGTATGTAAACATCCACAAAGCGGTAAACAAATAAGGTTGTCTATCAAAATTACTTATTTGTTACATTTTGTTCAATCGATATCTAATATCGTTGTTCCCTTAAACAAAACAATCCCAAGACCCTCATCTTGCGAATCCTTAAGCCGACTGAGTCCGCACTTAAGAAACTCCAAGATATGTAGACATCCCATGTCAATGACATCTAATGTCACTCTCGGTCGATGAGAGTCCCATTCTCATCTCATGTCTCGATAGCCACGCCTGCAGTGGATCTATCGATGAGAAAACCAAACTCACGTGTAAGGGTCTAACCCTTACTCCCACTTATCCCAAGATAACAAGCAGTACCCCGCTGAGGCGGACCTACTAACTTATGATCGAGGGTTTCATGAGTGTGACGTTTTGGACAAGACATTATACTCATTATTATTGAGAACTTGCATGCATAGGTTTGTTTATATGTAAGTTGAACATTTATAATATAAAACAACCTATAACTAGCAAAGCATATAAATACGAAATCGAAAGGCCCCTAGAACCTCACAACTCTCAAACGAAAAGATTAAAAGCAACAAAATAGGCCTTGAACATCTTCTGGACTGGTCCTCGCCCTCCGTTTTAGTTCCGTGCCCTCCGATTTTGGTCAAAACAAGTCATTACCTCAAAAACCACGAACAGCGCCCGCCGTTTTACAACCAGCGGTCGCTGAACACCACCGGCGGTCGCCGTTTCCAAAACGGCGCCCGCCGAAAAGGCAAAAAACCCATCTGCCCCAAAAAAGGCCTTTCGGCGGTCGCCGTTTCCAAAACGGCGCCCGCCGAATCAAAACGGCGCCCGCCGGAGCTCAAACGGCGACCGCCGTTTGGCTCCAGCAGCCCGGTTTGCTTCGTTTGGCTTCGTTTTGCTTCGTTTCTTCTCGTTTTCGCCGGAGAGCCGAGATCCTCCATCGAACCATGGACCAAGTCCATCGCTTACAAGTTTGAACAATAAAAATTGAAATAGAAAACCTATCTATTACAAATGATTCCAAGGGACGCAGCCCTCCAAAACTATGGCCAATCGAAACGTAAAAAACAACGAAATCATTCACCCGACCACTAACGGTGGCCGGCCTTATATCTAATCACATAATCACAATTAAACAAATAAGTCAATTATGTTGATTAAACTTTTTGTGTCCAACACAAAAGTGTGCACGAGCCCTAGGCTCTGATACCAATTGAAGGTACCGGTATACCGATCCAATCGATATACCGTGTGTGCGGAAGCGTGTAAAGCAATAGATCTACTATGCTATGATCTTAGTGCACACAAATATGTATAGACACACATATATTTATATATATATACATCCAATATATATATATATAGAGAAATCAACGAAATCTTACTTTTGGTGACGAAGTGATTTGTTGATGTCGTTGAGGTGGTGTTGAGTCGATTGAACCACCTCAAATGGATCAGCCTCTCGAAGCTCTCCTTGTGAATGACCTCGTCACTCCTCTTGTCTAGATCGCCCGGATGTTGAAGCCGCACAAATGGCCCGGCCTCTACGTGTTGCACACGAACCCGGAATTGAACTTGCTTGCTTGTTCTTGAGTGATTCTCTCACTCTTTTCTCTCTTGTTGTGTTGATTTTCGTGGCTGATCATAAAGTGGTATGAAAACCATGTTTTTATCTCTTTATTCACCACCATTAACCTCTCCTTGTAACCCCCCCATTATGTGCATCATAATGCACCAATAATGGTGGTTAATGGGGAGGTAAAGGGTCATTTCCACATCACCATGCCAATTGGCATGGATGTGGTCCCCTTGCTTGTGTGGCATTCCATGTCACACCATGTGACATGCATCCATGCAAGCCATGCATCCCATGCATGTGAAAATCCATACGTATTGATTCTAAATCAATATGACAAGCAACGTAATTCCGACTCGTGTGTGACCCTGTAGGTATGATTTATCGATCAATATTATATTGTTCCCAACAATTAATATTATCGAATAATCATTTAAACATCCATAGACGACCTTATGACTTTATCGATTGCACACGTAGGATCGAAGGACATATCCCAACACATACTAACTACAACGTATAGAATCCAGGACTATGATTTGCATATATTTAATTATTAATAATTAAATGCAAACAATTGTTTATTAATTAAATAGATTAAATGCTATGACCGGGAGTTTACCGTTACTTAAATCTAGACATTAAGTACACAACTCCAACAATCTCCCACTTGTACTAAGGTCTAGTCATTTCCTCCAAACTCCCGACTCCCATACTCATCACGTGCTTAAATTGTACTTCCAAGAAGTACCATGTGAATGAGCACTCTAGGTTGCCGCTCTGAAGTTATCTTGGTGACTACAGCGTCGTCTCCCTCGACGATGACTCGTATAAGGTGGTACTTGCTCTATGTGTTATCATCACTTTTGACTTGTGACTTCTTCTAGTTTACCGTGCACCGCTATCCAATAGCCTTTGGTAAACTAAGAGTCATATCCAAGTCAAGAGGTTATCCCGGAACCTAACCAAAACTTCCGCTGCCTCTGAGGCTGCTATTCGGTTATGAGAGAGTCTGAGAAGCGTCCTGCTTATCACTCTTTCATTTCATGGTTCCACCTCTTTCTAAAAGTGAACACATAGCCTGATATCGACTTACAATGGTCCTTCTCTGATTTGAGATCTGAGAATTTTTAATCAAAGAAGATTTCGTCTTGCTTAATCTAGTACATTCAAGTACTTTTACAGCATTCGAATATCTCTTGTCCAGATTACTTTGATATCCTCCCACTACGCAAACCGCATAGTTGATATCAGGTTCTCGTTTTACAACATTGCATCTATAAAGCTTTCCACACTTGAAGTGTAGGAAACTGCTTTGTCTTCATCTATCTCCTTTATGTGTTCGAAACACATACCCTTTAGATAGATGTATATTCTGTCTCTGAAAGGCAATAACCTTTCTCAGAATAATGCATGTTTAAAACAAACCATGATCATATAAGATGTCTAGGAGAAGTACAATGTTCTTATCCCTAGATCACAAGATCTCAAGAACATGCTCTAATTTCTTCTCAATCTTATATCTTGATTCATTTAGACAACCAACATTTTATGTCTGATAACATCTTTAGATTGTTGCCAATGATAAAATGTCATCTACATAAAATTTCGAGAAACACCACCTTGTTTCCATCACGTTTCCAATACACATTTCGTCTATGCCTTTTGATGAATCCATTAGATGGACTATCTCATCAACTCGCAAGTTCCACGATTCATAGCTTTGTCACAATCCATAAATGGATTTATTAAGCTTGTACTCTAAATGATCTAACCTCTTAACAATAAACCTTATTGTTCTCCAAGCAGGCACATTTAGATCTAGTACCGCCCTCATGCAGAGCTAGGGATCGATTTCATCTTTACTAGATCCAGAGTTCAAAACTCTTCTAGTCTTATGAACATCTCCGGTTGTCTAACAACCTCCCACTGCAATGGCGTCTATGTGTATAACAGTAATAACAGTAGGTGCAGTGTGTGGTGTATTTCTACTCGGTTTGGCTGGTTCCTAGTCTTTGTCCTTTTTCTCATTCCAAGGTATTACGTCAGTTCGGGCTTTTTGGTTCATCTAATAGTCTTCCTCTAAGAACCGGGCGATACACGTCCTTCTGCTTCATAGTACTATAGAACACACAATACTTTGTTCATCTAGGATATCCTACAACCATATTGAATATGCCGTTGTCTCCAGGAATATCCATAGAACACAGGTAGTTCCGAACAACTTTTTCTTTTACTATTAGATTTCTATTTCTTATTCTTGACACACCATCTCTACACGTAAGTGTATGGTGAAGTCGTTTGGGATCCAATCCCTCTTTTTGATTGTGTTATGTGTTATCTTAGATAGGTTTCAGCCTCCGCGATCAAGTCGCAGGCTTCTAATGGATATACTTTGAAGGTTCCCCATAATAGCTCTGTGTCCATTGACTAGTCAAAACACTTTGCTTTTATGGCACATCAAGTATTCTAATCCATCATCGAGCATTCTTGAAAGAACTACTCGTACCTTTCTAATCACACATACGTCTGCATATATCAGTATATAATCATTCTCAATACTTGTCCGAATTCTTTCCTTTATCCAGAAAGGTTTGCTCAGTTGTATCATCTTCCAAATTAAATTCTTAGGTCGGAAGGTCCATTCCTTCAACTATAATTGATTAAATCAATTTCGACCATTTGAATCTTATTTAAATAAATACTACTAAGTATAAGATTTCACAAGTATAATGATTTAACAAGAAATATATATAATAAAGTAAAACAAGTTATAGATCGGTTTGTTGCATCGTGGTAGACTTAGGATCTATCATTCATATTATTGCTATCTAATGTACCAGAATAGATAACACCATTATTTCTTATCAAAATCATCAAATGATTAAAGAAATAAAATATCCATTCATAAATAATAGAAATCCAGAACAAAAGTTCTTTCTAAAATAAAGGGTACATAATGCAATAAACTTGAAATGAAATCCTATTCAACTACTACAGCAGATAAATGTCTTCCACCGCAACAGCTGCCTGCTCTACAGCTTTTGCCCGTGTAGACTCGAACTCTTCTTCTCTAAGTCGCCGGGTTTTCTGTAACCCCTGCATTTAAAGAAATGCACATACCGTCAGTGGTTCCATATCTACACACCAGATTTCTGGTAGATAATATAGCTGACTATGTTTTTACGACTAAAGAAAAATTCGTACCTTTGAAAGGACATTCAGGCTTGCAGTGTCCAGACTTATTGCATCGGAAGCACTTGCCTCTTGGCTTGGCAGCCCCCACTCGTGGTCCATTCCTCTTGGCACCACTGGGTTTCCAGGCTTGCTTCCTTTTCTTGCCCCTACCTCCAACAGACTTCAAGCCTTTGGACTTGGTAGCTACGAGCGCTTGAGACTTGCCCTTCTTGTAGATCCCTCTGCCGCCTTCAGTTCAGTCAGGAGTTGCGCAAGAGTATAAGATAGTTTACCCATATTATAACTCATGCGAAACTGCTTAAAACTAGGGATAAGAGACTGGAGTATGATGTCGACTTGCGTCTCACCATCAATTTGAGCTCCTAGGATCTCAAGTTCATTCAACAAACTCATCATCTTAAGAACGTGCTCCCCAACGGGCGTTCCTTCAGACTGAGTAGTTGTCATAAGGACTCTCATGGCTTCTTGCATTGCCGCACGATCTTGCTCTCCAAACATTTCCTTGAGGTTGTACAACATATCCTCGGCAGTGTCCATCGACTGATGTTGGGTTTGGAGTACATTTGACATTGAAGCCAAAATATAACACCTAGCCATTTCATCAGCCTTTTTCCACTTCCGATATGCTTCCTTTTCCTCATTAGTTGAGGCATCCGTGGGCTCAGCAGGACATGCATCATAGAGTACAAACTTGTACTCTTCAGAAGTCAGGACAATGTCCAAATTTCTCCTCCAATCAATATAATTGGGGCCAGTGAGTTTATGCTCCTTGAGTATCACAGAAAGTGGATTCATAGCTATTCTCTAAACCTATAAGCACATTTAAACAAACAATCAATTTAATATCCGATATTATCTCCCTCAAATAATATCATTAAATTACTAATTACATCTAAAATCCCATCAGATATGGCAAGCCACGATAGTGTGGACGTTTACCTATCCAAATGATTTAGCAATTAGATTTGCTTCGGTCGTACATCATCATTAGTGTTACTTCGATGAGAAGAATACTAAGAAGCGTACCTAAGTGTAAACCATTACTCAGTACTAAGAAGATTGTTTGAGACTCGTATATTTCCGCAAGCCACGATAGTGTGGACGTTTACGTTAACACACGATCCTTTACTTTCTTCTACAACTGTCTACATCAATTGATCCAAAATCTCATTCAATGCAGCAAGCCACGATAGTGTGGACGTTTACTACACCAAAAGACTTTTACAATTGACATCCAAGTTACAAGATCCATTCGATTTTCGTAAATCAAGACGCGGAGAATCATAAGTGAAACTCGAAGTTTCTAACCAGCGATTCACCATGCGAACAACCCTATCTCTCATTAGATGAGGGAGCCGAGCAGACAATCGATCCATCTTCAAAAGAATGGTACGAATGTCTCTAATTTGTGTCATCCACATGACCAAGTGGCTTTGGCTCTATTCCACTCCCCGGGGTGAGAATGAGTCGACTTGAAGTCAGTTTCAGAAAGACAAATTAGGCATTGTTTGATAAACTTAATCAATGTTTCTTGTAAAATGAATTACAAGAATTCTCCTCCAATGACACATCTATATGAACTTCAAAAGTCCATAAGAGTCACCAAGAGAACAGTAATGGAGACCATGGGAATGTTTCCATCCCCTCTCCCACTTAGCTTTTTATAACAAAGGGATACGCTATCTAGTGCATGAAATAAACACATATAACATGCATACAAGTAATAAAGCACATAGTATCACATAGTCAAAATAATGCTAGAAAATTATTTTCCGACTATCATGGCTTTATTCCATCTCCGTATGCGTCTTCTAGTCTTCAGTCTTCGTTCTTGAATGCTCCATGTGACGAGAATATTAATCCCAATATTTAAATCTATTTATTTTTAATAAATTCAAAAGATACTCAATTCGAAAATTAAGTCAATCGAATAAATCAAAAATAAAATTAAATATTATTATTATTTTTTATTTATTTATTTTCCTATCTAATTCTATTAAATCTCTAGAATAATCTATCCAAGTGAAACTTGGAATATTCTAGAAGACTTCTATAATAGAATAAGGAAATAAAATAAATTAGGACTCTTCTACTTTCCAAAATTAATTAATTTCCATGTCTTTGAAAATTTCCATAAAATAGGAATAATCAATTAGGAAATAAATTAATTTATTAATTAAATATTTCCCTTCCAATTCTATTAAATCTCTAGAATCCTATCCAAGTAAGACTTGAATATTCTAGAAGACTTCTATAATAGAATAATGAAATAAATTAATATTAATTAATTCTTTTCCTATTTCCATGAGAGTTCCCAAACTTAGGAATACTCAAAATAGGAAAACCGAATTAATTAGGAAAGTGAATCTAGGTAGGAGTAGCACGAGATCACGAGGACCCCGCGCCCCCCCACCTTGATCGCCGGCCGGGAGCACCACCGCCGCCGTCCCCAGCCCACGCGCCACCACCACCGGTGGCCGGCGTGGCCGAGGTCCACCGCGGACAGCCCCCGCGGTCGATCACCATGGGATCGATCACGAGCCCTAGCTCTCCCTCTCATCATCTCCTTCGTCACATGAGTTCTCCGGCGGTCGTCTCGGCATCGATCCAACGTAAATAAATTACAAGAATTAAATTTACAATTCCGGTATCGATTCTATACATGAAATCGACCCTATACACTTTCCGGAAAACATAGAACAATAATAATAAATCTAAATTCGGTCAACCCCCGAAATTTTACTATTACAAGCATTCATCCACACAAAACGAATCTCGACATGTCCGAGAGTTTAATAACGAATAATCATGGTAAAAAATAATTAACAATAATTAAATTAAACCATGATAGTCGGAATCCCTACAAGGTAGAACGATAATTGAATACATACATGAACACGAAACCAAACGCTCTGATACCATTTGTTGGAAATCGATATCCCGGGCCATTAAAAATTGCGGAAAAATAATAACCCGACCGAAATCCTCTCGCCGGAAACCGATCGCGAACACCGCACGAACCGGAGCACGACCAAGGCGTCACCGCGGCCAAGCCCGCGGCTAAACCCTAGCCACGCCCCCGCCGGGGCTCGCGATCGCCGTGCATGGCGATCGCATGGGGCAGCCCCCGGCGGTGAGTCCGGCGACTCACCGCCACCGCCAGGAGGGGCGGTCAGCCCGGCTGACCTACCGCGGCTCCAGCCGCGGTCTTCCCCCGGCGATGGATCTCGCGATCGATCGTCCACCCCAGCCCAGCTGGGGTGCCTCCTTGCGCACGCCGCCGTCGAGGCAGCGGGGATCTGCCACGGCACCAGCCCGTGGCATCCCCAGCGATCGACCCTAGGTCGATCGCATGCCCCGGCGTCCAGCCGGGGCTCGTCCCTCGTCGCGCGGTACCGGCGGTCGAACCCTAGGGTTCGGCCGCCCCTTCTCGATCCCGACGGGGATCGCGTGATCCCCGTATCCCGGTCTCGACGTTCTCCCGGATCGTGTGTTCATGTACGTATTACAATTAATTCACATAAAATCATACAAGGGATTTTATGATTTTACCTTTTGATTCGTTGTGCGGAGAAACAAAATCAATTGATGACCTTACGATCTTCCCACGTATTCCTTGCACTAGTTTGAACGTCGGGTGGGCGACGATCCTCCAAGCTTATGGATCCTCTTCAACTCTCTAGAATATCAAGTATGATAATCTTTTCTTATGAAAAAGTGAAGACCATGTAGTGCTTTTATAGGCTACGTAGGGGATCTAAAGGAGGTGGAATATTGGGCTTCCAATATTAAAGATTAAATTGAGCCCAAGCCCAAATCTATTAATCCTCTATTAATATTAATTAATTTATTTTCCACTATATAAATTAATTGCACTCCCAATATTAAACCATATTATATCAAATAATATTTCTCCGTTAGTATTATTTATTCCGTGTATTTAAGATTTAAATATCCATGAATAAAATTAATTTATTGCTAATTAATTTATTCATCTCTTGAATCCGAGACTAGTACCATTCAACCTTAATTATTGTGCGGAACGAATCCACTCATGAGGTTTACACAATAATTCCTTATGAACTCATCTCGGGGATATTATCAACCCTTCCGGGATACACTTTCCCGTCAAGTATTCACGGCATGTCGTATATAAAATATAGTAACCCAACATAGCCGGTAATTAACCCAATAATTAAATCGATTAATTCCTTTGGTAAATCAAAGTTACATATATTAAATATACACACCCGCAATAGTATCGGGGATTAAGAATAAAATACTCTGAGACTTGAATCGATTATCTAAGGCAATCCTAATCGATAAATCTCAAGCGATCCGCCCAATACACCAAGTGTACAAGTGTGATAAAATAATTAAGACAAATTATTTTCTCTCTCACACAACGACTATACCGATGGATTGGTCCGTGTCCATCTAGGTCGTGAGCAACTGTTTGATTAAATACGAGTAACTGATAGTATGATCTTCTGTGTGGGCCCGACACACCATACTAACTACAACGTATAGAATCCAGGACTATGATTTGCATATATTTAATTATTAATAATTAAATGCAAACAATTGTTTATTAATTAAATATATTAAATGCTATGACCGGGAGTTTACCGTTACTTAAATCTAGACATTAAGTACACAACTCCAACAGCTCGCACGGCGCTGCCTTCGCTCACGCGGAGGGGCAGCCGCTCGCGCGGCGGCGGCTGGTGGTGATCGCTAGCCACGGTTCGACCGTGGCTGGGCGTGCGATCACCGGGGCGTGGCTGGGGGTGCCCAGCCGGCTGCCAAGGGCAGCCCTAGGGGGCTGTCGTGTACAGCCGCGAGCCCCACGTGGGGGCTCGACCGAACAGCCGCGGGTTCGCCCGCGGTTAGGGTTTTGGTTGAGTCCGGCCTTCGTGGTGGTTCGTGGCGGGTTTCCGGCAACCGGGAGTCGATTGGAGTTGTTGTTCCGCAACTTTGACAACTCCGGATATTCGATCTCCAAAGAATTTCGGTCGGAATTAATTAGATAATTTATTTAATTAAATTTATTAATTCTGGGATATCGATTTCCAACAATTGGTATCAGAGCGTTGGTTTTAGTTCACGGTATTTTTCGATAAATTGTTCCACCTTGCAGGGTTTCCGATTATTATGGCTAGATTTAATTTTGTTAATTAATGTCCATAATATTGCTCTTGATTATTAAACTCTCGGTGATGTCGAGATTTGTTTTTGTTAGGTGAATGCTTGTTCTTATTTTTCCGGAAATTGTAAATGGTCGATTTCATGTATAGAATCGATACCGGATAGCGTAGTAATAAATTGGTAATTTATTTTACGTTGGATCGAGGACGAAACGACTGTCGGAAAATTGTGACGGAGGAGACGAAGAGAGGGTTAGGGCTCGGTTCGGCTATCCCCATAGCCGAACCATGGATCTAGCGCGTGAGGGCCACTCGACCGCATGCTCGGGGCGAGACCACCGGTGGTGGTGGCCGCCGGCTGGGCGGTGGCGGTTGGTGGTGGTGGTTCTCGGCTTGGCTCGGGGATAGACGGGAAATCCCCATTCCGTGTTAATCTCGACAAAGATCCACTTTCCTATTTTTTGATTCGATTTTCCTAATTTGATTATTCCTATTTTTGGGAATTTTCATAGATTAGGAAAAGAATTGATTATGAATTAATTCGGTTTTCCTAATTTGATTATTCCTATTTTTGAGAATTTTCATGGATTAGGAAAAGAATTAATTTGGAATTAATTTATTTTCCTTATTTAATTTTTCCTTTATGGAATTTTTAATGGATTAGAAAAATAATTAATTTGGAAATTTTTGAAAGTCCTTAATTAATTTTTCCTTATTTAATTATTCCTTTATGAAATTTTTAATGGATTAGGAAAGGAATTAATTTGGAAGGATTAGGAGTCCTAAATTAATTTTTCCTTTATGGAATTTTTAATGAATTAGAAAAGGAATTAATTTGGAAGGACTAGGAGTCCTAAATTATTTTATTTCCTTATTTCATTATGTAAATCCTCTAGAATATTCAAGTGGGTCTTGGATAGGATTTTAGAGATTTAATGGAATTAGAAAAGGAAAATAAAAATAATAAAATATTAATTAATATTTAATTTTATTTTCGATTTATTCGATTGACTTAATTTTCGAATTAAGTAACTTTTGGATTTATTAAAAATAAATAGATTTAAATATTGGAATTAATATTCCCGTCACATGGAGCATTCAAGAACGAAGACTGAAGACTAGAAGATGCGTACGGAGATGCGATAAAGCAATAATAGTCGGAAAATAATATTCAAGTATTATTTTGATTATGTGATAATATACTATGTGCTTTATTTCATGTATGCATGCTTATGTGTATTTATTTATGCATTAGATAGCGTATCCCTTTGTTATAAAAAGCTAAGTGGGAGAGGGATTGGAAACAATCCCATGGTCTCCATTGCTGTTCTCTTGGTAACTTTTATAAACTTTCGAAGTTTATATAGATAAGTTATTGGAGAAAAATTCTTTTAATTCCTTTTATGAGAAACATTGATTGAGTTTATCAAACAATGCCTAATAGTCTTTCTGAAATTGATTTCAAGTCGACTCATTCTCACCTCGGGGAGTGAAATGGAGCCAAAGCCACTTGGTCATGTCGAAGACACAAATTAGAGACTTTCGTACCATTTGTATGAATGGATCGATTGTCTGCTCGGCTCCCTCATTCTATGAGAGATAGGGCTGTTCGCATGGTGAATCACTGGTAAGAAACTTCGAGTTTTACTTATGATTCTCCACGTCTTGATCTACAAGATTAAATGAATCAAGTAATTGGATGTCAATTGTAAAAATCTTTTGGTGTAGTAAATGTCCACACTATCGTGGCTTGCTGCACTGAATGGGATTTTGGAACAATTGATGTAGACAATTTTAGAAGGGAGTGAAGGAATCGTGTGTTAGCGTAAACGTCCACACTATCGTGGCTTGCGGTGATATGCGAGTCCCAAACGAACTTCTTGGTACTGAGTAATGGTTCACACTTAGGTACGCTTCATAGTATCCTTCCCATCGAAGTAACGCTATTGATGATGTACGACCGAAGCAAATCTAATTGCTAAATCATTTGGGTAGGTAAACGTCCACACTATCGTGGCTTATCATATCTGATGGGATTTTAGATGCGGTTAGTGATTTAATGATATTATTTGAGGGAGATAGTATCGGAGATTAAATCGATTGTTTGTATTATGTGCTAGAAATGACTTTGCCCTACTATGTGATATACGATAAGGCATTTATACTCAATGACCCTTAGAATGTTGATTGGAATCGAAATCTGGACAATGTCCTAACTGCTGAGAAGTAAAAATGTGAACTTCATTATCTTTGTCCTCCCGTGTCAATAAATGGTTTTGAACCTATGGACGGGTAGATCGAAAAGAAGAAGCAAGATATGGAAACCCACTGGTCGATTTTGGACCACGAGATGGGGTAAGTATGCCGCAAGGCAAGTACTTCCGTTGCTAGCAGTCTGGGCACTGGAAGTCCGGTTGTCCTCTCATAAAAACAAGGAGTGAACTTTTCCTTAGTCATTGATACATTTTCAATGGTGATATCTACTAGCACCTGGTGTGTAGATACGGAGGCCACTGATCATGTTTTGCATTTGTATGCAAGGGTTCCAGGAAACCCGACGACTTAGAAAGGAAAAGATCACCATCTACATGGGCAATGCTGCGAAGGTGGCGGCTGTTGCAGTGGGAGAGAGATTCATTACTTTTGAAGTAATGAAAGGATTTTATACATTGTCTTTATGTGCTTGAATTTAGAAAGAATTTGATTTCAGTTTCTAAAAGAAATGGATATTCTATTTCTTCTGATCATTCGATGATTATAAGAAGAATAGATGATAATATCTGTTCTGGCACAAAGGTTGAACAACTGATGGTTTAATCAGTTGTGTTGAAGGAAAGGACCTGTTGGAGTTGTGTACTTAATGTCTAGATTTAAGTAACGGTAAACTCCCGGTCATAGCATTTAATCTATTAAATTAATAAACAATTGTTTGCGTTTAATTATTTATTAATTAAATATATGCAAATCATAGTCCTAGATTTTATACGTTGTAGTTAGTATGGTGTGTCGGGCCCACACAGAAGATCATACTATCGGTTACTCGTATTTAATCAAACAGTGGCTCACGACCTAGATGGACCCGGACCAATCCATCGGTATAGTCGTTGTGTGAGAGAGAAAATAATTTGTCTTAATTATTTTATCACACTTGTACACTTGGTGTATTGAGCGGATCGTCGAGATTCATCGATTAGGATTGCCGGCGATAATCGATTCGAGTCTCAGTGTATTTTATTCTTAATCCCCGATATTATTGCGGGTGTGTATATTTAATATAAGTGACTTTGATTTACCAAAGGAATTAACCGATTTAATTATTGGGTTAATTACCGGTTAAGTTGGGTCACTATATTTCATATATGGCATGCCGTGAATGATTGACCGGACAGTGTATCCCGGAAGGGTTGATAATATCCCCGAGATGAGTTCATAAGGAATTATTGTGTAAAACTCATGAGTGGATTCGTTCCGCACAATAATTAAGGTTGAATGGTACTAGTCTCGGATTAAAGAGATGAATAAATTAATTAGCAATAAATTAATTTTATTCATGGATATTTAAATCTTAAATACACGGAATAAATAATACTACCGGAGAAATATTATTTGATATAATATGGTTTAATATTGGGAGTGCAATTAATTTATATAGTGGAAAATAAATTAATTAATATTGATAAGGATTAATGGACTTGAGCATTGGGCTCAATTTAATCTTAATATTGGAAGCCCAATATTCCACCTCCTTTAGATCCCCTACGTAGCCTATAAAAGCACTACATGGCCTTCATAATTCATAACTTGAAAAAAGACAAGAATTATCATACTTGATATTCTAGAGAGTTGAAGGAGATCCATAGGAGTTCGATAGATCGTCGCCCACCCGACGTTCGAACGGAGTGCAAGGAATACGTGGGAAGATTCAAAGGTCTTCGATTGATTTTGTTTCTCCGCACAACAAATCAAAAGGTACAAATCATAAACTCCTTCGTGTGAATTTATGTGAATTAAATTGTGACATATACATGAACACAAGATCCGGAAAAACGATGAACTTCGGGGACGGGGATTCGAGATCCCCGGCGAACGTTCAAAGGACCCTCGACTGGGAGCCGAGGGGTGGCGATCGAGCCCTAGGGCATCGATCGCCGGTAGCGATCACGCGAGGGGAGCCCCGGCTGGACGCCGGGGCGAGCGATCGACCTAGGGTCGATCGCTGGGGGCTGCCGCGGCTTCGCGCCGCGGCTGGGCGCTCCCTCCCCGGTCGGTGGTGGCGGTGAGTCGCCGGACTCACCGCCGGGGGCTGCTAGGCAGCCCCACGCGATCGATCTCGATCGCGAGCCCACGGTGGGGCTCGACTAGGGTTTCGGCCGCGGGTTCATCCCGCGGCGACTCTCCGGTTGAGCTCCGGATATCGTGGTGCTCGTGATCGGTTTCCGGCGACGGGATTTCGGTCGGGGTTATCGGTTCCGCAATTTTTGATACCCCGGGATATCGAATTCCAGCAATTGGTATCAGAGCGTTTGGTTTCGTGTTCATGTATGTGTTCAATTGTGTTCTACCTTGCAGGGATTCCGACTATCATGGTTTAAATTAATTGTTAATTATTCGTTTAATTAATTGCTATTTAATTTTAATATGATTATTCGTTATTAAACTCTCGGACATGTCGAGATTCGTTTTGTGTGGATGAATGCTTGTAATAGTAAAAATTCGGGGGTTGACCGAATTTAGATTTATTATTATTGTTCTATGTTTTCCGGAAAATGTATAGGGTCGATTTCATGTATAGAATCGATACCGGAATTGTAAATTTATTTCTTGTAATTTATTTACGTTGGATCGATGCCGAGACGACCGCCGGAAAACACGTGTGACGAAGAAGACGAAGAGGACGAAAAACCGGGGGGGGGGGGGGGGGGGTCGATCATCCCCATGATCGATCCCCATGAGGATCGATCGACCCCACCGTGGGGGCTGCCCGCTAGGGCTTCCGGCAACGCCGGCCACCGGTGGTGGTGGCGCGTGGCTAGGAGGCGGCGGCGGTGGTGCCCGGCGATGGTGGTGGTCGGCGGTGGGGGTGGTGTGGGGATCCCCAACCCATGCTACTCCTACCTAGATTCACTTTCCTAATTGATTCAAGTTTTCCTATTTTGAGTATTCCTAAGTTTGGGAACTCTCATGGAGATAGGAAAAGAATTAATTAATATTTATTTCCTTATTCTATTATGGAAGTCTTCTAGAATATTCCAAGTTCTACTTGGAATAGGAATCTAGAGATTTAATAGAATTAGATAGGAAGGTAATTAATTAATGAATTGATTTATTTCCTATTTGATTATTCCTATTTTATGGGAATTTTCATAGTAATGGAAATTAATTAATCTTGGAAAGTAGAAGAGTCCTAATTTATTTTATTTCCTTATTCTATTATAGAAGTCTTCTAGAGTATTCCAAGTTTTACTTGGATAGATTATTCTAAGAGATTTAATAGAATTAGATAGGAAAATAAATAAATAAAAATATTAATAAATATTTAATTTTATTTTTGATTTATTCGATTGACTTAATTTTCGAATTGAGTATCTTTTGGATTTATTAAAAATAAATAGATTTAAATATTGGGATTAATATTCTCGTCACATGGAGCATTCAAGAACGAAGACTGAAGACTAGAAGACGCATACGGAGATGGAATAAAGCCATGATAGTCGGAAAAATAATTTTTCTAGCATTATTTTGACTATGTGATATGTGCTTTATTGCTTGTATGCATGCTTATGTGTTTAATTATGCATTAGATAGCGTATCCCTTTGTTATAAAAAGCTAAGTGGGAGAGGGGATGGAAACATTCCCATGGTCTCCATTACTGTTCTCTTGGTGACTCTTATGGACTTTTGAAGTTCGTATAGATGTGTCATTGGAGGAGAATTCTTGTAATTCCTTTTACAAGAAACATTGATTAAGTTTATCAAACAATGCCTAATTTGTCTTTCTGAAACTGACTTCAAGTCGACTCATTCTCACCCCGGGGAGTGGAATGGAGCCAAAGCCACTTGGTCATGTGGATGACACAAATTAGAGACATTCGTACCATCCTTTTTAAGGTGGATCGTTTGTCTGCTCGGCTCCCTCATCTAATGAGAGATAGGGTTGTTCGCATGGTAAATCACTGGTTAGAAACTTCGAGTTTCACTTATGATTCTCCGCGTCTTGATTTACGAAAATCGAATGGATCTTGTAACTGGGAGTCAATTATAAAAGTCTCTTAGTGTAGTAAACGTCCACACAACGTGGCTTGCTATACTGACGGATTTTGGATTAATTGATGTAGACAGTTGTAAGGAATTGTGAAGAATTGTGAGGTTATCGTAAACGTCCACACAACGTGGCTTGCGGTGATGTAGCAATTCCAAACGATTCACTTTGGTGCTGAGTAATGGTTTACACTTAGATACGCCTTATAGTATTCCTCCCAACGAGGTTACGCTATAAGTGATGTATGACCAAAGAAAATCTAATTGCTAAATCATTTGGGTGGGTAAACGTCCACACAACGTGGCTTGCCTTACCTGATGGGATTTTAGATGTGATTAGTAATTTAATGATATTATTTGAGGGAGATAATATCGGATATTAAATTGATTGTTTGTTTAAATGTGCTTATAGGTTTAGAGAATAGCTATGAACCCACTTTCTATGATACTCAAGGAATTCAACACACTGGTTCCATACTGTGTTGAGTGGAATAAAGAATTAGACATTGCTCAGACTGTAAAAGAGTACAACGATGTGCTAAGTGAAACTTGTCCTCCTAGACCTACTATTGTCTCATCTGATGAGGAAATAGCTGATTTTGAGAAGTGGGACAGTGCTCTTGCACTAGCCGCCAATCATGATGTCATGCTTAAACTCAAGTTGATGTTTAGACACAATGTAAAGGCTAGAAAAGAGGCGATGAGGATACTCATAAAGATCAGTTGCTTCGAGGAAACGCTTGAACACGTTTTTTAGATGCTAGATCTTTTGGATGAGTTGAGACAATCGCAAGCTCTTATAGCCAAGGCCAAAGGTTTCGGACCTATAGGCTTACATAAAGGAAAGGAGAAGAAGGCAAGAGAATCCAGTAGTCCTAAAGGACTTGGACCACGAGGAGGGATAAGGAAGCCTTCTGGCAAATATCCCAAGGAAAGCAGTCTGAGTACTGGGGGTCTATGTCTTGTCCTCTCAGAGGTACGAATTTTTCTTTAGTCGTAAAAACATAGTCAGCGGTATTATCTACCAGAATTCTGGTGTGTAGATATGGAACCACTGACGGTATGTGCATTTTGAATGCAGGGGTTCCAGAAAACCCGACGACTTAGAGAAGAAGAGTTCGAGTCTACACGGGCAAAAGCTGTGAAGGAGGCAGCTGTTGCGGTAGAAGACATTTATCTACTTTAGTAGTTAAATAGGATTTCATTTTAAGATTATTGCATTATGTACCCTTTATTTTAGAAAGAACGTTTTGTTCTGGATTTCTATTATTTATGAATGGATATTTTATTTTTTTAATCATTGGATGATTTTGAGAAGAAATAATGGGTATTATCTATTCTGGTACATTAGATGGCAATATGTGAATGATAGATCCTAAGTCTACCACAATACAACAAACCGTTCTATAACTTGTTTTACTTGTTAGATATATTTCTTTATTAAATCATTATACTTGTGAATTCTTATACTTAGTAGTATTTTCAAATAATATTCAAATGGTCGAAATTGATTTGATCAATTATAGTTGAAGGAATGGACCTTCCGACCTAAGGATTGAATTTGGAGGATAATACATCTAAGCAAACCTTTCTGGGTAAAGGATAGAATTCGGACAAGTGTTAGAAATGATTAGATATGCAGACATATGTGTAAATTAGAAAGGTACGAGTAATTCTTTCAAGAATACGCGATGATGGATTAGAGTACTTGATGTGCCATAAAAGCAAAGTGTTTTGACTAGTCAATGGACACATAAGCTATTATGGGGAACCATCAAAGTATATCCATTAGAAGCCTGCGACTCGGTCGCGGAGGCCATCACTTATCTAAATAACACATAGCATAATCAAAGATTGGGATTCAATCCCAAAGGGCCGCGCCATACACTTACGTGTAGAGATGGTGCGTTGAAAATAAGAAATGGAGATCTAATAGTAAAAGAGCAAGTTGTTCGGAACTACCTATGTTCTATGGATATTCCTGGATACAACGACATATTCAATATGGTTGTAGGATATCCTAGATGAACAAAGTATTGTGTGTTCTATAGTACTATGAACCAGAAGGACGTGTATCGCCCGGTTCTTAGAGGAAGACTATTAGACGAACCACAAAGCCTGAACTGAAGAAATACCTTGGAAAGAGAAAAAGGACAAAAGACTGAGAACCAGCCAAACCGAGTAGAAGTACACCACATACTGCACCTATTGTTATTACTGTTATACACCGGGACGCCATTGCAGTGGGAGGTTGTCGGACAACCAGGAGATATTCATAAGACTAGAGGAGTTCGGACTCTGGATCTAGTAGAGATGAAATCGACCCCTAGCTCTGCATAAGGGCGGTACTAGATCTAAATGTGCCTGCTTGGAACAATAAGAATTATTGTTAAGAGGCTCGATCATTTAGAGTACAAGCTTAGTAAATCCATTTAGGATTGAAACAAAGCTGAGAATCGTGGAACTTGCGAATTGATGGGATAGTCCATCTGATGGATTCGATCAAAAGGCAGAGACGATAGGTGTATTAGAGACGTAATGGAAACAAGGTGGTGTTTCTCGGAGATTTCATGTAGATAACTTTTTATCATTGGCAACAATGTAAAGATGTTGTCAAACATAAAATGATGGTTGTCTAAATAAATCGGGATATAAGATTGAGTAGAAGTTAGAGCGTGTTCTTAAGATCTTATGATCTAGAGATAAGAACATTGTACTTCTCCTAGACATCTTATACAATTATGGTTTGTTTTAACATGCATAAGTTCTGAGAAAGGTTAGAATAAGTATATCTATCTAAAGTCGTGTGTTTCGAACACATAAAGGAGATAGATAATACAAAGCAGTTTCCTACACTTTGTGTGGAAAGCTTAAATGCATTGTTGGAAAACAAGAACCTGATATCAACTATGCGGTTTGCGTAGTGGGAGGATATCAAAGTAATCTTGACAAGAGAATTTCAAATGCTGTAATGGTACTTGCAAAGTACTGGATTAGTAAGCAAGACGAAATCTTCTTAAATTACATTTTCTCAGATCCCAAATCAGAGAAGGACCAGTGTAAGTCGATATCAGGCTATGTGTTCACTTTTGGAGAGGTGGAACTTTTAATATGAAAGAGTGATAAGCAGGACACTTCTCAGACTCTCTCATAACCGAATAGCAGCCTCAGAGGCAGCGGAAGTTTTGGTTAGGTTCCGGGATAACCTCTAAGACTTGGATATGACTCTTGGTTTATCAAAGGCTATTACATAGCGGTGCATGGTAAACCGGAAGAAGTCATAAGTCTAAAAGTGATGATAACACATAGTGCAAGTACCACCTGATACGAGTCATCGTCGAGGGAGACGACGTAGTAGTCACCAAGATAACTTCAGAGCGGCAACCTAGATTGCTCACTCACATAGTACTTCTCGGAAGTACACTTTAAGCACGTGATGAGTATGGGAACCGGGAGTTTGGAGGAAATGACTAGACCTTAGTACAAGTGGGAGATTGTTGGAGTTGTGTACTTAATGTCTAGATTTAAGTAACGGTAAACTCCCGGTCATAGCATTTAATCTATTAAATTAATAAACAATTGTTTGCGTTTAATTATTTATTAATTAAATATATGCAAATCATAGTCCTAGATTTTATACGTTGTAGTTAGTATGGTGTGTCGGGCCCACACAGAAGATCATACTATCGGTTACTCGTATTTAATCAAACAGTGGCTCACGACCTAGATGGACCCGGACCAATCCATCGGTATAGTCGTTGTGTGAGAGAGAAAATAATTTGTCTTAATTATTTTATCACACTTGTACACTTGGTGTATTGAGCGGATCGTCGAGATTCATCGATTAGGATTGCCGGCGATAATCGATTCGAGTCTCAGTGTATTTTATTCTTAATCCCCGATATTATTGCGGGTGTGTATATTTAATATAAGTGACTTTGATTTACCAAAGGAATTAACCGATTTAATTATTGGGTTAATTACCGGTTAAGTTGGGTCACTATATTTCATATATGGCATGCCGTGAATGATTGACCGGACAGTGTATCCCGGAAGGGTTGATATTATCCCCGAGATGAGTTCATAAGGAATTATTGTGTAAACCTCATGAGTGGATTCGTTCCGCACAATAATTAAGGTTGAATGGTACTAGTCTCGGATTAAAGAGATGAATAAATTAATTAGCAATAAATTAATTTTATTCATGGATATTTAAATCTTAAATACACGGAATAAATAATACTACCGGAGAAATATTATTTGATATAATATGGTTTAATATTGGGAGTGCAATTAATTTATATAGTGGAAAATAAATTAATTAATATTGATAAGGATTAATGGACTTGAGCATTGAGCTCAATTTAATCTTCAATATTGGAAGCCCAATATTCCACCTCCTTTAGATCCCCCACGTAGCCTATAAAAGCACTACATGGCCTTCATAATTCATAACTTGAAAAAAGACAAGAATTATCATACTCGATATTCTAGAGAGTTGAAGGAGATCCATAGGAGTTCGATAGATCGTCGCCCACCCGACGTTCGAACGGAGTGCAAGGAATACGTGGGAAGATTCAAAGGTGTTCGATTGATTTTGTTTCTCCGCACAACAAATCAAAAGGTACAAATCATAAACTCCTTCGTGTGAATTTATGTGAATTAAATTGTGACATATACATGAACACAAGATCCGGAAAAACGATGAACTTCGGGGACGGGGATTCGAGATCCCCGGCGAACGTTCAAAGGACCCTCGGCTGGGAGCCGAGGGGTGGCGATCGAGCCCTAGGGCATCGATCGCCGGTAGCGATCACGCGAGGGGAGCCCCGGCTGGACGCCGGGGCGAGCGATCGACCTAGGGTCGATCGCTGGGGGCTGCCGCGGCTTCGCGCCGCGGCTGGGCGCTCCCTCCCCGGTCGGTGGTGGCGGTGAGTCGCCGCACTCACCGCCGGGGGCTTCTAGGCAGCCCCACGCGATCGATCTCGATCGCGAGCCCACGGTGGGGCTCGGCCGCGGGTTCATCCCGCGGCGACTCTCCGGTTGAGCTCCGGATATCGTGGTGCTCGTGATCGGTTTCCGGCGACGGGATTTCGGTCGGGGTTATCGGTTCCGCAATTTTTGATACCCCGGGATATCGAATTCCAGCAGGACCTTCCTACCTATGAATCAATTTTGGATGGTAATAAATGACCAAGTAACCTTTTAAGGATAAAAGCTATAGATCCGGACAAGTATTGGATTTGATTCACTCTGAAGTATGCGGACCTATGTCTTCTCAGACAAGAGGAGGGTACGAGTACTTTATCTTTCGATGATTACTCGAGACATGGATTTAGATACCTGATGCGCCGCGAAAGCAAGTACTTTGACTAGTTCAAGGGGTACAAAGCTCTTGTGGAGAACCTTCATGGTAAATCCATTAAAAATGCCTACGATCTGATCGTGGAGGCATATACCTGTCTGGATAATTCAAGACATACTGATCAGAGAATGGGATTAACTCCCAACTGACTACACCATACACTCCTCAGCGGAATGGTGTGTCAGAAAGAAGGAAAAGAACTCTTATATGAATGGTGAAAACGATAATGATTTATTCGGACATGACCTTATGTTCTAGGGATATGCCTTGGAAACATCGGCGCACATCCTAGACTTGGTTCTAGTACCTCGTACAGAAATGCGGTTGTTTGTAGGATATCCTAGAAGAACTAAAGTTGTGTGTTCTATAGTCCTAAAGGACCAGAAGGTCGTTATAAGTTCTAACGCCCGGTACTTAGAGGAAGACTATATGATGGATCACAAGCCCAAAAGTGATGTGATACTTGATGAGAATGAGAGAGAATGATCGAGATTTAGAACCAGCCAAACCGAGTAGTACACCACTAAAACCTGCACCTGTTATCACTTTTAATACACCGGAATACCGTCGTAGTGGGAGGGTTGTGAGACAACCGGAAAGATTCATGGGACTGGGTGAGTCCTCGGACTCGGCACCTGGAGTACATTAAATCGATCCCTAGACCTATGATGAGGCAGTACAAGATCTAAATGCGCCCTCTTGGGTAAGGCGATGAAATCCGAAATAGAATCTGAGGATTCTTATAAATTCTGGGATCTTGTGGAACCATCGAAAGGCGTAGAGCCAATCGGGTGAATGGGTCTACAAGACAAAGAGAGGATATGACGGGAAGGTTGAAACCTTCAAAAGTGATGCTTGTTGCGAAAGGATGACCTTTCGCCGGTAGCAATGCTAAAAGTCAATCCGGATTCTCTTAGCACCTTATATGGATTGTGAGGTGTGGTAAAATGGTTATAAAGACAGCTTTCCTATATGGAAGTCTTGACGGAACCATTTATGAAATAACCCGAAGGATTCATTGCTAAGGGGCGAGAGCATTAAGTGTACAAGCTCTGTCAATCCATTTATGGACTGAAGCGAGCTAAAAGATCGTGGAACATGCGATTTGATGATCCATTATGGATTCATTCAAAGCATGGACGAATCGTGTGTGTATTGGAAACAAAGTGGTTTCTCGTGCTTTATATAGACGATATTTTCTAATTGGCAACAATGTGAAAATGTTATCGGACATAAAGGGATGGTTGTTCTAGACAATTCGATATGAAGGACTTAGGAGAGGTTGGACATGTTCTTGTGATCAAAGTTATGAGGGATCACAAGAGAAGAACATTGTACCTATCCCAAGCTTCATACATAGACACGATTCTGACTCATTTAACATACAAGAAAGGTTTTTTTACCTTTCAGACATGGAATCTATCTATCTAAACATATGTGTCTTGAGACACAAAAGGAGATAGAAGAAAGAAAGCAGTTCCCTACGCCTCGGCTATGGAAGCTTAATGTATGTTATACTCGAGACCTGATATTTGCTATGCCGGGAGCATACTGACGAGATATCAGAGTAACCCTGGAAAGGAACATTGGACTGTTGTGAGCAGTCGAGCAATTTCCTGTGGGTACACAAATTCGGATTTCTAATCGCAGAGGGAAAGTTGAAAGTCGAAGTCAGACTATGTGTTCACACTAAGAAATAGAGATCTCGAATGGAAGAGTGTAATGCAGTGCATTACGGACTCTACCACGGAAACCGAATAGGTAGCGGCCTTTGAGGCAGCTAAATGATCGGTGTGACTCCGGAGATTCCTCCAGGACTTAGATGTGGTACCTTGTTTGCCCAATGCTATTGTGACAATAACGGTGCAGTGACAAACAAAGGAACTACGAGTCCATAGTGTGAAGATAACACATGGAGCAAGTACCACCTGATTCGAGGTATCGTCAGCGAGGCGATATAGTCGTTACCTAGATAGCATCAGGGGACACCCTAGAGTACTCGTTCACTAAGGCCCTGCGAGCGAAATCGCTCAGTAGGAACGTGGATGGTATGGGAGTCAGATGTTTGGGAGACAGCGACTACACCTTAGTATAAGTGGGAGATTGATGGAGTTGTATACTTAATGTCTAGATTTAAGTAACATCTGAACTCCGTCTAAAGCATTTATCCTATTTAATAATAAACAATCATTTGCATTTAATGCAAACCATAGTCCTAGATTATATACGATGTAGTTAGTATGGTGTGCGTCGTCACACGGAAGATCATACTATCGGTTACTCGTATATAATCGAACAGTTGCTCACGACCTAGATGGACAAGGACCAATCCATCGGTATAGTCGTTTTATGAGTGAGAAAATAATTGGTCTTGATAATTTTATCATACTTGTACACTTGGTGTATTGGGCGGACCACTTGAGATTTATCGATTAGGATTGTCTTAGATAATCGATTTAAATCTCAGTGTATTTTATTCTTAATCCCTGATATTATTGCGGGTGTGTGCATTTAATATTAGTGACTTTGATTTTCCAAAGGAATTGACTGATTAGAATAACCGGTCACTTACCGGTAAAGTTGGGTCACTGTATTTTATGTATGACATGCTGTGAATTCTTGGCGGGAAAGCATGTCCTCGAAAGGGTTGATAATGTCCCCGATATGAGCTCATAAGGATTATCATGTAAACCTTGCAAGTGGATTTGATCCGCATGATAATAAAGTTGAGTGGTACTATTCTCGGAATTATAAGAGATGAATAAATAATATTAGGAATAAATATAATTTATTCATGGACATTTATATCTTAAACATGTGGAATAAATAAATACTACCGGAGAATATTATTTGATATAATATGGTATAATATTGGGAGTGCAATTATATTTATATAGTGGATATAATATATAATTAATAATAGTATGGATTAATAGATTTGGGCTTGGGCTCAATTTAATCACTATTATTGGAAGCCCAATATTCCACCTCCTTAAGGTCCCCTACGTAGCCTATAAAAGCACTACATGGTCTTCTCTTTTCTCATAACTTGAAGATCACAATTCTAGAGAGAGAAAGAAAGAGAAGGAGATCCATGGAGTTCGGAGGATCGTCGCCCACACGACGTTCGAGATAGTGCAAGGAATACGTGGGAAGATCTCAAGGTCTTCAACTAAGTTCTTCGTTTTTCCGAACAATGAGAACGAGGTATAAATCGTAAAACCCTCTTTATGATTTTAATCAATTATTTATCATGAAAATACCGTAGAACAAGATCCGAGGGACAGAGATCCAAACCGAGGATGTGTCGGGCGATGGGGATCGAGGATCCCCGGACCGCCGCGGCTAGGAATCCACGGCAAAGGGTGGATCCCCGTGAGCACGCCGGGTGGACGCCCAGCGCCGTTCGCACGGCGCTGCCTCCGCTCACGCGTGTTGGAGTTGTGTACTTAATGTCTAGATTTAAGTATCGGTAAACTCCCGGTCATAGCATTTAACCTATTAAATTAATAAACAATTATTTGCATTTAATTATTATTAATTAATTATGCAAAATTATAGTCCTGGATTTTATACGTTGTAGTTAGTATGGTGTTGCATGGGCACACAGAAGATCATACTATCGGTTACTCGTATCTAATCAAACAGTTACTCACGACCTAGATGGACATGGACCAATCCATCGGTATAGTCGTTGTGTGAGAGAGAAAATAATTTATCTTAATTATTTTATCACACTTGTACACTTGGTGTATTGGGCGGATCGCTTGAGATTTATTGATTAGGATTGCCTTGGATAATCAATTTAAATCTCAGAGTATTTTATTCTTAATCCCCGATACTATTGCGGGTGTATATATTTAATATTAGAGACTTTGATTTTCCAAAGGAATTAACCGATTTAATTATTGGGTTAATTACCGGTTAAGTTGGGTCGCTATATTTTATATATGACATGCCGTGAATACTTGACGGGAAAGTGTATCCCGGAAGGGTTGATAATATCCCCGAGATGAGTTCATAAGGAATTATTGTGTAAACCTCATGAGTGGATTTGTTCCGCACAATAATTAAGGTTGAATGGTACTAGTCTCGGATACAAGAGATGAATATAATTGATTGAGCAATAAATAAATTTATTCATGGATATTTAAATCTTAAATACACGGAATAAATAATACTACCGGAGAAATATTATTTGATATAATATGGTTTAATATTGGGAGTGCAATTAATTTATATAGTGGAAAATAAATTAATTAATATTGATAAGGATTAATGGACTTGAGCATTGGGCTCAATTTAATCTTCAATATTAGAAGCCCAATATTCCACCTCCTTATGATCCCCTACGTAGCCTATAAAAGCACTACATGACCTTCATAATTCAAACAATCATAAGACAAGAATATCAATACTTGATAGTTCTAGAGAGTTGAAGGAGATCCATAGGAGTTCGATAGATCGTCGCCCACACGACGTTCGAACGAGGTGCAAGGAATACGTAGGAAGATCGCAAGGTCATCAACGTTTAATTCGTTTCTCCGCACAACGAATTGAGGTAACATAATCTAAAACACCCTCTTTGATTATGTGTTCGTTAATCGTGATATATACATGAACAAGACGATCCGGGAAAGACGTCGAAACCGGGATACGGGGATCACGCGATCCCCGTCGGGATCGAGAGGGGCGGCCGAACCCTAGGGTTCGACCGCCGGCGCGCGCGGACGAGGGAGCCCCGGCTGGACCGCCGGGGCAAGCGATCGACCATGGGTCGATCGCGGGGAGACCGCCGTGGGCTGGTGCCACGGCAGCTGGTCCCCCCCGCCACCTCGACCGGGGACAGGCGCACGGGAGGAGCCCCGGATGAAGCCGGGACAGGCGATCGACCGTGAGGTCGATCGCGGGAAAGCCGCGGCTGGTAGCCGCGGCGGGTCAGCTGGGGGCTGACCGCCCTCCTCCGGCGGCGGTGGTGAGTCGCCGGACTCACCACCGGGGGCTGCTGGGCAGCCCCGGCGATCGCATGTGCATGCGATCGCGAACCTCGCGGATGGGGTTCGGCTAGGGTTTAGCCGCGGGTTCATCCCGCGGCGATGCTCTTGTCGAGCCCGGTTCTTCGCGGCGTTCGTGATCGGTTTCCGGCGATAGGGTTTCGGTCGGGTTATCGGTTCCGCATTTTTTTTGATAGCCCGGGACATCGAATCCCAGCAACGCGGAGGGGCAGCCGCTCGCGCGGCGGCGGCTGGCGGTGATCGCTAGCCACGGTTCGACCGTGGCTGGGTGTGGGATCACCGGGGCGTGGCTGGGGGTGCCCAGCGGGCTGCCAAGGGCAGCCCTAGGGGGCTGTCGTGTACAGCCGCGAGCCCCACGCGGGGGCTCGACCGAACAGCCGCGGGTTCGCCCGCGGTTAGGGTTTTTGGTTGAGTCCGGCCTTCGTGGTGGTTCGTGGCGGGTTTCCGGCAACCGGGAGTCGATTGTAGTTGTTGTTCCGCAACTTTGACAACTCCGGATATTCGATCTCCAAAGGATTTCGGTCGGAATTAATTAGATAATTTATTTAATTAAATTTATTAATTCCGGGATATCGATTTCCAACAGTAACGTTGTTCTGGACGAGGTCCATGATGAACAACCAGTTACCGAGGAAACAAACGACGAGGTCGTGGTAAATCCTGAACCCTTGAAGGCGGTAACTGTTCCTCGTAGGTCGGAAATAACTATAACTCGTCCCGCTAGATACCTAAATATCTTAAGAAATAAGGGATATGAGGTTATGCTCTTAGAGAGCAATGAACCATCCACCTATAGTCAAGCCATGACAAGTCCGGATTCCGAGAAATGGCTGAGAGCCATGAAATCCGAAATTGACTCCATGTCTGAGAATCAAGTTTGGGACTTGATCGATTTACCTCAAGGGGATAGGCCTATTGAGTGTAAATGGTTTTATAAAATTAAGACCGACATGAATGGAAAACCCGAGGTTTTCAAAGCTAGATTGGTAGCAAAAGGCTTTCGCCAAATCCACGGGGTGGACTACGACGAGACCTATTCATCAGTCGTGATGCTTAACTCCATTAGGATACTGCTTGCCATTGCCGCTCATTATGATTATGCGATCTGGAAAATGGATGTTAAAACCGCCTTCCTGAACGAAGTTCTTGAAGAGGATGTGTCCATGACATAACCTTAGGGTTTTATCGATCCTAAAAGGGCTAAGGAGGTATGCAAGCTTAAAAGATCAATTTATGGACTCAAGCAAGCATCTAGGAGTTAGAATCTACGTTTCGACGAAGCCGTAAAGGAATTTGACTTTGAACGTAACCCAGAGGAATCTTGTGTATACAAGAAGGCCAGTGGGAGCGCAATCGTTTTTCTTGTGTTGTATGTCAATGACATACTCCTTATTGGAAATGACATTCCGATGTTCAAGATCTATCGGAATATATCTAAAAGGATGATTGGACTGAGTCAAGAATCTTATGTTGACAAAATACTTGAAAATTTTAAGATGAAAGACTCTAAGAAGGGCTTTCTATCCATGACACATGATGTTGGAAATTGATCACCCGGAGTTGCCGGAATTGCAGAACATGACAACTCCTATCAAAAACCTTCGCCGGAGATAACACGAACGCCGCGTACGAGCCGGAGCACGAGCCGAACGCACGATACGGCCGAAGCCGCGCGCACGCCCAGCCCGAGCCCCCGCACGCGGGGCTCATGCGATCGAGGGATCGATCGCATCCAGCGATCGATCGGGTGGGGCTGCCCATGCAGCCCCCGCGGCGAGTCCGGCGACTCGCCGCCGCCTGGAGGGCTGGCCCACCTCCAGCAGGCCGCCGCGGGTCACAGCCCGCGGCCAGCGATCGATCGTGATGATCGATCGCACCCCGGCGTCCAGCCGGGGTTCGGCCCTCCGTCCTCTCGCCGAAACCGTAGGCGGGTCGATCCCACGCGGTCCGGTGGTTTCACCACCACCGCGTGATCGTCCGTCTACTCCGGGCTTCGATCCTTGGATCTTATTTTTCGATAATTGATTCAATAAACTTGAATTAAATAGCGGAAATATTTAATTCACCTTTCGATTCGTTGTGCGGAGAAACGAGATCTTATGATGACCTTGAGATCTTCCCACGTATTCTTTGCACTAGCCCGGACGTCGTGTGGGCGACGATCTACCGAACTCCATGGATCTCCCTCTCTACTTTCTCTCTCTAGAATTGTGATCTTCAAGTTATGAGAATAGAGAAGACCATGTAGTGCTTTTATAGGCTACGTAGGGGATCTTAAGGAGGTGGAATATTGGGCTTCCAATAATAGTGATTAAATTGAGCTCAAGCCCAAATCTATTAATCCTTACTATTATTAATTAATTTATTTTCCACTATATAAATTAATTGCACTCCCAATATTAAACCATATTATATCAAATAATATTTCTCCGGTAGTATTATTTTTTCCGTGTATTTAAGATATAAATATCCATGAATAAAATTAATTTATTGCTAATTAATTTATTCATCTCTTATTTCCGAGACTAGTACCATTCAACCTTAATTATTATGCGGAATAAATCCACCTGCAGGGTTTGCATAATAATTCCTTATGAACTCATCTCGGGGATATTATCAACCCTTACGGGATACACTTTCCCGTCAAGTATTCACGGCATGCCATATATAAAATATAGTGACCCAACTTAACCGGTAATTAACCCAATAATTAAATCGGTTAATTCCTTTGGAAAATCAAAGTCACTTATATTAAATATACACACCCGCAATAGTATCGGGGATTAAGAATAAAATACACTGAGACTTAAATCGATTATCGCCGGCAATCCTAATCGATAAATCTCAAACGATCCGCTCAATACACCAAGTGTACAAGTGTGATAAAATAATTAAGACAAATTATTTTCTCTTTCACACAACGACTATACCGATGGATTGGTCCTTGTCCATCTAGGTCGTGAGCAACTGTTCGATTAAATACGAGTAACCGATAGTATGATCTTCTGTGTGACGTCGCACACCATACTAACTACAACGTATATAATCCAGGACTATAATTTGCATATATTTAATTATAAATAATTAAACGCAAATAATTGTTTATTCAATTAAATAGATTAATGGCAATGGATCGTGAGTTTCCGTTACTTAAATCTAGACATTAAGTACACAACTCCAACAATCTCCCACTTGTACTAAGGTCTAGTCATTTCCTCCAAACTCCCGACTCTCATACTCATCATGTGCTTAAGTTGTACTTCCAAGAAGTACTATGTGAATGAGCACTCTAGGTTGCCGCTCTGAAGTTATCTTGGTGACTACAGCGTCGTCTTCCTTGACGATGACTCGTATCAGGTGGTACTTGCACTATGTGTTATCTTACACTTATGGACTTGTGACTTCTTACCATTTGCCATCGCACCACTATTTACATAGCTTTTGGCAAATTAAGAATCACATCTAAGTCCCAGAGATTATCCCGGAGTTATACCAAAACTTCCGCTGCCTCTGAGGCCGCTATTTGGTTACCCATGGCAGAGTCCGAAAAGCATCGTGCTTATCACTCTTCCATATTAAAACTCCTTCTCCTTCAATAGTGAAACACATAGCCTGATATCGACTTACACTGGTCCTTATTTGATTAGAAATCTAAGAGAATATAATCCAAAGGAAAGATTTGTCTGCTTCGTAATCCAGTACTTCGAAAGTACTTTACAGCAGTCGAATATTCCTTTCCAGGATCACCTTGATATCCTCCCACTATGCTAGCCGCATAGCCGATATCAGGTTCTCGTTTTCAACATCGCATTTATCAAGCTTTCTGCTGGAATTCGATATCCCAAGTTATCTAAATTTGCGGAAACCGACAACCCGACCGAAATACCGTCGCCGGAAACCGATCACGAACACCGAACGACCCGGAGCACGACCTAGGCATCACCGTGGGCGAACCCACGGCTAAACCCTAGCCGCGCCCCCGCCGGGGCTCGCGATCGCCGTGCATGGCGATCGCATGGGGCTGCATGGGGCAGCCCTCGGTGGTGAGTCCGGCGACTCACCGCCACCGCCAGGAGGGGCGGTCAGCCCGGCTGACCTACCGCGGCTCCAGCCGCGGTCTTCCCCCGGCGATCGATCGCCCGATCGATCGCCCGCCTCGGCCCAGCCGAGGCGCCTCGTCGCGCACGCCGCCATGGAGGCGGCGGGGATCCGCCACGGCACCAGCCCGTGGCATCCCCAGCGATCGACCCTAGGTCGATCGCTTGCCCCGGCGTCCAGCCGGGGCTTCCTTGCGCGGCGCACCGGCGGTCGAACCCTAGGGTTCGGCCGCCCCTCTCGATCCCGACGGGGATCTCGAATCCCCGTATCCCGGTCTCGACGTTCTCCCGGATCGTGCGTTCATGTATGTATCACAATCAATTCACATAAAATCAATGAGGAGAGTATATGATTTTACCTTTCGATTCGTTGTGCGGAGAAACGAAATCAAGATGATGACCTTACGATCTTCCCACGTATTCCTTGCACTAGCTTGAACGTCGGGTGGGCGACGATCCTCCAAGCTTATGGATCCTCTTCTCTCTCTTTCTACTTTCTCTCTCTAGAAGAATTATGATCTTCTAGTTATTATGTGTGTTATATAGAATAGAGAAGACCATGTAGTGCTTTTATAGGCTACGTAGGGGATCTAAAGGAGGTGGAATATTGGGCTTCCAATATTAACGATTAAATTGAGCCCAAGCCCAAATCTATTAATCTCCCATTAATATTAATTAATTTATTTTCCACTATATAAATTAATTGCACTCCCAATATTAAACCATATTATATCAAATAATATTTCTCCGGTAGTATTATTTATTCCGTGTATTTAAGATTTAAATATCCATGAATAAAATTAATTTATTGCTAATTAATTTATTCATCTCTTGAATCCGAGACTAGTACCATTCAACCTTAATTATTGTGCGGAACGAATCCACTCATGAGGTTTACACAATAATTCCTTATGAACTCATCTCGGGGATATTATCAACCCTTCCGGGATACACTGTCCGGTCAATCATTCACGGCATGCCATATATAAAATATAGTGACCCAACTTAACCGGTAATTAACCCAATAATTAAATCGGTTAATTCCTTTGGTAAATCAAAGTCACTTATATTGAATATACACACCCGCAACAATATCGGGGATTAAGAATAAAATACACTGAGACTCGAATCGATTATCGCCGGCAATCCTAATCGATGAATCTCAACGATCCGCTCAATACACCAAGTGTACAAGTGTGATAAAATAATTAAGACAAATTATTTTCTCTCTCACACAACGACTATACCGATGGATTGGTCCGGGTCCATCTAGGTCGTGAGCCACTGTTTGATTAAATACGAGTAACCGATAGTATGATCTTCTGTGTGGGCCCGACACACCATACTAACTACAACGTATAAAATCCAGGACTATGATTTGCATATATTTAATTAATAATAATTAAAAGCAAACAATTGTTCATTAATTTAAATAGATTAAATGCTATGACCGGGAGTTTATCGTTACTTAAATCTAGACATTAAGTACACAACTCCAACAATCTCCCACTTGTACTAAGGTCTAGTCATTTCCTCCAAACTCCCGGTTCCCATACTCATCACGTGCTTTAAAGTGTACTTCTGAGAAGTACTATGTGAGTGAGCAATCTAGGTTGCCGCTCTGAAGTTATGTTGGTGACTACTACGTCGTCTCCCTTGACGATGACTCGTATCAGGTGGTACTTGCTCTATGTGTTAACATCACTTTTGACTTATGACTTCTTCCAGTTCACCGTGCACCGCTTCTTGGAAATCGATATCCCGGAATTAATAAAGTAATTAAAATTAATTATCTAATTAATTCCGACCGAAATCCTTCGGAGATCGAATATCCGGAATTGTAGAAGTTGCGGAACAACAATTCCAATCGACTCCCGGTTGCCGGAACATCCCGCCACGAACCACCACGAAGCCGGACTCAACCAAAACTTCAACCACGGGCGAACCCGGGCTGTTCGGTCGAGCCCTCGCAAGGGTTTGCGGCTGTCCTTGGCAGCCGCCTAGGGCTGCCCTTGGCAGCCCGCTGGGCACGCCGAGAACCCACGCGACCACCCACGGGGATGCTCGAAGCATCCCGCTGACGCCCCGCGTCGTAGCGAGTCCCGCATGGGCTCGTGGGGCTGATCGCAACAGCCCCGTAGCGCTGCCCGAACGCGGAGGAGGGGCTGCTCGCCGTGCGAGCAGCAGCGGCACCAGCCAGCTGCCCACGTGATCGAGCACGCGCTCGATCGCATCCCCGGCGTCCAGCCGGGGTCCTTCTTGCGTCGCCGGCGGTCGAAGCCCTAGGGCTCGACCGCCACCCTCGGCGTCCAGCCGAGGGTTCGTCCTCTCGATCCCGGCGAGGATCTCTCGACCTCCCGCGGTCCGGTGATCCTCGATCACCACCGCGAGGTCGATCCTCGTCCCCGGGTTCGTACGTCCCTTGGATCTTGTTCATGATATTTTCACGATAAATAAACGATAAAATCATAAAGAAGGTTTTACGATTTACCTCGTTCTCGTTGTTCGGAAAAACGTAGAACTCAATTTGATGACCTTGAGATCTTCCCACGTATTCCTTGCACTAGCCCGGACGTCGTGTGGGCGACGATCTACCGAACTCCATGGATCTCCTTCACGAACTCTCTAGACTAATCAAGTATGATTATCTTGTCTTGTCTAATTGTGAAGACCATGTAGTGCTTTTATAGGCTACGTAGGGGATCTTAAGGAGGTGGAATATTGGGCTTCCAATAATAGTGATTAAATTGAGCCCAAGCCCAAATCTATTAATCCTTACTATTATTAATTATATATTAACTCCACTATATAAATATAATTGCACTCCCAATATTCACCATATTATATCAAATAATATTTCTCCGGTAGTATTATTTATTCCGTGTATTTAAGATATAAATATCCATGAATAAAATTAATTTATTGCTAATTAATTTATTCATCTCTTATATCCGAGACTAGTACCATTCAACCTTAATTATTATGCGGAACGAATCCACCTGCAGGGTTTACATAATAATTCCTTATGAACTCATCTCGGGGATATTATCAACCCTTCCGGGATACACTTTCCCGTCAAGTATTCACGGCATGTCATATATAAAATATAGTGACCCAACTTAATCGGTAATTAACCCAATAATTAAATCGGTTAATTCCTTTGGTAAATCAAAGTCACTTATATTAAATATACACACCCGCAATAGTTTTGGGGATTAAGAATAAAATACACTGAGACTCGAATCGATTATCGCCGGCAATCCTAATCGATGAATCTCAACGATCCGCTCAATACACCAAGTGTACAAGTGTGATAAAATAATCAAGACAGATTATTTTCTCTCTCACACAACGACTATACCGATGGATTGGTCCGTGTCCATCTAGGTCGTGAGCAACTGTTCGATTAAATACGAGTAACCGATAGTATGATCTTCTGTGTGACGTCGCACACCATACTAACTACAACATATATAATCCAGGACTATAATTTGCATATATTTAATTATGAATAATTAAACGCAAATAATTGTTTATTTAATTAAATAGATTAATGGCAATGGATCGTGAGTTTCTGTCACTTAAATCTAGACATTAAGTACACAACTCCAACAATCTCCCACTTGTACTAAGGTCTAGTCATTTCCTCCAAACTCCCGACTCCCATACTCATCATGTGCTTAAGTTGTACTTCCAAGAAGTACTATGTGAATGAGCACTCTAGGTTGCCGCTCTGAAGTTATCTTGGTGACTACAGCGTCGTCTCCCTCGACGATGACTCGTATCAGGTGGTACTTGCACTATGTGTTATCTTACACTTATGGACTTGTGATTTCTTACCATTTGCCATTGCACCGCTATTTACATAGCCTTTGGCAAATTAAGAATCACATCTAAGTCCCAGAGATTATCCCGGAGTTACACCAAAACTTCCGCTGCCTCTGAGGCCGCTATTTGGTTACCCATGGCAGAGTCCGAAAAGCATCGTGCTTATCACTCTTCCATGTTAAAACTCCTTCTCCTTCAATAGTGAAACACATAGCCTGATATCGACTTACACTGGTCCTCATTCGATTAGAAATCTAAGAGAATGTAATCCAAAGGAAATGTTCGTCTGCTTCGTAGTCTAGAACAGTACTTCGAAAGTACTTTTACGGCAGTCGAATATTCCTTTCCAGGATTACCTTGATATCCTCCCACTATGCTAACCGCATAGCCGATATCAGGTTCTTGTTTTCAACAATGCATTTATTAAGCTTTCCACACTCAAAGTGTAGGAAACTGCTTTCATTGCTTCTATCTCCTTTTGTGTTCCAAAACACATATCCTTAGATAGATGCATTCCGTCTCTGAAAGGTAACGAACCTTTCTCGGAATCTTGCATGTTAAAATGAACCATAATCATATATAAGTAAGATGTCCAGGAGAAGTACAATGTTCTTTCCCAGAGATCCAAGATCTCAAGAACATGTCCAACTTCTTCCTTATCTCATATATCGATTTTTCTAGACAACCATCATTTTATGTCTGACAACATCTTTACATTGTTACCAATGATAAAATGTCATCTACATAAAACCTCCGAGAAACACCACCTTGTTTTTCCATCACGTTTCCAATACACACGATTCCTCTATGCTTTTGATGAATCCATAAAATGGACTATCTCATCAATTTGCAAGTACCACGAACTCAATGCTTTGTTTCAATCCATAAATGGATCAACTAAGCTTGTACTCTAAATGATCTCGCCTCTTAGCAATAATCCTTATTGCTCTCCAAGAAGGCACATTTAGATCTAGTACGGCCTTCATGTAGATCCAGGGATCGATTTCATGTATACTAGGTCCAGAGTCCGAAGACTCTCCTAGTCTTATGAATATCTCCGGTTGTTCCACAACCTCCCACTACAATGGCATTCCGGTGTATAAACAGTGATAACAGTAGGTGCAGTTAGTGGTGTACCGCTACTCGGTTCGGCTGGTTCCAAGTCTTAATCTTTCTCTCTCATTTCAAAGTATCATGTCACTTTGGGCTTGTGGTTCATCATATAGTCTTTCTCTAAGAACCGGGCGTTAGAACTTATAACGTCCTTCTGGTTCATGGTACTATTGAACACACATCTTTTGTTCTTCTAGGATATTCTACAACCGCATTTGAATGCGCCGTTGTTTCCAGACATATCCATAGAACTCAGGTAGTTCCGTATAACTCATCTTTTTACTATCTCTATAAGAGTTCCATTTCTTATTTACGACACACCATTTCTTACACAAAAGTGTATGGTGTAGTCATTTGGGATCAAATTCCAATCTCTGATTAGTATGCTATGCATTCCTCAGACAGGTACTTGCCTCCGCGATCAAATCGCAGGCTACAAGTGGATACACCTTGATGGTTCTCCACAATTGCTTAGTGTCCATTGACTTGTCAAAACACTTGCTTTTGTGGCACATCAGGTATTCTAATCCATTTTTCGAGTAATCATAAAATGAAGTACTCGTACCTTAATTGTCTGAGTAGGCACATGTCTGCATACATCAGAGTCAATCAATTCTTATACTTGTCCGGATCTTACATCTTATATCCATAAAGGATTGCTTAGTCATATTATCTTCCAAATTAGATTCTTAGGTCGGAAGGTCCACTCCCTCAACTTAATTGATCAAATATCAATTTTCGACCTTTGAACTTCTTATTTGAATAAACATGACTCAGCATAAGAATCCACAAGTATAATTGATAAAGAAATCTCTTATTAGTAAAACGAGTTTCATACTACGGTTCGTTGCATCGTGGTGGACTCAGGATTAATCATTCATATATTGCTAGCCAATGTACCAAAATAGATAATATTATCATTTCTTCTTATAACCATCAAATGATTAAAGAAATAAAATATCCATTTATTAGAAATCTAGAACAAAGTTCTTTCTAATATGAAAGGTACATAAAAGCAATAACTCAAAATGAAATCCTATAAAATGTCCTCCACTGCAACTGCTGCCTCCTCTACAGCATTGCCCATGTAGTCTACGATTTCTTCTTTTCCAAGTCGTTAGATTTCCTGGAACCTTTGCATTTAAAATGCACATACCGTCAGTGGTTCCATATCTACACACCAGGTTCCGGTAGATAATACTACTGACTATGTTTTACGACTAAAGAAGAATTTCGTACTTTCTTTGAGAGGATAATCAGACTTCCAGTACCCAGACTGTTTGCATCGAGAACTCTTGCCTCATGGCTTTCTCGTCCCATCTCGTGGTCCAAGAAACCTAGGACCACTGGGTTTCTTTGCTTGCTTTTCCTTTCCCCCAATTTTTCCCTTAGGTTCGAAACCTTTGGCATTGGCTACAAGAGCTTGCGATTTCCGTCTCAACTCGTCTAAAAGGTCAATCATCTCAAAAACGTGTTTAAGCGTTTCCTCGAATTGACTGCCCTTTATGAGTATCCACATCGCCTCTTGTCTAGCCGCCTATGTCAATAGGCTCGGGAGGACAAAGATCACTGAGCACTAACTAGTACTCTTTAACAGTTTGGGTAATGTCTAGATCTCTATTCCAATCATTACATTTAGGGACCAGTGAGTTTAAAAATCCTTAGTTATCACATAAAGTGGGTTCAAAGCCATCTCCTAATCTATGAGCACATATAACAACAAACAATCGATTTAATCTCCGATATTATCTCCCTCAAATAATATCATTAAACCACTAATCGCATCTAAAATCCCATCAGATATGGCAAGCCACGATAGTGTGGACGTTTACCTATCCAAATGATTTAGCAATTAGATTTCCTTCGGTCGTACATCATCATTAGCGTTACTTCGATGGGAAGAATACTAAGAAGCGTACCTAAGTGTAAACCATTACTCAGTATCTAAGAAGATTGTTTGGGACACGCATATTCACCGCAAGCCACGATAGTGTGGACGTTTACGTTAACATACGCTCCTTTACTCCCTTCTATAACTGTCTACATCAATCGTTCCAAAATCCCATTCAATGTAGCAAGCCACGATAGTGTGGACGTTTACTACACCAAAAGACTTTTACAATTGACATCCAACTACTTGAATCATTTAATCTTGTAAATCAGGACGCGGAGAATCATAAGTGAAACTCGAAGTTTCTAACCAGTGATTCACCATGCGAACGACCCTATCTCTCATCAAATGAGGGAGCCGAGCAGACAATCGATCCACCTTCAAAAGATGGTACGACTGCCTCTAATTTGTGTCCTCGACATGACCAAGTGGCTTTGGCTCCATTCCACTCCCCGGGGTGAGAATGAGTCGACTTGAAATCAGTTTTGGAAAGACAAATTAGGCATGGTTTGATAAACTTAATCAATGTTTCTCGTAAGAGGAATTACAAGAATTCTCCTCCAATGACTTATCTAAACGAACTTCAAAAGTCCATAAAAGTCACCAAGAGAACAGCAATGGAGACCATGGATATGTTTCCATACCCTCTCCCACTTAGCTTTTTACAATAAAGGGATACGCTATCTAATGCATAATTAAATACACATAAGCATGCATACATGAAATAAAGCACATAGAATATTATCACATAATCAAAATAATACTAGAATATTATTTTCCGACTATTATGGCTTTATCGCATCCCCGTACGCATCTTCTAGTCTTCAGTCTTCGTTCTTGAATGCTCCATGTGACGGGAATATTAATTCCAATATTTAAATCTATTTATTTTTAATAAATCCAAAAGATACTTAATTCGAAAATTAAGTCAATCGAATAAATCAAAAATAAAATTAAATATTGTTAATATTTTTATTTATTTTATTTTCCCTTTCTACTTCATTAAATCTCTAGAATAATCTATCCAAGACCCACTTGGAATATTCTAGAAGACTTCCATAATGAAATAAGGAAATAAAATAATTTATTTTATTTTCCCTTTCTACTTCATTAAATCTCTAGAATAATCTATCCAAGACCCACTTGGAATATTCTAGATGATTTCCATAATGAAATAATGAAATAAAATAATTTAGGACTCCTCTACTTTCCAAAATTAATTAATTTCTATGTCCATGAAAATTCCCATAAAATAGGAATAATCAAATAGGAAATAAATTAATTTAATAATTAATTATTTTCCTTTCCAATTCTATTAAATCTCTAGAATCCTATTCCAAGTAGAACTTAGAATATTCTAGAAGACTTCCATAATAGAATAAGGAAATAAATTAATTCCAATTAATTCTTTTCCTATTTCCATGAGAATTCCCAAAACTAGGAATACTCAAAATAGGAAAACCGAATCAATTAGGAAAGTTGGATCTTGGTAGGAATAGCATGGGTTGGGGATCCCCACGCCATCCCCACCATCGACCGCCACTACCACCGCCGGCCAAGGCTCACGCGCCACCACCCTTGGTGGCCGGCGTGGCCGAGAGCCCTAGGGCAGCCCGGGCGATCGATCCTCATGGGATCGATCCTCGTGATCGATCCCCGGTCCTCCCTCTCTTCGTCTCCTCCGTCACACTTTTCCGGCGGTCGTTTCGTCATCGATCCAACGTAAATAAATTACAAATTTATTACTACGTTATCCGGCATCGATTCTACATGAAATCAACCTCATACAATTTCCGGAAAAATTAAGAACAAGCATTCACCACACAAGAACAAATATTGACATCACCGAGAGTTCAATAATCAAGAACATTATTATGACATTAATTAACAATAATTAAATCTAGCCATAATAATCGGAAACCCTGCAAGGTAGAACAATTTATCGAAAAATACCATGAACTAAAACCAACGCTCTGATACCAATTGTTGGAAATCGATATCCCGGAATTAATAAATTAATTAAAATTAATTATCTAATTAATTCCGACCGAAATCCTTCGGAGATCGAATATCCGGAATTGTAGAAGTTGCGGAACAACAATTCCAATCGACTCCCGGTTGCCGGAACATCCCGCCACGAACCACCACGAAGCCGGACTCAACCAAAACTTCAACCACGGGCGAACCCGGGCTGTTCGGTCGAGCCCTCGCAAGGGTTCGCGGCTGTCCTTGGCAGCCGCCTAGGGCTGCCCTTGGCAGCCCGCTGGGCACGCCGAGAACCCACGCGACCAGCCACGGGGATGCTCGAAGCATCCCGCTGACGCCCCGCGTCGTAGCGAGTCCCGCATGGGCTCGTGGGGCTGATCGCAACAGCCCCGTAGCGCTGCCCGAACGCGGAGGAGGGGCTGCTCGCCGTGCGAGCAGCAGCGGCACCAGCCCGCTGCCCACGCGATCGAGCACGCGCTCGATCGCATCCCCGGCGTCCAGCCGGGGTCCTTCTTGCGTCGCCGGCGGTCGAAGCCCTAGGGCTCGACCGCCACCCTCGGCGTCCAGCCGAGGGTTCGTCCTCTCGATCCCGGCGAGGATCTCTCGACCTCCCGCGGTCCGGTGATCCTCGATCACCACCGCGAGGTCGATCCTCGTCCCCGGGTTCGTACGTCCCTTGGATCTTGTTCATGATATTTTCACGATAAATAAACGATAAAATCATAAAGAAGGTTTTACGATTTACCTCGTTCTCGTTGTTCGGAAAAACGTAGAACTCAATTTGATGACCTTGAGATCTTCCCACGTATTCCTTGCACTAGCCCGGACGTCGTGTGGGCGACGATCTACCGAACTCCATGGATCTCCTTCACGAACTCTCTAGACTAATCAAGTATGATTATCTTGTCTTGTCTAATTGTGAAGACCATGTAGTGCTTTTATAGGCTACGTAGGGGATCTTAAGGAGGTGGAATATTGGGCTTCCAATAATAGTGATTAAATTGAGCCCAAGCCCAAATCTATTAATCCTTACTATTATTAATTATATATTAACTCCACTATATAAATATAATTGCACTCCCAATATTCACCATATTATATCAAATAATATTTCTCCGGTAGTATTATTTATTCCGTGTATTTAAGATATAAATATCCATGAATAAAATTAATTTATTGCTAATTAATTTATTCATCTCTTATATCCGAGACTAGTACCATTCAACCTTAATTATTATGCGGAACGAATCCACCTGCATGGTTTACATAATAATTCCTTATGAACTCATCTCGGGGATATTATCAACCCTTCCGGGATACACTTTCCCGTCAAGTATTCACGGCATGTCATATATAAAATATAGTGACCCAACTTAATCTGTAATTAACCCAATAATTAAATCGGTTAATTCCTTTGGTAAATCAAAGTCACTTATATTAAATATACACACCCGCAATAGTTTCGGGGATTAAGAATAAAATACACTGAGACTCGAATCGATTATCGCCGGCAATCCTAATCGATGAATCTCAACGATCCGCTCAATACACCAAGTGTACAAGTGTGATAAAATAATCAAGACAGATTATTTTCTCTCTCTCACAACGACTATACCGATGGATTGGTCCGTGTCCATCTAGGTCGTGAGCAACTGTTCGATTAAATACGAGTAACCGATAGTATGATCTTCTGTGTGACGTCGCACACCATACTAACTACAACGTATATAATCCAGGACTATAATTTGCATATATTTAATTATGAATAATTAAACGCAAATAATTGTTTATTTAATTAAATAGATTAATGGCAATGGATCGTGAGTTTCTGTCACTTAAATCTAGACATTAAGTACACAACTCCAACACCGCTATCCAATAGCCTTTGGTAAACTAAGGGTCATATCCAAGTCAAGAGGTTATCCCGGAACCTAACCAAAACTTCCGCTGCCTCTGAGGCTGCTATTCGGTTATGAGAGAGTCTGAGAAGCGTCCTGCTTATCACTCTTTCATTTCATGGTTCCACCTCTTTCTAAAAGTGAACACATAGCCTGATATCGACTTTCACTGGTCCTTTCTTTGATTTTTAGGATCTGAGAATTTGTAACCAAAGAAGATTTCGTCTTGCTTAATAATCCAGTACTTTGCAAGTACTATTACAGCATCCGAAAATTTCTTGTCTAGATCACTTTGATATCCTCCCACTACGCAAACCGCATAGTTGATATCAGGTTCTTGTTTTACAATCATTGCATCTATAAAGCTTTCCATTCTTGAAGTGTAGGAAACTGCTTTGTCTATCTCCTTCATGTGTACGAACACAAAACTTTAGATAGATGTTTATTCTGTCTCTGAAAGGCAATAACCTTTCTCAGAAGTATGCATGTTTAAAACAAACCTTAATCGTATAAGATGTCTAGGAGAAGTATAATGTTCTTATCTCTAGATCATAAGATCTTAAGAACATACTCTAACTTCTTCTCAATCTTATATCTCGATTTATTTAGACAACCATTATTTTATGTCTGACAGCATTTTTACATTGTTGCCAATGATGAAATGTTATCTACATAAAATCTCCGAGAAACACCACCTTGTTTCCATTACGTCTTTAATACACCTTTCGTCTATGCCTTTTGATGAATCCATCAAATGGACTACCCCATCAATTCGCAAGTTCCACGATTCATAGCTTTATTTCAATCCATAAATGGATTTACTAAGCTTGTACTCTAAATGATCTAGCCTCTCAACAATAAACCTTATTGTTCCAAGCAGGCACATTTAGATCTAGTACCGTCCTTATGCAGAGCTAGGGGTCGATTTCATCTTTACTAGATCCAGAGTCCGAACTCCTCTAGTCTTATGAATATCTCTGGTTGTCCGACAACCTCCCACTGCAATGGTGTCCCGGTGTATAACAGTAATAACAATAGGTGCAGTATGTGGTGTACTTCTACTCGGTTTGGCTGGTTCCTAGTCTTTTGTCCTTCTTCTCATTTTAAGGTATTACGTCAATTTTAGGCTTTGTGGTTCATCTGATAGTCTTCCTCTATGAACCGGACGATAGACGTCCCTCTGGTTCGTAGTACTATAGAACACACAATACTTCGTTCATCTAGGATATCCTACAACCATATTCAATATGTCGTTGTATCTAGGAATATCCATAGAACATAGGTAGTTCCGAACAACTTGTCCTTTTACCATCAGATTTCCATTTCTTTATAACGCACCATTTCTACATGCAAGTGTATGGCGCGCCCCTTTGGGATTGAATACCAATTTTTGATTACGCTATGTGTTATTCAGATAGGTGATGGCCTCCGCGACCGAGTCGCAGGCTCCTAATGGATATACTTTGATGGTTCCCCATAATCGCTTTGTGTCTATTGACTAGTCAAAACACTTTGCTTTTATGGCACATCAAGCATTCTAATCCATCACTTGAGTATTTTTGAAAGAATTACTCGTACCTTTCTAATATACACATATGTCTGCATATCTAATCATTTCCAATACTTGTTTGAATTCTACCCTTTTTCAAGAAAGGTTTGCTTAGACGTATTATCCTCCAAATTCAATCCTTAGGTCGGAAGGTCCATTCCTTCAACTATAATTGATCAAATCAATTTCGACCATTTGAATCTCATTTGAAAATACTACTAAGTATAAGATTTCACAAGTATAATGATTAATAAAGAAATATCTAATAAGTAAAACAAGTTATAGAACGGTTTGTTGCAATTGGGGTAGACTTAGGATCTATCATTCATATATTGCTATCTAATGTACCAGAATAGATAATGCCATTATTTCTTATCAAAATCATCCAATGATTAAAGAAATAAAATATCCATTCATAAATAATAGAAATCCAGAACAAAACGTTCTTTCTAAAATAAAGGGGTACATAAAGCAATAACTTTGAAATGAAATCCTATTTAACTACTAAAGCAGATAAATGTCTTCCACCGCAACCGCTGCCTCCTCTACAGCTTTGCCCGTGTAGACTCGAACTCTTCCTCTCTAAGTCGCCGGGTTTTCTGGAACCCCTGCATTCAAAATGCACATACGTCAGTGGTTCCATATCTACACACCAGAATTCTGGTAGATAATACCGCTGACTATGTTTTTACGACTAAAGAAAAATTCGTACCTTTGAGAGGACATTCAGACTTCCAGTGTCCCATCTTGTTGCATCGGAAGCACTTACCCTTTGGCTTTGCAGCCCCCACTCGTGGTACAGTCCTCTTGACACCACTGGGTTTCCGGGCTTGCTTCCTTTTCTTGCCCCTACCTCCACCAGGCTTAAAGCCTTTGGACTTGGTAGCTACAAGCGCTTGAGACTTGCCCTTCTTGTAGATCCCCTCTGCCGCCTTTAGTTCAGTCAGGAGTTGCGCAAGAGTATAAGATAGTTTACCCATATTATAGCTCATACGAAACTGCTCAAAACTAGGGGCCAGAGACTGGAGTATGATGTCGACTTGCGTCTCAGCATCAATAGAAGCTCCTAGGACCTCAAGTTCATTCAACAAACTCATCATCTTAAGAACGTGCTCCCCAACGGGCGTTCCTTCAGATTGAGTAGTCGACATGAGGACTCTCATGGCTTCTTGCCTTGCCGCACGATCTTGCTCCCCAAACATCTCCTTGAGGTTAAACATCATATCATAGGCAGTGTCCATCGACTCATGTTGGGTTTGGAGTACATTTGACATGGAAGCCAAAATATAACACCTAGCCATTTCATCAGCCTTTTTCCACTTCCGATATGTCAGTTTTTCCTCATCAGTTGAGGCAGCCGTGGGCTCAGCAGGGCACACTTCATGGAGTACAAACTTGTACTCCTCCGAAGTTAGGACAATGTCTAAATTTCTCTTCCAATCAATATAGTTGGGGCCAGTGAGCTTATGCTCCTTGAGTATCATAGAAAGTGGGTTCATAGCTATTCTCTAAACCTATAAGCACATTTAAACAAACAATCAATTTAATATCCGATATTATCTCCCTCAAATAATATCATTAAATTACTAATCACATCTAAAATCCCATCAGGTAAGGCAAGCCACGTTCGTGTGGACGTTTACCCACCCAAATGATTTAGCAATTAGATTTGCTTTGGTCGTACATCATTATAGCGTTACTTCGTTGGGAAGAATACTATAAAGCGTACCTAAGTGTAAACCATTACTCAGTACTAAGGTGAATCATCTGGAATCGCTACGTCACCGCAAGCCACGTTAGTGTGGACGTTTACGATAACTCACAATCCTTCACAATTCCCTATAACTGTCTACATCAACTATTTCTAAAAATCCCATTCAGCATAGCAAGCCACGTTCGTGTGGACGTTTACTACACCAAAAGATTTTTATAGTTGACTCCCAATTACTTGAAGCATTCGATTTTGTAAATCAAGACGCGGAGAATCATAAGTGAAACTCGAAGTTTCTAACCAGTGATTCACCATGCGAACAACCCTATCTCTCATAAATGAGGGAGCCGAGCAGACAATCGATCCATCTATCAAAGAATGGTACGACTGCCTCTAATTTGCGTCCTCTACATGACCAAGTGGCTTTGGCTCCATTCCACTCCCCGGGGTGAGAATGAGTCGACTTGAAGTCAGTTTCAGAAAGACAAATTAGGCATTGTTTGATAAACTTAATCAATGTCTCTTGTAAAAGGAATTACAAGAATTCTCCTCCAATGACACATCTATACGAACTTCAAAAAATCCATAAGAGTCACCAAGAGAACAGTAATGGAGACCATGGGAATGTTTCCATCCCCGCTCCCACTTAGCTTTTTATAACAAAGGGATACGCTATCTAATGCATAATTAAACACATAAGCATGCATACAAGCAATAAAGCACATAGCACATAGTCAAAATAATGCTAGAAAAATTATTTTCCGACTATCATGGCTTTATTCCATCTCCGTATGCGTCTTCTAGTCTTCAGTCTTCGTTCTTGAATGCTCCATGTGACGAGAATATTAATCCCAATATTTAAATCTATTTATTTTTAATAAATCCAAAAGATACTCAATTCGAAAATTAAGTCAATCGAATAAATCAAAAATAAAATTAAATATTATTAATATTTTTATTTATTTATTTTCCTATCTAATTCTATTAAATCTCTAGAATAATCTATCCAAGTCAAACTTGGAATATTATAGAAGACTTCTATAATAGAATAAGGAAATAAAATAAATTAGGACTCTTCTACTTTCCAAGATTAATTAATTTCCATTACTATGAAAATTCCCATAAAATAGGAATAATCAATTAGGAAATAAATCAATCCTAAATTAACTTTTATTCCTTTCCAATTCTATTAAATCTCTAGGATCCTATTCCAAGTAGAACTCGGAATACTCTAGAAGACTTCCATAATAGAATAAGAAATAAAATAATTCCAATTAATTCTTTTTCTATTTCCATGAGAGTTCCCAAAGTTAGGAATACTCAAAATAGGAAAACTTGAATTAATTAGGTAAGTAGTATCTTGGTAGGAGTAGGAGTAGCACGGGTTGGGGATCCCCGCACCACCACCACCACCACCGACCGCCGCCACCGGGAGGGAGCACCCGCCGCCGCCACTCCAACCGGCCAGCCGCCACCGTCGCCGGCGACAGCCCACGGCCGAAGGGGCGCGACGCCCCCTTCCCTTGGTCGATCATGGGTCGATCATGGGGTGATCGAACCCTTCGGTCCTTCATCCTCTTCGTCTTCTTCGTCTAATGAGTTCTCCGTCGGTCGTCTCGGTATCGATCCAACGTAAATAAATTACAAGAAATAAATTTACAATTCCGGTATCGATTCTATACATGAAATCGACCCTATACACTTTCCGGAAAACATAGAACGTAATAATAAATCCTAAATTCGGTCAACCCCCGAATTTTTACTATTACAAGCATTCATCCACACAAAACGAATCTCGACATGTCCGAGAGTTTAATAAACGAACAATCATGGTAAATTAAATAGCAATTAATTAAACCAATAATTAACAATTAATTTCAACCATGATAGTCGGAATCCCTGCAAGGTAGAACACAATTGAACTCATACATGAACACGAAACCAAACGCTCTGATACCAATTGCTGGAATTCGATATCCCGGGTTATCTAAATTTGCGGAAACCGACAACCCGACCGAAATACCGTCGCCGGAAACCGATCACGAACACCGAACGACCCGGAGCACGACCTAGGCATCACCGTGGGCGAACCCACGGTTAAACCCTAGCCGCGCCCCCGCCGGGGCTCGCGATCGCCGTGCATGGCGATCGCATGGGGCTGCATGGGGCAGCCCCCGGCGGTGAGTCCGGCGACTCACCGCCACCGCCAGGAGGGGCGGTCAGCCCGGCTGACCTACCGCGGCTCCAGCCGCGGTCTTCCCCCGGCGATCGATCGCCCGCCTCGGCCCAGCCGAGGCGCCTCGTCGCGCACGCCGCCATGGAGGCGGCGGGGATCCGCCACGGCACCAGCCCGTGGCATCCCCAGCGATCGACCCTAGGTCGATCGCTTGCCCCGGCGTCCAGCCGGGGCTTCCTTGCGCGGCGCACCGGCGGTCGAACCCTAGGGTTCGGCCGCCCCTCTCGATCCCGACGGGGATCTCGAATCCCCGTATCCCGGTCTCGACGTTCTCCCGGATCGTGCGTTCATGTATGTATCACAATCAATTCACATAAAATCATAGAAGAGAGTATATGATTTTACCTTTCGATTCGTTGTGCGGAGAAACGAAATCAAGATGATGACCTTACGATCTTCCCACGTATTCCTTGCACTAGCTTGAACGTCGGGTGGGCGACGATCCTCCAAGCTTATGGATCCTCTTCTCTCTCTTTCTACTTTCTCTCTCTAGAAGAATTATGATCTTCTAGTTATTATGTGTGTTATATAGAATAGAGAAGACCATGTAGTGCTTTTATAGGCTACGTAGGGGATCTAAAGGAGGTGGAATATTGGGCTTCCAATATTAACGATTAAATTGAGCCCAAGCCCAAATCTATTAATCTCCCATTAATATTAATTAATTTATTTTCCACTATATAAATTAATTGCACTCCCAATATTAAACCATATTATATCAAATAATATTTCTCCGGTAGTATTATTTATTCCGTGTATTTAAGATTTAAATATCCATGAATAAAATTAATTTATTGCTAATTAATTTATTCATCTCTTGAATCCGAGACTAGTACCATTCAACCTTAATTATTGTGCGGAACGAATCCACTCATGAGGTTTACACAATAATTCCTTATGAACTCATCTCGGGGATATTATCAACCCTTCCGGGATACACTGTCCGGTCAATCATTCACGGCATGCCATATATAAAATATAGTGACCCAACTTAACCGGTAATTAACCCAATAATTAAATCGGTTAATTCCTTTGGTAAATCAAAGTCACTTATATTGAATATACACACCCGCAACAATATCGGGGATTAAGAATAAAATACACTGAGACTCGAATCGATTATCGCCGGCAATCCTAATCGATGAATCTCAACGATCCGCTCAATACACCAAGTGTACAAGTGTGATAAAATAATTAAGACAAATTATTTTCTCTCTCACACAACGACTATACCGATGGATTGGTCCGGGTCCATCTAGGTCGTGAGCCACTGTTTGATTAAATACGAGTAACCGATAGTATGATCTTCTGTGTGGGCCCGACACACCATACTAACTACAACGTATAAAATCCAGGACTATGATTTGCATATATTTAATTAATAATAATTAAAAGCAAACAATTGTTCATTAATTTAAATAGATTAAATGCTATGACCGGGAGTTTATCGTTACTTAAATCTAGACATTAAGTACACAACTCCAACACTTTCCACACTCGAAGTGTAGGAAACCGCTTTCATTGCTTCTATCTCCTTTTGTGTTTTAAAACACATATCCTTAGATAGATGCATTCCGTCTCTGAAAGGTAACGAACCTTTCTCGGAATCTTGCATGTTAAAACGAACCATAATCGTACAAGATATCTAGAGAAGTACAATGTTCTTTTCTTGAGATCCTAGATCTTAAGAACATGCTCTAACTTCTTCTTTATCTCATATATCGATTTTTCTAGACAACCATCATTTTATGTCTGACAACATCTTTACATTGTTACCAATGATAAAATGTTATCTACATAAAACCTCCGAGAAACACCACTTTGTTTCCATCACGTTTCCCATACACACGATTCGTCAATGAATTTTGATGAATCCATCAAATGGACTATCTCATCAATGCGCAAGTTCCACGAACTCTAGCTTTGCTACAATCCATAAATGGATCAACTAAGCTTGTACTCTAAATGATCTCGCCTCTTAGCAATAATCCTTATTGCTCACCAAGAAGGCACGTTTAGATCTAGTACGTCCTTCATGTAGATCCAGGGATCGATCTCATGTATACTAGGTCCAGAGTCCGAAGACTCTCCTAGTCTTATGAATATCTCCGGTTGTCCCACAACCTCCCACTACAATGGCATTCCGGTGTATAAACAGTGATATCAGTAGGTGCAGTTAGTGGTGTACCGCTACTCGGTTCGGCTGGTTCTAAGTCTTAATCTTTCTCTCTTATTTCAAAGTATCATGTCACTTTGGGCTTGTGGTTCACCACATAGTCTTCCTCTAAGAACCGGGCGTTAGAACTTATAACGTCCTTCTGGTTCATAGTACTATTGAACACACATCTTTTGTTCTTCTAGGATATTCTACAACCGCATTTGAATGCGCCGTTGTTTTCAGACATATCCATAGAACATAGGTAGTTCCGTATAACTCATAATTTTACTATTTCTATAAGAGTTCCATTTCTTATTTACGATACATCATTTCTACACAACAGTGCATGGTGTAGTCATTTGAGATCAAATCCCAATCTCTGATCAGTATGCCATGCATTTTTCAGATAGGTACTTGCCTCCGCGATCAAATCGCAGGCTACAAATGGATATACCTTGATGATTCTCCACAATAGCTTTGTGTCCATTGACTTGTCAAAACACTTGCTTTTGTGGCACATCAGGTATTCTAATCCATTTCTCGAGTAATCATCAAATGAAGTACTCGTACCTTATTGTCTGAGTAGACATATGTCTGCATACATCAGAGTCAATCATTTCTAATACTTGTCCGGATCTTATATCTTATATCCATAAAGGATTGCTTAGTCGTATTATCTTCCAAATTAGATTCTTAGGTCGGAAGGTCCACTCCTTCAACTTAATTGATCTTACAATCAATTTTCGACCTTTGAACTTCTTATTTGAATGAATATGACTTAGCATAAGAATCCACAAGTATAAATGATTTAATAAAGAAATCTCTTATTAGTAAAACGAGTTATATAAAACGGTTCGTTGCATCGTGGTGGACTCAGGATTCATCATTTATATATTGCTAGCTAATGTACCAAAATAGATAACATCATTATTTCTTCTTATAACCATCAAATGATTAAAAGAAATAAAATATCCATTTATTAGAAATCCAGAACAAAGTTCTTTCTAATATGAAAGGTACATAAAAGCAATAACTCAAAATGAAATCTTATAAAATGTCCTCCACTGCAACTGCTGCCTCCTCTACAGCATTGCCCATGTTGACTACGATTTCCTCTTATCTAAGTCGTCGGGTTTCCTGGAACCCTTGCATTTAAAATGCACATACCGTCAGTGGCTCCATATCTACACACCAGGTTCCGGTAGATAATACCACTGACTATGTTTTACGACTAAAGAAAATTTCGTACTTTCTTTGAGAGGATAATCAGACTTCCAGTACCCAGACTGTTTGCATCGAGAATTCTTGCCTATTGGCTTTCTCGTCCCATCTCGTGGTCCAAGTAACTTAGGACCACTGGGATTCTTTGCTTGCTTTTCCTTTCCCCCGGTTTTTTTTTTTTCTTAGGTTCGAAACCTTTGGCATTGGCTACAAGAGCTTGCGATTTCCGTCTCAACTCGTCCAAAAGGTCAATCATTTCAAAAACGTGTTTTAAGCGTTTCCTCGAAGGACTGGCCTTTATGAGTATCCTCATCGCTTCTTGTCTAGCCGCCTATGTCAATAGGCTCGGGAGGACAAAGCTCACTGAGTACAACCTTGCACTCTTTAACAGTTTGGGTAATGTCTAGATCTCTATTCCAATCATTACATTTAGGGACCAATGAGTTTAAAAATCCTTACGTATCACAGAAAGTGGGTTCAAAGCCATTTCCTAATCTATGAGCACATATAACAACAAACAATCGATTTAATCTCCGATATTATCTCCCTTAAATAATATCATTAAACCACTAATCACCTCTAAAATCCCATCAGATATGGCAAGCCACGATAGTGTGGACGTTTACCTATCCAAATGATTTAGCAATTAGATTTGCTTCGGTCGTACATCATCATTAGCGTTACTTCGATGGGAAGAATACTAAGAAGCGTACCTAAGTGTAAACCATTACTCAGTATCTAAGAAGATTGTTTGGGACACGCATATTCACCGCAAGCCACGATAGTGTGGACGTTTACGTTAACATACGCTCCTTTACTCCCTTCTATAACTGTCTACATCAATCGTTCAAAAATCCCATTCAATGTAGCAAGCCACGATAGTGTGGACGTTTACTACACCAAAAGACTTTTACAATTGACATCCAATTACTTGATCCATTCGATCTTGAAAATCAAGACGCGGAGAATCATAAGTGAAACTCGAAGTTTCTAACCAGTGATTCACCATGCGAACGACCCTATCTCTCATAGAATGAGGGAGCCGAGCAGACAATCGATCTAGTCATCAAATGACACGAAAGTCTCTAATTTGTGTCATCCACATGACCAAGTGGCTTTGGCTCCATTCCACTCCCCGGGGTGAGAATGAGTCGACTTGAAATCAGTTTCAGAAAGACAAATTAGGCATTGTTTGATAAATTTAATCAATGTTTCTCGTAAAAGGAATTACAAGAATTCTCCTCTAATGACTTGTCTATACGAACTTCAAAAGTCCATAAAAGTCACCAAGAGAACAGCAATGGAGACCATGGCAATGTTTCCATTCCCTCTCCCACTTAGCTTTTTATAACAAAGGGATACGCTATCTAATGCATAATTAAATACACATAAGCATAATAACAAACATACATTTCATGCAAGTACGTACAAAAATAATCAAATAATTGCTCAAGTAAAATTATTTCTCGACTATTCGTACCTTGATGAATTCCTGCATGCTTGCCTTGAGTCTTCATTCTACGTATTGAATACTTTGCCGAGCGATGGAAAAATTCTTTGATTCTCATATTTAATTTTACTCCAATTAAATAAAATCAATTCCATTGATTTCCATATTTAATTCTATTTTAAATAAAATCCAAGATTTTCCAATTCAAAATAAGTTTTGAATTAATCTATTGATTTTAAATAAAATACTTAAATTAAATAAAATCAATTTTATTAAAATCCATTGATCTCCATATTTAATTCTATTCTAAATAAAATCCAAGATTTTCCAATTCAAAATAAATTTTGAATTAATCTAATGATTTTAAATAAAATACTTAAATTAAATAAAATCAATGTTATTAAAATCCATTGATCTCCATATTTAATTCTATTCTAAATAAAATCCAAGATTTTCCAATTCAAAATAAATTTTGAATTAATCTAATGATTTTAAATAAAATACTTAAATTAAATAAAATCAATATTTTAATAATTTCTCAATCCTATTCAAATTAGATCTCAAGAATCCTAATCAAAATCGAATTTTGATTCTTCTTAAGACTTCTAATTCAAGTAGGTATAGGATATCTAGAGAAACTAGGATTTTCTTTCCTAATTTAATTCTCCATCTAATTCCATTATTTAATTCCATAATTAAGAAATCTAATCCAAATAGAATTTGAATTAATTCCAAAATTAAATTAAATAATATTAGAAAGATTAAATTATTTCCGGAAAGATCGGATTTACCGGGACGAACCGAAAACAATTCCGGTCATCCCTAAATCGAACCCGCATGCTTGGTCGTGTATCTCACCGTGCTAAACGCATGGCCACACAACATCAATTAAATCCCATGCAAGCACATTAACGCACTCACCATGCCATGCAAATGCACAACACAAGCCATGCTACAGGGATGAATAATTCATTCAGCGAAAAGAAAAATTCACCTGCCATGGTCGATCGTCTTCGACAAGCAGCCTGTGCACGGGCCATGGTCAATTTCTGGCAGGACGTCTCCTCTGACGGATCATGCCATCGACCTCGACACAGCAGCAGCCCGCACACGAGCCGAAGCCGAAGCCGCGACCCACGAGCCGCCGCGCGTAGCGGCTGAACCGCTCGGCCTCTTGGCAGCGGTCGACCTCCGGAGACCTCCAGCCGCCATACAGCCCGGTCCCGCTACAAGCCCTTTCGATCGATCCGGTTCGATTTCCGAAAACCCTCGATTTTTAATATATTTTTCCGTCGATTTTTAATTTAATAAAAATTCACAAGATTCATACGAGAGAGAATACAAAGACGTAGAACAATATAGCACAATAATTTAACAAATTAAATTAATCTATGGCCATATATATCGAGAATCGATTATCGAAACAATTAACGAAAAACGTAACCGTACGCTCTGATACCAATTGTTGGAAATTGATCACCCGGAGTTGCCGGAATTGCGGAACATAACAACTCCTATCAAAAACCTTCGCCGGAGATAACACGAACGCCGCGTACGAGCCGGAGCACGAGCCGAACGCACGACACGGCCGAAGCCGCGCGCATGCCCAGCCCGAGCCCCCGCACGCGGGGCTCATGCGATCGAGGGATCGATCGCATCCAGCGATCGATCGGGTGGGGCTGCCCATGCAGCCCCCGTGGCGAGTCCGGCGACTCGCCGCCGCCTGGAGGGCTGGCCCACCTCCAGCAGGCCGCCGCGGGTCACAGCCCGCGGCCAGCGATCGATCGTGATGATCGATCGCACCCCGGCGTCCAGCCGGGGTTCGGCCCTCCGTCCTCTCGCCGAAACCCTAGGAGGGTCGATCCCACGCGGTCCGGTGGTTTCACCACCACCGCGTGATCGTCCGTCTACTCCGGGCTTCGATCCTTGGATCTTGTTTTTCGATAATTGATTCAATAAACTTGAATTAAATAGCGGAAATATTTAATTCACCTTTCGATTCGTTGTGCGGAGAAACGAGATCTTATGATGACCTTGAGATCTTCCCACGTATTCCTTGCACTACCCCGGACGTCGTGTGGGCGACGATCTACCGAACTCCATGGATCTCCCTCTCTACTTTCTCTCTCTAGAATTGTGATCTTCAAGTTATGAGAATAGAGAAGACCATGTAGTGCTTTTATAGGCTACGTAGGGGATCTTAAGGAGGTGGAATATTGGGCTTCCAATAATAGTGATTAAATTGAGCTCAAGCCCAAATCTATTAATCCTTACTATTATTAATTAATTTATTTTCCACTATATAAATTAATTGCACTCCCAATATTAAACCATATTATATCAAATAATATTTCTCCGGTAGTATTATTTATTCCGTGTATTTAAGATATAAATATCCATGAATAAAATTAATTTATTGCTAATTAATTTATTCATCTCTTATTTCCGAGACTAGTACCATTCAACCTTAATTATTATGCGGAATAAATCCACCTGCAGGGTTTGCATAATAATTCCTTATGAACTCATCTCGGGGATATTATCAACCCTTACGGGATACACTTTCCCGTCAAGTATTCACGGCATGCCATATATAAAATATAGTGACCCAACTTAACCGGTAATTAACCCAATAATTAAATCGGTTAATTCCTTTGGAAAATCAAAGTCACTTATATTAAATATACACACCCGCAATAGTATCGGGGATTAAGAATAAAATACACTGAGACTTAAATCGATTATCGCCGGCAATCCTAATCGATAAATCTCAAACGATCCGCTCAATACACCAAGTGTACAAGTGTGATAAAATAATTAAGACAAATTATTTTCTCTTTCACACAACGACTATACCGATGGATTGGTCCTTGTCCATCTAGGTCGTGAGCAACTGTTCGATTAAATACGAGTAACCGATAGTATGATCTTCTGTGTGACGTCGCACACCATACTAACTACAACGTATATAATCCAGGACTATAATTTGCATATATTTAATTATAAATAATTAAACGCAAATAATTGTTTATTCAATTAAATAGATTAATGGCAATGGATCGTGAGTTTCCGTTACTTAAATCTAGACATTAAGTACACAACTCCAACACATGACACATCTCTTAGCAAGACACAGTGCCCACAATGACCTGATGAGAAAAAGAGGATGGATAATGTTTCTTACGCTTCGGCTATAGGATCGATTATGTACACCATGCATGATATGTACGAGGTCATACGTATCGTATGCTTTTAGTACAACGAGTTGTTTTCAATCGAACCCAAGTGATGCGAATTGGACTGCGGACAAAAACATTCTCAAGTACCTTAACCAGACTAAGGAGAATTATCTTGTCTATGGGGGACAAAAAGAGTTAGAAATGACGGGATATTGGACGCGAACTTTCAGACCGATAAAGACGATTTCTGATCTATCTGGATATGTCTTTTGTCTTAATAAGATGTGCTTTTAGTTGGAAGGGTTCCAAGCAAAGCACTATCGCCGACTCAACTACAAAGTCTGAGTACATTGCGGCCTCAGAGGCTGCAAAGGAATGTGTATGGATGAAAAGTTCCCCGAGGAGCTTGGTGTCATCCCTAGTGTTGCCAAATCTTTCGTTCTCTATTTTGATAATAGTAGAGCTATATCCTAGGCACAAGAGTCGATGGATCACCATAAATCCAAACACGTGCTCAGGTTGTTTCACATTCTTTGCGAGATCGTGGAGAGAGGTGATATTGAAATTTTCAAAGTGGCAACTGAGGATAATGTGCCATCCCCTTTACCAAACCTCTCCCGCAGTCAAAGCATGAGGCCCTGAGTGCTGCGATAGGAATTACAAGTCTTAAGAGACTAAATTTTTATGTTGTAAATTTTTTTACAAACGGAGATTGTAAAGTAAACATTCAAGGTTGATTGATAAATCAACTTATTCATATTTTCATGGTTTGGATTATATGAATGAGGCTCAGTGATTGAACTATAATTAAAATCAACTTAAGTCCCTAATCTAGATCACCATGTACGAACAAACACATGGATCAATATAAAGATTAGATTGCAAGTTAAACTGTAGCGTCACCTCATGGGCTAGACGTGGGACGTCGAGTACAATTTTATAGACAACAACTAGGAGTTGGGTGTCAGACGTTACTCGCCTAAAAATGTTATATAAGGCAGTGTGTCATAATACCAATTCTTATAGCTTTCGGACGTCTCCTCAGACATGAGTAGTCTAAAACAGCTACATTGTGAAATGTTGTGTTTTGAAGCTGTCAAACGCTCTCGGTAAAACGGAGCTATAAAGATAGTCGTTAGATACCTCAAGAAGCAAGCAGGATCACTTAGATTGACAAGATGGGATTATCCTCCTACGAGGTAGAATTAAATGTCTTAAAGGCCACTCGGAGAGTTGGGATTGCAAAACTGCGTGGCCACGCACTGGATCTGTATCATAGTGATCATCTGGTTCGCAATTCGCTCATATATCCGAGAAAGGTTTGAACGAAACGAGGGTGATACTGGTCTTAGCTCTAGTTCGGAATTAGACGTCAAGCGATAAGGGAAACGTGGATACACACTTGATCTAAAGTCCATGTGGGAGATTGTTGGATTTGTGTCTTTCATTCCACGTGTGTTGTACCGAATAAAGTAATGTAGTGTTTCTTATGTAGATAGATCGATTGAGTGACGTTAAGTGTTGAGTCGAGAACTTGAACTTAATAGTCGACGATCAAGCCAAATGGGTCACACGACCCTATTGATCATGTATATTTGGAGTATATAAACCTTGGTTGGGAATCGAGGTTGAACGATGGAAGAAACGGAGAGAAAAATGGAGTCGAACTTTTTGTACTTAGTGTCGGCCGACACCTATTTTGCCTTTGGATGATGTCGGCCGACACCATAAACGAAATAAGGCGGTTGACTTTTCAAAGGGCGTCGTTTGACACCCAATTTACACTAACATGGTGTCGGCCGACAGAGGCTTTAATTTTTGGGAAAAATTGGCCACGGGTTTTCCTAATCCAATTTAAACCTAAACTCTCTCTTACTCCCTCCTATATAAAGGGACCTCTAACCATGAAATATGTTGCTACAATACAATAGAATTCACTCAATTTCTACAAGCTTCATATTCGCGGCGTGACGAGACGAGTTATTCGAGTGGGACTCGATAGGCGTTGAAGGACTTCCCCGATCGTTGATCAAGGAGGATTCTGATGGAGTTGTATACTTAATGTCTAGATTTAAGTATCGTAAACTCCCGGTCATAGTATTTTACCTAATTAAATGAATAATCGTTTGCTTTTAATTATTTATAATTAAATAAATGCAAATATGGTTCTGGATTATATACGTTGTATTTAGTATGGTGTGCGTCGTCACACGGAAGATCATACTATCAGTCACTCGTATATAATCAAACAGTAGCTCACGACCTAGATGGACAAGAACTAATCCATCGGTATAGTCGTTGTATGAGAGAGAAAATAATTGGTCTTGATTATTTTATCATACTTGTACACTTGGTGTATTGAGCGGATCGCTGGAGATTTATCGATTAGGATTGCCTTGGATAATCGATTTAAATCTCTGAGTATTTTATTCTCAGTCCCTGATATTATTGCGGGTGTGTGCATTTAATATTAGTGACTTTGATTTTTCAAAGGAATTAATTGATTAGAATAATCGATCAATTACCGGTAAAGTTAGGTCACGTTATTTTATGTATGACATGCCGTGAATTCTTGAAGGGAAAATGTTTCCTCGAAAGGGTTGATAATATCCCCGAGATGAGTTCATAAGGAATTATTATGTAAACCTCATGAGTGGATTTGTTCCGCATAATAATTAAAGTTGAATGGTACTAGTCTCGGATATAAGAGATGAATGAATTAATTAAGCAATAAATTAATTTTATTCATGGATATTTATATCTTAAACACATGGAATAAATAATACTAACGGAGAGAATATTATTTGATATAATATGGTGAATATTGGGAGTGCAATTATATTTATATAGTGGAATTAATCATATAATTAATATTAATGGATTAATAGATTTGGGTTTGGGCTCAATTTAATCATTATTATTGGAAGCCCAATATTTTACCTCCTTTAGATCCCCTACGTAGCCTATAAAAGCACTACATGGTCTTCACAATTAGAACACACCTACAAGACAAGAATATCATTAATTGATAGTTCTAGAGAGTTGTGAAGGAGATCCATAAGCTTGGAGGATCGTCGCCCACACGACGTTCAAGCTAGTGCAAGGAATACGTGGGAAGATCCGAAGGTCTTCAAATCAATCTCGTTTCTCCGCACAGTGAGATCAACGGTAAAAATCGATAAACACCCTCTATGATTTTATGTGATTTATAAATCGTGATATATACATGAACGAAGATCCGGGAACGAACGATTCCGCGGATGGGGATGGACCGCGAGGTCGACATCCCCGCGGACATCGAGAACACCCTCGGCTGGGAGCCGACGGGTGGCTATCGAAGCCCTAGGGCTCGATCGCCGGCGCGCATCGAAGGAGCCCCAGCTGGACGTCGGGGCATGCGATCAACCTAGGGTCGATCGTGCTGGAATTCGATATCCCGGGTTATCTAAATTTGCGGAAACCGACAACCCGACCGAAAATCCCGTCGCCGGAGATGAAACCGCGAACCACCGTACGAGCCGGAGCTCGACCGAGCACCGCACGGGACGAACCCGCGCGCCCAGCCGAGCCCCCGCACGGGGCTCGCGTTCATCTCGCGATGATCGCTGGGGATGCACGAGGCATCCCCGGGGCTGCTCGTAGCAGCCCCGCAGCGAGCTCACGGGCTCGCTGCTCGCGGGGCGTCCAGCCCCGTACGCCCGCTACGGGCGAACCCGTAGCACATACGAGGCGGCTACGGGCGACCCCGTAGCACACCCGCGATCGAGCTCACGGGCTCGATCGCCCCCGGCGTCCAGCCGGGGATTCATGCGTGCCCGGCGATCGAACCCTAGGTTCGATCGCCACCCCCTCGGCTCCCAGCCGAGGGTTGCTCTCGATCCCGGCGGGGATCCCTAGACCGCCGGCGGTCCGGTGTTTCACAACCACCACCGCCCGGTCTATCCCCGTCCCCGGTCTCGTTGTTTCTCGGATCGCGCGTTCATGTATGTATCACAATCAATTCACATAAAATCATAGAAGGGAGTATATGATTTTACCTTTTAATTCGTTGTGCGGAGAAACGAATCTAAGTTGATGACCTTACGATCTTCCTACGTATTCCTTGCACTTCGTTCGAACGTCGGGTGGGCGACGATCTATCGAACTCCTATGGATCTCCTTCGACTCTCTAGAATATCAAGTATGATAATTCTTGTCTTATTCAAGTTATGAATTATGAAGGCCATGTAGTGCTTTTATAGGCTACGTAGGGGATCTAAAGGAGGTGGAATATTGGGCTTCCAATATTGAAGATTAAATTGAGCCCACTGCCCAAGTCCATTAATCCTTATCAATATTAATTAAATTTATTTTCCACTATATAAATTTAATTGCACTCCCAATATTAAACCATATTATATCAAATAATATTTCTCCGGTAGTATTATTTATTCCGTGTATTTAAGATTTAAATATCCATGAATAAAATTAATTTATTGCTAATTAATTTATTCATCTCTTTAATCCGAGACTAGTACCATTCAACCTTAATTATTGTGCGGAACGAATCCACTCATGAGGTTTACACAATAATTCCTTATGAATTCATCTCGGGGATATTATCAACCCTTCCGGGATACACCGTCCGGTCAATTATTCACGGCATGCCATATATGAAATATAGTGACCCAACTTAACCGGTAATTAACCCAATAATTAAATCGGTTAATTCCTTTGGTAAATCAAAGTCACTTGTATTAAATATACACACCCGCAATAATATCAGGGATTAAGAATAAAATACACTGAGACTCGAATCGATTATCGCCGGCAATCCTAATCGATGAATCTCAACGATCCGCTCAATACACTAAGTGTACAAGTGTGATAAAATAATTAAGATAAATTATTTTCTCTTTCACACAACGACTATACCGATGGATTGGTCCGGGTCCATCTAGGTCGTGAGCCACTGTTTGATTAAATACGAGTAACCGATAGTATGATCTTCTGTGTGCCCATGCAACACCATACTAACTACAACGTATAAAATCTAGGACTATGATTTGCATATATTTAATTAATAATAATTAAAAGCAAACAATTGTTTATTAATTTAATAGATTAAATGCTATGATCGGGAGTTTACTGTTACTTAAATCTAGACATTAAGTACACAACTCCAACAATCTCCCACTTGTACTAAGGTCTAGTCATTTCCTCCAAACTCCCGGTTCCCATACTCATCACGTGCTTTAAAGTGAACTTCCGAGAAGTACTATGTGAGTGAGCAATCTAGGTTGCCGCTCTGAAGTTATCTTGGTGACTACTACGTCGTCTCCCTCGACGATGATTCGTATCAGGTGGTACTTGCACTATGTGTTATCATCACTTTTGACTTATGACCTCTTCCAGTTCACTTTGCACCGCTATCCAATAACCTTTGGTAAACTAAGAGTCATATCCAAGTCAAGAGGTAATCCCGGAACCTAACCAAAACTTCCGCTGCCTCTGAGGCTGCTATTCGGTTATGAGAGAGTCCGAGAAGCATCCTGCTTATCACTCTTTCATATTAAAAGTTCCACCTCCCCAAAAAGTGAACACATAGCCTGATATCGACTTACACCGGTCCTTCTCTGATTTTTGGATCTGAGAATCTGTAATCTAAGAAGACTTCGTCTTGCTCTGTAAGCCAGTACTATGATAGTACTCTTACAGCATTCGAACATCCCTTATCCAGATTACTTTGATATCCTCCCACTACGCAAACCGCATAGTTGATATCAGGTTCTTGTTTTACAACATTGCATCTATAAAACTTTCCATACTTGAAGTATAGGAAACTGCTTTGTCCTCATCTATCTCCTTCATATGTTCGAACACATACCCTTTAGATAGATGTATATTCTGTCTCTGAAAGGCAATAACCTTTCTCAGAAATATGCATGTTTAAAACAAACCATAATCGTATAAGATATCTAGGAGAAGTACAATGTTCTTATCCTTGGATCGAAAGATCTCAAGAACATGCTCCAACTTCTGCTCAATCTTATATCTCGATTTATTTAGACAACCATTATTTTATGCCTGACAACATTTTTACATTGTTGCCAATGATGAAATGTTATCTACATAAAATCTCCGAGAAACACCACCTTGTTTCCATTACGTCTTCAATACACCCTTCGTCTATGTCTTTTGATGAATCCATCAAATGGATTATCCCATCAATTCGCAAGCACTACGACTCATAGCTTTATTTCAATCCATAAAATGGATTTACTAAGCTTGTACTCTAAATGATCTAGCCTCTCAACAATAATCCTTATTGTTCCAAGCAGGCACATTTAGATCTAGTACTGCCCTTATGCAGAGCTAGGGGTCGATTTCATCTTTACTAGATCCAGAGTCCGAACTCCTCTAGCCTTATGAATATCTCTGGTTGTCCAACAACCTCCCACTGCAATGGCATCCCGGTGTATAACAGTAATAACAATAGGAGCAGTGTGTGGTGTACTTCTACTCGGTTTGGCTGGTTCCCAGTCTTTTTTCCTTTTTCTCATTTCAAGGTATTACGTCAGTTCAGGCTTTGTAGTTCATCTAATAGTCTTTCTCTATGAACCGGACGAGACGTCCCTCTGGTTTATAGTACTATAGAACACACAATATTTTGTTCATCTAGGATATCCTACAACCATATTGAATATGCCGTTGTATCCAGGAATATCCATAGAACATAGGTGGTTCCGATCAACTTGTTCTTTTACTATTAGATCTCCATTTCTTATTTACAACGCACTATTTCTACACGTAAGTGTATGGTGCGGCCCTTTGGGATTGAATCCCAATCTTTGATTATGCTATGTGTTACTTAGATAAGTGATGGCCTTCACGACCGAGTCGCAGGCTCCTAATGGATATACTTTGATGGTTCCCCATAATAGCTTTGTGTCCATTGACTAGTCAAAACACTTTGCTTTTATGGCACATTAAGTATTCTAATCCATCACCGAGTATTCTTGAGAGAATTACTCGTACTTTTCTAATTTACACATATGTCTGTACATCTAATCATTTCCAATACTTGTCTGAATTCTATCCTTTATCCAGAAAGGTTTGCTTAGATGTATTATCCTCCAAATTCAATCCTTAGGTCGGAAGGTCCATTCCTTCAATTATAATTGATCAAATCAATTTCGACCATTTGAATCTTATTTGAAAATACTACTAAGTATAAGAATTCACAAGTATAATGATTAATAAAGAAATATCTAACAAGTAAAACAAGTTATAGAACGGTTTGTTGCATCGTGGTAGACTAAGGATTTATCATTCATATATTGTTATCTAATGTACCAGAATAGATAATGCCATTATTTCTTATCAAAATCATCCAATGATTAAAGAAATAAAATATCCATTCATAAATAATAGAAATCCAGAACAAAACGTTCTTTCTAAAATAAAGGGGTACATAAAGCAATAACTTTGAAATGAAATCCTATTTAACTACTAAAGCAGATAAATGTCTTCCACCGCAACCGCTGCCTCCTCTACAGCTTTGCCCGTGTAGACTCGAACTCTTCCTCTCTAAGTCGCCGGGTTTTCTGGAACCCCTGCATTCAAAAATGCACATACCGTCAGTGGTTCCATATCTACACACCAGAATTCTGGTAGATAATACCGCTGACTATGTTTTTACGACTAAAGAAAAATTCGTACCTTTGAGAGGACATTCAGACTTCCAGTGTCCCATCTTGTTGCATCGGAAGCACTTACCCTTTGGCTTTGCAGCCCCCACTCGTGGTACAGTCCTCTTGACACCACTGGGTTTCCGGGTTTGCTTCCTTTTCTTGCCCCTACCTCCACCAGGCTTAAAGCCTTTGGACTTGGTAGCTACAAGCGCTTGAGACTTGCCCTTCTTGTAGATCCCCTCTGCCGCCTTTAGTTCAGTCAGGAGTTGCGCAAGAGTATAAGATAGTTTACCCATATTATAGCTCATTCGAAACTGCTCAAAACTAGGGGCCAGAGACTGGAGTATGATGTCGACTTGCGTCTCAGCATCAATAGAAGCTCCTAGGACCTCAAGTTCATTCAACAAACTCATCATCTTAAGAACGTGCTCCCCAACGGGCGTTCCTTCAGATTGAGTAGTCGACATGAGGACTCTCATGGCTTCTTGCCTTGCCGCACGATCTTGCTCCCCAAACATCTCCTTGAGGTTAAACATCATATCATAGGCAGTGTCCATCGACTCATGTTGGGTTTGGAGTACATTTGACATGGAAGCAAAAATATAACACCTAGCCATTTCATCAGCCTTTTTCCACTTCCGATATGTCAGTTTTTCCTCATCAGTTGAGGCAGCCGTGGGCTCAGCAGGGCATACTTCATGGAGTACAAACTTGTACTCCTCCGAAGTTAGGACAATGTCTAAATTTCTCTTCCAATCAATATAGTTGGGGCCAGTGAGCTTATGCTCCTTGAGTATCATAGAAAGTGGGTTCATAGCTATTCTCTAAACCTATAAGCACATTTAAACAAACAATCAATTTAATATCCGATATTATCTCCCTCTAATAATATCATTAAATTACTAATCACATCTAAAATCCCATCAGGTAAGGCAAGCCACGTGGTGTGGACGTTTACCCACCCAAATGATTTAGCAATTAGTTTTTCTTTGGTCATACATCACTTATAGCGTAACCTCGTGGGGAGGAATACTATAATGCGTATCTAAGTGTAAACCATTACTCAGCACCAAAGTAAATCGCTTGGAATTGCTATATCACCGCAAGCCACGTGGTGTGGACGTTTACGATAACTTCACAACTCTTCACAATTCCTTACAACTGTCTACATCAATTAATCCAAAATCCGTTAGTATAGCAAGCCACGTGGTGTGGACGTTTACTACACCAAGAGACTTTTATAATTGACTCCCAATTATGAGATCCATTCGATTTTCGTAAATCAAGACGCGGAGAATCATAAGTGAAACTCGAAGTTTCTAACCAGTGATTCACCATGCGAACAACCCTATCTCTCATTAGATGAGGGAGCCGAGCAGACAATCGATCCATCTATCAAAGAATGGTACGACTGCCTCTAATTTGTGTCATCCACATGACCAAGTGGCTTTGGCTCCATTCCACTCCCCGGGGTGAGAATGAGTCGACTTGAAGTCAGTTTCAGAAAGACAAATTAGGCATTGTTTGATAAACTTAATCAATGTTTCTCGTAAGAGGAATTACAAGAATTCTCCTCCAATGACACATCTATATGAACTTCAAAGTTCATAAGAGTCATCAAGAGAACAGTAATGGAGACCATGGGAATGTTTCCATCCCCTCTCCCACTTAGCTTTTTATAACAAAGGGATACGCTATCTAATGCATAATTAAACACATAAGCATGCATACAAGCAATAAAGCACATAGCACATAGTCAAAATAAGCTAGAAAATTATTTTCCGACTATCATGGCTTTATTCCATTTCCGTATGCGTCTTCTAGTCTTCAGTCTTCGTTCTTGAATGCTCCATGTGACGAGAATATTAATCCCAATATTTAAATCTATTTATTTTCAATAAATCCAAAAGATACTTAATTCGAAAATTAAGTCAATCGAATAAATCAAAATTAAAATTAAATATTATTAATATTTTTATTTATTTATTTTCCTATCTAATTCTATTAAATCTCTAGAATAATCTATCCAAGTCAAACTTGGAATATTCTAGAAGACTTCTATAATAGAATAAGGAAATAAAATAAATTAGGACTCTTCTACTTTCCAAGATTAATTAATTTCCATGTCCATGAAAATTCCCATAAAATAGGAATAATCAAATAGAAATAAATTAATTCACTAATTAATTATTTTCCTATCTAATTCTATTAAATCTCTAGATTCCTATTCCAAGTAGAACTTGAAATATTCTAGAAGACTTCTATAATAGAATAAGGAAATAAATAATATTAATTAATTCTTTTCCTATCTCCATGAGAGTTCCCAAACTTAGGAATACTCAAAATAGGAAAACTTGAATCAATTAGGTAAGTAGAATCTTGGTAGGAGTAGGAGTAGTACGGGTTGGGGATCCCCGCACCACCACCACCACCACCGACCGCCGCCACCACCGGAGAGGGCACCGCCGCCGCCACCCCAGTCGGCCGGCCACCACCACACCGGCGGCAGCCCCAGCCGAGGGGCGATCGACCCCTCCCCATGGCTTCGGTCATGGGGTCGATCATGGGGTTGATCGACCCCCCCGGTTCTTCGTCCTCTTCGTCTTCTTCGTCTCATGAGTTCTCCGGCGGTCATCTCGGTATCGATCCAACGTAAATAAATTACAAGAAATAAATTTACAATTCCGGTATCGATTCTATACACGAAATCGACCCTATACACTTTCCGGAAAACATAGAACGTAATAATAAATCCTAAATTCGGTCAACCCCCGAATTTTTACTATTACAAGCATTCATCCACACAAAACGAATCTCGACATGTCCGAGAGTTTAATAAACGAACAATCATGGTAAATTAAATAGCAATTAATTAATCCAATAATTAACAATTAATTAAACCATGATAGTCGGAATCCCTGCAAGGTAGAACACAATTGAACACATACATGAACACGAAACCAAACGCTCTGATACCAATTGCTGGAATTCGATATCCCGGGTTATCTAAATTTGCGGAAACCGACAACCCGACCGAAAATCCCGTCGCCGGAGATGAAACCGCGAACCACCGTACGAGCCGGAGCTCGACCGAGCACCGCACGGGACGAACCCGCGCGCCCAGCCGAGCCCCCGCACGGGGCTCGCGATCATCTCGCGATGATCGCTGGGGATGCACGAGGCATCCCCGGGGCTGCTCGTAGCAGCCCCGCAGCGAGCTCACGGGCTCGCTGCTCGCGGGGCGTCCAGCCCCGTACGCCCGCTACGGGCGAACCCGTAGCACATACGAGGCGGCTACGGGCGACCCCGTAGCACACCCGCGATCGAGCTCACGGGCTCGATCGCCCCCGGCGTCCAGCCGGGGCTTCATGCGTGCCCGGCGATCGAACCCTAGGTTCGATCGCCACCCCCTCGGCTCCCAGCCGAGGGTTGCTCTCGATCCCGGCGGGGATCCCTAGACCGCCGGCGGTCCGGTGGTTCACAACCACCACCGCCCGGTCTATCCCCGTCACCGGTCTCGTTGTTTCTCGGATCGCGCGTTCATGTATGTATCACAATCAATTCACATAAAATCATAGAAGGGAGTATATGATTTTACCTTTTAATTCGTTGTGCGGAGAAACGAATCTAAGTTGATGACCTTACGATCTTCCTACGTATTCCTTGCACTTCGTTCGAACGTCGGGTGGGCGACGATCTATCGAACTCCTATGGATCTCCTTCAACTCTCTAGAATATCAAGTATGATAATTCTTGTCTTATTCAAGTTATGAATTATGAAGGCCATGTAGTGCTTTTATAGGCTACGTAGGGGATCTAAAGGAGGTGGAATATTGGGCTTCCAATATTGAAGATTAAATTGAGCCCACTGCCCAAGTCCATTAATCCTTATCAATATTAATTAAATTTATTTTCCACTATATAAATTTAATTGCACTCCCAATATTAAACCATATTATATCAAATAATATTTCTCCGGTAGTATTATTTATTCCGTGTATTTAAGATTTAAATATCCATGAATAAAATTAATTTATTGCTAATTAATTTATTCATCTCTTTAATCCGAGACTAGTACCATTCAACCTTAATTATTGTGCGGAACGAATCCACTCATGAGGTTTACACAATAATTCCTTATGAATTCATCTCGGGGATATTATCAACCCTTCCGGGATACACTGTCCGGTCAATTATTCACGGCATGCCATATATGAAATATAGTGACCCAACTTAACCGGTAATTAACCCAATAATTAAATCGGTTAATTCCTTTGGTAAATCAAAGTCACTTATATTAAATATACACACCCGCAATAATATCAGGGATTAAGAATAAAATACACTGAGACTCGAATCGATTATCGCCGGCAATCCTAATCGATGAATCTCAACGATCCGCTCAATACACCAAGTGTACAAGTGTGATAAAATAATTAAGATAAATTATTTTCTCTTTCACACAACGACTATACCGATGGATTGGTCCGGGTCCATCTAGGTCGTGAGCCACTGTTTGATTAAATACGAGTAACCGATAGTATGATCTTCTGTGTGCCCATGCAACACCATACTAACTACAACGTATAAAATCTAGGACTATGATTTGCATATATTTAATTAATAATAATTAAAATCAAACAATTGTTTATTAATTTAATAGATTAAATGCTATGATCGGGAGTTTACTGTTACTTAAATCTAGACATTAAGTACACAACTCCAACAGATCGCTGGGGGCTGCCGCGGGCTGGTGCCGCGGCGGGTGTCCCCTCCCTCCTCCGGTGACGGCGGTGAGTCGCCGGACTCACAGCTGGGGGCTGCCGGAGCAGCCCCACGCGATCGCGGCTGGCGCGCGATCGCAAGCCTCCCGGCGGGGGCTCAGCTAGGGTTTAGACGTGGGTTCGCCCGCGGCGACGTTCCGGTCGAGCTCCGGCGTCGTGCGGTGGTTCGCGTGTTTTCCGGTGATGGGATTTCGGTCGGGGTTATGTTTTCCGCAAGTTCCGTTAACCCCGGGATATCGATTTCCAACAATTGGTATCAGAGCGTTGGTTCTAGTTCATGTATATGTTCGATTTTGTGTTCTACCTTGCAGGGATTCCGACTATTATGGCTTGTTAATTATTGTCATAATTTTTATTAAACTCTCGGACATGTCGAGATTCGTTTTGTGTGGATGAATGCTTGTAATAGTAAAAATTCGGGAGTTGACCGAATTTAGGATTTATTATTATTGTTGGAATTCGATATCCCGGGCTATTAAAATTGCGGAAACCATAGCCCGATCAAAAACCCTTCGCCGGAGATCACGCGAACACCACCGCACGCGCCGGAGCACGACCGAGGACACGACGCACCCGAAGGCACGCCGCTGCCCCAGCCGAGCCCCCGCGAGCGGGGCTCCATGCGATTTCCGATCGCGTCCATCGCGATCGATGGGGTGGGCTGCCCAGCAGCCCCGCGGCGAGTCCGGCGACTCGCCGCCTCTTGGAGGTCAGCCACCTTCACGGTGGGGAGGGGCGGCACCAGCCCGCGCCCTCCGCGATCGATCCAAGCGATCGATCGCATCCCCTCGGCTCCAGCCGAGGGTTCGACCCTCTCGCCCCGCCGAAACCCTAGCGGGCGATTGGCGTGGTCCGGTGGCTTCGCCACCACCACGTGATCGTCCGTCTACTCCGGGTTCGACCTTTGGATCTTGTTTTTCGATAATTGATTTCAATAAAACAAGAATTAAATAGCAATTATTTAATTCACCTTTCGATTCGTTGTGCGGAGAAACGAGATCTTATGATGACCTTGAGATCTTCCCACGTATTCCTTGCACTAGCCCGGACGTCGTGTGGGCGACGATCTACCGAACTCCATGGATCCTCCTCTCTACTTTCTCTCTCTAGAATTGTGATCTTCAAGTTATTTGAATAGAGAAGACCATGTAGTGCTTTTATAGGCTACGTAGGGGATCTTAAGGAGGTGGAATATTGGGCTTCCAATAATAGTGATTAAATTGAGCCCAAGCCCAAATCTATTAATCCTTACTATTATTAATTAATTCTATTTTCCACTATATAAAATTAATTGCACTCCCAATATTAAACCATATTATATCAAATAATATTTCTCCGGTAGTATTATTTATTCCGTGTATTTAAGATATAAATATCCATGAATAAAATTAATTTATTGCTAATTAATTTATTCATCTCTTATATCCGAGACTAGTACCATTCAACCTTAATTATTATGCGGAACGAATCCACCTGCAGGGTTTACATAATAATTCCTTATGAACTCATCTCGGGGATATTATCAACCCTTCCGGGATACACTTTCCCGTCAAGTATTCACGGCATGCCATATATAAAATATAGTGACCCAACTTAACCGGTAATTAACCCAATAATTAAATCGGTTAATTCCTTTGGTAAATCAAAGTCACTTATATTAAATATACACACCCGCAATAATATCGGGGATTAAGAATAAAATACACTGAGACTCGAATCGATTATCGCCGGCAATCCTAATCGATGAATCTCAACGATCCGCTCAATACACCAAGTGTACAAGTGTGATAAAATAATTAAGACAAATTATTTTCTCTCTCACACAACGACTATACCGATGGATTGGTCCGTGTCCATCTAGGTCGTGAGCAACTGTTCGATTAAATACGAGTAACCGATAGTATGATCTTCTGTGTGGGCCCGACACACCATACTAACTACAACGTATAGAATCCAGGACTATAATTTGCATATATTTAATTATAAATAATTAAACGCAAATAATTGTTTATTTAATTAAATAGATTAGTGGCAATGGATCGTGAGTTTCCTTTACTTAAATCTAGACATTAAGTACACAACTCCAACAATCTCCCACTTGTACTAAGGTCTAGTCATTTCCTCCAAACTCTCGACTCCCATACTCATCACGTGCTTAAGTTGTACTTCCAAGAAGTACTATGTGAATGAGCACTCTAGGTTGCCGCTCTGAAGTTATCTTGGTGACTACAGCGTCGTCTCCCTCGACGATGACTCGTATCAGGTGGTACTTGCAATATGTGTTATCTTACACTTATGGACTAGTGATTTCTTACCATTTGCCATTGCACCGCTATTTACATAGCCTTTGGCAAATTAAGTATCACATCTAAGTCCCAGAGATTATCCCGGAGTTATACCAAAACTTCCGCTGCCTCTGAGGCTGCTATTTGGTTACCTATGGCAGAGTCCGAAAAGCATCGTGCTTATCACTCTTCCATGTTAAACTCCTTCTCCTTCAATAGTGAAACACATAGCCTGATATCGACTTACACCGGTCCTCATTCGATTAGAAATCTAAGAGAATGTAATCCAAAGGAAAAACTCGTCTGCTTCGTAGTCTAGAACAGTACTTCGAAAGTACTTTTACGACAGTCGAATATTCCTTTCCAGGATTACCTTGATATCCTCCCACTATGCTAACCGCATAGCCGATATCAGGTTCTCGTTTTCAACATTGCATTTATTAAGCTTTCCACACTCAAAGTGTAGGAATCTGCTTGTATTGCTTCTATCTCTTTTTGTGTTCCAAAACACATATCCTTAGATAGATGCATTCCGTCTCTGAAAGGTAACGAACCTTTCTCGGAATCTTGCATGTTAAAACGAACCATAATCGTACAAGATATCTAGAGAAGTACAATGTTATTTTCTTGAGATCCTTGATCTTAAGAACATGCTCTAACTTCTTCTTTATCTCATATATCGATTTTTCTAGACAACCATCATTTTATGTCTGACAACATCTTTACATTGTTGCCAATGATAAAATGCTATCTACATAAAACCTCCGAGAAACACCACCTTGTTTCCATCACGTTTCCCATACACACGATTCGTCAATGCCTTTTGATGAATCCATCAAATGGACTATCTCATCAATGCGCAAGTTCCACGAACTCTAGCTTTGTTACAATCCATAAATGGATCAACTAAGCTTGTACTCTAAATGATCTCGCCTCTTAACAATAATCCTTATTGTTCTCTAAGAAGGCACATTTAGATCTAGTACCGCCTCTATGTAGATCTAGGGATCGATTTCACGTATACTAGGTCCAGAGTCCGAAGACTCACCTAGTTTCATGAATATGTCCGGTTGTTAAACAACCTCCCACTACAACGGCATTCTGGTGTATAAACAGTAATAACAGTAGGTGCAGTTAGTGGTGTACCGCTACTCGGTTTGGCTGGTTCTAAGCCTTAATCGTTTTCTCTCTTTTCAGAAGTATCATGTCACTTTGGGCTTGTGGTTCATCTAATAGTCTTCCTCTAAGAACCGAGCGTTAGAACTTATAACGTCCTTCTGGTTCATAGTACTATCGAACACACACCTTTTTGTTCTTCTAGGATATTCTACAACCACATTTGAATGTGCCGTTGTTTCCAAGATATATCAATAGAACATAGGTAGTTCCGTTTAACTCATGCTTTTACTATTTCTATAAGAGTTCCATTTCTTATTTCCGACACACCATTTCTACACAACAGTGTATGGTGTAGTCATTTGGGATTAAATCCCAATCTCTGATCAGTATGCCATGCATTCCTCAGACAGGTACTTGCCTCCGCGATCAAATCGCAGGCTAGAAATGGATATACCTTGATGGTTCTCCACAATTGCTTAGTGTCCATTGACTTGTCAAAACACTTGCTTTTGTGGCACATCAGGTATTCTAATCCATTTTTCGAGTAATCATAAAATGAAGTACTCGTACCTTATTGTCTGAGTAGGCATAGGTCTGCATACATCAGAGTCAATCAATTCTTATACTTGTCCGGATCTTATATCTTATATCCATAAAGGATTGCTTAGTCATATTTTCTTCCAAATTAGATTCTTAGGTCGGAAGGTCCACTCCTTCAACTTAATTGATCAAACAATCAATTTTCGACCTTTGAACTTCTTATTTGAATAAATATGACTTAGCATAAGAATCCACAAGTAAAAATGATTTAATAAAGAAATCTCTTATTAGTAAAATGAGTTATATATATAAAACGGTTCGTTGCATCGTGGTGGACTCAGGATTCATCATTTATATATTGCTAGCTAATGTACCAAAATAGATAATATCATTATCTCTTCTTATAACCATCAAATGATTAAAAGAAATAAAATATCCATTTATTAGAAATCCAGAACAAAGTTCTTTCTAATATGAAAGGTACATAAAAGCAATAACCCAAAATGAAATCCTATAAAATGTCCTCCACTGCAACTGCTGCCTCCTCCACAGCATTGCCCATGTAGACTACGATCTTTTCTTTTCTAAGTCGTCGGGTTTCCTGGAACCCTTGCATTTAAAATGCACATACCGCCAGTGATTCCATATCTACACACCAGGTTCCGGTAGATAATACCACTGACTATGTTTTACGACTAAAGAAAATTTCGTACTTTCTTTGAGAGGATAATCAGACTTCCAGTACCCAGACTGTTTGCATCGAGAATACTTGCCTCATGGCTTTCTCGTCCCATCTCGTGGTCTAAGCAACTTAGGACCACTGGATTCTTTGCTTGCTTTTCCTTTCCCCCGATTTTGCCCTTAGGTTCGAAACCTTTGGCATTGGCTACAAGAGCTTGCGATTTCCGTCTCAACTCGTCTAAAAGGTCAATCATCTCAAAAACGTGTTTAAGCGTTTTCTCGAAGCGACTGGCCTTTATGAGTATCCTCATCGCTTCTTGTCTAGCCGCCTATTTCAATAGGCTCGGAAGGACAAAGCTCACTGAGTACAAACTAGTACTCTTTAACAGTTTGGGTAATGTCTAGATCTCTATTCCAATCATTACATTTAGGGACCAATGAGTTTATAATCCTTACGTATCACATAAAGTGGGTTCAAAGCCATTTCCTAATCTATGAGCACATATAACAACAAACAATCGATTTAATCTCCGATATTATCTCCCTCAAATAATATCATTAAACCACTAATCACATCTAAAATCCCATCAGATATGGCAAGCCACGATAGTGTGGACGTTTACCTATCCAAATGATTTAGCAATTAGATTTGCTTCGGTCGTACATCAATTATAGCGTTACTTCGATGGGAAGAATACTATAAAGCGTACCTAAGTGTAAACCATTACTCAGTATCTAAGAAGATTGTTTGGGACACGCATATTCACCGCAAGCCACGATAGTGTGGACGTTTACGTTAACATACGCTCCTTTACTCCCTTCTATAACTGTCTACATCAATCGTTCCAAAGTCCCATTCAATGTAGCAAGCCACGATAGTGTGGACGTTTACTACACCAAAAGACTTTTACAATTGACATCCAATTACTTGATCCATTCGATCTTGTAAATCAAGACGCGGAGAATCATAAGTGAAACTCGAAGTTTCTTACCAGTGATTCACCATGCGAACAACCCTATCTCTCATAGAATGAGGGAGCCGAGCAGACAATCGATCTAGTCATCAAATGACACGAAAGTCTCTAATTTGTGTCCTCGACATGACCAAGTGGCTTTGGCTCCATTCCACTCCCCGGGGTGAGAATGAGTCGACTTGAAATCAGTTTCAGAAAGACAAATTAGGCATTGTTTGATAAACTTAATCAATGTATCTTGTAAAAGGAATTACAAGAATTCTCCTCCAATGACTTGTCTATACGAACTTCAAAAGTCCATAAAAGTCACCAAGAGAACAGCAATGGAGACCATGGATATGTTTCCATACCCTCTCCCACTTAGCTTTTTATAACAAAGGGATACGCTATCTAGTGCATAAAAGTAAACACATATAGCATAATAACAAACATACATTTCATGCAAGTACGTTCACAAATAATCAAATAATTACTCAAGTAAAATTATTTCTCGACTATTCGTACCTTGATGAATTCCAGCATGCTTGTCTTGAGTCTTCATTCTACGTCTTGAATACTTTGCCGAGCGACGGAAAAATTCTTTGATTCTCATATTTAATTTTGCTCCAATTAAATAAAATCAATTCCATTGATTTCCATATTTAATTCTATTTTAAATAAAATCCAAGATTATCCAATCCAAAATAAATTTTGAATTAATCTAATGATTTTAAATAAAATACTTAAATTAAATAAAATCAATATTATTAAAATCCATTGATCTCCATATTTAATTCTATTCTAAATAAAATCCAAGATTTTCCAATCCAAAATAAATTTTGAATTAATCTAATGATTTTAAATAAAATACTTAAATTAAATAAAATCAATATTTTAATAATTTCTCAATCCTATTTAGATTAGATCTCAAGAATCCTAATCAAAATCGAATTTTGATTCTTCTTAAGACTTCTAATCCAAGTAGGTATAGGATATCTAGAGAAACTAGGATTTTCTTTCCTAATTTAACTCTCCATCTAATTCCATTATTTAATTCCATAATTAAGAAATCTAATCCAAATAGAATTTGAATTAATTCCAAAATTAAATTAAATAAAATTAGAAAGATTAAATTATTTCCGGAAAGATCGGATTTACCGGGACGAACCGAAAACAATTCCGGTCATCCCTAAATCGAACCATGAGATGGACCAATCGAAACCATGGCTTTAGGACATGCACAAGCACACCATGCATGTTGAGACCATGCAACCAAACTCACGCACATGCAAAGCACCGTGAATTAATTCACATGCACATGTACAGCATCATATTAAAAAACATGTCGCACCAAGAATGAATTATTCACTCAGCGGGAGCTTCTTCGATCGATCGTCTTCTTCGGCGAGGGTGCAGCGGCCTAGTCGATCTCCGGCACGTCGTCTCCTCCGACTATCTATGCCATCGACCTGCTGCAACCCACCACACGAACAGCCCGCGATCGATCCGAAAGAACCGCGCCGTTCGATCGATCGCGCCGACACCCACGTGGACCATCGCCGGAGCAGTCGACTCCTGGTATGACGTCACGCCAACGACGTCACGCCATCGACTATGCTCCAGCAGCACGCTGCCATCGACGCCACACGCAGCCAAGCCGCGACTCACGTCCAGCCGCTGCTTTCGATGACCGAGCGCGAAGCTGTCCGCGAGCATCGAGCACAACCGCCGGCTGCCGGCGAACCACCGCCACTGGTGGCACACGCCGACACGCCCAGCCGTGTTCAACCCACGTTCAGCAGCCCGCACAGCTCGTGCCTCCAGCTACCTTCCCGGCAGCCCGCACGGAGCTCACGTTCGATCTCTTACGGTTCGATTATTCCGAAAACCCTCGTTTTTAATAATTAATTTTTCCGACCAACACAATTCATACAAGAGAGAAAAAACAAGTACGTAGAACAATATAGCACAATAATTTAACAATTTAAATTAATCTATGGCCATATATATCGAGAATCGATTATCGAAACAATTAACGAAAAACGTAACCTGGCTCTGATACCAATTGTTGGAATTCGATATCCCGGGCTATTAAAATTGCGGAAACCATAGCCCGATCAAAAACCCTTCGCCGGAGATCACGCGAACACCACCGCACGCGCCGGAGCACGACCGAGGACACGACGCACCCGAAGGCACGCCGCTGCCCCAGTCGAGCCCCCGCGAGCGGGGCTCCATGCGATTTCCGATCGCGTCCATCGCGATCGATGGGGTGGGCTGCCCAGCAGCCCCGCGGCGAGTCCGGCGACTCGCCGCCTCTTGGAGGTCAGCCACCTTCACGGTGGGGAGGGGCGGCACCAGCCCGCGCCCTCCGCGATCGATCCAAGCGATCGATCGCATCCCCTCGGCTCCAGCCGAGGGTTCGACCCTCTCGCCCCGCCGAAACCCTAGCGGGCGATTGGCGTGGTCCGGTGGCTTCGCCACCACCACGTGATCGTCCGTCTACTCCGGGTTCGACCTTTGGATCTTGTTTTTCGATAATTGATTTCAATAAAACAAGAATTAAATAGCAATTATTTAATTCACCTTTCGATTCGTTGTGCGGAGAAACGAGATCTTATGATGACCTTGAGATCTTCCCACGTATTCCTTGCACTAGCCCGGACGTCGTGTGGGCGACGATCTACCGAACTCCATGGATCCTCCTCTCTACTTTCTCTCTCTAGAATTGTGATCTTCAAGTTATTTGAATAGAGAAGACCATGTAGTGCTTTTATAGGCTACGTAGGGGATCTTAAGGAGGTGGAATATTGGGCTTCCAATAATAGTGATTAAATTGAGCCCAAGCCCAAATCTATTAATCCTTACTATTATTAATTAATTCTATTTTCCACTATATAAAATTAATTGCACTCCCAATATTAAACCATATTATATCAAATAATATTTCTCCGGTAGTATTATTTATTCCGTGTATTTAAGATATAAATATCCATGAATAAAATTAATTTATTGCTAATTAATTTATTCATCTCTTATATCCGAGACTAGTACCATTCAACCTTAATTATTATGCGGAACGAATCCACCTGCAGGGTTTACATAATAATTCCTTATGAACTCATCTCGGGGATATTATCAACCCTTCCGGGATACACTTTCCCGTCAAGTATTCACGGCATGCCATATATAAAATATAGTGACCCAACTTAACCGGTAATTAACCCAATAATTAAATCGGTTAATTCCTTTGGTAAATCAAAGTCACTTATATTAAATATACACACCCGCAATAATATCGGGGATTAAGAATAAAATACACTGAGACTCGAATCGATTATCGCCGGCAATCCTAATCGATGAATCTCAACGATCCGCTCAATACACCAAGTGTACAAGTGTGATAAAATAATTAAGACAAATTATTTTCTCTCTCACACAACGACTATACCGATGGATTGGTCCGTGTCCATCTAGGTCGTGAGCAACTGTTCGATTAAATACGAGTAACCGATAGTATGATCTTCTGTGTGGGCCCGACACACCATACTAACTACAACGTATAGAATCCAGGACTATAATTTGCATATATTTAATTATAAATAATTAAACGCAAATAATTGTTTATTTAATTAAATAGATTAGTGGCAATGGATCGTGAGTTTCCTTTACTTAAATCTAGACATTAAGTACACAACTCCAACAATTATTGTTCTTGTTTTTCCGGAAAGTGTATAGGATCGATTTCTTGTATAGAATCGATACCGGAATTGTAATTTAAATTTGTAATTTAATTTTACGTTGGTTCGATGTTGGAACGATCGCCGGAGAACGAGATGTGACGAAGGAGACGATGAGAGGGAAGGACCGGGGCCGATCAACCCCATGATCGACCCCATGCATCGATCGATGGGGAAGGGGGCGACGCGCCCTCGGCTGGGGCTGCCGCCGGCGTTGGTGGTGGCCGGCCGGCTGGTGGCGGCGGCGGTGCTCCTCTCCCTTGGTGGTCGATCGGTGGGGGTGGTGCGGGGATCCCCAACCCGTGTTACTCCTACCGAGATTCGCTTTCCTAATTTAATTCGGTTTTCCTATTTTGAGTGTTCTTATTTTTAGGAACTCTCATGGAATAGGAAAAGAATTAAATTGGAATTAATTTATTCCTTATTGAGTGTTCTTGTTTATGGGAACTCTCATGGATAAGGAAAAGAATTAATTTGGAATTAATTTATTTCCTAATTGATTATTCCTATTTTATGGGAATTTTCATGGACATGGAAATTAATTAATTTGGAAAGTAGAAGAGTCCTAATTTATTTTATTTCCTTATTCTATTATGGAAGTCTTCTAGAATGTTCCAAGTTTAACTTGGATAGGATTCTAGAGATTTAATAGAATTGGAAAGGAAAAATAAAATAAATAAAAATATTAATAATATTTAATTTTATTTTTGATTTATTCGATTGACTTAATTTTCGAATTAAGTATCTTTTGGATTTATTAAAAATAAATAGATTTAAATATTGGAATTAATATTCTCGTCACATGGAGCATTCAAGAACGAAGACTGAAGTCTAGAAGATGCGTACAAGGATAGAATAAAGCCATAATAGTCGGAAAATAATATTCTAGTATTATTTTGACTATGTGATAATATTTATGTGCTTTTATTTCATGTATGCATGCTTATGTGTATTTAATTATGCATTAGATAGCGTATCCCTTTATTGTAAAAAAGCTAAGTGGGAGAGGGATTGAAAACAATATCCATGGTCTCCATTGCTGTTCTCTTGGTGACTTTTATGAACTTTTGAAGTTCATATAGACAAGTCATTGGAGGAGAGTTCTTGTAATTCCTCTTACAAGAGACATTGATTAAGTTTATCAAACAATGTCTAATTTGTCTTTCTGAAACTGACTTCAAGTCGACTCATCCTCACCCCGGGGAGTGGAATGGAGCCAAAGCCACTTGGTCATGTGGATGACACAAATTAGAGACCTTCGTACCATTTTTTTGAAATGGATCGATTGTCTGCTCGGCTCCCTCATTCTGTGAGAGATAGGGTCGTTCGCATGGTGAATCAAGGGTAAGAAACTTCGAGTTTCACTTATGATTTACCACGTCTTGATTCACAAGATTAAATGTCTCGAGTAATTGGGAGTCAATTATAAAAATCGTTTGGTGTAGTAAACGTCCACACAACGTGGCTTGCTATACTGAATGGGATTTTGGAATAATTGATGTGGACAGTTATAGGGAATTGTGAAGAATTGTGAGTTATCGTAAACGTCCACACAACGTGGCTTGCGGTAATATAGCGATTCCAAACGATTCACCTTAGTACTGAGTAATGGTTTACACTTAGGTACACGTTATAGTATCCTTCCCAACGAAGTAATGCTATAATCGATGTACGACCGAAGTAAATCTAATTACGAAATCGTTTGGATAGGTAAACGTCCACACAACGTGGCTTGCCTTATCTGATGGGATTTTAGATGTGATTAGTAATTTAATGATATTATTTGAGGGAGATAATATCGGAAATTAAATTGATTATTTGTTTATGTGCTAATAAGTTTTGAGAATATCTATGAATCCACTTTATGTGATACTCAAGGAGAATAAACTCACTGGCCCCAATTATATTGATTGGAGGAGAAATCTGGACATTGTCCTAACTTCTGAGGAGTACAAGTTTGTACTTCATGATCAATGCCCTGCTGAGCCCACGAATGCCTCAACTGATGAGGAACGAACGGCATATAGGAGGTGGAAAAAGGCTGATGAAATGGCTAGGTGCTATATTTTGGCTTCCATGTCAAATGTACTCCAAAACCAGCATCAGTCGATGGACTCCGCCTATGATATGCTGTTTACCCTCAAAGATATGTTTGGGCATCAAGACCGTGCAGCTAGGCAAGATGCAATGAGAGTCCTTATGACAACTACTCAGTCTGAAGGAACGCCCGTAGGGGAGCACGTTCTTAAGATGATGGGGTTGTTGAATGAGTTGGAGATCCTAGGAGCTCAAATTGATGGAGAGACGCAAGTCGACATCATACTCCAATCTCTGGCCTCTGGTTTTGAGCAGTTCCGCATGAGCTATAATATGGGTAAACTATCTTATTCTCTAGCGGAACTCCTGACTGAACTGACAGCGGCGGAGGGGATCTACAAGAAGGGCAAGTCTCAAGCTCTTGTAGCTACCAAGTCCAAAAGCTTTAAAGCTAATGGAGGTAGAGGGAAGAAAATGAAGCAAGTCTGGAAACCCAGTGGTGCCAAGAGGCAAGCACCGCGTGAAGGGACCAGCAAGCCTAAGGGCAAGTGCTTCCGATGCAAGAAGTCTGGACACTGGAGGTCTGATTGTCCTCTCAAAGGTACGAATTATTATTTAGTCATTAAAACATAGTCAGCGGTATTATCTACCAGAATTCTGGTGTGTAGATATGGAACCACTGACGGTATGTGTATTTTAAATGCAGGGGTTCCAGAAAACCCGGCGACTTAGAGAAGAAGAGTTCGAGTCTACATGGGCAAAGTTGTAGAGGAGGCAGGTGTTGCAGTGGAAGACATTTTATCTGCTTTTAGTAGCTATAGGATTTCATTTCAAAGTTATTGCTTTTATGTACCCCTTTTATTTTAGAAAGAACTATGTTCTGGTTTTCTATTATTAATGAATGGATATTTATTTCTTTTAATCATTTGATGATTATTGAGAAGAAATTATGATATTATCTATTCTGGTACATTAGTTAGCAATATGTGAATGATGAATCCTAAGTCTCCACGATGCAACAAACCGTAGTATATAATTCGTTTTACTTGTTAAAGATATTTCTTTATTAAATCATTATACTTGAAAATTGATTTGATCAATTAAGTAGAAGGAGTGGACCTTCCAACCTAAGAATTGAATTTGGAAGATAATACGACTAAGCAAACCTTTCTGGATAAAGGATAAAGAATCCGGACAAGTATTGAAATTGATTAAACACTGATATCTAGACCTATGTCTACTCAGACAAGAAAGGTACGAGTACTTCATTTGATGAATACTCTAAATATGGATTAGAATACTTGATATACCACTGTTAGGCCCCATTTTCATTTTTTATTTTTATTTCTATTTTTATGTACGTGTAATCTTTTATTAAATCAATGGGAGTTATGGGCCCCTTCCCCACGGGTCCCACACGGAAGGCCATCCACAACAGCTAGAAAGGGATCGACCAGAGGTTTGCATCGATCAGGCAAGAGCCAGCCGAGCGGATGATAGGACGCCGGGCAAGAGACACGCAATCCTTAGAATAAACCACCTCGCCCGGATGTTGTCAGGATCAGGATACAGTAAGAAGGACGACCAGGAATCGGTCTCCCCGGCTCAACAAAGGCGGTGCAAGAAGGGGTGTAATAGTCTTTTTGCCATTTTTAGGTCTTTGAGTAAACCTATGTCAAAGCCCAATAAGGAAAGGCCCAATTCCTTTTGGGTAAACCCTAATGTAGCTCTATAAATAGGGAAAGCTGTAAAAGGAAATTCATGGACAATCTTCAAGAAAGATTCCAGCTCTAAAAATACTCTCTGGCTTTTTTTCATTTCCAGCTAAGAACATAAAATCTTTACCAAACTAGTCCTCGAAAATCCCAGAATATAGTTAACAAATTTTCACCCGTTAACAATTGGCGCTAGAAGGAGGGGGATACCTCGAGCGCTAGTTTCGGTCTCGAAATTTTCACCTTTTTTGATTTCCGGCAATGAAAACTGCAGGTACTTCCAGTAACGTCGTCGTCGCTCTCGCCGGCGAGACCGACGGGCACGAAGACGAAACCCGGAGGACCATTCTGACGGAGAGCGTCTCTAAGGCAACATCTCCGGAGGGACAGAATGAAATCGCACGTCAGTTGGCGATGATAGAAGCACTACGTGCCGAAGAGGCCGAGATCAGGGAGCGACAAAGAGTCCTCCGCGAAGAAGTAGCGGAAGCCGAGAGGCTGTTACCCCCCGCCTTGGAAGAAGAGCCTGATCTGGATGTAGGGCGAATCAACACCCCGGAGGAAATTAAACGCACCATACAGAAGTTAGAGGCTCGATCTCGATTCTTGGAGAAGAGACCGGCCACAGGAAATCCGAACCATAACCGCCGCTGCCTCGAGAAGGAATTTGAAGAGGAAGCACGCGAAGAAACAGCCCGGACCGTGTTTCGGCAGACTCAGGCAATGAGGCCCGACCACGACATGATAGATCCGGGGACTGTTGTGGTGGCCGATCCAGATCTCGCAAAACGATTGGAGGAGGTAGAGAAAAGATTGGCCGGACAAGATTGTGACCCAAAAAGAAGGTCGGCCCTCGCCGAACCCCTCAGTCTGAGGATTGAGCAAGCCCGGCCCCAGCCCGACATCATCCCGCTGCTGACTTTCATCTACGATGGGGCCTCCGACCCCGACGTCCACCTAAACAAGTATAACACATACATGGTCGGCCGAGGAGCCACAGAGGCCACGAAGTGCCGTCTTTTCCCCCTCACCCTCGGAGACATGGCCCACCGCTGGTACACCAGTTTACCGTCCAGGTCGGTCGACAGTTTCGAAGAGTTGGGAGACGAGTTCGTATCTTATTTCGCATCCAAAGTGAAACATTCAGAAGGTCGCCAACGGCTAATGGGGGTCAAGCAGGGAAGATAGGAGACCGATGAGGACTACATAGATCGAGTGGAACAGATAGCCAAGCAGGGGGACCGGGTGAGCGACGAGGTCCTCGTCCATGCCGTCGTGGGCGGTCTGCGACCGACATCTAGCCTTTTCAAGCCAATGATGAAAGAATACCCAAAATCATACACCGAGTTCCGCCGGAGGGCAGGCGAAGAGATTGCCCAGCAGCGCATATATGATCAGCGGATGAAGGAGTTGGAACCCGAGGACGAACGAAAACCCCCCTCCACGAAAGGAACTGTCAACCCGGCAACCGTTGATTACTGGACGGAGCCACTCCCAGCGGCGAAATACCACGAAAGTGGAAAGAAGAAACCTTATTATAAACCCTACCAGGGAGCTGTCCACGCGCCCAAGAAGATCGAAGTCGTCGAGGAGTACCCCGGGGGCGGGACTTTCCTGGGGCAAACTCCCACCCGGATTCTCCAGATTTTCTACGAACGGGACATCAATGTCCTCACTCCTCCCCAGGCCATGAGAAGCCGTCCTGACGAAAGAAACCCGCGCAAATGGTGCTCTTTTCATCAGGAGAACGGTCACAGGACTGACGAGTGTCGTGACCTGATTGCCCAACTCCGACAACTGTATGAGGATGGGAGCCTGACCGAACTCCTCCGGGCACCAAAGCGGGGTCGCCCAATGGCCGGTCGCGGTGCCGCCGGTCGTGGAGGCGCCGGACGTGGAAGAGGAGGTCGAGGTCGAGGCCGAGGGTATCAAGACGACCAGAATCACCGGCCCCATCAACAGCAAAGGCTCGAGCCAGGTCCGGCCGGTCAAAACCCTTTAGCTTTGCCACCTCCCCCGGTCGTGGGACCCGAGGACCCAGACCCGCCCGTCCGAGTTGGAGCTCGAGTAAATATGATCGGGGGTCTGACGCCGATCATCCATAAATCCAAAAGACAGAGGAAGGAGGAGCTTCGCGAGTTCGAGGGAGTGAACGTCGTGGTCCCCCATGCAGAATCAACCATCTCCCGAGGAATTGTCATTTCTTTTTCGGAAAAGGACAGAGAGGGGATTAAATACCCCAAAGAGGACGCCTTGGTGGTGACCGCTCGGATTCTCGGTGTCGAAGTGGCCAGGGTCCTGGTAGATAACGGGGCCCATTGCAACCTGATTTTTAAATCAGCGTTGGATCAACTCGGCGATCTCACGAGGTATGTCCGACCGTATGAGGGGGTCCTGAAAGGGTTCGGAGACGTGGTGGTCCGCCCCAGAGGACGGATCAGGATGGCTGTGGAGTTGAAGGATTGGCGGGACCCTACCATCAATATGACTAGGTTGATTGAGTTTGTTATTGTGGATGCGGAGAACATTTATAATGCTTTTTTCGGGAGGCCGTTCCTCGATGCCTTCGAGGCCGTGGCGTCCTCCCATTATTATTGTATTAAGTTTCCCACCCTGAGCGGTGCGGTCGGCACCCTTCGGGGTGACCAGTATATGGCAAGGAAGTGTTTCAATTATCTTTTGTGTCCTAATACAAACAACTGTATAAACGATGATGGCACCACCGACACTGGGGCATTAGGGGGAGGCGATCCCCAAATGCCCGGTCGTGAATTGTCCCCGGAGGGGGATGGCCCCAGAGATGAGGTAAGCCAAAATGACACAATTGAATTAAGGGAAATCGACCCCGCAAAGGGAATAGATCCAGACGATAAGGAATATCTGACCGCTCTATGGGAAGAGGGCGAGCCCGGGCAGTCGGGATGCCGCGTCGTCGAGATCCATGAACCGCAAGAATCAGAGGACGTTCTACCCGAACTCGAAGCCCAATTTTTGCACATACTCATTGATGAAGTACCGGCCGACCAAGATAACGACTCAATCCAAAATATACAGCATACGAGCATGGAAGATTTTGACCCCCGAATTGGTTTCGAACCAAACGAGATCCCCGACCCCCGAGGACCTTCAGCATGTTCGGTAGTAGATGAAGTCGAGAAAGTCGGTTTGGATCCAGACAGGCCAGAATTGGAAGTGTTTATTGGGAGGGAAGTCCCCGAACGACTGAGGGACGAGCTGATCGAGTTCTTAAAGCAGAATACGGACGCGTTTGCCTGGTCACATAAGGACATGGTTGGAATCGATCCCAAGCATGCCTGCCACCATCTGAAGATTAACCCGGAGAAAAAACCCATTGCACAAAAGAGAAGGAAGATGGGGCCCGAGAAATACGCTGCCTTGGCGGTTGAAGTTAAGAAATTAGTGGACAACGACCTGGTGCGAGAGGCCGAGGAAGAACCCCAATGGATCGCAAATGTTGTGCTCGTGAAAAAGTCAAACGATGCCTGGCGTTTGTGCATCGATTTCACCGATCTCAACAAGGCTTGCCCAAAAGACCATTTCCCCCTACCCCACATCGACCACCTGGTTGACAGCGTCGCCGGGCACGCAATTTTCTCCAATTGTGATGGTTTCGCGGGTTATCACCAAATACCGATGGCCGAGGAGGACGTCGAGCATACGTCTTTCTATTCAGACAAGGGGTTGCTGTGCTGGAAAAGGATGCCTTTCGGCCTGAAGAACGCTGGGGCCACCTACCAACGATTAGTAAACAAAATGTTCGCCGACCAGATTGGAGACACCATGGAGGTTTACGTAGACGACATAATCATAAAGAGTAAATCCGAGGAGGATCACGTGAAGGATTTAAAAGTCGCGTTCGAGATTTTGAAATTTTACAGCATGAAGCTCAACCCCAAGAAATGCCATTTCGGAGTATACAGAACCAGGTTCCTCGGTCATATCGTCAGTCTGAGAGGCATTGAGGTGAACCCGGAAAAAGTCAAGGCCATCCGAGATTTGAAAGAGCCCCGGAGCCTGAAGGATGTGCAAAAGCTGACCGGCTGCCTGGCTGCCCTAAGCCGTTTCATTCCCCGGTTAGGGGATAAGAGCCGCCCTTTCTTCAAAGCGATAAAGGATCAAAAATTCAAATGGGGGAAGGAGAGCCAAGAGGCTTTCCTACGATTAAAAGAGCATCTCGGAAGTCCCGCTATTCTGTCAAAACCGGTCGCCGGGGAAAAGCTATTCCTCTACTTGGCCGCATCAGAACATGCCATGAGCTCAGTTCTCGTCCGGGCAGAGGGACAACTCCACAAGCCCATCTATTTCGTCAGCCAGGTCCTCCATGACGCTGAGACACGATATACGCCCCTAGAAAAGCTAGCATACGCCTTGGTGATGAGCGTACGGAAGTTGAGGTCTTATTTTTTCGATCACCCGGTAGAGGTCCTGACTACCATGCCACTACGACAGGTCTTGCAGAGACCGGACACGAACGGCCGATTATTGAAATGGAGTCTAGAGGTGGGTCAGTACGATATCACTTATGCTCCCAGAACAGCGATTAAGGGACAGGCTCTTGCAGATTTCATAGTAGAACTAACGTTCCCTGAGTCCACCCCATCGACCAGGATCCCGGCATGGGAGCTATACGTCGACGGGTCGTCCAATTCCTCCCACGCCGGGGCTGGAATAGTGTTGGTCGGACCGGGCGGACAATCTTTCACACACGCTGTAAAGTTCGAATTTGCCGCGACAAACAACGAAGCGGAATACGAAGCGCTGATCGCCGGACTGAATCTGGCTTTAGCAGTGGGTGCCGAGCACTTACAGATCTTCATGGACTCGTTACTGGTGGTCAACCAAATCAAAGGAGACTACGAGACCCGATGTGACCGAATGGCGAAATATTATGAACACGTGATGGCGCTGTGCGGAAAGATACCGAAAACCTTCATCGAGCAAATCCCTAGAGAGATGAATTCCCAGGCTGATGCATTATCCAAGCTGGCTTCCTCCGAGGGGAGCGCAGACATGGCTAACGTAATCTTAACCAGTCAGGCAAAGTCAGCAATATCGCGGGAGGAAAGCCTGATCACAATCATCGATCGCGGCGAGACTTGGATGGACCCTATTCGCTCCTACCTCCTAGAAGGGACGTGTTGGAATTCGGTATCCCGGGGTATCAAAAATTGCGGAACCGATAACCCCGACCGAAAACCCGTCGCCGGAAACCGATCACGAACGCCACGAAGAACCGGGCTTGACAAGAGCATCGCCGCGGGATAAACCCGCGGCTAAACCCTAGCCGAACCCCATCCGCGGGGTTCGCGATCGCCGTGCATGGCGATCGCTGGGGCTGCATGGGGCAGCCCCCGGCGGTGAGTCCGGCGACTCACCGCCACCGCCAGGAAGGGCGGTCAGCCCCCAGCTGACCACCGCGGCAACAGCCGCGGTTCGCCCCGGCGATCGATCGCGTGATCGATCGCCTGCCCCGGCTCCAGCCGAGGCTCCTCCTTTGCACGCCGCCGGGCGAGGCGGCTGGGGGGGTTCACCCGCCGTGGCACCAGCCCACGGCGAACCTCCCCGCGATCGACTTCACGTCGATCGCATGCCCCGGCGGTCCGGCCGGGGCTCCCTCGTCCGCGCGCAACCGGCGGTCGAACCCTAGGGTTCGGCCGCCCCTCTCGATCCCGACGGGGATCTTGAATCCCCGTATCCCGGTCTCGACGTTTTTCCCGGATCATGCGTTCATGTATGTATCACAAACAATCCACATAAATTCACACAAAGGAGTTTATGATTTTACCTTTTAATTCGTTGTGCGGAGAAACGAATCTAAGTTGAAGACCTTTGAATCTTCCCACGTATTCCTTGCACTAGCTTGAACGTCGGGTGGGCGACGATCCTCCAAGCTTATGGATCCTCTTCAACTCTCTAGAACTATCAACTATTGATATTCTTGTCTTATGAAAAAGTGAAGACCATGTAGTGCTTTTATAGGCTACGTAGGGGATCTAAAGGAGGTGGAATATTGGGCTTCCAATATTAATGATTAAATTGAGCCCAAGCCCAAATCTATTAATCTCCCATTAATATTAATTAATTTATTTTCCACTATATAAATTAATTGCACTCCCAATATTAAATCATATTATATCAAATAATATTTCTCCGGTAGTATTATTTATTCCGTGTATTTAAGATTTAAATATCCATGAATAAAATTAATTTATTGCTAATTAATTTATATTCATCTCTTGAATCCGAGACTAGTACCATTCAACCTTAATTATTGTGCGGAACGAATCCACTCATGAGGTTTACACAATAATTCCTTTTGAACTCATCTCGGGGATATTATCAACCCTTCCGGGATACACTGTCCTGTCAATCATTCACGGCATGCCATATATAAAATATAGTGACCCAACTTAACCGGTAATTAACCCAATAATTAAATTGGTTAATTCCTTTGGTAAATCAAAGTCACTTATATTAAATATACACACCCGCAACAATATCGGGGATTAAGAATAAAATACTCTGAGACTCGAATCGATTATCGCCGGCAATCCTAATCGATGAATCTCAACGATCCGCTCAATACACCAAGTGTACAAGTGTGATAAAATAATTAAGACAAATTATTTTCTCTCTCACACAACGACTATACCGATGGATTGGTCCGGGTCCATCTAGGTCGTGAGCCACTGTTTGATTAAATACGAGTAACCGATAGTATGATCTTCTGTGTGGGGCCCGACACACCATACTAACTACAACGTATAAAATCCAGGACTATGATTTGCATATATTTAATTAATAATAATTAAAAGCAAACAATTGTTTATTTAATAGATTAAATGCTATGATCGGGAGTTTATTGTCACTTAAATCTAGACATTAAGTACACAACTCCAACAATCTCCCACTTGTACTAAGGTCTAGTCATTTCCTCCAAACTCCCGGTTCCCATACTCATCACGTGCTTTAAAGTGTACTTGCAAGAAGTACTATGTGAATGAGCAATCTAGGTTGCCGCTCTGAAGTTATCTTGGTGACTACTACGTCGTCTCTCCTGACGATGACTCGTATCAGGTGGTACTTGCTCTATGTGTTAACATCACTTTTGACTTATGATCTCTTCCAGTTTACCGTGCACCGCTATCCTATAGCCTTAGGTAAACTAAGAGTCATATCCAAGTCAAGAGGTTATTCCGGAACCTAACCAAAACTTCCGCTGCCTCTGAGGCTGCTATTCGGTTATGAGAGAGTCCGAAAAGCGTCCTGCTTATCACTCTTTCATTTCATGGTTCCACCTCTTTCTAAAAATGAACACATAGCCTGATATCGACTTTCACTGGTCCTTCTCTGATTTTTGGATCTGAGAATCTGTAATCTAAGAAGATTTCGTCTTGCTCAAGCCAGTACTATGAAAGTACTCTTGCAGCATTCGAACATCCCTTATCCAGATTACTTTGATATCCTCCCACTACGCAAACTGCATAGTTGATATCAGGTTCTTGTTTTACAACATTGCATCTATAAAGCTTTCCATACTTGAAGTATAGGAAACTGCTTTGTCCTCATCTATCTCCTTCATGTGTTCGAACACACACCCTTTTGATAGATGTATATTCTGTCTCTGAAAGGCAATAACCTTTCTCAGAAGTATGCATGTTAAAACAAACCTTAATCGTATAAGATATCTAGGAGAAGTACAATGTTCTTATCTCTAGATCATAAGACCTTAAGAACATGCTTTAACTTCTTCTCAATCTTATATCTCGATTTATTTAGACAACCATTATTTTATGTCTGACAATATTTTTACATTGTTGCCAATGATAAAATTTTATCTACATAAATTCTCCGAGAAACACCACCTTGTTTCCATCACTTCTCTAATACACCTCTCGTCTATGCCTTTTGATGAATCCATCAAATGGATTATCCCATCAACTCGCAAGTTCCACGATTCACAGCTTTAATTCGATCCATAAATGGATTTACTAAGCTTGTACTCTAAATGATCTAGCCTCTCAACAATAATTCTTATTGTTCCAAGCAGGCACATTTAGGTCTAGCACTGCCCTTATGCAGATCTAGGGGTCGATTTCATCTTTACTAGATCCAGAGTCCGAACTCCTCTAGTCTTATGAATATCCCTGGTTGTCCAACAACCTCCCACTGCAATGGCGTCCCGGTGTATAACAGTAATAACAATAGGTGCAGTATGTGGTGTACTTCTACTCGGTTTGGCTGGTTCCTAGTCTTTTGTCCTTCTTCTCATTTCAAGGTATTACGTCAATTTTAGGCTTTGTGGTTCATCTAATAGTCTTTCTCTATGAACCGGACAGGACGTCCCTCTGGTTCATAGTACTATAGAACACACAATACTTCGTTCATCTAGGATATCCTACAACCATATTCAATATGCCGTTGTATCTAGGAATATCCATAGAACATAGGTAGTTCCGTTCAACTTGTTCTTTTACTATTAGATTTTCCATTTCTTGTTTACAGTGCACCATCCCTACACTTAAGTGTATGGCGCGCCCCTTTGGGATTGAATCCCAATTTTTGATTATGCTATGTGTTATTCAGATAGGTGATGGCCTCCGCGACCGAGTCGCAGGCTTCTAATGGATATACTTTGATGGTTCCCCATAATTGCTTTGTGTCCATTGACTAGTCAAAACACTTTGCTTTTATGGTACATCAAGCATTCTAATCCATTACTTGAGTATTCTTGAAAGAATCACTCGTACCTTTCTAATATACACATATGTCTGCATATCTAATCATTTCCAATACTTGTCTGAATTCTATCCCTTTCCCAGAAAGGTTTGCTTAGACGTATTATCCTCCAAATTCAATCCTTAGGTCGGAAGGTCCATTCCTTCAACTTTAATTGATCAAATCAATTTCGACCATTTGAATCTTATTTGAAAATACTTACTAAGTACAAGAATTCACAATTATAATGATTAATTTAGAAATATCTAACAAGTAAAACAAGTTATAGAACGGTCCGTTGCATTTGTGGTAGACTTAGGATCTATCATTCATATATTGCTATCTAATGTACCAGAATAGATAATGCCATTATTTCTTATCAAAATCATCCAATGATTAAAGAAATAAAATATCCATTCATAAATAATAGAAATCCAGAACAAAACGTTCTTTCTAAAATAAAGGGGTACATAAAGCAATAACTTTGAAATGAAATCCTATTTAACTACTAAAGCAGATAAATGTCTTCCACCGCAACCGCTGCCTCCTCTACAGCTTTGCCCGTGTAGACTCGAACTCTTCCTCTCTAAGTCGCCGGGTTTTCTGGAACCCCTGCATTCAAAATGCACATACCGTCAGTGGTTCCATATCTACACACCAGAATTCTGGTAGATAATACCGCTGACTATGTTTTTACGACTAAAGAAAAATTCGTACCTTTGAGAGGACATTCAGACTTCCAGTGTCCCATCTTGTTGCATCGGAAGCACTTACCCTTTGGCTTTGCAGCCCCCACTCGTGGTACAGTCCTCTTGACACCACTGGGTTTCCAGGTTTGCTTCCTTCTTTTGCCCCTACCTCCACGAGGCTTAAAGCCTTTGGACTTGGTAGCTACAAGCGCTTGAGACTTGCCCTTCTTGTAGATCCCCTCTGCCGCCTTTAGTTCAGTCAGGAGTTGCGCAAGAGTATAAGATAGTTTACCCATATTATAGCTCATACGAAACTGCTCAAAACTAGGGGCCAGAGACTGGAGTATGATGTCGACTTGCGTCTCACCATCAATAGAAGCTCCTAGGACCTCAAGTTCATTCAACATACTCATCATCTTAAGAACGTGCTCCCCTACGGGCGTTCCTTCAGATTGAGTAGTCGACATGAGGACTCTCATGGCTTCTTGCCTTGCCGCACGATCTTGCTCCCCAAACATCTCCTTGAGGTTAAACATCATATCATAGGCAGTGTCCATCGACTCATGTTGGGTTTGGAGTACATTTGACATGGAAGCCAAAATATAGCACCTAGCCATTTCATCAGCCTTTTTCCACTTCCGATATGTCAGTTTTTCCTCATCAGTTGAGGCAGCCGTGGGCTCAGCAGGGCACACTTCATGGAGTACAAACTTGTACTCCTCCGAAGTTAGGACAATGTCTAAATTTCTCTTCCAATCAATATAGTTGGGGCCAGTGAGCTTATGCTCCTTGAGTATCATAGAAAGTGGGTTCATAGCTATTCTCTAAACCTATAAGCACATTTAAACAAACAATTAATTTAATATCCGATATTATCTCCCTCAAATAATATCATTAAATCACTAATCACATCTAAAATCCCATCAGATAAGGCAAGCCACGATAGTGTGGACGTTTACCCATCCAAATGATTTAGCAATTAGATTTGCTTTGGTCGTACATCACTATAGCGTTACTTCGATGGGAAGGATACTATAGAGCGTACCTAAGTGTAAACCATTACTCAGTATCTAAGAAGATTGTTTGGGACTCGTATATTACCGCAAGCCACGATAGTGTGGACGTTTACGCTAATACATGAACCTTCACTTTCTTCTATAACTGTCTACATCAATCGATCCAAAATCCCATTCAATGCAGCAAGCCACGATAGTGTGGACGTTTACTACACCAAAAGATTTTTACAATTGAAATCCAATCACTTGAGACATTCGATTTCATAAATCAAGACGCGGAGAATCATAAGTGAAACTCGAAGTTTCTAACCAGTGACTCACCATGCGAACAACCCTATCTCTCATTAGATGAGGGAGCCGAGCAGACAATCGATCCATCTATCAAAGAATGGTACGACTGCCTCTAATTTGTGTCATCCACATGACCAAGTGGCTTTGGCTCCATTCCACTCCCCAGGGTGAGAATGAGTCGACTTGAAGTCAGTTTCAGAAAGACAAATTAGGCATTGTTTGATAAACTTAATCAATGTTTCTTGTAAGAGGAATTACAAGAATTCTCCTCCAATGACACATCTATATGAACTTCAAAAGTCCATAAGAGTCACCAAGAGAACAGTAATGGAGACCATGGGAATGTTTCCATCCCCGCTCCCACTTAGCTTTTTATAACAAAGGGATACGCTATCTAATACATAATTAAACACATAAGCATGCATACAAGTAATAAAGCACATATCACATAGTCAAAATAAGCTAGAAAATTATTTTCCCGACTATCATGGCTTTATTCCATCTCCGTATGCGTCTTCTAGTCTTCAGTCTTCGTTCTTGAATGCTCCATGTGACGAGAATATTAATCCCAATATTTAAATCTATTTATTTTTAATAAATCCAAAAGATACTTAATTCGAAAATTAAGTCAATCGAATAAATCAAAAATAAAATTAAATATTATTAATATTTTTATTTATTTATTTTCCTATCTAATTCTATTAAATCTCTAGAATAATCTATCCAAGTCAAACTTGGAATATTCTAGAAGGTTTCTATAATAGAATAAGGAAATAAAATAAATTAGGACTCTTCTACTTTCCAAGATTAATTAATTTCCATGTCCATGAAAATTCCCATAAAATAGGAATAATCAAATAGAAATAAATTAATTGATTATTTTCCTATCTAATTCTATTAAATCTCTAGATTCCTATTCCAAGTAGAACTTGAAATATTCTAGAAGACTTCTATAATAGAATAAGGAAATAAATAATATTAATTAATTCTTTTCCTATCTCCATGAGAGTTCCCATACTTAGGAATACTCAAAATAGGAAAACTTGAATCAATTAGGTAAGTAGTATCTTGGTAGGATTAGGAGTAGTACGGGTTGGGGATCCCCGCACCACCCCCCACCGCCGACCACCACCACCGCCGGGCACCACCGCCGCCGTCCCCCAGCCACGCGCCACCACCACCGGTGGCCGGCGTGGCCGGAAACCCTAGCGGGCAGCCCCGGGCGTGGGGTCGATCGATCCTCATGGGGATCGATCATGGGGATGATCGACCCCCCCGGTTTTTCGTCCTCTTCGTCTTCTTCGTCTCATGAGTTCTCCGGCGGTCGTCTCGGCATCGATCCAACGTAAATAAATTACAAGAAATAAATTTACAATTCCGGTATCGATTCTATACATGAAATCGACCCTATACACTTTCCGGAAAACATAGAACGTAATAATAAATCCTAAATTCGGTCAACCCCCGAATTTTTACTATTACAAGCATTCATCCACACAAAACGAATCTCGACATGTCCGAGAGTTTAATAAACGAACAATCATGGTAAATTAAATAGCAATTAATTAAACGAATAATTAACAATTAATTAAACCATGATAGTCGGAATCCCTGCAAGGTAGAACACAATTGAACACATACATGAACACGAAACCAAACGCTCTGATACCAATTGTTGGAATTCGGTATCCCGGGGTATCAAAAATTGCGGAACCGATAACCCCGACCGAAAACCCGTCGCCGGAAACCGATCACGAACGCCACGAAGAACCGGGCTTGACAAGAGCATCGCCGCGGGATAAACCCGCGGCTAAACCCTAGCCGAACCCCATCCGCGGGGTTCGCGATCGCCGTGCATGGCGATCGCTGGGGCTGCATGGGGCAGCCCCCGGCGGTGAGTCCGGCGACTCACCGCCACCGCCAGGAAGGGCGGTCAGCCCCCAGCTGACCACCGCGGCAACAGCCGCGGTTCGCCCCGGCGATCGATCGCGTGATCGATCGCCTGCCCCGGCTCCAGCCGGGGCTCCTCCTTTGCACGCCGCCGGGCGAGGCGGCTGGGGGGGTTCACCCGCCGTGGCACCAGCCCACGGCGAACCTCCCCGCGATCGACTTCACGTCGATCGCATGCCCCGGCGGTCCGGCCGGGGCTCCCTCGTCCGCGCGCAACCGGCGGTCGAACCCTAGGGTTCGGCCGCCCCTCTCGATCCCGACGGGGATCTTGAATCCCCGTATCCCGGTCTCGACGTTTTTCCCGGATCATGCGTTCATGTATGTATCACAAACAATCCACATAAATTCACACAAAGGAGTTTATGATTTTACCTTTTAATTCGTTGTGCGGAGAAACGAATCTAAGTTGAAGACCTTTGAATCTTCCCACGTATTCCTTGCACTAGCTTGAACGTCGGGTGGGCGACGATCCTCCAAGCTTATGGATCCTCTTCAACTCTCTAGAACTATCAACTATTGATATTCTTGTCTTATGAAAAAGTGAAGACCATGTAGTGCTTTTATAGGCTACGTAGGGGATCTAAAGGAGGTGGAATATTGGGCTTCCAATATTAATGATTAAATTGAGCCCAAGCCCAAATCTATTAATCTCCCATTAATATTAATTAATTTATTTTCCACTATATAAATTAATTGCACTCCCAATATTAAACCATATTATATCAAATAATATTTCTCCGGTAGTATTATTTATTCCGTGTATTTAAGATTTAAATATCCATGAATAAAATTAATTTATTGCTAATTAATTTATATTCATCTCTTGAATCCGAGACTAGTACCATTCAACCTTAATTATTGTGCGGAACGAATCCACTCATGAGGTTTACACAATAATTCCTTTTGAACTCATCTCGGGGATATTATCAACCCTTCCGGGATACACTGTCCTGTCAATCATTCACGGCATGCCATATATAAAATATAGTGACCCAACTTAACCGGTAATTAACCCAATAATTAAATCGGTTAATTCCTTTGGTAAATCAAAGTCACTTATATTAAATATACACACCCGCAACAATATCGGGGATTAAGAATAAAATACTCTGAGACTCGAATCGATTATCGCCGGCAATCCTAATCGATGAATCTCAACGATCCGCTCAATACACCAAGTGTACAAGTGTGATAAAATAATTAAGACATTTCTCTCTCACACAACGACTATACCGATGGATTGGTCCGGGTCCATCTAGGTCGTGAGCCACTGTTTGATTAAATACGAGTAACCGATAGTATGATCTTCTGTGTGGGGGCCGACACACCATACTAACTACAACGTATAAAATCCAGGACTATGATTTGCATATATTTAATTAATAATAATTAAAAGCAAACAATTGTTTATTTAATAGATTAAATGCTATGATCGGGAGTTTATTGTCACTTAAATCTAGACATTAAGTACACAACTCCAACAGGACGCAACCCAGAGATAAGACAGAGGCTAGGCAACTCCGCATACGGGCAGCTAGATATACCCTGATTGGAGATATGTTGTACAGGAGAAGCCTATACCTTCCTCTTTTGAAATGCATAACCCCGCTCGAAGGCCACCGGGTTTTTAGCGAAATTCACGATGGCGTCTGCGGGAACCATGCAGGAGGGCAATCGCTGGCCCACAAGACGGTTCGCCAAGGATTCTATTGGCCTACTTTGAGACGAGATGCAATAAATTATGCTCGAAAATGCCATAGATGCCAGGTGACCGCCCCCATTATCCGGACGGCGCCCGAATATCTCAACTCGATATACAGTCCTTGGCCTTTCGCGTCATGGGGAATTGATCTGATCGGACCTCTGCCGACCGGACCAGGTGGAGTTAAATATGCGGTGGTGGCAGTGGATTACTTTACGAAGTGGGCTGAGGCCGAGCCGCTGAAAGTCATTGACCAAAAGGCGATCATAAAGTTCATCTGGAAGAATATCATATGCCGTTTCGGGATCCCGTACATCATTACCTCGGATAATGGGAAGCAGTTTGACGGTCAGGAAGTCATGAATTTTTTCGACAAATGGAAGATTAAGAAAGCTTTCTCCACCCCATATCATCCTCAAACGAACGGGCAGGTGGAGGCAGTGAACAAGATTCTGAAACATACCATCAAGGCCAAACTCGAGGAGAGACAGGGAAGGTGGGCAGCCGAACTACCGGATGTGTTGTGGTCCTATAGGACGACTAGCAAGGCCGCCACCGGGGAAACCCCTTTTGCCCTAGCTTTCGGTGCCGAGGCGGTGATACCTTCCGAGATCGAGGTTACCAGCCACAGGACCTCTCAGGAACTGAATGAAAACAATGACAAGGCATTACGCCTGGAACTAGACTTCTTGGAGGAGAGAAGGTTGAACTCAGTCTTTCAGAATGCCACGGCTAAGCAGAGAGCAGAGCGCTTTTACAACTCTAAAGCTAAGATCAGGAAATTCAAGGCTGGGGATCTAGTTCTCAAGCGCGTGCTCGGGCCAAGCACTGGGGCATTGGGCCCGAACTGGGAAGGCCCAATGCGAGTGAGAAAACACGTGGAGAAAGGGTCATATGAATTGGAGCACCTGAACGGCGTAGCCGACCAATATCTCTGGAACGCGCTCCATTTGAAAAAGTACCATCAGTAATCTATTGTATCGCGAAACTTTTTTATGCTTAGAATAAAAATTTCTGTTGAACAAAAGCAGGAAAAGAGTTTTATTAAGACCGAGGACCGGACAAGTCCCATCCTCGGCCATGTCACTCTGATCCGTCAGGGGACATGAATATTTAACCGGGGATAGAGTCCGCTCTCCCCGAGCCTGAGATGAGTCGGGCGACCCGTCGCACGACCGATCTTCCAGGAAGAGTTTTATTAAGACCGAGGACCGGACAAGTCCCATCCTCGGCCATGTCACTCTGATCCGTCAGGGGACATGAATATTTAACCGGGGATAGAGTCCGCTCTCCCCGAGCCTGAGATGAGTCGGGCGACCCGTCGCACGACCGATCTTCCAGGAAGAGTTTTATTAAGACCGAGGACCGGACAAGTCCCATCCTCGGCCATGTCACTCTGATCCGTCAGGGGACATGAATATTTAACCGGGGATAGAGTCCGCTCTCCCCGAGCCTGAGATGAGTCGGGCGACCCGTCGCACGACCGATCTTCCAGGAAGAGTTTTATTAAGACCGAGGACCGGACAAGTCCCATCCTCGGCCATGTCACTCTGATCCGTCGGGGGACATGAATATTTAACCATTTATCAAAGACATAAAAGTTGACAAAAATACGAAGTTTCATTAAACAGCTAGAGAAAAAAGGCAACATAAAAATCGTAAACAAAAGAGCGCCGTGTTGAAAAGAACATCAAAAAAGAGGGCGGCCCCCGCGATCGTGGGTAGGCCGGGGCGGCCAGCAACTGACCCTAGACCCCTGAGTCCCACGTTGATAGGACCAAAGTCGAGACCCAATCGGACGCACCGCCGAACGATAATCCCGATCAAAAACGTCAATCGAAAAGCCCGTCCCAGCGGTCCAAGTAATCCGCACGGACCAACCCTCTTGTATCTCGAAACCGCTCACGAGTCGCTCCCACTCCGGCCCATAAATTGCGGTCTGGTTGCGGAAGCGAGTAAACGAAACGCGCCATTCTTGGTCCAAGGGGTCCACCATCTGCAACCCATCTGTCGACCCGCCTTCGATCGGGCGGAGGAACGCCACGGGGATCGGAAAAATCTCCCTGTGCCAGGTGCCATTGAACACGCGTTCGAAAAAATGCGAACCTTCCAAAAATTCGACTCTGGTCGACATATTCCGAGAAATAATGACTTATATTCTCTAACTCTACTCTCTGACAATAAGCAAGAAATAGGAACGACCCATTTATAGGGGTATTTTCCGTTTTCGAAAATCGAAGGATAATTAAAACAATAAGTTGACTACATTAAAGATAGATGAGAGTTTCGAAAATATCGCATTAAATGAAAAAGACCAAAAGCAACAAGCATAGTTATTCACGACCGGACAGCTTAAATAAGGGCCACCCTAATCCACATAAGCATGGCCAAGGGAATCGGTTTCCTCACGCGCCCGGACCTGTTTAGGAAAGGAAGCATTGAGGCCCCCTAGATCGAAGAGGCTGATGCGGAATCCAAACCCGGGTTTCCAGATCACCCAGACTTCCCATCCTGCTTGGACACCCGCGTGCTGAACAAAATCCGCCCAGCCCGGGCCCCCGAACGCCACCTGCCGTCTGAGTTTGGTTTTTGTAGCTACCCAAGCCTGCTCGTTAGAATCGTGAAAAGGGATCTCCTCACCCAAAAATTTTGCCAAGGGGTGCACGAACGCGTGGGGTAATGGGAAGTTATTGCGATGCCATTTACCGTCAAACCTTTGGGTCAACTTGCGCCACCCATCAGAATGGATGGAGATGGCGTGATAGCTCCCTACGGCCGCGGACGCGCCATGAAAGACCTTTTTCCCTTTGTTCGGACGCATTTTCTTGCCTTGGCTCATCTCTCCCTCTACCTTTTGCTGCTATTTCTTTTCTTTTTCTCCCTTTTTTCCTTAGAATGAAACCGCAAAAATGGAAAAACCTAATAGGGACACATTTATACACAAAGCTGCATCCATGTGGACCCCACCAGGATCCGTTTTTGGAGGGAATTTCCCCCGCCAAAAGTCATTTAGGGGTGAGAAAATCTGTACAGATTCCGTACGTTACACACGTTAAAAGTAATAGGAATAAAATAATAATGACAAAAGCTCTTGTCCAGCCCAAAAACAATAAGGATTTAAGACAAAAAGAAGTAGCAGATAATATCATAAATATAGTTTAAGCCCGCACGGGCAGAATCCAGAGGAGGAGGAGGGAGAAAATTGAAAATAAAACATAAGTTGTTATCATAAGCCGAGCAAGGAAAACACGAAACGCCATCATTCTTGATCGCCAGGAATCGACCCTTCACCACCATCATCCTTAAGCACCGAGTCCGCGAACTTGACAGCCGGGTCAACTTCGCTGGTAGTAGCCGGCTCCGCCACGCCTCGGTCGACCGCTTCCGCCGGTTTGGGCATCCGGAGCTGCGATTTCAAAGGCCACCAAGAGAGGTCCAGGTTGAATTTCTGCTCCAGATCGAGCACATACAAATGGAAGTGAGCGTGAAGAGGGCTTTGCTCGGCATACTGGCGAAGGAAATCTATCATAGCAGTCACCGGTTGACCAGCCTCTAGAAGTGCCCGGATGCCATCGAAGTAGGCGCAGTAGTAAGAGTAGTTACTGTACAGATCGATATCCTCCTCCGGATCGACCCGACGTGCGGCCTCGGCGGCCTGCATACCCTCCAGCTCCTTAAATATCCGCCGGTTCACCTCCTCCAGCTCTTTCATGCGCTCCTCGGCGTAGCCATAGGACTTGACGAGCTCCTCCACTCGGATTTTGAATCCGTCTAACTCCTTCCCTTGTTCGGTCAGTTTGAGAACCACGGCCATCTTATCTTTTTTCTCCTCATCCAACTCACTGCTCAAAGAGGCCTTTAACCCGGATTCGAGGTTAAAATCCTCTTGCAGTTTGTTGAAACGGGATCGCAACTCCAGATAGACGTCCGGCAGGTTGGGCGGGCACTTAGCGGCTTTGTCCTCCTGCTCGGCACGAATTTGATCCAAGCGATTAACCATGATCAGGTTACGAGCGGCAGTGACTCGTAGCAGTTTTTCCAGAAAGTCCGGTCGGGACGCTGCAGCTTCCATCTCCGGAGACCAGGAGTGGTTAAGGTCCTCGAGGGACTGAGCAATATGGGCTGGCAGAGATTTTTCGTCATAAGGATCTTGCTCGGCCGACAAGTGAGCTACGGCCAAAGGGAGCCCGGGATCCTCCTTGAAAGCCCTACAGTTTTAACGTTCCGTTTAGCAAGAATTTTAGACAACAAAACGCGATCAGAGATGCCAGGGAGATAGTACCTGGAGAAATCCTCGTCGCCGGCACCAAAAATGGACCCTAACTCGACCGAACGATCATCACCACCCGATCCGGCCAACACCGTTTTCTTCTTCAGGGGAACCCTCTCTTTCCTCGGAATTGTCGGAGGTTTCCCAGCAGGGCCCTGGGGCCCACCTTTCTTCGTCCCAGACGCGCCGGAGCCGTCCGCCCGGGATCGTTTGGTCGGCCGGTAAAGCGGCTCCTCATCAGAGGAGGAATTCTCAGCATGGATCTGGCTGATTGGCTGGGGCATGGGAAAGGCGTTTGGAGGGGAAGTAGCGACGGTCACCGTGGTCGCCAAAGTCCGGCGTTCCGCCGCCGCCTTTTCCTCGGCGATCTCTCTTCTCCTCCGCTCACGAGGAGTCTCTGGTTTAGGCATTTCGGTCGGCCTGAGGATTCGAAAATACCTGCGGGCTGGAAATAAGATAATCATTAGAAACCAGGGGAGGACGAGAGTCCAAACAGGAAATAACAACTACTCACGCGGAAAAATATCCTCGGCGTCCCGGGGAGTAACTACAAACCGAGCACGAAGACGTCTCTCCTTGCTTTTCCAATTCTCGTGTTTCCTTTGGTTATACGAAAGTGTTTTTATTCTTTCCAGGATCACCAGGAAGTCCCATCCTAATAGCCCGGCATCTGGAGCTTTGGGGCCTAAAAAAAAGGGAGAACAAGAAGGGGGGGGATCCCCAAAAGGCAGGTTAGGGACGAAAAAAGGATGTCTAGGACAAATATTGCTAGGGTCAGAGAAACTAACGTTCTGAGGTTGCCCGATACTCGGCATTCAAAGGGAAATCTTTGGAGTTCCACTCTCCCGCCACGAAGAACCATCTCTCGGTCCACTTGGCTTGTTTGCTCGTCAGGTCGGTGATTATGGTCTCTCGCTGTTTGAGATAATAATCGCCTTTGCCGGCATCGCATATGCCCAGCAAGAACAGCAATTCAAGCCCGGTTAGGCCCCGATATAAGCCGTAATAACCAAATATGATATTCAAATCATACATGGTCGCCCAGGCATTCGGCACCAACTGCATGGGGGCAACGCCCAAGATCTGCACTAGGTGGGCGAAAGAGTCGGGGATGGGGAAGCGGAGGCCGCTCGACATCATCGAATAATTCACCGCGACCATACCCGCAGGGGGACAATCCGCCCGCTCACCCTCAATAGGAGCGTAAATGTGAACGTCCGAAGGAATCTCCCATTCGCCCCTCTTTCCCTGGAGAGCGGACTCCGTGATTTTACTCGGTCTCCGGCTAGCCTCAAATAACCCTGGTCGATCCCCGACTACCCGAAACACATCACGAGGTATATAGCGATACGGACGCTCCAGGAGATAGGCCTCATATGTATACGGGGAGGGAGGACCCCGACTGTCAGCAATAACCTTACAAAGGTGGCGGTAGGCATCACTGACATCGCCCTCCAGCATCTCACGGCTCTCGTCGGCCGAGAGAGGAAATTTCAACGAACGCCCGGATGGCAACAAGGCATCGGAGGATGAGTCCTCACGAGGAGAAGAAGTAGAGGGTAATTTAGATGAGTCTACAGGAGTTCGGGCGGGCGAAGTGCCCGACGATTCGCGACGAGGGGATCCCTCTTCACTCATCACCAATTTCTGGTTTCTAACGAGGAGGTACGCCCACGGCCGAAAATTAAAATTAAATGATGTAAGTACCAGCGAAATCGCCGGAAAAAATGGCGATTCGCCGGAAAGCCTTTTGAACTCTAAAGAGAAGACAAGGATGTTTTGACCTATAAAAGCCCCAGAAATAAAAACCCACACGACACCGAGGAAGAGAAGAACGCGTACCTGAAGGAAAGAAAGCGCTCGCCGGAAATAATCGCCGGATTACAAGGAAAAGTCAGTCGCCGGAAAGTTGGAGAAGAAAAGGAATCGAAAAGTGAAAAAGGTCTTTTGAGGACGATACTTATGGATTTTAAAAGAGGCGGCGGTTTTCTTTCTTTTCTAATTTCGAATTTCGAAATTGAAAGGACAACTGAAAGGACAACTAGAGGGACACGTGTCGTCCAGGTGTCAGAAGGGGTCGAGCCCTATTTTTTAAATGGGAAAATGGAGCGACTACGGCCACGAAGGACCCGGCCGGCTTTCACCGACCAGATCCTTCGCGGGGGGCATTTGTTAGGCCCCATTTTCATTTTTTATTTTTATTTCTATTTTTATGTACGTGTAATCTTTTATTAAATCAATGGGAGTTATGGGCCCCTTCCCCACGGGTCCCACACGGAAGGCCATCCACAACAGCTAGAAAGGGATCGACCAGAGGTTTGCATCGATCAGGCAAGAGCCAGCCGAGCGGATGATAGGACGCCGGGCAAGAGACACGCAATCCTTAGAATAAACCACCTCGCCCGGATGTTGTCAGGATCGGGATACAGTAAGAAGGACGACCAGGAATCGGTCTCCCCGGCTCAACAAAGGCGGTGCAAGAAGGGGTGTAATAGTCTTTTTGCCATTTTTAGGTCTTTGAGTAAACCTATGTCAAAGCCCAATAAGGAAAGGCCCAATTCCTTTTGGGTAAACCCTAATGTAGCTCTATAAATAGGGAAAGCTGTAAAAGGAAATTCATGGACAATCTTCAAGAAAGATTCCAGCTCTAAAAATACTCTCTGGCTTTTTTTCATTTCCAGCTAAGAACATAAAATCTTTACCAAACTAGTCCTCGAAAATCCCAGAATATAGTTAACAAATTTTCACCCGTTAACAACCACAAGAGCAAGCGTTTTGACAAGTCAATGGACACAAGCTATTGTGGAAGAAGTATCAAAGTATATTCATAAGTAGCATGTGATCTAATCACGGAGGCTAGTACCTGTCTGAAGACATAGCATAATCAGTAGTTGGAATTAGATTCCAAATGACTACACCATACACTTCAAAGTGTAGACATGGTGTATAAGTAAGAAATGGATCTCTAAAGGAAAAGTAAAAGAAAGAGTTAATCGGTACTACCTGTGTTCTATGAATATTTATGAAAGACAACGACACATTTCGATGTGGTTGTAAAATATCCTGGAAGAACAAAAGTTATGTGTTTAAAAGTACTATGAACCAGAATGACGTTATAAGTTCTAAACGCCCGGTTCTTGGGAGAGTACTATTAGATGAAACACAAAACCAAAAATGACGAGATACCTTAGAACGAGAGAAAAGGACAAAGACTGGAAACCAGCCAAACCGAGTAGCGGTACACCACTAACTGCACCTACTGTTATTACTGTTTATACACTGGAACGCCATTGTAGTGGGAGGTTGTGGACAACCGGAGATGTTCATAAGACTAGAAGAGTTTTAAACTCTGGATCTAGTATACATGAAATCTTTCCCTAGATCTACATAAAGGGTAGTACTAAATCTAAATATGTCTTCTTAAGAAAGCAATAAGAATTATTGCTAAGAGACAAGATTATTTAGACTACAAGCTTAGTTGATCCATTTATGGATTGTAACAAAGCTATAATTCGTGGTACTTGCGAATTGATGAGATAATCCATTTGATGGATTCATCAAAAGGCATGAACGAATAAAGTGTATTGGAAACGTAATGGAAACAAGGTGGTGTTTCTCGGAGATTTTATGTAGACAACATTCTATCATTGGGAACAATGTAAAAGTGTTATCAGACATAAAATAATGGTTGTCTAAGATAGAATCGATATATAAGATAAAGAAGAAGTTAGATCATGTTCTTAAGATCTAGGATCTTATGAAAAGAACATTGTACTTCTCCTAGGTATCTTATACGATTAAGGTCCATTTTAACATGCATAATTCCAAGAAGGGTATGTTACCTTTCAAATGGAATGCATCTATCTAAAGGCATGTGTTGTGAACACATAAAGGAGATAGAAGCAGTGAAAGCAGTTTCCTACACTGGAAGTGTGGAAAGCTCTAAAATGCAATGTTGAAAAACGAGAACCAGATATCAACTATGCAGTTGGCATAGTGGGAGGATATCAAAGTAATCCTGGAAAGAAATATTCGACTGCTGTAAGAGTACTTTCGAAGTACTGTTCTAGACTACGAAGCAGATGAGCTTTTCCTTTGGATTACATTTCTCAGATCTCTAATCAAATCAGGATCAGCGTAAGTCGATATCAGGTTATGTGTTCACTTGAAAAAGGAGGTAAATCTTTAGAGTGGAAGAGTGATAAGCATGATGCTTTTCGGACTCAACCATGGGTAACCAAACTGCAGCCTCAGAGGCAGCGGAAGTTGTGGTAAAGCTTTGGGATAACCTCTGGACTTAGATATGATTCTTTGTTTACCAAAGGCTATTAAAATAGCGGTGCAATGGCAAACTGAAAGAAATCATAAGTCCATAGTGATGATAACACATAGAGCAAGTACCACCTGAGACGAGTCATCGTCAAGTGAGACGACGTTGTAGTCACCAAGATAACTTCGGAGACGGCAACCTAGAATGCTCATGCACGAAGCACTTCTTTGAGAGTGCGGATCAAACACGTGATGGGTATGGGAGTCGGGAGTTTGGATGAAATGACTAGACCTTAGTATAAGTGGGAGATTGATGGAGTTGTATACTTAATGTCTAGATTTAAGTATCGTAAACTCCTGGTCATAGTATTTAACCTAATTAAATGAATAATCGTTTGCTTTTAATTATTTATAATTAAATAAATGCAAATATGGTTTTGGATTATATACGTTGTATTTAGTATGGTGTGCGTCGTCACACGGAAGATCATACTATCAGTCACTCGTATATAATCAAACAGTAGCTCACGACCTAGATGGACAAGAACTAATCCATCGGTATAGTCGTTGTATGAGAGAGAAAATAATTGGTCTTGATTATTTTATCATACTTGTACACTTGGTGTATTGAGCGGATCGCTGGAGATTTATCGATTAGGATTGCCTTGGATAATCGATTTAAATCTCTGAGTATTTTATTCTCAATCCCTGATATTATTGCGGGTGTGTGCATTTAATATTAGTGACTTTGATTTTTCAAAGGAATTGATTGATTAGAATAACCGATCAATTACCGGTAAAGTTGGGTCACGGTATTTTATGTATGACATGCCGTGAATTCTTGACGGGAAAATGTTTCCTCGAAAGGGTTGATAATATCCCCGAGATGAGTTCATAAGGAATTATTATGTAAACCTCATGAGTGGATTTGTTCCGCATAATAATTAAAGTTGAATGGTACTAGTCTCGGATATAAGAGATGAATGAATTAATTAAGCAATAAATTAATTTTATTCATGGATATTTATATCTTAAACACATGGAATAAATAATACTACCGGAGAGAATATTATTTGATATAATATGGTGAATATTGGGAGTGCAATTATATTTATATAGTGGAATTAATCATATAATTAATATTAATGGATTAATAGATTTGGGCTTGAGCTCAATTTAATCATTAATATTGGAAGCCCAATATTCCACCTCCTTTAGATCCCCTACGTAGCCTATAAAAGCACTACATGGTCTTCACAATTAGAACACACCTACAAGACAAGAATATCATTAATTGATAGTTCTAGAGAGTTGTTAAGGAGATCCATAAGCTTGGAGGATCGTCGCCCACACGACGTTCAAGCTAATGCAAGGAATACGTGGGAAGATCTGAAGGTCTTCAAATCAATCTCGTTTCTCCGCACAACGAGATCAAAGGTAAAATCGATAAACACCCTCTATGATTTTATGTGATTTATAAATCGTGATATATACATGAACGAAGATCCGGGAACAAACGATTCCGCGGATGGGGATGGACCGCGAGGTCGACATCCCCGCGAACATCGATAACACCCTCGGCTGGGAGCCGAAGGGTGCCGATCGAAGCCTTAGGGCTCGATCGCCGGCGCGCATCGAAGGAGCCTCGGCTGGACGCCGGGGCATGCGATCGACCTAGGGTCGATCGCTGGGGGCTGCCGCGGGCTGGTGCCGCGGCGGGTGCCCCCTCCCTCCTCCGGTGACGGCGGTGAGTCGCCGGACTCACCGCCGGGGGCTGCTGGAGCAGCCCCATGCGATCGCGGCTGGCGCGCGATCGCAAGCCTCCCGGCGGGGGCTCGGCTAGGGTTTAGCCGTGGGTTCGCCCGCGGCGACGTTCCGGTCGAGCTCCGGCGTCGTGCGGTGGTTCGCATGTTTTCCGGCGATGAGATTTCGGTCGGGGTTATGTTTTCCGCAAGTTCCGTTAACTTCGGGATATCGATTTCCAACAGGTTCGTGCAACGAATTGAAGACAGATACGTTCGCGGCTATCCATCTACGCGTGGGCTAACTACATAGAAGAATTTTAAGTTACACAATTCTATATTAACTCAATTAATTGTTCTTACTACTACGTGCGCACTAGATCCATGAATAGGGTTTTGCGTGTTTATGCATGAATTAAGTTTCCGCTACTTTGCATACTTAAAAAATACGTAAATCAATTTATTGGGTTATGGATGAGATCCATACAAAATACAATACCATGAGCATGGTTGGGCAAACGATTTAGGGATATATCGGCAGGGAATGTACAACGCATATATGTGGAGGGAGTGGGGAGCCAAAAAAATCCGAATATGGCTTTTCGGGCTTGAGCCAAGGCTAGTTCGGTTCTTAATTAACTTCAGAAAATCAAACTCGACTCAAATTGATAAGTTCGGATTTCAAGTCAGCTTTAAATTTTTTGGCTCTACTCGCCCGCGTCGGGCCCTAGCAATAAAATGATTGAAGTCGAGGGATATTTTGCACAACTCCTGAAACCCACCAACTCAAAACATGTAAATGAAGTTTGTTTATCTTTTATTAAGTGAATTTTGATCGTGAAGTCAATTGCGAGCAAAGTTGCTTCTGAAACAACTTGAAATCTTTTTTTATTACTACGTATCATGTTTATTTATCTTCTGTGTATTTTAATTGACTTTAAAAAAATATGGGAAATTGACAACAATTTTTTTCCGCTTTTAATTATTTGTATCATTTACTTTAAAATTAATCAATTGTGCACAAAAATATAAAAAATCAAAAATGCCCCTAAGTCTTCTTACCCCACCCCACCCCCACAACCGAGATACCCCAGACCTCCTCCCCTCCGTTCGCCACGTCATTTACCTTGACTCCGACCTCATCGTCGTCGACGACATCGCCTCCCTCGGCCCCCGCCGCGTCCTCGGCGCCCCCGACTACTGCCACACCAACGTCACCCACTACTTCACACCCAAGTTCTGGTCGAGCCCGATCTCCGCCGTCGCGTTCGGGGAGCGGCGGAGGGCGTGCTACTTCAACACCGGCGTGATGGTGATCGACCTGGGCAGGTGGCGGCCGCAGGGCTGAGAGTATTTAACGGTGAACAATGTTCGAGGGGCGGAGAACGATTTCCGAGCTCGGCGATCTAGAATCGAGGGCGGCGAACGATCAAGGCCGCCTTCGGCGGCTCAGGGGGGTTATAAATTCCGAGCAAGGGATGTCTTGTATCAAAATTTCTTGTATCCAAAGGTCTTGTATCGAAGCGGCGATCTTAGGGGAGGAGCAACAGACATTCAGTGTGTTTTTATGACATTCAGTGTGAAAATCTGACATTCAATGTGGTCTTATGTTACTGAGGAGATTCAGTGTAAAAATAAGACATTCACTATGGACAAAATCAGTGTGATATTATTGGGGCTGGTGATGGAGTAGTATACTTAATGTCTAGATTTAACTGATCGGAACTCCTTGTACATTGTCATTTATCTATTTAATTAATAAACAATCGTTTGCTTTTAATTATGTTTAATTAAATATATGCAAATCATAGTCCTGGATTATATACGTTGTAGTTAGTATGGTGTGCGACGTCACACAGAAGATCATACTATCAGTTGCTCGTATAATAATCGAACAATCACTCACGGCCTAGATGGACATGGATCAATCCATCGGTATAGTCGTTGTATAATAAGAGGAAATAATTTGTCTTAATTATTATTATACTTGTACAGTTGGTATATTGAGTGGGTCTGCTTGAGATTAATCGATTAGGATTGCCTTAGATAATCGATTTAAATCTCAATGTATTTTATTCTTAATCCGTGATATTATTGCGGATGTGTGCATATAATATTAGTGACTTTGACTTTCCAATGAAATTGACTAATTAGATATATTCGATCAATTACCGGCAAGATTGGGTCCCTGTATTTTATGTATGACATGCTGTGAATTATTAACGGGAAAGTGTGTCCCGATAAGGGTTGATAATGTCCCCGAGAATTATTATGTAAACCTCGCGAGTGGATTTGTTCCCGCATAATAATAAAGTTGAGTGGTACTAGTCTCGGAATTACAAGAGATGAATAAATTAATTAGCAATAAATATAATTTATTCGTGGACAATTCTACATTAAACGCACGGAATAAATAATACTTCAGAAGAATATTATTTGATATAATATGGTTTAATATTGTGAGTCCAATTATATTTATATAGTGGAATTAAATATAATTAATAGAATAATTAATAGACTTGGGCTTGAGCTCAATTTAATTATCTATATTGGAAGCCCAATATTCTACTTCTTTATGGTCCCCTACGTAGACTATAAATACACTACATGATCTTCTCATAAACACAAGACAAGATTATCATACTTGATAGTCTAGAGAGTTGAGAATGAGATCCATAGAGCTTGGAGGATCGTCGCCCACCCCGACGTTCAAGCTAGTGCAAAGAATACGTGAGAAGGTCTCAAGGTCTTCATAGATCTCGTTTTTCCGGACAACGATAAAAAGGTAAAATCATGAAAACCCCTCTATGATTTTAATATATTTTATCGTGACATACCGTAGAACCAAGATCCGAGGGATGAACCCCGGACACGAGGGTCGAGCTGGGCGGTGGTGGTCGAACCACCGGCGGCTCGTAGATCCCGCGTGGGGATCGGTGCACGAGAATCCTTGGCTGGGCGCTGAGGATCGATCGGACCCTACGGGGTCGATCACTGGGAGCTGCGGGGCTGACCCGCAGCGGCTCGTAGCGAGCTTCGGGGTTTCCCGCAGCGGCTCGATGGACGCGAGCCCCAGCCCGCGTAGCAGAGGATCACCGGATCCGCTGCGGGGATGCTACGAGCATCCCCAGCGATCGCGAGCCCCTCGCGGGGGCTCGGCTGGGCGTGCGCGTGGCTTCGGCCGCGTGGCGCGTTCGGTCGGGCTCCGGTTCGCGTGGACTCATGGTTTTCCGGCGATCGAGATTTTGATCGGGATTGTCATGTTCTGCAATTTCCGACGACCCCGGGATGTCAATTTCCAACAGCCGGGACATTGAGTGTAAAAATAATGCATTCAGTGTGGACACATTCAGTGTGCTATTCTGAAGTCAGTGACATTAAGTATAAAATCGGTACATTCAGTATGTTTGGCATTTGAAGGAAGGGCGCGTGAATTTGCTGGGAGAGAAAACATGTGAAGGCGAATACATTTTTGTCCTCACATTTTTTATTTTTGTGGAGGATTATATAAATGCCCCCATCATTATTTACTACTTTAAAAAACTAATGACATTTTGGAATTTTAACAATTTGTGTGGCACATTTGCCAATTGTATAAAATATGAGTTGTAATTATTAAAAACGTTTTCTAAAAATACATATTTGCCAATTTTCTCAAAAAATAATAAGTATTCAAGTGTTAAAATTATAAGAGCATCTCCCGAAGCTAACGAGTAGTTTTTGGTCAGGAGTACGATCAAATAAAAGAGCACTTGACCAACTTTGACAACTAGTAATATGAGACGCAGAGAACTATTTATATTATAAATATTATATTAATAATTATATTTAAGTTTTAAAATAAATTATAATACAAAATTTTAAATGTCGAATAAAGTTGCAAAGATTGTAAATACTGCACAAGAAATGAAAATACATATTGACCATTTAAAAAAGTTGTATATGTATTATTCTTTTTTAACAAGGTTTACTAAATTAAATTCATGTGTAATTTATAATATTATTATTTTCTAATAAATAAACAATATTAGTTTTGATACAAATCAATTATAAATAATGTAATTAATGTAATTTATTTTTCTATAAATATTAATTATAATAATTATTATGATAATTTTATTATTTTAATGTTAAACTTAATATTTAAAATATTAACAGCTAAAATTTTATCTGTAATTATAAAATTGTACCCTACATAATTAATGTTTTAGCTATAATTTTTAATTATGCAAATTTTGTATTTTGTAATTATTATGCTAATTTAATAATTATTTATTTCTTTATAAATATATTTTTGAAAAGTTATAATGTTAATGTAATACTAATATTTATTACTGTATAATAAAGTGTATTGTTATTTGTAGAATTAATTACAAATATTTAGGTATTTATTTTTATATTAATAAAACCCAATTCTTAATTATTAGAACTTATTAAACCCGTTTAAATCTGTTTGATGAACTTATGAAAAAGAGCTTATAAAATTTCTAATAAATAGTTATGTATTATTTAAAAATAAATTGTTATTAAATTGCTTGGATAAAATAGATATGCAAACTATTTAATAATTTAATATTTTATATAAATACAATTATTAAGAAAGATATGTTATATAAAAATAAATAATTGAATAAATAAAATAATAAATTTGAATTTTGTTTTATATATATATATAAGGTAATAATTTTAGAGATATTTTGGTCTTTTTAAATTCCCAAAAATGTTTAATAAAATATCTCTTCAACATTTTATTTTTAAATTTTATAAGATTTTTTTTGAAAAATTTACCAAACAAATTATTTTTAAAATCTCTGTATTTTAAATAAAGAAATAAAAAAACTATTTTTTTTAAGAGAATGCATATTAATTTGAGACATAAAAAATATAATTAATTAATGAAAGAAGTATTATGCATATAAAAGGAGATAGTGTACATATATGTAAAAATATTATAATTATAACAAATTTTACATTAAATTACTTAAATTCTAGTAATATACTTAATATTCATTATTAAATTTGACTAATTGCAATTTTATCCTCGGATTTCTGTAATTGACTAATTGATGAGTGTGATTTTTCATGTAATTCCGCGCTCTCTGAAAAACAATTTTCGCAATTTTTTCATGCTTCCCGCCCAAAAAGCACCTCACCCTTTTTTGCAACTCTCATAAATACCCACCCCACCCCACCCCCACCAACCTTGACTGTAACGTAAACCTCCTCCTCCCTTTCTCTCTCTACACAAACAAAAAAGGAATAAAAATGCCATGCCTCGATAATCGAGTACTCATCGATTCCCCACCTGAAATCGTCTCTCGCTCCGAATTCAAGCCCGTTCTGCGCGCAGGCCAGCTGGTCCCGGAAGTCTTCCGGGAACCCGAACCGGACAGGGATTCGGGCTCCTTGTTGCAATCAAATGGCGAAGACGAAGATGTAACGGAAGGGGCATCGGATCAATGCGGCGAGGTTGGGCCAACAGCCGCCAAGCTTCCCAGAGAATGTTTTGAGGGGGAAATCGATGACGGTGTTCCTGAATCCAAGTGTTCCTTGCCCTTTCTTGTTGGAGCTCCGAAATCGGTAAATTTCACTTCTACCACTCCCTGTTCATGTGTGTGTGTGCGGGGAAATTCTTTGGTTCTTTCGATTCTGGTTGGATGGTGGAGTTTGGATTGGATTGAATTGTTGGAATTTTCGGGTAAACCTTTTTTTGGCTTCTGTAGTTATTAGATTGAATTCTTGGAATTGTAGGTTTATTTTGATTAATTATATGGCTGGTTCCGTGGTTCGGATCGTCATCTTTATTTTGAATGGTCGTCTGATTTTTCGTCCTAATTTATGAATGATTGTTGGTTTCACCGGTGTTTGTTCTACTCGGGTAGCTTTAATTTAATTCTTCAGATTTTTCTTTCAGGCTGAGGTTGTAGATTTAGTTTGATTGATTCCAATTTATATTTGTTGAATTTCTCTTCAGATTATCAATTTTGAAATGACTCTTTCCTAACCATTTAATTTTGGTGCCAAACTTTGAACAAGTATTTTGAAGTTCTCCAATCTGTTTTTCATGTGTTTATTGTTCTTTGAAAACTGCTGATTTGATTGCTCAGGTTCAGTGCCGTGTGTGCCAAAATGCTGTCGACCTCGAGGAGAAGATAGCTTGTTCTGTCCGTGGTTGTCAGTCTGTTTTTCACCTAACATGTGCAAAAGAAACTCTTAAGTTTTCATCTCCAAAGCAATTTAAGTGCCCCCAACATGTAAGATTTTGTGTGGTCTCATGTCAATTAACTTGAATCATCAGATTCCATGTTATAAATTTGTTCACAGACTTTATCTTTTACAGCAATATTCGCTTACTGTACTTACTTCATTATTAAGGATTTGCCTGTTTTTGGTCCAGCTAAAAATTCCTAATTAATTATTAAGAGAGATAATTTGGAACTAATTTGATTAATTCTTCGGTTCTTCCCTGGATATTACAGCTGCTCTCTAATCTAATTTCCTTTTAATTTATGTAATTTCAATAAGAAAAATGAATAGGAGTTTCTGCCTTCCGTATTGTTTCCCCTCCACATTTCCGACCTCCTCACATTGTCTATATTTATATTTAGTACTTAACCAATACTGTTGTTTTATAGTGAGTTAGTGACTGATTATATATAAAAAACAACGTAAAAAATCTTTTCTATTTTTTAAAAATTGAAGAGGACAAGTATCCTTTTTCTTTTCTCATTATTGTTAGTGTTGAGCTTCCTCATTCTAATGCTTATTGTTATTACTTATTCTTTCTTTGTTCAGTCTTGCTTTACGTGTAATCAAAAGAATCATTTATGGCGATGCACAATTTGTACAATAGCATGTCATGATAAATGTGTCCCATTTCCCGAGCATGTTATCAAGTTTCCAGATCGACCAGGGGAAGCCATTTGTTGGAGACATCCTGCTGATTGGCGTCACGAGAAGGTCTATCTCGTCTCATCTTTGTTTTGTTCTCACCAAATTCTTCATGATGTCTGCTGATAGCTTCTTATATAAAACAGAACTAACAGATTCAAATGCACCTGTCAGCCTAGTGCTATCCTTGTCTATGTTTTTCCATTTTTAATTCCTACATATAAGGAGGATTTCTTTCTCCATCCATCTAACGTGGCCTGTTAAGACTATTGCAATTTATTAATGACATAATCAGGTGTTAGAAAGTATTTGCATTCTATATGTTGTCTTATGATTTTAAATTCTAGATGTAATTTGGTAGAAATGTATCTTCTTTGACTCTTTTATTTTAATTTATTTTAACAAGCTGTTTCATGCTAGCTCAAATAAATTATTTATATTAAGACATCATGACTAGCTGTCGTAAATTTATGCCGAAAAATATGTTGTATTGTGTTTTTGCATACCCCCATTTACTAGTCAGTGGCTATGAACATAATTGCCTTCAGTGAGTTAGTTAACTTTGGAAGATCCTCTCATTCATCTTCATTGTACTTTTTTTGCCTAAACTTTACTATTCTTTTCCCTTAAGTTTTCATTATCTCGAAAACTTGATTCATTAATACGACATCTCTTGTGATCTATAACTCATATTTAAGAAATTGCTTATTTAATTTGACGATTCATGAATAGAAAGTTCTAATAAGTTCATATATGTTGAGGGGTGTAGATAAGCCAAATACATGTTTGTTAGCTTTATTGCTTATTTATTTTTCTATATACATACACCGCCTGACAGGAATACAGGATTGACGTATTTTTGTTTTTTGTGCAGCTTGATGTTCCTGTCAATAAATTGAAGGTTAGATTTTTAATAATCCATTTTTATAAATATTGTTGGAAGAAAGCAAATCCTCACATTTGATTTAATGAAATCATTTTTTTAAGAATACGAAACGACATTTATGCTCATATTTGTTTTCTTATGGAGTTATGGTCAACATATCATCAAGACATCAACTAATACTTTTACTGTATTTTTCAGGATGTATTCTCTCTCTTGCCTCTTCCATATAATGTGGAGGAGTTCAGAATAGACATGAAATGGAAAGACAATGAAACTATGTCTGCGCCACATCCATATATTCATATCAAACGGAGTATCCTTTTGCATATCAATTTATACTCTAAGTATCTTGTTTGAAATATAATCTAGTATCACTCAGTCATAATGCAATACTGTTTTGTTATTGAATCTTAACTAAATTAGATGTGTATCTCGTTAAGAGAAAACGTAATAATGTGGATGCTGATATTGGATGCACAAGCTGCACTTCTACTGATTGCTCCATTGGTTGTGTGTGCAGGTATTATATCTTCACTCAATGTCCAAAATGCTTATTTTAGCACTATACAGAAATTATGCACAAAAGTTATCAAAGCACAGTTAAAATACTCTGGCAATAATTTGCTAATGCTATGAACTTTTTATGTAACAGGGTTCAGTGCATTAGCTGTTCCAAATCTTGCCGTTGCTCTAGAAACTGTTCAAACCGTCCCTTTCAGAAGATGAAAAATATCAAAATTGTGAAGGTATTTTTTTCTTTCTAATTTCATTTCTTCCTATTTTTTGTATTTAAACCTTGTATATTAATTTCACTGTCTATGTTCTTTATCAGACAGAAATATGTGGTTGGGGTGTAGTTGCTGCTGAGGCAATCAGCAAAGGAGAATTTGTAGTAGAGTATGTTGGAGAAGGTACTTTTCTCACAATCTTGATGATATTCTCGATTTTATTCCTCTTTTGTGTGTTGTGGCTAATTGGCTGAATTCTTGAGTTCATATGTTTGTTCAATTCACCACTATTTGCTTACAATTGGAGTTTCGTATGTGATTAAACATATCACCATTGTCATAACTCGTACGTGTATCTAGCTCGCCTTCTCTGTTTTTCTTTTCTGCTATAGCTTCTATAAACCATTAATTGTGAATCTCCACTCTTTACTTCAACCTCTCCTGAGATGTTTTAATATGTTCTATTACCAACTAAACATAAGGAGATTACAGAAAGATATCTTAAGGGATCTTCCATTACTCCCCCTGTCCAATAATTGCTTGAACACTTGCCTTATTAATTCATTCCACAATTGTTTTCACACCTAAAAATAAAATGTCTTTCACAAACTCCACCCTCACAATACACATTTATCTATACTCATTCCATTATTTTTTCAAATAAGCCCTTAATTAACTTACACATTATATTTCTTCTTTATTTAAGTTAACAAGTCAACAAAATAACACTCTTAAAAAGTGTGTCCGAATTGAGGTGCAAACACTTATAGGACAGAGAGAGTATTCTACAGGTAAAATCCATTGCCATATAACCCTGTCTTTCTATGTCTAATGGAAATAATTAATGTTATAAAAGTATGAAGCAATTAGGTATTAAAGATGGAATGCGGGATCAACTTCCCTCATTTTTGTTAGTAATAGATAAAACCACAGGTAATTATAAAAATTCCATAGATAAAATGTACATCGAAAGACAATCACGACTTACCGATTGATTGTTTGTCAATATATTTTATGATGAAACATTTTTGTGTTTATCGTTATCTTGTGGATGGTGTACAATGACATCTTTTAGCCATAATATTGTCCACAATTATAGCGACGGCCCTGTATCTGTCGTTATTCTATCAATATGGAAATTATGTTATCTACAAATATAACGACGGACTAATATCCGTCGTTTGTTTTATTTGTATATGAAATAGGTTATATCAATGCAACTATATAATTTCTCAATAATAATAGTATGAGGAACATAACAAAATCAAAGAATTAAACCCAAAAATGCACATAACACAAAATGTGTCTCAGAGTCTCGGGTGAAACTCATGTTTTAGATTACCTTCTTTTCTTCTGGAGAAGACCTCTTTTGTGTAGTGCAAGTGATGTGCAACTTTTGATACACAGGTAACACTTTGCTGAACACAGTATATCACAAATAATAATGAAAGCATCAAAACGAACAGTAAAACAGTCACAAGGTTTCATATGTAGGAAATAAGGCAAAACAAAACAAATTATAGATTGAGTGAACTAAGTCAACTCTCGGTTTCTTTGACATTTTAATATTGAAAGTAAATAGAACAGTTCTGATAGGAATTTTTTTATATATCACTTGATATATTTTATTTTTCTTCTCCATTATTTTATTTCTCTTCTCCATATTGATATTTATTTAGAACTTTTTTGACGTTGATATTTTATCAATCAAATTATTTGCTCTTATATAACAGTAATTGATGACGCAATGTGCGAGAGAAGACTATGGGACATGAAAGACCAGGATGCAATGAACTTTTACATGTGTGAAATTAATAAGGATTTCGTTATCGATGCAACTTTTAAGGGCAATGCTTCAAGGTTTCTAAACCACAGTTGTGCCCCTAACTGTATACTGGAGAAGTGGTTAGTATATTGCTTTGATTTATCAGTCATTCTTTTGTGTTTTCAATTTAGAAGATTGTTTTCGTCTATGCCTATTTAGCATTTGTATTGCGATTGAAAATCTTGAATTAAATTTGAGAATTTAAAATGGAAGTTTCTTAGTTGCTTTCCAATTAATTGTGGTTTTAGTTTTCAAAAGACGAAAATTATTTAAGATTGCATGAGCTCATATTCGAAGGGCATTTTAGGAATTTTTATTTCAACTTCAGAAATCATCAGCTTATTAAGAATAGAGGTGAATGCTGAAAAGTGAAATCTATTTTATGTGCTTTCCTTGCGCTTTAGATATTCGACATGTTGTGCAAGCTACCTCTTTGTTTAAGTAACAATAGACTCTGAGTACATCTGTTCACCTTGTGTAACCAATAGGCAGGTTGAAGACGAGGTCCGTGTTGGTGTCTTTGCCTCGAGATCGATTGAGGTTGGAGAAGCATTGACCTATGATTACCGGTATGAGGAATTCAGTTGCTTTTCTTTATTATTGTTGTTATATCTGGTTCATCTGTATTTATTTATGTGGAATTTAACGGACATGTTCCTATATTTCTAATTTGTTTGCGCCTAGGAAACTACATTTGCACAAATGTTGCATTTAAATTTTAAATACCACTAGACTTTCCTCTAAGTTGCTAATTGCTATATTTCTAATTTCTCTGCGCCTAGCATCGATATTTCTGCAAATTTCCAAGTACCAAAAGATAATTGTACTGATTTTTTTCTAAATTTCTAATTTCTTTGCGCCTCCAAATCTATATTTGCGCTAATGTCGCAATGAAATACCACTAGAGGCACCAAAATCTTTTTATATTTCGGATTATCTGCGCCTATAAATCTATATTTGCGCAAATGTCGCAATAAAGTACCAACATATGCCCCAAATCTTTCTATATTTTTTATTTATTCGCTCTAGAAATCTATATTTGCGCAAATGCTGCAATAAAGTACCACAAGTAATGCTGCCATTGTTTTCTTAAAGTGTTATGTTGATTAAAGATCAGTTGTAGAGGATATGAAACTGATCCTTTTACTACTTCAGATTCGTGCAGTTTGGGCCAGAGGTCGAGTGTCGATGTGGAGCTCCAAGCTGCACTGGCTATCTTGGGACCCAAAGGAAGTCTGTGTTTGCCCCAAGGATTAAAAAGAAGGCGGAGTTGATGCCATCGTGGGGCCCTAAAAGACAACGGACGTCAAAGAGAATTGTAGGAATACATATAAATTGATTAACGTCTGTTTTTTGTTGTTGTAGATTGCATGTCACTAAATACATATATAGTATGTTGTGAAAGAATTACATGGAATATGTTGTAGTAGAACTCTGAGTTAGGGTTGGCGTGCCCTTGTAAATCCTTCATGTAGTATTATTATTATCGGGCGTGCGGAATAGATAGAGGTGAATGAACTGCATTTGGTTCATCACATTAACTTGATATTGGTATTTTGATGGAAGGTAATATATAGCTCATGCTTTTCTTTTAATTTTTTTTATTGGTGCAACTTTAGTGCAAGTTTGTTTGTGAAAGAAACAGTGAATTTAAATTTGGCTAAAATATTAAAACATGAAAGCATTTAAATCTATAAACTCAAAATGTTACCAATATTACTAATTAGTATTCATACAAATCTCCCAGTAAAAAACACACATATTCTCACATCCAACTAAATATGCAACTAAGTGATGCTACAGATATGAACATACATATTGAGCTACAACAATTATTTTTATACTGCAACTCCCTAACATATGGAGTACTATATATCATTTATTCAAAAGCCAGCCAGAGCCCTTAAAAGTATGTTGGTCCTTTGAGAAAGCCTTTGCAGATCCTTCCCCAGATTTTCGTATCGAGCTCAGCTTCCATTACTTGCAATTTCGCCATTTCACCGAAACCTCTCTGCAGTTCATCACGTACCGAAAACAATAGTTAAAATTCTGTAATCCAAAAAAAAAAAAAAAAAACGAGAAATATATTAATAATCGAGCTCGTTCACGGTTGATCATTACCTTGATGGAGTTGTTGGAGACGAGACGATCGATGATATCATTGAGTATGTCTTTAGTGTACTCCGGATGGCCTTGTATTCCCAGAATCTTGTCCCCGTATCTGAACATCTCCACCCTCGTTTTCTCCGAACACCCAATCACTTGAGCTCCCTCAGGCACCTCCCACACCTGTAATCAATCCAATCCACACAAATTATCTTCACACACACACACACATCAGGATCCAATTAGTCAATGAATAGTACCTCATCTTGATGGCACTCGATAATAGAAAGACTTGTCCGGATTTCATCATCATCGGTTATGAAGCCGTACGAGTTGAAACCGCGCGATAGCTTCACTTCTCTGACCCCAACATCCCATCCACTGTACGATTTCCCAACTTTACCTCCCAAAGCTCTGCACAAGACCTTATTCGTACCCAAAACACACACAACAAAAGAACATAAATTGAATTTCATTACAATCCAAATTAATTAATTAATTAACACACACACACACACACACATATACACTCCTACCTGGCAACCAAAGCAAATGCCTAGAACCTTCTTGTGCATGGAAAACAGAGTCTGCAAGAGAAAGCAGAGTTGAAGCACCCAATGCTCGTCCCCATAAGCGTCATGCGGGCTCCCACTGATCACAAACCCTTTGTACTTACTGAGCGAATCCTTCTCTGGGAACACGCCTTCCACTACGCGAAACAAGTCCCATTTCTCCCCTTTGTCCCCGAATGCATCGACAAACACGTTAAAGTACCCACCGTACACCTTCTTCACATACTCCGAATCCTTCGTTGCTTGAAGAAGCGCATACCTTTTCACCTCTCCTCCCACATTCATTCTTCTTCTTTTTTTTTTTTTGTTTTGTAATATGAGCTTCTCAAAGGAGACCTCCTTTTTATAGGCGGAAGAAGCGAATGTGAGATAAATAAACGACACGGTTAAACAAATAATTAATCCGAGAATTACAGTTTTTTCACTCGTTAACGAGAGCTGCGTACACTATTCGCAGCGTTGCGAAATTTTCGATTCTCTAAGGCACGTTTAAAACTACATGTATATCCTCATTGCCTCTCACAACTCGTGAGTGTTGTACATTCTTATTTTCACGCATGGCCCGCACTAAGAAGCTACTACAATTCATTTTAATTGTTATAAACGAATAGTAAGTAGTATTTCTTAAATTATGGATACAAACCAGACATGTTATATAAACATTCATTTTTTTTATACAAATTGAGAAAGAAAAAAATGGTTATGAAAATTGAATTATGGTTTTAATTAAAAATATGAAATTATGGAAAACCATACTTGTATAAATCTCAATATTTTTTTTTTTCCTTTTTAGACAAACCAAATAGGTGACAATATGAGATGAGAAGGCGTTAGGAATCGACAATCGGATAATCCATAGTTTGTTCAATTTGCATAACCGATATTCTTAAAGGATTTATATGAATGATTCTTGAAATCGCACTTGGTGATTCCCTTTAGTGGAATCTAGATAAACACCCAAATTAAAACAGTAATCTTTTTCTTCCAAATTAATACACATATACGTACTTGTATTGTGTAAAATAAAATTTTATTGTATTGAGTTTTTTACTAGTGAAAAGATTGAAATAAAAATGTATTTTTAAATTAATAAATTAAGTAATTGTAATTACAGTAAAAAATAATAAGTAAAAATGAAAAAAATATGTATTTTAAAATTTAAATTTAGAAATTAAATAATTTATTAATATGTATATATAATAATAATAACAATAATAATAATAATAATAATAATAATAATAATAATTAACATAATGAAACCAAGTGATATAAATCTTTACTTTTTTTTTTTATTACAAAACACACTTTTACTTTTACTTTTTAACTTTTAATTTACTTTTTAAACCTTATTTCACAACCAATTATTTTATTCAGTAACATTTTTATCCTTTTTATTTCAAAAAAAAAAAAAAAAACTAATGAAACAATAATTTTGAAATATTAGTTGCTCTATATAATCATATGTCCCAAAAAGAAATATATTGCAATATATAATCACTTTTAAAAAAATAGCTCGAGCGCTCTCAAAATCTAAAGGATACTAGTGAATTTGTAAGATGAAAGATGTTGATGATTTAAGTGAAATCATTGTCCGTTTAATGTGATTGGAATCATTCAAGGCTTTGGATTAATCCTAGTCAATAGAATATGAATTTGGAGAAGTGTGGAGTACACATTCATATAAAATTGATACAGATTAATACTTTGAATAAGCATGTTGATGCATGTCGAGTTTAATCTCGTGGCTGCATGGTTTGCACGGCTAAGTAATGATTTAATATCATATATTGTATGCAAATTCGAAATTGCATGAATAGTCATGCAAAACAACATGAATAGGTGCTTAGTGAAAGGGTGTGTTCACTAAAAGGTACATATTCAACTAAAGGGTGCTTATGTTCAAAGGAAGGGGTGTCTAAAACCTATATAAGGGAGTGGAATTCATTTTCTGAATACACACAACATCTCCTACCAAATTGAGAGCTTTGAAGCAACAAATAATACATAAAGTTCCATAAGTTGCTCGTGTTCTAAAGCCTAAGACGCGAGTGTCGTTATTGTCTTATCCTGCGAGGGATTTCGTGATACCCATGCTTATAGGGTCGAAATACTCTTTAAGGAAAGCGTGGTACGCGATTCAATAAATATCCAAGCCTCTCTTCTTCCAGTAAACACCCGAAATCTACAACAAAAGATATGATCTATAACTAAAAGATTCTATAAAAAAATTCGGTATCAATCATATTCCCAAAAAGAATTGAAAAATAAAAATAAAAATTTGTTTTATTAAGATGCAAAACATGCCCATATTCATTGTTTTCTAAGAGAAGGAAAAAGTAATTGCTGGGATAAAGGGATTGTACTGTCGTCATAAAAAAGAGTATCGAAAAAAGGTAAGGTATAAATTCCTTTGGTTCAATTTGCCCAAACACTAGTCGGGCCACTCACGGACAAAATTATATATCAAAATTCTTTCTTCCTTGTTGCAAAAGACTAAGAAGTACCTTAGACCTTGTTGGATCACGAACATTAAGGGTTGGTCTATTAACACTGATTTAATAATAACATCAGCAACTTTATATTCTACCTCCCTTTCGTATAGGTGAGTATTGTTCGATTATAACCAAAATAACTGATCGAACCAACTAAAATATACATTTATGTTCGATTATTTGATTATCAATTTGGATATAGTTTTAAAATTTAAAAATATTGATTCAATTAAGTTATTTTAATTTACGGATATAACCAGATTGAATAACTGAGAGAATAAATATAATAATCACCGACGTTTGGTGATGGAGTTTTTACTGTAATATATAGAAAAGTATACAATGGAATTACCGTAACCTAAGGAATCCTAACAATACAAAACATATAAATAATAAATACATATTTATCTAATATTATCCTTAACACCCCCGTCAAGCGATGCGTGGAATGAAGACAAACGCGAAGCTTGAAACGCAAAAATTCGAAGTCGAGTCGCGGTAAGTCTTTGGTGAAGATGCCGGCAATCTTACCGGAAGAGACCATAGGAGATGCCGGCAATGCCTGTTGAACATGCATTGCTGCATAAGCAGTCTGACGGCACGACGGAGGGGACGAGTCCGACGTACGCACAAAGAACACGACGGAGGGGACCAATTCGGCGTGAAAATTGTGGTTGCGGCAACGGCACGACGCACGACGGAGGGGATTAATCCGCCATGAAAATTTTGGATGTGGTAGCGTTACGACACACGATGGAGGGAACCGGTCCGACGTGAAAGCAGTGGCGGAGCTAGAAATTTTTTCCTGTAGGGGCTGAAATATATATATATATATTTGAATAAAAAATTTGAGTTTAAAATTTGAAAGAAAAAAAAATTAAGTTATTTTTCATTAGAAAATATTATTGTAATATAAAAAAAATTATTTAATATATAAATAAAAAAAGAAATAGAGTAATAAAATAAATAATACTTAGCAATGTAATATAAAATCAAAAAGAAAATAAAAATTTATTTAATATATAAATCAAAAAAGAAATAGAGTAATAAAATAAATAATACTTAACGCATAAATAATACTTAACGCATAAATTTCAAATCAAATTTTATTGCGTTAAATTTTAATGGTCTAAATCTTTACTAAGTATTATAGAAAAAAATATTATAGAAAAAATCCAAATTTTATTGCGTTAAATTTTAATGGTCTAAATCCTTAATAAGTATTATAGAAAAAAGTATTATAGAAAAAACCGTGCTTGAAGTCATAATCCCTACTTAATTAATACTAATAATTTATCTTACTAATTAATGATAATCTCGAATCTTGTGTTTCAGCCCCTACATAATCTCAAATTTTGTGTACTATGAGACACGGCTCTGGGGGCTTAAAGTGATTTTTCATTACTTTTTAGTTAGATACTTATAAAATTTAATACTAAAAAATACAAAATTAAAATTCCACTAGGGGCTGAAGCCCCCAGAGATCCCTTCGTGGATCCGCCCCTGCGTGAAAGTTGTGGCTGCATCAAATTGACGGTATGACGGAGAAGACCAATCTGAAGTACTGCAAACATGTAGATTTATAAAGTATACGGGAGAAAGAATAATAATTCCATAAGACCAAGAAACGATTTTATATATCAAGATGAAGAAGACGACTTAATATTTATGCTGCATAGGCATGTGTTTATATACACATGCATGAATCCCTAAACCTAGCTGTAGGGACAAAAGACAAAAGGAAAGTAAAAGATTTAAATAATTACACAAAGGTCCAACACTACAAAAAAAACTGTGAATCCCTACGGCATCCCCGTAGGGAAAACGAAAACGTGGCCCATATGCGACTCGGGCCACCAACCCAACACACAATCCAAGACTCGACAATATCACAACAACTCAAGGCCCGACCGACCCAAGCCCAGCCCTCAATGGACGGCTTCGTAATAATTATATATGTGTATTGCATGACCCAGGTTAGAATTATGAGTGAAAGAGGAGAAAGATAACTTCTAAACTATCTGAGTTATATGTACAACTTTTAAAAAATAATATATATATATATATATATATATATATATATATATATATATATATATATCAAATTATAAATATAACAGGCACTTCTAAGATGATTATTATTTATAGTACCCAATCTTTTCTCTTATGCATTCTGCACATTTTATCCTTTTTCATTAAAAAAAATTAAGAAATTAATTGATATATATATTTACGCAAAAATCTAAACTATCATCCTACATTGCAATAGTTCCTCATTCGACTACACACATGTTTCGTCAAAGACATTCGAAAATCTTTCATTTCGGCTCATTCATATAAAATCAACACTAGAATTCTATCATAGATATAAAATCACTTGAATTCAGAAATTTGTCATAGATAATTCGTATAATAATATTGATATATCTGTCATAGACATGAAAAAAAAAATTGAAATCTATCATAGATATCAAAGAATTCATAAAATAACATATGTAAACCATAAATCTATTATAGATATTTACAAACTAAACTAGAAATATATCATAAATGCAAAAAATATGTAAAAACATTACACAAAGAATGTTACACATACGCATCTCAAATAGATATTTACAAACTAAACTAGAAATCTATCATAGATGTAAAAAATATGTAAAAACATTACACAAAGAATGTTCTACATACGCATCTCATAAAACACGCATCCTTTTCGCGCAACTCATCCAAAATATATAATTATATTTATATATAATTGAGATATAAATGGAATGATGTGTGAGAATATAAAATACATAATATTTCAATGATTTCTTTTTAAACGTGATGGTAAATTACACTTATTTCTTAATGTGATTCGTAATTTCACCATATCCCTCATTTCGGTTGGTCTGCATAAAGTTGCAAAAAATATGTAAAAACATTACACAAAGAATGTTCCACATACACATCTCAAATAGATATTTACAAACTAATCTAGAAATCTATCATAAATGCAAAAAATATGTAAAAACATTACACAAAGAATGTTCCACATACGCATCTCATAAAACACGCATCGCTCATCCAAAATATTATTATATTTATATATAATTATAAATATATATGTACTTCTTGCGCAAGCAAATATATTTTGTTTGCGCAATATATTTTGATATTAACATATAATTTAATCTCATGTTTGCGCAAATATATTTTACCAAATATATTTAGCACAAATATATTTACATTTTTAGGCAAATATATTTATATATATTAGTAGCGCGTTTAATATTAGTGAATATTAAAATAAATTAATATATGTTACCTAATATTATTGTAGGGATATTTATGACTTTATAAATTTTAAAAAATGCCCCTACTTAGTATTTAAAAAATACAAATACCCTAATAAATAAACATTAAAAAATATAAAACCCTGAGGTGAAAAATAATGGGTGTTGGAAATAATATTAAAAACCAATCTGTCTCATACCCTAATATTACCTAAATATAAATATAAATAGTGGTTTAACAAAAACTAATTTTAAATAAAAAGTCATTTAAATATATTAAATTGCAATATTTTTTGTAATTAATTATTTTTATAAAATTGCTTAAGTTTTTGCGTAATTGTATAATTTTGTAATTAATTATTTTTATAAAATTATAATTGCGTTGTTATAATTGCGTTAAAAAAACTTTAATTGTAATTTTATTATTTAGTGAAATGATGGTTTAAAAAAACATTTATAACAATTTAGTGTAATTTTATAATAACATTTAATTAATTTATTATTATATAAATCAATAGTTAAAAAAAAAAATACACAATTCCCCCACGGCATTTGCGGGAATACTTTTCAATACCTCCCTATGGGAAATCTTGGAGGGAGCTACTTCAGCGTAGGATACCAATTTTTCGTGAAATTGGTCTTAAATACGCAGACAGCAGTAAACAAAGTGGAGACAAAGTTATGTAATTTGCGGGAATACTTTTCAATACCTCCCTATGGGAAATCTTGGAGGGAGCTACTTCAGCGATACCAATTTTTCGTGAAATTGGTCTTAAATACGCAGACAGCATGTAAACAAAGTGGAGACAAAGTTATGTAATAGTTTTCATTTCATTGAACAACAAAACTAAACTATTGCACTTGAAGAGTATGATAGGCAAAACGATTACAAGAAGTTTCCCGAGTGTCGCAACAACAACTCCCACTAACTTGCAATCTAGTACACGATTTGATGGAGTTGTATACTTAATGTCTAGTACACGATTTGATGGAGTTGTATACTTAATGTCTAGATTTAAGTATTGTAAACTCCTAGTCATAGTATTTAACCTAATTAAATAAATAATCGTTTGTTTTTAATTATTTATAATTAAATAAATGCAAATATGGTTCTGGATTATATACGTTGTATTTAGTATGGTGTGCGTCGTCACACGGAAGATCATACTATCAGTCACTCGTATATAGTCAAACAGTAGCTCACGACCTAGATGGACAAGAACTAATCCATCGGTATAGTCGTTGTATGAGAGAGAAAATAATTGGTCTTGATTATTTTATCATACTTGTACACTTGGTGTATTGAGCGGATCGCTGAAGATTTATCGATTAGGATTGCCTTGGATAATCGATTTAAATCTCTGAGTATTTTATTCTTAATCGCGGGTGTGTGCATTTAATATTAGTGACTTTGATTTTCCAAAGGAATTGATTGATTAGAATAACCGATCAATTACCGGTTGGGTCACGGTATTTTATGTATGACATGCCGTGAATTCTTGATGGGAAAATGTGTCCTAGAAAGGGTTGATAATATCCCCCGAGATGAGTTCATAAGGAATTATTATGTAAACCTAATGAGTGGATTTGTTCCGCATAATAATTAAAGTTGAATGATACTAGTCTCGGATATAAGAGATGAATAAATTAATTAAGCAATAAATTAATTTTATTCATGGATATTTATATCTTAAATACATGGAATAAATAATACTACCGGAGAGAATATTATTTGGTGAATATTGGGAGTGCAATTATATTTATAAAGTGGAATTAATCATATAATTAATATTAATGGATTAATAGATTTGGGCTTGGGCTCAATTTAATCATTAATATTGGAAGCCCAATATTCCACCTCCTTTAGATCCCCTACGTAGCCTATAAAAGCACTACATGGTCTTCTCTATTTCTCACAATCTCACAACTTGAAGATCATAATTCTAGAGAGAGAAAGTAGAGAGAAGGAGATCCATAAGCTTGGAGGATCGTCGCCCACACGACGTTCAAACTAGTGCAAGGAATACGTAGGAAGATCCGAAGGTCTTCAAACAATCTCGTTTCTCCGCACAACGAGATCAAAGGTAAAATCGATAAACACCCTCTATGATTTTACGTGAATTAAATCGTGATATATACATGAACGAAGATCCGGGTAACGACGAACTCCGCGGATGGGGATGGACCGCGAGGACGACATCCCCGCGGGGATCGAGAACACCCTCGGCTGGGAGCCGAGGGGTGGCGATCGAAGCCCTAGGGCTCGATCGCCGTGCGCGGCATCGAAGGGACCCCGGCTGGACGCCGGGGTGTGCGATCGACCGTGAGGTCGATCGCTGGGGGCTGCCGCAGGCTGGTGCCGCGGCGGTGCCCCCTCCCTCCTCCCGTGACGGCGGTGAGTCGCCGGACTCACCGCCGGGGGCTGCCGGAGCAGCCCCACGCGATCGCGGCTGGCGCGCGATCGCACCCCTCCCGGCGGGGGTTTGGCTAGGGTTAGCCGTGTTGGAAATCGATATCCCGGGGTATCAAAAATTGCGGAACCGATAACCCCGACCGAAATCCCATCGCCGGAAATCCAATCGCGAACACCACGAAGAACCGGGCCCGACGAAAGCATCGCCGCGGGATGAACCCGCGGCTAAACCCTAGCCGAGCCCCACCGTGGGGCTCGCGATCGAAGTCGATCGCGTGGGGATGCTCCGGCAGCCCCGGGGCGGTGAGTCCGGCGACTTCACCGCCCACGCCGTCGGGAGGGGCGCCAGCCGCGACACCAGCCCGCGGCAGCCCCAGCGATCGAGCCTAGCTCGATCGCTCGCCCCGGCGTCCAGCCGGGGCTCCCTTCGCGCGGATCGCCGCGATCGAACCCTAGGTTCGATCGCCCCTCGGCTCCCAGCCGAGGGCTCTACTCGTCCTTCGCCGGGGATCTCGAATCCCCGTCCCCGAAGTCCGTCGTTTTCCCGGATCGTGCGTTCATGTATATATTACAATTAAATATCACATAAAATCACACAAGGGTTTTATGATATTACCTTCGATTCGTTGTGCGGAGAAACGAAATCAAGTTGAAGACCTTACGACCTTCCCACGTATTCCTTGCACTAGCTTGAACGTCGGGTGGGCGACGATCCTCCAAGCTTATGGATCTCCTTCTCTCTACTTTCTCTCTCTAGAAGAATTATGATCTTCAAGTTTTGAGAATAAAGAAGACCATGTAGTGCTTTTATAGGCTACGTAGGGGATCTAAAGGAGGTGGAATATTGGGCTTCCAATATTAATGATTAAATTGAGCCTAAGCCCAAATCTATTAATCCCATTAATATTAATTAATTTATTTTCCACTATATAAATTAATTGCACTCCCAATATTAAACCATATTATATCAAATAATATTTCTCCGGTAGTATTATTTATTCCGTGTATTTAAGATTTAAATATCCATGAATAAAATTAATTTATTGCTAATTAATTTATTCATCTCTTATATCCGAGACTAGTACCATTCAACCTTAATTATTATGCGGAACAAATCCACTCATGAGGTTTACATAATAATTCTTTATGAACTCATCTCGGGGATATTATCAACCCTTCCGGGATACACTTTCCCGTCAAGTATTCACGGCATGTCGTATATAAAATATAGTAACCCAACTAAGCCGGTAATTAACCCAATAATTAAATCGGTTAATTCCTTTGGTAAATCAAAGTCACTTATATTAAATATACACACCCGCAATAGTTTCGGGGATTGAGAATAAAATACTCTGAGACTTGAATCGATTATCTCAAGGCAATCCTAATCGATAAATCTCAAGTGATCCGCCCAATACACCAAGTGTACAAGTGTGATAAAATAATTAAGACAAATTATTTTCTCTCTCACACAACGAATATACCGATGGATTGGTCCGTGTCCATCTAGGTCGTGAGCAACTGTTCGATTAAATACGAGTAACCGATAGTATGATTTTCTGTGTGGGCCCGCACACCATACTAACTACAACGTATAGAATCCAGGACTATATTTTGCATATATTTAATTATCAATAATTAAATGCAAACGATTGTTCATTAATTAAATAGATTAAATGCTATGACCGGGAGTTACCGTTACTTAAATCTAGACATTAAGTACACAACTCCAACAATCTCCCACTTGTACTAAGGTCTAGTCATTTCCTCCAAACTCCCGACTCCCATACTCATCACGTGCTTAAGTTGTACTTCCAAGAAGTACCATGTGAATGAGCAATCTAGGTTGCCGCTCTGAAGTTATCTTGGTGACTACAGCGTCGTCTCCCTCGACGATGACTCGTATCAGGTGGTACTTGCTCTATGTGTTATCATCACTTTTTGACTTATGACTTCTTCCAGTTTACCGTGCACCGCTATACAATAGCTTTTGGTAAACTAAGAGTCATATCCAAGTCCAGAGGTTATCCCGGAACTTAACCAAAACTTCCGCTGCCTCTGAGGCTGCTATTCGGTTATGAGAGAGTCTGAGAAGCGTCCTGCTTATCACTCTTTCATTTCATGGTTCCACCTCTTTCTAAAAGTGAACACACAGCCTGATATCGACTTACACTAGTCCTTCTCTGATTTGAGATCTGAGAATATGTAATCCAAGAAGATTTCGTCTTGCTTAGTGATCTAGTACTTCCAAGTACTTTTACAGCATTCGAATATCTCTTGTCCAGATTACTTTGATATCTTCCCACTACGCATACCGCATAGTTGATATCAGGTTCTTGTTTTACAACCTTGCATCTATAAAGCTTTCCACACTCGAAGTGTAGGAGACCACTTTGTCCGTATCTATCTCCTTTATGTGTTCGAAACACATACCCTTAGATAAATATTCTGTATCCGAAAGGCAATAACCTTTCTCAGAACTATGCATGTTTAAAACAAACCATAATCGTATAAGATATCTAGGAGAAGTACAATGTTCTTATCCTTAGATCAAGATCTCAAGAACATGTTCCAACTTCTACTCAATCTTATATTCCGATTCATTTAGACAACCATCATTTTATGTCTGATGACATCTTTACATTGTAGCCAATGATAAAATTCTATCTACATAAAATTCCGAGAAACACCACTTTGTTTCCATTACGTCTCCAATACAGTTTTCGTCTATGCCTTTTGATGAATCCATCAGATGGACTATCTCATCAATTCGCAAGTTCTACGATTTACAACCTTGTATCAATTCCATATGGATTGACTTGTACTCTAAATGATCTTGCCTCTTAACAATAAACCTTTATTGTTTTCTAAGCAGACACATTTAGATCTAGTACTTTACTTGTGCAGAGCTAGGGATCGATTTCATCTTTACTAGATCCAGAGTTCGAAACTCTTCTAGTCTTATGAACATCTCTGGTCGTCAAACAACCTCCCACTGCAATGGCATTCTGGTGTATAAACAGTAATAACAGTAGGTGCAGTTAGTGGTGTACTTCTACTTGGTTTGGATGGTTCTAAGTCCTTGTCCTTTTCTCATTCCAAGGTATTACATTAGTTAGGGCTTTGTAGTTCATCTAATAATCTTCCTCTAAAAACCGGGCGTTAGAGCTTATAACGTCCTTCTGGTTCATAGTACTATAGAATACAATATTTTGTTCATCTAGGATATCCTACAATCACATTCAATGTGCCGCTGTCTCCAGAAATATCCATAGAACATAGGTAGTTCCGAACAACTTGTTATTTTACTATTAGAATCCCATTTCTTATTACTGCCACACCATTTCTACACGTAAGTGTATGGTGTAGTCATTTGAGACTTAATCTCAATCTTTGATTATGCTATGTGTTATTTAGATAGGTGGTAGCCTCCGCGACTAAGTCGCAGGCTTCCAATGGATATACTTTGAAGGTTCCCCATAATTGCTTTGTGACTAAAACACTTTGCTTTTATGGAACATCAAGCATTCTAATCCATCTTTGAGTATTCTTAAAAGAACTACTCGCACTTTACACATATGTCTGCATATACCATTGATCATTTTCAATACTTGTCCGAATTCTACCCTTTACCGAAAGGTATGCTTAGTTGTATTATCTTCCAAATTCAATTCTTAGGTCGGAAGGTCCATTCCTTCAACTATAATTGATCAAATCAATTTCGACCTTTTGAATTTTATTTGAATAAATACTACTAAGTAGAAGAATTCACAAATATAATGATTTAACAAGAAATATATCTAATAAGTAAAACAAGTTATAGAACGGTTTGTTGCATCGTGGTAGACTAAGGATTCATATTATTGCTATCTAATGTACCAGAATAGATAATGTCATTATTTCTTATCAAAATCATCAACATGATTAAAGAAATAAAATATCCATTCATAAATAATAGAAATCCGGAACAAAGTTCTTTCTAAAATTAAAGGGGTACATAAAGCAATAAAACTTGAAATGAAATCCTAATTTAACTACTTAAAAGCAGATAAATGTCTTCCACTGCAACAGCTGCCTCCTCTACAACTTTTGCCCATGTAGACTCGTACTCTTCTTCTCTAAGTCGATGGGTTTTCAGGAACCCCTGCATTTTAAAATGCACATACCGTCAGTGGTTCCATATCTACACACCAGAATTCTGGTAGATAATACCGCTGACAATGTTTTTACGACTAAAGGAAATTCGTACCTTTGAGAGGACATTCAAACTTCCAGTGTCCAGACTTATTGCATCGGAAGCATTTGCCTCTTGGCTTGGCAGCCCCCACTCGTGGTCCATTCCTCTTGGCACCACTGGGTTTCCAGGCTTGCTTCCTTTTCTTGCCCCTACCTCCAACAGGCTTCAAGCCTTTGGACTTGGTAGCTACAAGCGCTTGAGACTTGCCCTTCTTGTAGATCCCCTATGCCGCCTTCAGTTCAGTCAGGAGTTGCGCAAAAGTATAAGATAGTTTACCCATATTATAACTCATGCGAAACTGCTCAAAACTAGGGGTCAGAGACTGGAGTATGATGTCGACTTGCGTCTCACCATCAATTTGAGCTCCTAGGATCTCAAGTTCATTCAACAAACTCATCATCTTAAGAACGTGCTCCCCTACAGGCGTTCCTTCAGACTGAGTAGTTGTCATAAGGACTCTCATGGCTTCTTGCCTTACCGCACGATCTTGCTCTCCAAACATTTCTTTGAGGTTAGACAACATATCATAGGCGGTGTCCATCGACTCATGTTGGGTTTGGAGTACATTTGACATAAAAGCCAAAATATAACACCTAGCCATTTCATCAGCCTTTTTTCACTTCCTATATGCCTCTTTTTCCTCATTAGTTGAGGCATCCGTGGGCTCAGCAGGGCACACATCATGGAGTACAAATTTGTACTCTTCAGAAGTCAGGACAATGTCCAAATTTCTCCTCCAATCAATATAATTGGGGCTAGTGAGTTTATTCTCCTTGAGTATCACAGAAAGTGGATTCATAGCTATTCTCTAAACCTATAAGCACATTTAAACAAACAATCAATTTAATATCCGTTATTATCTCCCTCAAATAATATTATTAAATTACTAATTACATCTAAAATCCCATCAGGTAAGGCAAGCCACGTGGTGTGGACGTTTACCCACCCAAATGATTTAGCAATTAGATTTTCTTTGGTCATACATCACTTATAGCGTAACCTCGTGGGGAGGAATACTATAATGCGTATCTAAGTGTAAACCATTACTCAGTACTAAAGTAAATCGTTTGGAATTGCTACATCACCGCAAGCCAGGACTGAAATATGAGAAAATACATGCATGCCCGAATGATTGCATACTATATAGGAAAGAGTATTCTGATGTTGTTTCTTGTCCTAAGGTGGTTTGTCTCGGTGGAAGCTAAAAAATGATAACACTGTAAAAGATGGTCAACCTGCCAAGATACTCTGGTATTTTCCAATTATTTCTAGATTCAAGCGTTTGTTTAGTTGTCCTGATAATGTTGAAATTCTCACTTGGCATGAAGATAGTAGAACTAAGGATGGAAAGTTACGCCATCTCGCTGATTCTCCGTCATGGAAGTTAATTGATTATAAGTGGCCTGAATTTACTAACGACTCTAGAAATCTACGATTAGGGTTGTCAGCAGATGGTATCAATCCACATAGCACCATGAGTAGTAGGTATAGTTGTTGGCCTGTCATTATTGTTACCTACAACCTTTCTCCTTGGTTATGCATGAAAAGAAAATTTATGATGTTAACTCTATTAATTTCTGGACCTAAACAGCCCGGAAATGACATTGATGTATATTTACAACCATTGATTGGTGATTTGAGAACTTTATGGGATGGGGTCTCTGGTGTTTATGATGCATATAGGAAAGAAACTTTCACCCTTAGGGCTGTTTTGTTATGGACGATCAATGACTTCTGATGAGCCATATTTTTTGGCTCATTTTGAGTTCTTTTGAGTCAAGTAATCGAGTCTTTATTTTCTTTATATTATTTTATTATGTCTGGGAGGACACATTTGGAGTAAGAGTGATGCATGTCATAGCAGGCGACACATTGGGCATAATAGGAGTGAATTACGTGAAAGCTGAAGAAGTCCTGCCATCTGGGCAAAAGACATCACAAGCTGGCGGTTTGGGCATAACACCTACATTGGCCTGATCACCCACTGTGGGCAAAACACTCACTTTCGACTGATCACCGACAGTTGAGCAAGCAGCCACTATGGGCATACACCGCATTCATGAAGGGAACCAGTCCCTTGGACGAAAATCAAGGAATCAAAGCAACAGTGACTCAAACACTTGGGCCTACTTGGGCAAGCAACCATTATGGGCGAAGGCACTTTGCGGAGATTCCCAACTTTCAAAGTCTCACACGTAATCCATGACTTAACCAAGGCAAAGAAAAGACCAAGGCGTAAATGAGGCAAGGAAATCACCTTCGTGGTCAAGGGTGCAGGTTGAGCAAGCTGGTCTGACTGGAACATCCAGGTCCCGTTGAGCAAGTTGGGACAGAGTCAGAAAGTGGAGCAAGACCGATGCACGACCAAGTACCGCGCATGAACAACTACCTCGTAAAGAAGGCTATCAGAGATAAAGCAATTGGGCAAGAGCAACAATTGATCAGAGATGGACGTTGAGCAAGTAGTGTACGAAAGAGTCCTGGGAATCATGGAGTCCTCAAAGGCGACCAGATTCAGAGAAGTATCAAAGAAGGACTCTCATCCAACCTTAGAGTCATTGTCCAACACGTCTCTATCATATCATAGTCCTATATACACACGAGTCTGTCAAGACGTCAGCATGGGCAGGCAGCTGTCCAGAATCCTGAAAATCTAGGAGTCTTCAAGAGAATCCTTATCCAATCAAGATCAGCGATTTTTTACTTGCTACCCAAGACTCCTATCATCTATAAATATATGAGGACGTGAAGAACACAAGGAGACACGAAATAGAGCCACGAAATAAAGCAACTAAAAAGAGAGAGCCGAACGCCGCAACACACAACCCGAGCTTCACAAAACAATACTTGAAATTAATGAGAGTTTATATGTACTTGTTTTGAGAGTCGAGTGAGGAGGAACACCGCCCTTTTGGGCAACCCGTTTGGGCGAAATTGTATATTATGTTTTTCTTAATTTATTTCTCTTTTGTTTCAGTTATTTAATTTCGTTTTTGCTTTCTTTATTTATTTTAATTATGTATTGTTGAATTAACATCGTTTGGTCAAGTTCTGATCCTGATCAGGCTGCTGTGTAAAATACTGTGAGGCTTCTTGATGACAGCAACTAGCTTAGCTTTGTTCCCGATTCAACAGGGTAGTATATCGAGGATGTTAGGGACTTGGGCAATCCTACAATGACCAGTGGGAACCCCGACTTGCCTAACACACAAGTACGTGGATCAACGCGACCGGGAGACTGGGCGTCCGCGAAGTACAACATGTTGCTGGAGATGTGGTCGTATGACTTGGGTCTGTCCAGGCATGCTATTGGCCATTCTGGGTTTGCTTGGAGGATGAAAGCGGCTTGATCAACTTAAACTCATGCGGTCACATAGTGTCGAATTGGTCAATGTCAGGAGACCTATTGAGAGAGATCTAATAGGACTTTAAACATAAGAGCGAATGAGGGTCAGGGGTATTGGCGTGCGTGACATCATAGGGACGTTAATATTTTGGGCCTATAACCGGAAGATGAAGCTGTTAGCAAAATGATATATATGCCAGTGAACAGTAAACACTTGACCAGTGTGATCAAGGTAACGACTTGCCCAAATGTTTTTAATTCGTTTTTATTTTGTTTTTGTTTTATTTCAGTCAAGGTAGCAAGGAGATCACGGAACCGCTGTGCCCACAGCGAACACAAAACCCTTTTTAAAACGTGACAACCCTTTGGGTAAAGCCGGGGGAAAGTAACAATAAACTCCTCGTGGGATCGACCCTATACTTGCCACTAATACTCTTTGTTGGTGAAAGGTCTAGGAAACTTACAAATTTATTTTGACCGGCGTTTGTTCCACGACAAACACGCGTCGTCGTCAAAATTGGCGCCGTTGCCGGGGAGTTTAAATTCCAGTTACTTTCTCCGTGCTATTTGACTTGTGATTTTTGTTTTGCTTTAGCTTGACCATACAGGACAATTGAGGGCAGAACAGAGAGAACAAGGCAAACAGCACGTGCAACCCAAAAACAAACGTCATGCCCATGACGCTAACTAAGGCGCTGGCCAGGAGGCAACCTGGTAGTATCTTTTCCCTTTTTAGTTTTATTCAATAAATAAGCCTTGAGCAGTGTTCTCCTCGAAAGGTAGTGTGTTTTGTGTTGCAGATCATGGGCAAGGAGCCTGAGCAGAAGGAGGAAGATGCGCGTTGAGCAAGAATAGAGACCTTGGGCAAGTGCCATGACCAGAAAAGACATAATCGTATGGGCAAGCCAGCTGAGGTCGAACAATTAAAGATTTTGGGAAGGGCCTTGAATGAGACCAGGGGTATTGCCTGCACACAATTCCCACACTGGGCAAAGGTACCTTGCTGATCTCTCCTCTTGAATGCGTTCCTCCCATTGACATATTTTTATTTGAGTCTGAAGACCTTGGTCGATGGGGTCGACCTCCTTATTTGCACACTTTGCCTAAGGCAAAGTGTGTATGTGGGAAGGTGCGCCAACATCGTTTGGAGTCGGAGTATTGAGTCTGGGGAGATGCTTGCCCATCTTATTACTATTTGCACACTTTGCCAGAGGCAAAGTGTGTGAGTGGGGGAATGACAAGAGCAACCCCATAGTCTGATTGAGTCGCATGCTTGATAAATACTTGGTCAATTTGAACAGTTTTCAAAATTAATAGTCTATGCATGAAAAATATTAGGGATGATGGAAATGCATCTAGGTAAGCTGTGAGAATTTGAGCCTACATTTGTGTGATATATTTCTTTCTTGAGATTAGCTGTTTAAAAATTTGTGATGTTGAAGCTTGCCCATGTTCTGACCATTGTGATTATTTGAAATTTAGTTGAGGTAGTAGATGACTTAGGCATTTTGTTCTGTTATGTTATAATAAAAAGAAGACCCTTGTTAGCCCCTTGAGCCGAGCCTATATTTCTTGATCACCTGGGGGAAAACTCCCACTGCCCTGGCCAACCTGCAGATATGCTCAATTACATAAAAGAAGCAGGTTAGGGCAATTTCTTCTCAAAAAAAAAAAAAAAAAGCGAAAGAAAAGCAAAAAAAAAAAGCAGAAAAAAAAAATAGATCCATGAATAAAAGGGTGTGCTAAGGCCCGTGAGATAATGAGAAAATATTAGGAGGAAAAAGTTGCTAAGTAAAACGCAACCCTACCTGAGATCAATTCTGGGCATTGCCCAAGATAGCCTATACAGTCAACCCCAGAAAGCCCTAAAGATATTGCTCAACTCAACTGAAAATATTCACAGGATAGAACTTGGTCAAGCCCAAAGCAAAGCTTCTTTTAAAACAACATTGAGCGAAACACTACCCATACACTATGAGAGAGAAACACTTGAGAGAGCACCCAAAATCCTGTTGCAAACTCTTGACCGTTTTTTATGCATTACATTGACTATGATTTTGACTGTCTATTCACTTGATCAACTTCTGTATTTTGATAAGCATGCTTGAGTCTTCTGTTATTTTTTCTATCTCTACCTCCCTTTGATTTCTAATTGAGCAGGCAAGTCATACCACACGCTTGAGGACAAGCGTAGTAAAGTGTGTGTGTGTGATGAGCCATATTTTTTGGCTCATTTTGAGTTCTTTTGAGTCAAGTAATCGAGTCTTTATTTTCTTTATATTATTTTATTATGTCTGGGAGGACACATTTGGAGTAAGAGTGATGCAGGGCATAGCAGGCGACACATTGGGCATAATAGGAGTGAATTACGTGAAAGCTGAAGAAGTCCTGCCATCTGGGCAAAAGACATCACAAGCTGGCGGTTTGGGCATAACACCTACATTGGCCTGATCACCCACTGTGGGCAAAACAATCACTTTCGACTGATCACCGACAGTTGAGCAAGCAGCCACTATGGGCATACACCGCATTCATGAAGGGAACCAGTCCCTTGGACGAAAATAAGGGAATCAAAGCAACAGTGACTCAAACACTTGGGCCTACTTGGGCAAGCAACCATTATGGGCGAAGGCACTTTGCGGAGATTCCCAACTTTCAAAGTCTCACACGTAATCCATGACTTAACCAAGGCAAAGAAAAGACCAAGGCGTAAATGAGGCAAGGAAATCACCTTCGTGGTCAAGGGTGCAGGTTGAGCAAGCTGGTCTGACTGGAACATCCAGGTCCCGTTGAGCAAGTTGGGACAGAGTCAGAAAGTGGAGCAAGACCGATGCACGACCAAGTACCGCGCATGAACAACTACCTCGTAAAGAAGGCTATCAGAGATAAAGCAATTGGGCAAGAGCAACAATTGATCAGAGACGGACGTTGAGCAAGTAGTGTACGAAAGAGTCCTGGGAATCTGTTGGAAATCGACTACCCGGGATGCGTTCGTTCGATTGCTCGAACATCCGAACGATCCCAATCGACATCCGAAGTCGCTACTTCGTTCGCCTTTCCAGCCCGTGCCCCGATTCACGCCCAGCCATTGCCCCGAAGGACAACCGCGCGAACCAAGCGGGCTGCCAGAAAAAGGCCAAAACGGCGGTCGCCGTTTAGGAACGGCGGTCGCCGTTTCTTCGCGAACAGCAACTCGACGTTGCTGTTCCGGGCTCGTCTCCGGGTCGTTTTTCCTCTTCCGACTACCGATCCGAAGGTCCTAGAACCCCCAGTAGTCGAGGAATACAACCCACAACCCTGGAAACCGATCTACGTTCAAGTATGATCAACGAGGTAATTTTAGATCGAATAATTGCGGAAAAAGAAGTTCCGATCTCATACCTTCTCGGTCGATTGTTGAGACCTTAGAGCTTCTAACGTATTCTCCTATCCCGTCTCCAACCGTTGTGTGGGCAACGATCCGCTGGAGCTCTCCCGTCTATACGCTCTCTGTCTCAACCTCCGTATGATTATTCTCAATGAGAGAATAAAAATTTTATTTGCGTTAACCTTTTAATTTTTACAGAGAAAAATATATTTGCGCTAACGCAATTATTTTTCTCAGCAAAAATAAATGTTGCGGCGAATTGTAGGTCTAGAGAGGGTAAGGGAGGGGGGTTTATATAGAGCTACGTTAGGGACCTAAGGATAAATTAATTAAGGGCTAAATTGAAATATTAATTAACTTGGAATACGTAAACGCAATTCCTTAATTAATCAATTCCAATTTTAATTATTATTTAACTCCACTATAAAATAATAATTGAATTCCCGAAATTAATTTTAATATTATTTCAACAATAATAAATCCGCCGAAATTAAATATACGACTTTCCCCGTGTTTAAGATATCGAACGTCCACGAATTTATTTAATTACTAATAATTAAATTAATTCGTTTCTTATTATCCGAGACTAGTACCACTCATCCTTATTATCATGTGGAACAAATCCACCTGCAGGGCTTACATGATAAACTTTATGAGCTCATCTCGGGGACGTTATCAACCCGATAAACGGGACACGGTTTCCTGTCTATAATCTATAGCATGCCGTGTGTACAATTCCGATTCCCAATTTACCGAGTATCTCGACTAATCAATTAGTCTCACTCATTGGCAAGTTAAAGAACCGAGAATTGGACACACGCACCTATAATTATATAGGGATTAGGAATTCGTATATCCGTAATCTCTGAGGTCTAGTTCGATTACGTCGATTAGTATAAATCGAATGCCCTCCCGTGGTCCTGCCCAATACACCAAGTGTACAAGTGTAACACAATAGTCAAGACCAACTATTACCCAGTCACACTACGACGTACCGATGGATTGTCCCTGTCCATCTAAGTCGTGAGCTTCTGTTCGATAGTATACGAGTAACCGACAGTATGATCTTCCGCGTGTCTCCTCACGCCATACTGTCTACAACGTATATATCTAGGACTATTGCATTCAAGTACAAGAAAGACAAAAATGCCGACAGTTTGATTATTAGATAATGTAAAACACAGATAAGGAGTTCCATATTGTCACTAAACTAGACATTTAGAATATAACTCCATCAATCTACCACTTATACTAAATCTCTAGTTGCCCTCTCCCATACATCAGATACCCATCCCCTTCACGTGTCTCTTGAACGCTTCCGCTGGAAGTGCCTTCGTAAAGGGGTCAGCCAGGTTATCCGCTGATGCAATCTTGGTGACAACCGCATCGCCTCTCCTGACGATGTCTCTAATCAGGTGGTAGTTGCGATCTATGTGTTTACTCGCATTGTGGGCTCGTGGTTCCTTTGCATTTGCCACTGCACCGCTATTGTCACAATAAATTGTGATAGCTCTAGGCATTTTAGGAACCACATCCAAGTCCATAAGGAAGTTCCGGAGCCACACCGATTCTTTAGCTGCCTCAGAGGCTGCTACATATTCGGCTTCCATGGTAGAGTCCGAAATGCATTTCTGCTTAACACTCTTCCATGAGACTGCCCCACCTCCCAATGTGAACACATAGCCTGATGTAGACTTTCGCTGATCCTTATCAGATTGGAAATCCGAGTCTGTGTAACCAATAGGAATCAACTCGGACGCTTTGTAACTCAGAACATAATTCCTAGTCCTTCGCAGGTACTTAAGTATGTTCTTTACAGCAGTCCAGTGACCCTGTCCAGGGTTACTCTGATATCTAGCTACCATGCCCACGACATAGCAGATATCAGGTCTCGTGCACAACATGACATACATTAGACTTCCTACTGCCGAAGCATAAGGAACCTTCTTCATGTAATCTATCTCCTTTTGTGTTTTGGGACACATGTCTTTAGATAGATGAATTCCATGGCAGAAAGGTTGAGCACCTCTCTTGGAATTCTGCATGTTGAAACGAGCCAGAATCGTATCAATATATGAAGCCTGGGACAAGCTTAATGTTCTTTTCCGGCGATCCCTTATAACCTTGATCCCAAGAACATGCCCAACTTGTCCTAAGTCTTTCATATCGAATTGCTTGGACAACCATCCCTTTATGTCCGACAACATCTTCACATTGTTGCCAATTAGAAGGATGTCGTCTACATAAAGCACGAGAAACGCCACACTGTTTCCGTCACATCTCCGGTATACACACGACTCGTCCATGCTTTGAATGAATCCATAAGACTGGATAACCTCATCAAACCGCATGTTCCAATATCTAGAAGCTTGCTTCAATCCATAAATGGATCGGTTTAGCTTACACACTAGATGCTCTTGGCCTTTCTTAATGAAACCTTCTGGCTGTCTCATGTAAATGGTCTCGTCAAGATTCCCATTCAAGAATGTTGTCTTGACGTCCATTTGCCACACCTCATAATCCATATAAGATGCTATAGACAAAAGAATCCGGATCGACTTTAGCATAGCTACCGGCGAAAATGTTTCCTCATAATCGATCCCTTCTTTCTGAGTATACCCTTTCGCAACAAGCCTAGCCTTGAAGGTTTCAACCTTCCCGTCAGACCCTCTTTTCCTCTTGTACACCCACTTGCAACCAATGGCTTTTACACCTTTGGGCGGTGCTACAGATTCCAGACCTGATTTGAATCCATTGATTCAATCTCAGATTTCATCGCTTTTTGCCAAGACTGAGCATCTTGATCTTTAAGCGCCTCGCCATAGGTCCAGGGATCGGCTTCATGTTCTCCAGGTAACAAGTCCGAAGACTCACCTATAAACATGAACCTATCGGGTTGTCGAACAACCCTCCCACTACGACGAGGCTCCGGTGTAACCTCAGTAACTACAGGTGCAGACTGTGGTGGCGTATCACCCGGTTCGGTTGGATCTAAGCCTTGATCGTCCCCTCTCAGTTCGTTTAGTATTATCTCACTCTTGGGCTTGTGGTCCATTATATAATCCTCTTCCAAGAACCGAGCGTTGGTGCTAACAACGATCTTCTGGTCCTTAGGACTATAAAATAGACCACCTTTCGTTCCTCTAGGATATCCTATAAACAACCGAATATCTGAACGAGATTCCAACTTATCAGCCCCATGCTTCAGCACATGTGCTGGACAACCCCAGACCCGAATGTGTTTCAAATTTGGCTTTCGCCCGGTCCACAATTCCGAGGGCGTCTTAGGGACTGATTTAGAAGGAACTAAGTTCAGGATATATGCCGCTGTTTCCAAGGCATATCCCCAGAACGAAACTGGTAGTTCTGAATAACTCATCATAGATCTTACCATTTCCATAAGAGTCCTATTCCTTCTTTCTGCTACACCATTCTGCTGGGGCGTGTATGGTGCAGTCATCTGGGAATCAATCCCATTCTCTAATAAGTACGCCTTAAACTCTCCCGAGAGGTACTCTCCTCCACGATCAGATCGTAGAGTCTTTATGGTTTTACCATGAAGGTTCTCCACAAGAGCTTTGTACTCCTTGAACTTGTCAAAGCACTCGCTCTTGCGGCGCATCAGGTATATAAAACCATACCTTGAGTAATCATCAGTGAAGGTTACGAAATATTCATAACCTCCTCTCGCTTGGACAGATAAAGGCCCGCACAAATCAGAGTGAATCAATTCCAGTACTTCCTTGGATCTATACCCCTTATCACTAAAAGGTCGCTTGGTCATTTTTCCTTCCAGGCATGATTCGCAGGTTGGAAAGTCCTCATCTTTCACACCACTGAGTATTCCATCAGTTATCAACCTTTGAATCCTACCCAAGTTAATATGACCTAGCCTAAGATGCCATAAGTACTTTTGATTCATTCTAGAAGGCTCCTTTCTCTTATTGGTACTAGATGTATTATTTGACTCTACTCGTTGCATCGTGGAATAATCAGGATTCAGTATATATAAGTTGCCTATCAATGTACCAGAACATATATACTCACCATTCTTTTTGATAATAACAGAACTATCAAAAGAAACAGAATATTTATTCAAAACCAATTTAGAAACCGAAACAAGGTTCTTTCTAAAATTCGGTACATAAAGACAATTATTCAATACTAAAACTTTATTATTAAAAGATAAATAAATATCTCCCACTGCAACAGCCGCCACTTTCGTCGCGTTGCCCATGTAGATAGTGATCTCTCCCTCTCTAAGCCGCCGGGTTTCCTGGAACCCCTGCAAAGAATTGCAGACATGATCAGTGGCTCCCGTATCCACACACCAGGTACCGGTGGATAACACCGCTAAACATGTTTCAGTGACTAAGGAAAAGTTCGTACCTCCTTGTCTGAGAGGACAATTCGACTTCCAATGTCCAGACTGCTTGCAACGGAAACACTTGCCCTTGGGCTTGTTCACTCCATTCTGTGGTCCACCATTTCTGGGTCCACTGGGTTTCCGTCCTTGCTTCTTCTTCCTCTTAGTCCCCGGAGGGCCAGGAAGTTTCACAGCCACAAGTGCCTGAGATTTCTTAAAGATTCCCTCTGCCGCCTGGAGTTCAGTCAGGAGCTCCGCCAACGAATATAACCTCTTGTTCATGTTATAGTTCAGGCGGAACTGCTCAAAACTCCTAGGCAGAGACTGGAGCACTATATCTATCTGGGTTTCCCCATCGATGGCTCCTCCCATAATCTCTATCTCATTCAGATAGCCTATCATCCTAAGAACGTGATCCCTCACGGGCGTTCCTTCGGACATAGTGGCCGTCATGAGTTTTCTCATGGCATCTTGCCTGGCTGCCCTATCCTGACTACCAAACATCTCCTTGAGGTTAAGCATCATATAATAGGCAGTGGTCATGGCCTCATGCTGATGTTGCAGCACATTTGACATAGAAGCCAAAATGTAGCACCGCGCCATCTGATCAGCCTTGACCCACTTCCGATGAGCTTCCTTTTCCTCAGGAGTGGAGGTGTCAATAGGTTCATCAGGACAAACCTCATGGAGTACATATTTGTACTCCTCAGCAGTTAGGACAATGTCCAAGTTTCGTTTCCAATCAACATAGTTCGGACCAGTGAGTTTGTTTTCTTTTAGTATAATGGACAGCGGGTTGAGTGCCATATCTATAAAAGAGACAAATCAAACTGTCAAATTTAATTCGATATTAACTCCCTTAATTAATATCATTAAATCTACCAATCAATCCTAAAATCCCATCAGACTAGCATGCCACGTTCATGTGGACGTATACTAGTCCAAACGATTTTATAACTGGACTTTTACTTCGGTCGTACATCATTACAGCAGTGACTCCGATGGGGAGGATACTGTAAAGCGTACCTAAGTGTATACCATTTCTCAGTACTAAGTTAACCGCTCGGAAACTACACGCCCACCGCAAGCCACGTTAGTGTGGACGTTTACGTTGACATGCGGTCCCTTTACGATTTCCTATAACTGTCGAGCCTCAATTAACCCAAAGTTCCGTTTCCGTCTAGTAAGCCACGATAGTGTGGACGTTTACTAAACAAACAACTTTGTTAATTGAATTCCATTTAATAAATTTCACAATTTCGTTAATCAAAGCTTGATATCTCGTAAGTGAAACTCGAAGTTTCTAACCAGCGATCAATCATGCAATTGAGCCCTATCTCTCACAAAGTGAGGGAGCCAACCAGACAATCGATCTAGTCATCAAATGACTCGAATGTCTCTAATCTGTGTCATCGACATAACCAAGCGCTTTGGCTCCATTCCACTCCCCGGGGTGAGAATGAGTCGAGTTGAAATTAGTCTTTGAAAGACAGATTAGGCATTGCTTTGAAAACTTAATTGTTCAATTTTAAAAGTGGAATTTCATTCGAATTTCGATCAAAGTGATTTCCGTGTATCGACTTTATCCGATAGGGAGGATGACACTAAAGCCAACTCGTAAGTCAATACACATCACTCTCGAAACAGAGGATGGAGACCGCGGGATTGTTTCCAATCCCTCTCCCACTTAGTATTTTACGATTTAGGGATATACAAGCACATGCATATAGAAATTAAAGCATAATAAACACGTAAACACATAGAAAGCATTTAACGTGGCCCGATTATTATGGCCTTTAAAATCTTCGATGCACGTCTTCTCGGATCTTCGTCTCGTTGCTCGTCTCGGTCTCGATCCATCACCGACTTGTCTAAGGACCAAAAGACGAACCCCTCCCACTGGAGTATCGTCCCGGGCCCTCGACAAGCGATCCGTGATGTCCGTCAAACCCCCGCAAGCTGCTGCCAAGAAAACACCGAAACGGCGACCGCCTTTTGAAAAACGGCGACCGCCGTTTGCCCTTCAGCAGCCGCGGGTTCGACTTCTCGACCCTCGTTCGTCCGGCCCTCGATCTCGTCTCGATTCACCAAGCAGCAGCAACATTACAAATGTAAACTATACTACTTCCGGCATCGATCCTATACATATTGATCGATCCTATACACCCGGATAAACGAAAACGAAAATAGAAAACCCTAAACGACTCAACCCGTCGTTTTAACTATTACAAACAAGCAACGATTCAAAAAACAAAGATCTCGACAATCCCGAGAGTTTAACAAACCACAATAAACAGTACATAAACATATGACCATAATAGTCGGGTTATCCTGCAAAACAAAACTCGCAAACAATACAAGAACGCATAACCGGCTCTGATACCAATTGTTGGAAATCGACTACCCGGGATGCGTTCGTTCGATTGCTCGAACATCCGAACGATCCCAATCGACATCCGAAGTCGCTACTTCGTTCGCCTTTCCAGCCCGTGCCCCGATTCACGCCCAGCCATTGCCCCGAAGGACAACCGCGCGAACCAAGCGGGCTGCCAGAAAAAGGCCAAAACGGCGGTCGCCGTTTAGGAACGGCGGTCGCCGTTTCTTCGCGAACAGCAACTCGACGTTGCTGTTCCGGGCTCGTCTCCGGGTCGTTTTTCCTCTTCCGACTACCGATCCGAAGGTCCTAGAACCCCCAGTAGTCGAGGAATACAACCCACAACCCCGGAAACCGATCTACGTTCAAGTATGATCAACGAGGTAATTTTAGATCGAATAATTGCGGAAAAAGAAGTTCCGATCTCATACCTTCTCGGTCGATTGTTGAGACCTTAGAGCTTCTAACGTATTCTCCGATCCCGTCTCCAACCGTTGTGTGGGCAACGATCCGCTGGAGCTCTCCCGTCTATACGCTCTCTGTCTCAACCTCCGTATGATTATTCTCAATGAGAGAATAAAAATTTTATTTGCGTTAACCTTTTAATTTTTACAGAGAAAAATATATTTGCGCTAACGCAATTATTTTTCTCAGCAAAAATAAATGTTGCGGCGAATTGTAGGTCTAGAGAGGGTAAGGGAGGGGGGTTTATATAGAGCTACGTTAGGGACCTAAGGATAAATTAATTAAGGGCTAAATTGAAATATTAATTAACTTGGAATACGTAAACGCAATTCCTTAATTAATCAATTCCAATTTTAATTATTATTAACTCCACTATAAAATAATAATTGAATTCCCGAAATTAATTTTAATATTATTTCAACAATAATAAATCCGCCGAAATTACATATACGACTTTCCCCGTGTTTAAGATATCGAACGTCCACGAATTTATTTAATTACTAATAATTAAATTAATTCGTTTCTTATTATCCGAGACTAGTACCACTCATCCTTATTATCATGTGGAACAAATCCACCTGCAGGGCTTACATGATAAACTTTATGAGCTCATCTCGGGGACGTTATCAACCCGATAAACGGGACACGGTTTCCTGTCTATAATCTATAGCATGCCGTGTGTACAATTCCGATTCCCAATTTACCGAGTATCTCGACTAATCAATTAGTCTCACTCATTGGCAAGTTAAAGAACCGAGAATTGGACACACGCACCTATAATTATATAGGGATTAGGAATTCGTATATCCGTAATCTCTGAGGTCTAGTTCGATTACGTCGATTAGTATAAATCGAATGCCCTCCCGTGGTCCTGCCCAATACACCAAGTGTACAAGTGTAACACAATAGTCAAGACCAACTATTACCCAGTCACACTACGACGTACCGATGGATTGTCCCTGTCCATCTAAGTCGTGAGCTTCTGTTCGATAGTATACGAGTAACCGACAGTATGATCTTCCGCGTGTCTCCTCACGCCATACTGTCTACAACGTATATATCTAGGACTATTGCATTCAAGTACAAGAAAGACAAAAATGCCGACAGTTTGATTATTAGATAATGTAAAACACAGATAAGGAGTTCCATATTGTCACTAAACTAGACATTTAGAATATAACTCCATCAGAATCATGGAGTCCTCAAAGGCGACCAGATTCAGAGAAGTATCAAAGAAGGACTCTCATCCAACCTTAGAGTCATTGTCCAACACGTCTCTATCATATCAGAGTCCTATATACACACGAGTCTGTCAAGACGTCAGCATGGGCAGGCAGCTGTCCAGAATCCTGAAAATCTAGGAGTCTTCAAGAGAATCCTTATCCAATCAAGATCAGCGATTTTTTACTTGCTACCCAAGACTCCTATCATCTATAAATATATGAGGACGTGAAGAACACAAGGAGACACGAAATAGAGCCACGAAATAAAGCAACTAAAAAGAGAGAGCCGAACGCCGCAACACACAACCCGAGCTTCACAAAACAATACTTGAAATTAATGAGAGTTTATATGTACTTGTTTTGAGAGTCGAGTGAGGAGGAACACCGCCCTTTTGGGCAGCCCGTTTGGGCGAAATTGTATATTATGTTTTTCTTAATTTATTTCTCTTTTGTTTCAGTTATTTAATTTCGTTTTTGCTTTCTTTATTTATTTTAATTATGTATTGTTGAATTAACATCGTTTGGTCAAGTTCTGATCCTGATCAGGCTGCTGTGTAAAATACTGTGAGGCTTCTTGATGACAGCAACTAGCTTAGCTTTGTTCCCGATTCAACAGGGTAGTATATCGAGGATGTTAGGGACTTGGGCAATCCTACAATGACCAGTGGGAACCCCGACTTGCCTAACACACAAGTACGTGGATCAACGCGACCGGGAGACTGGGCGTCCGCGAAGTACAACATGTTGCTGGAGATGTGGTCGTATGACTTGGGTCTGTCCAGGCATGCTATTGGCCATTATGGGTTTGCTTGGAGGATGAAAGCGGCTTGATCAACTTAGACTCATGCGGTCACATAGTGTCGAATTGGTCAATGTCAGGAGACCTATTGAGAGAGATCTAATAGGACTTTAAACATAAGAGCGAATGAGGGTCAGGGGTATTGGCGTGCGTGACATCATAGGGACGTTAATATTTTGGGCCTATAACCGGAAGATGAAGCTGTTAGCAAAATGATATATGTGCCAGTGAACAGTAAACACTTGACCAGTGTGATCAAGGTAACGACTTGCCCAAATGTTTTTAATTCGTTTTTATTTTGTTTTTGTTTTATTTCAGTCAAGGTAGCAAGGAGATCACGGAACCGCTGTGCCCACAGCGAACACAAAACCCTTTTTAAAACGTGACAACCCTTTGGGTAAAGCCGGGGGAAAGTAACAATAAACTCCTCGTGGGATCGACCCTATACTTGCCACTAATACTCGTTGTTGGTGAAAGGTCTAGGAAACTTACAAATTTATTTTGACCGGCGTTTGTTCCACGACAAACACGCGTCGTCTTCAACTTCCCAGCTTGTGGGAATTTATCGGGGTGTACGACTAAAGGTTATAAAGCATGTCCGATATGTGGTGAAAACACTTCTGCCACATATCTCCCTCACAGTAGAAAACTTTCCTATGCCTCTCATCGTAAGTTCTTACCTCATTATCATCCTTACCGGAAAAAAAAAAAAAAAAAACCTTTAACAATCAGCAGGAGTTAGGAGTTGCACCTACCCCATTGGGAGGACAGGAATTGTTGAGTAGAGTGGAAAATATTAACTATGTTTATGGGAAGAGGAAGAAAAAAAAAATGAGGAACGTTGTGCTTGGAAAAAAAAATCTATCTTCTTTGAGTTAGAGTATTGGCAATTTCTTCATGTCCGCCACAATCTTGATGTGATGCATATCGAAAAGATATATGTATTGCGTTTGATATTGGTTGTTGTCGTTGTTGGTTGGTCGGGAATTCAGAACACTCGAGTTGATTGGATTCCCGACAACGGTTGGACGTTATTATTCTCATGGGATTGATGGTTAGTGTTTTACTCGTTTTTGTTACGTTTGTTCGTCTATTTTCCATAACTTAGGAGTTTACGTTGTTGTCGTTTGTATATATTTTCACTTCTTTTCGTTGTTTTGATGTCCGGACAGGTTTAGGAGAGACGAGAAGTGGGAACGAGCGAAAACGGACGAAAGACGAGCAAGGAATCGACGTAGCCTAAGAGCCGAGGAAATGAAGCGCCAAAGCGCGAGCGGAGCCCCCGCCAACGCGTTGGGCGTTGCAGCCCATATTTTCTCCTGTATCCAACGTGCGAGCGGGAGGTCCGCCGCGGCGTTGCCGACTTTCAACGCACGCGCGGGTCCTCCGCCGCGGCGTTGATTGAGTTTTCAAATTCAAAATTTTTGTTGACCAGCTTTGACCCGCGTTGACTCCACCTTTGACCACTCAATTGGAAATATTTTGAAGGGCGTTTTGGGCATTTTCAGGCTACATTTTGGAGGGACTTGAGGGTGTTAGCACAAGACTACAAGAAGACACACACACATTGGGCATTCTACACTTCTACCTACCAAGAAACAAAAACACCATTTTTTGTATTTTTCTCTCTCTTGTTCTTGAGATTTTTGAAGGGTTTATGTACTTTATATTTTAGTTCTCCATCTTGCATCAAGAATCTTTATTCGAGCCAAGTAGATGTAGTATCTTTTGTGCACGGGGTGTGTGTATCCATTAGAGAAAGATGGAAGAAATGAAAAAACGAATAATCGAGGCTCGTGTTCAACACGATTTCCTTAAAACAAATTCGTCCTCTACGGGTACGATTGTTTCCCAGGATACAACGATTATTAAGCAAAACATTTGCTTACGGCGAACCGAGATGTTGCCTGAATGATATCACCGGAGGGTCAAAGAAACGAAGATTACAAAAGAAAAATGAGAGCGATTGCTCGGAAGATGTTTGTATAATCTCTTTTTCATCTTTGATTTTCTCGACTTTTCAAGTCATTTTTTTGTCGTGTGTTTCTCTATGCAAAATCGATTGCACTTATATAGAGATGTTGGAGACGAAAGTACGTTGAACGTGGACGATTTAATTACCACAATCGTAACGTCTCACCATTCATTGCACCACACTAATGGTCACTAATGACCATTATTTCATAATTAAATTCAAATGTAACTTATATAATAATAATAATAATATAATTATATTATTATTATTTTATTATTTTTTCAATAATAAAATACTTGTAAAAGTGTATGTAAAATAGGATACTCCCCTATGTTTATTCACTACACTATACATATTTTATTTTGTAGGACATTATCCCATTTGAAATTCTCTTCCAACGAGTTACATCTTTGAAAATTAATTTATCATTCATACTACTCGAAATTGAGCGTATGAGATATCAAATCGAAGCTCTCTACGAGACGCTCATTTTCCAACAATCCCCCACATGAATGAAAATTATACAGACACCATAAAGAAGTTTGGTGATATAACTCAACGTTAGAAACGTGCATAGAATAGGTAGGTGTTACCCTTTGAACCTTTCCTTGTGAAAGCATACTTATTTTACTAGTTAAATAGTAGACACAATGTCTTTGAACTATTCACCATTTGTGTAAAAAATGGTATACTCCACTCACGTTCTTTCTAACAACTCTCAGTTCTCATAGTTATGTTCATTTTGGCCCTGAACATCTGCCTGGTTCTGTAAGAGTGTTTAAGAATATGCCTTACTATATTCTCTTCGAATCGGCCCCACTTCTCTCTTACATAGGTGATTTCCTTTGAATCATTAATAGCCATATGCTAATCCTCACAACATATCACTGTAACATCTCTTAGGCAATGGACTTTCATGGAAATTAAATTCCCCCACATAACAGTGATATTAGAGTAAGACAATTAGGTTGTCCTTTTGAGCCTAGTTCTTGGGATCTCCAGTCATATAGGTAAGGTTTTCCTTCGTCTCAACTCTCTTTCTTTAAGGCTTAAGTCCAATCCTTTAGATGGCGACATTACTAACTCTCGATTTAACCATTTCTTTGGTTAATTGACTGCGCGATATTATCTTTAGATCTTACATAGTCTATTGAGATAACTCCAGTAGAGAGTAGTTGTCATACATTGTGTTTTTCCAATTACAAATTGACAATCACAATTAATACTAATTGGATACACATGTTTCATCTACTTCGGATGTTCTTTATAACTTCCGATTTTATTTTGTACAAATAATTCATATTTCAATATGAATTTCAAAAGTCTCATATTTACTTCTCGTTAAGTAAATTTAATTTTCCTTAAAATTTTATTGATAAAAATCAATCAATAATAATTTTGACTTTTCTCTTTTATTTATTTCTCATTAAGTAAATAATATTAATTGTGAGAATAAATTATTATTACCTCATTCATATCATTATATGAATTTCAATAATTTATTTACTTATTTTCAACAAATCTTTATACCACAACCATAACTCTTTATGAATTTCAAAGGGTTTATTTCAATAAATAACATTATAATAAATTTCACTATTTATTATATTCAACCAATAATAAATTTTATTATTTATTATTTTCAACCAATAATAATAATATAATAAATTTCACTATTTATTATATTTTAATGGTAGTCATAAGTTGTACTTATTTTCTCACCATAATTATCAAATAATAATTTCATCATTATTACATAAATAATAATAATGTCCATATTATTATTTATATCATATCAAATAATAAAATATGCATAAAATGCAAATTTTTATTATTTAATTATATCAAAAGATATATTCATCAACATCTAGTGATTTCACATTTAATCACGCATCTTTTCGATGATGTTTGCTCGAACTATTTTGTTCATCATTGAACATTTCTTGTACATCACTACATGTGACAACATTTTTTTTTCCCGACTTCAACAACGTCGTTGAATTTTTTATTTTTTTTTGTTATTACGATGATTAACCAAAATATCATCTAGTGTGGGCGCACCACCACTAGGTCCCGAAGGATACATGTTCGTTCACTTAATCGAGTTTGAATCATCTCCGGTCGTAAGCACAAATAATCATTTCAACCATCAAACTAATTTGTTTTAAGTTTGTAGTATCTAGCTTTTGTGTACGGGGTATGTGTATCCATTAGAGAAATATGGAAGAAATGAAAAAACGAATAATCGAGGCTCGTGTTCAACACGATTTCCTTAAAACAAATTCGTCCTCTACGGGTACGATTGTTTCCCAGGATACAACGATTATTAAGCAAAACATTTGCTTACGGCGAACCGAGATGTTGCCTGAATGATATCACCGGAGGGTCAAAGAAACGAAGATTACAAAAGAAAAACGAGAGCGATTGCTCGGAAGATGTTTGTATAATCTCTTTTTCATCTTTGATTTTCTCGACTTTTCAAGTCATCTTTTTGTTGTGTGTTTCTCTATGCAAAATCGATTGCACTTATATAGAGATGTTGGAGACGAAAGTACGTTGAACGTGGACGATTTGATTACCACAATCGTAACGTCTCACCATTCATTGCACCACACTAATGGTCACTAATGACCATTATTTCATAATTAAATTCAAATGTAACTTATATAATAATAATAATATAATTATATTATTATTATTTTATTATTTTTTCAATAATAAAATACTTGTAAAAGTGTATGTAAAATAGGGTACTCCCCTATGTTTATTCACTACACTATACATATTTTATTTTGTAGGACATTATCCCATTTGAAATTCTCTTCCAACGAGTTACATCTTTGAAAATTAATTTATCATTCATACTACTCGAAATTGAGCGTATGAGATATCAAATCGAAGCTCTCTACGAGACGCTCATTTTCCAACAGTAGAAACGTTGTTCGTGTCGATTAGGAGATCATTGTGGAACAATTTATTTTCTAATCCGATCACTTTTGATTCTATGTTTTTATTTGGCTTGAGCATGTTTTTATCTTTTGATATTCATGTGTTTGTGATGATGCTTGTTGGCTATTATCATGTTAGGGTTGGGTGAATATTAATAGTTGTAGGGGTTGGGATTTTTGCATGAAAATCGGGGGTAATCGAGATTTTATTTGAAGGAGAGACGGACCAAGTCCCTCTTACTCGGTAGATTCATTTATCGTTTTTACTTGTTTGCTTGTTTGGCCAAGTCGATTACCAGCCTAATCACGGTCGTGCGTGGCCGGCTCTATTGTTTTGCCTCAAGCAATCGATAAGGCCCGTTTTTGAATAAGCCGTGGGAACCTCGTTGCTAGACCGAAGTTTGAATCTCGGTCGGATATAACCGAGGTCGAACACGAGAGGCACACGCTTATCTCAACAACCCTTCATGCAAGAGTCTCGGCTCCCACTTCGATTAATATGACCCCACCCCTAACTACTTTTCCCCTTTGACAAGAACTTGTTTGCTCACCTTTTTAATTGCTCGTTTACTTTTATTGCTTGTTTATTTCAATTTCCAAATCTTGAAACCCCCCCCCCCCCCCCCCCTAGTTACTACTTGAACTTTATGTTTTCTTTTATGTTTTCGACAATCAATCCAAACTAATTACACTCTCCGATCGTATTACTCCTCTTGAGAACGACACTACGAGTTTACAAATCGAGATAACACTTTTGAGTGAAACAGTTAGTTGGGTAGATTCGTTTGAGATCGATCAGAGTTTTCGTTGGGCATTGAGCGTGTCCGTTCGATTGGGTATCAACTAATCGGTGAAAATTCCCTAGTGAGCGGTTTAGTCGCTTTTAATCCCATCAGTGACAATTTACTCTATTCCCTTTTGCAAGAGGTCAAATGTACAAACTCTTCCCACATCACACAACTTCATTTTTTTTTCTTTTGCAAGAGGTCATCAAATGTTCAAATTCTCATTTAACTTCAACTCTTTCATTTATAAGAAAATTGAGGTGGCATGCTAGCGAGGCTAGATAGAGTGAGACCATAATCTTAGTATGTCTGTATGTGGAATGATTACGTGACATATGACCGGAAAGAGAATCCCACGTCGGATCTCGGATCTCACCTATTTTTTTTTCCATCAAAACTACGTTGAAATGATCAATCATGATTTTTTGCAAATTTCCAAGATTGTAGAATCAACCAAACTTACATGATTGGTTTTGATATTATCTCTAGCTAGCTAGATATAAAAATAACAATTGTGTGTTTTAATCCACACATGATTATTGTGATCTTGAAATACATCAAAAAGGCTTATATTTCAAATTTAAACTCGACAGTTAATATTAATAACGAATACATGAAAGACATTCTAGATAGTCCATATATATATATATGGCACTCTTAAAATAATTGTTTTAAACAATTACTAGTAATTTAATTTAAAACAACAGTTAACTATTTTAATTGAGTGAATCCCTTTAAATTAAATTACTAGTAATAGTTAACTAGTAATTAACCAGAAGACTAGTCGTTTAAAACAATTAAAGGCTTAATTATTTTTAAACAATTACTTTTTCACTTAATTGGAATTTAGGGATTCACTTAATTATTTTAAACAACTAGTCTTCTGGTAGATTACAACTAGATTGATTAAGTCGGTGTTATAGTAGATTTTTTGGGTCGAGCCTTGTCTACAACTAAACGTGAAATTGGATATGAAAATTGAGAGAACTATCTCAAGTATCTGTTGAAATATGACTCGAATTCAAAGAGAAGTAAATCGGGACGAAATTTGGAGTTGGGATGCGAAAAGATCGATGTAGCAGTCTGGCGCATTTGCGCCAGCCTGCTGGGGCCGTGACGCATTTGCGTCAGCCTGCTGAGGCTGTGGCGCGTTTGCGTCAGCTTTCTTGTGCGATTTTTCGCTGCGTTTTTGAACTCCAAATATAGGTTTTTTGATTTATTTAATTGGTTAGGAAATAAGAATTATATTAGAATATAATTCTATTCCTTAGGGATTTAGGAGTCATATATTAGGAAAATGATTTATTCCTAATTCTAATTGTTTCCAATTTGATAGGTTTGCTACACTTATAAATTGGGGTTCTCCGGTAGACGAAAATCATAGAGTGCAATAGAGTGAATTATTGTAAGCCTCAACGATGTAGTGGATTTCTTTCTTCCCGTGGTTTTTCCCGTGTTTTGGGTTTCCACGTAAATTGTGTGTTCGTTCTTTTCGTTTATCCTTTTCTTCGCATCTCATATATATTTCGAGAGCCGTGAGAGATTTAGTTTCAATATCGCAACAAGTGGCATCAGAGCATCGTAAAGAGCATAACAAGTGGTATCAGAGCTAGGTTATGATCCTGTGACCTGTTATAAAGAGCTTTCGTTGGGGATCCCGGATGGGGAATCCATACAAGGCAAGCGTTGCGGATATTGGTGTTTCTAGATCCAGGTGGAGCTCGAGAATATTTTGGGAGATGGCGACGATGGTTGATATTCGGTGTTAGATCGGAACACGTGGTTCTCTTCATGGCGATTCAAGGTGGAGTTGGTTTAGTGGTTCTAACCAACATGGATTTTGATGATGCGTTGCTGAGGCATGGACGATGTCAAGCGCGATGGAGCCGTAAGAGAAGGTATGGAAGAATAGAAAGGTGAGATATAATTGCACTCTATCCCTCCGGTGATTTGTTTCATGCGGTCGCGGCTTTGCGATCGAGGGAGACGATGAAGGAGGTTTTGAGTAGTGAAAACCCGAGGGAATGTCTTGGTGTCCAGAGTTGGGCAAAGATGAAGAAATTCCAGGGGGCTTGTCATTACTGCAAGAAAAGGGGCGTGGTGGAAATCTAGGTGAATTTCTTAATGTCAAAGGTGGAGCATGGAAGAAATTCTAGGGGTTTGTCACTACTGCAAGGAAAAGGGGCACGTGAAGAGGGATTGTCAGGCCATGAAGAATCGGAGAAAGGAATCGAAGGTGGCCGATTCCGGAGAAGGAGGTTTCATCGATGGGGAACTCCTGGTTGTCTCTGATTTGGGGAACGCACTACAAAAAAAACTGCCGATCCCTACGGACATTCCCGTAGGGAATGCCGTAGGGATCACATTCCCCTACGGGGATCCCTACGGGAAACAGACGTAGGGAAAGGTGTCGTAGGGAACAGCTTCCCTACGGGCTTTTGTTCGCCGTAGGGGGGCTCCTTACGGGGATGCCGTAGGGGAGGCCCTTGGGGAATTCGTTCCCCCATTCCATTTTCCCCGTAGGGGGCACCTACGGCAGACTCGTAGGGCGGCCCGTAGGGGTCTCCCCTACGGGGATCGCCGTAGGGAGTACCTGGAAGCCCTCCCCTACGGGCATTCCCGTAGGGGCATAACGTAGAGGGTCCCCTACGGGCTTTCGCCGTAGGGGACAACTGGAGTCCCTCCCCTACGGGCTTCAGCCGTAGGGGACTTGCGGGAATCATCCCTACGGCATCAGCCGTAGGGAACTTATGTTTTTTTGGGCAGGATTAATCCCGTTTTTTATTACCCAACCTGCACTCAAAACTGAACTCAAAAGCATTTTCAAACTCAAAACTCAAAACACAATATTCAAACATCTTAAAATAAGTTCAACTATCTAAAATCATACAAAAACAACGCAAATATCCGAAAATATCTAAAAAACAGTTATATAGTACACAAAATCACAAATGACAGAAATCAAGGAGGTGGTTGTGGCCGACCAAGCATCTCAGCCCGTAGACGAGCCTCCATCGCTAAGAACGTCGCCTGAAAGCTCTTCTCCAAGGCAGCCGTCTTCTGCTCCTGCTCCTGCAGCCGAATGCGATCAGCTTCGCGTTCCTGCTCTGCTCGAATGCGATCAGCTTCGCGTTCCTCAGCGTGACGAGTCTCGAGCTCTGCCTGCTTCTTCTCGAACTCCTCTCTCAGGCTCTGACGGATGCGCTCCTCGGTCTCTGAAGAAGACGGGCCGGCCGAAGAGGACACTGAATATGAAGAAGACGAGCTGCCGAAGAGCTTACCTAAGGTGCCCGTTCCGAAGATCCTATTCTTCTTCTTCGGGACGAGGCTCAGGTAGACCTCGTCCACATCGGGCTCAACCTGCGTGGAGGCTCGACGCTCCTCAACAGCCTCCTCTACCGTATTCTAAAACAAAAATTAAAAATATGTAATTAGTCAAGAATAATTTAAGTTAATAAGTTAGATAAAGTTAAATGGTTAAAGTTTTAAACTTACAATGATCTTCTGTGCTCGCTGAGATGTCGGGGTCCCGTCCTTCTTCACGTGCAGACGTTTTGCAACGTCCAATGCCGTCGCAGGTCGACCGAACTCCTCGGCCTTCAAAATACGAAAACATATATAATTAAGTACAAATATAATTAAAAATATGAAAACATATATAATTTAAAAATCTTACAATGTCCATGGCATATCTGACGCCCGATCGAGATCCTCCAGCGGCCTTTGAAATGCCGGTGCCCGGCCCATCGGGCTCACTCATCCGGTTCTTCGTACAACGCTCAGACTTCTCTTTATACTCGGCTGTCTCGAAGATCACCAACCAGTTCTTCCAAACTTCATCGGGCACACATTTCGGCTTCACCCTCGATTCCCTCCACTTCTGACGCCACTCGCTAATGCGGCTACTGTACCTCCTCATCAACACTACTCTGAACTGTTTATAGATCTCGTCATCACTGTACCTGCTCCTATCCCAACAGAAGCGACGCTTCAAAACAGACAAAATAAATAAGTTAGTAAAATAACATATAAATGTGTAAAATAATAAAGTATCAACACACGTACCTGAAACTCGGTCCAATAAATCTCCTGATGACTCTTCGGGACCTTAGCAAGAGTGTATCCATCAGGGTGGATACGAGCCTCGATAATCTCTCGGACCTCGGATGCAATGTTCACATTATTGCGAACAACGAAACTACATTCAAGAGACACAATTAACAAAATACAAAATCAATAGTTACTAATATTCAAATAAAATTATACTTACGTGTTTAAATTTGGAAAAATCTCGGTACGAGCAGGAGCAGCTGAAGAGGAGGCATCTGCACTCTGAGGAGTAGAAGTAGGAGCAATATCAGTAGTGGGAGTCAATGGGACACTCCCAGAAGAAGGAGTCGCAGGAACAGTACTCCCAGGAGAAGGAGAATGCATCAGGGCGTCATCGCCATCATGGTCTCCCAGTCCACCACCTAGGGCACCTCGACCACCTCCTCCAACTCGACCAACTCCACCTCTGCGTTTACCTCGACCCGCCATCTGTTGATATAATAACAACATTAATATTCAGTGAAATACCTACTTAACAACAATATTACACGTCATTACAATCTAATTAATTACCTGAGGATGACTCTATATTATCATCATCCTCATCAAACGATCCTAGAGCATCACTATCATCATTTAGTTCATCAGCATCATCTAGCATTTCAGTGTCTTCGGGATTGATATTTGAATTTGTTAACAAAAGCAACGCATCGTCTGCTTGTACCGGGACGTGATCTTCAATGATTTCCTCTTGAAAAGAGTCTGATAAATGTTCAATATATTCTATAGAAGCCCTCGGTTTTATCTTATATGTTGCCCACCAATCTTTATTCTCTCTACGAGTACTCGGGTAAGACGAGTAATAAACTTGTGTGGCTTGAGATGCCAGAACGAATGGCTCGTAGCTTCTGAAACGTCGATTGTGATGGATATCGACCAGCCTGTATCGACGATCTAGTCTCGTGCCTGCTGGTGTAGGGTCAAACCATTCACATTTGAACATCAGGACTTTATTTTGAAGCATTCCCGTGTAGTCGAGATATAAAACTTCGTTTAGAAGTCCATAGTAGTCATCATCTTCAGATGAGTAGCTACTTCCTCGAATACAGACACCCATATTGGACGACTTTCTGTTAGACCCGTATTCAACAGTGTGAAACTTATATCCATTTACTTTGCAGCCAGGATATACTGTCACGAAAGAAGATGGTCCTATCGCTAAATTTCGGATGTCTTCGTTCACGACATTGTTTGTCGGGTCTTCAGCCTACACATTTGAATAATGATCAATTTAACTAGTAATTGTAGTCCATTCTTTGGAAATGTAATAAGTTACAAACTCACATAATTTCGAAACCAACTGGCAAATTCTTTGTCTAGCCTTTCATTGAGCCTCGCATCTGAAATTCTCGGGTCATGTTGCTTCACCATCTCTGTGTAAATACTTTTACAGACATAGACATAGTAAAAATTAATAAGTTATTAGTGAAAGAGCATATTGATTAATACTTCAAGTGCGATTAGTAGTATGAAACTTACTTCACATACTCTTCGACTTCAGGGCAATTCAACAGAACATAGATTGTAGCTGCATTAAGCTCTTTCGTGTCTAGAAACCTTTTTTGCGCTCCCCCAAACGGTTCTCCCCGTTGTATGAAGCATGAAAGTCGATCTCCATGAACATGTTCTCCTTCAATATCATTATTTGTTTCATTTCTGCCCAAACTGTTAATTCTGGTAGGCACGTGATCTTCAAAATAAAATGACATGAAGGTAGCAGTCTCTTCAACCAGATAAGCATTCGCGATCGAACCCTCTACTCTAGCCTTGTTTCTGACATTGTTTTTCAGTTTTCGAAGGTACCTCTCGAATGGATACATCCATCTGTATTGGACTGGGCCACCGATTTTGGCTTCGTGTGGCAGGTGAACAGGTAAATGCTCCATTGAATCAAAAAAGCTCGGAGGAAAGATCCTTTCCAAATTGCACAATATTATCGGTATTTCGCGCTCCAATCTGATCATATCATGAGTGCCTACAGACCTAGAGCACAGTTCTTTAAAGAACAAACTCAACTCCGTTAGCACCTTCCAAACTGGTTGCGGTAGCAAATCATGAAAAGCAATTGGAATCAGTCTTTGCATAAATACGTGACAATCATGACTTTTCATACCGATCAATCTCAAACCAATCATGTCGACACATCGCCCAAGATTACTTGCATACCCATCTGGGAATTTCAGTCCCTTCAACCATTCACAAAACTGAGTTTTTGAAGCTTTATCCAAACAGTAACACGCTGCAGTATATTTTCCAGTTACAGGGTCCTTTTGTAACTCGGGTCGTCTGCAATAATCATTTAACTCCTCTCTCGATTTTGGTGTGTCTTTCGTTTTCCCCTTCACATTCATGACTGTGTTAAAGACATTATCGAAAACATTTTTCTCAATGTGCATTACATCAAGATTATGTCGAATGAGATTAGTGCTCCAATACGGTAAATCCCAGAAGATGCTTCTTTTTTTCCAACCCGTCGTCTTGAAAATATTTGCATTCACTAGAGCTGCGTCTGGTTCAGTCACTTTCAAAAGACCTAGGCGATCAATCTCGGCAAGAATTTCAGTCCCGGATCGTGGGGCAGGGGGCATAGTAGTGACAACTTTGTTCTTTCGAAAATTTACCTTATTTCTTCGGAAAGGGTGATCAGCTTCAAGAAACTTCCGGTGATTATCAAACCACGATTGTTTGCCACTGCATCGTAAGCTGAACGCTTCAGAACGTTCCATACAGTAAGGACATGCTTCTTTACCCGCGGTACTTCTACCCGATAACATCGAGTAAGCTGGGAAATCACTAATTGTCCACAACAATGCAGCCCGAAGCACGAAATTTTGTTTTTTGGATATGTCGTAGGATGCAACACCTGTTTTCCACAAATTAAGCAATTCAGCTATCAAGGGCTGTAGAAACACATCGATTTTGTCCTTTGGGTTTTTCGGTCCTGGGATCAATACCGTTAAAAACATGTATTGGTCTTTCATGCACATGTGCGGTGGCAAGTTATAAGGTGTGATTATCACAGGCCATGAAGAGTATTGTTGACCGAAACTTCCAAACGGTTGAAACCCATCGGTGCATAAACCTAATCTGACATTTCGAGAATCAGATGCGAAGTCTGGATATTGGTCGTTGAAATGCTTCCAAGCCATTGAATCTGATGGATGATGCATAATATCGTCTTTGACAACATGTTCGGCATGCCACCTCATGTCCGCGGCTGTGGCATTAGAGGCGTACAAACGTTGTAAACGAGGAGTCAAAGGAAAATAATGCATTCTCTTGTACGGTGTGCTTGTCTTCTTCCGTTTGTTATTGTTCGAGTTCACTGGTTTGAATCGTGGATGATCACAAATCTTACAACTCTTGAGATCACGGTCTTCGCTTCCCCAGTATATCATACAGTTATTGAGGCAGGTGTCAATTTTCTCAACCGGTAATCCCATGCCTCGGAGTAATTGTTTGCTCTTGTAGAAGTTCTCAGTTACCAAGTTGCCATTGGGCAACACTTCTTTGAACAACGATGCGTATTGGTCGTAACCCTTCTCTGAGATGTGATTCTCGGACTTTATATTCATCACCCGAGAAACAAAAGACAATTTCGAATGAGTTTTACATCCTTCGTACAATGGGTCATTCGCTGCTTTCAACATATCATAAAATCTTTGAGCCTCTGGATTAGGTGGTTCCTCTACTACTTCTGACTGATTGAAAGACGGACCAGCAGCATCACGAATCATATCGATATATGGATTTGGATCGGCCGGAATGTTTGATTGGCTTGGAACAGGGATCACATTCTGAACGACGTGTTCATAAAGATGGCCTTCACCGTGGAATAACCATGTGTGATAATTCGGAACAAACCCATGTTTTAGCAGATGCTGCGTGATCGTCTCAGTGTCCAAGTAATTAATATTCCTACACCTCTTCCGACTACAAGGACATTTCAACTTATCACCGTCTTTCCATTCAGCATTTTTCTTTGCGAACTCAATGAATGACTCGATTCCATCCAAAAACTCTTTAGACAGATAACCGTCAATCCTCCGTTTGTACATCCAATTACGATCAAAGTTCATTCTATATAATTAAGACGATAAACACATACACAAAATAAAAAATCACACACATTTAAAAAAGTATACGAAACAATCATACACATTTAAAGAAGTTAATGAGATTTTGACATGAATTCGACAGCATTTCTGGGTTGTAATTGCTTTATTGGTAAGGGCCCTATCCCATTCAAGAATGTGATATGATGTTCTTTGTTAGTTAGTGTCTCAAATGGACTTAAAAATTTTGGCAGCACTTCCCTACAGTTCTCTAAGTACACGTGTTTCAATGTACCCGAGAACGTAGAGAAATAACTAACCAAATCTTGAAATAAGTCCATAATCGAAACACAGATCAACTAACAAAGAACATCATAATCACATTCTCAAACTGTCCAAAAATGGGACAATTCAAGATTCAATATCGAATGGTAAGTTCGATATTAAATCTCAAACGGGTCTAAGCTCCAACATATTGAATGATAAATTGCAACATATCTCAATATAAACATTAAACATTATAACATATATGTAGTCATATAACACATTTTAAAAATAACTACAACTTTAAATTTAAAAATAAGAATTTTTTTTAAGTTTACAAAGAAAACAAATAGGTTTCAAAGGAGGATATACTTCTCATAACCTATTTAATTAAGCATTTTACACAATTCGTCCCCTACGGTTCGTTACTTATCCGAATGGCCTCAAACTTTCAACATAGACTCATTATAACATAGACCAACTAATGTAGGAATTATTTTCGACAAACTAAAACCGACGACACTATAACTCTAAAAATCAGCCATGTAACAAAATAAAAAAATAATAGCAAACGATATCGAAACTTCAATTAAACTATATTATTAAGCTTATAAAAATCTACTAATCGTATGGTGTCAATCTCATGTGATTTGGACAATGTTTACTTAAAACGAAAAACAAGAATCAAGGATTTTGACCCTCAAGATGAAAGATTCAGTCGAAACTCCAAAAAAGAAAAAGTTGCGTATCGAAAAATTAGTGGGGGTCATCCTACTGAAATTTTTGCAAAAAAATCATTTTCTATCCTAAAACGTCAAAAAACGACAGCTGCCCAATAATTTTAAAAAATTAAAATCTTTATGTAATTTCAAAATACATATAAACCTCATACATCATTACAATATAAGCAATAAACATAAACCCCCAATTTAAAAAACCCCCAATTTTCGAAAAACCTAAATTTGAAAACCCTAATTTCAAAAACCTCAATTCAAATTCAAAATCAACATAATACAAACCTCAATACTTAGCACTGCTCGATAAGACTATGACAAAGCAAATTCAAACCAAAAATCAAGGTTTTCTAACGAACCCTAATTTTTTCGAATTTTAGAAAAATAAACAATTACAAAGGGGAAAATCGATATCTAACCTTTAGCTTTGTGTAATTGGATGTGTTTCAGGTGGATTCCGCACGTCTTCGCCGGTGGGAGCTTCAAATCGCCGGTGGGAGCTTCAAATCGCCGCGGCCCGCTTCACCCTTTTCAAAAAACGCGAAATGAGATATGTTTCTGTTCTGTGGACTGATATAGGCGTCCCCTACGGGCTCCCCTACGGGCCTTTCCCGTAGGGCATAAGTAATCATTAAAACGCCACCGTTTTAATACTCCCCTACGGCTGGAACGCCGTAGGGATCCCCTACGGCACAATGTCGTAGGGGGAATTAATATACCCCTACGGGATCAGCCGTAGGGGGACTCCGCGCCACACCCCTACGGGGATTTTTGCCGTAGGGCTAATTAGCCTACGGGTCCCCGTAGGGGACCCCGTAGGACTTCTTGGAGGGAAACTCGGCGCGCGAATTCGCGCGCCTGTCCCTACGGGGCACCCCTACGGGGGTTCACCCCTACGGCTAGAGGCGTAGGGGTAGCCGTAGGGGTCATCTACATAGTGTTCCCCGTAGGGGATGCCGTAGGGAACTCCCTACGGCTAGCCTCCCGTAGGGAACCCCCGTAGGGGTTCACTGGTTTTTTTGTAGTGACGTGTGAGGGGTGGATCTTGGATTCTGAATGTTCGTATCATAAGTGTCGAAACATGGATTTGTTTGACAGGTTTGATGAGAGTGTCGGTGGAACGGTGGTCATGGGGCATGACACATCGTGTGAGATACGCGACACGGGAACTGTGAGAATCAAGATGGTCGATAGGCATATTCGAACCCTCGGTACTGCAAGGTACGTTCCGGTCCTGAATGGTAATCTTATCTCTCATAGACCTTAGATCCGAATGGGTACCAACTTCGGTAAAGGTGGAGTGTTGAAAGTAAGTCGGGGCGACTTATTTTGCGAGGCGAGAGAAAGATTTGGTGGATTGTATGAGCCATGCGGCAACACAATTACCAAGTGGGCAACTGCTTCTGCCCAAGGAAGTCATTCACTGGAAGGTGAGTCGGGTTCACCTTTTAAAAGTCATGCGCATGTGTGTTGGTGTCGGGGACACCGGGAATACTAACCCGAGTAGTATTCAAATTTGGAGAATCGAGCCTAGGCGTACTATGGATAGCACTGGAGGATTAGCGAATTCAGGTGGTGCTGATAGTAGTGGGAAGGCGAGATTTGAGAATGGACATTGCGTAGAGGTTATAGAGCTTGGTGGTGCCAAAGGGATGATCGGTGCAACTTCGCATTCTTGTACTAAGTTTGGTGCGGTTCAAACTTAGGTTGCTCATGTTTTGAGTGAGTCCTGCGGGGCTGGGTGGAAGAAAGAAAAATTAGTCTATGATCGGTGGAGGATGGTGCGGCTTGGAGTCGCGGGGATTCTCGTCAAGGTGGAGATTTGTTGAAATATGACTCGAATCCAAAGAGAAGTAAATCGGGACGAAATTTGGAGTTGGGATGCGAAAAGATCGATGTAGCAGTCTGGCACATTTGCGCCAGCCTGCTGGGGCCGTGACGCATTTGCGTCAGCCTGCTGAGGCTGTGGCGCGTTTGCGTCAGCCTGCTGAGGCTGTGGCGCGTTTGCGTCAGCTTTCTTGTGCGATTTTTCGCTGCGTTTTTGGACTCCAAATATAGGTTTTTTGATTTATTTAATTGGTTAGGAAATAAGAATTATATTAGAATATAATTCTATTCCTTAGGGATTTAGGAGTCATATATTAGGAAAATGATTTATTCCTAATTCTAATTGTTTCCAATTTGATAGGTTTGCTACACCTATAAATTGAGGTTCTCCGGTAGACGAAAATCATAGAGTGCAATAGAGTGAATTATTGTAAGCCTCAACGATGTAGTGGATTTCTTTCTTCCCGTGGTTTTTCCCGTGTTTTGGGTTTCCACGTAAATTGTGTGTTCGTTCTTTTCGTTTATCTTTTTCTTCGCATCTCATATATATTTCGAGAGCCGTGAGAGATTTAGTTTCTATATCGCAACAAGTGGCATCAGAGCATCGTAAAGAGCATAACAGTATCAAATACTATACACCAAGCCCCCAGAGTATAGTCTAGTGGTAAGGTCTGTGATGGTGTAGGTGTACTTTCTCGACGATGCATAGTTTGAAATATTATGAAGTTTGTCTTGAGGTGAGACATGTTGGCTCTCTGCCACAAATGTCTGCTACTCGGGCACATCCTTCGATTTACATTCTATCCGATCGAGTGGAGTGGAGTTTCTCGTCTCTCATCTTTTATAAAAAAAAAATATATATATATATATATATATATATATTATACAACCCACAACCGATTTTCTTGGTTTTGCGTTTTCATTTCTCCAAATATTCCAAGTCTTTCCTTCAATTGATTTTGGCATATAACCGATCGAAATACATAAATAATCATGTACAGTATAATGATATAAATCTATATTTAATGAATATAAATAAAGTCTTAACAAGTTTCCCATGGAAGATGAAAACAAAACAAGGAAAAGGAAATCTGACTGCAACCATAAAAGTGTAAAGATATCAAAACACACACACACAAACACACACACTACTTTTGCTTTTAAAAAGTTATATGCTTCACTTCCTTCCTCCCCTTCCCCTCCACTGACATATATAGCCCTAGCCCCTACCCTCTACATCTACCCCTTTGCCTAGCTAGTACGTCTACAACATACTATATACTCCATATATATATACATTACAACATATTTGTATATACATACACATGCATATGAAGTTCTGAATCACTAAACAAGTTAAAGGATGATGGGTTCATCCAGAAACTTCTTCTTTTCAAAGGAAGTAATTAAAGGTACTCTCTACTATATATGTATGTGTGATTTATATATTTCCTTTCTCATTGCTATTGTTACTTTGTATTTATTGAGATACTCTATTAATTACTTCACATTTCAATTATGTTGATAGTCATATATATAGAGAGGTGTTGGCTTTTCGGTCTATCTAGATAAACCCAACTGAAAATTATAAAAATTATCGTTTTGTTACGGTTTATTTATGTAATCCGAATCGAATTGAATTAAACTGAAACCGAGGGTTAAGATGTGTTATTAAGAACCTACAAACTCCTTAAATCTGAACCCAAAATCTTTAGTATTTGAAATGTGAAAGGAAGCATAATAATTAATAACCAAATACTCCATGTATGTGTGTACGTATTTCTCTCATGTCATTTTGATGTTTGTTTTGGTGTCGCCCTCTGTTTTTATTTTATTTTATTTATTTTCAACATTTTTTGGATTATATTTTGTCTTGGAATTGCTGCTTTGCCATTTACATTTACATTTCACTTTTTATTCCATATATAAATTGCAAAGGTTCCTTTTCCTCTGACTTGTACGAGGCATTAAATTTACTTGGCACATATGTCGGTCCTAATATTTTTAAAAAAAAAATTAACTTTTTTTTCTAAAATTTGAAAAAATAAATAAATAAAGTGGACATAAAATTATATTTTAAATTAATAAAAAGTAAATAAATAATTTATCTTTTAAAGGTTGTGTATACTAAAGTGAGACAAAGAGGCAAGTTGAATGAATTTAGAGCGAATCAACAGTGATTCATATATGTTTAATCATTTAACCTTTTGATTTGTACCCATTTATTAATTTAAATTTCTATATATAGTCTTAAATTTAAGTGGGATTATAAGAAATAATTAAATTATTTAAATTGTGTTATTTAAATAATACTTCTTATGTCAAAAAGTTAGTACATCTTCTAAGCACGAAAATTAAGAATTTTATTAAAAATTAAGAAATAAAAATATATTGTATTTGTGAATTAAAAAGAAACAATTGTAATGAAATGTTAAAAAGTAAATAAACAAATAAAATATTTATTTTATTTTTTTAGTGGTGTTTCAACTATAATGTTGAACACTCTAAAAAAAGAAAATGTTGTAGCTATTACAAGACTATGAGACTGGATAGTACTCTTTTCTTTTTTTAGAATGTAACAAATATTTTTCTTAATTTCATAGCAAACATAGTGTTAATATAATTCTAAAAAGGAAAGAGTACAATATTTCAATGAAAGTACTATCTTCTCCTTTTTTATCTTTGAATCATTTTTTTTTTTATGTTAGATTATTTTAATCGAGTCTCTCCCGTGTGTTTAAAGAGTACAATATTTCAGTGAAAGTACTGTATTCTACTTTTTTTTAATTTTTTTCTCTTTAAATCATTTATTTTATGTTTGATTATTTAAATTGAGTCTTGTGTTGATTGTGTTTGTGTACTTTCTACTTTTGATTAAGAATGGAGGGGAAATTAATTTGAAAGTTACAAAGTGATGGGACTTGAGATTTAGGGTATACTTAAAGCTAGACCCAACAATTAAAAAATACATAAAAAATATAAATTGAATTTAAATAAATAACAGACAAGGCAAAGGCCTCGGAATCGGTGCTTGTTGGGTCAGCATAGTCAGATTAGATTATTTACTTGGAGCAGCTGAAACGTACAGTCTGACCTAGTGAACATGGTTGTGACTGGGCCTGGGAGGGATACAGGCGTCATTTCACAAATTCTCAAGCCTAAACAAAGGATTAATAAAGTAGAATTATAGATAAATAAATAAAAGGTTCTTTGTCCTCATTATGTTGAGACAAGACAAACCAACACAAGGCTCTTGTCTTTCTTGCCCAATCCAATCCCAACTACTCACTACAATATAAACAGCAACTGCATACTCAACAAGATGATGATGATGATGATGATGAAGAAGAAGAAAGGTAAGAACTAACCTTGGGTTTTTTTGTTTCTTCACATGGCAAAGAAAAAAGGGTTGTGCTGGGGCGGCTGGAGACGACGGAAGCAACCTCACCTGGTGGCTGGTTATTCATTAATTAGCTAGTGTGTGTAGCTTCAGCTTCTGGCGGCGGTGGTGGTATTGGCAGTACGGCTCAATCTGTGTTGGATGGATTCATTTCATATTTTTCAAGTACAAGCATTATACATTCCTTTCCTGAGTTATTGATGATGTCTATATAATACTATGATGTTACAATGTTTAGATCATGAGTTTACATTTCTTGGTTTCTTGATTTACAGGAACAGTACCAGCAACTTTGTTTTTTTAACCCCTGACACTTTTAGCTTCATGCAACAGATTCACTCTTAAAATGTTATATTTTGAAAGAGTCTAACTAATGTACATGTACCTAATACTTCAAAATCGACTCGTAGATTTTGGTGCATGCTCGACCGTGCAATGCTTTGTTATCAATTTTGTAATTTGAAAATAAGAAGCGTTTTCGTTTGCAAAATTACAAACATGGCAAGTCTTTTGTATGTCAAGTAATTGACGATCTTTGACCGAACTTTTTAGTTCAGGCCGATCAAAAGTTGCAATGTGCATTCAGATGCATGATGTAAACAATGCTTACAGTCTATCATCGCGGAACTGAAATTTTAAATTAATTTGTTGAAGTCTGTTGTTTAGCAATAACACTAAAAACACATAATAGAAACATCAGGGACATCAACAACAGTCAAGCTTCGACCATGAGATTTCAAGAGAGCACGAAGGCTTTGATATACATGTCATTATGTTGCATGTTTTGGAACAAACATGGGCAGTTTAGTATAACAAATGCTCGTTTGAATACCAGTATGGAAAAGAGTTGTTATATAACAGAGCAAAGAATGTCTTGTGTAAAGGTTGCTTCTTTTTCTACACATTTCAATTTTTTCCAAAACCGCCATTATTTATGGGATTGTGGGCAATCAACGTTTCAATTGCACGACCCTAAGAACCCTAATTGAGATCATTAAACTCACATAGTCGTCGTATACCAAACACAATAGCCATGAGGCCCATCACACATCCATTTAATTGAACTTTATAATAGATAAATAGCAAATCACATGTCCAAAACAAAGGGTTTCTTAACAACATAATACACTCTTACAAGCATTTTCATTCCTCAGCATCAGTGATAAACAAAACGAATGTTCAATTTCCTCAGCTAATCAATCATCTCTCCGGATAGCAATAGCACAACAAGATCATATCATAAAAAGGATCCAAAAATCACCTGTCATTATTGTTGCTGTCCAGCAACAATGTTCTCCAAATACCACTTGTAAGTACCCTGAAGCCCTTCCTTGAGAGAAACCTTGGGCTCCCATCCTAACCCCGCGAGCTTCGAGCTATCCATGAGCTTACGAGGCGTGCCGTCTGGCTTGCTCGAATCCCAAACGATATCCCCTTGATATCCCACCACCTCCTTCACCAGTTCAGCAAGCTCCTTAATGGTGACCTCTTTCCCACTCCCAACATTCACATGCTCAAAACCACTATAATTCTCCATCAAGAAAACAACGGCGTCGGCTAAATCGTCCACGTGGAGGAATTCGCGCAAGGGGGTCCCACTCCCCCATACCACCACGCTCTCCAAGTTCTTGGCTTTGGCTTCGTGAAACCTGCGGAGCATAGCGGGGAGAACGTGGGAGTTTTCGGGGTGGAAGTTATCGTTAGGGCCGTACAGATTCGTGGGCATTGCTGAGATGGCGTCGAACGAGTGCTGGAGGCGGTACGCCTGGCACGTTTTGATCCCGGCGATCTTCGCGATGGCGTACCATTCGTTGGTGGGCTCCAGCGGGCCGGTCAGGAGAGCGGACTCGGGTATGGGCTGCGGGGCGAATTTGGGGTAAATGCAGGAGGATCCAAGGAAGACGAGTTTTAGGGTTTTGTGTTCAAACGCGGAGGAGATGACGTTGGTCTGGATCTGGAGGTTGACGGTGATGAAATCGGCGGGGTAGGTGTTGTTGGCGTGGATACCGCCGACCTTCGCGGCGGCGAGGATGACGTATTGGGGTCTGTGGGCGGCGAAGAAGGCGTCAACGGCGGGTTGGGATGTGAGGTCGAGATCGGCGTGGGTGCGGAGGAGGAGGTTGGTGTAGCCGAGGGATTTGAGCCTTCGGACGACGGCTGATCCGACCAGGCCGCGGTGGCCGGCTACGAATATGATGGCGGATTTGTCGATGGGAGATGGATCCATTGACGGTGGTGGTTACGGGATTCGGAAATACGAGGAAGCGTGAAGACTAGAAATTTGACGTTGAACGAATGGAATTGGGTTGGGCTTTTCGAAATGCACTCTAAGGGGCTTGTTTGGTGGGCTTTATTGCTATCGGTTTAGATAAAATAATACTCCTTCTATCTCTATAGGCATAGATGGTCAACGTTGACTTTTTTTGTTCGTCCAATACATATAATAAATAGTATATAAAAATTATAAAAAAAATAACTAAAATAAAATTTAACTATTTAATTTTATTTTAGTTGTTTTTTTCATAATTTGTGTATACTGTTTATGATATGTATCGAACGGATAAAAAAAATCAACGTTGACCGCATATGCTCATAGCTCTGAGACAGAGAGAGTATAAGATAACTTACTAAATATTAAGGTTAACTTTATTTACACCTTCGATTTTACTAAACTCACCTCTTTTTTAATTTTTATTTTTTAATAATATTATACTAAAACTATAATACCCTCGTTCATAAAACTTTGTATTATTTAAAACCCTATATTATTTAATTCATGTTTGATATTAATAAATAAAAAAACAAGACTATCCAGAGTTAAAATAATCTATCAATGTCAAGAAGGACCCGTCGTCACCAGCATACCACGCCATGGACAATATCGAGAAATAAATCTCAACATAGGCTAATTCCCATGCTCCATACCACGACATGGACAACATCCAGAAATCGATCTGAACACAGAGGCAACCCTCATGCCCGGTCACTAACCAGCCCCTCCACCCGCCACAAGCATGCTCCTCCGCCCGCCGCAAACTTGCTCATCTGCCCAACATCACTCTCCGCCACCTAATTAAGTCTTGTGCCCTCTCCATGTCCTCGACCGAAACATCACCCCAAGCTCCTGTGCACAAATCTCAAATCTACAAACATATTTTTTCCGATATAAAGAAATATTTTTCAGACACTCGTTTTTTACATTATTTTCTAATTTTCAAATTGTTTTTTTTCAAGTTTGGATCATCTCGTTTTTTTTTTTTTTCTATCAAATTTTTTATTGTTATGTTGTTAATTGATGTACTCTTCGAGTGGGATAACTCAACTATCCATTTTGGCAATTATACCTCACCTTTCTATTCTTCCATACCTTCTCTTCTGGCTCCATCGCGCTTGACATCGTCCATGCTCCAGCAACGCATCGTCAAGATCACAGTTGGTTAGAACCACTGAATCAACTCCACCTTGAACATCAAGATCCATGTTGGTTAGAACCACTGAACCAACTCCACCTTGAACATCAAGATCCATGTTGATTAGAAACATTGAACCAACTCCACCTTGAATCGCCATGAAGAGAACCACGTGTTCCGATCTAACACCGAATATCAACCATCGTCGCCATCTCCCAAAATATTCTCGAGCTCCACCTAGATCTAGAAACACCAATATCCGCAACGCCTGCCTCGTATCGATTCCGCGTCCCGGATCCCCAACGAAAGCTCTTAACAGGTCACAGGATCGTAACCTAGCTCTGATACCACTTGTTGTGCTCTTTACGATGCTCTGATACCGCTTGTTGCGATATTGAAACAAAATCTCTCACGGCTCTCGAAATATATATGAGATGCGAAGAAAAAGATAAACGAAAAGAAAGAACACACAATTTACGTGGAAACCCGAAACACGGGAAAAAACCACGGGAAGAAAGAAATCCACTACATCGTTGAGGCTTACAATTCACTCTATTGCACTATATTGCACTCTATTGCACTCTATGATTTTCGTCTACCGGAGAACCCCAATTTATAGGTGTAGCAAACCTATCAAATTGGAAACAATTAGAATTAGGAATAATCCTAATATATGACTCCTAAATCCCTAAGGAATAGAATTATATTCTAATATAATTCTTATTTCCTAACCAATTAAATAAATCAAAAAACCCATATTTGGAGTCCAAAAACACAGCGAAAAATCGCACAAGAAAGCTGACGCAAACGTGCCACAGCCTCAGCAGGCTGACGCAAACGCGCCACAGCCTCAGCAGGCTGACGCAAATGCATCACGGCCCCATCACGCTGGCGCAAATACGCCAGACTGCTACATCGATCTTTTCGCATCCCAACTCCAAATTTCGTCTCGATTTACTTCTCTTTGTATTCGAGTCATATTTCAACAAATCTCCACCTTAACGAGAATCCCCGCGACTCCAAGCCGCACCATCCTCCACCGATCATAGACTAATTTTTATTTCTTCCACCCAGCCCCGCAAGACTCACTCAAAACATGAGCAACCTAAGTTTGAACCGCACCAAACTTAGTACAAGAATGCGAAGATGCACCGATCATCCTTTGGGTACCACCAAGCTCTATGACCTCCACGCAATCTCCATTCTCAAATCTCGCCTTCCCACTACTATCAGCACCACCTGCATTCGCTAATACTCCAGTGCTATCCATAGTACGTGTTGGAAATCGATATCCCGAAATTAATAAATTTAAATAAATAAATTATCTAATTAATTCTGACCGAAATACTTCGGAGATCGAATATCCGGAGTTGTCAAAATTGCGGAATCAACAACTCCAAACGAAATCCGTTCGCCGGAGAAAACACGAACACGCCACGTGGCCCGGGGCTCGACCGAACAGCCCGCCGTGGGAGAACCCACGGCTGCCCAGCCGAACCCCCGCGTGGGGTTAGCGGATTGCTCATAGCAATCCCCGGGGCTGCTCATAGCAGCCCCGCAGCGAGTCCGGCGACTCGCTGCTCGTGGATGGGGCGCGCACACGCGAGCCGCTACGGGTAACCCCGCAGCACCCATGATCGATCCCACGGGCTGCTCGCAGCAGCCCGTAGCGCGTCCGGACGGGACTCGCGTCCAGCGATCCCGCTACGGGAAAACCCGTAGCTCGCTGCGGGTCCGTCCACGGCGATCGAGCATGAGCTCGATTGAGTCTCGGCACCCAGCCGAGGCTCTCGCCCCTCGACCCGTCCAGTCGAGCATGTCGAACCGCCGGCGGTCTGGTGGTCCGCGCCACCACTGCCCGGTTCGACCTCGTCTTGGGTCTCGTCCCTCGGATCTTGGTTCATGATATTTTTACGATAATTAAACGATAAAATCATAAAGAGGGTTTTACGATTTACCTCGTTCTCGTTGTTCGGAAAAACGAAGAACTCAATTTGACGACCTTGAGATCTTCCCACGTATTCCTTGCACTAGCTCGGACGTCGTGTGGGCGACGATCTACCGAACTTCATGGATCTCCCTCTCTACTTTCTCTCTCTAGAATTGTGATCTTCAAGTTATGAGAATAGAGAAGACCATGTAGTGTTTTTATAGGCTACGTAGGGGATCTTAAGGAGGTGGAATATTGGGCTTCCAATATTAATGATTAAATAGAGCCCAAGCCCAAATCTATTAATCCCATTAATATTAATTAATTTATTTTCCACTATATAAATTAATTGCACTCACAATATTAAACCATATTATATCAAATAATATTTCTCCGGTAGTATTATTTATTTCGTGCGTTTAAGATAGAAATGTCCATGAATAAAATTAATTTATTGCTAATTAATTTATTCATCTCTTGTAACCGAGACTAGTACCATTCATCCTTAATAATTATGCGGAACAAATCCACCTGCAGGGTTTACATAATAATTCCTTATGAACTCATCTCGGGGACATTATCAACCCTTATCGGGACACACTTTCCCGTCAAGTATTCACGGCATGCCATATATATAGCGACCCAACTTAACCGGTAATTAACCCAATAATTAAATCGGTTAATTCCTTTGGTAAATTAAAGTCACTTATATTAAATATACACACCCGCAATAGTATCGGGGATTAAGAATAAAATACACTGAGATTTAAATCGATTATCCAAGGCAATCCTAATCGATAAATCTCAAACGATCCGCCCAATACACCAAGTGTACAAGTGTGATAAAATAATCAAGACAGATTACTTTCTCTCTCACACAACGAATATACCGATGGATTGGTCCGTGTCCATCTAGGTCGTGAGCAGCTGTTTAATTAAATACGAGTAACCGATAGTATAATCTTCTGTGTGGGCGTGACACACCATACTAACTACAACGTATAGAATCTAGGACTATAATTTGCATATATTTAATTATAAATAATTAAACGCAAATAATTGTTTATTTAATTAAATAGATTAATGGCAATGGATCGTGAGTTTCCGTTACTTAAATCTAGACATTAAGTACACAACTCCAACAATCTCCCACTTGTACTAAGGTCTAGTCATTTCCTCCAAACTCCCGACTCCCATACTCATCACGTGCTTAAGTTGTACTTCCAAGAAGTACTATGTGAATGAGCAATCTAGGTTGCCGCTCTGAAGTTATCTTGGTGACTACAGCGTCGTCTCCCTCGACGATGACTCGTATCAGGTGGTACTTGCTCTATGTGTTATCTTACACTTATGGACTTGTGATTTCTTACCATTTGCCATCGCACCGCTATTTACATAGCCTTTGGCAAATTAAGAATCACATCTAAGTCCCAGAGATTATCCCGGAGTTATACCAAAACTTCCGCTGCCTCTGAGGCCGCTATTTGGTTACCCATGGCAGAGTCCGAAAAGCATCGTGCTTATCACTCTTCCATGTTAAAACTCCTTCTCCTTCAATAGTGAAACAGTACTTTTACAGCAGTCGAATATTCCTTTCCAGGATTACCTTGATATCCTCCCACTATGCTAGCCGCATAGCCGATATCAGGTTCTCGTTTTCAACATTGCATTTTTTAAGCTTTCCACACTTAAAGTGTAGGAAACCGCTTTCATTGCTTCTATCTCCTTTTGTGTTTCAAAACACATATCCTTAGATAGATGCATTCCGTATCTGAAAGGTAACGAACCTTTCTCGGAATTTTGCATGTTAAAACGAACCATAATCATATATATGTAAGATGTCCAGGAGAAGTACAATGTTCTTTCCTAGAGATCCAAGATCTCAAGAACATGTCCAACTTCTTCCTATATCTTTCATATTGATTTATCTAGACAACCTCATTTTATGTCTTGACAACATCTTTACATTGTTACCAATGATAAGAATGTTCTCTACATAAAACCCGAGAAACACCACCTTGTTCCATCACGTTTCCAATACACATGATTCGTCTATGCTTTGATGAATCCATAAAATGGACTATCTCATCAATTTGCAAGTACCACGAACTCAATGCTTTGTTTCAATCCATAAATGGATCAACTAAGCTTGTACTCTAAATGATCTTGCCTCTTAGCAATAATCCTTATTGCTTTCCAATAGAGCACATTTAGATCTAGTACTGCCTCTGTGTAGATCCAGGGATCGATTTCATGTATACTAGGTCCAGAGTCCGAAGACTCACCTAGTTTATGAATATCTCTGGTTGACCCACAACCTCCCACTACAATGGCATTCCGGTGTATGAACAGTAATAACAGTAGGTGGAGTTAGTGGTGTACCGCTACTCAGTTCTGCTGGTTTCCAGTCTTCTTCGTTCTCTCTCATTTCAAAGTATCACGTCACTTTGGGCTTGTGGTTCATCCTATAGTCTTTCTCTAAGAACTGGGCGTTAGAACTTATAACGTCCTTCTGGTTCATAGTACTATTTGAACACACATCTTTTGTTCTTCTAGGATATTCTACAACCGCATTTGCGCCGTTGTTTCCAGACATATCCATAGAACACAGGTAGTTCCGTATAACTCATGCTTTTACTATTTCTATAAGAGTTCCATTTCTTGTTTACGATAAACCATTTCTACACAACAGTGTATGGTGTAGTCATTTGGGATCAAATCCCAATCTCTGATCAGTATGCCATGCATTCCTCAGACAGGTACTTGCCTCCGCGATCAAATCGCAGGCTACAAATGGATATACCTTGATGGTTCTCCACAATTGCTTAGTGTCCATTGACTTGTCAAAACACTTGCTTTTGTGGCACATCAGGTATTCTAATCCATTTCTCGAGTAATCATTAAATGAAGTACTCGTACCTTTATTGTCTGAGTAGACATAGTCTGCATACATCAGAGTCAATCAATTCTTATACTTGTCCGGGTCTTATATCTTATATCCATAAAGGATTGCTTAGTCATGTTATCTTCCAAATTAGATTCTTAGGTCGGAAGGTCCACTTCTTCAACTTAATTGATCAAATATCAATTTTCGACCTTTGAACTTCTTATTTGAATATGACTTAGCATATTTGAATATGACTTAGCATAAGAATCCACAAGTATAAATGATTTAATAAAGAAATCTCTTATTAGTAAAACGAGTTATGTACTACGGTTCGTTGCATCGTGGTGGACTTAGGATTCATCATTTATATATTGCTAGCTAATGTACCAGAATAGATAATATCATTATTTCTTCTTATAACCATCAAATGATTAAAAGAAATAAAATATCCATTCATTAGAAATCCAGAACAAAGTTCTTTCTAATATGAAAGGTACATAAAAGCAATAACTCAAAATGAAATCCTATAAAATGTCTGAAGGTACCGGTATACCGATCCAATCGATATACCGTGTGTGCGGAAGCGTGTAAAGCATATAAATCTATCATGCTTGATCTAGTACACACAATATATGTATAGACACACATATATATATATACACATCCAATATATATATATAAGGTTCAACGAGTTCTTACATTTGATAATGAATGGATTCGTTGATGTTGATTAAGGTGGTGTTGAGTCGATTGAACCACCTTAATGGATCAGCAACTTGAAGCTCTCCTTGTGAATGACCTTGTCACTCCTTTGGATCGTCCGGATGTTGAAGCCGCACAAATGGCCCGGCCTCTACGTGTTGCACACGAACCCGGAATATGAACACCTTGCTTGCTTGAGAATTGATCTCCAAGATCACCTATTTTCTCTCTATGTTAGTGGAATTTCGTGGCTAATGTTGTGGTATTATGAAAATCTGATTTTCATCCATATAATGGCCTCATTATTCACCACATTACTCCCCTTTGTAACCTTCAACATAATGGGCATCATAATGCACCATTAACATGCAAAAGGGGTTACAAAGGAGGTGAAAGGTCATGCCACATACACATGCCACTATGCATTGTATGTGGTCCCACTTGCTTGTGTGGCATGCCATGTCACACTATGTGACATGCATCCATGCAAGCCATGCATCCCATGCATGTGTATTTAATCCACGTAAATATTGATTCTAAATCAATATATTTATCAAGCAATGTATATCAATATCGAGCTCGTGTGTGACCCTGTAGGTATGATTTTATCGATCAATATTATATTGTTCCCAACAATTTATATTATCGAATAATCATTTAACATCCATAGACGACCTTATGACTTTATCGATTGCACACGTAGGATCGAAGGACATATCCCAACAATCTCCCACTTGGCCTTCAGAGCCAGTGTGCTGCCAATTTCCTGTTGTCACTTTATGTCTAAATTTGAACTTGAGGCAAGACTCGAGTCATCCTCAATCGGTTCAAACCTTTCTTGGACTTTGAGACAGACTGTAAAACCAGATTTATCACTATGATACGAATCTGGACGTGGCCACGTATTTTCCACAGTCTCGACTCTCCAAGTGGCCGGTAAGACATGTATCCCATTTTAAAATGGAGGACAATCCCATCTTGTCAATCCAAGCTCTCCCACTTGCTTCCTGATATACCCAATAACATGTTTTATAACCTCCTTTTACGAAAGGCGTTTACTTGTATCAAAGTACATCATTTCACAATGGAATCACTCTGGACTACTCAGGTCAGAGGAAATTGCTCGACAGTCAATGAAATAGTATTATGACTCGAAATCTTAAATACTATTCCAGTCGGGTCTGTTCGATCATTAGCTCCCAGCTAATATCTATGTAATTGTACTTGATGTCCCACATCACTAGCCCATGAAGCGGCGCTATAGTACACATTACAATCTAGTTCTTTGTATCGTCAGTTTGTCCGTACTCGATGATACGAACTAGGAACAATTTATGATTCAATTATATTAGTTCAACAATTGGGACTTCATTATGTGGTAAATCGACCTCATAACCCAATTAATATAATTTAATCATTTGGACAATTCATACAATTTAAACCACAATTATATGAAGAAATTTGTATTATACATATGAGTGAATGTTTACCAAATCTCCAAAAGTATCTAATACAGTAATAGAAATCACAACCCATCTCTAAGATGTCTGATCTCTATTGCAGTCGTGAAAGTCTTAAGCTTAGACTGCTGGAGAGGTTTAGTAAGCGGGTTTGCAACCTTATCAAAAGTTGCAACTTTATTATCTCGATGTCTCCACAAAACTATCTCCAAGATAATGTGGAACTTCCTGAGCACTAGTTTTAGATTTGTGGTGCTTTCTAGCTCATTGGCTTGCGCGATAACTCTACTATAAATAGAGAACTATCGGATGGGCTTAGCTAGTTACGCCACCTAGTTCATTCAAGAACTTTCAAATCCTAACTGCCAACATTACTGCATCCAATGCAATACTGTGCTCAGCTTCTGTAGTTTAATCAGCTATATTGCATTGCATGGAACTATTCCAACAAATATCACCTCTGACCAGACAAAAGATATAACCAGATTAAAATCGGAAATTATCTTAGTCTGTTTTGAAGTTAGCATTCAAACAGCTTGTTAATATCAACTCTTTTTGTCTTCCAAAGACAAAAAAATATTCTTTAGTCCATCTAAGGTACATAAGAATATTCTTGGCCGCAGTCTAATGCGCCTCACCTGGGTTTCCTTGAAACTAACTCGTCATGCTCAAAGCATACGATACGTCTGGTCATGTACATATCATGGCGTACATTATAGACCCTATTGCCGAAGCATAAGGAATGTTTTCCATCCTCTTTTACTCATCAAGTCCCGTAGGGCCTTGCATCTTGCTAAGAGATGTGCCATGACTCATTGGAATGAGACCCTTTTTGGCGTCTTTCATTCTGAACTTATCAAGTACCTTATCAAAATAGGTCACTTGACTAAGTTCAAACATCATTTTCGATCTGTTCCGACAGATCTTGATGCCCAATATGTACTGTGCTTCTCCAAGATCCTTCATTGAAAAATAATTCCCAAGCCATTCTTTAATAGAATTAAGCATAGAAACATTGTTTCCAATAAGGAGTATGTCACCGACATACAACACAATTAATACAACGTAACTCCCACTGATCTTCTTGTAAAACAAGACTCTTCCGAGTTCCTCCGAAATCCAAATCCCAGCATGGATTCATTGAACTGAAGATTGCTACTCCGATATGCATTCTTTATTCCATAAATAGAACTATAAGCTTGCATAATTTCTCAGCCTTATTAAGATCGATAAAACTCTTTGACTGTGTTAAAACACACCCTCTTCTAGAATCCAATTCAAGAAGATAGTTTTAACATCCAATATTACCATAACTCATTATCAAGATGAGTAGTAATGGCTAAGATAATCTGAATGATTTAATCAAAGCAATTGGTGAAAGTTTTTCCATAATCCACCTCGTGAATAAAACTTTTACCATCAACCTTGCTTTGAAAACCCTATGTTTTCCATCTGTCTGTTTAGATCTTAAAGATCTATTAGCATTCATTGGGTCTAACCCTGTGATGCAAATATATCAAGTTCCAAACTTGATTATCAGATATTGATATCATCTCAGATTTCATGGCACCATGCCAATTTTTAGTAGCTGGACTCGTCATAGTTTGGAATTAGGTCGAAGGTTCACCGCTTTCCAAAAGCATGAATTCATATCTCTCATTGGTCACAATATCTAAGATTTATGCCTTTCAGACCTACGAGGGCTGGTATGGCTTCCAAAACCATAAGAATACTCTCAACCCAGTATTGAGTATTCATCGTTAGTTGTTTCACTTGAACCTCGTTCAAGACAACCGAGCTCCCACTGAATTTCTAGGAAAGATAACTCTTTTCAAGAAAATCACTATCTCGAGCAACAAATATTGTTCTCAGATAGATCGTAGAAGTTGTACCCTCGAGTTTCTTATGGATACCATAAAGAAACTTTTATCCCATTTGAGTTCAAGCTCTGTAGAGATAAATCTCGTCAGAGAAGCTTTTAGAATCTCAAATTTTGATGAAAACAATTTAGGGACCCTCCCTTTCCATACCTAGTATGGTGTCTTATCAACAGCTTTTGACAGCTTCCTATTCAGTGTATGAGTTGAAGTCTAGAATTGTGTGTTCCCAAAAGAGACGAGTAGTTCATTTAGACCTCTCATCGAATGGTCGAACTATATCTAATATAGTTTGTTTTCTCTTTTCCGAAACATAACCTTCATGTGCTTGTGAACTAATAGGTTCCACATACATCAGTATGTATCATCCCTAATTACTCACATGTTCTCCTTTCTCCAAGAAAGATGACATTGTTATCTTTTCAATCACACATCATTCACATGTATCAAATGACTCCAAGTCAAATGATTCTAAAATTCCTTCTAAAAGAAGTTTCGTTACATGTTTAGATTTTGATTTGATCTAATCAACAATGTTTCAGTTATGTCTCATCGATACTTATTCGATTTGGCCTTTGGTCTTAATGATATATATGATTTGTCAAGTTTAAAGTATACATAAACAATATAATAATCGTACCAAAACAAAGAATAATTCACAATTAAAATAGTTACCAAACTATTTAATAGTGAAAAACTAATCCATCAGTATCTAATACTGAACCAATATTCATTGTTTATTGAAGGTACGAAATTACATAGTTATAATACTAAAACAAGGCCCTAAGGCAAAACAACATCATATGATCATGCGGCTAATGCAACGACATTCGCTTCATTTCTCGCCCGTAGATCGACATCTCTACTCACCAAACTTACACTTCTATGTAGTTCCTCCACATACAAATGTGAGAACCACATTTGGCATCCAATACCCAAGAAGTAGAATTTGTGAAGTTTAATGTCTATATCATTAATACTTGAAGATGAAGCAACCCCGTTCTTCACATCTTCTTTGAACTTTGGGCAAATTCAATTATTCCCAATAATTGAGTCTCATTCAAATTTCTCATTCAAAATTATCTCAATGTCAAAACGTGATAAATCGTAAGTGAAAAATCGAAGTTTTCTAACCAGCGATATTATCATGCAATTGAAGCTCTATCTCTCATAAAATATGAGGGAGTCAACCAGACAATCGATTCACGCCATCTAATGGCTCGAAAGTCTCTAATTTGTTTCATTGATGAACTTAAGTGTTTTGGATTAAATCACTCCCCGAGGTGTAAATAATCCTAACCTTATAATCCATCAAATGAAAGACAAATTAGGCATTTGTTTTGAAATTGAATAAAATATGAACTTTTATATGTTTGCAAGTAGTGTCCAACATTTTTGCAGTAGACGCATTGAGATTCCCTAGGAACCCTAGTAGCATTTTTGCCCATGCTCTTTTGAATACCCTATCCCATATCATAAGAATTTCCCTCTTAGGGTCCTTCTCTATCGCCGGCTCAGCAGCATTGAGCATCCCGTGGAGCTCACGAAGCGATTTCTTCAAACCATTCATATGGAAAATTTAGCCTAAAGGCATTATAACCATCATGAGATTGAAGTATGAAATCGGTTGCCAAATAATCATCATAGGAAAAATCTAGGCAGTCACTTGAAACAAATAATCCAATCATTTGTTGCACATGTGATTCCATAGATTTCCATTTTTCCAGCCTAGCTGAAGCGATGACCCTGGTCATACCGAACCGCTCAATCTTAGCATATTCCCCGAACATGCTATTGAGTTGTTCAATGATATCTTAGGATGTGGTTATCTAACACATTTTCCTTGTCTTTGTATTTGAGGACCATCCTCAAATTACGTTGTGAATCAAGAAAATTTATGTTGTTCAATTTTTCATAATCAAGAATTGAACCAAACTTGAATCGAGTTGAAATTAACATGATAAACTACAAAAGAAAGATAAATAAAGTATGTAAACATCCACAAAGCGGTAAACAAATAAGGTTGTCTAACAATTGTACTTATTTATTTCATTTTGTTCAATTGATATCCAATATCATTGTCCCTTAGAACAAAACGATCCCAAGACCCTCATCTTGCGAATTCTTAAGCCGACTGAGTCCGCACTTAAGTATTTCAAGATAGGTAGACATACCCATGTCAATGATATCTAATATCATTCTTGGTCGACGAGAATATCATTCTCATCTCATGTCTCGATAGCCACGCCTCCAGTGGATCTATCGATGAGAAAACCAAACTCACGTGTAAGGGTCTAACCCTTACTCCCACTTATCCCAAGATAACAAGTAGTACCCCGCTGAGGCGGACCTACCAACTTATGATCGAGGGCTTTATGGGTGTGATGTTTTGGACAAGACATTATACTCATTATTTTGGGAACTTACATGCATAGGTTTGTTTATATGTAAGTTGAACATTTATAACATAAAACAACCTATAACTAGCAAAGCAAATAAATACGAAATCGAAAGGCCCCTAGAACCTCACGACTCTCAAACGAAAAGATTAAAATAACAACAAAAGCCTTGAACATCTTCTGGACTGGTCCTCGCCCTCCGTTTTAGTTCCGTGCCCTCCGATTTTGGTCAAATCTATTCCGTACCCATAAAACCACGAACAGCGCCCGCCGTTTCACAACCAGCGGTCGCTGAACACCACCGGCGGTCGCCGTTTCCAAAACGGCGCCCGCCGAAAGGTCCGGGAACAATCTGCCAAGAAAAAGGGCTTTTGGCGGTCGCCGTTTCCAAAACGGCGCCCGCCGAAACAAAACAGCGCCCGCTGGAGCTACAACGGCGCCCGCCGTTTGGCTCCAGCAGCCCGGTTTTGTCCGCTTTGCTTCGTTTTGCTTCGTTTTGCTTCGTTTCTTCTCGTTTTCGCCGGAGAGCCGAGATCCTCCATCGAACCATGGACCAAGTCCATCGCTTACAAGTTTGAACAATACATATTGAAATAGAAAACCTATCTATTACAAATGATTCCAAGGGACGCAGCCCTCCAAAACTATGGCCAATCGAAACGTAAAAAACGACGAAATCATTCACCCGACCACTAACGGTGGCCGGCCTTATATCTAATCACATAATCACAATTAAACAAATAATCCAATTATGTTGATTTAACCTTTGTGTCCAACACAAAAGTGTGCACGAGCCCTAGGCTCTGATACCAATTGAAGGTACCGGTATACCGATCCAATCGATATACCGTGTGTGCGGAAGCGTGTAAAGCATATAAATCTATCATGCTTGATCTAGTACACACAATATATGTATAGACACACACATATATATATACACATCCAATATATATATATAAGGTTCAACGAGTTCTTACATTTGATAATGAATGGATTCGTTGATGTTGATTAAGGTGGTGTTGAGTCGATTGAACCACCTTAATGGATCAGCAACTTGAAGCTCTCCTTGTGAATGACCTTGTCACTCCTTTGGATCGTCCGGATGTTGAAGCCGCACAAATGGCCCGGCCTCTACGTGTTGCACACGAACCCGGAATATGAACACCCTGCTTGCTTGAGAATTGATCTCCAAGATCACCTATTTTCTCTCTATGTTAGTGGAATTTCGTGGCTAATGTTGTGGTATTATGAAAATCTGATTTTCATCCATATAATGGCCTCATTATTCACCACATTACTCCCCTTTGTAACCTTCAACATAATGGGCATCATAATGCACCATTAACATGCAAAAGGGGTTACAAAGGAGGTGAAAGGTCATGCCACATACACATGCCACTATGCATTGTATGTGGTCCCACTTGCTTGTGTGGCATGCCATGTCACACTATGTGACATGCATCCATGCAAGCCATGCATCCCATGCATGTGTATTTAATCCACGTAAATATTGATTCTAAATCAATATATTTATCAAGCAATGTATATCAATATCGAGCTCGTGTGTGACCCTGTAGGTATGATTTTATCGATCAATATTATATTGTTCCCAACAATTTATATTATCGAATAATCATTTAACATCCATAGACGACCTTATGACTTTATCGATTGCACACGTAGGATCGAAGGACATATCCCAACAATGTCCTCCATTGCAACAGCTGCCTCCTCTACAGCATTGCCCACGTAGACTACGATTTCTTCTTTTCCAAGTCGTCGGGTTTCCTGGAACCCTTGCATTTAAAATGCACATACCGTTAGTGGTTCCATATCTACACACCAGGTTTCGGTAGATAATACCACTGACTATGTTTTACGACTAAAGAACATTTCGTACTTTCTTTGAGAGGATAATCAGACTTCCAGTACCCAGACTGTTTTCATCGAGAACACTTGCCTCTTGGCTTTCTCGTCCCATCTCGTGGTCCAAGTGACCTAGGACCACTGAGTTTCTTTGCTTGCTTTTCCTTTCCCTCGATTATGCCCTTAGGTTAAAAAACTTTGGCATTGGCTACAAGAGCTTGCGATTTCCGTCTCAACTCGTCCAAATGGTCAATCATCTCAAAAACGTGTTTAAGCGTTTCCTCGAAATGACGGGCCTTTATGAGTATCCTCATCGCTTCTTGTCTAGCCGCCCATGTCATGTCTAAACACCAGTTAAGACATTTGTAGGCTCGGGAGGACAAAGCTCACTGAGTACAAACTTGTACTCTTTAACAGTCTGGGCAATGTCTAGATCTCCATTCCAATCATTACATTCAGGGACCAGTGAGTTTAAAATCCTTACGTATCACAGAAAGTGGGTTCAAAGCCATTCCTAATCTATGATCACATATAATTGTTGGGATATGTCCTTCGATCCTACGTGTGCAATCGATAAAGTCATAAGGTCGTCTATGGATGTTAAATGATTATTCGATAACATTAATTGTTGGGAACAATATAATATTGATCGATAAATCATACCTACAGGGTCACACACGAGTCGGAATTAAGTTGCTTGTTATATTGATTTAGAATCAATACGTATGGATTTTCACATGCATGGGATGCATGGCATGCATGAGATGCATGGCTTGCATGGATGCATGTCACATGGTGTGACATGGCATGCCAAACAAGCAAGGGGACCACATCTAATGCCATTTGGCATGGTGATGTGGAAATGACCCTTTATCTCCCCATTATCCACCATTACTTGTGCATTATGATGCACATTAAGGTGGGGGTTACAAGGGAGGTTAATGGTGATCAATATAGTGATGAAAACATGTGTTTTCATCACACTTTTGATCAGCCACGAAATTCCACACAACAAGAGAGAAAAGAGTGAGAGAATCACTCAAGAACAAGCAAGCAAGTTCAATTCCGGGTTCGTGTGCAACACGTAGAGGCCGGGCCATTTGTGCGGCTTCCACATCCGGACGATCTAAAGGAGTGACGAGGTCATTCACAAGGAGAGCTTCGAGAGGCTGATCCATTTGAGGTGGTTCAATCGACTCAACACCACCTCAACGACATCAACGAATCACTTCGTCACAAAAGTAAGTAATCGTTGAACCTTATATATATATATATTGGATGTGTATATATATATGTTTATATGTGTTCTTATACACATTAAGTGTGCACTAAGATCATGGCATAGTAGATCTATTGCTTTACACGCTTCCGCACACACGGTATATCGATCGGATCGGTATATCGGTACCTTCAATTGGTATCAGAGCCTAGGGCTCGTGCACACTTTTGTGTTGGACACGAAGGTTAAATCTACATAATTGGATTATATGTTTAATTGTTATTATGTGATTAGATGTAAGGCCGGCCACCGTGAGTGGTCGGGTGAATGAATTCGTCGTTTTTTACGTTTCGATTGGCCATAGTCTTTTGAGGGCTGCGTCCCTTGGAATCAATTGTAATAGATAGGTTTTTCTATTATATTTGTATTGTACTACTTGTAAGCGATGGACTTAGTCCATGGTTCGATGGAGGATCTCGGCTCTCTGGCGAAAACGAGAAGAAACGAAGCAAAACGAAGCAAAACGAAGCAAAACGGACAAAACCGGGCTGCTGGAGCCAAACGGCGGGCGCCGTTGTAGCTCCAGCGGGCGCTGTTTTGTTTCGGCGGGCGCCGTTTTGGAAACGGCGACCGCCGAAAGCCCTTTTTCTTGGCAGATTGTTCCCGGACCTTTCGGCGGGCGCCGTTTTGGAAACGGCGACCGCCGGTGGTGTTCAGCGACCGCTGGTTGTGAAACGGCGGGCGCTGTTCGTGGTTTTATGGGTACGGAATAGATTTGACCAAAATCGGAGGGCACGGAACTAAAACGGAGGGCGAGGACCAGTCCAGAAGATGTTCAAGGCTTTTGTTGTTATTTTAATCTTTTCGTTTGAGAGTTGTGAGGTTCTAGGGGCCTTTCGATTTCGTATTTATTTGCTTTGCTAGTTATAGGTTGTTTTATGTTATAAATGTTCAACTTACATATAAACAAACCTATGCATGCAAGTTCCCAAAAATAATGAGTATAATGTCTTGTCCAAAAACATCACACTCATGAAGCCCTCGATCATAAGTTGGTAGGTCCGCCTCAGCGGGGTACTACTTGTTATCTTGGGATAAGTGGGAGTAAGGGTTAGACCCTTACACGTGAGTTTGGTTTTCTCATCGATAGATCCACTGCAGGCGTGGCTATCGAGACATGAGATGAGAATGGGACTCTCATCGACCGAGAGTGACATTAGATGTCATTGACATGGGATGTCTACCTATCTTAGACTTCTTAAGTGCGGACTCAGTCGGCTTAAGAATTTGCAAGATGAGGGTCTTGGGATTGTTTTGTTCAAGGGAACAAAGATATTAGATATCGATTGAACAAAATGAAATAAATAAGTAGCTTGTTAGACAACCTTATTTGTTTACCGCTTTGTGAATGTTTACATACTTTAGTTATCTTTCTTTTGTAGTTTATCATGTTAAATATCAACTCAATTCAAGTTTGGTTCAATTCTTGATTGTAAAAATTGAACAACACAAATTTTCTTGATTGACAACGTAATTTGAGGATGGTCCTCAAATACGAATACAAAGAGAATGTGTTAGATTACCAATTCCTATGATATCATTGAACAACTCAATAGCATGTTCGGGGAACATACTATGATTGAGCGGTTCGGTATGACCAGGGTCGTCGCTTCAGCTAGGCTGGAAAAATGGAAATCTATGGAATCACATGTGCAACAAATGATTGGATTATTTGTTTCAAGTGACCGCCTAGATTTTTCCTATGATGATTATTTGGCAACCGATTTCATACTTCAATCTCATGATGGTTATAATGCCTTTAGGCTAAATTTTCCATATGAATGGTTTGAAGAAATCGCTTCGTGAGCTCCACGGGATGCTCAAGGCTGCTGAGACGGCGATAGAGAAGGACCCTAAGAGGGAAATTCTTATGATATGGGATAGGGTATTCAAAAGAGCAGGGGCAAGAAGGCTACTAGGGTTCCTAGGCAATCTCAATGCGTCTTTGCAAAAGTGTTGGACACTACTTGCAAACATATAAAAGTTCATATTTTATTCAATTTCAAAACAAATGCCTAATTTGTCTTTCATATGATGGATTCTAAGGTTATGATTATTTACACCTCGGGGAGTGATTTAATCCAAAACACTTAAGTTCATCAATGACACAAATTAGAGACTTTCGAGCCATTGGATGGCGTGAATCGATTGTCTGGTTGGCTCCCTCATATTTTATGAGAGATAGGGCTTCAATTGCATGATAATATCGCTGGTTAGAAAACTTCGATTTTTCACTTACGATTTATCACGTTTTGACATTGAGATAATTTTGAATGGAAATTTGAATGAGACTCAATTATTGGGAATAATTGAATTTGCCCAAAGTTCAAAGAAGATGTGAAGAACGGGGTTGCTTCATCTTCAAGTATTAATGATATAGACATTAAACTTCACAAATTCTACTTCTTGGGTAGTGGATGCAAAATGTGGTTCTCACATTTTTATGTGGAGGAACTACATAGAAGTATAAGTTTGGTGAATAGAGATGTCGATCTACGGGCAATAAATGGAGCGAAGGTCGCTGCATTAGCCGTATGATCATATGATGTTGTTTTGCCTTAGGGCCTTGTTTTAGTATTATAACTATGTAATTTCGTACCTTCAATAAACAATGAATATTGGTTCAGTATTGGATACTGATGGATTAGTTTTTCACTATTAAATAGTTTGGTAACTATTTTAATTGTGAATTATTCTTTGTTTTGGTACGATTATTATATTGTTTATGTATACTTTAAACTTGACAAATCATATATAACATTAACACTAAAGGCCGAATCGAATAAGTCTCAATGAGACATAACTATAACATTGTTGATTAGGTCAAATCATCATCTAAATATGTAACGAAGCTTCTTTTAGAATGCATTCTAGAATCATTTGACTTGGAATCATTTGATACATGTGGATGATGTGTGATGGACAAGATAACAATGTCATCTTTCTTGGAGAAAGGAGAACATGTGAGTGATTTATTAGGGATGATCCATACTGATGTATGTGGAACCTATCAGTTCACAAGCACATGAAGGTTATGTTTCGGAAAAGAGAAAACAAACTATATTAGATATAGTTCGACCATTCGATGAGAGGTCTAAATGAACTACTGGTCTCTTTTGGGAACACACAATTCTAGACTTCAACTTATACACTGAATAGGAAGCTGTCAAAAGCTGTTGATAAGACACCATACTAGGTATGGAAAGGGAGGGTCCCTAAATTGTTTTCATCAAAATTTGAGGTTCTAAAAGCTTCTCTGACGAGATTTATCTCTATAGAGCTTGAACTCAAATGGGATAAAAGTTTCTTTATGGTATCCATAAGAAACTCGAGGGCACAACTTCTACGATCTATCTGAGAACAATATTTTGTTGCTCGAGATAGTGATTTTCTTGAAAAGAGTTATCTTTCCTAGAAATTCAGTGGGAGATCGGTTGTCTTGAACGAGGTTCAAGTGAAACAACCAACGATGAATACTCAAGACTGGGTTGAGAGTATTCTTATGGTTTTGGAAGCCATACCAGCCCTCGTAGGTCCGAAAGGCATAAATCTATCTCTATTATTCAAATACTTAGATATTGTGACCAATGAGAGATATGAATTCATGCTTTTGGAAAGCGGTGAACCTTCGACCTAATTCCAAGCTATGACGAGTCCAGCTACTGAAAATTGGCATGGTGCCATGAAATCTGAGATGATATCAATATCTGATAATCAAGTTTGGAACTTGATATATTTGCATCACAGGGTTAGACCCAATGAATGCTAATAGATCTTTAAGATCTAAACAGACATATGGAAAACCTAGGGTTTTCAAAGCAAGGTTGATGGTAAAAGTTTTATTCACGAGGTGGATTATGGAAAAACTTTCACCAATTGCTTTGATTAAATCATTCAGATTATCTTAGCCATTACTACTCATCTTGATAATGAGTAATGGTAATATTGGATGTTAAAACTAACTTCTTGAATTGGATTCTAGAAGAGGCTGTGTTTTAACACAGCCAAAGAGTTTTATCGATCTTAATAAGGCTGAGAAATTATGCAAACTTATAGTTCTATTTATGGAATAAAGAATGCATATAGGAGTAGCAATCTTCAGTTCAATGAATCCATACTGGGATTTGGATTTCAGAGGAACTCGGAAGAGTCTTGTTTTACAAGAAGATCAGTGGGAGTTACGTTGTATTAATTGTGTCGTATGTCGGTGACATACTCCTTATTGGAAACAATGTTTCTATGCTTAATTCTATTAAAGAATGGCTTGGAAATTGTTTTTCAATGAAGGATCTTGGAGAAGCACAGTACATATTGGGCATCAAGATCTGTCGGAACAGATCGAAAAGGATGTTTGGACTTAGTAAAGCGACCTATTTTGAAAAGGTGCTTGATAAGTTCAGAATGAAAGACGCCAAAAAGGGTCTCATTCCAATTACTCATGGCACATCTCTTAGCAAGATTCAAGGCCCTACAGGGCTTGATGAGCAAAAGAGGATGGAAAACATTCCTTATGCTTCGGCAATAGGGTCTATAATGTACGCCATGATATGTACATGACCAGACGTATCGTATGCTTTGAGCATGACGAGTCAATTTCAAGGAAATCCAGGTGAGGCGCGTTAGACTGCGACCAAGAATACTCTTATGTACCTTAGATGGACAAAAGAATATTTTGTTGTCTTTGGAAGACAAAAAGAGTTGATATTAACAAGCTGTTTAAATGCTAACAGACTAAGATAATTTCCGATTTTAATCTGGTTATATCTTTTGTCTGGTTAGAGGTGAAATTTGCTGGAATAGTTCCATGCAATGTAATATAGCTGATTAAAACTACAGAAGTTGAACACAGTATTGTATTGGATGCAGTACTGTTGGCAGTTAAGATTTGAAAGTTCTTGAATGAACTAGGTGGCGTAACTAGCTCAGCCCATCCGATAGTTCTCTATTTATAGTAGATCTATCGCGCAAGCTTATGAGCCTAGGGAGCACTAAAAATCTAAAGCTGGTGCTCAGGATGTTCCACATTATCTGGGAGATAGTTTTGTGGAGATATCGAGATAATAAAGTTGCAACTTTTGGTAAGGTTGCAAACCCATTTTCTAAACCTCTCCAGCAGTTTAAGCTTGAGGCTTTCACGACTGCAATAGAGATCAGACATCTTAGAGTTGGGTTGTGATTTCTATTACTGTATTAGATACTTTTGGAGATTTGGTAGACATTCACTCATATGTATAATACATATTTCTTCATATAAATATGGTTTAATTTATATGAATTGTCCAAATGATTAAGTTATATCAATTGGGTTATGAGGTCGACTTACCGCATAATGAAGTCCCAATGGTTGAACTGATATACTTAAATCATATTGTTGTTCCTGGTTCGTATAATCGAGTACGGACAAACCGATAATACAATGAACTAGTTTGTAATGTGTACTATAGCGCCGCTTCATGGGCTAGTGATGTGGGACATCAAGTACAATTACATAGATATTAGCTGGGAGCTAATGATCGAACAGATCCCGACTGGAATAGTATTTAAGATTTCGAGTCATAATACTATTTCATTGACTGTCGAGCAATTTCCTCTGACCTGAGTAGTCCAGAGTAATTCCATTGTGAAATGGTATACTTTGATACAAGTAAACGCCTTTCGTAAAAGGAGGTTATAAAACTTGTCATTGGGTATATCAGGAAGCAAGTGGGAGAGCTTGGATTGACAAGATGGGATTGTCCTCCATTTTATAATGGGATACATGTCTTACCGGCCACTTGGAGAGTCGAGACTGTGGAAAATACGTGGCCACGTCCAGATAATTATCATAGTGATAAATCTGGTTTTACAGTCTGTCTCATAGTCCAAGAAAGGTTTGAACCGATTGAGGATGACTCGAGTCTTGCCTCAAGTTCAAACTTAGACATAAAGTGACAACAGGAAGTTGGCAGCACACTGGCTCTGAAGGCCAAATGGGAGATTGTTGGGATATGTCCTTCGATCCTACGTGTGCAATCGATAAAGTCATAAGGTCGTCTATGGATGTTAAATGATTATTCGATAACATTAATTGTTGGGAACAATATAATATTGATCGATAAATCATACCTACAGGGTCACACACGAGTCGGAATTAAGTTGCTTGTTATATTGATTTAGAATCAATACGTATGGATTTTCACATGCATGGGATGCATGGCATGCATGAGATGCATGGCTTGCATGGATGCATGTCACATGGTGTGACATGGCATGCCAAACAAGCAAGGGGACCACATCTAATGCCATTTGGCATGGTGATGTGGAAATGACCCTTTATCTCCCCATTATCCACCATTACTTGTGCATTATGATGCACATTAAGGTGGGGGTTACAAGGGAGGTTAATGGTGATCAATATAGTGATGAAAACATGTGTTTTCATCACACTTTTGATCAGCCACGAAATTCCACACAACAAGAGAGAAAAGAGTGAGAGAATCACTCAAGAACAAGCAAGCAAGTTCAATTCCGGGTTCGTGTGCAACACGTAGAGGCCGGGCCATTTGTGCGGCTTCCACATCCGGACGATCTAAAGGAGTGACGAGGTCATTCACAAGGAGAGCTTCGAGAGGCTGATCCATTTGAGGTGGTTCAATCGACTCAACACCACCTCAACGACATCAACGAATCACTTCGTCACAAAAGTAAGTAATCGTTGAACCTTATATATATATATATTGGATGTGTATATATATATATGTTTATATGTGTTCTTATACACATTAAGTGTGCACTAAGATCATGGCATAGTAGATCTATTGCTTTACACGCTTCCGCACACACGGTATATCGATCGGATCGGTATATCGGTACCTTCAATTGGTATCAGAGCCTAGGGCTCGTGCACACTTTTGTGTTGGACACGAAGGTTAAATCTACATAATTGGATTATATGTTTAATTGTTATTATGTGATTAGATGTAAGGCCGGCCACCGTGAGTGGTCGGGTGAATGAATTCGTCGTTTTTTACGTTTCGATTGGCCATAGTCTTTTGAGGGCTGCGTCCCTTGGAATCAATTGTAATAGATAGGTTTTTCTATTATATTTGTATTGTACTACTTGTAAGCGATGGACTTAGTCCATGGTTCGATGGAGGATCTCGGCTCTCTGGCGAAAACGAGAAGAAACGAAGCAAAACGAAGCAAAACGAAGCAAAACGAAGCAAAACGGACAAAACCGGGCTGCTGGAGCCAAACGGCGGGCGCCGTTGTAGCTCCAGCGGGCGCTGTTTTGTTTCGGCGGGCGCCGTTTTGGAAACGGCGACCGCCGAAAGCCCTTTTTCTTGGCAGATTGTTCCCGGACCTTTCGGCGGGCGCCGTTTTGGAAACGGCGACCGCCGGTGGTGTTCAGCGACCGCTGGTTGTGAAACGGCGGGCGCTGTTCGTGGTTTTATGGGTACGGAATAGATTTGACCAAAATCGGAGGGCACGGAACTAAAACGGAGGGCGAGGACCAGTCCAGAAGATGTTCAAGGCTTTTGTTGTTATTTTAATCTTTTCGTTTGAGAGTTGTGAGGTTCTAGGGGCCTTTCGATTTCGTATTTATTTGCTTTGCTAGTTATAGGTTCTTTTTCTACTCCATTAAATCTCTAGAATCCTATCCAAGACCCACTTGGAATATTCTAGAAGATTTCTATAATGGAATAAGGAAATAAAATAATTTAAGACTCCTAATCCTTCCAAATTAATTCCTTTCCTAATCTATTAAAAATTCCATAAAGGAATAATTAAATAGGAAAAATTAATTAAGGACTTTCAAAACATTCCAAATTAATTATTTTCCTAATCCATTAAAAATTCCATAAAGGAATAATTAAATAGGAAAAACAAATTAATTCTAAATTTATTCTTTTCCTAATCCATGAAAATTCCCATAATAGGAATAATCAATAAGGAAATAAATTTATTCTAAATTTATTCTTTTCCTATTCCACGAGAGTTCCCAAAAATTAGGAATACTCAAAATAGGAAAACCGAATAATTTAGGAAAGTAAATCTTGACCGGGAGAAGCACGGGTTGGGGATCCCCGCGCCCCTCCCCATCATCATCGATCACCCCCGGAGGAGCATGCCGCCGCCGCCCAGCCGGACAGCCACCGTCGTCGGCGACTCAAGGCCGAGAAGCCCGCGGGCAGCCCCCTCGGTGGTCGATCGATCCAAGGGATCGACCATGGGGTTGGCCGATCCGGAGCCCTCCCTCTCTTCGTCTCCTCCGTCACATTTTTCCGGTCGTCGTTTCGTCCTCGATTCAACGTAAAATAAATTACAAATTTATTACTACGCTATCCGGTATCGATTCTCTACATTCAAACGACCTTAAACAATTTCCGGAAAAATAAGAACAAGCATTCACCACACAAGAACGAATCTCGACATCACCGAGAGTTTAATAATCAAGAGCAATATTATGGACATTAATTAACATAATTAAATCTAGCCATAATAATCGGAAACCCTGCAAGGTTATAACAATTTATCGAAAAATACCATGAACTAAAACCAACGCTCTGATACCAATTGTTGGAAATCGATATCCCGAAATTTATAAATTTAAATAAATAAATTATCTAATTAATTCCGACCGAAATCTTTCGGAGATCGAATATCCGGAGTTCTCAAAATTGCGGAATCAACAACTCCAAACGAAATCCGTTCGCCGGAGAAAACACAAACACGCCACGTGGCCCGGGGCTCGACCGAACAGCCCGCCGTGGGAGAACCCACGGCTGCCCAGCCGAACCCCCGCGTGGGGTTAGCTGATTGCTCATAGCAATCCCCGGGGCTGCTCGTAGCAGCCCCGCAGCGAGTCCGGCGACTCGCTGCTCGTGGATGGGGCGCGCACACGCGAGCCGCTGCGGGTAACCCCGCAGCACCCATGATCGATCCCACGGGCTGCTCGCAGCAGCCCGTAGCGCGTCCGGACGGGACTCGCGTCCAGCGATCCCGCTACGGGAAAACCCGTAGCTCGTTGCGGGTCCGTCCACGGCGATCGAGCATGAGCTCGATTGAGTCTCGGCACCCAGCCGAGGCTCTCGCCCCTTGACCCGTCCAGCCGGGCCTGTCGAACCGCCGGCGGTCCGGTGGTCCGCGCCACCACTGCCCGGTTCGACCTCGTCTTGGGTCTCGTCCCTCGGATCTTGGTTCATGATATTTTTACGATAATTAAACGATAAAATCATAAAGAGGGTTTTACGATTTACCTCGTTCTCGTTGTTCGGAAAAACGAAGAACTCAATTTGACGACCTTGAGATCTTCCCACGTATTCCTTGCACTAGCTCGGACGTCGTGTGGGCGACGATCTACCGAACTCCATGGATCTCCCTCTCTACTTTCTCTCTCTAGAATTGTGATCTTCAAGTTATGAGAATAGAGAAGACCATGTAGTGCTTTTATAGGCTACGTAGGGGATCTTAAGGAGGTGGAATATTGTGCTTCCAATATTAATGATTAAATTGAGCCCAAGCCCAAATCTATTAATCCCATTAATATTAATTAATTTATTTTCCACTATATAAATTAATTGCACTCCCAATATTAAACCATATTATATCAAATAATATTTCTCCGGTAGTATTATTTACTCCGTGCGTTTAAGATATAAATGTCCATGAATAAAATTAATTTATTCATCTCTTGTAACCGAGACTAGTACCATTCATCCTTAATTATTATGCGGAACAAATTCACCTGCAGGGTTTACATAATAATTCCTTATGAACTCATCTCGGGGACATTATCAACCCTTATCGGGACACACTTTGCTGCGATTCGATGTCCCGGGGTATCAAAAAAGCGGAACCGATAACCCCGACCGAAATCCCATCGCCGGAAACACGCGAACCACCTAACGAAACCGGGCCCGACAAGAGAATCACCACCGCGGAAAAACCCGCGGCTAGAAACCCTAGCCGAGCCCCCGCCGGGGCTCGCGATCGCGCGTGCGATCGCTGGGGCTGCTCCGGCAGCCCCGGGCGGTGAGTCCGGCGACTCACCGCCACCACCGACAGGAGGGGGGACCACCAGTCGCGGCGCGAAGCCGCGACGGTCCCCGGCGATCGAGCTAGGGCTCGATCGCCCCAGCCGCGACGTCCAGCCGCGGCTCCCTCTCGGTGCGGGCCGGCGGTCGAAGCCCTAGGGCTCGACCGCCACCCCTCGGCTCCCAGCCGAGGGTTCCCTCGATCCTTCGCCGGGGATCTCGAATCCCCGTCCCCGAAGATCGTCGTTTACCCGGATCGTGCGTTCATGTATGTATCACAATCAATTCACACAAAATCATAGAAGAGAGTATATGATTTTACCTTTTAATTCGTTGTGCGGAGAAACGAATTTAAGTTGATGACCTTACGATCTTCCCACGTATTCCTTGCACTAGCTTGAACGTCGGGTGGGCGACGATCTTCCAAGCTTATGGATGCTCTTCAACTCTCTAGAATATCAAGTATGATAATCTTGTCTTATTGTTATTGTTATTGTTATGAGAAAGTGAAGACCATGTAGTGCTTTTATAGGCTACGTAGGGGATCTAAAGGAGGTGGAATATTGGGCTTCCAATATTAATGATTAAATTGAGCCCAAGCCCAAATCTATTAATCTCCCATTAATATTAATTAATTTATTTTCCACTATATAAATTAATTGCACTCCCAATATTAAACCATATTATATCAAATAATATTTCTCCGGTAGTATTATTTATTCCGTGTATTTAAGATTTAAATATCCATGAATAAAATTAATTTATTGCTAATTAATTTATTCATCTCTTGAATCCGAGACTAGTACCATTCAACCTTAATTATTGTGCGGAACGAATCCACTCATGAGGTTTACACAATAATTCCTTATGAACTCATCTCGGGGATATTATCAACCCTTCCGGGATACACTGTCCGGTCAATCATTCACGGCATGCCATATATAAAATATAGTGACCCAACTTAACCGGTAATTAACCCAATAATTAAATCGGTTAATTCCTTTGGTAAATCAAAGTCACTTATATTGAATATAGACACCCGCAACAATATCGGGGATTAAGAATATAATACACTGAGACTCCAATCGATTATCGCCGGCAATCCTAATCGATGAATCTCAACGATCCGCTCAATACACCAGGTGTACAAGTGTGATAAAATAATTAAGACAAATTATTTTCTCTCTCACACAACGACTATACCGATGGATTGGTCCGGGTCCATCTAGGTCGTGAGCCACTGTTTGATTAAATACGAGTAACCGATAGTATGATCTTCTGTGTGGGGCCCGACACACCATACTAACTACAACGTATAAAATCCAGGACTATGATTTGCATATATTTAATTAATAATAATTAAAATCAAACAATTGTTTATTAATTTAATAGATTAAATGCTATGATCGGGAGTTTATCGTTACTTAAATCTAGACATTAAGTACACAACTCCAACAGATTATATAATGGACCACAAGCCCAAGAGTGAGATAATACTAAACTAACTGAGAGGGGACGTTCAAGGCTTAGATCCAACCCAACCGGGTGATACGCCACCACAGTCTGCACCTGTAGTTACTGAGATTACACCGGAGCGTCGTCGTAGTGGGAGGGTTGTTCGACAACCCGACAGGTTCATGTTTATAGGTGAGTCTTCGGACTTGTTACTTGGAGAACATGAAGCCGACCCCTGGACCTACGACGAGGAGCTTAAAGATCAAGATGCTAAGTCTTGGCAAAAGGCGATGAAATCTGAGATTGAATCAATGGATTCAAATCAGGTCTGGAATCTTGTAGCACCGCCCAAAGGTGTAAAAGCCATTGGTTGCAAGTGGGTGTACAAGAGAAAAAGAGGGTCTGACGGGAAGGTGGAAACCTTCAAGGCTAGGCTTGTTGCGAAAGGGTATACTCAGAAAGAAGGGATCGATTATGAGGAAACCTTTTCGCCGGTAGCTATGCTAAATTCGATCCAGATTCTTTTGTCTATAGCATCTTATATGGATTATGAGGTGTGGCAAATGGACGTCAAGACAGCATTCTTGAATGGGAATCTTGACGAGACCTTTTACATGAGACAGCCAGAAGGTTTCATCAAGAAAGGCCAAGAGCATCTAGTGTGTAAGCTAAACCGATCCATCTATGGATTGAAGCAAGCTTCTAGATCTTGGAACATGCGGTTTGATGAGGTTATCCGGTCTTATGGATTCATTCAAAGCATGGACGAGTCGTGTGTATACCGGAGAAGTGACGGAAACAGTGTGGCGTTTCTCGTGCTTTATGTAGACGACATCCTTCTAATTGGCAACAATGTGAAAATGTTGTCGGACATAAAGGGATGGTTGTCCAAGCAATTCGATATGAAAGACTTAGGACAAGTTGGGCATGTTCTTGGGATCAAGGTTATAAGGGATCGCCGGAAAAGAACATTAAGCTTGTCCCAAGCTTCATATATTGATACCTTTCTGCCATGGAATTCATCTATCTAAAGACATGTGTCCTAAGACACAAAAGGAGATAGATTACATGAAGAAGGTTCCTTATGCTTCGGCAGTAGGAAGTCTAATGTATGCCATGTTGTGCACGAGACCTGATATCTGCTATGTCGTAGGCATGGTAGCTAGATATCAGAGTAACCCTGGACAGGGTCACTATATTGCTGTAAAGAACATACTTAAGTACCTGCGAAGGACTAGGAATTATGTTCTGAGTTACAAAGCGTCCGAGTTGATTCCTATTGGTTACACAGACTCGGATTTCCAATCTGATAAGGATCAGCGAAAGTCTACATCAGGCTATGTGTTCACACTGGGAGGTGGAGCAGTCTCATGGAAGAGTGTTAAGCAGAAATGCATTTTGAACTCTACCATGGAAGCCGAATATGTAGCAGCCTCTGAGGCAGCTAAAGAATCGGTGTGGCTCCGGAACTTCCTTATGGACTTGGATGTGGTTCCTGATTTGCCTATAGCTATCACAATTTATTGTGACAATAGCGGTGCAGTGGCAAATGCGAAGGAACCACGAGCCACAATGCGAGTAAACACATAGATCGCAAGTACCACCTGATTAGAGACATCTTCAAGAGAGGCGATGCAGTTGTCACCAAGATTGCATCAGCGGATAACCTGGCTGACCCCTTTACGAAGGCACTTCCAGCGGAAGCGTTCAAGAGACACGTGAAGGGGATGGGTATCGGATGTATGGTAGAGGGCAACTAGACTTTTAGTATAAGTGGGATATTATCAACCCTTCCGGGATACACTTTCCCGTCATGTATTCACGGCATGTCATATATAAAATATAGCGACCCAACTTAACCGGTAATTAACCCAATAATTAAATCGGTTAATTCCTTTGGAAAATCAAAGTCACATATATTAAATATATACACCCGCAATAGTATCGGGGATTAAGAATAAAATACTCTGAGATTTAAATTGATTATCCAAGGCAATCCTAATCAATAAATCTCAAGTGATCCTCCCAATACACCAAGTGTACAAGTGTGATAAAATAATTAAGATAAATTATTTTCTCTCTCACACAACGACTATACCGATGGATTGGTCCGTGTCCATCTAGGTCGTGAGCAACTGTTTGATTCAATACGAGTAACCGATAGTATGATCTTCTGTGTGCCCATGCAACACCATACTAACTACAACGTATAAAATCCAGGACTATATTTTGCATAATTAATTAATAATAATTAAATGCAAATAATTGTTTATTAATTAAATAGATTAAATGCTATGACCGGGAGTTTACCGTTACTTAAATCTAGACATTAAGTACACAACTCCAACAATCTCCCACTTGTACTAAGGTCTAGTCATTTCCTCCAAACTCCCGACTCCCATACTCATCACGTGCTTAGAGTTGTACTTCCTTAGAAGTAGTATGTGAATGAGCACTCTAGGTTGCCGCTCTGAAGTTATCTTGGTGACTACTGCATCGTCTCCCTCGACGATGACTCGTATCAGGTGGTACTTGCTCTATGTGTTAACATCACTTTTGACTTATGACTTCTTCCAGTTTACCCTGCACCGCTATCCAATAGCCTTTGGTAAACTAAGAGTCATATCCAAGTCAAGAGGTTATCCAGGAACCTAACCAAAAACTTCCGCTGCCTCTGAGGCTGCTTATTCGGTTATGAGAGAGTCTGAGAAGCGTCCTGCTTATCACTCTTTCATTTCATGGTTCCACCTCTTTCTAAAAGTGAACACATAGCCTGATATCGACTTACACTGGTCCTTCTCTGATTTGTGATCTGAGAATTTGTAATCAAAGAAGATTTCGTCTTGCTTAATAATCCAGTACTTCACAAGTACTATTATAGCATCCGAGAATCTCTTGTCTAGATTACCTTGATATCCTCCCACTACGCAAACCGCATAGTTGATATCAGGTTCTTGTTTTATAACATTGCATCTATAAAGCCTTCCATACTTGAAGTATAGGAAACTGCTTTGTCCTTATCTATCTCCTTCATGTGTTCGAACACATACCCTTTAGATAGATGTATATTCTGTCTCTGAAAGGCAATAACCTTTCTCAGAAGTATGCATGTTTAAAACAAACCATAATCGTATAAGATATCTAGGAGAAGTACAATGTTCTTATCCTTAGATCGAAAGATCTCAAGAACATGCTCTAACTTCTACTCAATCTTATATCTCGATTCATTTAGACAACCATTATCTTATGTCTGACAACATTTTATACATTGTTGCCAATGATGAAATTGTCATCTACACAAAATCTCCGAGAAACACCACCTTGTTTCTATTACATCTCCAATACACCTATCGTCTATGCTTTTTGATGAATCCATCAAATGGACTATCCCATCAATTCGCTAGTTCCACGATTTATAGCTTTGTTTCAATCCATAAATGGATTTACTAAGCTTGTACTCTAAATGATCTTGCCTCTTAACAATAATCCTTATTGTTTTCTAAGCAGGCACATTTAGATCTAGTACCGCCCTCGTGCAGAGCTAGGGATCGATTTCATCTTTACTAGATCCAGAGTCCGAAACTCTTCTAGTCTTATGAACATCTCTGGTTGTTCAACAACCTCCCACTGCAACGGCGTCCTGGTGTATAACAGTAATAACATTAGGTGCAGTGTGTGGTGTACCTCTACTCGGTTTGGCTGGTTCCTAGTCTTTGTCCTTTTTCTCATTCCAAGGTATTACGTCAGTTAGGGCTTTGTAGTTCATCTAATAGTCTTCCTCTAAGAACCGGACGAAATGTCCTTCTGGTTCATAGTACTATAGAACACACAACACTTTGTTCATCTAGGATATCCTACAACCATATTGAATATGCCGTTGTCTCTAGGAATATCCATAGAACATAGGTAGTTCCGAACAACTTGTTCTTTTACTATTAGAATTCTTATTTCTTATTGACTCACCATCTCTACACGTAAGTGTATGGTGTAGTCCTTTGAGACTCAATCTCAATCTTTGATTATGCTATGTGTTATGTAGTAGCCTCCGCGACTAAGTCGCAGGCTTCCAATGGATATACTTTGAAGGTTCCCCATAATTGCTTTGTGACTAAAACACTTCGCTTTTATGGCACATCAAGCATTCTAATCCATTTTCGAGTATTCTTGAAAGAACTACTCACATCTTACACATATGTCTGCATATTGATCATTCTCAATACTTGTCCGAATTCTTTCTTTTACCAAAAAGTATGCTTAGTTGTATTATCTTCCAAACTTGATTCTTAGGTCGGAAGGTCCATTCCTTCAACTATAATTGATCAAATCAATTTCGACCTTTTGAATCTTATTTGAATAAATACTACTAAGTATAAGAATTCACAAGTATAATGATTTAACAAGAAATATATCAAAATAGTAAAACAAGTTATAGAACGGTTTGTTGCATCGTGGTAGACTAAGGATTCATCATTCACATATTGCTATCTAATGTATCAGAATAGATAATACCCATTATTTCTTATCAAAATCATCACCATGATTAAAGAAATAAAATATCCATTCATAAATAATAGAAATCCAGAACAAAAGTTCTTTCTAAAATAAAGGGTACATAATGCAATAAACTTGAAATGAAATCCTATTTAACTACTAAAGCAGATAAATGTCTTCCACTGCAACAGCTGCCTCCTCTACAGCTTTTGCCCGTGTAGCCTCGAACTCTTCTTCTCTAAGTCGCCGGGTTTTCTGGAACCCCTGCATTTAAAATGCACATACCGTCAGTGGTTCCATATCTACACACCAGATTTCTGGTAGATAATACCGCTGACTATGTTTTTACGACTAAAGAAAAATTCGTACCTTTGAGAGGACATTCAGACTTCCAGTGTCCAGTCTTATTGCATCGGAAGCACTTGCCTCTTGGCTTTGCAGCCCCCACTCGTGGTCCATTCCTCTTGGCACCACTGGGTTTCCAGGCTTGCTTCCTTTTCTTGCCCCTACCTCCAACAGGCTTCAAGCCTTTGGACTTGGTAGCTACAAGCGCTTGAGACTTGCCCTTCTTATAGATCCCCTCTGCCTCCTTTAGTTCAGTCAGGAGTTGCGCAAGAGTATAAGATAGTTTACCCATATTATAGCTCATACGAAACTGCTCGAAACTAGGGGTCAGAGACTGGAGTATGATGTCGACTTGCGTCTCAGCATCAATAGAAGCTCCTAGGACCTCAAGTTCATTCAACAAACTCATCATCTTAAGAACGTGCTCCCCAACGGGCGTTCCTTCAGACTGAGTAGTTGACATGAGGACTCTCATGGCTTCTTTCCTAGCCGCACGATCTTGCTACCCAAACATCTCCTTGAGGTTAAACATCATATCATAGGCAGTGTCCATCGGCTGATGTTGGGTTTGGAGTACATTTGACATGGAAGCCAAAATATAACACCTAGCCATTTCATCAGCCTTTTTCCACTTCCGATATGCCAGTTTTTCCTCATCAGTTGAGGCAGCCGTGGGCTCGGCAGGGCACACTTCATGGAGTACATACTTGTACTCCTCAGAAGTTAGGACAATGTCTAAATTTCTCTTCCAATCAATGTAATTGGGACCAGTGAGCTTATGCTCCTTGAGTATCACAGAAAGTGGGTTCATAGCTATTCTCTAAACCTATAAGCACATTTAAACAAACAATCAATTTAATATCCGATATTATCTCCCTCAAATAATATCATTAAATTACTAATCACATCTAAAATCCCATCAGGTAAGGCAAGCCACGTGGTGTGGACGTTTACCCACCTAAATGATTTAGCAATTAGATTTTCTTTGGTCATACATCGATTATAGCGTGACTTCGTGGGGAAGAATACTATAACGCGTATCTAAGTGTAAACCATTACTCAGCACCAAAGTACATCGTTTGGAATTGCTACATTACCGCAAGCCACGTGGTGTGGACGTTTACGATAATTTCACAACTCTTCACAATTACTTACAACTGTCTACATCAATTAATCCAAAATCCGTCAGTATAGCAAGCCACGTGGTGTGGACGTTTACTACACTAAGAGACTTTTATAATTGACTCCCAGTTACAAGATCCATTCGATTTTCGTAGATCAAGACGCGGAGAATCATAAGTGAAACTCGAAGTTTCTAACCAGTGATTCACCATGCGAACGACCCTATCTCTCATAAATGAGGGAGCCGAGCAGACAATCGATCCATCTATCAAAGAATGGTACGAAGGTCTCTAATTTGTGTCATCCACATGACCAAGTGGCTTTGGCTCCATTCCACTCCCCGGGGTGAGAATGAGTCGACTTGAAGTCAGTTTCAGAAAGACAAATTAGGCATTGTTTGATAAACTTAATCAATGTTTCTTGTAAAAGGAATTACAAGAATTCTCCTCCAATGACATATCTATATGAACTTCGAAAGTTCATAAATGTCACCAAGAGAACAGTAATGGAGACCATGGGAATGTTTCCATCCCCGCTCCCACTTAGCTTTTTATAACAAAGGGATACGCTATCTAATGCATAATTAAACACATAAGCATGCATACAAGCAATAAAGCACATATCACATAGTCAAAATAATACTAGAAAATTATTTTCCGACTATCATGGCTTTGTTCCATCTCCGTATGCGTCTTCTAGTCTTCAGTCTTCGTTCTTGAATGCTCCATGTGACGAGAATATTAATCCCAATATTTAAATCTATTTATTTTTAATAAATCCAAAAGATACTTAATTCGAAAATTAAGTCAATCGAATAAATCAAAAATAAAATTAAATATTATTAATATTTTTTATTTATTTATTTTCCCATCTAATTCTATTAAATCTCTAGAATAATCTATCCAATTGAAACTTGGAATATTCTAGAAGACTTCTATAATAAAATAAGGAAATAAAATAAATTAGGACTCTTCTACTTTCCAAGATTAATTAATTTCCATGTCCATGAAAATTCCCATAAAAAATAGGAATAATCAAATAGAAATAAATTAATTCACTAATTAATTACTTTCCTATCTAATTCTATTAAATCTCTAGATTCCTATTCCAAGTAGGACTTGGAATATTCTAGAAGACTTCCATAATAGAATAAGGAAATAAATAATAATAATTAATTCTTTTCCTATCTCCATGAGAGTTCCCAAACATAGGAATTCTCAAATTAGGAAAACTTGAATTAATTAGGAAAGTGAATCTAGGTAGGAGTAGGAGTAGCACGGGTTGGGGATCCCCGCACCACCACCACCACCACCGATCGACCACCGGGAGGGAGCACCCGCCGCCGCCTCTCCAGCCGGCCAGCCGCCGCCGTTGCCGGCGACAACCCACGGCCAAAGGGGGCGACGCCCCTCTCCCCTTCGATAGATCATGGGTCGATCATGGGGTGATCGACCCCTTCGGTCCTTTCTCCCTCTCTTCATCTCCTTCGTCACATGAGTTCTCCGGCGGTCGTCTCGGCATCGATCCAACGTAAATAAATTACAAGAAATAAATTTACAATTCCGGTATCGATTCTATACATGAAATCGACCCTATACACTTTCCGGAAAACATAGAACGTAATAATAAATCCTAAATTCGGTCAACCCCCGAATTTTTACTATTACAAGCATTCATCCACACAAAACGAATCTCGACATGTCCGAGAGTTTAATAATCATGGTAAAATTAAATAACAATTAATTAAACAATTAATCAATTAATTAACCATGATAGTCGGAATCCCTGCAAGGTAGAACGCAATTGAACACATACATGAACACGAAACCAAACGCTCTGATACCAATTGATGGGATTCGATGTCCCGGGGTATCAAAAAAGCGGAACCGATAACCCCGACCGAAATCCCATCGCCGGAAACACGCGAACCACCTAACGAAACCGGGCCCGACAAGAGAATCACCACCGCGGAAAAACCCGCGGCTAGAAACCCTAGCCGAGCCCCCGCCGGGGCTCGCGATCGCGCGTGCGATCGCTGGGGATGCTCCGGCAGCCCCGGGCGGTGAGTCCGGCGACTCACCGCCACCACCGACAGGAGGGGGGACCACCAGTCGCGGCGCGAAGCCGCGACGGTCCCCGGCGATCGAGCTAGGGCTCGATCGCCCCAGCCGCGGCGTCCAGCCGCGGCTCCCTCTCGGTGCGCGCCGGCGGTCGAAGCCCTAGGGCTCGACCGCCACCCCTCGGCTCCCAGCCGAGGGTTCCCTCGATCCTTCGCCGGGGATCTCGAATCCCTGTCCCCGAAGATCGTCGTTTACCCGGATCGTGCGTTCATGTATGTATCACAATCAATTCACACAAAATCATAGAAGAGAGTATATGATTTTACCTTTTAATTCGTTGTGCGGAGAAACGAATTTAAGTTGATGACCTTACGATCTTCCCACGTATTCCTTGCACTAGCTTGAACGTCGGGTGGACGACGATCTTCCAAGCTTATGGATCCTCTTCAACTCTCTAGAATATCAAGTATGATAATCTTGTCTTATTGTTATTGTTATTGTTATGAGAAAGTGAAGACCATGTAGTGCTTTTATAGGCTACGTAGGGGATCTAAAGGAGGTGGAATATTGGGCTTCCAATATTAATGATTAAATTGAGCCCAAGCCCAAATCTATTAATCTCCCATTAATATTAATTAATTTATTTTCCACTATATAAATTAATTGCACTCCCAATATTAAACCATATTATATCAAATAATATTTCTCCGGTAGTATTATTTATTCCGTGTATTTAAGATTTAAATATCCATGAATAAAATTAATTTATTGCTAATTAATTTATTCATCTCTTGAATCCGAGACTAGTACCATTCAACCTTAATTATTGTGCGGAACGAATCCACTCATGAGGTTTACACAATAATTCCTTATGAACTCATCTCGGGGATATTATCAACCCTTCCGGGATACACTTTCCCGTCAAGTATTCACGGCATGTCATATATAAAATATAGCGACCCAACTTAACCGGTAATTAACCCAATAATTAAATCGGTTAATTCCTTTGGAAAATCAAAGTCACATATATTAAATATATACACCCGCAATAGTATCGGGGATTAAGAATAAAATACTCTGAGATTTAAATTGATTATCCAAGGCAATCCTAATCAATAAATCTCAAGTGATCCGCCCAATGCACCAAGTGTACAAGTGTGATAAAATAATTAAGATAAATTATTTTCTCTCTCACACAACGACTATACCGATGGATTGGTCCGTGTCCATCTAGGTCGTGAGCAACTGTTTGATTCAATACGAGTAACCGATAGTATGATCTTCTGTGTGCCCATGCAACACCATACTAACTACAACGTATAAAATCCAGGACTATATTTTGCATAATTAATTAATAATAATTAAATGAAAATAATTGTTTATTAATTAAATAGATTAAATGCTATGACCGGGAGTTTACCGTTACTTAAATCTAGACATTAAGTACACAACTCCAACACACTTTCCCGTCAAGTATTCACGGCATGCCATATATTAAATATAGCGACCCAACTTAATCGGTAATTAACCCAATAATTAAATCGGTTAATTCCTTTGGTAAATCAAAGGCACTTATATTAAATATACACACCCGCAATAGTATCGAGGATTAAGAATAAAATACACTGAGATTTAAATCGATTATCCAAGGCAATCCTAATCGATAAATCTCAAACGATCCGCCCAATACACCAAGTGTACGAGTGTGATAAAATAATCAAGACAGATTATTTTCTCTCTCACACAACGACTATACCGATGAATTGGTCCGTGTCCATATAGGTCGTGAGCAACTGTTTGATTAAATACGAGTAACCGATAGTATGATCTTCTGTGTGGGCCCGACACACCATACTAACTACAACGTATCGAATCTAGGACTCTAATTTGCATATATTTAATTATAAATAATTAAACGCAAATAATTGTTTATTTAATTAAATAGATTAATGGCAATGGATCGTGAGTTTCCGTTACTTAAATCTAGACATTAAGTACACAACTCCAACAGTACGTCTAGGCTCGATTCTCCAAATTTGAATACTATTCGGGTTTGTATTCCCGGTGTCCCCGACACCAACACACATGCGCATGACTTTTAAAACAAGGTGATCCCGACTCACCTTCCAGCTGTTTTGGTTGTTTTTGTACTTGTCGGTAGTATTTGCTGGTAATTGAGGGTTTTGATAAACAACACAAAATGGTAAATTTGTTATAAGTAAGCTAGCAAAAGGATTAAGTTATAGCAGAAATCATAAGTAGAACATGGATGCTCAAGGCACCTCTTCATTCATATATTCATACTTAGAATTCATAATTAAAATACAAGGTTTTTGCATGTCCATTTTCCTCTCTCTTACCCTCTATTTATAATACTCTATGCATGGCTTAATTATGCCACCTAATGCCCACATATCGGCTTCTTATTGGACCTCTAGTCCACTAATATGATGCATTAAATACCCACTAATTTCCCTTAGTGCTTAATCTGCCTCTTTCCCCGTGAAGTCCCAGCTCATTGACTGGTGCCCCAGGAGTCTCCCCAGGCGATTCCCCTGTGAAAGGAGTCTGATTCTACCGTGCGCTCTCTACTGTCCAAGCTCCTTATCTTCTTCTTAGATATGCCTTTGAAGGTCTTTTATGATTGACTTAGCTGAATTCCTCTCTTGATGACGTGGCCCTTTGATTCGTGACACGTGTCGGTGACTGTTTTCTTGGGTATAACATAGGCCCCCAGGAAAATTAGAGCTTTCAACTCTGATTTCCCTGAAGTTTATGGTCGTCTTCCTCGGTTGACTCGTCTCGGAAATTGCATTCTGACTTTCCGAATCAAATAACCAGCTTTTCTTCTCGGATTAGGAATCGGTCGATGAAAACTAAGTTGCCTCTTTCTTTGTCTTTTTCTCAGAAGTTTCCGGAGCTTGACGGGCAGGATGTTGCTTTGGTAGATGCTTTTGAACGGGTCTGGACAGTTAAGGTAGAGAAGGATGGTCGACGTCTCGCTCTGAGTGACGGTTGGGACAAATTCTGTGAACGCCGTTTTGTCTCGGTGGATGTGACCATCTTTCTGGAGTTGCGTGGGCAAAAGTCTTTCAATATCGGAGTATTTGGGAGGGATGGAGAGGAGATCATTGATCTGGGAACTGATTCTGAAGACAGCTCGGTTGATTCCGAACCTGAAGATTGTCCTGTAAAAGATAACTGGGGATGTATTTCCCCGTGAGATTTATCCAAAATATAGAAAATTAGTCTTTTCTTTGTAAAATAATATTTTCTGGGTTTAATTCCCCAGGTTTTGTTTCCCAGGTTTCTTTCCCGGTGAAATAAACAAGAGTTATTGTTTTTGAAGGACTCTTTATATTCGTAAATCATGATAAGTATCAGAAAACTTATCTTCTTAATAAATCAATATCTGATTAACAAATAAATAATAAAAGAATGTAAAAAGAGAGGTTTCTTCTTAACCTGGATTTTGTCAGTAAATATTTGCCACGTGGCATTATCCTGACCAAGTATTTTAGGTTTTACGGGGTAGTGGGAGGATACTCGAGTACGTTTTTCATTGGTAACCGCCCTCTCTTCCCCTTCCTTGATCTCAACCGTTGATCCATTTATGTTGCAGGTTTATATTTTTAAAACATATTAACCCATTTCAAATTTTGAAAATTCACATCTCTCTTCGATTCTCAGATCTGAAAATCGGTAAGAATCTCCTTTCCCCCTGCAATTTTACTGTGTAAATTTATTTAGTTTGTAGTGTAAATTTCCTTCTACAACCCTCACCATTATGCCAAAATACACGAGAGTCGTTCGCCCCAAGGTGGTCGAAGAGCCTCACGTCCTGCTCGCTCGTCAGTACAAGGAATTCATGGACAAGGCGGAGCCGGCCCTGCCAGAATACCGACTGGACGAATTAGACGCGGCCCATCCCTACGTTCCCGCTGAGAGGACCATCACTTCGGTTCAACCAGACCCAAATCACCAGGAGTGGGGTGCGCACGGCCGAGAAAGCACGGTGACGGCGGACGAACTCACCGACTGGAGGGATGACTGGCGGATTCCCTTCAACGTGCATTTGCATGCGCCAGAAGAGGGAGAATCCGCCTGTTGTCCACCTCCAGGCATGGTGGCCATCGGCGTCGACGCGATGGATCAAGGTCTGCGGTTTCCTCTGCATCCTTCAATTTCAGGCCTGTTGAACCGGTGGGGTGTGGCTCCTCATCAGATTCATCCGAACGGGTGGGCTCAGTTGTATGGGGTCTTGACGGTTCTAGGACAAGTGGGATTTTCTCGACCCCTCACGGGGGATGAATTCCATTTGTTCTTTAGTCCGGTCAATTTTCAGAAAGGGTTGTTGGGTGATTACACAGTTCGATGCAGGAAAAACATGGTGAAGATAAAGGAACCGGATGTTAAAGATCCTTCTTGTTGGGATCGATGGTTTTATGTCTCGGGGAGATGGAGAACTCAGACCCGAGAGGGAGAAATTGAAATTCCCCTAACTTATGGCGTTAAAGATGAAAGTAAGTTATACTTTTAAGTTTTTACAGTTTTGACTGATCTAAAATTGTTTTTATGTTTGTAGGTGCCCGGATCTCCAAAACTGACTATAGCATCCCGTGGGATTTGGCTACAGCGAATCTTTTGGCCCAGTGCATTCCTACTACCGAGAGGGATTCGACGTACCTTAACGACGACAGTATTCGTGACGTAGCAGGCTTGTTCTGTCCTCCATTCGTTGAAGATAAACCTTGTTTTGGTAAAGTCCTGTATTTTCTACAGTTTTTGTTTTGTCTTATTCCCTGGGGACATATCCCCCAGGGAAAGATCATCAATTTTGTCGGGTGTAATATCTTTACTTTCCCGGTGCAGAATTTTTCTCTACAGTGTTTGACGTGAAACCCCCAGAGATGGCGGATAACAGATTGTTCGAGAGACTTGGACTTGTGGATCCATCCCAGGTGGGGAAAGCCCGTAAATCAAAAACCAGTTCCACCAGCATAGGTGGCCGAGGATCTGTGAAGACTCGGGGTGGAACAGTAGGTGCCCCGGCTTCCCGGACCAGATCCCGAACTGTCTCCGCCCAGGGCGGTGAGACAGATTCTCTGGGGATCATGGAGGTGGTGGACTCCTACAAAGATTCCCCGGCCCCCGCTGATGCTGTGATGACTGATGTTGTTCCCAGTCAGGGTTTGCCTCCCTCTGGGTCGTCCAAACTTCTACAAGTCAAGCTCGAAGGAGACAAGAAAAGGAAGAAAGTTGATGGGGGTATAATCGATGTGACTGAATCCCCTCCCCGTGCTGACATGAGTCAGTCTGTTTTTTGAGTTGAGAAAGTTCTCTCTGACAAGTAAGTTTTTATTTATTTTATACTCTTTCTTTATCTTTACAAAATATTCAATCTTATCCTTATATTTTATTTCTCGGCTAGGTTTTCCCAGGAAAAACTTCCATCTGTGCTCCTTCCCTTCTTCTCTGGCAAAGGCCCCATTGACCCTGTCACTACCCTGGGCAATCCTGTTGGTGATTCAATTGATGCAGTTGGGAGGTGCTGGACCTCAGAGCTCAATGACCTGATGGACCATGAGGAACATGCCTTTTCCCTGGCCCTTAAACTGGCCAGTCAAAGTGCAGTTGCCATCTCTGGTGCTCATACTATGGCTGAGAAACTCAGAGCTGAGGTTACCAAGCTACGCATCACCAGCACTGGTCAAGAAACACAAGTGAAGGAGCTCAATGCAGCCTACATAGCCGCAGCAGGGGACAGGGATAGGTGGAAGAAGGTTGCAGATACTGCACGGGCAGAGATAGGGAAGTTGAAGTCTGAGATGCAGGAAGCTTTGAAAACCATCAAGGAAAAAGAAGAACAGATTGAGGATGCCCAGGACAGCTTTGTCAGGGAAAAGAAAGAGCTAAGGGAGGAGGTGGTCAAGGTCACCCAAGAGCTGAAGCAGGTCCAGGATAACTTTGCACAGTCCATGGAAAGAGTTGTGGAGCTTGAAACTCTACTGGAATCACCTGCTCACAATCCCAGGGTATTGACTGACCTCCTTTATGTAACTGCATATGCTGATCTCATCAGGTCTGCAGCAAAGGAGAAGAATGATGTGGCCAAAGAGTATGGACTCAAACTCCTCAGGAATCACATGGAGGGATGCACTCTGGATTCCAGAGTTCCTCAACCTTTCATGGATCTGGAAGTTGTCCATGGAATTGACATGAAATAGTGGCCATCATACAGTCTCCTCTCTATGCCTGGTGAACCTGCAAAGTTAGCTGATGATGCTCCTGCTGATGAGGATGAATTTGATGATGAGGGTATGGATCTACTTGGTGTTGGGCCTGATGGCAAGCCAAAAGATCCTCTGGTAACCCCTGGTGATGGTAATTCCACCTCCTGAGTTTAACAACTCAGGAGTCTGCTAAGATGAACCCTACCCTGAGTGTAAAAAGCTCAGGGGTTTTTATGTTTTATTTCTTATTTGGGCCCAAGGCCATAAGACAATATTTGTTATTTCTGTTTGAATTTCAGAGGCAGTTTTTTGCCTGGACAAGTTTTTATATTTTGCTGGTGTGTAATAACTTAGTAAGTTATTTTTGGATATTATCCTTTGGGTCTTACACATAGCCCGTCCACCGTTTGTTTAGGTTTCTTTTTACCACAATTATCTGTCACTTGACAAGTCTGTTCTAGCTTGTTTGGTGAATCGTAATTCTTGTGAACAGATAATTCTTGGCTCACACCCACGTTTTATTTTAAAACTTTGATGGGCTTTCTTTGTGAGCTCTTTGTCCTGCAAAAGTGATTTTCGGATTTAGTTACCTCTTGGAATTCTTTGATTCTGAGTAACATTTTTCTCCTCCATCTCTCCTTTTACAAAGACTGTCCGATCCTGTGGTTTGTCCATCATGAATACCCTTTTGAGGTTTAGTTCATGATGAATACCTCTTAGGATAGTCCTCGGACCAATATCTTCCTTCCGCGCGATTCTTGAGTTTCTTTTACTCTGTTGAATCCGTACGCAGAAAGAAGTGTTCGGCCCCATAATCCGCAGATCTTTTGGGTCTTTACCGAACCTTAGTATTCTTTTAGGAATACTCAACATTCTTTATTTTGACCGGGAAATTTATTCCTTTTCCCGGGACAATGTTTTTCTTTATTATAGACAAAATATAACTTTGAAATCATACAAGTATTTTTAGATACTGAGAAGATTTATAAGATAGTAAAAAGGTTTTTATAAAATAATACTTTTACAAAAAGCCAAAATTAACCTTTCGGTTTAGTGATAGAATTTCTTTAGGTGCAACGCATTCCACCGATACTGATCCTTGGTCCCGTCGAGAAGCTCTAACTCGTACGCTCCGTTTTGAAGGCAGTGGCTCACTCTAAACGGTCCCTCCCAGTTCGGCCCCAGTGCTCCCTGGTGCGTCCCCAAGATTTTCTTCAACACCAAGTCTCCCACTTGGAATTCTCGTGCTTTTACTTTAGAGTTAAATAGTTTTGCAATTCTTTGTTTGTTCATGGCATTTAGAGAATCCGAGGCTAACCTTCTTTCTTCAAGAAGGTCCAACTCTTTCCGGATGGTTACTTCATTCTCCGGGGAGATTTCCTGAGCGGTCCGATGTGATAACACCGTTATTTCCGCTGGAATTACCGCCCCTGTTCCAAAAGCTAAAGAGTAGGGGGTTTCTCCAGTGGCATTTCTGGCTGTGGTACGATACGACCACAGGACCTCTGGAAGTTCGTCCGCCCACTTTCCTTTGCGACTTTCTAATTTTGATTTGATGGTGTGCTTTAGTATTTTATTCACTGCTTCAACCTGACCATTCGTTTGGGGGTGGTAAGGAGTAGAGAATAACCTTCTGATTTTCCATTTTTCACAGAATTCTTCCACCTCAGCCCCATCGAATTGTTTTCCGTTGTCAGAAATGATTGACTCGGGCAAACCGAATCGACATATAATGTTTTTCCATATGAACTTGATAACCTGTGGTTGATCAATTTTGTTCAATGGCTCTGCTTCAACCCACTTGGTAAAATAGTCGACTGCTACAATCGCATATTTCACTCCGCCCCGTGCGGTTGCTAGTGGTCCGATCAAATCGATACCCCACCGAGCAAATGGCCACGGGCTGTAAATGGATTTCAAGGCTTCTGGGGAAATGCGGATGTTAGGCCCATGCGTCTGGCATTTAACACATTTGCGTGCATATCCGACTGCGTCCTTTCTCAGGCTTGGCCAGTAAAATCCTTGCCCCATGGTTTTGTGTGCCAGGGATCTTCCCCCCGCATGATTTCCACACACACCATCATGTATTTCCTCCAGGATTTTAAATCCTTCTTCCTTCGACACACATTTTAGTAGTGGAAGAGAATAACTTCTTCGATAAAGTTGTGTGTTTATTAAAGTATACTTTGCTGCTCGGGATCGGAGTTGTTTTGCTTCGGTTTTATCTGCTGGTACTTCCCCGGTATCTATGTACCGTTGAATGGGAATTCGCCAGTCTTCTCCGGCCCCGGCAAGTATTTGCATTTGTATCTCTCTTTGTTCTATTGATGGAGACATTAATTTTGTCAAAACAATATTTGAGAAGTCTGCTGAGCCCTCAGCTGATGCTAATTTTGACAGGGCGTCAGCTTGTGAATTGTGTTCCCGTGGGATTTGTTCGATTAGAACTTCAGGGATTTTTTCACAAAGTTCCCATACCAGTTTCAGGTATTTTATCATTTGTTCCCCTCTGGCTTCGTAGTCCCCACTTACATGGTTTACTACTAGCTGGGAGTCCATAAACACATGGAGTTTTCTTGCCCCGACGGCTATAGCCAATTCCAACCCAGAAATGAGAGCTTCGTACTCTGCTTCATTGTTAGATGTGGGGAATTCAAACTTTACCGCATGGGTTACTGAGTCTCCATCGGGACTGAGTAATACCACTCCTGCCCCCGAGCACGCGGTGGTAGATGATCCATCTACGAACAGCTGCCAGGCGCGTGGTTGATTCTGGGATTTCTCAGGGAAAGTTAATTCCACAATGAAATCAGCCAGGGCTTGTGCTTTGATTGCTGTCCTCGGGGCGAAAGTTATGTCATACTGACTGATTTCTAACGCCCAACGCAGGAGTCTCCCGGAGATATCTGACCGGTGCAATACTTGCCTTAAAGGCATAGTAGTCAAAACTTCGACGGGGTGCTCAAATAAGTACGCCCGGAGTTTTCTAATTGACACTATTAAAGCATATGTTAATTTTTCCAGTGGAGTGTATTTAATTTCGGCCTCATGTAATACTTGGCTCACAAAATAAATCGGGAAGTGTTGTATTCCTTCCGCTCTCGTCAAGACTGCACTGATGGCATGCTCTGAGGCGGCCAGGTATAAATACAACTTTTCTCCTGGTATAGGTGCCACAACTACTTTCGGATTGGATAAATATTCCTTTATCCGTACAAAAGCTTGTTGGGCCTCCTTTTTCCAGTGAAATTCATGTCCTTTGATGGAGGCAAAGAACGGTCGAGTTTTATCTCCCAGGCAAGAAATGTATCTATTCAGGGCGGCTAGACGACCTGTGAGTCGTTGTACGCCTTTTACGTCCCGGGGTTCTTGCATGTCCAAGATAGCTTGGACTTTGGTAGGGTTGGGCCTTTCTCGCTAACCACATGCCCCAGGATCATCCCTTTTTTGATTCCGAAATTACATTTCTTGGGGTTCAATTTCATATTATAATGCCCCAGAATTTTGAAAACTTCTTCGAGGTCTTTGATATGATCTGATTCGTTTTTACTTTTTACAATAATATCATCAATGTACACTTCCATGGTTCTACCAATTAATTCAGAAAACATTAGATTTACCAACCTTTGGTAGGTGGCCCCAGCATTCTTTAGGCCAAAGGGCATTCTTTCCCAGCAATAGATCCCTTTCTCTGAGTAGAAAGCCGTGTGTTCAACGTCATCTGGATGCATGGGAATTTGATGGTATCCGGCCTTAGCGTCCAATGTCGAGAATATCGCGTGACCTGTCAAATTATCAACCACATGGTCGATGTGTGGCATGGGAAAAAGGTCTTTCGGGCAAGCATTGTTTAGATCTGTAAAATCTATACACAAACGCCATGCTCCGGCCGTTTTTGTCACCATTACCGCATTGGAAAGCCAAGTGACATCACTCGAAGCTTTCCTGACCAGTTTACTTTCAATTAGTTTATCTACTTCCCCGGCGAGTGCATGGCACTTCTCGGGGCCCATTTTCCTGCGCTTCTGCGCAATTGGCCTTTTGCAGGGATCAATTTTCAATCGATGGCAGGCATGTTTAGGATCTATCTTTCCTAAATCCGCACTGGACCATGAGAAAATGGAGATGTTCTCCTTTAGGAATTTTATCAAATCGCTTCTGACAGTGGATTCCATATGAGACCCCACAAGTATTTGTTTTTCGGTTTGCTCTGGATCTACAATTATAGAGTCCAGAGTTTCAACCATCTCTACACCAGGTGCTTTTTTGCATTGATATCCTCCCCGCGAGCCCCACTCTTCTAAGTTTGTTTTGGGTTTAGGCTGTTTTTCCCCAGGAGATGCTAAGTCTTCACTGGGTTCTTTTTCAGGGGGATTATTCATGTCATCCGAGGGGATCTGAAGAACTTCTCCGCGCGGGTTTTTCCTGGGAGAGCTCATTCCTTCCTCGGGTATTTTAATGATATCTTTGATGTGATCAATCTGTTTTATGTTGCTTTCCTTCAAATTGATTTGGGGAATGTTAGCTTTTACTTTGTTTTTAGTTTTATCAAGATCGCGAAAATACATCAAAGTCTTCTTAGCCATTACTAGGTCCCCTCTGACGGTGCCAACTGCACCGGAGGGTGTTGGAAACTTGATACAGTAGTAATAGGACGAGGCGACTGCTTCAAAAGCGTCCAGAAAGGGCCTGCCTAACAAAGCATTATAGCCACTAACCTTATCAACTATTACAAACTTAAGATTCCTAACCATCACGACTTCGGGATTCTTCGCGTCCATCATTTCCACCGGGAGGATTATTTCTCCGTAGGGGATGACTACGTCGTCACCAAAACCTTTCAACACCATATCGCACGGGTTGACATAGCGCGCCAGCTTCCCCATCAGATCCAGGGTCTTTTTGTAAAGAACATTAAGATGCGCGCCATTGTCTACCAGCGTGCGAGACACGTCCAGACCGAGGATTCTTGCCTTTATCACTAAAGGCACATCCTTCGGGAACTTTGTCTCGGCTCGATCTTCCGGGGTGAAAGTTATCACCGCCGTTTCATTAATTGCTGCTTCCTTTGATGGGGCAGTTTCATACCAAACTTCCCACATCTGAAAGTCTCTCTTTCTCTTGCGGTGGCTTTCCTCGTTCACCGGCTTTAAACCGCCGATCATCATGATCTGACCCACTCTTGGGGGATCCTGAGCCGGAGGATGCGGTGGTGGAGCTGGTGCGGGTACTTCCCGGGGAGGTGGCCCCTGCGGATTTCCCCCAGCACCTGGCCTGGGCAAGAATTGCCATAGTTTCCCATCCTGAAAAAGTTTCCACAACAGTTTTACCAGTTGTCTGCACTGGCTGGTGTTGTGACCAATCTTTTCATGAAAGGCACACCATTTGTTGGGATCCAACTTGTCCGGGGACGTTAGAATTGGTGGTGGTTTTTCCAACAGATCAGATTTTTGTACCACCATGATATTCAGAATATCTGCTGGTGTATGACCAGTCTGAGCAGTGATTTTTCCTTCCCACTCACGGACCTCATCCACTCGTGGGTCATTTGGCCTAGGGCCTGGTTTTTTGCCAATATAATTTGGCCTTCGATCGGAGGAAAAAGGAGGTTTTTTCTTTTGCTCGGGGGAGTGTCCCCCGCCAGCAACAAGACGCTGGTAGGCCACTTGGGCCCCAGCTTTCCTCCTAAAATCCTCATACGATCGGGGATAGTTTAACATTGCAGACTTAAACAACTTAGAATTTCTTCTCAAACCTGCCAACACTGTGTGAAGTTTGAGGTTATCGCCAATCTCTTCTCCGCCCGCCATCAGTAGTTCCTCCACGCGATCCACATAAGACTCGTCTGTTTCGTTCTCACCCTGTTTGACCCCAAGCAGCTTCTGACTATACTCCATATAGGAAGCTTTGGATGCAAAATACGACACAAACCTATGCACCAAGTCGTCAAAACACTTAATAGAATGTGTAGGTAAGCTGACGTACCATTGGTGAGGAATATCGCCCAGGGTGAGTGGGAATAGTTTGCACCGAGTAGCATCAGTGGCTCCTCGGCCGGACATGTACGTCCTGAATCTGCTCAAGTGCACTTCTGGATCAGTCTTGCCGCTGTACAAAGTGGTTTGCATGGGCTGATATTCCAGTTGCATTGGAGCTTGTTCAACCTCGGGAGCCAAGGGATCATTATGACGACCTGTCGGGGCGGCGAGAATTTGATTTTCGTTCAATCGCCTTTCCAGTTCAGAGTACTTCTGCCTTAAATCGGCCAGTTCAAGATCAGCACCGGGGGCTCTGTGGGCCCTCGTCGGTGAGAAGTTCACACGTTGCCCGTGCATGTCACTTCTACTTGCCTGTCGATGAGGATCCGTAGAAGTAGCTACTGATTCGGATCTTTTATTTAGATCTAAAGCCCGGCGTGTTCTGCGATTCCCCCGGGGAGCTCGACCAGTTCGCTCAGGGCCCTTACCTGGATTTTCCCCGGCGGGTGCATGCATGCCCCTCACCGGGATCACAGGGGTTGTCATCACATATTTTAAAGACATCAACTCAGCCACTGCTTCATCAATTTTCTGTGGAGTATCAAGACTCGCGAATCTAATCGGAGGTGGAGCCATAGGCGTCGACGGCCCTCCGATCTCGTAAGGATGAAGACGGCGATTCCGACGTCGCGACCGAAGTCGACGTTGTCGTTGATCTGCCTGACTATCAGTGGGCTCTTCGGCCTCTGCATGTTTGCTATCGTGCTCATCGGAGCTGATTTGGGTAGGCGGCGGCTGTTCCTTATTTTCAGGTTCTGGGTTTTTAGGCGGAGATGGAACCTCGGGTTCCACCATCACGGCCTTACCCATCACAGCCCGCCACCTGCCGCTAGTGCCAGATGCACCTGATATCGTAGTACCTTCGTCTTCGTTCACCATCTCTGATTTTAATCGAGCTTTTTCTGCAACTTAAATACCTGATGCTCGATCCTTCTAGCGCCAACTGTTTTGGTTGTTTTTGTACTTGTCGGTAGTATTTGCTGGTAATTGAGGGTTTTGATAAACAACACAAAATGGTAAATTTGTTATAAGTAAGCTAGCAAAAGGATTAAGTTATAGCAGAAATCATAAGTAGAACATGGATGCTCAAGGCACCTCTTCATTCATATATTCATACTTAGAATTCATAATTAAAATACAAGGTTTTTGCATGTCCATTTTCCTCTCTCTTACCCTCTATTTATAATACTCTATGCATGGCTTAATTATGCCACCTAATGCCCACATATCGGCTTCTTATTGGACCTCTAGTCCACTAATATGATGCATTAAATACCCACTAATTTCCCTTAGTGCTTAATCTGCCTCTTTCCCCGTGAAGTCCCAGCTCATTGACTGGTGCCCCAGGAGTCTCCCCAGGCGATTCCCCTGTGAAAGGAGTCTGATTCTACCGTGCGCTCTCTACTGTCCAAGCTCCTTATCTTCTTCTTAGATATGCCTTTGAAGGTCTTTTATGATTGACTTAGCTGAATTCCTCTCTTGATGACGTGGCCCTTTGATTCGTGACACGTGTCGGTGACTGTTTTCTTGGGTATAACACCAGCGAATGACTTCCTTGGGTAGAGGCAGTTGCCCACTTGGTAATTGTGTTGCCGCATAGCTCATACAATCCACCAAATCTTTCTCTCGCCTCGCAAACTAAGTCGCCCCGACTTACTTTCAACACTCCACCTTTACCGAAGTTGGTACCCATTCGGATCTAAGGTCTATGAGAGATAAAATTACCATTCAGGACCGGAACGTACCTTGCAGTACAGAGGGTTCGAATATGCCCATCGACCATCTTAATTCTCACAGTTCCCGTGTCGCGTATCTCACACGATGTGTCATGCCCCATCACCACCGTTCCACCGACACTCTCATCAAACTTGTCAAACAAATCTATATTTCGACACATTTGATGCGAACAACCAGAATCCAAGATCCACCCCTCACACGTTCCCCAAATCAGAGACAACCAAGAGTTCCCCTTCGATGAAACCTCCTTCTCCGGAATCGGCCACCTTCGATTCCTTTCTCCGATTCTTCAGGGCCTGACAATTCCCCTTCATGTGGCTCTTTTCCTTGCAGTAGTGACAAAACCCCCTAGAATTTCTTCCATGCTCCACCTTGGACATTAAGAAATTCACCTAGATTTTCACCATGCCCCTTTTCTTGCAGTAATGACAAACCCCCTGGAATTTCTTTACCTTTGCCCAAACCTGGACATGCACCAAGACATTCCCCCGGATTTTTATTACCCAAAAAACCTCCTTCATCGTCTCCCTCGATCGCAAAGCCGCGACCGCATGAAACAAATAACTGGAGGGATAGAGTGCAATTATACCTCACCTTTCTATTCTTCCATACCTTCTCTTCTGGCTCCATCGCGCTTGACATCGTCCATGCTCCAGCAACGCATCATCAAGATCACAGTTGGTTAGAACCACTGAATCAACTTCACCTTGAACATCAAGATCCATGTTGGTTAGAACCATTGAACCAACTCCACCTTGAACATCAAGATCCATGTTGATTAGCAACATTGAACCAACTCCACCTTGAATCGCCATGAAGAGAACCACGTGTTCCGATCTAACACCGAATATCAACCATCGTCGCCATCTCCCAAAATATTCTCGAGCTCCACCTAGATCTAGAAACACCAATATCCGCAACGCCCGCCTCGTATGGATTCCGCGTCCCGGATCCCCAACGAAAGCTCTTAACAGGTCACAGGATCGTAACCTAGCTCTGATACCACTTGTTGTGCTCTTTACGATGCTCTGATACCGCTTGTTGCGATATTGAAACTAAATCTCTCACGGCTCTCGAAATATATATGAGATGCGAAGAAAAAGATAAACGAAAAGAACGAACACACAATTTACGTGGAAACCCGAAACACGGGAAAAAACCACGGGAAGAAAGAAATCCACTACATCGTTGAGGCTTACAATTCACTCTATTGCACTATATTGCACTCTATTGCACTCTATGATTTTCGTCTAATGGAGAACCCCAATTTATAGGTGTAGCAAACCTATCAAATTGGAAACAATTAGAATTAGGAATAATCCTAATATATGACTCCTAAATCCCTAAGGAATATAATTATATTCTAATATAATTCTTATTTCCTAACCAATTAAATAAATCAAAAAACTCATATTTGGAGTCCAAAAACGCAGCGAAAAATCGCACAAGAAAGCTGACGCAAACGCGCCACAGCCTCAGCAGGCTGATGCAAATGCGTCACGGCCCCAGCAGGCTGGCGCAAATGCGCCAGACTGCTACATCGATCTTTTCGCATCCTAACTCCAAATTTCGTCCCGATTTACTTCTCTTTGGATTCGAGTCATATTTCAACAAAAATCGATCATGGGCAAGTTCTAATTTTTTTTGTTGATCGGCCCACCAAGAGCTTGATAAAATTGAAAAGTCGATTCGAATTGAGGCTCTAAAATCTCGAGACTGAAAGCTGGGAGCGACCTTTTTTTTTTCTTTTTAATAAATATGTAAGTATATATTTTTATATAATTTTGATATTTTAATTTGTAATTCAAAATAAAAAAAAAAATTGAAATAAACTCTTTATATTTTCAAAAAAGTTGACACGTTTGGCTCGGCAATAAGTCTTTTTATTTTTTTTACCAAAAAGTAATAAGTAAAAGTATCTTTAATGGCGTACTATGTACAAATTTGAGTCACGTCATTCGTCAAATTAAAAATAAAATATACTCCGTACTTATCAATTTGTAATTATATTTCTCAACAATGTAAAATATTGTACAATTTTTAGTCACTTGTCAGATAAATATAAATTATATTTATTAATTTGTAAATATATCTTCCAACAATATAAAATACATTGTACAATCTTTATTTTTTGTAGGTCGCACCGGTATTACTTACTATCACACTGTCCTTGTTACTTGATGTAAAAAGTAATTTAATTTAATTTAATTAAAAAAATGAACTTTTTTTTTTGTTGTGATCTACTACAGCTAATTTTTATAGCCATTGCTACCTCTTTTAATAACAAATGCGCCACGAATTGCACCAGAAAAAAAAGGTCCAATTTCACTCTCATTCACTAAACCCTAGGATCCCAATTCAGATCCACTGCCGGCGGTATGTTCTTCATGCTTATAATTATTGATTAGGAAGTCGATTCACTGTTCCGATTATTTGATCTTCCGTCTTTTAATGTTTCATGTTTCTATGTTCATTTGCTTATGTTTCTTGTCTCGATTTGCTACGATTTATATGGATGACTATCTTATTGCCAGTTTTTCTTTTAGATTTTTTTTGTATCTGTTGTAGAGTTGCTAAGAATCTTGATTCGAACTGGATCTTCTGTGGTTATGGTAGATCATGTATGGGTGGTTTGTTGAATTGATGTCTCTTGGTTTTCTCATTTTCTGTCGAGTGTGAGAGGAATCAGTTTGTAGGCATTTCCATCTGTTTATTAGGGAGTGAAATTATAATATTTTGGATTATAATCATGAATGATTGTGAATAAAATCGTTGGGTGATTGGATTTCTAATGCCCCTTTTGCAAAATGATTACATAATTAATATGGTAGGAAAAAATGATGATGACAGTCATTTTGATTATTGGACTTAATTGTGAAATATTGAATCTGGTGGCTAAACAGTTGTGATTATGTTAATTATGTTCTCAGTATAGATATCTCAAGCCATGTTGTGTCTCTTCTAATATATTATGTTGATATGAAGTATATATACGTATTAAAACAGAGAGAGTGACGATTTGACCAGTTGATTGCGAATTGTAGCTCTAGTTATTGGTGCTAAAATTTCAGTAGCTGTTCCTCATGCTATGTTGATTGCTTATGGTGTCTGTAGATTTTTTCCTTTCAAGAAAAGGTGTTTAGTACCATGTCAATTGTTTAACACGTATCTCGTTTTTATTGATGCATTATAATGTCCCAAATTATAGGTTTCCACTTAAATTCTACTATTAACTAATTGGATAAAGTTTTCTATTATTCCCAAATAATTTTGTTAAAGCATACATTAGTGTGGAGTAATAAAGGTATTATTATTTCTATTAGATTACTTCGTTAACTATTGTTTTTCCTTCACTCAACAATGACATTGAATCAATCCTCCAGTGGAGATTTCAGTCTTTCTTTTGTAGTTTACATTTTAACATGTACATATTCTTTGTTCTATTCACATTTGAGCTGTACATGCGTTTTTTTTATGTCTGTAGCCTTGTGATTATTTTTCAAACATATAGTATAACCCTGTGAATTTTGATGGATATCGGTATTAATGCCTCCCATGTGTCTTGTGGATGCAATACATTTTATTGTCGGTTGAACACCCTTTAATTAGCACAGCTTGTGAATAACTTGTTGTATACTAGTAATTCTTAATCCTATAAGTTTGAATTTTGCAGAATTAATTGGTTGCATGCCATCACCTTGTTTCATAGGTGTCCTTTCCTTCAACTGAACAATGGTGCCAGCTTTGGTTTCAAGTGCAAAATTATGCACGTCATTTTTATCACTGGTACTTATATTCCAAGCATGTAGCGGTTTTTATCTACCAGGAAGCTACATGAACACTTACTCAACCGGAGATGAGATATATGCCAAAGTCAACTCTCTGACTTCCATCGAGACAGAGCTCCCTTTCAGTTATTACAGTCTTCCTTACTGCAAGCCAAGAGGCGGCATCAAGAAAAGTGCTGAAAACCTTGGGGAACTCCTGATGGGAGATCAAATTGACAACTCCCCGTACCGATTCCGAATGAATGTCAACGAATCTGTTTTCCTCTGCACAACTCCTCCATTAAGCGAGCATGAGGTGAAGCTTCTAAAACAGAGAACAAAGGACATGTACCAAGTCAACATGATTCTCGATAATTTACCTACAATGAGGTTCACCTACCAAAATAATATTAAAATTCAGTGGACCGGCTATCCGGTTGGGTACACCCCTCCTAATAGTAACGATGATTACATCATCAATCACCTTAGGTTTAGGGTGTTGATCCATGAGTATGAAGGAGCTGGTGTGGAGATAATTGGTACAGGAGAAGAGGGCATGGGCGTCATTTCTGAAGCCGATAGGAATAAGGCCTCAGGTTACGAGATAGTCGGGTTTGAAGTTGTCCCCTGCAGTGTCAAATATGACCCAGAAAAGATGTCAAAACTCCACCTCTATGATAATATCACGTCCGCGGGCTGTCCATCTGAACTTGACAAGTCTCAGGTCATATTGGAGCAGGAGAGAGTGTCTTTTACATACGAGGTCGAATTCGTAAAAAGTGACATCAAGTGGCCATCCAGATGGGATGCCTATCTGAAGATGGAAGGGTCCCGTGTCCACTGGTTCTCAATACTCAACTCGCTGATGGTGATTTTGTTCCTGGCAGGCATTGTTTTTGTTATACTTTTGCGAACAGTGAGAAGGGATCTAACGAGATACGAAGAATTGGATAAGGAAGCCCAAGCCCAGATGAATGAGGAGCTTTCGGGATGGAAGCTCGTGGTCGGTGACGTCTTTAGAGAGCCATCTCACTCCAAGTTACTCTGTGTGATGGTTGGAGATGGAGTCCAGATTACTGGAATGTCGGGCGTCACTATTATTTTTGCGGCTTTCGGTTTCATGTCGCCGGCTTCTAGAGGTATGCTTTTGACGGGGATGATATTGCTTTACCTTTTCCTGGGAATTGTTGCTGGCTATGTTGGGGTCCGCATGTGGCGGACTATGAAAGGCTCATCCGAGGGTTGGAGATCGATTTCCTGGTCGACAGCTTGCTTTTTTCCTGGGATCACTTTTGTGATACTCACCCTGTTGAATTTCATCCTATGGGGAAGTAAAAGCACTGGGGCCATTCCCATTTCGTTGTACTTCATTCTTCTGTCATTGTGGTTTTGTATTTCAGTGCCATTGACTCTCTTGGGAGGGTTTATCGGGACTAAGGCCGAGCCTATACAGTTCCCAGTTAGAACGAACCAGATCGCTAGAGAGATACCTGCACGTAAATACCCCTCGTGGCTACTTGTTCTTGGTGCAGGGACTCTTCCATTCGGGACTCTGTTTATCGAGCTTTTCTTCATCTTGTCGAGCATCTGGCTTGGGAGATTCTACTACGTGTTTGGGTTCCTGCTTATTGTTCTTTTGCTGTTGGTGGTTGTGTGTGCTGAGGTGTCGATTGTTTTGACGTACATGCATCTGTGTGTTGAGGACTGGATGTGGTGGTGGAAAGCGTTTTATGCATCGGGTTCGGTTGCTCTGTATGTGTTCTTGTATTCTGTCAATTACTTGGTTTTTGACCTGCAGAGCTTGAGTGGGCCCGTCTCGGCTACGCTTTATCTGGGGTACTCGCTCATAATTGCCATCGCGATCATGCTTTCGACGGGCTCGATTGGGTTCCTTTCTTCGTTTTACTTTGTCCATTACCTTTTCTCCTCTGTGAAAATTGATTGAAGAGAAGACAAAGAGCGTGGGTGGGTTTTGCCGTGGCTGATCAAGTTAGGTTTTCTCTTATAGCACATTTTTACAAGGATGATGCTGCAAGGTCTTTTTCTCTTAAAACACTAGACAGCTTTTATAGCAACTGTTTTCTTTTAGCTGATAATGCTGATTCTCTCTATACAAGTTCACTCTGCCATTCTTTTATTCTTACTGTATTTTTGTTGACTTGACATATAGTAGTAGACATAGTAGTAGAACGATTTACTAAATACATATGGCAGCCGCCTCGACATACCTCGATCATCGATGTATCTTCAAACTTGTTAAACAATTAAAATATTTAATTAATTTAAACTTGTTAAATTAATAAATAAAACAGTTAATGATTATTTATTTTTTAATTTTTTTATTACAATATATCCGAAAAACACAATGTCCACAGAAGTTTAAACGTAATCTTTCTCTCTCCCCTTCCTCTTCTAAAATCGCTCTCTCAGCCCCATCACCTCCGCGACCAGCTTCTCAGTCACTCGCTCGGTGGTGGGCACCTCCCACGGCCGCAGCACAAGGAGCGCACTTCGGCGACAACTGGGTAAAACTTTATACATATTGTTTCTTCAGTTGAATTTTAAAGTGTTGTTTTTCTTAAACCAAACATATTTCATTTTTTTTCTAATCTTTAACTAAGAATTAATCCGTTGAAACTGCTTCATCGAATAAGCTTGTGAGGGATTGCTTTGGATTAGTTTAGTGGATTTGTGCTGAACAAAAAGCTAGTGGATGAGAATTATGATTTTTCGGATAATATGGGGACTACATTGTAATTTCTGGAAGTTTTTCTAAAGCTCTTGTTACGGCTGTGCTCGACGAATGATATAGTATCAGTTTGGTTAGAATCGAAGATTTAACAAGAAACTATATTCCTTGCCACTTGATATGAAGTGTTTAAGCCATTTTTTTTAATATTCGTAGTCGATGGCTAGTGTTCGATTCGTTTAAGTTACGTCATTATGTTATGTTCCCGGTCTCGTATTGAAACTTGCACAATGATTGCATATTTGTTTACTGATGATGTTTTAGTCAATTGGGGTTTGTGGCTTCGCCAAAGTAACAGTTGTATAGTCAACGATGAGAGTTCATACCTGATCAGCAAAAAGTGTTTATGTGCTCGTGAAAGTGGAGCTGCATTTTTTTCCTCCCCAATTGATGTGATGTCTTTCATGGTCTTCAATTGATAACTTCGTTTATATTGAAAGTGATTCGATAAGGTGTTAGTAATTTATTTTGTGTTTTCATTACATCAGTGCATGAACTCAGTATGGCCGCCTCACCTCTCCCCGTGACCAACCGAATAAGCACCACTATTCCACCCTTCTTTCTCTCTCCATCAAGGAACACTCCAAAAACCAAGCCCTCGTTTCTTAAAATCACAGACCGTAAAATCTCGAGGCGGGTGGTTAGGCTAAGTAGTGTAGCCCAAGAAGAGGGGCTGCCGAAATCCACAACCTTTGACTCCCAACAACTGGTGGATTTCCTGTATGAAGATCTTCCCCATCTATTTGACGATCAAGGCATTGATCGAACGGCTTATGATGAGCGCGTAAAGTTCAGAGATCCAATTACAAAGCACGACACTATAAGCGGATACCTTTTCAACATTGCCATGTTGAGGAGGCTATTCACTCCTAATTTCCAGTTGCACTGGGCTAAGCAGGTACGTACGAGTTTCGGAATGAAACCAGTCTCGAACTTGCTTTCACTGACGGATTATATTCTCTAGACAGGGCCTTACGAGATTACGACAAGGTGGACTATGGTGATGAAGTTCATTATCTTACCATGGAAGCCGGAATTAGTCTTCACAGGTACTTCTGTGATGGGGGTTAATCCTGAAACCAACAAGTTCTGCAGCCATGTGGTAAATTTTTTTTTTTTTAACTTTTATCCCGTACTAAATATTTATGTTAAGCTACACAGCTCGTTTACAGTTTTGTTCTTCTATGAAGGACTATTGGGATTCCATCGAGAACAATGACTATTTTTCTGTCGAAGGTTTACTTGATGTGGTAAAGCAGGTATGTCAAGAAATACTACAACAAGGCTTGCACATACTAATAGTATAAAATATTAGTAATTCGTCTTTTGACTTTTGTAAGTGCCAAGTGTGCAGCTGCGGTTTTACAAGACTCCTGACCTTGAAACTCCAAAGTATGAAATACTGAAAAGAACTGCAAATTATGAGGTCGCTACTGTTCTCGTTTCTCCTAATATTCATCTATTGCTCTATTTGCAACAGTTTTAAAATTCGCGACCCGTTTATCCTTTGTCCTAATATTCATGTACTTGATGTTGTAACTTCAGGTTAGAAAATACGACCCGTTTATCGTTGTCGAAACAAATGGCGACCAGATGTCCGGTTCAAGTGGCTTCAATTCGGTTGCTGGGTAAAAATAATTCTCAACACGATTAGGCTTCATTACATAAGTTTTTAATAATCTAATGTTATAAGGGTCTATATATCTTTAAGGTATATATTTGGGAAGAATTCTGCAGCAGAGAAAATACCAATGACGACTCCTGTATTTACACAAACATTTGACATGGAAAGGCCCAAAGTATCGATTCAGATAGTTCTTCCATCAGAAAAGGATTTCAACAGGTGAACTTTGATGAAATCCGTTTCGATAAGATTAGTACTCCTATATTCCGTGGCAATTGAATAATAACATCACAAACTATGTGTTGATCAGCTTGCCAGAGCCGGAGCAAGCAGAAATTAGTTTGAGGAAGGTGGAAGGAGGTGTAGCTGCAGTGTCCAAATTCAGTGGAAAACCAAACGAGGATATCGTTCGTGAAAAGGAAAGGGCACTGCGGTCTAATCTTAACAGGGACGGTCTGAATACTAAAGCAGGTTGTATGTTTGCTCGTTACAATGATCCAGGGAGGACTTGGAGCTTCACAATGGTAAGAAGCAGAGTTTGGAAGTTGGCATTTGTCGTTGTTTTTCACTCCATTGTTCTGAAATTGATTCTCATCATTTCTTTTTGAGGAATGAAGTACTTGTATGGCTTGAAGAGTTCTCACTGGACTGATGTGCTGAGGATCCTCCGATCAAAGCCTTCATCCCTCGATCGGTTATTAATAGCAGTCGCAGATATGTCGATTTCCCTTGTTGCTGTTTCAGTGTAATCTATTAAAATTAAAAGTATACTCCTTTTGTTACATATATATTGCATAAATGTAAAATAAGTAAAAAAAAAATGTGAAAACAAAAGTGTTGCTATTTCCGTCCAATTAATTATGTCCTGAGTTGAAAGAGGGTAGTATTATGAGAAAATATCAAGAAAATGACTAATAAAGAAAATATTAGTCTTAACAAATAACAGGAGCACTCCAATTTCATATAATTGAAAGCGTAGTTTCAAAATGTTTGTAGCATGGTATTGCATGTTGTCCGTCATAAATTACTATTCATGTTAGTGGCACAAAAACTAAATTGTAGAGTGGTATGTCAACAAAGTCCATTTTCTCGAAAAAAACACTATAATATCGATGTTATTTATTTCTAATACAGTAAAACTTCTATAAATTAATAGTCTCGAGATCGTGAAATTTTATTAATTTAAAGAGGTTATTAATTTATCGAGTGTATTTTTTCATTTAAAAGACCAAGTCGAGACCGAAAGATTTTATTAATTTAAAGAAGTTATTAATATATCGAGTATTAATTTATAGAGGTTTCACTGTAATTATGTCACAAGCCCAAGTTACACTAATGAGAGATTTTTTTGTATTACCAAATCATTTAATATCATTCTACAAATTTGGAGAGCTATTGTTAATTATAAAAAACATAAACAACTTTTGAAAAGTTTATATGCACACTCAAACACCATTTTTATTTAGTACTACATAATATATATAATTGATTTATTATAATATTGTGATTTGTTTTTAAAATTAATGTTACGTTTTGAATTGAATATGATACCATAGTAAAATTAAATTAACCATAATCTTTAAAAACTTTATTAATTGTTAATCTATTTAATATATAAATCCAGACTTTTCTAATTCCACGTGGCAAATGTGAACACACAAAAATACACTACAAAAAATTAGCATGTTCACACTAGGTGGCACATACAAATTTTTATTGGTCAATATTTGATTATGTGGCATTTATTTATCAATATTAATTATGACTTGGCTTTAAATTGATGCAATTATGGTAAACAAAATAATCATGCCCACAATTTTACAATTACCATCTTAATTGTTTTGACCAGATTCTTACCAATTCATATTAACTTAATTATATAATAAAAACGTGATTTATGGAACTGACATTTAATTCTACCAAAATTAATTCTATATTAAATATTAAATACAAAATATAAGTTATTTCCATATTATTGAATGGTAAATCCTACGCATTACCTATTAATTTAATGAAAATATAGATTCATTACCTATTAATTATAATTAGTTATGCTAATTTACCATTGTGTAAATGGTAATTCGGTCAAATATATATATATATATATATATATATATATATATATATATATATATATATATATATATATATATATATTAATTAATTATTAACCCAAATATTGTAGTAGAAAGATTTTTAGAGAGAAATATCAGGATTAATTAATTATTGATTTTTTTTCAATTAATATTATAAAAAAATAAGTAATTTCTTAATATTAATTTCACGTAACTAATTAATTTATTTTAAGAATCTTAATGGAGTATTTTATATGCACTCTTTATTATTTCTATTTCAATTTTCTGCATATATAATATTTATATAAGAGCATATTTTTATTCATATTCCATATTACTATTATTTAAATAAAAAAATCTTTTTTTAGAAATAAATCAATATTTATTGGTTCCCTATATAAATAATGCTTATACCTGTTATATTGACTAAAAAACTTAATTATGACAACTTCTCTCTTCATATTCAAATCTTTCATTAATATCGTGATTATAATTTGTCCATAAATATTTTTTTCCTTTTAAATAATAATAACAATAATTAATAGACTCAAATTCAAATCTAATGCTATAAATTGGTCTTTTTCTTCACCTATTTTTTACCTCACTTTTCATTTCTCTCATTTTAGTTCTTTTTTTACGTATTATTGTATAAATATTAATATATTCACTAATAATCACTTTTCATTTCTCTCATTTTAGTTTTTTTTTACGTATTATTGTATAAATATTAATATATTCACTAATGATTCTAACACTGTACTAATGATTCTCACAATATTTTTTTTAGGAACTCTATGTAAGTAATTTTCCATCTTTTATTTATTACATTTTTTTTTCATTTAGTATGTTTACTATATTCTATATATTTTTTTGTAGGAATTGTCAACACAGTAAGTATGTTTTTCTATTATTGTATATTTTATTATATGATAATTATTGTTTTAATTTTTTGCAACAAAATATTTTCATTGCTTTTTTTACTAATTTTGTTTTATAATAATGAATAATGATTTTTAATGTGCTATTTTTTTTTCAGGACACATGGTAATCATTAATTTATTGATTGTATTTAAATATTTTGTTTCATCCTTTATTAAATAATCATCTATTGTTTGTATTTTTGTAAGTTACATATTTGTTCTAATAATTTTTATTGATTTCTATTATTCTTTGCAGATTCAAAGGTAATTATATTGTTTTTATATTTATTTTCTAATTAGTGTCATATTTTTTTTTGCATTTTTTTTACAATTTCTAATTCTTATTATAATCTTTAATTTTATTTTTATATTATAATTATCTCATTTTATTATAATTTAAATCAAAATTTTGTTTGCAGATTCATTGTTTTAAAAAATGTCATATTTTTATCTTAATAGGTAAATGATTTGGTTATTTATTTATATTTTTTTTATTTTAATATTTGTAGCTGATTATAAGTTATTTAATTTTACTATTATTCTTATTCATTTTTTATAATCTAATTAATTTTTTTATTTTAAAATTTTAATTTAAGTTTGAAATTGTTTAATTTTTTTTCAAAAGGCGTTTATGATTTCAATTTGTAGTTCATTTTATTTTTAAATAAAGTATACTTTGAATTACAAGATAGAAATCTATTTATCTCATTTGATTAATAATAAGTCTTTTTATTTATTTATTTTTATAATCATACTTATATAATAATAATATCAATAATCATATAATCATTAATAATAATATTATAAAAAAATATGACTTATTACATATTATTAAAATTATTTTTACTTTTAATTAATTAATCGGTTATAAATAATAAGTTAAAAGATGGTATCATTTATTTTCTATATAATATTTTTTAGCACTAACTTAATTTCTCCTAAGATCCATCATAAACTAAAATAAAATAAAATAAAATTTACTTAATATAAATTTATGTTTTAAATTTCACTTATCTATTTAATATATAAATTCAGATTTTACTTAATATATGTTCGTTACCTATTAATTAGCTAAGGTAATTTATATTTATTTTTGTAAATGGTAATAATCTTATTTGGTAATAACTTTATAATTTAGTCAAATATATCTTTATTAACCCAAATATTGTAGTATAAAGATTTTTACACACAATATGGTAAACTAATTTGGATTTTCCATAATTTTATTTTCCTTAATTATCCTTCAATTCTCAAGATTTCCATAAATGTAACATTTAAGATGTGAATTAAATTATATATTGCCCCATAATGTAGGGATTCTTAATTATCTATGGATATTTTCATTTTCATATTATATCCATATTATTATTGTAAATTTCAAATTAAATACGAATAATGATAATGATTATAATAAATACGTATTGTTATGGTAATTTTCAAATTAAATACAAATAATTATAATGAATATAATAAATATGTTAAATTATAATATTTATATATATATGTTATGGAAATTATAATAATATAAATTTTATGGAAATTATAATAATATAAATTTTATCTATTCTATAAACAAATATTTAATTAATTATATTTCCATAAAATCTTACGTGGACTTTCTTATACTAATTATTTCCATAACAATTATTTTCATATACTTATTTTTTTATACTGTACTATGACTTATTCTTATTCGTTTTTTATAATCTAATTAATTGCTTTTTATTTTACAAATTCAATTTTAGTTTGAAATTGTTTAATTTTTTTCAGGGCGCTTAAGATTTCATTTTGTAATGCATTTTTTTTAAGTAAAGTATACTTTGAATTACAAGTTGATTAATAATATGTCTTTTATTTATTTGTTTTTCTCATCATACTTATATAATAATATCAATAATAATATTATAAAAAAATTATGACTTATTACATATTATTAAAATTATTTTTACTTTTAATTGATTAATCGTTATTTATTAATAATATATAAATAATAAGTTAAAAAATTCTATTATTTATTTTCTCACTTACAGTACAAATACAATATTATTTTTGAGCACTAACTTAATTTCTCCTAAAATTCATCATAAAGATAGTTCATAAACTTCTAATGATTAACAATTCAACTATATTCACCATTCATAATTTACACGAGTTATATGATTCAAAAGATAAATGATTAACTATTCAACTATTCACCATTCATAATTTAAACGATTTATATGATTCAAAAGATGAATAAATCTGAACTTAATTGGTCTCACCTGAAGTGAACTGAACTTAATAGGTTTGAACTGAAATAATATGAACTGATTTTAATAGATATTAAATAAACTTAACTGAATTGAACCGAACTGAACTGAAATTAAGTTCAATCCAATTTAATTTAATTTTATAATATTTACATTATAATAATAAAAATAAAAATAAAAAAAATTAAATAACTGAGCTGAACTCAATAGATCTGAACTAAATTAACTTAAGATTCTTTTAGACGTATTCTCATTTCAATTCAGTTTACTTAAGATTCTTTTAGACGTATTCTCATTTCAATTCAGTTTACACTCATTGATCAGTTCAGTTTTGACTTCAGTTCATAACTATTAAGTTAACATCAATTCAATCATTTAATTTAATATTATTATATTAGTATTATTATTATTTGAATATTTTGAATATTAAATTGAAATTAATTTATGTTTAATTCGATTCAAACCTATTAAATTCTGTTCAGTTAAGTTTAGTTCAGATAATTTCAGTCCAAAAGAACATGTTATTAATTGATCTGAACTGAACTGAAGTAAAGCTATTTGAACTTATTCTCAATTTATTTAAGTTTAGTTCACTTCAGATAAATTGAAGTTAGTTAATTTCAGATCCATAAAATTCAGTTTATTCATTTAATTTTTAATTTTTGTATTATTACATTATTTTTTTTATTATCATTTTAATATTTTAAAATTAAATTAAACTTAAACTTAATTTGACTGTAGTTCAGTTTAGATTTATTAAGTTAATTTCAGTTTAGTATAATTCAGTTCAGCTAATTTCAGTCCAAAAGAGCAGGTAATGTTGAAAATGATTATTCTCTATTCGCTTTAAAATGCATTAAGTTTAGTCCAGTTCAGCCATTTTGAGTCATTTAAGACTAAAATTAAATTCAATATAGCTTTTAAACTTATTTTCATTTGAGTTGAGTTTATATTAATTTAGTTCAGTTTTGACCTCTAAAGTTCAATTCAGTTCATAACTATTAAGTTACATCAATTTACTCATTTAATTTATATTATTATTTTAATTTTATTTGTTAAAATTTTAAAAATAAATTAAATTGAACTTACTTTCCGTTCAATTAAGTTAAACCTATTAAATTCAGTTACGTTTAGTTCAAACAGTCCAAAAGAACAGGTCTTCAATGGATCTAAACTAAACTGAACTAAAATAAAGTTATTTTTAGTTCGCTTAATTTTACTTCAGTCCAGACTCATAAAGTTCAGTTATAAATTAAGTTAAGTTTAATTTAGTTCATATAAATTAAGTTAACTTCAGTTCAGTTCAGATCCATTAATTTCAGTTTATTATTTAATTTTTAATTTTTGTATTATTTCATTATTTTTATTATTATAATTTCAATATTTAAAAATTAATTTAAATTGAACATCATTTAAGTTTAGTTCAGTTCATACTTATTAAGTTCAATTCAGTTTAATTTCGTTCAGTCAGTTTCAGTTCAAAATAGCAAGTTCGTAATGTTAGTAATAGTTTAGAACCTTTCTTTAGACTTATTCTCAGTTCGCTTGATTTCAGACTTATTAAGTTAAGTTCAATTCAGTTCAATTCAACCTTATTAAGTTAAGTTTAGTTAATTTCAACTATTTTGAGTCTTAAAGAACATGTATTTAATAAGTAATAAATATTTTATATATTGAGACCGTATTTTCATTGAGAATAAGATATAGTTTCAAACACAAAAATATAATTATTTATCAATTTTTTTTAAATAGCTCATAAACTTCTAAAATTTGAATATAAAAAAAATTGAATAGAGCGATAGTTGAAATACAAACAAAATAATTATTTAACAATTTAATTTTTTAACTACTCAACTATTCACCATTTATAATTTACACGGGTTATATGATTCAAAAGATAAATGAAAACAAACATTTTCAATTTTTTTTTGTGTGTGTATAATTCTAAAAAACATTGATCGAGTAAAAAGATTATTGTAATATAAACAAAAGAATTATTTTAAGGTTTAAATTTATAAAGTTCAATAAAGTTTAAATTTATAAAGTTCAATAAAGTTTAAATTTATTAATTTCAATTTAATTCAAACATATTTTTTTTATAAAGTTCAATAAAGTTTAGATTTATTAATTTCAATTTAGTTCAAACATATTAAGTTAAAGTTCAATTAAGTTTAGATTTATTAATTTCGATTCAGTTCAGTTCAAACATATTAAGTTCAATTTTGTTCAGTTATGATATATTTAATAGAGTTCAGTTCAGTCATCTCGGACTAAAATTAAATTTATTCTCATTTCAGTTCAGTTTAGACTCATTCAATACAGTTTCAGTTCAGTTAATAATTATTAAGCTTACATCAATTCAGCCATTTAATTTAATATTATTATATTATTATTACTACAATATTTTAAAATAAAACTAAATTCAACTTAATTTAAGTTCAAATTCAATTCAAACATATTAAATTCACTTCAGTTTAGTTCAGACAATATCAGTCCAAAAGTACAGGTTCTTAATGGAAACACAAAATCTTAATGGAAACACAAAAGTAAACTGAAGTAGTTGTCACAATATCAGTCCAAAAGTACAGGTTGTAAATGTTGATTTTGGCGACAACGTATTTTTCCTTGTGTTTTTGTTTTTGTTGATTTTCAGGTTTACAGGTTAAGGATCCGAAGTCAACTACCTTGCGCATGGAAATGGAGACCTGTGTCTCCACTTTTGGATTTACATGAAAACGGCGACCAGAGTCGCCGCTTTGAATGCAAGGACAAGGAAACGGCGACCAGTGTCGCCGCTTTTGGTGAAGCAAGGAAACGGCGACTCCAGTCGCCGTTTTTGGTGCAAGGATGGAGCTGCGTGGAAACGGCGACTCTAGTCGCCGGTTTTTTTGAGGGTGCACTGAAAACAGCGACTCAAGTCGCTGGATTGGATGGTTGAGAAAACGGCGACTGTTGTCGCCGCTTTTGTGCATGTGTGAAAAACGGCGACTCCAGTCGCCACTTTTGGTGTGTTGAAGAAACGGCGACCAGAGTCGCCGGTTTTGAGGTCATGCCATGAAAACGGCGACTCTGCCCTTGACACATTTCCGGAGAATGCAGTCGCCGGTTTTGTGTTACATGAAAAAACGGCGACTCAAGTTTTGTGTTTTGATTTTAAGACTAAGTACTTACAACGTGATTTCTTTCACCAGGTACTCAGTTCGAGGAAATGAAGAATTGTTCCAAGTTTGCAACTTCAACAATATCGACGACCATGAAGACGATGAAATTCTGAGGCTTCAACACTTAGAGATTTTTACATGAAATTGAAGATGAAGAATTGAGATCGATGGAGTCAAGATTAAAATTGAAGTTTGTTTTTGAAATTGAAGATTCAAGATTCAAGGATTCAAGAATCAAAGATTCAAGATTCCAAGATTCAAGAATCCAAGTTCTACAATAATGATGTCATCCATGGAAAAGTGACATAGGCCAAGCATGCGACGAATGAGAACGTGCCACGTCATCACTCTCACATGTGCGGCTCTACTATAAATACCCATGGATGTTCATTTCATCATTCGACGATTTTGAGAGAACGAAATCTGATTTTTAGAATCATAGTCGAGCTTTGAGTTTGTGTAGTAGCTTTTGCGCCTTGTGCCAAGATTAGAGTTAGGAGATTTAGCTCTAGGTACTCGTGTGCTAGATTGCAAGTTAGTGGGAGTTGTTGCGACACTCGGGAAACTTCTTGTAATCATTTTGCCTACCATACTCTTCAAGTGTAATAGTTTAGTTTTGTTGATCAATGAAATGAAAACTATTACATAAATTTGTCTCCACTTTTTATTCTACAAATTGTGTGAGTGTTTACTTTGACGCAAGCTGCTGTCTGTGAGTTCAAGACCAATTTCACGAAAAATTGGTATCCAACGCTGAAGGCGTAATTTCAATTGGTATCAGAGCGGGACGTCATACGTATAAGACGTGATCCGTTACTTGACTTCATATTTCCGCTACAATGGAGTCGTCTATGTTTGTCCAGAAACCGATTATGCTTACTCATCAGAATTACTCAAACTGGAAGGCCAAAGTTTCTGCTAGGATTAAAGGGTTTGACTCTAGATCTTGGATGACAGTGTTGGAAGGATGGGAACGCCCATACACTGAAGATGCCGATGGTGTAAGGATTCCGAAACCGGAACGTAGTTGGACAAGAGAGGAACATGACTTATCCACGGCAAACAGCAAAGCGTTACTTCTTATCTGTGAATGGCTGGACCTCAGTATGTATCAGCTAGTCAAAAATTGCACATCTGCCAGAGATGCATGGGAGACTCTGCAAAGAACGTGTGAGGGAAGTCATGAAGTTAAGCGATCAAAAATCCGAACTATCACTGCCCAATTCCATCAACTACGGATGAGAGAAGATGAAGATATAAATGACTACTTGGACAAGATTATGAGATATGTGAATGAGGCACGTGAACTTGGAGAAATCTTTCCTGCCCCATGGTCTATGAGAAGGTGCTATCCAGTGTGAGTACTAGATTCGAAAGCAAAGTGTTAACTATCGAAGCACGCAACGATGAGAATCAAAACTGGGATTATGCTGACTTGATGGCTGATTTGAGAAACTATGACTTGACTCTCAAAGTTCGAAACAACCCAGATATGTCACTTGTCTACGAACCGATGACTGCTCTAAAAATTTCTGAGAAGGGTAAAAGTTCAAGAAGTCCAAAACCTCAGAAAACTCCGTCGAGAAATGAGAGATCTGAAAGTAGTTTCTCAGCTGATGTGAATGAATCTGATGACGATGAAGCAGAGGACATTGAACGTTTGATGAACTCAAATAATCCGGACAAACTTGCTGCACTGACTGAAATCGTCACATATCTTGTGAAGCAAGAGTTTAAAAGAAAGAATCGAGCCCGAAATTTTCGGAAATTTCAGAAGAATTCTAACTCATTTCAGAAAAACTCAGACAACCGAAATCAAACTTCTCTCTCTGACAAAAAATTTAAGGGGACGAAACTATCTCCATATTCTTCAACTAGCAAAGATGTTTCTAAAATGCAGTGTTTTGAATGTAAGGGATTTGGACATGTCAAAAATGAGTGTCCCAACTTGCATCGCAAAAAGAAACTACCCGTGAGCTATGTTGTGTTCGATGATGAAAATGTAATCTCAGAAAGCGAGGAGTCTGAGAATGAAAATTCTGATGACGAGGAGGACAACGCTCTAGTTGTCACTTTTGGTGAAAACTTCGACATCGAAAATGTGGAAGTTGAAAACTTTGTTTTTGATGGTTTTCTGAAAGATACTGCAACTGCAGACAACATCTTTAATGTAGCGTCTGCAAACCGAAACTTCTGTGATGATGATATTTTTTCGGATGTTGAATCCGTATCTGAGATTGATGAGATTGTAAAGACATCGGAAATATCTCAAACTGAAGATGTATGTGTTGAGCTACTCACTCTAAGAGAGAGTCTTTCTGAACTCAAAACTTTGTATGACACTGCTGTCTCTGAGAATAGCACTATGGAAGTGTCTTTGAAAGTTCTTACAGAATCTTGTAACGAACTCTCGACTGCTAACCGGAAAATGTATGATAACGTTGTTGAGTTGAAAAATGCGGTTGAGAAGACAGCTGACGAGAAAAAGAGGTTGAACAATTCTCTGACAATTCTGAAAATCAAATTTGATGATCTGTTCGAAGAAAAGCATAAGTATTACAAAGAAGTTGTCGAACTGAGAGAAGTATGTGAGAGGGTGAGTTCTGAAAACACAAAACTAAAGATGTTGCTGAAAAAGGAGTCAACTGAAGTTAAGAAACTGCAGACTCTGTTTAAGAACTCGGATGCTGAAAATGATGAACTGAAGTCATCACTGGTGAAAGCTCAAACTGACCTTGCCATGACTGACAAGGAACGATATGTCTTGAAGGAAAAACTCCATATGACTGATGAGCTATTGAGGAAAATGAACACGAACTCTTCTGTGTTTGACAATGCTGCTTCATATATGAATCCTAATCGTTATGGTCTTGGATTTCAGAAAGTTTTTGAGTCTATATACTCGACACCAGAAAAGAAGAAAGATGTGACTTTTGTTAAGGCATTGAATGATCAGCCTGAGGATAAAAGTAAGGATGATGCCGAATCATCTAAACGGAAGGATATTGCTGAAGGGAAAAAGATTGTTAAGTCTCCTGAATCTAAACCTCAAAAGTCGGTCTCGACTTTGAACTCTGAATCTGAGACATATCAATTTCCCAAAAATATTGTGAAACATCCTCGAGGAATCCTGCCTTATGAGAAGACGCTGATGAAGAAGTTGGAAAATTCTCAGAACTTGAAACTGAACCGAAAAACTCATCACTCTAAGACTGTTTTGATCAAAACACCTATGAAAGTTGAAACTCGTCAAAAACGAGAATATGTCTGTCATTACTGCAATGTGCATGGACACATAAGACCATTTTGCTACAAACTAAAAGCTGACATGAACCATGAGTTGGTGACGAAGTATGACAAATCACGAAATTCTCAAAAGTTGAGTGTTGAGAAAAATATGAACTCTGTGAAAAAGGTTGAGGTTGCTAAGGACTCAAAGAAAATCATTTCTCCAAACTTGAAAGCTAAGCAGACTGTGACTGAGAGAAATGTACAAACATCAAATGACAAGAAGAAATGGGTGCCTAAGTCTCAAAAGAGTAAAGTTGAACTTAACTCTAACTCCATAAAAATCAATTGGCAACCGAGAGAACTCATTTTCTGCAATGTTGCACTAAATGCTTCTGAAACTGGAACCAAAGGAATTTGGTATTTTGATAGTGGATGTTCCCGCCATATGACTGGCACGAAAAAGTTTCTCAAAAATTACGAGCCTATGACTGGTGCTCCCGTGGTGTTTGGAGGGGGAGCGAAAGGCGTCGTAAAGGGAAAGGGGACTCTACAAATCAAAGGTTTACCTCCTATCAGAAATGTAGTCCATGTCAAAGGACTCGTTGCTAACCTAATCTCCATCAGTCAACTGTGTGATGAAGGACTGAACGTGAGTTTTGATAAGGAGTCGTGCAGAGTTTTCGATGGTGAAGGAAAGTGTATAATGGAAGGTCCACGAGCTAAAAATAATTGCTATACAACTGAGTATAGTTGTTTTTCTGTGACCGTTCCGGATGAAGTTGATTTGTGGCATCAACGACTTGGCCACACTGGCACTCGAAATCTGAGTAAACTGGTTAAGGGGGAGATAGTTCGAGGAATCTCTCAACTCCCCAAAATTGAAAAACGAGTGTGTGGTGACTGCCAAAAAGGCAAGCTGACGAGAACTTCTCATCCTGCACTGCCAACGTTAATGAGCACTTCGGCTCCATTTGAACTGCTACATATGGACTTGATGGGTCCAATGGAAGTCAAAAGTATTGCAAAGAAAGAATATGTGTTGGTTGTAGTTGATGATTTTTCTCGCTACACTTGGACTAGATTTTTGGCTACCAAAGATGAAACTTTTGATGCCTTCAAAGGCATTGTGAAATGGATCAAAACAAATCATGAAGCTAAAGTGAAAAGGATCAGAAGTGATCACGGAACTGAATTTCAAAATGTTAGCTTCAATGAGTTCTGTATGATGAAGGGAATTCATCATGAATACTCGGCCCCGAAAACTCCTCAACAAAATGGGATTGCCGAACGTAAAAATCGAACGTTGCAAGAAATGGCACGTGTAATGCTTATCTCGAAAAATCTTGCGCGAACTTTTTGGGCAGAAGCCGTCTCCACTGCTGGGTACATTTTGAATCGGATAAGTATTCGATCTGGGACGACCGCAACTGCCTATGAACTTGTGAATGGCAAGAAACCTTCAGTTGCACACTTTCGTGTGTTTGGCTGTACTTGCTATATTTTGAAGGATCGTGATCCTATGAAAAAATTTGAAGCCAAAGCAGATCGTGGAATTTTTGTTGGTTATAGTCAAAATAGCCATGCTTATCGTGCTTATAACCTTCGAACTAAGAAAGTCATCGAAACTGTGAACATAAATTTTGATGAACAAGACTTTCTAGGGAAAAATGTGGAGGAAGACTGGGTAAAAGAAGGAATTTTGGAATATCAAAATTTTCCATCAACACCTACAACTGCTGTGTCTGAGAATGTGTCTCCAGAAAATTTTACTCCAAACACTTCACCTGAAGTTGGAGATTCTAGTAATCAGGAAAATGACACTTCATCGTCTGAAGATGAGGAAACTGAGCTAGACATTGAGAACCCAGCAAATGCTCCAAGAGAGGCACCCAGACTTATTCAAAAGAAACATCCGCCGACCCAAATGATTGGAAACTTAAATGAGCGAACTACGCGCTCAAACAAACCGACAAATTCTCCGAATGAACTCTACAACATCTGCACTTCTGCAATCTATAATGAAATCGGCATCTCTTGTTTTCTTTCTGAAAACGAGCCGAAAAATTACAAGGAAGCCATGAAAGAAGATTTTTGGATCATGGCCATGCAAGAAGAGTTGAATGAGTTTGCCAGAAACAATGTTTGGTCCTTAGTTCCCAGAACGTCAAACATGAATGTAGTTGGAACTAAATGGATCTTCAAAAATAAAACTGATGAACACAACCAAGTTGTTCGAAACAAAGCACGACTTGTTGCACAAGGCTATGCCCAAGTAGAGGGCATTGATTTTGATGAAACCTTTGCTCCAGTTGCACGAATTGAATCCATCAGACTCTTAATTGCTATTGCATGCCACCTCGGCATCAAACTCAGACAAATGGATGTCAAAGCTGCATTCCTAAATGGAGTACTGGAAGAAGAAGTTTATGTAGCTCAACCGAAAGGTTTTGAGGATCCTAAGAAACCGAATCATGTCTACAAACTTCACAAAGCTCTCTATGGTTTGAAACAAGCGCCTCGCGCTTGGTATGGATGTTTGACGGACTATCTTCTGAAGTTCGGTTTTGAACGTGGCTCTGTGGACAAAACTCTTTTCATTAAACGGGATGGGAAACACATGATGGTTGCTCAGATTTACGTTGATGACATTGTCTTTGGCGCTACTTGCTCTAAACTCGTGAAAACCTTCACGGAATCTATGTCTTCGACATTCCAGATGAGTCTGGAAGGAGAGCTACATCAGTTTCTTGGGCTACAGATTTCTCAACGACCGGATGGGATCTTCGTCTCTCAAAGCAAATATGCGAAAAACATGGTCGAGAAATTTGAGATGCATCATGCCAAGCCCGCAAAAACCCCCATGGCGACGACTGAACGGTTATCTAAATTGACGAAAAGTCGAAGTGTTGATCAAACTCTTTTTCGTTCCATGATTGGAAGTTTACTTTATCTAACCGCTACTCGCCCTGACATTATGTTTAGTGTTTGTATGTGTGCTAGGTACCAAGCTGATCCAAAGGAGGACCATCTACGAGCTGTCAAACGGATTCTCCGCTACATCTCTGGGACTTCTGAACTTGGCCTTTGGTATGCATGCGACACTTCATCAAATCTTGTCGGTTACTCCGATGCGGATTGGGCAAGCGATACTGATGAACGTAAAAGCACTTCTGGATGCTGCTGCTTCCTTGGAAATAATATTGTCTCTTGGCATAGTCTCAAACAAAATTGCATAGCTCTCTCGACTGCCGAGTCTGAATATGTTGCAGCTGGAAGTTGCTGCACTCAAATGCTTTGGTTGAAGCAAATGTTGAATGACTATATCATCGAGAGTGCTCCATTGGTGCTTTTTGTGATAATCAGAGTGCTATCAAAATCAGCGAAAATCCTGTCCAGCATTCAAGAACTAAACACATAGACATTCGACATCATTTCATTAGAGATTTGGTTGATCGTGATATAGTCAGTCTACAGCATATTTCAACAGAAAAACAGCTCGCTGACATCTTTACCAAACCACTTGACTTTGAGAGATTTCAAACTCTAAGAAATTCTCTCTGCATGTGTTCTCTTTAAGAGTTCACGAAAATTTTGAAGTCTGAAAGAATTTTTCTTTACTTCTGAATATGCACGCTGAATCGTCGTGGACTAGTCTAATAAAGTTGAACATGGATTCGAGGCCGCTTTAGTCTTCAGACCCAAGTGCATTTATTCCTCTGAGTGCAAACATGTGAACTTGGCATATAACTCCCATAAGCTTCATTTGCATAGATCCATTATACCAAGTAACGGAGGACGCCGGTTACCCCGGCTCCCCTCTTCGAAAGGTAGCACATGGACGCCATAATTTAAGATGCTCTTCAATCACACTTCGGAGATGCGGGATGATCCTCGCTCCCCTCTTACTGCTGTAATGAGCATCTGTTGCATTTCATTTAAAAGCTAAAAACTCGTCTGGAGGACGCAGGTCGAACCTTGCTCCCCTCTGATTGTAGTAACGCTTGTCCCAAGTGGAGTGCCTTAAAAGTTCACCTTGTACTCATGAATTAAAATCTCTTGTGCGGTGCAAACTCATCAAATGTGTTCCGACGAAACACGGCATGTATTCTTGTGATTGTGACGAAGGACAAGTTCAATTTCTATCACATACTTCGGTCCATTCCACCGGTTTTTAATATGAGAGATTTTTCATATACCTCAAAGTTGCTATCACCTCGTGTGAATAATTTTTGGTTTTGGAAACTGATGAAAATGTGGATTCTTTTCTGGGAAAATATTTGCTCTTCATTGCCTAGTATCACCCCTCAAATCTCCACTAAAATGGTTTTGAATGTTTGTAGTGTGTTGAACACTTGAATGTCTAACTCGGGATGTGTTGTTTTGATTTTGCATTTTTGTAGTTCATATCCAGCGCTACGTGGTTTACCATCTCTGAAGTCTAAACTTTGAGTGTAGCGACGGCCAACTTGCAAAATTCAAGAGACAACATTTTTGGAGACTTAGAACTCGCAAATTAAACTAAGTCCTGAGAATGCAAAAACGGAGACACTCAACTGGACACAAAATCGGAGACTCAACCGTGCACAAAACCGGCGACTGCTGTCGCCGGATTTTCCGAAATCCTGAACTTGGACAAAAACCGGAGACTCGGCCAAAATGTCACAACCGGAGACTCCAGTCGCCGAAAATGCGGCGACCCAACCTATGTCACAAAAACGGAGACTCAACTGTAAGATACAAAACCGGAGACTCTCAACTTCGTTTCTCAACCGATGGTTCTCAACTTCGTTTTTCATGCCTTGGTTTGTTTTTTTCTTTTTTTATTGTTTTTATTTATTTATTTAATTTTTATTAATTTTGAAAATTATTATTTTAATAATATTTTCAAATTAATAATATTTTATTCGTCTTTTTAGACCTAATTTTCTTCTTGAGATGAGTTGTTTGTAGGTCTTGGACTGGGCTTTTTCATTCCGACGGGCGGCCCAAAATTTTCCTATATATAGGCCTTGATGAAACCCAAATTCATTTGCGCTTCCATCAAAACTCTCTAACTCTCGAATTCTCAAGTTCTCCAACTCTCGGCTATCAACTGCAAGTTCAGCGACCAAAACTCTTAGTTCTAAGTTCTTACTTTTCCGTTGCATCCGGCAACTCTAGCTTTGCGCAACCGGCGCCCTGTACTTGATTCTGTGGTTGAACTTCGTTTTCGTGGTTTTCATTCTCGCAACTACCAACTCTCGGTTACTTACCTTATCTTCGACATGGCTGCCAAAAACTTTGATGACATGATGGCTGACATGACTGCGTATCTGCAAGAGCAGTTCGAACAGGCTCCTTCTCCTGATTCCAAGAAAGCGGCTTATGAAGAACTGAAAGCTCACTTGGACAAAGTTGAGCGACGTTCTGGAAAAACTGTGTCTATCGAACCTGACTTGACTAGGTCAGCTACTCCTAAACTCTCGACTGCCCGTCAGTCGGGAAAAGAACCTAAGTCTGGAAAAACTAAGGAGCGAGATACTTCCCTTCGCATCTATAAGGGAACGGTGTCAAGGGCTGAATACAATCGGTTACTCGCAGCTGGCGAGATAACTAAGGATGGAAAAAAGGTAGTCAACATTCCATCGACTGCAACTGTATCTGCTGGAAAAGATCCAAAGATACCAAAATCCTCGCTTCCAACTGGAAGCGGTTCTGGAAAGAAGACTGTTGTGAGTGGCAGTGGGGCTAAACCTGCAACTCCAAAAAATTCGGCTGGTGGGTCAGCTGCAAAATCCAAAACCCGCAGCTCTCAGAAACCGCCCCTGGCGCCTTCTTCGGGATCAGCTGGATCCCAAAAATCAACTGATGCCTTCAAATATGTTCGAAGGATTGACGAGTGTCCCAAAGCTCACTCTGAAGAATTTTTTACGGCGACTGCTGAACGTCGTCATAAACTGATCACCAAACTTCCAATTCACACTGACCGAACTATCCTGAAAGAGGATTATGAAAACCATGGAATCATGGATTTTCTGAATCAGATGAAGCTATTCGACTCTGTCCATCTGACTTACCTTTACTCCATTCCTATCATCCACAAGTTTTACGCAAGCTTGACTCCAGAATTTGCCGATCCGAAGAATCGGTTGTATGGTTGCTTTATCTTTCGCAACAAACTTTACAAGTTTCGTCCCTTCACCATTAATCAATTTCTGAAGAGACTTGATATTGATGGCACTTGGACAACACCATCAGCTGCTGAGAGAGCTGATGACTTGAAAATTGGGACATTTGTCACCCAAAAGAAAGTCAAGTCTGAACTGCCACCGCCCTCCAAGCTGTCTGCTTTTTATGGCGTCCTTCATCGATTGGGGATGTCTAACTGGATAGCTAACAGGGATCCCTCAGTCCTGAATCCTGAATTGATGCATCTGATTTTTCGCCTCGGCTGCGGCGAACAGGTTGACCTTGGTCAAATCATTTTTAATGACTTATGCAAAATCGCAAAAGTTTCGGATGAACGGATTATTAAGCAAGCTGAGTTGCCCGAAGAAAAGAGAATCCATCTTACACATCCGTGTCTGATATATGGGATGCTCCATGCCCAAGACTTTCTTCCGAACCCCGGCCCCGAGAAAAAGATGAAGAAAAATGGGGCTGTCAAAATAACCGGAAAATATTTGAACCCTGCGAAGCGCGTAATTGACTTACCCTGGCACGGACTTGTCAACCGAGATGCGCTACCAGAAATCTTAACACCGCCCCCAACTCCTAAGTCTTCACGGAAGCGCAAGTCTGCAAATCCAAAAACCAAGTCTCCAGCAGCTAAGCGCCAGAAATCGCAGACGACAGCTGCTGTCGAAGAAACTGCAGCTGAGGGTGCTAAGTCACCAAGGGTTGTGCCTCAAGGTTTTGGTCCAACTTCTGGAATCCCTTCCTATCAAAATCCTTATCATCCGATCCATAGTCACCGTGCTGTGGTTCCTTCAGCTGTCGTTCAAGAATTCTATGCCGCATCTCAGTTAGTTGAGAAACGTCAACTTGAACACGTCACTGCATATAACAAGATGGTTGAGGCGCAAGAACTTCAAAAACAAGCCTTTAAGAAACTTCAACGGGAAATCCAACAAGGGGGAGGACTTGGTGATGTTGGAGCCCCCGATGCAAGTTTAAAGGATACGTTCATTCTGAAGATGGTGAGGGATGCAATTCAGGAAGCTCATACGCAGCTGTCCAAAAACAAGCTGATTGAAGTGGTGAAAGATGATGGTGAGAAATCGGATGACGCCGAGAAAACTGACGATGATATTTTTTATGGTGTTTTTGATATTCGTGACAAAGGAAAGAGGAAAGTTGGTGAAACTTCAAATCCAGGGGCGTCGTTCGCGATGCCGTCTGATGGTCTCAGGGACGAAGATGATGTCGACACTATGGATGTTGACGATGAAGCTGGTGATAGGTTGGGCGAGCGAGAAATTTTCGGAGATCCAGAAACCGACTCCGATGAAAGTGACGACTCGAGTTCTGACGACGGCTTCAGTTACGAAGACGACGAAGAAGAGTTGATTGGAAGTCCGGAGCGTGATCCAACTCCCACGGCCTCGCCTCAAGACTGAAGTTCAAGTTCAAGCTCAAGTTTCTTAATTTCTGTTTTCTTTTGTTTAACTCTTGAACTCACTTCTCTTGTTTTTTTTGTTTTGCATGCATTCAACTCTAAACTTATTCGTCCATGCATAGTTTTTCATATTTGCTTAACTCTGGAATTCTGGTTTTTGATACTTGGTTTGAATTTGGTTTGAATTCTCTATCTATGTTTTGATGTTTGGTATGAAATTTTGTCTAAGTATTTTTATGGTTTTTTCATTGATTGTATGATTGATGTTTTTCATCTTTTTACTTAGTTATTTTTTTATGGTTTGTTTGGTTGAGGGGGAGATACTTGTATCTCGTTTTTACTTATCTTGTTTTTGTGAGTTGTGCCAAAAAGGGGGAGATTGTAAATGTTGATTTTGGCGACAACGTATTTTTCCTTGTGTTTTTGTTTTTGTTGATTTTCAGGTTTACAGGTTAAGGATCCGAAGTCAACTACCTTGCGCATGGAAATGGAGACTTGTGTCTCCACTTTTGGATTTACATGAAAACGGCGACCAGAGTCGCCGCTTTGAATGAAGGACAAGGAAACGGCGACCAGTGTCGCCGCTTTTGGTGCAAGGATGGAGCTGCGTGGAAACGGCGACTCTAGTCGCCGGTTTTTTTGAGGGTGCACTGAAAACAGCGACTCAAGTCGCTGGATTGGATGGTTGAGAAAACGGCGACTGTTGTCGCCGCTTTTGTGCATGTGTGAAAAACGGCGACTCCAGTCGCCACTTTTGGTGTGTTGAAGAAACGGCGACCAGAGTCGCCGGTTTTGAGGTCATGCCATGAAAACGGCGACTCTGCCCTTGACACATTTCCGGAGAATGCAGTCGCCGGTTTTGTGTTACATGAAAAAACGGCGACTCAAGTTTTGTGTTTTGATTTTAAGACTAAGTACTTACAACGTGATTTCTTTCACCAGGTACTCAGTTCGAGGAAATGAAGAATTGTTCCAAGTTTGCAACTTCAACAATATCGACGACCATGAAGACGATGAAATTCTGAGGCTTCAACACTTAGAGATTTTTACATGAAATTGAAGATGAAGAATTGAGATCGATGGAGTCAAGATTAAAATTGAAGTTTGTTTTTGAAATTGAAGATTCAAGATTCAAGGATTCAAGAATCAAAGATTCAAGATTCCAAGATTCAAGAATCCAGGTTCTACAATAATGATGTCATCCATGGAAAAGTGACATAGGCCAAGCATGCGACGAATGAGAACGTGCCACGTCATCACTCTCACATGTGCGGCTCTACTATAAATACCCATGGATGTTCATTTCATCATTCGACGATTTTTAGAGAACGAAATCTGATTTTTAGAATCATAGTCGAGCTTTGAGTTTGTGTAGTAGCTTTTGCGCCTTGTGCCAAGATTAGAGTTAGGAGATTTAGCTCTAGGTACTCGTGTGCTAGATTGCAAGTTAGTGGGAGTTGTTGCGACACTCGGGAAACTTCTTGTAATCATTTTGCCTACCATACTCTTCAAGTGTAATAGTTTAGTTTTGTTGATCAATGAAATGAAAACTATTACATAAATTTCTCTCCACTTTTTATTCTACAAATTGTGTGAGTGTTTACTTTGACGCAAGCTGCTGTCTGTGAGTTCAAGACCAATTTCACGAAAAATTGGTATCCTACGCTGAAGGCGTAATTTCACAGGTTCTTAATGGATCAACACAAAAGTAAACTGAAGTAGTTGTTTTTGAATTTTAATAAGTTCGCTTCATTTTAGTTCAGTTTAGAATCATTAAGTTGAGTTTAGATAAATTAAGTTAAGTTAAGTTCAATTCAGTTCAGATCTTCAGTTTATTATTTAATTTTTATTTTTTGTATTGTTTCATTATTTTTATTATTATCATTTTAATATTTTAAAATTAAATTAAATTGAACCTAATTTCAGTTTAGTTCATTTCAGACTTATTAAGTTCAATTCAATTCACTTTAATTCAATTAAGTCAATTTCAGTCCAAAAGAAATGTTGATGATGATTTAGAAATAGGTCAATTAGACTTATTCTCAATTGACTTTATTTCAGACTCATTAAGTTAAGTAATTCAGACCTATTAAGTTTAATTCAGTTCAGCACAACCATTTTGAGCCTTAAAGAAAACAACCATTCTTAGAATAGTTTATAAACTTTTAAATCTTTAATTTAATTAAAACAATTGAGTTGGGAAATTGAGTTGGGAGATAGTTTAAATACAAATAAAATAATTATTTAACAATTTAATTATTTAACTACTCAACTATTTATCATTCATAATTTACACGGTTTATATGATTTAAAAGATAAATGAAAACATTAGAAAATATTATTAAAAAATATTTTCAATTTTTTTTTGTATAATTATAAAAAAGTTTGATCGAATAAAAGATTATTGAAATATAAACAAAAGAATTATTTTAACAATTTAAATTTATTAAGTTCAATTAAGTTGAGTTTAAACATATCAAGTTCAATTAAGTTCAGCTTAGACATATTTAGTGAAGTTCAGTTAAGTTATTTAAGACAAAAATTAAATTCAATATATTACTTTTATACTTATTCTCATTTGAGTTCAGTTTATACTTATACAATTCAATTTTGACCTATTAAGTTAAGTTCAGTTAATAATTATTAAGTTTACATCAATTTAGTCATTTAATTTAATATTATTATTTTATTATTATCATTTAAATATTTTTAAATGAAACTAAATTGAACTTAATTTCAGTTCAATACAATTCAAACCTATTAAATTCAGTCCAGTTTAGTTCAGGTTTTAGTCCAAAAAAAAAAGGTCCTTAATGGATCAAAACTAAACTCAATTGGAGTAAGGTCCTTAATGGATCAAAACTAAACTCAACAGAAGTAAAGCTATTTTGGAGAATCATTAAGTTCAGTTAAGTTCAGATAAATTAAGTATTAAGTTACCCATTAAGTTCAGTTTATTTATTTAATTTTTAATTTTTGTATTATTTCATTATTTTTATTATTATTATTTCAATATTTTAAAATTAAATTAAATTAAATTTAATTTCCGTTTAGTTCAGTTCAAACTTATTAAGTTCAATTCAGTTCAGTTTAATTCAATTCAGTCAGTTTCACTCCAAAACGTAAGGTTGGTAATGATTTAAAACATGTTCTTTTAGACTTAGTCACAGTTGGCTTTATTTCAGACTTATTAAGTTAAGTTCAGTTCAATTCAGACCTATGTAGTTTAGTTCTATTCAGTTCAGCCATTTTAAGTATTAAAGAACATGTCTTTAATAAGTAATAAATATTTTATATATGTATATTCATTGAGATTGAGATACAGTTTCAAACACAAAAAATTAATTATTTATCAATTTAATTTTCTTACAATAGTTTATAAACTTCTAAACCTTGAATTTGAAAAAAGAATTGACTACAAAGATAGTTTAAATACATACAAAATAATTATTTAACAATTTAGTTTTTTAACTACTCAACTATTCACCATTCATAATTTACATGAGTTATATAATTTAAAAGATAAATGAAAACATTAGATAATATTATTGAAAAATATTTTCAAGTTTTTTTTTTGTGTGTATAATTCTAAAGAAAATTGATTAAATAAGAAGATTGTTGAAATAAAAACAAAAGAATTATTTTAACAATTTAAATTTATTAATTTCAATTTAGATCTATTCATTTTAATTTAGTTCAGTTCAAACATATTAAGTTCAATTCAGTTTAATTCAAATCTATTAAGTGCAGTTATTTAATTTTGACCTATTAAGTTCAGTTAAATTAATAATTATTAAGTTACATCAATTCAGTCATTTAATTTAATATTAGTGTTTGATTATTATTTTAATATTTTAAACTGAAATTAAATTGAACTTAATTTTAGTTTAATTAAATTGAAACCTATTAAATTTAGTTCAGTTTAGTTTAGACGATTTCAGTCCAAAAGAATAGGTCCTTAATGAACATACTCAATAAATTTAGTTCAGTTCAGATAAATTAAGTTAAGTTCAGATACATTAACTTCAGATTATTCATTTAATTTTTAATTATGTATTATTTAATTATTTTTATTATTATCATTTCAATATTTTAAAATTAAATTAAATTTAATTTAATTTCGGTTTAGTTTAGTTCAAACTTATTAAGTTCAATTCAGTTCAGTTTAGTTATTCACCCAGTTTCAGTCCAAAAGAGCATGTCCATAATGTTGATAATGATTTAAAACATTTCTTTTAGACTTATTCACAGTTCACTTTATTTCACACTCTTTAAGTTAAGTTCAGTTCAATTCAGACCTATGTAGTTTAGTTCTGTTCAGTTCAGCCATTTTGAGTATTAAAGAACATGTCTTTAATAAGTAATAAATATTTTATATATTGAGACCGTATATTTATTGAGAATAAAATATATTTTTAAACACAAAAAATTAATTATTTATTAATTTAATTTTCTTGGAATAGTTTATAAACTTCTAAAACTTGATTTTAAAAATAAATGACTAAAGAGATAATTGAAAAAAAATATAAATTATTTAACAATTTAAATTTTTAACTAATCAACTATTAACCATTCATAATTTACACAAGTTATATGATTTAAAAGACACATGAAAACATTAGAAAATATTATTGAAAAACAATTTCAAGTTTTTTTTGTCTATAATTCTAACTAAATTGATCTGAATAAGAAAATTGTTGAAATATAAATAATTATTTTAACAATTTAAATTTATTAAATTCACTTTAGTTCAGATTTAATAATTTTAGTTTAATTCACACATATTAAATTCAATTCAATTCATTTCAGACCTATTAAATGCAGTTTAGTTCATTCATTTATGACTAAAATTAAATTCAATATAGATATTTTAGAATTATTCTCATTTCACTTCAGTTTAGATTTATTCGATTCAGTTTTTTACTATTAAGTTTAAATAATTATTAAGTTTACATCAATTCAGACATTTAATTTAATATTAGTATATTATTATTATTACAATATTTTACAATAAAATTAAATTGAACTTAATTTCATTTTAATTCAGTTGAAACCTATTAAATTCAGTTCAGTTTAGTTCAGACCATTTCAATCCAAAAGAACAGGCCCGAATGGATCTGAACTAAACTGAACTAAAGTAAAGTTGTTTTGTAATTATTCTCACGCTTCAGTATACTTCAGTTCAGACTCATTAAACGCTTTAGGTATTCTCAGTTCGCTTCATTTTACTTCAGTTCAGACTTAAAAAGTTTAGTTCAGATAAATTAAAGTCAGTTTAGTTAAGATCAGACATTTTCAGTCTAAAAGAACAGGCCTTAATGGATCAGAACTAAACTGAACTGAAGTAAAGTTTTTTTTGTAGTTATTCTTAGTTCACTCCAGTTTAGTTATTCTCAATTCACTTCAGTTTAAGCCTTCATTTATTCTCAGTTCGCTTCATTTTACTTCAGTTCAGACTTATTAAGTGTAATTCATATAAATTAAAGTCAATTCAATTAAGATCCATTAAGTTTGTTTATTTGTTAAAATTTTAATTTTGTATTATTTAATTATTTTTATTATTATAATTTCAATATTTTAAAATTAAATTAAATTGAACTTAATATTTTTTTTTTCTAAGCACAAAAATTATATTAAATATTTCTTATATTAAAATTTTAGAACGAGCAGTTTTTATTTGGGCGTTTCATATAAATAATTTTTATTATAACATTAAATTAATAAGTTATTAATCTAATGTCAATCTTTATTTGAATGACTAAATGTAATACAAAATTCAATAAATTATATTTTTCAATATTAATTAATCTTTATTTTCCAAAAATAAAATTTTGAAAGATGAAATTAATTCATTTTAACCTTTAATATAGTAGAACCTAATAAATAATTGATAAAATTATAATTTAAAAACAAACTAATTAAAAAATATATTGTATATCAAATGTTACTTAGTATAAAATTTATAATTAATTGTAAAAAATACTTATATTAAATGTTATGTATATTATTTAATATTAAATAAAAACATTAAATATTACCGTGCATCGCACAAGCAGATTTTACTAGTCTTATCAAACCTCCATGTCATGTGATATTATGATTCATACGGTCTGGAGGAAATTATTGAGAGCATTTGAGTCTTGTTCTTTTTCTTTTTCGCTAAGTTAGCACACTAAATACAGCACCGTCTGAACAACGAGTTGGATCAGATTCAGCAATGTGAAGAGTGCAAAGAGACCAACACCTCGTATCTAGATGGTCTCGAAAGTGTGCGATCACACCCCTAAATATTTATTTATGCCTTTTTTTATATCAAATTCATAATAATATTAAAAAAAATCAATAATTTTTTATTTATTTTTCAATTAAAATTCTATAATTTCAATAAATTATTATAAAAATCGTTTTAAATAGCAATTAAATTACACGGAGTAGTTTTTTAATTTTTGATTAATATTTTAACGTATATTAATTAATAGTTTTTTTTATTATAATATTAATAGTAGGGATTTTCAAAAAGAGTAAAAATCTTACTCTCAATTATACATTAATATCAATCTTTACATTATTTATAAAAAAAATTAGATTTACCCAAATAACCCTTTTAATTATTGAAAACTATGTAATATATGTCATTAATCACATGTTATGTGGTATCTCTTAATTGATGCTATTAAATATACACTTACCATATTGGATAATACACTAAAAAAAACAGCAACGTATTAATTAATAACTTCTCATATAACCCAAAGCTACTATCAATTAATACACTACTACGTATATCAGAATTTGAAAACTTAAAGCTCGCAGCCGATTTGCGATTCACCCGCCGATGTCGTCGTCGTAGTGTCTCCTCTCAAACCTCGAAGCGTACTCGTGTTAAGGATTCATTATAAATTGAAACTTTTGGGTGAGTAGATTGCATACCTAATTTAGGGTTCTTGGATTTGGTGTTTGATTCTACCCAAATTATCAGTTTATAGGTTTGAATTGGCGTAGTGTACTAATTGAAATGATTGCATGTATGATTTGGTGTTTGATTATACCCAAATTATTAGTTTATATGTTTAAACCGACTCAAATCTGAAAAATCCCCCACATGTGAATTTGAGTCAGATTTGTGTACTCCGTGTTGGAGTGTTGTTTTAGTTATAGAAGATGGGCCAAAGTCAACGTAATATATGTTACAATATGATTAATGCAAAGCTTTTCATTTGTGTGAAAGACCATAAACAATGTGAATACCAGTAGTCTCGGGAGAAAAATAACCAATGGTTATGTGGTAGTTTGGATAATTATGAATTATGATGCTTCTGGGAGTCAAAATTATCACTTTTTATTTATTTATTTATCTATAAATCAACGGTGCAATAGTGTGGTCATATATAAAGGATTATTTATTCTTGCATATTTTTCTTAGTCAAATAGCAAGTAACAACCTGTCTCAACAAACTTGTTTGCTTGGTGGCAATAGTAAATTGACAAACTAGCTTTCTGCGTGGTATCAGTAGTGTTTATCACTTTATCTGAGGAGAAGCTTCCTTTTTAATGTTTCTTCTTTTGTCCCCCTCTTTAAAATATTGACCTATCAGCTGAGTTGTAGAAGGATATAAATGACCCTAGCAAGTAGAGTATTATTGTTCAATCCATTGTTGATTGAACATTAGATTCTAGTAGTGCATTAAGATTCTAAATTCTTTGGATTTTGCATTACCACATATTTACGCTCTAATGCTGAAATACGTTTTGGACCCAATTACACTATCAGAAACATTTGTGTGAGTGTGTACATTTATGTACATTCAACGTTTGTGTGTTCATTTTCACATTCAAAGCATTATCTGGCCACAGATTACAAAATGTCACTTGGTTTATATAACATCAGTTTTAATTTCTCATGTTTTTTATAGTGTTGTCATGAGGAATCTTGTTGGTGCTTGTAGTCCCTATAGGTAATCATGCATTTCAGTGGTGTCTAGTTATGATTACATAAAAATTTGCAAGGCATAGTTGTGAATGTGCTTTTAAATATCTGATGTACATGTCTGTTAAACAAGGCAATCATGTGTTTTTAAATCAATAAGATACACCATACATGACTTGTTCGTAGACGAATCATGTAATTCCAGATATGATGTTATACATCAAATTTGGTCGTAAACTAAGAAATACACTGTTTTTATGTTATAAAGTGTAGTTGGTAGATTCTACTGTATGAAGAAGAGACATTTTTTCAAACAAGTAGTTTTAATAGAGGACATATGTTTGTGATACAAGGAGTTTAAGACACAATTACAATTAAACCTTGATTAGAGGTAAGCGTTGTTCGACTAGTACAAATTTTACACTATTTGTATGGAGCTAGTTAATACACTGAATTTTTTTAGCAGTGTAGTATGTAGTTACATAACTTGATGTAATATTCTACGAATCAGTATTCACAATGAGAATTTTTTGAGAATGTCACAATAATGAATTACATTTGTCAACACTGGAGATGAGTATCAATGTTTTTTTTCATTTTATGACATTGTCTATTCAATACACTACCCATCTCTGTGGATACACTATTCAGTACTCTATAACTACTCAATACACTATCCATGCAATCATGTGTTTTTAAATCTATAAGATACACAATACATGACTTGTTCGTAAAGGAATCATGTACTTTCATACATGATGTTATACATAATATTTGGTCGTAGACTAATAAATACACTGATACTCGATTAGTACAGTGAATTTGGTATATTTAACTGTATAAAGAAGTTAGATATTTTTACAAACAAGTAGTAGTAGTAGTAGAAACTAATAAATACATTGCTACTCGACAATAAATTACAAACCGTGTATTGACTTATATTATACATTCTAAAGAGTATACTAACTAATATGTTTTTTGGATGTGCAGTCTTACCAGTAGTGTATTTTCAAGTTTTCAATTGAGTCGTTCTTATACAAATTATTTTAAAATAATAAAATATACAACATACACTTATTAGATTTTTGGTATTTGTTCGAAACCTTAAGGCCATGATTACTTGTTTGGACCACTCTTATGTAATGATTCGTTTCCTTCATCAAAATGTACTGCATACACTGCAACTGCAACGAGAATTTCAGTGTATCTTGTAGTTCAAGATTCTTCAACTATACTACTAGTTTACGAACAAGTATTGTTTACGTGTAATAGTTTAAGTTCAAACACTATAACAAACACTGTAACTATTACGGTAGTGTATTTCCAAGTTGTCAATGCAAAATAGTTTACGCAAAATAGTTTATGCGCAAGAGGTTTACCACAACTTGTTCATGTAGGAATGTGACTTTAGTGCCAACCCATGTAACCCTGATTACAATTGTGGCTTAGGTGATGACAAGAAATTGTTTAACAGAAATTGTAGTATCTTAATATTTTAAAATCTTAATTCTTTACAAACACAGTTACAATCCGCGTAGTGTATTTTGTAGTTCTGGAGTGTTGTAAGCTACGTCCTTACAAAGGTTAATTAGATCTATAATTCAGTTTGTCCGATAATATGTGGGAATGAATAACATAATGACATGTACTTCTGTGTCCATTGTAGTTGATAAATTGTGTTTAACATCAGTCCAAGTATCTGATGGTTTGGACTATATTGTGCGAAGAGATTTTCCAAAAATGAGTTACTGATCTACATCTGCATTCATGGTAATCTTATGCAGGTTGCAGTCGATAATTTGGAAACAGTGGTAATGCATTCTTTTATATTTGAGCCTTTGTACGACTATGTGGGGAGCACACATTTTGTCATAATTCCACTGACACACAGAGGGAAACACCACACTTCACGCTATTAACCTTTGACACTATGGTGAAGTGTTTTTTCCACTATGACTCTATGTCCTCAAGGCAAACAAGACCTGGAGAATGCTTTAAAGAGGCAAAACTAATGGTATACCTAACGATATTGTCCTATTTGTGAATATTTTGTTAGTGTATTTTCCTGAAATTAATACAATTCACCTAAGTGGTATTTAGGTAGTGTTAAATACTTTTTTTGCTCTATTGTTTTCTATAAGCAAAAGTCTGAATATTGATTTGTATAATCGTGATGGACACAGGTCAACATGATAAATATGTGGATGAGAAGCGTTGAGATCCAAGCTGAGGAAATGTTGAGAACACGTCAAAGGAAAAAACTAAACAAGGATGGCAGCATGAATTTTTCGTTGAAGATGGATATGGATGATTTGACCGAGAAAGAGATCCTCACAATAAAATTGGTGCAGGAGAACTACAAGTATGATTTCAAACTGTTTCATCAAAAGAAGCTTGTTCCTAAACATGCTTTCGGATCGTAAGTTTAATAAGTAACATGCTATTCAATTGAATTGTACAATATACAGTGATGTGTTTACATACTAACATTTTATTGCAACCACAGGCTGGATTGCGGAGTGTATGTAATGCACTACATGGACTTCCTTGCTAATGAAAAATACTTGTGTTCCGAGTTTGACGAGTCCGCTGCACTTCATTTCAGAGCTGATATTGTAAACAGATTCGCGAGAAGTTCAAAGTGTTGGAGAGCTGCCCAGTAGAAAGATCGTGGAAGTTTATTTTAGTTTCTGAAAACAATATTAAGTAGCAGCTACATTTTGATTTCTAAAAACAATACTAAGTAGCAGTTAGATTTTTATTTCTGAAACCAATATTAAGTATCAGATGGATTTTGTTTTTTAATATTTGTGATTTCATTTTTGGATAATGTAGTTGGAGATTTCATAAACACTGTGACAAGGGATTTATAACAGTGTTATGAAATGAAAACAGCAGACACCATTTCAAAACATATGATACTGTCTCAATTATGTTACCAGACATTTCCCATTTAAACAGCACAAGTAATATGCTCATATGAGCTCCCTAATGCTCATCTGCATATCAAGTAGTTTTAACTCGAAAGTAATATATTGATGTGCTTTATTGAGCAGAAACAGACAGATTTGGAATAGGTTATTCAGACATAACCAAGGAACAATATTGTTGTTGCCTTTAAGTAACATAAATGACAAGATTCATGAGAAGACGTATACCAACCTAGTGATCGTCTGAATGTCAATTCTCAGAAATATAACCTTATGTTCGTGAATATCCGAGTTAGATAACTATAGTTTTGTTGTATGTAAAAATAGATCAACATGAGTTACCATGTGGGTATCAAATATGAATGATATAACAACAACAAGATTTATGAAATACTTACAGCAACACGAGCTAATCATCCTTAAACATGAACACGTACACGATGATCAAATCACTAACAGCAACAAAAACAAGTTTTACTCTGTACTTGTTTCATAATCAAATACTCCTAAAATGCGGAAAAATATGTAAATTAGACAACACGAGAAATACTAAAAAGGAAAGAGGAAACAAAAGTTCATAGTATTAAACCAACCAACAAAAAAGTTCACATTCAACCTCGGTTGAAACAAAACCAGTTCAAAAACATTAAAACATAAACACTATACTTACAACAACACGAGCTAATCATCCTTAAACATGAACACGTACACGATGATCGAATCACTAACAGCAACAAAAACAAGTTTTACTCTGTACTTGTTTCATAATCACATACTCCTAAAAAGCGGAAAAATATGTAAATTAGAAAACACGAGAAATACTAACAAGGAACGAGAAAACAAAAGTTCATGGTGTTTTATTAAACCAACCAACAAAAAAGTTCATATTCAACCTCGGTTGAAACAAAACCAGTTCAAAAACATTAAAACATAAACACTATCCGTGGACCTCATATGCGAAAATACTAAATAACTTCTTTGCATGTCTTCTTGTTGTGATTTTTGAATTTCTTACAGCGACTACACTTGATTATCCGTTTGACCTCGCTCCTGTTCCTTAACCGAACTTGTCTTGGTCTGCCGGCAGGGCGTTTTGTCTTTGGAGGTTGGATATTGACGGTCTGTGATAGCATCTGTATTGGCTTCGAGATTGTGGGGACCAGATTGATTGTAAACGAGTACGTCGAACGATACTTTTCCACCTAAATAAGAAATGAAATTCATCAGTTACATCAGAAACTGATGTATACACAGCCCATGAAAATAAACAAAGAAAAGCAATACACTGACCTTAAAAAGAGGATCAACAATAGAGTAAATATCTGAACCGTGTTTTTGAACAGCAATAAGAGCAACATGTGGAAAAAACCATAACTCCTGCTAGCAAAATATGAAGCCAACCCTCTTGTCATCTTGTCACAGTGAATTAAAATATAATTGACGGTTAGAAGATTTTCAAACAAACAAATACACTATGTCGATTTTAATGTATTGGTAGTGTGTTCGATGATCTACAAATACGGCTAGGATGGATTTTTGAATCTAAAAAAAAAAAAAACGAATCGCAATCATAAACTCTCTTCTAAAAAAAACACTCTGTGATTGATTTCAAGAATCTGTATCCGAAAAAAGATTAAAATTTCTACAATAACTAAATAAAACGTAAAAATTAAATGAAAAATATCATTAATAAAAAATAAGGTTAACATAAACAAATCAAATTTGAAAAGCCTACCTAAATTATGAATACAATTAATATAAATAAATTAAATTTTATATATACAATAAATTGATTACCCTTTTTATTAGGAAAGTAAACTATGTTACTTATTTATAAATCATAAACCCATTTTAATTTTTTCTCTAAATTACTCTATTAATAATTATTTGGGTTTAAATTTATATTTCTCATTTATTATAAAAGTATTTTCTTTAATTTTTTGAAATGTTTTATAATAATTAAATGTACGATCTTTATTAGATTATAAATTCAGGTAAAATGCACGTTTTTTATTAAATTATAATAAAATTTTGTTTATTGTAATATTAATATATATATATATATATATATATATATATATATATATATATATATATATATATATATATATATATATATATATATATATATGTGTGTGTGTGTGTGTGTGTGTTTGTGTTTGTGTTTGTGTGTTTAAATTTATATTTTTCATGTCTTATAAAAATATTCACGTTTACTTTTTAAAATGTTTTATAATAAAATGCACATAATTTATTAAATTATTAATTCATGTAAATTGTACACATTGTTTATTAAATTATAATAAAATTTGTTTATTCTAATATTAATATATATTTGTGTTTAAATTTTTACTTCTCATGTTTTATAAAAATATTCAGGTTACTTTTTAAAAATGTTTTATAATAAAATGTATGTAATTCATTAAATTATAATAAAATGTAATTATAATAAAATGCACGTAAATTGTACATTGTTTATTAAATTATAATAAAATTTACGTAAATTGCATGTGATTCATTATATTTAAACTAGAACGTAATTCATTACTTTAATAACAAAAATTGTCTATACATATAACAAATTGTGTTTGACACTCAAATATTTAGTAGGTCATGATTAATTCTTTCGGTGATTTCAGCGTGACATCATCCCCGGTTAATTAGCTTATGATTTTTTTTCTTAAAACTACTTTATTTTTGAACTTTAAAATAAAATAAAATTTTAACTTTTGATAAAAAATTAAAATATAAAGTATATTTTAAATTTTTTGATGAAAAAATGTGAATATATATATATATATATATATTTGGTGGCACGAAACACTACTAATTTAAAATAATTTAAATATTATATTTTTCTTATCAAATTTGCACATCTAACTCAAATTTATGGGGATGTGCCTCTTCTCATATATCTTTCTATAGTGAGAGCATGTATTCCACCTCCACCTTTTTCCTCCTAATCAATTAAATCACGCTCTTTAGAGTAGCACTGAACTCCTTGGCATCCTCTAGTACCGAGATAACAACGGCCATCTGCCACACGATCGAGATCCAAACGAACCGCAGTCCCTCCATGATCAATATACTGGTCTTGGATTTCGTAATGGTATCGGCGGAGATATTCGGTGGCACGAAACATCCCTCGACGATTATATATATATATATATATATATATATATATATATAAAAGTTGCAGGCACTAAGAAAATATTTAAAAAAAATTATATTAGGTAATTATTTTCTATTAATTATATTATTACGCATGTGCCATGATGCACGTAATTATATAGTATTAATTAATTGAAAATATTATTATGTGCACGTGTAATGCACATAATATTTTAATTTAATTTTAAAAAATATTAAAATAAAAAATACTACACTATGTTCATTCTATTTAAAAATAATAATAAATTAATTGTAGTATAATGTTATTTCTTCATACTCAATGATTAATATGATATTATAATATATATTTGAGAGCTAGAAATCAAAGAGAAATAGATTAAAAGAGTTAATGCATTTTCATACATACATATTTAAAGGAGTTAATGCATTTTTTATTATGGGCAAATACTTTTGATACATAGTAGTATATTGATAGATATACCTAATGAACAATTATTAAGAAGAAGCTTTTGGTAGTGGTAATTAATTTTTTATTGAGTTTAAAGGTCAAGAGTTCAATTCCTACCTATTGTCAATAATAAACTGAAGGAAATCTGCTGAAGGAAATTATTGAGAGCATTCTGGTGCTGCTTCTTCTTCGCTAGGCTTGCACACTGAATACAGAGTGCAGAGACCGCCGACCATCACCTCTTCACATCTCTTTCTATCCACCGTGTATATCGAGAACAAGAAAGCCACATACGCCTACCTTCTTCCTCCTAATAAGGTAAGTCACGCTCTTCAAAGCGACATTGATCCCCGTGATATCCTCCAATACCGAGATTACAGTCACCATCTGTCATCCATTGACAAGACAGAGAACGGGAGCTCTATGAGAAGTGTCACAATTGATACCGATCAACGCTTACATTAAGATCAATTATTTTATTAAAATTTAGTATCTATGTGCGATTCACGTGCGTTCACGTGTATGTACATATATTATATATTTGATGTAATTAAATGTAAATGTAACTTAATTGCAAAATATCAAATTAAAAATACTATGTTCATTTATATTTAAAATTAATTAATTATATGTTAATATAGTTTTACTTCAACTCGCTCAATAATTACATTAAATTTATATTATTTTATTGATTTAACTATATAATACAAAAGAAGTAGAAAAAATATTAGAAATATAATATCATTTCACGTGCAAATGTACATAATATTTTGATGTAATTAAATTTAAATGTAACTTAATTACAAAATATTAAATTAAAAATGCTACTATGTTCATTTGTATTTAAGATTAATTAAATATATGTTAATATATTTTTACTTTAACTAGTTCAATAATTACATTAAATCTACATTAATTATTTTATGTTAAAATTTATAAAAATGATGTTATGTATAAAAAATATAATGATTTTAATTTTGATATAACTATATAATACAAAAGAAGTAGAAAAAATATTAAAAATATAATATCATTTTATATTTTAAATTTAATGATTTTTAATTTAATTAGTTTTTTTAATGTATACAATATCATTGTTTGAAATATATAAATCATGCTTTAAATTATTAAAACAATCAAATATTTATATTTATAACAATTAAACATTAGAAAGAAATTAAAATTATATATTTATATTATTCAACCTTCTTACAATTAAATTATAGTAGTTACATTCACACTTTCAAATTCAAATTTTGAAATTAAAATTATATATTTATTTAATTTAACCTTCTTACAATTAAATTATAGTAGTTATACATTCACACTTTCAAATTCAAAATTTGTTGTGCATTGCACGTGCACATAATTAGTATTCGTAATATTTTAAAAAAAAAGTTGAATGTGAAAAACTAACAATATAACTTCATTATTTGTAGATAAAAATTAAAATTTTATTTTTATTTAATTCAAAATATTTTGTGCATTGTACGTCCACATAACTAAGTATCTATAAGCTTTTTAACAACTACAAATGAATATTAATTTTTATAAAATTCTCCCACGATACTTACCATTTAATTATATAAGAGCAACTCCAATGATTTTGCTAAAATAACAAGGATCATCTTCTATTTTGTTAAAAAAATTCAAATATCAATTGTCATTTTTAAATCTTACTCAAATGGTTTAAATATAGCAAAGATCATTTTATTAAATTAAATAAAAATATGTTATTTTTTGGTATGTAATCATATTAACTTTATAATTAAAAAAAATTTGTTGCATTTTGAGTGGTTGAGGTGAGAGGATTGTAATGACATGACACAAATGACAATGGACATTTTTTCATGAATATTTGTTCCAATTCTAATATACATGGAAATTTGGAAATGACCGTCCTCAGGGGCATAGCCGAGTGGTAAGGCATGTGATGATGTGGGTGAGATATTCTCCGGCGTCGCAGGGTTCGAACCTCGGGTGGGACAAATTTTCATTGAAATATTATGAAGCTTTGTCCTGGGGTGAGACCTGTTAATTGACTCTCTCGTACAGATGTCTGCTACTCGGGCACATCCCTCGATTTACATCCTACCCGATCGAGGGACCTCCGATCGGGTGGGGTGGTGTTTCTCGTCTCTCCTCCTTATAAAAAAAAATAATAATAAATAAATTTGGCAATGACCATTTTTTGGCAAGAGTCATTTCAATTATTGGAGTTGATTTTTTTGACTTTTTGCCAGAAAATGGCAATGGCTCTTGCCATTTCACAACTATTGGAGTTGCCCTAATTATAGCTCATAGTGAAATTTTGAAAAAAGTAACAAGAGAAACATCATTTTTCATCTTCTTAAAAATAAAGTTTTAGTATATCTTAAATAAAAAATATATTTATACTTATTATTAAAACTATAATTAAATATAGAAAAATCTTTAAAATAAAGTTTTCCATAATTGTGTATACCTTAAATAAAATTATTATTAATTAATATTAAAAATATAATAAAAAATCCCACTAAATTGTTTGCATCCAAAAATAATTAAGTAATATTGTAATTGAGTATGCTAATTAATTATCACAATTAAATCATTAATATTTGTTTCCATTGATTAAATAGCATATTTTAATTATATTTTAACAATAATTTTTCATGAAATTTTTAATAGTACAAATAAAGCTTTATTCATATTCAAAATTATTTTAATACAATTTATCTACGTGCGTTCATATTCGCAAGAATATTTTGATTTAATGAAAAACTAATATAAATATATAATTATTTTTTTATCTAAATTCGTTTACTCTTATGACAATATAAGGTTGGTAGATAATTTTTACTGTTACAATTTGTCATACTATATGAAATATATATTGAAAAAATATATTTTTTTATAAAGTTGAAAGTATATTTTTATACTAAATTTGTTTACTCTTATGCCAATATAAGGTTGGAAGTATATTTTTTTAATTAAAAATAATGTAAAAAAAATCATATTTATATTAAAAAAAATCAATTAAATAAAAAAAATATATTTTAATATATAATAATAAAAAAATAAAATTTGTGTTTTAATATATTATTTTAAATAATAACTTGCATGAAATTAGATCAAAGCAAATATTTTTTCGTACTCTTTAATTTTTTTTAAATTCAAAGTGGATGTTTCCGCGCAAATCTCTCCCGGTCGGTGGTTGAGCCCGTAAATAATTACTCTAGTAGTATTTCGTAATAGTATTTCATGTCTTTTCTTAGTGTCTCACAATAATATTGACAGTAGCTCGTAAAATGATTTTTTATTATTTTAAAATAGTATTTCTTTCCTTTCACAATACATGTAAGAGCTTTTTGGGCACGTAAATTAAGAAAAATATATTTTTTTGACAAAAATGTAAATTGTAAAATAGTATTTTTAAGTTGAAAAATAAAATAGTTGTGAGTATAATTTATAAAGTACGTAGGTAGGTGTATAAAGTAAGAGTAAAATTGTATTTTCAAGTGAAAAAATAAGAATATTTATTTACTTTTTTAGGGTGTATGAACTATTATGGAACACTCTAAAAAGCAAAATAGTGCATGTATTGTGAGAGTGAAGGAATACAATTTCATTCTTACCTTTACACGCATTTTACTCACAATTACTCTAATGTCTTGAAAACAAAATTTCACTAGCTAGTAAACCTTTCAATTTTATGATAATCAAAATTTAAGCAATTTATATTATATTAGAGATGTTTTTAAATAAAGGGGAAAGTTGATTTATGAATTTATAACTTACAATTCACTACCTACAATTCACAATTTAATGTTAATGTTTTTATCATTTTTTTTATTAATTAAGGTAGTTATTTGTGCCAGTAGTTATTTGTGCCACCGGATATTGATTACTCTTTCGTGTCGTGCCACCGGAAAGTTGATTAAAATTTGAATATGCCTTGTAACATATATCATGTAAAAGCTTTTACATGGGATTGGCTCAAGGAAGAATCCCAAAGTTGCAGAATTATTGCAAAAGATGGCGTTGCCAGATAAAATCTTCTATCACATATTGAATTATTGCATAAAGAAAGAATCGAATTACCAAAATATATATTCAAGGAATGGAATTGGTCAATGGATTTGCATTATTATAAGGAATTGATTCAATTCCCATTAATATATCTAGTAATGTATTTGTTTTTTACATTTCAATTAATTTATCTCAGCAAATTAGTTGGATGTGTACTGTGTTACATACATTTATACAAGTGTAATTAATTATATAATTAATACAATAATGAACAATATCTATAACTATATTCTTTTTTTTTTTTTTTTTACTTTTTTTGCATAATTATACTTTTTTTTCCTATTAGTATAATCATAAATTTCAAAATTGTAATCTTGAAAAATGTATTCATCCACGTAAAACTTGAATAATTGTACATAAGTTTATGGGATACATGATATAAAGTGACATTGTAATATCTCTGTTTTAGACAAATTATTAAAAAAAAATAGTAAATTATAAAAAAATGTTATTTCTATTTTGTGAAGAAAGTGGTCTATATATGTTTATCTAAGTACAAAAAGAGTAATTTAACCAAGTAATCAACTTGAATAATTGTAATTTTCATTATCTTATAGTTGTACACATTTCATGTATAAATAAATTTAGTTTATCTATCCCCGTGAATAAATTGGCATATAATATGATATATACATATACATATACATATACACTACAATAATGCATAGGGAATCATGGAAAAGCTGAATTATTTAATTTACTTATTTTCAAAACCCAAAAAAATAAAAACATCAATGAATTTGCAGTAGTTCACATCTTTATTAGGTTAACATGATATCTTCTTCCTCGATCGTTTTCGTGTCTCCTCATAACATAGAATATCTGAGCTCATGGCCAGGTCCCACTAAAGTCGAGTCTATGTTGGTAGTATATAAAGCCATATCACCGCATTCAATCTCCAATACACACCACCACTTAATAATATTGATCTCAACGAGATAATTAAAATCAAACATATATATATTATATACACACAATGAGCAGTTGCCGGCAGGGAGATTGGATGTGCGGTGCATGCCATCACATGAACTTCCAGAAGCGCGACATGTGTCAACGATGCAGCTGTCCTAAGTACGCCAACGGATCGGATATGTCCTCTTACACGACGGTGGTGCAGAAAAAAGAAGCTGTGCTGGCGGGAGACTGGTATTGTGGGGCCCTCAACTGTGGGGCCCACAACTACGCTAGCCGAAACAGCTGCTACAGGTGTTGTGCCTCCAAAGATTACTGCGGATATGGGGCCGGGATTATGGCATCAGCTGGCTACGGATACGATGCCATTCCCGGTTGGAAAAACGGTGACTGGATTTGCAACAGGTATCAATCAATTCAGTTCAGTTCATTTCAGTTCAATTCAGTTCATCATATGATATATATATATATATATCTGATATCTAACATCGTCTCGTTATATTTCATAGGTACGGATGCGGCACACACAATTATGCTAGCAAGGTCGAGTGTCACAAATGTCACACGGCTAGAGATTTCGGTAAGCTACCTAGCTAGAGATTAGATTTGCTTCTATTCATATTCGATTTCGTGTAAATTTATCGCAATGTACTTATGACTTTCTAATTCTGTTTATGACTCTTTCCTGCAGGGGGAGCAATCTAAGGATATTGATGGAGCAAACAAGTTTTTATTAATTTTCCTATATTTTGTATTTCCAACTTTAATAATTAGTTTATATATTTTGTGCAAGGTTTTTGTGACTGATTCTGCTTCTTCGTTTATTCGCTCATTCCATACAAAGTGTATATATGCTTCAAAATATTGGGTCATTTCCACTAAAGAAAATAAGCATAATAAGTGTGACACGAAGAAATCGAATTCCAACAAAAGAAAGAAAATTGCTCGATTCGAAATTGATCATCCTTAGCTAATTTAAACATGTATCGATCGGTTTCATGAACAAGGAAGGATATAGTAAATCGGAAATACATGCAATTCAAAATTCAACACTCATTCTGATTCCTAGGTGAAAGTACGTGTACTCACATGTATATATGCTTGAGAGACTTTATATCCTTAGTATAAATATGCTATGTATTCATTTATTCACTCGAATCTCTCGCCTCCACGTAATAGAGTACAACCAATTTAATTAGAAAGATAATTTGAACCATACCTGTTTTCATGTTCTTCAAACCGAGAACTAATTTAAAACCGACCACGTTTTGATTCAGTTAATGAACGAACGCTAATTATTTTGTTGAGGATTACTTTGGGTATAAGAAAGCAAACTCAAACCGTAAACCATACCCAAATAAATAAATAAAAGAAGTTTGTTTTGAGTGAAAACATTGTATCCTCCAAAAAATAATGAGGTAAAATTGTACAAGTTCACCCGAATCCCATGGGAGAAAATATAATAAAATTTGATTGAAACAGGACTGAGTACCTATTATTTATGTAAATATGAACAATATATATTGAGGGTTTCACAAATAAAAAATGTTTTGAAGAATAAAGGCAAATTCTCTATTCACATTATCAGCAACTTTTAGACTACGACATGAGAGAATACACTGCATAAAATAATTAGAATAAAGACCAAAAGAACAAAGTTTCATTTTCGTCCAACAATATAAAGACTAATCCATGCTTCCCTCTAGCATAAAAATTCATACATTAGTTTACCTTTTTCCAAACAGTGCCCTTCTAAAAAAAGAGCTTCTGCTGATCTTATTCAAGATATCTCCATACAACAAACATGAAATGTGCAAAAAGTTAGATATTCAGCCACAACTGGCAAAGGAGTTAAATCAAACAAGCTAAACGTGTTGGGATTTTTCAGTCAAGTTTGTGACTGATTTGCTTCTTCGCCTTGATGCCACTTCTAAAGCCCAAGCTTTTCCCAAATCAGTTTGGAACTTTCCTGTAATAAATATGGGTTGTTAAAAGAAAAAAAGAAAATACCATGTATACAGTTCGAGGAAGAAAGCTATAATGATTGTGAGTCTCAAAACTTGAGTCAAGACTTGTGGTCGAATTCAAGTGAATACGAAGAGATATGCCAGTGACTGTAAAATATTAATGACATTACTCAACTGGTATATACCACTTGAAACAACTAACCCTAGGAACTTTAGCACACAAGTACTATTTTCCAACAGTCCCCACTCTACTGTTGTAGAAATGTCATTTCTCGAATCGGTAATTTCTCATATGTTGCATCTTTAGGGCAGTCTAACTCCACCTACTAAATATAAAGAAAGGGATAACTACAAAATCTACCCCTGAGGTTTGGGGCAACTACTACAAAAACTGCCCCTGGGGTTTGGGGAAATTACGAAAAGGAAAAGTAATTTATAAAATTACAAAATGTCACTTGAGGTTAGATTTTTTCTTAAATTGTGCCTCAACCATCAGATATTTCTTCTCTTTTTTTTCTAAATAGTAAACACCACCTTGCCTTGTTTGATGACTGATGACATCAATATTAGTTGTTGGCTCCACTTAGGAGTCATGGTATATTCAAACTTCAAAATATAAAAGCTGTCTAGTGTAGCTTTGCAAATTTTGTAAGTTGGCTTGATTATTTATTAAAGTACTGGTATATTCAAACTTCAAAATATTTATTTATTTATTATTATTTTTATTTCGTAATTAGGCCAAAAATTTCCGAGTAATTTTTGAAAATTTCCCTATAAAGAATGCCATGGCTGAATAGCTTCAAAACCAACAATGAAGCTCGTAATACATAATGAAATTTCTTTTTAGCTAGGCTCAAGTGTGAGCTAAACTGCAGGTCCTAAACAAGTAAACATATTGATCTCATGTCTGAATGTTATAGTAGTACAAGATAACTGTACTTTCTCTTTCCTATAACCAGGCACGTCAAATGTACGTAAATTTTCAGAAAAATATATTATTTGTAAAACAGTAACAGCCATGACCCTCTGATAAAGTATAATCTAATGGTTCATTTAGGAACTCCTAAAATAGATGATAAGTTACTAAAATCTATGGAAGGGGAAATAAAGTAAACATTTCCATCCAAAGTTTGCATGATTTCTTACTTTACCACCTCAATTTAATAAAAATAATAAATTTTATTTATTGAATTTTAATAAAAATATATATTAATCAGTGAAATATATTTATACTTTTATTAACATGAAGAGTGATTTATTTGTATTGAGGTAAATAAATTTATAGATATACACGAGTTAAAATACTTCAATATATTTTGAAAATATATTTCCTAAAGTAAAAAAAAAATGTACATTTTTACTAAATATTAGCAACATTCTACAAATTGTCTGGATTGAAGTAAATGAAATTATACTGTAGATATACTGTATTTCTGTATTATATTTAAAATATTATAATGTATTTAAAAAAAAAAGTCTAAACTCAGAAGAGAATAATGTTGAAACACATTCAGTATGTTTATACATCGGAGTATATCTACCTAAGTTACTCGGACTCTTCATATAGGTGCCGTGTCGCGTGTCGGACAAGACACGACGTCCAAACGACACGTGACAAGAGTCCGACTCTGCCGATCTGGACACGACACTCGACACGCCCAAAATTAAAAAAAAAAAATCGCATAAAACTTACCTGACTTGTTCGATGAGATGTGAAGGAAAGCCAACCAAAATTGAAGGAAACGGAATTGAAATATGAGTTGGCGGATGTGCGTGTACAGGTTTGGCGGAGAAAGACGACTACAGAATCTGTCTTTTCACCTTTTCTAGCGGCGGTAGTATATTTTTAGGGTTAGTGAAATATTTAATTTACCTTTTTAACCTTAAATAATTTAATTGTGAATATTTTTAGTGCTGGATTAGTTTTAATGAGTATTAAATTATAATATTAATTATTATATTAATCATGTGCATCTTTCTAAAACTATAATTAACAATATTAATAAATTAAAAAGTTAATACATTTAATGGAAGTTATATGTTTTTAAATTTATTTTTATATATAAAAAAAAATAAGGTCTTATATATTTTTGTGCCGAGTCGTGTCGTGTCCACTAGGTCGGTCAAGACACTCCGTTGACCGTGTCGACGTGTCTTAAAAATCTAAAAATGTTGTGTCTGACACTCCGACACGTGTCCGTGTCCGACACGTGTCGGCAAGTCCGAGTAACTTAGATATCTACAACTAAAACTATATTTTTCTCAATTAATTTACAATTTAAATTAGTTAAATTACTTAATATTTTTGTTTTTCATCAAGATTCAAGATACTAAAGTATGAAAGAATCCAAAGTGTGGATGTCCGAGCACCAAAACATAAGCATGTGACATGCATGAGATAAACACCAACAGAAGTATTCTCAGCGGTGATAACTAGATACTAGTAGATAGCATCATGTAAAATAACATCAGATGACAAAGTAGGAAGGCAAAAAAAAAAAGGAGAAACTTGGTAAGAAAGGTTAAAAAAATATTAGTTGAGATGGCAGAGAGTAACTTCGTGTTTGCAAAATAAACCCTAGAGGCATCTAGCTAAGATTAAAAATTGTTTGACACAACTTGCAATTATGGTAGCAAAAATATATGTGAAGGTAGTGTATATGCAGAATAAATGCTTTCAAGGAAATTGAAGGAACTGGGTAATATAGTGTACCTGCAGTTGACTCAAAAAACTCTTCCAAATTTTTGTCTTGCTCTGCATGCAAGAAGGTAGCAGTTTATGAGTTACAAAAAGGAATAAACATTTTAGCGACATAACTAAGAGGACATTCAGATGAAGAAACCATAAATGTTTGCAAAGCAAGAAAATTAAGTTACAGTACAGACATAAGTATATCATTTACGTTAGGGAAAACTTTGAATTCATGTCAACATACTAAATATGGTTTATAATAAAACACGGTGGTCAATTTACAAGATTCTTTTGTTCATTGGTTTACTAAATAAGCCTCATTTTCTAATGAATAATATTTCATTTTAGATAAGCAGTTTATTATGTAGAGGCATGCATTGCTAGACCACTATTAACATATTGCAGAAACCATTCAAAAAAAAAAAAACATGCAGATAGTTCCTAGTTCATGGACAGAAATATACTCCTCGTCACAATGTCAGTTTATACAAGTCTTTCTCAAATATCACAAAATTCATTAAAAATACAAGGATCGAGTTTTTTCAGTTCAGCATGCGCTTACTAACTGTAAGCAATGAGAAGGGACTTGTGTTTAGGTTCCCAATCGAAATATGAATCATATAAGAAAAAAACGATTACGTTATATTATGGATGAAATAGAAATGTAACCCCCTGTACTTTAAAGTAACTCTAGATGCTTAAATAAAAAGGTTCAATTTTCCAAAAGTACGTTTATAATTGTTCAAAGTGGGACACAACATACATCTCAAGTGATCATAAGTCACAGAAATGAGTTACGAGAAAGAGAAAAGGCACAGGAGATGATAAATAAAAATACAATATCATCACACAGACGCAATATCAAAGTATTTAGAGGTACTTGACACATGATGAACCATGCCGGTTTACCATTTTCATATTCTAAGGCTTGAAGTATCATCTCCACCTGAAAATATATAAAAAGTAAATATTGGTGAAAAGACATGAAATTAAGCACATGATGGAATGACTTGTCCAGTAAATATCCATATTAAAAAGTGCAGGACCCTTCGAACCATAACTCCTGATATATAGTAATCGTCCATTGATAAGCCCAAAAAAATTGTTTGCCCAGAAAGTTCAGTAGGTTTTAAGATATAGCCATAGTTTTTTTCCAAATGAGGTATGGGGCATACACATTTTATATGAAGAGGAAATAAATGAAGAAAATTCTTTGTAAAATGAAGAAAATTCTTTGTAATCAATAGAGTAACATTTTTTCTATTAAAAGAATGTTAATAAAACATATAGATCATTTTATTGGAAACTTGCCACCACAACAATGTCCATGATATTTCCCTGGTACATAAATCATGAATTGTGAACCCCCCACCCCCCCACCCCACCCCCTCATGGGGCAGGTTAAAATTTGGATCTCCAGCACCGCAAATCAAGTTGTAAAGTTAGTTTGAAGAAGATGTGTGATAAATATAATCTCATATATCAGCCGTCACTTGTATAATCGGGGTGCATGATAATACCAACCCCTAATTAACGAGCATAAAAAGGAAATCAAATAAAGTCAAAATGGCAATCAATTTATTGCCTTGATTTAATTTTCCTAAGATTGCATCATGTAATTAGTAGAGTATTAGGATAACATTTAGTTCTTTATTTGAAAAAAAGTTATTACAAGTATTATGAGCCTTTGATGCTCCAATAAATAATTTAATTGACAGAGAAAAAAGTTGAAAGCAATCCATTATCTTCTACTACTCACAAATAAAATGCATATACAATAAAGAAGAAATGTGATTGAGCAAAGAAGGGGAAGTCGTCCATTAATTTATGATCTAATACTTCAGATAATAACAATAAGAAAAATGATCAGTTAGATCTTTTTATAGATTATTGAGATGTAAGTGGTAGCAGAAACAAAAGCATCATTTGGATCTTTTCATCATTCAAAAGGTAATTAGCCATTAGCATAAGTTGTGCAAAGAGACACGGGTAGCACAATAGACCAGTACAAATCAAGTAGAAATTTAGGAACACTACATATGCGACATTTCTATCCTGATAAATCACTGGAAAATCATTGCTTATATTGCTAGTGTAATTAATAGCAAAAAAACTGTTTCACGTAGAAATAATATATTGAAATCGGCATTCATAAATCACCCGTCTCACAATTCATACCTTGTCGAAATCCTTTACAAGCTTAGCTTCCAACGAAGAATTTTCTTCATACTCCATCCACAAATCGCTAATCTCCTTAGCTGCATCAAATATATACTATCAGCTTCGAAAACTCATAAAAAATTCACACAATAGGATTTGAGTTTAAACATAGTGAAGAGTGGAGCATCAATATTATGTCCTACCTCTTTCCCCTCCACCGAGCAGTTCACACATGTTGTCTAATGCTTCTCTCTCACGTCGACTCTTTTCTATCTTCGGAATGCCATCAGAAGGAGTTATGTCACCAACAATTGCTATCCAAACAAAACCAATGGCATATCAGTTTTTTGCAGATGGATCTTATACATGCTAAATACATATCAGGATTCAGGATTATTCAAGAGTAATGAGCTTTAAGGTTTAAGTATCTTCGTCATAAAAAGAAAAAATTAAGTAAAAGAAGTATGTGAATAAGAAATGGGAGTGAATGCCTTACAATCTCTACTGTCACCTAAAGATTACTCACACGAAACTGTTCATTTTATGGATCAAATAAAGGCCTCAATGGCTCACTGTATTGAATTAAGCCAATGTTCGTCCATTTTGAGCAAATAAAACATCTGTCTTGATCACAAACCAATTCTAGGGATTAACATCTATTCATTAAGTGCAACCATTGTATCCATTTTTCCTCAACTTTCTTATTCATGTGGAATATTTTTCTTTTATAGCGATGCTAAAATTTGAAATTTCCAATCTTGATTCAGGATTTCTCAACTCTGCCTACTGTTACTGTTAGACTGTTAGATAGTAAAGACATAAATAATCAGATGCACTCATGACAATGCTATGAATATGTTGAGTCATCCACTAAACAATAAGCACAAAGAAAGGTTATACATGAAAATAAGTATCATGTCTGTCTGTAAGGTAATGATAAAGAAGTTGTAATCCTCACTCACCTTCGGCAATGTCATGCACAATCGCGATCTTCATACACCTAAAAGTCAAAGGGAATGGTTGTTTCAATTTCAAACACAACACAAGAATATATACATTTTCTGTTCAAATGGATATCAGACTACTGGAATAAAATAGGAAAATATACCGATTTACAAAACTCAATCACTCACTTTTCACGGTTTACGCCAGGAATATCGGAAGCTATAAGAGACATTAATCCCATCCTATACATATGATCAGATATTGATTCTGGTTCCCGGACATCTTTCCTTATCCATCCTGCTCTCTTCGTAGTCTAAAAGATATATAAACAAGAATGTACAAATACTGAGGACACATACAAGATTATAAACTAACTAAAGATACCGCTACCAAGTTCTTTGTTGATTCGGTGTAACAACTCTATAAATACAATGCACTTGGTTTTCACTTTTTTCTTTCTATAGGAATTCAACCTACATTCAACTAGAACTTGCATTTCGACTAGGGCGAAAGGTGTGAAAAATCATCATGGACAATAGAACATCAAGTCCAACACCGTATATCTGAAAGGAATTTTCACAATAATTGCGATCAATTGAAAAAGGATGCAATCGCCATAACAAATTCTAATCTAAGACTACATGTAATTCGTTTTACCATTTTTAAATCAGCTAATTCAACATCAAGTCGGATATTGAATATTCCCAATGAATTGATTAACGAATCTGGGCATTGCATTCGACATTGAATATAAAACAGATACCTTTAGACGATGGCATAGAGTGAGAAAATCGATGGCAGAGGAAGGGGAAGGTGAAGATGATGAAGAAGCTTCTGCGGCCATCCTGGAAGACCTAGATGCGGCGGTTCGACGCGGCGCGTTCCGAAGTTGAGTGGAAGGGAGAGAAAGTGATAATATGGATCTGGATATCACTCTGTTCATTTTTGTTCTTTTTTTCTTTTTTCTATTTTGTTTTCTTTTCTGGGTTTCTTCTCAATTGGGGTAAATTGTGCATTTTTTTTTTGTATTATTATTTTTTTCTTTTAGTATTATGCACGAGTTAATTTTATTTTTCTTTTAACAACATTTTTTATTTTAGCATGGGAAAGAAAGCATAAGTTAATAGTACTTAGTATTATTTTCATTACAACATTTTTCATGTACTTTTTTTCCCACTCAACTAAATTATTGTTCTAAAATTTTCGTTTATCTCGGCTTAAACTCTTAAAGGGCTAGGCTGAGGTCGACTCTAGCTCTGTTAAGCTCCTAAAGGGCCAGACCAGGTCGACGGCTTAAATTTTAGTCTTGCCTAAACTCTAGTCCCTCAATCGCCTAAACCCGACTTTACTTACTTAGACGGTACCCGAGTAGGTTTAGTCGGACAACTAAAATTTGATTCAAAACATAATAAATCCAATAAAATAAATGATAATATGATAAATTTCGATTCTATAAAACCAACATTTAATTAATATTAAAAAATAATGGAAATAATATAAAATTTTAAATTTACAAATTATTTTATTTTTATTTACTATATTAAGACATGAATTAATATTATGTTTAAATTATATATGAATTATTTTGCTTAAAATATTGCATTAATATAGATAAATATTATTTTTAAAATATAAAATTAATTAATTACATATAAGAATGTAAAAACGACTAATTTTCGCCTAGTTTTTGACATATCCTAGGTTGTATGTTAGAGTTGAGCTTTTCATTGATATTGTTGATTGTGATTCGATCCTTAATGAAGATGATAAGCTATGATAATATGATGGACAAAGATAATGATTTGAAGTAGTCGTAAGATCAAATACAATCGAAACAATTTTAGATTCTTAATTCGGTCAAGATCGAAATCCAAATGAATTAAACGTTGAATTTGGAGTTAAGAAAACTTTATCGGGAATCGTATTGATTGAAAAAGGTGAAAATCAAATCGTTGCCTATAGGCTATGCTAAGTTCAGATTATTATCGTCTGAATGCTTGTTTTTTTTTATATATTTCTCTTATTTGATTAACTGCATTTGGAAAACAACTTGATCTAAGGCTTAGTAATATGACGTTTGCATCTTCACACTTAAACTTAATTCTTTTGTTTTCTTAGATTGATAATCGAGTCAACTACAATTGACCTCAAATTATGTAAGCGGCTGTTGATAGTCGGAAAATCGTACTCTCCAATAACCAACTAAAAATAGATATTTAGGGGATTGAGTGGTGAACAAGGCTATTATGCTCTCTAGGGATTTTTGGGGAAATGTGTAGATGCCCTTAATAAAATATTACACCTACTATTTATAGGGAATACAAACTAGGGTTACTAAAGTAAGTTAACGGGCCAAGCCCACTAACAAATCCTTCATTAGGCCCACCCCCTCCCTTCCGGGCCCAAGGAGAGATGATAGGCCCATCATCATGCCGAGCTGACTCTCATGTGATCGTCCTTCCTTCGAACTGCGCAAATCAAGTTCGTCAATAGCCTTCTGCCGAACTCGTCCCCCGGTGGCCTCACGGCGTCTGAAGGACGCGACCTCCGATAACGAACTCCCTTATTTGCTCGCTCCTTCCCAAAGGCGAGCAGGGGGGGTAACCTATGCTCGGGACACAGTCTGAATTTTACCGCATAACAAATGCCCCCCGAGACCGCTCTGTTCGGAAGGAAAGATCGGTCTCGGCATGCGGACGGTTATTAGATGGCCCGAGCATGCACCTCGATTCTGCGGTTACGGCAGGCCAATAAATGCGATAGGACGATTACTGCCACCTGTCGCTTTCCGACTGGTTTCCACCCAAAGTGACGCCTCGGTTTCCGTCAACCGTCTTTTCAAATTCAAATTTTGAATTTTGCCGCCCTTCAGCCTTATAAATAGTTCTCAATGCCCTTCATTTTGCACTTTCCGCTCCTAAGCTACTGATTTCCGAACATCCAGACTCTCTTGCTCGGCTTATCACTAACGGTGCTCGGCCTCACCTTCGACTAAACACGTAGGTTTCTCTTGCTACTCTCTTTATAGTTGTCTGGGGGTGTTTAGCGGTAGGATTTTCAGTTCTTTATAGATTTTCGCTTTATCATCTTTTCGAACGAGTGAGGATGAGCGACCACGATAGTTCTGCTACCCTCTCCGATACCTCCGTAGACGACGATTCCTCGCACTCTGATACCTCGGTTTCTTCTCCGTCGGAGGGCGAGCAAGCTCCAATAGTCGGATTTTCCGAAGAGGAGAAACTAGAGCTGTTCGCTGGGGAAGTCTCCGACTGCTATCGTCGGTTTATTGACATGATGGGCGAGATTCGGGGCCCTCTCCCCCCGTTCATCTTTACCCATTATCTCCACGAGAATCCCTACATCTTTGTGGAGCGTACGCGATTCGGTGCTTGCCCTGGTCCCGATCAAGCGGGGTTCTATGCTAGCAATCGGAATTCGACCATTCTGACTGAGGAGGAGCTGCAATCCATGAGGTCGGCCTGGGGGATTCCTTCCGACGTGCACATTTTGTTGGGATATGTCCTTCGATCCTACGTGTGCAATCGATAAAGTCATAAGGTCGTCTATGGATGTTAAATGATTATTTGATAATATTAAATTGTTGGGAACAATATAATATTGATCAATAAATCATACCTACAGGGTCACACACGGACTCAAAGATGATGTACGATGCTTGTTAATTATATTGATTTAGAATCAATATTTACGTGAATTTATATGCATGCATGGGATGCATTGCATGGCTTGCATGGATGCATGTCACTTAGTGTGACATGGCATGCCACACAAGCAAGAGAGACCACATCTTATGCCATTGTGGCATAGTGATGTGTACTTGACCTTTCATCTCCCCATTACCCACCCATTATGTGATATAATGGTGCATATTCATTATGGGGGTTACAAGAGGGTAATGGAGATGGAAATGAAGGTATTAAGTAGTGAAAATCTGATTTTCACAATAACTTAATCACCACCCACGAAATTCACAAGTAAAAGAGAGAAAAGAGGTTGTTCTTGGAGAATCAACTCGATCAAGCAAGCAAGTCATCATCCGGGTTCGTGTGCAACACGTAGAGGCCGGGCCATTTGTGCGGCTTCAACATCCGGGCGATCTAGACAAGAGGAGTGACGAGGTCATTCACAAGGAGAGCTTCGAGAGGCTGATCCATTTGAGTTGGTTCAATCGACTCAACACCACCTCAACGACATCAACGAATCACTTCGTCACCATAAGTAAGTAATCGTTGAACCTTATATATATATATATTGGATGTGTATATATATATATATATATATATATATATATATATATATATATATATATATGTTTATATGTGTTCTTATACACATTAAGTGTGCACTAAGATCATGGCATAGTAGATCTATTGCTTTACACGCTTCCGCACACACGGTATATCGATCGGATCGGTATACCGGTACCTTCAATTGGTATCAGAGCTTAGAGCTCGTGCACACTTTTGTGTTGGACACAAAGGTTAAATCAACATAATTGGATTATTTGTTTAATTGTGATTATGTGATTAGATGTAAGGCCGGCCACCGTTAGTGGTCGGGTGAATGAAATTGTCGTTTTTTACGTTTCGATTGGCCATAGTCTTTTGAGGGCTGCGTCCCTTGGAATCATTTGTAATAGATAGGTTTTTCTATTATATTTGTATTGTACTACTTGTAAGCGATGGACTTGGTCCATGGTTCGATGGAGGATCTCGGCTCTCCGGCGAAAACGAGAAGAAACGAAGCAAAACGAAGCAAAGCGGACAAAACCGGGCTGCTGGAGCCAAACGGCGGGCGCCGTTGTAGCTCCAGCGGGCGCTGTTTTGTTTCGGCGGGCGCCGTTTTGGAAACGGCGACCGCCGAAAGGCTTTTTTCTTGGCAGATTGTTCCCGGACCTTTCGGCGGGCGCCGTTTTGGAAATGGCGACCGCCGGTGGTGTTCGACGGCCGCTGATTGTGAAACGGCGGGCGCCGTTCGTGGTTTTATGGGTACGGAATAGATTTGACCAAAATCGGAGGGCACGGAACTAAAACGGAGGGCGAGGACCAGTCCAGAAGATGTTCAAGGCCTATTTTGTTGCTTTTAATCTTTTCGTTTGAGAGTTGTGAGGTTCTAGGGGCCTTTCGATTTCGTATTTATTTGCTTTGCTAGTTATAGGTTGTTTTATGTTATAAATGTTCAACTTACATATAAACAAACCTATGCATGCAAGTTCCCAAAATAATGAGTATAATGTCTTGTCCAAAACATCACACCCCTAAAGCCCTCGATCATAAGTTGGTAGGTCCGCCTCAGCGGGGTACTACTTGTTATCTTGGGATAAGTGGGAGTAAGGGTTAGACCCTTACACGTGAGTTTGGTTTTCTCATCGATAGATCCACTGGAGGCGTGGCTATCGAGACATGAGATGAGAATGAGATTCTCGTCGACCGAGAGTGATATTAGATATCATTGACATGGGTATGTCTACCTATCTTGAAATACTTAAGTGCGGACACAGTCGGCTTAAATATTTACAAGATGAGGATCTCGGGATCGTTTTGTTCTAAGGGACAATGATATTGGATATCAATTGAACAAAATGAAATAAATAAGTAGCTTGTTAGACAACCTTATTTGTTTACCGCTTTGTGAATGTTTACATACTTTATTTATCTTACTTTTGTAGTTTATCATGTTAATTTCAACTCGATTCAAGTTTGGTTCAATTCTTGATTATGAAAAATTGAACAACATAAATTTTCTTGATTCACAACGTAATTTGAGGATGGTCCTCAAATACGAAGACAATAAAAATGTGTTAGATAACCACATCCTAAGATATCATTGAACAACTCAATATCATGTTCGGAGAATATGCAATGATTGAGCGGTTCGGTGTGACCAGGGTCATCGCTTCAGTTAGGCTGGAAAAATGGAAATCTATGGGATCACATGTGCAACAAATGATTGGATTATTTGTTTCAAGTGACCGCCTAGATTTTTCCTATGATGATTATTTGGCAACCGATTTCATACTTCAATCTCATGATGGTTATAATGCCTTCAGGCTAAATTTTCCATATGATTGGTTTGAAGAAATCGCTTCGTGAGCTCCACGGGATGCTCAAGGCTGCTGAGCCGGCGATAGAGAAGGACCTTAAGAGGGAAATTCTTATGATATAGGATAGGGTATTCAAAAGAGAATGGGCAAGAAGGCTACTAGGGTTCCTAGGGAATCTCAATGCGTCTACTGCAAAAGTGTTGGACACTACTTGCAAACATATAAAAGTTCATATTTTATTCAATTTCAAAACAAATGCCTAATTTGTCTTTCATTTGATGGATTATAAGGTTAGGATTATTTACACCTCGGGGAGTGATTTAATCCAAAAAACACTTTAGTTCATCAATGACACAAATTAGAGACTTTCGAGCCATTGGATGGCGTGAATCGATTGTCTGGTTGGCTCCCTCATATTTTATGAGAGATAGGGCTTCAATTGCATGATAATATCGCTGGTTAGAAAACTTCGATTTTTCACTTACGATTTATCACGTTTTGACATTGAGATAATTTTGAATGGGAAATTTAAATGAGACTCAATTATTGGGAATAATTGAATTTGCCCAAAGTTCAAAGAAGATGTGAAGAACGGGGTTGCTTCATCTTCAAGTATTAATGATATAGACATTAAACTTCACAAATTCTACTTCTTGGGTATTGAATGCCAAATGTGGTTCTCACATTTTTTATGTGGAGGAACTACATAGAAGTATAAGTTTGGTGAATAGAGATGTCGATCTACAGGCAAGAAATGGAGCGAAGGTCGCTGCATTAGCCGTATGATCATATGATGTTGTTTTGCCTTAGGGCCTTGTTTTAGTATTATAACTATGTAATTTCGTACCTTCATTAAACAATGAATATTGGTTCAGTATTAGATACTGATGGATAAGTTTTTCACTATTAAATAGTTTGGTAACTATTTTAATTGTGAATTATTCTTTGTTTTTGTACGATTATTACATTATTTATGTATACTTTAAACTCGACAAATCATATATAACATTAACACAAAAGGCCGAATCGAATAAGTCTCAATGAGACATAACTGTAACATTGTTGATTAGATCAAAATCTAAACATGTAACGAATCTTCTTTTAGAAGGCATTCTGGAATCATTTGACTTGGAGTCATTTGATACATGTGAATGATGTTTGATGGACAAATATAACAATGTCATCTTTCTTGGAAAAAGGAGAACATGTGAGTGATTAATTAGGGATGATCCATACTGATGTATGTGGAACCTATCAGTTCACAAGCACATGAAGGTTATGTTTCGGAAAAGAGAAAACAAACTATATTAGATATAGTTCGACCATTCGATGAGAGGTCTAAATGAACTATTGGTCTCTTTTGGGAACACACAATTCTTGACTTCAACTTATACACTGAATAGGACACCGTCAAAAGCTGTTGATAAGACACCATACTAGGTATGGAAAGGGAGGGTCCCTAAATTGTTTTCATCAAAATTTGAGGTTCTAAAAGCTTCTCTGACGAGATTTATCTCTATAGAGCTTGAACTCAAATGGGATAAAAGTTTCTTTATGGTATTCATAAGAAACTCGAGGGTACAACTTCTACGATCTATCTGAGAACAATATTTTGTTGCTCGAGATATTTATTTTCTTGAAAAGAGTTATCTTTCCTAGAAATTCAGTGGGAGCTCGGTTGTCTTGAACGAGGTTCAAGTGAAACAACCAACGATGAATACTCAAGACTGGGTTGAGAGTATTCTTATGGTTTTGGAAGCCATACCAGCCCTCGTAGGTCCGAAAGGCATAAATCTATCTCTATTATTCAAATACTTAGATATTGTGACCAATGAGAGATATGAATTCATGCTTTTGGAAAGCGGTGAACCTTCGACCTAATTCCAAGCTATGACGAGTCCAGCTACTGAAAATTGGCATGGTGCCATGAAATCTGAGATGATATCAATATCTGATAATCAAGTTTGGAACTTGATATATTTGCATCACAGGGTTAGACCCAATGAATGCTAATAGATCTTTAAGATCTAAACAGACAGATGGAAAACCTAGGGTTTTCAAAGCAAGGTTGATGGTAAAAGTTTTATTCACGAGGTGGATTATGGAAAAACTTTCACCAATTGCTTTGATTAAATCATTCAGATTATCTTAGCCATTACTACTCATCTTGATAATGAGTTATGGTAATATTGGATGTTAAAACTAACTTCTTGAATTGGATTCTAGAAGAGGCTGTGTTTTAACACAGCCAAAGAGTTTTATCGATCTTAATAAGGCTGAGAAATTATGCAAGCTTATAGTTCTATTTATGGAATAAAGAATGCATATCGGAGTAGCAATCTTCAGTTCAATGAATCCATAATGGGATTTGGATTTCAGAGGAACTCGGAAGAGTCTTGTTTTACAAGAAGATCAGTGGGAGTTACGTTGTATTAATTGTGTTGTATGTCGGTGACATACTCCTTATTGGAAACAATGTTTCTATGCTTAATTCTATTAAAGAATGGCTTGGGAATTGTTTTTCAATAAAGGATCTTGGAGAAGCACAGTACATATTGGGCATCAAGATCTGTCGGAACAGATCGAAAAGGATGTTTGGACTTAGTCAAGCTACCTATATTGATAAGGTGCTTGACAGGTTCAGAATGAAAGACGCCAAGAAGGGTCTCATTCCAATGACTCATGGTACATCTCTGAGCAAGAGGCAGTGCCCTTCGGGACCTGATGAGCAAAGGAAGATGGAAAACATTCCTTATGCTTCGGCAATAGGGTCTATAATGTACGCTATGATATGTACACGACCGGATGTATCGTATGCTTTGAGCATGACGATTCGGATTCAAGGAAACCCAGGTGAGGCGCATTAGACTGCGGCCAATAATATTCTTATGTACCTTAGATGGACTAAAGAATATTTTGTTGTCTTTGGAAGACAAAAAGAGTTGATATTAACAAGCTGTTTGAATGCTAACTTCAAAACAGACTAAGATAATTTCCGATTTTAATCTGGTTATATCTTTTGTCTAGTTAGAGGTGAAATTTGCTGGAATAGTTCCATGCAATGCAATATAGCTGATTAAACTACAGAAGCTGAGCACAGTATTGCATTGGATGCTGTAATGTTGGCAGTTAAGATTTGAAAGTTCTTGAATGAACTAGGTGGCGTAACTAGCTCAGCCCATCCGATAGTTCTCTATTTATAGTAGAGTTATCGCGCAAGCCAATGAGCTAGGAAGCACCACAAGTCTAAAACTGGTGCTCAGGAAGTTCCATATTATCTGGGAGATAGTTTTGTGGAGACATCGAGATAATAAAGTTGCAACTTTTGGTAAGGTTGCAAACCCGCTTTCTAAACCTCTCCAGCAGTTTAAGCTTGAGGCTTTCACGACTGAAATAGAGATCAGACATCTTAGAGATAGGTTGTGATTTCTATTACTGTATTAGATACTTTTGGAGATTTGGTAGACATTCTCTCATATGTATAATACATATTTCTTCATATAAATATGGTTTAATTTATATGAATTGTCCAAATGATTAAGTAATATCGATTGGGTTATGAGGTCGACTTACCGCATAATGAAGTCCCAATGGTTGAACTGATATACTTGAATCATATGCTTGTTCCTAGTTCGTATAATCGAGTACGGACAAACCGATAATACAAAGAACTAGATTGTAATGTGTACTATAGCGCCGCTTCATGGGCTAGTGATGTGGGACATCGAGTACAATTACATAGATATTAGCTGGGAGCTAATGATCGAACAGACCCGACTGGAATAGTATTTAAGATTTCGAGTCATAATACTATTTCATTGACTGTCGAGCAATTTCCTCTGACCAGAGTAGTCCAGAGTGATTCCATTGTGAAATGGTGTACTTTGATACAAGTAAACGCCTTTCGTAAAAGGAGGTTATAAAACTTGTTATTGGGTATATCAGGAAGCAAGTGGGAGAGCTTGGATTGACAAGATGGGATTGTCCTCCATTTTATAATGGGATAAATGTCTTACCGGCCACTTGGAGAGTCGAGACTGTGGAAAATACGTGGCCACGTCCAGATTCGTATCATAGTGATAAATCTGGTTTTACAGTCTGTCTCAAAGTCCAAGAAAGGTTTGAGCCGATTGAGGATGACTCGAGTCTTGCCTCAAGTTCAAACTTAGACATAAAGTGACAAAAGGAAGTTGGCAGCACACTGGCTCTGAAGGCCAAGTGGGAGATTGTTGGGATATGTCCTTCGATCCTACGTGTGCAATCGATAAAGTCATAAGGTCGTCTATGGATGTTAAATGATTATTTGATAATATTAAATTGTTGGGAACAATATAATATTGATCAATAAATCATACCTACAGGGTCACACACGGACTCAAAGATGATGTACGATGCTTGTTAATTATATTGATTTAGAATCAATATTTACGTGAATTTATATGCATGCATGGGATGCATTGCATGGCTTGCATGGATGCATGTCACTTAGTGTGACATGGCATGCCACACAAGCAAGAGAGACCACATCTTATGCCATTGTGGCATAGTGATGTGTACTTGACCTTTCATCTCCCCATTACCCACCCATTATGTGATATAATGGTGCATATTCATTATGGGGGTTACAAGAGGGTAATGGAGATGGAAATGAAGGTATTAAGTAGTGAAAATCTGATTTTCACAATAACTTAATCACCACCCACGAAATTCACAAGTAAAAGAGAGAAAAGAGGTTGTTCTTGGAGAATCAACTCGATCAAGCAAGCAAGTCATCATCCGGGTTCGTGTGCAACACGTAGAGGCCGGGCCATTTGTGCGGCTTCAACATCCGGGCGATCTAGACAAGAGGAGTGACGAGGTCATTCACAAGGAGAGCTTCGAGAGGCTGATCCATTTGAGTTGGTTCAATCGACTCAACACCACCTCAACGACATCAACGAATCACTTCGTCACCATAAGTAAGTAATCGTTGAACCTTATATATATATATATTGGATGTGTATATATATATATATATATATATATATATATGTTTATATGTGTTCTTATACACATTAAGTGTGCACTAAGATCATGGCATAGTAGATCTATTGCTTTACACGCTTCCGCACACACGGTATATCGATCGGATCGGTATACCGGTACCTTCACATTTATTGTCCGACTCCCGAGGAGCGGGCGAACTGCCCTCCCCCGGGTATGGTCGCCGTTACCGGCACGATGATGGAGGCGGGACTTCGGTTCCCCATTCACGACTCTCTTGCCGCCGTGTTGCAAACGTGGGGCATCGCTCCTATGCAGCTGCACGCGAACTCTTAGTCTTTGCTTATCAATCTGAACATCCTGTTCGGCCATTATGGCCTCTATCGCCATCTTTCTGTTCCCGAGATTTCTTTCCTTCTTATCATCAACCATTTCAGAGGCGGAGACCACTACTTGCGAGCTCCGAGCAAATTACTCGGAAAGCTGCCCAACAAACTAACGGGCTGGTGGGCTGATTGGTTCTTTGTGGACGGTGCTTGGGGTTCTGAGGCGTTCCATGTCCCGACCTCGTTTGCTCACCAATATCACCGTTAAGTCTTTTCCTTGTGCATTTCTCCTTTCCCCTGGGCTTTTCTTTATTTTATTTTTGACCCCTTCTTGTTCGGGCGTTTGTTGTTCGGCAGGTCCTCCGACCCCATCTATTCCCGACCTTAGTTGGGACTTTGCCACGGTCTATGAACGTGTTCGTTCTCTCCCCGACGCTCAATTATTGATTGAGAACGTATTTACTAGAGCTCATGTTCGATCTTCTCGCTTTATTACCATTCCCCGCCACGTTCGGGACCAACATCCTCGTGAGTGTGGTGGCCCGTATTTCGCCCCTATACTCGATTAAAATGTTTTTAACTGTTTCCATTTTCCTTTTTCCAGTTGTCAGATTTCCCACTTTCCCTGAATCTCCGCCCGAGATGGCCGGTAATAATGCTCGCGCCCGTTTGGCCGCCATTGCTGACCGCGCTCGCCGGGCCGCCGAGGTGGCTGCCGCCGCGGCCGCTGCTGATCCGCCGGTGGTGTCTTCAAACCAACTCGCTCGGCCAGCTCGATCGGGTAATTCCGAAGCTTCCTCGGTCCCTCTTGTGGGAGGGGTCGGCTCGGCTCCTCCCGCTTCGGCCCCCACTTCGGAGCCCGTGGGTCCTTCGAACCCCCGGGCCTCCAAGCGACGTCGGGGCAAAGGGCCAATGCCGGAGGTCCCCGAAAATCCCCCCTATAGCAACGTGGCCACCGTTGACGAGGAGGCCATTGCTCGGTACGTCCCTTGTGATTTTTTCTTTATACCTGCTTCCTTCCTTTGACTCTTCCTTTCGTTTACTAGCCTGGGCGGCCCTCGCGCGAACTTATCTACCAGCCTTGCTCAATTTCTGGCCGCTCGCCCCAACGACTTTTCGACCTTGCCCCCCGTGATGCGTGAGGCGATGGAGTGCATCCCTCGTGCCTGGACCATCCCGGCTGAGCTCTCCGCTCAACAGCCCGAGCACGCCGAGCAGATGGCCATCCTAATGGCCTCGAGGGTACTCATGTTCCTGGTTACCCTGAGCAAGACTCGGAGTCACCCTGCTCCTGCTCCTAGCGCTGCGGCGGACAAGTTGGTCGAGCTGGAACTTGAGGTTGTTAGCCTCCGGTCCTTAGTGGATCAGTATCAGGAGGCCGAAGTGGCTCTGCGATCCAAGGTGAATGAGGCGGAGTCGAGCGCCGCGGGGGCGAGTAGGGAGAGAGACACGTGTCGGGAGGAGCTTGATAAGTTGAAGTCTGAGATGGCGTCCGAGCAAGATCGACTACTGCAGATGACGGAGAGGGTGCGATTGGCCGAGGAGAATCGCAAGACCCTGGATCTCTTGGTCGGGGAGCTAAACCGCCGGACTGAGGCCATGGAGAAAGCAAAAAGGGATCGGGAGGCAGACCCTCAGCAGGACCTCGACCAGCACAGCGATTATTCTTACTACTTGAGCCATTTCGATTGCATCCGTCGCCATGCTCGTGCCGGTCTACCTTATAACTTGCTCCTTGATGATCTTCGAGCTCGTCGCCTCCAATCCAACTTGGATTCCAGCTTCCTTCTGCCCGTTATGGACCTAGTGGAGGTGCATGGGATTGACCTGTCGTGGTGGCCCGACCAGGGTCAGCTCGTGGCAGCCGAGGAAGAGGAGATGGTCGAAAACCCGATTAATGTCGATGACGAATGAACTCTTGCTGGATCATAACTTTTTCTTTTTTATTCCTTTTGGTTTGTATGTTGATGAACAATTTGTCTGTGATTTCCGACCAAACATTCTTCTGTTTCGGGATTACGCCGATTGGCTGTTTTTTAACTTTAATCTGATCGCGGAGTGTATGCATTTTTAAGGTATATTTGCGATGGCTCGAGTTGTTCGGCCCTTTGGGGATTTGTCGCTATTTTGTACAACTCATCTTATTTCCGTCGCCCGATTTGCTCGTTAACCCATCGACTTTGCTGATTCTTATCGCCAACATGTTCTCTTTTCTTTATCAGGTAACCATGATTCGCCTTGTCGTCCGGGATGACTACAGTTACGTTGATCAGAGATTCAACGGGAGGTGGCATGCTCGCCGATTCCCTTTACCTGCCGCGTTTCGGCGGGCTGCTCGCTCACCGTTGGTACATTTTGTGGTTGTTCGGGATTCTCTCGGCAATCCCTGGTCGTTTGGTCTCCTTCGCCATCGTCGGCAGCTTGCCCTCGGGGGTCCCGCGTGGAGGCGCTTTGTTTGCGTGAAAGGGCTTCGCCCTGGGTTGGTCGTTCGAGTTTTATGGACCGAGGATGAAGGTTTCTCCATTTGCGTATATGATGAGAGGGGCTTTTGCTTGGTCGCCTGACTTCTTCATTAGTTTGTCATTTCGCTTGTTGCTTTGAACCGATAGATTGTTATTTGTTTTGACGTCGGCGGGATTTGCCTTTTTGTATTTTTATCCATCTTTTGGGATTGTTCCCTAGTATGTTTAAGACCATTATTATGTTTTGGCTCTGTGTTGTGTGGTGCTCGAAATATTCTTTATTTTGTCATAACTTTGCATGTTCAGATAGATCTGCCGTCGGCGGGATTTCGACTGTTCCCGACTCGTTTTTTCTCCCGAGGACTTGGGATGTTCGTGTTGTTCGGGAGCTCGACCCCTGATTCCTGGTTTTCGTCTCCTTACGTCTCCTATGATATCGGCCGGACATGATCTGTCGGGCCTACTCATTCAGGGTCTCCTTCTGCTCGCTCCTGACCCTCTCGGGTCCCCTTCCTGCCAGTCCTGTATCTGGACTTGTCGTTTTGTCAAGTCACCACGTGATGAAGTGACCTTGTGGGGACAGCTTGCACGAATTGTCCCCAGCTGTGCGCGCCTTTTTATACGGGAATCTGTCAGCGGGCTTCCGTACGTAGGTTTGGCTCGACATATAGCCCCTTATTCAAAGCATTTCTCCTTGATAGCCCCAGCTTCTTGCTCTGATCATTTATCCGTCCATCCGGCTTCGCGGCGAGCGGTCTATTTAATGGTGCGTATCCATGTCAATCCAGGTGGGTCCAAATGGTTCGAGTTCCCTTTTGACGATCTCCGCTATACGATCAGACTGCCTCTGCCCGTTGAATTCACTGCCGACTTGAATCAGGAATCCGCGCTTCCCCGATTTCTTCCGTTGGCGGATGTGAACGGTGATCGGTGGATTATGTGCGTTTCGCGCCGTCGGGGGCAATATCTGTTCGAGGGCCCGTGGTGGAGAGGTTTCGTCCGCCAGTTCGGGCTCGAGGCTACCAATACTGTCCGCGTAGTGGGTGGGCTATTGCGGTGTTCGACGCTGACAATCAACTCGTGACGCTTCCGGTTCAATTTAGGCCCCCGAGGCCCTGATCTGTTTGTCTTTATTGTTTTGTTCAGGGTTTTCGGCGAAAGTGCTCACTTTTCGCCGAAAATGCCCCAGTCTTTGTTCGGACTAACTGTTATTTCATATAATAAATCGCTGTCGCTTATTTTTAGAGAATTATTTCTTATTTTTGGGCGGGACGTTGCTCGCCCAGAAATGCCCCAGTGTGTGGTGAATTTTGACAAATTCTGAATCTCCCGGACTCGAGGGGCACCTGGCCCATGCTCGGTCACATCGAGCACTGGGGGAGTCGTGACTTGCCCCTTTTCATATCAAATCTCCCGGACTCGAGGGGCACCTGGCCCATGCTCGGTCACATCGAGCACCGGGGGAGTCGTGACTCTTGCCCCTTTTCATTTCAAATCTCCCGGACTCGAGGGGCACCTGGCCCATGCTCGGTCACATCGAGCACCGGGGGAGTCGTGACTCTTGCCCCTTTTCATTTCAAATCTCCCGGACTCGAGGGGCACCTGGCCCATGCTCGGTCACATCGGGCACTGGGGAGTCGTGACTCTTACCCCTTTTCATTTTATCGTGAGGTTATAAGACTCTCGAAATTTTTATTTTACTAGATGCAAAGCGAAAATGATACAATGTCCAGACTTACTGATAGTATTTTCTGAGGTGCACGGAGTTCCAGAAGTACTGGTCGGCTTCCCCACTAAGGTGTTCCAGCTCGTACGATCCATTCTGTAGGACTTTCCTCACTCGAAATGGTCCTTCCCACGTCGGACCCAGAGCCCCCGTGCTAGCCCCCAGGATTTCTTTAAGTACCAGGTCGCCTTGTTTGAATTTTCTCACCTTCACTTTCGAATTGAAGTACTTCTCAGCCCTTTGCTTAGCTGCTGCATTTCGATAGACTGAGTTGATCCTCCGTTCTTCTAGTAGGTCCAGCTCCACTCGCATCGTTAGATCGTTCTGATCGGTCAACTCCTGTGTCGTCCGACGGGTGGGTACCTCTACCTCGGAAGGCACAACTGCTTCGCATCCGAAAGCAAGGGCAAAAGGTGTTTCTCCTGTAGCTACCTTGCTCGTCGTCCGGTAAGCCCACAGTACGTCGGGCAGCTCGGCAGCCCATCTCCCCTGCCTTTCCTCAATCCTTGCCTTCAAGGTATGCTTCAGGATCTTGTTCACGGCCTCCACTTGCCCGTTCGTTTGGGGGTGATAGGGGGTGGAGAACACTTTCCTTATCTTCCATTTGTCGAAAAACTTCATGATCTCTAGCCCGTCGAACTGTTTCCCGTTGTCCGATGAAATGGTGTGTGGTAACCCGAACCGACATATGATATTTTTCCATATGAACCGGATAATTTGGGGCTGATCAATTTTGTTGAGTGGCTCCGCTTCCGCCCATTTAGAGAAATAATCTACAGCCACCACTGCGTACTTGACCCCGCCTGGCCCTGTCGGCAGAGGTCCGATCAGATCTATTCCCCAGGTCGCGAATGGCCAAGGGCTATATATGGAATTCAAATATTCAGGTTGGATCCTTGTGACCGGCGCCGTTATTTGGCATCGATGGCATCTTTTCGCATATTCAATCGCATCTCGCCGTAGGGTTGGCCAGTAGTAACCTTGCCTGACGGTCTTGTGCGCCAGGGATTGTCCGCCAGCATGGTTCCCGCACACGCCGTCATGAATTTCTCCGAACACCTTTCTCCCTTCGGCAGGAGTTATGCATCGTAACAGTGGCATGGCTAAACTTCTCCTGTAGAGTACTTCTCCGATCAATGCATATCGGGATGCGCGTATTCGGAGTTGTCTAGCTTCGACCTTATCTTCGGGCACTTCACCTGTCCGCAAATAAGTTAGGATAGATCCCATCCAGTTCTCTCCTCGATCGATCAGCTCGATCATGCTGATCTCGGCTTTATCCAATGCCGATCGGCCCTGGCTTAGCAGGATTACGTTGGACAGATCGGCCGTCCCTTCCGAGGAGGCTAGTTTAGATAGGGCGTCTGCCTGAGTGTTCAACTCTCGTGGAATTTGTTCGATTTCGACTCGGGGGAACTTGTCCATCATCTTCGTCACATGTTCGTAATATTGTTCCATCCTTGTGCTTCTGGTCTCGTACTTTCCTTTTACTTGGTTTACTACTAGCAGGGAGTCTGTGAATATTTTTAACTGTTCGGCGCCAACTGCCAGGGAGAGCTCTAATCCTGCTATCAATGCCTCATACTCGGCCTCGTTGTTAGTGGCGTCAAATTCGAAACTTACTGCGTGTGCGAAGGATTGGTTCCCCGGTCCGACCAAGACTATTCCAGCCCCAGCACGGGAGCTTGTGGACGACCCGTCAACATAGAGCTTCCATGGTGGGATAGGCAACGTGGAATCAATCCGTGGAAAAGTGAGCTCCACAATGAAATCGGCCAAAGCCTGGCCCTTGATCGCCGTCCTCGGCGCGTAAGTGATGTCATACTGGCCCACTTCCAAACTCCACTTCAGCAGACGACCCGAGGTATCTGGCCGCTGTAACACTTGTCTTAAAGGCATGGTCGTTAATACTTCGACAGGATGATCGAAAAAGTACGACCTCAGCTTACGAACGCTCATCACCAAAGCATACGCCAGCTTCTCCAAGGGCGTGTATCTTGATTCGGCGTCTTGTAAGGTCTGACTAACATAATAAATGGGTTTGTGGAGCTTATCCTCTACTCGCACCAGAACCGAGCTAATGGCATGTTCGGACGCCGCTAGGTAAAGGAACAGTTTCTCCCCTCTAACTGGTTTCGTGAGGATCTGCGGATCCTGTAAATGAAATTTCAACCTATCGAAGGCCTCCTGGCTATCCTTCTTCCATTTGAACTTCCGATTCTTTATGGCTTGAAAGAATGGTCGGCTCTTGTCCCCTAGTCGGGGTATGAAACGGCTCAGCGCGGCCAGGCAACCGGTCAAGCGTTGAACGTCCTTCAAACACCGGGGCTCCCTCAGGTCGACTATCGCTTGTATTTTGGTCGGGTTCGCCTCGATCCCCTTGGTACTCACGATGTGTCCCAGGAATTTAGTTTCAAAGACCCAGAAGTGGCATTTCTTCAGGTTTAACTTCATGTTGTACTTCCTCAAAATCTCACACGTGGTCTCCACGTCTCTCACGTGGTCCTCCAGCACTTTGCTTTTGATAATGAGGTCGTCTACATATACCTCCATGGTTTCACCAATTTGTTCAGCAAACATCTTATTCACCAGACGTTGATACGTGGCCCCTGCGTTCCTTAGCCCGAACGGCATCCTCTTCCAACTCAGCACCGCCTTTTCCGTGTAAAAGGAGGTATGCTCAATATCCTCTGGGGCCATGGGGATTTGATGGTAGCCGGCGTAGCAATCACATTTGGAGAGCACCGCGTAGCCAGAAGTGTTGTCAACGAGGTGGTCGATGTGGGGCATGGGGAAGTGGTCTTTTGGGCATGCTCGGTTCAGGTCCGTAAAATCCACGCACAACCTCCATGCGTTCCCTGTCTTTCTTACGAGCACCGAGTTGGATAACCATTGAGGCTCTCCTCGGGCCTCTACCACCAGGTCGTTATCTATCAGCTTTTTTACCTCCACGGCCAAAGCTTCGTATTTCTCTGGACCCATCCTGCGCCGTTTCTGTGCCACGGGTTTTCTCATGGGATCAATCTTGAGGTGATGACACGCGTGCTTTGGGTCGATTCCCGTCATGTCCTTATGCGACCAGGCAAACACGTCCATATTTCTCCGCAGGCACGCAACTAACTCCCGCTTCACTCCCTCAGGCAACTTGGCTCCGATCAACACTACTGTTTCTGGTCGACCTGGGTCAAGACAGATGCTTTCTAGATCGTCCACTGCCAAACATTGGGATGGGCCCCGGGGATCAGCAATCTCTTCGCTTTCCTCCCCTACGCGAGGTTCCATATCGTCCTCGATCTCTCGGGTCTTTCCCACTTCTGCGATAACCGAACTCGCCTGTTCAACCTCGCCTTCCTGCCAAAGGGTGGCCAGGTAATCGCTTTCTTCGATCTCCATCTCCTTCGTTGGATCGATCTCTCTGACTTCGACCCGACCTTTTTCGATGACTCTCCTCGTGATCTCAGTTCGGGGATGGCAACTAGTTTCCTGTGCGATTTTCGCCAAACTCCCATCCGAACACAAGTCATAATCAAAACATTTCTTTGCCATATATTGGTCTCCCTTCACGGTCCCAACAGATCCGTTCAGGGTGGGGAACTTAATACAATAATAGTGGGACGAGGCCACAGCCTCGAATGCCTCCAGAAATGGTCTACCTAAAAAGGCGTTATAGACATTCTCTATATCGACTACGACGAACTCCGTAGTTCGCGTGATGCGAATGGCGGCGTCCTGGTAGTCGACAAGCTCCACGGCCAGCTTGATTTTTCCATAGGGCTTCACCTCAACGTCGCCAAAACCCCTTAGTGAGCCTTCATATGACTTCAGATATTCTGCCATGTCTCCCAGTTGGTCGAATGTTCTCTTGAACAGAATGTTGCAGTGGGCACCATTGTCAATCAGGATGCGGGCTACCTCGACGCCTTGAATCCTGGCCATCACGACCAGCGACTCCATTTTTGGGTATTTGGTCCCCGCTCGATCCTGATCGGTGAACTATATTATGATGCCCTTGGCGATGCCCGGTTCTTTCATTGGTATAACGGCATTGATGCCCTCCCACATCCGCAGCTCGGCCTTCTTCTGTCTTTTTGATTTCTGGGTTCCGGGGACTATGCCGCCGATCATGTTAATTCTCCCGCCTTCTCTCATTGGCGGCACATCTCTATTTCCTCGTACCTCGACCGGCGGAGGCGGTGGGGGCTGCTCGATCTGCAGTCTCGGGGGTTCAGGTAATCTTTGATTGTGAGGCGCATATGGTCGGTTATGATGGCCATTACCTCGTCGGCCTCTTCCTCTCCCCGGTCTCCTCAGCAGCTGCTCAAGCCTCCCCTCTCTGAACAATTGCTTCAGCTGATCGAGCAACTGCCGGCACTCATCCGTAGGATGTCCTATATCCTCATGAAACTCACACCACTTATTCGGATTCCTTCTTTCGGGCGGCCCGACGAGAGGTGGTGGTGGCATCAGGGCGAATACATTGTTATCCCGAAAGATTTCTAGAATCTTTCCCGCCGTCTTTCCGTGAAATACTCCATTCTCACCTGGCTCGGTATGTTGCTCTCTTCTCGGGCCGTTGAAATTCCTGGGGCCGGCATTCTTCTTCACCCAATCCTTCCTCTCGAAGTTGGGCTTCTCCTTTTTGGCCTGACCTTCGATTTCCTTCATCCTTTGTTCGTAAACTCGCTGCTGAACGATCTCTTCTCCGGCGCGTCGACAGAACTCAGCGTACGTCTTTGGGTACTCCCGCATCATAGGTTTGAACAATTCCGAACTGGGCTTCAAACCCCCGACCACAGCATGTACGAGCACATCGTCAATGATGGGTTCCCCGTGTGATATTATCTTCTCTACTCGGTCTAGATACTGTTCATCCGTCTCCTCGTTTCCCTGCTTGACTCCCATAAGCCTCTGCCTGCTTTATGGGCGTTGGATCTTAGCGGCGAAATAGGTGACGAACAGATCTCCCAGTTCTTCGAAACTGTCCACAGTCCGATTTGGTAGACTTGTGTACCACTTGTGCGCCGCATCTCCCAAGGTGAGAGGAAAAAGTCTACACTTCGTTGCATCGCTGGCGCCTCGTCCCACCATATAAATATTGTACTTGCTCAAATGGACCTCCGGATCTCCCTTTCCGTCATATATCATGTTCATCATCGGGGCGATGTCCGCCTGTGTTCTCTCACTTGATAGACGACGAGATAAAGGATCCGTCAGGGTAGTCTTCCGGGGTCCTTCCCCCTTTTGCGAGGCGATTTGCCTCTCCATTTCTTCTAACCTTCTGATAATATCCTCATCAGGGTGACCTTCCAGATCCCTCCTCGGTCGCCGACCACGTCTCCCGGGTCGACGGGGTGCCCTGATCTCTCTCTGGTCATCCCATTCTTCATAAATTTCGTCCGACCCTTGCGACCCACTAGTGTCGCCGTCGTATTCTTCTTGCCGAATTGCTCTCAACTTCCGACCCTTCTTGCGAGGTCGCAACGGAGAAACCCTGGGGGTTCCTAGTTCTTCTTCGTACTCTTCGTTCCGGAAATCCTCGTCGAGATTCTTTACTGTGGGGTCTTGACCCATATTTCTGTTTGCCCTCTCCATGCGAGCTGACTTCTCTTGTAGCAGTCGTATGGTTCGCTTGATGTCCTCCGGGGTTTGGAGACATTCGAGGTTCAGGTCGGGCAGGCTTTCGACAGACCGTGGGTTCCGGATGGCCTCCCTCCTCTTTTCCTGGAGGACCCTCTCTTCTGCCCTCATCTCTCTTTGCTCGGCCCTTAACATCTCAATATGGTCGAGCTGATCCTTCTCTATCTGGGACATCTCCATTTCCCTCATCCGGACATCATTAGACTCTTCGGGCCCCTTTCCCTTCTCTGCCGAGGTCAAGCCCGAGACCCCGGTCGTGGTCAGAAGACCCGTTGTGATGTTCGAATAATTCATGCCTATGCTCGTTCCAATTCACTCAACGCCCGAGGATCCCCCCTCCTTCTAGCGCCAATTGTTGATAGTCGGAAAATCGTACTCTCCAATGACCAACTAAAAATAGATATTTAGGGGATTGAGTGGTGAACAAGGCTATTATGCTCTCTAAGGATTTTTGGGGAAATGTGTAGATGCCCTTAATAAAATATTACACCTACTATTTATAGGGAATACAAACTAGGGTTACTAAAGTAAGTTAACGGGCCAAGCCCACTAACAAATCCTTCATTAGGCCCAACCCCTCCCTTCCGGGCCCAAGGAGAGATGATAGGCCCATCATCATGTCGAGCTGACTCTCATGTGATCGTCCTTCCTTCGAACTGCGCAAATCAAGTTCGTCAATAGCCTTCTGCCGAACTCGTCCCCCGGTGGCCTCACGGCGTCTGAAGGACGCGACCTCCGATAACGAACTCCCTTATTTGCTCGCTCCTTCCCAAAGGCGAGCAGGGGGGGTGTCCTATGCTCGGGACACAGTCTGAATTTTACCGCATAACAGCGGCGAACACAAAAACGTCGAATCAATCATCTCGAACGAAATTATCTAGGTGTAAAAATGATGTGATGCGCAAGTTAATTAAGATATTATTATTATTATAATAATAATAATAATAATAATTATTATTATTATTATTATTATTATTATTATTATTAGACGACCTATTAAGTACTAGGGTTTAGAATTTACTTCTTATAAGTAGTCGTGTTTTTATTTGGTTAGGGTATCTTTGGGATCATTTGGAATTAAGATTTCTTGGACTTTGGGACGGAAGAGTGCTTTCGTTGGTTACATTATTTCTTTATGTTCTTTATTTTCTTCTTAATAATATTATATTTCTGTGTTCGTCCTTTTGGACTCTAACAAAAAAAAAAAAAAATCTCCAGCTCATGGTATAAGTAATTGTATTTGATTTTTATTTTTATTTTTATAATTCGATCATTGCACATTCTAAAATATTGGTTTGATATTTTTATTTTTTTTGTTAATGTACATAAAGTTTGTATTTTGTCAAATATTAAGTTATTTATAAAATTTATATCTTTTTTTTTTCATTCGTACAAAAAGGTCTTTCACATAGGTGGTTGTTAACTTCATTCAAAATATGTGGCTTTGGCTTAGAATTATAGACAATTTATTTACATCTTTAATAATACTAAGATCATGTTTATCGGAAGGGTGTGATGTTGATGTGGATCATATTGGAAAGCCCAATATAAGTTTTATTTATTTACGTAGTAATAAGACCCAAGTAACTTAAGGTTTGAGAGTTATTTATATTTCATTATTGTCATAGAGTTAGATAGTTGATTTCGAAAAAAAATATATATGTCTTGGGATTTCTCAAAGTTTTATCAATTTTCGGTATTCTTCGGAATTAACGAATCTTGATCTATCAATTCTCGGTATTCATTCTTAAATCAACGAGTTTTGATATTTATCTTGTATTTTATTCTATTTATTTATCTTTTCTGTTACGCACTCTGCATCATCTGGCATCAGAGCGAAGTTATCCTGCGGAATTCGGTGTGTTCGACGTCCATGGATGTTGATTTTGAACTTCTTTTTTTTTCCAATTTTGACGATGTGTTGAATACACAATTGGGAGAATTTTCTGATCTGGATAATGAGTATAGATTTGTTATTTGGGATGCCAAACCATTTCTGATCTGGATAATGAGTATAGATTTGTTATTTGGGATGCCAAACCAGACAAAGAAGAAGAAGGTAATTGTGTAATTTGGGATATAGAACCAGACGAAGAAGAAGAAGGTAATTGTGTGATTTGGGATATGGATCCAAAAGAAACAACAACTTGTGAAATTTCGAGTAACGAATTGAAGGTATCGGTACACCGATCCGATCGATATACCGTGTGTGCGGAAGCGTGTAAAGCATATAAATCTATCATGCTTGGATCTTTGTGCACACATAATGTGTATAAGAACACACATAAACATATATATATATATACACATCTAATATATATATATATATATATATAGGGATCAACGAGTTCTTACATTTGTTGATCGTTGATGTTGGTTAAGGTGGTGTTGAGTCGATTGAACCACCTTAATGGATCAGCCACGAATTGTTCACCTTTGGAATGACCCCGTCACGCCTTTGGATCATCCGGATGTTGAAGCCGCACAAATGGCCCGGCCTCTACGTGTTGCACACGAACCCGGATGACGAACACTTTGCTTGATCGAGTCGGTTCTCCAAGAACACTCTCTCCTTTCTCTCTATTGTGTGGATTTCGTGGTTCAATGTTATGTATGATGAAAAATATGATTTTCATCCATATATTAGCATCATTATGCATCCCATAACACCCCATTATAACCTCCAACACAATGGGCATCAATTATGCACCATTAACATGCAAAAGGAGTTACAAAGGAGGTGAAAGGTCATGCCACATACACATGCCACTATGCATTGTATGTGGTCCCACTTGCTTGTGTGGCATGCCATGTCACACTATGTGACATGCATCCATGCAAGCCATGCATCCCATGCATGTGAATTAAATCCATGTAAATATTGATTCTAAATCAATATATATATATATGTTGGAATTCGATATCCCGGGCTATTAAAATTTGCGGAAACCATAGCCCGATCAAAAACCCATCGCCGGAGATCACGCGAACGCCAACGAACGCGCCGGAGTCCAGCCGAGGAAACATTGCACCCGAAGGCGCACGGCTGCCCCCAGCCAAACCCCCGCGTCGCGGGGTTGTGCGATGAAGGATCGATCGCTGTATGCGATCGATCGGGGTGGGGCTGCCCAGCAGCCCCCGCGGCGAGTCCGGCGACTCGCCGCCGCATGGAGGTGGACCACCTTCACGGTGGGGAGGGGCGGCACCAGCCCGCGCCCTCCGCGATCGATCCATTCGATCGATCGCATGCCCTCGGCTCCAGCCGAGGGTTCGACCCTCTCGCCCCGCCGAAACCCTAGCGGGCGATCCCGCGGTCCGGTGACTTCGTCACCACCGCGTGATCGTTCGTCTAATCCGGGTTCGATATTTGGATCTTGCGTTCTACGGTATTTTACGATAATCCAAATCAAATAATATCAAGGGTGTTTAGATATTATACCTTCGATTCGTTGTTCGGATAAACGATATCAAGATGACCTTTGAATCTTCCCACGTATTCCTTGCACTCCGTTCGAACGTCGGGTGGGCGACGATCTATCGAACTCCTATGGATCTCCTTCAACTCTCTAGAACTATCAAGTATTGATATTCTTGTCTTCTTATTTATGAAGGTCATGTAGTGCTTTTATAGGCTACGTAGGGGATCTAAAGGAGGTGGAATATTGGGCTTCCAATATTGAAGATTAAATTGAGCCCATGCTCAAGTCCATTAATCCTTATCAATATTAATTAATTTATTTCCACTATATAAATTAATTGCACTCCCAATATTAAACCATATTATATCCAAATAATATTTCTCCGGTAGTATTATTTATTCCGTGTATTTAAGATATAAATATCCATGAATAAAATTTATTTATTGCTTAATAAATTTATTCATCTCTTATATCCGAGACTAGTACCACTCAACCTTATTTATTATGCGGAACAAATCCACTCGCGAGGTTTACATAATAAATCCTTATGAGCTCATCTCGGGGATATTATCAACCCTTCCGGGATACACTGTCCCGTCAAGAATTCACGGCATGCCATATATAAAATATAGTGACCCAACTTAACCGGTAATTGACCCAATAATTAAACCGGTCAATTCCTTTGGAAAATCAAAGTCACATATATTAAATATACACACCCGCAATTGTATCGGGGATTAAGAATAAAATACACTGAGTCTTAAATCAATTATCACCGAGCAAACCTAATTGATAAGTCTCATGCGATCCGCTCAATACACCAAGTGTACAAGTGTGATAAAATAATTAAGATAAATTATTTTCTCTCTCACACAACGACTATACCGATGGATTGGTCCGTGTCCATCTAGGTCGTGAGCAACTGTTCGATTAAATACGAGTAACTGATAGTATGATCTTCTGTGTGTCAATACACACCATACTAACTACAACGTATAAAATCCAGGACTATGATTTGCATATATTTAATTAACAATAATTAAAAGTAAATGAATGTTTATTAATTAAATAGATTAAATGCTATGATCGGGAGTTACCGTTACTTAAATCTAGACATTAAGTACACAACTCCAACAATCTCCCACTTGTACTAAGGTCTAGTCATTTCCTCCAAACTCCCGACTCCCATACTCATCACGTGCTTAAGTTGTACTTCCGAGAAGTACCATGTGAATGAGCACTCTAGGTTGCCGCTCTGAAGTTATCTTGGTGACTACAGCGTCGTCTCCCTCGACGATGACTCGTATCAGGTGGTACTTGCTCTATGTGTTATCATCACTTTTGACTTATGAATTCTTCCAGTTTACCGTGCACCGCTATCCAATAGCCTTTGGTAAACTAAGAGTCATATCCAAGTCCATAGGTTATCCCGGAACCTAACCAAAACTTCCGCTGCCTCTGAGGCTGCTATTCGGTTATGATAGAGTCTGAGAAGCGTCCTGCTTATCACTCTTTCATTTCATGGTTCCACTTCTTTCTAAAAGTGAACACATAGCCTGATATCGACTTACACTGGTCCTTATCAGCTTGGAAATCCGAATCCGTATAACCCAAAGGAATCAGATTGTCTGCCCCGTAACTTAGAACATAATCCTTAGTATTTCGCAAATACTTGAAATGCTCTTTACGGCAGTCCAATGAGCCTTTCCAGGATTACTCTGATATCTCGCTACTATGCCCACTGCATAGCAGATATCAGGCCTCGTGCATAACATTGCATACATCAAGCTTCCCACTGCCGAAGCGTAAGGAACTGCTTTCATTTCATCTTTCTCCTTCTGTGTCCGAGGACACATTTCCTTAGAAAGATAAGTTCTTTTACTGAAGGGCAGCTCTCCCTTCTTGGAATCTTGCATGTTAAAACGAGCCAGAATCGTGTCTATGTAAGAGTGCTGGGAAAGACACAATGTTCTATTCCGGCGATCCCTTATAACCTTGATCCCTATAACATGTCCCACTTCTCCCAAATCTTTCATATCGAATTGTCTAGACAACCATTCCTTTATGTCTGATAATATCTTCACACTGTTGCCAATGAGAAGGATGTCGTCTACATAAAGCACGAGAAACACCACCTTCTTTCCATCACGTTTCCAATACACACACGATTCGTCCATGCTTTGATTGAATCCAAAAGATTGGACTACTTAATCAAACCGCAGGTTCCACGATCTCTAGGCTTGTTTCAATCCATAAATGGATCGATTAAGCTTGCACACTAGATGATCTCGCCCCTTAGCAATGAATCCTTCTGGTTGTTTCATATAAATCGTCTCGTCAAGACTTCCATTTAGGAAAGCTGTCTTGACATCCATTTGCCACACCTCATAGTCCATATGAGCTGCTATGGATAAGAGAATCCGGATCGACTTTATCTTGGCTACCGGCGAAAAGGTCTCCTCATAATCGATTCCTTCTTTCTGAGTATATCCTTTCGCAACAAGCCGAGCTTTAAAGGTTTCAACCTTTCCGTCAGATCCTCTCTTTCTCTTGTAGACCCATTTACACCCAATTGGCTTTACGCCGTTTGGTGGCTCTACAAGATCCCAGACTTTATTGGAATCCATAGATTCAATTTCGGATTTCATCGCTTTCTTCCAAGAAGGCGCATCTATATCTTGTACCGCCTCATCATAGGTCCAGGGATCGATTTCATGAACTCCAGGTCCAGAGTCCGAAGACTCACCCAGTCCAATCCATCTATCTGGTTGTTTAACAACCCTCCCACTACGACGGCGTTTCGGTGTATTAACAGTGATAGTAGGTGCAGGTTCTAGTGGTGTATCACTACTCGGTTCGGCTGTATCTAAGTCTTCCTTGTTACCTCTCAACTCATCAAGTATTATGTCACTCTTGGGCTTGTGGTCCATGACATAGTCTTCCTCTAAGAACCGAGCGTTAGTACTTATAACGATCTTCTGGTCCGTAGGACTATAGAACATGCCACCTTTAGTTCCTTTCGGGTATCTTACAAACAGCCGTAATTCTGATCTAGGTTCTAACTTATCGGCCCCTTGTCGCAACACATGTGCTGGACATCCCCAGATCCGAATGTGTCTCAAGTTAGGCTTGCGCCCACTCCACAATTCCATGGGTGTGGTTGGTACCGTTTTGGTTGGAACCCTATTCAAAATATACGCCGCCGTTTCCAAGGCATGTCCCCAGAACATAATAGGTAAGTCCGAGTAACTCATCATCGATCGCACCATTTCCATGAGAGTCCTATTCCTTCTTTCTGACACACCATTCTGCTGGGGAGTATATGGTGAAGTCAGTTGGGATTCAATCTCATTCTCTGCCAAGTATGCCTTGAATTCTCCAGACAGATACTCGCCTCCGCGATCAGATCGCAGGCATTTTATAGATTTACCTTGAAGGTTCTCCACAAGAGCCTTGAATTCTTTGAACTTGCCAAAAGATTCGCTCTAGCGGCTCATCAGGTATATATATCCATATCTTGAGTAATCATCAGTAAAGGTGATGAAATACTCGTACCCTCCCCTTGCCTGAGTAGACATAGGTCCGCATACATCAGAGTGAATCAAATCCAACACTTGTTCAGCTCTTCGTCCTTTACCAGAAAAAGGACGCTTGGTCATTTTTCCCTCTAAACAGGATTCGCAGGTTGGAAGGTCCTCTCCTTCAACATCGCTGATTAGACCATCAGCTTTCAACCTTTGAAGCCTATTCGAGTTTATATGACCTAGCCTTAGATGCCACAAGTATAATTGATTCATCTTAGAAGGTTCCTTTCTCTTATTGGTGTTCGTAGATGTGTTATTACTCTCGGTTAGTTGCATCGTGTTAGACTCAGGATTTAGTACATACAAATCGTCTACCAATGTACCAGAACAGATAATCTCACTATTTCTTCTTATGATCACAGAGTGATCAAAAGAAACAGAATATCCATTCATAATAAGTTTAGAAACCGAAATTATATTATTTCTAAAGTTGGGTACATAAAGACAATTATGTAAAACTAAAACCCTATCACTACTAAAGCGTAAGTGAACGTCTCCCACTGCAACAGCCGCCACCTTCGCAGCATTGCCCATGTAGACCACGATCTCTCCCTCTCTAAGTCTCCGGGTTTCCTGGAACCCCTGCAATGAATTGCAGACATGATCAGTGGCCCCCGTATCTACACACCAGGTACTGGTAGATATCACCACTGATAATGTTTCGGTGACTAAGGAAAATTTCGTACCTTTGATGAGAGGACAATCAGACTTCCAGTGCCCAGACTGCTTGCATCGAAAGCACTTGCCTCGCGGCTTGCTCTTCCCAATCCGTGGTTCACAACCACTGGGCTTCTTTGCTTGCGCTTCCAATTTGGCCACTAGAGCTTGTGATTCTCTGATCGTACTTATCAGTTCATTTCTTTTGAGATCGTTTTTAAACGATTCCTCAAGAGGACTGAACTTAATGAGTATGTCAATCACCTCTAGACGGCTTCCTTACTATGTCCTAACATCTCCTTGAGGTCATTTTCAATGTCCTCATCAGTTGGGACAATAGTGGATTCGGAAGGCTCAACAGTCTGAACATTCTCCAGATTTCTTTCCCAAACATCACTATATGGAACCAGTGAGTTTTCATCTTTAAGTATATCACTAAGTGGGGTCAGAGTCATTCTTAACCTATAAGCACATAAAACAAACAAACAATTTAATATCCGATATTATCTCCCTTAAATAATATCATTAAATCACTAATCACATCCAAAATCCCATCAGGTAAGGCAAGCCACGTTGTGTGGACGTTTACCCACCTAAACGACTTAGCAATTAGATTTTCTTTGGTCATACATCACTTATAGCGTAACCTCGTTGGGAGGAATACTATAATGCGTATCTAAGTGTAAATCATTACTCAGCACCAAAGTAAATCGTTTGGAATTGCTACATCACCGCAAGCCACGTTGTGTGGACGTTTACGACAACTTCACAACTCTTCACAATTTCTTACAACTGTTTACATCAATTAATCCAAAATCCGTCAGTATAGCAAGCCACATTGTGTGGACGTTTACTACACCAAGAGATATTTATAATTGACTCTCAGTTACTTGATCCATTCGATCTTGTAAATCAAGACGCGGAAAATCATAAGTGAAACTCGAAGTTTCTAACCAGTGATTCACCATGCGAACAACCCTATCTCTCATAAATGAGGGAGCCGAGCAGACAATCGATTCACCTTCAAAAGATGGTACGACTGCCTCTAATTTGTGTCCTCGACATGACCAAGTGGCTTTGGCTCCATTCCACTCCCCGGGGTGAGAATGAGTCGACTTGAAATCAGTTTTGGAAAGACAAATTAGGCATTGTTTGATGAATTTAATCAATGTTTCTCGTAAGAGGAATTACAAGAACTCTCCTCCAATGACTTGTCTATATAAACTTCAAAAGTTTATAAAAGTCACCAAGAGAGCAGCAATGGAGACCATGGGTATGTTTCCATACCCTCTCCCACTTAGCTTTTTATAACAAAGGGATACGCTATATAGTGCATAAAGTAAACACATATAGCATGCATACATGTAATAAAGCACATAGTATTATCACATAGTCAAAATAATACTAGAATATTATTTTCCGACTATTATGGCTTTACTCCATCTCCGTACGCATCTTCTAGTCTTCAGTCTTCGTTCTTGAATGCTCCATGTGACGAGAATATTAATTTCCAATATTTAAATCTATTTATTTTTAATAAATCCAAAAGATACTTAATTAATAATAATTAAGTCAATCGAATAAATCAAAAATAAAATTAAATATTATTAATATTTTTATTTATTTTATTTTCCCTTTCTACTTCATTAAATCTCTAGAATAATCTATCCAAGACCCACTTGGAATATTCTAGATGATTTCCATAATGAAATAAGGAAATAAAATAATTTTAGGACTCTTCTACTTTCCAAATTAATTAGATTCCTAATCCATGAATATTTCCATAAAATAGAAATAATCAATTAGGAATCCTAATTAATTCCAACATTGATTCTTTTCCTAATCCATGAGAGTTCCCAAAAATAGGAATACTCAAATAGGAAAAACCCGAATCAATTAGGAAAGCGAATCACCGGGAAAGCACGAAGATCACCAGGACCCCCGCGCCCCCCCACCGGATCGCCGCCGCCGGGCAAAGACCGCCGCCGGCGCCGCCCAGCCGGCGCGCCACCACGCCGGTGACATCGCCGCCGGAAGGCGCGAGTTCGGCGCCTCACCTTGCGATCGATCGATCCTCATGGATCGATCATGGGGATTGATCGATCCAAGCCCTAATTTCCCTCACGATCATCTCCTTCGTCACACGTCTTCTCCGGCGGTCGTTTCGGCATCGATCCAACGCAAAATAAATTACAAATTTAATTTTACACTATCCGGTATCGATTCTATACATGAAATCGACCCTATACAATTTCCGGAAAAGGATAGAACAATAATAATAAACCTAAATTCGGTCAACCCCCGAATTTTTACTATTACAAGCATTCACCACCAAAGACGAATCTCGACATGTCCGAGAGTTTAATTAATCCAATAATCATGACAAAATAAATTAAACGAATAATAAATCAAGCCATAATAGTCGGAACCCTGCAAGGTAGAACAATTTTATCGAAAATACCGCGAACGTAAACCACGCTCTGATACCAATTGTTGGAATTCGATATCCCGGGATATTAAAATTTGCGGAAACCATAGCCCGATCAAAAACCCATCGCCGGAGATCACGCGAACGCCAACGAACGCGCCGGAGTCCAGCCGAGGAAACCATGCACCCGAAGGCGCACGGCTGCCCCCAGCCGAACCCCCGCGTCGCGGGGTTGTGCGATCGAAGGATCGATCGCTGTATGCGATCGATCGGGGTGGGGCTGCCCAGCAGCCCCCGCGGCGAGTCCGGCGACTCGCCGCCGCCTGGAGGTGGACCACCTTCACGGTGGGGAGGGGCGGCACAGCCCGCGCCCTCCGCGATCGATCCATGCGATCGATCGCATGCCCTCGGCTCCAGCCGAGGGTTCGACCCTCTCGCCCCGCCGAAACCCTAGCGGGCGATCCCGCGGTCCGGTGACTTCGTCACCACCGCGTGATCGTTCGTCTAATCCGGGTTCGATATTTGGATCTTGCGTTCTACGGTATTTTACGATAATCCAAATCAAATAATATCAAGGGTGTTCAGATATTATACCTTCGATTCGTTGTTCGGAGAAACGATATCAAGATGACCTTTGAATCTTCCCACGTATTCCTTGCACTCCGTTCGAACGTCGGGTGGGCGACGATCTATCGAACTCCTATGGATCTCCTTCAACTCTCTAGAACTATCAAGTATTGATATTCTTGTCTTCTTATTTATGAAGGTCATGTAGTGCTTTTATAGGCTACGTAGGGGATCTAAAGGAGGTGAATATTGGGCTTCCAATATTGAAGATTAAATTGAGCCCATGCTCAAGTCCATTAATCCTTATCAATATTAATTAATTTATTTTCCACTATATAAATTAATTGCACTCCCAATATTAAACCATATTATATCCAATAATATTTCTCCAGTAGTATTATTTATTCCGTGTATTTAAGATATAAATATCCATGAATAAAATTTATTTATTGCTTAATAAATTTATTCATCTCTTATATCCGAGACTAGTACCACTCAACCTTATTTATTATGCGGAACAAATCCACTCGCGAGGTTTACATAATAAATCCTTATGAGCTCATCTCGGAGATATTATCAACCCTTCCGGGATACACTGTCCCGTCAAGAATTCACGGCATGCCATATATAAAATATAGTGACCCAACTTAACCGGTAATTGACCCAATAATTAAACCGGTGAATTCCTTTGGAAAATCAAAGTCACGTATATTAAATATACACACCCGCAATTGTATCGGGGATTAAGAATAAAATACACTGAGTCTTAAATCATTTATCACCGAGCAAACCTAATTGATAAGTCTCATGCGATCCGCTCAATACACCAAGTGTACAAGTGTGATAAAATAATTAAGATAAATTATTTTCTCTCTCACACAACGACTATACCGATGGATTGGTCCGTGTCCATCTAGGTCGTGAGCAACTGTTCGATTAAATACGAGTAACTGATAGTATGATCTTCTGTGTGTCCATACACACCATACTAACTACAACATATAAAATCCAGGACTATGATTTGCATATATTTAATTAACAATAATTAAAAGCAAATGAATGTTTATTAATTAAATAGATTAAATGCTATGATCGGGAGTTACCGTTACTTAAATCTAGACATTAAGTACACAACTCCAACAATATATATATATATCAAGCATCGTACATCATCTTCGAGTCCGTGTGTGACCCTGTAGGTATAATTATCGATCAATATTATATTGCTCCCAGCAATTAATATTATAGAATAATCATTTAACATCCATAGACGACCTTATGACTTTATCGATTGAACACGTAGGATCGAAGGACATATCCCAACACGAATAAGAGATAATCATGGAAGAAATTATGATTTGTGATGAAGAGTCAAAGGCAGAGAACGAAATTTTTGTCTTCCGAAATGAAAAGCCCGCCGATGAAAATGAAAAAAAAAACAAGTTTTGCGATGCGGAATTTCTCGGGCATCAAACAATGACTGAAGAATTCATTAATATTGTATGAGCCTCTTGCTCCGACATGTGATATTGATACACTCTATATGTATGAGGAGATGATTTCAATTTTCATACCTCCATCAACAAGTGTCTATCTTTATGATGGTCATGTGGTGGTCAAACACAAGAGGCAAGAACGTGTGCAAGTCACAAGAAAAATTCATTGTTTGATTCCTATTTTCGGTTAGAGGACGAATCTTTTCGACCCAGCAGAAATGATGTAGATCATATTAGAAGGCTAAATATAAGTTTTATTTATTTACGTAATAATAAGGCCCAAGTAAATTAGGGTTTTAGAGTTTTTGTCAGTGAGTTAGATAGTTGATTTTGGGGGGAAAAAAAAACATGTTTTGAGATTTTTAAAAGTTTTATCAATTTTCGGTATTATTCGGAATCAACGAATCTTGATCTATCGATTCTCGATATTCACGCTTGAATCAACGCGTTTTGATATTGATCTAATATTTTATTCTATTTATTTATCTATTCTGTTACGAACTTTGCATCAGATGTCCTCCCTTGCACTACAAAAAATAAAATATAATACTAATATAGTAAAATAAAGTACATACTCTCTTCAATTTTGCTTTTCATTTTGTTGTCACGTGTCATCAAAACATTGTTGAAATTATTTAATTTATACTCCTACGGTTTGCCTACTTTCATTTTTGGATGATTCACAAAAGTTTGCACATTTATAAATGAAAAGTTATTCTTATAACTTTATCCTTTATAAATACTTATATATTTACGTAAATACCATTATTTTTTCACTTAACATATTCATTACATACACAAAAATACTTATTATACCTTTACTTTTTTTATTATTTAACACATAAAAAACTATTTTTATTTACGTACAATTTTCTCTATGCAAACTTATATGAATCGGAGGAAATATATCATATATATTACTCTTATTATTTATATAATATTATATATAATGTTATATTACTCTTGTTAAACCGTATGCATAATAAAATAGGGGATCATGAATGAGGGCACCTCTAACATTTAAAAATATTATGAAGAGTAATATTACTCTTATTATTATTTATATAGAATTGATACCGGAGTATTATTATTTATATAGAATTGATACGGGAGGTGTGTATTTAAAAATAATATTTTAAATAAGAGTATTATAGATATTTTGCCAATATTTTAAAAATTAAAATTGAAAAAAAAATGAATTTTAATGGGAGGTGTGTATTTAAAAATAATATTTTAAATAAGAGTATTATAGATATTTTGCTAATATTTAAAAAATTAAAATTGAAAAAAAAGTGAATTTTAAGTATATTTGATGTGTAAATAAATTCATTAATTAAAAAAAGTTTGTTTTAATTCAAATATAAAATAAGCTCACAATTCTAGTCAACGGTTTAAAAATTACCAGAAAATTATGTGTAAAAATTAAGTTCATAACATTTTGAATTGAAGACATATACTAAATCTGTTCAATAAGAATAATAACACTTTCTTCACAAAATATAAAAGAGTTGTGACTATTGCTAAAACACTAAGGGAGTACTTCTTATATCCCTAAGTGTCTCAATTTTTTTGCTATTGTTTATGTATATCATTTATACTTTTGTTTATTTCAATGATTTAAAAAAAAAAACACAACTAAATTAAAAAAAATCTCCATTAATAAAATACATTAATTTTTAAAACTCAATCAACCACAACATTAGTTTTTAAACTCTACACCAAAAAATAAATGCAACACTTCACAAGAAATGGAATTAAGTATCATTCTTTTACTCTCTTTTGTTCTTATATATTAAATTGAGAGACTTATAAGAAAAATATTTTTATAATTTTTTGATCAAAAATTAAATAGTACGGAGTAAACATTTATTTTCAGTTGAAGATTAAATTAATTGTGAGTCTAAGTTTAAAAAGTAGGTTAATAATATATTAATAAAATAATAGTGGGTCTAAGTTTGAAAAATAATTTGACATAGAAAGTAATTTGCTCATTTAAGTAGAGTGTGAACCGTCCGTATCACATTTGACTAATGGATATGTTTGACTTTTTTTGTCCGTTCAATAATTATGATAAATAGTATAATAAATAACTAAAGTAAAATATAATTATTAAATTTTATTTTAGTTATTTTTTTATAATTTTTGTATACTATATATATTGCACGCAAAAAAAAAGTAAACATTTACCACTATGACATCATTGGTGTGAAACAGATGAGTATGAACTGAAAACTGATTCCAGTCCGGATTTGGACTTATTTAAAATTAAATTAAAATTTTACTATAATGTAATAGTATATATAATCAAGTTTTCGTCAGAACCATTAAATTCTAGTTTTGCACATTCCTGCATTCGAGTGGAAGACATATGGTAGATGTCAAGGGACTCGTTGCATGACATAGAAACCCCATATATTGAAAACCAACCAAAGTGTCGGCAGATAACGACTTATTATTATAAGCATAAGCATATGCAGTATAATAATAATAAAAAGTATAAAATCAAACAATATAATAAAATCCAAGAAAAATAAGAATAAAGCCAATGGTGCGGTCAAAATCTAATGACAATCATGAAATGTCGGCACACCGACGATTTCGGACCCAAAATCTAACGGTTGAGGTTGAGAGAGTTTACACGATTGATGGACCGCAATCTTAGCCGTGTTACGCGGTTTTTGTTTATACGATTGATAACTAACTCTCCTTATTATTTTTTACGTTGACAAAAAAATAAAAAATAAAACTGAGAATTTAAGTTTGAAAAAAAAAAATATAATTAAAATTTAATAAATATGTAATAAGTAAGCCATTTTAAAGTAAAAAACAAATATTTATAGTAGTACTTTTTTATAAGTTTGTGTATATTATTGTCAAAACTCAAAATTACTACAAATATATTATTGTTGAAAGTTCCAAAAATAAAAAATGAATATAATTGTGTTTAAGATGTAAGGCTCCAGAAAAATACAAGTTAATATATTTTTTGAATAATATTTCTTTAGCTTAATTTTTGGGCGTGTTGAGTAATTCTGAATAATATTTTTTTAGCTGAATTTTTACCAATTAAATATAAACATATTCATGTAACCAAAAAAGTACTTGTATATTTATAATAGAAGGTTTCATATAAACATATAAAATAACCATATAAACAAAATTAGAACGCAATAAATAGTTGACAAAATAGTTTTAAGGTATGATTTGATTTTCACAATAATAAAAGATGAAATTCATGGCACACATGAGTGCATTTGTTGTCACACACCACTATTAATGCCTGTCAACTATCAAAACTTTCTTAATTATTAGTACTACCGTATACTCCATTAAACTAATACGCCTACACACTCACAAGTCACAATAATAACTGTAATACAAAACCTTAGAAGTCAATTATTATTTAATTTAAATGTTAAACAGCAATGCAACACCTTACACCTATCACAATTAAATGTTTTCACAATATTCAAATAAAATACTATATATAAATTCGTTTCCATGGCCTTGAAATTATTTTTTCTTTCCGCAAATACTATATATAAAATATAGTATATAAATTCGTTAACCAAACTTGAAAAAAAACCTTTTCATACTTTACAATAATAATTAAATACTCCGTATAAGAAAATTTCTAAAAATGAAGATACAAGTGTCGGTCTCCTTAACCTCAAAATGTATTTCCACATATATATTTTTTTCCCTCTTTACCTTTAATTTATCAATTTCATATTAAAAAAATTAAAAAAGAAATAAATCACTTTACAGAGTCGCCGTGATTGTAGCCGTAATACGCTAGGTACCACTTAACAAACTTTTTCAACCCGGTTTGCAAATCGGTAGTGGGCCTGTAGCCCAATTCCATTTGGGCCGAGCTTATGTTCGCGTGGGTGAACGGAACGTCGCCGTTTCCGGGCATCTCCACCACGCGCTTCTTCGCCTTCACCTTCAGGTGCTTCTCCAGCATTCCCACCATCATCGGCACCGTCACCGGCGACGTATTTCCCAGATTGAAGATCCGGTACTGGGCCGGGCCCCGTTTCTTCCCGCCCGTACCCGTGCTCTTCTTCGCCGTGTCCAGCGACTCCACGCACCCCTTCACGATGTCGTCAATGAAGGTGAAATCCCGGGCCAGCTCGACCCGGTTCTTGCCCCGGTAGATCGTGATGGGCTTCCCCTGCAGTATGTTCCGGGTGAAGGAGAAGTAGGCCATGTCGGGCCGCCCCCAGGGCCCGTACACCGTGAAGAATCTCAGCCCGGTGATCGAAAGCCCGTAGATGTGGTTGTACGTGTGCGTGATTTCCTCGCCGGCCTTCTTCGTCGCGGCGTACAGCGAGGCGGGCCGGTCGGTCCGGTCCGACTCGGAGAAGGGGACCTTGTCGTTCAGCCCGTAGACGGAGCTCGAGCTGGCCCACACGACGGCGGGCTGGGGCCCGGCGCTCTTGCAGGCCTCGAGGAGCGTGACGAGCCCGGCGATGTTGCTGTGGACGTACGACAGGGGATTCTCCATGGCGTACCTCACGCCGGCCTGCGCCGCCAGGTGCATCACGTGCGTGAAGGGGACGATCTCGAAGAGCTTGGCCAGCAGCCGGGCGTCGTTGACGTCGCCGGCCACGACGAAGACGCCGGCCGATTCGAGGAGATTTTTCCGGGCCGCCTTCAGGGTCGGGTCGTAGTAGCTGTTGAAGTTGTCGAGCCCGACGACGCCGTCGCCGCGCTTTTTCAGGGCGAGGGAGACGTGGGAGCCGACGAATCCGGCGGCGCCGGTGACGAGGACGGAGAAGCCGTTGTGGCGGCGGATCTCGGCGGAGGAGCGGACCTGGCGCTCCCAGTGGGCGCCGCCCCACGCGGTGGCGAAGTAGCGGCCGCCGGAGTGGACGAAGGACTGGAAGCTGAGATAGGCCGCGGTGAGGGCGACGAGGAAGAGGGCCCACAGGAACAGGGTGCTCGTGGAGGCGAAGCAGCGGTGGAATTGTCGGTGCATCGAGTGCGGCCGGTCCTTGAATTTCCCCGGCGTGGAGGGGAGGAAGAATTCTTGCTCCGACATGGAAGGCATTTTCTTCATCGAATTGATCGATTGATTAATTAATTAATTAAAAAATGAAAAAAAAGAAAAGAAAAGAAGGGGAAGAACACTAGAACAGATGCTGATGGGTGAAAAAATTAAAAAGCATCTGCCAAGGAAAAAGGAATGTAGGGAGTTGTGGATATATAGCGGAGAGAAGGGGACGCGTGAGGGCGCGTGAGAATTAAATGCGGTGGGTGTTAGTAAGAACACATACACTGGATTTAGTCAAATTCAGAATTGTTATTCTATACGTACGGTTATCTAGATATACGGTCTTATCCTCCCCCGAAGAAAGAGCTACTGTCACTTATTTATTTTACATTTTCTGGAAATTATTTTATATATTTATATCATTTGAAATTTTTAGGGTTGAGTTTATGGAGGTAGAAGATTTCTAAGATTTTTATTCTATACATTTCACTCCTCAAATTGAATAAAATTTCCTCTCCCAAAAAATATCTATACATTTCAGTCCTCAAAATATCTTTTAATTATATAGAAATTCTTAGAAATTTTACTTTTAATACCCTACTATATTATTCTTAAAAATAATAAGGCTTGAAAAATTATAATAAACAATAAATAAAACTATAATAAACAATAAATAAAACTGCACCTCTACTTTTATTATGATTTCTATTTAATTTTTAACTTTATATTCATACTTTTTTAATTAAAATAATACTTTTATTATTTATTTTTGGATTAAAAATTAAGGAGTATTGGCTAAAGGGTCACTTCTCAAAGCCTTTTATTTTTGAAGTCTTTGGCAAAGTCAAGCTTTTAAAAAAGAAAAGAAAATGATTTAATTGAATTAATATTATTCTAAAAACTTAAAATTAATTTAGAAAATATATTTTTATTATAAAATATTTTTTTATTAGAAATGTTAATGTTATATGTGAAAGTACGTAAATGTCCTTTTCATTATTTCACATTTCAATCGATTTTCAACGTTTTCATTCTCAAATTTTCTTTTCAACGTTTTCATTCTCAAATTTTCACCCCCACCGCACATAGAACCTTAATTTCTGGAAAAAACGCATCTGATGAATTCGAAAAAATTAGATTCAGAGACGAAGTCGGTGGTACATGTTGCTCAGGCGTGGGAGGAATCAGTGTCTAACGAGGAATCAGTGTCTAACGGCGGAATATTTTGATCCAAACAATAGCCATAGTCCGAGGTAATCTCGCGTCGACTACTGAAATTTGAAATGAATTTGGTTTGATTGTGTAGTAATTCGTTTGTTCATAACATAAATCTCTCGAATTTCTACTTTCCCCCATTTTTTCAAAGAATTAGGTTCAAATGCAGAACCCTAATCCCCAAATCAATTTGATCAATTTCTTCTATTTTTGTAGCAGCATGAATTAGAGTGTTTATCTAATATAATTCTTATGGTGCTGAACACTAAGACATAAATTTCTTGAATTTCCACTTTCTCCAATTTTTCAAAGAATTAGGTTCAAATGCAGAACCCTAACCTTAATCCCAAAATTTGATCAGCATGAATTAGAGTGTTAATCAATATAATTCTTATGGTGCAGAACACTAAGCCCCAAATCATTTTTCTGTGTTCATCCTCTGAGCTTTAAATATGAACAAATGTGATATTTGATCAATTTACAAATCAATTTGAAATGTTCTTTTTGCAATGCAGATTATTGATCAGTGATCAAACCCTATCACATGAGATGGGCCATATGACATGAAATGGGATGAGATGTGAATATGGCAATGCCATTACAGGATTGTGAAGAAGGAACGTAGGAAGAATTCTGGAAAAATAATGTTTTTGGTTTTGCTTCATACAAGTTGATAGATTATGCTTCATTGAAGTTTTGAAATGGGGAAATTGGGTTGTAGAGAATAGTTGTTTTGTGCAGATGTTGTTTCATTCAAGTTCTGAAAACAATTGTGTAATTGTAAAAAAATCTGCTATTAATTATGATTTTGTGGTTTTGTTTTGGTTTAGTGTTGTATATATGTTAAGGTTTAATTTGGTTTGGTCAAATCAGTGAATTAGTGAATCCGGTTTAAGTTTGTACTAATATGTGTATTGTTTGTTTTAAATCACAATTGCATCAACAGGTACATAATCAAAGGTAGTTAATTTGCATAATCAAAGATATCAAAAATTAGAAAATCATAAATTAAACCAACAATAAAAGCTTAAATACTTAGAAAGGACTTGCCCAAATTGTACTACTAAAATTTACAAAAATATAACTACATATTGCTAGAAGAGGGCACTGCCCATATTGTTCCAAAATTCACAAAAATATAGCACCGAAATGCTAAAAGTGGACACAACCCAAATTTTACCATCATTCACAAAAAAAAAAAAAACCATAATGTTAAAAGGGGAACACAGCCAAATTGTTTCATAAGTTACCAAAAGAGAAAAACATAATTATAGCAATTTTACATAGGGGGTGCTTGAGATATGTGCAGTGTATTCGAGACAGGGTCGTAGGTGAAGAGCAAAGACATTCCTCTCTTCAAATTGTTTTGCTGGCAGAAGGCTCTCCACTCCTGTTGGAGGAACACATACTTGCTCTCCTTTCCCTTTCTAGAAAACACTGTGGCTGGCATTTTCTCCCCTCTTTCATTTGCAAGCTTCACCTCAACCTTATACTGGAGCCCAGAAGCCGCAACAAAGGTTGCTGGAATCCTCTGCAGTGAAGTTGGAAACAAAATATTAATGGAAAATGTAGATGACACTAAAAAAAAGTAAATGAAAAAGAAAGAAAATAACACTTACCACGCGATAGCGATGATGTTCTTTCAATTTAAGTAGAAAGCTCTCACAGACCTCCAGTTCCCGGCTCCTCTGGCCTCCATCCACAACATACTTGATCTCAATTATGTCCCTATCAAAAATAGCAATCTGGAAGATGTGGGATAAGTAGTTCCATTCAAATACTAGCAGTTGATGATTCTGAATGTCATATTTCTCTATAAAGGCTGACCATCTTTTTCCTAAAATCATGCGGCCCATCTCATCTTCATAAAATTCAGCAGGAATCATTAGACCAGAAGGAGTCTTCAGAAACACTTGCTTTAGGTGTGTGCATGCATCCACAAATGCTTTTGGAATAATCTAGCAAACAAAGGTGTAGTTACAAGTTACAACAGAAAACCAGAATCAAAATCAAAGCATACAAAGCAAAGCAACAATGTATACTTACAATGTACTCCGTGACTGGATCAATGATAGTTGTGTGGAATCTGGGATTGTATGAGGGTCCCTTCCTTTTTCTTCCTGCCACAGATGTGGATGCTATAACATCCACAGTACATGTAAAATAAATGTATGTTATTTACAACAGGGTTTGATACATGTAAAATAATAGGGTTTGATAGATGTAGTTACAACAGGGTTTAATACATGTAAAATAATAGGGTTCAAACCAAATCAGTGAATACCCCTACGCCCTAACCACATAAGTGTTTAAAATGAGAAGACAGATTACCTTCAGATTAATTAGATAACATGCATTCAAAACGAAACAAGATTACCTTCAGATTAATTAGACAACATGCAGAAACGAGATTACCTTCAGATCTGGGGGTTTCCTCCTCCTTTATAGATAGTTGAAGCCAGTGTGAGAACCCATGCAACCGACAGTGTGGTAGAGACGTCCTAATGTCTTAGAATATCCTGAAACTGCTCCATGTGTTTCTTATCCACATTTGTGACATTTATGAGCAAGGCTCGATGATTCGCCTAAATTCTTCATTCTCTGCAAAAAAGAGGGTATACCATATGATGTGTTTGTTTTTGTGTGATTTCTCTTCTATAGTTTCGTGTCGTCTTTTATTTTTTTGTGTCGTTTTTGGCGTATTTCTCTTGGCTTGGTGCGTTTGATGTGTTCGTGTAGTGTGCAGGGAACATTTGGTGTTTTTAGCGACTTTTGGAGGTATTATGGAGTAGACGAGTGGACGAGACGACGAGGCGACGAGGCGACGAGACGACGAGGCGACGAGGCGACGAGACGACGAGGCGACGAGGCGACGAGACGACGAGGCGACGAGGCGACGAGGCGACGAGAGGACAAAGGGCAAAGGGCCAAGCTGACCACCAGGCAGGCGGCCGCTTGACCCCCCAGGCGCCCGCCTGGTGCCCCTGCCATAAGGGGCTGCATGAATCCCCACGCGGCCGCCTGACCCCTCAGGCGGCCGCCCCGCTGTGTGATCCGATCCTGCTGGAAGATGGGGCAAGCGGCCGCTTGACCCCCCTAGCGGCCGCTTGGCCCCCGTTTTTCTGAGTTTTGACTTTTCGTTTGACCGACGACTTTTGTACTTGAATAGGGTTTTACCCTATTGGGAATACACTTTTTTTTCACTCTCGTTTTTTTTACGCACTTGGAGACATTGGATTGGTGACTTTGGAGAGCTCTTGGAACTCGTAACTTAGGGTTTGATTTTCCGTTATTTTTCTTGTTCTTGGATTGTAATCGACTCGGTAAAAGTCGGAGATTCCGCCGACGGGTACCTTGGTTTTGGATTCGAATATTAATCTAGTAAGTTTTAGTTTTCTTTCGATTGGTTTGGTTTTCAATTTCGTTTCCGATCTCTTGCTTTGATATTTAGTTTTCAAATTGTTTTTCATGAATTCCTTGTTTCTAAATTCAATTGTTCATTGATTAGAATCATTAATTTCGAAACCCTAGTTCATCATAGATAGATTGTTCTCGTCTTTCTTGTCTTTTCAATTCGTAGATAAAATTTAGATTTAATACAAAACTCAAAATCAACCAATGCATTATGCTATTTCACTTTCGTTCCTTCGTTGCAAACAATTAAACACGAGTACGCGCCGATAGTAGTGTTCCTCGAGACCGACTCGGGCGAGTTGTTTCGACAACTAGTTCGATACATATTTAATTGATTTCGCCGCTATAAAAACGACTTATCAATTTGGCGCCGTTGCCGGGGAGCACTTTAGGCACTAGTATTAGTGTTTAGGTGTTTGCAACAATTTCCTTTTTATTTTTCTTTTTATTTACTTTACTCGTTGTTCAGGTGCGTTTGATCTCTTTTTGGTTTTTGTTGGTGTATGGTAGGTACTCGAAGTCGAACTACCGAACTTGCACCCGTGATCGAAAACATCAATAGACGCAGGAGCATCGGTCGGTTTACAAATGGAGACGACGATTCTTCATCGGACTCTACCACTACCGACACCGAACCAGAGAGTGAACTGACGACCATGGCTGAGGCTATAAACAACGGAAACAATGGCAACAATGGCAACAACGGAAACAATGGCAACAATGGCAACAACGGAAACAATGGAAACAATGGCAATAATGGCAACAACGGAAACAACGGAAACCGTGCCCAGCCACTCCTCTTTGGAGATCTGACGCATCCTCAAATCGACGGAGCTAGCTCGTGCATCGTCCTAAATGATGCCGCTCGGAGATACGACCTCAAGGCTCACCATCTTGCTCAGCTCCCTCAGTTTTCCGGAACCGCTAATGAGGACGCCCTTAACTTCGTCAGGGAATTCTATACGGCTTTGCACGCATTCCCTCTCGGAGCACTCGATGATGATCAACTCCGGTTGAAGTGTATTCCGTATGCCTTGAGAGATAGGGCGAAGAACTGGATGCTATCCTTGGAGCCGGACTCGATCACTAGCTGGAAGGACATGTACCGGGAATTCATCACTCGGTTCTATCCTCAGCAGAAGACCTTCGACTTGAAAGGTCAGATATGTGCCTTCGAGCAAGAGCCGGGGGAATTTTTTCATGAGACTTGGGAGCGATTCCGGAGCCTACTGAGGCAATGCCCACACCACGACCTCACTCCCAACTCGATCATTCAGTTTTTCTACAAGGGTTTGAGCAGAGAAGATCACCGAGAGGTGAAAACCGCAGCCGGCGGAAATATCAGTAGTCGGAACAGTGATGAGATGATGGAGATCTTCAAGTCACTATCAGCCGAGTCGAGGCAAACAAGTTCAAGAGGAAGTAGTAACTATGCCAGGTCCGATGGGAGTGTTAATGCTCAGTTGGCAAAGCAAGTCGCCGACCTAACTAAGAAGGTTCAGATGCTCGAGACCACTGAGGAGCAGCCAAAGCGACAGATCTATCGAGTTGAACCGTGTAGCTTATGCGGGGAGATAGGCCATTTCTCGAGCACGTGTGGTCAGGGCATGCCATCTCCACCTCAGATGATGGATCAGAACTACGGCCCCGAAGTACAGGTGAATGCGATGCAGGGGTACAATCAACAGGGCAACCAGAGGAATGACCCCTATTCTAACACTTACAACCCGTCCTGGAGAAATCATCCCAACTTCTCTTGGAAACAAGACCAGACACAGACCCAGGGACAAGGTTCTCAGACGAACTACAATAATCAGAACCGGTCCCAGAATCAGGGGTATCAGAATGCAGGCAACCAGAACTGGCAGAATAATCAGAACTACCAGAGGCCTCAGTATCAGCAGCCACATCAGCCCGTTTACCAGACCCCACCTCCGCCTCAGCAGCAGCCTCAGAAGAGTTCCGACTTAGATGAGAAATTTGCTGCATTTATGTCCTCGACCCAGGGCTACATGCAACATAACCAACAGAGGATGGATGGGTTGGAATCCTCATTGACCAATCAGAATTCGACAATTAAGAGAATCGAGAATCAAGTCGGGCAAATGGCTGGAAAAATTAATGAGTTGACACAACCGAATCAGAAGGACAAGCTTCCTAGCCAGTCACATCAGGCTAAAGCCGTCACCGTCCTCCGCAGTGGTCGAGTGATCGACAATAAGGTGCAAATTCCTCACCAAGAGCAGATACCTGAGCCAGAGGTTGTGGAAGAAACGGAGGAGGACCTAGTAGAGGAAGAACCGACTGAGCCGATTCAGCCGGATATCCCAGCAAAAGAGCCTGAACTGGGCACTCACACCCTGCATAAGACGAAGAACCCGTACCGACCACCACTCCCGTATCCGAGCAGAATGAAGAATGACAAGCAAGACAGGCAATTCTCCGAGATTTACAAGTTGCTTTCGAGGGTCAACGTGAATCTACCACTCCTCGACATCATCCGGAATGTGCCCGCTTACGTGAAGTTTTTCAAGGAGCTCGCCTCGAACAAGAGGAAATTTGTTGATGACGAGAAGGTAGTCGTCACCGGTGTAGCGAGTGCGATACTTCAGCACCCTCTTCCTCCGAAGCAGAGTGATCCGGGGAGTTTCAATGTGACGATTGCGGTTGGGAATGGCCGTGAAGTGTCAGGCATGCTCGATCTTGGAGCCGGAATTAATCTGATGCCCTATGCCGTTTATGAGAAACTGGACTTGGGTGAACTCAAACCCACCCGTATGTGTTTACAGCTAGCCGACCGATCCATTCGGTACCCGAAGGGGATCCTAGAGGACATTCTAGTGAAGGTTGGGGGACTCATTGTCCCCGTCGATTTTGTTGTCCTCGATGTCGGACATGTCCCGGAAAATGGTTGGGATCATTCACTTCTTTTGGGTAGACCGTTCATGGCCACGACGAAGACCGTTATCGACGTGGAGAAGGGGACCTTGAAAATGACCGTGCTAGGTGAAGAAGTGCGCTTCTCCGTACGAACCGAGAAAGCCGAACCCGCCGCTCATTCTATAGAAACTTGCTCGTTTGTTGATTCCGTGGGTGAGGAAGTGACCTTAAATTTCGTCGAGGAGGAAAACCCCGTGGAAGAGAGTGAGGTCGAGACACGAGTCGACGACCTCAAGGAAGGAGAAATTAGCTCGCGGACAGCCGAGATCGAGGCCCCCGCTAGCAAAGTTGAACTAAGGAGCTACCGAAGCATCTTAAGTATGTGTTCTTGGACGACGGGGAACAAAAACCCGTGATTATTTTTGCCGAGCTATCCACCGAGGAAGAAGAAGCTTTAGTGAAGGTCCTGAAAAAGAACAAGAAAGCCTTCGGATGGAGTTTGGGTGATATTCGAGGGATCGACCCGTCCACTTGCATGCACCGTATTGTCTTGGAACCGAATGCTACTCCAAAGAGAGACGGGCAACGACGTCTCAATCCCGTTCTCATGGAAGTTGTCAAGAAGGAGGTTTACAAGCTCCTTGAAGAAGGGTTGATTTATGCTTTCGCGGATAGCCGTTGGGTGAGCCCGGTTCATGTAGTACCAAAGAAGGGAGGCATCACAGTCGTGGAGAATGCCAAAGGCGAGTTGATACCAACGAGAGTCACTACCGGGTGGCGCATGTGCATTGACTATCGGAAGCTCAATGCCGCGACTCGCAAAGACCACTTTCCTCTTCCTTTTATTGATCAGATGTTAGATAAACTTGCCGGTCATAAATTTTATTGTTTTCTTGACGGTTTATCTGGCTATTATCAGGTTGCTATTGCCCCGGAGGATCAGGAGAAGACGACGTTTACCACACCCTTCGGTACTTTTGCTTGGAGGAGGATGCCGTTCGGGTTGTGTAACGCACCCGGTACTTTCCAAAGGTGCATGATGTCTATTTTCTCCGAGATGATCGGAGACTACCTTGAGGTATTCATGGATGATTTCTCCGTTTTCGGTAATTCTTTTTCTGATTGCTTGGACAAGATTGACAATGTTTTGAATAGGTGCATTGACTCCGACTTGACTTTGAGTTGGGAGAAGAGCCACTTCATGGTACCTAGTGGGATAGTCCTAGGACATGTCGTGTCCGAGAAGGGTATCGAGGTCGATAAGGCTAAGATAGAAGCCATAGAAAAATTACCTCCGCCTATCAACATTAAGGGGATCCGTAGTTTCTTAGGGCATGCCGGTTTCTACCGGAGATTCATCAAAGATTTTTCAAAAATTAGCCAACCCCTATGTCGCCTTTTGAGTCAAGACGTAGAGTTTAAATTCGATGAGAAGTGTCTAGATGCGTTCAACACACTTAAGGAGAAACTTGTCACCGCACCGATAGTAGTAGCACCGAATTGGGAGGAGCCTTTCGAGATTATGTGTGATGCCTCTAATTTTGTTGTAGGAGCCGTTTTAGGTCAACGTGTCGATAAATTGCTTAGGGTGATCTACTATGCGAGTCTCACCTTGAATAGTGCCCAAGCCAATTATACGACCACCGAGAAGGAGTTGCTAGCCGTAGTGTTCTCCTTGGATAAATTTAGGTCCTACATCATAGGCTCCAAGGTCATTGTCCACTCCGACCACCAAGCCCTTAGACACCTTTTGGCTAAGTCCGAAGCTAAGCCTAGATTGATTAGGTGGATCCTACTACTCCAAGAGTTTGATGTGGAAATTCGGGATAGGAAAGGATGTGAGAATGCCGTAGCGGACCATTTGTCTAGGATGGAGCATCATGTTGAGTTCTCTAACGATCACGGTTTAGATGTTATTCCTGACGTTTTTCCTTATGAAATGACTATGGCCATCACCTCCGTACCTTGGTACGCGGATATTGTTAACTTTTTGGCTGCAGGAGCACTTAGGACGGACATGACTTCACAAGAAAGGAAGAGGTTCGAGCATCTCTCCCAAAATTATTTTTGGGCTGATCCTTACCTCTACAAGATCGGTAAAGATGAAGTGATACGACGATGCTTACCCGAGGACGAGCAACCACATGTGCTTAAGTGTTGCCACCACGACGAGAGTGGGGGACATTATGGAGGTCAGAAAACCGCCTTCAAAGTACTCCAATCAGGTTTATTTTTGCCATCCCTCTTTCGTGACGCCCAAGAATATTGTAAATCATGCGATAGGTGTCAAAGAATGGGCAATATTACTAAAAAAGATGAGATGCCCATGAATATTAATCTTGCCGTTGATATTTTTGATGTTTGGGGTGTTTTGGTTGTTTTTGTACTTGTCGGTAGTATTTGCTGGTAATTGAGGGTTTTGATAAACAACACAAAATGGTAAATTTGTTATAGGTAAGCTAGCAAAAGGATTAAGTTATAGCAGAAATCATAAGTAGAACATGGATGCTCAAGGCACCTCTTCATTCATATATTCATACTTAGAATTCATAATTAAAATACAAGGTTTTTGCATGTTTATTTTCCTCTCTCTTACCCTCTATTTATAATACTCTATGCATGGCTTAATTATGCCACCTAATGCCCACATATCGGCTTCTTATTGGACCTCTAGTCCACTAATATGATGCATTAAATACCCACTAATTTCCCTTAGTGCTTAATCTGCCTCTTTCCCCGTGAAGTCCCAGCTCATTTACTGGTGCCCCAGGAGTCTCCCCAGGCGATTCCCCTGTGAAAGGAGTCTGATTCTACCGTGCGCTCTCTACTGTCCAAGCTCCTTATCTTCTTCTTAGATATGCCTTTGAAGGTCTTTTATGATTGACTTAGCTGAATTCCTCTCTTGATGACGTGGCCCTTTGATTCGTGACACGTGTCGGTGACTGTTTTCTTGGGTATAACATAGGCCCCCAGGAAAATTAGAGCTTTCAACTCTGATTTCCCTGAAGTTTATGGTCGTCTTCCTCGGTTGACTCGTCTCGGAAATTGCATTCTGACTTTCTGTTGGTGGTTGAGACTTCATTTAATACTGAGTTTTACGCCTTTAAAGGCTCTTCGATTCTGGATTATGGCTTCATATCATGGCTTTTACTTGGAACAGAGAGGTGTACCCGAATCAAATAACCAGCTTTTCTTCTCGGATTAGGAATCGGTCGATGAAAACTAAGTTGCCTCTTTCTTTGTCTTTTTCTCAGAAGTTTCCGGAGCTTGACGGGCAGGATGTTGCTTTGGTAGATGCTTTTGAACGGGTCTGGACAGTTAAGGTAGAGAAGGATGGTCGACGTCTCGCTCTGAGTGACGGTTGGGACAAATTCTGTGAACGCCGTTTTGTCTCGGTGGATGTGACCATCTTTCTGGAGTTGCGTGGGCAAAAGTCTTTCAATATCGGAGTATTTGGGAGGGATGGAGAGGAGATCATTGATCTGGGAACTGATTCTGAAGACAGCTCGGTTGATTCCGAACCTGAAGATTGTCCTGTAAAAGATAACTGGGGATGTATTTCCCCGTGAGATTTATCCAAGATATAGAAAATTAGTCTTTTCTTTGTAAAATAATATTTTCTGGGTTTAATTCCCCAGGTTTTGTTTCCCAGGTTTCTTTCCCGGTGAAATAAACAAGAGTTATTGTTTTTGAAGGACTCTTTATATTCGTAAATCATGATAAGTCTCAGAAAACTTATCTTCTTAATAAATCAATATCTGATTAACAAATAAATAATAAAAGAATGTAAAAAAGAGAGGTTTCTTCTTAACCTGGATTTTGTCAGTAAATATTTGCCACATGGCATTATCCTGACCAAGTATTTTAGGTTTTACGGGGTAGTGGGAGGATACTCGAGTACGTTTTTCATTGGTAACCGCCCTCTCTTCCCCTTCTTTGATCTCAACCGTTGATCCATTCATGTTGCAGGTTTATATTTTTAAAACATATTAACCCATTTCAAATTTTGAAAATTCACATCTCTCTTCGATTCTCAGATCTGAAAATCGGTAAGAATCTCCTTTCCCCCTGCAATTTTACTGTGTAAATTTATTTAGTTTGTAGTGTAAATTTCCTTCTACAACCCTCACCATTATGCCAAAATACACGAGAGTCGTTCGCCCCAAGGTGGTCGAAGAGCCTCACGTCCTGCTCGCTCGTCAGTACAAGGAATTCATGGACAAGGCGGAGCCGGCCCTGCCAGAATACCGACTGGACGAATTAGACGCGGCCCATCCCTACGTTCCCGCTGAGAGGACCATCACTTCGGTTCAACCAGACCCAAATCACCAGGAGTGGGGTGCGCACGGCCGAGAAAGCACGGTGACGGCGGACGAACTCACCGACTGGAGGGATGACTGGCGGATTCCCTTCAACGTGCATTTGCATGCGCCAGAAGAGGGAGAATCCGCCTGTTGTCCACCTCCAGGCATGGTGGCCATCGGCGTCGACGCGATGGATCAAGGTCTGCGGTTTCCTCTGCATCCTTGAATTTCAGGCCTGTTGAACCGGTGGGGTGTGGCTCCTCATCAGATTCATCCGAACGGGTGGGCTCAGTTGTATGGGGTTTTGACGGTTCTAGGACAAGTGGGATTTTCTCGACCCCTCACGGGGGATGAATTCCATTTGTTCTTTAGTCCGGTCAATTTCCAGAAAGGGTTGTTGGGTGATTACAAAGTTCGATGCAGGAAAAACATGGTGAAGATAAAGGAACCGGATGTTAAAGATCCTACTTGTTGGGATCGATGGTTTTATGTCTCGGGGAGATGGAGAACTCAGACCCGAGAGGGAGAAATTGAAATTCCCCTAACTTATGGCGTTAAAGATGAAAGTAAGTTATACTTTTAAGTTTTTACAGTTTTGACTGATCTAAAATTGTTTTTATGTTTGTAGGTGCCCGGATCTCCAAAACTGACTATAGCATCCCGTGGGATTTAGCTACAGCGAATCTTTTGGCCCAGTGCATTCCTACTACCGAGAGGGATTCGACGTACCTTAACGACGACAGTATTCGTGACGCAGCAGGCTTGTTCTGTCCTCCATTCGTTGAAGATAAACCTTGTTTTGGTAAAGTCCTGTATTTTCTACAGTTTTTGTTTTGTCTTATTCCCTGGGGACATATCCCCCAGGGAAAGATCATCAATTTTGTCGGGTGTAATATCTTTACTTTCCCGGTGCAGAATTTTTCTCTACAGTGTTTGACGTGAAACCCCCAGAGATGGCGGATAACAGATTGTTCGAGAGACTTGGACTTGTGGATCCATCCCAGGTGGGGAAAGCCCGTAAATCAAAAACCAGTTCAACCAGCATAGGTGGCCGAGGATCTGTGAAGACTCGGGGTGGAACAGTAGGTGCCCCCGGCTTCCCGCCCAGGGCGGTGAGACAGATTCTCTGGGGATCATGGAGGTGGTGGACTCCTACAAAGATTCCCCGGCCCCCGCTGATGCTGTGATGACTGATGTTGTTCCCAGTCAGGGTTTGCCTCCCTCTGGGTCGTCCACACTTCTACAAGTCAAGCTCGAAGGAGACAAGAAAAGGAAGAAAGTTGATGGGGGTATAATCGATGTGACTGAATCCCCTCCCCGTGCTGACATGAGTCAGTCTGTTTTTGGAGTTGAGAAAGTTCTCTCTGACAAGTAAGTTTTTATTTATTTTATACTCTTTCTTTATCTTTACAAAATATTCAATCTTATCCTTATATTTTATTTCTCGGCTAGGTTTTCCCAGGAAAAACTTCCATCTGTGCTCCTTCCCTTCTTCTCTGGCAAAGGCCCCATTGACCCTGTCACTACCCTGGGCAATCCTGTTGGTGATTCAATTGATGCAGTTGGGAGGTGCTGGACCTCAGAGCTCAATGACCTGATGGACCATGAGGAACATGCCTTTTCCCTGGCCCTTAAACTGGCCAGTCAAAGTGCAGTTGCCATCTCTGGTGCTCATACCATGGCTGAGAAACTCAGAGCTGAGGTTACCAAGCTACGCATCACCAGCACTGGTCAAGAAACACAAGTGAAGGAGCTCAATGCAGCCTACATAGCCGCAGCAGGGGACAGAGATAGGTGGAAGAAGGTTGCAGATACTGCACGGGCAGAGATAGGGAAGTTGAAGTTTGAGATGCAGGAAGCTTTGAAAACCATCAAGGAAAAAGAAGAACAGATTGAGGATGCCCAGGACAGCTTTGTCAGGGAAAAGAAAGAGCTAAGGGAGGAGGTGGTCAAGGTCACCCAAGAGCTGAAGCAGGTCCAGGATAACTTTGCACAGTCCATGGAAAGAGTTGTGGAGCTTGAAACTCTACTGGAATCACCTGCTCACAATCCCAGGGTATTGACTGACCTCCTTTATGTAACTGCATATGCTGATCTCATCAGGTCTGCAGCAAAGGAGAAGAATGATGTGGCCAAAGAGTATGGACTCAAACTCCTCAGGAATCACATGGAGGGATGCACTCTGGATTCCAGAGTTCCTCAACCTTTCATGGATCTGGAAGTTGTCCATGGAATTGACATGAAATGGTGGCCATCATACAGTCTCCTCTCTATGCCTGGTGAACCTGCAAAGTTAGCTGATGATGCTCCTGCTGATGAGGATGAATTGGATGATGAGGGTATGGATCTACTTGGTGTTGGGCCTGATGGCAAGCCAAAAGATCCTCTGGTAACCCCCCTGATGATGGTAATTCCACCTCCTGAGTTTAACAACTCAGGAGTCTGCTAAGATGAACCCTACCCTGAGTGTAAAAAGCTCAGGGGTTTTTATGTTTTATTTCTTATTTGGGCCCAAGGCCATAAGACAATATTTGTTATTTCTGTTTGAATTTCAGAGGCAGTTTTTTGCCTGGACAAGTTTTTATATTTTGCTGGTGTGTAATAACTTAGTAAGTTACTTTTGGATATCATCCTTTGGGTCTTACACATAGCCCGTCCACCGTTTGTTTAGGTTTCTTTTTACCACAATTATCTGTCACTTGACAAGTCTGTTCTAGCTTGTTTGGTGAATCATAATTCTTGTGAACAGATAATTCTTGGCTCACACCCACGTTTTATTTTAAAACTTTGATGGGCTTTCTTTGTGAGCTCTTTGTCCTGCAAAAGTGATTTTCGGATTTAGTTACCTCTTGGAATTCTTTGATTCTGAGTAACATTTTTCTCCTCCATCTCTCCTTTTACAAAGACTGTCCGATCCTGTGGTTTGTCCATCATGAATACCCTTTTGAGGTTTAGTTCATGATGAATACCTCTTAGGATAGTCCTCGGACCAATATCTTCCTTCCGCGCGATTCTTGAGTTTCTTTTACTCTGTTGAATCCGTACGCAGAAAGAAGTGTTCGGCCCCATAATCCGCAGATCTTTTTGGGTCTTTACCGAACCTTAGTATTCTTTTAAGAATACTCAACATTCTTTATTTTGACCGGGAAATTTATTCCTTTTCCCGGGACAATGTTTTTCTTTATTATAGACAAAATATAACTTTGAAATCATACAAGTATTTTTAGATACTGAGAAGATTTATAAGATAGTAAAAAGGTTTTTATAAAATAATACTTTTACAAAAAGCCAAAATTAACCTTTCGGTTTAGTGATAGAATTTCTTTAGGTGCAACGCATTCCACCGATACTGATCCTTGGTCCCGTCGAGAAGCTCTAACTCGTACGCTCCGTTTCGGAGGCAGTGGCTCACTCTAAACGGTCCCTCCCAGTTCGGCCCCAGTGCTCCCTGGTGCGTCCCCAAGATTTTCTTCAACACCAAGTCTCCCACTTGGAATTCTCGTGCTTTTACTTTAGAGTTAAATAGTTTTGCAATTCTTTGTTTGTTCATGGCATTTAGAGAATCCGAGGCTAACCTTCTTTCTTCAAGAAGGTCCAACTCTTTCCGGATGGTTACTTCATTCTCCGGGGAGATTTCCTGAGCGGTCCGATGTGATAACACCGTTATTTCCGCTGGAATTACCGCCTCTGTTCCAAAAGCTAAAGAGTAGGGGGTTTCTCCAGTGGCATTTCTGGCTGTGGTACGATACGACCACAGGACCTCTGGAAGTTCGTCCGCCCACTTTCCTTTGCGACTTTCTAATTTTGATTTGATGGTGTGCTTTAGTATTTTATTCACTGCTTCAACCTGACCATTCGTTTGGGGGTGGTAAGGAGTAGAGAATAACCTTCTGATTTTCCATTTTTCACAGAATTCTTCCACCTCAGCCCCATCGAATTGTTTTCCGTTGTCAGAAATGATTGACTCGGGCAAACCGAATCGACATATAATGTTTTTACATATGAACTTGATAACCTGTGGTTGATCAATTTTGTTCAATGGCTCTGCTTCAACCCACTTGGTAAAATAGTCGACTGCTACAATCGCATATTTCACTCCGCCCCGTGCGGTTGCTAGTGGTCCGATCAAATCGATACCCCACCGAGCAAATGGCCACGGGCTGTAAATGGATTTCAAGGCTTTTGGGGAAATGCGGATGTTAGGCCCATGCGTCTGGCATTTAACACATTTGCGTGCATATCCGACTGCGTCCTTTCTCAGGCTTGGCCAGTAAAATCCTTGCCCCATGGTTTTGTGTGCCAGGGATCTTCCCCCCGCATGATTTCCACACACACCATCATGTATTTCTTCCAGGATTTTAAATCCTTCTTCCTTCGACACACATTTTAGTAGTGGAAGGGAATAACTTCTTCGATAAAGTTGAGTGTTTATTAAAGTATACTTTGCTGCTCAGGATCGGAGTTGTTTTGCTTCGGTTTTATCTGCTGGTACTTCCCCGGTATCTATGTACCGTTGAATGGGAATTCGCCAGTCTTCTCCGGCCCCGGCAAGTATTTGCATTTGTATCTCTCTTTGTGCTATTGATGGAGACATTAATTTTGTCAAAACAATATTTGAGAAGTCTGCTGAGCCCTCAGCTGATGCTAATTTTGACAGGGCGTCAGCTTGTGAATTGTGTTCCCGTGGGATTTGTTCGATTAGAACTTCAGGGATTTTTTCACAAAGTTCCCATACCAGTTTCAGGTATTTTATCATTTGTTCCCCTCTGGCTTCGTAGTCCCCACTTACATGGTTTACTACTAGCTGGGAGTCCATAAACACATGGAGTTTTCTTGCCCCGACGGCTATAGCCAATTCCAACCCAGAAATGAGAGCTTCGTACTCTGCTTCATTGTTAGATGTGGGGAATTCAAACTTTACCGCATGGGTTACTGAGTCTCCATCGGGACTGAGTAATACCACTCCTGCCCCCGAGCACGCGGTGGTAGATGATCCATCTACGAACAGCTGCCAGGCGCGTGGTTGATTCTGGGATTTCTCAGGGAAAGTTAATTCCACAATGAAATCAGCCAGGGCTTGTGCTTTGATTGCTGTCCTCGGGGCGAAAGTTATGTCATACTGACTGATTTCTAACGCCCAACGCAGGAGTCTCCCGGAGATATCTGACCGGTGCAATACTTGCCTTAAAGGCATAGTAGTCAAAACTTCGACGGGGTGCTCAAATAAGTACGCCCGGAGTTTTCTAATTGACACTATTAAAGCATATGTTAATTTTTCCAGTGGAGTGTATTTAATTTCGGCCTCATGTAATACTTGGCTCACAAAATAAATCGGGAAGTGTTGTATTCCTTCCGCTCTCGTCAAGACTGCACTGATGGCATGCTCTGAGGCGGCCATGTATAAATACAACTTTTCTCCTGGTATAGGTGCCACAACTACTTTCGGATTGGATAAATATTCCTTTATCCGTACAAAAGCTTGTTGGGCCTCCTTCTTCCAGTGAAATTCCTGTCCTTTGATGGAGGCAAAGAACGGTCGAGTTTTATCTCCCAGACAAGAAATGTATCTATTCAGGGCGGCTAGACGACCCGTGAGTCGTTGTACGCCTTTTACGTCCCGGGGCTCTTGCATGTCCAAGATAGCTTGGACTTTGGTAGGGTTGGGCTCAATGCCTTTCTCGCTAACCACATGCCCCAGGATCATCCCTTTTTTGATTCCGAAGTTACATTTCTTGGGGTTCAATTTCATATTATAATGCCCCAGAATTTTGAAAACTTCTTCGAGGTCTTTGATATGATCTGATTCGTTTTTACTTTTTACAATAATATCATCAATGTACACTTCCATGGTTCTACCAATTAATTCAGAAAACATTAGATTTACCAACCTTTGATAGGTGGCCCCAGCATTCTTTAGGCCAAAGGGCATTCTTTCCCAGCAATAGATCCCTTTCTCTGAGTAGAAAGCCGTGTGTTCAACGTCATCTGGATGCATGGGAATTTGATGGTATCCGGCCTTAGCGTCCAATGTCGAGAATATCGCGTGTCCTGTCAAATTATCAACCACATGGTCGATGTGTGGCATGGGAAAAAGGTCTTTCGGGCAAGCATTGTTTAGATCTGTAAAATCTATACACAAACGCCATGCTCCGGCCGTTTTTGTCACCATTACCGCATTGGAAAGCCAAGTGACATCACTCGAAGCTTTCCTGACCAGTTTACTTTCAATTAGTTTATCTACTTCCCCGGCGAGTGCATGGCACTTCTCGGGGCCCATTTTCCTGCGCTTCGGCGCAATTGGCCTTTTGCAGGGATCAATTTTCAATCGATGGCAGGCATGTTTAGGATCTATCTTTCCTAAATCCGCACTGGACCATGAGAAAGTGGAGATGTTCTCCTTTAGGAATTTTATCAAATCGCTTCTGACAGTGGATTCCATATGAGACCCGACAAGTATTTGTTTTTAGGTTTGCTCTGGATCTACAATTATAGAGTCCAGAGTTTCAACCATCTCTACAACGGGCGCTTTTTTGTATTGATATCCTCCCCGCGAGCCCCAACCTTCTAAGTTTGTTTTGGGTTTAGGCTTTTTTTCCCCAGGAGATGCTAAGTCTTCATTGGGTTCTTTTTCGGGGGGATTATTCATGTCATCCGAGGGGATCTGAAGAACTTCTCCGCGCGGGTTTTTCCTGGGAGAGCTCATTCCTTCCTCGGGTATTTTAATGATATCTTTGATGTGATCAATTTGTTTTATGTTGCTTTCCTCCAAATTGATTTTGGGAATGTTAGCTTTTACTTTGTTTTTAGTTTTATCAAGATCGCGAAAATACATCAAAGTCTTCTTAGCCATTACTAGGTCCCCTCTGACGGTGCCAACTGCACCGGAGGGTGTTGGAAACTTGATACAGTAGTAATAGGACGAGGCGACTGCTTCAAAAGCGTCCAGAAAGGGCCTGCCTAACAAAGCATTATAGCCACTAACCTTATCAACTATTACAAACTTAAGATTCCTAACCATCACGACTTCGGGATTCTTCGCGTCCATCATTTCCACCGGGAGGATTATTTCTCCGTAGGGGATGACTACGTCGTCACCAAAACCTTTCAACACCATATCGCACGGGTTGACATAGCGCGCCAGCTTCCCCATCAGATCCAGGGTCTTTTTGTAAAGAACATTAAGATGCGCGCCATTGTCTACCAGCGTGCGAGACACGTCCAGACCGAGGATTCTTGCCTTTATCACTAAAGGCACATCCTTCGGAAACTTTGTCTCGGCTCGATCTTCCGGGGTGAAAGTTATCACCGCCGTTTCATTAATTGCTGCTTCCTTTGATGGGGCAGTTTCATACCAAACTTCCCACATCTGAAAGTCTCTCTTTCTCTTGCGGTGGCTTTCCTCGTTCACCGGCTTTAAACCGCCGATCATCATGATCTGACCCACTCTTGGGGGATCCTGAGCCGGAGGATGCGGTGGTGGAGCTGGTGCGGGTACTTCCCGGGGAGGAGGCCCCTGCGGATTTCCCCCAGCACCTGGCCTGGGCAAGAATTGCCATAGTTTCCCATCCTGAAAAAGTTTCCACAACAGTTTTACCAGTTGTCTGCACTGGCTGGTGTTGTGACCAATCTTTTCATGAAAGGCACACCATTTGTTGGGATCCAACTTGTCCGGGGAAGTTAGAATTGGTGGTGGTTTTTCCAACAGATCAGATTTTTGTACCACCATGATATTCAGAATATCTGCTGGTGTATGACCAGTCTGAGCAATGAGTTTTCCTTCCCACTAACGGATCTCAACCACTCGTGGGTCATTTGGCCTAGGGCCTGGTTTTTTGCCAATATAATTTGGCCTTCGATCGGAGGAAAAAGGAGGTTTTTTCTTTTGCTCGGGGGAGTGTCCCCCGCCAGCAACAAGACGCTGGTAGGCCACTTGGGCCCCAGCTTTCCTCCTAAAATCCTCATACGATCGGGGATAGTTTAACATTGCAGATTTAAACAACTTAGAATTTCTTCTCAAACCTGCCAACACTGTGTGAAGTTTGAGGTTGTCGCCAATCTCTTCTCCGCCCGCCATCAGTAGTTCCTCCACGCGATCCACATAAGACTCGTCTGTTTCGTTCTCACCCTGTTTGACCCCAAGCAGCTTCTGACTATACTCCATATAGGAAGCTTTGGATGCAAAATACGACACAAACCTATGCACCAAGTCGTCAAAACACTTAATAGAATGTGTAGGTAAGCTGACGTACCATTGGTGAGGAATATCGCCCAGGGTGAGTGGGAATAGTTTGCACCGAGTAGCATCAGTGGCTCCTCGGCCGGACATGTACGTCCTGAATCTGCTCAAGTGCACTTCTGGATCAGTCTTGCCGCTGTACAAAGTTGTTTGCATGGGCTGAACTTCCAGTTGCATTGGAGCTTGTTCAACCTCGGGAGCCAAGGGATCATTATGACGACCTGTCGGGGCGGCGAGAATTTGATTTTCGTTCAATCGCCTTTCTAGTTTAGAGTACTTCTGCCTTAAATCGGCCAGTTCAAGATCAGCACCGGGGGCTCTGTGGGCCCTCGTCGGTGAGAAGTTCACACGTTGCCCGTGCATGTCACTTCTACTTGCATGTCGATGAGGATCCGTAGAAGTAGCTACTGATTCGGCTCTTTTATTTAGATCTAAAGCCCGGCGTGTTCTGCGATTCCCCCGGGGAGCTCGACCAGTTCGCTCAGGGCCCTTACCTGGATTTTCCCCGGCGGGTGCATGCATGCCCCTCACCGGGATCACAGGGGTTGTCATCACATATTTTAAAGACATCAACTCAGCCACTGCTTCATCAGTTTTCTGTGGAGTATCAAGACTCGCGAATCTAATCGGAGGTGGAGCCATAGGCGTCGACGGCCCTCCGATCTCGTAAGGATGAAGACGGCGATTCCGACGTCGCGACCGAAGTCGACGTTGTCGTTGATCTGCCTGACTATCAGTGGGCTCTTCGGCCTCTGCATGTTTGCTATCGTGCTCATCGGAGCTGATTTGGGTAGGCGGCGGCTGTTCCTTATTTTCAGGTTCTGGGTTTTTAGGCGGAGATGGAACCTCGGGTTCCACCATCACGGCCTTACCCATCACAGCCCGCCACCTGGCGCTTGTGCCAGATGCACCTGATATCGTAGTACCTTCGTCTTCGTTCACCATCTCTGATTTTAATCGAGCTTTTTCTGCAACTTAAATACCTGCTCGATCCTTCTAGCGCCAACTGTTTTGGTTGTTTTTGTACTTGTCGGTAGTATTTGCTGGTAATTGAGGGTTTTGATAAACAACAAAAAATGGTAAATTTGTTATAGGTAAGCTAGCAAAAGGATTAAGTTATAGCAGAAATCATAAGTAGAACATGGATGCTCAAGGCACCTCTTCATTCATATATTCATACTTAGAATTCATAATTAAAATACAAGGTTTTTGCATGTTTATTTTCCTCTCTCTTACCCTCTATTTATAATACTCTATGCATGGCTTAATTATGCCACCTAATGCCCACATATCGGCTTCTTATTGGACCTCTAGTCCACTAATATGATGCATTAAATACCCACTAATTTCCCTTAGTGCTTAATCTGCCTCTTTCCCCGTGAAGTCCCAGCTCATTGACTGGTGCCCCAGGAGTCTCCCCAGGCGATTCCCCTGTGAAAGGAGTCTGATTCTACCGTGCGCTCTCTACTGTCCAAGCTCCTTATCTTCTTCTTAGATATGCCTTTGAAGGTCTTTTATGATTGACTTAGCTGAATTCCTCTCTTGATGACGTGGCCCTTTGATTCGTGACACGTGTCGGTGACTGTTTTCTTGGGTATAACATGGGGCATAGACTTCATGGGACCTTTCCCTAAGTCTAATGGCTTCGAATATATTCTACTTGGCGTTGATTATTTGTCGAAGTGGGTCGAAGCAATCCCCACTAAGACTTGTGATACTAAGGTTGTTCTCAAGTTTGTGCAGGAGAATATTTTGTGTAGGTTTGGATTCCCCAAGGCCATTATTAGTGATGGTGGAAAGCACTTTTGTAACAAGCTCTTCGAGAAACTCATGGTTAAGAATGGGATCAACCACAAGATATCAACTCCTTACCACCCTCAGACATCGGGCCAAGCCGAGACTAGCAACCGTCAAATCAAAGCCATTCTCGAGAAGACCGTTCGACCCTCACGTAAGGATTGGTCCGATAAACTCAACTCGGCGCTATGGGCGTACCGAACCGCGTACAAGACGGTGATTGGAATGAGTCCTTATAGGATTGTATTCGGGAAATATTGCCACTTGCCGGTTGAAGTTGAACATCGAGCTTATTGGGCGATAAAAGCTACAAATATGGACCTCATGCAAGGTGGAGAAGCCCGAGCTTTAACATTGTCCGAGTTGGATGAATTACGGAATGAGGCGTACGAGAACTCTCGAATATATAAAGACAAAGTGAAAGAGTTCCATGACAAGCGTATTAAGAACAAGGAACTTAAAGCCGGGATGAGAGTTCTCCTATACAATTCACGACTCAAACTTTTCCCCGGTAAACTCAAGTCTAGATGGAGTGGACCATATGAAGTGGTCGAGGTATTTCCTTACGGCGTAGTCAAGCTCTACAACGAGCATACGAGGGAGACGATACAAGTCAATGGCCATCGTGTGAAGCCGTATCTTGAGAGCGACACCCCATACATCGGAGTAGAGTCTATTCTACTCGAGGAGGCTTCCTATGAGTAAAGGGATTATTGGTCGAGCTCGAGACGATAAACGAGCGTCGCGTGGAGACTAGTCCACGGACCGTAATGCTCTTTCGGTTCCCAAAATGAGCGCCCCGTGGGGGCCTACCCACGAATTGTCAAGCTCACGACGTTAAATGAGCAATATTGCAGTCAGAGCACCTGAGTTTTATTATTGGAGTTGCTAGGAATCGAGCCGAGGAAGGAATGAACACATAATTAAACTATAAGGGCTGGGATACAGCGAGGAGCCCGCTACACCCCCCAAGCGGCCGCTTGGGGGTCCTTCCAGCCAAATCTGCCACTCGGGGCAAGCGCCCGCTACACCCCCCAAGCGGCCGCTTGGGGGTCCTTCCAGCAACTTCTGAGTACCGAGGCAGTCGCCCGCCACCCCCCCCCCAAGCGGCCGCTTGGGGGTCCCTCCCGAACCTCCTGGTCCGCACACCACGCGGCCGCTTGACCCCCCAGGCGGCCGCTCCGCTGAAGTCAAAATAAAAAAAAAAATAATAAAAATGGTGTTTTTAATTGGGACTTTTTGAATAAGGGGAAGTAAAACCTAAAAATACCCCTCCGCCTCCATTTTCGATTTTCACATCTCAGAAACACATCAATCACAAAATCACCTCCACCTCCGATTTTCATCTCCGACCGTTCATCTACGCCGCCGCCACCCACCACCGCGACCCGAGTCCCCCGCCGCCGTTTCTCCGACCACCACGCCCGAGCCTACCTCCGTCTCATCACCTCCACCGTCCGAATCCACCGCAGCCGCTCGCCATCGAAGCCCGCCCTCTCGCTGCAACTTCGAGTCCGAACAGAACCACCATTAGAGCCCCGCTGCAACCGCGACCCGAGCTTTTCTCCGCCTTCGTCGCCACCATCTCCGGTAATCACCTCCAACTCCGACATCCACCACCTCCGGCCGAACTCCACCGCACCCCAGCTGCTCAGCCCCCGCTCCGTTTGTCGTCGACCCGAGTCCGGTAACCAACACCTCAGACCACCACTGCTCCGCCACTCGTTCCCGATTTCACGGGCCCCGTTCCCGATCATTTACTTTACACTCGGAAGCCCGAGATTATAAACGCAAAGATGCTCAAGAGATACCTCACGGACAACAACACTATCAAGACTTACAATGATCGCTTCGGGAGCACCGCACCGGAACCCGAGGTTCCCGAACTCGAAGATTCGGCTACTAACCAAGAGTCCGATGCTCCTCCGGCACCTCGCCCCGCTTATGGACGCATGCACCCGGATGACCTCGCTGCCATTTCTAGCATGGTCGATGATCGCCTCAACGCCTACGAGGAAAGCTCCAAGCGCTACCACGACGAACGCTACGACGCCTTGACTTCTAGCCTCGCCAACCTCACTTCGATGTTCCGAGGCCAATACCCGCCGCCTTCCGAGCCATGAGGATCGACCGTACCTTCGTACGGTCGCGGTATGTACATAGTTTCTTTCCTTTTCTTTTGTGTCGTGTTTTCTTTTTTTTTCGTTTCTACTTCTTCGTTGTTTGGTGTGGTTTGTTTTCGTTCTTGTGTGTAGGTCGTCACTCCTCGACACTCTTGGACTAATCGGTTGGGTTCGCACTTCCGGAGCTCTTTATCCATGAGGACACGGATTAGCCCAAGTGTGAGGGGGTTTGCTTTCTTACCTCTAGCTTTATTTTTTCTCTTTTTGTGTTTTTATGTGATTGTCTCTTGTGTGGTTGTTTTTGTGATCAATTCCCCCCATTTTATGTGCTATGATTTTCATGAGAGCATGCAATAGATGATTCATATGCCGAGTATTTTATTTCGTCTCTTGGAGTTATTGGTAGATGTTTGGTGCTAGAGGTCGGTACATGAATAATTTTGACCCCGTGATTAGTCGTGGTGAAGTGAATTGAGATAATTGCATGTTGCCATGTCACTTTCCAAATGACCTTGTGAGTTGTTGAGCCTTTTTAGCTTTATTCTTTGTGTGATATCTTTCGTTGTACTTATCGAGCTTCTTATCTTCCTTGTTCTATGTCATGTGTGCCATGTGGACTAGAGATAGCTAAACCGTGCTTAGATTGCTATTTGAGACTTTTAAGTCATAACTTGCTTGATCTTGAAAGTGATTGGGATAGGATCGATTAGGATAACCTCTTTAACCTCTCATTGTTGACCCGGAGCCCGTCGTGGGACACCCTAGTAGCCCCGTTGAGCCTACGCTAAGCCTTTTTCTTCTTGTCCTATTTACCGTGAAGGAGGGAGACGAAGGATTCATTTGGTTGGGGGTGAGTTGGAGGGTGTTGAGTTTTTTTTTTTTTTTTTGTGGTTTTTTGTATTTGTAATAAATTCGAGACATGCTAGAAGTCTCCAAAAAAAAAAAAATAGAAAAAGAAAAATGAGACAAGTTATAAGTCTCCAAAAAAAAAAATAGAAAATCGAGACATGTTTAGTCTCCAAAAAAAAAAAAAAGTATATTAGTAGTAGAAACTATTAAATTGTTCGATCGTTTTCTTGGGTTGACATGTGATTTGATGGTGTTCATTTGATTGGTGGAGGTGTCGAGGTTGTGGTATAGTTGCCGGATGTTTGGTGTGGTAGAGACACGTGATTGCAAGATTAGTCCACTTTATCCCAAATAATCCCGAATACCCTTAGCCGAGCCCCGTTACACCCGAATTATCGACCTCCCTTGATTCTTGAGATGGCATACTTTGATTAGTGGAGAATACGATTTGAGTACGTGTTTAGTTGATGTTCTTAGGTGCACATGACATTATTTGAAGCTCGTCCTTTGTTCCATTTATGCTTACTTTCTTTCTTGAGTGCACAAGTTGTTCATTGTTTGTATCTTTCACTTGTGTACGATTTTGAGCGGAGCCCCTTCTCGAGAGTAAAAGAATAGAGCGAATCTTAGCGAGGGAAGGTGAGTGTTGACTTGTGAGGACACTCTTTTTATCTTTGTAGCTTCTAGTCATTTCGGGTCAAGTTTATTCATGTTTACTTTTTCCGTACGCACCGGGGGTCTATTCGTAACTTTTGAGGGATTGAATATTTGGATGGCATATTGTTTGATTCGTGTTGTGTTCTCGTGATCGTTTGCTTGAGGACAAGCAAGAAACTAAGTGTGGGGGAGTTGATATGTTTGTTTTTGTGTGATTTCTCTTCTATAGTTTCGTGTCGTCTTTTCTTTTTTTTGGTGTCATTTTTGGCGTATTTCTCTTGGCTTGGTGCGTTTGATGTGTTCGTGTAGTGTGCAGGGAACATTTGGTGTTTTTAACGACTTTTGGAGGTATTATGGAGTAGACGAGTGGACGAGACAACGAGGCGACGAGGCGACGAGAGGACAAAGGGCAAAGGGCCAAGCTGACCACCAGGCAGGCGGCCGCTTGACCCCCCAGGCGCCCGCCTGGTGCCCCTGCCAGAAGGGGCTGCATGAATCCCCACGCGGCCGCCTGACCCCTCAGGCGGCCGCCCCGCTGTGTGATCCGATCCTGCTGGAAGATGGGGCAAGCGGCCGCTTGACCCCCCTAGCGGCCGCTTGGCCCCCGTTTTTCTGAGTTTTGACTTTTCGTTTGACCGACGACTTTTGTACTTGAATAGGGTTTTACCCTATTGGGAATACACTTTTTTTTCACTCTCGTTTTTTTTACGCACTTGGAGACATTGGATTGGTGACTTTGGAGAGCTCTTGGAACTCGTAACTTAGGGTTTGATTTTCCGTTATTTTTCTTGTTCTTGGATTGTAATCGACTCGGTAAAAGTCGGAGATTCTGCCGACGGGTACCTTGGTTTTGGATTCGAATATTAATCTAGTAAGTTTTAGTTTTCTTTCGATTGGTTTGCTTTTCAATTTCGTTTCCGATCTCTTGCTTTGATATTTAGTTTTCAAATTGTTTTTCATGAATTCCTTGTTTCTAAAATTCAATTGTTCATTGATTAGAATCATTAATTTCGAAACCCTAGTTCATCATAGATAGATTGTTCTCGTCTTTCTTGTCTTTTCAATTCGTAGATAAAATTTAGATTTAATACAAAACTCAAAATCAACCAATGCATTATGCTATTTCACTTTCGTTCCTTCGTTGCAAACAATTAAACACGAGTACGCGCCGATAGTAGTGTTCCTCGAGACCGACTCGGGCGAGTTGTTTCGACAACTAGTTCGATACATATTTAATTGATTTCGCCGCTATAAAAACGACTTATCACCATAAAAAAAATTGGTATGCGGTAGTTCAGTAATAAAAAAACCCCAAATAGTTATTTCGTGAAAGTGATGAAATAAAAAAAAAATCTGGAACGGATGCTTGAATGGTTCTGGAACGAAGAAGATTAAAGGAGTGAGGATGAAGTGAATGATTAGGGTTAGAGGGGGTATGGGGGTGATTAAAGTAAAATAAATATAATATACAATAATTTTACAGTACTCCTACATCATTACGGGAAGAGGTGCGTGTGACCGACGGGGGAGTTGAACGGTTGAACGGGTGTGTTAATAGGACTCGGATCAACAAAACTCAGTCGTTGATTACCTTGAATGGATGGTTGTGATGTAAAGTTGACCATTTGATCGGATCAACAAACACAGTCGTTGATTACATTTTAACGGATGACTGTGATTAATTCTTGATTTATTCATTTTTTATTTATTGAAATTAATAGATGGCTGTGATTAATTCTTGTATTATTCAGTTTTGAATGGATGACTATGATTTAATCATGAATTCCAGACACACATACCAAAGCATAATTGTAATATACCTAATGCAATTCTAAACCGTTTAGTATGAAGTCTCCTATAGGCAATATGCATGGTATATAAGTCAGCTTCTATGAAATTACACATTTGTGATAGATAGATTTTCAATACACCTAAGACTAAATGTCATTACCTTCATGAAATTAACTTTATATTAGTAATTAAAATGTTATTTCATGAAATTAATTTTATATTAGTAATTAAAATGTTATTTAATGAAATTAACTTTATATTAGTAATTTTATTTCATGAAATTAAATTTATATTAGTAATTAAAATGTACTTTATATTAGTAATGTTATTTCATGAAATTAACTTTATATTAGTAATTAAAATGTTATTTAATGAAATTAACTTTATATTAGTAATGTTATTTCATGAAATTAACTTTATATTAGTAATTAAAATGTTATTTCATGAAATTAATTTTATATTAGTAATTAAAATGTCATTTCATCAAACTAAAAAATAAAAAAGCCATCAAAAGTATTTTACATTCACCATCAAAAAGTTAATGAAATTAAATTTGAAGTAAATTATAAAACAATAAACTCAATCATATTATTCCACAAACTCCATCATTTTGCCATCAAATAATTCAACCTCGCATATCTTTCAGAATTTCTTTCCAGAGGATCTCCTTCACTTTCAGCCTCTCGACTCTTTTCCAGAGGCTCTCCATCACTTTCAGTTTCTTCTTAGCTCATTTGTTTTTGAAGACTAGTCTTCTTCTTTCTATCTCCAGGCCCCCTCGGTTCCCTGGCTGATTTTTTCCTTTTCAATGACGGTCGTCCACTTTGAGCCTTAACTTTTGGTGGCAAAACATCAGCATTAAGAACTTCATCAGGAAACTCACATTCATCTTCATTAGGCAGAGGTAAGATGAACTCAGAATAGTTCATCTTCCATGTTGCAGTAAGGTAATAATCACTGCACAAGCAGTAGAAGTCCATCCCCACATGTTTTGCAGTAGCAACTGCATGAATACATGGCAGTTTCATACCTGAAATGCAGCGGCTGTGGAGATTGAAGCTGACCGGAATCGCGTCCAAGCTGGAGAACACAGTCGATGGAGAAGATGCGGGCGGAAGATGCACCTGTGGAGATTGAAGCTGACCGAAATCGCGTCCAAGCTGGAATCACGTCCAAGCTGACCGGAATCACCCAATAATTACTTAAGTAATTTTTTATTAATACAAGAATAATATAAAAAAAACATAATTAATTAACATTAAAAATCCCAAAAAATATTATATATGAAAACAAACATATATAGTTCATGAATTTTTATGCTTTATATTTAATAAAAGAATTATATTATTTATAATATTTTAATGAATAACTATTTTTTCATCGTTATTATATTATTAATTTAAAACATTATTTATTTTATTAAACATAAAAAATAGAAATTTTTATTTGTTTCATTTTATTTACAGTTCTATTTTTTTTTCAATTTTTTAAGGTTGATTATATTACTCAGAATATTTTGAAATTTAGATATGAAATATGAAATTAATTTACCAATTAGTATTTATTATTATTATGAAAAATAACATTATATTATTTGAAAATAAAATATACTATCATTTAATTGTAATCTCATTATATGTATTTAAGAAAAAGAGTAGTGTAGTTTATTAATTTATATTTTAAATTTTATAAAATACATTTTCAAATTAAGCATATTTTTTAATTTTTATTTTATTAATTGGAGGTATTGTTAATTTTATAATTATATTAAATAGTAAAATAATTAATAAAATACTCCTTACATTTCATATATAACTATCCACCCATGTTATAATAAAAATAATAATTTTAGAATATTACACAAATTTATAATTAAGAAAAATTAATACCTTAAATTACATAAAAAAAATTAAAATTATCAAAATCACCCTATTTATAATTAATTATTGATTTATTAAAATAGTCGTATTAACTTAAATATATTTATGCATATATTTATACGATAAAATAAATGATTCATATCCACTTTATAGATTTATAAAAAAAAAATCATGTTTAATCATAAAAAATAGAAAATTAAAGATATTAATTTGAAAATAAAACTATTTCATTTCAAATTTTGTTTTGTAAATATTTTTTTAATTATAAAAATATAATTTAATATCAAAATAAATTTAGTGAAAATTTGGATAAGCAGTAAATGTTTAAGTTTGTTTATAATTAAATAAATAAGTTTTTTTATTATAAAAATAAGTTAGGTACTTGTTTCACTTTTCTGAATTTATTGGTAGTTATGTTTTGACAAAGATAATATTACCTTTGTTAAGAAATAATTATCAAGTGAATTCAAAAGGTTAAAATAGATGCCTAATTTATTTTAATAATTAAATAAAGACTTATTTAATTATAAACAAACAAATAAAATCAAAAGTTTGTAAAATGCATACTTATTTTTATAATTATTAAAAAATAACTTATTTAATTATAAACAAAAGAAAATTTTTAATTAACTTTAATTTTTTGTACGCCAATTTGAATTTTTTACGTTTTTGTTTTGCAAGTCACAATTTTTAAAATACAATATAAAATTTGAAATCAAACACTCAGATAAATAGTACTTCATCTATCCCTTAACACTATACATGGAAAAAATTGCATGTGAATTAAGAAAAAGTAATTTTTTGTGTGTTTTATAATATATAATAGAGGTGTAATAAGTATTGATGTGTAATCAATAAAATAGTTAGTTGAAAAGTAGTGATATAAGGGTAAATAAATATATATTGAGAGTAAAGTTGTGAAAATACATTCCATTTATAGAAAATGTACTGTTTTAAGAGATGATTAAACAAAAAAAATATGCATCTATACATATATAATTCATGAATCTCTCAATTACATATGGACCAATAGGAAAGTTTTAATATTATTGTGTTCACACTATAAATTATAAATAAAAACAATAAAAATATTTATAAATTCTACATATTAAAAAGTTTTTATTTTCAATAATTCTAAAAGATTTCATAATTAGTTAATTTATATTTATTTATATTTGATAGTAATATTCATAATAATCAGTTAATTTATATTTATTTATATTTGGTAGTACAAAATAATTACTTAATCTCTTAATTTCATGGGGATCAATTGAAAAGTTTTAATATAGTAAAATCTCTATAAATTAATACTCCATACATTAACACTACTAGAAAAAAAAGGCTTTTAGCGACCACATATTTTTTTTATAAATTCTTAATTTAAAAGTCTTCTCATTTTTATGATAATTTTATAAAATTTCATAATCAGCTTATTTACATTTATTTTTGGAAATAGTAATTATTCATCCTCAATATTTGATATTAACGAGAAATATATTTGCGTTCCACCTCCAGTCTCGCATTGATCCTATGTGTTTTCTTCTCCACTTAAAGATTCACCCATCGTCGATGCACGTCAATTCTTAGCGGATCTTTATCTAGCGAATAGCTTACGAAATCGCATGACTGTAATATGTAGTTGTTCAGTTCATTAATATAAAGAGGGGAGAACTAGAAAATGTAGGAACCATGATAGCTAAAAAGTTTTTATCGATGCTATGTGGGTGTGATTTCTGCCGGTGTCTTCAGAACGGTCTATTTGCCGCTTGATTTTAGTAAAAGATAAATTAAATATGATGTTAGACTCATCAATTGTTTATGCGGTTTTTGGTTATGTATGACAATCAGGGTTAGTATTTAATGAAATATTTTATTTTTAGGCGGTCGTTAGTCACAGGGATTTCCTTGGGCCCATTTCTTAGTAGTCCGAGCCGGAGGCGGTTTATATTGCTTTAGTGGTGTGCTGAGGACAGTTGTTTTAGATTGTGTATCTGAACTTTATTGGTATAGTTTGTTGGCTTTTCTTGCGTATTTTTGTACCGAATTTGTGTCAAGAAGCTTTAAATTTTGTATTTAAACTTATGTTGATCAATGAAATTTCATTGTGACATTATCTTATGCTTATAAAAAAAATTGGCATCCAAAATGTGTTTTAAGACTTTTTAGCATCATAGCCCTCTATTTTTTTTAAATACAGTATAAAAATAACTCTTAATTGACATATATACTGTAATTTTTTTTAGTTGGAGTTTAAAAAATTTCAAGGTAATTTTTGTAGTTAACTCTTCAAACTCATCAATGTTTTAAAGGTCTAATTATAGGATTTAGAGTGTCATAATAAATAATAAATAATAATAATAGTACTATTATTTTTTTTTGAAATTATTTAATTAATGTATGTTTTAATTAATTAATATAATAATTAATAAACAGCACAATGAAAATGCTATATTTCAAAAAAATATTTAAATATTTATTCTTATTTTTAAATTTTAAATATTTAAATATGAATAAATAATTGATAATTAAAATTTATTTAAATATTTACGTTAAATACCTGAATACAACACTAAATATTAAAATAAAACTAAAAAAAACATTTTTGTTTTTTTATGATAAACTAATAAATTAATTGAATACAATTAGTCATAAGAGAGAATGTACTAAGAAAATGTATTTCTACAAGTAATTTAATTTTTGTAGTTATAAAATTATTCAATTTTTATATTTCATCGGCTATATAATCATTCACTCTTTATAAGTATTCGATACAAGTTAGTATGGTTCAAGTGACCGATAAAAATGACCGATAATCATTCACTCTGGTTTGGTTGGAGAGCTAGTCTGTTAGCTCTGTGTGTGGGTTCTCTTACCTATGCGCAGTTTTGTATCATACTTTTTACTTTTTATGTGATTGACCTTTACCCAAAAAAAAGTGACCGATAAAAATGAAACACCCCAAATAAAATTATCTATGACTATTAATCAAAGCCATGGGTAATCTTTATAAAATGTTGGAATCTTTCAATTTTAATAAACATTTTATATTATTGATTACTTCAAACAGACGCAACCTTTCAATTTTAATAAGTACTTAATAGATTGATAATGAGATTTAATAGAAGTTTACAAATTTGAGTGATGTTCGATTATAAAATAAAATAAACTCTTAAAAGATTAATAAACTTTTAGCTGAATAAATTGCGAATCGAATAAAATTAATAGATTATTTAATACTTATTAATTTAAAAAAACAAAAAAAATACCACGTGCATCGCACGGGCAGTGGTACTAGTTGTTTTAAAGGATGAAGAGAGCACTATGGGGCGACGTCCCCCATTCACTAAAGACAAACCAATAAAAAGAAAAATAAAAATAAGAAGAGGACCTTATGACTTGAGCGTGAGATGAGAAAAAAAATATATAGTGGCTACGTGAGAAGTTATTACTGTATTAGTCAATTTTATATAATTGATTTTGTATTTATATTTTATTAAATTGTTTTTAAAATTTATAATTTATAATTTTTATTTAACAAAAAATATAATTATCTCAAGAATTATAAAAAAAAATTCCTTTATAAATAGAGATTCAATGTTAATATATTTTATATCACAATTTATTTTCACTTTGTTATTATTAATTCAATAACCATTTTTTAGTTTTATTTTTAATAATGTAATTTATTATAATGTATGTAATTCTTTATTATAAATTTTAAATTTAGTATTTCAATCTCTATTTAGTATTTGTTTATAATTTTAAAAATAATAAAACAATATTTAATGTATTAATAAAAAATTGGAAAAAAAATAAAAGTGGGTTGTAGAGTTTGGATAAAGTATTAAAAATGAAAAAGTTGAATTAAGTAATAAAATGATTATAGAGATTGAAATAATTATTGTTATTAAGTGGTTGAGATTATTGACTAAGATAATCTAACAAAATATAATCTCAAGAACAAAGGAAAAAAAGATTATAAAACTAATAAAGTACAAGTAGAGTATAATCACATTAATGAATCTAGCTAGTTATGGCTGCTTACTCAACTTCAATCCGTGGACGCCGTGCAAGAGCATCTGTTGGCCAAAATCGAGAGACAGAGTATCTGAAAGGCTTCGGAGCTGATGCCATGGAAACATTCCGATCTAAGGTCCCGATCGTCTCGTCCAAGGACATCCAGCCGTTGCTTTCACATATAGCTATATATATATATAGCTATTGCTTTCATATCTTTACGAAGCTGAGATCTCTGATCGAGTACATAATACATTGATCCAGTAGTGCCGGTTGTAGTCGCCCAAACTTCAATTTCATTGAAGGATCAAGAAAGAAAGTTGAAGTAAAAACCAATTACAAATCATTGAGTTGTACATGATAGATTATGACATTAATTAATTTGTTAGAAACCAATTAAAAAAACAAATAAAAATCAAGAAACTGTCCTAACAACTCAAAATTGAATGTTACTATAATCAAAGCCATGGTCAATATTTGATTCTAGTTTCTGCAGGGGCAAGATTTTGGAGGTGTTCATGACCATAAGCTTGTCGGCTTCAATGGTGACTTTCTTGATCATCTCCTCCATCGCCTCCAAGTACTGTTCCAACTCCTCGATCGACTCCAGCCCCTCCACGTCATCGTCCCACCACCTATTCCTAGCGCCGCCACTGTTCATCTCGATGGCCTCCTTCCGCTTCTTCTCCTCCTCCAGACCCCTGCACACCTCCGAGTAGTGCCGGTTGTACTCGCCCAAATTCACCGCCGCCGCCGCCGACGGAGCGTGGTGGTCCGGCGAGTCTCGGCAGCCAAGGAATCGATCGAGGACTTCAGGGCGTCCGCAGGTGAAGACGTGCTTGCGAGAGTGGACGACGACGGCGACCTCCGCGCCGGTGAGTATGCAGAGCTCGACGGCCTTCTTGAAGAGCCCGCCGCGCCGCTTCGAGAAGGTCACCTGACGGTTGCTCAACTTTTCTATTTTCTTTATTTCGATTTTTTGACGACCTGAACTCGTCTTCTTCTTCTCCTGAATCATCGACATTGTCGATCTCTGCTCTGTTCTTTGAAATTCGATTTGTAATTTTCATTACCGACCTTCCGTATTTATATATATAATTAATCAAATATTGGTGCATTTAATGCTAAGATTGTTTTCCATATTTATTTTTTCTTTTTTATTTTGGAAGGTACTTAGTAATTACGACTATTTTTTAATTATAATTACTGATGAGTTGAAAGGGCTGGCCCATTAAGTTGAGTTGGGATAACAGGCCCATTTAAATTTGAACATTGTCTTCATTTCAACCTTATTCTTCTCCAAAAGAAATGGCGGTGCCTTTGGGCGTTATTGCAATTCATTTTGAGATTTTTTTTTCCTTCAAATGTTTTCTTCATTTATTTATTCATATTAGTTTTTGATTTTGTTAACGTATATATAGTTTTTAACATTTTAACCATGAAAGTTAATCGAATGATTTCAATCCTATATGATCGTGTATTCGTTGAATTATTCTGTTCTTGTGCATTTTACACAAGGAATAAGACCGCACACCTTCTTGTTGATTCATTTGTTGTCATTCTCAGTATCCTGAGGATAATAAGGTAATCGTCTGTGACGAGAAGCTCAAAGAAATCTTCGGGGGAAAGGACCGTGTCGGATTCCTTGAGATTGCCGGAGGCTCCCTAGTTTTGGCTTTTTCGGATCGATCCTCTTGCTACTAGACTGTCAAAATGCCATGTTTTTTTTGGTAACTTGCATATATTTGTATTCCTATATTAGTCTTTAGTTTCTTTTGGAATCTATGGAGTTATGCATTTTGATGGTTAAGGTATAACTACCCTAGTATGTAGTTCAGCACTTCACCCTAATTATCAAAAGAAAAAAAAGGTTGACATTTTGATGTAGGTGTAAGTTTAAATATTGAAACAAATCTTGAGGGTAATTGTAATTTTTGGAAAGTAATATGGGGCAGTACTTTGTGATTAAGCTAAATCCAAATGGGGGCATGTTTCTTAAATATATTTCCTTACCTTTGATAAAAAACTGAAACTTTCAGAGTTTACAATGAAATAAAACCTAAACACAAGTCTATTAACTTCAATTGTGTTGCATTCAAATTCAGTTCTACTTAGCATGAAGCTGCAATGCTTTAGTGGGTTATGTAAGCAATTGATGGTAGAATTCGAAATTGAGACACGTCACCTATCATTAAGACAGTCGTCGTAAAAGTGCACTACTCACTGCACAATTTGCTCGGGCCATCAAGTCATCAAATGATCTAAGTTTCTCCAAACACACACACACTAAACCTTGGTCCCATAAGAACTTACTTGTGAAAGCTACAAGTATCAGTCAGAGCTTGGCTAATAGCAAGGCCAATTCTTCATCAGAAACCTCAACTTCAACGGACGCCCCAATTGAGACAGCAAGCCTTGCTGCTAATTGATGCTTACACTGAGAAAGACGAAGACATTGCAACCTTTCATTAAACTTTAGAAGCAAATAAAGAAGAGGAGAATGTGAGTCCATTTGTTACGACTCTAAAATCTAAGCCTCAAGAAACAAACGAGTTTCCATTAAATAATTAACAATCTGAAGAACAATAGTGAAGTGACGAGAGAGACTCACGCAAAGCTCTTCGCCTCTGTTGACAATGTCGTAGAAGAACGAATAGCAAGCACAGTAGTGTTCAGGGAAGCACAAATATTCTTCTTTCCTCCGCGATTCTCCTACCACCTGAATCAACAAACCGAAAGCAACCCACCTAAAGCTTCTAGTACCACAAAATTGAAACCAGAAGATCTAAAATTACAACAACACCCTTCATAAGTTGAGGAGCAAGTGCAAGAGATTCTGTGTAAATATCCAAAAACCGAGGGTGGGTGCTTTATGTAATTTAGGTGAAAGGAGCACCTGGAAAACGGATCGGCCGCTGGGCTGACCCGAAATCCTCCGGACGCCCCTCTGATCTAATATCCTCGTCGCCCTCTCCAGATTTTTACCGTAGATAAAATGCAATCTGTGTAAAAGTAAATGTAAATTAAGAGACAAATTCACGCAAATAAAAATATAAGTAAAAATTGCAGCGATGATACTCACACGGAGAGCTGATCTTCCGTCACTGTTTTTGAGAATAAAAAATCATCGAATAACAGATCAAATTAAGAGCGAGCGTAAAAGAGAAAAAAAGATAAGGATCGAAAAAGGGTCTGTTAGGGTCGACTCAATAGCCCGCCAAACTGATTCTGTAACCAAACCCGAAGCGTTCATCCTGCAGCAGGCTTTTCTGAATTTAGAACAGGGTTTTTTTTGTGTGGAAATGTGGACATTTTTTCCTTTCTACATGTAATTACACATTTACCCCTTACATTTTGTATAATTACAGAAGAGTTCAAATTATATTTCTTCTATCCCAATCGTTGAAAAAATGAAAAAAAATATTGGTTTATGAAATGCGACTATCGATTGAGAGTAGGGCTGCAGACGAGTCGAGTCGAGTTTGGAGCTTATCGAGCTAGTTCGAATAAAATTTGCTCATGCTCGAGCTCGAGCTCGAGCTCGAGCTCGACGAGCCAAACATTATGAGGCTCGAGCTCGGCTCGCAAACAAAATTGTCAACTCGAGCTCGGCTCGTTCGAGAAGCTCGAGTTCAGCTCGTTCGAGCAACCCGAGTTTAGCTCAATTTTAAAAATTAATATTCAAAACTGTGGTAGAGATCTGGGGGCTCTTTGTAGATCTGAGGGCAGGCCATAGGCTATGGATGTATTCCTCTTTATGAAACTGAAAGAATGTCTTTAAAGATTATATTGCAATTTTTTTAAAGGTCAAAAAAGCACAGAGAAGAAGCGGAGAATGAAATAAAAAAGAGAAAATAGGTTTTAAGGTTTGTTTTTTTTACTGATGTTTAGAGAATGAAATAGTTGAATAATAAATACATATATATATAGGAGGATTACATAAAAAACACATTTATTCGAGCCGCTCGCGAGCGGCTCGTCGACTTGAAAACAAGGCTCGAGCTCGGCTCGTAAACTGGCTCGAGCCGCTCGAGCTCGACTCGAGCTGCTCGCGAGCGACTCGACTCATTTGCAGCCCTAATTGAGAGAAAGCAAAATTCAACATTATTTACTCTTATTATTATCCCGGATATATTACATCACCATCACGATGAAATATACAATTAGTTCCATCACCAACTATGTACAGGTGACTTATAAGGATCATCAACTCCATCATTAGCAGTCCTCAACCAATAAGTATCACTAACTTGCTCGTGCAAATTTGTGCAACAAGTAATTTCGGTCTTGTCAAAATGCAAATATATAAGTATTGTATAAAAGATGAAGTCGAAACGAAAATGGTTTTTAGAAGCATGTATATATACGTACACTGAGAAAGCGCGCGTTTATTTGTTGGTCCCATTTATGGCCAAAGAAAAATAGCTACTATTGGTTTGAGATTATTTTCTTGAATTCTATATGAGAATATTTATACAAGTAAGAAAGTAAACATAATATTCGTAGACCATATATATTTACATAAAAAGGTTGCATATCATAATTTAGAGATAAAAAATTTGTTGGTCCCATAAAGTTGAGCTTTTTTAGATTTGGTCCCAAATTGTTTTACTTTCTCAATTTAGTCCCGTAAAACCCATTTTGTAGTCAATGTAGTCCTTTTCCAGTCCAGAAAGTCAAAATCAGCCGGAAAATCGTTGACCGACGATTACGTGGCATCCAATTTGAGGAAAACCGAAGAGAGTTAATAATGCGATCCATGTGTCATTTTCGGGTAGGACGATTTAAAAAATAAAAAATAAAATGACACGCGGCATGCACATTGTGTATATCTCAATTAAACAAAAATGAAAAATGAAATTTGAGTTTTTAAAACAAAAAACGGGCAGCAAAACTCCCCCAATTCATTCCATCTCCTCCAATTCCATAGAACCCTAACCCTGAATTTCAAAATCTCTCAATACATAAACTCTAAATCTCGATCGTTCAAAGTCAAATCCACCTCAATCCTTCTTCCTTATCTCTCAATTACGGAATGGTCGTCCAGCAAAAAGATAAAAAAAAGGCGCAAGAGATCCTGGTCCGCCGAAATATGGTGAGTGATTATAAGATTATATTTTTTTTTTGTTCGAAAGGGGCAAGAGATCTTAAACCCAAATTTTCTTCTTTTCGACAACCCTTGATTTTCTTAACGGTTTTAAATGAATTTCCCCCCGTTTTTTATTCCAGATCCAAAGTCCAAGTTACTCTCAATTGTCTTGCATTATGGTGGCTCATTCACAGACGACAACATGAAGCCGGAATATGTGGGTGGTCAAGTGATTTCTCTAGATTGGTGCAATTCAAATGAGATAAGTGCTTCAATCTTTGATTCGTTTCTTGAGAGAGTTGGAGTGAAAGGTCAGAGAAGGTATCACCTAAGCATGCAAGATTGGGGTTTCAAACTGTTTACTGATGATGATGATATTAGGAAATGGTCTGATTCTTTCTTATCACTTAGAGAAATGCATGTGTATGTGGAGATGTTGGAGGATGATTCTGAGAAAGAAGATCCTAATTTCAAACTTGTTGATAACTTAAGTGATAATGATGACTCTTTATTTGATGAATTGATTGAATTTGATGTTGAGTGTGAGTATGAAGCTATAAGTACTGATAATATATTTGTGGAGGGTCAGGAAGTTAATGTTGAGAACTGAATGTTGAGGGGCAGAGACATGAACAAGATTATGCTGCTGTTGAATCATGTGAGGGTTCTGAAGATGAATTGAGTGAAGATGATGATGGCATCTTTGATGAAGAAGTTGATTGTTTTAAAGATGATTATGATTACATAGTTGGTAATGAGAAGGAGGGTATTGAGAAGGGTGGTGCTAAGGAGAATGATGACTTATCTAGTGACAGTGATACTGATGGCTATGAAACTGATGTTGTAGAAGCTGGAGACATCTTTGATGATGCAAGATGTTCTGAGGAAGAGGATGGTGATGATCAGTATCCATTCTTTAATCCAAAGACCAAATATAAGCCAGAGTTTGTCATAGGCCAAGTATATTCTACCAAGAAAGAGTTCAAGCATGCTGTGCAATATCATGCCATCAACATTAGAAGAACTATAAAGTTCACAAAAAATGATGGCAGAAGGGTGTGTGCAAGGTGTGAAAGCAGTGAGTGCAAGTGGATGCTGAATGCTCCGAAGAGGAAGAATGATGCTTCCTTCCAGATAAGGAAGTTTCTGGTCAAACACACATATGCTCCTTCTCACAAGATAAAAAATATGACATCAACTTGGTTAAGTGAAAGGTTTATACAGAAGTTCCATAGTGATGGTGGAAGGTCTGTGAAAGGATTCATGGCAGATGCAATGCATGACACCAGAGTGGAGATCACCAAGACACAAGCATATAAAGCTAAATCAAAGGCACAAGAAAGGATTGAGGGAGACCCTGATGCTCAATATGCTAAATTGTGGGATTATGCAGAAGAAGTGAGAAAGACAAATCCAGGTTCAACTGTTAAATTAAGCACTGATGTTGATAATGGGGTTACTGTGTTCAGTAGGTATTACTGTTGCTTCAGTGCCTTGAAGGAGGGGTTTAAGCTTGGTCGTAGAAAAATTATTGGCATTGATAGTTGTTTTTTGAAGGGGAAACATGGTGGACAACTTCTAACTGCTGTTGGTGTTGATGGTGAAGGTACCGGTATACCGATCCAATCGATATACCGTGTGTGCGGAAGCGTGTAAAGCGATAAATCTACTATGCCATGATCTTAGTGCACACTTAATGTGTATAAGAACACATATAAACATATATATATACACATCCAATATATATATATATATATATAAGGTTTAACGATTACTTACTTTTGGTGATCGTTGATTTCGGTTAAGGTGGTGTTGAGTCGATTGAACCACCTTAATGGATCAGCAACTCAAAGATCTCCTTGTGAATGAACTTTTCACTCCTTTGGATCGTCCGGATGTTGAAGCCGCACAAATGGCCCGGCCTCTACGTGTTGCACACGAACCCGGATAATGAATACCTTTGCTTGCTTGAGAATGGATCTCCAAGATCACCTTTTTTCTCTCTATTTTAGTGGATTTTCGTGGCTGATGCAATTGTGTGATGAAAATCTGATTTTCATCTATATAATGGCCTCATTATTCACCACATTACTCCCCTTTGTAACCTACAACATAATGGGCATCATAATGCACCATTAACATGTAAAAGGGGTTACAAAGGAGGTGAAATGTCATGCCACATACACATGCCACTATGCATTGTATGTGGTCCCACTTGCTTGTGTGGCATGCCATGTCACACTATGTGACATGCATCCATGCAAGCCATGCATCCCATACATGGGAATTAAATCCACGTAAATATTGATTCTAAATCAATATATTTATCAAGCAATGTATATCAATATCGAGCTCGTGTGTGACCCTGTAGGTATGATTTTATCGATCAATATTATATTGTTCCCAACAATTAATATTATCGAATAATCATTTAACATCCATAGACGACCTTATGACTTTATCGATTGCACACGTAGGATCGAAGGACATATCCCAACAATCTCCCACTTGGCCTTCAGAGCCAGTGTGCTGCCAACTTCCTGTTGTCACTTTATGTCTAAGTTTGAACTTGAGGCAAGACTCGAGTCATCCTCAATCGGTTCAAACCTTTCTTGGACTTTGAGACAGACTGTAAAACCAGATTTATCACTATGATACGAATCTGTACGTGGCCACGCTTTTCCACAGTCTCGACTCTCCAAGTGGCCGGTAAGACATATGATCCATATTAAAAATGGAGGACAATCCCATCTTGTCAATCCAAGCTCTCCCACTTGCTTCCTAATACACCCAATAACAAGTTTTATAACCTCCTTTTACGAAAGGCGTTTACTTGTATCAAAGTATACCATTTCACAATGGAATCACTCTGGACTACTCAGGTCAGAGGAAATTGCTCGACAGTCAATGAAATAGTATTATGACTCGAAATCTTAAATACTATTCCAGTCGGGTCTGTTCGATCATTAGCTCCCAGCTAATATCTATGTAATTGTACTTGATGTCCCACATCACTAGCCCATGAAGCGGCGCTATAGTACACATTACAAACTAGTTCATTGTATTATCGGTTTGTCCGTACTCGATTATACGAACCAGGAACAACTATATGATTTAAGTATATCAGTTCAACCATTGGGACTTCATTATGCGGTAAGTCGACCTCATAACCCAATTGATATCACTTAATCATTTGGACAATTCATATAAATTAAATAATATTTATATGAAGAAATATGTATTATACATATGAGTGAATGTTTACCAAATCTCCAAAAGTATCTAATACAGTAATAGAAATCACAACCCATCTCTAAGATGTCTGATATCTATTGCAGTCGTGAAAGCCTCAAGCTTAAACTGCTGGAGAGGTTTAGAATGCGGGTTTGCAACCTTACCAAAAGTTGCAACTTTATTATCTCGATGTCTCCACAAAACTATCTCCCAAATAATGTGGAACTTCCTGAGCACCAGTTTTAGACTTGTGGTGCTTCCTAGCTCATAGGCTTGCGCGATAACTCTACTATAAATAGAGAACTATCGGATGGGCTGAGCTAGTTACGCCACCTAGTTCATTCAAGAACTTTCAAATCCTAACTGCCAACATTACTGCATCCAATGCAATACTGTGCTCAGGTTCTGTAGCTTAATCAGCTATATTGCATTGCATGGAACTATTCCAGCAAATATCACCTCTAACCAGACAAAAGATATAACCAGATTAAAATCGGAAATTATCTTAGTCTGTTTTGAGGTTAGCATTCAATACAGCTTGTTAATATCAACTCTTTTTGTCTTCCAAAGACAACAAAATATTCTTTTGTCCATCTAAGGTACATAAGAATATTCTTGGTCGCAGTCTAACGCGCCTCACCTGGATTTCCTTGAAATTGACTCATCATGCTCAAAGCATAAGATACGTCCGGTCGTGTACATATCATGGCGTACATTATAGACCCTATTGCCGAAGCATAAGGAATGTTTTCCATCCTCTTTTGCTCATCAAGTCCCGTAGGGCCTTGCATCTTGCTAAGAGATGTGCCATGACTCATTGGAATGTGACCCTTTTTGGCGTCTTTCATTATGAACTTATCAAGTACCTTATCAATATAGGTCACTTGACTAAGTCCAAACATCATTTTCGATCTGTTCCGACAGATCTTGATGCCCAATATGTACTGTGCTTCTCCAAGATCCTTCATTGAAAAACAATTCCCAAGCCATTCTTTAATAGAGTTAAGCATAGAAACATTGTTTCCAATAAGGAGTATGTCACCGACATACAACACAATTAATACAACGTAACTCCCACTGATCTTCTTGTAAAATAAGACTCTTTCGAGTTCCTCTGAAATCCAAATCCCGATATGGATTCATTGAACTGAAGATTCCAACTCCGAGATGCTTGCTTTAATCCATTAGGATCTATTAAGCTTTCATACTCTCTCAGCCTGATTAGGATAGATAAACCCCTCTGGTTGTGTTATAAACACATCCTCTTCTAGAATCCCATTCAAGAAGGCGGTTTTAACATCCATTTGCCATATCTCATAATCATAATGAGCATCAATGGCTAAGAGAATCCGAATGGATTTGATCATAGCAACTGGTGAAAAGGTTTCATCATAATCCACTTTGTGAATTTGATTAAATCCTTTTGCCACCAACCTTGCTTTGAAAACACTAGGTTTTCCATCCATGTCTATTTTTATCTTGTAAATCCATTTGCATCCAATGGGCCTAGCCCCTTTATGCAAATCGACCAAGTTCCAAACTTGATTTTCAGACATCGATTCCATTTCGGATTTCATGGCACCCTGTCATTTCTCGGAATCTGGACTCGTCATAGCTTAGGATAGGTCGAAGGTTCATTGCTTTCTAAAAGCATGACTTCATAGCTCTCATTTGTCAGATTACCTAAGTATCTGTCAGGTTGAGTTCTAACCCTTCCAGACCTTCGAGGGTTAGTTGTGGTTTCCAAAACCACTGGAGCACTCTCGACCAACTCTTGAGTATCCATATCAGTTTGTTCTACTTGAACCTCGTTCAAGACAACTGAGCTCCCACTGACTTTCTAGGAAAGATTACTCTTTTCAAGAAAATCACTATCTCGAGCAACAAAATATTGTTCTCAGATAGATCGTAGAAGTTGTACCCTCGATTTTCTTATGGATACCATAAAGAAACTTTTATCCTAATTGAGTTCAATCTCTATAGAGATAAATCTCGTCAGAGAAGCTTTTAGAACCTCAAATCTTGATGAAAACAATTTAGGGACCCTCCCTTTCCATACCTAGTATGGTGTCTTTATCAACAGCTTTTGACAGTGTCCTATTCAGTGTATAGGTTGAAGTCAAGAATAGTGTGTTCCCAAAAGAGTTCAGTAGTTCAATTAGACTCATCATCGATAGATCGAACTCTATCTAATAGAGTTAGTTTTCTCTTTTCCGAAACATAACCTTCATGTGCTTGTGAACTAATAGGTTCCACATACATCAGTATGGATCATCCCTAATTAATTACTCACATGTTCTCCTTTCTCCAAGAAAGATGACATTGTTATCTTTTCAATCACACATCATTCACATGTATCAAATGACTCCAAGTCAAATGATTCTAAAATTCCTTCTAAAAGAAGCTTCGTTACATGTTTAGATTTTGATTTGATCTAATCAACAATGTTTCAGTTATGTTTCATTGAGACTTATTCGATTTGGCCTTTGGTCTTAATGATATATGTGATTTTGTCAAGTTAAAGTATACATAAACCATATAATAATCGTGCCAAAACAAAGAATAATTCACAATTAAAATAGTTACCAAACTATTTAATAGTGAAAAACGAATCCATCAGTATCCAATACTGAACCAATATTCATTGTTTATTGAAGGTACGAAATTACATAGTTATAATACTAAAACAAAGACCTAAGGCAAAACAATATCATATGATCATACGGCTAATGCAGCGACATTCGCTCCATTTATCGCCATAGATCGACATCTCTATTCACCAAACTTATACTTCTATGTAGTTCCTTCACATGCAAATGTGAGAACCACATTTGGCATCCAATACCCAAGAAGTAGAATTTGTGAAGTTTAATGTCTATAACATTAATACCTGAAGATGAAGCAAATTCAATTATTCCCATTCAAAATTATCTCAATGTCAAAACGTGCTAAATCGTAAGTGAAAAATCGAAGTTTTCTAACCAGCGATATTATTATGCAATTGAAGCCCTATCTCTCATAAAATATGAGGGAGCCAACCAGACAATCGATTCATGACATCCAATGGCTCGAAAGTCTCTAATTTGTGTCATTGATGAACTTAAGTGTTTTGGATTAAATCACTCCCCGAGGTGTAAATAATCCTAACCTTATAATCCATCAAATGAAAGACAAATTAGGCATTTGTTTTGAAATTGAATAAAATATGAACTTTTATATGTTTGCAAGTAGTGTCCAACACTTTTGCAGTAGACGCATTGAGATTCCCTAGGAACCCTAGTAGCCTTCTTGCCCATGCTCTTTTGAATACCCTATCCCATATCATAAGAATTTCCCTCTTAGGTTCCTTCTCTATCGCCGGCTCAGCAGCCTTGAGCATCCCGTGGAGCTCACGAAGCGATTTCTTCAAACCATTCATATGGAAAATTTAGCCTAAAGGCATTATAACCATCATGAGATTGAAGTATGAAATCGGTTGCCAAATAATCATCATAGGAAAAATCTAGGCGGTCACTTGAAGCAAATAATCCAATCATTTGTTGCACATCTGATTCCATAAATTTCAATTTTTCCAGCCTAGCTGAAGCGATGACCCTGGTCATACCGAACCGCTCAATCATAGTATGTTCCCCGAACATGCTATTGAGTTGTTCAATGATATCATAGGAATTGGTAATCTAACACATTCTCTTTGTATTCGTATTTGAGGACCATCCTCAAATTACGTTGTCAATCAAGAAAATTTGTGTTGTTCAATTTTTCACAATCAAGAATTGAACCAAACTTGAATTGAGTTGATATTTGACATGATAAACTACAAAAGAAAGATACATAAAATATGTAAACATCCACAAAGCGTTAAACAAATAAGGTTGTCTAACAATTGTACTTATTTATTTTATTTTTTTCAATTGATATCCAATATCATGTCCCTTAGAACAAAACGATCCCGAGATCCTCATCTTGTAAATATTTAAGCCGACTGAGTCCGCACTTAAGTATTTCAAGATAGGTAGACATACCCATGCCAATGATATCTAATATCACTCTCGGTCGACGAGAATCTCATTCTCATCTCATGTCTTGATAGCCACGCCTGCAGTGGATCTATCGATGAGAAAACCAAACTCACGTGTAAGGGTCTAACCCTTACTCCCACTTATCCCAAGATAACAAGAAGTACCCCGCTGAGGCGGACCTACCAACTTATGATCGAGGGTTTTATGGGTGTGATGTTTTGGACAAGACATATACTCATTATTTTGGAACTTGCATGCATAAGTTTGTTTATATGTAAGTTGAACATTTATAACATAAAACAACCTATAACTAGCAAAGCAAATAAATACGAAATCGAAAGGCCCCTAGAACCTCACAACTCTCAAACGAAAAGATTAAAAGCAACAAAATAGGCCTTGAACATCTTCTGGACTGGTCCGCGGCCGCCGTTTCAGTTCCGCGCTCGCCAATTTTGGTCAAACAAAGTCATTACCCCAAAAACCACGAACAGCGCCCGCCGTTTTACAACCAGCGGTCGCTGAACACCAGAGGCGGTCGCCGTTTCCAAAACGGCGGTCGCCAAAAGGGTATAGAAAGGGGCTGACCTAAAAATAGCCTTTCGGCGGTCGCCGTTTCCAACACGGCGCCCGCCGAATCCATTTGGCGCCCGCCGGAGCACAAACGGCGCCCGCCGTTTTGCTCCAGCAGCCCGGTTTTCGCCCATTTCTCTTCGTTTTGATTCGTTTTGCTTCATTTCTTCTCGTTTTCGCCGGAGAGCCGAGATCCTCCATCAAACCATGGACCAAGTCCATCGCTTACAAGTAGTACAATACAAATATAATAGAAAAACCTATCTATTACAAATGATTCCAAGGGACGCAGCCCTCAAAAGACTATGGCCAATCGAAACGTAAAAAACGACAATTTCATTCACCCGACCACTAACGGTGGCCGGCCTTACATCTAATCACATAATCACAATTAAACAAATAATCCAATTATGTTGATTTAACCTTCGTGTCCAACACAAAAGTGTGCACGAGCCCTAGGCTCTGATACCAATTGAAGGTACCGGTATACCGATCCAATCGATATACCGTGTGTGCGGAAGCGTGTAAAGCGATAAATCTACTATGCCATGATCTTAGTGCACACTTAATGTGTATAAGAACACATATAAACATATATATATACACATCCAATATATATATATATATATATATATATATATATATATATATATATATATATATATATATATATATATATATATATATATAAGGTTTAACGATTACTTACTTTTGGTGATCGTTGATTTCGGTTAAGGTGGTGTTGAGTCGATTGAACCACCTTAATGGATCAGCAACTCAAAGATCTCCTTGTGAATGAACTCTTCACTCCTTTGGATCGTCCGGATGTTGAAGCCGCACAAATGGCCCGGCCTCTACGTGTTGCACACGAACCCGGATAATGAATATCTTTGCTTGCTTGAGAATGGATCTCCAAGATCACCTTTTTTTCTCTCTATTTTAGTGGATTTTCGTGGCTGATGCAATTGTGTGATGAAAATCTGATTTTAATCTATATAATGGCCTCATTATTCACCACATTACTCCCCTTTGTAACCTACAACATAATGGGCATCATAATGCACCATTAACATGTAAAAGGGGTTACAAAGGAGGTGAAAGGTCATGCCACATACACATGCCACTATGCATTGTATGTGGTCCCACTTGCTTGTGTGGCATGCCATGTCACACTATGTGACATGCATCCATGCAAGCCATGCATCCCATACATGGGAATTAAATCCACGTAAATATTGATTCTAAATCAATATATTTATCAAGCAATGTATATCAATATCGAGCTCGTGTGTGACCCTGTAGGTATGATTTTATCGATCAATATTATATTGTTCCCAACAATTAATATTATCGAATAATCATTTAACATCCATAGACGACCTTATGACTTTATCGATTGCACACGTAGGATCGAAGGACATATCCCAACAGATGGGAACAACAATCCATACCATGTGGCCTTTGCAGTAGTTGGTAGAGAAAATCAGGATAATTGGGATGGTTTCTCCATGTTCTGAAGCAAGATTTGGAAATAAGAGTTGAGTAGTTTACCTTTATGTCTGATAAGCAAAAAGGGTTAATAGGGGATATGGAGACTATTTTTCCAGGGGTTGACCATAGATTTTGTGTTAGGCAGTTGCACTACAACTTGAAGAATGTTGGTTTCAGAGGTTTAGCATATAAGTTGGCAATGTGGAAGGCTGCTTGTAGTACAACTCCTGGGATGTTTAATGCTGCAATGAAAAAATTAAAGAAGGAAAATGCAGGTGCTTGGGAGTGGTTCTTGAACAAGCCTCCAAAATAGTGGTTAAAAGAATTTTTCTTTGAGAAGCCAAAGTGTGATATGCTCCTTAACAATGTCTATGAAACATTCAATGCAAATATCAAAGAAGCAAGAGAGAAATCAATAATAACAATGCTGGAGTGGCTGAGAGAATGTTTGATGGTGAGGCTTCAAAAGAACAGGGACAGAGCAAGGGCCAAATGGAAAGGAAAGATATGTCCCAGGATCCAAAATTTTTTGGATAATAACACAGAGAAAGTGGCAGATTGCATTGCACTGAAATCATCTTACACTCATTATCAAATCAATATGTTTGATAGTTCACAATTCATTGTTGAATTGAAGACTTTCACATGCACTTGTAGGTCATGGTAGCTTACTGGAATACCCTGCACACACTCCATCTAAGCAGTGTTAAGGCAAAAGCTGGACCCTTTGGACTATGTGAATAAGTTCTACCATGTGGACACTTACAAGAAGACATGAACCTCCAATCTTTGGAATTAGCTATGATGTCTTGTGGGGTGAGTCAATGTACATCCCTCCATTGCCTCCTATGTTTTGGCAGAGAGCAGCTAGAGGCAGAAAACCAACCAAAAGAAGAATGGATCCCTCAGAAGAAGCAGTGAAGGACAAGAAAGGAAAGGGACAAATGCAAAAGCTGAAGAGACAACATCTGTCCTATAAATGCAAGAAGTGTGGGAAGGAAGGCCACAAAACTATCACATGTGGAACTGAGAAGAGGAAGAAGACTGTTGTGCAAGCAAGGAAAAAGCCAAAAGTGCCAACTAATGGAAGGAACATCTACTGATGTGAGTGTCTATCATTGACTCAGTTGCAGTTTTATTTACATTCTTAACTTTTTTTTTGATGCAATTCCAGATTCATCCTCAAATAACTCAAAAAAGTCAAGTTACCACTCAATCACTGGTGCTTGTTCCAACAATGCATGAACAACTTCAAATGAGAAAGAGATTAGAGAAAAGAGCATGAAGATAAACTTTTTTGAACAATGTTGTGATGGATATTTTGTTAAGTATGTTGTGTTGGTTTAAAACTTTATGGCATGCTGTGAGCGCCGTTTTGTGAACCCTGTTGTGATGGATGTTTTGTTAAGTATTTTGTTTTGGAACAAAAACAGAAGACCTTTTGTAATGCAATGGATTAATACTGCATTTTGTGGCAGGTTTCTACTGATTTTGTCAAGTTATGATTTTGTGTTGGTTTCCACAAATTTATGATTTTTCTTTCTTATAACACCAACATAAAAACAATAAAATAACAACTCATGACTTAAATTACATTTAATTCCTTAAAATCACCAAATTCATACAAAAAAGCAGTTACAAATTACATTACTAAATTCCTTAAAACCACCAAATTCATACAGAATAAGTGAGAAATAGATTGCACTGCATTACAACCACTAAAACCTTAAAACAATACATGACCAAACGCACAATCACCATCACAACAATAAGTCTTCAGTTAGCTTCCTTCAGTCGATTGTTCTTCTCCATCAAACTTTTTATTCTCGATCTTTAACTCTTCATGATAATTCACATTGATTTTCCCTTCGTTTAAGCGTTTCAAGAGCCCTGGAATGATTTGCTTCGACTTCTCACACATTGGAGGATCAATCCATCTAAAAAAATTGCAATTTCCAAGATGCTGAAATTGAAAAAGAAAAAAAAAATAAGACTAAAATAAATTAACAAAATACAATTTAATCTGCAAAAAATAAAAAACTTGTACCGGGTACTTCGCACAACAAACAAATCGACGACCTGGATTTGTGTTCTTTCATAAAGTAGAGGTCAACGCAATTTGGTTACAGAAACAAAAAATCGGATTTGAATCTCGACTGTTTTGAGATTGAGACATTTTTTTTTAATCTCGATTGTTTTTGTTAAGAAATACAATTCAATCGCTATGATAAACAGAACGAACCAGATAAATATAGGAGGAATGTCGAAATCGATGGAGAGAAAAATTAGGGTTCTATAGAATTGTATGGAATTGGGAGAGAGAAATGAATTTTGACTTCCCGTTTTTTTGTTTTTTAAAACTCACATTTCATTTTTAATTTTTGTTTAATTGAAATATACACACTTTGCATGCCACGTGGCATTTTATTTTTTATTTTTTAAATCGTCCAATCCAAAAATGACAATGTGTATGGGGGATCTGTGCATTGGAGTTGCAAATTATTTGTAATGAGCTCACTGTAAACTATGTTTCCATGGAGAATATTTTAGGAATAAAGCAACTGGTAGATTTATTTTGTTTCTCTTCTTTCCCATTCTATAATCTATAATGGATCTTTCTTTTTCTTGTAGCCTTCAAAAGATCAAATCCTTCATCAACCAAGTTACTTCTACCCGCTAGAGAATATAGAAGAGCCACTGAAAAGTTTTTATCAGGAGTTTGATAAGGTGAATTCAACGATACATTTTTTTCCCACTCTTTAGTTAATCTGATTTTATTTAAATTCAATGTGATTTTCATTTAGTTAATCTGATTTTATTTAAATTCAATGTGATTTTCAAATAATGCAATGCAATACATTTTTTTAACCATTTAAACTACTTTTTTGAGAAATGCATTGAACTAAGGAAGGATTTTCAAAGAGCCACATCCCGTTTACAATTCGTTACAATTACTTACACTTACATTCATGTTTGATTTATTTTTTCTATTTCTGACTTGTGTGGCAAAGATGAACATATTTTATTGACGTTATGTGTACCTGGTCGACATTGTGGTACGATTAAAAAAACACACGTACCCATTCATATATACACATCGAACACAATTTTAAAATCAGCTGAGCCTCGCCTTGATCGCAAGGCGGAAGACTTACTTGTGTATATATATATATATGTGTATATATATATATCGGAAAAATCAATAAAAATCATAAAAAAAAAATATTACTAATCCAATGTCTATGAAAATTCTTATAAATCAACAAAAAAAAAAATCAATCAAACTCTTTTTAGAGTCTATAAATTTTTAAAATCTATGAACTTCTTAAAGTCCAAAAAAATCTAACGAAATCTGAATCAAATACACCCTCCAAGTTAACACAAAGAATATTGATTTTTTTTTATCAAAATCCAACCCCTTACTAATATTTCGAGCTACGTCATTGGTAATGAAAATATTAATTTTAAACTATATTGTCTTTAATATTATATATATATATATATATATATATATATATATATATATATATATATATATATATATATATATATATATATATATATATATATATATATATATATAATAACTAATGTAATTATTTTAGAAATTTATATACATAATTATAGGGTGATTTTAGATAAATAATTTTTTTTTAAGTTTAGTAAGAATTAAATAACTCAGTTTATACTAATTCTTAATAAGACCAGTTTAATTAATACTATTTAAATTTTATTAATTTACATAATGGTTAATCATTATTATTAATTATATTAAGTATACGGTTATTACACCTAACTATAATTATACACTAATTAATCAAAAATCTAAAAAAAAATGAATATTAAATTGTAAGCGAAAATTTGTGGAGTATAAGTTACAATATTATAAATTATACTATATTTTTTTCTAAAAAATTCTTAATTACAATATTCTTAAAAATAGTAATTTGATTTATTAAATTATATTTAACACTCAATAAAATAAGTTTCAAATTAAGTATTACAATTTTTTTATTAATTAAAATATTATTAATTTTATAATTATGAAAAGAGCTAAGTTAGAAAATATTAATTATAATAATTGTAAATTTGCAAAAAATGTAGTGGTTAATATTTTTTTATAATTAAATAAATTTATATTGTCTATTTTAACAATGTAAATTTAAATAATAGTTAGTTTTAAACAAATGTATAATAGTCTTTACACAATTAAAAAAGTATCCTACAATATAATTAAAAACATGTATAAACCCTATTTTTTAATAAAATAAAAAATTTATTACACTTTTTATGAAGTGAATAACATGGAGATTTTTTCATAATAATTAAAATTAATAATCCCTTCTCCCCAATTATACCTTATTATAATACCCTTAACATTATACAATTTATACACCTATATTTTGAATTAATTAATTTAAAATCCTCAAATTCATGTTGTTGTTATTTGATTACACGTGCTCAACTTAACATTCATTTACTTTATCATTGCAGTTACACGCATGTATCATGGAACCACCCACCAATCTATATCTATATAATATATAAATCCAGACTTTCAGTGGACAATGTGAACACAAAAAATATACTACAAAAAATGAGCATGTTCATACTATGTGGCAAATACAATGTACATGTGTCCACAATTTTATTACGTGGCTTTTTCCTACCAATAATAAATATTAAGTGGCTTTTAATTAGATGTTAATTTAAATATTCATGATGATATAGGATTTAAATTCGGTAATCACCTATTAATTAGCTACAATAATGGTAATATAAATTTAATTAGCTACAATAATGGTAATATAAATTGGTTACCTATAAATTGGTTAAATGGTAATATACATCTATTAACTCAACTATTGTATTATAAACTTTCCAAATAAATGAGTAAATGTCCACTCACCGATTTTCCAACATAATTATAAAACGATCAATTAAAACTGATTCTCATAATGAATTGTTCCCTTAATTATTTTTTCAAATTTCAAATCTTCCATAATCCATTATGGTATATACAAAATTATACCGTACGTGCGTGATTAAATGCGTGATTAATTGGACTAGAATGATTTTCTATACTTTGCATAAAAATAACTACGAAATGGTATTTTACTTTAATATATAATTTAATAATAATTATAATTATAATTATACTACATAAATCATTTATGTTGATAAATAATTAAAAGAAATTATTATAAATCTATCAATTTAATTTCAAATAATATATTGTTCCCTTAATTGTCTCTCAAATTTCAAATTTACTATAAACCCTAAAATTTATAGTATACAATAAATCATAAGTTAATACATAATTATAGTAATTTTCTTTAATTATCTTTAATAAGTGATTTATATATTAAAAAGATTTTATATTCCCTACATAGAAATAACTAATAAATGGTAATTTAATAGTATGGTAAGAATTTGAATACAATTTATATTTGGTAATTTTAATTCTATTTAAATCCACCTTATAATTCAATTTTTTGCACTCACGCTTTTTTTTTTTCTTTCATTCTCAGATTTATTAAATGTTTTTTTTTTAATTTACATACATTCTGTTTTTTTATTATTAGATTAGTTTAATTGTTAGTTTGTTGCTAATATCACTTTGTTGCTAATATCACTTTTTTGTGGAGGTAAGTGTACAAAAATAATATTTTTGAATATGAGGTATTATTTTTTTCACTTTATTTGATTCCACCATCACACTTTTTTTATTGTGCAAAATATTAGTATTTTGACTAATCTCGGTAATATTGTCTTTTTTTCCATTTTGGACGGTATGTTTCTAACCTATTATTAATAAATTATTATATTTGATCATTCATACTTTTATTTTAATTTATATTTTTACTGATTTTTTATGTGTTTTTGATATAATTCAGGTAATAAACTACTTATTTTTAAATATTTATTTTTCATGTAGTATCATGTTTATTTTTTCATTTTTTAGTGTATGATTCTTTTTATTTGAACCTTTGATCATTTTTATTTTGTATTATTATAATAATAGGTTTCAGAAAGCGTCTACTACTATTATTCTTTTTCACGTTTCAATTTTTTTTATAATTTTTCCTTTAATTTTCATGTTTTTAATGTTTTTTATCAATTTTTTATTTACTATACGTAATAAAAATAAAAACATTATAATTTTAGTAAGTTTAATATTAATTATTTTTCTTTAAAACCAATTTTATTTAATATTTTTTTATCATTTGACCTACAAAGAGCCTGTATTACGAATTATTTCCAAATTTATTTTTATAAATAAACTTATGAAATAAAATTGATTAAACATATTTTAAATTATATTTTAATAAGTATTATTAAGTGATACTGAAAAAGAAATAATATGATAATCTCAGACATCGTTTTTTTTAACAAAAAATTAACATCAAATATTCCTGTGCATCGCACAGGGAGATGATACTAGTGTATATTAATAAGTTATGATAATTTGGGAATGTTATTTTAATTTTTAAATAAAAAGAAACTAAGTATTTTATTATATACAATTACTTATAAGAGTAGTCTTTTTTTTCCAAAACCCTCCTAAATACATAATATAATATTATTAATAAATATATAAATTTAAACTATTTAATTTTTTATAATTAAATAATTATTGCAATTCTAATATAATAATTTAAATTAATTATCTTAGATTTATCACAATTTAAGCTAATATTTTAAATAAATTTGGTATTAATTTTATAAATAAATATTTAAAATCTAATGTGTTTTTGTTTGATAATGGTGGGTACGAATGGTAGTGTGAATAATTTTGTTGTGTGTTTAAAGTCTTGTTGGAATTTGTGTGATAATTAAAAAAAGTTTAATTATGTATTTTTTGATTAAGATGTATGAATAATTAATTAGTGAATTTTTGAATATTTTTAGATGAAATTTGTAAGGGTATTTTGGGTATATGAATAATTAATTAGTGAATTTTTGAATATTTTTAGATGAAATTTGTAAGGGTATTTTGGGTAGAATTATTTTCTTTAGGGGGGTGGGACCATGTTGAAGTTGTTAATGTGAAAGGTCACTTGTGAGTTGTCTCACATCGAATAATTGTGAGAGGGGAGTCTATCATATAAGCATAGGGAGTTCTACTAATTGGTACCATATGGTTTTGAGTTAGAATGGGACTCTCTAATGCATATTCGGGCTCCCGCTCTCGTGTGCGCTAGGCGTGTGACCGCACGTTAGCACCTCCATTCATGGATTTCTACATGGTATCAGAGCTCCCGGTTGTGCCGGGCTCGATCCTGTTTGTGAGTTGGGTGGTTTGACCACCCGTTGGCTAGGACTTACAAGTGGAGGGTGTGTGTTGAAGTTGTTAATGTGAAAGGCCACTTGTGAGTTGTCTCACATCGAATAATTGTGAGAAGGTAGTCTATCATATAAGCATAGGGAGTTCTACTACTTGGTACCATATGATTTTTAGTTAGAATGTGACTCTCTAGTGCATATTCGGGCTCCCGCTCTCGTGTGCGCTAGGCGTGAGACCGCACGTTAGCACCCCCATTCATGGATTTCTACAGACCATTCCTTTGGGACTAAGAAAAATGTAAAGTGATATCATACGTACGGGAAAGAGGGAGTATGTAATATGATACTATACATGTTCAGATTTTTATTTTTTTTCATTTCAAGAATTTTAAAATTAATCCAGAATTTTCATGTATATATCTTTCTAATGAATTCTTTTTTTTTTTGGTAAAGATCAATCAAATATAAAAAAAATAAGGGAGTACAATACATCGCATGGGGAAAGAAAACTCCACCACATCACTGAGCTAACATACTAGCTCTCCAAACATCCAACCAAAACATATAGCACAAAAAAAAAACAGAAAATACTATCACCAGGCTATATGCCACACTCTCTTCAGTGCCCGTGTCTGAAGAGTATTCGGAAGTCGTAGTGAGATGATCTGGTCTCGTGTGATAGAAAGAGCCTGAGTAGCCACCACTCCTGGCGACACCGAGCGAGCCTCATGTATCCTCGTGTTTCTTTCTTGACATATAAAATATACTAAAGCAGCAAAGAGTCCACGATATCCACAAGATATCCAGTGCTTCCCACGCCACCGACTAGCAGCACGTAGGACAGCACTATGCCAATCACCCCGTGGCTAAAAGAACTTCACCTCCACCTGTAGCCTTCGCAAACAGTCCTGTGAAAAAGGGCACTCAAAGAAAAGGTGGGAATGTGTCTCAGCGCTCTCCCTACCACATAGCACACACGAGTCATCCCCCGACCAATCCAACCCTTATCATACATGGTCAAATCATACATTCAATGCTATAGAGTCAAATCATACATTCAACGCTTTCTAATAAATTCTACATGGTCAAATCATACATTCAATATATATCTATATTTAGCGTCGTTGCTGCCAGAAATATTAGGTAGCGGAACTTAATGTCATCCTTAAAAATATTTAATTAATATAGATTTTGATGGAGTAGTATACTTAATGTCTATATTTAAGTGATCTGAACTCCTTGTACACTTTCATTTATCTATTTATAAATAAACATTCATTTGCTTTATTAATTAAATGCAAATTATGGTTCTGGATTTTATACGTTGTATTTAGTATGGTGTACATCGTCACACGGAAGATCATACTATCAGTCACTCGTATATAATCGAACGGTTGCTCACGACCTAGATGGACAAGAACTAATCCATCGGTATAGTCGTTGTATGAGTGAGAAAATAATTGGTCTTGATTATTTTATCTTACATGTACACTTGGTGTATTGAGCGGATCTGCTTGAGATTTATCGATTAGGATTGCCTTTGATAATCGATTTAAATCTCTGAGTATTCTATTTTTAATCTCTGATATTATTGCGGGTGTGTGCATATAATATAGGTGGCTTTGATTTTCCAAAGGAATTGATTGATTAGAATAACCAGTCAATTACCGGTAAAGTTGGGTCACCGTATTTTATGTATGACATGCTGTGAATTCTTGACGGGAAAGTATGTCCCGATAAGGGTTGATAATATCCCCGAGATGAGCTCATAAGGATTTATTATGTAAACCTCGCGAGTGGATTTGTTCCCGCATAATAATAAAGTTGAGTGGTACTAATCTCGGAAATAAGAGATGAATAAATTTTATTATGCAATAAATAAATATTTATTCATGGATATTTATATCTTAAACATACGGAATAAATAATACTACCAAAAGAATATTATTTGATATAATATGGTAAATATTGAGAGTGCAATTATATTTATATAGTGGAGTTAATCATATAATTAATATTAATGGATTAATAGATTTGAGCTTGGTCTCAATTTAATCATTAATATTGGAAGCCCAATATTCTACTTCCTTAAGGTCCCCTTCGTAGCCTATAAAAGCACTACATGGTCTTCACAATTAGAACATAAGAAAAGAATATCATTAGTTGATAGTTCTAGAGAGTTGTGAAGGAGATCCATAAGCTTGGAGGATCGTCGCCCACACGACGTTCAAGCTAGTGCAAGGAATACGTGGGAAGGCTTCAAGGTCATCGAAGTTCTTCGTTTTTCCGGACAACGAGAACGAGGTAAAATCGAGAAAACCCCGTCTATGATTTTAATCGTTTATATATTGTAAATACCGACGAACCAAGATCCGAGATGCGAAACCACGAACAAGGATCAACCGGCGATGGTGGTCGAAGACCACGACATCGCGGCGGTCGACCCTTAGGGTTTCGGCGTGCATGGGGAGCCCTCGGGTTCCAGCCGAGGGGGCGATCGACGCCTAGGGCGCGATCGCCGGGCGGGCGGCTGGTGCGCCCGCAGCGGCTCGTCGGATCGAGCCGCCCCTCCACGGCGAAGCAGCAAGTCGCCGGACTTGCTGCTGGGGGCTGCCGGAGCAGCCCCGACCGATCGCCCATGCGATCGATGTGATCGATCGCGAGCCCCGCGTGCGGGGGCTCGGGCTGGGCGTGCGCGTGGCTTCGGCCACGTCGTGCGTTCGGTTCGGGCTCCGGCTCGTACGTGGTGTTCGCGTGTTATCCGGCGACGAGGTTTTTGATCGGAATTGTCATGTTCTGCAATTCCGGCAACTCCGGGATATCGAATTCCAACAATTGGTATCAGAGCGTGGTTTACGTTCGCGGTATTTACGATATAATTGTTCTACCTTGCAGGATTTCCGACTATTATGGCTTGTTTAATTATTGTTAATTATTTTGTCATAATTGTTGGATTATTAAACTCTCGGACATGTCGAGATTCGTTTTGTGTGGTGAATGCTTGTAATAGTAAAAATTCGGGGGTTGACCGAATTTAGGTTTTATTATTATTCTATCTTTTTCCGGAAAATGTATAGGGTCGATTTCATGTATAGAATCGATACCGGATTATGTAGAAATAAATTTGTAATTTATTTTTCGTTGGATCGATGCCGAAACGACCGCCGGAGAAGACGTGTGACGGAGGAGACGAACGAGAGGGGAGGACCCTCTCGGCCAACCCCATGGCCGAGGGATCGACCGCGGGAGGAGGGGCCGCCGGCGACGGTGGCCGGCCACCTTTATGGCGGCGGTCCGGTGGTGGCGTGGGGATCCCCACCCCATGGTATCCCGGTCCGGTGATTCACTTTCCTAATTGGTTTGGTTTTCCTATTTTGAGTGTTCTTATTTTTGGGAACTCTCATGGAATAGGAAAAGAATCAATTTGGTATTAATTAGGATTCCTAATTGATTATTTATATTTTATGGAAATATTCATGGATTAGGAATCTAATTAATTTGGAAAGTAGAAGAGTCCTAAATTATTTTATTTCCTTATTTCATTATGGAAATCTTCTAGAATATTCCAAGTGGATCTTGGATAGATTATTCTAGAGATTTAATGAAATAGAAAAAGGAAAATAAAATAAATAAAAATATTAATAATATTTAATTTTATTTTTGATTTATTCGATTGACTTAATTATTATTAATTAAGTATCTTTTGGATTTATTAAAAATAAATAGATTTAAATGTTGGAATTAATATTCCCGTCACATGGAGCATTCAAAGACGAAGACTGAAGACTAGAAAATGCATACGGGGATGCGATAAAGCCATAATAGTCGGAAAATAATATTCTAGTATTATTTTGATTATGTGATAATACTATGTGCTTTATTACATGTATGCATGCTATGTGTGTTTATTTTATGCACTAGATAGCGTATCCCTTTCTTGTAAAAAGCTAAGTGGGAGAGGGAATGGAAACATTCCCATTGTCTCCATTACTGCTCTCTTGGTGACTTTTATAAACTTTTGAAGTTTATATAGATAAGTTATTGGAGGAGAGTTCTTGTAATTCCACCTACGAGAATCATTGATTAAGTTTGTCAAACAATGCCTAATTTGTCTTTTCAAAACTGATTTCAAGTCGACTCATTCTCACCCCGGGGAGTGGAATGGAGCCAAAGCCACTTGGTCATGTCGAGGACACAAATTAGAGACCTTCGTACCATCCTTTTAAAGGTGGATCGATTGTCTGCTCGGCTCCCTCATTTATGAGAGATAGGGTCGCTCGCATGGTGAATCACTGGTAAGAAACTTAGAGTTTCACTTATGATTCTCCACGTCTTGATTTACAAGATTAAATGGATCAAGTAATTGGGAGTCAATTATAAAGATCTCTTAGTGTAGTAAACGTCCACACCACGTGGCTTGCTATACTAACGGATTTTGGATTAATTGATGTAGACAGTTATAAGGAATTGTGAAGAGTTGTGAAGTCGACGTAAACGTCCACACCACGTGGCTTGCGGTGACGTAGCAATTCCAAACGATTTACTTTAGTACTGAGTAATGGTTTACACTTAGATACGCGTTATAGTATTCCTCCCCACGAGGTTACGCTATAAGTGATGTATGACCGAAGCAAATCTAATTGCTAAATCATTTGGGTGGGTAAACGTCCACACCACGTGGCTTGCCTTACCTGATGGGATTTTAGATGTGATTAGTGATTTAATGATATTATTTGAGGGAGATAATATCGGATATTAAATTGTTTGTTTGTTTTATGTGCTTATAGGTTAAGAATGACTGTGACCCCAATTTGTGATATACTTAAAGATGAAAACTCACTGGTTCCATATGTTAATGATTGGAAACAAAATCTAGACAATGTTCAAACTGTCGAGCTTTCTAGATCCACTGTTGTCCCAACTCATGAGGACATTGTGAATGACCTCGAAATGACGTTGAGACATAGTGTGGAAGCTGAACAAGAGGTGGTTAACATACTCACGGAATCTTCCCTCAATGAGTCCCTTAAAAACGACTCAGCGAATGCGATTTTTGTGCGTATGTTAAGAGAATCACGAGCTCTTGTGGCTAGGCTAAAAGAAAAGCGTGCAAAGAGGCCCAGTGGTTGCAAACCACGGAATGGGATAAGCAAGCCATTAGGAAGATGCTTTCGATGCAAACAGTTTGGACACTGGAGGTCTGATTGTCCTCTCATCAAAGGTACGAAATTTTCCTTAGTCACTGAAACATTGTCAGTGGTGATATCTACCAGTACCTGGTGTGTAGATACGGGGGCCACTGACCATGTCTGCAATTCAATGCAGGGGTTCCAGGAAACCCGGAGACTTAGAGAGGGAGAGATCGTGGTCTACATGGGCAATGCTGCGAAGGTAGCGGTTGTTGCAGTGGGAGACGTTCACTTACGTTTTAGTAGTGATAGAATTTTAGTTTTACAAAATTGTCTTTATGTACCGAACTTTAGAAAGAATTTAATTTCGGTTTCTAAACTAATTATGAAAGGGTATTCTGTTTCTTTTGATCACTCTGTGGTCATAAGAAGAGACAGTGAAATTATCTGTTCTGGTACATTGATAGACGATTTGTATGTACTAAATCCTGAGTCTACCACGATGCAACTAACTGAGACTAATAACACATCTACGAACACCAATAAGAGAAAGGAACCTTCTAAAATGAATCAATTATACTTGTGGCATCTAAGGCTAGGTCATATTAACTCAAATAGACTTCAAAGGTTGAAAGCTGATGGTTTAATCAGCGATGTTGAAGGAGTGGACCTTCCAACCTGCGAATCCTGTTTGGAGGGAAAGATGACCAAGCGTCCTTTTTCTAGTAAAGGACGTAGAGATGAACAAGTATTGGATTTGATTCACTCTGATGTATGCGGACCTATGTCTACTCAGGCAAAGGGAGAGTATGAGTACTTCATCACTTTTACTGATGATTACTCAAGATATGGATATGTGTACTTGATGCACCGCAAGAGCGAGTCCTTTGACAAGTTCAAAGAATTCAAGGCTCTTGTAGAAAACCTTCGTGGTAGATCCATAAAATGCCTGCAATCTGATCGCGGAGGCGAGTACCTGTCTGGAGAATTCAAGGCATACTTAGCAGAGTCTGGGATAGATTCTCAGCTGACTTCACCATATACTCCTCAGCAGAATGGTGTGTCAGAACGAAGGAATATGACTCTTATGGAAATGGTGCGTTCGATGATGAGTTACTCAGACTTACCTGTTATGTTATGGGGATATGCCTTGCAAACAGCGGCGTATATTTTGAATAGGGTTCCGACCAAAACGGTACCTACAACACCCATGGAATTGTGGAGTGGGCGTAAGCCTAACTTGAAGCACATTCGGATCTGGGGATGTCCAGCACATGTGCTGCGACAAGGGGCCGATAAGTTAGAACCTCGTACTTAAGTACGTTTGTTTATAGGATATCCTAGAGGAACTAAAGGTGGCATGTTCTATAGTCCTACGGACCAGAAGATCGTTATAAGTACTAACGCTCGGTTCTTAGAGGAAGACTATGTCATGGACCACAAGCCCAAAAGTGACATAATGCTTGATGAGTTGAGAGGTAACGATAAAGACTTAGATACAACTGAACCGAGAAATGATACACCAGTAGAACCTGCACCTGACACTGTCACTGTTAATACACCGGAACGCCGTCGTAGTGGGAGGGTTGTTAGACAACCGGAAAGATTGATTGGACTAGGTGAGTCTTCGGACTCTGGACCTGGAGTTCATGAAATCGATCCCTAGACCTATGATGAGGCGGTACATGATAAAGATGCGCCTTCTTGAAAGAAAGCGATGAAATCCGAAATAGAATCAATGGATTCTAATAAAGTCTGGAATCTTGTAGAACCACCAAAAGGCGTAAAGCTAATTGGATGTAAATGGGTCTACAAGAGAAAGAGAGGATCTGACGGAAAGGTTCAAACCTTTAAAGCAAGGCTTGTTGCGAAAGGATATACTCAGAAAGAAGGAATCGATTATGAGGAGACCTTCTCGCCTGTAGCCAAGATAAAGTCGATCCGGATTCTCTTATCCATAGCAGCTCATATAAACTATGAGGTTTGGCAAATGGATGTCAAGACAGCTTTCCTTAACGGAAGTCTTGACGAGACGATTTATATGAAACAACTAGAAGGATTCATTGCTGAGGGGCAAGATCATCTAGTGTGCAAGCTTAATCGATCCATCTATGGATTGAAACAAGCCTCGAGATCGTGGAACATGCAATTTGATGAAGTAGTCCAGTCTTATGGATTCATTCAAAGCATGGACGAATCGTGTGTTTATTGGAAACGTGATGGGAAGAAAGTGGTGTTTCTCGTACTTTATGTAGATGACATTCTTCTCATTGGCAACAATATAAAGATGTTATCAGACATAAAGGGATGGTTGTCTAGACAATTCGATATGAAAGATTTGGGAGAAGTTGGACATGTTCTAGGGATCAAAGTGATAAGGGATCGCCGGAATAGAACATTGTACCTTTCCCAGGAATCTTACATAAACACGATTCTGGCTCGCTTTAACATGCAAGATTCCAAGAAGGGTGAGTTACCCTTCAGTAAAGGAACTTATCTTTCTGAGAAGTTGTAACCCTGGAAAGGAACATTGGTCTGCTGTAAAGAGCATTTTCAAGTATTTGCGAAATACTAAGGATTATGTTCTGAGATACAAAGCAGACAAGCTATTTCCTTTAGGTTACACATATTCGGATTTCCAAGCTGATAAGTACTGGCGTAAGTCGACATCAGGCTATGTGTACACTTTGGGAGGTGGAGCCGTATCATGGAAGAGTGTTAAGCAAAAGTGCATTTCGGACTCTACCATGGAAGCTGAATATGTAGCAGGCTCAGAGGCAGCGAAATAGTCAGTGTGGTTCCTTAATTTCCTCCAGGACTTAGATGTGATTCCGAGTTTGCCCAAAGCTATGACAATTTATTGTGACAATAGCGGTGCTGTTGGAATTCGATATCCCGGGCCATTAAAATTTGTGGAAAATAATAACCCGATCAAAAACCTCGATTGCCGGAGAAATCACGAGCCCACGAGGACCAGGGCTCGACCGAACGCACAACGCGCCCGAAGACGCGTGCGCGCCCAGCCGCACCCCCGCGGGAACCCGCGATCGCTCCCAGCGATCGCACGGGATGCCTCGAGGCATCCCCGCAGCGGACTCGTGATCCGCTGCTTCGCACGGCTGGGGCTCGTCCCCAGCGACCCGCTGCGGGTAACCCCGCAGCTCGCTACGAGTCGCTGCGGGTAACCCCGCAGCTTCCAGCGATCGGCCCCGTAGGGCTCGATCGATCCTCGGCGTCCAGCCGAGGATCCGCGCACTCGATCCCCATGGAAGCTGAATATGTTGCAGCCTCAGAGGCAGCGAAAGAGTCAGTGTGGTTCCTGAATTTCCTCCGGGACTTAGATGTGATTCCAAGTTTGCCCAAGGCTATGACAATTTATTGTGACAATAGCGGTGCAGTGGCAAACAGTAAGGAACCACGGTCCCATAGTGCAACGAAACACATAGAGCGCAAGTACTACCTGATTCGAGACATCGTCAAGAGAGGCGATGCGATAGTCACCAAGATAGCTTCGGAGGACAACCTAGCGGACCCTTTCACCAAGATACTTCCTAAGGAAGTATATTTTAAGCACTTGGAGGGTTTGGGAGTCAGAAGTTTGGAAGATAAGACTAGACCTCAGTATAAGTGGGAGATTGATGGAGTAGTATACTTAATGTCTAGATTTAAGTGATCTGAACTCCTTGTACACTTTCATTTATCTATTTATAAATAAACATTCATTTGCTTTATTAATTAAATGCAAATTATGGTTCTGGATTTTATACGTTGTATTTAGTATGGTGTGCATCGTCACACGGAAGATCATACTATCAGTCACTCGTATATAATCGAACGGTTGCTCACGACCTAGATGGACAAGAACTAATCCATCGGTATAGTCGTTGTATGAGTGAGAAAATAATTGGTCTTGATTATTTTATCATACATGTACACTTGGTGTATTGAGCGGATCTGCTTGAGATTTATCGATTAGGATTGCCTTTGATAATCGATTTAAATCTCTGAGTATTCTATTCTTAATCCCTGATATTATTGCGGGTGTGTGCATATAATATAGGTGGCTTTGATTTTCCAAAGGAATTGATTGATTAGAATAACCAGTCAATTACCGGTAAAGTTGGGTCACCGTATTTTATGTATGACATGCTGTGAATTCTTGACGGGAAAGTATGTCCCGATAAGGGTTGATAATATCCCCGAGATGAGCTCATAAGGATTTATTATGTAAACCTCGCGAGTGGATTTGTTCCCGCATAATAATAAAGTTGAGTGGTACTAATCTCGGAAATAAGAGATGAATAAATTTTATTATGCAATAAATAAATATTTATTCATGGATATTTATATCTTAAACATACGGAATAAATAATACTACCAGAAGAATATTATTTGATATAATATGGTAAATATTGAGAGTGCAATTATATTTATATAGTGGAGTTAATCATATAATTAATATTATTGGATTAATAGATTGGGCTTGGTCTCAATTTAATCATTAATATTGGAAGCCCAATATTCTACTTCCTTAAGGTCCCCTACGTAGCCTATAAAAGCACTACATGGTCTTCACAATTAGAACATAAGAAAAGAATATCATTAGTTGATAGTTCTAGAGAGTTGTGAAGGAGATCCATAAGCTTGGAGGATCGTCGCCCACACGACGTTCAGGCTAGTGCAAGGAATACGTGGGAAGGCTTCAAGGTCATCGAAGTTCTTCGTTTTTCCGGACAACGAGAACGAGGTAAAATCGAGAAAACCCCGTCTATGATTTTAATCGTTTATATATTGTAAATACCGACGAACCAAGATCCGAGATGCGAAACCACGAACAAGGATCAACCGGCGATGGTGGTCGAAGACCACGACATCGCGGCGGTCGACCCTTAGGGTTTCGGCGTGCATGGGGAGCCCTCGGCTTCCAGCCGAGGGGGCGATCGACGCCTAGGGCGCGATCGCAGGGCGGGCGGCTGGTGCGCCCGCAGCGGCTCGTCGGATCGAGTCGCCCCTCCACGGCGAAGCAGCAAGTCGCCGGACTTGCTGCTGGGGGCTGCCGGAGCAGCCTCGACCGATCGTCCATGCGATCGATGTGATCGATCGCGAGCCCCGCGTGCGGGGGCTCGGGCTGGGCGTGCGCGTGGCTTTGGCCACGTCGTGCGTTCGGTTCGGGCTCCGGCTCGTACGTGGTGTTCGCGTGTTATCCGGCGATGAGGTTTTTGATCGGAGTTGTCATGTTCCGCAATTCCGGCAACTCCGGGATATCGAATTCCAACAGATTTTCTGCGAAAAACTCTTGAGCAACTAATCTCGCTTTTATATTTCACGACATCATTATTCGTTTTTCGAACGAACACCAACCTATATCCTTTTGGGATAATATTTTGAGTTGTGTATTGTAACACCCGTATGTAAAAAGGAGTTGAAATAATAATAATAATAATAATAATAAATAATAATAATAAATGGTAACGAATATAAGAAATTAAAAAGAATAATTAAAATATTTAAATTAATAATCATAACAAATTACGTGTTAATCTCTACCTCCATGCTTTGCCATTTTCTAGCAACTGACTACTCCTAATCTGTAAAACCCTTGGACTCTCAATCAGATAGACACATTATAATCACAACATAAATTACGAACTCTGAGAATAAACACTAAGGAGGTCAATAAAGGGAGTCGGGAAAAAGGGGATCCAAAAGCTTTCAAGGTGTTCGTTAAATCCGTAAATCTACAACATCTTCTATTCAAGGTAATCCCTAAATAACATTCTGAGTTACGTTTTTCTTTAGTGCTTACACATGAAATTTATACAACTAACAGTATGAATTTAGGAGGAATCAAAATAGGAAAAATCGATCGACCGTTAATTGTAGAAACAATTAGCAACCTGTATATATATCTCATGCTTTGGTAATTAATTATGATACGGTTTTTATTTATTAGTGGGGGACTTGACATGCGTGACGAGGATGTGGCACAGTGACACATGTTTCAGTTATGCTATTATTTCTTTTAAGTTTTTATGACTATGTTTCAATTTACTTGAAAGCTTGACTTTTGTTTTGAAATATTTTCAGTTTCAACGACTATTTATTTTGGAAAATACAACTCTGGTTTTGGAAATTTAAGTTATTTACGTAACCATCGAAATTGATTTACATGTCATTTTATAAATAAATTATTTTATTTTCTCACCTTTCGCTATAATCTACAAAACGTAAATTGGGGCGTTACAAAGTGGTATCAGAGCACCAATTTTGATTCTGTCAACTTTACACCTTTCTAAAAATAAAAAGTCTCATGTTTCAAATTATAAGAAAATAAAACTGTCACTACTGCTACCTTCGTTATTCCTCGTCGAGATCTCCAAATGTATGATTTTATGTTTATGCATTCACGAACATAGTAGTACTTGAAACTTGGAAATGGCCTTTATGTTTAAGTTTACTATTTGGATGCTACGAGCGACGATGCCACGTACAATTCAACCACGTAAAGAAAATTACTAAATTGAAAACCTAAATACTCGTATTACAGAAAGAAATGGCAGATAACGGAGAGGCGCCGCCAGCAATGAATCGGGCTACTGGTGAAGCCATGGGCATGGCCATCAATCACTTCCTCCAGACCATGCAAGCTAACGGAGGAGGAAACGCGACGGATCAAGAGCGCGTAGTTGAGCGGTTTCGCCGCTATCATCCGCCAACCTACAATGGGCGAGATGGTCCTGCAGTGGTTGAAGAATGGTTTAGTTCACTAGAACGCATTTTCCGCACCATTCAATGTGGAGATGCTTCAAAGATAGCTTGTGCCACCTTTCAGTTGGTGGAACATGCAGATCAATGGTGGGAAGGGTTCTGGCGCGGTCTAACCGAAGATGAGATGAACTTTATGACTTGGGATCTATTCAAGACTGAAGTTATGAATCAATATTTTCCACAGTCGTATCGTAACGAGAAGGAGACAGAATTCCTCAATATGAAGCAGGGAACTATGACGATGACTAATACGAGAGGAAATTCAACGAGTTGAGCAGGTTTGCCCCACATCTGGTGGATGATGATGCGAATAGGGCATCAAGATTCGAGAGAGGACTGAGGCCCCAACTCGCAGGAATCTTGGCAGCGCAGGGTGATCTCGGCTACTATGACCTAGTAAGAAGGGCTCGTAAAGTTGAGGTCGGACTGAGAGGAGATGAAGTGAAACCAAATGAAGTCGTTGCAACAGAGAAAAGGAAGTGGAATGGAGACGATGACAATGATAGCAAGCAACAAAGGACTGAGGGCGACCATCGATTCAATGCGTCGAACAACAAGCCCTTGTGCCGAGTATGCAGGAAGCATCACTATGGGGTTTGCATGAAAGGACAGAACAAGTGCTTTTGATGCCATCAGCAAGGCCACGAAACGCGTGATTGCCCTGTATTTAACAAGATGCCTCGTGTACCACAAGCCCAATCATACAATGGAGGTGGCCAACGTGCCGGAGGAAATGCTCGCATGTATGTTATGGGACATGGTGATGCTGGAACTAACCCCCGGGTTAATGCAGGTATGTAAACCATTTCTAGAGCTTCGACATCTATGCCATATAGGAACGTCTAACGTGAATATATCAAGGGAAAATTACTAGTATAAGATACCTGTCTTTTTCTTCTAAATCTATGATTATGAATTTCGAGGATGAAATTTTTCTAAGGTGGGTAGTATTGTAACACCCGTATGTAAAAAGGAGTTGAAATAATAATAATAATAATAATAATAATAATAATAATAATAATAATAATAATAATAATAATAATAATAATAATAATAATAATAATAAAAAATGGTAATGAATATAAGAAATTAAAAAGAATAATTAAAATCAATTTAAATAATAATCATAACAGATTACGTGTTGATCTCTACCTCCACGCTTTGCCATTTTCTAGAAACTGACTACTCTTAATCCGTAAAACCCTTGGACTCTCAATCAGATAGACACATTATAATCACAACATAAATTACGAATTCTGAGAATACACACTAAGGAGGTCAATAAAGGGAGTCGGGAAAGAGGGGATCCAAAATCTTTCAAGGTGTTCGTTAAATTCGTAAATCTACAACCTCTTCTATTCAAGGTAATCCCTAAATAACATTCTGAGTTACATTTTTAGTGCTTACACAGGAAATTTATACAACTAACAGTATGAATTTAGAAGGAATCAAAATAGGAAAAATCGATCGAATGTTAATTGTTGAACAACAATTAGCAACCTGAATATATATATATATATATATATATATATATATATATATATCATGCTTTGATAATTAATTATGATACGTGTTAATATGTGACTCGAATCGAAACACAAAAAGGGACGCTGAAGCTTTTCTGCGGGCACAGGAGGATTGTCGCGGGCGCGGAAAGAGGGCAGCAGGCGCGGAAGACGAATCGGCGGTCGCGAAAGATGTGAAAAAGGGGTCAGACGCGAAAACGGCGATTCCGCCAGCGCAGAATGATTTTCGCGGGCGCAGAAAGAAAACAACGGTCGCTGTTTTCTGTTTTGGCGGAATTTCTATGTGCGCAGCGCATGATTATTTTCGCGTGAGAGTTTTTGCGTGGGTTATTTGTTTTAATTAGGGAATTAGAATTATATTGAAAATAATTTTATTCCTTATTAATTTAGGAGTCATATATTAGGAAAATGATTTATTCATAATTCTAATTGTTTCCAATTTGATAGGTTTCTACACCTATAAATTGGGTTTCTCCTGTAGACGAAAATCATAGAGTGAATTATTGTAAGCCTCAACGATGTAGTGCATTGGTTCTTTCTTCCCGTGGTTTTTTCCCGTATTTTGGGTTTCCACGTAAATTTGTGTGTTCGTTCTTTTTTTCGTTTATCTTTTTCTTCGCATCTCATATATATTTCGAGAGCCGTGAGCGATTTAGTTTCAATATCGCAACAAGTATTAGAGCATCGTAAAAAGCACTACAAGTGGTATCAGAGGTAGGTTACGATCCTGTGACCTGTTATCGCAGAGCTTTCGTTGGGGATCCCGAACGCAGAATCCATACGAGGCGGGCGTTGTGGATATTGGTGTTTCTAGATCCAGGTGGAGCTCGAGAATATTTTGAGAGATGGCGACGATGGTTGATATTCGGTGTTAGATCGGAACATGTGGTTCTCTTCATGGGGATTCAAGGTGAAGTTGGTTCAATGGTTCTAACCAACATGGATCTTGATGATGCGTTGCTGGGGCATGGTCAAGATTGTTGGAATAGGTGACCGGCGAGCCAACGGTTGTTATATAACGGTTTATTTCGTTAATTAATGAACCTATATTAATGGCATATACTATATCTACTCCCAATGTTGAATCATAGATATAGTCATGTACAGTTACACATGTTGTATGAATTCGGTTTTGTGGAAACCGAGAGATAATTCCGTTAACGCAACGTAACCGTCAAACTCAGTTCCTAGTCGATGGGTTACGCCAATAACAAGGATACCCGGCATTTCCCCCTTGAGACTAGCACTTAGTGTATGTGGGCTAATCTCGAGCCTCGGTGTTGGGACATCGAAATACTTGAGTGGGTGCTCACTGTTGATAAGTTCACTGAACCCCCTCTCCCTGGAATCTCTAAGTGGTTATCACTGATCGAGTAGAGAATTCCATAATATAGTTGTACACCATTAATCCTTAAGACCCAAACATCACTGTGACTTCATCAGAGGACCAGCTGTATCGTGACCTGTCTCTAATTCCCTTAAAGGGGGTCAGTCGTAAACGAGACAATGTTCGTGCAGTCCGAAATCTGGTGTGAAGTCTGTGCATGGTATTTTTTTTTTTTGGTATAGGTCAATTGCAATGTCTTGGGATTTGAACCAAGGACCTCAAGTCCCCAATTCAAGTGCTCAACCAACTGAGCTAACAACCCTTGACAAGTCTGTGCATGGTAGTAGGGGATCTGATTGCTTGATATAGATCATGGATGTCCTGTGAGTTCTGATGGTTCCTAGTCCCGGAATCTCTGGCCAGAGTTGAATAGTGAGGTGATTAGAGAAATGTGTTTCTATAAATTAATCACGACTGGATTTTACGAAACCTAGAACGTACGCACAATTATCAAACTCAACAAGAGATCTCGATTAACCAATATCTCTAGTTTGGTCGGGACATTTGTATCGGAGGGATCGTACTGTACGCTAACTATATTACATGGTTCTTGCAGGCACTTCATTTGAATCTAGGGAATTAGTGAAGCGTGGTTGCTAGACGCTCGTCACTGATTCGTTGGGCACGGACTTGTTCGGAGATTAAATAATATGATTATTAATCTAAAACTCTTGGGAGTAGTTGAAATAAGAACAATATGTTGTTTGAATCACAATATGTTGTGAGCCCACGGCTAGTTATACACCTGAACCATTGAGGGTCACATTCTCGTGTAAATGGATCCTTGAATACGATCATGTATTAATTAACTGTTAATTAAGTACATATAGTCGGAGGTCAATATGATTGAATCCGAGATTCATAATTGTGATTATGAGTTGGAAATATTACTGAGCTAAAGAAAACGGACACAGTGGTGTACACTTTCTATTTTGGGAAATTTCCCGATTTAGCAGTACCCTTGAAATGGGCTTTCCGATTTTGTGAAATTAGAAATTTTTATTATTATCTCATATTGATGAGAAAATTAAAACGAGAAAGAAAATATAATCGTTATATTTTTCGGAGTTGAAATTGATTGTCAATTTTGGAGAAACGTACTGACGGCTAATGAATTGGGCCGACTAGGGTTAATGGATCTGATCCATTAGGGTTTGAGCCCAACAAACTCTTTTCCTCACCTATAAAAGGAGCTCCATAGGCTTGAGGATTAACACATCAAAACCTAGAGAGCTCTAACCCTAGCCTCTCTCTTTTCCCTCTCTCGTCCGTCGCCCCTCGGCCGCCTCCCTCGAAGGACCGCCGCCCGTAGCCGCCGCCCAGCGCCACCGACGGCAGCCGCCCGCCTCGCCGGAAATTGTTTCCGGCACCTTTTTTCTGGCCTGTTTTTCCCGTCGTAATCTCCCTTACGTATTTTTAGTGCAATATGTAAGTTGGATTACCTATATGAGGTGAAACCTGATTAGACGAGAGACGCCAAAGGAATGCCCGAGCACAGCCCGAGCCGCGCACGTGTGCTCCAGCCGTGACACACGAGTCCAGCCGAGAGCCCCGCCACTCAACCGGCTCTCCCCGCACACGACACGTGCCGTCCCCGCGTCGCATCCTCGCGACTTCCGACGAACCTCTTTTGGTCCGACAAATCTGGAGGTACTTACGAGATTTAATTGTTTGCGTTAAATGTTTTCGCTATGTATTGAGATTTTTAATTGATAAATAAAAATTAATTGAGATTATTTATCTGTCAATTAAATTAAAATTGATTCGAATTAAATAATATGATTATATTAATTGTAAATTTGACGCAAACAGATTATGTGCACATGTTTATATAATTAATTATATATGTGTAATTAATTAATTTGATTAATTTAATTGCACAAAGTTGATTAGAATTAAATAACACAATTATGTTAATTGTCAATTTGACGCAAATTAATTATGTGCGCATAATTAATTGTATGAGTGTAATTAATTAATGTAATTAATTTAATTGCGCTATAAGTAATTAATTTAATTGATAAATTTAATTGTGCTAGATTTAATTTGTGTAGTATGGGATGCCTGAATTAAATATTTAATTCAATAGATTTAATTTAAATATTTAATTCAATAGATTTGAATTACATAAATTAATTAATGCATGTAATACTGAAAATAGGATTTTCAATAAAATAAAATAAATATAATGTAAAATGTAAAAATGGTTTTTCATAAAAAAATTGTTTTACGCTGGATATACATGCACGACACGATCCCCAACACTGGTGATACCGTATCATATGGTATGAGAGTGTAGGTTTTGAAATTATAATTGTCTATAAATATAATCACTAAAGCATGTTGTTTGTTGAATTGATTGATTTAATGTTGTTTAATTGAGACTTATTTCTATTAAGATATTCACCTCGGAGAGTGATTCATCTATACTTGTTTTTGTTAAAACAAATTAGAGACATCGAGCCATATGATGGCATGATTCGATGGTCTGCTCGGCTCCCCCATTTATGGGAGATAGGGTCGGCTCGGATGATGAATCGCTGGTTAGAAACCTCGAGTTTCAACATCACGTTTTGATTATTATGACATTAATAAATTGAAATAGAAAAGAAGTATCAATATTTAATTTAGAGAAATTATTTATTGACCAATTAAATAATTGATTTAAATATTCGATAAGGTATAGATTAATTATTTGATTTAATTATTAAATCAAGTTAAATTAATATAGCACCATTTAATTTGCATACCTCGTTTTAATTGTGATTAAATGCTATGTGAATTATGTATATATATATATATATATATATATATATATATATATATATATATATATATATATATATATATATATATATATATATATATATATAACGTTATACATTTTCAGGAGAGAATGAAGTGAGTGGAATTCTCAATTCCTATCAGGCAAGATGCAACAATTAACTCAAAAATGCCTATTAATTTTTATTCTCAATAAAATTCAAATTTAATTGTTTCAACAACGATTATTCCCAATAATCGCCTTTTATTTGTATTCCCGTCATAATTATCCCAATAATCAAAACGCGATAAATCGTAAGTGAAAACTCGAGGTTTCTAACCAGCGATTTATCATGCAATTGCGCCCTATCTCCCATGTGACATGGGGGAGCCAACTAGACGATCGTACCATACCATGGTTCGAAAGTCTCTAATTTGCGTCATCGACTAATTTAAGCACTCTGGTCTCATTCCCACTCCCCGAGGTGTAGAATAGATCAGCTTGAAATTAATCTTTGAAAGACAAATTTGACATTGTTTTGAAAATTTGATAAAACATGAACTTAATGAAAAATACAAGAATTCTAAATTCTTTATTAATCATGATTGAGAGATAAAATTGATAAAATATTATTCCAAATAAATTTCTCTATTTGATTTATGTATAGAAAAATAATCGAATAAATTTTTAACATCAAATCAAGTACTATTTTTCCAAAAATATTCCATGAAAAATTAAATGAATAAATCACCAAAAAATTCATGGGCACTTGATTTATGAAAAATAATCCAATTAAATTAACATATAATCAAATATTATTTTTTCAAAAAATAGTCCACGAAAAAATTCACAAATAAAAATAAAAATAATTTTTATAGGCACTTGTTCTACGCGCATACGCAAACGCACGACCAAAGCTCTATACCACTGTTGGGTTTTTCATGAATCTCATCCATACCCCAATAGATGGATTTACGTATTTTACAAGCATGAAAAAGTGCGGAAGAAGAAATCATGCATAAACACGTAAAACCCTAATCATGGATCTAGTGCGCACGTATGTAGTAAGAACAATTAATTGAGTTAGTAAAGAATTATGTACCTTGTAATTCTTGTATGTAGAAAGCTTACGCGTAGATGGATAGCCGCGAACATACCCGGCCTCAATTCGTTGCACAAACCCTCCTTGATCAACGAACGGGGAAGCCTTCAACTCTATGTCGAGTCCCACTTGAATCTCTCGTCTCGCCTCGTCACGCCGCGAATATGAAGCTTGTAGAACTTTAATTCTATTGTATTGTAGCAACATATTTCGTGGGTAGAGGTCCCTTTATATAGGAGGGAGAAGGAAGAGAGTTTAGGGTTGAATAAGAAAAGGAAATAAGAGAGTCGGTCGAATTTTATTCCAAAATTACAGCGCTGTCGGCCGACACCATCTTAGTGTGAAATGGGTGTCTTTATATAGGAGGGAAAAGGAAGAGAGTTTAGGGTTGAATAAAAAAAGGAAATAAGAGAGTCGACCGAATATTATTCGAAATTATAGCGCTGTCGGCCGACACCATCTTAGTGTGAAATGGGTGTCGGCCGACACCCTTGAAAAAAGTCCAACTCCACCAATTCACTCTTCATGTCGGCCGACATGTATTTTCAATATACATGGTGTCGGTCGACAATTAGTACAAAATGTGCTCGGCTCCGTTTTTCTCTCCGTTTCTTCCGCGTTCAATAAACTTTGATTCTCAACCAAGGTTTATATACTCCAAGTATAAATGATCAATAGAGCTGTGTGACTCATTTGGCTTGATCGTCGACTATTAAGTTCAAGTTTACGACTCGACACTTAACGTCGCCCAATCGATCCATCTACACATGACGCACTACATAGCTTGTTTCGATACAACACACGTGGGATGAAGGACACCATTCCAACACTTTTGCCACTACACACATACAAATGGTAATCATTATAATTTGTCCATGATATTAACTTATCGATCGGACTTTAAACCATAATCAATTTGATATTAATATTTCTGCATGAATATATCATATCACGATATTCTTTAGAAACATTTAATTTTGATATTTTTTCGGGAATATCATATCACAATGTTTTTCATGAATATTAAAAATTTAATTGATTTACTATGCTTGATTAATTTGATATTATTTCAGAATATCGGTTTTCAAGAACATTTGAAATTTAATTGCTTCAGAACAATTTATGAAGAATGTGAGGAAGAAGTAAATATATGTATAACTATTATTACATATAAATAAAAATTCTTGCTTGATGTTGAATCCTGATTAGAATTTCGGATTTTGAATGAAACATATGATGAAGAGAGATGTTGAATTTTTAATATTTTATGAAGAAGGCGGTTGATTTTGTCTCATGGAAGACCCTTTATATAAATATAAAGTAGGGTAAAGTTAACTAATTATTCACTAATATATATATATATATATATATATATATATATATATATATATATATATATATATAAATATAAGAGCAATTTAAGAAAATGTGTATTATAATTTATAATATTATAACTTATATTGTATAAAATTCAGTTTACAATTTAATGTTTAATTTATTTTAATTTTTTAATTTATTAAATTAATAAAATACAAATAATATTAAATAAATTACACTTATTAATAATTAGGAAAAAATGAAATACTAAATTCTAAAGAAATTTGAATAATTTTACTTTATCCAAAACCTCTCTAAATATAAATAACACCCAAAAAATAAAAAAAAATTTAAAAAAAGTACAGAGAAACAAAAAGAAAATAAACTTTGAAGAAATAAAAAATATAATTTTTTTTTTTTAAAAAACACAATTAAAAAAAAACTTAAAACAATCAATATAAATAAATAATATTTTTATTAAAATATTTATAATTTAGGGAAAAATGGCAATAAGGCCATTTTTCAGCATTTTTTCGGCAATAAGGCTTTCGAAAAATTACGCGTGCCAATTAGGCCGACTAAAATGTGCAAAGACATCGTTGCCCTCGCATATATACACATTTGAACAAACGGTTTCAGCATTTATTTCATTTCCCCCGCACACGAAGCCCCCCACGAAACCCACACCTCCACATTTACTCTCTCTCGGCTCCCGCTAAAACAACAACACACAAAAATTCATCACCAACCATTACTCTCTCTCAGCAACTGAGCTTCGTGACCACCACAAACAACACACGAAAATCCTCTAATCTCAAGCTAGCTTTTCGATTATCATATGGCTCCGTCGAAGAAAACCGCCGCCGCGAAGAAAACCGTCGGGAAGAAATCGACCCCAACCGCCACTGCTGCTTCCGAAAACACTGAACGGAGGCTTGTTCAGTACACTCCGTCGAGTGAAGAGCAGGCGAGCCCTATCCCTCAGCCTGCCGCCGGCGAGAAGAAGGAGAGGAAGTAAGTATTTCGAACCCTAGTTCGATTTTCAATTTTCAATCTGTTAATTTCCATTGCCTGAATGAATTTTATGTGTTTTGATGGAGGTTCGGTGTGATTATGTGTTCATCAGTGTTGATTGTGTGTGTTGGTGGCTGTTCAGTGTTAAAATGTACTGTTCAGTGTTAAATTTTCCTGTTCAGTGTTTGTTTATGCCTGCTCAGTGTCTCTGTATGCCACCCAGTGCCTTGTGTGTGCCACTCAGTGTTGATTGTGTGTGTTGGTGGCTGTTCAGTGTTAAAATGTTCTGTTCAGTGTTAAATTGTCCTGTTCAGTGTTAAATTATGCCTGCTCAGTGTCTCTGCATGCCACCCAGTGCCTTGTGTGTGCCACTCAGTGTTGATTGTGTGTGTTGGTGTATGTTCAGTGTTAAAATGTTCTGTTCAGTGTTGTGTATGCCTGTTCAGTGCCTCATCATGCCTGTACAGTGCCTCATCATGCCACTCAGTGCAATTACATGGCCACTCAGTGTTGGTTGTTCCTGTTCAGTGTTGTATATGCCTGTTCAGTGCTTTGTACTCACATCGGTGTGTGTTTTTTTTTTGGTGTTCCAGGTCCTATGAACAAATGAGGTCCAACTTGCTGACCATCATCCGGACTATTGATGATATCAAGGACAATCTGAAACCGAGGCACGACGAGTACTTGAAGATGACCCCCTTCTACCATCTCTTCAAGGCCATAAAGGATCAGAGGCTGACCATCCTCCACACCCGCAAGAGCGACGCTGCGATAGCTGCCGTGCTGGAGCAGATGGATGTCGGTGCTCGTACTATTAAGCTGGGCAGCAAAGATGTCCTGATCACTCCCGAGGATGTCGATCTCATTTTTGGAATCGTAGGCGGCAGTAGGAAGCTCGACATCAGTTCGAGGTCCAAGAGTAATAATAAAAGATTCAGGGAGAGGATGTTCCCAGGAGAGAAGACGCTAAACCCGAAGGTGCTGAAGGAAAAGCTTGATAGTTTGGTGAAGCGTCGGAGTCGCACGCCTCAGGCTCTTGCTGATGTAGCTCGGCTCCTGTCGTTGATACTGATCGACACTGTCTTCTTCTCCACTTCCTCCGTCACAATCCAATGGAAATGGTTGGATTATGTGGTGGATTTGGACTCAATGCAGACCTACAACTGGGGCGAGGCTATTCTGAAGGCCCTTTGCGACTCGGCAGCTCTGCACAGGGACAACCCGCAGAAAACACAAGGCTGCACGATACTGCTACTGGTATGTGCTTCTACTTGCTGTTCTTCACATTCGTCTTGCTGTTTACTTCTACTTGCCGTCTTTTTTTTATTTTTCATTCCTTGATATTTACCTTGGGTTTTTTTTTTTTTTGTGCAGTTCTGGCTTTGTGAGCACACGAAGCTGGCAAAGAGGCTGGAGAACGAGCACCTCCCCCGGGTCCTGAACTGGCATCTCCCTGATCTTTCGAACGTGACCAAGGGGACCCTAGCGGGCCTTGCGGAAGAGGCGGTAAATATCTTCTCTCTTTCTTTTTCTTCTTCTCCTTTATTTATGCTGTTCAGTGTCAAAGTCTGTCTGTTCAGTGCTTATTTATGCCGTTCAGTGTCAAAGTAGGATAACTGACTGTGATGTTCAGTGCTTATTAATGCCGTTCAGTGTCAATTAGGATAACTGACTGTGATGTTCAGTGCTTATTAATGCTGTTCAGTGTCACTCACTTGAGGCGGATGATGTTTTTTTTGTTTGAGTTCTAACGCGTGTTGTCCGTGTCTGACAGGTGGATGCTCGTCTTCTGAAACACGGCAAGACGGTGGCGGAGACCCAGGCGTACAGGGGCCACCTTTCTTATAAAGCAATCGTGAACACTCCGCGTGCGGCGGAGAGCGAGGACGAAGAGCAGTCTGAGGAGCTGCCTTCTGGAGAGGACAACAGTGACGATGACGAGCATCCGGGCTCTGATTCGTCGAGCGAGGAGGAAGAGGAACGACGAAAAGTAAAAGGCCCTGAGGGAGGGCCTTCTGGAAAAGACGAGCAGTCGTCCGATGGGGAAGACGACGACGACGACAGTTCTTCCGGGCGGCATCCGATGGAGATGACCTGCGTAGTCCAGGAGCCGGAGGAGGAGGGTGGGCCTTCCGAACAGCAGCCCGATGAGGAACGCCCTGCTGTTTCTTCTGCTGAATCCGAGAAGTTGCTCAACAACCTCCTGTCGGAGAATCAAGATCTCTCCGACACTGTGAGGGATCTCCAATCCAAGCTCGAGAGCACGACTTCTCAGCTGAACGAACTGACAAGTGCTAACGCCGAGCTGGAAGGTGATAACCAGCGTCTGAAGAGCGAGCTTTCCGAGCAGCTTGCCAAGATCGACGCGGAGACGGAGGTCCCTGGGGCAGCAGCAGGCAAGGCAGGTGGAAGCTCCGAGGAGGAGGAGGAGGAGTTGAAAATTCTGAGGGCGCGAGTGAAAGAGCTCGAGGAAGAATTGATCAGGAAGGCGAATGATCAGAATCATCCGGTGACCGAGGACCCCGGGGCGGGCGAGGCTCGAAGCTCCGGTGAGGAGGAAGTGCGACTTCTGAGGGCTAGAGTTAAAGAGCTCGAGGATGAAGTGAAAAATTTGAGGAATGCGTTGGCTGACATTCAGTTGTCGTCGGTCATGAACGACTACGAAAAAGTCCGGCTCGAGAATCTGGAGGCGGACATGAAAGCACAAGAAACTGTCCACAGAGCCCAGATCGAGGCTCTGCAGAACAGCGTCAAGGCACGGGAAGATGAAATCTTAAGTCTCCAGGCCGAGTTGTGCGTCTACGAGATTGACGGCAACAAGGACGATGAAGAAGAAGAAGAAGGAAGCCCGTTGAGACCAGAAGCCGAGAAAACAGAGTCTTCGACCAAGGCAAAGACCAGGTCGATGGTACGACTGGTCAAGGGCAGGAAAAGGAAGCCAGCCAACGGCGATGACGACGATTTTCAGTACGATCCCCCTGCCCCTGCCGCAAAGAAGAAGGCGATCAAGAAGGGTAAGAAGGTGGTGCAGGAGGCAAGCCAGAAACCGATCCGCTGTGATTTCAATGACGATCATATTGAATTCTTGATGAGCGTGAACAAGAAATTTGACCTGAACTGCGGGTTCGAATTGGAGCCGGAAATCCTCGACAAAATCATCCTGCACAACATCGACCAAAAAACGTGAGTGAAGTTTCTTTTATTTCTTTCTTTCACATTGTGTCTTTCTTTCTTTCTTTCTTTCTTTCGTTTTTTTGTGCTAAGAATGTGTTTTTTTCTTTTTCCCTTTTTGTCAATCAGGTGGACAATGAAGTACTTTCCCCGCATAAACACAGTTGTGACGGTGTCTGACATGACCGACATGATGAAGTGCACCTTCATCAGCAATCATGTGGTCGACGCCTTTGCTGAGTCGCTGCATCGAGACCACAACAAGAATCTGGAGGCTCTGATACTCCCCGCGCACTGTTGGGTGAGTCTTTCCTGCCTTTGCATTCAGTGTTTTTAATGGTTGTTCAGTGCTGTTGGTGGCCGTTCAGTGTTTTTATGTGCTGTTCAGTGTTATTGCTGTTGATCAGTGCTTATTAATGCTGTTCAGTGTTTCTAATGTGCTGCTCAGTGTTTGTGTTTGCTGTTCAGTGTTATTGATGGGTGATTCAGTGTTTGTGTGTGGTGCTCAGTGTTTCTAATGTGCTACTCAGTGTGTGTGTTTTCTGTTCAGTGCTTTTATGTGCTGTTCAGTGTTATAATGTCCTGTTCAGTGCTCATTGAGTTCATCCTTTCTTAATAAAAACTCTGTTTCTTTTTTTATTTTTTTCTTTCTCGCAGACTTCCATCGTCCTGGGACGTCATGACAACCAGAAAATGTACCAAACAATCACAGATATGATCCCGTGCGTGCGAAAAGGGATTATAATGTTCCCGATTTTGTCTCCTGGGATGAGAAAGACTGCAGAACCGAACCATTTTACGCTGCTCGTCTGCGACTTCGTCAAAGAGAAATGGCTATTCTACAACTCTATTCAACCCAGGAGGGCGAAATCGAAGGACCATTACATGGCGAATGCAGCGGAATTGGTACGTCTACTGTATTTCAGCCGATTTTTTTTTTTTTTTTTAAATGTTCCCTTTTTAACTGATAACTGATAAACTGTTTTGTTTCGTACGTTTCAGAAGGAAGAGGTAGAAACCAACGTGGGCCAAATGCTGGAGAAAGCGGGGAAGTATGGTTTCCCGATACATGAAATCGAGGCCGTGAAGCCTCTCCCACAGCAAGCCCCAACTCTGTAAGTATATCAGTGCATAATTTAACACATTCAGTGTTGTGTTTCTGTGTTTCATTTTATGCCTGTTCAGTGTTATATTTATGCAATCAGTGTCAGTGTTTCTTTTTTTCCTTTTGACTCCTCCACGTCTGTCACTGTCCAGGAATGAATGTGCCTTGTACGTATGCTACTACATGGAGAAGATTCTGAAGAAAGAGGCCATTCCGGACAAGGTCAGGACGGAAGAGTTCCAAGTATTCAAGGGTCACGTGATACGAACCATCCTGACCATGAAGGAAAAGTAGCGATCGTGGGGATGTGCGCGTTTTTTGTTTAGTTTTGGTTGGAAAAAAACAAGAAGTATATTTTTTCTGTTATTCTATGAACATGAATCATGTGATTGTGTTTTGTTCATATTTCTGGGCAGTCTTGATATTGTCTATTCAGTGTTGATATTGTCTATTATTCAGTGTTAATATTGACTGTTCAGTGTTGGCAGTGTTTATTCTTTCATTTCATTGTTAACAGTGTTAATCTTGTCCACTCAGTGTCAGCAATTAAGACTTATTGAATTGAAACATTAAAAAACAACCAAATGCAAAAATTACAATACAAGAACAATTAAAAAACACTCTAAGAGCATAACTGATCAAGAAGCAAATCACAATGATGTTAAAATCCTGTGTTCTCTTCTTTTAATAAATCACAGTCAGTCAGTGTGTTTATGAGCCAAACAGTGTTTGTCACTGACAGTCAGTGTTTTTTCACCCCATTCAGTGTCACTGATCACAGAAAACCGATAAGAAAAATCCGATAAGAAAAAGCCTACTAACTAGGGTGCATCTGCTACAAACTAACTACTGTATAGGCTCCGTGCACGTTTTCTTGTTGTGATTGCCGACACGTCCGCACCTCCCACACTTCATGGCTCTCGGGATGTGCTCACCCCTGGACGGAATCCTCTTCTTCTTAGGTCTTCCAGGAGGCCTCTTCGTTGTCGGCGGCTCGATCAGGACGTTCTCTGGTACTTTCGAAGGTTGATCAAACATGGAAACCGGCTGAAGGGGATCGCCATAAGACCTGACGTAGCTCTCTGCACGGTAAAACTTGTCCACGAACGAGGACATCGGCTTCCCGGACCGCAGAATGCACGCAGCTGCGTGGGAGCACGGAACCCCCGTAATCTGCCACTGACAGCAGGTGCACGTGTGATCGGCAATGTTGACCACGACGGACGGAACGCACTGCACTTCGAAAACAGTTTCGGACGACCCCACAACCACCCATTTCCTGCCTTCGTTGACAGCTTCACTCAGCTTCTTCTCAACGGACGGGCAGAATTCCGTAGTCCATCCCCTGCTCCTGGCCCCCCTGTCTGATTCAGTGTTAAACAAGTCCAGTCAGTGTTTGAACAAGGGCCGACAGTGTTAAAAAAGGGCCAACAGTGTTAAAAAAGGCCAATCAGTGTTTGAGCAAGGGCCAACAGTGTTAAAAAACAGCCGTCAGTGTTTGAGATGTGTATTTTTTTTTTTTTTCTTTTTTCATACCGTGGAAAAAGGTCATCATCTTCAGCCTGATGTTGTTGACCAACGCCGTGATCGGAAAGTGCCGGGCTTCCAAGATCCATTTATTGAACGACTCCGCGGCGTTGGACGACATCTCCCCGTATCTCTTCCCCGAGAAGTACACGTTGGCCCAATGCTTTGGATCCATGTTCTCGAAAAACACTTTCGCTGTCTGGCCTCCCTCTTCCAACAGCTTGTCCATGCTCAGTTGGTAGGCTTCGACGGTGGTTGCTGATGGAGTTGTATTCTAAATGTCTAGTTTAGTGCAAATACGGAACTCCTTATCTATACCTTAATTCGAGATATGATTCAAGCATGATTGCATTTAATGCAATAGTCCTTGATGTATACGTTGTAGACAGTATGGCGTGAGGAGACACGCGGAAGATCATACTGTCGGTTACTCGTATACTATCGAACAGTAGCTCACGACTTAGATGGACAGGGACAATCCATCGGTACGTCGTAGTGTGACTGGTAGATAGTCGGTCTTGACTATCATGTTACACTCGTACACTTGGTGTAATGAGCAGGACCACGGGAGGGCGTTCGATTTATACTAATCGCAGTAATCGAACTAGACCTCAGATATTACGGATATACGAATTCCTAATCCCTATATAATTATAGGTGCGTGTGTCCAGTTCTCGGTTCTTTGACTTACTAGTGAGTGAGACTAATTGATTAGTCAATATTCTCGGTAAATTGGGAATCGGAATTGTACACACGGCATGCTATAGATTAACAGGAAACCGTGTCCCATTTATTGGGTTGATGATGTCCCCGAGATGAGCTCATAAAGTTTATCATGTAAACCCTGCAGGTGGATGCGTTCCACATGATAATAAGGATGAGTGGTACTAGTCTCGGATAACAAGAAACGAGTTAATTTAATTATTATTAATTAAAGTTAATTCGTGGACATACGATATCTTAAACACGGGGAAAGTCGTATATGTAATTCGGCGGAATTATTATTGTTGAAATAATATAAATTAATTATTGGGAATTCAATTATAATTTTATAGTGGAATTAATTATAATTAAAATTGTGGAATTTAATTAAGGTTTGCCTTTTAGGACGCCGAGTTAATTAAATTGCAATTTAGCCTAATAATTAATTTCCATAAGGTCCCTGGTGTAGCTCTATAAATACCTCACCCTCTCTTTCTCTAAACCTAAGAAACACAGAAAAATAAATTGTTGCGCAATTATTTTTCTGTAAAAATAAATAGATTAGCGCTGTTATTATTTTCTGGAGAAATTGATTGCTAGCGCAATTATATTTCTGAGACAGAAGATCAAAAGAAACGCCGCTATTTTATTTTTTCGGAGAAAAATAAATTGTTGCGCAATTATTTTTCTGTAAAAATAAATAGATTAGCGCTGTTATTATTTTATGCAGAAATTAATTGCTAGCGCAATTATATTTCTGAGACAGAAGATCAAAAACCACGCCGCTATAATTAATTCTGCAGAGAAAATAAATTGGTTGCGCAATTAATTTTCCTCTGCTTAATGCGCAGTAATAATTCTGTAGAAATAATTTTGCTTGCGCAAATATATTTCTGAGACAGAGGATATTATTCCTACGGTGGGTTCAAGAGAGAAAGGAGAAGAGGAAGGTTTCTGTAGAAATAATTTTGCTTGCGCAAATATATTTCTGAGACAGAGGATATTATTCCTACGGTGGGTTCAAGAGAGAAAGGAGAAGAGGAAGGTTCAGCGGATCGTTGCCCACTCAACGGCTGAACGTCGGGGATAGAGACATACACCGGAAGGCTTCGTGGTCTCAACAATTCGGCTTCTCCGAATCACGCGACAAAGGTATAAGAAATCGAAACCCTTATTCCGCATACGTTTCGTTTTCTATTTCGTTAAAAATACATCGGATCTAAGATCGGTTCCGGGCGTCGTGGATCATGTTCCTCGACTACTGGGGGTCAAAGACCTCCGGATCGGTAGTCGGAAGAGGAAAATCGACCCGGAAACGCGCTCGGAACAGCAGGTCGCGTTGCTGTTCGCGGACAAACGGCGGTCGCCGGAGTGCAAACGGCGGTCGCCGTTTCGCTGTTTTTCGGGCAGCCAGCTCTGGTTCGCGCGGTTGTCCTTCAAGGCAATGGCTGGGCGTGAATCGGGACACGGGTTGGCACGTGAATGGAGTAACGGACCTGGAGGTCGACTGGGATCGTTCGGATGTTCGAGTGATCGAACGAACGCATCCCGGGTAGTCGATTTCCAACAATTGGTATCAGAGCCGGTTTTGTCGATTCGTTGTATTTTTGCGAGATTTGTTTTGCAGGTTCGAACCCGGTTATTATGGCCAACGTTGTGATTGTATGTTGTGCTTTAATTTGTGGTTTTGATTAAACTCTCGGGCTTGTCGAGATTGTTTTTGTTTTGGAAAAACGATGCTTGTTTGTAATAGATAAAAACGACGGGTTGAGTCGTTAGGTTTATTTATTTTTCGTTGTATCCGGGACATGTATAGGGTCGATCACCTTGTATAGGATCGATGCCGGATTTAGTAGGTTTATTCTTGTAATTTTTCTTACTAATTTTGGTGGATCGAGACGAGATCAAAACCCGGAGAAACGAGGATCGAGGAGAGCGAACCGGCAACGGGCAGCCATCGAACACACCCCGTGTTCGCGACGGGCAGCAGCGGGGCTGGGGTTCGTTCGACCCCACGGACGACTCAATGAGGCTCGAGACGAGGCTCCAGTGGGAGGAGTTCGTCTCTTGACCCTCGAGCGAGTCGGTGGTGGACCGAGATCGAGACGAGCAACGAGATGAAGTTCCAAGAGATGTGCATTGGAAAATATTTAAGGCCATAATAATCGGGGCCACGTTAATTGCTTTTTATGTGATTTACGTGTTTATTATTATGCTTAAATTATTTATGCATGTTATCCCTTATCGTAAAATACTAAGTGGGAGAGGGATTGGAAACAATCCCACGGTCTCCATTCTCTGTTTTGAATGTGATGTGTATTGACTTACGAGTTGGCTTTAGTGTCATCCTCCCTATCGGATAAAGTCGATACACGGATATCACTGGATCAAAATTCAAATTTAAAATCCACTTATAAAATTGAACAATTATATTTCTCAAAAGCAATGCCTAATCTGTCATTCAAAGACTAATTTCAACTCGACTCATTCTCACCCCGGGGAGTGGAATGGAGCCAAAGCGCTTGGTTATGTCGATGACACAGATTAGAGACTTTCGAGTCATTCGATGACTAGATCGATTGTCTGATTGGCTCCCTCACTTTGTGAGAGATAGGGCTCAATTGCATGATTGATCGCTGGTTAGAAACTTCGAGTTTCACTTACGAGATATCAAGCTTTGATTAATAAAATTGTGAAATTTAATAAATGTAAGAGTCAATTAACAAAGTTGTTTGTTTTAGTAAACGTCCACACTATCGTGGCTTGCTAAATGGAAACGGTACTTTGGGTTAATTAAAATTCTATGAAATTTAAATAAGTGAGATTCAATTAATAAAGTTGTTTGTTTTAGTAAACGTCCACAAGAACGTGGCTTGCTAAATGGAAACGGAACTTTGGGATTAATTGAGGCTCGACAGTTATAGAAAGTCGTGGAGGACCGCATGTCAACGTAAACGTCCACAAGAACGTGGCTTGCGGTGGACATGTAGTTCCCGAGCGGTGGACTTAGTACTGAGAAATGGTATACACTTAGGTACGCTTTATAGTATCCTCCCCATCGGAGTCACTGCTATGATGATGTACGACCGAAGTGAAATCTAATCATAAAATCATTTGGACTGGTAAACGTCCACAAGAACGTGGCTTGCTATGTCTGATGGGATTTTGGAAATGATTGGTAGTTTAATGATATCACTTGAGGGAAATGATATCGAATTAAACTCATTGTTTGTTTTATATGGTATTATTCCCATTAAAAGTCAACAAACTCACTGAACCTGATTTTATAGATTTGATATGAAACTTGGACATTGTCCTAACTGCAGAGGAGTACAAATATGTACTCCAAGTCAATTGACCTGCTGAACCAAATGATGTTTCCACTACTGAGGAAAGGAAGCTCATTGGAAATGGATCAAGGCTATGAGATGACGCGGATCAACATTATGACTTTCATGTCAAATGTGTTGTGACATCGGGATCATGCCATGACCATTACCTATGATATGATGCTTAACCTCAAGAAGTTTTTGGTTATCAGGACAGGACAGCTGGGCAAAGTGAAATGAGGCAACTCATGACGGACATCATGTCGGAAAGAACGCCCGTGAGGGATCACGTTCTTAGAATGATGGGCTATCTTAATGAGATAGAGATTCTGGGAACAATTATCAATGGGGTAACCCAGGTTGATTTTGTGCTCCAGTCTCTGCCGAGAAGTTTTGAGCAGTTCCGCCTGAACTATAATATGAATAAGGGGTCTTACTCATTGGCGGAGCTCCTGATTGAACTTCTAGCGGCTGAGAGAATCTTTAAGGGTCCTCAAAACACTTATGGCTGAGAAATTGACTCTTCCTAGGCCTTCGGGCGGCAAAAGGAAGAAGAAGCAAATACGGAAACCCAGTGGGCCTAATATATCTGGACCACGGAATGGGAAAAGCAAGCCCAAGGGGTAAGTGCTTCCGTTGTAAGCAGTTTGGATACTGGGAGTTTTAATTGTCCTCTCAAGCAACAAGGAGTTGATTCTTCCTTAGTCACCGAAACATGCTTAGTGGTGTTATCCACCAGTACCTGGTGTGTGGATACAGGAACCACAAATCATGTCTGCACTTAAATGCGGGGGTTCCAGGAAACCCGGAGACTTAGAAAGGAAGAAGTTATAACCTACATGGGCAATAATGTTAAGGTAACAACCGTTGCAGTGGGAGATGTTAAATGGTTTTAAACTGTAGGATTTTAGTTCTAATAAATTGCTTTTATGTGCCGGCATTTAGAAAGAAATTTCATTTCGGATTTCTAAATTGGCTTAGAATGGATATTCCGTTTCTTCTGATAGTTTCATACTTTTCAGAGTAGGAAACGGGGATATTATCTATTCTGGTACATTGATAGACAATTTAATACTAAATCCGTGTTCTTCCACGATGCAACTCACCGGAGAAAATAACACATTGTCGAACCCCAATAAGAGTAAAGATCCTTCTAGGATGAATCAAATGTACTTATGGAATCTTAGGCTAAATCATTTTAACTTAAGTACGATTCAAAAGGATGAAAGCTGATGGACCACTCAGCTAGGTTGAAGGAAAGGACCTTCCAACCTTCGAATCATACTTGGAAGTTTAAATGACCAAGCAACCCTTTACGGTTAAAGGGAAAAGATCCAAGAAAGTACTAGAGTTGATTCGCTCTGATATGTGCAGACCTCTTTGAGGAGTAAGGCATACTTATCAGAAAATTGGATTAACTCCCAACAGACTACACCATTTATGCCTCGGCAAAATAAATGTGTTGTAAAGAAGGAATAGGACTCTTATAGATATGGGAAAGTAGACATTCGGAGTTACCTAAATCGTTTTTGGGATATGTCTTGGAAACAGCGGCGTTTATCCTGAACTTGATTCCTTTGGAAACTTGTACTGATATTCGGCTGTTTATAGGATACCCTAAGAAAACGAATTGAGATATGTAATATAGTCCAAAGGACCAGATGTTCATTGATTGCATCAATGTTCGGTTCTTAGACATGGAATATATATATGCAAGATCACAAGCCAAGAGTAGAGTAATACTTAATGTGCTTAGAGGGACTGATCAAGACTTAGAACCAGCCTAACTGAGTAGTTCACTACTATAATCTTTAGTCACTAAAGATACACCGGAGCGTTGTCGTAGTGGGAGGGTTGTTAGACAACCCAACAAGTTCATGTTTATAGGTGAGTCTTCGGACTTGTTACCTGGAGAACATGAAGCCGAACCCTGGATCTATGACGAGACGCTGAAAGATCAAGATGCTCAGTCTTGGCAAAAGTCGATCAAGATTCTTTTGTCTTCACATGGAAGATGGAAGTCAAGACATATTTCCTAAATCGAAGTCTTGACGGGGCCATCTGTGTGGGACAGCCAGAGAGATTCATCGAAAAGAGCCAAGAGCATTCGGTAAGCAAGCTTAATCAATCTTAGGATTGAAGGAAGCTTCAAGATCTTGGACACATGCGGACCTATGAGAAAATCCATTTCATGGATTCATTCAAGGCATGTTTAGGTCCTGAGTGTAATAAAGAAGTGACAGAAAAGATGTGGTGTTTTCTCATTCTTTATGTAGACGACATCCTTCTAAATTGGCAACAATATGAAAGATGTTATCGGACATAAAGGGATGGTTGTCCGAGTAATTCAATGTAAGAGACTTAGGAGAAGTCGGGAATGTTCTTGGGATCAAAGTAATAAATGATCGCCAGAAAAGAACATAGAACTTATCTCAAGCCTCATACATAAATACAATTCTTACTCGTTGCAGCATACAGAATTCCTAGAAAGGTCTTCACCCTTTAGATGTGGAATTCATCTATCTAAAATTTTGTGTCCGACACAATAAAGGAGATAGATGAAGAGTAAGTAGTTCCCTGCACCTTAATGGTGGGAAGCTTAATGTATGTAATGCTATGCACGAGACTGATATCTACTATGCCGTGGGCATGGTGGTGAGATATCATAGTAATCCTGGAAAGGATAACTCGACTGATGTATAGAACATGTTTAGGCTCCTGCAGAGGACCAGGAATTATGTTCTGAGTTACAAAGCAGTCAAGTTGTTTCCTTTGGATTACATAGAATTGGATTTCCAATCAAACAGGGACAGTCGAAAGTCGAAGTCAGGCTATGTGTTCTCACTGTGAAGTGGAGCAGTCACATGGAAGAATGTAAAGCAGCGATGCATTACGGACTCTACCATGGAAACTGAAAGGATAACGGCCTCTGAGGCAGTTAAAAGGTCAGTGTGGCTCCAGAACTTCCTAAGGGACTAAGATGTGGTTTCTAGTTTACCCAAAGCTATTTTGAATAGCGGTATTGACAAACTTGAAATGCCACGAGTCCACAGTGGGAGATAACACGTAGAGCGCAAGTACCACCTGATTCGAGAGATCGTCTAGTAAGACGATGCAGTTGTCACCTAGATAGCATCGAGAGGATTGCCTGGTAAACCCGTTCACAAAGGCACTTCCAGCGAAAGCGTTGGGTAGGCGTGATGAGATTATGGGAATCTGATGTTTGGGAGAGGGCGACTAGACTTTTAGTATAAGTGGGAGATTGATGGAGTTGTATTCTAAATGTCTAGTTTAGTGCAAATACGGAACTCCTTATCTATACCTTAATTCGAGATATGATTCAAGCATGATTGCATTTAATGCAATAGTCCTTGATGTATACGTTGTAGACAGTATGGCGTGAGGAGACACGCGGAAGATCATACTGTCGGTTACTCGTATACTATCGAACAGTAGCTCACGACTTAGATGGACAGGGACAATCCATCGGTACGTCGTAGTGTTACTGGTAGATAGTCGGTCTTGACTATCATGTTACACTCGTACACTTGGTGTAATGAGCAGGACCACGGGAGGGCGTTCGATTTATACTAATCGCAGTAATCGAACTAGACCTCAGATATTACGGATATACGAATTCCTAATCCCTATATAATTATAGGTGCGTGTGTCCAGTTCTCGGTTCTTTGACTTACTAGTGAGTGAGACTAATTGATTAGTCAATATTCTCGGTAAATTGGGAATCGGAATTGTACACACGGCATGCTATAGATTAACAGGAAACCGTGTCCCATTTATTGGGTTGATGATGTCCCCGAGATGAGCTCATAAAGTTTATCATGTAAACCCTGCAGGTGGATGCGTTCCACATGATAATAAGGATGAGTGGTACTAGTCTCGGATAACAAGAAACGAGTTAATTTAATTATTAGTAATTAAAGTTAATTCGTGTACATACGATATCTTAAACACGGGGAAAGTCGTATATGTAATTCGGCGGAATTATTCTTGTTGAAATAATATAAATTAATTATTGGGAATTCAATTATAATTTTATAGTGGAATTAATTATAATTAAAATTGTGGAATTTAATTAAGGTTTGCCTTTTAGGACGCCGAGTTAATTAAATTGCAATTTAGCCTAATAATTAATTTCCATAAGGTCCCTGGTGTAGTTCTATAAATACCTCACCCTCTCTTTCTCTAAACCTAAGAAACGCCGCTATTTTATTTTTGCGGAGAAAAATAAATTGTTGCGCAATTATTTTTCTGTAAAAATAAATAGATTAGCGCTGTTATTATTTTCTGGAGAAATTGATTTCTAGCGCAATTATATTTATGAGACAGAAGATCAAAAGAAACGCCGCTATTTTATTTTTTCGGAGAAAAATAAATTGTTGCGCAATTATTTTTCTGTAAAAATAAATAGATTAGCGCTGTTATTATTTTCTGCAGAAATTAATTGCTAGCGCAATTATATTTCTGAGACAGAAGATGAAAAACCACGCCGCTATAATTAATTCTGCAGAGAAAATAAATTGGTTGCGCAATTAATTTTAATTTTCCTCTGCTTAATGCGCAGTAATAATTCTGTAGAAATAATTTTGCTTGCGCAAATATATTTCTGAGACAGAGGATATTATTCCTACGGTGGGTTCAAGAGAGAAAGGAGAAGAGGAAGGTTCAGCGGATCGTTGCCCACTCAACGGCTGAACGTCGGGGATAGAGACATACACCGGAAGGCTTCGTGGTCTCAACAATTCGACTTCTCCGAATCACGCGACAAAGGTATAAGAAATCGAAACCCTTATTCCGCATACGTTTCGTTTTCTATTTCGTTAAAAATACATCGGATCTAAGATCGGGTTCCGGGCGTCGTGGATCATGTTCCTCGACTACTGGGGGTCAAAGACCTCCGGATCGGTAGTCGGAAGAGGAAAATCGACCCGGAAACGCGCTCGGAACAGCAGGTCGCGTTGCTGTTCGCGGACAAACGGCGGTCGCCGTTTCGCTGTTTTTCGGGCAGCCAGCTCTGGTTCGCGCGGTTGTCCTTCGGGGCAATGGCTGGGCGTGAATCGGGACACGGGTTGGCACGTGAATGGAGTAACGGACCTGGAGGTCGACTGGGATCGTTCGGATGTTCGAGTGATCGAACGAACGCATCCCGGGTAGTCGATTTCCAACAGTTGCGTAGGCACATTTCAGGAAATTCCACACCAAGCCGTCTCGTAAAACCTTGGTCGCCCATCTGCCTCTGAATTTGTCTTTCAGGTTCATCTTTAAGTGAAAGATACAGTAGCCGTGCGGGGACCCTGGGAACACCCTGCTCATCGCCTCGAGCAGCCCGAGATTCCTGTCCGACACGAACGTAACAGTGCGAGAAGGAGATAGGATGTGCTTCAGGTTGTCCAAAAACCACTTCCAGTTAGCATAGTTCTCGGAATCGACAACTGCGTAAGCCAGTGGGTACAAACCTGCATTCGCGAGGGACACGAAAAAAAAAAAAAAAAAAAAGGTGAGAAACACTTCAGTCAGTGTGAATATCACTCATTCAGTGTTGAAAATACAGATTCAGTGCTGCAAGCAACAAGGGTCAGTTTAAGTGTGCATTTCAGACCAGTCAGTGTTAAAAAGATGGATTCAGTGCGTGCTCAAAACTGTACTGCACAATACCTCCGTCGCCGTCCTTGCCCGTAGCAGCGAGCAAATGGCCCTTGAACCTTCCCTTCAGAAATGTGCCGTCCAGAAACAGCAAAGGGCGACAATGGTTCATCCCGTCGATACAAGCCTTCATCGAGATGAAGACTCTGCGAAACTTCCTGGACGCCTCGTTGAATTCGAGCAGCAGGTGCGACCCAGGGTTGGAATCCGATATTGCCTGCAGGTGCTTAGTCAGCGCGCCGAAGGAATCTTTATCGTCGCCGTGAATCATCTTCCTGGCCTTCTCGAGCGCATCCAGAGCGAGGCCAGACGAGATCTCCAGGCCGTAGTGATGCTGGAAGTTTCTCACGATTTGGATCGGACGAGTCAGTGTGCTTTTCCGTACCTCCTCGACTATCAAACTGGAAACCAAGTCCGAGCAGACGCGCCTGTGCTTCAGGGATCGAAAGCACGCGCCGCAGCTGTGCTCGTTACTCAGCTGCTTGACGTAGAAGAAGCCGTTGCTTCGATCCATCACGGCGCACACAGACCAGCTGCATCCCGTGCTGCTTTTCTTCGAGCACACGGCATAAACCTTTTCGGGTCTGTTCTTCACGTACTCGAAATCGAATCCCACTCCGACTGCCATCTTACAGAGTGCGTTTCGAAAGTCCGGGGCACCTCCTCTGAACATCTGACCGACGCCCGAGATCTCTTTGTCCTAGCCATCGGTTAACAGCACTTTAGAACTCGACGGACCAAACAGGCGGAACATATCTTCTGCTGCTTCGAATCCCTCGTTGTTTTCTGTTCCAGTCGCACTGACAGCAGTACTGTTGGACACCGTCGAGAACACAGAACTAGAGGTGTGGTCTTCAGTCGCGACGGAAATGTCGATGCTCACCCGAGGCAGCTTGTGAAGCGCAGCTAGGGATACCATGTTCGACATGTCCGCATCGGTTGAGAGCACACAGTTTGGGAAATCTGGTACAGAGTAATGCATGCCGTACGCGACGTCTCGGAGCTCAGGCCACTGAAGCTCGACTGTTTCCTTCAGCTGGTGAAGGGCGGCCGCACGGGAGGAATCGATTCTGGACACCAAATTCTCACCGCCGAATGCACAAAATGCGAAAACAGCGGTCCCTGCTGAGAAACACAAAATAATGACTCACAGTCAGTCAGTGTGATTCAATGTGTGTCTCTGTGTGTTCAGTGCTAATAAAGGGTGTTCAGTGCTATTAAAGTGTGTTCAGTGCTTTTCAGTGCTATTGAAGTGTGTTCAGTGCTTTAAAAGTGTGCTCAGTGTTTGATTGTGTGATTCAATGTGTTGCCTCAAACAGTGTTTTTCAGACATGTTCAGTGTTAAATGCACAGTCAATCAGTCAGTGTTTTTAAGGCCTATTCAGTGTTAAATTCAGACAAGACAGTGTTTTTTTTTTTGTGTTTTTTTTTTTTGAAACTAAAAGTCTTATTAAGCAAGCAGTACAACTAAGACAAAGTCGCCAATCACAGGAAACACCAAAAAAAAGCACAAAAAAGATTAACAAGAATAATAATGAGATGGAGGAAGTCTTGGGTCGCGACGAGGGGGGTCCCTGACCGGGCGCACCATCGACTGGTCATTTTGATCAAATACGCCAACCGAGAAACTTCTTCCTCCGGTCCAGGTAACCCGGATGTTCCAGCCTTCCTGCACTCCAAACTCTCGAACGAGGCGTTCCCAGTGAAATCCGTGGATGGCCGTTTGATTCCGATGAGTGGTGAGAGGCACGTGCCATTTCTGGTCCAGGGAGTCCGTCAGAACGATGAAATTCCCCATTTCATCCTTGATCGGACGAACAAAGACAGCCGGGAGAGGAAACTTCTCTTTATGCCAACGTCCATTGAATCTTTGTTCGGTCCAGTGAGAACCATTCCAAGATTCAACCCCCCGACTTCTTGCCGTCTGTCCTGGCTCCCGATCAAGTGCGCCCGGTCGGCTAGGCATCATTGGTGGCCCCCGACTGATTGGCCGGCCATTGAATCTTTGTTCGGGCGACGAGGGAGGACTGTTATTGAAAAATTCCGCCTCGCTTGGTGTCGGTCCTGGCTCTCGATCGAGTGTTCCCCTGCGCCTCGGCATCGTTGCTGGCTGCGCCCCCCCCCCCCCCCCCCCCCCCCCCCCCCCGATCGAACAGAAATGAGATGAGGAAACCCGAGAAAAGACGAGGTATTTATAACCATCCTCACACTTATAACACTGGCAGTAAATGCCTCAACCCTCAACTAACATGGCAGGCATTTATTGAAAAGGAGACAGGTCAATGCCTCAAAGAAAACAAAGTCAACACACACTGATTCCTGTAACACATTGCATTTCCAACACTGAATGACAGGTATCCTAGTGGAAACAAGCTGTTGTTCATTCTGACACTGAATGCAGCAAATCAGCACTGAACAAGGTGGATATGGATTCAGTGTGCAACAAGGTGTGTACAGTGTGTAAGTGCAATTAGCCAAGCCTAATGCACACTGAACAAAGCCATTAAACACTGAATGAATCAAATCAACACTGAATCCACATGGTTGAATATGGATTCAGTGTGCAACAGGTGTGTACGGTGTGTAAGAGCAATTACTCCGGCTCAATGCACACTGAATGAAGCAATTAGACACTGACTGAAAAAAGCGCATGGTGAATTAGACACTGACTGAACCAATTTAGCACTGAATGGCAAGCTCAGTGCAGGAACACTGAGTGCATGGTGAATTAGACACTGACTGAACCAATTAAGCACTGAATGGCAAGCTCAGTGCAGGAACACTGAGTGCATGCACACTGAACACTGAAACGCATGCTCAATTAACACTGAATGCAACGAAAAAACACTGAACATGCATAATAAAAAACAATGAACACTGAATGCATGCTCAATGCACACTGAATCAATCCACACACACACTGTGCATGCATGCTGAATCGAGCTTTTAAGCACTGATCGGGCACGTGGATTCGAAATCACGTACCTGGATTCGAAATCGCCGGCAAGGAGGGCGGCGGCGCATCTGACATTTGAACTGGGACAGGAACGGCGGCGGCGGCGACGGAGATGAAATCGATCGATCGATCGATGCCAAGGGAGACGGACTGCATGAAACTGATTCTCCTTCGGCGGAGAATTGAAGCTGCTCACCGGTGGAGACCTTCCCCCTCTCCTTGGCTTGAACGCGCGGCGGCGACGGAGATGAATTCCCTCGGCTCGATTGTGAATAACAGCAGCGGCGGCGGCGGAGCAGGGTGAGAGAGAGAGAGCAGAATTGAATGTGTCGATTTTTCCCCCAGCTCGATTTCGATTGCAAATTAATATGGAAGGGTAATTTCGTCCTTCCATATACATTTTTGTGGCCTAATTGGAACATTTTGGCCTAATTGACACCAAAATTAGAAATTGGTCTTATTGGTCAAAAAATGCTGAAAAATGGCCTTATTGCCATTTTTCCCTATAATTTATATTGAATATATATTAATATTTTAAATTGATAATATTTATTAACATAAAAATATAATTAATAAATAAAATAATAACTGCTTATTAATTAAAAAGATAAATATATTATTTATAAATATTTTATTTAATTAGAAAAATTAGAGGTGCGTATAAAATTGTTAATTGCCCATATTTTAATTTTATTTAAATTTGGAGTTAATTTTGTTTGAAAGACAATTTATTTTTTTAAAAGATCAAGATGTGGGTTTCAGCTCGCTGTCTTTGCGAAATTATCTTTATTTAGGCTCCAGTTGAAAGCCGAAATCCTACCCCTTCTTTCCAATTTACCTCTCTCTCTGTTTCCGATCGCTGCTTCGCTGTATATTCTAAACGGTAGATGATTACTCTGGAGCGAATATCGCAGTGAAAAGGTTCGATATTTCTACTTGTTTATATCCTTCCAATTCGGATCAATAATACTCAATTTCTCCTTCTAAGGGCACTATTTGTTCATAAAATTTCTGATTATTGTTTACTGATAAATATTGTATTTACAGTATGAGTTTGTGTGCGAAATGATACGATATCTGTTTCCTAGGGTTTCCCCTTTTGTATCCTTCTGTTTGTCAATTGCTTTTTTTATTAGGTTTAATGTGTTCCTTGAAGAGATAATTGACCCCATTTATAATTTATCAGGGTAATTCCCTATTTGATATGTGATTGATCTGCTGAAATATTAAAATGGGATTTTCTGTGTGAAAGCAAGTGCAAGATTAGGGAGTGTAAACCAATGTCCGATTCGATGAGATTTGATGGATAATCATAATATAGATGAAAAGTAAATTCAGTTACATAGAAATAAAATGTGGTTGATTTCGGATTTGAGCTGGATTCATAGGTAGGCGTCGCTTATTGCATAAGATTGATCGGAACCTCACTGATCCAAACAATGATTTTGCATGTGCACACGCACTAATCAACATAAGTGATCTTCTAGATTAGATAGTTTGCATAGAGCGTCTCCAAATTCAACAAATCTGAAGTCATATACAACTGTATTTATATGTGCAATTTCCAATCAGAAATTGAATATCAGTTTAAATTATTGAAAGTTCCAGTAAACTGTAAAATATTGGCTGATAATTTCTCAATAAACTAGAAATATCTGCATTTTTGTTCAAATTTATCCTGGATGTGAAGAAATTTGGGTTTCGTTCTTAATAATTTGTGTTACTACTTTTGTTGTTTCTGAAATGGATATTTTCTAAAAGTTTTTATTTTAAATCTCTTATTCATCTTTAATTCATGTCGTTACGTGGGTATCAGGTTGCACCTTTCGTATATGTTTTATCGACTAAAAAAACTTCCTAGTTAAATTTGCATTTCATGAATGCTGTTAAAGAAGCGTCTTCTTTCTGGCTTCAATGGGTAAAATGTACAAAACTACTGATAAACAAAAACTTATGTTTAAAGCATGAACTGACTTCTTTTTTCATAGTTGATAAATTGTTTCTCAAACAAAGGCTTCAGAGAATATCAGAAGGGGAAGTGTTACTGTAGAAATATGTTTTGAAGGTATAGCCATTCCCATGCTAGTGTGTCTACATATGACTCAAGAAGTTACCAATACATGGCCTTGTAATTCTCTTGATGTTCAACTTCATGGAAATTGAAATTGGAGTAAGCATATTAGATATTTGTAGCATTTTTCTTCTGGGAAGTCCACACCTTATCTGTTGCTATGGACTATTATTTGATATTTGCTGACTTTGAACTCAGTAAGAAATCAGAATAATTGTTGTCACAAAAATGGATTCACACTGCAAAGTGGAATTGGTCCAGTAAGTACATCTAAACATGATGTAGTCAAGTGTTTGTGAGAGAAAATAAGAATTTTTTACCGTATGTTTGGATCAGGGTTCAAACATTAATTGGAGCGTATATCATTACAATATGTTTGGAACGGGTCCACATTGCAAGGTGGAACCTTGGTCATGATAAGTATTACTATTAATATCCTTGAACCATGTAGCTACTATTAACTGATTTGCAAACTTATAACGCAATATTTTTCCATCTCTTCATACATCAGGAAATTAATTTTCTTATTGAATGGGTTCAAGAAGAAATATACCATCATCATATGATGACCGTATTACACAAAGATCAGAAATAATACGTCGTGAACAACTTCCTCGTCATGTGCTTTTAGAGGATAAATTTGTTTCACAGGAAGCCGAAATAGAAAGTCTTTCTAGGGACAACCGTACACTGGCATCGAGCCATTTGGCTTTGAGGCAGGACCTTGTCGCAGCAAAACGGGAGGCGGATAAACTCAGAGATCGTATTGGAGGTATTCAGAAAGAAGGTGATATCGAAATTCGAATTCTGCTGGACAAGATTGCAAAATCGGAGGCTGATATTAGAGCTGCAGAGAATATAAAGAAGGAAGTTCAAGGGGCCCGCGCTGAAGCAAGGGAATTGGTGACTGAGAAGATGGAGCTGACATCTAAGATCCAGCGGGCTACTATAGAATTGGACAATTGTCGTGCAAAGGTTGATAAGATTAAGGAAAAGCATGCAAAACTTGATGGTTTGAGGCAGGAACATGGAAGATTACGGTGAGTGAAATAAGCAGGTTTATTATTTTTTTTCAATGATCTCTCATCACTTGAGTGGTTTTTTAGATATTGGACTGAATTTTTATTTATTATTCGTTGACTCCCTATGTCCAAATATATGAGTTTTCTTCACACAGATAGCACTGTAAACCACAAATAAGCAAAATATTGTTTGGATTGCTTTTTTTAATGAAGAGTGTTTGTCAGAAATGGATGTTAAATACAGGTATAAAGGTAAAAGATTGGGAAAATTACTACTCCATCAAATATAGCATATGGACTTTATACTTGAAGGCATCCCAAAAAAAGAATTGTAGACAATATATTTGGGATGGAGGGAGTAACTTTTTATTCCTTATAAATTGTTTGACAAGTCTGTGGGTTTATTCATGTGTTTCTTCATACATTTTTGTTTGTGTATAGTACTACTTTCATTTTTCTATGTTAAGAATTTATATGTGAAATCATGTATAAAATCAACTGAGTTTGTGCCACAATAGATAGGTATAGAGGTGGGCTGAGCAACACTTGTCAATAAATCATTTTTAATAAATCAATATGCTAATAGCCTTTGGTATTTGGTAATGTTTTATAATTTCATTATTTTTTATAATAATCCAGTCAGGTCAAAAGTGAATTATAAATTAAATTTACTGTAGTAAAATATTTATGTTTATCAAGACGGTTTTTTGAATGAATCATCTGGATGGCACCGATGACTGAATTCTTATCTTTCATTTGAGTTTTCTTTAATTTTGGTATTTATATGACTGTTTTTGTTCTACTTCAATTATACTTCATGAGTTGACCTTAATATTCTTGGTTCTTGTTCTTTTGTTTCTTTATTCTGGAAAATAAAGTGAGACTTTTGAATATGAGAAAGGGCTCAACGTGAAAAAGGTGGAAGAAATGAAGATTTTGGAGAAAGACCTAATTGGCATGGTTGAAAAAGTAGAAAGGTTACGTGCAGAGGTGTTAAGTGCCGACAAGAGAGCTAGTAGTAATTGTTTCTGTTCATAAACTGTTTGTCCTTTCTATAATGATTTTTACTAGTGTTGGTCCTCTTGTCCTAACAAAACCCTTCAAATCTTGTACCTATTTATTTAGCAGCTACAATCCCAGAAAGCGCCCCAAACATAATGTCAAACAATTTATCATATCCACCACTCTTTCACGGGAACGGCGACTATCCAAACAGCTTTATTGTGCCCCACCTTCAAACAATTCATGGGGCCGTGGTGGATGAAACAAACCCATATGCAGGTGGTAGTCTTCCACATATGTGAATGTTTTTCAGTTGCTATCATAGTCTTTTTCTTTTTTCTTGAGATAAGGAAGATATGAACGAATGTCGCAATCCCTATTCTTTTGAATAGAGGATCTCGCTTTCTACCTGTAAATGTAATTAATCAACTAGTAGAGGTAGTAGAGGGCTTATGCAACTTTGATAAATAAGAATATAACTTCTCTGTTTTCTTAATTTTTTTCAATGGTAAATCTATGACTTTGCGTTGACCTTACCTCAACATCTAAATAAAGAAAGGGTGGGCGCCGAAAAAGAAGCAGCCCAGCCTCTTCAAGAAAGCTTTGCTTGGTAGGCGCTGCCTACTCACTCGGACAATGCTCTGAACACTTTCGTGTGCAGTTCCGCCCCCTTATCCCATGCTGAGTCACAGGCAGCGCCTCGAAAAGCACGGACGAGCCACATGCAGGGAAACTTGCACGTGTGGTTCTGGCCGGGGACCCCGGTATACTGTACTAATATGTGTAGGTCCCCGTAATTCGAGTGAGATTGTCATGGCGCAAAAGCAGTGTTAGGGTCACAAAATTTTGTAGTCTAATATTCTGAACATGTAGTAATTAAGACTGAATATATATATATATATATATATATATATATAGTCTCCTTCCTTCCTATGCGGACTAATCCGTACGAACTTAACAAGTTCTGAATATTTTATTAATTTTTATTTAATATTCTTTGTTTTTCTTTGTTTTTGCGTTAAATTGATTTTGTCCTAATTGCAACTCATTCTCTCTCTCTAAATCTTCTCTAATTGGCCGGCGCTGCAAAAAATGGCGCAATCCCGTAGGTATTATAGCAACCGGATTTCCGCCGATATCGTTCAGGCTGTCGAAGGAGGAAGAGCACAATTGGTTCAATCGCGCGGAAAAAGTCGACGAAAGGACATTCCAACAACACGAATCTATTGTGGGTTTTATTTTTTTTATAATACAGAGTAGTTATTCTACCTACGGGGATTGCGCAATTTTTTGCAGCGTCGGCCATTTAGAGAAGATTTAGAGAGAGAATGAGTTGCGATTAGGACAAATTCAATTTAAAGCAAAAACAAAGAAAAACAAAGAATATTAAATAAAAATTAATAAAATATTCAGAACTTGTTAAGTTCGTACGGATTAGTCCGCATAGAAAGGGGACTCTATCTCTCTCTCTCTCTCTCTCTCTATATATATATATATATATATATATATATATATATATATATATAAAAGATGGGCCTCCTACAAAGTTGGGCCCTGAGCCGTTGCACCATTCTGGGCATAGGCCCTTTTCGTAGCATAAACATCTTCTACTCGGCTGACTTTTGATATCTCCACTCGTTTCAATCGCGCCATTTCTATGGGTGAAAGTGAGCGTTCTAGAACCAGCTCGGATTCATACTTTTCCTCCCGCTCATCTTCTAGCCTTATGAATCTTCCCTCATCTGACCAGTCCACTTCTGGTACTGACCACTGACCAGTCCCCAAATTCGTTTGGTCTCTCGGACAAGGAGAAATTGGATCTGCTCGTCGGATCGGTCAGCGAGTCTTACCGAGTTTTCTTGTGTTATATGTGTTACTCTCGATGCCCCCTATGTTCTTTCACGTATAGAGACTATGTTATTGCAAACTAAGAGTAGCACCTAACCTGAGTCTTACCGAGTTTTCTTGTGTTATATGTGTTACTCTCGATGTCCCCTATGTTCTTTCACGTATAGAGACTATGTTATTGCAAACTAAGAGTAGCACCTAACTTGCTCGTACCGACAAACACTCAAAGGAGTTCAACTCGGCTCCAGATAATTATCTATTGCGTAGGGCGTAGGAAACCTATCGTAAGAGGTATTGGATACACTTGGGTGTATTTCGTAGAAATGCAGTCATTCTCATGCCAGAAACTACGAACATCACCTAACGTGCTTGTATCGACAGGCTCTCGGAGGAGTTTAACTCAACTCCAAATAATAATCCACTCCGTAGAAAACTTGTCATGCAGGTATTGGATACACCTAGGTGTATTTCGCATAAATGCCTGACATTTTTGTTGACGCCGAAAAAATCTTAACAGACTAAACGCCAAACAACGAACTGATATTTCGAGAATGAAGCGAACAAATAAAGCATAGAAGAAATGGAGAAGTTAAGGGTTGTTAGCTCAGTTGGTTGAGAATTTGAATTAAAAATCATGATTCACCTAGACAAAAAAAAAAATGGAGAACAAAAACTTGTATATAAAAATGTAGATTTTTCGAAAGTTGTGCACCTCCCTAATGAATACAAAAATTCAACTATTTATAGAGTGTACAATTAGGGTTTCTGAAGATGACATTGAGCCTTTCTTTAATGGCATTCGAAAGTTGAAGGACATGTTTGCCCTCCCATCCCTCCGACTTTCCCGGCAAACCATAACCTCGATTTTTCTTATTCATATTTTAATTCGGTGGAGTTTGGAGTTTTCTGCCCAACTTCCTTCAATCGGACAGAGTTTTTCACTTGTTAGGCAAGATGGTGCGATTTCGGAGCCTAGAGAGGAAAAATTCAATTTCGCTCGAGCAACTGTTTCGTCGCAGGCGATATCGGACAGACGTCGAGATCTTTCTCGACATGTTGTTCCCAAAGGAGATGTCGGACATGAACTGCTTTCGGGACCTATACTCTCCGAAACTTACATCCAGAGGTCAATTCCTCGGGTCGTCTTCATGTCCGTTGTCCGCCTTTCTTTTTGGTTTTGGGCCTTTCTAGTATGCTATTGTGTGGGCCGGTCTTATTTGGGCTATGTAAAAATGGGGTACAACAAATGCCCCTCGAAAATATTTATTTCGGAACTCCGGAAAAGTAGTTTCTGGTAATGGACTCCATTTTAATTCCCAAAAGGTAATTCTGTCTGCATAACACATAATTTGTGGTCAATTTCGGTCTCACCAGGCTGGAGGGAAGGTGAAAAGTTGCGTCTATGCATCGAATTTCGTGAAGTGTCCTTTCGTATTCAAAATTTGAATTTTCCTTCTCTAGATACCTCTATAAATAGGATAAACTTTTTTCCTTCATACATTTTCGCCCCGTGAAAGTCCTGCTCGCAGACTAGAAATTTTCTCTGCTCGTTGCCTTAGAAATCTTTGCTACTCGCCGTCGGCTGCTCACGTCTGACTTTTGAGGTATGTATATGCTCAATCTGTTTGAGCTTCTCTTCACGCTTGTTTTTAATTTTATGTTCGATCTTATACTATCGGGGCTCCATACTTAGCCTTATTACTGCTCGATCAGATTTGAATACATCTTTCTTATTTGTCTTTATTTTTCTGTTCGGCGTAGGCTAGCGACATCTCCATCTTTCCCTTAGTTTATTTTGATCATGGCGAGTGAAAATTCTGATTCCAGCTGGAGTTCCGAGGGTTTTCTAACATCTTCTTCCTAATATTCGGGCTTACTGCCCCCTCTTTCTCCTTAAGTCCCTCTCCTCGGGACAGCCAATTCGACCTGGAAGATTCCCTCCGACGTGGATCTGTACTGCCCGACCCCGTGGGATCGAGCTGACAACCCTCCTCCGACGTTAACTGTGCGATGATGGAGTGTGGCTTCCGCTTTCCTCTCTACCCTTCACTTGCTCGGATGTTGGAATGGGAGGTCACCCCGATGCAAAGTTGGGCCAATAATACCTTAAAAGGCCTTGTTAAGGTATTAAGGTTGTCCAACATATATGTGAACCCAAGGTTCTTGATCCAACCGATGTGGGATCCTTATGTCTTTGTGGAGCGCACGAGATTCGGGGCGCCTCCGGGACCTGATCAGGTCGGCATGTACGCGAGCAACCGCAGCTCGATTGTCCTGGAGGACAAACTGCAAGACAAGCGTGCGGTCTGGGGTATCCCCTCGGATGTTCACATTTACTGTCCCACACCCGATGAGCGGGCGAATTGTCCTCCGCCGGGCATGGTTGCTGTGACCAGCTCGATGATGGATGCGGGTCTCCGATTTCCCCTCCATGACTCTATAGCCGCTATTTTGCAAGCGTGGGGCATCGCACCCATGCAACTGCACGCTAACTCTTGGTCGTTACTAATAAGCCTGAACGTTCTGTTCGGCCATTATGGCCTCTACCGCCATCTTTCGGTTTCCGAGATTTCTTTTCTCCTTATCATCAACCATTTCCGAGGTGGGGACCATTATCTGCGCGCCCCGAGCAAACTTCTCGAGAAGCTTCCCAGCAAAGTGACGGCCTGGTGGGCTGATTGGTTCTACGTGGATGGTGCCTGGGGATCTGAGGCTTATCCTATCCCGACCTCCTTCGCCTCCCAATATCACCGTCAGTCATTTTCTTGTCTATCCTTTTTCTTTTGAAACTCTTTGTGTCGATCTGACTTTACCCTTGTTCGGACGTTCTCTATTCGGTAGGTCCTCCCGTTCCGTCCGTCTCCGAACTCAATTGGGACTTTGCTGCTGTTTACGAGCGTGTTCGTTCCCTCCCTGAAAATCAGCGGCTTATCGAGAATGTGTTTACCCGTGCTCGTGTCCGATCTTCTCGTTTCATTACCATTCCCCGTAATGCTCGGGGTCGATATCCTCGTGAGTGTGTTGATTCGCGTCTCTTTATCTCGCTTGTTATGCTTAATATTTTCTTCTTTTCTCAGTGGTTAGATTTCCTACTTTTCCTGAGCCCCCGCTCGAGATGGCCGGTAATAACGCTCGTGCTCGTCTAGCCGCTATTGCCGACCGCGCGCGCCGAACTGCTGAGGTCGCCGCTGCTGCTGCCGCCGCTAATCAACCTGCCGTGCCTCCTCAACCAACTCGGTCGGGTCATTCCGAGGCCACCTCGGTTCCTCCCGTGCCGGGAACGGGTCTTGCTCCCCCGCTCTCTCGACCCGTTACAGAAACCGTGGGCCCTTCGAGCACCCGGGCTCCGAAGCGTCGTCGGGGCAAGGAGCCGATGCCGGATGTTCCTGAGAGTCATCCTTACAGTAACGTGGCTTCAGTCGATGAGGAGGCCCTTGTTCGGTAAGCCTTTGTTGTCTTTCGCCATTTGCCTCTTATCCTCTAACTTAATTTCTTTCCTTAGTTTGGGCGGTCATCGGGCGAGCACAGCTACCAGCCTTGCCCAATTTTTGGCTGCTCGTCCTCACGACTTTTCTACTTTACCCCCTTTGATGAGGGAGGCGATGGAGTGCATTCCCCGGGCCTGGACCATTCCAGCCGAACTCGCCGCTCAAAAGCCTGATCATGCTGAGCAGATGGCCATCATAATGGCCTCTAGAGTGCTCATGCTCCTGGTTACTTTGAGCAAATCTCGGGACCATTCTGCTCAACCCGAGACTCCTACTTCTGCCCCCGCTTCGGGGGCCCTAACTGATAAGTTAGCCGAGCAGGAACTCGAGATTGCCAGCCTCCGATCCTTGGTGGATCAGTATCAGGAGGCTGAGGTGGCATTGCGGACCAAGGTGAGCGAGGCGGAGTCGAGCGCGGAGGGGGCGAACAGGGAAAGGGACGCTTGTCAGGAGGAGTTGAATAAATTGAAAGCGGTGGCGGCCTCCGAACATGACCAGCTGGAGGAGATGACGAAGAGGGTTCGGTTGGCCGAGGAGAATAGGAACAATCTGGATCTCTTGATCGGGAGGTTGAACCAGAGGGCTGAGGCCTTAGAGAAGGAGAAGAGGGACAGGGAAGCGGATCCCCAGCAGGATCTTGACCAGCATAGCGATTATTCCTACTTCCTTAGCCACTTCGATTGTATTCGGCGTCATGCTCGTGCCGGCCTGCCCTACGACCTGCTCCTGGACGACCTTCGTGTCCGTCGCCTCCAGTCCAACTTGGACTCCACCTTCCTTTTGCCTGTTATGGATTTGGTGGAGGTGCACGGCATCGACCTGTCTTGGTGGCCTGACCAGGGTCAGCTCGTGGCGGCGGAAGAGGAGGCGGGGGTCGAGGACCCGATCAATATTGAATGAAAAATTCTGTTTACTTCTTTTATTCTGTTAATGTTTAAATTTGTTCAAACAATGTCGTTTCATTCCGAACATCTTGAGTTTGAATACTTATTTGTTTTAACTTATGATAATTTATGTATGTGTTAGCGTCTTTTCTTTAGCCGCATTTCTTTCTTGCAAAGATACTTGTGTCAACGTTTATTTTCCCTTGTCTTATGACCGTGTGCTGACTTGGTTTGGGGTTTGTGGTTTCGTTCAGCCGACCATGGTTCGCCTCGTCGTTCGAGATCAGTACTGTTACGTTGACCAAGTGTTCAACGGAAGGTGGCATGGTCGCCGATTCCCCTTGCCAGCTGCTTTCCGGCGGGCTGCCAGGTCGCCTCTTGTTCACTTCGTTGCTGTTCGGGACTCCCGGGGGAATCCTTGGTCGTTTGCTCTTGCCCGTCATCGGAGGCAGCTCGCTCTTGGGGGCCCTGCGTGGGAGCGTTTTGTTCGCGAGAAAGGGATTCGCCAGGGCTTGGTCATCCGATTCCTCTGGATCGAGGACGAGGGCTTCTCCATCCGGGTGTACGATGAGAGGGGCTTTCTCCTAGTTGCCTGATCCTTTCCATCTTTTGTCTATTTTCTCGTGTCCTTATTTTTTTGTTGTCGGCACTTTTAATGGGTATGAAACATTGTTAAGTGTAATGATCCTCGTGGGATCGGAGTGCTCGGCTAAGAATTATGTTTGTGACTATGTTCTTGTGCTTTTCGTTTATTTGCTCGGAAGATAAATTGTTGATTCAGAATAGTCGTTCGTCGTTATGAGTTTATATGTTCACTCCGATTAGCCGTGAGCGGGGGTTGGCTGGTTCCTTGCCCGCTCTTCTCTCCAATGCGCGATTTTGCCTCGATTTTTGGGCGGACTGGCCAGTTCGCCCAAAATGCCCCAGTCACGTTCGGAGACCGCGTCGTGCTTCCCGGATCATTTCTTTTCGGCCACGGGTGTTTCCGAATCGTGCTCGGCCATTCCGGGTTCTGGGAGAATCGGATTCTCTTTGGATTCTGCTTCTTGTCAGCCCCGTACTTATCTGTCGTTTCCTTCCTCTGGATGTGACTTGTCATACCCTGCCCTGCTTATTTTGTCCTTTCTTTGGCGCGCCTTTTCATGTAGAGTTCTTATTTATAGACCCCGCGCTTTAGCTTCAGTGTCCTTTTTCTTTCTCGCGTTTCTTTTCCCTTAGCTTGTTGCTCTTCCCATGGTGCACATCCAGGTGAACCCCAACGGGTCCAAATGGTTCGAGCTTCCGTTCACCGATCGACGCTACCGGATAAGGCTGCCTTTGCCTGTTGAGTTCACTGCCGACCTGGATCATGAATCGGCGCTCCCTCGCTTCCTTCCATTGGTAGACTTGAATGGCGATCGGTGGGTTATGTACGTTTCTTGCCGCCGTGGGCAATACCGGTTTGAGGGTCCGATGTGGAGAGGCTTCGTTCGCCAGTTCGATCCTCAGCCGTCGAACTTCATTCGCATTCGATATGACGCCGACCGCGGATGGGCTGTCGCGTTGTTCGACGCTGATAATCAGCTCGTGACCCTCCCCGTGCAACTCAGGCGTCCGAGGTCTTAATGTGTTTCTCTTTTCTTTTGTTTGTCCCGCTCGGGATTTTCGGCGGGGGATCTTCTCCTCGCCGGAAATGCCCCAGTTCTTGTTCGGACGCGGCTGATTATGTGTAATAAAGTATCCCCCTTGTGGTTATGTAATAAGAATATTTTTTATCTATTTTTGGGCGAGATGTTCGTTCGCCCAAAAATGCCCCAGTGTGTCTAATTTTGTTCTCGGGCTCTGGGGGAGACGAGCTCTACCCCTTGAGATCGATTTCTTTTTAAACTCTCCCTGACTCGAGGGACACCTGGTCCATGCTCGGTCGGGCTCTGGGGGAGACGAGCTCTACCCCTTGAGATTAATTTCTTTTAAACTCTCCCTGACTCGAGGGACACCTGGTCCATGCTCGGTCGGGCTCTGGGGGAGACGAGCTCTACCCCTTGGGATTAATTTCTTTTAAACTCTCCCTGACTCGAGGGACACCTGGTCCATGCTCGGTCGGGCTCTGGGGGAGACGAGCTCTACCCCTTGAGATTAATTTCTTTTAAACTCTCCCTGACTCGAGGGACACCTGGTCCATGCTCGGTCGGGCTCTGGGGGAGACGAGCTCTACCCCTTGAGATTAATTTCTTTTAAACTCTCCCTGACTCGAGGGACACCTGGTCCATGCTCGGTCGGGCTCTGGGGGAGACGAGCTCTACCCCTTGAGATTAATCTAGGTTACGAAGGATTCGGAAACTTCACTTTTATTAGCCTGAGGATAATCAAAGAGACTCACAGTACAACGCCAACAGCTTACTGATAGTACTTCCTGAGGTGCGCGGCATTCCAGAAATACTGATCGGCCACCCCGTTCAGATGTTCCAGTTCGTATGAGCCATTTTGTAGGACCTTCCTTACTCGAAGTGGCCCTTCCCAGGAGGGCCCTAATGCTCCTGGGTTAGCTCCCAGGATTTCCTTCAGTACCAGGTCTCCCTGCTTGAATTTTCTCACCTTGACTTTCGAATTGAAATATCTTTCGGCCCTCTGTTTGGCCGCCGCGTTTTGGTATATCGAGTTTATTCTCCTCTCCTCCAACAAATCCAGCTCGATCCGCATCGTCTGATCGTTCTGATCCGTCAGCTCTTGCGACGTCCTGTGGGTTGGCACCTCTACCTCGGAGGGTATGACCGCCTCATATCCGAAAGCGAGGGCGAACGGTGTTTCTCCCGTGGCCACCTTGCTCGTTGTTCGGTAGGCCCACAGCACATCAGGCAGTTCGGCCGCCCATCTTCCCATCCTTTCTTCAATTCTGGCCTTCAGCGTGTGCTTCAGGATTTTATTCACCGCCTCCACCTGTCCGTTAGTCTGGGGGTGGTACGGCGTGGAGAACACCTTCCTTATCTTCCACTTGTCGAAAAACTTCATAATCTCTAGCCCCTCGAACTGTTTCCCGTTATCCGACGAGATAGTGTGAGGTATACCGACATATCTCCCATCTGATCAAAAGTCCTTTTGAACAGAATGTTGCAGTGGGCTCCATTGTCGATCAAGACGCGGGCTACCTCGACCCCCTGGATTCTAGCCCAGATGACCAGCGATTCGACCTTTGGGTACCTGACCCCGACCCGATCCTGATCGGTGAATTGTATGACGACGCCCTTTGCGATGCTTGGTTCCTTCAGGGGAATTACAGCGTTGATGCTTTCCCATGCTCGCAGCTCGGCCTTCCTCTGCCTCTTTGATTTTTGGGTCCCGGGGGTTACACCTCCAATCATGTTAATCCTCCCCCCTTCTCTCATCGGGGGCACATCCCTGTTTCCTCGCACTTCGACCGGCGGAGGGGGTGGGGGCTGTTCGATCTGCAACCTCTGCGGTTCCTGCAATCTCTGATTGTTCGGAACGTATGGGCGGTTGTGATGGCCATCCCTCCTTCGACCCCTTCCCCTCCCTGGTCTCCTTAGTAGCTGTTCGAGCCTCCCTTCTCTGAATAATTGTCTCAATTGGTCGAGCAGCTGCCTGCACTCGTCAGTCGGATGCCCGATATCTTCATGGAATTCGCACCACTTATTAGGGTTCCTCCTCTCGGGCGGCCCGACTAGTGGTGGTGGCGGCATCAGGGCGAACACATTGTTATCCCGGAAGATCTCCAGAATCTTTCCCGCCGTTCTTCCGTGGAACACCCCGTTCTCACCTTGCTCGACCGGTTGATCCCTCCTCGGTCCATTGAAATTCCTGGGGCCCGAGCTCTTCTTAACCCAATCCTTCTTCTCGAAATTGGGCTTTTCCTTCGTGACTTGTCCACCGACTTCTTTTAATCTCTGCTCGTAGATGCGCTGCTGCATGACCTCCTCGCCCGCGCGCCGGCGAAATTCGGCATAAGTCTTGGGATATTCCCGCATCATAGGTTTGAACAGCTCTGAACTGGGTTTCAGGCCCCCGACCACGGCATGCACGAGCACATCATCGCTGATAGGCTCTCCCTGAGACACTATCTTCTCTACTCGATCCAGATACTGCTCATCCGTCTCTTCGTTTCCTTGCTTGATCCCCATAAGCCTCTGCCTGCTTTCCGGGCGATGAATCTTTGCGGCGAAATAGGTAACGAATAAATCTCCCAGCTCCTCGAAGCTGTTTACAGATCGGCTGGGGAGGCTAGTATACCATTTATGCGCCGTATCTCCCAAAGTGAGAGGGAAAAGTCGACACTTGGTCGCATCGCTCGCTCCTCGCCCGACCATATATATGTTGTATTTGCTCAAATGGACCTCCGGATCCGCCTTTCCATCATAGATCATATTCATCATCGGCGCAATGTCCACCTGGGTTCTCGCACTCGCGAGCCGGCGGGACAGTGGATCAGTCAATATCGTCCTACGAGGCCCCTCGCCTTTCTGCAAAGCGATCTGCCTCTCCATCTCTTCCAACCTTCTAATCACATCTTCATCGGGGCGACCGCGGGGTTGCCTCCTCGCCTTCTGGCCTCGTCTAACGGCCCGAGGTGGAGTCCTGACGTCCCTCTGGTCATCCCACTCTTCATAAACCTCATCTGATTCCTGTGACTCGCTGGAATCGCCATCATATTCCTCCTGTCGAGCCAATCCCAACCCGCGACCTTTCTTGCGAGGGCGCCCAGGGGAGACTGCCCGAGCTTCCAACTCCTCCTCGAATTCTTCTTCTCGAAAGTCTCCCTCTAGGTTCCTCACTATGGGTCCTTGGGCCGTCTTCCTGTTCGCCCTTTCCATGCGAGCTGACTTCTCCTGCAGCAACCGTATGGTCCTCTTGATGTCCTCAGGGGTTTGGAGGCATTCGAGGTTTAGGTCGGGTAGGCTCTCAACAGCTCGCCGATTTCTGATGGCCTCCCTCTTCCTCTCCTGAAGGACCCTCTGCTCTTCCCTGACTTCTCGCTGTTCGGCTCTCAACATTTCGATGTGGTCGAGCTGCTCTCTCTCAATCGGGGATATCTCGACCCCTCCGGTCCGGACATCGCTCGGTTCCTCGGGACCCTTTCCTTTCTCTGCCGAGGTCAAGCCCGAGACCCCGGCCGTGGTCCGAAGACCCGCTGTGGTGTTCGAGTAATCCATGCCTTAGTTCGTTCTAATTCACTCAACGCCCGAGGATTCCCCCTCCTTCTAGCGCCAATTGTTGATAGCTGAAAAGTCGTGCTCTCCAATAATCAACTATAATATGAAGATTTGGGGATTGAGTGGTGAACAAGGCAATTTAGCTCTCCAAGAATTTTTGGGGAAATGTGTAGATATCCTCTTATGGTAAACTACACCCTCTATTTATAGGAAATACAGATTAGGGTTTCCTAAGTTGGTTAATGGGCCAAGCCCATCAAATAACTCCACCATCAAGCCCACCCCCTCTTCCCAGGCCCAGACACGAGGAGTTCGGCCCTCGGCGGTCCGACCAGGAGAGGAGACGTCGCCCCGCATCATCTCTGAGGGATTCCGTGTTCGCCCTGTTCAGATATTCTCCTCGGGCGAACTGGGCGCTGTCCTTCAGGTTGCTCGCCAAAAAAGGGGGTCTCTCTTGCTCAGATGATCGTCGAATTTTATCTGCACAACAACTCTAACACCCCCCCCCCCCCTCCCCCCCCCCTCACGAGTAAGCCGGAAATTCCATCGGAATTACTCGTGGCTGGAAATTCCATCGGCAGGGGTGCCCACAGTCGGAAATTCCATCGACCGGGGCCCCACATCGTGTTGGGCTTGCTCTGATACCATGTCAAAGTTGGGCCAATAACACCATAAAAGGCCTTGTTAAGGTATTAAGGTTGTCCAACTTATATGTGAGCCCAAGGTTCTTTATCCAACCGATGTGGGATACTCTAACAAGCTAACCCCGAATGCGTGGTTGTCAATGATCTCGTTGTTTGTTTGGCCATTTCGGACATTATCGTGGGTTATCTCACGGTGAGTTCTCGTACTTTCTCACTAGATCGTCGATGAAAGTGTGTGCCACGTGCAATGATCCTCCCACTCGTTAACTCGTTAGTTTCGAAATTACCCTACTTTTCCCTTTATATTATTTTTCAATCCGCTCTCAGGGGAGCTCACCACTTGTTATTCTAGGCCTTGTAGCCCCGCTTGCCGAAGCGCAGGGATGGGATTTCGCGACGGTGTACGAGAGAATACTATTCCTGCCCGACGAATGCCTGGTGGTCGAGGAATGAATGGGGGATGCCCGACGTCGATCATCACGCTTTATTAGTATTCCCGTAACATCTTAGAGATATTTCCCCATAACGTCTGCTCCCAAGAGGCCTATCGACTCCATCCGAAGCTACGAGGGGCAAGGGCCTTAACTTACCTCCCGGGCTCGCATAGGTTTTTACTCGGGCATGTGTTTTTTGTCCTAGCTTGTGCTTGTTAAAACTATTTTGCTTATTTACCTCATCGCGACGAGTCCTTTAACCTGTGCGAATTACTTTGTTCGCCGAAAGATGATTTTCTTTTTCCGTAATTTTGGGCTTTCCGTCCGTGTTGGTCCTGCTATTTTTACCTCTCAAATTATTTTGCTTAGTGTAGAATTATTACTTTCTGACATAATCCCTGTTCCTATGAACCAAATTCGCTAATTTGTAAGACTTTGTTCCATATGTTGCTTTTACAATTAGCTCGAAAATTTTCTTATCCTGCTCGATGAAAACTGTCAAACACGAGCAAAATTACACCGCTTGTCTGATTTATTATAATTTTACTTGCGATCATTTACGGTTCGTCGAACTGTCAAACAGAGTATATCGCGTCTTTTCAAACTTTATGTAACCGTTGGTTCCGAGACTGGTCAATGTACTTTTTCCACGTGTTCTATTGTGAGTGGACGGTGAGTCTGCCTTTTGAGGCGCGTGACTTCTTATTTTGGGATATAAATACCCCCATCCTTCATTGTTTTCTTCGTTCTCCTTCTCTATGTCTGCTGACGCTTTGATTGTTCAAAAGTAATCTCGAAGAGAAATGTTATCGGCTCGTTAACGTCATTGTGTGCGCGTTTAGTTCGAGTTTGAAAAGGTGAAAGAACATTAACAACTAAGGTTGTGGGGTTGTAAGAGAGAGGTCAATTAAACTAAAACAATTAAGCCATTAACCAAGTAGCAGCAAAAAGTCAAAATGAGAGTGTGAACAAGTGAGTGAAAGGAGTTAGGGTGTTTTAATAACTCTCCTCTAGAAATCGAGTTGAATCGACTTTCAAAACACTTGATTTTCTAAAGATCGTATGGATGATCAGGGTTTTGTCATTTACGACCTCCGTCGTGATTGTCGAGGCACGATCACGCCGCCCACGAGTGCTTCACTTCCTCAGAGTCATCACCTCGGAACGACGGTATCTCATTCCTCAACATTGTATGTCTCAATCTTGCAATCCACTAGTGATATAGTATCGAGGGTTGTTCAACAAGAGATCACAACAATCGAACTGTACAATTATTCAATCAATAGAAATCAAGCTACTTTAATTATCAACTCTCATTCATAGAGGCATTTCATCGAACACCCTAACTAAAAGTCTAGCCAATCATGATCATATATATAATCAAGCAATCCATAGACATGTAATCCATAATCGAAGTAAATCTCATAATGAAAGCCGTGAAATTGACGGATGGATGAGACGAATGAGTTGTGCTTCCAAAATCGGGACCGAGCTTCAACTTGTCACGCGGAGAAACTAATTTGATCAAAACGGCGGCCTCAGCGAGATGAACGACGTTTGTGAATGAAAATTTGTGAGATAATCGACTTATGAAATTTAATCTAAGATTTTATTGCTTAAATTTGTGAAGAACAATGAATTATTAGAATGACTTGGGGAAGAAGAAAGGGATAGAGTAGTGTTTGATCCAAGTAAAATGTGTGGAATGAAATGAAAATTAGTTACAAAAACACCATCAAAATACTATTTATACAATTTAATAAAATGGTCAAACAAAAGTCAACTCTTTATTTCTTCTAAATTTCTCCCATGGAAAATGCTGGCGCGTTCGTCAATCCATAACTTCTTGCTCGATCATCGCAACACAATCTTGACCGTTGAACTTGTAGAGGTTGAAGTTAGGAAAGCACAGTTCAAATTTGATGTTGATCCAACGGTTAACGAAGTCGTACCAAAAGTTTTGAGGCTTAATCCGCGCAGTGCTGGTCGTCGGCCGCCATGATTCTTCTTCTTCTCTACAACTCAAAGCTCAATCTTAACGCCGTTTTCACCTACATGCCATGAAACTTGTATCGATTATACATTCTTATAAAATGTAAACATTTTCCTCAACTTAACGGATAAACCGAACTACCGAGAATATAATATGCTATGAAAAGAGCTCGAAACGAGCACAAAAAATGCATCAATCACGCTTCATCAATCAAGATCTGTAGGAGTTTAAAATCCAGTTCGCCATGCGGACACTCATCTCCGGATTCCGCCGGGAGTTCTCCTGTTCAACTACTCGTTTCTTCTATTTAAATTTTCTCCGTCAACTCTGTCGGCCGAAATGACTTCAGGGTTTCCTGAACATAGGGGCAATGTTGGTCGGGCCCTAGGGTCCCTTTGGGCGGAGAGACTTGCTCGATTATTTGATGGTCGTCGCTCCCATCAAATGACCCATTGTTTGAGTGTCTGTGTTGTTTCATGTATAAAACGGCTGGTGTATGAGAATTCGAACACATAGAGTAATCAAAAGATTTTATGGCCATATATTGGTCACCCCTCACGGTGCCAATTAAACTAAAGCAATTAAATGATTACACAAGTAGCAAGGAAACATTCAAAGTGAGAGTGTGAACAAGTGAGTGAAAAGAGCTAGGGTGTTTTGATTACTCTCCTCTAGAAATCGAGTTGAATCGACTTTCAAAACACTTGATCCTCTAAATATCAAATGAATGATCATGGTTTTGTCATTTACGACCTCCACCGTGATTGTTGAGGCACGATCACGCCGCCCACGAGTGCTTCACCTCCTCAAGATCATCAACTCGGGACGATAGTATCTCGTTCCTCAACATTGTATGTCTCAATCTTGCAATCCACTAGTGATATACCACCGAGGGTTGTTCAACACAAGATCACAACAATCGAACCGTACAATTATCCAATCAATAGAAATCAACTCTTATTCATTGAGACATTTCATCGAACACCCTAACTAAAGGTCTAGCCAATCATGATCATATATGTAATCAAGCAATCTATACACATTTAATTCGTAATCGAAGTAAATTTCACAATGAAAGTCTTGGAATTGACGGAAAGATGAGACAAACGAGTTGTGCTTCCAAAATCAGGATCGAGCTTCAACTTGTCACGCGGGGAAACTAATATGATCAAAACGACGAGATCGACGAGATGAACGACATTTGTGAATGAAGATTTATGAGATAATCGACGTATGAACTTTGAGTGGTAGAGACGAATCGATGAGATAATCGACGTTTGTGAATGAAGATTCCCGCGGGTTTCTTCTGTCCGTCGTGGCGAACACAGAAGGTGGCGGTGAGCACATTTACATAATTATCTCGGAAACCTTCAAGAATTATCCAGAGTGTTTTCCCCCTAGAAGATGCCAGCACTCTGTGAGTCAGGCATCATCTCAGTCTTTCTCGGTCCTTGATATGGTTTGTAGTTGCTGGGATTTTTGGACCAGTCTTTCTTTTCTGTAGCTCCTCCGTCTTCTTTTTCTGATTCCAACTCTTTCATCCTTTGTGCCTAGATGCGCTGTTTGGCGATTACACCCCCTCCTCTCCTACGGAAGTCAGTATACGACTTTAGGTAATATCTCATCATTGGTTTGAACAGTTTCGATGACAGTTTCTGTCAAAGTTGGGCACCAACCGCTTACCACAATGATTGCTAAAAAAATATTTATAAAAATCCAAAATATTTACTAACGTAAATCCCCCTAGTCGATCTCTCGAGGAGCAATGCTATCATCTAAGAGATCTCACAAGGAAAGTCGTGGATTTGGTAGAGAAATGAGACGAACGAGTCGTGCTTTCGATGGAAACGAGCTTGTGGGCTGATTTGACGGAAAGCACGACACGAACGAATGAGACGAATGAGACGAACGAGTCGTGCTTTAATTAAACGTAACCAATTGGGTTGTGACCTTCCTTGTGAGAATTGACGGAAAGCACGACACGGTCAGAATTGACCGAGCTTTCATCTTGTCGTACGGAGAAACTAATCCGATGGAAACGACGGGCTCAATGAGATGAACAACGTTTGTGAATGAGATTAATCGAAATTCTAGACGTATCAAAAGTAGATATAAGATTTGTGATTTGATTAGATTAAGAACAATTGGGAAAATATGAAATCTGGAGAAAAAGCTAAAAATGGATTGATGGATTTGGTTTTTTTTTTATGTACATTATAGTCAATTTTAAAAAAATAAATTATATCAATATTGGTCTCTAGTTGTAGGGTGTAAAAAATTATAAATTTTAGTATTTTTTTATTTTTTAAAATATAATTTAAAAAAGATAAAATAATTTATTTAAAAAAATTAAGAACCAATAGGGTTGTGATAAAGGTCACAACCCAATTGGTTACGTTTAATTAAATAATGAGAGACCATGTGGGCTGATTTTAACCCAAAACTGACCGTGAGCGATGAGAGAGAGAAAGACCACCCAATTCAATTTTGTTTTTTTTGCTTTTTTTTATTTACATGGCGCCCTGTAGGGCGCTGATAAACATAGTCTCAGGGACTCCCCTTATCGCGAGCATCTCTGCTCGCGGTCTCGTCGACAACAACGGTTGACAAACCTAGTTCCCATTCCTATTTCAAGAGTTGTGCACCTCCCTAATGAATACAAAAATTCACTATTAATAGAGTGTACAATTAGGATTTCTTAAGAAGACATTGGGTCTTTCTTTAATGGGCTTTCCGAAATTTGAAGGACATGTTTTCCCTCCCATCCCTCTGACTATCTCGACCGAACCATATCATCGGTTCTTCCCATTCCTATTTTAAGTCGGTGGTCCTTCATTCGGACAGAGTTTCTCACTTCTTAGGCAAGATTGTGCGATTTCGGAGCCTGGAGAAGAAAACTCCAATCCTGCTCGACCTACTGTTCATCGCTGGTGATATCGGACAGACATCGGGATCCTACTCGAAATGTTGTTCGCCGAAGGAGATGTTGGATAAGAACTGCTTTCGGGACCTATACTCTGCGAAACTGACATCCAGAGGTCAATTCCTGTGCTCGCCATCATGTCCGCTGTTCACCTTTCTTTTTGGTTTGGGGCCTTTCTAGTGGGATATTGTGTGGGCCGATCTTATTGGGCCCGATTAAAATGAAGTAGCACACATTCTCCTATCGAAATATACGAGCAATATTTGGCATGCTCGTTGTTTCGAATAAATTTGTTGTCGATTTTTAATACCCAGAGTCGTTCTATAAAGCTACATTTATCGGGGTTGTCCACGTCCCACTAACACAAAAAGACAAACAATAAAGTAAAAAAAGAAAATCAAAATTAAAAATTGTGGGATGGTCTTGTCATCTTATGACCAGGCTGTGGGAATTTGATTTTTTCTAAAACGGGACACATGTCATATTTTCATTAACTACATTTATTTTACTAAATTCTTTTTTATACTTTATTAAAAAAAATTAAATTTAAAGTTTTTAATTTTAATATATATATATATATATATATATATATATATATATATATATATATATATATATATATATATATATATATATATATATATATATATATATATATATATATATATATATATCAAAATTCATAATTTTTCCTCTATAAATAGAAACCAATATTGAGATAGTTTATACCACAATTTCATATTCACTTTTTTCTCCTCTTAATTCTATAACTTTTATCATTTTATATCATGAATCTTACTTATTTTTCAAACTCTTCAAATGATCCAAATTCTCAAATTATTCGAATTTTCAGTCTTTCTTCAACAATGAAAATTATCCACACTCAAGATTCCAAATTTCCAAATTTTCAATTTTCTCTCAATCTCAACCAAATTTCTACTGAAGAGGTTAAAATATCTCAATCCATTCCGAGCAATTTGTTTCAAGAAACAAATCGAAAAGCTTCTTGACATGTGAAAGAAGATGTAGTTCTTAAGTCGGCTTGAGTTTTTGTTAGTGAAGATATACAACATCAACATGTGGGCGAAATCAAAGGGGTAGCTCATTTTGGGCACGAGTGCATCAACTGTATGAAGCAGCTCAAAAATAAAATCTCGATAAGATCAATGAAAGAATTTTTGATATGATGAAAGGTTTTTATAAACGACTTAATGAAAATATCAACTAGTGGATTGCTGCTTACAAAGAAGCACTCTGTTGAAAAAAAAAAAGCAAGATGAGCACACAAGATATCGAGAGAGAAGCTGATAGAATTTATGCATCAAGGTGGCTCCAAGTTTCTGGACATGCATGTCTTTAAGAAGTACATCCTAAATGGGAAATAAACTCTGATCGTGATTTAACACGATCTCGTAAAGAAGATGAAATTCGCACTGAAGAAAGTGGTGGCAAATCTAAGAGACCACAGACCAGTGAAGAAGGAATGTATTCCAACCCCATTAATTCAGAAACTCCTCTCAGAGGTGATTCAACTATTTTAGTTTAACAGGCAGAGATAAAGCGAAAAAAAAAAGGAAAGGGTAAGGTATCTCAATCTTCTTCTTCTTCTGAAATTGCTCAAGAAATTCTTGCATTAAGGCTAAGTAGAGAAACTGAAGTTGAAGTAATGAAAGGACAATTTGAAGTAGAGACTCAAATAACAAGTGAGAAATTTGAAATGAAGAATCGCAAGATAAAACACAAACTTTTATCCCTAGCCGAGGAAGAGATGAAGCTTCGTGTATGGTCACTGTTTATGTAATGAATTTTTGTGTTGTTAGGTGTTCTTGTTTTATTTTCATGTTATTTTAATTTGTGTGTTGTTAAGCGTGCTCTGTTTTATTTCCATGTAATTTTAATTTGTGTGTTGTTAAGTGTGATTTGTTTTATTTCAATGTAATTTTAATTTGTGTGTTTTAAGTTGTGTGTATTATATCTTTGTTTATTTAAGTCTTGTATTTGTTTATTTAATTTGTGTTAAATTTTGTAATATTTCAACCCTTGTCCACTACATAGTAAAAGTGACAAGTGTCAATAAAGATACAAGCATGCATGCATGCATGTCAATTGCTTGATTTCAATAAATATAAATGCATAGGGTAGATAAACCATTCATCTCAATTGTCAGTATGAATTTGACTATTCCCTATAAAGATAAATGCATACGGAAGAGATATTATTCATCACAATTGTCAGTATGAATTTTTCAAGTCTCAATAATTATACAAACACACATGCATGCATTTCATTTGCAGCTGTGACAAAAAATATAAATGCATAGGGAAGATAAATCATTCATCACAATTGTCAGTATGAATTTGACTAGTCCCTGTAAAGATAAATGCATAGAGAGGATATATCATTCTTCAGAATTGCCAGTATAAATTTGACTAGTCCCTGTAAAGATAAATGCATACGGAAGAGATATCATTCATCACAACATGGTCATTTTTTTAATTATTATAAAGGCAAATACTTACGGAAGAGAAAATGGATTGCTATAGAAAATAGTCGATTAGATCCAATTATCGAGGATTTGCTCTTAAGCTATTTGAATATTGACGAAGATGATCCAATGCCTAGAGCTAAAAGAAGGCATTGTGAAAGGGAACAAGAGCGTGGAGATGAACGTTTGATGAATGACTATTTTGTTGACGTATTAGTTGATAAGACGTTGTTGTTTCGTCAATAATCAATTATATTTGTATCGAACTAATTGCTGAAACAACTCGCATGAGTCTGTCTCGAGGAACACTACTATCTGCGTGTACGAGTGTTTAATTTTTTTGTAACCTAGAAAAGAAAGTGAAACAACATTATATGATTGAGAGGGGTTTTTGTTTTAAACTAAAAACTAACTAACCGAATTGAAAATAAGCAATTGGAAAGATTAGTTATAAAGCAAGGGTTTTAAAATAATAAAAGAATGAACTAGGTAGTCGGGATCCCCAATTCTCAATTTCGGAGTTCGTTAAGAGTTCGCATAGATCACACTAGAACGCCCGTTGCCGGTTGGTTCACACGTGTTTGGTTAAACGACTAGAATGCCCGTTGCCGGTTGGTTCACACGTGGTTCAATTAATCACAATCACGTAATTTTCTAAAAGCCTCAAACGTGAGTTTTAAATCTATTGGGTATTTAATCGAACACTTTATGATCGAACTAAAACCTCTTTCCTAGTTTCGAGAATTGGTTCACCTTAGCCCTAGTAAGAAGTTTAGCTACTCATGAAATTGATAGCAGAACAATGATTAGGTTTGGAGGAATTCATAATTATAAATCAAAATTCAAACAATCAATTGAAAAGACAAGCAACTAAATTAACAAAATAAAGGGAAGGGAAAATAACTTACTAATTAATCGTTCAAGAAATAAGAATTCGAACCAAGCCGATTATGATCCACGAATCAAATAGCAAGAAAAGAACAACTCTAAAAACCTCTCGGGAATAACGTCTGAGATTCTGGAAACGTGCGTAAAAGAAAAGTGTTTCGAAATAGGGTAAAACTCTATTCTTATACAAAGTCGTTGGTCAAAACGCGGTCAAACTTTTCATAAAATGGGGACCATGCGGTCGATTGGGGGGTCAAGCGGCCGATTGGGGGGGTCAAGCGGTCGATTGGGGGGTCAAGCGGCCGCTTGCTTTGTACTCCAGAAAAACGGATCTGCACAGCCACGCGGCCGCTTGCTTTGTACTCCAGAAAAACGGATCTGCACAGCCACGCGGCCGCTTGGTGGGCCAAGTGGCCGCTTGCTCGACGTCCAGGGGGTTCTGATTTGCTCAGCGGCGCGGCTGCTTAGGGTGGGTGGTCAACTTCGTTCTCTCGTCGCCTCTTCTACTTGAAAATGCCTCCAGCTTCGCCAAACATGCCAATATACCCTGCACACCACGCAAACACGGGAAACGCACCAAAATCAAAAGGAAAACTAATGACACGACATAAAATAATACGAGACGACACAAAACGACACACGGAAAATCACACAAAATCTAACACGACATTAGTAGAAGAACGTATGCTCCTGAGATCTTTTGACGTAGATTTCGCATGCGAAAAAAGGTATTTCTTTGTATAGTGGATGCTGTCTCTGCTTATAATATTTATTTTTTAACAGAGACGTGATGCCACAGGAAGACAAGGTCTTTCACCATTATAGAAATGTAGTGCAACCATGAGGGTGTTGGCGTAAGGAACATCATCATATGTCGTTGATGAATACTTGCGAATGAGTGCATCTGTGACAAGACAATCACTCTCAAATTTGGTTGAAGTTTCATTTCTTGCTTAAGTGATGAATATCTCAGAAAGCCTAATGAACAAGATTTGGCCAGACTACTTTACGTCAGGGAACAATGTGGATACCCGAGCATGATAGGAAATATTGACTGCATATACTCAGAATGGAAAAATTGTCCTACTGCTTGGGCTGGACAATATGCAGGAAGAAGTGGGAAACCAACAATTATTTTGGAACCTGTTGCATCCTATGACCTTTGGATATGACATGCTTTCTTTGGAACGCCAAGTTCGTTCAATAATATTAATGTACTTCATCGATCTCCAATATTTAGTGATGTCTTAGAAGGCCGAGCACCCAAAGTTAGTTATCTTGTGAATGACGGAGAAAATGATATGACATATTATCTAACCGATGGCATATATCCTTCATGAGATGCATTTTTTAAGTCAATTACTTTCTCTTAACTTGTGTTTTAAAAAATAAGAATAGCAAAAAAAAAAAATGAATTAATTGGGAAAAAGAGAAAAAAAATGAAAGTGAATTGTGGGTTGTGGATAAGTGTGAAAAATGAACATGGTAAATTATGTAGTGGAATTATTACGTGGAGGAGAATGAAATAATTATTTTATTAAAGGGTTGAGTTGTCAATAGATCATGGATAAATATATTCTAAAGGAGCAATGCTATCGGCTAGTGTGTTGAATTCGGAGCGAATGTCGAACAAATACAAAGAAAAAAAATACTTCATCTAGTAACCATTTTGTGGGAGTTTGTAATTTTGAAATTTAAATAAGGAAAACTAAATAAATAAATAAATGAGCAATAAAAACTTAAAAGTGAATAAACGAATTTATCAAGGGTAAAAGAAGTTAGGGGAGGGGTCGTATAATTTGTAGTAGGGTCGAGACACAAACATGCAAAAGATGTTAAACAAAAGTGTAGTCACCCGCGATCATCTCCGGTTTTACTCGACCGAGATTCAAACCTCGGTTTCTCGACAAGTTACAACAAATTTATCTAACATCGAGTTGAACTAAACCCACGAGGTGAATAATCGAATGAGCTATACACAACCATGATTAAGCTTTAGGGCTGATCGACTAGAGCCAAACAAATAAAAATCAATGGAATCTATCGAGTACGAGGGATTTGGTCCGTCTCCTCCTCAAAGAAATCCAATCAACACATTTTTCATGTTAAAATTTGAACCCTCCAAACAAATATTACTTTCCCACCCCTAACAAAAATATTTAACTAAGCGATATCATAAAAAACAAACAACATCAAAATAAGAATACACGCTCAAACCAAGTAAAATCATAAATAAGAAAGTAATCGTAATAGACAATAAATTGTACTCGATGATCCTGTATTCAACAAGAAACAATGTTTACTCTTGTTTCGAATGAAGATTTTTGATCAATAACGATGAACAAAAGCTAAAGCTCTAAGAAATTCTAGAGAGATAATTTTAATTAGAGTGTGTTGTGTGTTTTTTTGAAAATGTAAGTGAAGAAGATGTATGGAATGTGTCTTCTTGTGCACGCCTCCCATATGTCTTCAAAATCCTCCAATTGTAATGACCAAAACGCCCTCCAAAATGTGCTCCAAAAGCTTGTCAAAGAAGATGTCAACGCGAGTCAACAGTCAACTTAGCGGGTAAGCTGTCAGTCGACGAATTTCCTGCGAGCGCGGGATTTCATTCGCACGCACGTCCCTGCTTGATTTGGCACAATTAAGCTTGATTTCGGCCGACAACCACACCCGTCGGCCGACACTCTGGACTTGTCAAATCTTCATCAGCTTCATTTCTTCGTCTTCCTTAGCTCGTTTTTCGCCCATTTTCGTTCGGTTTCAATCGTTTTCACTCCCCATCTCGCCTACACCTGTCCGAACGATAAAAAAACAAAAAGAAGTGAAAAACACAAATAACGACAAAAACACTAACACTAAAATAACCGAAATCATCCAAACGAACGTAACAAAAATGTGCAAAACACTTGTACCGACCACTTTCAAAGGAGTTCAACTCGGGTCTGGATAATAATCCGGACTATAAGAAACCTGTTCTACGAAGTATTGAATACACTTGGGTGCATTTCTCAGGGATCACCCATTTCAAATTATTTCAGAGCAATCATACTTAATTTTGGAGTTCTTATAGGAGAACTTTTGAATATTCGATGTCAAATTATTGTCCGCCCAGAAAAAAAGATGTATCTTGTTGGTATGAGTATCATATTCAAATCGTTTAAACAATTGCATAATTTGGAGTTTTACAACTTAGTTGCTCTCGACAAATCATAAGAATCGTGCGGCTGTTTCTCTACCGCTCTATCCTTAAAATCAATAGATATTTAAATTCTTTAAAATAATACTTAACTACTTCCGTTCTCAATTATTTATGCCAATTTTTCTTATTTAGATGTCCCAACTAATTATGGACACTCCTAAAAACATTATTTTTTAATTTAAAATACAAATTTACTTCTAGTTTTTTTTACCTAATTTTTAAACTTTACTGACAATTATTTAATTTATTTATTTAAAAATTCAATTTTAATTTTTACTTTTTATCAAAAAGATACAAGGTAATTTTTTTCCATATAGACCCAGTACATAAATAATTGAGATAAAAGTAATATATATATATATATATATATATATATATATATATATATATATATATATATATATATATATATATATATATATATATATATATATATATATATATATATATATCATTCAACCGTTAGATTTATGAAAGAACCTTGTATTAACGTGGACGTTGAAACACCCGACTATTGTCCTATAAGTCTTTAACTTAACAATCCAGTAGATATTGTATGTTTTTTCTTTTTATAAATTTATGAATTATTTTTACAAAATAAGAATAAAAATCTTTGCGCTTGTATATATATATTTTTAGGTAGATATTGATATATTGTATGTTTTTTCTTTTTATAAATTTATGAATTATTTTTAAAGAAATATGAATAAAAAATTTTACTTTTTTATATTTTTTTTTTCAGATTTGCCTATTATTTTTACAAAAATAAGAATACAAATCTTTCTGTTAGTATTATTTAAAAAATGCCCCTACTTAGTATTTAAAAAATACAAATTCCCTAATAAATAAACAAATAAAAAATATACAACCCCTAAAAATAAGGTGAAAAACAATAGGTGTTCAAAATAATATTAAAATGTAATCTGCCCCATACCTTAATATTACCTTTTTATTTTACAAATTTGCAAATTAATTTTACAGAAATAAAAAGAAAAAATCTTTACATGCATTTTTTTTTTGTTTTTTTAGCTGTTTTTTTATACATTTTGGAAAAAAAATTCAATAATAAGAAATTATTTTTTGCGCTATTCTTGAGAAAGAGAAGAAAAATCATTGCGAATAATTAAATTATTTGTACTATTTAATTAAATTAATTAAGTATATAATTTTTTTTTTTGTTTTAAATAGCTTTATTAAAATATTTTATATTTTATTAATAAAACCTGCTATAGCAGGTTACTCTATATGTATCAAGTAGAAAATTAATTTAAGTTGTAATCATATGTGGTAAGGTGTATAATAAAAAATTGAAGTGTCATTAATTTATTGGTTATGTTATAAATGTACGGTACATTCAAATTTGATAAATGTACCGTAGTATTCTCTCCTATATATATATATATATATATATATATATATATATATATATATATATATATATATATATATATATATATATATATATATATATATATATATGTGAATCTGAAACTGATTCGTGTACAGGTAGTTGAATACAAGCCTTTTAGAATTTGAGCAACTCATGAAAACTTGCTCCTTTGTCCTAACAACTTTGCTGATACAAAAGAAGGTAGCTACAATCCGAAAATGCATCCAGTGGTTCATGTTCACAACTAAAGGATCTTCTGTACTTGTTCTTGTATTTATAAAAATGTGGTTATGCTCGTGAGCAACATTGTATATGTAAAAATGTGGTTATGCTCGTGAGCAACATTGTAATCGAAATTGTCATGTGATACATTTTGTTAAATATGTTTGAAAGGGTCGAAGTATTGATTTTTTTTGAAATAATATTTATTTTATTTTTAGTGTGTTTTTATGACGTTCAGTTACTAATGATGTTTTTTGTGGCATTTCTAATTTGGAAAGAGATAGGTGTTTTTCTTTAATTAACACTGAATGTCATATTTTAACACTGAATGTCATAAAAACACACTACACTGAATGTCATAGTTTAACACTGAATGCCCCATTTTTACACTGAAGCATAATAACACTGAATGCCAAATTTTCACACTGAATGTTATAAACTTACACTGAATAACAACATATTGAATGTCATATTTTAACACTGAATGTCATACTTTAACACTGAACATACTGAATGTCATATTTTAACACACTGAATGACATATTTTAACACTGAATGTCATATTTTAACATTGAACATACTGAATGTCATATTTTAACACACTGAATGACATATTTTAACACTGAATGTCATATTTTAACACTGAACATACTGAATGTCATATTTTAACACTGAACATACTGAATGTCATATTTTAACACTGAACATACTGAATGTCATATTTTAACACACTGAATGACATATTTTAACACTGAATGTCATATTTTAACACTGAACATACTGAATGTCATATTTTAACACACTGAATGACATATTTTAACACTGAACATACTGAATGTCATATTTTTACACTGAATGACATATTTTAACACTTAATGTCATATTTTAACACTGAACATACTGAATGTCATATTTTAACACACTGAATGACATATTTTAACACTGAATGTCATATTTTAACACTGAATGTCATAAAAACACACTGAATGTCATATTTTAACACTGAATGTCATAAAAACACACTGAATGTAAAATAAAAATACATAAAACTCGAATGAAAAAATACACAAAACTCGTGATAAAAACATCGATTCAACATTCCACATCAAATATATCAGAAAATTGATCACTGTAGAAATAAATAAAATTTCTAAGAAACTCATACTGAGATTTAAGATTCCCACAAAAAAAAAGAAGCATGAAATTAATACTGTAGCACCTTTCAATTCATCACCCTTAATGCGATTAACTTGCAAAATTGGAACAACCAAAATGGCTTCGAGAATTCTAGTAATGACAATCATATCAACAATCTGATTCCTCTACTGGTTCAATCCTCCAGAAACCACCACCACCAAGAACTTCTCCTTCTCCTTGGAAATCTTAGCTGACCCCTTTCGATAGTCGAGAGAGAAGCCCAAGCAAGGCACATACCCTTGTCCATCCGGCTGCCTCCAGAAATCCATCACTGCTGCGGAAAGATTAGAAGTCGCACGCACCTCCACTATACAGAATGAACGCATCAACCGCACAACAAATTTCGGCAAGTCTACATCGACTACGGCGCCTCCACTTCGATGCCGCCGCCGCCGCTGTTCACGGCGGATCTCACCCCGATGAACAGCTCGCCCGTGCCATCGGTCGTCATCGTTGATCCACGCATCCTCACGAAGACGACGGATTCTTTGGCGATTAGTATCTCGTCGGGGCTGCACTCGTCTCCCACGTGGATCGCCCTAGCCAAGAGCACCTCCTGATTCTCGACGATGTTGTCGGTCGCCTTGCTCAGGAGCACCCGAGGAGGGCGATCCCGACGAACAAGCACGCGAGGAGCTTCGAGGTGCACCTGAAACAGGAAAAACAAAAATCGAATTTAATCGCAAAGTGTGATATATCTCGAATTGACGTCCAAGTCGAAAGACGTCTCGGCTCAGAATCTGCTCTCCATTTTCGTTTGCTCCTATTCCTCATGTACTCTGGTTTAGGCCTTTTATCAAACACTTTGCGCTCATTCACATTCCCTCTACAACTACTCGATCTGATCTACGCCTTCGCATTCGGTGAGGAGTTCTTGCTGTCGAACAAAAGGAACCGCTGCCAAACGCAGTAAATCTCGAGTCAGGACGAGTGGCACGTTGCCCAGCGCTCAGGATCCAGGGAACACTCCTGAGAATCCAGATTGTGCTACTACGAAAGGTGCACTAACTGCAAATTCAAAGGTTTTCTATGTTTTGAGAATTAATTGTAGACAAAGCATTCGAGAATATTCTGAGAATATAATTTCCCCCAAATTTTATCAACCGATTATACGAAGGAAACGCTAAAAGGCGGCGGTAATTTAGAGACAGATGCTTACCAGAAAGCGTCTGTCAACTCCTTCGACCGGTTCTAGGACGCTGACCGGAAACTAAAGTCGCCGATGAGCAAAGCAGGACGATGCACAGCAGGAGCGACAACATTTTTTTCGGCGCCCCGGTAGCAAGTGAGGTACTGTGTGCGTGTTTCGTATTGGTTTGGGGAAAATGTGAAGCAGGTGCTGATGATACGATCATTGTCGTCTTCGACATATCCGAGAACTGCGGCGACGGTGTCCCTCCCCCTGCGCTTCCTCTGCTGCTGCTTGGCGGATCGGGGTGGGGCGGGGCGGAGTTTGTGGGTAGAATAGGTTGGGGTATTTTCGTCCTTCCAGGTATATTATTTTGGCTCAATTGACACAAAAAGGCCTAATTGACACGAAAATTAAAAATTGGCCTTATTGGTTAAAAAATATTGAAAAATGGCCTTATTGCCATTTTTCCATATATATATATATATATATATATATATATATATATATATATATATATATAAATTCCTGTCAAAGGTATGTTTGACAAGTCAATTGAAAATATAGCAATTACTATATAAACATGTGTGATGTGTCCACATTGCTCATTGAGAAACCTTCACGCAAAATGGTTGCATAAAAAATTGACCGCTCCACGCGGTACGGTTTAATTTTTGTTTCCGTGAAATAATTTAGTTCATATTTTTGTGTTTATTAATATAATATAGTATTAAATGATAGTTTCAAATTATGTAAGTGAGCAAATATGTATTAAGTGCATAAAACATTTGTATGAAGTGGTTTGTTTGATAATAAAATATATAATATAAGTTGTAAAATAAAAAAAAAATTGCAATCTTCTTTGTGAGATGATAAAAATAAATTATTGCAGTAATTTTTTAGTTGAAACGAAAGAAGTGTGGTGTTGTAAAATAATAATTAATATAAATAGAGTATATAAAGTTGCCAAAATTATAATATTAGTCCAAAATTAGTTTTAGTGAAATACGTTATGTATGTTTGTAAGGATAAAGCCTAAGGTCCAATCAAAGAGCGAGTTCTCTCTACACGTCACAGTCAACGCGTCTTTCTATTCCGACTATTTCTTCTTCCCTTCATATTTCCCATTCCCCCTTTCTCAGAAACCTTCTCAATTTCTCACCTATATAATCCCCCAAATCGCATCTATCAAACCCTAAATCAATTTCCCGAAAACAGAAAAATCAAAGGAAAAATGGTTCGGTGTAGTAACAACCTAGTCGGAATCCTGAACTTCGTAACTCTCCTCCTCTCAATCCCGATCATCGGCGGCGGGATATGGCTGTCCAGACAGGCCAACACCGAGTGCGAGCGCTTCCTCGACAAACCCGTGATCGCTTTGGGTGTTTTCGTCCTGCTCGTCTCCATCGCCGGTCTCATCGGCTCCTGCTGCAGGGTCTCGTGGCTTCTGTGGGTCTACCTATTGGTCATGTTCCTGTTGATTGTTATCCTCTTCTGCTTCACGATCTTCGCGTTCGTCGTCACCAACAGAGGCGCCGGCGAGGCAATCTCCGAGAGAGGCTACAAGGAGTACCGCCTCGGGGATTACTCCAACTGGTTGCAGAACAGGGTTAACGGTCACTGGAGCAGGATTCATAGCTGTTTGTCTGACAGCAGGATCTGCCAGAGGCTGCTTGATGCTGGCTCTACCCCTGCTCAGGATTTTTACAGGGAACATCTATCTTCGCTTCAGGTATAAATTACTAATACCTTTTCCTTTTGTGTTGTGTGATAATTCTAGATCTGGGACTGGTTATTTCTCGTTTCGTTTGTCGAATCGTGGTTTCGATTAACATAGTGTATGAATGAATGTAAAATAATCTTTCAGTGATTCTAAAATCAGTGATGCAATTTTTGAAATGGATAATACAGTAGAGTTTTGATACAAAAGTATTCTAAATTGTTTCCAGAAAGTGGGCTTCCTTTATGGCTTTATTATTTAAGAAGGTGAAGAAAAAAGAAAGTTGGAACATCTTTGTGTAATTCTTTTCATCTCACCTGCTTTCTAGTAGTCATTGATAGAAGTATCTCTCATGAACACCTTTTCATTCAAAAGTATTTGCACTTTCTGCCCCCCCAAAATAATGTAGTGTTATCTGTATATGTTTGATGTTGCTAATTACAGAATTTGTGATTGTTTAAATATGATGACAGTCTGGTTGCTGTAAGCCATCGAACGACTGTAACTTCCAGTACGTGAGTCCGACGAACTGGACCCGAACCCCAACGTCGACCATGACGAACCCAGACTGTGCTAGATGGAACAACGAGCCGAACATGTTGTGCTACAGCTGCGACTCGTGCAAGGCGGGCCTGCTTGATAACGTGAAGAGTGACTGGAGGAGGGTGGCTGTCATCAATATTGTGTTCCTAGTCTTCCTCATCATTGTCTACTCGGTTGGATGCTGTGCCTTCCGCAACAACCGTGAGGACAACTCCTGGAAGCGTTACCCTTGAGCTGACATGGGTCGGCTAGTACTAAAACACTTTTGGACTGATTTTTCTCGTTTTCACTGTACAATAATAGTTTGAGGTTGTTCTTTGCTTGTTTTTATTGTACATTGCCGTGTTCTTTCGTTTATAATACATTCAGACTCCTCCATTCCGACTGTCATATATTGGATATTCTTTGTTAGAATTTATTCGTTCGTTGTGATATTGAGAGTTACGTTTGTTGCTTTGCATTATTAGGTGTAGTTGATTAGTCACTATTGTATTTAGGAAGTTGTCGATTTGGTTTGAAAGCTGTGGGCCGTGTGTCGCATGCATCTACCTTGGGTTTAGCTTCATCTACCTTGGTTTTACTTCAACGTACTAGTCAATTACTTTTTTACCTCACAGGTAAAATTGTTGGTCAACTTCTTTCAAAATTAAATTTACAAAAAAAATTGACAAACACTTTTGAGAACTTATTTCAATAAAAATCAATTATTAAGTAATTAACACTCCTTCTAACCTATAATAGTATTAATATTTTTTTTCTTGGGATGTCAGCACATTAGTATTCTTGTCTTAAAAAGTACTATTTCCACTCATAATAATAACACTATACCTTTTATATATTTAAAAGACATAATCTTATCCGTATTAGACAAAAAAAGGTAAATAATTAATACTATATATTTTTATTTTAAAATACAAATTTTACTCTATTTTTTCACTTACTTCTAAAACTTAAATAACAACTAGAATATTTGCAAAACGAATTAAGCCAGCTCGCTCTATTTTTTCACTTACTTCTAAAACTTAAATAACAACTAGAATATTTGCAAAACGAATTAAGCCGCTCGCTAGTAGAGGTGAAAATAGACTTGACATGGGCTTGGGCGAGCCGGATTTTAGAGAGTTCGAGCTCGGGCGAACCGGATTTCAGAGAGTTCGGGCTCGGGCGAGCCAGGCTTCTGAAACGTAACTTCGTACTTGTCCCTATTTAATTTCCGATTCGAATCACACTTTAACAATATTCTTTTAACAAATTAATATATATATATATATATATATATATATATATATATATATATATATATATATATATATATATAAATTTATATATAAATTCTTCAACAATCCCCCACATGAATTCATTCGTTGCACATGCACATGATCCTAGAATGCACATGCAGACATTAGAGAGTTTCTTGACAACTCATCGCATTAGGAGAGATAGTTAAACAACTTTGAACTTTCCTTAGTGAAATAATGTCGAATATACTTGCAAATCAATGGACGTGATGCATTGAACTGTTCGACTTTTATGTATATTAACAACAATACTCACGCGAATTGCTATCCATATTGTTTTATGGTTCTCGTTGTTGTCCATTTTGGCCCTGGACTGCCTTGGTATTCATCGAATAGTTTAGAGATTTAGCCTTTTTAAATCATCTCATAGAAGCGGCCCCTTCACATTCAATATAGGTGATCTTTCGTTTAAAGGTATTTTTCCATATACCCATCATACTCACGATATTATGATCATTAAAAGCTCTTTAGCTTAACCTTCACATGTATCACTTTTTCATCATAGGAATAGGTCAATTGATTTGTTCGATTTACCCCCACAATTCGGTTGTCCTATTGAACCTATAATTGGACTTCACAATTTAGGCTGGGTTGCCATCACGAGCTAAAATCATTTTTGATAGGCTTCATAATTCTATTCCTCTCGATGATATATCAATTTTGTCTCTCGTCAGAGTTTTAATTGATATATTTGATTTTTATATATTTAAACTTTTCATATTCTATAGATATAATTTTTTCCACAACTTGATTTTTATCTAAATTTTAACTATGAAGTACATTTCAATAGTTAATTTAAATATAAATATTCATATGATTTTCACAAAATCACACAATTATTAGTATATATTCACTCATGGATTATATAAGTATTACAATACTTTTCAAGTACTTGTGAATTAATAACTTTGAATTTTGTAATGAAGACTCTTCCTCTACAAATTTCATTAAAATATTTTATTTATCACATACTTGCCGGAAAACTCGTTCTCCCCACATTGATGCAATATTATTTAACATTCATCATGTTAAACTTTATACTCATCATTTTTGCAGTATTACATTGCTCGAAAATTAATCGATTATGTTTGATGAATTTAAATTTTCAATCGCAACACGAACTCAAAATTTTCATATCAAAATTCTTTATTTTACTTCTCATTAGTAAATAACAAATTTCCAATTTAATTGTACAAATCATTCATAATTCTATATGAATTTCAAAAGTCACATATTTACTTTTCTCATTAAGTAAATATCAATTTTTGTACAATATTAAAGATGAAATATCAATAATCTATTTACTGTATATTTATTCATGTAATAAATCTCATTATTTATTACTTATAAATATCATTCATATCATAATATGAATTTTAATTTTAGTATAATATAATAAATTTTATTATTTATTATATTTTCATCTTTCATGTCTTAATATAAATTTCAATATTAATATAATATAATCAGTCTCATTATTTTAATATTTTCATCCGATTCATATCACGATATAAATTTCAATATTATTTTAATCAATAAAATAATGATATAATAATATTTGTTATTTATTATATTTTATGGTAGTAGTAAGTTACATTTGACCATATCACGATCTAAATTTCAATATTATTTTAATCAATAAAATAATGATATAATAATATTTGTTATTTATTATATTTTATGGTAGTAGTAAGTTACATTTGACTTATTTTCCACCCCATCACACTATAATAATGAGTCAAATATCATTATTAATCAAATTAAATAATTAAATGATAATAATCATTTTATTATTAAATCACAAAAATAATTAAGTACACATAAAATGTCATGTATTATTTAATTATTCAAACAGGTATATAATATTTAGGGTTTATTACATTTTGCAACCCCATGTATAGGGATTTTTATACTTTGCAACCTAACCGGAATTTCGTAACACTTTGCAACCCCATGTATACGGTTTTTCACTTTGCAACCTGGATCGGAATATTCTATCGAATATTCCGAGAGATTGAGTACCACGCTCCTGTGAAGTGTGTGGATGTACATTTAATATGGAACTGGAGGAGTATTAATGTATACCTATTATTAATTGTTTTTTAATTAATAACTTAAATACAATGATAAAACATCATCTTCTTGTTTCAAATTCTTTCCCAGGTTTCTACCATTAATAATAATAAAAAAAAACATATATCAATACAAAAAAACCCCAAATTTCTACACCTGGAAATATCCAAAATATATTTAAATTTTAAATTATTTATCGAGAATCTACATGGGGTTGCAAAATATAATAAACCCTAATATTTATATACTTCAACATCTAAGTGATTTTTCACTTAATCGTCAATTAGATCAAGCTCGTAAAAATCATATTCATCTATATGTACTCGAACTAATTTGTTCGCCTTTGACTTTTTCTTGCCAATATGTATATCACTACTTGTGACAATAATTTTCTCAGATTTAAAACAAATATTTAAAATCATTTGCTATTCAACTTTAGATTTGAAGAATTCTCATAAAGCAATTCTCTATTATAAGTTAATAAATTGTGAAATATTCATCTATTTGCACATATATGTTGTGAGTGACTTCAATGTCTATTCATCAATTTATCGGATTAGTTAGTCCCGACAAGATTCACTTCATATGTGATTATTTCGATAAAGACTTCGATTTTGCATCTTAACTCTCAAAGTCGATTGCCTTTATCAATGAAACTTCCATGTTTCATTGACATCATACATATATAATATATATGATTCTCCATTTCTTTTTTCCTTTTGTTTCTTGGTTACATATTACAATAAAATGTAAAAAAGAATAGAAATTACACGAGAGAAAAATGGAAAGCAAAATATAAGTTTAAGATTGTTAGGAATAATCTTCTTTCTCGTGTCTTGTATTTTGATCTTCAAAATATAATCAACATCTTCTTCTTTTCAAATGATTTTTTCGTCAACTTAAAAGTTGTTCATTCTTGTTCAAACATGCACAATAGCATATAAAAGGTTATGGGTGAGGCCACGGCAAGCCGTGTTCCTTTAAACTTATATTTGCCCGCCTCGTTGCTCCGAGACTTCCAATGGACAAATAATTAAGTTTCCAATGTACTAACACCTCCACATTAGAAGAAAGTAAATTCTAACCGTGATCGAACTTGATGGAGTTATATTCTAAATGTCTAGTTTAGTGACAATATGGAACTCCTTATCTGTGTTTTATTATCTATTAATCAAATTGTCGGCATTTTGTCCATCATGTACTTGAATGCAATAGTCCTGGATATATACGTTGTAGACAGTATGGCGTGAGGAGACACGCGGAAGATCATACTGTCGGTTACTCGTATACTATCGAACAGAAGCTCACGACTTAGATGGACAGGGACAATCCATCGGTACGTCGTAGTGTGACTAGGTAATAGTTGGTCTTGACTATTATGTTACACTCGTACACTTGGTGTATTGAGCAGGACCACGGGAGGGCGTTCGATTTATACTAATCGCAGAAATCGAACTAGACCTCAGAGATTACGGATATACGAATTCCTAATCCCTATATAATTATAGGTGCGTGTGTCCAATTCTCGGTTCTTTAATATGCCAATGAGTGAGACTAATTGATTAGTCGAGATACTCGGTAGATTGGGAATCGTAATTGTACTCACGGCATGCTATAGATTATAGACAGGAAACTGTGTCCCGTTTATCGGGTTGATGACGTCCCCGAGATGAGCTCATAAAGTTTATCATGTAAACCCTGCAGGTGGATTTGTTCCACATGATAATAAGGATGAGTGGTACTAGTCTCGGATAATAAGAAACGAATTAATTTAATTATTAGTAATTAAATAAATTCGTGGACGTTCGATATCTTAAACACGGGGAAAGTCGTATATGTAATTTCGGCGGAAATATTATTGTTGATATAATATTAAATTAATTTCGGGAATTCAATTATTATTTTATAGTGGAGTTAATAATAATTAAATTTGAAATCGATTAATTAAGGAATTGCTTTTAAGTATTTCAAGTTAATTAATATTTCATTTTAGCCCCTAATTAATTTACCTAAGAGGTCCCTAGTGTAACTCTATTTAACCCCCCCCCCCCCCCCCTTGCCCTCTCCTAAACCTAACATTCGCCGCATTTATTTTTGCAGCAGAAATTAATTGCGTTAGCGCAAATATAATTTCTTCTGTAAAAATTAATAAAGCTTTTGCGCAATTATTTTACACAGAAAGAGTAAATAGTATATTGCGGTGGTTTATCAGAGAAGCAGAAAAAGGGAGACCCAACGGATCGTTGCCCACACAGCGGTTGGAGTTAAGGGCAGAGTCATACACTAGAAGCGTCTAAGGTCTCAACAATCGACCGCAAGGTATGAGATCAGATCTTTCTTTTCCGCATTTATCGATCTCATTTTCTCGTTGATCATACTTTGAACGTAGATCGGGTTCCGGGGTCGTGGATCGTATTCCTCGACTACTGGGGTTTCTAGGACCTCCGGATCGGTAGTCGGATGAGGAAAAACGACCCGGAAACGAGCCCGGAACAGCAACGTCGCGTTGCTGTTCGCGGACAAACGGCGCCCGCTGGAGGGCAAACAGCGGTCGCTGTTTGCAGTTCCTCCAGCGACCGCTGGTCTGCAATCAGCGGGCGTTGATTGGGTGCAGACCAGCCCCGTTTCGCGCGGTTGTTCTCCGGAGCGATGACTGGGCGTGATTCGGGATACGGGCCGTTCTGTGAACGAAGTAGCGACACAGGAGGTCGACTGGGATCGTTCGGATGTTCGAGCAATCGAACGAACGCATCCCGGGTAGTAAATTTCCAACAATTGGTATCAGAGCCGGTTTGTACGTTCTTTGTATTGTTTGCGAGTTTTGTTTTGCAGGATAACCCGATTATTATGGTCATATGTTTATGTACTGTATGTTGTGGTTTGTTAAACTCTCGGGATTGTCGAGATCTTTGGTTTTTATCGTTGCTTGTTTTTAATAGTTAAAACGACGGGTTGAGTCGTTTAGGTTTTACGTTTTTCGTTTTTTCGTTTATCCGGATGTATAGGATCGATCAACCTGTATAGGATCGATGCCGGAAGTAGTATGTTTTACCTTTGTAATGTTACTGCTGCTTGGTGGATCGAGGAGAGATCGAAGGACGGACGAACGAGGGTCGAGGAGTCGAACCCGCAGCCTGCTGTGCGCAAACGGCGCCCGCTGGAGGGCAAACAGCGGTCGCTGTTTGCAGCCCCTCCAACGAGCGCTGGATATAGAGCAGCGCCCGCTGTTCTAGGGTTGGCAGCAGCGGCTCGGGGGTTCGACGGACATCACGGAACGCTCGTCTTTGCCCGGGATGATACTCCAGTGGGAGGGGTTCGTCTCTTGGTCCTTAGACGAGTCGGTGATGGACCGAGACCGAGACGAGCAACGAGACGAAGATCCGAGAAGACGTGCATCGAAGATTTTAAAGGCCATAATAATCGGGCCACGTTAAATGCTTTTTGTGTGTTTACGTGCTTTATTATGCTTTAATTTTATATGCATGTGAATGTTATCCCTTTCGTAAAAACTAAGTGGGAGAGGGATTGGAAACAATCCCGCGGTCTCCATTCTCTGTTTTGATGGTGATGTGTGTCGCTTACGAGTTGGCTTTAGTGTCATCCTCCCTATCGGATAAAGTTGACACACGGATATCACTGGATCAAAATTCGAATTCAATTCCATTTATAGAATTGAACACTTCAGTTTTTCAAAGCAATGCCTAATCTGTCTTTTAAAGACAAATTTCAACTCGACTCATTCTCACCCCGGGGAGTAGAATGGAGCCAAAGCGCTTGGTTATGTCGATGACACAGATTAGAGACATTCGAGTCATTCGATGACTAGATCGATTGTCTGGTTGGCTCCCTCACTTTGTGAGAGATAGGGCTCAATTGCATGATTGATCGCTGGTTAGAAACTTCGAGTTTCACTTACGAGATATCAAGCTTGAATTAACGAAATTGTGAAATTTATTAAATGGAATTCAATTAACAAAGTTGTTTGTTTAGTAAACGTCCACACTATCGTGGCTTACTAGACGGAAACGGAACTTTGGGTTAATTGAGGCTCGACAGTTATAGGAAATCGTAAAGGGACCGCATGTCAACGTAAACGTCCACACTAACGTGGCTTGCGGTGGGCGTGTAGTTTCTGAGCGGTTAACTTAGTACTGAGAAATGGTATACACTTAGGTACGCTTTACAGTATCCTCCCCATCGGAGTCACTGCTGTAATGATGTACGACCGAAGTAAAAGTCCAGTTATAAAATCGTTTGGACTAGTATACGTCCACATGAACGTGGCATGCTAGTCTGATGGGATTTTAGGATCGATTGGTAAATTTAATGATATTAATTAAGGGAGTTAATATCGAATTAAATTTGACGGTTTGATTTGTCTCTTTTATAGATATGGCACTCAACCCGCTGTCCATTATACTAAAAGAAAACAAACTCACTGGTCCAAACTATGTTGATTGGAAACGAAACTTGGACATTGTCCTAACTGCTGAGGAGTACAAGTATGTACTCCATGAGGTTTGTCCTGATGAACCTACTGATACCTCCACTCCTGAAGAAAAGGAAGCTCATCGGAAGTGGGTCAAGGCTGATCAGATGGCGCGGTGCTACATTTTGGCTTCTATGTCAAATGTGCTGCAACATCAGCATGAGGCCATGACCACTGCCTATGATATGATGCTTAACCTCAAGGAGATGTTTGGTAGTCAGGATAGGGCAGCCAGGCAAGATGCTATGAGGCAACTCATGACGGCCACCATGTCCGAAGGAACGCCCGTGAGGGATCACGTTCTTAGGATGATTGGCTATCTGAATGAGATAGAGATTATGGGAGGAGCTATCGATGGGGAAACCCAGATCGATATAGTGCTACAGTCTCTGCCTAGGAGTTTTGAGCAGTTCCGCCTGAACTATAACATGAACAAGAGGTTATATTCGTTGGCGGAACTCCTGACTGAACTCCAGGCGGCAGAGGGAATCTTTAAGAAATCTCATGCACTTGTGGCTGTGAAACTTCCTGGCCCTCCGGGGACTAAGAGGAAGAAGAAGCAAGGACAGAAACCCAGTGGACCCAGAAATAGTGCACCACGGAATGGAGTGAACAAGCCCAAGGGCAAGTGTTTCCGTTGCAAGCATTCTGGACATTGGAAGTCTAATTGTCCTCTCAGACAAGGAGGTATGAACTTTTCCTTAGTCACTGAAACATGTTTAGCGGTGTTATCCACCGGTACCTGGTGTGTGGATACGGGAGCCACTGATCATGTCTGCAATTCTTTGCAGGGGTTCCAGGAAACCCGGCGGCTTAGAGAGGGAGAGATCACTATCTACATGGGCAACGCAACGAAAGTGGCGGCAGTTGCAGTGGGAGATATTTATTTATCTTTTAATAATAAAGTTTTAGTATTGAATAATTGTCTTTATGTACCGAACTTTAGAAAGAACCTTGTTTCGGTTTCTAAGTTAGTTTTGAATGGATATTCAGTTTCTTTTGATAGTTCTGTTATTGTCAAAAAGAATGGTGATTATATCTGTTCTGGTACATTGATAGGCAACTTATATATACTGAATCCTGATTATTCCACGATGCAACGAGTAGAGTCTTTTAACACATCTAGTACCAATAAGAGAAAGGAGCCTTCTAGGATGAATCAAAAGTACTTATGTCATCTTAGGCTGGGTCATATTAACTTGGGTAGGATTCAAAGTTGATAACTGATGGAATACTCAGTGGTGTGAAAGATGAGGACTTTCCAACCTGCGAATCATGCCTGGAAGAAAAATGACCAAGCGACCCTTTAGTGATAAAGGGTATAGATCCAAGGAAGTACTGGAATTGATTCACTCTGATTTGTGCGGGCCTTTATCTGTCCAAGCGAGAGGAGGTTATGAATATTTCGTAACCTTCACTGATGATTACTCAAGGTATGGTTTTATATACCTGATGCGCCGCAAGAGCGAGTGCTTTGACAAGTTCAAGGAGTACAAAGCTCTTGTGGAGAACCTTCATGGTAAAACCATAAAGACTCTACGATCTGATCGTGGAGGAGAGTACCTCTCGGGAGAGTTTAAAGAGTACTTATTAGAGAATGGGATCGACTCCCAGATGACTGCACCATACACGCCCCAGCAGAATGGTGTAGCAGAAAGAAGGAATAGGACTCTTATGGAAATGGTAAGATCTATGATGAGTTACTCAGACCTACCAGTTTCGTTCTGGGGATATGCCTTGGAAACAGCGGCGTATATCCTGAACTTAGTTCCTTCTAAATCAGTCCCTAAGACGCCCTCGGAATTGTGGACTATGCGTAAGCCGAACTTGAAACACATTCGGATCTGGGGTTGTCCAGCACATGTGCTGAAGCATGGGGCTGATAAGTTGGAATCTCGTTCAGATATTCGGTTGTTTATAGGATATCCTAGAGGAACGAAAGGTGGTCTATTTTATAGTCCTAAGGACCAGAAGATCGTTGTTAGCACCAACGCTCGGTTCTTGGAAGAGGATTATATAATGGACCACAAGCCCAAGAGTGAGATAATACTAAACGAACTGAGAGGGGACGATCAAGGCTTAGATCCAACCCAACCGGGTGATACGCCACCACAGTCTGCACCTGTAGTTATTGAGGTTACACCGGAGCGTCGTCGTAGTGGGAGGGTTGTTAGACAACCCGATAGGTTCATGTTTATAGGTGAGTCTTCGGACTTGTTACCTGGAGAACATGAATCCGATCCCTGGACCTACGGCGAGGCGCTTAAAGATCAAGATGCTCAGTCTTGGCAAAAGGCGATGAAATCTGAGATTGAATCAATGGATTCAAATCAGGTCTGGAATCTTGTAGCACCGCCCAAAGGTATAAAAGCCATTGGTTGCAAGTGGGTGTACAAGAGAAAAAGAGGGTCAGACGGGAAGGTGGAAACCTTCAAGGCTAGGCTTGTTGCGAAAGGGTATACTCAGAAAGAAGGGATCGATTATGAGGAAACCTTTTCGCCGGTAGCTATGCTAAAGTCGATCCGGATTCTTTTGTCTATAGCATCTCATATGGATTATGAGGTGTGGCAAATGGACGTCAAGACAGCATTCTTGAATGGGAATCTTGACGAGACCATTTACATGAGACAGCCAGAAGGTTTCATCAAGAAAGGCCAAGAGCATCTAGTGTGTAAGCTAAACCGATCCATTTATGGATTGAAGCAAGCTTCTAGATCTTGGAACATGCAGTTTGATGAGGTTATCCAGTCTTATGGATTCATTCAAAGCATGGACGAGTCATGTGTATACCGGAGAAGTGACGGAAACAGCGTGGCGTTTCTCGTGCTTTATGTAGACGACATCCTTCTAATTGGCAACAATGTGAAGATGTTGTCGGACATAAAGGGATGGTTGTCCAAGCAATTCGATATGAAAGACTTAGGACAAGTTGGGCATGTTCTTGGGATCAAGGTTATAAGGGATCGCCGGAAAAGAACATTAAGCTTGTCCCAAGCTTCATATATTGATACGATTCTGGCTCGTTTCAACATGCAGAATTCCAAGAGAGGTGCTCAACCTTTCTGCCATGGAATTCATCTATCTAAAGACATGTGTCCCAAATCACACAAGGAGATAGATTACATGAAGAAGGTTCCTTATGCTTCGGCAGTAGGAAGTCTAATGTATGCCATGTTGTGCACGAGACCTGATATCTACTATGCCGTGGGCATGGTAGCTAGATATCAGAGTAACCCTGGACAGGGTCACTGGACTGCTGTAAAGAACATACTTAAGTACCTGCGAAGGACTAGGAATTATGTTCTGAGTTACAAAGCGTCCGAGTTAATTCCTATTGGTTACACAGACTCGGATTTCCAATCTGATAAGGATCAGCGAAAGTCTACATCAGGCTATGTGTTCACATTGGGAGGTGGAGCAGTCTCATGGAAGAGTGTTAAGCAGAAATGCATTTCGGACTCTACCATGGAAGCCGAATATGTAGCAGCCTCTGAGGCAGCTAAAGAATCGGTGTGGCTCCGGAACTTCCATATGGACTTGGATGTGGTTCCTAAAATGCCTAGAGCTATCACAATTTATTGTGACAATAGCGGTGCAGTGGCAAATGCGAAGGAACCACGAGCCCACAATGCGAGTAAACACATAGATCGCAAGTACCACCTGATTAGAGACATCGTCAGGAGAGGCGATGCGGTTGTCACCAAGATTGCATCAGCAGATAACCTGGCAGACCCCTTTACGAAGGCACTTCCAGCGGAAGCGTTCAAGAGACACGTGAAGGGGATGGGTATCGGATGTATGGTAGAGGGCAACTAGACTTTTAGTATAAGTGGGAGATTGATGGAGTTATATTCTAAATGTCTAGTTTAGTGACAATATGGAACTCCTTATCTGTGTTTTATTATCTATTAATCAAATTGTCGGCATTTTGTACTTGAATGCAATAGTCCTAGATATATACGTTGTAGACAGTATGGCGTGAGGAGACACGCGGAAGATCATACTGTCGGTTACTCGTATACTATCGAACAGAAGCTCACGACTTAGATGGACAGGGACAATCCATCGGTACGTCGTAGTGTGACTAGGTAATAGTTGGTCTTGACTATTATGTTACACTCGTACACTTGGTGTATTGAGCAGGACCACGGGAGGGCGTTCGATTTATACTAATCGCAGAAATCGAACTAGACCTCAGAGATTACGGATATACGAATTCCTAATCCCTATATAATTATAGGTGCGTGTGTCCAATTCTCGGTTCTTTAATATGCCAGTGAGTGAGACTAATTGATTAGTCGAGATAACCCTGCAGATGAGCTCATAAAGTTTATCATGTAAACCCTGCAGGTGGATTTGTTCCACATGATAATAAGGATGAGTGGTACTAGTCTCGGATAATAAGAAACGAATTAATTTAATTATTAGTAATTAAATAAATTCGTGGACGTTCGATATCTTAAACACGGGGAAAGTCGTATATGTAATTTCGGCGGAAATATTATTGTTGATATAATATTAAATTAATTTCGGGAATTCAATTATTATTTTATAGTGGAGTTAATAATAATTAAATTTGAAATCGATTAATTAAGGAATTGCTTTTAAGTATTCCAAGTTAATTAATATTTCATTTTAGCCCCTAATTAATTTACCTAATAGGTCCTAGTGTAACTCTATTTAACCCCCCCCCCCCCCCCCCCCGTTAGCGCAAATATAATTTCTTCTGTAAAAATTAATAAAGCTTTTGCGCAATTATTTTACACAGAAAGAGTAAATAGTATATTGCGGTGGTTTATTAGAGAAGCAGAAAAAGGGAGACCCAATGGATCTTTGCCCACACAGCGGTTGGAGTCAAGGGCAGAGTCATACACTAGAAGCGTCTAAGGTCTCAACAATCGACCGCAAGGTATGAGATCGGATCTTTCTTTTCCGCATTTATCGATCTCATTTTCTCGTTGATCATACTTTGAACGTAGATCGGGTTCCGGGGTCGTGGATCGTATTCCTCGACTACTGGGGTTTCTAGGACCTCCGGATCGGTAGTCGGATGAGGAAAAACGACCCGGAAACGAGCCCGGAACAGCAACGTCGCGTTGCTGTTCGCGGACAAACGGCGCCCGCTGGAGGGCAAACAGCGGTCGCTGTTTGCAGTTCCTCCAGCGACCGCTGGTCTGCAATCAGCGGGCGCTGATTGGGTGCAGACCAGCCCCGTTTCGCGCGGTTGTTCTCCGGAGCGATGGCTGGGCGTGATTCGGGATACGGGCCGTCCTGTGAACGAAGTAGCGACACAGGAGGTCGACTGGGATCGTTCGGATGTTCGAGCAATCGAACGAACGCATCCCGGGTAGTCGATGTTGGAGTTGTGTACTTAATGTCTAGATTTAAGTAACGGTAAACTCCCCGTCATAGCATTTAATCTATTAAATTAATAAACAATTGTTTGCGTTTAATTATTTATAATTAAATATATGCAAATCATAGTCCTGGATTTTATACGTTGTAGTTAGTATGGTGTGCATGGGCGCACAGAAGATCATACTATCGGTTACTCGTATTTAATCGAACAGTGGCTCACGACCTAGATGGACCCGGACCAATCCATCGGTATAGTCGTTGTGTGAAAGAGAAAATAATTTGTCTTAATTATTTTATCACACTTGTACACTTGGTGTATTGAGCGGATCGTCGAGATTCATCGATTATGATTGCCGGCGATAATCGATTCGAGTCTCAGTGTATTTTATTCTTAATCCCCGATATTATTGCGGGTGTGTATATTTAATATAAGTGACTTTGATTTACTAAAGGAATTAACCGATTTAATTATTGGGTTAATTACCGGTTAAGTTGGGTCACTATATTTCATATATGGCATGCCGTGAATGATTGACCGGACAGTGTATCCCAGAAAGGTTGATAATATCCCCGAGATGAGTTCATAAGGAATTATTGTGTAAACCTCATGAGTGGATTCGTTCCGCACAATAATTAAGGTTGAATGGTACTAGTCTCGGATTAAAGAGATGAATAAATTAATTAGCAATAAATTAATTTTATTCATTGATATTTAAATCTTAAATACACGGAATAAATAATACTACCGGAGAAATATTATTTGATATAATATGGTTTAATATTGGGAGTGCAATTAATTTATATATTGGAAAATAAATTAATTAATATTGATAAGGATTAATGGACTTGAGGAGTGGGCTCAATTTAATCTTCAATATTGGAAGCCCAATATTCCACCTCCTTTAGATCCCCTACGTAGCCTATAAAAGCACTACATGGCCTTCATAATTCATAACTTGAATAAGACAAGATTATCATACTTGATATTCTAGAGAGTTGAAGGAGATCCATAGGAGTTCGATAGATCGTCGCCCACCCGACGTTCGAACGGAGTGCAAGGAATACGTGGGAAGATCCAAAAGGTCTTCAACTTGATTTCGTTTCTCCGCACAACGAATCAAAGGTATGATCATAAAACTCCTTCGTGTGAATTTATGTGAATTAAATTGTGACATATACATGAACACAAGATCCGGGTAAAACGATGATCTTCGGGGACGGGGATTCGAGATCCCCGGCGAAGGATCGAACGAACCCTCGGCTGGGAGCCGAGGGGTGGCGGTCGAGCCCTAGGGCTTCGACCGCCGGCGCGCATCGAAGGAACGCCGCGGCTGGACGCCGCGGCTGGGGCGATCGAGCCCTAGCTCGATCGCCGGGGACCGTCGCGGCTTCGCGCCGCGACTGGTGGTCCCCCCCTCCTGTCGGTGGTGGCGGTGAGTCACCGGACTCACCGCCCGGGGCTGCCGGAGCAGCCCCAGCGATCGGCGCACGATCGCGAGCCCCGGCGGAGGCTCGGCTAGGGTTTCGGCCGCGGGTTTTTCCCGCGGCGACGACTCTCTTGTCGTGCCCGGTTTCGTCCGGTGGTTCGCGTGTTTCCGGCGACGGGATTTCGGTCGGGTTGTCGGTTTCCGCAATTTTTGATAACCCGGGATATCGATTTCCAGCAATTGGTATCAGAGCGTTTGGTTTCGTGTTCATGTATGTGTTCAATTATCGTTCTACCTTGCAGGGATTCCGACTATCATGGTTTAATTTAATTAATTGTTAATTATTTTTACCATGATTATTCGTTATTAAACTCTCTGACATGTCGAGATTCGTTTTGTGTGGATGAATGCTTGTAATAGTAAAAATTCGGGGGTTGACCGAATTTAGATTTATTATTATTGTTCTATGTTTTCCGGAAATTGTATAGGGTCGATTTCATGTATAGAATCGATACCGGAATTGTAAATTCATTTCTTGTAATTTATTTACGTTGGATCGATGCCGAGACGACCGCCGGAGAACTCGTGTGACGAAGAAGACGAAGAGGACGAAAAACCGGGGGGGGGGGGGGGGGGGGGTCGATCATCCCCATGATCGATCCCCATGAGGATCGATCGACCCCACGCCCGGGGCTGCCCGCTAGGGTTTCCGGCCACCGGTGGTGGTGGCGCGTGGCTAGGGGGCGGCGGCGGTGGTGCCCGGCGATGGTGGTGGTCGACGGTGGGGGTGGTGTGGGGATCCCCAACCCATGCTACTCCTACCTAGATTCTACTTACCTAATTGATTCGGTTTTCCTAATTGAGTTTTCCTATTTTTGGGAATTCTCATGGAATAGGAAAAGAATTAATTGGAATTAATTTTATTCCTTATTCTATTATGGAAGTCTACTAGAGTATTCTGAGTTCTACTTGGAATAGGATCCTAGAGATTTAATAGAATTGGAAAGGAATAAAAGTTAATTTAGGATTGATTTATTTCCTAATTGATTATTCCTATTTTATGGGAATTTTCATAGTAATGGAAATTAATTAATCTTGGAAAGTAGAAGGGTCCTAATTTATTTTATTTCCTTATTCTATTATAGAAGTCTTCTAGAATATTCCAAGTTTGACTTGGATAGATTATTCTAGAGATTTAATAGAATTAGATAGGAAAATAAATAAATAAAAATATTAATAATATTTAATTTTATTTTTGATTTATTCGATTGACTTAATTTTCGAATTAAGTATCTTTTGGATTTATTAAAAATAAATAGATTTAAATATTGGGATTAATATTCTCGTCACATGGAGCATTCAAGAACGAAGACTGAAGACTAGAAGACGCATACGGAGATGGAATAAAGCCATGATAGTCGGAAAAAAAATAATTTTTTCTAGCATTATTTTGACTATGTGCTATGTGCTTTATTGCTTGTATGCATGCTTATATGTTTAATTATGCATTAGATAGCGTATCCCTTTGTTATAAAAAGCTAAGTGGGAGAGGGGATGGAAACATTCCCATGGTCTCCATTACTGTTCTCTTGGTGACATTTATGAGCTTTCGAAGTTCATATGGATATGTCATTGGAGGAGAATTCTTGTAATTCCTTTTACAAGAAACATTGATCAAGTTTATCAAACAATGCCTAATTTGTCTTTCTGAAACTGACTTCAAGTCGACTCATTCTCACCCCGGGGAGTGGAATGGAGCCAAAGCCACTTGGTCATGTGGATGACACAAATTAGAGACATTCGTACAATTCTTTTGAAGATGGATCGTTTGTCTGCTCGGCTCCCTCATCTAATGAGAGATAGGGTTGTTCGCATGGTGAATTACTGGTTAGAAACTTCGAGTTTCACTTATGATTCTCCGCGTCTTGATTTACGAAAATCGAATGGATCTTGTAACTGGGAGTCAATTATAAAAGTCTCGTAGTGTAGTAAACGTCCACACAACGTGGCTTGCTATACTGACGGATTTTGGATTAATTGATGTAGACAGTTGTAAGGAATTGCGAAGAGTTGTGAAGTTATCGTAAACGTCCACACAACGTGGCTTGCGGTGATGTAGCAATTCCAAACGATTTACTTTGGTGCTGAGTAATGGTTTACACTTAGATACGCTTTATAGTATTCCTCCCAACGAGGTTCCGCTATAAGTGATGTATGACCGAAGAAAATCTAATTGCTAAATCATTTGGGTGGGTAAACGTCCACACACCGTGGCTTGCCTTACCTGATGGGATTTAAGATGTGATTAGTAATTTAATGATATTATTTGAGGGAGATAATATCGGATATTAAATTGATTGTTTGTTTAAATGTGCTTATAGGTTTAGAGAATAGCTATGAACCCACTTTCTATGATACTCAAGGAGCATAAGCTCACTGGCCCCAACTATATTGATTGGAAGAGAAATTTAGACATTGTCCTGACTTCGGAGGAGTACAAGTTTGTACTCCATGAAGTGTGCCCTGCTGAGCCCACGGCTGCCTCAACTGATGAGGAAAAACTGACATATCGGAAGTGGAAAAAGGCTGATGAAATGGCTAGGTGTTATATTTTGGCTTCCATGTCAAATGTACTCCAAACCCAACATGAGTCGATGGACACTGCCTATGATATGATGTTTAACCTCAAGGAGATGTTTGGGGAGCAAGATCGTGCGGCAAGGCAAGAAGCCATGAGAGTCCTCATGACAACTACTCAGTCTGAAGGAACGCCCGTAGGGGAGCACGTTCTTAAGATGATGGGTCTGTTGAATGAGCTTGAGATCCTAGGAGCTCAAATTGATGCTGAGACGCAAGTCGACATCATACTCCAGTCTCTGACCCCTAGTTTTGAGCAGTTTCGCATGAGCTATAATATGGGTAAACTATCTTATTCTCTTGCACAACTCCTGACTGAACTGAAGGCGGCAGAGGGGATCTACAAGAAGGGCAAGTCTCAAGCGCTTGTATCTACCAAGTCCAAAGGCTTTAAGCCTGGTGGAGGTAGGGGCAAGAGGAGGAAGCAAGCCTGGAAACCCAGTGGTGTCAAGAAGACTGTACCACGAGTGGGGGCTGCAAAGCCAAGGGGCAAGTGCTTCCGATGCAACAAGTCTGGACACTGGAAGTCTGAATGTCCTCTCAGAGGTACAAATTTTTCTTTAGTCGTAAAAACATAGTCAGCGGTATTATCTACCGGAATTCTGGTGTGTAGATATGGAACCACTGACGGTATGTGCATTATGAATGCAGGGGTTCCAGAAAACCCGGCGACTTAGAAAAGAAGAGTTCGAGTCTACACGGGCAAAAGCTGTGGAGGAGGCAGCTGTTGCGGTGGAAGACATTTATCTGCTTTAGTAGTTAAATAGGATTTCATTTCAAGATTATTGCGTTATGTACCCTTTATTTTAGAAAGAACGTTTAGTTCTGGATTTCTATTAATGGATATTTTATTTCTTTAATCATTTGATGATTTTGATAAGAAATAATGGGATTATCTATTATGGTACATTAGATAGCAATATATGAATGATAGATCCTAAGTCTACCACGATGCAACGAACCGTTCTATAACTTGTTTTACTTGATTAGATATTTCTTTATTAATCATTATACTTGTGAATTCTTATACTTAGTAGTATTTTTCAAATAAGATTCAAATGGTCGAAATTGATTTGATCAATTATAGTTGAAGGAATGGACCTTCCGACCTAAGGATTGAATTTGGAGGATAATACATCTAAGCAAACCTTTCTGGGTAAAGGATAGAATTCGGACAAGTGTTAGAAATGATTAGATATGCAAACATATGTGTAAATTAAGAAGGTACGAGTAATTCTTTCAAGAATACTCGATGATGGATTAGAGTACTTGATGTGCCATAAAAGCAAAGTGTTTTGACTAGTCAATGGACACATAAGCTATTATGGGGAACCATCAAAGTATATCCATTAGGAGCCTGCGACTCGGTCGCGGAGGCCATCACTTATCTAAGTAACACATAGCATAATCAAAGATTGGGATTCAATCCCAAAGGGCCGCGCCATACACTTACGTGTAGAGATGGTACATTATAAATAAGAAATGGAAATCTAATAGTAAAAGAACAAGTTGTTCGGAACCACCTATGTTCTATGGATATTCCTAGAGACAACGGCATATTCAATATAGTTGTAGGATATCCTAGATGAACAAAGTGTTGTGTGTTCTATAGTACTATGAACCAGAGGGACGTCTATCGTCCGGTTCATAGAGGAAGACTATCAGATGAACCACAAAGCCTAAAATTGACGTAATACCTTGGAATGAGAAGAAGGACAAAAGACTAGGAACCAGCCAAACCGAGTAGAAGTACACCACATACTGCACCTATTGTTATTACTGTTATACACCGGGACGCCATTGCAGTGGGAGGTTGTCGGACAACCAGAGATATTCATAAGACTAGAGGAGTTCGGACTCTGGATCTAGTAGAGATGAAATCGACCCCTAGCTCTGCATAAGGGCGGTACTAGATCTAAATGTGCCTGCTTGGAACAATAAGGTTTATTGTTAAGAGGCTAGATCATTTAGAGTACAAGCTTAGTAAATCCATTTATGGATAGTAACAAAGCTATAAATCGTGGAACTTGCGAATTGATGAGAAAATCCATTTGATGGATTCATCAAAAGGCATAGACGAAAGGTGTATTGAAGACGTAATGGAAACAAGGTGGTGTTTCTCGGAGATTTTATGTAGATAACATTTTATCATTGGCAACAATGTAAAAATGTTGTCAGACATAAAATAATGGTTGTCTAAATAAATCGAGATATAAGATTGAGTAGAAGTTAGAGCATGTTCTAAAGATCGTTCGTTCTAACGATAAGAACATTGTACTTCTCCTAGATACCTTATACGATTATGGTTTGTTTTAAACATGCATACTTCTTAGAAAGGTTATTGCCTTTCAGAGACAGAATATACATCTATCTAAAGGATATGTGTTTCGAACTCATGAAGGAGATAGATGAAGATAAAGCAGTTTCCTACACTTTATGTGTGAAAATCCTTATAGATGCAATGTTATAAAAAGACAACTTGATATCAACTATGCCGTTTGCGTAGTGGGAGGATATCAAAGTAATCTGGATAAGGGATGTTCGAATGCTGTAAGAGTACTTTCATAGTACTGGCTTACGGAGCAAGACGAAGTCTTCTTAGATTACAGATTCTCAGATCCAAAAATCAAAGAAGGACCAGTGTAAGTCGATATCAGGCTATGTGTTCACTTTTAGAAAGAGGTGGAACCATGAAATGAAAGAGTGATAAGCAGGACGCTTCTCAGACTCTCTCATAACCGAATAGCAGCCTCAGAGGCAGCGGAAGTTTTGGTTAGGTTCCGGGATTACCTCTTGACTTGGATATGACTCTTAGTTTACCAAAGGCTATTGGATAGCGGTGCACAGTGAACTGGAAGAGGTCATAAGTCAAAAGTGATGATAACACATAGAGCAAGTACCACCTGATGCGAGTCATCGTCGAGGGAGACGACGTAGTAGTCACCAAGATAACTTCAGAGCGGCAACCTAGATTGCTCACTCACATAGTACTTCTCGGAAGTACATTTTAAGCACGTGATGAGTATGGGAACCGGGAGTTTGGAGGAAATGACTAGACCTTAGTACAAGTGGGAGATTGTTGGAGTTGTGTACTTAATGTCTAGATTTAAGTAACGGTAAACTCCCCGTCATAGCATTTAATCTATTAAATTAATAAACAATTGTTTGCGTTTAATTATTTATAATTAAATATATGCAAATCATAGTCCTGGATTTTATACGTTGTAGTTAGTATGGTGTGCATGGGCGCACAGAAGATCATACTATCGGTTACTCGTATTTAATCGAACAGTGGCTCACGACCTAGATGGACCCGGACCAATCCATCGGTATAGTCGTTGTGTGAAAGAGAAAATAATTTGTCTTAATTATTTTATCACACTTGTACACTTGGTGTATTGAGCGGATCGTCGAGATTCATCGATTAGGATTGCCGGCGATAATCGATTCGAGTCTCAGTGTATTTTATTCTTAATCCCCGATATTATTGCGGGTGTGTATATTTAATATAAGTGACTTTGATTTACCAAAGGAATTAACCGATTTAATTATTGGGTTAATTACCGGTTAAGTTGGGTCACTATATTTCATATATGGCATGCCGTGAATGATTGACCGGACAGTGTATCCCGGAAGGGTTGATAATATCCCCGAGATGAGTTCATAAGGAATTATTGTGTAAACCTCATGAGTGGATTCGTTCCGCACAATAATTAAGGTTGAATGGTACTAGTCTCGGATTAAAGAGATGAATAAATTAATTAGCAATAAATTAATTTTATTCATGGATATTTAAATCTTAAATACACGGAATAAATAATACTACCGGAGAAATATTATTTGATATAATATGGTTTAATATTGGGAGTGCAATTAATTTATATAGTGGAAAATAAATTAATTAATATTGATAAGGATTAATGGACTTGAGCAGTGGGCTCAATTTAATCTTCAATATTGGAAGCCCAATATTCCACCTCCTTTAGATCCCCTACGTAGCCTATAAAAGCACTACATGGCCTTCATAATTCATAACTTGAATAAGACAAGATTATCATACTTGATATTCTAGAGAGTTGAAGGAGATCCATAGGAGTTCGATAGATCGTCGCCCACCCGACGTTCGAACGGAGTGCAAGGAATACGTGGGAAGATCCAAAAGGTCTTCAACTTGATTTCGTTTCTCCGCACAACAAATCAAAGGTATGATCATAAAACTCCTTCGTGTGAATTTATGTGAATTAAATTGTGACATATACATGAACACAAGATCCGGGTAAAATGATGATCTTCGGGGACGGGGATTCGAGATCCCCGACGAAGGATCGAACAAACCCTCGGCTGGGAGCCGAGGGGTGGTGGTCGAGCCCTAGGGCTTCGACCGCCGGCGCGCATCGAAGGAACGCCGCGGCTGGACGCCGCGGCTGGACGCCGCGGCTGGGGCGATCGAGACCTAGCTCGATCGCCGGGGACCGTCGCGGCTTCACGCCGCGACTGGTGGTCCCCCCCTTCTGTTGGTGGTGGCGGTGAGTCGCCGGACTCACCGCCCGGGGCTGCCGGAGCAGCCCCAGCGATCGGCGCACGATCGCGAGCCCCGGCAGGGGCTCGACTAGGGTTTCGGCCGCGGGTTTTTCCCGCGGCGAAGACTCTCTTGTCGTGCCCGGTTACGTCCGGTGGTTCGCGTGTTTCCGGCGAGGGGATTTCGGTCGGGGTTATCGGTGATGGAGTTATATTCTAAATGTCTAGTTTAGTGACAATATGGAACTCCTTATCTGTGTTTTTCAATTTCGTTAATCAAAGCTTGATATCTCGTAAGTGAAACTCGAAGTTTCTAACCAGCGATCAATCATGCAATTGAGCCCTATCTCTCACAAAGTGAGGGAGCCAACCAGACAATCGATCTAGTCATCAAATGACTCGAATGTCTCTAATCTGTGTCATCGACATAACCAAGCGCTTTGGCTCCATTCCACTCCCCGGGGTGAGAATGAGTCGAGTTGAAATTAGTCTTTGAAAGACAGATTAGGCATTGCTTTGAAAAATTTAATTGTTCAATTTTAAAATTGGAATTTCATTCGAATTTCGATCAAAGTGATTTCCGTGTATCGACTTTATCCGATAGGGAGGATGACACTAAAGCCAACTCGTAAGTCAATACACATCACTCTCGAAACAGAGAATGGAGACAGCGGGATTGTTTCCAATCCCTCTCCCACTTAGTATTTTACGATTTAGGGATATACAAGCATGCATAAAATTAAAGCATAATAAAACACGTTAAACATACAAGAAGCAATTAACGTGGCCCGATTATTATGGTCTTTAAAGTCTTTCGATGCACGTCTTCTCGGATCTTCGTCTCGTTGCTCGTCTCGGTCTCGGTCCATCACCGACTCGTCTAAGGACCAAAAGACGAACCCCTCCCACTGGAGTATCATCCCGGGCCCTCGACAAGCGATCCGTGACGTTCGTCGAACCCCGCGGAGCTGCAGCCCGAAATCCAGCGAAACGGCGACCGCCGTTTGAGAAACGGCGACCGTCGTTTTGCCCTTCAGCAGCCGCGGGTTCGACTTCTCGACCCTCGTTCGTCCGGCCCTCGATCTCGTCTCGATCCACCAAGCAGCAGCAACATTACATAAGTAATACTAACTACTTCCGGCATCGATCCTATACATATCGATCGATCCTATACACCCGGATAAACGAAAACGAAATAGAAAACCCTAAACGACTCAACCCGTCGTTTTAATCTATTACAAACAAGCAACGTTAAAAACAAAAGATCTCGACAACCCCGAGAGTTTAACAAACCACAACATACAGTACATAAACATATGACCATAATAATCGGGTTATCCTGCAAAACAAAACTCGCAAACAATACAAAGAACGTATAACCGGCTCTGATACCAATTGTTGGAAATCGACTACCCGGGAGGCGTTCGTTCGATCGCTCGAACATCCGAACGCTCCCAGTCGACCTCCGAAGTCGCTACTTCGTTCGCTTTTCCAGCCCGTGCCCCGATTCACGCCCAGCCATTGCCCCGAAGGACAACCGCGCGAACCGAGCGGGCTGCCAGAAAAAGGCCAAAACGGCGGGCGCCGTTTGGAAACGGCGGTCGCCGTTTCTCCGCAAACAGCAACGCGACGTTGCTGTTCCGGGCTCGTTTCCGGGTCGTTTTTCCTCATCCGACTACCGTTCCGGAGGTCCTAGAACCCCCAGTAGTCGAGGAACACAACCCACAACCCCGGAACCCGATCTACGTTCAAAGTATGATCAACGAGATAAATTGAGATCGAATTAAGTGCGGAATTAAAGATCCGATCTCATACCTTAGCGGTCGAATTGTTGAGACCTTAGAGCTTCTAACGTATGCCTCTGATCCCGTCTCCAACCGTTGTGTGGGCAACGATCCGCTGGAGTTCTCCCGTCTATGCTCTCTCTTCTCAACCAGCGTCAGATTTATTTTTCTCTCTTAGAGAAAAATTATTGCGTTAACCTTATTAATTTTACAGAGAAAAATATATTTCACTTACGAGATATCAAGCTTTGATTAACGAAATTGTGAAATTTAATAAATGGAATTCAATTAACAAAGTTGTTTGTTTAGTAAACGTCCACACTATCGTGGCTTACTAGACGGAAACGGAACATTGGGTTAATTGAGGCTCGACAGTTATAGGAAATCGTAAAGGGACCGCATGTCAACGTAAACGTCCACACTAACGTGGCTTGCGGTGGGCGTGTAGTTTCCGAGCGGTTAACTTAGTACTGAGAAATGGTATACACTTAGGTACGCTTTACAGTATCCTCCCCATCGGAGTCACTGCTGTAATGATGTACGACCGAAGTAAAAGTCCAGTTATAAAGTCGTTTGGACTAGTATACGTCCACATGAACGTGGCATGCTAGTCTGATGGGATTTTAGGATTGATTGGTAGATTTAATGATATTAATTAAGGGAGTTAATATCGAATTAAATTTGACAGTTTGATTTGTCTCTTTTATAGATATGGCACTCAACCCACTGTCCATTATACTAAAAGAAAACAAACTCACTGGTCCGAACTATGTTGATTGGAAACGAAACTTGGACATTGTCCTAACTGCTGAGGAGTACAAATATGTACTCCATGAGGTTTGTCCTGATGAACCTATTGATACCTCCACTCCTGAGGAAAAGGAAGCTCATCGGAAGTGGGTCAAGGCTGATCAGATGGCGCGGTGCTACATTTTGGCTTCTATGTCAAATGTGCTGCAACATCAGCATGAGGCCATGACCACTGCCTATGATATGATGCTTAACCTCAAGGAGATGTTTGGTAGTCAGGATAGGGCAGCCAGGCAAGATGCCATGAGAAAACTCATGACGGCCACTATGTCCGAAGGAACGCCCGTGAGGGATCACGTTCTTAGGATGATAGGCTATCTGAATGAGATATAGATTATGGGAGGAGCTATCGATGGGGAAACCCAGATCGATATAGTGCTCCAGTCTCTGCCTAGGAGTTTTGAGCAGTTCCGCCTGAACTATAACATGAACAAGAGGTTATATTCGTTGGCGGAGCTCCTGACTGAACTCCAGGCGGCAGAGGGAATCTTTAAGAAATCTCAGGCACTTGTGGCAATGAAACTTCCTGGCCCTCCGGGGACTAAGAGGAAGAAGAAGCAGGGACGGAAACCCAGTGGACCCAGAAATGGTGGACCACAGAATGGAGTGAACAAGCCCAAGGGCAAGTGTTTCCGTTGCAAGCAGTCTGGACATTGGAAGTCAAATTGTCCTCTCAGACAAGGAGGTACGAACTTTTCCTTAGTCACTGAAACATGTTTAGCGGTGTTATCCACCGATACCTGGTGTGTGGATACGGGAGCCACTGATCATGTCTGCAATTCTTTGCAGGGGTTCCAGGAAACCCGGCGGCTTAGAGAGGGAGAGATCACTATCTACATGGGCAACGCGACGAAAGTGGCGGCTGTTGCAGTGGGAGATATTTATTTATCTTTTAATAATAAAGTTTTAGTATTGAATAATTGTCTTTATGTACCGAATTTTAGAAAGAACCTTGTTTCGGTTTCTAAATTGGTTTTGAATAAATATTCTGTTTCTTTTGATAGTTCTGTTATTATAAAAAAGAATGGTGAATATATATGTTCTGGTACATTGATAGGCAACTTATATATACTGAATCCTGATTCTTCCACGATGCAACGAGTAGAGTCAAATAATACATCTAGTACCAATAAGAGAAAGGAGCCTTCTAGGATGAATCAAAAGTACTTATGGCATCTTAGGCTAGGTCATATTAACTTGGGTAGGATTCAAAGGTTGATAACTGATGGAATACTCAGTGGTATGAAAGATGAGGACTTTCCAACCTGCGAATCATGCCTGGAAGGAAAAATGACCAAGCGACCCTTTAGTGATAAGGGGTATAGATCCAAGGAAGTACTGGAATTGATTCACTCTGATTTGTGCGGGCCTTTATCTGTCCAAGCGAGAGGAGGTTATGAATATTTCGTAACCTTCACTGATGATTACTCAAGGTATGGTTTTATATACCTGATGCGCCGCAAGAGCGAGTGCTTTGACAAGTTCAAGGAGTACAAAGCTCTTGTGGAGAACCTTCATGGTAAAACCATAAAGACTCTACGATCTGATCGTGGAGGAGAGTACCTCTCGGGAGAGTTTAAGGCGTACTTATTAGAGAATGGGATTGACTCCCAGATGACTGCACCATACACGCCCCAGCAGAATGGTGTAGCAGAAAGAAGGAATAGGACTCTTATGGAAATGGTAAGATCTATGATGAGTTTGAAGGTACCGGTATACCGATCCGATCGATATACCGTGTGTGCGGAAGCGTGTAAAGCAATAGATCTACTATGCTATGATCTTAGTGCACACAAATATGTATAGACACACATATATTTATATATATATACATCCAATATATATATATAGAGAGAAATCAACGAAATCTTACTTTTGGTGACGAAGTGATTTGTTGATGTCGTTGAGGTGGTGTTGAGTCGATTGAACCACCTCAAATGGATCAGCCTCTCGAAGCTCTCCTTGTGAATGACCTCGTCACTCCTCTTGTCTAGATCGCCCGGATGTTGAAGCCGCACAAATGGCCCGGCCTCTACGTGTTGCACACGAACCCGGAATTGAACTTGCTTGCTTGTTCTTGAGTGATTCTCTCACTCTTTTCTCTCTTGTTGTGTTGATTTTCGTGGCTGATCATAAAGTGGTATGAAAACCATGTTTTCATCTCTTTATTCACCACAATTAACCTCTCCTTGTAACCCCCCCATTATGTGCATCATAATGCACCAATAATGGTGGTTAATGGGGAGGTAAAGGGTCATTTCCACATCACCATGCCAATTGGCATGGATGTGGTCCCCTTGCTTGTGTGGCATGCCATGTCACATCATGTGACATGCATCCATGCAAGCCATGCATCCCATGCATGTGAAAATCCATACGTATTGATTCTAAATCAATATGACAAGCAAAGTAATTCCGACTCGTGTGTGACCCTGTAGGTATGATTTATCGATCAATATTATATTGTTCCCAACAATTAATATTATCGAATAATCATTTAACATCCATAGACGACCTTATGACTTTATCGATTGCACACGTAGGATCGAAGGACACATCCTAACAATCTCCCACTTGGCCTTCAGAGCCAGTGTGCTGCCAACTTCCTGTTGTCACTTTATGTCTAAGTTTGAACTTGAGGCAAGACTCGAGTCATCCTCACTCGGTTCAAACCTTTCTTGGACTTTGAGACCGACTGTAAAACCAGATTTATCACTATGATACGAATTTGGACGTGGCCACGTATTTTCCACAGTCTCGACTCTCCAAGTGGCCGGTAAGACATGTATCCCATTATAAAATGGAGGACAATCCCATCTTGTCAATCCAAGCTCTCCCACTTGCTTCCTGATATACCCAATAACAAGTTTTATAACCTCCTTTTACGAAAGGCGTTTACTTGTATCAAAGTACACCATTTCACAATGGAATCACTCTGGACTACTCAGGTCAGAGGAAATTGCTCGACAGTCAATGAAATAGTATTATGACTCAAAATCTTGAATACTATTCCAGTCGGGTCTGTTCGATCATTAGCTCCCAGCTAATATCTATGTAATTGTACTTGATGTCCCACATCACTAGCCCATGAAGCGGCGCTATAGTACACATTACAAACTAGTTCATTGTATTATCGGTTTGTCCGTACTCGATTATACGAACCAGGAACAACTATATGATTCAAGTGTATCAGTTCAACCATTGGGACTTCATTATGCGGTAAGTCGACCCCATAACCCAATTGATATCACTTAATCATTTGGACAATTCATATAAATTAAACCATATTTATATGAAGAATTATGTATTATACATATGAGTGAATGTTTACCAATTCTCCAAAAGTATCTAATACAGTAATAGAAATCACAACCCATCTCTAAGATGTCTGATCTCTATTGCAGTCGTGAAAGCCTCAAGCTTAAACTGCTGGAGAGGTTTAGAAAGTGGGTTTGCAACCTTATCAAAAGTTGCAACTTTATTATCTCGATGTCTCCACAAAACTATCTCCCAGATAATGTGGAACTTCTTGAGCACCAGTTTTAGACTTGTGGTGCTTCCTAGCTCATTGGCTTGCGCGATAACTCTACTATAAATAGAGAACTATCGGATGGGCTGAGCTAGTTACGCCACCTAGTTCATTCAAGAACTTTCAAATCTTAACTGCCAACATTACTGCATTCAATGCAATACTGTGCTCAGCTTCTGTAGTTTAATAAGCTATATTGCATTGCATGGAACTATTCCAGCAAATATCACCTCTAACCAGACAAAAGATATAACCAGATTAAAATCGGAAATTATCTTAGTCTATTTTAAAGTTAGCATTCAAACAGGTTGTTAATATCAACTCTTTTTGTCTTCCAAAGACAACAAAATATTCTTTAGTCCATCTAAGGTACATAAGAATATTATTGGCCGCAGTCTAATGCGCCTCGCCTGGGTTTCCTTGAAACCGAATCGTCACGCTCAAAGCTTACGATACGTCCAGTCGTGTACATATCATGGCGTACATTATAGACCCTATTGCCGAAGCATAAGGAATGTTTTCCATCCTCTTTTGCTCATCAAGTCCCGTATGGCCTTGAATCTTGCTAAGAGATGTGCCATGAGTAATTGGAATGAGACCCTTTTTGGCGTCTTTCATTCTGAACTTATCAAGTACCTTATCAAAATAGGTCACTTGACTAAGTCCAAACATCATTTTCGATCTGTTCCGACAGATCTTGATGCCCAATATGTACTGTGCTTCTCCAAGATCCTTCATTGAAAAACAATTCCCAAGCCATTCTTTAATAGAATTAAGCATAGAAACATTGTTTCCAATAAGGAGTATGTCACCGACATACAACAAAATTAATACAACGTAACTCCCACTGATCTTCTTGTAAAACAAGACTCTTCCGAGTTCCTCTGAAATCCAAATCCCAGTATGGATTCATTGAACTGAAGATTGCTACTCCGATATGCATTCTTTATTCCATAAATAGAAATATAAGCTTGCATAATTTCTCAGCCTTATTAAGATCGATAAAACTCTTTGGCTGTGTTAAAACACAACCTCTTCTAGAATCCAATTCAAGAAGTTAGTTTTAACATCCAATATTACCATAACTCATTATCAAGATGAGTAGTAATGGCTAAGATAATCTGAATGATTTAATCAAAGCAATTGGTGAAAGTTTTTCCATAATCCACATCGTGAATAAAACTTTTACCATCAACCTTGCTTTGAAAACCCTAGGTTTTCCATCTGTCTGTTTAGATCTTAAAGATCTATTAGCATTCATTGGGTCTAACCCTGTGATGCAAATATATCAAGTTCCAAACTTGATTATCAGATATTGATATCATCTCAGATTTCATGGCACCATGCCAATTTTCAGTAGCTGGACTCGTCATAGCTTGGAATTAGGTCGAAGGTTCACCGCTTTCCAAAAGCATGAATTCATATCTCTCATTGGTCACAATATCTAAGTATTTGAATAATAGAGATAGATTTATGCCTTTCGGACCTACGAGGGCTGATATGGCTTCCAAAATCATAAGAATACTCTCAACCCAGTCTTGAGTATTCATCGTTGGTTGTTTCACTTGAACCTCATTCAAAACAACCGAGCTCCCACTGAATTTCTAGGAAAGATAACTCTTTTCAAGAAAATCACTATCTCGAGCAACAAAATATTGTTCTCAGATAGATCGTAGAAGTTGTACCCTCGAGTTTCTTATGGATACCATAAAGGAACTTTTATCCCATTTGAGTTCAAGCTCTATAGAGATAAATCTCGTCAGAGACGCTTTTAGAACCTCAAATTTTGATGAAAACAATTTAGGGACCCTCCCTTTCCATACCTAGTATGGTGTCTTATCAACAGCTTTTGACGGCTTCCTATTCAGTGTATAAGTTGAAGTCTAGAATTGTGTGTTCCCAAAAGAGACCAGTAGTTCATTTAGACCTCTCATCGAATGGTCGAACTATATCTAATATAGTTTGTTTTCTCTTTTCCGAAACATAACCTTCATGTGCTTGTGAACTAATAGGTTCCACATACATCAGTATGGATCATCCCTAATTACTCACATGTTCTCCTTTCTCCAAGAAAGATGACATTGTTATCTTTTCAATCATACATCATTTACATGTATCAAATGACTCCAAGTCAAATGATTCTAAAATTCCTTCTAAAAGAAGCTTCGTTACATGTTTAGAATTTGATTTGATCTAATCAACAATGTTTCAGTTATGTCTCATCGATACTTATTCGATTTGGCCTTTGGTCTTAATGATATATATGATTTGTCAAGTTTAAAGTATACATAAACAATATAATAATCGTACCAAAACAAAGAATAATTCACAATTAAAATAGTTACCAAACTATTTAATAGTGAAAAACTAATCCATCAGTATCTAATACTGAACCAATATTCATTGTTTATTGAAGGTACGAAATTACATAGTTATAATATTAAAACAAGGCCCTAAGGCAAAACAACATCATATGATCATACGGCTAATGCAGTGACCTTCGCTCCATTTCTTGCCTGTAGATTGACATCTCTATTCACCGAACTTATACTTCTATGTAGTTCCTCCACATAAAATGTGAGAACCACATTTGGCATCCAATACCCAAGAAGTAGAATTTGTGAAGTTTAATGTCTATATCATTAATACTTGAAGATGAAGCAACCCCGTTCTTCACATCTTCTTTGAACTTTGGGCAAATTCAATTATTCCCAATAATTGAATCTCATTCAAATTTCCATTCAAAATTATCTCAATGTCAAAACGTGATAAATCGTAAGTGAAAAATTGAAGTTTTCTAACCAGCGATATTATCATGCAATTGAAGCCCTATCTCTCATAAAATATGAGGGAGCCAACCAGACAATCGATTCACGCCATCGAATGGCTCGAAAGTCTCTAATTTGTGTCATTGATGAACTTAAGTGTTTTGGATTAAATCACTCCCCGAGGTGTAAATAATCCTAACCTTATAATCCATCAAATGAAAGACAAATTAGGCATTTGTTTTGAAATTGAATAAAATATGAACTTTTATATGTTTGCAAGTAGTGTCCAACACTTTTGCAGTAGACGCATTGAGATTCCCTAGGAACCCTAGTAGCCTTCTTGCCCATGCTCTTTTGAATACCCTATCCCATATCATAAGAATTTCCCTCTTAGGGTCCTTCTCTATCGCCGACTCAGGAGCCTTGAGCATCCCGTGGAGCTCACGAAGCGATTTCTTCAAACCATTCATATGGAAATTTTAACCTAAAGGCATTATAACCATCATGAAATTGAAGTATGAAATCGGTTGCCAAATAATCATCATAGGAAAAATCTAGGCGGTCATTTGAAGCAAATAATCCAATCATTTGTTGCACATGTGATTCCATAGATTTCCATTTTTCCAGCCTAGCTGAAGCAATGACCTTGGTCATACCGAACCGCTCAATCTTAGCATATTCCCCGAACATGCTATTGAGTTGTTCAATGATATCTTAGGATGTGGTTATCTAACACATTTTCATTGTCTTCGTATTTGAGGACCATCCTCGAATTACGTTGTGAATCAAGAAAATTTATGTTGTTCAATTTTTCATAATCAAGAATTGAACCAAACTTGAATCGAGTTGAAATTAACATGATAAACTACAAAAGAAAGATAAATAAAGTATGTAAACATCCACAAAGCGGTAAACAAATAAGGTTGTCTAACAAGTTACTTATTTATTCCATTTTGTTCAATCGATATCTAATATCGTTGTTCCCTTGAACAAAGCGATCCCAAGACCCTCATCTTGCGAATCCTTAAGCCGACTGAGTCCGCACTTAAGAAAACCAAGATAGGTAGACATCCCATGTCAATGACATCTAATCTCATTCTCGGTCGATAAGAATCACATTCTTATCTCATGTCTCGATAGTCACGCCTGCAGTGGATCTATCGATGAGAAAACCAAACTCACGTGTAAGGGTCTAACCCTTACTCCCACTATCCCAAGATAACAAGTAGTACCCCGCTGAGGCGGACCTACCAACTTATGATCGAGGGCTTCATGAGTGTGACGTTTTGGACAAGACATTATACTCATTATTATTGAGAACTTGCATGCATAGGTTTGTTTATATGTAAGTTGAACATTTATAACATAAAACAACCTATAACTAGCAAAGCATATAAATACGAAATCGAAAGGCCCCTATAACCTCACAACTCTCAAACGAAAAGAATTAAAGTAATAACAAAAGCCTTGAACATCTTCTGGACTGGTCCTCGCCCTCCGTTTTAGTTCCGTGCTCGCTGATTTTGGTCAAAACAAGTCATTACCTCAAAACCACGAACAGCGCCCGCCGTTTTACAACCAGCGGTCGCTGAACACCACCGGCGGTCGCCGTTTCCAAAACGGCGCCCGCCGAAAAGGCAAAAAACCCATCTATTACAAATGCAAAGGACTCAACACCACCTCAACGACATCAACAAATCACTTCGTCACCAAAAGTAAGATTTCGTTGATTTCTCTCTCTATATATATATTGGATGTATATATATATAAATATATGTGTGTCTATACATATTTGTGTGCACTAAGATCATAGCATAGTAGATCTATTGCTTTACACGCTTCCGCACACACGGTATATCGATCGGATCGGTATACCGGTACCTTCAATTGGTATCAGAGCCTAGGGCTCGTGCACACTTTTGTGTTGGACACAAAAATTTTAATCAACATAATTGACTTATTTGTTTAATTGTGATTATGTGATTAGATGTAAGGCCGGCCACCGTTAGTGGTCGGGTGAATGAAATTGTCGTTTTTTACGTTTCGATTGGCCACAGTTTTGGAGGGCTGCGTCCCTTGGAATCATTTGTAATAGATAGGTTTTCTATTTCAATTTGTATTGTTCAAACTTGTAAGCGATGGACTTGGTCCATGGTTCAATGGAGGATCTCAGCTCTCCGGCGAAAACGAGAAGAAACGAAGCAAAACGAAGCCAAACGAAGCAAAACGAAGCAAACCGGGCTGCTGGAGCCAAACGGCGGTCGCCGTTTGAGAAACTACCTCAAATGGATCAGCCTCTCGAAGCTCTCCTTGTGAATGACCTTGTCACTCCTCTTGTCTAGATCGCCCGGATGTTGAAGCCGCACAAATGGCCCGGCCTCTACGTGTTGCACACGAACCCGGAATTGAACTTGCTTGCTTGTTCTTGAGTGATTCTCTCACTCTTTTCTCTCTTGTTGTGTTGATTTTCGTGGCTGATCATAAAGTGGTATGAAAACCATGTTTTCATCTCTTTATTCACCACAATTAACCTCTCCTTGTAACCCCCCCATTATGTGCATCATAATGCACCAATAATGGTGGTTAATGGGGAGGTAAAGGGTCATTTCCACATCACCATGCCAATTGGCATGGATGTGGTCCCCTTGCTTGTGTGGCATGCCATGTCACATCATGTGACATGCATCCATGCAAGCCATGCATCCCATGCATGTGAAAATCCATACGTATTGATTCTAAATCAATATGACAAGCAAAGTAATTCCGACTCGTGTGTGACCCTGTAGGTATGATTTATCGATCAATATTATATTGTTCCCAACAATTAATATTATCGAATAATCATTTAACATCCATAGACGACCTTATGACTTTATCGATTGCACACGTAGGATCGAAGGACACATCTTAACAGAGTTATTCAGAACTACCAGTTTCGTTCTGGGGATATGCCTTGGAAACAGCGGCGTATATCCTGAACTTAGTTCCTTCTAAATCAGTCCCTAAGACGCCCTCGGAATTGTGGACCGGGCGAAAGCCAAATTTGAAACACATTCGGGTCTGGGGTTGTCCAGCACATGTGCTGAAGCATGGGGCTGATAAGTTGGAATCTCGTTCAGATATTCGGTTGTTTATAGGATATCCTAGAGGAACGAAAGGTGGTCTATTCTATAGTCCTAAGGACCAGAAGATCGTTGTTAGCACCAACGCTCGGTTCTTGGAAGAGGATTATATAATGGATCACAAGCCCAAGAGTGAGATAATACTAAACGAACTGAGAGGGGACGATCAAGGCTTAGATCCAACCCAACCGGGTGATACGCCACCACAGTCTGCACCTGTAGTTACTGAGGTTACACCGGAGCCTCGTCGTAGTGGGAGGGTTGTTCGACAACCCGATAGGTTCATGTTTATAGGTGAGTCTTCGGACTTGTTACCTGGAGAACATGAAGCCGATCCCTGAACCTATGACGAGGCGCTTAAAGATCAAGATGCTCGGTCTTGGCAAAAGGCGATGAAATCTGAGATTGAATCAATGGATTCAAATCAGGTCTGGAATCTTGTAGCACCGCCCAAAGGTGTAAGAGCCATTGGTTGCAAGTGGGTGTACAAGAGAAAAAGAGGGTCTGACGGGAAGGTTGAAACCTTCAAGGCTAGGCTTGTTGCGAAAGGGTATACTCAAAAAGAAGGGATCGATTATGAGGAAACCTTTTCGCCGGTAGCTATGCTAAAGTCGATCCGGATTCTTTTGTCTATAGCATCTTATATGGATTATGAGGTGTGGCAAATGGACGTCAAGACAGAATTCTTGAATGGGAATCTTGACGAGACCATTTACATGAGACAGCCAGAAGGTTTCATCAAGAAAGGCCAAGAGCATCTAGTGTGTAAGCTAAACCGATCCATTTATGGATTGAAGCAAGCTTCTAGATCTTGGAACATGCGGTTTGATGAGGTTATCCAGTCTTATGGATTCATTCAAAGCATGGACGAGTCGTGTGTATACCGGAGAAGTGACGGAAACAGTGTGGCGTTTCTCGTGCTTTATGTAGACGACATCCTTCTAATTGGCAACAATGTGAAGATGTTGTCGGACATAAAGGGATGGTTGTCCAAGAAATTCGATATGAAAGACTTAGGGCAAGTTGGGCATGTTCTTGGGATCAAGGTTATAAGGGATCGCCGGAAAAGAACATTAAGCTTGTCCCAGGCTTCATATATTGATACGATTCTGGCTCGTTTCAACATGCAGAATTCCAAGAGAGGTGCTCAACCTTTGTGCCATGGAATTCATCTATCTAAAGACATGTGTCCCAAAACACAAAAGGAGATAGATTACATGAAGAAGGTTCCTTATGCTTCGGCAGTAGGAAGTCTAATGTATGCAATGTTGTGCACGAGACCTGATATCTACTATGCCGTGGGCATGGTAGCTAGATATCAGAGTAACCCTGGACAGGGTCACTGGACTGCTGTAAAGAACATACTTAAGTACCTGCGAAGGACTAGGAATTATGTTCTGAGTTACAAAGCGTCCGAGTTGATTCCTATTGGTTACACAGACTCGGATTTCCAATCTGATAAGGATCAGCGAAAGTCTACATCAGGCTATGTGTTCACATTGGGAGGTGGAGCAGTCTCATGGAAGAGTGTTAAGCAGAAATGCATTTCGGACTCTACCATGGAAGCCGAATATGTAGCAGCCTCTGAGGCAGCTAAAGAATCGGTGTGGCTCCGGAACTTCCTTATGGACTTGGATGTGGTTCCTAAAATGCCTAGAGCTATCACAATTTGTTGTGACAATAGCGGTGCAGTGGCTAATGCAAAGGAACCACGAGCCCACAATGCGAGTAAACACATAGATCGCAAGTACCACCTGATTAGAGACATCGTCAGGAGAGGCGATGCGGTTGTCACCAAGATTGCATCAGCGGATAACCTGGCTGACCCCTTTACGAAGGCACTTCCAGCGGAAGCGTTCAAGAGACACGTGAAGGGGATGGGTATCGGATGTATGGTAGAGGGCAACTAGAGATTTAGTATAAGTGGGAGATTGATGGAGTTATATTCTAAATGTCTAGTTTAGTGACAATATGGAACTCCTTATCTGTGTTTTTCATTATCTATTAATCAAACTGTCGGCATTTTGTCTATCTTGTACTTGAATGCAATAGTCCTAGATATATACGTTGTAGACAGTATGGCGTGAGGAGACACGCGGAAGATCATACTGTCGGTTACTCGTATACTATCAAACAGAAGCTCACGACTTAGATGGACAGGGACAATCCATCGGTACGTCGTAGTGTGACTGGGTAATAGTTGGTCTTGACCATTATGTTACACTAGTACACTTGGTGTATTGAGCAGGACCACGGGAGGGCGTTCGATTTATACTAATCGACGTAATCGAACTAGACCTCAGAATTACGGATATACGAATTCTTAATCCCTATATAATTATAGGTGCGTATGTCCAATTCTCGGTTCTTTAACTTGCCAATGAGTGAGACTATTTGATTAGTCGAGATACTCGGTAAATTGGGAATCGGAATTGTACACACGGCATGCTATAGATTATAGACAGGAAACCGTGTCCCGTTTATCGGGTTGATAACGTCCCCGAGATGAGCTCATAAAGTTTATCATGTAAACCCTGCAGGTGGATTTGTTCCACATGATAATAAGGATGAGTGGTACTAGTCTCGGATAATAAGAAACGAATTAATTTAATTATTAGTAATTAAATAAATTCGTGGACGTTCGATATCTTAAACACGGGGAAAGTCGTATATGTAATTTCGGCGGATTTATTATTGTTGAAATAATATTAAAATTAATTTCGGGAATTCAATTATTATTTTTTAGTGGAGTGAATAATAATTAAAATTGAAATCAATTAATTAAGGAATTGCGTTTACGTATTCCAAGTTAATTAATATTTCAATTTAGCCCTTAATTAATTTACCTAAGGTCCCTAACGTAACTCTATATATATCCCTCCCCTTGCCCTCTCTTAACCTACAGAACGCCGCAACATTTAATTTTGCTGTGAAAAATAATTGCGCTAGCGCAAATATATTTTTCTCTGTAAAATTAATAAGGTTAACGCAATAATTTTTCTCTAAGAGAGAAAAATAAATCTGACGCTGGTTGAGAAGAGAGAGCATAGACGGGAGAACTCCAGCGGATCGTTGCCCACACAACGGTTGGAGACGGGATCAGAGGCATACGTTAGAAGCTCTAAGGTCTCAACAATTCGACCGATAAGGTATGAGATCGGATCTTTAATTCCGCACTTAATTCGATCTCAATTTATCTCGTTGATCATACTTTGAACGTAGATCGGGTTCCGGGGTTGTGGGTTGTGTTCCTCGACTACTGGGGGTTCTAGGACCTCCGGAACGGTAGTCGGATGAGGAAAAACGACCCGGAAACGAGCCCGGAACAGCAACGTCGCGTTGCTGTTCGCGGAGAAACGGCGACCGCCGTTTCCAAACGGCGCCCGCCGTTTTGGCCTTTTTCTGGCAGCCCGCTCGGTTCGCGCGGTTGTCCTTCGGGGCAATGGCTGGGCGTGAATCGGGGCACGGGCTGGAAAAGCGAACGAAGTAGCGACTTCGGAGGTCGACTGGGAGCGTTCGGATGTTCGAGCGATCGAACGAACGCCTCCCGGGTAGTCGATTTCTAACAATCGATTCCGCAATTTTTTGATACCCCGGGATATCGATTTCCAGCAGTCGATTTCCAACAGAACTCTCTACTAGACTCTCTATATGAAGACATCTCTTATGCTTCTAATTGTGCTTATGTTGTTCTTATAAAAATAATGCATGCAAATGACCTTATAAAGGTGGTGAATGAGAGCATCCAATGCAATCATAATGGAGAAAGTTACAAAATATTCATGGTGGTCATTAATCATTTGACCAACATTTGAATTCAAAAAAATCACATGATTTATTTAATTAATATTCTTTTAACAAATTAATATATATATATAAAAATATATATATAAATTCTCCAACAACTCAATCTCATCCCAAGGCAAATATCCTAATGTAGTAGTATACCAACGAATGTCCGATTTCATTATTTCATTGAAGTTACAGATTCGAGGAACTCGAGAAATTTTGATTGAATTATGATACAAAGAAGAAAAAGATAGGCCAATCATTCTATGATGAAAATAGAATAATCACCTCTTTTTATATTGGGGACATAACACGTATATAACCCACTATATAAAATCTTTTTTTTTATTAATCTCGAATAGAGAGAGAGGGAGGGGATTTGTTGTTGCCAACTCTAAAATTGGAAATCCATTTGAGATGGGGTATGGAATCATAGTCTATGTAGAATTATGATAGTAAAGGTAGCCGTTAACCCAAAGCGAGAAATTCCGCCTCTTTGTCGCCGAGCTCCTCTCCCTCCTAATGCTCCGTAACATCGCCGTTGTGAACAGCCACGCCTTTGTCGCCGCCGGTTGAATTCTCGTCCCGAGTCAGTATTACATCTCATGAAAAAAAGGACTGAAGATTTTTTACAGTAAAGAGGAGGACGACAAAAAAATGAAAAAAATAATTAAGAGGAGTATAAAAAAAACGGGGTGAGAAGTTGATAAAATTGTGCAAAAGGTATAATAATATTTTGCAGTTGGGGTAAAGTGTACAAATGAAAGAGTGAGGTGTATATATCTTCACCCATCTAATAATATCAACCCATCCGTCTCAAATGAAGAGGAAAGAAAGAAAGCAAGTACTACAAGCTAAGTCCACATTTTGGTTTTGTTATACTCCTCCTTGCATGCATGAATATTTTCATATTTTTCTAGACGGGTATTAAAAAACAAATTATTTATAAACGTTTCATAAAAAATGTAGAAATATGTTGGTATATGTACTTCGATCCTAGGTGTGCAATCGATAAAGTCATAAGGTCATCTATTGGATGTTAAATGATTAGTCGATAATATTGGTTATTGCTATAAACAATATAATATTGATTGATAATCATACCTACAGGGTCACACACGGACTCGATGATGTACTATTTAGCTTCTTAATTATATTGATTTAGAATCAATATTTACGTGGATTTATACATGCATGTAATGCATGGCTTGCATGGAATGCATGTCACATAGTGTGACATGACATGCCACACAAGCAAGTGGGACCACATATCATGATTTGACATGATTATGTGGAGGTGTCTTTTCATCTCCCCATTAACTACCATTACTTGTGCATTATGATCCACATAATGGGGGGTTACATGGAGAGGTAAATGGACATGAATATAGACATGAAAATCTGATTTTCATGTCACTTGATGCTCACCCACGAAATTCACACCAAAATGAGAGAAAAGAGAGTGTTCTTGGAGAACCACTTCAAGCAAGCAAGGTGTTCATCATCCGGGTTCGTGTGCAACACGTAGAGGCCGGGGCATTTGTGCGGCTTCAACATCCGGACGATCCAAAGGAGTGACGAGGTCATTCACATGGAGAGTATCTAGTGGCTGATCCATTAAGGTGGTTCAATCGACTCAACACCACCTTCATCAACAACGAGGCACGCTTCACCGTATGTAAGTGTGATCGTTAATCCATATATATATATATATATATATATATATATATATATATTGGATGTATATATATAAACGTGTCTATACATATAATGTGTGCCTAGATCTACATGTTGTTCGTGTTCTATTGTTTTACACGCTTCCGCACACACGAACAAGGTAATCTTGCGATTGGATCAGCATAGAAAACCTTCAATTGGTATCAGAGCCTAGGGCTCGTGGACATGTTTTGTGTTGGACACAATTTTAAACAACATAATTGCTCTTATGTGATTATTTGTTGTGGTGTTGATTGCTCTTGTCTTAGATGTAAGGCCAACCACATATAGTGGTTGGGTGAATGCAATCGTGGTTTTTACGTACCAAATGGCTTTAGTTTTGAGGCCTGCGTGCCTTGACATCGGTTGTAATTTGGAAGACTGCGTGCTTTTGAATCATTTGTAATAGATAGGTTTCTTTTACATATGTATTGTACAACTTGTAAGCAGTGGATTTGATTCACGGATCGACCTTGGATCTCGAAGCACCGATGAAAACGAAGAGAAACAAAGCAAGAAGAAGTGTTTTTTCAGCTTCTGGAGCAGGTAGCGGTCGCTACCCTAGGGGTAGCGGTCTCTACCCCGAGCGCTAGGCGCAACGCTCCTCGGTCGCTGCCCGGGCCGAAAAACCTCCTGGACTGAGGTAGCGGTCGCTACCGTAGGGGTAGCGGTCGCTACCCCCTCAAAAATCAGCTTGGCGACGTGTTGGTGGACGGGGCGCTACTCATGGATTTTTGCTTATTTTTTGTTCGTTTTTTTTATGTGTGTTGTGAGGTTTAGGGGCCATTAGAGTATGTATTGCTTGCTGTGCTAGTTCTAGGTTTATATATGTTATAAATGTTCAACCAACATTCATACAACCTTAAACATGTATGTCCCCAAAATAATGAGTATAATGTCTTGTCCAAAGCTTCACACCCATGAAGCACTCGATCGTGAGTTGGTGGGTCCGCCTCAGCGGGGTGACACTTTCTATCTTGGGATAAGTGCGGGTAAGGGTAGTGAAATGCCCTTACACGTGAGTTTGGTTTCCTCATCTATTGAGACATGAGATGAGAAAGGGATTCTTATCGACCGAGAGTGACATTAGATGTCATTGACAATGGGATGTCTACCTATCTTGGTATTCTTAAGTGCGGACTCAGTCGGCTTATGGATTCGCAAGATGAGGGTCTTGGGATCGTTTTGTTCAAGGGAACAAAGATATTAGATATCGATTGAACAAAATGGAATAAATAAGTAGCTTGTTAGACAACCTTATTTGTTTATCGCTTTGTGAATGTTTACATACTTTATTTATCTTACTTTTGTAGTTTATCATGTTAATTTCAACTCGATTCAAGTTTTGTTCAATTCTTGATTATGTAAAAGTGAACAACATAAATTTTCTTGATTCACAACGTAATTTGATGATGGTCCTCAAATACGAAGACAATGAAAATGTGTTAGATAACCACATCCTAAGATATCATTGAACAACTCAATAGCATGTTCGGGGAATATTCTAAGATTGAGCAGTTCTGAATGACCAGGGTCATCGCTTCAGCTAGGCTGGAAAAGGAGAAACCTATAGGGACAACATGTGCAGCAAATGATTGGATTATATGCTTTAAGTGATCTCCTAAATTTTTCTAAGATGATGAGTCGTCAATTAAAAATGGACCCTAAGAGAGATATTCTTATAATAAGGGATGAGGTATTCAAAAGACCATGGGCAAGAAGGCTACTAGGGTTCCTAGGGAATCTGAATGCATCTACTGCAAAGGTGTTGGACACTACTTGCAAATATGTAGAAGTTCATATTTTATTCAATTTCAAAACAAATGCCTAATTTGTCTTTCATATGATGGATTCTAAAGTTAGGATTATTTTCACATCGGGGAGTGATCTAATCCAAAACACTTAGTTCATCAATGACATAAATTAGAGACTTTCGAGCCATGTGATGACGTGATTTGATTGTCTGGTTGGCTCCCTCATATTTTATGAGAGATAGGGCTTCAATTGCATGATAATATCGCTGGTTAGAAAACTTCGACTTTTCACTTACGATTTATCACGTTTTTTGATATTGGGATAATTATGAACGGGAATTCGAATAAGAGTCAATTATTGGGAATAATTGAATTTTCCCAATGTTCAAAGAAGATGTGAAGAACGGGGTTGCTTCATCTTCAGGTATTAATGTTATAGACATTAAATTTCGCAAATTTTACTTCTAGGGTATTGGATGCCAAATGTGGTTCTCACATTTGTCTGTGGAGGAACTACATAGAAGTATAAGTTTGGTGAGTAGAGATGTCGATCTACGGGCGAGAAATGGAGCGAAGGTCGCTGCATTAGCCGTATGATCATATGATGTTGTTTTGCCTTAGGGCCTTGTTTTAGTATTATAACCATGTAATTTCGTACCTTCAATAAACAATGAATATTGGATCAGTATTGGATACTGATGGATTAGTTTTTCACTATTTAAATAGTTTGATAACTATTTTAAATGTGAACTATTATTTGTTTTGGTATGATTATTACATTGTTTATGTATACTTTAACTCGACAAATCATATATATAACATTAAAATCAAAGGCCAAATCGAAGAAGTCTCAATGAGACATAACTGTAACATTGTTGATTAGATCAAAATTTAAACATGTAACGAAGCTTCTTTTAGAAGACATTCTAGAATCATTTGACTGGATTCATTTGATACATGTTAATGATGTTTGATGGACAAAATAACAATGTCATCTTTCTTGGAGAAAGGAGAACGTGTGAGTGATTATTAGGGATGATCCATATTGAGGTATGTGGTATCCATAAATTCACAATCACATGAAAGTTATGTTTCGGAAAAGAGGAAACGAACTCTATTAGATACAGTTCGATCGATGTGGGTCTAAGTGAATTACAGATCTCTTTTGGGAACACACAATTCTTGACTTCAACTTATACACTGAATAGGACGCTGTCAAAAGTTGTTGATAGGTATGGAAAGGGAGGGTCCCTAAATTGTTTTCATCCAGATTTGAGGTTTTAAAGCTTCTCTGACGAGATTTATCTCTATAGAGCTTGAACTCAAATAGGATAAAAGTTTCTTTATGGTATCCATAAGAAACTCGAGGGTAAAACTTCTACAATCTATTTGAGAACAATATTTTGTTGCTCCAGATAGTGATTTTCTTGAAAAGAGTTATTTTTCTAGAAAGTCAGTGGGAGCTCAGTTGTCTTGAACGAGGTTCAAGTAGAACAAACTGATATGGATACTCAAGACTTGGTCGAGAGTACTCCAGTGGTTTTGGAAACCACACCTAACCCTCGAAGGTCCGGAAGGATTAGAACTCAACCTGACAGATACTTAGGTATTCTGACAAATGAGAGCTATGAAATCATGCTTTTAGAAAGCAATGAACCTTCGACCTATATCCAAGCTATGACGAGTCCAGATTCCGAGAAATGGCAGGGTGCCATGAAATCCGAAATGGAATTGATGTCTGAAAATAAAGTTTGGAACTTGGTCGATTTGCTTAAAGGGGCTAGGCCCATTGGAAGCAAATGAATTTACAAGATAAGAACAGACATGGATGGAAAACTTAGTGTTTTCAAAGCAAGGTTGGTGGCAAAAGGATTTTTCACAGGGTGGATTATAATGAAACTTTTTCACCAGTTGCTATGATTAAATCCATTCGGATTCTCTTAGCCATTGCAGCTCATTATGATTATGAGATATGGCAAATGGATGTTAAAACTGCCTTCTTGAATGAGATTCTAGAAGAGGATGTGTTTATGACACAACCAGAGGGTTTTATCGATCCTAATCAGGCTGAGAGAGTATGCAAGCTTAATAGATCCATTTATGGATTAAAGCAAGCATCTCGGAGTTGGAATCTTCGGTTCGATGAATCCATACAGGATTTTGGATTTCAAAAGAACATGGAAGACTTTTGTGTTTACAAGAAAATCAGTGGGAGTTACGTTGTATTAATGATTAGTCGATAATATTGTTTACTGCTAGGAGCAATATAATATTGATTGATAATCATACTTACAAGGTCACACACGGACTCGATGATGTACTATTTAGCTTGTTAATTATATTGATTTAGAATCAATATTTACGTGGATTTATACATGCATGGAATGCATGGCTTGCATGGAATGCATGTCACATAGTGTGACATGGCATGCCACACAAGCAAGTGGGACCACATATCATGATTTGGCATGATTATGTGGAGGTGTCTTTTCATCTCCCATTAACCACCATTACTTGTGCATTATGATGCACATAATGGGGGGGGGGGGGGGGGGGGGGGGAGGGGTTACATGGAGAGGTAAATGGACATGAATATAGACATGAAAATCTGATTTTCATGTCACTTGATGCTCACCCACGAAATTCACACCAAAAGGAGAGAAAATAGAGTGTTCTTGGAGAACCACTTCAAGCAAGCAAGGTGTTCATCATCCGGGTTCGTGTGAAACACGTAGAGGCCGTGCCATTTTTGCGGCTTCAACATCCGGGCGATCCAAAGGAGTGACGAGGTCATTCACATGGAGAGCATCTAGTGGCTGATCCATTAAGGTGGTTCAATCGACTCAACACCACCTTCATCAACAACGAGGCACGCTTCACCGTATGTAAGTGTGATCGTTAATCCCTATATATATATATATATATATATATATATATATATATATATATATTGGATGTATATATAAAAACGTGTCTATACATATAATGTATGCCTAGATCTACATATTGTTCGTGTTCTATTGTTTTACACGCTTCCGCACACACGAACAAGGTAATCTTGCGATTGGATCAGCATAGAAAACCTTGAAAGTGACTTGATATTTAAAATGAAAAGTAAAAATAATATAGTACTTAACCTGTTCTTTTGGACTTAATTTCAGTCCAGTTCAGTTCAGTTCAGATCGCTTCAGTTTTGTTCAGTTCAGTTCAATTCAGTTCAGATCGCTTCAGTTCAGTTCAGTTCAGTTCAGTTCGTTTCAAAATAAAATAAAATAAAATAAACAAAAAATAATTTCAATTTATAATTTTAAATATTAAATCTAGTTACTGTCAAATCGCTTAAGTTCAGTTCAGTTCAGTTCATATCGGTTAAGTTCAGTTCAGTTCAGCCGGTTTCAGTCCAAAAGAACAAGTCCTTATTGTTTAAAAGTAGAAAAGTGAGGGAAAAATTAAGATTATAATTGTATTTTAATATGAAAAAGTACAATTAATTCTTTTTTGAGATATGTATATATATGTGAGATAATCTAAAAAAAAAGTGTGAATATATTTAAAAGACGGATAGAGAAAGGATTTTTTTTTAATTTTGTGTATTGTTTGCTTGTTTTGAACAATTTTATTCTACATTGTTTATATCCTTATTCTTTAATTAATTAAATTTAAATTTACTGTAAACGTCTTATACGTAAGATACCAACTTTTCGCGAAGTCGGTGTTAAAAGCGTAAAACCTTCAAGTGTCGAACCACTCAGCGCTCACTCAATACTGGGCGCCTAAGATTTGGGCGCCTAGGTGAGGCGCGCAAATCAGTACTCGGCGCCTAAGAGGTATGCGCTGAGTTTTACGTTTCTGGGCGCTTGGGAGAAACACACTCAGAGGTAAATTCAAGTCTCTTAGAGAATCACCCTCTCAGAGAAAAGTATTCAAATCACAATCTTGTAATCTTGAACAACAAGTAGAAAGGAGACAAAAGATATGTAATATGTTTCATTTCATTTAGAATCAAACAAAACTATTACAAGGTAGAGAACGGTAGATAAAACGATCAAAGGATGCAGACCAAGTGACGCAGCACTCTAGCACTCCAAGGATCCACTGCTTTACGCCTAGAGCTAAATCACATTACTCTCAAGTAGGGCGCTTAGCGAAAACAAGAACACGAAAACTCTCCCACGGAATGCGCAACAAGCGACAATCCTAAAAACTCCTAAAAACAACTAAGTAAAAACTCGATTTCAAAAGTAAGGGTTCAAGAAGTGATTATCCAAATCGGGAACGAGGGTATTTATAGGAGAGCCGCACGTGAGAACGCCGGAGGAAAGTGATCCTCATTGATTACACGTTCGGCTGACGTCAAACGGAAATTCTTGACGTCACACTTCCAGAACCATCTTCGAATCTTGAATCTTCGAACCTTGAAACTTCAAATCTTCGAATCTTGAATCTGGGCACGCTTCAACGGATGCACAGCTCAAATGCTTGTTTACGCTTCAACTTCATTTTGGCATGAAAATCTTCCAAGTGTTGAAGTTGGGCGTGTCGTCATCTTCATTGCATTTTATGAATGTTGATTCAGCGCGACTTCATTTTGGGGCACTTAATCCTTCAAGCGCATGTCATGCGCCTGATGCACTTAACTGAGGCGCCCCGTGCATATATCTTCATGGAAGAGACTCCGCGCTTGAGAGGCCAAGCAATGCGCCCCGCGCATTGCATCTTCAAAAGTCGGGCCAAACGCCTGATGCATGTCACAATGCACCCAGCGCATCTTTTCTTCAGGGATGGGGCATGCATGCAATGCGCCTTGCACATGTCTTCCAGCTCCTATCAAGGCGCCTCGCCCTAGTCCCATGCACTCAGTGCATTGCCCTCGCGCGTTCTTCCATCAAGGATTTTAAGCTTTAACATTCAATACTTCGAGATGTTATCCTTGAGCTTTAATCCTGCAAAATAGAATAAGGAGGGGAAAACAAAGTTGTAGCCAAAACATAAATTCACATTTACAAGTGGTGAAGCATAATAGAATTTAATTAATTCAACTTTATTTCACCTTTTGCATTCTTTCCCTTTTAGTACCATGTGTATGTGTACCCTTATCTTTGTAACCACCCATCTTATGACAGAACCTACCAACTCAACATTCAACCACCTCTACGCCTTGAATTTACTTCTAATGTCTATTATATATATGAGAAAATTATTAATTTGATCCTATATAAATTGTCTGATCGTTTTTGTATCACATAAAAACAGTTTTTCAATTCCATAATATTTTTAGAAATTGAAGGGATTTATTAATATTTTGCTGGAAAAATTAATGTTTACCGAAAAAATATCACGTAACATTGTAAAGTATAATAAATTCCAAGCCGTGTCCATTTAGAGGATTCGTTCCTTGTATTGTGCAAATATGAATCACGTGACTCTTCCTAGAGATGCACGTGTCTTCTCCTAAATCAAGTTCACATTTTGATTGCCAAATAAAATTTTGCTAGTTGATTTTGTTTTATTTTCGGTTCATAAATTTAATAAATGTAATTACATTTCTTGTTCTAAGTAATTAGTCACATTAATTTTGCTTTACCAAAGTATTTGAATTACAACTATAAAAAGTATACTCCGTACAAGAAATTCTCTTGTATGGAAACCTTTGTTGGCCAATTGCCACGGACAAACTTCCATGAATATCTATACAAAACCCAAAATATTAGTAGCATTTTTTTATTGTCAAGCAATCAAAGGAAAATCAAAGTATAATATGATATTCACGAGGCTACTATCATGCTTCAAGTCAAAAGATTGTTGGAGGTGGATCCAAAACGACCAAAAAAAGAAAGACGAGTCAAGACGAGAAGAACAAGGCGAAATCGGGGGATTGCCGCATTGAATATCGGGTTGCTCGTATTGAAAGATAACAAATACATCCAATCCATATATAAACGTTTTACCATGAATCGATTGTATCCAATGAGCAAATATAAGTTCAATCAAAATTTAATTTTTCGGTGTACCAAAAGAAAGCATTACATCATTATGACCATAAAGTCCCAATATGTATGAAATTCCCAGAAGTGCCCCGCTGCCCCTAGAAGCAGCAAATTTGGCTGTCATGCACGCTCGGCCCGGTAACGTAGGCTGACCGCCAGTTTGACTTGGGCCAAATCCTTTTTCCTCCCTCATTCATTGTATTTACCACCGTACTTTAGATTAGATTTCTAGATCTAGATTTAAGGAGAAAAATAGAGATATTGAGAGATTGAGAGATGAATGACCTTTGTAATCTTGACTTTAATTATATCTTTTCTCTTATTTCGAATTCGTAGCTCGTCATATATTGCGTTCGAATTAGAGTAGTCGATTTGTTAGCATATTATCTTTTGATTGTGTTGGTGTTCGGGTGATTGTCGTAGTGATTGTATTCCTCGGCTGTGTTGTTGATTTGAAGGATCGGTTTGATGGGATCGATGCCTAACAAAAGCTCAATTATGTACCATTGCAACATGGAAACTCTTATTCGTTAGGAATAACTTCCAAAAAAGAATTTCCATACAAACCATTTTCGATCAACTTTTCTTGAATAAGCACATGCGTACATGCATTTGCGTCCCCACGCTGATATTGATGGAATGCAACGCAATGCACGAGTATAACCGGACTAATCAATGTATTCAGTAATGTAATTAAGTGTAGAAGGCCGCCTAAAAGATATATACCGTTTGATCTTGATGGAAATCAAACGTGGAAGACAGAAGGTTACTGTGGGATCGAGCCAAAGTCCAATTGGCAATGTGCATACACATGAGGCGTGTTAAGTTGTTTAAATAAATGGTGGATCCGAGCAGCAGTATTATTCAGGCTGCCACATTGCTGTACGAATTAATGCTTCCATATATCCTCAATAAATACGTTACACCAACAAACGTGTTATGTTACTACTTTTTCACTAACAACCTATTTCAACTCTCTACGCTCTTTCATTCCTTCATCGAATCAATCTTCTCCTTTTCAGCAATATGCCTGCAGCCTCACCCTTGTTCGCTAATTGGCCATGGGAATTCATGGGTAGCGCCAAGGTACGTATACGTATACGTACGTACATGTTAACTATACGTACTAGTATTCAAAATCAATCTTATTTGCAGATTGTTCTATACGGGCTATTCCTGGCGAAAGCAATGTACTCGAGATACCTTCACGAAGAAAACACGTGGTTCTTCCACCTATTCATCATATGTATGCTGCGACTTTTCATGTACCAATTCTGGACATCTTACGCCAACATGCTCTTCCTCACTCGCACCCGTCTCATCGTCAAGAAAGGAGCCGGATTCGACCAGATCGACAAGGAATGGAATTGGTAAATAATCATAGTTCATAATTAAAATAGTTTTAATTAATTTATACTAATGTCCAAAAAATTCAGGGATAACTTTATTTTACTACAAGCAATTGTGGCTGCCTTGGTACTGCACGTGTTCCCGTCGTATTCCGCAACGCCTCTGTGGAACAAAAGCGGAATCACGGCAGCGCTTGCGCTTCACGTTGCAGTCTCGGAGCCTCTATTCTACACCACACATAAATGCTTCCACGGAAATTACCTTTTTACCCACTACCATTCACTCCACCATTCATCGCCTGTCCCGCAGGCCTATACAGGTACAGGGGCATTTATGACCAATCTTAAATGTGCTTCGTACAATAATTCAACTTCCCTATCTACTACCGCTTAGTCTTACCTTGTTTTTACTCCCCCTTCAATTATTTTGTTTCTATTTTTCATCCAGCTGGACATGCTACCTTTTTGGAACACCTTTTGCTGACGGTCGTTGTCGGAGTGCCGATCGTCGGCTCGTTCGCCGTCGGATGCGGGTCGATCGGATTGATCTACGGATACGTTTTGGCTTTCGATGTGCTCAGATGCTTAGGCCATTGCAATGTAGAAATCATCCCGCATCGGATATTCGAACTCGTTCCGTTCCTCAAGTATATTATCTACACGCCGACGTAAGTATATTCTAATCGATCAATTATCTCAAACGATTTTATGATGACAAACGGTAAACAAAGGAAGTGAGTCAACTAAGATAGATGGACTATATATTAGTATTTCTAATTTTGGTGTAGTGAAATTAAATTTAGTGACTATGTATATATATATATATGCAGTTACCACAGCTTGCATCATGCTGAGATGGACACAAACTATTGCCTTTTCATGCCTCTTTTTGATGCACTTGGGAACACACTCAACAAAAAATCATGGGATGTCCACAAGCAAAACAGATTAGATTCTGGTATATACATGAGATTTTTTTTACATTAGATGGAACAAATGAAAAATGAAGAATTGAAATGAAATGCAGGTAAGAATGTAAGGGTTCCGGATTTTGTGTTCCTAGCACACATAGTGGACATGTCGGCGGCCCTTCATGCTCCGTTCATAAACCGATCGATGGCGTCGATGGGTTACTACACTAGAATTTACATGATACCGATACTGCCCATATCTTTCGTTGTGATGTTAGTTATGTGGGCCAAATCCAAGACGTTTCTCATCTCTTACTACAACCTTAGGGACCGCTTGCACCAAACGTGGTGTGTTCCCCGCTTCGGTTTTCAGGTTCGTATTCATTTACAAATATATAAGAAGTACTATAATTATTATTATTAAACTAAGACTAATGTGTGTATGATCGAACAGTATTTCTTGCCCTTTGCTGCGGGAGGCATCAACGAGTGCATAGAAGAGGCTATTCTTCGAGCTAATCGCTTGGGAGTCAAAGTTATAAGCCTTGCTGCTCTCAATAAGGTTTATTTTTAAGCTTGATTATCATATAACACATATACTTCAAAGTGATATTAACGATAAATTTGTGTAAATGTTGAATGTAGAATGAGGCTCTCAACGGAGGTGGAACGCTCTTTGTGAACAAGCATCCGGACCTTAAAGTGCGCGTGGTGCACGGAAATACTTTAACCGCAGCCGTGATTCTTAATGAGATCCCCCAAGATGAAACGGAAGTGTTTTTGACCGGAGCCACTTCCAAACTCGGCAGAGCCATCGCTCTTTATCTTTGCAGAAAACGAGTCCGGGTCCTGGTAAGCAGAGTGTAATATATATGTAGGTTTTTATTTGTTAAGTTTGAGAGACTAAAGATTATGTTATGTTACCAACCATGCAGATGCTGACACAATCGACCGAGAGATTCCGAAATATTCAAGAAGAAGCACCATCCGATTGCCAAAAGTATCTCGTCCAAGTGACCAAGTACCAAGCAGCACAAAATTGTAAGGTATGGGTCGAATGAGAATCGATCGGAAAATGATTTTTATTAGTCGTTTTAATATTTTTGGAAATATTAGTATATTATTATGATCCATGCATGTTTTTTCGGTTTATAAAAATGGGGGGATCTAGGCATGGATAGTAGGCAAGTGGATCACACCGAGAGAGCAGAATTTCGCCCCGTCTGGAGCTCATTTTCACCAGTTTGTGGTCCCACCAATTTTGCAATTCAGAAGGGACTGTACTTATGGTGATCTTGCTGCCATGAAACTACCTGAAGACGTCCAAGGCCTTGGTTCTTGTGAGGTAATTAAAAATTAAACTAACTTATGTTTGAAATGATGAGTATTGAAGAAGAAATTAAAACCCGATTTTGGTTGCAGTATACGATGGACAGAGGAGTAGTCCATGCTTGCCATGCGGGCGGAGTGATTCATTCCTTGGAAGGATGGAGCCACCATGAAGTTGGGGCTATAGATGTCGAACGAATCGACTTGGTGTGGGAAGCTGCGCTCAAACATGGACTCAAGCCGGTCTCAAACATACTTATGCGCCCCCCATCAAAATAAAATCATCAAACATATTCCATCTGTCTTCATTCACATATATATATATATATATAAATTCAACTCATCACGTACGGATAGTCCCCTTCTAGCAGTTGAGCAAAGCGAGAGACTACGTACATTGTTTGGATATTATACTTAAGTATCATATGTATTTATATATTAAAACCAACCAAACATTGAGGGTGATCAAGTTCGAGCTGAGTTTCATCAATGGAATATTTGGAATATTTATTATTATTTATATATGTCTTCATCATGTTGTGAGATGGAGTGCACGACAGTCAACTCAACGATATTACTATTTGTATAGTCGGTATACCATGTCGGGACGAGGAATACTGTCATTGCAAAAAGAAAGACAAATACCAGAGAGACTCTTAGACTCTGAATAATCATAGAGAGAACTCGAACATGAATGATTCTAATGGATGAATCCTGAGCGATAGCGACTTCCTAGTTGCCTCTTATTTGAGAACATGTGAGGGATTAATCTTGGAATTTGGGTGTTCCTATCACATGTTTCATAATCTAGATCAGTTAGGCACGTTTGATGATTTGTTAGTGGAACGATTATTATTGCACTAACAAATGGCGCGATATACGTTGTATAGGGACTCTGTGGGTCAAGATGTTCGATATGCATATTCACTCTCGATAAAACAAAGTGTTGAAATGTACACAAAAATTCAACTACGGGTGCAAAACGTACAAGAAACGAGCTCAGGTGCATTCTGGTAATTTCAGCAGGAAATTTGAATTTCCCGCATGTCAAAACGACACTGTTTTGGTTCGAATTTGGGGCCGGATGCAGCTGGATTGCGTGGGCGTTTTCTCACTCGATTCTACACCATTTCACATGATTTTTGTTGGAGCGTGATCCTTGCCAGCTCATCTATCGATTGCAATTGGAATTGCAAGATTTGATCGCACGACTTGGAAACGCGAGACAGTTACAGAGGGACGGCTGAAATGATGTACTAGTATTTCATTTTGTGTGTTTCTGTTTTAGTATATAATCGCGAGTGTTAGCGATTGATATGCAATCCTTGAGCTGCATAGAACTTTTTGTAATCGCTTTTGTGCCTCGTATAATCCCAGAACCACCCTCCCCTCCACCGTGCACGTAGATTGTCTTCCCGGCGATCGAAGCACGTAAAATCCTTGTGTTTATTTCGATTTTGCAGCGTGAGTGTGTTATATATACTTGATTCGAACTTCGTGAGTGGTGAGAGTTGAGTTTGAAGCTCGCGATCGAGTTTTGGTATTTTTGTGTTCGATTGTTCGATCTGAGTTTGAGTTTGTTTCCCGCCGGAGCTCGCGGTTGTTTCCGGCTTGATTCTCAACAAGTGGCGCCGTCTGTGGGAAGGTGATACATCGAACATGAAGACCGGATCTGCAAAGTTCGAGGTGGAGAAGTTCACAGGGAAGAATGATTTCAGTTTATGGAGAATCAAGGTGCGAGTTGTTTAGGTTCAACAAGGGTTGATTGCAGCTCTTACTCCACCTGATTCTGAAGCTGAGAAAAAAGGGGAAAACAAAAGTGAAGGACAAGGATGGATCTGCTTTTGGTGCAGTTGATGAAGATGATTTTGAGGCTCACAGTGTCATCATACTCAGCCTTGGTGATAAGGTTTTGAGAGAGGTATGTAAAGAAACCACTGCATATGGCCTATGGAAAAAGCTTGAATCTCTGTATATGACCAAGTCACTTGCAAATAGATTGTACATGAAGCAAAAACTGTATTCCTTTAAAATGTCAAGTGATAGGTCAGTGGTTGATCAAATGGATGAGTTCATTAAAATTCTAGATGATTTGGAGAATATAGATAAGAAGCTTGATGATGAGGATCAAGCTCTATTGCTATTGAGCTCTCTGCCTTCACAGTTTGATCAGTTTAGAGATGCTATGATTTATGGAAGAGAGCATGCCCTTACTCTTGATGAAGTTCAAATTGCATTGAGAACTAAGGAGCTGCATAAGAAGGAGTCATCATCTAAGAAGGATCATCCAAGTGCCCCTGAGGGATTGGTCACCACTGGAAAGAAAACCTTTAAGAAAAAGCAACCACAGAACAAGCCAAATGCAAGTGGAGGTGGAGCTTCTACTTCTGGAGAAAGTAGAAAGTGCTATCACTGCAAGAAGGCTGGACATCGCAAGAAGAACTGCTATGCTTGGAAAAAGCTTCAAGAGAATCATCCTACTCAACAACAGGCTGATGTCACAGTTGGAAATGATAACTGTGAGGATGCTGAGGTGTTGAATGTGACTTTGGGTGGAAAGGAGACTGAGTGGATCTTGGATTCATGTTGTACTTTCCATATGAGCCCAAGGAAAGAATGGTTTGAGCAATTTGAGGGTTCTGATGGTGGTTGTGTTGTTCTGGGAAACAATGTCACTTGCAGGGTTCAAGGTGTTAGCTCAGTTAGGATAAAAATTCATGATGGATCTACTAAGCTATTAACCAAAGTTAGATACATACCTGAGTTGAAAAGGAATCTGATCTCACTTGGCATGCTTGATAGCATGGGGTTCAGTTTCAGTTCTCATGGTGGTTGTTTGCAGGTTAAGAGAGGGTCAGTAGTTGTTCTTGAAGGGTTCAAGAAAAATGATCTCTATTTTCTCAAAGGCAATGCAGTGATTGGAGAGTCATCACATGTTGCAGAGAATGAGAAGGGTGAGTTATGGCATCAATGGTTGGGTCATCTCAGTGGGAAGGGCTTGAATGAACGTGCTAAACAAGGATTGTTTCAAAAGGACAAGTTGAATAAGTTAAGTTCCTGTCAAACTTGTGCTTTGGGAAAGGCAGTTAGAGCCTCTTTTGGAACTGGGAGACACACAACAAAGGGTGTACTGGATTATGTGCATTCTCACCTTTGGGGACCTGCCAGAACATGTACTAAAAGTGGTGGTAGATATTTTATGTGTATCATTGATGATTTTAGTAGAAAAGTATGGGTGATCATACTTAAAACCAAATCTGAGGCATTTGAAAAGTTCAAAGATTGGTTAGTTGAAGTTGAAAAGCAGTTAGGGAAGGAAGTGAAGCATTTGAGAACTGACAATGGCCTTGAGTTTCTTTCTGAAGAGTTTAATGACTTGTGTAAAAGCAAGGGCATTGCAAGGCACAGGACAGTTGCCTCTACTCCTCAGCAACATGGAGTGGCTGAGAGAATGAACAGAACTCTATTGGATAGAGTGAGGTGTATGTTGTTGAGTTCTGGGCTTCACAAGTCATTTTGGGGTGAGGCTGTGAGTTCTGCAGCTTACCTGATTAATAGAAGCCCTGCAGCTGCTTTGAGTATGAAAACTTCTCAAGAAATATGGACTGGTGTTGTTCCAAATCTGTAGAACTTGAGAGTTTTTGGTAGTCTATGTTTTGCTCATGTGAGGGGTGATAAACTGGAGGCAAGGGCACTTAGGTGTGTGTTTCTGGGATACCCTAAAGGAGTCAAAGGGTATAGACTATGGTGTATTGAGCCTGGGCAACAAAAGTGTATTATAATTAGAGATGTGACTTTTGATGAATACACTATGCCTATGCTCACTGATAAAAATCTAAAGGAGACTGAGTTGTTTGAACTTGAGCTAACTGGTAGAGAGAATGTATCTCTGGAAGAAGGTGGAGTTGAGGAGTATGATGAGCTTGAGTCTTTAGAAACTCAGGATGATCTCAGTGACTATCAACTAGAAAGAGATAGAGAAAGGAGGGTGACTCATCCACCTCAGAGATATGCTTAAGCTGATGTGGTGTCATATGCTCTGTTGGTGGCTGATGAAGTTGATTCAAGTGAGCCAAATAGCTATTCTGAAGCTATATCATGTTCTAAGAAGGAGAAATGGATTATAGCTATGCAGGGGGAACTTCAATCTTTAGAGAAGAATCAAACCTGGACCATTGTTAAGAAGCCACCATCTCAGAGAGTTGTGGGGTGTAAATGGATTTTCAAGAAGAAACTGGAAGGCACCAGTGCAAATGATGTTAAGTATAAAGCCAGGTTGGTTGCAAAAGGTTTTACTCAAAAGGAGGGTGTGGATTTCAATGAAATATTTTCTCCTGTGGTCAAACATTGCACAATCAGGATTCTATTGTCCATTGTAGCTCAGTTGTGTCTTGAGTTGCAACAAATGGATGTGAAAACAACATTTTTGCATGGTGAGCTTGAGGAACAAATCTTTATGAGGATTCCAGAAGGTGTTGAGGGTGCCACCAGTGATAATAGGGTTTGTCTGCTCAGAAAATCCCTATATGGCTTGAAGCAAAGTCCTAGACAGTGGTACAAAAGGTTTGATAGCTATATGATTCACATTGGCTTTGTTAGTTCCAAGTATGACTGTTGTGTGTACTTGAAATTGAAATCTAGCAAAGTGGTTACCTACCTACTGCTCTATGTTGATGACATGTTGATCGTTAGTTGTTCTAAAGTTGAGGTGGAGTCTCTGAAAAGGTTGCTAAGGTCTGAGTTTGAAATGAAGGATTTGGGTGAAGCCAGGGGAATTTTGGGTATGGATATAATCAGAAACAAGAGTTCTGGTACTTTGAGTTCATCTCAAACTTCATATCTTGAAAAGGTTTTAAAGAGGTTTCATATGGATCAAGCTAAAACTTCAGCAACTCCCATGGCTCAACATATAAAACTTTCAGTTGACCAAAGTCCAAAATCACAGTCAGAGATCAATGCTTTGAGTGGTGTTCCCTATGCTTCTGCAGTTGGGAGTATCATGTATGCTATGGTGTGTAGCAGACCTGATTTGGCTTATGGGATGAGTACAGTCTCTAGGTTCATGTCAAATCCAGGGAGAATGCATTGGGATGCAGTGAGATGGCTTCTAAGATATATAAAGGGGACTGTGAATCATGGTTTGTTGTTTAAAAGAAATGATCTCAGTGGAGATTCTTTGATTGGTTATGTGGATTCTGACTTTGGAAGTAATTTGGACACAAGGAAATCCATAACAGGTTATGTATTTACCTTGTTTGGAACTGCAGTTGTGTGGAAGGCTTCTCATCAGGGTGTGGTTGCTTTTAGCACCACTGAGAGTGAGTATATGGCCATGACTGAGGCTATAAAAGAGGCTATGTGGTTAAGAGGGATCCTACAGGAGTTGGGAATTGACCAAGACACAGTTAAAGTTAATTGTGATAGTCAAAGTGCCCTACACTTAGTCAAACATCAGGTGTTTCATGAAAGGTCCAAGCATATTGATGTGAGGATGCATTTTGTGAGGGATGTTGTGGAGAAATAGATAGTCATAGTTGAGAAAATAGCAACTGAGGGAAATCCAGCAGATAGCTTCACTAAGGTGTTGTCTGTGGATAAGTTCAAATTGTGTCAGGATCTGGTCCAATTGGTGGACCTTTCACAATCTCAGTGAGGTTCTGGAACTTTTAGCTGCATTTGAGGTGAGAGATCAGCTGTGGTTGTGGAGTTATGCAACAAAATACTCATACTGGCAGTTTTGAGGATTTTGGAGTGTGACTCAGTGATTTTTTGCTCAGTGGTTTTCTGAGTTCTGTGGTTGTGGCCTGAGGTTCACAATCATGTATATGACTTGTGTAGATTGAGTTTTCTGCATGGATGTCAAGAATTCTTGAAGTCAATGGTGAAGTTGACTTGATAGTTTTCTGATTTAATTACTTTGGTGGTGATTCTGAGTAGGAGGCTTGTTTGTGGTGTATGGAATGTGCAGTGAAGTAACATTTCTGTGTACAAACATGTTGGAGGTGGTTTGAGTCCATTTGGATCAGAATTACAGAATTTGAGTATGTGAGTTTTTCAACTCAGTATAATTATGAAGGGGTTGTTGGGATAATCTTCTCTCTCGTGTCTTGTATTTTGATCTTCAAAATAAAATCAACATCTTATTTTCAAATGAATTTTTCGTCAACTTGAAAGTTGTTCATTCTTGTTCAAACATGCACAATAGCATATAAAAGGTTATGGGTGAGGCCACGGCAAGTCGTGTTCCCTTAAACTTATATTTGCCCGCCTCGTTGCTCCGAGACTTCCAATGGACAATTAAGTTCCCAAGGTACAACACCCTCCACGTTAGAAGGAAGCAAATTCTAACCGTGATCGAACTCTCGACAATATGTAGAAACTCTCTACTAGACTCTCTATATGAAGACATGTCTTATGCTTCTAATTGTGATTATGTTTTTCATCAAAATGATGCATGCAAAGTGACCTTATAAAGGTGGTGAATGAGAGCATCCAATGCAATCATAATGGAGGAGGTTACAAAATATTCATGGTGGTCATTAATCATTTGACCAACATTTGAATTCAAATAAATCACATGATTTATTTAATTAATATTCTTTTAACAAATTAATATATATAAAAATATATATTAATTCTCCAACAATCCCCCACATGAATGCATTGGTTGCACATGCAAATGATCCTAGAAAGCACATGCAGACATTAGAGAGTTTCTTGACAACTCATCGCATTAGGAGAGGTAGTTAAACAACGAGAACCATAAAACAATATGGATAGCGATTCGCGTGAGTATTGTTGTCAAGACACGAGAGAGAAGATTATCCCAACAATCTTAAACTTATATTTTCCCGCCTCGTTGCTCCGAGACTTCCAATGGACAATTAAGTTCCCAAGGTACAACACCATCCACGTTAGAAGGAAGCAAATTCTAACCGTGATCGAACTCTCGACAATATGTAGAAACTCGCTACTAGACTCTCTATATGAAGACATGTCTTATGCTTCTAATTGTGCTTATGTTTTTCATCAAAATGATGCATGCAAAGTGACCTTATAAAGGTGGTGAATGAGAGCATCCAATGCAATCATAATGGAGGAGGTTACAAAATATTCATGGTGGTCATTAATCATTTGACCAACATTTGAATTCAAATAAATCACATGATTTATTTAATTAATATTCTTTTAACAAATTAATATATATAAAAATATATATTAATTCTCCTACAGGGGTTAGGCGCATTTGCAATGTTCTGAGGCTATAGTGGATCATTTGATGAGTTCTGGCTATGGTTTTGAAGCTAAAGTTACAAGGATCATTTTGGGACTGATTAGAGGGTCTAACTCTCACTATTGAGTTCAGAGTGTGGATCTGAAGTTGGTTCAGAAATCTGGTCATTCTTGACTGAAATGTGATTTTGGTGATTTGGTGTTACCTGGGCTGTGGAGTTATGCTATATGGATTGCATTGAGTTGGTTTTGTTGTGTAAGGTGGAGATTTGTTGAAATGTACACAAAAATCCAACTACGCGTGCAAAATGTACAAGAAACGAGCTCAGGGGCATTCTGGTAATTTCAGCAAGAAATTTGAATTTCCCGCATGTCAAAACGACACCGTTTTGGTTCGAATTTGGGTCCGGATGCAGCTGGATTGCGTGGGCGTTTTCTCACTCGATTCTACACCATTTCACATGATTCTTGTTGGAGCGTGATCCTTGCTAGCTCATCTATCGATTGCAATTGGAATTGCAAGATTTGATCGCACAGCTTGGAAACGCGAGGCAGTTACAGAGGGACGGCTTAGATGATGTATTTCATTTTGTGCGTTTCTGTTTTAGTATATAATCGCGAGTGTTAGCGATTGATATGCAATCCTTGAGCTGCAGAGAACTTGTTGTAATCGCTTTTGTGCCTCGTATAATCCCAGAACCACCCTCCCCTCCACCGTGCACGTAGATCGTCTTCCCGGCGATCGAAGCACGTAAAATTCTTGTGTTTATTTCGATTTTGCAGCGTGAGTGTGTTATATATACTTGATTCGAACTTCGTGAGTGGTGAGAGTTGAGTTTGAAGCTCGCGATCGAATTTTGGTATTTTTGTGTTCGATTATTCGATCTGAGTTTGAGTTTGTTTCTCTCCGGAGTTCGCGGTTGTTTCCGATTTGATTCTCAGCACAAAGTATTTGCTCCTGGTTTGAAGAAAAACATTCTGTTTTTTAGCACTTTAGACCACAAGGGGGTACCCGTACGTACTTCAAAATTTGTGTAGTGTTCAAAGTAAGTTACGGTATAAAAGATTTGGTTTAATTGAAAGGTGAGATAAAAATTAGTGGATACAATTTCCATGAGGGTAGTCTCTCTGCTCGGGTGAGTCATTCACTTAAAAGGTAAATCGAGAAAACTTAACAGAAAAATGATGCATATACATTTGGTATATTTAAGCAATGATTGAAATAGTGATCACCAAAGTCAATGCCCAAATAATAGCCCTTTGTTTTTCTTCAATATGTCTTGGTCTCATTCAATCATTTATATATTCTTCTCCATATTTTTCGGATCAAAGTTTATTTTGATTTTTTCCTTTTATATAAAGCATTGCAAAAACATAGTGATTAATTATCAGTCCATATTGATGATTGTCAAAGGCAAATATATGTTATGAATGATCATGTTAAAAACAAAAAAATTCTTAATTAGCACATCAAATTCAAGATTACGTACCCGAATAATTTCCTCATCAAATAAATTCATACATATCCATACATGATACTTCCTTCTCCTTTCGTTTTAAAAAAAATATAACATTTTCATTTGTATTTTATAAAGTAAGTTGTCCAATTTCTTTCAGAACATAAGTATCTTTATAGATCTTCCATCTTCAGCAGCGAAGCCTTGTACATATGCTCCCAAAAAACAAAAAGTTAGCTCCTACTATACCCATTTTTTGTGGCCGCCTGAAATTACGTCTTCGACGTATGATACCAACTTTTCGCGAAGTTGGCCTTAAACTCAAAGTCAGCAGCTTCAGTCGACGAACTCACAGTCAGCAGCTTCAGTCGACGAACTCACAGTCAGCAGCTTCAGTCGAAGAACTCACGCACTCTCTCAACTATCGCTTGCTTGTGTGTATAGTTCAAACTCAATGTAAGTAAAGTAAAGTAAAGTGCTGAAGACAAAGTTATGTAATAGTTTTTCATTTTATTGAACGACGAAACTAAACTATTACACGGGTAGAGAAAGGTAGACGGAATGATCAAAGGTCGTATCCCAAGTGACGCAGCACTCCAACGAACCAGAGACCTAGTACTACTACACCTAGAGCTAAATCACATAACCCTACTAGTGGTGCACATCACAAAACAACTACCAAAACTCTAAGGCTCAGCGCCAACAAAACAACGATAGCGATACTCGAATATCAGATTTCGCTCTCTCAAAATCGTCAAATGGTGAAATCGAAATCCATGGGTTTATATAGGAAGCCCGCACATGTGAGGTGATGACGTGGCACGTTCTGATTGGTCACATGCTTGGCTGATGTCACTTCTCCATGGATGACATCACTATTGTAGAACTTGGATTCTTGAATCTTGGAATCTTGAATCTTTGATTCTTGAATCTTCGAATCTTGAATCTTCAATTTCAAAGTCAGAACTTCAATTCAATCTTGACTCCATCGATCTCAATTCTTCATCTTCAATTTCTCGTGAAAATCTCTAACTGTTGAAGCCTCAGAATTTCATCGTCTTCATGGTCGTCGATATCATTGAAGTAGTAAACACCGGAACCATTCTCCATTTCTTGATTTGAGTACTTAGTGAAAAAGAGATCACGTTGAATGTACTCAATGCATATGTCGTCGGTTCCATAGTTGCAAGGTGAGAGTCCATAGTTCCATAGTCGCTGGTTCCATAGTTCCATAGTTCCATAGTTCCATAGTTCCATAGTTTCATAGTTCCATAGTTCCATAGTTCCATAGTTCCACAGTTCCATAGTTGCAAGATGCGTGTCCATAGTTCCATAGTCGCAGGTTACAAACATGAGATGTCAAAAATCCGGAGACATGAGTCTCCGTTTTTGTGGACAGTAGTCTCCGTTTTTGGCGTTCTCCGAAAAAGTTGACAGGAGTCTCCGTTTTTGGCGTTCTCTGAAAAAGTTGACAGGAGTCTCCGTTTTTGGCGTTCTCTGGAAAAGTTGACAGGAGTCTCCGTTTTTGGCATTCTCTGGAAAAGTTGACAGGAGTCTCCGTTTTTGGCGTTCTCTGGACAAGTTGACAGGAGTCTCCGTTTTTGGCATTCTCTGGAAAAGTTGACAGGAGTCTCCGTTTTTGGCGTTCTCTGGAAAAGTTGACAGGAGTCTCCGTTTTTGGCGTTCTCTGGAAAAGTTGACAGGAGTCTCCGTTATTGGCATTCTCTGGAAAAGTTGACAGGAAGCTCCGTTTTTGGCATTCTCTGGAAAAGTTGACAGGAGTCTCCGTTTTTTGGCGAAAAATGAGTCTCCGGTTTTGGAGACGTGAGTCTCCGCTTTTTCAGCGACTCCAGTCGCTGGTTCCAAAAGCGGCGACTCCAGTCGCTGGATCCATGTTGTAGCTCTTGAAGAGTAGATTCCAAAGAATTTTGAATCAAGTCAATCGGAGCTTGCACGAAGGAGATATGGCCAAATTCGACGGACTGCACGCTTTCAGCCGTGGCGTGCGACTCCTGTCGCCTGCGACTCCAGTCGCATGTTTTTGACATTACTTGTCATATATGGATACGTAGCTCTTGAAGTGTGGATTCCATATCATTTTGAATCAACACAATCGGAGCTCGCACGAAGAAGATATGACAATAGTCGACGAACAACGCACACCTTCCCAACCACTCCTTATAGTTGACCTTACTAATATATGGGTAGTGACAGCAGTAGACATCAGCCACCCTGATTTTTACACACACCCTGCTAGAGTTCTAGTTCCAGTTGGAACTCGTGTTGACGTGATGCATTGGACATCACTGATTCCATATCACCATGTTATATGTTATTCATCCATTCATTCAACACCTGAAACAAAACAGAAACACCCAAAACATATGTTGTCGCCAAAACCAACATCTACAATCTCCCCCTTTTTGGCACAACTCATATGATCAAGAGTTAACATAAGGAGATATACAAAATCTCAAAAACCAAGCAACAAAAACATATGTTGTTGCCAAAACCAACATCTACAATCTCCCCATTTTTGGCCCAACTCATATGATCAAGAGTTAGCACAAGGAGATACAAAACAATCTCCCCCTCAAGAGATATACAACAAAATATGACTAAGTTAAAACAAAGTCAATCAATTAATCAACAATGAAGAACTAGCATTGATAAGATATGAAAAACCAAACACACTTAGTCAAAACATCAATATATCAAGACATATGCATGCAAACGGAATAGTTCAAGAGTTATTCAAAATAGAGAAACCATGCATTACGCAGTCCTTTGCCAGATGAACCAGCATCATCACCTAAACCTCCCCCTTGATGGGTCATCTGGTGAAGATAGGCAAACGTAGTACTGAGTGACACCGGATGCTGCTGCACTCATCTAACGCCATAAAGATTGAACTCCACGAGATGCTGAATATGAACTACAAGAGTACCAAATCAAAACAACACATCCCGAGTTAGTATTCAAGCGTTCAACACACTGAAAACATTCAAACACATTTTAGTGGAGATTCGAGGGGTGATATTAGGCAATGAAGAGCAAATATTTTCCCAGAAAAGAGACACTTTCATCATTTTCCAAAAACAAAAATTTCACACAAGGTGAACGCAACTTTGAGTTAATGAAAAATCTCTCATATTAAAAACCGGTGAGATGGATCGAAGTATATTGATAGACATGTTTACTTGTCCTTCGTCACAATCACAAGGGTGCAGTCGTGTTTCGTCGAAACATATTGGATGAGTTTGCACCGCACAAGAGATTTTAATTCATGAATGCAAGGTGAACTTTTAAGGCACTCCACTTGGGACTAGCTTTACTACATCGGAGGGGAGCCGGCGGACAATGTGACCCGGCGTCCTCCAGACGAGTTTTAGCTTTATATGAAATGCAACAGATGCTCATTACAGCAGTCTGAGGGGAGCAAGGATCATCCTGCATCTCCGAAGTGTGATGGTAGAGCATCTTAGATTAGAGCGTCCATGTGCTACCTTTCAAAGAGGGGAGCCGGCGGACAAAGTGACCCGGCGTCCTCCGTTACTTGGTATTATGGATCTATGCAAATGATAGCTTATGGGAGTTTAATGCCAAGTTCACATGTTTGCATTCAGCGGAATAAATACACTTGGGTCCGAAGACTAAAGCGGCCTCGAATCCATGTTTGTCTGACTAGACTAATCCACGACAATTCCGAGTGCGTATTCAGAAGTAAAGAAACTACTCTTTCAGACTTCAAAATTTTTCGTAAACTCTTAGAGAGAACACATGCAGAGAGAATTTCTTAGAGTTTTGAATCTCTCAAAGTCAAGAGGTTTGGTAAAGATGTCAGCAAGCTGTTTTTCTGTTGAAAATATGCTGTAGACTGACTATATCACGATAAACCAAATCTCTAATGAAATGATGTCGAATGTCGATGTGTTTAGTTCTTGAATGCTGGACAGGATTTTCGCTGATTTTGATAGCACTCTGGTTATCACAATACAACACTAATGGAACACTCTCAAGAAGATAGCCATTCAACATTTGCTTTAACCATAGCAATTGAGTGCAGCAACTCCCAGCTGCAACATACTCCGACTCGACAGTTGATAGTGCGATGCAATTCTGCTTTCGACTATGCCATGAAACAATATTATTGCCAAGAAAGCAACAACAACCGGAGGTACTCTTTCTTTCGTCCGTATTACTTGCCCAATCTGCATCGGAGAAGCCGAAAAGATTTGATGATGTGTGGCGTGTATACCAGATTCCCAAGTTAGCAGTTCCTGAGATGTAGCTGAGAATCCGTTTGACAGCTCGTAGATGAAATTCCTTTGGATCTGCTTGGTACCTGGCACACATACAAACACTAAACATAATGTCAGGGCGAGTTGGAGTTAAATATTGTAAACTTCCAATCATGGAACGAAAGAGTGTTTGATCAACACTTCGACTTTTAGTCGATTTTAATAACCGTTCATAGGTTGCCATATGGGTCGTTGTTGAGTCAAATTCATGCTTGTCAGACTTCTCTTCCATATTTTCTGCGGCCTTTCGAGATACAAAGATAGAAGTAGAACTTTCATAGATAAGAATCTCAAGAGTCAGCTTAGGAGAAGAAGTCTTCGAAGTAAACGCCAAGTCCTTAAGCGCATCAAATTTAGCTCCGGAGATTTTGGGTGTCGGAGCCTCAGACATAGCTGCCTGCGCAAGAGTGTCCATGACGAAATCCAAAATTTCTCTCTCAGTTGATTCCTCTGATTTTTGTTTGTCATTTTGACAGTTGCCATAGACGTAGCAATTGTTCTTAGCACGATGACACTTCAAAATGCACTTCCCTTCACTATCAAAGACTTTGCAAGAGTCTTTGTCAAAACTGACATTCAGCTGGTCATCTCAAAGTTGGCTTATACTTATCAGATTGGCCACTAGTCCTTCAACATGGACAACATTCTTGAGTGGTGGCAATCCTTTGAGATGGAGAGTTCCTTTGCCTAACACGATACCTTTTTCTCCCCCTCCAAACATGACGGGGGTTTCAGTCACAAGTTCGTAATCTTTAAGAAATTTCTTCGTTCCAGTCATGTGGTGGGAACAACCACTATCAAGGTACCAGACTCCTTGCGAGTGTTTCTCAGAAGCGTTTAGCACAACATTGCAGAAAATCAGTTGTCTTGGTAACCAAATTTTTCTTGGAGTGGAGTCAGAAGTAACTTCATTCTTCTTCACTTTTGGCACCCATTTCTTCTTGATTTCAAGATTTTGAGTAGTGCTCTTGATTTTTGGTTTCCAGACTTTTTGATTTTTCACTTTTAGCACCCATTGCTTCTTCACTTGCTTCGCTGAGCCATTCTTCTTTTTCACAGCCATAAAGCCACGATTCACATCATCCTTCATTTTGTAACAATACGGCCTAATATGTCCAGGCTTGTTGCAATAGTGGCAAACATTCTTTTTCTTGTGCTTTACTTCCTTTCGTTTGATGTTTTCAACATTAGTAGAGATAGGAGCAAGCATTTTGGGTGTCGACCTTGAAGATGAGGACTCCGCCAAATTTTTCATCGAAGCACCTTCATGAAACGGAGTTTGAAGTCGGACTCTCTTGGAATATACGTTCATTTTCTCAGTCACTATCCCTCGGTTCACATCATCTCTCAACTTGTAGCAATAAGGTTTGATGTGTCCGGGTTTGTTACAGTAGTGACAAACATACTTCTTCTTGGGCTTAGCTTCCTTTAGCTTTGGCTTTTCAATCTTAGTAGAAGAAGAAGTGGACCTTTCTTTCAGAGAGACACTTGGAGCCAATTTCTTTAGCTTATTCATGAAGGCGTCCTCATAAGATAGAGTGTTTCTAGGTTTCTTCATGATAGTCTTTGGAGGCTGATATAACTTGGCATTGAAACATTTTGAGGAGCTAGCTTCAGGAATCTCAACCTTGGACTCTGAAGTCATAATTTTCTTTCCCTCTGCAATCTCCTTTCGCTTAGATGTTTCATTTTCGATTTTTCCATCAGTCTCAACTTTGGAATGTTTATCAGAGGAAGTCTTGACAAACTTCATTTGCTTATTCTCAGGAGTTGAGTATATGGAGTTGAATACTTTTTGGAATCCTAGACCATATCGATTTGGATTCACTAAGGAGGTAGCATTATCAAAAACTGAAGAATTTGTGTTCATCTTCTTCAAAAGCTCATCTGTCATGTGCAATTTAGCTTTCAGGTTGAAGCAATCTTTGACACTCATAGCAAGATCTGTCTAAGTCTGTGTCAAAGTCGTTTTTAATTCATCATTCTCAGCATCGGAAGTTTTGAACAAATTTTTAAGCATTTTGACTTCAGCAATTTCCTTTTTCAAGGATGCTTTCAACTTGGAATTTTCAGTATTAGACTTTTCAAATAGTGATCTCAACTCAACTGCTTCCTTGAAGAATTTGTGCTTCTCTTCAAAGAGATCATCAAACTTTTGTTCCAGATTTTTACGAGAAGCTTTCAACTTTAAATTTTCAGAGTTAGACTCTTCAACCAAGTTTCTCAACTCAATAGATTCTTCGGAGAGTTTTTGTTTTGCTTTAGAGAAGTCATCAACGCACTCCTTCAAACATTTTAGAGACACTTCAAGTGTTCCTTTCTCAGTGATTGCTGCTTCGTAAAGTTTTTGCAATTCAAAGAGATTCACCTTCACTGCAAGCACTTCATCAGACACTAATTCATTCTGAGACACTATTGGAGTTTGAGACACAACTTCATTTTGCTTCATAACGTTGACAGTCGTCGTGTCCTTCATAATTTCATCAATTTTGTGATCATCATCAAATGATCCTTCCAATATATTGTGATACACATGAAGTGCTCCTTTTTCAGTATTAACTGTTTCAAGCTCCCTTTGGAGAGTTATGATGCTTTCTTTCAAGTCCAACACTTTCGTAGACTCAACTTCAGCTTGAGGTGTTTTAGGAGCAATCTCTGTAGATCCCGATTCATACCCAGAATCCATATCAGTGGAAATTCTGCCAGAATGTGTTTCACAATTTTCGTCATCTTCATGCTCTCCCATCTGAGGTTTATGAACTAGAGTAGTGAGAGTGCAACTCTTAGATTGGTTGACATGTTTGTGTCCAAAAGTTCTCTGGAGAGTTTCCCAAGCTTCTTTGGCTGAGGTACAATTTTTGACAAGTTGATACATGTTGAGCTCCAACCATTCAAAAATGAAACGTAAAGCTTTGTTGTTGGCAGTAGAAGCTTCACGCTCTTCATTAGACCAATGTCGTTCAAGTTTGAGAATTTTGTTGCCTTTAGCATCAATAGTAAATGGGCGTTGCCAGCCTTCTAACACTGATCTCCATGCACGAGAGTCATGTCCTTTTATTCTAGCTGATACTTTGGCTTTCCAGTTCGAGTAGTTCTGATGTGTAAGCATAATCGGCTTCTGTGCGAACATTGGTGACTCCATTGTAGCGGAAATATGAAGTCAAGTAACGGATCACGTCTTATACGTATGACGTCCCGCTCTGATACCAATTGAAATTACGTCTTCGACGTATGATACCAACTTTTCGCGAAGTTGGCCTTAAACTCAAAGTCAGCAGCTTCAGTCGACGAACTCACAGTCAGCAGCTTCAGTCGACGAACTCACAGTCAGCAGCTTCAGTCGACGAACTCACAGTCAGCAGCTTCAGTCGACGAACTCACAGTCAGCAGCTTCAGTCGACGAACTCACAGTCAGCAGCTTCTGTCGACGAACTCACAGTCAGCAGCTTCAGTCGACGAACTCACAGTCAACAGCTTCAGTCGAAGAACTCACGCACTCTCTCAACTATCGCTTGCTTATGTGTATAGTTCAAACTCAATGTAAGTAAAGTAAAGTAAAGTGCTGAAGACAAAGTTATGTAATAGTTTTTCATTTCATTGAACGACGAAACTAAACTATTACACGGGTAGAGAAAGGTAGACGGAATGATCAAAGGTCGTATCCCAAGTGACGCAGCACTCCAACGAACCAGAGACCTAGTACTACTACACCTAGAGCTAAATCACATAACCCTACTAGTGGTGCACAGCACAAAACAACTACCAAAACTCTAAGGCTCAGAGCCAACAAAACAACGATAGCGATACTCGAATATCAGATTTCGCTCTCTCAAAATCATCAAATGGTGAAATCGAAATCCATGGGTTTATATAGGCAGCCCGCACATGTGAGGTGATGACGTGGCACGTTCTGATTGGTCACATGCTTGGCTGATGTCACTTCTCCATGGATGACATCACTATTGTAGAACTTGGATTCTTGAATCTTGGAATCTTGAATCTTTGATTCTTGAATCTTCGAATCTTGAATCTTCAATTTCAAAGTCAGAACTTCAATTCAATCTTGACTCCATCGATCTCAATTCTTCATCTTCAATTTCTCGTGAAAATCTCTAACTGTTGAAGCCTCAGAATTTCATCATCTTCATGGTCGTCGATATCATTGAAGTAGTAAACACCGGAACCATTCTCCATTTCTTGATTTGAGTACTTAGTGAAAAAGAGATCACGTTGAATGTACTCAATGCATATGTCGTCGGTTCCATAGTTGCAAGGTGAGAGTCCATAGTTCCATAGTCGCTGGTTCCATAGTTCCATAGTTCCATAGTTCCATAGTTTCATAGTTCCATAGTTCCATAGTTCCATAGTTCCATAGTTCCACAGTTCCATAGTTGCAAGATGCGTGTCCATAGTTTCATAGTCCCATAGTTCCATAGTTCCATAGTTCCACAGTTCCATAGTTGCAAGATGCGTGTCCATATAGTTCCATAGTCGCAGGTTACAAACATGAGATGTCAAAAATCCGGAGACATGAGTCTCCGTTTTTGTGGACAATAGTCTCCGTTTTTGGCGTTCTCCGAAAAAGTTGACAGGAGTCTCCGTTTTTGGCGTTCTCTGAAAAAGTTGACAGGAGTCTCCGTTTTTGGCGTTCTCTGGAAAAGTTGACAGGAGTCTCCGTTTTTGGCATTCTCTGGAAAAGTTGACAGGAGTCTCCGTTTTTGGCATTCTCTGGAAAAGTTGACAGGAGTCTCCGTTTTTGGCGTTCTCTGGAAAAGTTGACAGGAGTCTCCGTTTTTTGGCGAAAAATGAGTCTCCGGTTTTGGAGACGTGAGTCTCCGCTTTTTCAGCGACTCCAGTCGCTGGTTCCAGAAGCGGCGACTCCAGTCGCGGATCCATGTTGTAGCTCTTGAAGAGTAGATTCCAAAGAATTTAGAATCAAGTCAATCGGAGCTCGCACGAAGGAGATATGGCCAAATTCGACGGACTGCACGCTTTCAGCCGTGGCGTGCGACTCCTGTCGCCTGAGACTCCAGTCGCATGGTTTTGACATTACTTGTCATATATGGATACGTAGCTCTTGAAGTGTGGATTCCATATCATTTTGAATCAACACAATCGGAGCTCGCACGAAGAAGATATGACAATAGTCGACGGACAGCGCACACCTTCCCAACCACTCCTTATAGTTGACCTTACTAATATATGGGTAGTGACAGCAGTAGACATCAGTCACCCTGATTTTTACACACACCCTGCTAGAGTTCTAGTTCCAGTTGGCACTCGTGTTGACGTGATGCATTGGACATCACTGATTCCATATCACCATGTTATATATTATTCATCCATTCATTCAACACCTGAAACAAAACACAAACACCCAAAACATATGTTGTCGCCAAAACCAACATCTACAATATCATATGAGTTGTGCCAAAAACCAACATCTACACCGCCTCTGGCCATCGTAAGTCTTAACCATTCCCTTCCAACTGCCTAGAGGAATTAATAAACATGTGAATGGAAATCTAACTCCAATATTTTCTTTAAAAAAAGACAATATTGTCTTTGATTAGGGTTTTCTCGCGGGCCATTAAGTTGCATGTGCTCCCATGTGCGGTGTCTTTCTTTCACCTAATAAATGGGCTTTTATTTTCTTCTCTCGTTCACTTCCTCAATTCCTTATTTCTTGGTTTTCCAATCTCACATTCTTTTTCAATATACACTTTTTTGTCTTCGAATTATGTTATCTGGATCAATGTACACAAGGTATATATGCATTAGCAAATGTCTTTATTGATTAATTAAACTCACGAATTATGTTAACTTCGTTTCACCTACTATTGTCTAATTGTCTTTATAGCTTACGAAGTAGGGATTGATCCTTACAATAAGATTCAAAAATTAAAATACTTAAAACGTTATTTTTTTTAATTTAAATTTGTATATTTCTAATTTTTATACTTAAGTGAAAAAAAACTGGTTGAAATAATATATAGAGAAGAAATTAAATATTTGAACTTCTAATCTAATAATGTTAATTCGATCAAGTTCAAACGCGATCCATAATCAGCAGCAACTCAAAAAACTAAGAAAACCGAGCTTCTTAAGTCCATTATGCCAAATGCATATAAGTTGGATCTAATGGCGTTAAGACACAGACCAGAAATGTTTTCCCAAAACTGTGTTGCCCCATCAAATATTGCACAACACTCTGAGTCGCCACAGCCCATAAAACATTGTAGTAGCAGCAATGGGATGATAAATTACAAAATAAAAATTGCAAAACACCGATCAAAATTACAAACTATTTTAATTGGTAGCTATAACCAAACCATTTCACTGACTAGTAAATCAGTGAGACTCTATTACCTACCATTTGGGTCATCGACAAGATATGGTCGATCGATTGTGTTGTCAGTGAATGTGCGAGAAAAAAATCATGTCATACTCACAAGTCAAGTTCATATAACTATTATATTATTAACTATTTTATAACAGCCAGTATTATACTAGTAACTATTAAAATGTTATATATTTAGGGTGTAACTGAAAAAAGAGAGAAGGCTTGGATAAATACTGAATCGCGTGAACGCTTTCTTTAAAGAGTATTTCGACCCTATAAGCCTGGGTATCACGAAATCTCTCGCAAGATAAGACAATATCAACACTCGAGTCTTAGGCTTAGAACACGAGCAACTTATGGAATATTCCGCTTTATTTGTTTGCTTCAAAGATTCTTAATTTCGTAGGTGAAATTGTGTGTTCAAGTGTATTCAACAAATGAATTTCACTTCTTTATATAGGTAGTAGATACCCTTTCATTTGAATATAAGCACCCCTTGGTCGAATAGGTACCTTTTCACTTTGCACCTATTCATGTATATGTGCCTTTTAGTGAATATACCCTTTCACTTTGGCACCTATTCATGTTCTTTTGCATGGGAAGACATGCAATTTCGAATTTGCATCAATTGTATGATATAATATCATCTTCCAGCCATGCAACCATGCAACTACGAGATCACACTCGACATGCATTATTATGCTTATTCAAATACTTAAACCATATCAATTTTACATAACCGTGTACTTCACATTTCTCCAAAGTTATATTATATTGACTAGATTTATTCTGAAGCCTTGAATGATTCCAATTACATTAAATGGACAGCGATTTCACTTAAATCACCAACAATCCTCCCCCATTTAAGTGTAATCCTTGAATCATACAAATTCAACAAATATAACCAAACTCGTGCGTAAGATGAAAATGTCTTAAAGATTGAATTTTCATCGCAGTGAATTATACTTTACATATATTCGAGAATCATGGTGTCTTAAAGATTGAACCGTTCAACCCATCTGGATACATGAAGATAAATTAAACACACACAAGTTTAAATAATTCCATAAGGAAATCCGACACAAAATTTGTTGGAGTTGTGTACTTAATGTCTAGATTTAAGTAACGGAAACTCACGATCCATTGCCACTAATCTATTTAATTAAATAAACAATTATTTGCGTTTAATTATTTATAATTAAATATATGCAAATTATAGTCCTGGATTTTATACGTTATAGTTAGTATGGTGTGTATGGACGCACAGAAGATCATACTATCGGTTACTCGTATTTAATCGAACAGTTGCTCACGACCTAGATGGACACGGATCAATCCATCGGTATAGTCGTTGTGTGAGAGAGAAAATAATTTATCTTAATTATTTTATCACACTTGTACATGTTGGAATTTGATATCCCGGGCTATTAAAATTTGCGGAAACCATAGCCCGATCAAAAACCCATCGCCGGAGATCACACGAACACCACGTACGAGCCGGAGCACGAACCGAACGCACGACGCGGCCGAAGCCGCGCGCACGCCCAGCCCGAGCCCCCGCACGCGGGGCTCACGCGATCACCGATCGCACGCCGGCGATCGGTTGGGGTGGGGCTGCTCCAGCAGCCCCCGCGGCGAGTCCGGCGACTCGCCGCCGCCTGGAGGCCCTCGCCCTCACGGCGAGGTTGGGCACGACACCAGCCCGTGCCCAGCGATCGACCTCTTGCGGTCGATCGCACACCCTCGGCCCAGCCGAGGGTTCGGCCCCCTTGCCCCGCCGAAACCCTAGGGGCGATCGCCCGTGGTCCGGTGGCTTCGCCACCACCACGCGATCGTCCTCTACTCCGGGTTCGATCTTCGGATCTTGTTCTACGGTATTCTCGATAAATCAAAACCGAATAAATCAAGGGCGTTTAGATTTTTACCTTTCGATTCGTTGTTCGAAGAAACGAAATCAAGATGACCTTTGAATCTTCCCACGTATTCCTTGCACTCCGTTCGAACGTCGGGTGGGCGACGATCTATCGAACTCCTATGGATCTCCTTCAACTCTCTAGAATATCAAGTATGATAATCTTGTCTCATGAATTATGAAGGCCATGTAGTGCTTTTATAGGCTACGTAGGGGATCTAAAGGAGGTGGAATATTGGGCTTCCAATATTGAAGATTAAATTGAGCCCACTGCCCAAGTCCATTAATCCTTATCAATATTAATTAATTATTTTCCACTATATAAATTAATTGCACTCCCAATATTAAACCATATTATATCCAAATAATATTTCTCCGGTAGTATTATTTATTCCGTGTATTTAAGATATAAATATCCATGAATAAAATTTATTTATTGCTTAATAAATTTATTCATCTCTTTTATCCGAGACTAGTACCACTCAACCTTATTTATTATGCGGAATTAAATCCACTCGCGAGGTTTACATAATAAATCCTTATGAGCTCATCTCGGGGATATTATCAACCCTTCCGGGATACACTGTCCCGTCAAGAATTCACGGCATGCCATATATAAAATATAGTGACCCAACTTAACCGGTAATTGACCCAATAATTAAACCGGTCAATTCCTTTGGAAAATCAAAGTCACTTATATTAAATATACACACCCGCAATTGTATCGGGGATTAAGAATAAAATACACTGAGTCTCAAATCAATTATCGCCGAGCAAACCTAATTGATGAGTCTCAATCGATCCGCTCAATACACCAAGTGTACAAGTGTGATAAAATAATTAAGACAAATTATTTTCTCTCTCACACAACGACTATACCGATGGATTGGTCCGTGTCCATCTAGGTCGTGAGCATCTGTTCGATTAAATACGAGTAACCGATAGTATGATCTTCTGTGTGGGCCCGACACACCATACTAACTACAACGTATAGAATCCAGGACTATAATTTGCATAAATTTAATTAACAATAATTAAAAGCAAATGAATGTTTGTATTTAATAGGTAAATGAAAGTGTACAAGGAGTTCATAATACTCAAATCTAGACATTAAGTATACTACTCCAACAATCTCCCACTTATACTAAGGTCTAGTCATATCTTCCAAACTCCCGACTCCCATACTCATCACGTGCTTAAACTGTACTTCCAAGAAGTACCATGTGAATGAGCAATCTAGGTTGCCGCTCTGAAGCTATCTTGGTGACTACTGCATCGTCCCTCTGACGATGACTCGCATCAGGTGGTACTTGCCCTTATGTGTTATCTTACACTCATGGACTTGTGATCTCTTAAAGTTTGCCACTGCACCGCTATTTACATAGCCTTTGGTAAACTAAGAATCACATCTAAGTCCCAGAGGTAATACCGGAGCCATACCAAATCTTCCGCTGCCTCTGAGGCCGCTATTTGGTTACCCATGGGAGAGTCCGAAAAGCATCGTGCTTATCACTCTTCAATGTTAAAACTCCTCCTCCTTTAATAGTGAAACACATAGCCTGATAACGACTTACACCGGTCCTCATCAGCTTGGAAATCCGAATCCGTATAATCCCAAAGGAATCAGATTGTCTGCTCCGTAACTCAGAACATAATCCTTAGTATTTCGCAAATACTTGAAAATGCTCTTTACGGCAGTCCAATGAGCCTTTCCAGGGTTACTTTGATATCTCGCTACTATGCCAACTGCATAGCAGATATCAGGCCTCGTGCATAACATTGCATACATTAAGCTTCCCACAGCCGAAGCGTAGGGAACCGCTTTCATTTCATCTTTCTCCTTTTGTGTCTGAGGACACATCTCCTTAGAAAGATAAGTTCCTTTACTGAAGGGTAGATCACCCTTCTTGGAATCTTGCATGTTAAAACGAGCCAGAATCGTGTCTATGTAAGATTGCTGGGATAGGTACAATGTTCTATTCCGGCGATCCCTTATAACCTTGATCCCTAGAACATGCCCGACTTCTCCCAAATCTTTCATATCGAATTGTCTAGACAACCATCCCTTTATGTCTGATAACATTTTCACACTGTTGCCAATGAGAAGAATGTCGTCTACATAAAGCACGAGAAACACCACCTTCTTCCCATCACGTTTCCAATACACACACGATTCGTCCATGCTTTGACTAAATCCAAAAGATTGGACTACTTCGTCAAACCGCAGGTTCCACGATCTCGAGGCTTGTTTCAATCCATAAATGGATCGATTAAGCTTGCACACTAGATGATCTCGCCCCTTAGCAATGAATCCTTCTGGTTGTTTCATATAAATCGTCTCGTCAAGACTTCCATTTAGGAAAGCTGTCTTGACATCCATTTGCCACACCTCATAATCCATATGAGCTGCTATGGATAAGAGAATCCGGATCGACTTTATCTTGGCTACCGGCGAGAAGGTCTCCTCATAATCGATTCCCTCTTTCTGAGTATATCCTTTCGCAACAAGCCGAGCTTTAAAGGTTTCAACCTTTCCGTCAGATCCTCTCTTTCTCTTGTAGACCCATTTACATCCAATTGGCTTTACGCCGCTTGGTGGTTCTACAAGATCCCAGACTTTATTAGAATCCATAGATTCAATTTCGGATCTCATCGCTTTCTTCCAAGAAGGCGCATCTATATCTTGTACCGCCTCATCATAGGTCCAGGGATCGATTTCATGAACTCCAGGTCCAGAGTCCGAACACTCACCCAGTCCAATCCATCGGTCTGGTTGCTTAACAACCCTCCCACTACGACGGCGTTCCGGTGTATTAACAGTGATAGTAGGTGCAGGTTCTAGTGGTGTATGATGGAGTTATATTCTAAATGTCTAGTTTAGTGACAATATGGAACTCCTTATCTGTGTTTTTCATTATCTATTAATCAAACTGTCGGCATTTTGTCTATCTTGTACTTGAATGCAATAGTCCTAGATATATACGTTGTAGACAGTATGGCGTGAGGAGACACGCGGAAGATCATACTGTCGGTTACTCGTATACTATCGAACAGAAGCTCACGACTTAGATGGACAGGGACAATCCATCGGTACGTCGTAGTGTGACTGGGTAATAGTTGGTCTTGACTATTATGTTACACTTGTACACTTGGTGTATTGAGCAGGACCACGGGAGGGCGTTCGATTTATACTAATCGACGTAATCGAACTAGACCTCAGAATTACGGATATACGAATTCTTAATCCCTATATAATTATAGATGCGTATGTCCAATTCTCGGTTCTTTAACTTGCCAATGAGTGAGACTATTTGATTAGTCGAGATACTCGGTAAATTGGGAATCGGAATTGTACACACGGCATGCTATAAATTATAGACAGGAAACCGTGTCCCGTTTATCGGGTTGATAACGTCCCCGAGATGAGCTCATAAAGTTTATCATGTAAACCCTGCAGGTGGATTTGTTCCACATGATAATAAGGATGAGTGGTACTAGTCTCGGATAATAAGAGACGAATTAATTTAATTATTAGTAATTAAATAAATTCGTGGACGTTCGATATCTTAAACACGGGGAAAGTCGTATATGTAATTTCGGCGGAATTATTATTGTTGAAATAATATTAAAATTAATTTCGGGAATTCAATTATTATTTTATAGTGGAGTTAATAATAATTAAAATTGAAATCGATTAATTAAGGAATTGCTTTTACGTATTCCAAGTTAATTAATATTTCAATTTAGCCCTTAATTAATTTATCCTAAGGTCCCTAACGTAACTCTATAAATATCCTACCTTGCCTATCCTAAACCTACATTCCGCAGCTTTTTATTTTTCTGAGAAAACATTATTGCGTTAGTGCAATTAAGTTTTTCTCTGCAAAAATAAATCAGTGTAGCGCAATTATTTTTCTCTTATCAGAGAATAGAAAATATAACGCTGGTAGAAAAAGGAGAAAGCAGAAAAGGAGACCCAACGGATCGTTGCCCACACAACGGTTGGAGTCAAAGGATCTGAGGCATACGTTAGAAGCATCTAAGGTCTCAACAATCGACCGAGAAGGTATGAGATCGATTCTCTTTTCCGCAATTTATTCGATCTCATATTTCGTTAATCATATTTTGAACGTAGATCGGATCCCGTGGCTTGGATGTGACATTCTCGGACTGCTGGGAGGTTTCTGACCTCCGGCATGGCAGTCGGATCGAGAAAATCACATCGGAACAGCCAGAACGGGCGAATCCCGCCGCTGTTCGCGACGGGTGTCGGACGACACCTTCTGGTGTCGGACGACATTGGACGGTCTTGTCGGACGACACCTTATGGTGTCGGACGACAGAGAGGCCAGAAGCCTCTCGTTTTGCGCGGTCGTGCCTCGGGTGCGATGGCTGGGTGCAATACGGGTCAGGGGCTTCGTCGTGAACACAGTGGGCACACTGGATGTCGACTAGGCTTGTCCGGATGTTCGAGTAGTCGAACGGACATGTCCCGGGTAGTCGATTTCCAACAATTGGTATCAGAGCCGGTTTATACGTTCTTTGTATTGTTTGCGAGAATTGTTTTGCAGGATCACCCGATTATTATGGCCAATTTATTTTTGGTATTTTGTGCTATATGTGTGTGTGGTTTTGATTAAACTCTCGGGATTGTCGAGATCGTTTTATTTTTGGAAAGTTGCTTGTTTGTAATAGATAAAAACGACGGGTTGAGTCTTTAGGTTTATTTATTTTTTCGTTGCATCCGGGACTTGTATAGGGTCGATCAAAATGTATAGGATCGATACCGGACTTAGTAGAATAATTTTGTAATTAATTTCTGCTATTGGATCGAGACGAGATCGAAGCCCGGAGGAACGAGAATCGAAGTCGAGACGAGCAACGAGTTCGAGTTCCAAGAGACGTGCATTCAAGATTTTAAGGCCATAATAATCGGGCCACGTTAATTGCTTTCTTATGTGATTTACGTGTTTTATTATGCTTTAATTTTATGCATGCTTGTATATCCCTAAATCGTAAAATACTAAGTGGGAGAGGGATTGGAAACAATCCCGCGGTCTCCATTCTCTGTTTCGAGAGTGATGTGTATTGACTTACGAGTTGGCTTTAGTGTCATCCTCCCTATCGGATAAAGTCGATACACGGAAATCACTTTGATCGAAATTCGAATGAAATTCCAATTTTAAAATTGAACAATTAAGTTTTTCAAAGCAATGCCTAATCTGTCTTTCAAAGACTAATTTCAATTCGACTCATTCTCACCCCGGGGAGTGGAATGGAGCCAAAGCGCTTGGTTATGTCGATGACACAGATTAGAGACATTCGAGTCATTTGATGACTAGATCGATTGTCTGGTTGGCTCCCTCACTTTGTGAGAGATAGGGCTCAATTGCATGATTGATCGCTGGTTAGAAACTTCGAGTTTCACTTACGAGATATCAAGCTTTGATTAACGAAATTGTGAAATTAAATAAATGGAATTCAATTAACAAAGTTGTTTGTTTAGTAAACGTCCACACTATCGTGGCTTACTAGACGGAAACGGAACTTTGGGTTAATTGAGGCTCGACAGTTATAGGAAATCGTAAAGGGACCGCATGTCAACGTAAACGTCCACACTAACGTGGCTTGCGGTGGGCGTGTAGTTTCCGAGCGGTTAACTTAGTACTGAGAAATGGTATACACTTAGGTACGCTTTACAGTATCCTCCCCATCGGAGTCACTGCTGTAATGATGTACGACCGAAGTAAAAGTCCAGTTATAAAATCGTTTGGACTAGTATACGTCCACATGAACGTGGCATGCTAGTCTGATGGGATTTTAGGATTGATTGGTAGATTTAATGATATTAATTAAGGGAGTTAATATCGAATTAAATTTGACAGTTTGATTTGTCTCTTTTATAGATATGGCACTCAACCCGCTGTCCATTATACTAAAAGAAAACAAACTCACTGGTCCGAACTATGTTGATTGGAAACGAAACTTGGACATTGTCCTAACTGCTGAGGAGTACAAGTATGTACTCCATGAGGTTTGTCCTGATGAACCTACTGATACCTCCACTCCTGAGGAAAAGGAAGCTCATCGGAAGTGGGTCAAGGCTGATCAGATGGCGCGGTGCTACATTTTGGCTTCTATGTCAAATGTGCTGCAACATCAGCATGAGGCCATGACCACTGCCTATGATATGATGCTTAACCTCAAGGAGATGTTTGGTAGTCAGGATAGGGCAGCCAGGCAAGATGCCATGAGAAAACTCATGACGGCCACTATGTCCGAAGGAACGCCCGTGAGGGATCACGTTCTTAGGATGATAGGCTATCTGAATGAGATAGAGATTATGGGAGGAGCTATCGATGGGGAAACCCAGATCGATATAGTGCTCCAGTCTCTGCCTAGGAGTTTTGAGCAGTTCCGCCTGAACTATAACATGAACAAGAGGTTATATTCGTTGGCGGAGCTCCTGACTGAACTCCAGGCGGCAGAGGGAATCTTTAAGAAATCTCAGGCACTTGTGGCTGTGAAACTTCCTGGCCCTCCGGGGACTAAGAGGAAGAAGAAACAAGGACGGAAACCCAGTGGACCCAGAAATGGTGGACCACAGAATGGAGTGAACAAGCCCAAGGGCAAGTGTTTCCGTTGCAAGCAGTCTGGACATTGGAAGTCGAATTGTCCTCTCAGACAAGGAGGTACGAACTTTTCCTTAGTCACTGAAACATGTTTAGCGGTGATATCCACCGGTACCTGGTGTGTGGATACGGGAGCCACTGATCATGTCTGCAATTCTTTGCAGGGGTTCCAGGAAACCCGGCGGCTTAGAGAGGGAGAGATCACTATCTACATGGGCAACGCGACGTAAGTGGCGGCTGTTGCAGTGGGAGATATTTATTTATCTTTTAATAATAAAGTTTTAGTATTGAATAATTGTCTTTATGTACCGAATTTTAGAAAGAACCTTGTTTCGGTTTCTAAATTGGTTTTGAATAAATATTCTGTTTCTTTTGATAGTTCTGTTATTATCAAAAAGAATGGTGAATATATCTGTTCTGGTACATTGATAGGCAACTTATATATACTGAATCCTGATTATTCCACGATGCAACGAGTAGAGTCAAATAATACATCTAGTACCAATAAGAGAAAGGTGCCTTCTAGAATGAATCAAAAGTACTTATGGCATCTTAGGCTAGGTCATATTAACTTGGGTAGGATTCAAAGGTTGATAACTGATGGAATACTCAGTGGTGTGAAAGATGAGGACTTTCCAACCTGCGAATCATGCCTGGAAGGAAAAATGACCAAGCGACCCTTTAGTGATAAGGGGTATATATCCAAGGAAGTACTGGAATTGATTCACTCTGATTTGTGCGGGCCTTTATCTGTCCAAGCGAGAGGAGGTTATGAATATTTCGTAACCTTCACTGATGATTACTCAAGGTATGGTTTTATATACCTGATGCGCCGCAAGAGCGAGTGCTTTGACAAGTTCAAGGAGTACAAAGCTCTTGTGGAGAACCTTCATGGTAAAACCATAAAGACTCTATGATCTGATCGTGGAGGAGAGTACCTCTCGGGAGAGTTTAAGGCGTACTTATTAGAGAATGGGATTGACTCCCAGATGACTGCACCATACACGCCCCAGCAGAATGGTGTAGAAGAAAGAAGGAATAGGACTCTTATGGAAATGGTAAGATCTATGATGAGTTATTCAGAACTACCAGTTTCGTTCTGGGGATATGCCTTGGAAACAGCGGCGTATATCCTGAACTTAGTTCCTTCTAAATCAGTCCCTAAGACGCCCTCGGAATTGTGGACCGGGCGTAAGCCAAACTTGAAACACATTCGGATCTGGGGTTGTCCAGCACATGTGCTGAAGCATGGGGCTGATAAATTGGAATCTCGTTCAGATATTCGGTTGTTTATAGGATATCCTAGAGGAACGAAAGGTGGTCTATTTTATAGTCCTCAGGACCAGAAGATCGTTGTTAGCACCAACGCTCGGTTCTTGGAAGAGGATTATATAATGGACCACAAGCCCAAGAGTGAGATAATACTAAACGAACTGAGAGGGGACGATCAAGGCTTAGATCCAACCGAACCGAGTGATACGCCACCACAGTCTGCACCTGTAGTTACTGAGGTTACACCGGAGCGTCGTCGTAGTGGGAGGGTTGTTCGACAACCCGATAGGTTCATGTTTATAGGTGAGTCTTCGGACTTGTTATCTGGAGAACATGAAGCCGATCCCTGGACCTATGACGAGGCGCTTAAAGATCAAGATGCTCAGTCTTGGCAAAAAGCGATGAAATCTGAGATTGAATCAATGGATTCAAATCAGGTCTGGAATCTTGTAGCACCGCCCAAAGGTGTAAAAGCCATTGGTTGCAAGTGGGTGTACAAGAGAAAAAGAGGGTCTGACGGGAAGGTGGAAACCTTCAAGGCTAGGCTTGTTGCGAAAGGGTATACTCAGAAAGAAGGGATCGATTATGAGGAAACCTTTTCGCCGGTAGCTATGCTAAAGTCGATCCGGATTCTTTTGTCTATAGCAGCTCATATGGATTATGAGGTGTGGCAAATGGACGTCAAGACAGCATTCTTGAATGGGAATCTTGACGAGACCATTTACATGAGACAGCCAGAAGGTTTCATCAAGAAAGGCCAAGAGCATCTAGTGTGTAAGCTAAACCGATCCATTTATGGATTGAAGCAAGCTTCTAGATCTTGGAACATGCGGTTTGATGAGGTTATCCAGTCTTATGGATTCATTCAAAGCATGGACGAGTCGTGTGTATACCGGAGAAGTGACGGAAACAGCGTGGCGTTTCTCGTGCTTTATGTAGATGACATTCTTCTAATTGGCAACAATGTGAAGATGTTGTCGGACATAAAGGGATGGTTGTCCAAGCAATTCGATATGAAAGACTTAGGGCAAGTTGGGCATGTTCTTGGGATCAAGGTTTTACGGGATCGCCAGAAAAGAACATTGAGCTTGTCCCAGGCTTCATATATTGATACGATTCTGGCTCGTTTCAACATGCAGAATTCCAAGAGAGGTGCTCAACCTTTCTGCCATGGAATTCATCTATCTAAAGACATGTGTCCCAAAACACAAAAGGAGATAGATTACATGAAGAAGGTTCCTTATGCTTCGGCAGTAGGAAGTCTAATGTATGCCATGTTGTGCACGAGACCTGATATCTGCTATGCCGTGGGCATGGTAGCTAGATATCAGAGTAACCCTGGACAGGGTCACTGGACTGCTGTAAAGAACATACTTAAGTACCTTCGAAGGACTAGGAATTATGTTCTGAGTTACAAAGCGTCCGAGTTGATTCCTATTGGTTACACAGACTCGGATTTCCAATCTGATAAGGATCAGCGAAAGTCTACATCAGGCTATGTGTTCACATTGGGAGGTGGAGCAGTCTCATGGAAGAGTGTTAAGCAGTAATGCATTTCGGACTCTACCATGGAAGCCGAATATGTAGCAGCCTCTGAGGCAGCTAAAGAATCGGTGTGGCTCCGGAACTTCCTTATGGACTTGGATGTGGTTCCTAAGATGCCTAGAGCTATCACAATTTATTGTGACAATAGCGGTGCAGTGGCAAATGCAAAGGAACCACGAGCCCACAATGCGAGTAAACACATAGATCGCAAGTACCACCTGATTAGAGACATCGTCAGGAGAGGCGATGCGGTTGTCACCAAGATTGCATCAGCGGATAACCTGGCTGACCCCTTTACGAAGGCACTTCCAGCGGAAGCGTTCAAGAGACACGTGAAGGGGATGGGTATCGGATGTATGGTAGAGGGCAACTAGACTTTTTAGTATAAGTGGGAGATTGATGGAGTTATATTCTAAATGTCTAGTTTAGTGACAATATGGAACTCCTTATCTGTGTTTTTCATTATCTATTAATCAAACTGTCGGCATTTTGTCTATCTTGTACTTGAATGCAATAGTCCTAGATATATACGTTGTAGACAGTATGGCGTGAGGAGACACGCGGAAGATCATACTGTCGGTTACTCGTATACTATCGAACAGAAGCTCACGACTTAGATGGACAGGGACAATCCATCGGTACGTCGTAGTGTGACTGGGTAATAGTTGGTCTTGACTATTATGTTACACTTGTACACTTGGTGTATTGAGCAGGACCACGGGAGGGCGTTCGATTTATACTAATCGACGTAATCGAACTAGACCTCAGAATTACGGATATACGAATTCTTAATCCCTATATAATTATAGATGCGTATGTCCAATTCTCGGTTCTTTAACTTGCCAATGAGTGAGACTATTTGATTAGTCGAGATACTCGGTAAATTGGGAATCGGAATTGTACACACGGCATGCTATAGATTATAGACAGGAAACCGTGTCCCGTTTATCGGGTTGATAACGTCCCCGAGATGAGCTCATAAAGTTTATCATGTAAACCCTGCAGGTGGATTTGTTCCACATGATAATAAGGATGAGTGGTACTAGTCTCGGATAATAAGAGACGAATTAATTTAATTATTAGTAATTAAATAAATTCGTGGACGTTCGATATCTTAAACACGGGGAAAGTCGTATATGTAATTTCGGCGGAATTATTATTGTTGAAATAATATTAAAATTAATTTCGGGAATTCAATTATTATTTTATAGTGGAGTTAATAATAATTAAAATTGAAATCTATTAATTAAGGAATTGCTTTTACGTATTCCAAGTTAATTAATATTTCAATTTAGCCCTTAATTAATTTATCCTAAGGTCCCTAACGTAACTCTATAAATATCCTACCTTGCCTATCCTAAACCTACATTCCGCAGCTTTTTATTTTTCTGAGAAAACATTATTGCGTTAGCGCAATTAAGTTTTTCTCTGCAAAAATAAATCAGTGTAGCGCAATTATTTTTCTCTTATCAGAGAATAGAAAATATAACGCTGGTAGAAAAAGGAGAAAGCAGAAAAGGAGACCCAACGGATCGTTGCCCACACAACGGTTGGAGTCAAAGGATCTGAGGCATACGTTAGAAGCATCTAAGGTCTCAACAATCGACCGAGAAGGTATGAGATCGATTCTCTTTTCCGCAATTTATTCGATCTCATATTTCGTTAATCATATTTTGAACGTAGATCGGATCCCGTGGCTTAGATGTGACATTCTCGGACTGCTGGGAGGTTTCTGACCTCCGGCATGGCAGTCGGATCGAGAAAATCACATCGGAACAGCCAGAACGGGCGAATCCCGCCGCTGTTCGCGACGGGTGTCGGACGACAGGTTCTACTGTCGGCCGACAGGCTTGTCGGACGACACCTTCTGGTGTCGGACGACATTGGACGGTCTTGTCGGACGACACCTTATGGTGTCGGACGACAGAGAGGCCAGAAGCCTCTCGTTTTGCGCGGTCGTGCCTCGGGTGCGATGGCTGGGTGCAATACGGGTCAGGGGCTTCGTCGTGAACACAGTGGGCACACTGGATGTCGACTAGGCTTGTCCGGATGTTCGAGTAGTCAAACGGACATGTCCCGGGTAGTCGATTTCCAACAGTGTATCTATACTCGGTTCGGCTGTATCTAAGTCTTCCTTGTTACCTCTCAACTCATCAAGTATTATGTCACTTTTGGGCTTGTGGTCCATGACATAGTCTTCCTCTAAGAACCGAGCGTTAGTACTTATAACGATCTTCTGGTCCGTAGGACTATAGAACATGCCACCTTTAGTTCCTTTCGGGTATCCTACAAACAGCCGTAATTCTGATCTAGGTTCTAACTTATCGGCAGCTTGTCGCAACACATATGCTGGACATCCCCAGATCCGAAGGTGCCTGAGGCTAGGCTTGCACCCGCTCCACCTTTCCATGGGTGTGGTGGGTACCGTTTTTGTTGGAACCATGTTGAGAATGTACGCCGCTGTTTCCAAGGCATGTCCCCAGAACATAGTAGGTAAGTCCGAGTAACTCATCATTGAACGCACCATCTCCATAAGAGTCCTATTCCTTCTTTCCGACACACCATTCTGCTGGGGAGTATATGGTGATGTCATTTGGGAATCAATCCCATTCTCTGCTAAGTATGCCTTGAATTCTCCAGACAGGTACTCGCCTCCGCGATCAGATCGCTCGCAGGCATTTAATGGATTTACCTTGAAGGTTCTCCGCAAAAGCCTTGAACTCCTTGAACTTGTCAAAGGATTCGCTCTTGCGGCGCATTAGGTATACAAATCCATACCTTGAGTAATCATCAGTGAAAGTGATGAAGTACTCGTACCCTCCCCTTGCCTGAGTAGACATAGGTCCGCATACATCAGAGTGAATCAAATCCAACACTTGTTCAGCTCTTCGTCCTTTACCAGAAAAAGGACGCTTAGTCATTTTTCCCTCTAAACAGGATTCGCAGGTTGGAAGGTCCTCTCCTTCAACATCGCTGATTAGACCATCAGCTTTCAACCTTTGAAGCCTATTTGAGTTTATATGACCTAGCCTTAGATGCCACAAGTATAATTGATTCATCCTAGAAGGTTCCTTTCTCTTATTGGTGTTCGTAGATGTGTTATTACTCTCGGTTAGTTGCATCGTGTTAGACTCAGGATTTAGCACATACAAATCGTCCACCAATGTACCAGAACAGATAATCTCACTGTTTCTTCTTATGATCACCGAGTGGTCAAAAGAGACAGAATATCCATTCATAATAAGTTTAGAAACCGAAATTAAATTCTTTCTAAAGTTAGGTACATAAAGACAATTATGTAAAACTAAAACCCTATCACTACTGAAGCGTAAGTGAACGTCTCCCACTGCAACAGCCGCCACCCTTGCAGCATTGCCCATGTAGACCACGATCTCTCCCTCTCTAAGTCTCCGGGTTTCCTGGAACCCCTGCAATGAATTGCAGACATGATCAGTGGCCCCCGTATCTACACACCAGGTGCTGGTAGATAACACCACTGATAATGTTTCAGTGACTAAGGAAAATTTCGTACCTTTGATGAGAGGACAATCAGACCTCCAGTGCCCAAACTGTTTGCATCGAAAGCATCTGCCTAACGGCTTGCCTTTCCCAATCCGTGATTTTAAACCACTGGGTCTCTTTGCACGCTTTTCTTTTAGCCTAGCCACAAGAGCTCGTGTTTCTCTTAACTTACGCACAAAAATCGCTTTCGCCGAGCCGTTTTCAAGGGACTCATTGAGGAACGATTCCGTGAGTATGTTAAACACTTCTTGCCTAGCTTCCACACCATGTCTCAACGTAGTTGGAACAATAGTGGATTCAGAAAGCTTGACAGTCTGAACAATGTCTAGATTTCTTTTCCAATCAGTACTATATGGAACCAGTGAGTTTTCATCTTTAAGTATATCACAAAGTGGGGTCACAGTCATTCCTAACCTATAAGCACATAAAACAAACAAACAATTTAATATCCGATATTATCTCCCCTTAATAATATCATTAAATCACTAATCGCCTCTAAAATCCCATCAGGTAAAGCAAGCCACGTTCGTGTGGACGTTTACCCACCCAAATGATTTAGCAATTAGATTTTGCTTTGGTCGTACATCATTATAGCGTTACTTCGTTGGGAAGAATACTTATAAAGCGCACCTAAGTGTAAACCATTACTCAGTACTAAGGTGAATCGTTTAGAATTGTTACGTCACCGCAAGCCACGTTCGTGTGGACGTTTACGACAACTCGCAATCCTTCACAATTCCCTATAACTGTCTACATCAATTATTCTAAAATCCCATTCAGTATAGCAAGCCACGTTCGTGTGGACGTTTACTATACCAAAAGATTTATATAATTGAAATACAATTACTTGATCCATTTAATCTTGTAAATCAAGACGCGGAGAATCATAAGTGAAACTCGAAGTTTCTAACCAGTGATTCACCATGCGAACAGCCCTATCTCTCAGAAATGAGGGAGCCGAGCAGACAATCGATCCATCTATCAAAGAATGGTACGACTGCCTCTAATTTGTGTCCTCGACATGACCAAGTGGCTCTGGCTCCATTCCACTCCCCGGGGTGTGAATGAGTCGACTTGAAATCAGCTTTGGAAAGACAAATTAGGCATTGTTTGATAAACTTAATCAATGTTTCTCGTAAGAGGAATTACAAGAACTCTCCTCCAATAACTTATCTATATAAACTTCGAAAGTTTATAAAAGTCACCAAGAGAGCAGCAATGGAGAACATGGGTATGTTTCCATACCCTCTCCCACTTAGCTTTTTACAATAAAGGGATACGCTATCTAGTGCATAAAAGTAAACACATATAGCATGCATACATGTAATAAAACACATAGTATTATCACATAGTCAAAATAATTACTAGAATATTATTTTTCCGACTATTATGGCTTTACTCCATCTCCGTACGCATCTTCTAGTCTTTAGTCTTCGTTCTTGAATGCTCCATGTGACGAGAATATTAATTTCCAATATTTAAATCTATTTATTTTTAATAAATCCAAAAGATACTTAATTAATAATAATTAAGTCAATCGAATAAATCAAAAATAAAATTAAATATTATTAATATTTTTATTTATTTTATTTTCCCTTTCTACTTCATTAAATCTCTAGAATAATCTATCCAAGACCCACTTGGAATATTCTAGATGATTTCCATAATGAAATGAGGAAATAAAATAATTTAGGACTCTTCTACTTTCCAAGATTAATTAATTCCCATTACTATGAAAATTCTCATAAAATAGGAATAATCAATTAGGAAATAAATCAATCCCAAATTAACTTTTATTCCTTTCCAATTCTATTAAATCTCTAGGATCCTATTCCAAGTAGAACTCGGAATACTCTAGAAGACTTCCATAATAGAATAAGGAAATGAAATTAATTCCAATTAATCATTTTCCTAATCCATGAGAATTCCCAAAAATAGGAATACTCAAATAGGAAAAATCCGAACCAATTAGGAAAGTAAATTTCCGGACCGGGATAGCCCGGGGTGGGGATCCCCGGACCACCCTTGACCCACGCCTAGGAGGTGGCCGGCCACCATTGCCGGCGGCGCCTCCACGCATGGATCGATGGATCCTCATGGGATCGACCATGGGGATGGTCGATCCTCGTCCCTTGGCCCTCACGATCATCTCCTTCGTCACACGTCTTCTCCGGCGGTCGTTTCGGCATCGATCCAACGCAAAAAAAAATTACAATTTAATTTTACACTATCCGGTCTCGATTCTATACATGAAATCGACCCTATACAATTTCCGGAAAAACGTAGAACGTAATAATAAATCCTAAATTCGGTCAACCCCCGAATTTTTACTATTACAAGCATTCACCACAAAAAACGAATCTCGACATGTCCGAGAGTTTAATTAAACCAACAATCACATGACAAAATAATTAAACGAATAATCATCAAGCCATAATAGTCGGAAACCCTGCAAGGTAGAACAATTTTATCGAAAATACCGCGAACGTAAACCACGCTCTGATACCAATTGTTGGAATTCGATATCCCGGGCTATTAAAATTTGCGGAAACCATAGCCCGATCAAAAACCCATCGCCGGAGATCACACGAACACCACGTACGAGCCGGAGCACGAACCGAACGCACGACGCGGCCGAAGCCGCGCGCACACCCAGCCCGAGCCCCCGCACGCGGGGCTCACGCGATCACCGATCGCACGCCGGCGATCGGTTGGGGTGGGGCTGCTCCAGCAGCCCCCGCGGCGAGTCCGGCGACTCGCCGCCGCCTGGAGGCCCTCGCCCTCACGGCGAGGTTGGGCACGGCACCAGCCCGTGCCCAGCGATCGACCTCATGCGGTCGATCGCACACCCTCGGCCCAGCCGAGGGTTCGGCCCCCTTGCCCCGCCGAAACCCTAGGGGCGATCGCCCGTGGTCCGGTGGCTTCGCCACCACCACGCGATCGTCCTCTACTCCGGGTTCGATCTTCGGATCTTGTTCTACGGTATTCTCGATAAATCAAAACCGAATAAATCAAGGGCGTTTAGATTTTTACCTTTCGATTCGTTGTTCGGAGAAACGAAATCAAGATGACCTTTGAATCTTCCCACGTATTCCTTGCACTCCGTTCGAACGTCGGATGGGCGACGATCTATCGAACTCCTATGGATCTCCTTCAACTCTCTAGAATATCAAGTATGATAATCTTGTCTCATGAATTATGAAGGCCATGTAGTGCTTTTATAGGCTACGTAGGGGATCTAAAGGAGGTGGAATATTGGGCTTCCAATATTGAAGATTAAATTGAGCCCACTGCCCAAGTCCATTAATCCTTATCAATATTAATTAATTTATTTTCCACTATATAAATTAATTGCACTCCCAATATTAAACCATATTATATCCAAATAATATTTCTCCGGTAGTATTATTTATTCAGTGTATTTAAGATATAAATATCCATGAATAAAATTTATTTATTGCTTAATAAATTTATTCATCTCTTTTATCCGAGACTAGTACCACTCAACCTTATTTATTATGCGGAATTAAATCCACTCGCGAGGTTTACATAATAAATCCTTATGAGCTCATCTCGGGGATATTATCAACCCTTCCGGGATACACTGTCCCGTCAAGAATTCACGGCATGCCATATATAAAATATAGTGACCCAACTTAACCGGTAATTGACCCAATAATTAAACCGGTCAATTCCTTTGGAAAATCAAAGTCACTTATATTAAATATACACATCCGAAATTGTATCGGGGATTAAGAATAAAATACACTGAGTCTCAAATCAATTATCGCCGAGCAAACCTAATTGATGAGTCTCAATCGATCCGCTCAATACACCAAGTGTACAAGTGTGATAAAATAATTAAGACAAATTATTTTCTCTCTCACACAACGACTATACCGATGGATTGGTCCGTGTCCATCTAGGTCGTGAGCATCTGTTCGATTAAATACGAGTAACCGATAGTATGATCTTCTGTGTGGGACCGACACACCATACTAACTACAACGTATAGAATCCAGGACTATAATTTGCATAAATTTAATTAACAATAATTAAAAGCAAATGAATGTTTGTATTTAATAGGTAAATGAGAGTGTACAAGGAGTTCATAATACTCAAATCTAGACATTAAGTATACTACTCCAACAGTACACTTGGTGTATTGAGCGGATCTGCTTGAGATTTATCGATTAGGATTGCCGGCGATAATCGATTTAAGTCTCAGAGTATTTTATTCTTAATCCCCGATATTATTGCGGGTGTGTATATTTAATATAAGTGACTTTGATTTACCAAAGGAATTAACCGATTTAATTATTGGGTTAATTACCGGTTAAGTTGGGTCACTATATTTTATATATGACATGCCGTGAATACTTGACGGGAAAGTGTATCCCGTAAGGGTTGATAATATCCCCGAGATGAGTTAATAAGGAATTATTATGTAAAGCAGGTGGATTTGTTCCGCATAATAATTAAGGTTGAATGGTACTAGTCTCGGATATAAGAGATGAATAAATTAATTAGCAATAAATTAATTTTATTCATGGATATTTATATCTTAAATACACGGAATAAATAATACTACCGGAGAAATATTATTTGATATAATATGGTTTAATATTGGGAGTGCAATTAATTTTATATAGTGGAAAATAGAATTAATTAATAATAGTAAGGATTAATAGATTTGGGCTTGGGCTCAATTTAATCACTATTATTGGAAGCCCAATATTCCACCTCCTTAAGATCCCTTACGTAGCCTATAAAAGCACTACATGGTCTTCTCTATTCTCATAAGTTGAAGATCACAATTCTAGAGAGAGAAAGTAGAGAGGGAGATCCATGGAGTTCGGTAGATCGTCGCCCAAACGACGTCCGAGCTAGTGCAAAGAATACGTGGGAAGATCTCAAGGTCGTCAAATTGGGTTCTTCGTTTTTCCGAACAACGAGAACGAGGTAAATCGTAAAACCCTCTTTATGATTTTATCGTTTATTTATCGTGAAAATATCATGAACCAAGATCCGATGGACGAACGAACCTCGGAACGAGGATGAACCGGCGGTGGTGGTCGAAGACCACCGGACCGCGGTGGTTCGGATCCCCGTGGGGATTGTGCGCACGCACGGACCAAGCCCTCGGCTGGGCGCCGAGGGTGGCGATCGAAGCCCTAGGGCTCGATCGCCGGGCGTGCATGGAGGAGCCCCGGCTGTACGCCGGGGCATGCGATCGAGCTGGGCTCGATCGCCGGGCAGCCGCGTGGCTGGCCCGATCGCGGTCCGCTGGACGGACCGCCCTCCGACGCGGTGGCGGCGAGTCGCCGGACTCGCCGCGGGGGCTGCTACGAGCAGCCCCGGGGGGTTACGTGAGTAACCCCATGCGATCGCGAAGCGCGATCGCGAGCCCCGTACGGGGGCTCGGCTAGGGCACGCAAGCGGGGGCTTCCCCGCGGATGTGTGTTCGGCCGGGCTCCGGCTCGTGTGGTGGTTCGCGGTGGTTTCCGGCGAAGGGATTTCGATTGGGTTGTCGGTTCCGCAATTTAGACAATCCGGATATTCGAAGGATTTCGGTCGGAATTAATTAGATAATTTATTTATTTAAATTTATTAATTCCGGGATATCGATTTCCAACTATTGGTATCAGAGCGTTGGTTTTAGTTCATGGTATTTTTAGATAAATTGTTCTACCTTGCAGGGTTTCCGGTTATTATGGCTAGATTTAATTATTGTTAATTAATGTCATAATATTTCTCTTGATTATTAAACTCTCGGGGATGTCAATATTTGTTCTTGTGTGGTGAATGCTTATTCTTATTTTTCCGGAAATTGTTTGAGGTCGTTTTCATGTAGAGAATCGATGCCGGATAGCGTAGTAATAAATTTGTAATTTATTTACGTTGGATCGAGGACGAAACGACGACCGGGAAATTGTGACGGAGGAGACGAACGAGAGGGAGGACTCGGATCGATCATCCCCATGATCGATCCATGAAGGATCGACCCAAGAGAGAGGGGGCAGCCGCGGGAGGCTCTCGGCCACGCCTAGCCACCGGTGGTGGTGGCGCGCCGGCTGGGGGCGGCGGCGGTGCTCCTCCTCGGTGGTGGTCGATCGGTTGGGGGTGGTGCGGAGATCCCCACTCCGTGCTACTCCTAACCGAGATTTACTTTCCTAAATTATTCGGTTTTCCTATTTTGAGTATTTCTATTCTTGGGAATTCTCATGGAATAGGAAAAGAATAAATTTAGAATAAATTTATTTTTCCTTATTGATTATTCCTATTCTTGGGAGTTTTCATGGAATAGGAAAAGGAATAAATTTATAATTAATTTATTTTTCCTATTTAATTATTCCTTTATGGAATTTTTAATAGATTAGGAAAATAATTAATTTGAAAAGTTTTAAGAGTTCTTAATTAATTTTTCCTTATTTAATTATTCCTTTATGGAATTTTTAATAGAAAAGGAAAGAAATTAATTTGGAAGGATTAGGAGTCCTAGATTATTTTATTTCCTTATTTCATTATGGAAATCTTCTAGAATATTCCAAGTGGGTCTTGGATAGGATTCTAGAGATTTAATGGAATAGAAAAGGAAAAATAAATAAATATATTAATAGTATTTAATTTTATTTTTAATTTATTCGATTGACTTAATTTTCGAATTAATTAACTTTTGGATTTATTAAAAATAAATAGATTTAAATATTGGAATTAATATTCCCGTCACATGGAGCATTCAATAACGAAGATTAAAGACTAGAAGAAGCATACGGAGATGCGATAAAGCCATAATAGTCGGAAAATAATATTCTAGTATTATTTTGATTATGTGATAATATTCTATGTGCTTTATTTCATGTATGCATGCTTATGTGTATTTAATTATGCATTAGATAGCGTATCCCTTTATTGTAAAAAGCTAAGTGGGAGAGGGAATGGAAACATTGCCATGGTCTCCATTGCTGTTCTCTTGGTGACTTTTATGGACTTTTGAAGTTCGTATAGACAAGTCATTGGAGGAGAATTCTTGTAATTCCTCTTACGAGAAACATTGATTAAGTTTATCAAACAATGCCTAATTTGTCTTTCCAAAACTGATTTCAAGTCGACTCATTCTCACCCCGGGGAGTGGAATGGAGCCAAAGCCACTTGGTCATGTCGAGGACACAAATTAGAGACTTTCGTGTCATTTTATGACTAGATAGATTGTCTGCTCGGCTCCCTCATTTTATGAGAGATAGGGTTGTTCGCATGGTGAATCACTGGTAAGAAACTTCGAGTTTCACTTATGATTCTCCGCGTCTTGATTTACAAGATTGAATGGATCAAGTAATTGGGAGTCAATTATAAAAATCTCTTGGTGTAGTAAACGTCCACACAACGTGGCTTGCTATGCTAACGGATTTTGGATTAATTGATGTAGATAGTTATAAGAAATTGTGAAGAGTTGTGAAGTTGTCGTAAACGTCCACACAACGTGGCTTGCGGTAATGTAGCAATTCCAAACGATTTACTTTAGTACTGAGTAATGGTTTACACTTAGATACGCGTTATAGTATTCCTCCCAACGAGGTTACGCTATAACTGATGTATGACCGAAGCAAATCTAATTGCGAAATCATTTGGGTGGGTAAACGTCCACACAACGTGGCTTGCCTTACCTGATGGGATTTTAGATGTAATTAGTGATTTAATGATATTATTTAAGGGAGATAATATCGGAGATTAAATCGATTGTTTGTTGTTATATGTGCTCATAGATTAGGAGATGGCTTTGAACCCACTTTCTGTGATACGTAAGGATTTTAAACTCACTGGTCCCTAAATGTAATGATTGGAATAGAGATCTAGACATTACCCAAACTGTTGAAGAGTACAAGGTTGTACTCAGTGAGCTTTGTCCTCCCGAGCCTATTGACATAGGCGGCTAGACAAGAAGCGATGAGGATACTCATAAAGGCCAGTCACTTCGAGGAAACGCTTAAAAACATTTTTCAGATGATTGACCTTTTAGACGAGTTGAGACAGAAATCGCAAGCTCTTGTAGCCAATGCCAAAGGTTTCGAACCTAAAGGCATGAATCGGGGGAAAGGACAAGAAAGCAAACAAACCCAGTGGTTCTTTTTGGACCACGAGATGGGACGAGAAAGCAAATAGGCAAGTGTTCTCGATGCAAACAGTCTGGGTACTGGAAGTCTGATTATCCTCTCAAAGAAAGTACGAAATTCTTCTTTAGTCGTAAAACATAGTTAGTGGTATTATCTACCGGAACCTGTTGTGTAGATATGGAACCACTGACGGTATGTGCATTTTAAATGCAAGGGTTCCAGGAAACCCGACGACTTAGAAAAGAAGAAATCGTAGTCTACATGGGCAATGCTGTAGAGGAGGCAGCAGTTGGGGTGGAGGACATTTTATAGGATTTCATTTTGAGTTATTGCTTTTATGTACCTCTCATATTAGAAAGAACTTTGTTCTGGATTTCTAATGAATGGATATTTTATTTCTTTTAATCACTTGATGGTTATGAGAAGAAATAATGATATTATCTGTTCTGGTACATTAGCTAGCAATATATAAATGATGAATCCGGAGTCCACCACGGTGCAACGAACCGTAGTATAAAACTCGTTTTACTAATAAGAGATTTCTTTATTAAATCAATTATACTTGTGGATTCTTATGCTAAGTCATGTTTATCAAATAAGAAGTTCAAAGGTCGAAAATTGATATTTGATCAATTAAGTTAAAGGAGTGGACCTTCCGACCTAAGAATCTAATTTGGAAGATAATATGACTAAGCAATCCTTTATGGATATAAGATATAAGATCCGGAAAAGTATAAGAATTGATTGACTCTGATGTATGCAGACCTATGTCTACTCAGACAATAAGGTACGAGTACTTCATTTAATGATTACTCGAAAAATGGATTAGAATACCTGATGTGCCACAAAAGCAAGTGTTTTGACAAGTCAATGGACACTAAGCAATTGTGGAGAACCATCAAGGTATATCCATTTGTAGCCTGCGATTTGATCGCGGAGGCAAGTATCTGTCTGAGGAATGCATGGCATACTAATCAGAGATTGGGATTTGATCCCAAATGACTACACCATACACTGTTGTGTAGAAATGGTGTGTCGTAAACAAGAAATGGAACTCTTATAGAAATAGTAAAAGCATGAGTTATACGGAACTACCTATGTTCTATGGATATATCTGGAAACAACGGCGCATTCAAATGCGGTTGTAGAATGTCCTGGAAGAACAAAAGATGTGTGTTCAATAGTACTATGAACCAGAAGGACGTTATAAGTTCTAACGCCCGGTTCTTAGAGAAAGACTATATGATGAACCACAAGCCTAAAGTGACATGATACTTTGAAATGAGAGAGAAAGATTAAGACTTAGAACCAGCCGAACCGAGTAGCGGTACACCACTAACTGCACCTACTGTTATTACTGTTAATACACCGGAATGCCATTGTAGTGGGAGGTTGTGGGTCAACCAGAGATATTCATAAGACTAGGTGAGTCTTCGGACTCTGGACCTAGTATACATGAAATCGATCCCTGGATCTACACAGGGGCGGTACTAGATCTAAATGTGCTCTCTTGGAAAGCAATAAGGATTATTGCTAAGAGGCAAGATCATTTAGAGTACAAGCTTAGTTGATCCATTTATGGATTGGAACAAAGCATTGAGTTCGTGGTTCTTGCAAATTGATGAGATAGTCCATTTTATGGATTCATCAAAGCATAGACGAATCATGTGTATTGGAAACGTGATGGAACAAGGTGGTGTTTCTCGGGTTTTATGTAGAGAACATTCTTATCATTGGTAACAATGTAAAGATGTTTTCAAGACATAAAATGAGGTTGTCTAAATAAATCAATATGAAAGATATAGGAAGAAGTTGGACATGTTCTTGAGATCTTGGATCTCTGGGAAAGAACATTGCACTTCTCCTGGACATCTTACATATATATGATTATGGTTCGTTTTAACATGCAATATTCCGAGAAAGGTTCGTTACCTTTCAGAGACGGAATGCACCTATCTAAGGATATGTGTTTTAAAACACAAAAGGAGATAGAAGCAATGAAAGCGGTTTCCTACACTTCGAGTGTGGAAAGCTTGATAAATGCGATGTTGAAAACGAGAACCTGATATCGGCTATGTGGTTAGCATAGTGGGAGGATATCAAGGTAATCCTGGAAAGGAATATTCGACTGCTGTAAAAGTACTTTCGAAGTACTGTTCTAGACTATGAAGCAGACGAGCATTTCCTTTGGATTACATTCTCTTAGATTTCTAATCGAATGAGGACCGGTGTAAGTCGATATCAGGCTATGTGTTTCACTATTAAAGGAGAAGGAGTTTTAACATGGAAGAGTGATAAGCACGATGCTTTTCAGACTCTGCCATGGATAACCAAATAGCGGCCTCAGAGGCAGCGGAAGTTTTGGTATAACTCCGGGATAATCTCTGGGACTTAGATGTGATTCTTAATTTGCCAAAGGCTATGTAAATAGCGGTGCAATGGCAAATGGTAAGAAATCACAAGTACATAAGTGTAAGATAACACATAGTGCAAGTACCACCTGATACGAGTCATCGTCGAGGGAGACGACGCTGTAGTCACCAAGATAACTTCAGAGCGGCAACCTAGAGTGCTCATTCACATAGTACTTCTTGGAAGTACATATTAAGCACGTGATGAGTATGGGAGTCGGGAGTTTGGAGGAAATGACTATACCTTAGTACAAGTGGGAGATTGTTGGAGTTGTGTACTTAATGTCTAGATTTAAGTAACGGAAACTGACGATCCATTGCCACTAATCTATTTAATTAAATAAACAATTATTTGCATTTAATTATTTATAATTAAATATATGCAAATTATAGTCCTGGATTTTATACGTTGTAGTTAGTATGGTGTGTATGGACGCACAGAAGATCATACTATCGGTTACTCGTATTTAATCGAACAGTTGCTCACGACCTAGATGGACACGGACCAATCCATCGGTATAGTCGTTGTGTGAGAGAGAAAATAATTTATCTTAATTATTTTATCACACTTGTACACTTGGTGTATTGAGCGGATCTGCTTGAGATTTATCGATTAGGATTGCCGGCGATAATCGATTTAAGTCTCAGAGTATTTTATTCTTAATCCCCGATATTATTGCGGGTGTGTATATTTAATATAAGTGACTTTGATTTACCAAAGGAATTAACCTATTTAATTATTGGGTTAATTACCGGTTAAGTTGGGTCACTATATTTTATATATGACATGCCGTGAATACTTGACGGGAAAGTGTATCCCGTAAGGGTTGATAATATCCCCGAGATGAGTTCATAAGGAATTATTATGTAAACCCTGCAGGTGGATTTGTTCCGCATAATAATTAAGGTTGAATGGTACTAGTCTCGGATATAAGAGATGAATAAATTAATTAGCAATAAATTAATTTTATTCATGGATATTTATATCTTAAATACACGGAATAAATAATACTACCGGAGAAATATTATTTGATATAATATGGTTTAATATTGGGAGTGCAATTAATTTTATATAGTGGAAAATAGAATTAATTAATAATAGTAAGGATTAATAGATTTGGGCTTGGGCTCAATTTAATCACTATTATTGGAAGCCCAATATTCCACCTCCTTAAGATCCCCTACGTAGCCTATAAAAGCACTACATGGTCTTCTCTATTCTCATAAGTTGAAGATCACAATTCTAGAGAGAGAAAGTAGATAGGGAGATCCATGGAGTTCGGTAGATCGTCGCCCACACGACGTCCGAGCTAGTGCAAGGAATACGTGGGAAGATCTCAAGGTCGTCAAATTGAGTTCTTCGTTTTTCCGAACAACGAGAACGAGGTAAATCGTAAAACCCTCTTTATGATTTTATCGTTTATTTATCGTGAAAATATCATGAACCAAGATCCGATGGAAGAACGAACCCCGGAACGAGGATGAACCGGCGGTGGTGGTCGAAGACCACCGGACCGCGGTGGTTCGGATCCTCGTGGGGATCGTGCGCACGCACGGACCAAGCCCTCGGCTGGGCGCCGAGGGTGGCGATCGAAGCCCTAGGGCTCGATCGCCGGGCGTGCATGGAGGAGCCCCGGCTGTACGCCGGGGCATGCGATCGAGCTGGGCTCGATCGCCGGGCAGCCGCGTGGCTGGCCCGATCGCGGTCCGCTGGACGGACCGCCCTCCGACGCGGTGGCGGCGAGTCGCCGGACTCGCCGCGGGGGCTGCTACGAGCAGCCTCGGGGGGTTACGTGAGTAACCCCATGCGATCGCGAAGCGCGATCGCGAGCCCCGTACGGGGGCTCGGCTAGGGCACGCAAGCGAGGGCTTCCCCGCGGATGTGTGTTCGGCCGGGCTCCGGCTCGTGTGGTGGTTCGCGGTGGTTTCCGGCGAATGGATTTCGATTGGGTTGTCGGTTCCGCAATTTAGACAATCCGGATATTCGAAGGATTTCGGTCGGAATTAATTAGATAATTTATTTATTTAAATTTATTAATTCCGGGATATCGATTTCCAACAAAATTGGCCTTGTGTCACTATCCATTCATGAGCGTTTATAGAGCTTAGCCACGACTCTTGAAGTTGCCACACTTCCCACTCATATAGGTGAATCTTTTCTTCATGCACTTGAACAATGCACTTTTTCAAAAGACTCATTAAGAATAAACTTCAACCTTTTCATGCAAGTTCAAACACATTCCTTTGGGATAATTTTCATATGTTTCAATCTCAAATATAGGCTTCCCAATTGAATTCTGGTTCTAATACAATTAGAAATGAATTTGGTATCCCATATTTGAAGATTCAGAGAGGCTTAAGACTCATCCCAATTACCGACTTTGTTACCAAGTCCCTCATTAATCCCTTAGTCAAATGATCAACGAGATTATGTTGTAATTTCACAAAATCTATAGAGTTTACCCCATGAGTGAATATCTCACGGATCGCGCTATGACTAACGCTCAAGTGCTTTGTTACAATCCATACAAGGATTTAAAGAGTTTACACACTTTATGCTCATTACCCATCATAACAAACCCTTTCCGGGTTTTTAATGTAAATCTCCTCCTTTAACTCACTGTTAAAGAATGCAGTTTTTACATCTATTTGATGGAACACTACATTATTTATTGCAGCCAAAGCTATCAATAATCTAATCGTGGTTATTCTCGCAAAAGGGGCATATGTATCGAAATAATCAATGTCTTCCTTTTGCCTAAAGCCTTGGATGACCAATCGGGCTTTATACTTGTCGATTGAACCATTGAATTTCATCTTTTTCTTGAAGATCTACTTGCATCCTAATGGTTTACAACTGTTAGGTAAATTAGCAAGCACCCAAGTGTTGTTTCCCATAATGGAATCCATCTGATCATTGATGGTTTCTTTCCAAAATGCAACATCTTGTGATTTCATGATTTCCTCGTATGTTTTAGGCTCCTCATTAACATGATAGCAATACGAGTATTGGAATCCAACTTCGTCCCTTGATCCTTCAACCAGAAAGGTCTGGAAATCGGGACCGAACGATTTCTTAGTCCTTATCCTCGTGCTTCAACAAGGTTCAAGCGACTCGGGCTCGGGCAAGGTTAATTCCTTGCTTTCAGCCACCTTAGGCACCAGATCCTTGGTCCTAACCATTGATGAAAATCTAGTTTCATCAAATATGGCGTCCCTCGATTCTATGATAGAATGAATCTCTATTTAATTATTCATCTCAATCACGTAGAATCGATAGGCCTTGGAATGCACAGCATATCCAACAAAGATGCAATCAATGCCTTTTTCTCCCAAAGTTTTCCTTTTGGGATCCGGTAGTCTTACGACAACCCGATAGCCCCAAACCTTAAGGTAATTAAGGTTCGGCTTCTTTTTGTACCAAAGTTCGTAGGGGATAACTTTGTTCCTTTTGTTAGGAACCCTATTTAGCAAATAGCAAGCCGTTAACACGGCTTCTCCCCAAAATCCATTATTCAGACCCGAATAAGACAACGTGGAATTCACCATTTCCTTTAGTACTCAGTTCTTCCTTTCGGATATACCGTTTTGTTGAGGAGTATAGGGCGCAGTTATTTCAGGAATAATACCACATGATTCAAACAAAAGAGGATCATAACATTCGTCTCCCCTATCGGTTCTTAACCTTTAATCATGCATTCTTGTTGTAATTCAACTTCACTTTTAAAGACTTTGAACTTATCTAAAGCTTCATCTTTAGTACTTAGCAGAAATACATAATAAAATCTAGAATAATCATCTATGTACGATACTAAGTATTTCTCATTTCCAAAAACGGTGTAGCATGGAAATCATATAAGTAGCTATGCATAAGTTCAAGAATACAAGATTCACGTTGAACATCTTTAAAAAGCTGTCTAACAGCTTTAGTTAGCATGTATTACACTTATCTTCTTCTAAGTTCATGACAGAAATTAAATCAAGTTTGGACATTTCAATCATACGCTTATAATGAACATGTCCTAGTCTAGCATGCCACAACAATGAATCATGTATATTAGAAGAAATCAAAAGCAGCTCCATGTTATTCACAATGTCAAGCATGCACATCTCATAATACTTTTGCATATTCCACATTTTGATAGATGTAAAAATGAGAGTCGGAGATACCGTTAGTATATGTCCATGACATATATAGTCGTCGTTGTCCCAATTGCACTATTTCCGAGTTTCTTCGGCTGTTTCGTTTTCCACTTCCTCCGGTTGTGGATTGCTTAGCACTTACACCTTCCAAAAGTCACGCCTCCAAATTTCTCCAACTTGCCAAACTTGTTGTTCATCTCTCGAACGGACTCCATCTTTCAGTATGTGAAAATACTCTTTAAGATTTTTGTATATTTAGGGTGTAACTGAAAGAAGAGAGGAGGCTTAGATAAATATTGAATCGCGCGAACTCTTTCCTTAAAGAGTATTTCGACCCTATAAGCCTGGGTATCACGAAATCCCTCGCAGGATAAGACATTATCAACACTCGAGTCTCAGGCTTAGAACACTAGCAACTTATGGAATATTTCCGCTTTATTTGTTTGCTTCAAAGCTTCTTAATTTCGTAGGTGAAATTGTGTGTTCAAGTATATTCAAAAAATGAATTTCACTTCTTTATATAGGTAGTATATACCCTTTCATTTGAATATAAGCACCCCTTGGTCGAATAGGTACCTTTTCCAAAATGTACCTTTTCACTTTGCACCTATTCATGTATAGGTACTTTTAGTGAATATACCCTTTCACTTTGGCACCTATTCATGTTCTTTTGCATGGGAAGACATGCAATTTAGAATTTGCATCAATTGTATGATATAATATCATCTTCCAGCCATGCAACCATGCAACTACGAGATCACACTCGACATGCATTATTATGCTTATTCAAATACTTAAACCATATCAATTTTACATAACCGTGTACTCCACACTTCTCCAAAGTTATATTATATTGACTAGATTTAATCCGAAGCCTTGAATGATTCCAATTACATTAAATGGACATCGATTTCACTTAAATCACCAACATAAATTTTTTTGAGATGTACTACTACCTCTTTCACAGAATAATAAGTCTACTTATTCCTTCAAAAAACACAAATCAGAGATACATATTTCTAAACGACGGATGAAGTTATATAAAAAAAAAACGGTGTCATTTTGGATATAACTACTAACTTCTCGTTTGATGTGAGACGAGTGAAGCGCGAGTGTGTAGTAATTAACTGCCCCAAAGTTGCAGAAGTTGAGTAGTCAGCTGGTCGAGTCATTCAACCGGCTGAATGAAACACCTCCGACTGGCCCGTGATAGTGCTAACATGCGCACTGAACGTACCCAAAAAACTGTGGAAGCGATGCACTGGGTTATTCGATCCATTGATACTATCACCCTCTGGCCAAGACAGATTTCCTCTATATCTAGCGACAGATGCATTTCGATCGGGTCGACACCCTCGAACTTGCACATCGGAAGAGTGTTGCCAAGGTGAAGACCATCTCCTTCAACTTCATCGGAGAGCGTTTGGACCGAACTCGACCATATATATCGGTCAGGAAAGGCACAAACAGAAAGATGGTAATAGCTAGGTCTGTGTGCTAGTTGTATTTTGTTTTTAACATATAGATAGGTGATTAGATCGGCTCTGTTAACCTGTCAGACGCCACACGTAGAGATGCCACCACGTAAACAAACCGGATTCTCCGAGTCATTAGATTTTATTTATAGTACACGGTCTGTGAAATCCAATGGTTATATTTTTTTTTATTTTAAAGAAAATTACGCTTGTGGGTTCCAGGGTGAACTTAATTTCAAATTATGTTAATTTTAAAATAAAATTACAAAACATAAAATGAAAAATAATTAAAATAATTTGAAGTATACAATATTATTTATTTTATAATATATATTATTCATAATTTTTAAAAAATATATAACAATATAAAATAAATATTATTAATTTTATAAAAAATTCAATTCATTCGATTCTATTCAATCAAAAATATATAGTTTTAAACTCTTTACTTTCCTACAAAATTGTTTTTTTATGTGCTTTATTTAAGAGGATATATATATATATATATATATATATATATTTCTTTAGGAAATATGGTAAATTATTACTTGGACCCTTACCAATCCTATTTTACATGGTTCCCTCTTTTATTATATAAACATCCCTTTTATTTTCTCCCATTTTTTTTCTCCCCTTTTCTCTTTCTCCTATCTTCTCTTCTCGAAATTACAATAACAGAACAAACAACCAAACAACACTACAAACAAAATTGACTATGCGATCGTCATCTTCGACGGCGACTCAGAGCTTTTGACGGTGATCTCGGTTTGGCGATTCAGAGCTTCGAGCGACCTGTTGGAGTTGTGTACTTAATGTCTAGATTTAAGTAACGGAAACTCACGATCCATTGCCATTAATCTATTTAATTAAATAAACAATTATTTGCATTTAATTATTTATAATTAAATATATGCAAATTATAGTCCTGGATTTTATACGTTGTAGTTAGTATGGTGTTGTATGGACACACAGAAGATCATACTATCGGTTACTCGTATTTAATCGAACAGTTACTCACGACCTAGATGGACACGGACCAATCCATCGGTATAGTCGTTGTGTGAGAGAGAAAATAATCTATCTTGATTATTTTATCACACTTGTACACTTGGTGTATTGAGCGGATCGTTTGAGATTTATCGATTTGTTGGAAATCGACTACCCGGGAGGCGTTCGTTCGATCGCTCGAACATCCGAACGCTCCCAGTCGACCTCCGAAGTCGCTACTTCGTTCGCTTTTCCAGCACGTGCCCCGATTCACGCCCAGCCATTGCCCCGAAGGACAACCGCGCGAACCAAGCGGGCTGCCAGAAAAAAGCCAAAACGGCGGTCGCCGTTTGGAAACGGCGGTCGCCGTTTCTCCGCGAACAGCAACGCGATGTTGCTGTTCCGGGCTCGTTTCCGGGTCGTTTTTCCTCATCCGACTACCGTTCCGGAGGTCCTAGAACCCCCAGTAGTCGAGGAATACGATCCACGACCCCGGAACCCGATCTACGTTCATATACGTTCAACGAGAAATTAGATCGAATGAATGCGGAATTTAGAGATCCGATCTCATACCTTATCGGTCGATTGTTGAGACCTTAGAGCTTCTAACGTATTCTCTTCCCGACTCCAGACGTTGTGTGGGCAACGATCTACTGGGTTCGTCCTTTTCTGCTCCTCTCCTTTCTCAAACCATCGTGTGAATTATTCTCTGGTGAGAAAATAATTTAATTGCGTTAACTTTTATTTTAACAGAGAAAAACTTTTATTTGCGCTAAGCAAATAATTTTTCTCAGAAAAATAATAGTTGCGGCGTTCTGTAGGTTTTAGGAGAGGGCAAGGGGGGGGGGGGGGGGTTAAATAGAGCTACGTTAGGGACCTAAGGGAAATTAATTAAGGGCTAAATTGAAATATTAATTAACTTGGAATACGTAAACGCAATTCCTTAATTAATCGATTTCAATTTTAATTATTATTAACTCCACTATAAAATAATAATTGAATTCCCGAAATTAATTTTAATATTATTTCAACAATAATAAATCCGCCGAAATTACATATACGACTTTCCCCGTGTTTAAGATATCGAACGTCCACGAATTTATTTAATTACTAATAATTAAATTAATTCGTTTCTTATTATCCGAGACTAGTACCACTCATCCTTATTATCATGTGGAACAAATCCACCTGCAGGGTTTACATGATAAACTTTATGAGCTCATCTCGGGGACGTTATCAACCCGATAAACGGGACACGGTTTCCTGTCTATAATCTATAGCATGCCGTGTGTACAATTCCGATTCCCAATTTACCGAGTATCTCGACTAATCAATTAGTCTCACTCATTGGCAAGTTAAAGAACTGAGAATTGAACACACACACCTATAATTATATAGGGATTAGGAATTCGTATATCCGTAATCTCTGAGGTCTAGTTCGATTACGTCGATTAGTATAAATCGAACGCCCTCCCGTGGTCCTGCCCAATACACCAAGTGTACAAGTGTAACATAATAGTCAAGACCAACTATTACCCAGTCACACTACGACGTACCGATGGATTGTCCCTGTCCATCTAAGTCGTGAGCTTCTGTTCGATAGTATACGAGTAACCGACAGTATGATCTTCCGCGTGTCTCCTCACGCCATACTGTCTACAACGTATATATCTAGGACTATTGCATTCAAGTACAAGAAAGTCAAAAATGCCGACAGTTTGATTATTAGATAATGAAAAAACACAGATAAAGAGTTCCATATTGTCACTAAACTAGACATTTAGAATATAACTCCATCAATCTCCCACTTATACTAAATCTCTAGTTGCCCTCTACCATACATCCGATACCCATCCCCTTCACGTGTCTCTTGAACGCTTCCGCTGGAAGTGCCTTCGTAAAGGGGTCAGCCAGGTTATCCGCTGATGCAATCTTGGTGACAACCGCATCGCCTCTCCTGACGATGTCTCTAATCAGGTGGTACTTGCGATCTATGTGTTTACTCGCATTGTGGGCTCGTGGTTCCTTTGCATTTGCCACTGCACCGCTATTGTCACAATAAATTGTGATAGCTCTAGGCATTTTAGGAACCACATCCAAGTCCATAAGGAAGTTCCGGAGCCATACCGATTCTTTAGCTGCCTCAGAGGCTGCTACATATTCGGCTTCCATGGTAGAGTCCGAAATGCATTTCTGCTTAACACTCTTCCATGAGACTGCCCCACCTCCCAATGTGAACACATAGCCTGATGTAGACTTTCGCTGATCCTTATCAGATTGGAAATCCGAGTCTGTGTAACCAATAGGAATCAACTCGGACGCTTTGTAACTCAGAACATAATTCCTAGTCCTTCGCAGGTACTTAAGTATGTTCTTTACAGCAGTCCAGTGACCCTGTCCAGGGTTACTCTGATATCTAGCTACCATGCCCACGGCATAGCAGATATTAGGCCTCGTGCACAACATGGCATACATTAGACTTCCTACTGCCGAAGCATAAGGAACCTTCTTCATGTAATCTATCTCCTTTTGTGTTTTGGGACACATGTCTTTAGATAGATGAATTCCATGGCAGAAAGGTTGAGCACCTCTCTTGGAATTCTGCATGTTGAAACGAGCCAGAATCGTATCAATATATGAAGCCTGGGACAAGCTTAATGTTCTTTTCCGGCGATCCCTTATAACCTTGATCCCAAGAACATGCCCAACTTGTCCTAAGTCTTTCATATCGAATTGCTTGGACAACCATCCCTTTATGTCCGACAACATCTTCACATTGTTGCCAATTAGAAGGATGTCGTCTACATAAAGCACGAGAAACGCCACACTGTTTCCGTCACTTCTCCGGTATACACACGACTCGTCCATGCTTTGAATGAATCCATAAGACTGGATAACCTCATCAAACCGCATGTTCCAAGATCTAGAAGCTTACTTCAATCCATAAATGGATCGGTTTAGCTTACACACTAGATGCTCTTGGCCTTTCTTGATGAAACCTTCTGGCTGTCTCATGTAAATGGTCTCGTCAAGATTCCCATTCAAGAATGCTGTCTTGACGTCCATTTGCCACACCTCATAATCCATATAAGATGCTATAGACAAAAGAATCCGGATCGACTTTAGCATAGCTACCGGCGAAAAGGTTTCCTCATAATCGATCCCTTCTTTCTGAGTATACCCTTTCGCAACAAGCCTAGCCTTGAAGGTTTCAACCTTCCCGTCAGACCCTCTTTTTCTCTTGTACACCCACTTGCAACCAATGGCTTTTACACCTTTGGGCGGTGCTACAAGATTCCAGACCTGATTTGAATCCATTGATTCAATCTCAGATTTCATCGCCTTTTGCCAAGACTGAGCATCTTGATCTTTAAGTGCCTCGCCATAGGTCCAGGGATCGGCTTCATGTTCTCCAGGTAACAAGTCCGAAGACTCACCTATAAACATGAACCTATCGGGTTGTCGAACAACCCTCCCACTACGACGAGGCTCCGGTGTAACCTCAGTAAGTACAGGTGCAGACTGTGGTGGCGTATCACCCGGTTCGGTTGGATCTAAGCCTTGATCGTCCCCTCTCAGTTCGTTAAGTATTATCTCACTCTTGGGCTTATGGTCCATTATATAATCCTCTTCCAAGAACCGAGCGTTGGTGCTAACAACGATCTTCTGGTCCTTAGGACTATAAAATAAACCACCTTTCGTTCCTCTAGGATATCCTATAAACAACCGAATATCTGAACGAGATTCCAACTTATCAGCCCCATGCTTCAGCACATGTGCTGGACAACCCCAGACCCGAATGTGTTTCAAATTTGGCTTTCGCCCGGTCCACAATTCCGAGGGCGTCTTAGGGACTGATTTAGAGGGAACTAAGTTCAGGATATACGCCGCTGTTTCCAAGGCATATCCCCAGAACGAAACTGGTAGTTCTGAATAACTCATCATAGATCTTACCATTTCCATAAGAGTCCTATTCCTTCTTTCTGCTACACCATTCTGCTGGGGCGTGTATGGTGCAGTCATCTGGGAATCAATCCCATTCTCTAATAAGTACGCCTTAAACTCTCCCGAGAGGTACTCTCCTCCACGATCAGATCGTAGAGTCTTTATGGTTTTACCATGAAGGTTCTCCACAAGAGCTTTGTACTCCTTGAACTGGTCAAAGCACTCGCTCTTGCGGCGCATCAGGTATATAAAACCATACCTTGAGTAATCATCAGTGAAGGTTACGAAATATTCATAACCTCCTCTCGCTTGGACAGATAAAGGCCCGCACAAATCAGAGTGAATCAATTCCAGTACTTCCTTGGATCTATACCCCTTATCACTAAAGGGTCGCTTGGTCATTTTTCCTTCCAGGCATGATTCGCAGGTTGGAAAGTCCTCATCTTTCACACCACTGAGTATTCCATCAGTCATCAACCTTTGAATCCTACCCAAGTTAATATGACCTAGCCTAAGATGCCATAAGTACTTTTGATTCATCCTAGAAGGCTCCTTTCTCTTATTGGTACTAGATGTATTATTTGACTCTACTCGTTGCATCGTGGAATAATCAGGATTCAGTATATATAAGTTGCCTATCAATGTACCAGAACATATATACTCACCATTCTTTTTGATAATAACAGAACTATCAAAAGAAACAGAATATTTATTCAAAACCAATTTAGAAACCGAAACAAGGTTCTTTCTAAAATTCGGTACATAAAGACAATTATTCAATACTAAAACTTTATTATTAAAAGATAAATAAATATCTCCCACTGCAACAGCCGCCACTTTCGTCGCGTTGCCCATGTAGATAGTGATCTCTCCCTCTCTAAGCCGCCGGGTTTCCTGGAACCCCTGCAAAGAATTGCAGACATGATCAGTGGCTCCCGTATCCACACACCAGGTACCGGTGGATAACACCGCTAAACATGTTTCAGTGACTAAGGAAAAGTTCGTACCTCCTTGTCTGAGAGGACAATTCGACTTCCAATGTCCAGACTGCTTGCAACGGAAACACTTGCCCTTTGGCTTGTTCACTCCATTCTGTGGTCCACCATTTCTGGGTCCACTGGGTTTCCGTCCTTGCTTCTTCTTCCTCTTAGTCCCCGGAGGGCCAGGAAGTTTCACAGCCACAAGTGCCTGAGATTTCTTAAAGATTCCCTCTGCCGCCTGGAGTTCAGTCAGGAGCTCCGCCAACGAATATAACCTCTTGTTCATGTTATAGTTCAGGCGGAACTGCTCAAAACTCCTAGGCAGAGACTGGAGCACTATATCGATCTGGGTTTCCCCATCGATAGCTCCTCCCATAATCTCTATCTCATTCAGATAGCCTATCATCCTAAGAACGTGATCCCTTACGGGCGTTCCTTCGGACATAGTGGCCGTCATGAGTTTTCTCATGGCATCTTGCCTGGCTGCCCTATCCTGACTACCAAACATCTCCTTGAGGTTAAGCATCATATCATAGGCAGTGGTCATGGCCTCATGCTGATGTTGCAGCACATTTGACATAGAAGCCAAAATGTAGCACCGCGCCATCTGATCAGCCTTGACCCACTTCCGATGAGCTTCCTTTTCCTCAGGAGTGGAGGTGTCAATAGGTTCATCAGGACAAACCTCATGGAGTACATATTTGTACTCCTCAGCAGTTAGGACAATGTCCAAGTTTCGTTTCCAATCAACATAGTTCGGACCAGTGAGTTTGTTTTCTTTTAGTATAATGGACAGCGGGTTGAGTGCCATATCTATAAAAGAGACAAATCAAACTGTCAAATTTAATTCAATATTAACTCCCTTAATTAATATCATTAAATCTACCAATCAATCCTAAAATCCCATCAGACTAGCATGCCACGTTCATGTGGACGTATACTAGTCCAAACGATTTTATAACTGGACTTTTACTTCGGTCGTACATCATTACAGCAGTGACTCCGATGGGGAGGATACTGTAAAGCGTACCTAAGTGTATACCATTTCTCAGTACTAAGTTAACCGCTCGGAAACTACACGCCCACCGCAAGCCACGTTAGTGTGGACGTTTACGTTGACATGCGGTCCCTTTACGATTTCCTATAACTGTCGAGCCTCAATTAACCCAAAGTTCCGTTTCCGTCTAGTAAGCCACGATAGTGTGGACGTTTACTAAACAAACAACTTTGTTAATTGAATTCCATTTAATAAATTTCACAATTTCGTTAATCAAAGCTTGATATCTCGTAAGTGAAACTCGAAGTTTCTAACCAGCGATCAATCATGCAATTGAGCCCTATCTCTCACAAAGTGAGGGAGCCAACCAGACAATCGATCTAGTCATCAAATGACTCGAATGTCTCTAATCTGTGTCATCGACATAACCAAGCGCTTTGGCTCCATTCCACTCCCCGGGGTGAGAATGAGTCGAGTTGAAATTAGTCTTTGAAAGACAGATTAGGCATTGCTTTGAAAACTTAATTGTTCAATTTTAAAAAATTGGAATTTCATTCGAATTTCGATCAAAGTGATTTCCGTGTATCGACTTTATCCGATAGGGAGGATGACACTAAAGCCAACTCGTAAGTCAATACACATCACTCTCGAAACAGAGAATGGAGACCGCGGGATTGTTTCCAATCCCTCTCCCACTTAGTATTTTACGATATAGGGATATACAAGCACATGCATATAGAAATAAAAGCATAATAAAACACGTTAAACACACAAAAAGCAATTAACGTGGCCCGATTATTATGGCCTTTAAAATCTTCGATGCACGTCTCCTCGGATCTTCGTCTCGTTGTTCGTCTAGGTCTCGATCCACCACCGACTCGTCTAAGGACCAAGAGACGAACTCCTCCCACTGGAGTATCATCCCGGGCCCTCGACAAGCGATCCGTGATGTCCGTCGAACCCCCGCAAGCTGCTGCCAAGAAAACACCGAAACGGCGACCGCCGTTTGAAAAACGGCGACCGCCGTTTGCCCTTCAGCAGCCGCGGGTTCGACTTCTCGACCCTCGTTCGTCCGGCCCTCAATCTCGTCTCGAATCACCAAGCAGCAGCAACATTACATATGTAAACTAACTACTTCCGGCATCGATCCTATACAGGAATGATCGATCCTATACACCCGGATAAAACGAAAAAACGAAAAAACCCTAAACGACTCAACCCGTCGTTTTAAACTATTACAAACAAGCAACGTCAAAACCAAAAATCTCGACAATCCCGAGAGTTTAACAAACCACAATAAACAGTACATAAACATATGACCATAATAATCGGGTTATCCTGCAAAACAAAACTCGCAAACAATACAAGAACGCACAAACCGGCTCTGATACCAATTGTTGGAAATCGACTACCCGGGAGGCGTTCGTTCGATCGCTCGAACATCCGAACGCTCCCAGTCGACCTCCGAAGTCGCTACTTCGTTCGCTTTTCCAGCACGTGCCCCGATTCACGCCCAGCCATTGCCCCGAAGGACAACCGCGCGAACCAAGCGGGCTGCCAGAAAAAAGCCAAAACGGCGGTCGCCGTTTGGAAACGGCGGTCGCCGTTTCTCCGCGAACAGCAACGCGATGTTGCTGTTCCGGGCTCGTTTCCGGGTCGTTTTTCCTCATCCGACTACCGTTCCGGAGGTCCTAGAACCCCCAGTAGTCGAGGAATACGATCCACGACCCCGGAACCCGATCTACGTTCATATACGTTCAACGAGAAATTAGATCCAATGAATGCGGAATTTAGAGATCCGATCTCATACCTTATCGGTCGATTGTTGAGACCTTAGAGCTTCTAACGTATTCTCTTCCCGACTCCAGACGTTGTGTGGGCAACGATCTACTGGGTTCGTCCTTTTCTGCTCCTCTCCTTTCTCAAACCATCGTGTGAATTATTCTCTGGTGAGAAAATAATTTAATTGCGTTAACTTTTATTTTAATAGAGAAAAACTTTTATTTGCGCTAAGCAAATAATTTTTCTCAGAAAAATAATAGTTGCGGCGTTCTGTAGGTTTTAGGAGAGGGCAAGGGGGGGGGGGGGGTTTAAATAGAGCTACGTTAGGGACCTAAGGGAAATTAATTATGGGCTAAATTGAAATATTAATTAACTTGGAATACGTAAACGCAATTCCTTAATTAATCGATTTCAATTTTAATTATTATTAACTCCACTATAAAATAATAATTGAATTCCCGAAATTAATTTTAATATTATTTCAACAATAATAAATCCGCCGAAATTACATATACGACTTTCCCCGTGTTTAAGATATCGAACGTCCACGAATTTATTTAATTACTAATAATTAAATTAATTCGTTTCTTATTATCCGAGACTAGTACCACTCATCCTTATTATCATGTGGAACAAATCCACCTGCAGGGTTTACATGATAAACTTTATGAGCTCATCTCGGGGACGTTATCAACCCGATAAACGGGACACGGTTTCCTGTCTATAATCTATAGCATGCCGTGTGTACAATTCCGATTCCCAATTTACCGAGTATCTCGACTAATCAATTAGTCTCACTCATTGGCAAGTTAAAGAACCGAGAATTGAACACACGCACCTATAATTATATAGGGATTAGGAATTCGTATATCCGTAATCTCTGAGGTCTAGTTCGATTACGTCGATTAGTATAAATCGAACGCCCTCCCGTGGTCCTGCCCAATACACCAAGTGTACAAGTGTAACATAATAGTCAAGACCAACTATTACCCAGTCACACTACGACGTACCGATGGATTGTCCCTGTCCATCTAAGTCGTGAGCTTCTGTTCGATAGTATACGAGTAACCGACAGTATGATCTTCCGCGTGTCTCCTCACGCCATACTGTCTACAAAGTATATATCTAGGACTATTGCATTCAAGTACAAGAAAGTCAAAAATGCCGACAGTTTGATTATTAGATAATGAAAAAACACAGATAAAGAGTTCCATATTGTCACTAAACTAGACATTTAGAATATAACTCCATCACGATTAGGATTGCCGGCGATAATCGATTTAAGTCTCAGTGTATTTTATTCTTAATCCCCGATACTATTGCGGGTGTGTATATTTAATATAAGTGACTTTGATTTTCCAAAGGAATTAACCGATTTAATTATTGGGTTAATTACCGGTTAAGTTGGGTCGCTATATTTTATATATGACATGCCGTGAATACTTGACGGGAAAGTGTATCCCGTAAGGGTTGATAATATCCCCGAGATGAGTTCATAAGGAATTATTATGTAAACCCTGCAGGTGGATTTGTTCCGCATAATAATTAAGGATGAATGGTACTAGTCTCGGATATAAGAGATGAATAAATTAATTAGCAATAAATTAATTTTATTCATGGATATTTATATCTTAAATACACGGAATAAATAATACTACTGGAGAAATATTATTTGATATAATATGGTTTAATATTTGGAGTGCAATTAATTTTATATAGTGGAAAATAGAATTAATTAATATTAATGGATTAATAGATTTGGGCTTGGGCTCAATTTAATCATTAATATTGGAAGCCCAATATTCCACCTCCTTAAGATCCCCTACGTAGCCTATAAAAACACTACATGGTCTTCTCTATTCTCATAACTTGAAGATCACAATTCTAGAGAGAGAAAGTAGAGAGGGAGATCCATGGAGTTCGGTAGATCGTCGCCCACACGACGTCCGGGCTAGTGCAAGGAATACGTGGGAAGATCTCAAGGTCATCATAAGATCTCGTTTCTCCGCACAACGAATCGAAAGGTGAATTAAATAATTGCTATTTAATTCTTGTTTTATTGAATCAATTATCGAAGAACAAAGATCCAAAAGTTCGAACCCGGATTAGACGGACGATCGCGTGGTGGTGGCGAAGCCACCGGACCACGGGCGATCGCCCGAACTAGGGTTCGCGGCGCGCGGAGGAAAGAACCCTCGGCTGGGCCGAGGGCTTGCGATCGATCCAAGGATCGATCGCTGGGGGCGCGGGCTGGTGCCGCACCCCACCTGCCGTGAAGGCGGGGCTCCTCCAGGCGGCGGCGAGTCGCCGGACTTGCCGCGGGGGGCTGCTGGGCAGCCCCATCGATCGCGAAGATCGAACGCGATCTTCGATCGCGTGAACCCCGTCTCGCGGGGGTTCGGCTAGGGGCGGGCTGCGTGCCTTCGGGTGCGTGGTCTCCAAAGGCTGGACTCCGGCGGATGAGTCGGCGTTCATGTGATCTCCGGCGAAGGATTTCGGTCGGGTTATTATTTTCCGCAAATTTTAATAGCCCGGGATATCGATTTCCAACAATTGGTATCAGAGCGTACGGTTACGTTTTTCGTTAATTGTTTCGATAATCGATTCTCGATGGATATGGCCATAGATTAATTTAATTTTGTTAAATTATTGTGCTATATTTGTTCTACGTACTTGTTTTATCTCTCGTATGAATTGTGTTGGACGGAAAAATTAAATATTAAAATCGAGGGTTTTCGGAATAATCGAACCGGAAAAGATCGAACGCGCGCTCGGAGCGGTCTGCCGGGGAGGTGGCTGGAAGCACGGGCTGTGCGGGCTGCTGGGCGTGACCTAAACGTGGCTGGGCATGCCGGCGTGTGCCACCAGTGGTGGTGGTTCGCCGGCAGCCGGCAGCGGCGTTAGGATCGCGGCATCGGCTTCGGTTCGCGGCTTCGGCTTCGGATCGTGGGCTGATCATGCGCCAAGACTCGGAGCTGTTGGTGCTGGGCTGCTCGACTTGGTGATCACCATCGCGTGATGGCTCGCCGGAAGTCGGCGGCAGTCAGCGGCACCGGCGCGGCTACGAGCGCGCAGCCATCGGGGACGTGTTTCGTCTTTCGTGTGTTGCGTTGACGAGCACGGCTAGACGCGTGGCTTGCGTGGGTTGTGACGAGGTTGATGGCGTGTGTCGTCGGTGGAGACGCGATGCCGGAAGTCGACCGGGCTCGTGCACAGACTCAACGAAGAAGACGATCGTGTTCTGGCCTTTGGGTGAATTTTTTTCCCGCTGAATGAATTAATGTATGCATGTGGTGATGTGCATGGCCTGGTATGCGCATGGTGTGCATGTTACGTGCATGGACCGAATTAATTCTTGGTTCAGTTGGCCAAGTGGGTTCGATTGGGAATTTGGATGGCCGGAATTTTCGTTTCGGTTCGTCTCGGTAAATCCGATCTTTCCGGAAATAATTTAATCTTTTTAATATTATTTAATTTAATTTTGGAATTAATTCAAATTCGATTTGGATTAGATTTCTTAATTATGGAATTAAATAATGGAATTAGATGGAGAGTTAAATTAGGAAAGAAAATCCTAGTTTCTCTAGATATCCTATACCTACTTGGATTAGAAGTCTTAAGAAGAATCAAAATTCGATTTTGATTAGAATTCTTGAGATCTAATCTAAATAGGATTGAGAAATTATTAAAATATTGATTTTATTTAATTTAAGTATTTTATTTAAAATCATTAGATTAATTCAAAATTTATTTTGGATTGGAAAATCTTGGATTTTATTTAGAATAGAATTAAATATGGAGATCAATGGATTTTAATAATATTGATTTTATTTAATTTAAGTATTTTATTTAAAATCATTAGATTAATTCAAAATTTATTTTGGATTGGAAAATCTTGGATTTTATTTAGAATAGAATTAAATATGGAAATCAATGGATTTTAATAATATTGATTTTATTTAATTTAAGTATTTTATTTAAAATCATTAGATTAATTCAAAATTTATTTTGGATTGGAGAATCTTGGATTTTATTTAAAATAGAATTAAATATGGAAATCAATGGAATTGATTTTATTTAATTGGAGTGTTTTATTTAAAATCATTAAATTGATTCGAATTTATTTTGAATTGGAATCTTGGATTTTATTTAAAATAAATTAAATATGAGAATCAAAGAATTTTTCCGTCGCTCGGCAAAGTATTCAAGACGTAGAATGAAGACTCAAGGCAAGCATGCTGGAATTCATCAAGGTACGAATAGTCGAGAAATAATTTTGCTTGAGTAATTATTTGATTATTTGTGAACGTACTTGCATGAAATGTATGTTTGTTATTATGCTTATGTGTATTTAATTATGCATTAGATAGCGTATCCCTTTGTTATAAAAAGCTAAGTGGGAGAGGGAATGGAAACATTGCCATGGTCTCCATTGTTGTTCTCTTGGTGACTTTTATGGACTTTCGAAGTTCGTATAGACAAGTCATTGGAGGAGAATTCTTGTAATTCCTTTTACGAGAAACATTAATTAAGTTTATCAAACAATGCCTAATTTGTCTTTCTGAAACTGATTTCAAGTCGACTCATTCTCACCCCGGGGAGTGGAATGGAGCCAAAGCCACTTGGTCATGTGGATGACACAAATTAGAGACTTTCGTGTCATTTGATGACTAGATCGATTGTCTGCTCGGCTCCCTCATTCTATGAGAGATAGGGTCGTTCGCATGGTGAATCACTGGTTAGAAACTTCGAGTTTCACTTATGATTCTCCGCGTCTTGATTTACAAGATTAAATGATTCAAGTAATTGGATGTCAATTATAAAGATCTTTTGGTGTAGTAAACGTCCACACGAACGTGGCTTGCTATGCTGAATGGGATCTTGGATTAATTGATGTAGACAGTTATAGAAGGGAGTGAAGGAGCGTATGTTAACGTAAACGTCCACACGAACGTGGCTTGCGGTGAATATACGTGTCCCAAACAATCTTCTTGGATACTGAGTAATGGTTTACACTTAGGTACGCTTTATAGTATTCTTCCCAACGAAGTAACGCTATAATTGATGTACGACCGAAGCAAATCTAATTGCTAAATCATTTGGATAGGTAAACGTCCACACGAACGTGGCTTGCCATATCTGATGGGATTTTAGAGGTGATTAGTGGTTTAATGATATTATTTAAGGGAGATAATATCGGAGATTAAATCGATTGTTTGTTGTTATATGTGCTCATAGATTAGGAAATGGCTTTGAACCCACTTTATGTGATACCTAAGGATTTTAAACTCACTGGTCCCTAAATGTAATGATTGGAATAGAGATCTAGACATTACCCAAACTGTTAAAGAGTGCAAGGTTGTACTTGGTGAGCTTTGTCCTCCCGAGCCTATTGACATAGGCGGCTAGACAAGAAGCGATGAGGATACTCATAAAGGCCAGTCCTTCGAGGAAACGCTTAAACACGTTTTTGAGATGATTGACCTTTGGGACGAGTTGAGACGGAAATCGCAAGCTCTTGTAGCCAATGCCAAAGGTTTCGAACCTAAGGGCAAAATCGGGGAAAAGGAAAAGCAAAGAAACCCAGTGGTTCTACTTGGACCACGAGATGGGACGAGAAAGCCATGAGGCAAGAGTTCTCGATGCAAACAGTCTGGGTACTGGAAGTCTGACTATCCTCTCAAAGAAAGTACGAAATCTTCTTTAGTCGTAAAAACATAGTCAGTGGTATTATCTGCCGGAACCTGGTGTGTAGATATGGAACCACTGACGGTATGTGCATTTTAAATGCAAGGGTTCCAGGAAACCCGACGACTTAGAGAAGAAGAAATCATAGTCTACATGGGCAATGCTGTGGAGGAGGCAGCAGTTGCAGTGGAGGACATTTTATAGGATTTCATTTTGGGTTATTGCTTTTATGTACCTTTCATATTAGAAAGAACTTTGTTCTGGATTTCTAATGAATAGATATTTTATTTCTTTTAATCATTTGATGGTTATAAGAAGAAATAATGATATTATCTATTTTGGTACATTAGCTAGCGATATATAAATGATGAATCCTGAGTCCACCACGATGCAACGAACCATTTTATATAACTCGTTTTACTAATAAGAGATTTCTTTATTAAATCATTTACACTTGTGGATTCTTATGCTAAGTCATATTTATTCAAATAAGAAGTTGAAAGGTCGAAAATTGATTGTAAGATCAATTAAGTTGAAGGAGTGGACCTTCCGACCTAAGAATCTAATTTGGAGGATAATACGACTAAGCAATCCTTTATGGATATAAGATATAAGATCCGGACAAGTATTAGAATTGATTAACTCTGATGTTTGATCAGAGCTTGGGATTGGATCCCAAGAGACTACACCATACAGTCCTCTGTAAGATTGGTGTGTCGGAAATAAGAAATGGAACTCTTATAGAAATAGTAAAAACTTGAGTTATACGGAACTACCTATGTTCTATAGATATGTCTTGGTAACAACGGCGCATTTCAATGCGGTTGTAGAATATCTTAGAAGAACAAAAGATGTGTGTTCGATAGTACTATTAACCAGAAGGACGTTATAAGTTCTAACGCCCGGTTCTTAGAGGAAGACTATTAGATGAACCACAAGCCCAAAATGACATGATACTTCTGAAGAGAGAGAAAACAATTAAGACTTAGAACCAGCGGAACCGAGTAGCGGTACACCACTAACTGCACCTACTGTTATCACTGTTTATACACCGGAATGCCATTGTAGTGGGAGGTTGTGGGACAACCGGAGATATTCATAAGACTAGGAGAGTCTTCGGACTCTGGACCTAGTATACATGAAATCGATCCCTAGATCTACATGAAGGCAGTACTAGATCTAAATGTGCCTTCTTGGAGAGCAATAAGGATTATTGCCAAGAAGCAAGATCATTTAGAGTACAAGCTTAGTTGATCCATTTATGGATTGGAACAAAGCATTGAGTTCGTGGTACTTGCAAATTGATGAGATAGTCTATTTTATGGATTCATCAAAGCATAGACGAATCGAGTGTATGGGAAACGTGATGGAAACAAGGTGGTGTTTCTCGGAGGTTTTATGTAGATAGCATTTTATCATTGGTAACAATGTAAAGATGTTGTCAGACATAAAATGATGGTTGTCTAGAAAAATCGATATATGAGATAAAGAAGAAGTTAGAGCATGTTCTTAAGATCTAGGATCTCAAGAAAAGAACATTGTACTTCTCTAGATATCTTATACGATTATGGTTGGTTTTAACATGCAAGATTCCGAGAAAGGTTCGTTACCTTTCAGAAACGGAATGCATCTATCTAAGGATATGTGTTTTGGAACACAAAAGGAGATAGAAGCTATGAAAGCGGATTCCTACACTTCGAGTGTGGAAAGCTTAATAAATGCGATGTTGAAAACAAGAACCTGATATCGGCTATGCGGTTAGCATAGTGGGAGGATATCAAGGTAATCCTGGAAAGGAATACTTGACTGCTGTAATGAACATTTTAAGTACTTTCGAAGTACTGGAGACTATGTTCTGGATTACGGAGCAAGCAAGCATTTCCTTTGGATTACATTCTCTTAGATTTCTAATCGAATGAGGACCGGTGTAAGTCGATATCAGGCTATGTTTTTCACTATTAAAGGAGAAGGAGTTTTAACATGGGAGAGTGATAAGCACGATGCTTTTCGGACTCTGCCATGGGTAACCAAATAGCGGCCTCAGAGGCAGCGGAAGTTTTGGTATAACTCCGGGATAATCTCTGGGACTTAGAGGTGATTCTTAATTTGCCAAAAGGCTATGAGTATAGCGGTGCGATGGCAAATGGTAAGAAATCACAAGTCCATAAGTGTAAGATAACACATAGAGCAAGTACCACCTGATACGAGTCATCGTCGAGGGAGACGACGCTGTAGTCACCAAGATAACTTCAGAGCGGCAACCTAGAGTGCTCATTCACATAGTACTTCTTGGAAGTACAATTTAAGCACGTGATGAGTATGGGAGTCGGGAGTTTGGAGGAAATGACTAGACCTTAGTACAAGTGGGAGATTGTTGGAGTTGTGTACTTAATGTCTAGATTTAAGTAACGGAAACTCACGATCTATTTCCATTAATCTATTTAATTAAATAAACAATTATTTGCATTTAATTATTTATAATTAAATATATGCAAATTATAGTCCTGGATTTTATACGTTGTAGTTAGTATGGTGTTGTATGGACACACAGAAGATCATACTATCGGTTACTCGTATTTAATCGAACAGTTGCTCACGACCTAGATGGACACGGACCAATCCATCGGTATAGTCGTTGTGTGAGAGAGAAAATAATCTATCTTGATTATTTTATCACACTTGTACACTTGGTGTATTGAGCGGATCGTTTGAGATTTATCGATTAGGATTGCCGGCGATAATCGATTTAAGTCTCAGTGTATTTTATTCTTAATCCCCGATACTATTGCGGGTGTGTATATTTAATATAAGTGACTTTGATTTTCCAAAGGAATTAACCGATTTAATTATTGGGTTAATTACCGGTTAAGTTGGGTCGCTATATTTTATATATGACATGCCGTGAATACTTGACGGGAAAGTGTATCCCGTAAGGGTTGATAATATCCCCGAGATGAGTTCATAAGGAATTATTATGTAAACCCTGCAGGTGGATTTGTTCCGCATAATAATTAAGGATGAATGGTACTAGTCTCGGATATAAGAGATGAATAAATTAATTAGCAATAAATTAATTTTATTCATGGATATTTATATCTTAAATACACGGAATAAATAATACTACCGGAGAAATATTATTTGATATAATATGGTTTAACATTGGGAGTGCAATTAATTTTATATAGTGGAAAATAGAATTAATTAATATTAATGGATTAATAGATTTGGGCTTGGGCTCAATTTAATCATTAATATTGGAAGCCCAATATTCCACCTCCTTAAGATCCCCTACGTAGCCTATAAAAACACTACATGGTCTTCTCTATTCTCATAACTTGAAGATCACAATTCTAGAGAGAGAAAGTAGAGAGGGAGATCCATGGAGTTCGGTAGATCGTCGCCCACACGACGTCCGGGCTAGTGCAAGGAATACGTGGGAAGATCTCAAGGTCATCATAAGATCTCGTTTCTCCGCACAACGAATCGAAAGGTGAATTAAATAATTGCTATTTAATTCTTGTTTTATTGAATCAATTATCGAAGAACAAAGATCCAAAAGTTCGAACCCGGATTAGACGGACGATCGCGTGGTGGTGGCGAAGCCACCGGACCACGGGCGATCGCCCGAACTAGGGTTCGCGGCGCGCGGAGGAAAGAACCCTCGGCTGGGCCGAGGGCTTGCGATCGATCCAAGGATCGATCGCTGGGGGCGCGGGCTGGTGCCGCACCCCACCTGCCGTGAAGGCGGGGCTCCTCCAGGCGGCGGCGAGTCGCCGGACTCGCCGCGGGGGTCTGCTGGGCAGCCCCATCGATCGCGAAGATCGAACGCGATCTTCGATCGCGTGAACCCCGTCTCGCGGGGGTTCGGCTGGGGGCGGGCTGCGTGCCTTCGGGTGCGTGGTCTCCAAAGGCTGGTCTCCGGCGGATGAGTCGGCGTTCATGTGATCTCCGGCGAAGGATTTCGGTCGGGTTATTATTTTCCGCAAATTTTAATAGCCCGGGATATCGATTTCCAACACGACCTTCGTCTTCAAACGAAACTAACAACCGAAACAGAAAACTCCAAACGAAATTCACTCTGCGATCTTAATCTTCGACGGGCGATTCAGAGCTTCCCACGGCGATTGTTGCACTGCGCTTTCGACGGCAATCTCGGCTCGGTGATTCAAAGCTTCGAGCGACCGTATTCTTCAACATAAATTCAGTCCCCGATCTCCATCGTTTTTTCTCTTCGACGACGGCGCTTTCGAGGGCGATCTCGGAGATTCAGAGCTTCGATTCCGAGTGTTTAGCGACCGGCGACTTCAAAATTAGGTAAATCAAAACTAAATCTCCTGTTTATTATTTCTGTGTAATTCTTTTTCAAGTCATGGTACGAATTCAATGTTGATTGTGCTATTATTTGATACTAACTATTCGATTACATAATTAGGGTTCTAATTTGGGCAGTTTGTGAGATTTCAGATTCTGCTCTTTTCTATGTTGTTTTTTGTTCAATGTTTACTGCTTGTTTCTCTGTTCGATCACAATAATCAGTGTATGTGCTTGAGGTTTCTGTGTATGTGCTTGAGGTTTAATGTTTCTTTGTATGTGCTTGAACAGTTCTGGTTTCAGGTTTGTGTGTATATGCTTGAGTCATCTGTGTTTGTGCTTGAGGTTCAGGTTTCAGGTTTGTGTATACATTTATCACCTTGTGTTAAAATCAAATTCAGAACATATAAAGTGAAGAACAATAATGTTAGAGTTTCTCGATAGTTCATTTGATCGACACATTCTTTGTTGGACCATTTCATGTTCTGTTGTTATATGGTTGAGGGTTTGACAGTAAAGAAGTTCAGTTTCTATGACGATAATGTTGATTTTAATTATATTTAGTTTGTCGGTTTGAATTGTGTTTCTCCATGTTTTCAGTACTCTTGTTGAGGCTTTGGTTCATATATTCGTCTCTCTTATGAATTGATGATTGATTATTCTATGTGTGTATATGATGCAATCCAAGGTTCGGCAACCGACGTAGAAGCTCGATTACAAGCTAGAACGACGAAGAAGACGGCGGAAAGAGAGTCGAGAGAGTGCCGGGAATGCGCCGAGAATGTGGCCAATTCTGTGGAAAATCCCAATTATGTGGAACCCGAGGATCAACCCGAGGATCGACCCAGGCCCTTTGCACTAACCTCGGGATGATATGCGGGATAGGCAGAAATCCCAATTTGTGGCCAAACTCTTTTATGTGCGGGATTTTTATTCCTTTTCCTTTTTGGGCGTGACTTTTTGCCCAAGATACTCCTTTTCCTTCACTTTTTAGGTTTGCCTATATAAAGGCTTTGTGAGACTTTATTTTACACAACCATGAATTGATGAATAAAATTATATTTTGTGAGTTTTATTAAAATCTCTCTTGGGTCCGAATTCTACCCGATTAACCAAAGAATTCAACCGACGAATCAACGAAGCAATCCACCCTTCGTTCGTGTGTCTTCCTCATCCCCGAGTTGCTGCATCGATCGCGTGTTGGGGTTTAGGGTTCCGTCCTTAAATTATTTCACGAATCAGATTCAGAGGTTTGGGACTTCCGCCGGTATCTTTTCTCAATTTCTTCTTCGTTCATCTTCTATCCTTCGTATCCCAACGAGGTTCGTATCATTTGGTATCAGAGCTAGGGTTCGTATCATTTGGTATCAGAGCCCAGGTTTGGGTTCTTTATTTTTCTGAATACGTAGCCTCGTTGTTTTTTTTTTCTTTTTGTTTCTTCTTATTCTTTCTTCTTCTTCCTTGATTTAAAAAAAAAAAAAAAAAAAAAAAAAAAAATTCTATAAAAATTATTTCCACTCCGTTTTTCGCGAAATTTTTTTTGAGAGTCTCGTTCCTGGTAGTGAGTCGAATACTCAGCAATTTAAAAAAAAAAAAAAAAAATTTGGGCATAATTGGGTCGTTTGTTTCCGAGGGTTTTCGGACATCGTATAGAGTTCGATGGTACGAACCCTAGCTCTGATACCAGATGATACGTACCTCGTTGGAAAGATAGAAGAATTGATTCGAAGAACACGGAATTCGGGTTTCGGATACCTGGGTAGATGAAGATCCCAAACTTCTGAACCTAATTCGTTGAATTGATTAGATTGAAGAACCTAACCCCAAAACGGAATTGACGCAGCTACTTGGAATTGATGAAGACACACGAACGAAGTATGTATGCTTCGTTGATTCGTCGGGTTGATCTCTTTTGGAACAATCGAAAAGAGAACGAAAAGAGTAGAGAGAATAATCTCGCAAAATAATTAATTATCATAAAAGTTGTGTTTAAAATAAAGTCTCACAAAGCCTTTATATAGGCAAACCTAAAAAGTGAAGGAAAAGGGATGCCTTGGGCAAAAAGTCACGCCCAAAAAGGAAAAGGAATAAAAATCCCGCACATAAAAGAGTTTGGCCACAAATTGGGATTTCTGCCTATCCCGCATATCATCCCGAGGTTAGTGCAAAGGGCCTGGGTCGATCCTCGGGTTGATCCTCGGGTTCCACAGAATTTTGGCCACATTCTCGGCGCGTTCCCGGCACTCTCTCGACTCTTTTTCCGCCGTCTTCTTCGTCCTTCTAGCTTGTAATCGAGCTTCTACGTCGGTTGCCGAACCTTGGATTGCATCATTCCCCTTCTCTTCAAGAGGATTTGTCCTCAAATCCACGTCGATGCCAGGGTCGAACACCACTCTCACGAACAAGCTTGGAGCTACGTTAGTCTGCAGCTCACGCCCTCGTTGTAGTGGAAATCCAGGAGATTTATCGTCAAGGAAGACTTCATGAATTTCCTGCAAATCATAAAGAGTAGAAGAGTGTAGAGATAATAAAACGTTAGTGGTAATCATCTCCTTCATCACTAACGTCGGCTGCCCCTCTTTCTCTGCTGGTTTCACCATGGGTAACTCCCATGGCGGAAGGTCCTCGGATTTCATCAATTCCTCCTTGCTGTCGAACTCCACCGCCTCCTCCGCGACGTCGGAATCCGACGAAACCTCCTCCTCGGACTCTACCGAAGCCTCCTCCTCGGACTCTATCGAAGTCGAATCTTCCTCGGTTGACACCGAAATCGACTCTTCTTCAGACTCCACCAAAGCCAACGGTCCTGGTATCTCGCCTTTTTCATCGGCCTCTACTTTCCCAGGCTTCAGTGCCGCTTGTATCTGCTCCCTCATCTGACGCCTAATATCGCTCCAACACTCGCCCCAACGCTCAGCGCTGGCCCTCCTCTCGTCGTCCCAACGCTCAGCTCTGGCCCTCCTCTCTTCGTCCAAACGCTCAGCTCTGGACCTCCTCTCTTCACGACGCTCCCGACTAAGCTCACGGGCTCGATGATAGCCACTCTGAACTTCTCGGTATCCGCTGCCACCTCTTCGATTCCATGCGTCATCATGATGAGCTCTCTCCTCTAAGGCGGTAAGTCGCTCATTCACCACCTTCATCTTTGATGCAAGCATCCTTTCGAACCGGACAGTCGCCTTCTCCATGATAAGCTTAGCTTGAATATAATCCATGTCAGCTATCCTGCAAAGTGTTAGAAACACAATAGAAAATTCCTCACCACTCTCGTGTATCACTCAATATGGTAAGTCACTCACGCTCGGTTCTCTCACTTTCTCTCTCTCAAGAATCGAACTCTACGCCACACGAACCACGACACCACAACAACGTTCGTCGGAAGGAAAGTACACAGAAAGTGCGGAAAAAAAAAATCGGAAATCTCAAAAGGAACACGGAAAACGTAGATGACTCTATACGATGTCCGAAAACCCTCGGAAACAAACGACCCAATTATGCCCAAATATTTTTTTTTTTAAATTGCTGAGTATTCGACTCACTACCAGGAACGAGACTCTCAAAAAAAAATTCGCGGAAAACGGAGTGGAAATAATTTTTATAGAATTTTTTTTTTTTTTTTTGTGCTTACGGATGAAAGAGATCCGATTCAGCAAGAAGAAACGAAATACGGAAAGAAAAAGAATCGAGGTCACGTAATCAGAAATTAGAAACCCTAGCCTGGGCTCTGATACCAGATGATACGAACCTCGTTGGGATACGAAGGATAGAAGATAAACGAAGAAGAAATTGAGAAAAGATACCGGCGGAAGTCCCAAACCTCTGAATCTGATTCGTGAAATAATTTAAGGACGGAACCCTAAACCCCAACACGCGATCGATGCAGCAACTCGGGGATGAGGAAGACACACGAACGAAGGGTGGATTGCTTCTTTGATTCGTCGATTGAATTCTTTGGTTAATCGGGTAGAATTCGGACCCAAGAGAGATTTTAATAAAACTCACAAAATATAATTTTATTCATCAATTCATGGTTGTGTAAAATAAAGTCTCACAAAGCCTTTATATAGGCAAACCTAAAAAGTGAAGGAAAAGGAGTATCTTGAGCAAAAAGTCACGCCCAAAAAGGAAAAGGAATAAAAATCCCGCACATAAAAGAGTTTGGCCACAAATTGGGATTTCTGCCTATCCCGCATATCATCCCGAGGTTAGTGCAAAGGGCCTGGGTCGATCCTCGGGTTGATCCTCGGGTTCCACAGAATTTTGGCCACATTCTCGGCGCGTTCCCGGCACTCTCTCGACTCTCTTTCCGCCGTCTTCTTCGTCGTTCTAGCTTGTAATCGAGCTTCTACGTCGGTTGCCGAACCTTGGATTGCATCATTCCTCTTCTCTTCAAGAGGATTTGTCCTCAAATCCACGTCGATGCCAGGGTCGAACCCCAATCTCACGAACAAACTCGGAACGACATAATTCTACTGCTCACACCCTCGATGTAACGGAAAACTAGGAGATCTTTCTTCAGGGAAGTCATCATGAAATTCCTGAAAAGCAAAAGGGTGTAGAGACAATAAAACGTTAGTGTAGAACGTCGCATCCTCGCACAACACCACAGACGTCGGTTGCCCCTCTTTCTCTGCTTGTTTCACCATGGATAACTCCAATGGCGGAAGGTTCTCGGACCCCACCAAATCCTCCTCGATGTCGGACCCCACCGACTCCTCCTCGATGTCAGAATCCACCGAAACCAACGGTGTCGGTTCGTCGCACTCTTCAACGGACCCCACCGAAGTGATACGTACCTCGTTGGAAAGATAGATGAATTGATACGAAGAACACGGAATTCGGGTTTCGGATACCTGGGTAGATGAAGATTCCAAACTTCTGAACCTAATTCGTTGAATTGATTAGATTGAAGAACCTAACCCCCAAAACGGAATTGACGCAGCTACTTGGAATTGATGAAGACACACGAACGAAGTATGTATGCTTCGTTGATTCGTCGGGTTGATCTCTTTTGGCACAATCGAAAAGAGAACGAAAAGAGTAGAGAGAATAATCTCGCAAAATAATTAATTATCATAAAAGTTGTGTTTAAAATAAAGTCTCACAAAGCCTTTATATAGGCAAACCTAAAAAGTGAAGGAAAAGGGATGTCTTGGGCAAAAAGTCACGCCCAAAAAGGAAAAGGAATAAAAATCCCGCACATAAAAGAGTTTGGCCACAAATTGGGATTTCTGCCTATCCCGCATATCATCCCGAGGTTAGTGCAAAGGGCCTGGGTCGATCCTCGGGTTGATCCTCGGGTTCCACAGAATTTTGGCCACATTCTCGGCGCGTTCCCGGCACTCTCTCGATTCTCTTTCCGCCGTCTTCTTCGTCGTTCTAGGTTGTAATCGAGCTTCTACGTCGGTTGCCGAACCTTGGATTGCATCATTCCCCTTCTCTTCAAGAGGATTTGTCCTCAAATCCACGTCGATGCCAGGGTCGAACCCCAATCTCACGAACAAACTCGGAACGACATAATTCTGCAGCTCACACCCTCGATGTAGCGGAAAACTAGGAGATCTTTCTTCAGGGAAGTCATCATGAAATTCCTGAAAAGCAAAAGGGTGTAGAGACAATAAAACGTTAGTGTAGAACGTCGCATCCTCGCACAACACCACAGACGTCGGTTGCCCCTCTTTCTCTGCTTGTTTCACCATGGATAACTCCAATGGCGGAAGGTTCTCGGACCCCACCAAATCCTCCTCGATGTCGGACCCCACCGACTCCTCCTCGATGTCAGAATCCACCGAAACCAACGGTGTCGGTTCGTCGCACTCTTCAACGGACCCCACCGAAGTCGAATCTTCCTCGGAATACACCAAGACCGATTCTTCTTCGGACTCCACCACTGTCGTCGGTTCTGGTTTCTCGCCTTCGTCAGCAGACGCTACTTTCCTAGGCTTCAGTGCCGCTTGTATCTGCTCCCTCATCTGACGCCTAATATCGCTCCAAAACTCGCCCCAACGCTCAGCACTGGCCCTCCTCTCGTCGTCCCAACGCTCAGCTCTGGCCCTCCTCTCTTCGTCCAAACGCTCAGCTCTGGACCTCCTCTCTTCACGACGCTCCCGACTAAGCTCACGGGCTCGATGATAGCCACTCTGAACTTCTCAGTATCCGCTACCACCTCTTCGATTCCATCCATCTTCACGAAGAGCTCTCTCCTCTAAGGCGGTAGGTCGTGTATTCACCACCTTCATCTCCGGTGTAATCCTTCTTTCGAACCGTGCAGAAAAAGTGTCCATGTCAGTTGTCCTGCAAAAGTGTTAGAAACGTACAATAGAAAATTCCTCACCACTCTCGTGTATCACTCAATATGGTAATTCACTCAATACGGTATTCTCTCACTTTCTCTCTCTCAAGAATCGAACAAATCCCAATCTACCGGTCGAACTCAACTCCAATAAAATCCACGAAATGACTTTTAAATTGCTGAACGAACGATGAACAGCAATAAAAAGAATAATCGAGAACAAATAAATTTTTTTTTTTTAATTGCTGAGTATTCGACTCACTACCAGGAACGAGACTCTCAAAAAAAAAATTCGCGAAAAACGGAGTGGAAATAATTTTTATAGAATTTTTTGTTTTTTTTTTTTTTTTTTTGTGCTTACGGATGAAAGAGATCCGATTCAGCAAGAAGAAAAGAAATACGGAAATAAAGAAGAATCGAGGTCACGTAATCAGAAATTAGAAACCCTAGCCTGGGCTCTGATACCAGATGATACGTACCTCGTTGGAAAGATAGATGAATTGATACGAAGAACACGGAATTCGGGTTTCGGATACCTGGGTAGATGAAGATTCCAAACTTCTGAACCTAATTCGTTGAATTGATTAGATTGAAGAACCTAACCCCCAAAACGGAATTGACGCAGCTACTTGGAATTGATGAAGACACACGAACGAAGTATGTATGCTTCGTTGATTCGTCGGGTTGATCTCTTTTGGCACAATCGAAAAGAGAACGAAAAGAGTAGAGAGAATAATCTCGCAAAATAATTAATTATCATAAAAGTTGTGTTTAAAATAAAGTCTCACAAAGCCTTTATATAGGCAAACCTAAAAAGTGAAGGAAAAGGGATGTCTTGGGCAAAAAGTCACGCCCAAAAAGGAAAAGGAATAAAAATCCCGCACATAAAAGAGTTTGGCCACAAATTGGGATTTCTGCCTATCCCGCATATCATCCCGAGGTTAGTGCAAAGGGCCTGGGTCGATCCTCGGGTTGATCCTCGGGTTCCACAGAATTTTGGCCACATTCTCGGCGCGTTCCCGGCACTCTCTCGACTCTCTTTCCGCCGTCTTCTTCGTCGTTCTAGCTTGTAATCGAGCTTCTACGTCGGTTGCCGAACCTTGGATTGCATCAGTATATGCTTGAGGCATTTCTGTATTTGAAGTATCACATATTAAAAGAGTTATAATTCCTTCACTCCTTTTTATTTCTCGTGTTTTTAATTTGTTTATCCATCTGCTCTTTTTCTTCATGCTTTCTGATTTTATATGTTATATGCTTGAGGCATGAATAAAATTCAGAACCTTAATGTGTTGGACTTAGAAGTTCTTTCATCTAAACATATAATGTTTGAGTTTCTTCATAGTTTCTTTGATCGAGACATTTTTTGCTGGACCATACATATATACTTCATGAACTGAGAAATCACATTATAACCAAATTTGATGTACAACAGACAAACATTCAAAGTCCAGGTTTCAGTTTTGTATTGTGAGGTTTCCGTGTATATGCTTGTGTATGTGTTTGAGGTTTGCTTGCATTACAGCGAAACATATAAAACTGTATACATGTCATTCTTATTTTGTTTTCTTATATATAACTTACAGATTTTGATGATCGATTTCCCTCCGATAGATGCTATTGATTTTGATGAATTTACTTTTGATGGTGGGGATTTTATTTTTATCATTGATTTGTTATTCTTCTTTGTTATTGTTCTTTTTTATGATTTTGTTCTTTTTTTGCATTTTTCCAGTTGATTTCACTGATGGAGAAATAATCTAGATTGATTCTACACAAGAAAACATTGTCCCTGCTGATGGAGTTCCTCTTCCTCACTCTGAAGTCATTATTAATAATGATGCTGAAGAAGGTACTAATTGATTCTTGTCTTATACACCCTGTTTTGTACTCTGTTTTTTATTGATCCTTGATCCTGATTGTCTTATATCCGTGTTTTCTGATTCTTTTTCTCTTAAACCTGCAGGGGAAAAAATTAGAAAACTATGATTTGGTTGGTGTTGTTGTTAAATCTGAAGAGGAGGCTTATCAGATGTACAATGACTATGCATTTTTTGGAGTTGTGTACTTAATGTCTAGATTTAAGTATCGGTAAACTCCCGGTCATAGCATTTAACCTATTTAAATAATAAACAATTATTTGCATTTAATTATTATTAATTAATTATGCAAAAACATAGTCCTGGATTTTATACGTTGTAGTTAGTATGGTGTGCATGGGCACACAGAAGATCATACTACCGGTTACTCGTATTTAATCAAACAGTTGCTCACGACCTAGATGGACATGGACCAATCCATCGGTATAGTCGTTGTGTGAGAGAGAAAATAATTTATCTTAATTATTTTATCACACTTGTACACTTGGTGTATTGGGCGGATCGCTTGAGATTTATTGATTAGGATTGCCTTGGATAATCAATTTAAATCTCAGAGTATTTTATTCTTAATCCCCGATACTGTTGCGGGTGTGTATATTTAATATTAGAGACTTTGATTTTCCAAAGGAATTAACCGATTTAATTATTGGGTTAATTACCGGTAAAATTGGGTCGCTATATTTTATATATGACATGCCGTGAATACTTGACGGGAAAGTGTATCCCGGAAGGGTTGATAATATCCCCGAGATGAGTTCATAAGGAATTATTGTGTAAACCTCATAAGTGGATTTGTTCCGCACAATAATTAAGGTTGAATGGTACTAGTCTCGGATACAAGAGATGAATATAATTTATTGAGCAATAAATAAATTTATTCATGGATATTTAAATCTTAAATACACGGAATAAATAAATACTACCGGAGAAATATTATTTGATATAATATGGTTTAATATTGAGAGTGCAATTAATTTATATAGTGGAAAATAAATTAATTAATATTGATAAGGATTAATGGACTTGAGCATTGGGCTCAATTTAATCTTCAATAATGGAAGCCCAATATTCCACCTCCTTTAGATCCCCTACGTAGCCTATAAAAGCACTACATGGCCTTCATAAATCATAAGACAAGATTATCATACTTGATATTCTAGAAAGTTGAGGGAGATCCATAGGAGTTCGATAGATCGTCGCCCACACGACGTTCGAACGAGGTGCAAGGAATACGTAAGAAGATCGCAAGGTCATCAACGTTTGACTTCGTTTCTCCGTACAACGAATCGAGGTAATATAATCGTAAACCCCCTCTATGATTATGTGTTCGTAATAATTGTGATGTATACATGAACAAGACGATCCGGGAAAATGTCGAGACCGGGATACGGGGATCACGCGATCCCCGTCGGGATCGAGAGGGGCGGCCGAACCCTAGGGTTCGACCGCCGGTACCGCGCGACGAAAGGGGAGCCCCGGCTGGATGCCGGGGCACGCGATTGACTTCGGTCGATCGTCGGGATGCCGCGGGCAGGTGCCGCGGCGGATCCCAGCCGCCCCTTCGACGGCGGCGTGCGCACGGGGGCTGAAGCTGGGGCGGGCGATCGAGCTGGGCTCGATCGCGAGGGCAGCCGAGGGCTGGAGCCTCGGCTGGGCGCCCTCCTCCTCGTGGTGGCGGTGGCGGTGAGTCGCCGGACTCACCGACGGCGGGTGCTGGTCCGACAGCCCCGCGGGGATGCACCCCGCATCCCCGGCGATCGCCATGCACGGCGATCGCGAACCCTAACGGGGTTCGGCTAGGGTTTTTAGCCGCGGGTTTAACCCGCGGCGATGATACTCTTGTCGAGCCCGATTCGTTGGCGTTCGTGATCGGTTTCCGGCGATAGGGTTTCGGTCGGGTTATCGGTTCCGCAATATTTTTGATAGCCCGGGACATCGAATCCCAACAATTGGTATCAGAGCGTTTGGTTTCGTGTTCATGTATACGTTCGATTATTGTTCTACCTTGCAGGGATTTCCGGCTATCATGGTTGGATTTAATTATTGTGTTAATTAATTATCATGATTATTCGTTTATTAAACTCTCGGACATGTCGAGATTCGTTTTGTGTGGTTGAATGTTTGTAATAGTAAAAATTCGGGGGTTGACCGAATTTAGGATTTATTATAACGTTCTATGTTTTCCGGAAAGTGTATAGGGTCGATTTCATGTATAGAATCGATACCGGAATTGTAAATTTATTTCTTGTTATTTATTTACGTTGGATCGATGCCGAGACGACCGCCGGAGAACACATGTGACGAAGGAGAAGACGTGAGGGAGGACCGGGGATCGATTGGATCGATCCCATGATGAGATCGATCGATGGCATGGGCGAGGGGCTCGATCGCCCCTGCCGCGGGCTGCCGCCGGTTCGGTGGCTGACCGGCGTGGCTGGGCGGCGGTGCTCCTCCCCGGGGGCCGGTCGGTCGAAGGAGGGGTGGCGTGAGGTCTCCCGATCTCATGCTACTCCTACCAAGATCCAACTTTCCTAAATTAATTCAGTTTTTCTATTTGAGTTTTCCTATTTTTGGGAATTCTCATGGATTAGGAAAAGAATTAATTGGAATTAATTTTATTTCCTTATTCTATTATGGAAGTCTTCTAGAGTATTCTGAGTTCTACTTGGAATAGGATCCTAGAGATTTAATAGAATTGGAAAGGAATAAAAGTTAATTTAGGATTGATTTATTTCCTAATTGATTATTCCTATTTTATGGGAATTTTCATAGTAATGGAAATTAATTAATCTTGGAAAGTAGAAGAGTCCTAATTTATTTTATTTCCTTATTCTATTATAGAAGTCTTCTAGAATATTCCAAGTTTTACTTGGATAGATTATTCTAGAGATTTAATAGAATTAGATGGGAAAAATAAATAAATAAAAATATTAACAATATTTAATTTTATTTTTGATTTATTCGATTGACTTAATTTTCGAATTAAGTATCTTTTGGATTTATTAAAAATAAATAGATTTAAATATTGGGATTAATATTCTCGTCACATGAAGTATTCAAGAACGAAGACTGAAGACTAGAAGACGCATACGGAGATGGAATAAAGCCATGATAGTCGGAAAATAATTTTCTAGCATTATTTTGACTATGTGATACTATGTGCTTTATTGCTTGTATGCATGCTTATGTGTTTAATTATGCATTAGATAGCGTATCCCTTTGTTATAAAAAGCTAAGTGGGAGAGGGGATGGAAACATTCCCGTGGTCTCCATTACTGTTCTCTTGGTGACATTTATGAGCTTTCGAAGTTCATATAGATATGTCATTGGAGGAGAATTCTTGTAATTCCTTTTACGAGAAACATTGATTAAGTCTATCAAACAATGCCTAATTTGTCTTTCTGAAACTGACTTCAAGTCGACTCATTCTCACCCCAGGGAGTGGAATGGAGCCAAAGCCACTTGGTCATGTGGATGACACAAATTAGAGACATTCGTACCATTCTTTTGAAGATGGATCATTTGTCTGCTCGGCTCCCTCATCTAATGAGAGATAGGGTTGTTCGCATGGTGAATCACTGGTTAGAAACTTCGAGTTTCACTTATGGTTCTCCGCGTCTTGATATACAAGATTAAAATGTTTCAAGTAATTGGATGTCAATTGTAAAAGTCTTTTGGTGTAGTAAACTTCCACACTATCGTGGCTTGCTACATTGAATGGGATTTTGGAACGATTGATGTAGACAGTTATAGGAGGCAGTGAAGGAAACGTAGGTTAACGTAAACGTCCACACTATCGTGGCTTGCGGTAACACGCGAATCTTAAACAAACTTCTTAGTACTGAGTAATGGTTTACACTTAGGTACGCTCTGTTGGAGTTGTGTACTTAATGTCTAGATTTAAGTAACGGAAACTCACGATCCATTGCCATTAATCTATTTAATTAAATAAACAATTATTTGCATTTAATTATTTATAATTAAATATATGCAAATTATAGTCCTGGATTTTATACGTTGTAGTTAGTATGGTGTTGCATGGGCGCACAGAAGATCATACTATCGGTTACTCGTATTTAATCGAACAGTTGCTCACGACCTAGATGGACACGGACCAATCCATCGGTATAGTCGTTGTGTGAGAGAGAAAATAATCTATCTTGATTATTTTATCACACTTGTACACTTGGTGTATTGAGCGGATCTGCTTGAGATTTATCGATTAGGATTGCCGGCGATAATCGATTCAAGTCTCAGTGTATTTTATTCTTAATCCCCGATACTATTGCGGGTGTGTATATTTAATATAAGTGACTTTGATTTACCAAAGGAATTAACCGATTTAATTATTGGGTTAATTACCGGTTAAGTTGGGCCACTATATTTTATATATGGCATGCCGTGAATACTTGACGGGAAAGTGTATCCCGTAAGGGTTGATAATATCCCCGAGATGAGTTCATAAGGAATTATTATGTAAACCCTGCAGGTGGATTTGTTCCGCATAATAATTAAGGTTGAATGGTACTAGTCTCGGATATAAGAGATGAATAAATTAATTAGCAATAAATTAATTTTATTCATGGATATTTATATCTTAAATACACGGAATAAATAATACTACCGGAGAAATATTATTTGATATAATATGGTTTAATATTGGGAGTGCAATTAATTTTATATAGTGGAAAATAGAATTAATTAATATTAATGGATTAATAGATTTGGGCTTGGGCTCAATTTAATCATTAATATTGGAAGCCCAATATTCCACCTCCTTAAGATCCCCTACGTAGCCTATAAAAGCACTACATGGTCTTCTCTATTCTCATAAGTTGAAAATCACAATTCTAGAGAGAGAAAGTAGAGAGGAGGATCCATGGAGTTCGGTAGATCGTCGCCCACACGACGTCCGGGCTAGTGCAAGGAATACGTGGGAAGATCTCAAGGTCGTCAAATTGAGTTCTTCGTTTTTCCGAACAACGAGAACGAGGTAAATCGTAAAACCCTCTTTATGATTTTATCGTTTAATTATCGTAAAAATATCATGAACCAAGATCCGAGAACGCGACCTTTGTCGAGGTTGAACCGGGCGGTGGTGATCGAAGATCACCGGACCGCCGGCGGCTCAACGGATCGAACAAGAGAGGGTCGAGAGGGGCGAGCCTCGGCTGGACGCCGAGACTCGATCGAGGGCGAGCTCGATCGCCCGTGTACAACCAGCGGGCTGCTGGAGCAGCCCCGCTCACACGGCTGGACCGCCGCTCGAGCGGCGGTGGCTGGTGGTGATCGCAAGCCACGGTTCGCCGTGGCTGGTCGTGCAATCACCGGGGGCGGCTGGGCGTGCATAAGGGGCTGCCAAGGGCAGCCCTAGGCGGCTGCCTTGAACAGCCGCGAGTCCCACGAGGGGACTCGACCGAACAGCCGCGGCTTTGCCGCGGTTAGGGTTTTGGTTGAGTCCGGCGCTTCGTGGTGGTTCGTGGCGGATTGTTCCGGCAACCGGGAGTCGATTGGAGTTGTTATTCCGCAATTCGACAACTCCGGATATTCGATCTCCAAAGGATTTCGGTCGGAATTAATTAGATAATTTATTTATTAAATTTATTAATTCCGGGATATCGATTTCCAACAATTGGTATCAGAGCGTTGGTTTTAGTTCATGGTATTTTTTGATAAATTGTTCTACCTTGCAGGGTTTCCGATTATTATGGCTAGATTTAATTATTGTTAATTAATGTCATAATATTTCTCTTGATTATTAAACTCTCGGTGATGTTATTTGTTCTTGTGTGGTGAATGCTTGTTCTTATTTTTCCGGAAATTGTATGAGGTCGATTTCATGTAGAGAATCGATGCCGGATAGCGTAGTAATAAATTTGTAATTTATTTTACGTTGGATCGAGGACGAAACGACGACCGGAAAATTGTGACGGAGGAGATGAAGAGAGGGAGGACCGGGGATCGATCACGAGGATCGATCCCATGAGGATCGATCGCCCGGGCTGCCCTAGGGCTCTCGGCCACGCCGGCCACCAAGGGTGGTGGCGCGTGAGCCTTGGCCGGTGGTGGTGGTGGCGGTCGATGGTGGGGGTGGCGTGGGGATCCCCAACCCATGCTATTCCTACCAAGATCTAACTTTCCTAAATTATTCGGTTTTCCTATTTTGAGTATTCCTATTTTTTTGGGAATTCTCATGGAATAGGAAAAGAATAAATTTAGAATAAATTTATTTTTCCTTATTGATTATTCCTATTTTTGGGAATTTTCATAGATTAGGAAAAGGAATAAATTTATAAATTAATTTATTTTTCCTATTTAATTATTCCTTTATGGAATTTTTAATGGATTAGGAAAATAATTAATTTGGAAAGTTTAGGAGTCCTAAATTAATTTTTCCTTATTTAATTATTCCTTTATGGAATTTTTAATGGATTAGGAAAGGAATTAATTTGGAAGGACTAGGAGTCCTAAATTATTTTATTTCTTTATTTCATTATGGAAGTCTTCTAGAATATTCCAAGTGGGTCTTGGATAGATTATTCTAGAGATTTAATGAAGTAGAAAGGGAAAAATAAAATAAATTATTTTATTTCCTTATTTCATTATGGAAGTCTTCTAGAATATTCCAAGTGGGTCTTGGATAGATTATTCTAGAGATTTAATGAAGTAAAAATGGAAAATAAAAATAATAAAAATATTAATAATATTTAATTTTATTTTTGATATATTCGATTGACTTAATTTTCGAATTAAGTAACTTTTGGATTAATTGAAAATAAATAGATTTAAATATTGGAATTAATATTCCCGTCACATGGAGCATTCAAGAACGAAGACTAAAGACTAGAAGATGCGTACGGGGATGCGATAAAGCCATAATAGTCGGAAAATAATATTCTAGTATTATTTTGATTATGTGATAATATTCTATGTGCTTTATTTCATGTATGCATGCTTATGTGTATTTAATTATGCATTAGATAGCGTATCCCTTTATTATAAAAAGCTAAGTGGGAGAGGGTATGGAAACATATCCATGGTCTCCATTGCTGTTCTCTTGGTGACTTTTATGAACTTTCGAAGTTCATATAGATAAGCCATTGGAGGAGAATTCTTGTAATTCCTCTTACGAGAAACATTGATTAAGTTTATCAAACAATGCCTAATTTGTCTTTCCAAAACTGATTTCAAGTCGACTCATTCTCACCCCGGGGAGTGGAATGGAGCCAAAGCCACTTGGTCATGTCGAGGACACAAATTAGAGACTTTCGTGTCATTTGATGACTAGATCGATTGTCTGCTCGGCTCCCTCATTTATGAGAGATAGGGTCATTCGCATAGTGAATCACTGGTTAGAAACTTCGAGTTTCACTTATGATTCTCCGCGTCTTGATTTACAAGATTGAATGGATCAAGTAATTGGGAGTCAATTATAAAAGTCTCTTGGTGTAGTAAACGTCCACACCACGTGGCTTGCTATACTAACGGATTTTGGATTAATTGATGTAGACAGTTATAAGGAATTGTGAAGAGTTGTGAAGTTGTCGTAAACGTCCACACCACGTGGCTTGCGGTGATGTAGCAATTCCAAACGATTTACTTTGGTACTGAGTAATGGTTTACACTTAGATACGCATTATAGTATTCCTCCCCACGAGGTTCCGCTATAAGTGATGTATGACCGAAGCAAATCTAATTGCTAAATCATTTGGATTGGTAAACGTCCACACCACGTGGCTTGCCATATCTGATGGGATTTTAGATGTGATTAGTGGTTTAATAATATTACTTAAGGGAGATAATATCGGAGATTAAATCGATTGTTTGTTGTTATATGTGCTCATAGATTAGGAAATGGCTTTGAACCCACTTTATGTGATATGTAAGGATTTTAAACTCACTGGTCCCTAAATGTAATGATTGGAATAGAGATCTAGACATTACCCAAACTGTTGAAGAGTACAAGGTTGTACTCAATGAGCTTTGTCCTTCCGAGCCTATTGACATAGGCGGCTAGACAAGAAGCGATGAGGATAGTCATAAAGGCCAGTCACTTCGAGGAAACGCTTAAAAACGTTTTTGAGATGATTAACCTTTTAGACGAGTTGAGACGGAAATCGCAAGCTCTTGTAGCCAATGCCAAAGGTTTCGAACCTAAAGGCATGAATCGGGGGAAAGGACAAGAAAGCAAAGAAACCCAGTGGTTCCTTTTGGATCACGAGATGGGACGAGAAAGCCAAGAGGCAAGAGTTCTCGATGCAAACAGTCTGGGTACTGGAAGTCTAATTATCCTCTCAAAGAAAGTACGAAATTTTTCTTTAGTCGTAAAACATAGTCAGTGGTATTATCTACCGGAACCTGGTGTGTAGATATGGAACCACTGACGGTATGTGCATTTTAAATGCAAGGGTTCCAGGAAACCCGACGACTTAGAAAAGAAGAAATCGTAGTCTACATGGGCAATGCTGTAGAGGAGGCAGCAGTTGCAGTGGAGGACATACTATAGGATTTCATTTTGGGTTATTGCTTTTATGTACCTTTCAAATTAGAAAGAACTTTGTTCTGGATTTCTAATAAATGGATATTTTATTTCTTTTAATCACTTGATGGTTATAAGAAGAAATAATGATATTATCTATTTTGGTACATTGGCTAGCAATATATAAATGATGAATCCTGAGTCCACCACGATGCAACGAACCGTAGTATGAAACTCGTTTTACTAATAAGAGATTTCTTTATCAATTATACTTGTGGATTCTTATGCTGAGTCATGTTTATTCAAATAAGAAGTTCAAAGGTCGAAAATTGATATTTGATCAATTAAGTTGAAGGAATGGACCTTCCGACCTAAGAATCTAATTTGGAAGATAATATGACTAAGCAATCCTTTATGGATATAAGATATAAGATCCGAACAAGTATAAGAATTGATTAACTCTGATGTATGCAGACCTATGTCTACTCAGACAATAAGGTACGAGTACATCATTTGATGATTACTCGAGAAATGGATTAGAATACCTGATGTGCCACAAAAGCAAGTGTTTTGACAAGTTAATGGACACTAAGCAATTGTGGAGGACCATCAAGGTATATCCATTTGCAGCCTGCGATTTGATCGCGGAGGCAAGTACCTATCTGAGGAATGCATGGCATACTGATCAGAAATTGGGATTTGATCCCAAATGACTACACCATACACTGTTATGTAGAAATGGTGTGTCGTAAACAAGAAATGGAACTCTTATAGAAATAGTAAAATTATGAGTTATACGGAACTACCTATGTTCTATGGATATGTCTGGAAACAACGGCGCATTCAAATGCGGTTGTAGAATATCCTAGAAGAACAAAAGATGTGTGTTCAATAGTACTATGAACCAGAAGGACGTTATAAGTTCTAACGCCCGGTTCTTAGAGAAAGACTATACGATGAACCACAAGCCCAAGGTGACATGATACTTTGAAATGAGAGAGAAAGATTAAGACTTAGAACCAGCCGAACCGAGTAGCGGTACACCACTAACTGCACCTACTGTTATCACTGTTTATACACCGGAATGCCGTTGTAGTGGGAGGTTGTGTGACAACCGGAGATATTCATAAGACTAGGAGAGTCTTCGGACTCTGGACCTAGTATACATGAAATCAATCCCTGGATCTACATGAAGGCGGTACTAGATCTAAATGTGCCTTCTTGGAGAGCAATAAGGATCATTGCTAAGAAGCAAGATCATTTAGAGTACAAGCTTAGTTGATCCATTTATGGATTGAAACAAAGCATTGAGTTCGTGGTACTTGCAAATTGATGAGATAGTCCATTTTATGGATTCATCAAAAGCATAGACGAATTGTGTGTATTGGAAACGTGATGGAAAACAAGGTGGTGTTTCTCGGAGGTTTTATGTAGATGACACTCTTATCATTGGCAACAATTTAAAGATGTTATCAGACATAAAATGATGGTTGTCTAGATAAATCAATATGAAAGATAAAGGAAGAAGTTGGACATGTTCTTGAGATCTTGGATCTCTAGGAAAGAACATTGTGCTTCTCCTGGACATCTTACATATATATGATTATGGTTCGTTTTAACATGCAAGATTCCGAGAAAGGTTCGTTACCTTTCAGAGACGGAATGCATCTATCTAAGGATATGTGTTTTGGAACACAAAAGGAGATAGAAGCAATGAAAGCGGATTCCTACACTTCGAGTGTGGAAAGCTTGATAAATGCGATGTTGAAAACGAGAACCTGATATCGGATATGCGGTTGGCATAGTGGGAGGATATCAAGGTAATCCTGGAAAGGAATATTCGACTGCTGTAAAAGTACTTTCGAAGTACTGTTCTAGACTACGAAGCAGACGAACATTTCCTTTGGATTACATTCTCTTAGATTTCTAATCGAATGAGGACCGGTGTAAGTCGATATCAGGCTATGTGTTTCACTATTGAAGGAGAAGGAGTTTTAACATGGAAGAGTGATAAGCACGATGCTTTTCGGACTCTACCATGGGTAACCAAATAGCAGCCTCAGAGGCAGCGGAAGTTTTGGTATAACTCCAGGATAATCTCTGGGACTTAGAGGTGAATCTTAATTTGCCAAAAGGCTATGTGTATAGCGGTGCGATGGCAAATGGTAAGATCACAAGTCCATAAGTGTAAGATAACACATAGTGCAAGTACCACCTGATACGAGTCATCGTCGAGGGAGACGACGCTGTAGTCACCAAGATAACTTCAAAGCGGCAACCTAGAGTGCTCATTCACATAGTACTTCTTGGAAGTAGAACTTAAGCACGTGATGAGTATGGAAGTCGGGAGTTTGGAGGAAAAGACTAGACCTTAGTACAAGTGGGAGATTGTTGGAGTTGTGTACTTAATGTCTAGATTTAAGTAACGGAAACTCACGATCCATTGCCATTAATCTATTTAATTAAATAAACAATTATTTGCATTTAATTATTTATAATTAAATATATGCAAATTATAGTCCTGGATTTTATACGTTGTAGTTAGTATGGTGTTGCATGGGCGCACAGAAGATCATACTATCGGTTACTCGTATTTAATCGAACAGTTGCTCACGACCTAGATGGACACGGACCAATCCATCGGTATAGTCGTTGTGTGAGAGAGAAAATAATCTATCTTGATTATTTTATCACACTTGTACACTTGGTGTATTGAGCGGATCTGCTTGAGATTTATCGATTAGGATTGCCGGCGATAATCGATTCAAGTCTCAGTGTATTTTATTCTTAATCCCCGATACTATTGCGGGTGTGTATATTTAATATAAGTGACTTTGATTTACCAAAGGAATTAACCGATTTAATTATTGGGTTAATTACCGGTTAAGTTGGGCCACTATATTTTATATATGGCATGCCGTGAATACTTGACGGGAAAGTGTATCCCGTAAGGGTTGATAATATCCCCGAGATGAGTTCATAAGGAATTATTATGTAAACCCTGCAGGTGGATTTGTTCCGCATAATAATTAAGGTTGAATGGTACTAGTCTCGGATATAAGAGATGAATAAATTAATTAGCAATAAATTAATTTTATTCATGGATATTTATATCTTAAATACACGGAATAAATAATACTACCGGAGAAATATTATTTGATATAATATGGTTTAATATTGGGAGTGCAATTAATTTTATATAGTGGAAAATAGAATTAATTAATATTAATGGATTAATAGATTTGGGCTTGGGCTCAATTTAATCATTAATATTGGAAGCCCAATATTCCACCTCCTTAAGATCCCCTACGTAGCCTATAAAAGCACTACATGGTCTTCTCTATTCTCATAAGTTGAAAATCACAATTCTAGAGAGAGAAAGTAGAGAGGAGGATCCATGGAGTTCGGTAGATCGTCGCCCACACGACGTCCGGGCTAGTGCAAGGAATACGTGGGAAGATCTCAAGGTCGTCAAATTGAGTTCTTCGTTTTTCCGAACAACGAGAACGAGGTAAATCGTAAAACCCTCTTTATGATTTTATCGTTTAATTATCGTAAAAATATCATGAACCAAGATCCGAGAACGCGACCTTTGTCGAGGTTGAACCGGGCGGTGGTGATCGAAGATCACCGGACCGCCGGCGGCTCAACGGATCGAACAAGAGAGGGTCGAGAGGGGCGAGCCTCGGCTGGACGCCGAGACTCGATCGAGGGCGAGCTCGATCGCCCGTGTACAACCAGCGGGCTGCTGGAGCAGCCCCGCTCACACGGCTGGACCGCCGCTCGAGCGGCGGTGGCTGGTGGTGATCGCAAGCCACGGTTCGCCGTGGCTGGTCGTGCAATCACCGGGGGCAGCTGGGCGTGCATAAGGGGCTGCCAAGGGCAGCCCTAGGCGGCTGCCTTGAACAGCCGCGAGTCCCACGAGGGGACTCGACCGAACAGCCGCGGCTTTGCCGCGGTTAGGGTTTTGGTTGAGTCCGGCGCTTCGTGGTGGTTCGTGGCGGATTGTTCCGGCAACCGGGAGTCGATTGGAGTTGTTATTCCGCAATTCGACAACTCCGGATATTCGATCTCCAAAGGATTTCGGTCGGAATTAATTAGATAATTTATTTATTAAATTTATTAATTCCGGGATATCGATTTCCAACACGCTCTATAGTATTCTTCCCATCGAAGTAACGCTATAGTGATGTACGACCGAAGCAAATCTAATTACGAAATCATTTGGATAGGTAAACGTCCACACTATCGTGGCTTGCCATATCTGATGGGATTTTAGATGTAATTAGTAATTTAATGATATTATTTGAGGGAGATAATATCGGACATTAAATTAATTGTTTGTTTATATGTGCTTATAGGTTTAGAGAGTAGCTATGAATCCACTTTCTGTGATACTCAAGGAACATAAACTCACTGGTCCCAATTACATTGATTGGAAGAGAAATTTAGACATTGTCCTGACTTCTGAGGAGTACAAGTTTGTACTCCATGAAGTGTGCCCTGCTGAGCCCACGGCTGCCTCGACTGATGAGGAAAAAGGAACATATAGGAAGTGGAAAAAGGCTGATGAAATGGCTAGGTGTTATATTTTGGCTTCCATGTCAAATGTACTCCAAACCCAACATGAGCCGATGGACACTGCCTATGATATGATGTTCAACCTCAAGGAGATGTTTGGGGAGCAAGATCGTGCGGCTAGGCAAGAAGCCATGAGAGTCCTCATGTCGACTACTCAGTCTGAAGGAACGCCTGTTGGGGAGCACGTTCTTAAGATGATGAGTTTGTTGAATGAACTTGAGGTCCTACGAGCTTCTATTGTTGCTGAGACGCAAGTCGACATCATACTCCAGTCTCTGGCCCCTAGTTTTGAGCAGTTTCGTATGAGCTATAATATGGGTAAACTATCTTATACTCTTGCGCAACTCCTGACTGAACTAAAGGCGGCAGAGGGGATCTACAAGAAGGGCAAGTCTCAAGCGCTTGTAACTACCAAGTCCAAAAGCTTGAAAGCTGTTGGAGGTAGGGGCAAGAAAAGGAAGTAAGCCCGGAAACCCAGTGGTGCCAAGAGGAGTGGACCACGAGTGGGGGCTGCAAAGCCAAGAGGCAAGTGCTTCCGATGCAATAAGTCTGGACACTGGAAGTCTGAATGTCCTCTCAAAGGTACGAATTTTTCTTTAGTCGTAAAAACATAGTCAGCGGTATTATCTACCAGAAATCTGGTGTGTAGATATGGAACCACTGACGGCATGTGCATTTTTTAAATGCAGGGGTTCCAGAAAACCCGGCGACTTAGAGAAGAAGAGTTCGAGTCTACACGGGCAAAAGCTGTAGAGGAGGCAGCTGTTGCAGTGGAAGACATTTATCTGCTTTAGTAGTTAAATAGGATTTCATTTTAAATTTATTGCATTATGTACCCTTTATTTAGAAAGAACTTTTGTTCTGGATTTCTATTATTTATGAATGGATATTTTATTTCTTTAATCATGGTGATGATTTTGATAAGAAATAATGGGTATTATCTATTCTGGTACATTAGATAGCAATAATGTAAATGATAAATCCTTAGTCTACCACGATGCAACAAACCGTTCTATAACTTGTTTTACTTGTTAGATATATTTCTTTATTAAATCATTATACTTGTGAATTCTCATACTTAGTAATTTTTTATTCAAATGAGATTCAATAGGGTCGAAATTGATTTGATCAATTATAGTTGAAGGAATGGACCTTCCGACCTAAGAATCGAATTTGGAACATAATACAACTAAGCATACCTTTCGGCAAAGGATAGAATTCAGACAAGTATTGAGAATGATCAATGGTATATGCAGTAATATGTGTAATTAGAAAGGTGTGAGTAGTTCTCTTAAAGAATACTCGAGAAATGGATTAGAATGCTTGATGTGCCATAAAAGCAAAGTGTTTTAGTCACAAAGCAATTATGGGGAACCTTCTAAGTATATCCATTGGAAGCCTGCGACTAAAATCGCGGAGGCTATCACCTATCTGAATAACACATAGCATAATCAAAGTTTGAGATTAAGTCTCAAATGACTACACCATACACTTACGTGTAGAGATGGTAATTCAATAAGAAATAGAATTCTAGTAGTGAAAGAACAAGTTGTTCGGAACTACCTATGTTCTATGGATATTTCTGGATACAACGGCACATTTAATGTGGTTGTAGAATATCCTAGGAGAACAAGTAATTGTATGTTCAATAGTACTATGAACCAGAGGGGTGTCCTCACCCGGTTCTTAGAGGAAGACTATTAGATGAACTACAATGCCCTAACTGACAAGGTACTTGAAAATGAGGAAAAGGAAAGACTAGGAACCAGCCGAACCGAGTAGTATTACACCACACAATGCACCTACTGTTATTACTGTTATACACCGGGACGTCGTTGCAGTGGGAGGTTGTTAAACAACCAGAGATGTTCATAAGACTAAAAGAGTTTCGCACTCTGGATCTAGTAAAGATGAAATCGATCCCTAGCTCTGCACGAGGGCGGTACTAGATCTAAATGTGCCTGCTTGGAGAACAATAAAGTTTATTGTCAAGAGGCAAGATCATTTAGAGTACAAGCTTAGTAAATCCATTTATGGATTGAAAGAAAGTTATGAATCGTGGAACTTGCGAATTGATGGGATAATCCATTTGATGGATTCATCAAAAGGCATAGACGAAAGGTGTATTGGAGACGTAATGGAAACAAGGTGGTGTTTCTCGGAGATTTCATGTAGATAACATTTTATCATTGGCAACAATGTAAAGATGTTGTCAGACATAAAATAATGGTTGTCTAAATAAATCGAGATATAAGATTGAGTAGAAGTTAGAGCATGTTCTTAAGATCGTTCGATCTAAGGATAAGAACATTGTACTTCACCTAGATATCTTATACGATTATGGTTTGTTTTAAACATGCATACTTCTGAGAAAGGTTATTGCCTTTAAGAGACAGAATATACATCTATCTAAAGGGTATGTGTTTCGAACGCATGAAGGAGATAGATGAGGACAAAGCAGTTTCCTACACTTCAAGTGTGGAAAGCTTTATAGATGCAATATTGTAAAACGAGAACCTGATATCAACTATGCGATTTGCGTAGTGGGAGGATATCAAGGTAATCTAGATAAGAGATATTCAAATGCTGTAAGAGTACTTTCAAAGTACTGACTTACGGAGCAAGACGAAATCTTCTTGGATTACAGTTTCTCAGATCCAAAATCAGAGAAAGACCAGTGTAAGTCGATATCAGGCTATGTGTTCACTTTTAAAAAGAGGTGGAACCTAAAGATGAAAGAGTGATAAGCAGGATGCTTCTCGGACTCTCTCATAACCGAATAGCAGCCTCAGAGGCAGCGGAAGTTTTTGGTTAGGTTCCGGGATGACCTCTGAACTTGGATATGATTCTTGGTTCACCAAAGGCTATGTATATAGCGGTGCATGGTAAACTGGAAGAAGTCATAAGTTCAAAAGGTGATGATAACACATAGAGCAAGTACCACCTGATTCGAGTCATTGTCTAGGGAGACGACGCAGTAGTCACCAAGATAACTTCAGAGCGGCAACCTAGATTGCTCATTCACATAATACTTCTGCGAAGTATGACTTCAGAGCGGGAGTTTGGAGGAAATGACTAGACCTTAGTACAAGTGGGAGATTGTTGGAGTTGTGTACTTAATGTCTAGATTTAAGTATCGGTAAACTCCCGGTCATAGCATTTAACCTATTTAAATAATAAACAATTATTTGCATTTAATTATTATTAATTAATTATGGAAAAACATAGTCCTGGATTTTATACGTTGTAGTTAGTATGGTGTGCATGGGCACACAGAAGATCATACTATCGGTTACTCGTATTTAATCAAACAGTTGCTCACGACCTAGATGGACATGGACCAATCCATCGGTATAGTCGTTGTGTGAGAGAGAAAATAATTTATCTTAATTATTTTATCACACTTGTACACTTGGTGTATTGGGCGGATCGCTTGAGATTTATTGATTAGGATTGCCTTGGATAATCAATTTAAATCTCAGAGTATTTTATTCTTAATCCCCGATACTGTTGCGGGTGTGTATATTTAATATTAGAGACTTTGATTTTCCAAAGGAATTAACCGATTTAATTATTGGGTTAATTACCGGTAAAATTGGGTCGCTATATTTTATATATGACATGCCGTGAATACTTGACGGGAAAGTGTATCCCGGAAGGGTTGATAATATCCTCGAGATGAGTTCATAAGGAATTATTGTGTAAACCTCATGAGTGGATTTGTTCTGCACAATAATTAAGGTTGAATGATACTAGTCTCGGATACAAGAGATGAATATAATTTATTGAGCAATAAATAAATTTATTCATGGATATTTAAATCTTAAATACACGGAATAAATAAATACTACCGGAGAAATATTATTTGAGATAATATGGTTTAATATTGGGAGTGCAATTAATTTATATAGTGGAAAATAAATTAATTAATATTGATAAGGATTAATGGACTTGAGCATTGGGCTCAATTTAATCTTCAATATTGGAAGCCCAATATTCCACCTCCTTTAAATCCCCTACGTAGCCTATAAAAGCACTACATGGCCTTCATAAATCATAAGACAAGATTATCATACTTGATATTCTAGAGAGTTGAGGGAGATCCATAGGAGTTCGATAGATCGTCGCCCACACGACGTTCGAACGAGGTGCAAGGAATACGTAGGAAGATCGCAAGGTCATCAACGTTTGATTTCGTTTCTCCGTACAACGAATCGAGGTAATATAATCGTAAACCCCCTCTATGATTATGTGTTCTTAATAATTGTGATGTATATATGAACAAGACGATCCGGGAAAACGTCGAGACCGGGATACGGGGATCACGCGATCCCCGTCGGGATCGAGAGGGGCGGCCGAACCCTAGGGTTCGACCGCCGGTACCGCGCGACAAAAGGGGAGCCCCGGCTGGATGCCGGGGCACGCGATCGACTTCGGTCGATCGCCGGGATGCCGCGGGCTGGTGCCGCGGCGGATCCCAGCCGCCCCTTCGACGGCGGCGTGCGCACGGGGAGCCCCGGCTGAAGCCGGGGCGGGCGATCGAGCTGGGCTCGATCGCGAGGGCAGCCGAGGGCTGGAGCCTCGGCTGGGCGCCCTCCTCCTCGTGGTGGCGGTGGCGGTGAGTCGCCGGACTCACCGCCGGCGGGTGCTGGTCCGACAGCCCCGCGGGGATGCACCCTGCATCCCCGGCGATCGCCATGCACGGCGATCGCGAACCCTAACGGGGTTCGGCTAGGGTTTCTAGCCGCGGGTTTAACCCGCGGCGATGATACTCTTGTCGAGCCCGGTTCGTTGGCGTTCGTGATCGGTTTCCGGCGATAGGGTTTCGGTCGGGTTATCGGTTCCGCAATATTTTTGATAGCCCGGGACATCGAATCCCAACAGCATTTAAGCTTGGGTTCAGTGTTTGGAAGTAAAAAATGAAGCGTAGAACAAATGGATCTTAATCTATGAGAAGGTATATGTGCTCTCAAGCCGGTTTGAAGCAGCAAAAGGCCAAACCTGATGTATCCTTTACGAAGCAGAATGTGAGATCTAATTGTGAAGCTCAAGCGCAGTTCCAAATCGATAAATGATGGAGTATATACTTAATGTCTAGATCTAAGTGATATAAACTCCCGATTCATTGCCACTAATCTATTTAATTAAATAAACAATTATTTGCTTTTAATTATTTATAATTAAATATATGCAAATTATAGTTCTAGATTATATACGTTGTAGTTAGTATGGTGTGCGACGTCACACGGAAGATCATACTATCGGTTACTCGTATATAATCGAACAGTAGCTCACGACCTAGATGGACAGGGACCAATCCATCAGTATAGTCGTTGTATGAGAGAGAAAATAATTTGTCTTAATTATTTTATCATACTTGTACACTTGGTGTATTGGGCGGATCGCTTGAGATTTATCGATTAGGATTGCCTTAGATAATGGATTTAAATCTCAGTGTATTTTATTCTTAATCCCTGATATTATTGCGGGTGTGTGCATTTAATATTAGTGACTTTGATTTTCCAAAGGAATTGACTGATTAGAATAACCGGTCAAATACCGGTAAAGTTGGGTCACGGTATTTTATGTATGACATGCCGTGAATTCTTGACGGGAAAGTGTGTCCCGATAAGGGTTGATAATGTCCTCGAGATGAGTTCATATGGAATTATTGTGTAAACCCTGCAGGTGGATTTGTTCCGCATAATAATTAAAGTTGAATGGTACTAGTCTCGGATACAAGAGATGAATAAATTAATTAGCAATAAATATAATTTATTCATGGACATTTCTATCTTAAATGCATGGAATAAATAATACTACCGGAGAGATAATATTATTTGATATAATATGGTATAATATTGGGAGTGCAATTATATTTATATAGTGGAAAATAAATATAATTAATAGATTAATTAATAGACTTGGGCTTGGGCTCAATTTAATTAATTCTATTGGGAGCCCAATATTTCACCTCTTTTAAATCCCCTACGTAGCCTATAAAAGCACTACATGGTCTTCACAATTAGAAAAAGACAAGAATATCAATAGTTGATAGTTCTAGAGAGTTGGTGAAGAAGATCTGTTGGAGTAGTATACTTAATGTCTAGATTTGAGTATTCTGAACTCCTTGTACACTTTCATTTACCTATTAATAACGAACATTCATTTGCTTTTAATTATTGTTAATTAAATTTATGCAAATTATAGTCCTGGATTTTATACGTTGTAGTTAGTATGGTGTTGCATGGGCACACAGAAGATCATACTATCGGTTACTCGTATTTAATCGAACAGATGCTCACGACCTAGATGGACACGGACCAATCCATCGGTATAGTCGTTGTGTGAGAAAGAAAATAATTTATCTTAATTATTTTATCACACTTGTACACTTGGTGTATTGAGCGGATCGATTGAGACTCATCAATTAGGATTGCTCGGCGATAATTGATTTGAGACTCAGTGTATTTTATTCTTAATCCCCGATATTGTTGCGGGTGTGTATATTCAATATAAGTGACTTTGATTTACCAAAGGAATTAACCGATTTAATTATTGGGTTAATTACCGGTTAAGTTGGGTCACTATATTTTATATATGGCATGCCGTGAATGATTGACCGGACAGTGTATCCCGGAAGGGTTGATAATATCCCCGAGATGAGCTCATAAGGATTTATTATGTAAACCTCGCGAGTGGATTTAATTCCGCATAATTAATAAGGTTGAGTGGTACTAGTCTCGGATAAAAGAGATGAATAAATTTATTAAGCAATAAATAAATTTTATTCATGGATATTTATATCTTAAATACAAAAAATAAATAATACTACCGGAGAAATATTATTTGGATATAATATGGTTTAATATTGGGAGTGCAATTAATTTATATAGTGGAAAATAAATTAATTAATATTAATGGGAGATTAATAGATTTGGGCTTGGGCTCAATTTAATCATTAATATTGGAAGCCCAATATTCCACCTCCTTTAGATCCCCTACGTAGCCTATAAAAGCACTACATGGTCTTCACTTTTTCATAAGACAAGAATATCAATACTTGATAGTTCTAGAGAGTTGAAGAGGATCCATAAGCTTGGAAGATCGTCGCCCACCCGACGTTCAAGCTAGTGCAAGGAATACGTGGGAAGATTCAAAAGGTCGTCTTGAATTCGTTTCTCCGAACAACGAATCGAAAGGTACAATATCTAAACGCCCTTGATAATTGTTCGATTTTGGATTTATCGAGAATACCGTAGAACGCAAGATCCGAGGTACGAAACCGGGAAGGAGGACGAACGCGTGGTGGTGGCGAAGCCACCGGACCACGGCGATCGCCCACCTAGGGTTTCGGTGGGGATGGGTCGAACCCCGACTGGGAGCCGGGGACGCGATCGATCATCGCAATCGATCGCGAGCCGCGAGGGCTGGGCCCCGCGGCTGTCCGCTGGTCGGACCGACACCCAGCCGCGGCGAGTCGCCGGACTCGCCGCAAGGGGCTGCTGGGCAGCCCCAGTCGATCGCCTTGAGCGATCGACCTCTCGATCGCGTGAGCCCCGCGTGCGGGGGCTCGGGCTGGGCGTGCACGAGGCTTCGGCCTCGTCGTGCGTTCGGCTCGTGCTCCGGCTCGTACGTGATGCTCGCGTGATCTCCGGCGGATGGTTTTGATCGGGTTATTGGTTTCCGTAAATTTTTTAATAGCCCGGGATATCAAATTCCAACAATTGGTATCAGAGCGTGGTTTACGTTCGCGGTATTTTCGATAAAATTGTTCTACCTTGCAGGGTTCCGACTATTATGGCTTAATTTATTATTCGTTTAATTTATTTTGTCATGTATGTTGGATTGATTAAACTCTCGGACATGTCGAGATTCGTTTTTTTTGGTGGTGAATGCTTGTAATAGTAAAAATTCGGGGGTTGACCGAATTTAGGATTTATTATTACGTTCTACTTTTTTCCGGAAAATGTATAGGGTCGATTTCATGTATAGAATCGATACCGGATAGTGTAAAATTTATTTTGTAATTTATTTTGCGTTGGATCGATGCCGAAACGACCGCCGGAGAAGACGCGTGACGAAGGAGACGACGTGAGGGTGAAGGACCGGGGATCGATCAATCCCCATGATCGATCCCGAGGAGATCGATCGACCCACGGCCGAAGGTGGGCTGTCCGCGGGAGCCTCGGCCACGCCGGCCACCAGTGGTGGTGGCGCGTGGGCCGGGCGGCGGTGGCATGCCCTAGGCGGCGGTCGGACGAGGTGGGGGTGGCGTGGGGATCCCCAACCCATGCTACTCCTACCGGTAGATCCACTTTCCTAATTAGTTCGGGTTTTTCCTATTTGAGTATTCCTTTTTTTTTTTTGGAAAGTCTCATGGATTAGGAAAAGAATTAATTGAAATTAATTTTATTTCCTTATTCTATTATGGAAGTCTTCTAGAGTATTCCGAGTTCTACTTGGAATAGGATCCTAGAGATTTAATAGAATTGGAAAGGAATAAAAGTTAATTTAGGATTGATTTATTTCCTAATTGATTATTCCTATTTTATGGGAATTTTCATAGAAATGGAAATTAATTAATCTTGGAATGTAGAAGAGTCCTAAGTTATTTTATTTCCTTATTTCATTATGGATCTAGAATATTCCAAGTGGGTCTTGGATAGTTTATTCTAGAGATTTAATGAAGTAGAAAGGAAAAATAAAATAAATAAAAATATTAATAATATTTAATTTTATTTTTGATTTATTCGATTGACTTAATTAATTTTAATTAAGTATCTTTTGGATTTATTAAAAATAAATAGATTTAAATATTGGAAATTAATATTCTCGTCACATGAAGCATTCAAAAACGAAGACTTTAGACTAGAAGATGCGTACGGAGATGGAGTAAAGCCATAATAGTCGGAAAATAATATTCTAGTAATTATTTTGACTATGTGATAATACTATGTGCTTTATTACATGTATGCATGCTATATGTGTTTACTTTCATGCACTAGATAGCGTATCCCTTTATTGTAAAAAGCTAAGTGGGAGAGGGTATGGAACCATACCCATGGTCTCCATTGCTGCTCTCTTGGTGACTTTTATAAACTTTTGAAGTTTATATAGATAAGTTATTGTAGGAGAATTCTTGTAATTCCTCTTACGAGAAACATTGATTAAGTTCATCAAACAATGCCTAATTTGTCTTTCCAAAACTGACTTCAAGTCGACTCATTCTCACCCCGGGGAGTGGAATGGAGCCAGAGCCACTTGGTCATGTCGAGGACACAAATTAGAGGCAGTCGTACCATTCTTTGATAGATGGATCGATTGTCTGCTCGGCTCCCTCATTTATGAGAGATAGGGTTGTTCGCATGGTGAATCACTGGTTAGAAACTTCGAGTTTCACTTATGATTCTCCGCGTCTTGATTTACAAGATTGAATGGATCAAGTAATTGGGAGTCAATTATAAAAATCTCTTGGTGTAGTAAACGTCCACACCACGTGGCTTGCTATGCCGACGGATTTTGGATTAATTGATGTAGACAGTTGTAAGAAATTGTAAAGAGTTGTGAAGTTATCGTAAACGTCCACACCACGTGGCTTGCGGTAATGTAGCGATTCCAAGCAATTTACTTTGGTACTGAGTAATGGTTTACACTTAGATACGCCTTATAGTATTCCTCCCCACGAGGTTCCGCTATGAGTGATGTATGACCAAAGAAAATCTAATTGCTAAATCATTTGGGTGGGTAAACGTCCACACCACGTGGCTTGCCTTACCTGATGGGATTTTAGATGTGATTAGTGATTTAATGATATTATTTAAGGGAGATAATATCGGATATTAAATTGTTTGTTTGTTTTATGTGCTTATAGGTTAGGAATGACTGTGACCCCACTTTGTGATATACTTAAAGATGAAAACTCACTGGTTCCATATAGTACTGATTGGAAAAGAAATCTGGACACTGTCCAGACTGTTGAGCCTTCTGAATCCACTGATGACCCAACTCATAAGGACATTTGGAATGACCTCAGAATGATGTTGAGACATAGTGTGGAAGCCGGACAAGAAGTGATTGACATACTCTATAAATTCAGTCCTCTTAGAGAATCGCTTAAAAACGATTTGAAAAGAGCTGAACTTATAAGTATGGTCAGAAAATCACAAGCTCTTGTGGCTAAAATGGAAGTGCAAGCAAAGAAGCCCAGTGGTTCCAAACCACGGAATGGGAAGAGCAAGCCGCAAGGCAAGTGCTATCGATGCAAGCAGTCTGAGCACTGGAATTCTGATTGTCCTCTCATCAAAGGTACGAAATTTTCCTTAGTCACCGAAACATTATCAGTGGTGTTATCTACCAGCACCTGGTGTGTAGATACGGGGGCCACTGATCATGTCTGCAATTCAATGCAGGGGTTCCAGGAAACCCGGAGACTTAGAGAGGGAGAGATCGTGGTCTACATGGGCAATGCCGCGAGGGTGGCGGCTGTTGCAGTGGGAGACGTTCACTTACGTTTCAGTAGTGATAGGATTTTAGTTTTACATAATTGTCTTTATGTACCCAATTTTAGAAAGAATTTAATTTCGGTTTCTAAACTTATTATGAATGGATATTCTGTTTCTTTTGACCACTCCGTGATCATAAGAAGAAACAGTGAGATTATCTGTTCTGGTACATTGGTGGACGATTTGTATGTGCTAAATCCTGAGTCTAACGCGATGCAACTAACCGAGAGTAATAACACATCTACGAACACCAATAAGAGAAAGGAACCTTCTAGGATGAATCAATTATACTTGTGGCATCTAAGGCTAGGTCATATAAACTCAAATAGGCTTCAAAGGTTGAAAGCTGATGGTCTAATCAGCGATGTTGAAGGAGAGGACCTTCCAACCTGCGAATCCTGTTTAGAGGGAAAAATGACTAAGCGTCCATTTTCTGGTAAAGGACGAAGAGCTGAACAAGTGTTGGATTTGATTCACTCTGATGTATGCGGACCTATGTCTACTCAGGCAAGGGGAGGGTACGAGTACTTCATCACTTTCACTGATGATTACTCAAGATATGGATATGTATACCTGATGAGCCGCAAGAGCAAATCCTTTGGCAAGTTCAAAGAATTCAAGGCTCTTGTGGAGAACCTTCGTGGTAAATCCATAAAATGCCTGCGATCTGATCGCGGAGGCGAGTACCTGTCTGGAGAATTCAAGGCATACTTAGCAGAGAATGGGATTGAATCCCAACTGACTTCACCATACACTCCCCAGCAGAATGGTGTGTCAGAAAGAAGGAATAGGACTCTTATGGAAATGGTGCGATCGATGATGAGTTACTCGGACTTACCTATTATGTTCTGGGGACATGCCTTGGAAACAGCGGCGTATATCTTGAATAGGGTTCCAACCAAAACGGTACCAACCACACCCATGGAATTGTGGAGTGGGCGCAAGCCTAACTTGAGACACATTCGGATCTGGGGTTGTCCAGCACATGTGTTGCGACAAGGTGCCGATAAGTTAGAACCGAGATCAGAATTACGGCTGTTTATAGGATACCCGAAAGGAACTAAAGGTGGCATGTTCTATAGTCCTACGGACCAGAAGATCGTTATAAGTACTAACGCTCGGTTCTTAGAGGAAGACTATGTCATGGACCACAAGCCCAAAAGTGACATAATACTTGATGAGTTGAGAGGTAACAAAGAAGACTTAGATACAGCCGAACCGAGTATAGATACACCACTAGAACCTGCACCTACTGTCACTGTTAATACACCGGAACGCCGTCGTAGTGGGAGGGTTGTTAAACAACCAGACCGATGGATTGGACTAGGTGAGTCTTCGGACTCTGGACCTGGAGTTCGTGAAATCGATCCCTGGACCTATGATGAGGCGGTACAAGATATATATGCGCCTTCTTGGAAGAAAGCGATGAGATCCGAAATTGAATCTATGGATTCTAATAAAGTCTGGGATCTTGTAGAACCACCAAGCGGCGTAAAGCCAATTGGGTGTAAATGGGTCTACAAGAGAAAGAGAGGATCTGACGGAAAGGTTGAAACCTTTAAAGCTCGGCTTGTTGCGAAAGGATATACTCAGAAAGAGGGAATCGATTATGAGGAGACCTTCTCGCCAGTAGCCAAGATAAAGTCGATCCGGATTCTCTTATCCATAGCAGCTCATATGGATTATGAGGTGTGGCAAATGGATGTCAAGACAGCTTTCCTAAATGGAAGTCTTGACGAGACGATTTATATGAAACAACCAGAAGGATTCATTGCTAAGGGGCGAGATCATCTAGTGTGCAAGCTTAATCGATCCATTTATGGATTGAAACAAGCCTCGAGATCGTGGAACCTGCGATTTGACGAAGTAGTCCAATCTTTTGGATTTAGTCAAAGCATGGACGAATCGTGTGTGTATTGGAAACGTGATGGGAAGAAGGTGGTGTTTCTCGTGCTTTATGTAGACGACATTCTTCTCATTGGCAACAGTGTGAAAATGTTATCAGACATAAAGGGATGGTTGTCTAGACAATTCGATATGAAAGATTTGGGAGAAGTCGGGCATGTTCTAGGGATCAAGGTTATAAGGGATCGCCGGAGTAGAACATTGTACCTATCCCAGCAATCTTACATAGACACGATTCTGGCTCGTTTTAACATGCAAGATTCCAAGAAGGGTGAGCTGCCCTTCAGTAAAGGAACTTATCTTTCTAAGGAAATGTGTCCTCGGACACAAAAGGAGAAAGATGAAATGAAAGCAGTTCCCTACGCTTCGGCTGTGGGAATCTTGATGTATGCAATGTTATGTACGAGGCCTGATATCTGCTATGCAGTTGGCGTAGTAGCGAGATATCAGAGTAACCCTGGAAAGGCTCATTGGACTGCCGTAAAGAGCATTTTCAAGTATTTGCGAAATACTAAGGATTATGTTCTAAGTTACGGGGCAGACAATCTGATTCCTTTGGGTTATACGGATTCGGATTTCCAAGCTGATAAGGACCGGCGAAAGTCGACATCAGGCTATGTGTACACTATGGGAGGTGGAGCCGTATCATGGAGGAGTGTTAAGCAAAAGTGCATTTCAGACTCTACCATGGAAGCTGAATATGTTGCAGCCTCAGAGGCAGCGAAAGAGTCAGTTTGGTTCCTTAATTTCCTCCAGGACTTAGATGTGATTCCGAGTTTGCCCAAGGCTATGACAATTTATTGTGATAATAGCGGTGCAGTGGCAAACAGTAAGGAACCACGGTCCCATAGTGCTATGAAACACATAGAGCGCAAGTACCACCTGATTCGAGACATCGTCAAGAGGGGCGATGCGATAGTCACCAAGATAGCTTCGGAGGACAACCTAGCGGACCCTTTCACCAAGATACTTCCTAAGGAAGTTTATTTCAAGCACTTGGAGGGTTTGGGAGTCAGAAGTTTGGAGGATAAGACTAGACCTTAGTATAAGTGGGAGATTGTTGGAGTAGTATACTTAATGTCTAGATTTGAGTATTCTGAACTCCTTGTACACTTTCATTTACCTATTAATAACGAACATTCATTTGCTTTTAATTATTGTTAATTAAACTTATGCAAATTATAGTCCTGGATTTTATACGTTGTAGTTAGTATGGTGTTGCATGGGCACACAGAAGATCATACTATCGGTTACTCGTATTTAATCGAACAGATGCTCACGACCTAGATGGACACGGACCAATCCATCGGTATAGTCGTTGTGTGAGAGAGAAAATAATTTATCTTAATTATTTTATCACACTTGTACACTTGGTGTATTGAGCGGATCGATTGAGACTCATCAATTAGGATTGCTCGGCGATAATTGATTTGAGACTCAGTGTATTTTATTCTTAATCCCCGATATTGTTGCGGGTGTGTATATTCAATATAAGTGACTTTGATTTACCAAAGGAATTAACCGATTTAATTATTGGGTTAATTACCGGTTAAGTTGGGTCACTATATTTTATATATGGCATGCCGTGAATGATTGACCGGACAGTGTATCCCGGAAGGGTTGATAATATCCCCGAGATGAGCTCATAAGGATTTATTATGTAAACCTCGCGAGTGGATTTAATTCCGCATAATAAATAAGGTTGAGTGGTACTAGTCTCGGATAAAAGAGATGAATAAATTTATTAAGCAATAAATAAATTTTATTCATGGATATTTATATCTTAAATACACGGAATAAATAATACTACCGGAGAAATATTATTTGGATATAATATGGTTTAATATTGGGAGTGCAATTAATTTATATAGTGGAAAATAAATTAATTAATATTAATGGGAGATTAATAGATTTGGGCTTGGGCTCAATTTAATCATTAATATTGGAAGCCCAATATTCCACCTCCTTTAGATCCCCTACGTAGCCTATAAAAGCACTACATGGTCTTCACTTTTTCATAAGACAAGAATATCAATACTTGATAGTTCTAGAGAGTTGAAGAGGATCCATAAGCTTGGAAGATCGTCGCCCACCCGACGTTCAAGCTAGTGGAAGGAATACGTGGGAAGATTCAAAAGGTCGTCTTGAATTCGTTTCTCCGAACAACGAATCGAAAGGTACAATATCTAAACGCCCTTGATAATTGTTCGATTTTGGATTTATCGAGAATACCGTAGAACGCAAGATCCGAGGTACGAAACCGGGAAGGAGGACGAACGCGTGGTGGTGGCGAAGCCACCGGACCACGGCGATCGCCCACCTAGGGTTTCGGTGGGGATGGGTCGAACCCCGGCTGGGAGCCGGGGACGCGATCGATCATCGCGATCGATCGCGAGCCGCGAGGGATGGGCCCCGCGGCTGTCCGCTGGTCGGACCGACACCCATCCGCGGCGAGTCGCCGGACTCGCCGCAAGGGGCTGCTGGGCAGCCCCAGTCGATCGCCTTGAGCGATCGACCTCTCGATCGCGTGAGCCCCGCGTGCGGGGGCTCGGGCTGGGCGTGCACGAGGCTTCGGCCTCGTCGTGCGTTCGGCTCGTGCTCCGGCTCGTACGTGATGCTCGCGTGATCTCCGGCGGATGGTTTTGATCGGGTTATTGGTTTCCGCAAATTTTTTAATAGCCCGGGATATCAAATTCCAACAAGATCCATAGAGTTCGGAGGATCGTCGCCCACACGACGTTCGAACGAGTGCAAGGAATACGTGGGAAGGTCTAGAGGACTTCAAAGATCTCGTTTCTCCGCAAAGGTAAAATCATGAAAAACCCCTTTATAATTTTAATGATTAATTCGGGTATATGCATGAACGAAGATCTAAGTGACGAACCCGGGGATGGGGATCGACCTCGCGGTGGTGATCGAAGATCACCGGACCGCGGGAGGTCGGGAGATCCGCGCCGGGATCGCACGAGAACCCTTGCTAGATGCCGAGGGCGGCGATCGAAGCCCTAGGGCTCGATCGCCGGTGCACACGGGAGGAGCCCCGGCTGGACGCCGGGGCATGCGATCGAGTTAGGCTCGATCGCCGGGAAGACACGTGGCTGGCCCGATCGCGGTCCGCTAGGTGGACCGCTCCTCCACGAGCGGTGGCGGTGAGTCGCCGGACTCATCGCCCGGCGATCACTGCGTGTGGCTCGGCTAGGGCTAGCCGCGGGTTTATCCCGCGGCAGTGTAGCTTTGATCGGGCCCGGCTCGTGTGGTGGTTCGCGGTGGTTTCCGGCGAAAGGATTTTGATCGGCGTCATGTTTCCGCAACTCCGTTGACCCCGGGATATCGATTTCCAACAATTGGTATCAGAGAGTTAGTTCTAGTTCATGTGTATATGCGATAAATTGTTCTACCTTGCAGAGTTTCCGACTATTATGGATAGATTTAATTTTGTTTTAATTAATGTCATGATATGTTGATTATTAAACTCTCGGACATGTCGAGATTCGTTTTATGTGTGGTGAATGCTTGTAATAGTAAAAATTTGGGGGTTGACCGAATTTAGGATTTATTATTACGTTCTATTTTTTCTGGAAATGGTATAGCGTCGATTTCATGTATAGAATCGATACCGGATAATGTAATTTAATTCTTGTAATTTATTTACGTTTGATCGATTCCGAAACGACCGCCGGAGAAGACGTGTGACGGAGAAGACGAAGAAGACGAAGGACGAAGGGGACGATCATCCCCATGATCGACCCCATGGCATCGATCGAGTGGGAGGGGCTGCCCGCGGATCCTCTCGGCCACGCCGGCCACCGGTGGTGGTGGCGCGTGGGCTGGGGGTGGCGGCGGTGCTCCTCCTCGGCCGGTCGATCGGTTTTGGGGGGCACGGGGATCCCCACCCCATGCTACTCCTAACCGAGATTCACTTTCCTAAATTATTCAGTTTTCCTATTTTGAGTATTCCTTTTTTTTAGGAATTCTCATGGAATAGGAAAAAAATAAATTTAGAATTAATTTATTTTTCCTTATTGATTATTCCTATTTTTGGGAATATTCATGGAAAAGGAAAAGAATTAATTTGGAATTAATTTGTTCTTCCTAATTGATTATTCCTATTTTTGGGAACATTCATGGAAAAAGAAAATAATTAATTTGGAATTAATTTGGTCTTCCTAATTGGTTGTTCCTATTTTTTCTTTTTTGGCAATATTCATGGAAAAGGAAAAGAATTAATTTGGAATTAATTTGGTCTTCCTAATTGATATTCCTATTTTTTGGGAATATTCATGGATTAGGAAGAGAATTAATTTGGAAAGTTTTGAAAGTCCTTAATTAATTTTTCCTTATTTAATTATTCCTTTATGCAATTTTTAATAGATTAGGAAATGAATTAATTTGGAAGGATTAGGAGTCCTAAATTATTTTATTTCCTTATTTCATTATGGAAATCTTCTAGAATATTCCAAGTTGGTCTTGGATAGGATTCTAGAGATTTAATGGAATTAGAAACAGAAAATTAAAAAACAAAAATATTAATAATAAATATATTTAAATATTGGAATTAATATTCCTGTCACATGGAGCATTCAAGAACAAAGACTGAAGACTAGAAGATGAGTACGGGGATGGAATAAAGTCATAATAGTCAGAAAATAATATTATAATATTATTTTGATTATGTGATAATATTCTATTTGCTTTATTTCATGTATGCATGCTTATGTGTATTTAATTATCCATTAGATAGCGTATCCCTTTATTGTAAAAAGCTAAGTGGGAGAGGGAATGGAAACAATCTCATGGTCTCCATTATTGTTCTCTTAGTGACTTTTATGAATTTTTGAAATTCGAATAGACAAGTCATTGGAGGAGAATTCCTGTAATTCCTTTTACGAGAAACATTGATTAAGTTTATCAAACAATGTCTAATTTGTCTTTCTGAAACTGATTTCATGTCGACTCATTCTTACCCTGGGGAGTGGAATGGAGCCAAAGCCACTTGGTTAAGTAGAGAACACAAATTATAGACTTTCGTGTCATTTTATGACTAGATCGATTGTCTGCTCGACTCCCTCATTCTATGAGAGATAGGGCTGCTCGCATGGTGAATCACTGGTAAGAAACTTCGAGTTTCACTTATGATTCTCCGCGTCTTGATTTACAAGATTGAATGAATCAAGTAATTGGATATCAATTATAAAAATCTTTTGGTGTAGTAAACGTCCACACAACGTGGCTTGCTATACTGAATGGGATTTTGGATTAATTGATGTAGACAGTTATAGGAAGTTGTGAAGGATTGTGAGTTATCGTAAACGTCCACACAACGTGGCTTGCGGTGACATAGCGATTCCGAACGATTCTCCTTAGTACTGAGTAATGGTTTACACTTAGGTACACTTTATAGTATCCTTCCCAACGAAGTAACACTATAATTGATGTACGACCGAAGCAAATCTAACTGCAAAATCGTTTGGGTAGGTAAACGTCCACACAACGTGGCTTGCCATATCTGATGGGATTTTAGACGTGATTAGTGATTTAATGATATTATTTTAGGGAGATAATATCGGAAATTAAATCAATTGTTTGTTGTTATATGTGCTCATAGGTTAGGAAATGGCTTTGAACCCACTTTTTGTGATACTTAAGGAAATAAACTCATTGGTCCATGAATGTAGTGATCGGAATAGAAATCTGGACATTGCCCAAACTGTTGAAGAGTACAAGGTTGTACTTAGTGAACTTTGTCCTCCCGAGCCTACAAATGTCTCAACTGATGAGAAAATGACTGATTTTAAGAAGTGGGAAAATGCTTATGCAATATCCACTGATTATGATATCATGTTCAAACTCAAGCTAGCAGATGTTTAGACATGACGTAGAGGCTAGACAAGAGGCGATGAGGATACTCATAAAGGCCAGTCGATTCGAGGAAACGCTTGAACACGTTTTTGAGATGATGGACCTTTTGGACGAGTTGAGACGGAAATCGCAAGCTCTTGTAGCCAATGCCAAAGGTTTTGAACCTAAGGGCAAAACCGGGGGAAAGGAAAAGCAAGCAAAGAAACCCAGTGGTCCTAAGCTACTTGGACCACGAGATGGGACGAGAAAGCCTAGAGGCAAATATTCTCGATGCAAACAGTCTGGGTACTGGAAGTCTGATTATCCTCTCAAAGGTACGAAATTTTTCTTTAGTCATAAAACATAGTCAGCGGTATTATCTACCAGAACCTGGTGTGTAGATATGGAACCACTGACGGTATGTGCATTCTAAATGCAGAGGTTCCAGGTAACCTGATGACTTGGAAAAGAAAAGATCGTAGTCTACATGGGCAATGCTGTGGAGGAGGCAGCTGTTGCAGTGGAGGACATATATCTTCATAGATATAGGATTTCATTTTGAGTTATTGCTTTATGTACCCCTTTAATTTTAGAAAGAACTTTGTTCTGGATTTCTGAAATTTAATGAATGGATATTTTATTTATTTTAATCATTTGATGGTTATGGAAAGAAATGATGATATTATCTATTCTGGTACATTAGTTAGCAATATATAAATGATGAATCCTTAGTCTACCACGATGCAACGAACCGTTTTATATAACTCGTTTTACTAATAAGAGATTTCTTTATTAAATCATTTATACTTGTGGATTCTTATGCTAAATCATATTTATTCAAATAAGAGTTCAAAGGTCGAAAATTGATAGTTTGATCAATTAAGTTGAAAGAGTGGACCTTCCGACCTATGAATCTAATTTGGAAGATAACATGGCTAAGCAATCCTTTATGGATATAAGATATAAGATCCGAACAAGTATTAGAATTGATTGACTCCGATGTATGCAGACAATGTCTACTCAGACAAGAAGGTACGAGTACTTCATTTGATGATTACTCGAGAAATGGATTAGAATACCTGATGTGCCACAAAAGCAAGTGTTTTGACAAGTCAATGGACACAAAGCTATTGTGGAGAACCATCAAGGTATATCCATAGAAAGCCTGCGATCTGATCGCGGAGGCAAGTGCCTGTCTGAGGAATGCATGAAATACTAATTAGAAATTGGGATTTGATCCCAAATGACTACACCATACACTCATGAGTAGAAATGGTGTGTCGGAAATAAGAAATGGAACTCTTATAGAGATAGTAAAAGATAAGTTATTCAGAAATACCTGTGTTTTATGGATATCTCTGGAAAACAACGGTGCATTCAATGCGGTTGTAGAATATCCTAGAAGAACAAAAGATGTGTGTTCAATAGTACTATGAACTAGAAGGACGTTATAAGTTCTAACGCTCGGTTCTTAGAGGAAGACTATGTAATGAACCAAAAGCCCAAAGTGACGTAATACTTTTAAATGAGAGAGAAAGAAGAAGACTGAAAACCAGCCGAACCGAGTAGCGGTATACCACTAACTGCACCTACTTTTATTACTGTTAATACACTGGAATGCCGTTGTAGTGGGAGGTTGTGTGACAACCGGAGATATTCATAAGGCTAGGTGAATCTTTGGACTCTGAACCTAGCATACATGAAATCGATCCCTGAATCTACATAGAGGCAGTACTGGATCTAAATGTGCTTCTTAGAAAGCAATAAGATTATTGCTAAGAGGTAAGATCATTTAGAGTACAAGCTTAGTTAATCCATTGATGGATTGAAGGAAAACTTAAAGATCGTGGAACTTGCGATTTGATGAGATAGTCCATTTTAATGATTCATCAAAGCATAGACGAATCGTGTTTATTGGAAACGTGATGGAACGAGGTGGTCTTTCTTGGGTTTTATGTAGATAACATTCTTATCATTGGCAACAATGTAAAGATGTTGTCAGACATAAAATGATGATTGTCTAGATAAATCGATATGAAAGATGGAGGAAGAAGTTGGACATGTTCTTGAGATCTAGGATCTCTAGAAAAGAACATTATACTTTTCCTGGACATCTTACATGTATATGATTATGGTTCGTTTTAACATGCAAGATTCCAAGAAAGGGTCGTTACCTTTCAGGTACGGAATGCATCTATCTAAGGACATGTGTTTTGAAACACAAAAGGAGATAGAAGCAATGAAAGCGGTTTCCCACACTTGGAGTGTGGAAAGCTTGATAAATGCGATGTTGAAAACGAGAACCTGATATCTGCTATGCGGCTAGTATAGTGGGAGGATTTCAAGGTAATCCTGGAAAGGAATATTCGACTGCTGTAATGAACATTTAAAGTACTTTCGAAGTACTAGAAACTATGTTCTGGATTACGGAGCAGGCAAACTTTTCCTTTGGATTACACTTTCTTAGATTTCTAATCAGATGAGGACCGGTGTAAGTCGATATCAGGCTATGTGTTCACTATTAAAGGAGGAGAAGCTTAAACATGGAAGAGTGATAAGCACGATGCATTTTCGGACTCTACCATGGGTAACCAAATATAGCGGCCTCAGAGGCAGCGGAAGTTTTGGGATAGCTCCGGGATAACCTCTGGGACTTAGATGTGATTCTTAGTTTACCAAAAGCTATGTAAATAGCAGTGCGATGGCAAACGTAAGAAATCACAAGTCCATAAGTGTAAGATAACACATAGAGCGCAAGTACCACTTGATACGAGTCATCGTCAAGGGAGAAGACGCTGCAGTCACCAAGATAACTTCGGAGACGGAAACCTAGAATGCTCATTAACAAGGCACTTCCTTCGAAGTGCAGATCAAGCACGTGATGGGTATGGGAGTCGGGAGTTTGGAAGAAAAGACTAGACCTTAGTATAAGTGGGAGATTGATAGAGTATATACTTAATGTCTAGATTTAAGTGATATTAACTCCCGATTCATTGCCACTAATCTATTTAATTAAATAAACAATTATTTGCTTTTAATTACTTATAATTAAATATATGCAAATTATAATCCTAGATTATATACGTTGTAGTTAGTATGGTGTGCGACGTCACACGGAAGATCATACTATCGGTTACTCGTATATAATCGAACAGTAGCTCACGACCTAGATGGACAGGGATCAATCCATCGGTATAGTCATTGCATGAGAGAGAAAATAATTTGTCTTAATTATTTTATCATACTTGTACACTTGGTGTATTGGGCGGATCGCTTGAGATTTATCGATTAGGAAGTTGAAGCTTGAGATTTATCCATTACAAAATTTAACAAGTTGAACTTGTTTTGAGCGATGTTCAGATTCAGCAAACCGCCGAACCCGATATCTCGCACAGCCTGTTTTTGATCTTCAGACAACACTATAACCAAACTCGATACATGATTAGGCGACATACGACACGGGAATTTCTTTTTCGCTTCATCCTCCTCAGATTTCTCTTTCTCCTTCTTCTTCTTCTCTTTTTCATCTTTCTCAGCTTCCTTCTAAGTATTTTAAACAAGAGATATTTTAGTATTTTATGCAAAATTAGAGAATCAGCACATTTGAATTATAAATTGAAAGTTTAACATATCAGTCAAAGTAGAATATTGCCTTCTCTCTCTTTTCTTTCTGCTTCTGAGCATCTTCTTTTTCCTCTTTTTCTGTTTCAAAGCTGCTTGTGTCACAGCTTTTTTCTCCATCTCCTTTTTATGTAAATCCTCTTTCTCTGCTTCTTCTTTATCCTTCTCCTTCTTTTCTTTTTCATCTTTGTCAGTTTCCTGTTAAGTATTTTAAACAAGAGATATTTTAGTATTTTATGCAAAAATAGAAGAATTAACACATTTGAATTGAACAGTATATTTTTCAACACATTTTGACATTACAATTCACTATGTCTAGAATAATACCTTTTTGATTCTAGGTTCTGTTGCTGCTTCTTTCACAGCTTCTTTGTCGTTCTTCTTCTTCTTCTTCTCCTTCTCTTCTTTCTTTTTAGCTATCTTCTTCTCTTTTTCAACAACTTTCTCATTCTCATTTGCATTAACTTCTTTGTCATCTTCCTTCTCATCTGCTCTCTTCTTTTGTGTCTCTTTTTGCTCTTCCTTCTTTTGCTACAATTATGAACCATGAATATTTATTATTGAAACAAGCAAAAAATAATGTCAACTCAAACCATATTAATCAGATCAGAGTACATCACAATTCAGTGTGGAATCTGTTCAATTACTGTGTATATTCACATTTTTACATTATAATTCACTCAATGCATACTAATTAAACCTTGATTGAAATCTATTGATCATAATAAAAAAATAACATCTGAAACAGAGTAGAATTCATTTCAAATCAGTGTAGCTTCCATTCAATAATTGGGTTGATTCACACTTTCATTTTAAACCCTCATTCAATTCTTCTTAATTACAAACCACTATTTAACATAAGAATCATAGCAGAGTACATCACAATTCATTGTAGAATCTGTTCAATTACTGTGTATATTCACATTTTTACATTATAATTCATTTAATCCACACTAATTAAACCTTGATTGAATTCTATTGATCATAATGAAAAAAATAACATGTCAAACAGAGGATTTTACCTTTTTGCTTTTAGCTTCTTCTGCTGCAACCTCATTTGCAGCAGATTCATCCTTTCGCTTGTGTGGAGGCTTAAGAGAATTTATAATCGCATCAGCTTGTACAATCAAATTTTAATTAATAAAACAGTTAGCAAAATTCATTTAAATATGCATTTGAAGTTTTTATAAGTTTACCGTCTTTTTAGGCACAACAGCTTCGCTCCTTGGGCTCCTTCTTATCTTTAAAGCTTTAGGTTGAGCTTCAGGTTCTTCCTGTTGGGCTCCTTCTGTTTCCTGTTTAATTCATAACTCATAAAGCATTAGTATGTTATAATGAAATAAGAGAAGAGAATTCAATCTAAAAATACAAAATGTACAATGAATAATGATATATTAATAACATATTTACCATTTCAGTTGTTTGTACTGTTGGAAATCGGCTTCCCGGAATTAATAAATTTAAATAAAATTAATTAAATAAATTATCTAATTAATTCCGACTGACATCCCTTTGGAGATCGAATATCCGGAGTTGTCAAAATTGCGGAACAACAACTCCAATCGACTCCCGGAACACGTACATGAAAATACGAAAAAGTTATACGAGACTTACGCGGGAAAAACATGATTCAATGCGGGTCCGCTGCGGGAAAACCCGCAGCACCCAGTGAATCTCTCATAGCAACCCGCAGCGAATCGCCTGACTCGCTGCTGCTGGGACTCTGCTGGATCGCTACGGGTCCTCTGCGGGAACTCCCGCAGCACCCAGTGATTCTCCCGTAGCAACCCGCAGCAACTCGTATGAGTCGCTGCTGCTGGGCGCTATGGGTCGCTGCGGGAAAACCTGTAGCCAGCAGTACATCGCTGCGGGAAAACCCGCAGCCCAGCCGCACGATCGAGCCCTAGGCTCGATCGACCTCGTACGATCCCATCCAACGGGGTTCCTTCGACCGCCGGCGGTCCGGTGGTCCTCGACCTGAAGGTACCGGTATACCGATCCGATCGATATACCGTGTGTGCGGAAGCGTGTAAAGCGATAGATCTACTATGCCATGATCTTAGTGCACACAAATATGTATAGACACACATATATTTATATATATATATACACATCCAATATATATATATATATATATAAGGTTCAACGATTACTTACTTTTGGTGATCGTTGAAATTGGTTAAGGTGGTGTTGAGTCGATTGAACCACCTTAATGGATCAGCCACGAATTGTACACCTTTGGAATGACCCCGTCACGCCTTTGGATCGCCCGGATGTTGAAGCCGCACAAATGGCCCGGCCTCTACGTGTTGCACACGAACCCGGATGACGAACACTTTGCTTGATCGAGTCGGTTCTCCAAGAACACTTTCTCCTCTCTCTTTTTGGTGTGAATTTCGTGGGTTAAGGTAATGTGTGATGAAAATCTGATTTTCATCCATATTATAACCTCATTATTCACCACATTACTCCCCTTTGTAACCTACAACATAATGGGCATCATAATGCACCATTAACATGCAAAAGGGGTTACAAAGGAGGTGAAAGGTCATGCCACATACACATGCCACTATGCATTGTATGTGGTCCCACTTGCTTGTGTGGCATGCCATGTCACACTATGTGACATGCATCCATGCAAGCCATGCATCCCATGCATGTGTATTAAATCCACGTAAATATTGATTCTAAATCAATATATTTATCAAGCAATGTATATCAATATCGAGCTCGTGTGTGACCCTGTAGGTATGATTTAATTGATCAATATTATATTGTTCCCAACAATTAATATTATCAAATAATCATTTAACATCCATAGACGACCTTATGACTTTATCGATTGCACACGTAGGATCGAAGGACATATCCCAACAATCTCCCACTTGGCCTTCAGAGCCAGTGTGCTGCCAACTTCCTGTTGTCACTTTATGTCTAAGTTTGAACTTGAGGCAAGACTCGAGTCATCCTCAATCGGTTCAAACCTTTCTTGGACTTTGAGACAGACTGTAAAACCAGATTTATCACTATGATACGAATCTGGACGTGGCCACGTATTTTCCACAGTCTCGACTCTCCAAGTGGCCGGTAAGACATGTATCCCATTATAAAAAATGGAGGACAATCCCATCTTGTCAGTCCAAGCTCTCCCACTTGCTTCCTGATATACCCAATAACAAGTTTTATAACCTCCTTTTACGAAAGGCGTTTACTTGTATCAAAGTACACCATTTCACAATGGAATCACTCTAGACTACTCAAGTCAGAGGAAATTGCTCGACAGTCAATGAAATAGTATTATGACTCGAAATCTTAAATACTATTCCAGTCGGGTCTGTTCGATCATTAGCTCCCAGCTAATATCTATGTAATTGTACTTGATGTCCCACATCACTAGCCCATGAAGCGGCGCTATAGTACACATTACAAACTAGTTCATTGTATTATCGGTTTGTCCGTACTCGATTATACGAACCAGGAACAACTATATGATTTAAGTATATCAGTTCAACCATTGGGACTTCATTATGCGGTAAGTCGACCTCATAACCCAATTGATATCACTTAATCATTTGGACAATTCATATAAATTAAACCATATTTATATGAAGAAACATGTATTATACATATGAGTGAATGTTTACCAAATCTCCAAAAGTATCTAATACAGTAATAGAAATCACAACCCATCTCTAAGATGTTTGATCTCTATTGCAGTTGTGAAAGCCTCAAGCTTAAACTGCTGGAGAGGTTTAGAAAACGGGTTTGCAACTTTACCAAAAGTTGCAACTTTATTATCTCGATGTCTCCACAAAACTATCTCCCAGATAATGTGGAACTTCCTGAGCACCAGTTTTAGACTTGTGGTGCTTCCTAGCTCATTGGCTTGCGCGATAACTCTACTATAAATAGAGAATTATCGGATGGGCTAAGCTAGTTACGGCACCTAGTTCATTCAAGAACTTTCAAATCTTAACTGCCAACATTACTGCATCCAATGCAATACTGTGCTCAACTTCTGTAGTTTAATCAGCTATATTGCATTGCATGGAACTATTCCAGCAAATTTCACCTCTAACCAGACAAAAGATATAACCAGATTAAAATCGGAAATTATCTTAGTCTGTTTTGAAGTTAGCAGTCAAACTGCTTGTTAATATCAACTCTTTTTGTCTTCCAAAGACAACAAAATATTCTTTAGTCCATCTAAGATACATAAGAATACTCTTGGCCGCAGTCTAATGCGTCTCACCTGGGTTTCCTTGAAACCGAATTGTCATGCTCAAAGCATACAATACGTCCAGTCGTGTACATATCATGGCGTACATTATAGACCCTATTGCCGAAGCATAAGGAATGTTTTACATCCTCTTTTGCTCATCAAGTACCGTAAGGCCTTGCATCTTGCTAAGTGATGTGCCATGACTCATTGGAATGAGACCCGTTCTGGCGTCTTTCATTCTGAACTTATCAAGCACGTACCTTATCAATATAGGTCGCTTTACTAAGTCCAAACATCCTTTTTGATCTGTTCCGACAGATCTTGATGCCCAATATGTACTGTGCTTCTCCAAGATCCTTTATTGAAAAACAATTTCCAAGCCATTCTTTAATAGAATTAAGCATAGAAACATTGTTTCCAATAAGGAGTATGTCATCGACATACAACACAATGTATACAACGTAACTCCCACTGTTCTTCTTGTAAAACAAGACTCTTCCGAGTTCCTCTGAAATCCAAAACCCCGTATGGATTCATTGAACTGAAGATTGCTACTCTGATATGCTTTGCTTTATTCCATAAATGGAATTATAAGATTGCATAATTTCTCAGCCTTATTAGGATCGATAAAACTCTTTGGTTGTGTCAAACCACATTCTCTTCTAGAATCCAATTCAAGAAGTTAGTTTTAACATCCAATATTACCATAACTCATTATCAAGATGAGTATCAATGGCTAAGATAATCTGAATGATTTAATCAAAGCAACTGTTGAAAGTTTTTCCATAATCCACCTCGTGAATAAAACTTTTACCATCAACCTTGCTTTGAAAACCCTAGGTTTTCCATCTGTCTGTTTAGATCTTTAAGATCTATTAGCATTCATTGGGTCTAACCCCGTGATCAAGTTCCAAACTTGATTATCAGATATTGATATCATCTCAGATTTCATGGCACCATGCCAATTTTCAGTAGCTGGACTCGTCATAGCTTGGAATTAGGTCGAAGGTTCACCGCTTTCCAAAAGCATGAATTCATATCTCTCATTGGTCACAATATCTAAGTATTTGAATAATAGAGATAGATTTATTCCTTTCGGACCTACGAGGGCTGGTATGGCTTCCAAAACCATAAGAATACTCTCAACCTAGTCTTGAGTATTCATCATTGGTTGTTTCACTTGAACCTCGTTCAAGACAACCGAGCTCCCACTGAATTTCTAGGAAAGATAACTCTTTTCAAGAAAATCACTATCTCGAGCAACAAAATATTGTTCTCAGATAGATCGTAGAAGTTGTACCCTCGAGTTTCTTATGGATACCATAAAAAACTTTTATCCCATTTGAGTTCAAGCTCTATAGAGATAAATCTCGTCAGAGAAGCTTTTAGAACCTCAAATTTTGATGAAAACAATTTAGGGACCCTCCCTTTCCATACCTAGTATGATGTCTTATCAACAGCTTTTGACAGCGTCCTATTCAGTGTATAAGTTGAAGTCAAGAATTGTGTGTTCCCAAAAGAGACCAGTAGTTCATTTAGACCTCTCATCGAATGGTCGAACTATATCTAATATAGTTTGTTTTCTCTTTTCCGAAACATAACCTTCATGTGCTTGTGAACTGATAGGTTCCACATACATCAGTATGGATCATCCCTAATTAATCACTCACATGTTCTCCTTTCTCCAAGAAAGATGACATTGTTATCTTTGTCCATCAAACATCATTCACATGTATCAAATGACTCCAAGTCAAATGATTCTAGAATGCCTTCTAAAAGAAGATTCGTTACATGTTTAGATTTTGATCTAATCAACAATGTTACAGTTATGTCTCAATGAGACTTATTCGATTTGGACTTTTGTGTTAATGTTATATATGATTTGTTGAGTTTAAAGTATACATAAATAATGTAATAATCGTACCAAAACAAAGAATAGTTCACAATTAAAATAGTTATCAAACTATTTAATTAGTGAAAAACTAATCCATCAGTATCCAATACTGAACCAATATTCATTGTTTATTGAAGGTACGAAATTACATAGTTATAATACTAAAACAAGGCCCTAAGGCAAAACAACATCATATGATCATACGGCTAATGCAGCGACCTTCGCTCCATTTCTCGCCCGTAGAACGACATCTCTACTCACCAAACTTATACTTCTATGTGGTTCCTCCACATACAAATGTGAGAACTACGTTTGGCATCCAATACCCAAGAAGTAGAATTTGTGAAGTTTAATGTCTATAACATTAATACCTGAAGATGAAGCAACCCCGCTCTTCACATCTTCTTTGAACTTTGGGCAAGTTCAATTATTCTCAATAATTGACTCTTATTCGAATTTCCCATTCAAAATTATCCCAATGTCAAAACGTGATAAATCGTAAGTGAAAAATCGAAGTTTTCTAACCAGCGATATTATCATGCAATTGAAGCCCTATCTCTCATAAAATATGAGGGAGCCAACCAGACAATCGATTCACGCCATCCAATGGCTCGAAAGTCTCTAATTTGTGTCATTGATGAACTTAAGTGTTTTGGATTAAATCACTCCCCGAGGTGTAAATAATCATAACCTTATAATCCATCAAATGAAAGACAAATTAGGCATTTGTTTTGAAATTGAATAAAATATGAACTTTTATAAGTTTGCAAGTAGTGTCCAACACTTTTGCAGTAGACGCATTGAGATTCCCTAGGAACCCTAGTAGCCTTCTTGCCCATGCTCTTTTGAATACCCTATCCTATATCATAAGAATTTCCCTCTTAGGGTCCTTCTCTATCGCCGGCTCAGCAGCCTTGAGCATCCCGTGGAGCTCACGAAGCGATTTCTTCAAACCATTCATATGGAAAATTTAGCCTAAAAGCATTATAACCATCATGAGATTGAAGTATGAAATCGGTTGCCAAATAATCTTCATAGGAAAAATCTAGGCGGTCACTTGAAACAAATAATTCAATCATTTGTTGCACATGTGATCCCATAGATTTCCATTTTTCCAGCCTAGCTGAAGCGATGACCCTGGTCACACCGAACCGCTCAATCATTGCATATTCTCCGAACATGATATTGATTTGTTCAATGATATCTTAGGATGTGGTTATCTAACACATTTTCCTTGTCTTCGTATATGAGGACCATCCTCAAATTACGTTGTGAATCAAGAAAATTTGTTCAATTTTTCATAATCAAGAATTGAACCAAACTTTAATTGAGTTGATATTTGACATGATAAACTATAAAAGAAAGATAACTAAAGTATGTAAACATCCACAAAGCGGTAAACAAATAAGGTTGTCTAACAATTGTACTTATTTATTTCATTTTGTTCAATTGATATCCAATATCATTGTCCCTTAGAACAAAACGATTCCGAGATCCTCATCTTGCAAATCTTTAAGCCGACTGAGTCCGCACTTAAGTATTTCAAGATAGGTAGACACACCCATGTCAATGATATCTAATATCACTCTCGGTCGATGAGAATCCCATTCTCATCTCATGTCTCGATAGCCACGCCTGCAGTGGATCTATCGATGAGAAAACCAAACTCACGTGTAAAGGTCTAACCTTTACTCCCACTTATCCCAAGATAACAAGTAGTACCCCGCTGAGGCGGACCTACCAACTTATGATCGAGGGCTTCATGAGTGTGATGTTTTTGGACAAGACATTATACTCATTATTTTGGGAACTTGCATGCATAGGTGTTTATATGTAAGTTGAACATTTATAACATAAAACATCCTATAACTAGCAAAGCAAATAAATACGAAATCGAAAGGCCCCTAGAACCTCACAACTCTCAAACGAAAAGATTAAAATAACAACAAAAGCCTTGAACATCTTCTGGACTGGTCCTCGCCCTCCGTTTTAGTTCCGTGCCCTCCGATTTTGGTCAAATCTATTCCGTACCCATAAAACCACGAACAGCGCCCGCCGTTTCACAACCAGCGGTCGCTGAACACCACCGGCGGTCGCCGTTTCCAAAACGGCGCCCGCCGAAAGGTCCGGGAACAATCTGCCAAGAAAAAGGGCTTTCGGCGGTCGCCGTTTCCAAAACGGCGCCCGCCGAAACAAAACAGCGCCCGCTGGAGCTACAACGGCGCCCGCCGTTTGGCTCCAGCAGCCCGGTTTCGTCCGTTTTGCTTCGTTTTGCTTCGTTTCTTCTCGTTTTCGCCAGAGAGCCGAGATCCTCCATCGAACCATGGACTAAGTCCATCGCTTACAAGTAGTACAATACAAATATAATAGAAAAACCTATCTATTACAAATGATTCCAAGGGACGCAGCCCTCAAAAGACTATGGCCAATCGAAACGTAAAAAACGAAGAAATCATTCACCCGACCACTAACGGTGGCCGGCCTTACATCTAATCACATAATCACAATTAAACAAATAATCCAATTATGTTGATTTAACCTTCGTGTCCAACACAAAAGTGTGCACGAGCCCTAGGCTCTGATACCAATTGAAGGTACCGGTATACCGATCCGATCGATATACCGTGTGTGCGGAAGCGTGTAAAGCGATAGATCTACTATGCCATGATCTTAGTGCACACAAATATGTATAGACACACATATATTTATATATATATATATATATACACATCCAATATATATATATATATAAGGTTCAACGATTACTTACTTTTGAAGATCGTTGAAATTGGTTAAGGTGGTGTTGAGTCGATTGAACCACCTTAATGGATCAGCCACGAATTGTACACCTTTGGAATGACCCCGTCACGCCTTTGGATCGCTCGGATGTTGAAGCCGCACAAATGGCCCGGCCTCTACGTGTTGCACACGAACCCGGATGACGAACACTTTGCTTGATCGAGTCGGTTCTCCAAGAACACTTTCTCCTCTCTCTTTTTGGTGTGAATTTCGTGGGTTAAGGTAATGTGTGATGAAAATCTGATTTTCATCCATATTATAACCTCATTATTCACCACATTACTCCCCTTTGTAACCTACAACATAATGGGCATCATAATGCACCATTAACATGCAAAAGGGGTTACAAAGGAGGTGAAAGGTCATGCCACATACACATGCCACTATGCATTGTATGTGGTCCCACTTGCTTGTGTGGCATGCCATGTCACACTATGTGACATGCATCCATGCAAGCCATGCATCCCATGCATGTGTATTAAATCCACGTAAATATTGATTCTAAATCAATATATTTATCAAGCAATGTATATCAATATCGAGCTCGTGTGTGACCCTGTAGGTATGATTTAATTGATCAATATTATATTGTTCCCAACAATTAATATTATCAAATAATCATTTAACATCCATAGACGACCTTATGACTTTATCGATTGCACACGTAGGATCGAAGGACATATCCCAACACGACCACCACCGCCTGGTCGATCCTCGTCATGGGTTCGTCCCTCGGATCTGTTGGAAATCGATCACCCGGAGTCGTCGTAAAACCGACTCCGATCGACGTCCCGGAAACCACGACCGAACAGCCCGGAGCCACCGCCCGAGGAGTTCTCGATCGAGCCCTACCCGCGGCAAAGCCGCGACCGCTCGATCGCTCCCCGCGGGGCGATCGCCCGACGCCTAGGCGGGCTGTGGGCTGCCCAGCCGAGGGCTCCACGCCGGCGATCCATCCCGCCGGGTCCTCGAGTCGCCGGTGGTCCGGCGGTCCAAGACCGCCACCTCCCGACTCGTCCCGGTTTGGATCCCCGTTTATCGGATCTTGTTTTTCGATAATATTTCAATAAACATGAATTAAATAGCGGAAATATTTAATTCACCTTTCGATTCGTTGTGCGGAGAAACGAGATCTTATTGAAGACCTTGAGACCTTCCCACGTATTCCTCGCACTCGTTCGAACGTCGGGTGGGCGACGATCCTCCGAACTCTATGGATCTCCTTCTCTACTTTCTCTCTCTAGAATTGTGATCTTCAAGTTATGAGAATAGAGAAGACCATGTAGTGCTTTTATAGGCTACGTAGGGGATCTTAAGGAGGTGGAATATTGGACTTCCAATATTAATGATTAAATTGAGCCCAAGCCCAAATCTATTAATCCCATTAATATTAATTAATTTATTTTCCACTATATAAATTAATTGCACTCCCAATATTAAACCATATTATATCAAATAATATTTCTCCGGTAGTATTATTTATTCCGTGTATTTAAGATATAAATATCCATGAATAAAATTAATTTATTGCTAATTAATTTATTCATCTCTTGTAACCGAGACTAGTACCATTCATCTTTAATTATTATGCGGAACAAATCCACCTGCAGGGTTTACATAATAATTCCTTATGAACTCATCTCGGGGATATTATCAACCCTTACGGGATACACTTTCCCGTCAAGTATTCACGGCATGTCATATATAAAATATAGCGACCCAACTTAACCGGTAATTGACCCAATAATTAAACCGGTCAATTCCTTTGGAAAATCAAAGTCACTTATATTAAATATACACACCCGCAATAGTATCGGGGATTAAGAATAAAATACTCTGAGACTTGAATCAATTATCAAAGACAATTCTAATTGATAAGTCTCAAGCGATCCGCTCAATACACCAAGTGTACAAGTGTGATAAAATAATCAAGACAGATTATTTTCTCTCTCACACAATGACTATACCGATGGATTGGTCCGTGTCCATCTAGGTCGTGAGCAACTGTTCGATTAAATACGAGTAACCGATAGTATGATCTTCTGTGTGGGCCCGACACACCATACTAACTACAACGTATAGAATCCAGGACTATAATTTGCATATATTTAATTATAAATAATTAAACGCAAATAATTGTTTATTCCATTAAATAGATTAATGGCAATGGATCGGGAGTTCATATCACTTAAATCTAGACATTAAGTATACAACTCTAACAGGATCTTGGTTCAAGGTATTTTCACGATAATAAAATTAAAATCATCGAGGGGGTTCTATGATTTTACCTTATTCTCGTTGTCCGGTAAAACGAGATCTTGATGACCTTGAGATATTCCCACGTATTCCTTGCACTAGCTTGAACGTCGGGGTGGGCGACGATCTTCCAAGCTTCCATGGATCACCTTCTCTCTCTACTTTCTCTCTCTAGAATTATGTTATGAATAATTCATGTCTTGAGACTTATGAAAGAATAGAAGACCATAGGAGAGCTTTTATAGGCTACGTAAGGGGCCCTTAAGGAAGTAGAATATTGGGCTTCCTATGAATTAATTAAATCGAGTCCAAACCCAAATCTATTAATTAATCCATAAATTATATTTAACTCCACTATATAAATATAATTGCACTCCCAATATTAAACCATATTATATCAAAATAATATTCTTTCGGTAGTATTATTTATTTCAAATGTTTAAGATATAAATGTCCATGAATAAATTATATTTATTGCTAATTAATTTATTCATCTCTTGTAATTCCGAAAATAATACCACTCAACTTTATTATAATGCGGATTATAATCCACTTGCAAGGTTTACATGATAATCCTTATGAGCTCATCTCGGGGACATTATCAACCCTTATCGGGACACGCTTTCCCGTCAAAAATTCACAGCATGTCATACATAAAATACAGTGACCCAACTTTACCGGTAATTGAACGGTTATTCTAATCAGTCAATTCCTTTGGAAAATTAAAGTCACTAATATTATACGCACAGACCCGCAATAATATCAGGGATTAAGAATAAAATACACTGAGACTTAAATCGATTATCTAAGGCAATCCTAATCGATAAATCTCAAGCGGTCCGCCCAATACACCAAGTGTTCAAGTATGATAAAATAATTAAGACAAATTACTTTCTCTTTCATACAACGACTATACCGATGGATTGGTCCCTGTCCATCTAGGTCGTGAGCAACTGTTCGATTATATACGAGTAACCGATAGTATGATCTTCCGTGTGACGTCGCACACCATACTAACTACGTTAACGTGTATAATCTAGGACTATGGTTTGCATATATTTAATTAAATATAATTAAATGCAAATGATTGTTTATTATTAAATAGGATAAATGCTTTAGACGGAGTTCAGATATTACTTAAATCTAGAGATTAAGTATACAACTCCATCATGTACTGCTTCTGGTTGAAGCTCAGTTTCTTTGTCTTTTAGTGGAGCTTGTTCAGTTTCTTGCTCTTGTGGGGCTTGTTCAGTTTCTCGCACATCCTCTGGGGCTTGTGCTTCCTTTTTAATTCATATCACATAAAACATTAGTATGTTAAAATGAAATAAGAGAAGAGAAACCTTCTAGAGTAGTTGTAGTATTTAGTGAATAGTACAAACATGTTGTTGTTCTGGAGTGAATATGAGTTGCCTCCTCGGGCTGGTTCTTAATGTACTAGAACCACTTGTTTTCTTACCTTTTTTTTTTGTGAACCAATTGCTTCTTCGTTTCCTAAAAAGTGTAAAAAAACCGAATAATTAAATCAGTTTCTATACAAAATTAATTCCCCCTACTTTCAATTAAATTATTGACATTTGCTAGCCTCCTTCTCCCAATTCCCACTTTCACCCTTTGGTTATTGATTATCTGGACTGTTGATGGTTCTTTTCCCATTTGATAACTAGAGTGGTGATTGCTCAAAAGTTATTTATAAAATCCGAAAGGTTTACTACGTAAACCCCCCGAGTCGATCTCTCGAGGAACAATGCTATCGGCACGTGAAAAGCGTTTTGAATATGTTAAGTACGAGTTCCAATACAAGAAAGTAACACATTATCATCTAAGTGGGGTCGCAATTGAGTGTTTGATTTAACAACTAAAATGAGTATTTAAAACAAGTATTAAAGAGCAATTTGTAACAAAAATGTTTTGGGAGGTTAGGGTGTCTCGACTACTCTACCTCAAGAATTAGAGTCGAATCTTTACAAAACAACACTCTATTTACTATTAACCGGACTAAAGATCAAGATGTGGTCTATTACGACCTCCACCAATGATCGTCTAAATATGATCACGACGCTCAAAAGTGTTTCACTTCCGTAAGGTCATCAACTCGAAACGGCGATATTTCGTACCTCGACATTATACATTTCAACGTGCGGTCCACTAGCGATATACTAAGGAGTTGTTCGACACGAGACCACAACAATCAAGACATATAATTATCCGATTAATAGAAATCAAGTTACTTTAATTAAGGACTCCAATTCATTGAGACATTTCATCAAACACCCTAACTAGTAGTTTAGCTAGCCATGATCAAGCACTCAATCCAATAATCCGTAGACGGATAATCCATAATCGAGAAACGACGAAAGAAATCTCACCACGAGGATCGAGGAATCGATGGATGAAGTGGAGAATCGATCCGAGCTTCCAAAATCGGGACCGAGCTTCAACTTGTCACACGAAGAAACTAATCCGATGAAAACGTCAAGCTCGATGAGATGAACAACTTTTGTGAATGAGATTTTGTCGGATTCCAAACGTATGAAAAGTAGATCTAAGATTTTTTATTTAATTTAGTGAATAACAATTGAATTACAATGTTGCTTGAGGAGAAAGCTAGAAATGCAAGATGGAAAGTTGGGAAAATGAAAGTTATGAATAGTTAGTTACAAGTCTCAAGCCGAAACACTATTTGTACCCTTCTATAAAGGGGTCAAACAAAGTCAAACAATTTATTCTTCTCATTTTACCCCAAGGAAAGTGCTGGTGCGTTTGTCGATCCGTGTCTTCTAACTCGAACATCCAAACACAATCTTGACCGTTGATCTTGTAGAGGTTGAAGTTAGGAACCCACAGTTAAAATTCAGGCTGATCTGACGGTTAACGAAGCCGGAAATGCCATTCTACCAAAGTCGCGCAGTGCTGGAATCTTGGCGTCGGCCGACGGGGAAAGTGTGTCGCCCTCCAGGCCACCGTCGTGCGACAGGCAGGTGATGTCGGCCGACATCAGCCCGCGAACGAAGGATTTTTCTTCGTTTGAAGGTCCAAATCACTGTTAGGCTCAAAATCGCCTCTTTAATGAAGTTGTCGGCCGACAGGTCTTAGGTGTCGGCCGACATCACCTTCATTTCCTATGTCCTTCGCTCTGAGCACTATATATTCGTTTTTTAATGTTGTTTAGCCAAATCCACCGTTGATATTGTAGCTCTAGAAGTCTTCTACATGTATTGAAAATTTGGAGACGATCCAACGGTGGAATTAAAGGGGATGATCATTCTTCTACGACTGCGCAAAGCTGGGAATCGACATAGACCTCTTTGTGTATTTCTTCTCGTTTTCGCTCGATTCTCGTCCAAACTCTACCAAACCAAAACCATGAAAACATAAACACATAATCACATTAATAGGATGAATATTAACACACAAAAAATACAAGAAAGTCACGCAAAACAATAGAATATATCGCAAAAAAACGTGCGAAACAAGTGGTTACACAATACATTCTCATTACAAATTGCGTAAAAGTAGACTAGACTAAATAGAGGACAAGTGATTAGTATTAAGTGAACTAAGTTATCCTTTCAAACAGATACAAATAATAATGAACACAGAGGAAGTCATACTAAATCATAGTAGAAGAATTAATCCCAAATCATGCTACTATTAAGTGAACTAAGTTATCCTTTCAAACAGATACAAAACAAAGGTGAATTATTCAATCAAAATAGAACTATAGGCTTTGTAATCTGCAACCTGAAAGTTACAAACTCTATGATTCCAAACATAACAAACTAGTTCAGAATTACATAAGTCTAAAAAAATATTAGTGTTTGCTTTTGGATAAGTCATTAGTAATCACAGAGGAAGTCATACTAAATTAAATAACAGTGTTTGGTTTTTTTATTTTCAGTCAAACACAGTAGATTGATTTTATTTTCAAAATAGAAGTCATAACAAATCAGAGTAGACCCTACTCAAAATATCTAATGATTCAAATTCACTTAATACAATTCATTCTAATTCGGAAAAAGTCATTAATAATCAAATAAGTGTGATTCCTACTAAAGTTCCCTAACAACATATCAAACAGAACAAACAAGTTCACAAGTCTCAAATGTTTATTTTTTTCAATCAAACATACTAATCAGAAATCAGATTAGAAAATAATCATTCAAATCACAGACACAGAAGATTGATTTACTTTTCAAATTAGAAGTCATAACAAATCAGAGTAGACCCTAACAACATATCAAACATAACAGACAAGTTCAGAAGTCACAGTAGAGTCTACTACGTTGAATCGGTTTTGAACAAAGCAAACACAAGAAACAAGTTGTATTGTTTTCAATCAAACATACTAATTAAAAGTCTCAAAAAACCACATACAAATCAGAGTAGATACTACTCAATATATGAAAACTGAACATAACAAAAAGTATCCAAATCTATAGCAGAGTTGATTCAACAGTCAAAACAGAGAGAAATTAATCTCAAATCTATAAGGCTTTGTAACATGCAATCTGATGATTTATACGTACCAAATTCAGATGAATAATTCCACGTTTTACTCTACACTATAATTCACAGTACAATTTAGGTTCTACTATGAAATTGACATTGAAAAAATTAGGGTTGAATAATTACCAGTTTTAAACATACAATTTTGTGTTTCTATTTCAACATGCAATTTCAATAGAAGTTGAAACGAAAAATTAGTGTTTATACTTACTGTAGTTAGGCGGACGATTATCGCATCGACGCTGTTTCTGGTGTGCCGATGTAGTTGAGCGACTTTTCTATTGATACTGCGTTCGCGGTGCAGGGTTGAGGAAGACGGCTTTTCTGCTGATGCAGCGATTCGCGGTGTGGGTTATGAAAAGCTTCTGTCGTCGGCGGACGCAGGTGCGGCGGAGGCAGGTGCAGAGGTGCGGTTTTGTGCAGTGGTGTTTTCGGTGGTTTTCGGTGCGGAGTTGAGAGAGAGAGAGAAATAATGGATTGAAACCGTTTCTTTCGTGTGTGTATAGGACCGATTTTTTTGGGCCCAAAATATTTTTATACTTAGGTCGGGGACCATGTAGATCATATGGGCTCCCACCCCATGGTACATGACCTCAGGAAACATATAAAATTTCATTAATTTAAAATTCACAAATTTCATTTTTAACTGATTTTTTTTTATTTATATGATTTTTTTTTTTAATTTAAGAGATTTTTGATTTTTTATATTAGTGTTCATAAATTTTATTTTAATTTCTTTATGTAAATCTTTTTATATTTTTTTGATACAAAAATATAAATTTGTAAAATTCATTGACTTTATAAATACTCAAAGTTATAAACTTTTAAAAATCCAAATTGAAAATTCTTAAACTTTAAAATAATTTTATAAACCAATGATTTCCAAACAAGTTGAGCGGAATGGATTTGAACTAAAGTAACTTAATTGATTTTTTTACAAAAAATAATAATAATATTTATAAATTATTAAATACTAATAAAAATATATTAATAATATTTTAACACTAATTAAATTATATACCTAAAATTATTGATTAAAATTATTTTTTATTTATTTTATTTTAATATATATTAAAATTAATTTAATGAAAAGTTATTGATTAAAATTATTTTTTATTTATTTTAATATATTTTGAAATAGATTTAATCGTTAAAAATGAACTGAATGATCTGAAATTAATTCTAAAAAATAAGAGCCGACAAAAGGTGAATTAAATTTAAAAGACCCTTAATTGAATACCACTTCTCTCTATGCCGACAAAAGGTGAATTAAATTTAAGAAAAAAAATAGTACTATTAGACCTAAAACCCCACTCTTATTATCTTCCAAGTCATTCATAAGTTTTTATGCCTCATGAGTGGCGGCAACTGGCAAGCATGTGTAGATTCCCATTAAAAACTAAAAGCTTTTACCCCAAACATATCCTCTTAAGTATATTATAATTAATCAGTTTTTATTACTTATCTTAATAAAGGAAAAATAAGTGCACACACATATGCTGCTGAATGGGTCCTCTAACTTCCATTACCATGCAATTAAATATATATCAGATTCCAAAAGCAGCTCATTTTTGTACTCTTTTCCAACTGTAGCATATCATGATCACATAACTAAAATTAATTCAATTTGATACACAAAAGTGAGATGACATAAAAGAAGCCGCACTCAATTGTGCCATGGTTTTCAAGGGAAATATATTATTGAACTCTTTATTTGATAATTTCAGAAAAAATGTGCATAACATCTTATTAGAACGAATATATACTGTACTCCTTTTGTCTCGAGCTAGTTGTGGCACCTTTTTGTAATTTACAAAAGAGTTGCGACAACTAGTTCAGGGCGGAGAGAGATATTTATTATGCAAAATAACTTAAATTAATTACATAATGTTTCAACTTCTTAGAGTAGTAAAAGACATGAAGTTGAGGTTTGTATTCACTTAATTTCCAAAACTAGCTCAAAAGTTGACAGTTAAAAGAAGTTCAATTTAATCAAAATATCAAAGAAGAAAGTAGTACAATCAAAATCAAGCAAGTGAAAAAAAGTTCTCAACGAGATTCAACTACGCTAGCTCGGATATACTAAGAGCCCATAATATCAAGTAAGCAACACAAAATGATGATTGTTCAAAACACAAATCGCAAACAAGAAGTGCGAACCTTAGATTCTTAAGTAGCAACAACAACTACGTGATTTGTTTGAGAAACGAGTATGGAACACAGCCATCCAATATCAGTGTGAAAACATTGCAAGAACAATCATGACAATTCAACTAAAAAAATCGACTAAAATGATCAAAATGTTCTGTTTAAAATTATGAAAATGCTCTTAATTATGATACAGAAAAAAAAAACTATAAACATGTTGTAATGATGGGGGCAGGCTTCTCTTTAACCTCTGGTTTATATTTATATGTTTGTTCATCCTTACAGCTACCAAATGAACTACTTTTCCATGGATGCTCATGGGGCCATATGCTGGTAAAGCTCAATATATAAAAATGTTACCTATATCATCAAGGAGCATCTCATCAACGAATGCAAGCATTAGCTTCTTTCTCAAACTCCTCGATGGCCCTAACAACGATCAACCACGACTATACTCTTTCGCAAGCCCATCCAGATACAATGGATTTCCTTTCGCAAGCTTGGTGTGACTTGGCGGTTCAAGCCGTCCAACCTGATCAGACAACAGAAAGATCTCTTGTGCTACAAGAAAACTCAATAAACACATTCGGGAATGATGATAGGCATCCCTCTGTGGTAAGTTAATTAAGAAGCTCGATAGTTCATGAAGCAGTTTAATATGACAGAATATAAGAATCGTAAATTTGCAGAAGATGGACAAGAGCGCAAGGATGGATGACGGAGATGACTTTATGCCTCCTTGGAAATCCAATGATGTTAAGGTAAATACATCCTAAGATAGCTTTATAAAGAGCTCTTAAACAACGAGTAACTTCTAATTTTTTAACAGTCATGGATCTGGATGCAACAAGCAATGCACCCCGAAGTGAACTACAACAGCTACTTCAGAAAAAAATGGGTATGATACTCTCTCATCTTCACTGAAGCACATCCATTTACCATACTTAGCTGCAAAGCTAAACTACGTGAAAGAAATGCAGAAGCCATGGAAGCTTACCCCCTTTAAAATCGTCTCCATCAAGAAATGGCTGAACGAGATAAAGCAGAGGCGGAAAGAAGACAAGAGGCTACAAAAGGCGGAAGTGCACGCAGCGATATCCGTAGCAGGCGTGGCAGCAGCATTGGCCGCGCTAGCTGCGGAAAACAGCAACAAAAACACCACAAAGGATTTGGCGATTGCTTCAGCTGCAGCCTTAGTGGCGGCACAATGTGCTAAGGTGGCAGAGGCAATGGGAGCAAAGAGGGAGCAGCTCAGCGGGGCAATCAGTTCGGCCATCAGCAGCACAAGTGCCGGCGAGATAGTTACTCTAACTGCTGCAGCCAATACATGTAATGAGCTATTATCCTTCAGATTTATAAAATTATCAGAGTTAGAAATTCAATAGTCACATTGATCTACTTTGTTGCAGCCTTAAGAGGAGTAGATACGCTAAAAGCCAGGACAGGATACAAGAACATGTTAAACGGGAACTCTCATGTGCTTCCCCTCGAGGATAACAATGAAATTGACGATTTCGACTTTGAGGAATGCAGATCAATTCTAGCAAGAGGTGCTGATCTCAACGTCGAGGCACCAGATGGTACAGTGTTATGATCATAATCAGTTCATGATCAAAATAGAACAAGAATAGTAAAAATACATTTCTCCATGTTTAAGCGATCATTGATGTTTTAACAGGGAGATATTCACAGAGGTCAGTAGCAGTTACCCTTAACAACCGAGGAAAGGTAACAAAGTGTTTGTCATACAGTTAGTCCACCTCATACATGCTCTGTTCGCTGTTAGTTTCACAGTCGCCTCTCTTGAATTATACAGGTGGTTCTCAAAATGAAGAAACTCAAAATGCTAAACGCTTTTGGAAGACAAAAAGAAAGTATGTCCTGTCTCATAAGAAATGCCTACTTATCTAAATTAATACCTAAACCCGATGTATGCAAATATTAACGTTTGCTCATTTTTGTTTAGGAATTGTCTTTGCCTTGCATGCCGAGCTATATAAGGTCTCACAGAACGGCATAACAGAAACCGGCTACCTTATTGTCCTAACAACAGATACAGGCACAATCAAGCTGGACATGATGAACGATGATCAGCTTTACAGGACATGGTCAATCACTATAGATCACATGCTAATGCTCTCAACTACATTTACAAAGTATGATCTACAGTCATACAAACGTTGAAGCCTCAGTTTTACGTCTTATGCAGTTACCATTTATTTTGTGCCCGAAAGTCATGTATGTGGTTCACAATTTGTTTTCTTTCTTCTTAGGCATTGCACACAATATGTATCAAAAGACATGAACTTCAACTATATTATGATTACAATTTCTCTAAAATTCTTTACGTGTACTGCTGTTTCTTGGCAGTATGAGAATTCTCGGATCTTGAAACGAACTACTCCTAAGAGCTATTAATTTAAATTTTATCTACAAACAAATCACAATTCACAAGAATAATTTCAAATTCCAAAGCAACAATAAATTTAAACCAAAATATTTATAAAAATAATGTGATCAGATAAAAATACAGGGATTTACAATTGATAAGTGACAGGAAGGCCTGACCACAAAAGAAGCCTACGGGGGCGATCCAGAAACCTGGCTTGCCAAGCTGGTTCATCGCTCTCTAAAGTGAAACCACTTTTTATATACAGATTCTTAGCTGCCTCGTTATCTACAGCCACGTGAACGTACAAGTCGCTTATTCCTGAAAAACCTCGTTCAAGAAACACTCAAACCAACTTTAGCAGTTGTATGAAATAATGAAAGGATTAAATTCATCAAGAACCACGAGAAAAAAAAAAGTATTAATAAAAATAAATTATGTGTGTGTCTATAACTGAAGGCCTTACCCCAGTCTTCGGCAACTCTCTTTGACTCTGCAATGAGTTGATAGCCCAACCCATTTCGATGCAATTCTTCTGCCACACATACATTGCTGATGTAGGCTCGAGCAAAATCGGCTCCAATTCCCTGTTAAAAGTAGAATACTGAATTCCAATAAAATAGCCATTGGGGAAGGTTATGGCTCACGTAATCTACAATGAGTAATTATGTACAGAGAATGAACAGATTCATATCAAAATCTTTAAATTTGGCCCATAATATAATATTTAATGTCCAAATGGCTATTTCTTTTGAGATTTCATGTGTCATGTTTATAACTATGATAAGCCTTATTAAATTACTCACTTAACCTCGCTTTGATAATAATTTTGTGGATTCCGATTTGGACCAACGCACGAAACTATTTATCTATTGCTTAACATAGCATTAGATTTATAAATTTTAACAATCCCAAGGCTATTAGTACTTTATAGAAGTTTTTACAATAGCAATGTTGCGACAGCAAAACATTAAAATATGCAATGTTTAAAGTAATGCATATTAAAAGGTAAAAGGTACCTTAGGTTTCATTCCAGATATTTCATCTGGAAGGCTGATGCATTGATTTAGATCTAGGGTCCCAACGACAACTCGATCTTCTCCACTCTGTAAGAACTGCAAAGATTAGAATAAAAAATGAGACTATGGGAGCATGTCCCAGTCGACAATTTCCAACATTCACACTTGAAAGTGAGTGACAGAACGAGATTTCAGTTTCATCTCACTGTCATGTAAAAGAGACATAATGAGTGTATATCCTAGATACGACCGAACTTTAAAAATAGTATCTTTATTACAATGGTCCTATGTTGCCCGGACTTCGGGTTATCTTCATAATACCTTCAAGGCCATTTCCAACCATAGAAAAGGGTTATAAGGAGTATCACTATTAGTCTATTAATAATCTATAATCCAGATTTTCTAATGAGAACATGTAATCTAATAAATTATAAAATTATTGTTATTGTGTTACTTTATATTCTTCTTTAACATCTAAATGGAGTAAGATACGGAGAATTTGGTCGGAGGGGACTTCTAAACAATATAGCATACATATTTGTATTTTCTAGTATAGAGCGCTGCAACATGAACTTAGCAAATGCGAAGGGGCGTACTTTGCAAGACGCACACAAATCCTCAGAGATGTTTATCATTGACGACATGGGCAATGTAGCATTGATGCAAGCAACTCGTCTGAATCCCTTTCTCTTGCCCGCAACACGATCTTTGAGAGCTTCGAATTCGCGTTCAGTCAGGTATCTCTTATGATCCTAATAGAACTTGACAAGTGGGAAATAACATCAGCTTTAAATGAGAATCAAGAAATCAAAAACAAAAAGTGGGTTTTACATTCAACCAAACAAAAAGAAATCCATCACAATATTTTGGGGAATGCTAATATAACATTGATCCTTGTTTCCTAAATTGAAAAATAATTCAGGAAATCATCAAATGAATGAATTGACCTGAACAAAAGTAAGGGTTTACGGCGTAAGACTCACGTCGATGCCAAATGTCTGTTGATTGAAGTGGTAGAATGTCCGGACGCGGAGGCAGGCGGCGGCCCAGAGCTCGGCATCGGAGCGTGTCTCTGAGACAGACAACGACGACCTATCAACTCTACTTGTCCTCGATTGTAATTCCGGCTGAGGCGTTGTCAGGTGGTCTGACAGTTGGCAGCACAGACCGAGCGAGCGAAGGGCGGCGCGACGGCGGCGGAAGTAAGTGAAACCGGCGGCGTGAATGGGATTTGAGGGGATACCGTGTTGGAGAGGAGAAGGGGAAGGAATCTGGATAGCCATTTTATCTCTTCCTCCCACCAATTGAACTAGCGACCAAATCCTCTCGCCAAATAACTGCACAACTTAGCTAAAACTAAAAGGCTAAAATCTCTCTAAAAATTGATTAAGATAATAAAATAATAATTAAAAAAATCTTTTGTAAATATTAAATCACATTAAAATTCTAAATAAATCATTTATAAATTCATACATGAATATTAGTTAATTGTATATTATGCATAAATATATTTATTTAATTATAAAAACTTAATTAATGCATGAATATACAGTAGAAACTCTACACAGTCGTATAGTTGGAACCGAAAAAAAATATTACTCCCTCTGTCCCAGAGCAATAGGCAAAACTGGTCAATGTTGACTTTTTTTGTCCGTCCAATGTATATGATAAACAATATCCAAAAATTATGAAAAAATAACTACAATATAATTTAACTATTGAATTTTATTTTAGTTATTTTTTCATAATTTTTGTATAATGTTTATCATATGTATTGGACAGACCAAAAAAGTCAACGGTGACTACATGTGACTAGAGGGAGTATAAGTTATTCTTATGTAGAGTTTTACAAAATAAAATTAATTTTTTTATAAAAAATAATATAAATATAAAAATAATATACATGTAATATTATTTAATTTTAAATTAAAAAAATTTAAATAATAAATTTGACCATATATGTGTAAAAATTGTGTTTAATATACAAATTGAATGAAATATTAATGAATATAAGGAATATAAACTTTGATATATAATGTATGTTATTGATTTTGATAAATATTTAAGTTATCTTAAACATGTTATTGATTTTAATAAGTAAAAATATTATTAATAAATATTTTTATTATATATTAATAATTTATAGAGGTATAAATTCTTAAATGGGACTTAAAAAATGTATGACAATGTGGAGTTTATTCATATTTATAACTGGTGCGAAGTTGGGACATGATTTTTTTATTAGAGTTTATTAGTATTAATGTATAGAGTTTCTAATCAATGAAATATATATTAATTCACTTATTTTTAATACAAATATATTAAATTTGCTAAATTTAAAAAATCTTTTTTAATTAATAAAATTTGTATTAATACATTTTTAAAATAATACTGTAAAATTTATTGGTATCAAAATTATTAATATATAGAAATTTTAAATATATAAATATATCTATACATATATAATTTCAGGATACACTAATGTCAAATGCCATAATATTGTGTTCACGCTATAAATTATAAATAAAAAATTATAAATTTTAAATAGTAATATTATTAAACTTATTTAAATTATATATAAATTCTAAATAGTAATCTAAAATTATATATTTTTGGTAATAATAATTAATCATCATTTTAAATATATACGTTTCTATTTCTCTTCTCAAAATTATTTTTTATTCCATTAATATTAATTTAATATCAATTAATCGTATCTCGTAAAAATCGATTTCCTTCTATTCTCTAATCCACCAGATCAGAAACTCCCCAATCGGGTATGATGTAAATAGAGGGATGTGCCCGAGTAGCAGACACATATGTGAGAGAGAGCCAACGTCGCCGAAAAAATACACCAACATCACCACAAACCTTACCACTCGGCTAGGGATGTCAATCGGGTCAGCCCACTCGGTTACGATCCAGCCCACTCGGGCTATCGGGTTACTTCGGTCCGGGCTGATCGGGCTGAAATTTTTTCGAGATGTAAATTTGTAGCCCTAACCCTAAAATCTTCGGGTTCAGGCTAGCCCGTCGGGCTGGAAAAAATAATATTATATAATAAAAAAATTATTTTTAATACTAAATTAAATTTAATATTAATAAAATATTGATATTTAATAATAATTCTAATATTTAAATTGCTCAAATTATCAAATGTTCATTCAATAATGTTTAAGATTATAATTTTAGATGACAATTTTCTTTTATTTGAATATATTATTTTATTTATTTAAAATATTTGTATTAATAAACAAAATTAATTATAATATATTTAAATATATCGGGTTGTTGGGCTAGCCCACGGTTTATCGGGCTAACCCACTCGGGCTATCGAGTTACTTCGGTTCGGGCTGAAATTTTTTCGGGTCGAAAATATTCGGCCCTAACCCTAAATTTTTTCAGGCGGGCTTCGGGCTAGCCCACTGTTTCGGGTTGGATTGACATCCCTACACTCGGTTATGCCCTAAGAACTTTACATACTATAAATTACATCAAACAGGCGTAATCCTTGAAAATAATAAAATTTTCATAATTGAGATAACGGTTAATAATGAGAGATTAATACGAGTTTACAAATTTAAGTGAGAGTTCGATTATTAAATAAAATAATTTCTTAGTCCATTAATAAATTTTTAGCGAAATATTAGAGATTAAATAAAATTTTAGATTATTTCAAACAAATAAATCATGTGCATCGCACAGGCAGTGGTACTAGTATTAACAATGGTCCCCATAGCAATAGAGAAGTGGATTACTAATTATGAATATATAAATTTTGAAATTTAATACTATATAAAATGAAAATAAATAAATATTTCTGTCTTGTTCACCAAAAAAGGTAAACTAGTCATTCACTAATTAATAATATTCATAACACTCCTCCTTAAATGACTATTTACAGGATAGTTGCCTCGTTAAAACCTTGCCAGGAAAACCCAGTGGGACAAAACCTAAGGGAAGGAAAAAGAGTACAGCTTGTTCTCCCTGATTGTAATCACTGAAGATCTTTGACTTCTTGAACGTAATTATTTGTGATCAATCAGTCTCATTAAAACTTGTAACTAATAAAACCATATAGAAAAAACTTAGTTATTCAAATATAAATTTTGCTCTTCAGGACCCAACCTTTGAATTATTAAGTTTCACATTCATTTTTATTATTGTATATTTTTCGTCTTTCAGGGACATGCCTTTACCAGACATCTATATTGACTAGAGCATTCGCAATTGCAATAACCGGCCGGTAACTCTTCTAGAGTATTTTAGATGCGTCTAGTGTTCAATATACATTTATTGACAAATGACCAATAATGTGAACTTCAATTCACAATAATTTGAACTTCAAGTTCAATATCTTAGTTTATCTTGAAAATAAACTCATATGGAACATTCTGATGTCCTCATTATTATCGAGTGATGTACATGCCTCGTTAAAAACCTCGTTATAAAACCTTGTAGGAAAAAATACTCGAGGAAAAGAGTACATGACATTCACATGTATATTGTGGTGATTGTCTCGTTAAAAACCTTTAACTAAGAAAACTCTGTGGGAAAAACTTAGTAGAGGGAAAAATAGTGCAATCACTGGTTTTCGGGACCAATCACTGGTCTTCGGGACCTTGTCTTCAATATCATTTTTTTTCATAATGACATATGTAATATGATACTATATACATGTTTTGATTTTCATTTTCTTTCATTTCAGGAATTTTAAAATCCATCCAGGATTTTCATGTATGTATCATTTGATGCATATATTTATCGTTGTTGCTTCGTTGTTGCTGCCATAAATATTAAGTAGCGGAACTTAATGTCATCTTTCAAAATATTTGATTAACATCGAGTTTCTGCGAAAAACTCTTGAGCAACTAATCTCGCTTTTATATCTCACCACATCATTACTCGTTTTTCTTACGAACACTCACGTATATCCTTCTGGGATAATATTTTGAGGTGTGTACTATATAGTCAAAATATATCTTTATTTGGCGAGTCATGCTCAACCTCAATTATTCGTTTCTTATTTTTCGAGTGCTACTGGCACACTATCATTGATTTAAGTTTTGGATCAAGTTTTCTAGAGCAACTCTTGAGGCAAATACGTCGTTGACGACTTTCTATTTTTCCATGTTGATGACAATTTAATATATCAACCAAAGCATTTCCCATAATATTTAATTTGGTTGTTCCGCAATCCCACGATTTTCTATTATCATGTGCACATGCTTTTTCAATAGAATTTTCATCTAACTCTCTTCAGGAGATTTTGAGGGTGACTAAATTTTATCACCGCAGATTTATTTTATATCTTGAGATCGATCTACTACGCTTCAGGCGTATATTAGAATCAACATTTGAGTTGAACTCTTTGTTATTTGAACTCTTATAGTTCATTTTATCAAAAATATATGTGATTTTGTCACACCTGCATTAATTTGGCAGATTACTTGCTGAATATTGCAAGTCACTTATTTTAATGAACTTCGGGTTCAATTGATTGGTACATGGATCTAAAATTGAAAATCTTTTTCACTCAATGAAATTTCTCGACATTTATAATTTGTTATATTCTTATTTCCCCCTAATGTCGGGAAATGATCTTCCTTTAATATGCAAATCAGCGTAATTGCTATAAACCGATCTTCTGGATCGTGGGCTCGATATATTTAATATACCTTATTTTCTATTATGCTCGTTCACTTTAGTGGTGATATGAATATTAATTCCATATTTCAAATTAATTCGCAGATGGGAAATAACATTTTCCACGCACTTATTAATAATCATGATATACATCATCTTCATTTTGAAGTACATTTGTAGCACTCGTGGGGATAATTAGTAAAACTCTTCCGGAGCTCACTCTTAACATGTCATCATTTGCATAACAGTATTTACCAATGATCCTTCGGGAATCAAAATAAATCTCAATATATAATTTTCTTAGCAATCACAATAAATTGGAATCGGCTTTTCGATATTCCATGAGTACCCACATAATACATTTGTTCTCGATTTTCAAAAAATATCTTTCAGGGATAATTCATATGACAGAACAATCGAATTTGGCTATTATGAGTATCATGATGTAACTTTATTAAAAACATTTAATGTTTGAACTTTGCTTCTTCGGGAGCAATTAATAAAAATAATTGTTACATCATAAGCCATTGATTTGATATTTCTGCGGGAATATCATATCATAATGTTCTTCGGGAACATTTAAAACTTATTGATACTACGGGAGCAATTTAATTTGATATTTCCAAACTTATTGCTACTACGGGAGCAATTTAATTTGATATTTATCGAATAATATCAAATCGTGATTTTCTTCCAATCAATATAATATTTTAAACCGGAGTATATGTTCTTCACGAACATTCATTTTAATTGATATATTAAAAATAATTGATTTGATAATACTTCAGGAATATCAAATTTTCATGGGGATTCAAACTCATGTGGCTATCCCAATATTCAAGCAAATAATCGTCGGGCTATTCAACAAGGTTTGGATTAACTTTTCCTAAAGTTTCACCCACTTTAGAATTCAGGAAATACCTCAATTGATTCATGGGTCGAGTTCGCACATACATGACTTGACCACGAAAGACGCGCACGATGTTCTTCAGGAACATTTAATTTTGATATTTTTTCGGGAATATATGATATCATGTTCTTCAGGAACATTTAGTTTTAATACTTCTTCGGGAATATAATATCATAATATTCTACATGAATATTTAATTTTTTAATTGATTTACTAGGGATAATTAATTTGATATTACAAATATCATATTACAATGTTCTTCAGGAACAATTAGTTTTGATCTTTTTTTCAGGATTATCATATCATGTTCTTCGGGAACATTTAGTTTTGATATTTCTTCGGGAATATTATGTCACATTGTTCTTCAGGAACATTAAAAATTTTAATTGATTTATTAAACATAATTAATTTGATATTACTTCAAGATTATCAGATTATAATGTTTTTCGGGAACATATGATATTACTTAATGAATATCAAATTATAATGTTGTTCGGGAACATATGAATTTAAGAAGAAGGGAGGAGAAGTAGATATATTTATAATTATTAATGAATATAAACAAACATATAAATTCTTGCCTTGGATTTCGATCTTGGATGAGTAGAACTTCGATGAAGAACGCGATTGAGCTTTCGTGCTGATAACGTGTTATAAACTCAAGAGATTTTTAGAGAGAATAATAGAATATAACGAGAGACAATATGAAAGACGAATATAGAATACAAAATAGGGTTTCTGTCTTGTTCACCAAAAAAGGGTAAACTAGTCATTCACTAATTAATAATATTCATAACAGGTTATATATAATTGAAGATGTTATTACTTCAAAATTAAGATTTTTAACATAAACATATTAAGATCAAAAAATTAAAATGAAGATTTTATATATATTAATTAACTAATTTTATAATTATATTGTATATAATAAAAATTTATTATAGCATAATAAAAAATTTATTTGAACATATATATCTATGCTTATATCAGCTGGAAGCCTGGAATAAACCATGTAGTATTATTATATATAATACACACATCCAATTTAGCATTTATGTTATCTGAGAGTAGGATCTACTTAAATATATAGCATAATAAAGATTATATATTGGATAATTTATATATATATATATATATATATATATATATATATATATATATATATATATATATATATATATATATATATATATATATATATATATATATATATATATATATATATATATATATATATATATATATATATATATATATATATAAATAAAAATATTATTATTGTTAAAAACAATATTGAAAGAGAATAATATATTAGATAAAGAAAGGACATGGGAATTGTTCTGAATTGTTATTTATAGTAAACCTCTTATATTTATATAAGAATACAAAGTATGGTTTATATTTTTTCACCAATAAATGATAAATCATTCACTAATTACAATATTTATAAGATTGATAGCATAATAAAGATTTTACTTGAACATACGTGGATAAAATCATTTTTATATCATGATTTAAATTAAATTGTAATGAAGATTTAACCTGACATATACAATCTTTGGCCTTAACCTATTATCACACTATTTATTTTTGTTTGTTTCAAATCAATGATCAATCTTCATTTAAGCAACTTATAAAATTTAATTTTTCATATAATAATACGAAATTTTTATTTTTAAAATTTAACTTATAAAATTTATTTATTTATTCAATTTTTTATATAATTATTTATTTATTTATTTCTTATTCTGTTTGGTTTGGTTTATCGGTTAAAAAAATCAAACCAAATCGAAAATAAAAAATTCAAAAAATCCAAACCGAAAACCAAATCTGTTGAGATTTGAAGAATCAAGTAACTTTAGCTCCAAGCTCCAAGATTTTTGGTTATCTATTTTTTGTGGAAATCTTTTCCTTTATTAGGATTCTTTGATATGTATATATGCTGGACTAACGTTGTATGAAAATAACTCTTAAATACACAAAATTTTTAGTTTTATCATGGTATCAGAGCCAAAAGCCTGATAAACCTAAAATTCATTAAACATTCCGCCTCCATCAAACGACAATGGCCGGCGAGAAGAAAAATGTTATTGACATATCGTCACCCTATTTTCTCACCTCGTCAGATCAACCTGGACAAAATTACGTTGGAGATGATCTCCTCCGTGACGGAAATTACGGAGATTGGCGAAGCGAGATGACCAACGCGTTATTCGCCAAGAACAAGATGAGATTCGTGGATGGTTCAATTCCCATATATGCCAAAGGAAGAATCTCCTAACTATGGGGATTGGATGAGATGCAACGCCATGGTGAAAGGATGGCTTAAAAGTGCGATGGACAAAGAAATTAAAAGCAGTGTTAAACATGCTTTTACTGCTCATGTTATATGGGTTGACCTTGAGGAACGTTTCGGAAAAGAGAACGCTCCTCGGGCATATGAATTAAGAAGAATGATTACTACAATACGTCAAGACAACTTATCGGTCTCTGCATATTACACCAAGCTGCGAGGAGTTTGGGATGAAATACAATCGGTGACTCCTACGCCTACCTGCTCCTGCGGAGGATGTAAGTGTGAAATAGGGAAGGAGATGATGAGTTTACGAGAAAAGGAGCGCCTATATGATTTTCTTATGGGTTTAAACGACGAGTACACAGCTGTTAAGACTCAAATCTTGAGCACAAAGCCACTTGTTTCGCTTGGTTCCGCCTATCATCTCGTTATCCAAGACGAGCAGCAGCGACAAATTAGTGCGGCACGCAGAATGATCCCCGAAACCTCTGCGTTCCATGCTTCTGGAAAGTCTCCTTACCAAAATATGACCAAACCTCATACACATGTCTCAAACAAAAGAGAGGAGCAGCGTGGAGGTGGTGATAAGAAGAAGGGAAAGAATGACGATCGGTGGTGCTGCCATTGTCATAAAACAGGACATAATGTTAATTAATGCTTCGAACTTGAAGGATATCCAGAGTGGTGGATTGAGAAATATGGACCACCGAAACCTAAGTCAGGGACTCAAAAGTCGCATCCGCGTGCTGCTACTGTCACTTCAAATGATGATATAGATTTTACAAGAGAAGAACATGCACAACTTATTCAAATGCTTAGGGAAAAGAACAAGGCAAATCAGGTTTCTAAATCCCCTGTTGCAAACATGACCGGTAAGATCGATTCGCTTGATTCATGGATTATCGATTCTGGTTCTAATGAGAACATCACTTTCAATAAAAATTTATTGGAAGTATCTACGAATGCTGATGGAAGTCCCCCAGTAAAAATTCTGAATGGAAATTTATTACAAGTGAAAAATATTGGCGACGTAAATTTATTTAACGAGCTTAAACTAAAAGAAGTGTTGAATGTTCCAGCCTTTAAATGTAACCTTTTATCAGTGAGTAAATTAACTCACGGTTTTGATTGCTCGTTAACCTTTTATCGGGATACTTGTGTCATACAGGACTTACGTTCGAGGAACCTGATTGGGATGGGTAGAGCTCGTGATGGTCTGTATTACCTGGAACCATGCAAACGTGAAGAGGTGGCTATGTCGGTCTTAGTGGACTCAAAAATTTGGCATAGGAGGCTCGGTCATGTTTCAGATAATGTTCTTCGGAAAATACAACAGTTGGATAATTTTGGTACTTATGATAGTTTTTGTGATTCTCGCGTTCGTGCAAAACAGAATAAATTGCCTTTTCCAATTAGTTTTTCCAAGACAATTGATTGTTTTGATTTGATTCATGTTGACATTGTTGGAGTTGTGTACTTAATGTCTAGATTTAAGTGACGGAAACTCACGATCCATTGCCACTAATTTATTTAATTAAATACACAATTATTTGCGTTTAATTATTTATAATTAAATATATGCAAATCATAGTCCTAGATTTTATACGTTGTAGTTAGTATGGTGTTGCATGGGCACACAGAAGATCATACTATCGGTTACTCGTATTTAATCAAACAGTGGCTCACGACCTAGATGGACCCGGAACAATCCATCGGTATAGTCGTTGTGTGAGAGAGAAAATAATTTATCTTAATTATTTTATCACACTTGTACACTTGGTGTATTGAGCGGATCGTTGAGATTCATCGATTAGGATTGCCGGCGATAATCGATTCGAGTCTCAGTGTATTTTATTCTTAATCCCCGATATTATTGCGGGTGTGTGTATTTAATATAAGTGACTTTGATTTACCAAAGGAATTAACCGATTTAATTATTGGGTTAATTACCGGTTAAGTTGGGTCACTATATTTCATATATGGCATGCCGTGAATAATTGACCGGAAAGTGTATCCCGGAAGGGTTGATAATGTCCCCGAGATGAGTTCATAAGGAATTATTATGTAAACCCTGCAGGTGGATTCGTTCCGCATAATAATTAAGGTTGAATGGTACTAGTCTCGGATACAAGAGATGAATAAATTAATTACGCAATTAATTTAAATTTATTCATGGACATTTCTATCTTAAATACACGGAATAAATAATACTACCGGAGAAATATTATTTGATATAATATGGTTTAATATTGGGAGTGCAATTAATTTTATATAGTGGAAAATAGAATTAATTAATATTGATAAGGATTAATGGACTTGAGCATTGGGCTCAATTTAATCTTCAATATTGGAAGCCCAATATTCCACCTCCTTAAGATCCCCTACGTAGCCTATAAAAGCACTACATGGTCTTCTCTATTCTCTCATATAAGTTCATAACTTGAAGATCACAATTCTAGAGAGAGAAAGTAGAGAGGAGGATCCATGGAGTTCGGTAGATCGTCGCCCACACGACGTCCGGGCTAGTGCAAGGAATACGTGAGAAGATCTCAAGGTCATCATAAGATCTCGTTTCTCCGCACAACGAATCGAAAGGTGAATTAAATTTCCGCAATTTAATTCTAGTTTATTGATCAATTATCGAAAAACAAGATCCGAAGGATCGAACCCGGATTAGACGAGGGACCACGCGGTGGTGGCGAAGCCACCGGACCGCGTGGACCGCACGCCTAGGGTTCGGCGCGCGAAGGAGAACCCTCGGCCTCGGCCGAGGGGGCGATCGCTGGGAGCGATCGCCGGCGGTGACGGGCTGGTGCCGTCACCTCCCCACCGCGACGGTGGGGGCTCCTCGACGGCGGGCAGCAGGTCGCCGGACCTGCTGCTGGGGGCTGCCGGATGCAGCCCCATCGAACGCGATGTTCGATCGCGTGAACCCGGCTCGCGGGGGTTCGGGTGGGGGCGGATTGCGCGCCTTCGGGCGCGTGGTCTCCAAAGCCCGGACTTCGGCGGATGAGTCGACGTTCATGTGATCTCCGGCGAAGGGTTTGATCGGGTTATTGGTTTCCGCAAATTTAAATAACCCGGGATATCGAATTCCAACAATTGGTATCAGAGCGTACGGTTACGTTTTTCGTTAATTGTTTCGATGATCGATTCTCGATGGATATGGCCATAGATTAATTTAATTGCGTTAAATTATTGTGCTATATATATTGTTCTACGTCTATGTTTTCTCTCTTGTATGAATCGTGTTGGTCGGAAAAATTAAATATTAAAATCGAGGGTTTTTGGAAATCGAACCGGTTCAACCGTGGGCTCGGAGCGGGCTGCTGCTGTGCGGGCTGTACGGGCTCGCAGCGGGCTGCTGGGCTGCTCGACTTGGTGATCTCCATCGCCGGAAGTCGGGGCAGTCGGCGGCGTGGCTACAAGCACAGCCGGGTGGCGGTTCAGCCGCTACACGCGGCGGCTCGTGGGTTGCGGCTTCGGCTTCGGCTCAGACGGGCTGCTGGTGTTCCATGCTCGGGGGTCTCCGTGTGCGGGCTGCTGCTGTGTCGAAGTCGATGGCATGGTTCGTCGGAGGAGACATCATGCCGGAGATCGACTAGGCTACTGCTGGTACGCCCCTTGCTGGAGAAGACAAGCGCGCTGTTGTGTTTTTTTTTTTTTTATGCACGTGCGTGGTCTTTTGGTTTTGCATGTACGGGCTGAATGAATTCATTCCTTTGCATGTGGACTGTATGAATTAATTCATAATGCTTGGTCTTGCATGGTGGCTGAATGGAATTGATGTTGTGTGGCCATGCGGTCTTGCATGGTGAGATACACGACCAAGCCCGCGGGTTCGATGTTGGGTCGACCGGAATTCGATTCTCGGTTCGTCCCGGTAAATCCGATCTTTCCGGAAATAATTTAATCTTTCTAATTTTATTTAATTTAATTTTGGAATTAATTCAAATTCTATTTGGATTAGATTTCTTAATTATGGAATTAAATAATGGAATTAGATGGAGAGTTAAATTAGGAAAGAAAATCCTAGTTTCTCTAGATATCCTATACCTACTTGGATTAGAAGTCTTAAGAAGAATCAAAATTCGATTTTGATTAGGATTCTTGAGATCTAATTTAAATAGGATTGAGAAATTATTAAAATATTGATTTTATTTAATTCAAGTATTTTATTTAAAATCATTAGATTAATTCACAATTTATTTTGGATTGGAAAATCTTGGATTTTATTTAGAATAGAATTAAATATGGAAATCAATGGATTTTAATAATATTGATTTTATTTAATTTAAGTATTTTATTTAAAATCATTAGATTAATTCAAAATTTATTTTGGATTGGAAAATCTTGGATTTTATTTAGAATAGAATTAAATATGGAAATCAATGGATTTTAATAATATTGATTTTATTTAATTTAAGTATTTTATTTAAAATCATTAGATTAATTCAAAATTTATTTTGAATTGGATAATCTTGGATTTTATTTAAAATAGAATTAAATATGGAAATCAATGGTATTGATTTTATTTAATTGGAGTAAAATTAAATATGAGAATCAAAGAATTTTTCCGTCGCTCGGCAAAGTATTCAAGACGTAGAATAAAGACTCAAGACAAGCGTGCTGGAATTCATGAAGGTACGAATAGTCAAGAAATAATTTTACTTGAGCAATTATTTGATTATTTGTGAACGTACTGGCATGAAATGTATGTTTGTTATTATGCTTATGTGTATTTAATTATGCATTAGATAGCGTATCCCTTTGTTATAAAAAGCTAAGTGGGAGAGGGTATGGAAACATATCCATGGTCTCCATTGCTGTTCTCTTGGTGACTTTTATGGACTTTTGAAGTTCGTATAGACAAGTCATTGGAGGAGAATTCTTGTAATTCCTTTTACGAGAAACATTGATTAAGTTTATCAAACAATGCCTAATTTGTCTTTCCAAAACTGATTTCAAGTCGACTCATTCTCACCCCGGGGAGTGGAATGGAGCCAAAGCCACTTGGTCATGTCGAGGACACAAATTAGAGACTTTCGTGTCATTTGATGACTAGATCGATTGTCTGCTCGGCTCCCTCATTTATGAGAGATAGGGTTGTTCGCATGGTGAATCACTGGTTAGAAACTTCAAGTTTCACTTATGATTCTCCGTGTCTTGATTTACAAGATTGAATGGATCAAGTAATTGGGAGTCAATTATAAAAGTCTCTTGGTGTAGTAAACGTCCACACCACGTGGCTTGCTATACTAACGGATTTTGGATTAATTGATGTAGACAGTTATAAGGAATTGTGAAGAGTTGTGAAGTTGTCGTAAACGTCCACACCACGTGGCTTGCGGTGATGTAGCAATTCCAAACGATTTACTTTGGTACTGAGTAATGGTTTACACTTAGATACGCATTATAGTATTCCTCCCCACGAGGTTCCGCTATAAGTGATGTATGACCGAAGCAAATCTAATTGCTAAATCATTTGGATTGGTAAACGTCCACACCACGTGGCTTGCCATATCTGATGGGATTTTAGATGTGATTAGTGGTTTAATGATATTACTTAAGGGAGATAATATCGGAGATTAAATCGATTGTTTGTTGTTATATGTGCTCATAGATTAGGAAATGGCTTTGAACCCACTTTATGTGATACTAAAGGATTATTTAAACTCACTGGTCCCTAAATGTATTGATTGGAATAGAGATCTAGACATTGTCCAGACTGTTAAAGGGTACAAGTTTGTGCTCAGTGAGCTTTGTCCTCCCGAGCCTACAAATGTCTTAACTGATGAGGAAAGGACTGATTTTGATATCATGTTCAAACTCAAGAAGATGTTTAGACATGACGTAGAGGCTAGACAAGAGGCGATGAGGATACTCATAAAGGCCAGTCGATTCGAGGAAACGCTTAAACACGTTTTTAAGATGATTGACCTTTTAGACGAGTTGAGACGGAAATCGCAAGCTCTTGTAGCTAATGCCAAAGGTTTCGAACCTAAGGGAAAAATCGGGGGAAAGGAAAAGCAAGCAAAGAAACCCAGTGGTCCTAGGTTTCTTGGACCACGAGATGGGACGAGAAAGCCATAAGGCAAGAGTTCTCGATGCAAACAGTCTGGGTACTGGAAGTCTGATTATCCTCTCAAAGAAAGTACGAAATTTTCTTTAGTCGTAAAACATAGTCAGTGGTATTATCTACCGGAACCTGGTGTGTAGATATGGAACCACTGACGGTATGTGCATTTTAAATGCAAGGGTTCCAGGAAACCCGACGACTTAGAAAAGAAGAAATCGTAGTCTACATGGGCAATGCTGTAGAGGAGGCAGCAGTTGCAGTGGAGGACATTTTATAGGATTTCATTTTGGGTTATTGCTTTTATGTACCTTTCATATTAGAAAGAACTTTGTTCTGGATTTCTAATGAATGGATATTTTATTTCTTTTAATCATTTGATGGTTATAAGAAGAAATAATGATATTATCTATTTTGGTACATTAGCTAGCAATATATAAATGATGAATCCTGAGTCCACCACGATGCAACGAACCGTTTTATATAACTCATTTTACTAATAAGAGATTTCTTTATTAAATCATTTATACTTGTGGATTCTTATGCTAAGTCATATTTATTCAAATAAGAAGTTCAAAGGTCGAAAATTGATTGTAAGATCAATTAAGTTGAAGGAGTGGACCTTCCGACCTAAGAATCTGATTTGGAAGATAATACGACTAAGCAATCCTTTATGGATATAAGATATAAGATCCGGACAAGTATAAGAATTGATTGACTCTGATGTATGCAGACCTATGCCTACTCAGACAATAAGGTACGAGTACTTCATTTGATGATTACTCGAGAAATGGATTAGAATACCTGATGTGCCACAAAAGCAAGTGTTTTGACAAGTCAATGGACACTAAGCAATTGTGGAGAACCATCAAGGTATATCCATTTGTAGCCTGCGATTAATCGCGGAGGCAAGTACCTGTCTGAGGAATGCATGGCATACTAATCAGAGATTGGGATTTGATCCCAAATGACTACACCATACACTGTTGTGTAGAAATGGTGTGTCACAAACAAGAAATGGAACTCTTATAGAGATAGTAAAAGATGAGTTATACGGAACTACCTATGTTCTATGGATATGTCTGGATACAACGACGCATGTGGTTGTAGAATATCCTAGAAGAACAAAAGATGTGTGTTCGATAGTACTATGAACCAGAAGGACGTTATAAGTTCTAACGCCCGGTTCTTAGAGGAAGACTATTAGATGAACCACAAGCCCAAAATGACGTGATACTTCTGAAAAGAGAGAAAACGATAATGACTGGAAGCCAACCAAACCGAGTAGCGGTACACCACTAACTGCACCTACTGTTATTACTGTTTATACACCGGAATGCCATTGTAGTGGGAGGTTGTTTGACAACCGGAGATATTCATAAGACTATGAGAGTTTCGAACTCTGGACCTAGTATACATGAAATCAATCCCTGGATCTACATAGAGGCGATACTAGATCTAAATGTGCCTTCTTGGAAAGCAATAAGGATTATTGCTAAGAGGCAAGATCATTTAGAGTACAAGCTTAGTTAATCCATTGATGGATTGAAACGAAGCTAGAGATCGTGGAACTTGCGAATTGATGAGATAGTCCATTTGATGGATTCATCAAAAGGCATTGACGAATCATGTGTATGGGAAACGTGATGGAAACAAGGTGGTGTTTCTCGGAGGTTTTATGTAGATAACATTTTATCATTGGTAACAATGTAAAGATGTTGTCAGACATAAAATGATGGTTGTCTAGAAAAATCGATATATGAGATAAAGAAGAAGTTAGAGCATGTTCTTAAGATCTAGGATCTCAAGAAAAGAACATTGTACTTCTCTAGATATCTTGTACGATTATGGTTCGTTTTAACATGCAAGATTCCGAGAAAGGTTCGTTACCTTTCAGACACGGAATGCATCTATCTAAGGACATGTGTTTTGGAAACACAAAGGGAGATAGAAGCAATGAAAGCGGTTTCCTACACCTTGAGTAAGGAAAGCTTAATAAATGCAATGTTGAAAACGAGAACCTGATATCGGCTATGCGGTTAGCATAGTGGGAGGATATCAAGGTAATCCTGGAAAGGAATATTCGACTGCCGTAAAATTACTTTCGAAGTACTGTTCTAGACTACGAAGCAGACGAGTTTTTCCTTTGGATTACATTCTCTTAGATTTCTAATCGAATGAGGACCGGTGTAAGTCGATCAGGCTATGTGTTTCACTATTAAAGGAGAAGGAGTTTTAACATGAAAGAGTGATAAGCACGATGCTTTTCGGACTCTGCCATGGGTAACCAAATAGCGGCCTCAGAGGCAGCGGAAGTTTTGGTATAACTCCGGGATAATCTCTGGGACTTAGAGGTGATTCTTAATTTGCCAAAGGCTATGTGTATAGCGGTGCAATGGCAAATGGTAAGAAATCACAAGTCCATAAGTGTAAAGATAACACATAGTGCAAGTACCACCTGATACGAGTCATCGTCGAGGGAGACGACGCCGTAGTCACCAAGATAACTTCAGAGCGGCAACCTAGAGTGCTCATTCACATAGTACTTCTTGGAAGTACAACTTTAGCACGTGATGAGTATGGAAGTCGGGAGTTTGGAGGAAATGACTAGACCTTAGTACAAGTGGGAGATTGTTGGAGTTGTGTACTTAATGTCTAGATTTAAGTGACGAAAACTCACGATCCATTGCCACTAATTTATTTAATTAAATAAACAATTATTTGCGTTTAATTATTTATAATTAAATATATGCAAATCATAGTCCTAGATTTTATACGTTGTAGTTAGTATGGTGTTGCATGGGCACACAGAAGATCATACTATCGGTTACTCGTATTTAATCAAACAGTGGCTCACGACCTAGATGGACCCGGACCAATCTATCGGTATAGTCGTTGTGTGAGAGAGAAAATAATTTATCTTAATTATTTTATCACACTTGTACACTTGGTGTATTGAGCGGATCGTTGAGATTCATCGATTAGGATTGCCGGCGATAATCGATTCGAGTCTCAGTGTATTTTATTCTTAATCCCCGATATTATTGCGGGTGTGTATATTTAATATAAGTGACTTTGATTTACCAAAGGAATTAACCGATTTAATTATTGGGTTAATTACCGGTTAAGTTGGGTCACTATATTTCATATATGGCATGCCGTGAATAATTGACCGGAAAGTGTATCCCGGAAGGGTTGATAATGTCCCCGAGATGAGTTCATAAGGAATTATTATGTAAACCCTGCAGGTGGATTCGTTCCGCATAATAATTAAGGTTGAATGGTACTAGTCTCGGATACAAGAGATGAATAAATTAATTACGCAATTAATTTAAATTTATTCATGGACATTTCTATCTTAAATACACGGAATAAATAATACTACCGGAGAAATATTATTTGATATAATATGGTTTAATATTGGGAGTGCAATTAATTTTATATAGTGGAAAATAGAATTAATTAATATTGATAAGGATTAATGGACTTGAGCATTGGGCTCAATTTAATCTTCAATATTGGAAGCCCAATATTCCACCTCCTTAAGATCCCCTACGTAGCCTATAAAAGCACTACATGGTCTTCTCTATTCTCTCATATAAGTTCATAACTTGAAAATCACAATTCTAGAGAGAGAAAGTAGAGAGGAGGATCCATGGAGTTCGGTAGATCGTCGCCCACACGACGTCCGGGCTAGTGCAAGGAATACGTGGGAAGATCTCAAGGTCATCATAAGATCTCGTTTCTCCGCACAACGAATCGAAATGTGAATTAAATTTCCGCAATTTAATTCTAGTTTATTGATCAATTATCGAAAAACAAGATCCGAAGGATCGAACCCGGATTAGACGAGGGACCACGCGGTGGTGGCGAAGCCACCGGACCGCGTGGACCGCACGCCTAGGGTTCGGCGCGCGAAGGAGAACCCTCGGCCTCGGCCGAGGGGGCGATCGCTGGGAGCGATCGCCGGTGGTGACGGGCTGGTGCCGTCACCTCCCCACCGCGACGGTGGGGGCTCCTCGACGGCGGGCAGCAGGTCGCCGGACCTGCTGCTGGGGGCTGCCGGATGCAGCCCCATCGAACGCGATGTTCGATCGCGTGAACCCGGCTCGCGGGGGTTCGGGTGGGGGCGGATTGCGCGCCTTCGGGCGCATGGTCTCCAAAGCCCGGACTTCGGCGGATGAGTCGACGTTCATGTGATCTCCGGCGAAGGGTTTGATCGGGTTATTGGTTTCCGCAAATTTAAATAACCCGGGATATCGAATTCCAACAGACATATGGGTTCGTTACCAAACTACTTCCTTTGATGGTGCGCAATATTTTCTTTCTATAGTCGATGATTATAGTCGTGGAGTTTGGGTATATTTAATGCGTAGTAAGTCAGAAGTTAGCCATTTTCTAACAATGTTTTGGAAAATGGTAGAAACCCAATTTAAAAAGAAAATCAAAACAATTCGGACTGATAACTGTATGGAGTTTCAGTCTAGTTATATGCTAGAATTTTACAAAGAACGGGGAATCTTATTAGAAACTTCTTTCCCATACACGCCCCAACAGAATGGAGTTGTAGAAAGAAAACATAGGCACATGTTAGAGATTGCTAGAGCGGGAGAATGTGTGTTGACTGCGGGATACATTATAAATAAACTGCCTTCTCGTGTCATTCAAAACAAAACACCACACGAAATTTTGCTTGGAAAAGTACCCTCTTATAAATATTTTCGTGTGTTTGGATGTCTTGTATATGCTTGCAGTAATTCATGTAAGCACAAGTTTGGAGAAAAGGGAAAACCGTGTGTATTTATTGGATACCTATTGGACAAAAGGGTTACAAATTTACGATTTGAAGGATGAAAAGATATACTAGTCGCAATGTCATGTTCTTTGAAGATATATTCCCATTTGATAGTAATTTTGAAGGCTTAAAATTGACGGGGGAAATTGCATTAACTGATGCGTTGGATAAAGCCATGAACGTGTTGACTTCTGTTGATGATGATTTGGGAAAATACTACTCTCAGCACACAGAGGAATTGGAAATAGAAGAAAGGGCACTTGAATCAAACATGGATCAGACCACAACTGATCACATTAGCTCAGCAACAGAAACGAATGCAGGATCTGAAATTGGAAATGTTCGAAAAAGTACTCGTGCAAAGTCAAACCCGAAGCATTTCGACAATTTCGTCACCGACATTCCACCCTCACTCGACCATTCACGGCCCATTCCCGACTCAGGTTCTTCCACGGTACATCCTCTATCCAATTATGTTTCATATGAAAGATTTTCGAAATCTCACAAAGCATTCTTAGCGGCCATCACTTCGCGTGATGAGCCTAAATACTTTTCTCAGGCTATTAAGGAACCTCAATGGCGTGAGGCAATGAAAAATGAGATTTAGGCATTAGAAGAGAATGACGCTTGGGATCTCGTTGAGTTACCGCATGAAAAAAAGACGGTTGAATCAAAGTGGGTCTATAAGATTAAATATAAACCGAACGGGGAGGTGGAAAGATATAAAGCTCGGTTAGTAGCCAAAGGTTACACCCAAGTGGATGGGATAGATTTTCATGAAACGTTTGCACCCGTTGCAAAATTGGTGACATTGCGATGTGCACTAGCAGTTGCATCCAAGAAAATTTGGGAGGTGCACCAATAATGCTTTTCTACACGGGGAACTCGAAGAAGATGTCTACATGAAAGTTCCTCTGGGCTTCGAAAAATATGGAGATGGACGCGTCTTTAAGCTGAAGAAATCTTTATATGGCTTGCGACAAGCGTCGCGAAATTGGTACCACAAATTTTCCAAATCACTTCTTGCGCTTGGGTTTCGACAATCTAAAGCCGATCACTCCTTATTCATATTCAAAAGAGGTTTTATCTATGTTTCTGCACTTATTTACGTTGATGATGTTCTGTTGTTTGGAAACGATACCGCTCACATCCAAGGAGTTAAAGATTACTAGAATAAGAAATTTAGCATCAAAGACTTGGGTCTACTCAAGTATTTCTTGGGAATTGAAGTAGCACGCTCAACAGAAGGTTTTGTTATTAGTCAGCGAAAATACACTTTAGATATATTAAAGGAATGTGGAGTTGAAGGGAGTCGACCTAGCAGCTTTCCCATGGAACTAAATTTAAAGCTCACGATTGATCATAATAGTCCTCAAGTGAATGCTCCTAAATATCGACGCCTTGTCGGGCGACTACTCTATCTAACCGTCACTCGTCCCAACATCGCTTATACTGTCAACCAGTTAAGCCAATTTCTGAGTGACCCTCGACGCTCGCACATGGATGCTGTTGTTCGTGTTCTTGGTATTTAAAAACCACTCCTGGTCAGGGGTTGTTTCTGCCTTCAAATGGTGATTTGCGATTGGAAGCATACAGCGACGCGGATTGGGCAGGTTGTGCTTTTACCCGTCGATCTTGCACTAGATATTTTATTAGTCTTGGTGATTCTCCGATTTCATGGAGAACCAAGAAACAAGCCGTCGTCTCCCGCTCTTCCGCGGAGGCTGAATATCGTGCATTAGCTACTACTGTCTGTGAAGTATTATGGCTTCGTTGGCTTCTTGAAGATTTGGAAGCATCATAGGTTGGTCCTACATCTTTGTTTTGTGATAATCAAGCGGCACGCCATATTGCTGTCATCCCGTGTTTCATGAACGCACAAAACACGTTGAAATGGATTGTTATTTTGTACGAGAAAGAGTTGAAAGTGGCGATATCAAGCCGTGCGCCATTTCTACTCAACATCAGATGTCGGACATTTTTACTGAGGCCCTGGGTTCAGACCGTTTTAAATTTTTGCGCGACAATAGTTGGGTGTTCGGGACTTACACACTCCAACTTGAGGGGCGTGTTGAGATTTGAAGAATCACATAACTTTAGCTCCAAACTTCAAGATTTTTGGTTATATATTTTTAGTGGAAATCTTTTCCTTTATTAGGATTCTTTGATATGTATATATACTGGACTAACGTTGTATGAAAATAACTCTGAAATACACAAAATCTTTAGTTTTATCAAAATCGAATTAGTTTCGTTCGGTTTCATTTAACCGAATAACTTTAGTTTGGTTTGGTTCGGTCGATTTTTCAGAAACAACCCCCAGTGGCGGAGCCAGCTGAGGACGAGGGTGGGCCTTGGCCCACCCTGAAAAAAAAAACTTAATTATTATATATGAATATTTACTTAACCGTATGTGTTTGTGGTTTGGGTTAATTTTTTTTCGGTTTTTTTTATTAAAGCGTGGGTTTCTCTCAAATATTTTAGTAATTTTTTTTCATTAATTAATTTTAGATAGTACATAATAAATTCTAACAAAAAAATAGTAAATAATTTAATTTGAGTTAAAGTTCATTACCAAAATCACTAAAATAACAAAAATATTTAGTTAATTAATAAATTTAATTATCAAATTTGTAAGCAATATTTACTTTGTAAGTATATTTTAACAACAATTTATGATTTTATATTTATAAAAAATTTATACGTAATTATTGTATGATTATTATAATTATGATTACATTATATTTTGCATGTTTTTAATTTTTATTATAATATTGTCAAGTTAATTTGTTTTATATTATATTAATTATATTTTTTTTGGATTATGACTATATTTATTTGTTGACTACAATAAAAAATGCATTTCTTTCTAAGTATCATATTGTTTTAATATACTAATTTTTTAGCTAAAATAAATTATTTTATTATAATATATTGACATTTTCTTTTTATTCATATTCATATTTGTTTTTATAAACGTTTTCACTATAATTTCTTTAATATATTTTTTTTTAATTTACGTTAATTTTCACTTAAAAATATATTATAACATAAAAATAAAAAATAATAATTTATTATAGTTCAAAATAACAAAAATAGTTTCTGGTAAATTTGGCTCACCCTATTAAGTATCCCACATCGGTTGGCAAAAGGTCCTAAAGCTCACATATAAGTTGGACAACTTTATCACTTTAACAAGGCCTTTTAAGGTGTTACTGGCCCAACTTTGACATGGTATCAGAGCGGGCCCAACACGATGATGGGTGCCCCAGCCGATGAAATTTCCGGCTTGCCCAAAGATGGCACTGTGTCCACGAGTAGAGCCGACAAAACCGAGCCTACTCGTGAGGGGGCGTATTAAGTATCCCACATCGGTTGGCAAAAGGTCCTAAAACTCACATATAAGTTGGACAACCTTATCACCTTAAAACTCACATATAAGTTGGACAACCTTATCACCTTAACAAGGCCTTTTAAGGTGTTACTGGCCCAACTTTGACTTAAGGTGTTACTGGCCCAACTTTGACACACCCTCACTCGTAATCCTAGCTCCTTATCACCTTAAAACTCACATATAAGTTGGACAACCTTATCACCTTAACAAGGCCTTTTAAGGTGTTACTGGCCCAACTTTGACTTAAGGTGTTACTGGCCCAACTTTGACACACCCTCACTCGTAATCCTAGCTCCGCCCCTGACACCCCCTAGCTCAAATATGGGCACCATTGAATGAAAGTGTCTTAAGACTCGTGTTTGCTGGATTAATAGGGGCTAGCGCTTTCGATTGTAGAATTCTTAAAACATCTTGCATGCGCCATGGTGTGTAGTAATGTAGTATAGAGAAATCATTTTTTTAATTAATTTGATGTTATGTGGGTTTTAATTCAAGTAGTTAGGAGTAATTTATTAGTAGTTGTTGAGTCAAAGTTGAATAAAAGTATTAATTGTTCAGCATATTTACTGTTGTGTAATTTAGTTTATGAAAGTGGAAATGAAAAGGTTGAGAGTCCCCATGCAAAGCAATGCAATGCAAATAACGTATATCAGAAGGCAAAAGATATTGGCCTGCCAGAGTTTAATTTGTGACTTAATTTCTTTTCCTTGTTCAGTCACGTTACTCAGCTCTGTTTTCCTCTGGTTTCATCTGTTTACATGCATGAACTTACTTGTAGGGGCAAAATAGGTATTTTCCATCTCACTTTTAATAAAGTAGGAACTATCATTTCGAAGTTAGTAGTGTGTTGTGAGTTCGTATCGTACTCATCTACAAAATTGAATTGCACTTCTATATACTCTACTGTAATCTTTTTCTTTGAACAATATATGCATTGTTTCTTTCTATTCACTTTCATAATAATATGAGTACTTTTTAAAATAAAAACAAGTTTTATCTACTAATAATCTCTTTTACTTTGTGTATCAGATAATTCTACCCGCGGCAAAAAAGAGTAAACCTTTTAAAGTAGAAAAAGAGTTCTCTTATTTTTTGAGTTAAAAAGTAATGTTCCTAAAGTTGACACATTTTTTCAGACATGTAAAATAAATAAAAATGTTGAGTTTTTTTATATTTCTTTTAAATATATATGTTTAAGAATATGTATAATAATAAAACCTACAAAAATTAGTGGAGTATATTTTTTTTGAAGTATGTTTAAAATTGGAAATGATTGAAGTCAAAGTTTATGTACAGTGAGTTTTTAGATATTATAATATTATAAAATTTTCTTTTTATTTATATTTTTAGTATATAATATATTTAAAAAAATAAAATAAAAAACAAATTTAAATATTTTGAGTGAGATAAAATGAGTTTTTTTGTGATACTATCCTATATATTTCATTTGATAAAAACAAAACAAAAATAATGTGCGAGTCTTTATTGGTCGCCTCAGTCCATCAATTTTGTTGTCTATATATATAAACCAACCTACCCCCGTCAGTCCATCAAGTGTAACGGATTCCTATCATTTCACATAAAAACATAATCAAGAATCAATTCATTCATGCCCGTCTTTTCTTTCTCTTCTTCCTCATCCTCACTTTTCTATTTGTTAACATGAAATCACCAAGAAATAAATTGCTCCTAGGGTTTCAAAAGTTGTCGAGAATGAAAATTATGGCCGATCATTTTCATAGCAGGTGCTATCCGAGCTGAGCTTTAATTTTAATTTTTTTTTTTTATTTTTTTTTCTTGACCTTGCAAGACTTGTGTTCGTTTAAGTATTTTCATTTTTTAATTAAGTGTATTTTATTGATTTTAAAAATTATTTTTATCTCGTTTAAATCTTCCACCTTATCTATTTTAGTCTATTCCTCTTGAGCTTAAGTTTGATTATGTAAGGATGACCAATTATTGTAATTATTTTTATGGTATATGTTTAGTCGTGTAATTTTGATTATTTTTTATTTTTTTGATATTTCATTATGTTTTTCTCTCTTCAAGTTCAGACGATGATGAATATCTTAATATATTAATCAAAATATGCGTAACCATTGAAATATATAAGAGTAGTAATAAATAGTAATTTTCAATATATTAAAATTTAACGTAATATTTTTGATTTTATAATGACAAATAAAATTTAGAAAATAAATTAATAAAGTAAAATTAAAATTGTAATTTAAAATAATTTTTTTTTAAATATTATCAATTTAAATGTATTAATATGTCAACACATAAATAAGTTAATTACTAATTTAGAAATGCATTAATTATGTTATAAATCAGAAATTATATTTTAGAAATAAAAATCATTAATTATAAATTATACACTAAATGTTAGTTATAAATCATTAATAAATGTGTAATGATGCAGTGAGAATCAATTCATTTTTATAAACTGCATAAAACGTTGAAAAATAATCTTCAAAATTAAAATTTTGTAAATATTTTGATACCAAAATTTTGCTGTGCTCGCTTAGACCTCTTAGATGGTTGTATTAGCTCACACACCATTTCATTTGCTCTATTAGATGGTTTTAGCTCATACATCATTTGATCCAACAATTTCTGTTCAGCAATCATAACCTCTGCCTCGGTGCATTCGTAAGTAGTGTGATCTCGTACAGCTCCACAAATTTCGCACTCCTTGTTCTTAAGCCTCTCCGTGGTCGATACACAATAGTTGGCTCGACAAACCCACTCATCCATATCGAAAAACAGTACTACTACAATGGATAGGATAATTTGATGATTACTAATTAGTAATTAGACCTTAAAAACTGAGACTTCTCCTCCTCTACTCCCAGATAGAAGTAGACTTGTAGTCAATGGCCGGGGTCCAAAGGCCTCGGAGGCAATCAAAGAGCTTTAGGGCCCTTTCAAAACTGTCAACCCGTAATTTCTCATCCCGTAATTTCTTCCTTACAACTGTTTGTTTCGGAGCAATAATTAGTACACATAGAATGTCAGGTCAAATTAATCAAATCGCCAAACATAACAATACGTACATATACAAAAATAATTAATTATAAAAAAAATTATTAAAAAAGAATAAAACTTCGTACCGGAGGAAATCTTGTTGGGTGCGGAAGCTATTTAGCTAAATTTTGAATATAAGAAATCACAAAGTAAAGGGGAATTGGAGTAGCTACTGCTCACTCTCTTTTTATTATTTATTCACTTGCTTGATGCATATTACAAAGAGATCAACTCAATTTATAATCTGCATAGATTATTCTACATAGGAATACAAAGAGAAGGAAATCAATGTAAAAATGCCGCTTAGACTTCTTGACCTTTTATCTTCCAAATAAATGTATTGCAAATTAGCATTTTAACACCCCTCCTTAATTTGCAATTTTGACTTGCTTCTTGAATTTTTCAAACTTGTCGGAAGTAACAGCCTTTGTCAAAGCATCAGCAGGCTGATCATTTGTGTTGATAAACTTCAAACATATTTTTCCTTCATTCACAAGTTCACGGATGAAATGATGCCGCAACTCGATATGCTTGGATCTTGCATGAAAAACGGGATTTTTCGTCATAGCGATTGCGGACATATTATCACAAAATATTGTAGTTGCTTCAACTTGTGTGACCTTCAAATCATCCAATATTCTTCTTAACCAAACTCCTTCACAAGCGGCTTCGGTGGCTGCAATGTATTCTGCTTCGGCAGATGATAAAGCAACACATTTTTGTTTTCTTGAACTCCATGAGATAACATTAGTGCCAAGACAAAACACATAGCCTGATGTGCTTTTTCGATCATCTACAGAACCCGCCCAATCACTGTCCGTGTAACCAACAAGGTTGAACACCTCTTCTTTCTTGAACATGATACCTTGATTCTTTGTACCTTTTAAGTACCTCAAAATTCTTTTTGCTGCAGAAAAATGAATTTTACTTGGCTCGTTCATAAATCGGGAAAGTAGACTTACGGAGTAGGTGATGTCCGGCCTGGTGTTAAGATAGATCAAAGACCCAATCAACTTTCTGTAAATTGTAGCGTCGACTTTTTCAGCGTCATCATGAATTTGCAATTTTTCATTTTGCATCATTGGAGTAGAGATGGGTTTGCAGTCACTCATGTTGAATTTTTTCAACAAATCAGTGATATACTTCTCTTGGCTAAGAAAAATTGACCCAGGACTTTGTTTCACTTGAATGCCGAGAAAGTAGCGCATAAGACCCAAGTCAGTCATCTCAAAATTCTCCATCATGTTTTTCTTGAAATCTTCCACCAAGCTTGTGTTTGTACTAAAGTAGACGAGATCGTCTACGTAAAGACACACCACAAGGAAATCATTTCCAATATTTTTCACATAGAGGGAAGATTCACTGGAGCTTCTGTTGAAGCCACTTTCAAAAAAATAATTGTTGATTTTGTTGTTCCATGCACGTGGCGCTTGTTTCAGGCCGTACAAAGCTTTCTTTAGTCGATAGACCTTCTCATCTTGATCTTTGACTTTAAAACCCTCCGGCTGGTCGACGTATACTTCTTCAAATATTTCTCCATTTAAGAAGGCCGATTTTACGTCGAGTTGATAAACACTCAACTCCAATTGAGCTGCCAAAGCTAGAACAATTCTGATTGTTTCGATTCTAGCAACCGGAGCAAAAGTTTCGGTATAATCGATTCCAGGTTGTTGAGAATACCCCTTTGCTACGAGTCGAGCTTTGTGTTTTTGAATTTCACCTTTCTCGTTGAACTTGACCTTGAAGAGCCACTTTAGCCCAATCGCCTTCTTTCCTTGAGGTAAATCAACGAGTTCCCAAGTTTTATTTTTCTTGATGCTCGATATTTCTTCATTCATCGCTTTTATCCAATCCTCACTTTTGGATGCTTCTTCAAAGTTTTCCGGTTCACAAGAGAATAAACCAAATTCACAAGATTCATAAATGTCACTAAGAAGACGTGTTTTTCTTGGAGGACTTTCGTCATCAGATTCTGATGTAGGAGGTGGTGGTGTTGGACTTGGACTTTTTCCATTTTCCAATGTTAGTGGATCTGCATAAATTGGTTCCTCCACATTTTCTTCTTTCCAGTCCCAAGTAGAAGTTTCATCAAATAAAACATCTCTAGAGACGGTTATTTTATTTGTTGAAGGATCAACTAGTCGAAATCCCTTGGATTCGTCACTATAGCCAACGAAAAGAAGCTTTTTACCCTTTTCATCAAATTTTTCCCGAGTTTGAGATGGAACGTGAGCATACGCGATGCTTCCGAAAACTTTGAGATGATTTACCATCGGCCTTTTATTGAACCAAGCTTCGAAAGGAGTTTTGTTTTTCACTGCCTTTGTAGGTGAACGGTTAAGAATATAAACCGAAGTGTGTACAGCCTCTGCCCAAAAAAGATTTGGAACCCCTTTTCCTTTCAACATGCTTCTTGCCATTTCCACAATCGTTCGATTTTTTCTTTCGGCGACTCCATTTTGTTGTGGTGATCTACTCACTGTCAATTGCCTTTTTATTCCATTCACTTTGCAATATTCAATGAATGGGTTGGAAAGATATTCCCCTCCACGGTCTGTTCTCAAAGTCTTTATTAGAAATCCACTTTCTTTTTCAACAAGAGATTTAAATTGGAGAAAAATGGAGAATGCTTCTGACTTTTGAGTTAGGAAGTAAATCCATATCATTCGTGTATAATCATCGACGAATAGAATGAAATACCTCTTATTTCCTGGAGTAGGAGTCTGCATTAAACCACAAATATCCGAGTGAATAAGCTCTAACGGTCCCTTAGCACGCCACGATGTTTTTGGAAATGGAAGCTTGTGCATTTTTCCGTAAATACAACCTTCACATACGTGCTGATTTTTTGAGAAGCTTGGAAGTCCAATCACCATATTTTTTTCTTTCAATAATGCAAGACCATTGGTATGAAGATGACCATAGCGCAAATGCCAAAGATGTGAAGAGTCGACACTTCCAGCTTTGAGTGCGTGTTCATCGTGTAGTGGCAACATAAGAGGAAACATTTTGTTTCTCATCTCAATATTTGCAATTATGAAATTCTTCTGTTTGTCAAGAATTTTACACATACCATTGTCAAAGTTGACCGCAAAATTCTTTTGAATGAGCTGTCCAACACTGATAAGGTTATGTGAAAGATTTGGCACGTAAAGAACGTCGGAGAGTAGCGTTTGGTTGCCTTCTTTTGTTCCGATAGCAACAGTTCCTTTCCCTTCGGCCCTTCTTTGTGTTCCATCGCCAAGAATAATTTGCGATGTGATATTTGAATCAATCTTGACGAAGAGTTTTCGATTACCTGACATGTGATTACTACACCCGCTATCCAAGTACCATGTACTCTTCGAATCTTAGGATGAGTTGGAGTAAAACATATATTCTTTTTTCGTCTCTTCCGAAAATTTTGCTTCCTCCTTTTCTTCCTTTTTCTCTTTATTTTGATGCCAACAGTCCCTTTGCGAGTGATTCGGGATTTTACACCTCTTGCATTTGAAATAGCAATCTTTGGATTCATGATTAGACTTTTTGCAAATAATGCAACCATGATTATTACCAGAATGTTGAGATGGTTTGGCTTTCCAACCATTTTTCTTCTCACTTGACTTCCACTGTCCAGATTTATTTTTGGAGTTTGGCAATTGTTTTGTTTGGAGAGCTTGTTCAGTGGATGAGATTCTCGATCGGTTGATTCTTTGCTCATGTGCGAGAAGTGAACCTGTTAACTCGTACATCGTCATTTTTGTTAAATCTTTTGATTCTTCAATTGCGGCTGCGGCATGATCAAATTTAGGAGGGAGACAACGAAGTACTTTTTGCACCACCCTTATATCTTCAATTGTATCTCCACATCCTTTTATTTGATTTACGATCTCTGCGACTCGAGTTGAAAAATCACGAACAGATTCATGATCTTCCATTTTAATGTTATCAAAATCCTTCCACAGAGATTGAAGCTTCAAAGCAATCGTCTTCTCCGTCCCTTGAAATTCTTGCTTCAATATTTCCCAAGCGTCGATGGCTTTTAAGACGCCAAAAATGCGGGGAAATATTGATTTTCCAACGCCTTGCTGGAGATATCGTAACACCATTGCATTTTTCTTTTTGAATTCTTTTTGCAATAGATCATAATCTTTCTCTCCTTTGATTGGTTCATCTATTTCTCCATCGATGATTTCTGATAACTCCAAAGACTCAAAGAAAGTCCGCATCTGATTACACCAATAAGGATAGTGTTCACCTTCAAAGATTGGAACCTGACTGGGTGAATAAGCAAATAATGGAGAAGAAGATTTTGAAGCCATGATGTAAATTATATGCTGGAAAAAAATAAAGATGTCTCTGATACCAAATTTGTTGGGTGCGGAAGCTATTTAGCTAAATTTTGAATATAAGAAATCACAAAGTAAAGGGGAATTGGAGTAGCTACTGCTCACTCTCTTTTTATTATTTATTCACTTGCTTGATGCATATTACAAAAGAGATCAACTCAATTTATAATCTGCATAGATTATTCTAGATATGAATACAAAGAGAAGGAAATCAATGTAAAGATGTCGCTTAGACTTCTTGACCTTTTATCTTCCAAATCAATGTATTGCAAATTAGCATTTTAACAGATCTTGGCTTTTTTGGTTGAAGAAGAAGAAGACGACATCCTTGAATCCGACTAGCGGTTTGCAGATTTGATCTGGGCTCGATTGCTCTATTTTTCTACATATTTTAGGCCCACTAAATAAATAATACTCTTATAGATAATTTAAAAGCAAGAAACCAACTAAAAAAGGTTAAATCTATCCGTATCCCCGTATAAAATAAAGTGGGAATACCGGATTCAGGACCACCTCATAAAATAAATAAGTTCTGAGGCCCTGTCCATAAAAGTAGAAGTTTATTAGACAATTGGGTAGGAAAAGTCTACACTACCCTCGCTGTTTAATAAATGAAGTATAAACTGAATAGGTAATTTAAAAGAGAATTTCTGTTTTAAAAATTAATAATAAAATTCTAATATAATTTCAGACTATCCACGGTTAAAGTATGCAGTTAGACTATGCACGATAATAAGACACCGTGACATCATTCACGATTATCATACGCCGTGAGTTCATCCACGATGAATAGACACCGTGAGGACATCCACGATAATCGAACACCGTGAGTTCATCCACGATAAAGAGAGACCGTGTGACCATCCTCAATAATCGAACACCGTGAGTTCATCCACGAGTAAGAGAGACCGTGTGACCATCTACGATAAATGAACACCGTGAGAACATCCACGATAAATGGACACAGTGAGGACATCCACGATAAATAGAGACCGTGTGACTATCCACAATAAATTGACATCGTGAAAACATATAAGATAATTGCACACCGTGAGCTCATCCACGATAGTCGCACGCCGTGAGACAAATCACGATAAATGGACAGCGTGATGCATACACGATAAGTCAACTCCGTGAGACCATCAACAATAATCATACGTCGTGAGACCATCAACGACAGTCATACGCCGTGTGACTAGCCACGATAAATGGGCGTCGTGGCATCGTACACGATAATTAAAAGCGACTGTGATAATTTTGATTGAGAATATGAAATTGGACAAATTTAAAATAAATTTAAATCTTATAATTGAGAACAATTGATGAATCAAAACTCTAAACCCTAAAACTTGAGAACAATTGATGGATCAAAACTCTAAACCCTAAACACCATCGGTCAGCGTAATACAAAAAAGATGAGCAAACAAAAAGAATAACAAAGCACACAGTGAATCTCCTCTTTTGACATCTGGTCAGCAGCACAGATTTTTTAGCCTCAACCAGAAGTGAAACGGCGATGGAAGACCTAACTGGTGATTTCGACGGAGATAAGGAACTCAGGTGTTCCCGAATCATTCCAGCCGAAACCCCGAATCATCTCTGCTGGAAGATAATTCAGGGGAATGATGCTTTTATTTTGGAAACTCGAGTATCTCGATACAGTAATGAAACTATGAAAATCGAAAAAGTGAGGTGATAAGTACTGCTCCATGAAAAACCCAGAAAAAAACAAAAAAATGGATTATTAATGGGTATAGAAAAATAGAGTTCTTTCGTTCGTATTTATAGGCTTAATATTCTGATCTAATTTAAGTCATCCAACCACCAGGATTTCAATCGTTCCGCGAAACGATTCAACTGCCATCTACACTTATTAATTACTAGTATTAATAAAATTAAAATTTATAGAAAATCACCCCATTAAACACGCTATCCATTAATTTGATATGACCATTCAATTCAGGGAATTGATGCATCTCTGTTCTGAGTCATCCCACCGCCGAATTTCAATCGTTGCACGAAACGACTCATCAACTCCCAACCACACCCATTAAACACATTGCGGTTAATTAATTAAAAAAATAAATAAAACCCTAGAACTGTGTCGCCGTGCGGTTACCACGGTGGATTGTAACACCGTGCAACTGTATTCGATAGAAAACCTTAAAACCTAATGTGTCGTCGTGGTTAGATCACGGTGGATTGTAACACCGTCGTATGAAAAAGAATTTGCAATATAAAATACATAAAACAGTGAAATAATATTACACCGTGAATTAATATACACCGTGCAATAATTCAAGATGCTATATCATATAACCTTATACCGATGTTACACACACCTATTCAACACGGTAATAGTACACGGTAAAATAAATAGTAAATTAGTACACGCATATATATTGTAATTTTAATTTTAATTTTAATTAATGAAATCCAGGCGGAGCGCCAACGCGTCTGGCAACTACGGCCGTCTCTTAATAATTAATACGTATATTGATAGATTTAGGGTTTCTATATTAATGAGTAACCGAGTGACGGTTTTAGCAAGATTAATAAATGACGGTGATATTAAAATCTTTTAATGATACATTTAAGGAAAAAGTACAGTAAACAATTGATTGATGGTTCAAAACCCTAAAACCTATTGTGAAAAATTGATGGATCAAAACCCTGAACATTATCTATTGAAATGTAGATACATCTTGAGAAGCCGCTTGACCCTGTACATGAATAATGGGAAGCTCGGAAGACATAACCGGAACACTATCTATTGAAAAGTAGATACATCTTGAAAAGCCGCTTGACCCTGTACATGAATAATGGGAAGCTCGGAAGACATAACCGGATCGGAAGAGATCCCAGTCTATCCCCATCAAGTTGCACAGTCTGAAGAGAGTCAAGAAGATGGAGGCCGGTCATGAAAGATAAGAAGATGGTTTTCTTTTGGAAACTCGAGTATCTCGATAAAGTAATGCAACTGTGAAATTCGAAAAAGAGTGGTGATAACTGCTCCATGAATAACAAGAACAAAACAGAAAAATGGAGTATTAATGGGTATAGAAAAATAGATTTCTTTCGTTCGTATTTATAGGCTTATATTCTGATCTAATTTTAAGTCATCCAACCACCAGGATTTCAATCGTTCCACGAAATGATTCAACTGTCCACGATGCTTATTAATTACTCGTATTAATAAAATTATTATAAAATCACCCCATCCAACAATCCCTATCCATTAATTTGATATGACCATTCAATTCAGGGAATTGATGAGTCTGTTCTGAGTCATCCCACCGCCGGATTTCAATCGTTGCAGAAACGACTCAACTCCCAACTACGCCCATTATATACATTGCGATTAATTAATTAAGAAAATACATAAAACCCTAGAACTGTGTCGTCGTGGGGTTCCCTCGGTTAGCCACGGTATTAGGTATAAAATCCTAAAACCTAATGTGTCGCCGTGGTTTGGCACGGTGGATTGTAACACCGTGGAACTCTCATAAATGGGATATAAAACCCATGGAACATTTTCGCCGTGGGGTTCCCTCTGTGGATTGTAACACCGTGCAACGGTATTAGGTAGAAAACCCTAAAACCTAATGTGTCGTCGTGAATATATCACGGTGGATTGTAACACCGTGGAACGCTCATAATTGGGATATAAAACCCATAGAACAGTGTCTTCGTGAGGTTCCATCGGTAGCTAATAACACCGTGCAACCGTATCATGCAGAAAACCCTAAAACCTCATGTGTCGCCGTGGTTCAAACACTGTGGATTGTAACACCGTTACAGATCTTAAATGGCATAGTAGACGAGGATATCCAGTTTTAGAATACACCGTGAATTAAAATTACAACGTGAAGGGATTATATAACGTGAAATAATTCACGGAGATAAATCATTACAGTCTTATTACAATTGATGAATCAAAACCCTATTGAGAATTACAATTGATGGATCAAAACCATAAACCCAGAACGCTATCAAAATTAGTCGTATTACAATTGATGGATCAAAACCCTAATGGGAATTAAAATTTATGGATCAAAACCCTAAAGCACCGTACCTTTATAGAAAAGTAGGAACTTCTTATTTAAAGAGACTCGACTGAACAAAGAAAAAAAAAAGACATCACACCCGTCTCAGAATATAATCTCTGGATCTATAAAATTAGAACTTGAAACGCTTGATCCTCGATAGTGAGATGAGTGATGAGATGAACTTCAAAACCTTCTGTTTCTTTTTCCTCAATCATAGTAGACTGAATCAATCTCGAACATGAACCCAGATTCACCGCCACGGAGAAAGAGGCTCTTGAACAGATCAATATCTAACAAAGATACTCGAGATGTTTTGGAAACTCGAGTACCTCGTCATTGATGATCTAGGGAAAAGAAGGTTTTCTTTTGGAAACTCGAGTATCTCGATACAGGACTTCAGCTATGAATTTGAAAGATGCGTGGTGAAAACCGCTCCATAAGAAAAAAAACAACGCAGAAAACATGGAGAAAAAATTGGGTATAGAAAAAAAAAAGGTTTTTTCGTTCGTATTTATAGGCTCAATTTTCTGACCTAATAAATTGATCCCGCCGCCGGCTTTCAATCGACTCACGAAACGACTGACCTCTAAACTACGCCCATTAAACACATTGCGATTAATTAATTTATTATTTAAATAAAAACCTAGAACTGTGCCTCCGTGGGTATTTCACGGTTGATTAAATCACCGTGTCGCGGTCACTGTGACTTTGGTAACGTGACTACAACTCTGAATGGGTCGTCGTGATGTTAGCACGGTGCATTCTAACACCGTGTACGTACATGTTATAGGTGACATAAAAAAAAACCTAATCCTCCGTCATCGTTGGTATCCCACGGTGCGTAAGCCGTGGTATGTTCATATATGACATAGAAAACTTAACCCCCCATCCACCACGATATCCATTAATTAGATATGACCTTGAAATTCAAAGAATTTATGATGAGTGTATGTTCTGATCCTCCTCCGGATTTCAGTCGTCTCACGACACGACCCAACCCAACTTCCAACTACTCTCATTGATGGTCCAGATATGATATGATATGACCATTCAATTCAGGGAATTGATGCATCTCTGTTCTGAGTCACATCGTCGCCGGATTTAAATCGTTTCACGAAATCACTCAATTCCCAACCACCCCCATTAAACACATTGCACCGTGGGTTTATTACAGTGGATTTCCTCACCGTGTAACGGTTACCGTGACGGTCTATGTGACACTGATAACCCTTGATAAAAACCCTTACCCACCGTCGCCGTTGGTATCTCACGGTGTATTGTGAAACCTTTATTAGTTTATTAACCCCTCAACTACCCACTTTTGGCGTGTATACATAAACACCGTACCACGCTGAAAACCCTAATTTTTATAAAATCAAATTTCATATTCAATGGCCACCCCAATCCCGATTTGTAGATTCTTCAAAGTTCTGAACACCGTTGATTTCCGTGATGTTTGTCGTTTACCTTCTGATTTTGCTCATGAACATGAATATCTGGCAGGCAGGGCTACTTTGCTTGGAGATTGTGAGACACTCGCCTCATTTGCCACCGCTCGTGCCCCGTGGTCCGTGGAAATCTCTTGGGTCAACGGTTACGTGTGCTTTCGTCGTGGCTGGACCGATTTCTGCACGGCTCGTCATCTTAAATTCGGTTATTTTTTGGTTTTTCACTACGCCAAGAAATTGGGTCCTTTCTTTGTCAAGGTCTACAATAAAGATGGTCTCGAGATTCGGAACTTTTCCGATCCTAATGCCCCTGGAGACCCCCTTCTGCCGACCATATCTAAGGTTGTAGAAGAGATCCTGTTTGAGAAGGTGGTGGAAGTGGTGGAGCTCTCGGACGATGAGGACGATATGGACGATGAAGCAGACGATAAAGACGAAACGACTGATGAAGGCGATGACGCAGATGGCGAGGATGATGAACCATGAATGCAAAGAATGTTTCTTTCTGCCTTTTGTTTATGAATAGTATGTTTTTATTTTTGCTTTTACAGTATGTTTTTCTGGTTTCGTAGCTACTACACTACGTAGTCTACGTTATAATACTGTACTAGTGCTTGTTTTTCTTTGTTAATATATTTCGACCTTCTCCCACCATGCACGAGTAACCGTGTGACTTTAGCGTTTGAAGATATTACCGTGCGCCAAGGGTCCTGTGATTGAACCGTGGCAAAAGGCAACCGTCCTCTCTTTTTTTTTTTTTTTTTTTTTTGGTTTTTGGGAATCCCGGTAATTTAATTTATTAAATATTAAAAGATGAATAAAAAGGTTGAATGAACCTGCGGCTTCAAAAGATGTTCTGTTCACTGACAAAACCCTGCCACGTAAGTATCTGTTTACATACATACATTGATTTGACCGTCGCACGGTACTGACTCACGGTGAGGTCTCACGACATTACCGTGTAAGTATGAACAATGACGTTTTCACGTGATTCTTGCACAATCGCGATAATCTTTTTGGCAAAATGCTTAAGCAAAGTTACTTTCCTATGGAATTGATTATATTGAACCTAAAAAATTCCACAATAATCCATCAAACGATTAAATTTGACATACCATGTGCAATATGATCACACTTGAGAGTAAATTGTTACCAATGAACTACACATCTCTTGAATTTGAGACATGCACTAATGCAAATCGCATCGTACGTCTTTAATTTCAAATACCATACGTCTCACAGCCTGAAACATGACCCCGTTGATGGTAACGACGCCTTAAAAGTGTATACAAACGATTGACGATCGTTTTTTTGCGGGTTGAACAAGCCACGGTGTAGATGTATTGATGACCATGTAACGCCGTGCAGATAAAACCGTGAAACTAAATGACCGTGCGAAAGGGCTTGCATGCTCTCATTTATTTTCCGGTGTTTTAACGAGTAATTTTTAATAAAAGAATAAAGGATGACTATACCTGCCTGCAAAAGCTGTCCTGATAACTGACACCACTAATATTTCGCGTGCATCGGTTATCCCGCTCCAATAAGAAAATACGCCATCTAAAAAAAGAACTCGTTCAATTTCAAAAATGTTTAAAATTGATTTGATAACCACACGGTGTTGTATCACGGTGACGTCTCGTGAGATCACCGTATGAGTATGAACACTCACGTTTTCGTGTGATTCTTGCACAATCGCAATAATCTTTTTGGCTAAATGCCTAAGAAAAGTTAATTTTCTATAGAAATGATTATATTTAACCGAAAAAATCCACAATAATCCATCAAACGATTAAATTTGACATACCATGTGCAATATGATCACACTTGAGAGTACTCCAAATTGTTACCAATTTTAACTAAACATCTCTTGAATTTGAGACATGCATTAATACAAATCACATCGTACGTCTTTAATTTCAAATACCATACGTCTCAATGCCTGAAATATGAACCCGTAGATGGTAACGACGCCTTAAAAGTGTATACAAACGATTGTCAATCGTTTTTTTCGGGTTGAACAAGCCACGGTGAAGATGTATTGATGACCATGTATCACCGTGCGTATACAACCGTGAAACTAAATGACCGTGCACAATATACGTTTTACTGAGCCGTGCGTAAAACGGCTTCCCCCTCTCATTTATTTTCCGATGTTTTAATTTGAATTTTAAATAAAAGAATAAAAGATGAATACCCGCCTGCAAAAGCTGTCCTGATAACTGACACCACTAATACTTAAGTACACGTGCATTGGCTAACCCGCCCCAATCCTAGAAACGAAAATACGCCATCTAATAAAAGAACTCGTTCAATTTCAAATATTTTTAGAATGGATTTGATAACCACACGGTGTTGTATCACGGTGACGTCTCGTGAGATCACCGTGTGAGAGTGAAGACGTCTTTAAATTCAAATACAATAACCGTCGCCGTTGGTATATCACGGTATATTGTAAAACCGTGCCACAGGGCATTGGTATACCGTGAAATGTTTATAGATGACATTATTAAAACAGTGTCGTGAATCGTGAACATACACGACCGAAAGTACACACTGTAAATTTACACCGTGAGATATATCACAGTCGTGGTTCGTGCTGATACAAGACCGTAAGTGCTGATACAAGACCGTAAGTGCACACGGTGATCAACAATTTTTTTTAGATACAATTTTTATACATACAACGGCATACAGTATATGAAAAGTTTACTCTCTTGCAAAACAGAACGAAACCAACTGTTATCCATCCCTTAATTAAAAAGGGAGTTCAATGTCTTTGCAGGACATCCAAAATATCTTCAGTGCTATATTTTTTCTGACAGCTTTAATATCGATGTCGTCCGCGTTACGATACAATGATGGGTCGGTGAGCAATCGTTCCAAATACATTGTGCAGAAAGGACCGCAAGAGTGGTTGTCATCTTGGGCAAATTGTTCTTCGGCTGGCATGACATTGAGCTTGAAGTCTTCCGTTTTCACAGGTAATCTTTTTCTTTCCCAGTAACCTGTTTTATCCAACATTCGAGGTAAGACCTTCAACAAACACTTGAACTCAGGGGCGCGAGGGTTCACACCAGGCTCATAGTTATGAGCTAACGAGTCATACAGCTCGACAGTCCAATCATCAAAACAAATTCGAACTACGACCCAATGTCCCGGAAGATGACAAACCATGACGGCCTTCACATAAAATAAGTAAACGATATCATGAGTGCTTAATTAGTGTTCAGAGTTTGTGATTTAGGGTATATGATTGTATAACTTACGTGGGAAAATATGAACCATTCGAAATCGTCTCTTAAACTGTCTGGGAGTTCCCCATTTGGATTGTTAAATGAGTTGTAAGCATGTTTGAAGGTCATCTGAAGAAGTGCAACGAAAATATATAAGGTCATAAGTGAGCTAGATTTTATTGAGTTCATACCACGGAGTTTGTGGAAACTTACAAAATAGTTTGGGGGTAAAATTACGAAGGATTCCTGGGGCCACTTTTCCTTTTCCATTTTTAACTCCATGTAAATGCAGAAGATAGTTATCACCTGATATAAAAATACTAGTTGGTAAGTATATAAAATTTATTTCTGAATTATACTACTATATACCTTAAATTTGCAATGGTTACCTCTTCGTCGAAGTCCCAATCCACCTTTTCAATGTCAAGAAACGTTTTCCGTTTCACGGTAATTTGCGTGCCACGGAAATGTACACAATTGACAGAAGATTTGGTCCGTTTGGATGGTCTCAGAAACGACCTAAATGCTTTTCCAACGGCTTCAAGTCCTTCATTGGGAGTTTGGGGAGCATTTTTCTCCGCTTCAGGCTTACGAGTTCTCAGCCTACGGGGAGAAACAATTGGCCTACCAACATGTTCGCACGCATCTGTGGATTCACTGTGAGCTGATCGGTGGGATCAGCTACCATCCCGGTATCAACTGTTGGCGATAGGTCAATGTTTTCTTCGACTTCTCCGGCAGGGAGTGTCGGTTCTAGGACACTGGCTTCATCTGCTGAAAGTTGTCCAACAATAGACATCACTAAGTCGTTGGGATCAGTGGTTTGGCCGACTTCGACGGTATCAGAAAAAGGGACTGTGAATATTTGGCCGACTTCGACGGTATCAGAAACAGGATCTTGCTCCGGTTGAACGTGGTTTTTTTCGACTTCTACGACAACAACTGTCTGATTTTGGACGTCGGCTTCTCCGGCAGCCTCACTCGCTGTATTATTGTCTGATGTGATCAGCGATACAGGTCGACGCAGATCTCTCGGCGACTCATGCAGAGACGCGCTCTCATGAATTTGTTGTGGAGTGATGCCTTTAATCCGCTCAAATATATATCCAGCAAAATCTGCAATCAATCCCTCATCAGACAAAATCCATTCATGCTCGGCTCTCAATTTGGCCCTCAAAAGCCCAGTCAGTCGTCTGTCTAACTCAGAAGTGCTGGAATTCGATATCCCGGGTTATCTAAATTTGCGGAAACCGACAACCCGACCGAAAATCCCGTCGCCGGAGATGAAACCGCGAACCACCGTACGAGCCGGAGCTCGACCGAGCACCGCACGGGACGAACCCGCGCGCCCAGCCGAGCCCCCGCACGGGGCTCGCGATCGCCGTGCATGGCGATCGCATGGGGCTGCATGGGGCAGCCCCCGGCGGTGAGTCCGGCGACTCACCGCCACCGCCAGGAGGGGCGGTCAGCCCGGCTGACCTACCGCGGCTCCAGCCGCGGTCTTCCCCCGGCGATCGATCGCCCGATCGATCGCCCGCCTCGGCCCAGCCGAGGCGCCTCGTCGCGCACGCCGCCATGGAGGCGGCGGGGATCCGCCACGGCACCAGCCCGTGGCATCCCCGGCGATCGACCCTAGGTCGATCGCATGCCCCGGCGTCCAGCCGGGGCTTCCTTGCGCGGCGCACCGGCGGTCGAACCCTAGGGTTCGGCCGCCCCTCTCGATCCCGACGGGGATCTCGAATCCCCGTATCCCGGTCTCGACGTTCTCCCGGATCGTGCGTTCATGTATGTATCACAATCAGTTCACATAAAATCATAGAAGGGAGTATATGATTTTACCTTTTAATTCGTTGTGCGGAGAAACGAATCTAAGTTGATGACCTTACGATCTTCCCACGTATTCCTTGCACTCCGTTCGAACGTCGGGTGGGCGACGATCTATCGAGTTATGAATTATGAAGGCCATGTAGTGCTTTTATAGGCTACGTAGGGGATCTAAAGGAGGTGGAATATTGGGCTTCCAATATTGAAGATTAAATTGAGCCCACTGCCCAAGTCCATTAATCCTTATCAATATTAATTAAATTTATTTTCCACTATATAAATTTAATTGCACTCCCAATATTAAACCATATTATATCAAATAATATTTCTCCGGTAGTATTATTTATTCCGTGTATTTAAGATTTAAATATCCATGAATAAAATTAATTTATTGCTAATTAATTTATTCATCTCTTGAATCCGAGACTAGTACCATTCAACCTTAATTATTGTGCGGAACGAATCCACTCATGAGGTTTACACAATAATTCCTTATAAACTCATCTCGGGGATATTATCAACCCTTCCGGGATACACTGTCCGGTCAATCATTCACGGCATGCCATATATAAAATATAGTGACCCAACTTAACCGGTAATTAACCCAATAATTAAATCGGTTAATTCCTTTGGTAAATCAAAGTCACTTATATTGAATATACACACCCGCAACAATATCGGGGATTAAGAATATAATACACTGAGACTCGAATCGATTATCGCCGGCAATCCTAATCGATGAATCTCAACGATCCGCTCAATACACCAAGTGTACAAGTGTGATAAAATAATTAAGACAAATTATTTTCTCTCTCACACAACGACTATACCGATGGATTGGTCCGGGTCCATCTAGGTCGTGAGCCACTGTTTGATTAAATACGAGTAACCGATAGTATGATCTTCTGTGTGCCCATGCAACACCATACTAACTACAACGTATAAAATCTAGGACTATGATTTGCATATATTTAATTAATAAAAAGCAAACAATTGCTTATTAATTTAATAGATTAAATGCTATGATCGGGAGTTTACCGTTACTTAAATCTAGACATTAAGTACACAACTCCAACAATCTCCCACTTGTACTAAGGTCTAGTCATTTCCTCCAAACTCTCGGTTCCCATACTCATCACGTGCTTTAAAGTGTACTTCCGAGAAGTACTATGTGAGTGAGCAATCTAGGTTGCCGCTCTGAAGTTATCTTGGTGACTACTACGTCGTCTCCCTCGACGATGATTCGTATCAGGTGGTACTTGCACTATGTGTTATCATCACTTTTGACTTATGACCTCTTCCAGTTCACTTTGCACCGCTATCCAATAGCCCTTGGTAAACTAAGAGTCATATCCAAGTCAAGAGGTAATCCCGGAACCTAACCAAAACTTCCGCTGCCTCTGAGGCTGCTATTCGGTTATGAGAGAGTCTGAGAAGCGTCCTGCTTATCACTCTTTCATATTAAAAGTTCCACCTCCCCAAAAAGTGAACACATAGCCTGATATCGACTTACACTGGTCCTTCTCTGATTTTTGGATCTGAGAATCTGTAATCTAAGAAGACTTCGTCTTGCTCTGTAAGCCAGTACTATGAAAGTACTCTTACAGCATTCGAACATCCCTTATCCAGATTACTTTGATATCCTCCCACTACGCAAACCGCATAGTTGATATCAGGTTCTTGTTTTACAACATTGCATCTATAAAACTTTCCATACTTGAAGTATAGGAAATTGCTTTGTCCTCATCTATCTCCTTCATGTGTTCGAACACATACCCTTTAGATAGATGTATATTCTGTCTCTGAAAGGCAATAACATTTCTCAGAAATATGCATATTTAAAACAAACCATAATCGTATAAGATATCTAGGAGAAGTACAATGTTCTTATCCTTGGATCGAAAGATCTCAAGAACATGCTCCAACTTCTGCTCAATCTTATATCTCGATTTATTTAGACAACCATTATTTTATACCTGACAACATTTTTACATTGTTGCCAATGATGAAATGTTATCCACATAAAGTCTCCGAGAAACACCACCTTGTTTCCATTACGTCTTCAATACACCTTTCGTCTATGTCTTTTGATGAATCCATCAAATGGATTATCCCATCAATTCGCAAGCACTACGACTCATAGCTTTATTTCAATCCATAAAATGGATTTACTAAGTTTGTACTCTAAATGATCTAGCCTCTCAACAATAATCCTTATTGTTCCAAGCAGGCACATTTAGATCTAGTACTGCCCTTATGCAGAGCTAGGGGTCGATTTCATCTTTACTAGATCCAGAGTCCGAACTCCTCTAGCCTTATGAATATCTCTGGTTGTCCAACAACCTCCCACTGCAATGGCGTCCCGGTGTATAACAGCAATAACAATAGGTGCAGTATGTGGTGTACTTCTACTCGGTTTGGCTGGTTCCCAGTCTTTTGTCCTTTTTCTCATTTCAAGGTATTACGTCAGATAAGGCTTTGTGGTTCATCTAATAGTCTTTCTCTATGAACCGGACGAGACGTCCCTCTGGTTTATAGTACTATAGAACACACAATATTTTGTTCATCTAGGATATCCTACAACCATATTGAATATGCCGTTGTATCCAGGAATATCCATAGGACATAGGTGGTTCCGATCAACTTGTTCTTTTACTATTAGATCTCCATTTCTTATTTACAACGCACTATTTCTACACGTAAGTGTATGGTGCGGCCCTTTGGGATTGAATCCCAATCTTTGATTATGCTATGTGTTACTTAGATAAGTGATGGCCTTCGCGACCGAGTCACAGGCTCCTAATGGATATACTTTGATGGTTCCCCATAATAGCTTTGTGTCCATTGACTAGTCAAAACACTTTGCTTTTATGGCACATTAAGTATTCTAATCCATCACCGAGTATTCTTTGAGAGAATTTCTCGTACCTTTCTAATTTACACATATGTCTGCATATCTAATCATTTCCAATACTTGTCTGAATTCTATCCTTTATCCAGAAAGGTTTGCTTAGATGTATTATCCTCCAAATTCAATCCTTAGGTCGGAAGGTCCATTCCTTCAACTATAATTGATCAAATCAATTTCGACCATTTGAATCTTTATTTGAAAATACTACTAAGTATAAGAATTCACAAGTGTTGGAAATCGATATCCCGGAATTAATAAATTAATTAAAATTAATTATCTAATTAATTCCGACCGAAATCCTTCGAATATCCGGATTGTCTGAATTGCGGAACCGACAATCCAATCGAAAAACCTTTCGCCGGAAACCACCGCGAACCACCATACGAACCGGGCTCGACCAAAGCACGCCACCGCGGGATAAACCCGCGGCTAGCCCTAGCCGAGCCCCGCATGGGGCTCGCGATCACGCACGGTGATCGCATGGGGATGCATCGTGCATCCCCGGGGCTGCTCGTAGCAGCCCCCGGCGGTGAGTCCGGCGACTCACCGCCACCGCCGATGGAGGAGGGGGCGCCTGCCGCGGCACCAGCCCGCGGCTGCCCCCAGCGATCGACCGAGCGTCGATCACACGCCCCGGCACCAGCCGGGGCTTCTCCTTGCGCGCCCGGCGATCGAGCCCTAGGGCCGATCGCCACCCTCGGCGTCCAGCCGAGGGTTTGTTGCCTTTGATCCCGGCGAGGATCTCTCGACCTCCCGCGGTCCGGTGATCCTCGATCACCACCGCGAGGTCGATCCTCGTCCCCGGGTTCGTACGTCCCTTGGATCTTGTTCATGATATTTTCACGATAATTAAAACGATAAAATCATAAAGAGGGTTTTACGATTTACCTCGTTCTCGTTGTTCGGAGAAACGTAGAACTCAATTTGATGACCTTTGAGATCTTCCCACGTATTCCTTGCACTAGCCCGGACGTCGTGTGGGCGACGATCTACCGAACTCCATGGATCCTCCTCTCTACTTTCTCTCTCTAGAATTGTGATCTTCAAGTTATGAGAATAGAGAAGACCATGTAGTGCTTTTATAGGATACGTAGGGGATCTTAAGGAGGTGGAATATTGGGCTTCCAATAATAGTGATTAAATTGAGCCCAAGCCCAAATCTATTAATCCTTACTATTATTAATTAATTCTATTTTCCACTATATAAAATTAATTGCACTCCCAATATTAAACCATATTATATCAAATAATATTTCTCCGGTAGTATTATTTATTCCGTGTATTTAAGATATAAATATCCATGAATAAAATTAATTTATTGCTAATTAATTTATTCATCTCTTATATCCGAGACTAGTACCATTCAACCTTAATTATTATGCGGAACGAATCCACCTGCAGGGTTTACATAATAATTCCTTATGAACTCATCTCGGGGATATTATCAACCCTTCCGGGATACACTTTCCCGTCAAGTATTCACGGCATGCCATATATAAAATATAGTGACCCAACTTAACCGGTAATTAACCCAATAATTAAATCGGTTAATTCCTTTGGTAAATCAAATTCACTTATATTAAATATACACACCCGCAATAGTTTCGGAGATTAAGAATAAAATACACTGAGACTCGAATCGATTATCGCCGGCAATCCTAATCGATGAATCTCAAGCAGATCCGCTCAATACACCAAGTGTACAAGTGTGATAAAATAATTAAGATAAATTATTTTCTCTCTCACACAACGACTATACCGATGGATTGGTCCGCGTCCATCTAGGTCGTGAGCAACTGTTCGATTAAATACGAGTAACCGATAGTATGATCTTCTGTGCGCCCATGCAACACCATACTAACTACAACGTATAAAATCTAGGACTATGATTTGCATATATTTAATTATAAATAATTAAACGCAAATAATTGTTTATTTAATTAAATAGATTAATGGCAATGGATCGTGAGTTTCCGTTACTTAAATCTAGACATTAAGTACACAACTCCAACAATCTCCCACTTGTACTAAGGTCTAGTCATTTCCTCCAAACTCCCGACTCCCATACTCATCACGTGCTTAAGTTGTACTTCCAAGAAGTACTATGTGAATGAGCACTCTAGGTTGCCGCTCTGAAGTTATCTTGGTGACTACAGCGTCGTCTCCCTCGACGATGACTCGTATCAGGTGGTACTTGCACTATGTGTTATCTTACACTTATGGACTCGTGATTTCTTACCATTTGACATCGCACCGCTATTTACATAGCCTTTGGCAAATTAAGAATCACATCTAAGTCCCAGAGATTATCCCGGAGTTATACCAAAACTTCCGCTGCCTCTGAGGCCGCTATTTGGTTACCTATGGCAGAGTCCGAAAAGCATCGTGCTTATCACTCTTCCATGTTAAAACTCCTTCTCCTTCAATAGTGAAACACATAGCCTGATATCGACTTACACCGGTCCTCATTCGATTAGAAATCTAAGAGAATGTAATCCAAAGGAAAAACTCGTCTGCTTCGTAGTCTAGAACAGTACTTCGAAAGTAATTTTACGGCAGTCGAATATTCCTTTCCAGGATTACCTTGATATCCTCCCACTATGCTAACCGCATAGCCGATATCAGGTTCTTGTTTTCAACAATGCATTTATTAAGCTTTCCACACTCAAAGTGTAGGAAACTGCTTTCATTGCTTCTATCTCCTTTTGTGTTCCAAAACACATATCCTTTGATAGATGCATTCCGTCTCTGAAAGGTAACGAACCTTTCTCGGAATCTTGCATGTTAAAACGAACCATAATCATATATGTAAGATGTCCAGGAAAAGTACAATGTTCTTTCTAGAGATCCAAGATCTCAAGAACATGTCCAACTTCTTCCTTTATCTTTCATAATGATTCATCTAGACAACCATCATTTTATGTCTGATAACATCTTTACATTGTTGCCAATGATAAGAGTGTCATCTACATAAACCTCCGAGAAACACCACCTTGTTTTCCATCACGTTTCCAATATACACAATTCGTCTATGCTTTTGATGAATCCATAAAATGGACTATCTCATCAATTTGCAAGTACCACGAACTCAATGCTTTGTTTCAATCCATAAATGGATCAACTAAGCTTGTACTCTAAATGATCTTGCCTCTTAACAATAATCCTTATTGCTTTCCAAGAAGGCACATTTAGATCTAGTACTGCCTGTATGTAGATCCAGGGATCGATTTCATGTATACTAGGTCCAGAGTCCGAAAACTCTCCTAGTCTTATGAATATCTCCGGTTGTCACACAACCTCCCACTACAACGGCATTCCGGTGTATAAATAGTGATAACAGTAGGTGCAGTTAGTGGTGTACCGCTACTCGGTTCGGCTGGTTCTCAGTCCTCTTCTTCTCTCTCATTTCAAAGTATCACGTCACTTTGGGCTTGTGGTTCATCATATAGTCTTCCTCTAAGAACCGGGCGTTAGAACTTATAACGTCCCTTTGGTTCATAGTACTATTGAACACACATCTTTTGTTCTTCCAGGACATTCTACAACCGCTTTTGAATGCGCCGTTGTTTCCAGACATATCCATAGAACATAGGTAGTTCCGTATAACTCATGCTTTTACTATTTCTATAAGAGTTCCATTTCTTGTTTACGACACACCATTTCTACACAACAGTGTATGGTGTAGTCATTTGGGATCAAATCCCAATTTCTGATCAGTATGCCATGCATTCCTCAGATAGGTACTTGCCTCCGCGATCAAATCGCAGGCTACAAATGGATATACCTTGATGGTTCTCCACAATTGCTTAGTGTCCATTGACTTGTCAAAACACTTGCTTTTGTGGCACATCAGGTATTCTAATCCATTTCTCGAGTAATCATCAAATGATGTACTCGTACCTTATTGTCTGAGTAGACATAGGTCTGCATACATCAGAGTTAATCAATTCTTATACTTGTCCGGATCTTATATCTTATATCCATAAAGGATTGCTTAGTCATATTATCTTCCAAATTAGATTCTTAGGTCGGAAGGTCCATTCCTTCAACTTAATTGATCAAATATCAATTTTCGACCTTTGAACTTCTTATTTGAATAAACATGATTTAGCATAAGAATCCACAAGTACAATCGATTTAATAAAGAAAACTCTTATTAGTAAAACGAGTTTTATACTACGGTTCGTGCATCGTGGTGGACTCAGGATTCATCATTTATATATTGCTAGCTAATGTACCAGAATAGATACTATCTTTATTTCTTCTCATAACCATCAAATGATTAAAAGAAATAAAATATATATTCATTAGAAATCCAGAACAAAGTTCTTTCTAATATGAAAGGTACATAAAAGCAATAACTCAAAATGAAATCCTATAAAATGTCCTCCATTGCAATAGCTGCCTCCTCCACAGCATTGCCCACATAGACTACGATCTTTTCTTTTCTAAGTCGTCAGGTTTCCTGGAACCCTTGCATTTAAAATGCACATACCGTCAGTGGTTCCATATCTACATACCAGGTTCCGGTAGATAATACCACTGACTATGTTTTACGACTAAAGAAAAATTTCGTACTTTCTTTGAGAGGATAATCAGACTTCCAGTACCCAGACTGTTTGCATCGAGAACTCTTGCCTCATGGCTTTCTCGTCCCATCTCGTGGTCCAAGAAACTTAGGACCACTGGGTTTCTTTGCTTGCTTTTCCTTTCCCCCGATTTTGCCCTTAGGTTCGAAACCTTTGGCATTAGCTACAAGAGCTTGCAATTTCCGTCTCAACTCGTCTAAAAGGTCAATCATCTTAAAAACGTGTTTAAGCGTTCCCTTGAATCGACTGGCCTTTATGAGTATCCTCATCGCCTCTTGTCTAGCCGCCTATGTCATGTCTAAACATCTCCTTGAGTTTGAACATGATATCAAAATCAGTCCTTTCCTCATCAGTTAAGACATTTGTAGGCTCGGGAGGACAAAGCTCACTGAGTACAAACTTGTACTCTTTAACAGTCTGGACAATGTCTAGATCTCTATTCCAATCAATACATTTAGGGACCAGTGAGTTTAAATAATCCTTAGGTATCACAGAAAGTGGGTTCAAAGCCATTTCCTAATCTATGAGCACATATAACAACAAACAATCGATTTAATCTCCGATATTATCTCCCTTAAATAATATCATTAAACCACTAATCACATCTAAAATCCCATCAGATATGGCAAGCCACGTGGTGTGGACGTTTACCAATCCAAATGATTTAGCAATTAGATTTGCTTCGGTCATACATCACTTATAGCGGAACCTCGTGGGGAGGAATACTATAATGCGTATCTAAGTGTAAACCATTACTCAGTACCAAAGTAAATCGTTTGGAATTGCTACATCACCGCAAGCCACGTGGTGTGGACGTTTACGACAACTTCACATTTCTTCACAATTTCTTACAACTGTCTATATCAATTAATCCAAAATCCGTCAGCATAGCAAGCCACGTGGTGTGGACGTTTACTACACCAAGAGACTTTTATAATTGACTCCCAATTACTTGATCCATTCAATCTTGTAAATCAAGACGCGGAGAATCATAAGTGAAACTCGAAGTTTCTAACCAGTGATTCACCATGCGAACGACCCTATCTCTCATAAAATGAGGGAGCCGAGCAGACAATCGATCTAGTCATCAAATGACACGAAAGTCTCTAATTTGTGTCCTCGACATGACCAAGTGGCTTTGGCTCCATTCCACTCCCCGGGGTGAGAATGAGTCGACTTGAAGTCAGTTTTGGAAAGACAAATTAGGCATTGTTTGATAGACTTAATCAATGTTTCTCGTAAAAGGAATTACAAGAATTCTCCTCCAATGGCTTATCTATATGAACTTCGAAAGTTCATAAAAGTCACCAAGAGAACAGCAATGGAGACCATGGATATGTTTCCATACCCTCTCCCACTTAGATTTTTATAATAAAGGGATACGCTATCTAATGCATAATTAAATACACATAAGCATGCATACATGAAATAAAGCACATAGAATATTATCACATAATCAAAATAATACTAGAATATTATTTTCCGACTATTATGGCTTTATCGCATCCCCGTACGCATCTTCTAGTCTTTAGTCTTCGTTCTTGAATGCTCCATGTGACGGGAATATTAATTCCAATATTTAAATCTATTTATTTTTAATAAATCCAAAAGTTACTTAATTCGAAAATTAAGTCAATCGAATAAATCAAAAATAAAATTAAATATTATTAATATTTTTATTTATTTATTTTCCTATCTAATTCTATTAAATCTCTAGAATAATCTATCCAAGACCCACTTGGAATATTCTAGAAGACATCTATAATAGAATAAGGAAATAAAATAAATTTATTTTATTTTCCCTTTCTACTTCATTAAATCTCTAGAATAATCTATCCAAGACCCACTTGGAATATTCTAGATGATTTCCATAATGAAATAAGGAAATAAAATAATTTAGGACTCCTAGTCCTTCCAAATTAATTCCTTTCCTAATCCATTAAAAATTCCATAAAGGAATAATTAAATAAGGAAAAATTAATTAAGGACTCTTCTACTTTCCAAAATTAATTAATTTCCATGTCCATGAAAATTCCCATAAAATAGGAATAATCAATTAGGAAATAAATTAATTTAATAATTAATTATTTTCCTTTCCAATTCTATTAAATCTCTAGAATCCTATTCCAAGTAGAACTTAGAATATTCTAGAAGACTTCCATAATAGAATAAGGAAATAAATTAATTCCAATTAATTCTTTTCCTATTTCCATGAGAATTCCCAAAACTAGGAATACTCAAAATAGGAAAACCGTATCAATTAGGAAAGTTGGATCTTGGTAGGAATAGCATGGGTTGGGGATCCCCACGCCATCCCCACCATCGACCGCCACTACCACCGCCGGCCAAGGCTCACGCGCCACCACCCTTGGTGGCCGGCGTGGCCGAGAGCCCTAGGGCAGCCCGGGCGATCGATCCTCATGGGATCGATCCTCGTGATCGATCCCCGGTCCTCCCTCTCTTCGTCTCCTCCGTCACACTTTTCCGGTAGTCGTTTCGAAATCGATCCAACGTAAAATAAATTACAAATTTATTACTACGCTATCCGGTATCGATTCTTTACATGAAATCGACCTCATACAATTTCCGGTAAAATAAGAACAAGCATTCACCACACAAGAACAAATATTGACATCACCGAGAGTTTAATAATCAAGAGAAAATATTATGACATTAATTAACAATAATTAAATCTAGCCATAATAATCGGAAACCCTGCAAGGTAGAACAATTTATCGAAAAATACCATGAACTAAAACCAACGCTCTGATACCAATTGTTGGAAATCGATATCCCGGAATTAATAAATTAATTAAAATTAATTATCTAATTAATTCCGACCGAAATCCTTCGAATATCCGGATTGTCTAAATTGCGGAACCGACAATCCAATCGAAAAACCTTTCGCCGGAAACCACCGCGAACCACCATACGAACCGGGCTCGACCAAAGCACGCCACCGCGGGATAAACCCGCGGCTAGCCCTAGCCGAGCCCCGCATGGGGCTCGCGATCACGCACGGTGATCGCATGGGGATGCATCGTGCATCCCCGGGGCTGCTCGTAGCAGCCCCCGGCGGTGAGTCCGGCGACTCACCGCCACCGCCGATGGAGGAGGGGGTGCCTGCCGCGGCACCAGCCCGCGGGTGCCCCCAGCGATCGACCGAGCGTCGATCGCACGCCCCGGCACCAGCCGGGGCTTCTCCTTGCGCGCCCGGCGATCGAGCCCTAGGGCCGATCGCCACCCTCGGCGTCCAGCCGAGGGTTTGTTGCCTTTGATCCCGGCGAGGATCTCTCGACCTCCCGCGGTCCGGTGATCCTCGATCACCACCGCGAGGTCGATCCTCGTCCCCGGGTTCGTACGTCCCTTGGATCTTGTTCATGATATTTTCACGATAATTAAAACGATAAAATCATAAAGAGGGTTTTACGATTTACCTCGTTCTCGTTGTTCGGAGAAACGTAGAACTCAATTTGATGACCTTTGAGATCTTCCCACGTATTCCTTGCACTAGCCCGGACGTCGTGTGGGCGACGATCTACCGAACTCCATGGATCCTCCTCTCTACTTTCTCTCTCTAGAATTGTGATCTTCAAGTTATGAGAATAGAGAAGACCATGTAGTGCTTTTATAGGCTACGTAGGGGATCTTAAGGAGGTGGAATATTGGGCTTCCAATAATAGTGATTAAATTGAGCCCAAGCCCAAATCTATTAATCCTTACTATTATTAATTAATTCTATTTTCCACTATATAAAATTAATTGCACTCCCAATATTAAACCATATTATATCAAATAATATTTCTCCGGTAGTATTATTTATTCCGTGTATTTAAGATATAAATATCCATGAATAAAATTAATTTATTGCTAATTAATTTATTCATCTCTTATATCCGAGACTAGTACCATTCAACCTTAATTATTATGCGGAACGAATCCACCTGCAGGGTTTACATAATAATTCCTTATGAACTCATCTCGGGGATATTATCAACCCTTCCGGGATACACTTTCCCGTCAAGTATTCACGGCATGCCATATATAAAATATAGTGACCCAACTTAACCGGTAATTAACCCAATAATTAAATCGGTTAATTCCTTTGGTAAATCAAAGTCACTTATATTAAATATACACACCCGCAATAGTTTCGGGGATTAAGAATAAAATACACTGAGACTCGAATCGATTATCGCCGGCAATCCTAATCGATGAATCTCAAGCAGATCCGCTCAATACACCAAGTGTACAAGTGTGATAAAATAATTAAGATAAATTATTTTCTCTCTCACACAACGACTATACCGATGGATTGGTCCGTGTCCATCTAGGTCGTGAGCAATTGTTCGATTAAATACGAGTAACCGATAGTATGATCTTCTGTGCGCCCATGCAACACCATACTAACTACAACGTATAAAATCTAGGACTATGATTTGCATATATTTAATTATAAATAATTAAACGCAAATAATTGTTTATTTAATTAAATAGATTAATGGCAATGGATCGTGAGTTTCCGTTACTTAAATCTAGACATTAAGTACACAACTCCAACAACAAGTATAATGATTAATAAAGAAATATCTAACAAGTAAAACAAGTTATAGAACGGTTTGTTGCATCGTGGTAGACTAAGGATTCATCATTCACATATTGCTATCTAATGTACCAGAATAGATAATCCCATTATTTCTTATCAAAATCATCAAATGATTAAAGAAATAAAATATCCATTAATAGAAATCCAGAACTAAACGTTCTTTCTAAAATAAAAGGGTACATAATGCAATAATCTTAAAATGAAATCCTATTTAACTACTAAAGCAGATAAATGTCTTCCACCGCAACCGCTGCCTCCTCTACAGCTTTGCCCGTGTAGACTCGAACTCTTCCTCTCTAAGTCGCCGGGTTTTCTGGAACCCCTGCATTCAAAAATGCACATACCATCAGTGGTTCCATATCTACACACCAGAATTTTGGTAGATAATACCGCTGACTATGTTTTTTACGACTAAGGAAAATTCGTACCTTTGAGAGGACATTCAGACTTCCAGTGTCCCATCTTGTTGCATCGGAAGCACTTACCCTTTGGCTTTGCAGCCCCCACTCTTGGTACAGTCCTCTTGACACCACTGGGTTTCCAGGCTTGCTTCCTTTTCTTGCCCCTACCTCTACCAGGCTTAAAGCCTTTGGACTTGGTAGCTACAAGCGCTTGAGACTTGCCCTTCTTGTAGATTACCTCTGCCGCCTTTAGTTCAGTCAGGAGTTGCGCAAGAGTATAAGATAGTTTACCCATATTATAGCTCATACGAAACTGCTCAAAACTAGGGGCCAGAGACTGGAGTATGATGTCGACTTGCGTCTCAGCATCAATAGAAGCTCCTAGGACCTCAAGTTCATTCAACAAACTCATCATCTTAAGAACGTGCTCCCCAACGGGCGTTCCTTCAGATTGAGTAGTCGACATGAGGACTCTCATGGCTTCTTGCCTTGCCGCACGATCTTGCTCCCCAAACATCTCCTTGAGGTTAAACATCATATCATAGGCAGTGTCCATCGACTCATGTTGGGTTTGGAGTACATTTGACATGGAAGCCAAAATATAACACCTAGCCATTTCATCAGCCTTTTTCCACTTCCGATATGTCAGTTTTTCCTCATCAGTTGAGGCAGCCGTGGGCTCAGCAGGGCACACTTCATGGAGTACAAACTTGTACTCCTCCGAAGTTAGGACAATGTCTAAATTTCTCTTCCAATCAATATAGTTGGGGCCAGTGAGCTTATGCTCCTTGAGTATCATAGAAAGTGGGTTCATAGCTATTCTCTAAACCTATAAGCACATTTAAACAAACAATTAATTTAATATCCGATATTATCTCCCTCAAATAATATCATTAAATTACTAATCACATCTAAAATCCCATCAGGTAAGGCAAGCCACGTGGTGTGGACGTTTACCCACCCAAATGATTTAGCAATTAGGTTTTCTTTGGTCATACATCACTTATAGCGTAACCTCGTGGGGAGGAATACTATAATGCGTATCTAAGTGTAAACCATTACTCAGCACCAAAGTAAATCGTTTGGAATTGCTATATCACCGCAAGCCACGTGGTGTGGACGTTTACGATAACTTTGTTCTGGATTTCTAATGAATAGATATTTTATTTCTTTTAATCATTTGATGGTTATAAGAAGAAATAATGTTATTATCTATTCTGGTACATTAGCTAGCAATATGTAAATGAAGAATCCTGAGTCCACCACGATGCAACGAACCGTAGTATATAACTCGTTTTACTTTTAAGAGATATTTCTGTTATGAATCATTTATACTTGTGGATTCTTATGCTAAGTCATGTTTATTCAAATAAGAAGTTCAAAGGTCGAAAATTGATATTTTGATCAATTAAGTTGAAGGAGTGGACCTTCCGACCTAAGAATCTAATTTGGAAGATAACATGACTAAGCAATCCTTTCTGGATATAAGATATAAGAGCCGGACAAGTATTGGAATTGATTAACTCTGATGTATGCAAACCTATGTCTACTCAGACAATAAGGTACGAGTACTTCATTTTATGATTACTCGAAAAATGGATTAGAATACCTGATGTGCCACAAAAGCAAGTGTTTTGACAAGTCAATGGACACAAAGCTATTGTGTAGAACCATCAAGGTATATCCATAGAAAACCTGCGATTTGATCGCGGAGGCAAGTACCTGCCTGAGGAATGCATGGCATACTGATCAGAGATTGAGATTAGATTCCAAATGACTACACCATACACTGTTGTGTAGAAATGGTGTGTCGTAAATAATAAATAGAACTCTTATAGAAATAGTAAAAGACAAGTTATTCGGAACTACATATGTTCTATGGATATGTCTGGAAAACAACAGCACATTCAATGCGGTTGTAGAATATCCTGGAAGAACAAAAGATGTGTGTTCAATAGTACTATGAACCAGAAGGACGTTATAAGTTCTAACTCTCGGTTCTTAGAGAAAAACTATGTGATGAACCACAAGCCCAAAGTGACATGATACTTTGAAATGAGAGAGAACGAAGAAGACTGGAAACCAGCTAAACCGAGCAGCGGTACACCACTAACTGCACCTACTGTTATCACTATTAGTACACCGGAACACCGTTGTAGTGGGAGGTTGTGGTCAACCAGAGATATTCATAAGGCTGGGAGAGTCTTCGGACTCTGGACCTAGTATACATGAAATCGATCCCTAGATCTACACAGAGGCAGTACTAGATCTAAATGTGCTCTCTTAGAAAGCAATAAGGTTTATTGCTAAGAGGCAAGATCATTTAAAGTACAAGCTTAGTTGATCCATTTATGGATTGAAACAAAGCATTGAGTTCGTGGTACTTGCAAATTGATGAGATAGTCCATTTATGGATTCATCAAAGCATAGACGAATCGTGTGTATTGGAAACGTGATGGAACAAAGTGGTGTTTCTCGGGTTTTATGCAGAGAACATTCTTGTCATTGGTAACAATGTAAAGATGTTGTCAAACATAAAACGATGGTTGTCTAGATAAATCAATATGAAAGATAAAGGAAGAAGTTGGACATGTTCTTGAGATCTTGGATCTCTAGGGAAGAACATTGTACTTCTCCTGGACATCTTACATATATATGATTATGGTTCGTTTTAACATGCAAGATTCCGAGAAAGGTTCGTTACCTTTCAGATACGGAATGCATCTATATAAGAAATGTGTTTGGAAAACACAAAAGAAGATAGAAGCAATGAAAGCGGTTTCCTACACTTCGAGTGTGGAAAGCTTGATAAATGCAATGTTGAAAACGAGAACCTGATATCTGCTATGCGGCTAGTATAGTGGGAGGATATCAAGGTAATCCTGGAAAGGAATACTCGACTGCTGTAATGAACATTTTAAGTACTTTCGAAGTACTGGAAACTATGTTCTGGATTACGAAGCAGACAAGCTTTTCCTTTGGATTACATTCTCTTGGATTTCTAATCAAATGAGGACCGGTGTAAGTCGATATCAGGCTATGTGTTTCACTATTAAAGGAGGAGGAGTTTTAACATGGAAGAGTGATAAGCACGATGCTTTTCGGACTCTGCCATGTGTAACCAAGAATAAGCGGCCTCAGAGGCAGCGGAAGTTCTGGTAATGCTCCGGGATAACCTCTGGGACTTAGATGTGATTCTTAGTTTGCCAAAGACTATGTAATAGCGGTGCGATGGCAAATGGTAAGAAATCACAAGTCCATAAGTGTAAGATAACACATGGAGCAAGTACCACCTGATACGAGTCATCGTCAGGGAAGACGACGCTGTAGTCACCAAGATAACTTTAGAACGACAATCTAGATTGCTCTTTCACAAGGCACTTCTTGGAAGTACATATTAAGCACGTGAAGAGTATGGGAGTCGGGAGTTTGGAGGAAATGACTAGACCTTAGTATAAGTGGGAGATTGTTGGAGTTCTATACTTAATGTCTAGATTTAAGTGATATAAACTCCCGATCCATTGCCATTAATCTATTTAATTAAATAAACAATTATTTGCGTTTAATTATTTATAATTAAATATATGCAAATTATAGTCCTAGATTATATACGTTGTAGTTAGTATGGTGTGCGATGTCACGCGGAAGATCATACTATCGGTTACTCGTATATAATCGAACAGTTGCTCACGACCTAGATGGACAAGGACCAATCCATCGGTATAGTCGTTGTATGAGAGAGAAAATAATTTGTCTTAATTATTTTATCATACTTGTACACTTGGTGTATTGGGCGGATCGCTTGAGATTTATCAATTAGGATTGCCTTTGATAATTGATTTAAGTCTCAGTGTATTTTATTCTTAATCCCTGATATGATTGCGTGTGTGTTCATTTAATATTAGTGACTTTGATTTTCCAAAGGAATTGACCGATTAGAATATTGGGTCAATTACCGGTAAAGTTGGGTCACGGTATTTTATGTATGACATGCCGTGAATTCTTGACGGGAAAGTGTGTCCCGATAAGGGTTGATAATGTCCCTGAGATGAATTCATAAGGAATTATTATGTAAACCCTGCAAGTGGATTTGTTCCGCATAATAATTAAGGTTGAATGGTACTATTCTCAAATACAAGAGATGAATAAATTAATTAGCAATAAATATAATTTATTCATGGACATTTCTATCTTAAACGCACGGAATAAATAATACTACCGGAGAAATATTATTTGATAAAATATGGTTTAATATTGGGAGTGCAATTAATTTATATAGTGGAAAATAAATTAATTAATATTAATGGGATTAATAGATTTGGGCTTGGGCTCAATTTAATCATTAATATTGGAAGCCCAATATTCCACTTCCTTAAGATTCCCTACGTAGCCTATAAAAGCACTACATGGTCTTCTCTATTCTCATAACTTGAAGATCACAATTCTAGAGAGAGAGAGAGAAAGAGAAGGAGATCCATGGAGTTCGGAAGATCGTCGCCCACACGACGTTCGAGTTAGTGCAAGGAATACGTGGGAAGATCTCAAGGTCTTCATAGATCTCGTTTCTCCGTACAACGAGAACAAAGGTAAAATCGTTGAACCCCCCTCGATGATTTTAATTATTAATTCGGGTATACGCATGAACGAAGATCCGAGAGACGAACTCGGGGATGGGGTTTGACCGCGCGGTGGTGATCCGAGATCACCGGACCGCGGGCGGTCAAGCGAACCCCGCGGAAGCAACATTAAGCACAATCCCTGGTTGAACCGGGAAAACATTTTTCTGGAAAACAATTTCTGCTGCTATTCGTTCAAAAGGAGGGATTGTGCTTAATGTTGCTTCCAGTGGCATTGCTGATGGAGTTGTATTCTAAATGTCTAGTTTAGTGCAAATACGACCTCACACAGCCGCTCGCTGGTTGAAGCAGGCAGCATCCGATTTGCGCGGTCGCGCCTCGTGCGCGGCGGCTGGGCGTGAATCGGCTGCGGGGCTTCGTCGTCGGCGTATAGCTGCTGTGTGAGGTCGACTGGGCGTGTTCGGATGTTCGAGCGATCGAACGGACGAGTCCCGGGTAGTCGATTTCCAACAATTGGTATCAGAGCCGGTTTTGTCCATTCGTTGTGTTTTTGCGAGATTTGTTTTGCAGGTTCGAACCCGATTATTATGGCCATTGTATTGTGCTGTATGTTTTTTGGTTTGTTAAACTCTCGGGATTGTCGAGATCGTTTTGGTTTTATATCGTTGCATGTTTGTAATAGTTAAAACGACGGGTTGAGTCGTTTAGGTTCTATTTATGTTTCGTTTAATCCGGATTGTATAGGATCGATCAACCTGTATAGGATCGATGCCGGAAGTAGTTAGTTTTACTTATGTAATGTTCCTACTACTTGGTGGATCGAGAGAAGATCGAAGGCCGGACGAACGAGGGTCGAGAAGTCGAACTCGCGGCTGACTGAGCATGAACAGCGCCCGCTGGAGCTGGGGCAGCGCCCGCTGCCCAGAGCTTCTCCAGCGAGCGCTGGATATGGTGCAGCGCCCGCTGCCCGAGGCTTGGCAGCAACGCCGCAGGGGTCCGACGGACACCACGGAACGCTCGTAGAGGCTTGGGGCGATACTCCAGTGGGAGGGGTTCATCTCTTGGCACTTAGACCAGTCGGTGGTGGATCGAGACCGAGACGAGCAACGAGATGAAGATCCGAGAAGACGTGCATTCAAGATTTTTGAGGCCATAATAATCGGGTCCACGTTGAATGCTTTTTATGTGTTTACGTGCTTTTATTATGCTTAAATCGTTTATGCATGTTATCCCTTTTTCGTAAAACACTAAGTGTGAGAGGGATTGGGAACAATCCCGCGGTCTCCATTCTCTGTTTTGATGGTGAGGTGTATTGACTTACGAGTTGGCTTTAGTGTCATCCTCCCTATCGGATAAAGTCGATACACGGATATCACTGGATCAAAATTCAAAATTTAAAGTCCACTTATAAAATTGAACAATTATATTTCTCAAAAGCAATGCCTAATCTGTCATTCAAAGACTAATTTCAACTCGACTCATTCTCACCCCGGGGACTGGAATGGAGCCAAAGCGCTTGGTTATGTCGATGACACAGATTAGAGACTTTCGAGTCATTCGATGACTAGATCGATTGTCTGATATGCTCCCTCACTTTGTGAGAGATAGGGCTCAATTGCATGATTGATCGATGGTTAGAAACTTCGAGTTTCACTTACGAGATATCAAGCTTTGATTAATAAATTATGAAATTTAATAAATGTAAGATTCAATTAACAAAGTTGTTTGTTTTAGTAAACGTCCACGCTATCGTGGCTTGCTAAATGGAAACGGTACTTTGGGTTAATTAAGACTCTATGACATTTAAATAAGTGAGATTCAATTAATAAAGTTGTTTGTTTTAGTAAACATCCACACTAACGTGGCTTGCTAAATGGAAACGGAACATTGGGATTAATTGTGGCTCGACAGTTATAGAAAGTCGTGGAGGACCGCATGTCAACGTAAACGTCCACATGAACGTGGCTTGCGGTGGACATGTAGTTCCCGAGCGGTGGACTTAGTACTGAGAAATGGTATACACTTAGGTACGCTTTATAGTATCCTCCCCATCGGAGTCACTGCTATAATGATGTACGACCGAAGTAAAAATCCAATTATAAAATCGTTTGGATTAGTATACGTCCACATGAACGTGGCATGCTAGTCTGATGGGATTTTGGAAATGATTGGTAGTTTAATGATATCACTTGAGGGAAACGATATCGAATTAAACTAATTGTTTGTTTTATATGGTATTATTCCCATTAAAAGTCAAAAAACTCACTGAACCTGTTTGTATGGATTAAAGAAGAAAACTTGGACATTGTCCTAACTGCAGAGGAGTACAAATATGTACTCCAAAGTCGATTGACATGCTGAGCCAAATGATGCTTCCACTACTGAGGGAAGGAAGCTCATTGGAAATGGTTCAAGGCTGTTAAGCCATGACCATTACCTATGATATGATGCTTAACCTCAAGGAGCTTTTTGGTTATCAGGACAGGACAGCCGGGCAAAATGCAATGAGGCAACTCATGACGGCCATCATGTCGGAAAGAACGCCCGTGAGGGATCACGTTCTTAGAATGATGGGCTATCTTAATGAGATGGAGATTTTGGGAGTAATTATCAATGGGGTAACCCAAGTTGATATTGTGCTCCAGTCTCTGCCGAGAAGTTTTGAGCAGTTCCGCCTGAACTATAATATGAATAAGAGATCTTATTCATTGACGGAGCTCCTGATTGAACTTCAAGCGGCTGAGGGAATCTTTAAGGGCTCTCGAAGCACTTGTGGCTGAAAAATTGACTCTTCCTAGGCCTTCGGGCGGCAAAAGGAAGAAGAATCAAATACGGAAACCCAGTGGGCCTAATATATCTGGACCACGGAATGGGACAAGCAAGCCCAAGGGGCAAGTGCTTCCGTTGTAAGCAGTTTGGATACTGGGAGTTTTAATTGTCCTCTCAAGCAACAAGAAGTTGAATCTTCCTTAGTCACCGAAACATGCTCAGTGGTGTTATCCACCAGTACCTGGTGTGTGGATACGGGAACCACTAATCATGTCTGCACCTAAATGCAGGGGTTCCAGGAAACCCGGAGACTTAGAAAGGAAGAAGTAATAACCTACATGGGCAATACTGTTAAGGTAACAGCCGTTGCAGTGGGAGATGTTAAATGGTTTTAACGGTAGGATTTTAGTTCTAATAAATTGTCTTTATGTACCGGCATTTAGAAAGAAATTTCATTTCGGATTTCTAAATTGGCTTAGAATGGATATTCCGTTTCTTTGGATAGTTTCACACTTATCAGAGTAGGAAACGGGGATATTATCTATTCTGGTACATTGATAGAAAATTTAATACTAAATCCGTGTTCTTCCACGATGCAACAGACCGGAGCTAATAACACATTGTCGAACCCCAATAAGAGTAAAGATCCTTCTAGGATGAATCAAATGTACTTATGGGATCTTAGGCTAAATCATTTTAACTTAAGTACGATTCAAAGGATGAAAGTTGATGGACCACTCAGCTAGGTTGAAGGAAAGGACCTTCCAACCTTTGAATCATACTTGGAAGTTTAAATGACCGAGTAACCCTTTACGATTAAAGGGCATTGATCCAAGAAAGTACTAGATTTGATTTGCTCTGATGTATGCAGACCTCTTTGAGGTGTAAGGCATACTAATGAGAAAATGGGATTTTCTCCCAACAGATTACACCATTTATGCCTCGGCAAAATAATGGGTTGTAAAGAAGGAATATGACTCTTATAGATATGGGAAAGTAGGCAATGAGTTATTCGGAGTTACCTAATTCGTTTTTGGGATATGGCTTGGAAACAACGTCGTTTATCCTGAACTTGATTCCTTTGGAAACTTGTACAGATATTCGGCTATTTATAGGATACCCTAAGAAAACGAATTGAGATATGTAATATAGTCCAAAGGACCAGATGTTCGTTGATTGCATCAACGTTTGGTTCTTAGACATGTATATATATATATATATATATATATATATATATATATATATATATATATATATATATATATATATATATATATATATGCAAGATCACAAGCCCAAGAGTAGAGTAATACTTAAATGTGCTTAGAGGGACTAATCAAGACTTAGAACCAGCCTAACTGAGTAGTTCACTACTATAATCTTTAGTCACTAAAGATACACCGGAGCGTCGTCATAGTGGGAGGGTTGTTAGACAACCAGACAGGTTTATGTTTATAGGAGAGTCTTCGGACTTGTTACCTAGAGAACATGAAGCCGACCCCTGGATCTATGACGAGACGCTGAAAGATCAAGATGCTCAGTCTTGGTAAAAGACGATGAAATATGAGATTGAATCTTTGGATTCAAATCATGTCTGGGATCTTGTAGCACCGCCCAAAGGTGTAAAAGCCATTGGTTGCAAGTGGGTGTACAAGATGAAAAGAGGGTCTGACGGGAAGGTGTGAACCTTCAAGGCTAGGCTTGTTGCGAAAGGGTGCACTCAGAAAGAAAGGAATCGATTATGAGTAAACCTTTTCGCCGGTAGCTATGCTAAAGTCGATCCGGATTCTTTTGTCTTCACATGGAAGATGGAAGTCAAGACAGATTTCTAAATCGAAGTCTTGACGATACCATCTGTGTGGGACAGCCAGAGGGATTCATCGAAAAGAGCCAAGAGCATTTGGTAAGCAAGCTTAATCAATCTTAGGATTGAAGGAAGCTTCAAGATCTTGGACACATGCGGACCTATGAGAAAATCCATTTCATGGATTCATTCAAGGCATGTTTAGGTTCTGTGTGTAATAAAGAAGTGACGGAAAAGATGTGGTGTTTTCTCATTCTTTATGTAGACAACATCCTTCTAAATTGGCAACAATATGAAAGATGTTATCGGACATAAAAGGATGGTTGTCCGAGTAATTCAATATAAGAGACTTAGGAGAAGTCGGGAATGTTCTTGGGATCAAAGTAATAAATGATCGCCAGAAAAGAACATAGAACTTATCTCGAGTCTCATACATAAATACAATTCTTACTCGTTGCAGCATACAGAATTCCAAGAAAGGTCTTCACCTTTTAGATGTGGAATTCATCTATCTAAAGTTTTGTGTCCGACACAATAAAGGAGATAGATGAAGAGTAAGCAGTTCCCTGCACCTTAATGGTGGGAAGCTTAATTTATGTAATGCTATGCACGAGACTGATATCTGCTATGCCGTGGGCATGGTGGTGAGATATCATAGTAATCCTGGAAAGGATCACTCGGCTGATGTAAAGAACATGTTTAGGCTCCTGCAGAGGACCAGGAATTATGTTCTGAGTTACACAGCAGTCAAGTTTTTCCTTTGGATTACATACAATTGGATTTCCAATCAAACAGGGACAGTCGAAAGTCGAAGTCAGGCTATGTGCTCTCACTGTGAAGTGGAGCAGTCACATGGAAGAATGTAAAGCATTAATGCATTACGGACTCTCCATGGAAACTGAAAGGATAACAGCCTCTGAGGTAGTTAAAAGGTCAGTGTGGCTCCAGAACTTCCTGAGGGACTTAGATGTGGTTTCTAGTTTACCCAAAGCTATTTTGAATAGCGGTGTATTGGCAAACTTGAAATGCCACAAGTCCACAGTGGGAGAAAACACGTAGAGCGCAAGTACCACCTGATTCGAAAGATCGTCTAGAAAGACGATGCAGTTGTCCCCTAGATAGCATCGAGAGGATTGCCTGGTAAGCCCGTTCACAGAGGCACTTCCAGCGTAAGCGTTGGGTAGGCGTGATGAGGTTATGGGAATCTGATGTTTGGGAGAGGGCGACTAGACTTTTAGTATAAGTGGGAGATTGATGGAGTTGTATTCTAAATGTCTAGTTTAGTGCAAATACGGAACTCCTTATCTATACCTTAATTCGATATATGATTCAAGCATGATTGCATTTAATGCAATAGTCCTTGATGTATACGTTGTAGATAGTATGGCGTGAAGAGACACGCGGAAGATCATACTATCGGTTACTCGTATACTACCGAACAGTAGCTCACGACTTAGATGGACAGGGACAATCCATCGGTACGTCGTAGTGTGACTGGTAGATAGTCGGTCTTGACTATCATGTTACACTCGTACACTTGGTGTATTGAGCAGGACCACGGGAGGGCGTTCGATTTATACTATTCGCAGTAATCGAACTAGACCTCAGATATTACGGATATACGAATTCCTAATCCCTATATAATTATAGGTGCGTGTATCCAGTTCTCGGTTCTTTGATTTACTAGTGAGTGAGACTAATTGATTAGTCAATATTCTCGGTAAATTGGGAATCGTAATTGTACACACGGCATGCTATAGATTATAGACAGGAAATCGTGTCCCATTTATTGGGTTGATGATGTCCCCGAGATGAGCTCATAAAGTTTATCATGTAAACCCTGCAGGTGGATTCGTTCCACATGATAATAAGGATGAGTGGTACTAGTCTCGGATAATAAGAAATGAATTAATTTAATTATTAGTAATTAAAGTTAATTCATGGACATACGATATCATAAACACGGGGAAAGTCGTATATGTAATTCGGCGGAATTATTATTGTTGAAATAATATAAATTAATTATTGGGAATTCAATTATAATTTTATAGTGGAATTAATTATAATTAAAATTGTGGAATTTAATTAAGGTTTTGGCTTTTAGGACTCCGAGTTAATTAAATTGCAATTTAGCCTAATAATTAATTTCCATAAGGTATAGCTTTATAAATACCCCACCCTCTCTTTCTCTAAACCGAAACGCCGCTATAATTAATTCTGCAGAGAAAAATAAAAGCTTGCGCAATTATTTTATTTCTCTGCTTAATTAATTTAGATTAGCGCTGTTATTATTCTGTAGAAATTAATTTGCTAGCGCAAATATATTTCTGAGACATAATAAAATTCTCACGGTGGTTCAAGAGAGAAAGAAGAAGAGGAAGGTTCAGCGGATCGTTGCCCACTCAACGGCTGAACATCGGGGATAGAGACATACACCGGAAGGCTTCATGGTCTCAACAATTCGGCTTCTCCGAATCACGCGACAAAGGTATGAGATCGAACCCTAATTCCGCAATATTCGATCTCTTATTTCGTTAAAAATACATCGGACGAACGATCGGGTTCCGGGAGTCGTGGTATGTGTTCCTCGAATACTGGGGGGTCAAGGACCTCCGGATCGATGGTCGGAAGATGAAAAACGGACCGGAAACGAGCTCAGAACAGCAGCAGCGCGCTGCTGTTCGTCACGAGCAGCGCCCGCTGGAAGCCAAGCAGCGCTCGTTGCCAAGGGCCTCTCCAGCGCCCGCTGGTGGCGAGGCAGCGGCCGCTGAAAGTGAACAGCGGCCTCCGGTGGCAGGGCAGCGCCCGCTGGTTGAAGCAGGTAGCATCCGGTTTGCGCGGCCGCGCCTCGTGCGCGGCGGCTGGGCATGAATCGGCTGCGGGGCTTCGTCGTCGGCGTAGAGCTACTGTGTGAGGTCGACAGGGCGTGTTCGGATGTTCGAGCGATCGAACGGACACGTCACGGGTAGTCGATTTCCAACAATTGCTTCTTTGCTATTACCCGGGGAAGGACTGCTCATTCTAAATTTCATATTCCATTAGTATTGACTAAAAATGCAACATGTAACATAGAAACAGATAGCGACACTGCAGAAATGATTTCCAGGGCAGTTCTTATTATTTGGGATGAAGCCCCAATGATGCACAGGCGAGTTCTACTTTTTTCATTTAAACAAGTCATTATTTACTATTTATGTGTGTTTATAATGATTCATTTTTTTTCATGTTTCCTGCCATTTTTTACATTTTTTTATGATGGATAAAGTACTGCCATGTATAGCATAGATGTTGTTCTCTTTCTTTTCAATTCAAAAACTGACAGTCCACTTTTTTTAATTTCCAGGAACTGTTTTGAAGCTCTTGACAGAACCATTCGTGATATTATGAAGCGCGATAACGCATCTTCTGGCCAATCTCCATTCGGAGGAAAAGTTGTTGTTTTTGGAGGGGATTTTCGGCAAATCCTTCCTGTAATCCAACAAGGTACACGACAGGATATTGTACATGCAGCTATCAATTCTTCTCCAGTTTGGAATAACTGCAAAATTCTGAAATTAACAAAAAATATGAGATTGGAGAACATGGCTCAAGGAACAGATATTCAGGCGTTGAGAGCTTTTGCGGAATGGATGACAAAAATTGGAGATAGAACTTTGGGAAATGATCAAGATGGAGAGGCTACTATTGAAATTCCTGATGATCTCATTATATCCAATTCAGACGACTTCATCGGTTCCATCGTTCAAACTATCTTTCCGGATTTCCACCAGCATATTGGAGACACTAAATTCTTGCAAGGTCGCGCTATACTGGCTCCTACTTTGGATGAAGTCGAAGCAGTTAATGAGTACATGGTTAGCCTTCATTCTACTGAAGAGAAAGTTTATCTGAGTGCGGATTCTATTGATACGACTGATAAAGGATCAACAATGTTTGATCAAATGCATTCTACTGAATATTTAAACTCAATTAAATGTTCCGGATTGCCAAATCATGTTCTGAAGCTTAAGGTAACTCTAAATTCTTCCACTGGACTATATCATTCTTTAAGAGACCAATTCATTAGTTTTACATTTCATATTTCTTATTCTTAACTGGAGTTTTTTTAATTATATTACTGATTATGATTAATTATTTATGTATTACTACTATCATATTATTAATGTACAATTTTTATATTAATATAGAGAAAGCTGTCGGAGTACAACTAAAAATGAAAGATTATATCTTAATTAGACTAAACTGTTTCATTTTTTCAATTTGTTATTTTTATGTCTTAATTTCATTTTTTTTTATAGGTCGGAGTGCCTATTATGCTGTTAAGAAATCTCGATCACACAGCGGGCTTATGTAATGGCACTCGGTTCGTAATAACAAAATTGGGAAAATACGTTATCGAGGCCAAAGTCTTAGGAGGAGAAACAAACGATCAAATTGTTTACATTCCAAGGTTGCCACTTATGCCTTCTAATTCAAATTTTCCCTTTCGATTTCAACGTCGGCAATTCCCAATTATGATATCTTACGCTATGACAATTAACAAGAGTCAAGGACAATCCTTATCAAAGGTTGGCATTCTGTTGAGAAGGCCGGTGTTCACACACGGAAAATTATATGTTGCAGTTTCTAGAGTCACTAATCGAGCAGGATTGAAATTTTTAATTTGTGATTCGAATGGGGAACTCACGAATAAGGCTACAAATGTGGTTTACAATGAGGTGTTTAGAAATGTGAATTGATCTTCCAAATTTTTTTATTATTTTTTTAAAACTATTATGAGGTTAGATTATTTTCTCCAATTATTGTCCTCCATTATTTGAAATTTTTATTTTCATTTTTTTAATGTCTTTTTTATTGGTATGCTTATATTTAAATATTAACCGGAGAAGCTTCTGAAAGTTAATCCCGGTGCATCGTACGGGTCGAAAGATCCTAGTATAATGTAAATTGTTTACATTAATGAAAAACGTTTTTTCATAAATTTTTTGTTTTCCACTGCGTATACATGCACGATCCCCAACATGTATATGCAACCAACACTCGTCGAGCATTGAAGAGCGATGCAGCCATGGGGTCCTACACATGATGCATCAAGATTATATGCATGAGAAAGTTTGCTGAAGACTCAAGACGCAACAGTTGCTGCAAGACCTCCTGAGGATATTGACGCAAGGTGTTGCATCAGTTATTGTCTGCGCAAGGTGTTGCTGCAGTAGTTGTCTGCGCAAGGCGTTGCAGCAGCGGTCAAACCAGAATCCCTATATTCTAGCAAGTGCCTAAAACCTCGGTTTTCAAGGGATTTAGTTGAAGACTGAAGACGCACTGTTGCAGCAAGACTCGTTGAAGCCACTGATGCAAGGAGTTGCGCAGCAGTGATTCAGTCTACGCAAGTGTTGCAGCATCAGTCAAAACAGATTTCCTAAAATATAGGAACCGCCTTATCTCTCGCTTTTCAAGGGAGTTGGTTACGGGACTGGGTCTGAAGGAGTCTTCAGCACATTTCCACACCTCTTGCATAACACTTTTTATATTTGTGAAAAGTCTTTCGTGAGATTTTGTAATTCGGTTGTTCTCATTCCTTGGGGAGTGATCGAACCTTTCAACTACAAGCATTGTAACAGATCATATTCAGCTGTAGTTTCTTTAGTGTTGGTTGTGTCGTGATCCTCGAATACGATACCTAAGGAATACATGTGTATGTCCGAAAGGTAGTCGAATATTTATTCGGGATCAAACTTTGTAAAGACGATTGTTCGTTCTTTAATGATTTTTGACTTAAGGCACATTCGTATGGGTATAATTTAAATACCCATACAAGATTAATTTCGTTGTCTTCTCTTGCTTTTCGTTTAGTGTGTGTGTGCGTTCGTTTGTTTGTATTTTCACGTTTTTCATTATTCCGCTGCACTCTTTAATATCGTATCAAAATATACATTAATATATTTCTGATACCATATATAATCTACTCAAACAAAGTAAATCAAATAATAAACAAGCGAACTTATTTTCCGCAACGCCCTGCTGCAACACCTGAGTTGTTGCTGCTGCAGCGCGGCGTAGGGAGTGCTGCGTATTTCTCTATAATACCTAAGCACCCCGCTCTTACAGTTTTCGGACGGTTGAGCTTGTCAACGACCAAAGTGTGGGACTTGTTATCGATATCGGGTGGGTTTCACAAGAGCCACTCGGTTTCGTGGAGCAAATAAAGGGTTTCTCTAGGAAGTTTTTTATGATTTCTTCATAGGGTTGGGATTAATCTCCACTTAAAGCATATTCCACAGTGCATAGTGGTGGTGGTGGTGCTTGTATATTTTGAAGTGCATACATTTTAGTGGCGGTGGTGGTGGTGGTGGTGGTGCTTGTATATTTAGAAGCAATGCATAGTGGTGGTGGTGGTGCTTGTATATTTTGAAGCGCATACATTTTAGTGGGCGGTGGTGGTGTTTGTATATTTAGAAGCGCATAATATTTTATTAATTTATTTGCGTTTACATTATTTTTTTAACTTTTATGTTTTTAATTGTGTGCTCTATTTTTCTTTTATTTTATTATATTTACGGTAGAGCAATTTTTTTCATTTTAAATGTGGAAACTATTTTTTTCATATGTTATTTGATTTTTATTTGCCTATTTTGTCACTTTTTTCATTTACTTGCGCTATTTTTATTTTATATTTTATTTGCTATTGCCATACAAGCTTTTTTTCACTTTATTTTTTTTATTTTAGTTTTATTTTTTAAGTTTGCTGAATAGAGAACTTTTCAATATTTTATGTTCATTTCAAGCTCTGAGTGAAACAAAATTCAAGACTCAATTGACAAGATTTTTCGTAAACAACAAAAAGTTTGGGGAAAAAACTAGCAACATCCAAATTTACTTCTTCCACATATCAAAGGAGATAGAAAAACCATCAAAATATGAGAATTCAGAGAAACTGTCGTATTATTGAACCCTTCATAAGTAAAGGAAAGAGCCAACGAGCACCATGATGTTAGTACACACTCGTTTTCAACTGATATATATACTATAGTCATTAGGAGGCAATGTAGATGATAATGACGTACTTCATGGTACACAAGCAGGTGTGCCATTTGTAAAGATTTTCTTGAATGGGGAGAGGTGTCTTGCAGTAGCTTTATAAATGGTGGAATCAGTTTGGTCTATAGCAGGCTTTTCAAAAATGATCTGTTGGTTAAGCTTCAAATTTATTTTTCAACATCAAAATGAAACTTATAAGGTAATGCTCGGAATTTTATTCACATTTAATTTGTTTTGTTTTTAATTTTATTTGTGCAATATTGTTTTAGTTTTTGTGTGCGCATAATGTGTTTGTTCACATTTGTTTTTTTTAATTTTATTTGCCCCATTTATTTTATATGTACTATTTTTTACTATTGTTTTTTATTTTATTTTGTGACATTTTTAACTTTTTTTAATATTATGGCATACATTTTTTTTTTTAATTTGCGTTTTTAGTATTTTTTTTTAACTTTTTGTTTTTAAATTTATAGTCTTTTCAAAAATGATCTTTTGGTTAAGCTTCAAATTTATTTTTCAACATCAAAATGAAACTGATAAGGTAGTGCTCTGAATTTTATTCACATTTAATTTGTTTTGTTTTTAATTTTATTTGTGCAATATTGTTTTAGTTTTTGTGTGCGCATAATGTGTTTGTGCACATTTGTTTTTTTTTAATTTTATTTGCCCCATTTATTTTATATGTGCTATTTTTTACTATTGTTTTTTATTTTATTTTGTGACATTTTTAACTTTTTTTAATATTATAGCATACATTTTTTTTTAAATTTGCCTTATTAGTATTTTTAACTTTTTGTTTTTAAATTTATATGCTCTATTTTTATTTGCGTAAGCTATTTTTTCAAATTTTATTTTATTTTATTTTTATTTGTGCTATTTTTTCACTTTTGTTTTTTCATTTATTTCTGTTATTTTTTATTTTTATTTGTGGTACAACAATTTTTGCACTTTTATAATTTTATTTTAGTTATTTTAGTTGGCAACGCTTTTTTTTTTTAAGTTGAATAAATAGACAACTTTTTAAGTTTTCACTGTTCGTTTCAATTTCATTGTATTCATTATCACCAAGAGTATCATCCATCATAACCTTAGGACTCGGAAGAGTATCAACTATAATCTTGTGACATGTGAAACTGAAATTTTTTACGGATAGATTATACCCGGATACTTTTCGACAAACCTAAGAGCATCGCCAGCGGCCCTCAGTCTTTTCCCATTAGGGGTAGTGTAATAACAATCCATTCTCGAGCAATCTTTGTCCATAACCATTTGCCTCTTGAAGCCCCAAGGGGTTTTCGGAAGGTTGAGCTTGTCAATGACCCAAGTGTGGGACTTTTTGTACTCGATATCGGGTGGATTTTCACAAGAGCCACCCAGTTTCGTGGAGCAAATAAAGGGTATCTCTAGGAAGTTCTTTCTGATTTCTTCATAGGATTGGGATTAATCTCCATTTAAAGCATTTCCCAAAGTGCATATGGTGGTGGTGGTGCTTTTATATTTTGAAGTGCATAGATTTTAGTGGCGGGGTGGTGGTGCTTGTATATTTAGAAGTGCATCACATTTTATTAATTTATTTGTCTTTCCATTATTTTTTTAACTTTTATTTTTAATTTATTTGCTCTATTTTTCTTTTATTTTATTATATTTGCGGTAGAGCAATTTTTTCATTTTATATGTGGAAGCTATTTTATTCATATGTTATTTGATTATTATTTTCCTATTTTTTCACTTTTTTCATGTACTTGTGCTATTTTCATTTGATATTTTATTTGAAGTGCTATTTTCATTTAATATTTAGTAAAATCTTTTTTTCACTTTATTTTTTTATTTTAGTTATTTTAGTTTTATGTTTTAAGTTTGCTGAATAGAGAACTTTTCAATATTTTATGTTCATTTTAAGCTCTGAGTGAAACAAAATTCAAGACTCAATTGTCAAGATTTCTCGTACACAACAAGAAGTTTAAAAAACTAGCAACATCCAAATTTACTTTTTCCACATATCAAAGGAGATAGAAAAACCATCAAAATATGAGAATTCAAATAAACTGTCGTATTATTGAACCCTTCGAATCATAAGTAAAGGAAAGAGCCAACGAGCACGGTGATGTTAGTGAAAGTCGTAAGAAGTTAATAAACGCAATGAAATGCGCTGCCTAAACAAGGCAGTGTTCTGCGGCAGAACAGCGTATGCCGCAGCCTTGTCAGAAAACGTTTGTTTTTCATGATTTACTTAATTTAAGTATTTTAATTAGATTGATCAATGTGACAAATATGTATGTGATATATTGCAGCGGTATTAATTAAAAATAAATCACACAAACGAATTCACACACACATACGAAAATTAAATGAACACGAATTTAATCTTTGTATGTGTATTTAAATTATACACATACGAAACGGCCTTACGGCCAGAAAATTTATTAAAGAAACGATTCTTTACAAAACGAATACTCTTAAATTTACAAATGATTTTACCAAAGATCATACACACGTATGTCTTCGTGATAATCGTATCCGAAGAATATAATAAACAATTAACAACAAAAGACCTAGCTACTGTGAATTCATACACCTAAATTAAGCGACAGGGACGTATCTACAATGGGGCCAGGGGCACTGCCCCCCTGAGTTTTTTAAGAAAAAATACTAGGAGTATTACCTATATATATCTACATTATAAGTTTGTGTATTTGTGTGTATTAGAAGTGGGAGCACCCTGATTACAATTATGTACTACGTACTTGTGTATGTGTGTGTTAGAAAGTAAGCAATTATCTATATATATTTTAAAAATACTTATATATGAAGTATATATATTTTTAATTATAAGATTTACACTTATATATATATATTTCTAATTATATGTTTTTTTTTATATTTTTCTACTTTTATAACATTTAATTTTTGTTTCATTAAATAATTTATATAATTATAAAACTTCGTTTCGGTTCAATATGCACCATTTAATGGGTTCGTTAATTAAAAAAAGTTACTTTTATATTTTTTTATCAAAAATTTAAACGTAAATTGTATTTTTTTTATTAAATGTGCAAATAAAATGTAAAAATTATGTGAAAAATTTATGAGTAAAATTGTCATTTAAAGAGGAAAAGTAAAGTATATTTTTAAAATATTCATATTAAATCGAGATATCTAAAAAAAAGTTTCACATCAAATTGAGAAATAGAGAGTATTTGTTATATTTATATTGAAAATAAATTTTAAAATTTCATACATGTGTTGAAATTAGTTACTCGAATTTTCAATATTTTTTACAATATTATAAATTTTCAATATTTTTCGTAAAGTGATCTCCAGTAGTTTTTTACCATAATCATATTTCCCTCTTGCTTCATTTATATTTCACCGATTATTTCAACTTACTCATAATATCTAATATTTTTTTACTTTAAATATCATTAGAAAAATATTGCCGATATGAGTAAAAATGGGCCCTCCTGAACAAAATTTCTTTATCCGTCACTGCTAAGTGATCAGATCATCAATGAAACAAAAGAACTCTCAAACATGTGAGAGAACGAATGGCACGAAGAACCTCACACGTGAAGCTCTCGGCTCTAAAATGATGATCGATCCTAAGAAGAGAAAGTGTTTCTAGGTGTGTAAAAGCATCTGGAAGTGGTGAGTAAATGCAGCTGGGACGTCCTCTATTTATAGGTGAGAGACTCCAATGATTTCCTAATTATGCTAGGTCAAAGGTCGATTGAGATAATCTAGGGCAGACTGTTTTGATCACTGCCGCAGGAATGCCTTCTGAAGTCTTCTGGAATGCGCTGCCTTGCTACAATGCCTTCCATACTTTCTTGACTTCAGTAGTCCTTTGCCCTTCGCTCATGCTTCGCTCGATCACTTAACTCAACGCCTTGGTCCATGCCTTGCAGCGCTGCGGCATAAGTCTGTCTTGCTGTGCTGCGGCAGAAATCTTCTATGTTGATTGTTTTTCCAAGCACGTTCCAACTAATGAATCGTGCTAAATCAAATCACCAATAAGACAAGTGATTACAACAGTTCAATTATGAAGAAAGAAGAAAACAAATAAATATGTTAGCATAGCAACTTCTGCCCAGATCATTTAAGGCATTGTTATGCCCAAACATATTTATCCTTACAAACTCCCCATTTTATCTTTCTTCACAAAACCATGAGGCAGCAGCGCATAAGAGCACTCCCCCTCAATGAAATACATCTAACTTAGAAGTATATGAAATTTATCTTGAAAATAAACTAATGCATAAAACTCCCTCTTAGTTTATACTTCCTAAGTAGAACAAAAATTATTTGAACAACTATCTAACTACAAAAACAAGTTAAACTAAGTAAGCCTTAAAGTAACACACCAATTTTTTTTAAAAGGAAATATGTCAAAGTTGGGCCAATAACACCTTAAAAGGCCTTGTTAAGGTGATAAGGTAATCCAACTTATATTTGAGCTTTATGATCTATTTCCAACCGATGTGGGATACTTAACACGCCCCCTCACGAGTAGGCTCGGTTTTGTCGGCTCTACTCGTGGACATAGTGCCATCTTTGGGAAAGCCGAAAATTTCATCGGCTGGGGCTCCATCATCGTGTTGGACCTGCTCTGATATCATGTCAAAGTTGGGCCAATAACACCTTAAAAGGCCTTGTTAAGGTGATAAGGTAATCCAACTTATATTTGAGCTTTAGGAATCATTTCCCACCGATGTGGGATACTTAACAAAATAACTACTAGAATTAAAAATTGTTCAACCAAAACAAACTTAAAAACCAAATTGTTCAAAATCAAATAAACAGAAATTTAAATTTTTCAGGGCATAAAAACGATAAATCAAAAGAAGAAATAATTTTTCTTCAGGTCTTCAGAACTGCAATTCTTGAACTCTTCAATCATCGTGCTCGGGTAACGATCCACGCTCTTCACCATCAATTTCTGTTGCAGTGTCTGTGGCAGCCTTCTCTGCTGCGGCAGCTTCCTTCTCTGCAGCAGCTTCTTCAGCATCAGCTTCCTCGATATCCTCATCGATGCGTTTCTTCAGTTTCCTCAGGATCGTGCTCCTTGACGCCTTGCGCTCTGCTGCTGGTACTCCCCTTTTTTGTGAAGGAAATCCCTCTTCTTCAAGAAAGTGAGAAATTCCATCTATAATAGCTTGGGCCATGAATGATGGAATTCGATATCCCGGGGTATCAAAAAATGCGGAACCGATAACCCCGACCGAAATCCCATCGCCGGAAACACGCGAACCACCAAACGGAACCGGGCACGACAAGAGAGTCGTCGCCGCGGGAAAAACCCGCGGCTAGAAACCCTAGCCGAGCCCCCGCCGGGGCTCGCGATCGCTGCCCTAGCGATCGCCGGGGATGCACGCGCATCCCCGTGGGGCTGTTCCGAACAGCCCCCGGCGGTGAGTCCGACGACTCACCGCCACCGCCGAGGAGGGCGGTGCGCCCAGCGCACCCGCCGCGGCCCAGCCGCGGCTGCCCCCGCGATCGACCGTGAGGTCGATCGCATGCCCCGGCGTCCAGCCGGGGCGTCCTCGTGTGGACCCCGCGATCGACGCCCTAGGGCTCGATCGCACCCCTCGGCTCCCAGCCGAGGGTCCTTCGAACCTTCGCCAGGGATCTCGAATCCCCATCCCCGAAGTTCGTCGTTTTCCCGGATCGTGCGTTCATGTATGTATCACAATCAATTCACATAAAATCATAGAAGAGAGTATATGATTTTACCTTTTGATTCGTTGTGCGGAGAAACGAACTCAATTGATGACCTTACGATCTTCCCACGTATTCCTTGCATTAGCTTGAACGTCGGGTGGGCGACGATCCTCCAAGCTTATGGATCCTCTTCTCTCTCTCTACTTTCTCTCTCTAGAAGAATTGTGATCTTATGATGTGTGTAGAAAAGAGAAGACCATGTAGTGCTTTTATAGGCTACGTAGGGGATCTAAAGGAGGTGGAATATTGGGCTTCCAATATTAATGATTAAATTGAGCCCAAGCCCAAATCTATTAATCTCCCATTAATATTAATTAATTTATTTTCCACTATATAAATTAATTGCACTCCCAATATTAAACCATATTATATCAAATAATATTTCTCCAGTAGTATTATTTATTCCGTGTATTTAAGATTTAAATATTCATGAATAAAATTAATTTATTGCTAATTAATTTATTCATCTCTTCAATTCGAGACTAGTACCATTCAACCTTAATTATTGTGCGGAACGAATCCACTCATGAGGTTTACACAATAATTCCTTATGAACTCATCTCGGGGATATTATCAACCCTTCCGGGATACACTTTCCCGTCAAGTATTCACGGCATGCCATATATAAAATATAGTGACCCAACTTAACCGGTAATTAACCCAATAATTAAATCGGTTAATTCCTTTGGAAAATCAAAGTCACATATATTAAATATACACACCCGCAATAGTATCGGGGATTAAGAATAAAATACTCTGAGACTTGAATCGATTATCTCAAGGCAATCCTAATCGATAAATCTCAAGCGATCCGCTCAATACACCAAGTGTACAAGTGTGATAAAATAATTAAGACAAATTATTTTCTCTCTCACACAACGACTATACCGATGGATTGGTCCGTGTCCATCTAGGTCGTGAGCAACTGTTCGATTAAATACGAGTAACCGATAGTATGATCTTCTGTGTGGCGTCGCACACCATACTAACTACAACGTATATAATCCAGGACTATAATTTGCATATATTTAATTATCAATAATTAAACGCAAACAATTGTTTATTAATTAAATAGATTAAATGCTATGACCGGGAGTTTACCGTTACTTAAATCTAGACATTAAGTACATAACTCCAACAATCTCCCACTTGTACTAAGGTCTAGTCATTTCCTCCAAACTCCCGACTCCCATACTCATCACGTGCTTAGAGCTGTACTTCCAAGAAGTACTGTGTGAATGAGCACTCTAGGTTGCCGCTCTGAAGTTATCTTGGTGACTACTGCGTCGTCTCCCTCGACGATGACTCGTATCAGGTGGTACTTGCTCTATGTGTTAACATCACCTTTGACTTATGACTTCTTCCAGTTTACCATGCACCGCTATCCAATAGCCTTTGATAAACTAAGAGTCATATCCAAGTCAAGAGGTTATCCCGGAACCCAACCAAAACTTCCGCTGCCTCTGAGGCTGCTTATTCGGTTATGAGAGAGTCTGAGAAGCGCCCTGCTTATCACTCTTTCATTTCATGGTTCCACCTCTTTCTAAAAGTGAACACATAGCCTGATATCGACTTACACTGGTCCTTCTCCGATCTGAGATCTGAGAACATGTAATCCAAGAAGATTTCGTCTTGCTTAGTAATTCAGTACTACGCAGGTACTATTACAGCATTCGAAAAATCTCTTGTCTAGATTACCTTGATATCCTCCCACTACGCAAACCACATAGTTGATATCAGGTTCTCGTTTTACAACATTGCACCTATAAAGCTTTCCATACTTAAAGTATAGGAAACTGCTTTTTCCTCATCTATCTCCTTCATGTGTTCGAAACACATACCCTTTAGATAGATGTATATTCTGTCTCTGAAAGTCAATAACCTTTCTCAGAAGTATGCATGTTTAAAACAAAATATAATCGTATAAGATATCTAGGAGAAGTACAATGTTCTTATCCTTAGATCGAAAGATCTCAAGAACATGCTCTAACTTCTACTCAATCTTATATCTCGATTCATTTAGACAACCATTATCTTATGTCTGACAACATCTTTACATTGTTGCCAATGATAAAATGTCATCTACATAAAATCTCCGAGAAACACCACTTTGTTTCCATTACGTCTCCAATACACCTTTCGTCTATGCCTTTTGATGAATCCATCAAATGGACTATCCCATCAATTCGCAAGTTCCACGATTTATAGCTTTGTTTCAATCCATAATGGATTTACTAAGCTTGTACTCTAAATGATCTTGCCTCTTAACAATAATCCTTATTGTTTTCTAAGCAGGCACATTTAGATCTAGTACTGCCTTTGTGCAGAGCTAGGGGTCGATTTCATCTTTACTAGATCCAGAGTTCAAAACTCTTCTAGTCTTATGAATATCTGCGGTTGTCTTAACAATCTCCCACTGCAATGGCGTCCCGGTGTATAACAGTAATAACAGTAGGTGCAGTGTGTGGTGTACTTCTACTCGGTTTGGCTGGTTCCTAGTCTTTGTCCCTTTTCTCATTCCAAGGTATTGCGTCAGTTCGGGCTTTGTGGTTCTTCTAATAGTCTTCCTCTAAGAACCGGGCGTTACACGTCCTTCTGGTTCATAGTACTATAGAACACACAATACTTTGTTCATCTAGGATATCCTACAACCATATTGAATATGCCGTTGTCTCCAGGAATATCCATAGAACATAGGTAGTTCCGAACAACCTGTTCTTTCACTATTAGAATTCTATTTCTTATTGACTCACCATCTCTACACGTAAGTGTATGGTGCAGTCATTTGAGATTTAATCTCAATCTTTGATTATGCTATGTGTTATTCAGATAGGTGATAGCCTCCGCGATTTAAGTCGCAGGCTTACAATGGATATACTTAGAAGGTTCCCCATAATTGCTTTGTGACTAAAACAATTTGCTTTTATGGCACATCAAGCATCCTAATCCATTTTTCGAGTATTCGTTAAAAGAACTACTCACGCCTTTCTAATTACACATATGTCTGCATATACCATTGATCATTCTCAATACTTGTCCGAATTCTATCCTTTACCAAAAGGTATGCTTAGTTGTATTATCTTCCAAACTTGATTCTTAGGTCGGAAGGTCCATTCCTTCAACTATAATTGATCAAATCAATTTCAACCTTTTGAATCTCATTTGAATAAATACTACTAAGTATAAGAATCCACAAGTATAATGATTTAACAAGAAATATATCTAAATAGTAAAACAAGTTATAGAACGGTTTGTTGCATCGTGGTAGACCTAAGGATTCATCATTTACTTTATTGCTATCTAATGTACCAGAATAGATAATACCCATTATTTCTTATCAAAATCATCACCATGATTAAAGAAATAAAATATCCATTCATAAATAATAGAAATCCAGAACAAAGCGTTCTTTCTAAAATAAAGGGTACATAATGCAATAAACTTGAAATGAAATCCTATTTAACTACTAAAGCAGATAAATGTCTTCCACTGCAACAGCTGCCTCCTCTACAGCTTTGCCTTGACTATTCCTCCATTTCCAAGTCTTTGGGTTTCCTGGTGTCCCTGCATTTTAAATGCATACATACCGTCAGTGGATCCATATCTACCAACCAGGTTTCTGGTAGATAACACAGCTGACTATGTTTTAAAGACTAAGGAGAGAATCTCATACCTTCTCCAGGAGAAAATAAAGACTTCCAGTCCCCAGATAACTTTCTTTGAGAATGACTGCCCGAAGGCTTTCTCACCCTATTCCGTGGTCCAAGTGCAGGACTACAGGGCTTCTTTGTCTGCTTCTCCATTCCTTGGTCTATGCCCTTAGGTTCGAAACCTTTGGCTTTGGCCATAAGAGCTTGCGATTGTCTCAACTCATCCAAAAGGTCCAACATCTCGAAAACGTGTCAAGCGTTTCCTCGAAGCGACTGACCTTTATGAGTATCCTCATCGCCTCTTTTCTAACCCTCTCGTTGTCTCTAAACATAAACTTGAGCTTCAGCATGATATCATGATTGGTGGTTAATGCAAAAGCACTGTTCCACTTCTCAAAATCAGCTGTTTCCTCAATAGTTGAGACACGTGTTGGTTCAGGAGGACAAAGTTCACTGAGTACTAACTTGTACTCAGCAACAGTCTGGGAAATGTCTAACTCGTTATTCCATCCAACACAGTATGGAACTAGTGCGTTGAATTCCTTGAGTATCACAGAAAGTGGGTTCATAGCTATTCTCTAAACCTATAAGCACATATAAACAAACAATCAATTTAATATCCGATATTATCTCCCTCAAATAATATCATTAAATTACTAATCACATCTAAAATCCCATCAGATATGGCAAGCCACGATAGTGTGGACGTTTACCTATCCAAATGATTTCGTAATTAGATTTGCTTCGGTCGTACATCACTATAGCGTTACTTCGATGGGAAGAATACTATAGAGCGTACCTAAGTGTAAACCATTACTTAGTACTAAGAAGTTTGTTTAAGATTCGCATGTTACCGCAAGCCACGATAGTGTGGACGTTTACGTTAACCTACGTTTCCTTCACTCCCTTCTATAACTGTCTACATCAATCGTTCCAAAATCCCATTCAATGCAGCAAGCCACGATAGTGTGGACGTTTACTACACCAAAAGACTTTTACAATTGACATCCAATTACTTGAAGCATTCGATTTTGTAAATCAAGACGCGGAGAACCATAAGTGAAACTCGAAGTTTCTAACCAGTGATTCACCATGCGAACAACCCTATCTCTCATTTGATGAGGGAGCCGAGCAGACAAACGATCCATCTTCAAAAGAATGGTACGAATGTCTCTAATTTGTGTCATCCACATGACCAAGTGGCTTTGGCTCCATTCCACTCCCCGGGGTGAGAATGAGTCGACTTGAAGTCAGTTTCAGAAAGACAAATTAGGCATTGTTTGATAAACTTAATCAATGTTTCTTGTAAAAGGAATTACAAGAATTCTCCTCCAATGACATATCTATATGAACTTCGAAAGCTCATAAATGTCACCAAGAGAACAGTAATGGAGACCATGGGAATGTTTCCATCCCCGCTCCCACATAGCTTTTTATAACAAAAGGGATACGCTATCTAATGCATAATTAAACACATAAGCATGCATACAAGTAATAAAGCACATATCACATAGTCAAAATAATGCTAGAAAATTATTTTCCGACTATCATGGCTTTATTCCATCTCCGTATGCTTCCTCTAGTCTTCAGTCTTCGTTCTTGAATGCTCCATGTGACGAGAATATTAATCCCAATATTTAAATCTATTTATTTTTAATAAATCCAAAAGATACTTAATTCGAAAATTAAGTCAATCGAATAAATCAAAATTAAAATTAAATATTATTAATATTTTTATTTATTTATTTTCCCATCTAATTCTATTAAATCTCTAGAATAATCTATCCAAGTGAAACTTGGAATATTCTAGAAGACTTCTATAATAGAATAAGGAAATAAAATAAATTAGGACTCTTCTACTTTCCAAAATTAATTATTTTCCATTTCCATGAAAATTCCCATAAAATAGGAATAATCAAATAGGAAATAAATCAATTTATTAATTAATTATTTTCCTATCTAATTCCATTAAATCTCTAGATTCCTATTCCAAGTAGGACTTGGAATATTCTAGAAGACTTCCATAATAGAATAAGGAAATAAATAATATTAATTAATTCTTTTCCTATCTCCATGAGAGTTCCCAAACTTAGGAATACTCAAAATAGGAAAACCGAATTAATTAGGAAAGTGAATCTAGGTAGGAGTAGCACGAGATCACGAGGACCCCGCGCCCCCCCACCTTGATCGCCGGCCGGGAGCACCACCGCCGCCGTCCCCAGCCCACGCGCCACCACCACCGGTGGCCGGCGTGGCCGAGGAGCCCCGCGGGCAGCCCCCTCGATCGATCATCATCCCCATGGGATCGATCCCATCGATCCCGAGCCCTAGTTATCCCTCTCATCATCTCCTTCGTCACATAAGTTCTCCGGCGGTCGTCTCGGCATCGATCCAACGTAAATAAATTACAAGAAATAAATTTACAATTCCGGTATCGATTCTATACATGAAATCGACCCTATACACTTTCCGGAAAACATAGAACAATAATAATAAATCTAAATTCGGTCAACCCCCGAATTTTTACTATTACAAGCATTCATCCACACAAAATGAATCTCGACATGTCCGAGAGTTTAATAATCATGGTAAAATTAAATAACAATTAATTAAACAATTAATTAATTAATTAACCATGATAGTCGGAATCCCTGCAAGGTAGAACGATAATTGAACACATACATGAACACGAAACCAAACGCTCTGATACCAATTGCTGGAATTCGATATCCCGGGGTATCAAAAAATGCGGAACCGATAACCCCGACCGAAATCCCATCGCCGGAAACACGCGAACCACCAAACGGAACCGGGCACGACAAGAGAGTTGTCGCCGCGGGAAAAACCCGCGGCTAGAAACCCTAGCCGAGCCCCCGCCGGGGCTCGCGATCGCTGCCCTAGCGATCGCCGGGGATGCACGCGCATCCCCGTGGGGCTGTTCCGAACAGCCCCCGGCGGTGAGTCCGGCGACTCACCGCCACCGCCGAGGAGGGCGGTGCGCCCAGCGCACCCGCCGCGGCCTAGCCGCGGCTGCCCCTGCGATCGACCGTGAGGTCGATCGCATGCCCCGGCGTCCAGCCGGGGCGTCCTCGTGTGGGCCCCGCGATCGACGCCCTAGGGCTCGATCGCACCCCTCGGCTCCCAGCCGAGGGTCCTTCGAACCTTCGCCAGGGATCTCGAATCCCCATCCCCGAAGTTCGTCGTTTTCCCGGATCGTGCGTTCATGTATGTATCACAATCAATTCACATAAAATCATAGAAGAGAGTATATGATTTTACCTTTTGATTCGTTGTGCGGAGAAACGAACTCAATTGATGACCTTACGATCTTCCCACGTATTCCTTGCATTAGCTTGAACGTCGGGTGGGCGACGATCCTCCAAGCTTATGGATCCTCTTCTCTCTCTCTCTACTTTCTCTCTCTAGAAGAATTATGATCTTCAAGTTATGATGTGTGTAGAAAAGAGAAGACCATGTAGTGCTTTTATAGGCTACGTAGGGATCTAAAGGAGGTGGAATATTGGGCTTCCAATATTAATGATTAAATTGAGCCCAAGCCCAAATCTATTAATCTCCCATTAATATTAATTAATTTATTTTCCACTATATAAATTAATTGCACTCCCAATATTAAACCATATTATATCAAATAATATTTCTCCGGTAGTATTATTTATTCCGTGTATTTAAGATTTAAATATCCATGAATAAAATTAATTTATTGCTAATTAATTTATTCATCTCTTGAATCCGAGACTAGTACCATTCAACCTTAATTATTGTGCGGAACGAATCCACTCATGAGGTTTACACAATAATTCCTTATGAACTCATCTCGGGGATATTATCAACCCTTCCGGGACACACTTTCCCGTCAAGTATTCACGGCATGCCATATATAAAATATAGTGACCCAACTTAACCGGTAATTAACCCAATAATTAAATCGGTTAATTCCTTTGGAAAATCAAAGTCACATATATTAAATATACACACCCGCAATAGTATCGGGGATTAAGAATAAAATACTATGAGACTTGAATCGATTATCTCAAGGCAATCCTAATCGATAAATCTCAAGCGATCCGCTCAATACACCAAGTGTACAAGTGTGATAAAATAATTAAGACAAATTATTTTCTCTCTCACACAACGACTATACCGATGGATTGGTCCGTGTCCATCTAGGTCGTGAGCAACTGTTCGATTAAATACGAGTAACCGATAGTATGATCTTTTGTGTGGCGTCGCACACCATACTAACTACAACGTATATAATCCAGGACTATAATTTGCATATATTTAATTATCAATAATTAAACGCAAACAATTGTTTATTAATTAAATAGATTAAATGCTATGACCGGGAGTTTACCGTTACTTAAATCTAGACATTAAGTACACAACTCCAACAATGAAGTCCTGCATGATGACCATATGGTGTGCAGCGCATTGATCTGCAAAAGCTTGGGCACGAGCTTGAATACTTGGCAGTGCAGAGGAGCTGGGTGCATCAGCCTGCTTCTTTGGTGCCTTCTTTGGAGGTAGAGTGGGAGGCACTACGGCAGCGGCATGAAGACCAGTCCATGGAAAGTCATTGTTCTCACGAACATAGAGCTTTTAAGCATTTGTGAGCGGTCAGGAGATCAGCACTATTGTACGAGAGCCCTTGGATCTTCATCATCTCCCAGATCAGTGAAGGGAACGCAAGGCTCTGCGTCTGGGAGATGTTCTCTACCTGGGACTCGATCTTTTCAAAGATATGCTCTTCCAAATTCACTTGCCTACCTGCACCAAGATGAAATAAGACTTCCCCCATTTGCGTGTGCAAAAAAAGCACATTGGATGTGGGAATCCCGTTGTGCCTAGCAACAGTTAACAAAAAATAGTAAAATGAAGTGAGCTTGGAGGCAGAAATATTGTTGTTTGCTTCACGTGGTGATTTGGTCAGACGGTGAGAGACTGCGGCAACGGTAGGGTCAGCAACTGCGGCAGGATACTCGATGTCTAAGCTATCCAGGAAGGCGTTGATGGCCGCCGGAGTGAAGTTGAAAATCCGTTCCCGGAGGTACACTTTGCCATAGCCGCGGGAGCCATCATCACCAAAACAGGGGCGCAAGTTTGCATAAAAATCACGCACCAAATCCTCGCAATAGGGTGCTGCATAGGTGACTGCCTTGATCAGCTTCATCTCGATATATGTGTATATACATACTTGTGTGTACTAAGATCCATAGCATGGTAGATCTAATGCTTTACACGCTTCCGCACACATAGTTCATCGATCGGATCCGTGAACCGATACCTACAATTGGTATCAGAGCCTAGGGCTCGTGCACACTTTTGTGTTGGACACGAAGGTTAAATCAACAAAATTGGATTATATGTTTAATTTTTATTGTGTGATTAGATGTAAGGCCGGCCACCGTTAGTGGTCGGGTGAATGAAATCGTCGTTTTTTACGTTTCGATTGGCCGCAGTTTTTTTAGGGTTGCGTCCCTAGGAATCATATGTAATAGATAGGCCTTCTATTATATTTGTATTGTACTACTTGTAAGCGATGGACTTGGTCCATGGTTCCAAGGTGGATCTCGGCTCTCCGGCGATAACGAGAAGAAACGAAGCAAAGCGAAGCGAAACGGGCGAAACTGGGCTGCTGGAGCAAAACGGCAGGCGCCGTTTGTGCTTCGGCGGGCGCGGGTCGAGGTTCGGTGGGCGCCGTTTTGGAAACGGCGACTGCCGAATGGGTTGTATTTTGGGTCAGCCAGTTCTGTACCCTTTCCGCGGCCGCGGTTTTGGAAACGGCGACCGCGAGTAGTGTTCGACGACCGCCGTTGGGCGAACGGAGGGCACTGTTCGTGGATTTTGGGTACAAAATGGTTTTTGACCTAAACGGCGGGCGCGGAAAGGGTGCGGCGGGCGCGAATCTTCCCTGGCGAGTCTCCGGCCATTTTTTATGCTTTCTTTTAATTCTGTTTAAGGTTTGTGAGGTTATAGGGGGCTTTCTAATGCGTATATTATATGCTTTGCTCTTTTAAGTTATGCATGTTAAATTTGTTCAACAAAATTACACCTTAAAATTGCAAGTTCCCAAAATAATGAGATTATGTCTTGTCCAAATCATCACACCCATGAAGCCCTCGATCGTGAGTTGGTGGGTCCGCCTCAGCGGGGTACCACTTTTTATCTTGGTATAAGTGCGGGTAAGGGTATTGATAGGCCCTTACACGTGAGTTTGGTTTCCTCATCGATAGATCCAATGCAAGCGTGGTTATTGAGACTTGAGATGAGAATGTGATTCTTATCGACCGAGAATGACATTAGATGTCATTGACATGGGATGTCTACCTATCTTGGTGTTCTTAAGTGCGGACTCAGTCGGCTTAAGGATTCGCAAGATGAGGGTCTTGGGATCGTTTTGTTCAAGGGAACAACAATATTAGATATCGATTGAACAAAATGGAATAAATAAGTAGTTTGTTAGACAACCTTATTTGTTTACCGCTTTGTGAATGTTTACATACATTATTTATCTTTCTTTTCTAGTTTATCATGTTAATATCAACTCGATTCAAGTTTGGTTCAATTCTTGATTATGAAAAATTGAACAACACAAATTTTCTTGATTGACAACGTAATTTGAGGATGGTCCTCAAACACGAAGACAAGGAAAATGTGTTAGATAACCACATCCTTTGATATTATTGTTCAACTCAATAGCATGTTCGGAGAATAGGCTATGATTGATGCAGTTCGGTATGACCTGGGTCATCGCTTCAGCTAGGCTGGAAAAAGGGAAATCTATGGGACCACATGTGCATCAAATGATTAGATTATTTGCTTCAAGTGGCCGCCTAGATTTGTCCTATGATGATTAGTTGGCAACCGATTTCATACTTCAATCTCATCATGATGGTTATGATGCCTTTAGGCTAAATTTTCCATATGAATGGTTTGAAGAAATCACTTCGTGAGCTCCACGGGATGCTCAACGCTACTTAGCCGGCGATTAAGAAAGACCCTAAGAGAGAAATTCTTATGATAAGGGATGGGGTATTCAAAAGAGCATGGGCAAGAAGGCTACTCGGGTTCCTATGGAATCTGAATACGTCTACTGCAAAGGGGTTGGACACTACTTGCAAATATGCAGAAGTTCATATTTTATTCAATTTCAAAACAAATGCCTAATTTTTCTTTCATATGATGGATTCTAAAATTAGGATTACTTTCACCTCAGGGAGTGATCTAATCCAAAACACTTAGTTCATTAATGACACAAATTAGAGACTTTCGAGCCATGTGATGGCGTTAGTCGATTGTTTGGTTGGCTCCCTCATATTTTATGAGAGATAGAGCTTCAATTGCATGATAAGATTGATGGTTAGAAAACTTCGAGTTTTCACGTATGATTTATCACGTTTTGATATTGGGATAATTGTGAACGGGAATTTGTATAAGAGTAAATTAGTGAGAATAATTTAAATTGCCCAAAGTTCAAAGAAGATGTGAAGAACGGGGTTTCTTCATCTTCAGGTATTAATGTTATAGATATTAAACTTCACAAATTCTACTTCTTGGGTATTGGATGCCAAATGTGGTTCTTACAATTATATGTGGAGGTATTACACAGAAATATAAGTTTGGAAAGTAGAAATGATGATCTACGGGCTGGAAATGGAGCGAATGTCGCTACATTAGCCGTAAGATCATATTATGTTGTTTTACCTTAGGGCCTTGTTTTAGTATTATAACTATGTAATTTCGTACCTTCAACAATGAATATTGGTTCAGTATTGGATACTGATTATGGTGGGGGTTACATGGGAGGTTATTGGTGATCAATATAATGATGAAAACATGTCTTTTCATAGAACACTTGATCAGCCACGAAAATTCCACACAAAAGAGAGATAAGAGGTTGTTCTTGGAGAATCAACTCAAGCAAGCAAGTCATCATCTCGGTTTGTGTGCAACACGTAGAGGCCGGACCATTTGTGCGGCTTCAACATCCGGACGATCCAAAGGCATGACGAGGTCATCCCTAAGGAGAACTTTTCGTGATCGATCCATCGAGGTGGTTCGAGTTTTGATTCAACAGCGGTCCCTTCATCATCAACGAGGCACGCATCACCAAATGTAAGATCTCGTTGACCTTGTATATATATTGGATGTATATATATATAGAGAGATATGTGTCTATACATACTTGTGTGCACTAAGATCCATAGCATGATAGATCTAATGTTTTACACGCTTCCGCACACACGGTTCATCGATCGGATCGGTGAACCGATACCTACAGTTTTATGAGAGGACAATCAGAAGCCCTATTGTAAATACAAGTTTTTGGCATCAACTTTGTGTGTTCCTTGCGTTGTCCGTCGACTATTGCCATATCTTCTTCGTACGAGCTCCGATTGTGTTGATTCAAAATGCTATGGAATCCAAACTTCAAGAGCTACGTATACATATATGACAAGTAATGTCAAAATCATGCGACAGGAGTCGCGTGCGACTGGAGTTGCACAACTTGTCGTTGGATGTGCAGTCTGTCGATTTTGGCCATATCTCCTTCATACGAGCTCTGATTGACTTGATTCAAAATGCTATGGAATCCACACTTCAAGAGCTAGGTATACATATCATGCGACAGGAGTCGCGTGCGACTGGAGTCGCACAACATCGTGCGACAGGAGTCGCGTGCAACTGGAGTCGCACAACTTGTCGTTGGATGTGCAGTTCGTCGATTTTGGCCATATCTCCTTCATACGAGCTCCGATTGTGTTGATTCAAAATGTTATGGAATACAAACTTCAAGAGCTAAGTATAAATATCATGAGACAGGAGTCGCGTGCGACTGGAGTCGCACAACATCATGCGACAGGAATCGCGTGCGACTAGAGTCGCACAACTTGTCGTTGGATGTGCAGTCCGTCGATTTTAGCCATATCTCCCTCATACGAGCTCAGATTGACTTGATTCAAAATGCTATGGAATCCACGCTTCAAGGACTACAAAGAACCAACTTCATGCGACTGGAGTCGCGTGCGACTGGAGTCGCGTGCGACTGGAGTCGCGTGCGACTGGAGTCGCGTGCGACAGGAGTCGCTTGACTCCTCCCTCTCATGCCGTGCGACAGGAGTCGCACGATCCGTGCGTCCAACTCATGCGACAGGCGTCGCACGCGACATGAGTCGCACGTCCGGGTATGCGACAGGAGTCGCATGTTGTGCATCCTTCATCTTGTGCGACTGGAGTCGCACGCCATGCTCCTTTACACTTCGTGTGTCAACTGATGCATGTTGTGTTGTTTACTACTTCAACGATATCGACGACTATGAAGACGATGAAATATGAAATGTTCAACGACGAGTGTTCACCACGATGAAGTTGAAGATGAAGTATTGAGATTGACGGAGTCAAAATATGTTGAAGTCTGAAGTTAGAGAAATCGAAGATTCGAGATTCGAAGATTCAAGAATCGAAGATTCAAGATTCCAAGATTCAAGAATCGAAGATTACAAAAGTGATGTCATCCATGGAATTTTTGCATCATCCAAGCATGTGACGAATCAGAACGTGCTACGTCAACTTCTCACATGTGCGGATCACCTATATATACCCATGGAGTTTCAAGACTTCACTTGACGATTTTGAGAGAACGAAATCTGATATTGAGTATTGCTATCGTTGTTTGTTGGCGCTGAGCCTTAGAGTTTTGGTAGTTGTTTTGTGCTGTGCACCACTAGTAGGGTTATGTGATTTAGCTCTAGGTGTAGTAGTACTAGATCATTAGTTTGTTGGAGTGTTGCGTCACTTGGGATACGACTCTTGATCATTCCGTCTACCTTTCTCCACAAGTGTAATAGTTAGTTTTGTCTTTCAATGAAATGAAACTATTACATAACTTTGTCTTCAGTATGTTACTTTACATTTGCTGAGTTCGAACATATACACACAACACGTAACGTGCGACATCCGGAGCAAGCAAGAGTTGAGTGTGTGCGAACGAAGTTGCTGAAGTATCTGTGTTTAAGACCGACTTCACGAAAAGTTGGTATCCTACGTCGAAGACGTAATTTCAATTGGTATCAGAGCGGGACGTCATACGTATAAGACGTGATCCGTTACTTGACTTCATATATCCGCTACAATGGAGTCGTCTATGTTTGTTCAGAAACCGATTATGCTTACTCATCAGAACTATTCATATTGGAAAGCCAAAGTATCAGCTAGAATTAAAGGCTATGACTCTAGAGCTTGGATGACTGTATTAGAAGGATGGGAGCGTCCTTATACTGAGGATGCTGATGGTCTAAGAACTCCAAAGCCTGAACGTAGTTGGATTAGAGAAGAGCATGACTTATCTACTGCTAATAGCAAAGCTCTTCTACTTATTTGTGAATGGCTGGAACTCAGCATGTATCAGTTGGTCAAGAACTGTACCTCAGCGAAAGATGCGTGGGAGACGTTGCAGAGAACGTGTGAGGGAAGTCACGTTGTCAAGCGCTCTAAGATCCGAACCATAACTGCCCAATTTCATCAACTCCGTATGAGAGAAGATGAAGACATAAATGACTATCTGGACAAGATCATGCGATATGTCAACGAGGCATATGAACTTGGAGAAATTTTTCCTGCCATCATGGTGTATGAGAAGACTCTATCCAGTGTGAGATCTAGATTTGAAAGTAAGGTGCTAACGATTGAAGCACGAAATGAAGGAAATCAAAACTGGGACTATGCCGATCTAATGGCTGATTTGAGAAACTATGACTTGACCCTAAAAGTGCGGAGTAACCCTGATATGGCACTCGTCTATGAACCGATGACCGCACTGAAAATTTCTGAGAAAGGGAAGAGTTCACGAAGCACGAAATCTCAACAACCTCGGTTGAAAAATGAGAAGTCTGAAAGTAGTTTCTCAGCTGATATGAATGAATCTGACGATGAGGAAGCGGAGGATATTGAACGGTTGATGAATTCGAACAACCCGGACAAGCTTGCTGTGTTGACTGACATAGTCACCTATCTTGTGAAACAAGATTTTAAGAGAAAGAACCGAGCTCGAAAATTTCGAAAATTTCAGAAAAGTTCTAACTCATACCCGAACACTTCAGACAATCGAAATCAGGGATTTACATCTGATAAGAAGTTTAAAGGCACAAAGCTATCACCATACACTTCTAATAGCAAAGATGTCTCGAATATGCAGTGCTTTGAATGTAAAGGATATGGACACGTCAAGTATGAATGTCCTAAGTTGCATCGAAAGAAGAAGCTACCAGTGAGCAATGTGGTGATCGATGATGAAGATGTGATCTCTGAGAATGATGGGTCTGATGATGATATCTCAGATGAAGATGAGGACAACGCTCTCGTTGTCACGTTGGATGAAGGTTTTGACCTTGCAAATTTTGAAGTTGAAAACTTTCAACTTGATGCTTTTCTAAAGGATACTGCTACTGCAGACAACATTTTCCGTGTAGCCTCAGAAAATCGAAATTTCTGTGATGACGATATTTTCTCAGATGATGAATCTGAGTCTGAAGCTGAACAGATAGTGATGGCACCTGAAGTGTGTCAAGCTGAAGTTGTGTGTAATGAGCTACTGACTCTGAGAGAGAATCATGCTGAATTGATAAGCTTACATGACTTAGCTATCACTGAGAATAACACACTCGAAGTGTCTTTGAAGTTTCTGACAGAATCTATTACTGAACTCTCGAATGAGAAACACAAGATGTGTGATGAGGCCGTTGAGTTGAGAAACACAGTTGAATAATTCTCTTACAATTCTGAAAATTAAATTTGATGCTCTCTTCGAAGAGAAACATAAATACTACAAAGAAGTTGTCGAACTGAGAGAATCATTTGAGAAGTCGAACTCTGAAAATTCGAAACTGAAGGCATCATTTAAGAAGGAGACAGCTGAAGTGAAGAAACTCCAATCTCTCTTCAAGAACTCTGATGCAGAGAACGATGAGTTGAAGTCATCCTTGACAAAAGCTCAGACTGAGTTAGCTATGTGTGACAAAGAACGGTATGTCTTGAAAGAGAAGCTTCATATGACTGATGAACTTCTAAAGAAAATGAACACAAACTCATCTGTGTTTGACAATGCTGCCTCTTACATGAACCCAAGTCGTGTTGGACTTGGCTTTCAAAATGTTTTTGAATCGATCTATACTACACCTGAGAAGAAAGAAGTGACCTTTGTCAAAGCTTCTACTGACTCTTCTGAGAGTATGACCGAAGATGATTCTGTAACTCTGAAGCGAAAGGAAATTGCTGAAGGAAAGAGAGTTATGACATCTCCGAAAGCTGAAACTCAAAAGTCGATCTCGACTACTAACGTGAAGGTGGAGACATATCAATTTCCTAAGTTCATTGTAAAACATCCTCGTGGTATCTTACCATACGAAAAGACATTGCTGAAGAAGTTGAGTAAACCACAGAACGTAAAATCAAATGTTAAATTCTCTCGCTCGAAACCTGCCATGATTAAGACTTCGACGAATGTTGAAGTTCGTCAAAAGAGAAAATATGTGTGTCACTACTGCAATGAATCCGGACATATTAGACCTTTCTGCTTTAAGCTGAGAGATGACATAAACCGAAATTTGATGACTGAAAAGAAAAAGAGTGGAGTTGTCAAGAGTGTGAATAAACACACGTCTCCTGTACCGAAAGTCGAAAAGAATGCTATAAGGTTGACTGAGAAAAATTCTCTAAATTTTGATGTGAGGAAGTGGGTACCTAAGTCCCGGAAGAGTGAAGTTAAACTTAACTCCACCACTTCGATTGCCTGGAGACCAAGAGAACTGATTTTCTGCAATGTTGCACTGAATGCCTCCGACTCTGGAAACAAAGGCATTTGGTATTTTGATAGTGGATGTTCCCGTCATATGACCGGAACCAAAAAATTTCTGAAAGAATACGAGCCTATGACTGGCTCTCCCTGTTGGAGTAGTATACTTAATGTCTAGATTTGAGTATTCTGAACTCCTTGTACACTTTCATTTACCTATTAATAATGAACATTCATTTGCTTTTAATTATTGTTAATTAAATATATGCAAATTATAGTCCTGGATTATATACGTTGTAGTTAGTATGGTGTGCGACGTCACACAGAAGATCATACTATCGGTTACTCGTATTTAATCGAACAGTTGCTCACGACCTAGATGGACACGGACCAATCCATCGGTATAGTCGTTGTGTGAGAGAGAAAATAATTTGTCTTAATTATTTTATCACACTTGTACACTTGGTGTATTGAGCGGATCGAATGAGACTCATCAATTAGGTTGCTCGGCGATAATTGATTTGAGACTCAGTGTATTTTATTCTTAATCCCCGATTCAATTGCGGGTGTGTACGTATATTTAATATAAGTGACTTTGATTTTCCAAAGGAATTAACCGATTTAATTATTGGGTTAATTACCGGTTAAGTTGGGTCACTATATTTTATATATGGCATGTCGTGAATTCTTGAAGGGACAGTGTATCCCGGAAGGGTTGATAATATCCCCGAGATGAGCTCATAAGGATTTATTATGTAAACCTCGCGAGTGGATTTGTTCCCGCATAATAAATAAGGTTGAGTGGTACTAGTCTCGGATAAAAGAGATGAATAAATTTATTAAGCAATAAATAAATTTTATTCATGGATATTTAAATCTTAAATACACGGAATAAATAATACTACCGGAGAAATATTATTTGGATATAATATGGTTTAATATTAGGAGTGCAATTAATTTATATAGTGGAAAATAAATTAATTAATATTAATGGGAGATTAATAGATTTGGGCTTGGGCTCAATTTAATCATTAATATTGGAAGCCCAATATTCCACCTCCTTTAGATTCCCTACGTAGCCTATAAAAGCACTACATGGTCTTCTCTATTCTCATAAGTTGAAGATCATAATTCTTCTAGAGAGAGAAAGTAAGAGAGAAGTAGATCCATAGAGCTTGGAGGATCGTCGCCCACCCGACGTTCAAGCTAGTGCAAGGAATACGTGGGAAGATTCAAATGTCATCTTGATTTCGTTTCTCCGAACAACGAATCGAAAGGTACAATATCTAAACGCCCTTGATATTATTCGATTTTGATTTATCGTGAAATACCGTTGAACGCAAGATCCGAGGTACGAAACCGGGAGGGAGGACGAACGCGTGGTGGTGGCGAAGCCACCGGACCACGGCGATCGCCCACCTAGGGTTTCGGCGGGGAGGGGTCGAACCCCGGCTGGGAGCCGGGGACGCGATCGATCATCGCGATCGATCGCGAGCCGCGAGGGCTGGACCCCGCGGCTGTCCGCTGGTCGGACCGACACCCAGCGGCGGCGAGTCGCCGGACTCGCCGCAAGGGGCTGCTGGGCAGTCCCAGTCGATCGCCTTGAGCGATCGACCTCTCGATCGCGTGAGCCCCGCGTGCGGGGGCTCGGGCTGGGCGTGCGCGCGGCTTCGGCCGCGTCGTGCGTTCGGCTCGTGCTCCGGCTCGTACGTGGTGTTCGCGTGATCTCCGGCGAATGGTTTTTTATCGGGTTATTGTTTCCGCAAATTTTAATAGCCCGGGATATCGAATTCCAACAATTGGTATCAGAGCGTGGTTTACGTTCGCGGTATTTTCGATAAAATTGTTCTACCTTGCAGGGTTCCGACTATTATGGCTTAATTTATTATTCGTTTAATTTATTTTGTCATGAATTTTGGATTGATTAAACTCTCGGACATGTCGAGATTCGTTTTTGGTGGTGAATGCTTGTGATAGTAAAAATTCGGGGGTTGACCGAATTTAGGTTTATTATTATTGTTTTATTTTTTCCGGAAAATGTATAGGGTCGATTTCATGTATAGAATCGATACCGGATAGTGTAAAATTAAATTTGTAATTTATTTTGCGTTGGATCGATGCCGAAACGACCACCGGAAAAGACGCGTGACGAAGGAGATGATTGTGAGGGTGAAGGGCTCGGATCGACCGCCCCATGGTCGATCCCACTAGGACGATCGACCCACGCCCAAAGGGGGCTGCCCGCGGGAGCTCCGGCCACGCCGGCCACCAAGGGAGGTGGCGCGTGGGCTGGACGGCGGCGGTCGAGGGGTGGCGCGGGGATCCCCACCCCGTGCTATCCCGGTCCGATAATTCGCTTTCCTAATTGGTTCGGGTTTTTCCTATTTGAGTGATCCTATTTTTGGGAACTCTCTTGGATTAGGAAAAGAATCAATGTTGGAATTAATTAGGATTCCTAATTGATTATTTCTATTTTATGGAAATATTCATGGATTAGGAATCTAATTAATTAAGAAAGTAGAAGAGTCCTAAATTATTTTATTTCCTTATTTCATTATGGAAATCATCTAGAAGATTCCAAGTGGGTCTTGGATAGATTATTCTAGAGATTTAATGAAGTAGAAAGGGAAAATAAAATAAATAAAAATATTAATAATATTTAATTTTATTTTTAATTTATTCGATTGACTTAATTATTATTAATTAAGTATCTTTTGGATTTATTAAAAATAAATAGATTTAAATATTGGAAATTGATATTCTCGTCACATGGAGCATTCAAGAACGAAGACTAAAGACTAGAAGATGCGTACGGAGATGGAGTAAAGCCATAATAGTCGGAAAATAATATTCTAGTATTATTTTGACTATGTGATAATACTATGTGCTTTATTACATGTATGCATGCTATATGTGTTTATTTTATGCACTAGATAGCGTATCCCTTTATTGTAAAAAGCTAAGTGGGAGAGGGTATGGAAACATACCCATGGTCTCCATTGCTGCTCTCTTGGTGACTTTTATAAACTTTTGAAGTTTATATAGATAAGTTATTGGAGGAGAGTTCTTGTAATTCCTCTTACAAGAAACATTGATTAAGTTTATCAAACAATGCCTAATTTGTCTTTCCAAAGCTGATTTCAAGTCGACTCATTCTCACCCCGGGGAGTGGAATGGAGCCAGAGCCACTTGGTCATGTCGAGGACACAAATTAGAGGCAGTCGTACCATTATTTGATAGATGGATCGATTGTCTGCTCGGCTCCCTCATTTATGAGAGATAGGGTTGTTCGCATGGTGAATCACTGGTTAGAAACTTCGAGTTTCACTTATGATTCTCCACGTCTTGATTTACAAGATTGAATGGATCAAGTAATTGGGAGTCAATTGTAAAAGTCTTTTGGTGTAGTAAACGTCCACACTATCGTGGCTTGCTGCACTGAATGGGACTTTGGAACGATTGATGTAGACAGTTATAGAAGGGAGTGAAAGATCCGTATGTCAACGTAAACGTCCACACTATCGTGGCTTGCGGCGATATACGAGTCCCAAACAAACTTCTTAGTACTGAGCGGTGGTTAACACTTAGGTACGCTTCATAGTATCCCTCCCATCGAGGTAACGCTATTGATGATGTACGACCAAAGGAAATCTAATTGCTAAATCATTTGGGTGAGTAAACGTCCACACTATCGTGGCTTGCTTTACCTGATGGGATTTTAGAGGCGATTAGTGATTTAATGATATTATTAAAGGGAGATAATATCGGATATTAAATTGTTTGTTTGTTTTATGTGCTTATAGGTTAAGAATGACTGTGACCCCACTTTGTGATATACTTAAAGATGAAAACTCGCTGGTTCCATATAGTGATGTTTGGAAAAGAAATCTGGACATTGTCCAGACTGTTGAGACTTCTGAATCCACTATCCCAACTCATGAGGACATTTGGAATGACCTCAGAATGATGTTGAGGCACAGTGTGGAAGCCGGACAAGAAGTGATTGACATACTCTATAAATTTAGTCCTCTTGAGGAATCGCTTAAAAACGATTTCAAAAGAGCGGAACTTATAAGTATGGTCAGAAAATCACAAGCTCTTGTGGCCAAGTTGGAAGTGGATGCAAAGAAGCCCAGTGGTTGTGAACCACGGATTGGGAAGAGCAAGCCGCAAGGCAAGTGCTTTCGATGCAAGCAGTCTGGGCACTGGAAGTCTGATTGTCCTCTCATCAAAGGTACGAAATTTTCCTTAGTCACCGAAACATTATCAGTGGTGTTATCTACCAGCACCTGGTGTGTAGATACGGGGGCCACTGATCATGTCTGCAATTCATTGCAGGGGTTCCAGGAAACCCGGAGACTTAGAGAGGGAGAAATCGTGGTCTACATGGGCAATGCCGCGAAGGTGGCGGCTGTTGCAGTGGGAGACGTTCACTTACGCTTTAGTAGTGATAGGGTTTTAGTTTTACAAAATTGTCTTTATGTACCCAACTTTAGAAAGAATTTAATTTCGGTTTCTAAACTTATTATGAATGGATATTCTGTTTCTTTTGACCACTCTGTGATCATAAGAAGAAACAGTGAGATTATTTGTTCTGGTACATTGGTGGACGATTTGTATGTGCTAAATCCTGAGTCTAACACGATGCAACTAACCGAGAGTAATAACACATCTACGAACACCAATAAGAGAAAGGAACCTTCTAGGATGAATCAATTATACTTGTGGCACTTAAGGCTAGGTCATATTAACTCAAAAAGAATTCAAAGGTTGAAAGCTGATGGTCTCATCAGTGGTGTTGAAGGAGAGGACCTTCCAACCTGCGAATCCTGTTTAGAGGGAAAGATGACCAAGCGTTCTTTTTCTGGTAAAGGACGAAGGGCTGAACAAGTATTGGATTTGATTCACTCTGACGTATGCGGACCTATGTCTACTCAGGCAAAGGGAGGGTACGAGTATTTCATCACTTTCACTGATGATTACTCAAGGTATGGATTTGTATACCTGATGCGCCGCAAGAGCGAATCCTTTGACAAGTTCAAGGAGTTCAAGGCTCTTGTGGAGAACCTTCAAGGTAAATCCATTAAATGCCTGCGATCTGATCGCGGAGGCGAGTACCTGTCTGGAGAATTCAAGGCATACTTGGCAGAGAATGGGATTGATTCCCAAATGACATCACCATATACTCCCCAGCAAAATGGTGTGTCAGAAAGAAGGAATAGGACTCTTATGGAAATGGTGCGATCAATGATGAGTTACTCGGACTTACCTATCATGTTCTGGGGATATGCCTTAGAAACAACGGCGCACATTCTGAACTTGGTTCCATCTAAAACGGTTCCTTCAACACCCATGGAACGATGGAGCGGGCGCAAGCCTAGCTTGAGACACGTTCGGATCTGGGGGTGCCCTGCACACGTGTTGAAGGTAGGTGCCGATAAATTAGAACCTCGTACTGAAGTGCGGTTGTTTATAGGATATCCTAGAGGAACTAAGGGTGACATGTTCTATAGTCCTACGGACCAGAAGATCGTTATAAGTACTAACGCTCGGTTCTTAGAGGAAGACTATGTCATGGACCACAAGCCCAAAAGTGACGTAATACTTGATGAGTTGAGAGGTAACAAGGAAGACTTAGATACAGCCGAACCGAGTATAGATACACCACTAGAATCTGCACCTGACACAGTCACTGTTAATACACCGGAACGCCGTCGTAGTGGGAGGGTTGTTAAGCAACCAGACCGATGGATTGGACTGGGTGAGTCTTCGGACTCTGGACCTGGAGTTCATGAAATCGATCCCTGGACCTATGATGAGGCACTACAAGATATAGATGCGCCTTCTTGGAAGAAAGCGATGAAATCCGAAATTGAATCTATGGATTCTAATAAAGTCTGGGATCTTGTAGAACCACCAAGCGGCGTGAAGCCAATTGGGTGTAAATGGGTCTACAAGAGAAAGAGAGGATCTGACGGAAAGGTAGAAACCTTTAAAGCTCGGCTTGTTGCGAAAGGCTATACTCAGAAAGAAGGAATCGATTATGAGGAGACCTTTTCGCCGGTAGCCAAGATAAAGTCAATCCGGATTCTCTTATCCATAGCAGCTCATATGGACTATGAGGTGTGGCAAATGGATGTCAAGACAGCTTTCCTAAATGGAAGTCTTGACGAGACGATTTATATGAAACAACCAGAAGGATTCATTGCTAAGGGGCGAGATCATCTAGTGTGCAAGCTTAATCGATCCATTTATGGATTGAAACAAGCCTCGAGATCGTGGAACCTGCGGTTTGACGAAGTAGTCCAGTCTTTTGGATTTAGTCAAAGCATGGACGAATCGTGTGTGTATTGGAAACGTGATGGGAAGAAGGTGGTGTTTCTCGTGCTTTATGTAGATGACATTCTTCTCATTGGCAACAGTGTAAAGATGTTATCAGACATAAAGGGATGTTTGTCTAGACAATTCGATATGAAAGATTTGGGAGAAGTCGGGCATGTTCTAGGGATCAAGGTTATAAGGGATCGCCGGAATAGAACATTGTACCTATCCCAGCAATCTTACATAGACACGATTCTGGCTCGTTTTAACATGCAAGATTCCAAGAAGGGTGAACTACCCTTCAGTAAAGGAACTTATCTTTCTAAGGAGATGTGTCCTCAGACACAAAAGGAGAAAGATGAAATGAAAGCGGTTCCCTACGCTTCGGCTGTGGGAAGCTTAATGTATGCAATGTTATGCACGAGGCCTGATATCTGCTATGCAGTTGGCGTAGTAGCGAGATATCAGAGTAACCCTGGAAAGGCTCATTGGACTGCCGTAAAGAGCATTTTCAAGTATTTGCGAAATACTAAGGATTATGTTCTGAGTTACGGAGCAGACAATCTGATTCCTTTGGGTTACACAGATTCGGATTTCCAAGCTGATAAGGATCGGCGTAAGTCGACATCAGGCTATGTGTACACTTTGGGAGGTGGAGCCATATCATGGAAGAGTGTTAAGCAAAAGTGGATTTCGGACTCTACCATGGAAGCTGAATATGTTGCAGCCTCAGAGGCAGCGAAAGAGTCAGTTTGGTTCCTTAATTTCCTCCAGGACTTAGATGTGATTCCGAGTTTGCCCAAGGCTATGTATGACAATTTATTGTGATAATAGCGGTGCAGTGGCAAACAGTAAGGAACCACGGTCCCATAGTGCTACGAAACACATAGAGCGCAAGTACCACCTGATTCGAGACATCGTCAAGAGGGGCGATGCAGTAGTCACCAAGATAGCTTCGAAGGACAACCTAGCGGACCCTTTTACCAAGATACTTCCTAAGGAAGTATATTTCAAGCACTTGGAGGGTTTGGGAGTCAGAAGTTTGGAGGATAAGACTATACCTTAGTATAAGTGGGAGATTGTTGGAGTAGTATACATAATGTCTAGATTTGAGTATTCTGAACTCCTTGTACACTTTCATTTACCTATTAATAATGAACATTCATTTGCTTTTAATTATTGTTAATTATATATATGCAAATTATAGTCTTGGATTATATACGTTGTAGTTAGTATGGTGTGCGACGTCACACAGAAGATCATATTATCGGTTACTCGTATTTAATCGAACAGTTGCTCACGACCTAGATGGACACGGACCAATCCATCGGTATAGTCGTTGTGTGAGAGAGAAAATAATTTGTCTTAATTATTTTATCACACTTGTACACTTGGTGTATTGAGCGGATCGAATGAGACTCATCAATTAGGTTGCTCGGCGATAATTGATTTGAGACTCAGTGTATTTTATTCTTAATCCCCGATTCAATTGCGGGTGTGTATATTTAATATAAGTGACTTTGATTTTCCAAAGGAATTAACCGATTTAATTATTGGGTTAATTACCGGTTAAGTTGGGTCACTATATTTTATATATGGCATGCCGTGAATTCTTGAAGGGACAGTGTATCCCGGAAGGGTTGATAATATCCCCGAGATGAGCTCATAAGGATTTATTATGTAAACCTCGCGAGTGGATTTGTTCCCGCATAATAAATAAGGTTGAGTGGTACTAGTCTCGGATAAAAGAGATGAATAAATTTATTAAGCAATAAATAAATTTTATTCATGGATATTTAAATCTTAAATACACGGAATAAATAATACTACCGGAGAAATATTATTTGGATATAATATGATTTAATATTGGGAGTGGAATTAATTTATATAGTGGAAAATAAATTAATTAATATTAATGGGAGATTAATAGATTTGGGCTTGGGCTCAATTTAATCATTAATATTGGAAGCCCAATATTCCACCTCCTTTAGATCCCCTACGTAGCCTATAAAAGCACTACATGGTCTTCTCTATTCTCATAAGTTGAAGATCATAATTCTTCTAGAGAGAGAAAGTAAGAGAGAAGTAGATCCATAGAGCTTGGAGGATCGTCGCCCACCCGACGTTCAAGCTAGTGCAAGGAATACGTGGGAAGATTCAAAGGTCATCTTGATTTCGTTTCTCCGAACAACGAATCGAAAGGTACAATATCTAAACGCCCTTGATATTATTCGATTTTGATTTATCGTGAAATACCGTTGAACGCAAGATCCGAGGTACGAAACCGGTAGGGAGGACGAACGTGTGGTGGTGGCGAAGCCACCGGACCACGGCGATCGCCCACCTAGGGTTTCGGTGGGGAGGGGTCGAACCCCGGCTGGGAGCCGGGGACGCGATCGATCATCGCGATCGATCGCGAGCCGCGAGGGCTGGACCCCGCGGCTGTCCGCTGGTCGGACCGACACCCAGCGGCGGCGAGTCGTCGGACTCGCCGCAAGGGGCTGCTGGGCAGCCCCAGTCGATCGCCTTGAGCGATCGACCTCTCGATCGCGTGAGCCCCGCGTGCGGGGGCTCGGGCTGGGCGTGCGCGCGGCTTCGGCCGCGTCGTGCGTTCGGCTCGTGCTCCGGCTCGTACGTGGTGTTCGCGTGATCTCCGGCGAATGGTTTTTGATCGGGTTATTGTTTCCGCAAATTTTAATAGCCCGGGATATCGAATTCCAACACTCCCGTGGTGTTTGGAGGGGGAGCTAAAGGCGTCGTTATGGGGAAGGGAACACTACATATCAAAGGATTGCCACCAATCCGAAATGTTGTTCATGTAAAGGGTCTTGTGGCGAATCTCATCAGCATTAGCCAACTCTGTGATGAAGGACTGAATGTTAGCTTCGATAAAGACTCTTGCAAGGTGTTTGATGTTGAAGGGAAGTGCATCATGGAAGGTCCGCGTGCTAAGAACAATTGCTATACAACTGAGTATAGTTGCTTCTCTGTGACCGTTCCCGATGAAGTCGATTTATGGCATCAACGCCTTGGACACACTAGCACTCGGAATTTGAGTAAATTGGTTAAGGGAAAGATAGTTCGAGGAATCTCTCAACTCCCCAAAATTGAGAAAAGAGTGTGTGGTGACTGTAAGAAGGGTAAGCTGACGAGAACTCCTCATCCTGCACTACCAACACTGATGAGCACTTCTGCTCCTTTTGAACTACTTCACATGGATCTCATGGGTCCAATGGAAGTGAAGAGTATTGCTAAGAAAGAGTACGTGCTGGTGGTTGTTGATGATTTCTCTCGTTACACTTGGACGAGATTTCTCGCTACAAAGGATGAGACTTTCAATGCCTTCAAAGGTATTGTAAAATGGATTCGAACTAATCATGAAGCTAAGGTGAAGAGGATCAGGAGTGATCACGGAACCGAATTTGTAAATTCTAGCTTCAATGAATACTGTCTGATGAAGGGGATTCATCATGAATACTCGGCTCCGAAAACGCCCCAACAGAATGGTATAGCCGAACGCAAGAACCGTACGCTGCAAGAAATGGCTCGTGTCATGCTAATTTCGAAAAATCTAGCTCGTACTTTTTGGGCAGAGGTCGTATCTACTGCTGGATATATCCTTAATCGTATAAGTATTCGATCCGGCACAACGGCAACCGCCTATGAACTTGTAAATGGCAAGAAGCCATCTGTTTCCCACTTTCGAGTCTTTGGATGCACGTGCTACATCTTGAAGGATCGTGATCCTCTGAAGAAGTTTGAAGCCAAAGTTGATCGTGGTATTTTTGTTGGCTATAGTCAGAATAGTCATGCTTACCGTGCATACAACCTCCGTACTAACAAAGTCATTGAAACGGTTAACATCAACTTTGACGAACAAGACTTTCTCGGAAAGGATGCTGATGAAGACTGGGTGAAGGAATGGATTCGGGAGTATTGTACTTTTCCATCTACACCTACTACTGTGGTGCCAGAAACTCCTACTCAAAACTCTTCACCTGAAGTTGGAGACACTAGTCAACGCAACAATGATACTTCATCGTCTGATGATGAAGAAAGTGAAGATGTTGATAACCCAGCTAATGCTCCTAACGAGGCACCTCGCCTTATTCAAAAGAAGCATCCACCGACACAGATGATTGGAAACTTGAATGAGCGAACTACACGCTCAAAGAAGCCAACTACTTCTCAGGATGAACTCTATAACATATGTACTTCTGCTATCTATCATGAAATCGGAGTTTCTTGCTTCTTATCTGAGACGGAACCAAAGAACTACAAGGAAGCTATGAAAGATGACTTCTGGATAATGGCTATGCAAGAAGAACTAAATGAGTTTACAAGAAATAATGTTTGGTCCTTGGTTCCCCGCACTTCGAATATTAATGTTGTTGGAACCAAATGGATTTTTAAGAACAAAACGGATGAGCATAATCAAGTTGTACGGAATAAAGCTCGTCTCGTTGCACAAGGCTATGCCCAAGTTGAAGGGATAAACTTTGATGAAACCTTCACTCCAGTTGCACGCATTGAGTCTATTCGTCTATTAATTGCTATTGCATGCCATCTCGGCATCAAACTTAGACAAATGGATGTTAAAGCTGCATTCCTAAATGGAGTACTAGAAGAAGAGGTGTATGTTGCTCAACCGAAAGGCTTCGAGGATCCGAAAAGGCCAAATCATGTTTATAAGCTGCACAAAGCTTTATATGGGTTGAAGCAAGCCCCTCGTGCTTGGTATGGGTGTCTGACGGACTACTTACTGAAGTTTGGGTTTGAACGTGGCTCAGTGGACAAGACTCTCTTTATCAAACGTGATGGCAAACACATGATCGTTGCCCAGATTTACGTCGATGACATTGTCTTTGGTGCTACTTGCTCTAAACTCGTGAAAGCATTCACGAACTCTATGTCCTCTACATTTCAGATGAGTCTTGAAGGAGAGCTACATCAATTTTTGGGTCTTCAGATATATCAACGACCGAATGGAATTTTTGTCTCTCAAAGCAAATATGCTAAAAATATGGTCGAGAAGTTTGAGATGCACCATGTTAAGCCTGCCAAAACTCCCATGGCGACAACCGAACGATTATCTATGTCGACTAAGAGTCGAAGTGTTGATCAAACACTCTATCGCTCTATGATTGGGAGTTTACTTTATTTAACTGCTACTCGCCCTGACATAACGTTTAGTGTTTGTATGTGTGCCATGTACCAAGCTGATCCAAAGGAGGACCATCTACGAGCTGTGAAACGGATACTCCGCTACATCTCTGGAACTTATGATCTCGGTCTTTGGTATGCATGTGACACTATATCAAATCTCGTCGGCTTCTCCGATGCAGATTGGGCGAGCGATACAGATAAACGAAAGAGCACTTCTGGATGCTGCTGCCTCCTTGGCAACAATATAGTGTCATGGCATAGTCGGAAGCAAAATTGCATCGCTCTATCGACTGCTGAGTCTGAATATGTTGCAGCCGGAAGTTGCTGCACTCAATTGCTTTGGCTAAAGCAGATGTTGGATGATTATCTTATCGAGAGTGCTCCCTTGGTGTTGTACTGTGATAACCAAAGTGCTATCAAAATCAGCGAAAATCCTGTCCAGCATTCTCGCACTAAACACATCGACATTCGACATCATTTCATTAGAGATTTGGTTGATCGTGATATAGTCAGTCTACAACATATTTCAACAGAAAAACAGCTCGCTGACATCTTTACCAAACCTCTTGACTTTGAGAGATTTCAAACTCTAAGAAATTCTCTCTGCATATGTTCTCTTTAAGAGTTCACGAAAATTTTGAAGTCTGAAAGACTATTTTCTTTACTTCTGAATATGCACGCTGAATCGTCGTGGATTAGTCTAATAAGTTGAACATGGATTCGAGGCCGCTTTAGTCTTCAGACCCAAGTGCATTTATTCCTCTGAGTGCAAACATGTGAACTTGGCATATAACTCCCATAAGCTATCATTTGCATAGATCCATCATACCAAGTAACGGAGGACGCCGGTTACCCCGGCTCCCCTCTTCGAAAGGTAGCACATGGACGTTGTAGTTTAAGATGCTCTACCATCACACTTCGGAGATGCAGGATGACCCTTGCTCCCCTCTGACTGCTGTAATGAGCATCTGTTGCATTTCATTTAAAAGCTAAAACTCGTCTGGAGGACGCAGGTCGAACCTTGCTCCCCTCTGATTGTAGTAACGCTTAGTCCCAAGTGGAGTGCCTTAAAAGTTCACCTTGCACTCATGAATTAAAATCTCTTGTGCGGTGCAAACTCATCAAATATGTTTCGACGAAACACGGCATGTATTCTTGTGATTGTGACGAAGGACAAGTTAAATGTCTATCAATATACTTCGGTCCGTTTCACCGGTTTTTAATATGAGAGATTTTTCCTTATACCTCAAAGTTGCTATCACCTAGTGTGAAATTTTTGGTTTTTGGAAAGTGATGAAATGTGAACTCTTTTCTAGGAAAATATTTGCTCTTCACTGCCTCGTATCACCGCTTAAATCTCCACTAAAATGTTTTTGAATGTTTTGTTGTGTGTTGAACGCTTGAATGCTAACTCGGGATGTGTTGTTTTGATTGGTACTCTTGTATTTCATGTTCAGCATCTCGATGGAGTTCATTCTTTAAGGCGTAAGATGAGTGTAGCAGCATCCGGTGTCAGACATTACTCAAAGATTGCTACTACGTTACCTCAACTCCATCAGCGCTCATGTCTCATTTTCGACTACCTTCACCAGATGTCCCATCAAGGGGGAGGTTTAGGTGAGATGCTGGTTCATCTGGCAAAGGACTGCATGTTTCATGGTTTCTCGAATTTGTATAACTCTTGAACTATTCCGTTTGCATGCATAAGTCCTGATTTTTGGTATTTTGACTAAGTGTGGTTTGTTTTTCATATCTTATCAATGATAGTTCTTCATTGTTGAATGGTTGATTGTTTTATTTTTACTTAGTTGCTTTTGTTGCTATGCTTCTCCTGAGGGGGAGATTTGTGTATCTCCTTATGCTAACTCTTGTTCATAAGAGTTGTGACAAAAAGGGGGAGATTGTAGATGTTAGTTTTGTCAACAACATATGTGTTTGTTGTTTGTTTGTGTTTTCAGGTGATGTATCTCTTGGGGGGGAGATTTGCTGGATCTCTTTGTACTCATTGTCTCTCATATGAGTTGTGCCAAAAGGGGGAGATTATCATGATTGACGTGTTTCACAAGAGTTGTACCAAAAAGGGGGAGATTGTAAATACAAGTTTTTGGCATTAACTTTGTGTGTTCCTTGCGCTGTCCGTCGACTATTGTCATATCTTCTTCGTACGAGCTCCGATTGTGTTGATTCAAAATGATATGTAATCCACACTTCCAGAGCTACGTATACATATATGACAAGTAATGTCAAAATCATGCTACAGGAGTCGCGTGCGACTGGAGTCGCACAACTTGTCGTTGGATGTGCAGTCTTTCGATTTTGGCAATATCTCCTTCATACGAGCTCTGATTGACTTGATTCAAAATGCTATGGAATCCACACTTCAAGATCTACGTATACATATCATGCGACAGGAGTCGCGTGCGACTGGAGTCGCACAACTTGTCGTTGGATGTGCAGTTCGTCGATTTTGGCCATATCTCCTTCATACGAGCTCCGATTGTGTTGATTCAAAATGCTATGGAATCCAAACTTCAAGAGCTAAGTATACATATCATGCGACAGGAGTCGCGTGCGACTGGAGTCGCACAACATCATGCGACAGTAGTCGCGTGCGACTGGAGTCGCACAACTTGTCGTTGGATGTGCAGTCCGTCGATTTTGGCCATATCTCCTTCATACGAGCTCTGATTGACTTGATTCAAAATGCTATGGAATCCACGCTTCAAGGACTACAAAGAACCAACTTCATGCGACTGGAGTCGCGTGCGACAGGAGTCGCTTGACTCCTCCCTCTCATGTCGTGCGACAGGAGTCGCACGATCCGTGCGTCCAACTCATACGACAGGCGTCGCACGCAACATGAGTCGCACGTCCGGGTATGCGACAGGAGTCGCATGTTGTGCATCCTTCATCTTATGCGACTGGAGTCGCACGCCATGCTCCTTTACACTTCGTGTGTCAACTGATGCATGTTGTGTTGTTTACTACTTCAACGATATCGACGACTATGAAGACGATGAAATATGAAATGTTCAACGACGAGTGTTCACCACGATGAAGTTGAAGATGAAGTATTGAGATCGACGGAGTCAAAATATGTTGAAGTCTGAAGTTAGAGAAATCGAAGATTCGAGATTCGAAGATTCAAGAATCGAAGATTCCAAAAGTGATGTCATCCATGGAATTGTTGCATCATCCAAGCATGTGACGAATCAGAACGTGCCACGTCAACGTCTCACATGTGCGGATCACCTATATATACCCATGGAGTTTCAAGACTTCACTTGACGATTTTGAGAGAACGAAATCTGATATTGAGTATCGCTATCGTTGTTTGTTGGCGCTGAGCCTTAGAGTTTTGGTAGTTGTTTTGTGCTGTGCACCACTAGTAGGGTTATGTGATTTAGCTCTAGGTGTAGTATTACTAGATCATTAGTTTGTTGGAGTGTTGCGTCACTTGGGATACGACTCTTGATCATTCCGTCTACCTTTCTCCACAAGTGTAATAGTTAGTTTTGTCTTTCAATGAAATGAAACTATTACATAACTTTGTCTTCAGTATGTTACTTTACATTTGCTGAGTTCGAACATATACACACAACACGTAACGTGCGACATCCGGAGCAAGCAAGAGTTGAGTGTGTGCGAACGAAGTTGCTGAAGTATCTGTGTTTAAGACCGACTTCACGAAAAGTTGGTAACCTACGTCGAAGACGTAATTTCACCTATGGAAGAAACGAGCAGCATCCTGATTCATATCCTCGGTATATCAGTTGAGATAGGGAAACCATCGAAATATCAGATGCATGAGAACTCGGAGAAACAATCGTATCATTAAACCCCCACAGATCAGAAGAAGAGGAAGGAGCTAAGAGCACGATGATGTCAGCAAAGACTCGTCTTCGACTTATGAGTAGTCTGTTGAGGTTAGAACAAAAAGCTATTGGAAAAGGAGGTGGAGCTCGGGCTTTACAAATATCATCAGAAGTCAATGCAGATAGATGTTGTGAAGATATTGGTTGTACATAATTTCTTGGATGGGGGAAAGGTGTTTCGCAAAGTAGCCTTCAGAATGGTGGAATCAGTTGAGTACATATCCGGCTTTACAGAAATGATCGGTCGTAAATTATTTCGAACGTTCAAATGAGAAGTAGTGATTGATCTATGGTAATCTTTGAAATTGATGATCTGTTTTTTTATTGTTTGGGTTGTCAAAATAATTTAATTTATGCAACCACTAACGGCTTTGTTTTTTATTTTATTTATGCGTTCTCAATTTTCTATTTTTATTTATTTATTTGCGGTATTTTTTCTGTTTTTACTTTATTTTTTATTTTATTTTATTTTTCATTATTTTTTCACTATTTTTTTACTTTATTTTTTATTTTATTTTATTTTTCATTATTTTTTAACTATTTTTTCTTTTCATTTATTTGAAACAAGGCCTTTTCACTTTGTTTTTTTATTTGGGCAATTGAATTTTGAGAGAACTAAGACTAAATTCAAAATTAACTAAAATACCATTTATCTCTATTTAAATGTTTGTTTGTTTTTGTACAAAAGAAATATATTGCCGAATTGTGCTCGATCACACAAAACTCTCACAAAACTCTCACTAAGCTATCTTAGATCTCTTAGATGGTTTTAGCTCATACACCATTTGATCCAACAATTTATGTTGAGGAACCAGAACCTCTGCCTCAGTGCATTCATAGGTAGTGTGCTCTCCCATAGCTCCACAAATTTCGCACTCCTTGCTCTTAAGCCTCGCCTTAGTAGATACACAATACCCGGCTCGACAAACCCACTCATCCGTGTCGAAAAACGGACAACCACACCGACAGTACACCGTGAATCTTGCCCGATCAAACTCAGCACCTTTCGGAAGTTCTCTGAAGAAAGGGCAACTAAAGTGGTAGTGGCGATTGCTGTAGCAAACCGAACACGAATCTCCGGGGCAAATATCCCAAGTAGAGTGCACGCCACGACATCTCGTGCAAAGTTCCGGAGGCGGCTTTTCAAGGGACATCCGTTGTTTCAGCTTCTGGGGACCGACGATCAGAAAACATATAAACATATGTAATCGAAGAAAGAAAAAAAGATACTACAATGGATAATTTGATGATTATTAGCTACTTACCTTATAAAACTGAGACTCCTCGTACTCCCAGATAGAAGTAGACTTGTAGTCGTCGGGGTTCAAAGGCCTCGGAGTGCAATCAAAGAGCTTCAGGGCCCTTCCAAAACTGTCATCCCGTAATTTCTCATCCCGTAATTTCTTCCTTACAACTGTTTGTTTCGGATCAATAATTAGTACACATAGAATATCAGATCAAATTAATCCAATCGCCAAACATAACATAAATACATACGTACATACCAATGTATAATTAATTATAAAAACAAAATTAAAATAAAAAAAGAATAAAACTTGATCGTACCGGAGGAGATCTTGTCTTTTTTGGTTGAAGAAGAAGACGACATCCTTGAATCCGACCGCGAAGCAATATCGATTTGGGGTTACTTATAATCCGTGTGGAAGAAGAGGAGGAGGAATCAGTTTGGGCCCACTAAATAAATAAATACTCCTAATATGGATAGGGATAAATTTGTACAACTTTTTCATATATATTTTTGTAAAAAGAAAAATAGTGAATATCCTTACTTTATTAATTTAAAAACACATTTTTATTTTCAATTTTTCAATCAAAAATTAATAGTACAATATTGTAATATTGAATTGTACCAATAGAGGAGTAAATGGCAAGTGTAAATAAGTAAAAAAATATAAAATTGTTGTTTTTACATAATTTAAACTAAATTATAAAATCAAAAATTAAAAAATATTCCATGATTCGTCTAATCATAAATAATGAGTTGCATTTTTAGTTCTTCAATTTCTTAATTTCTTAATTTCTTTTAAATGAATCAACAAAATTGGAGTAACTATTTTACTAACTACTTTCTTGATAAGTATGCCTTGTACTCAATGTTTTAAATTACTAGACTCATATTTGAAGCGTTTTTCTCTTGAGGCGTGAGGCGTACCTCGAGGCGGAACGAGACGCACACCTCAAAAAATGTAAAAAAATATAAAAAAAAACCAATAATATTTAAATTAATTACTAATAAATCAAATAATTCTCAGAACAAAATTTATTTGTTGAAAAACTCATTAAAAAGAAAATTATTTTATTCTCGGTTAATCTTGTCACGCCCCGTTTTATTTTATTAAATAGAAGAAATACAAGTAATAATTTTTAAAGATCTCAAGGGCGCGAGATGCAAATTTTCAACTCTACGTCGGCATAATCAATTTTCAACGGTAAAAAGTTTAAATAATTATAAATGCAGCGGAAATCATTAACACTTTTAACATGTGCGACACGCACTAAAATAAATGAACTCGTTAATAATTAGTACAAATCACGGCGCAGAAGCATCATCGACTACTCCGGTTGAATCAAACATGTCACCTGAAAATCATTTATATTAACAAGGGTCAGTTCACTGACTGGCAAGTAGGCATTCATACTATATGATTTAATCTTTCCACTTGTCGTCTTAGTTTGTATCTTAAACGTTGAACCTTTAATGCGATGCAACTACTAGACTTAACTTAACCTTAGATCATAAACTTGATTTGAAACTTTAAGTAATTTTGTTTCACGTTAACCTTCGAAACGTGACTTACGCTTTATACTCACGTTAACCTCCGAAACGTGGCTTAACAATTAGACGTTCATCACGTTAACCTCTGAAACGTGACTTGCGTTTATACTCACGTTAACCTCCGAAACGTGACTTAACATTTAGACGTTTATCACGTTAACCTCCGAAACGTGATTTACGTTTTATACTCACGTTAACCTCTGAAACGTGACTTGACATGTAGACGTTTATCACGTTAACCTCCGAAACGTGATTTACGTTTTATACTCACGTTAACCTCCGAAACGTGACTTAACATTTAACTTATCACGTTAACCTTCGAAACGTGAATTTAACATTTAACTTAGCACGTTAACCTCTGAAACGTGAGCGTTCGACATATACTAAACATCAACTTTCGTTCTTTAACTTTTTGACCGTGACATGGACTTCTAATGCAAAAATGCATCCTTTTGTATGCATGAACTAATGATATGGATGAAATTCAGTTCAAGAATGATCAACCTAAGCATATCAACGAACGTAAGAAACATAAGCAAGATACAATCGGTATAGACAAAAATCGGGAGAAATTTTTTCTTGGTCCCATATAGTTGGGCCATTTTCGATTTAGTCCCATGTAGTTACACATTTTCAATTTAGTCCCATATAGCTCGAAATTGTGTCCGATTTAGTCCTTTTTGGCCGGAATCTTCAATTTTGACCGGTCGACTGATGACGTGGCAGGCGGAGATACCATCGACGATTTGCTTGGACACACGTCGTCTCCTCATTGGCTCCTGCAAACCATTTTCAGAAAAAAAAAAAAAAAATGCCAAATCATCAAAGCTTAATTAAAAAATAAAAAAAGAAAATGGAAATCGATTTCAAAAATAAGGAACGGGCTTAACCGGTGAAAACAAAGAATGAAAAATCACTTTTCACTTCTCACTTCTACTGCCGTAAATTCTGAACCCTAATTCCCAACCCAATTACATACCCAATTAAATCCATTTCTCTACTCAAATTGGTAATTCTCTCCTGTTTCGATATGTGGGGAGACACCGAAATCAAATATTCCGAAGTTAATTGAAGCAAGAAAGTGCGAAAATGGTGCATGTTCGAAGAAGAAAGGTGCGCTTATGTCGGGCCCGCCAAACTACTGTAAGTGTTTAGTGATTTTTTCACCTGAAATCTACTGTCCAAGGTTCTTCTTCTTCTTCTCCTCATTTTTTTCTTTTTTTTTTTTTGTTTTAGATCACAGCAGTAAAAATCTCACCGTTGTCCTACATGTGGGGGGTACTTTTAAGATTGATGCGCCAAAACCTGAATATGAAGGGGGTGAAATTCTTCTACTGGATTGGTGTAATGCTGATGAGCTAAGTCTTTCTACTTTTAATCCTTACTGTGTAGAATGTGGAGTTAAAGGGGAGAAAAGATTTTATTTGCAAATGAAGGACATGTCTTATAAGTTGCTGATAGATGATTCTGACATTAGGCAATGGGCTAGTAATCTATTAATTGCAAAGGAAATGCATGTCTTTGTTGAGGAGTTACTGGTTTTAGATGAGTTTGAGGATTCTGAGGATTCTGATTTTGAAGTGACTTCTGATGATGATAAACTCTTAATTGAGGAAGCTGATATTATGTCTTTCACTTGACTGAGACATTGGGGAGAGGAATAGAGAAATCGATACTTTGGTGTTTGGTGGGAATAGAGAACGTAGAAGACGTGATTTTTTGTTGATTCAGTTCGATATAGGATTAGGGTTCTTGGAAAATTGGGGAGAAATTTGGGAGATTAGAGAATTAGGGTTCATATAGAACTTGGGGAGAAAACGATTTTTTGTTTCTGTTTCACCGGTTGGAGCCCGTCGTGGTTTTAAAAACGATATTTCCATTTTCTTTTTTTATTTTTTAATTAAGCTTTGATGATTTGGCATTTTTTTTTTCTGAAAATGGTTTGCAGGAGCCAATGAGGAGACGACGCGTGTCCAAGCAAATCGGCGATGGTATCTCCGTCTGCCACGTCATCAGTCGACCGGTCAAAATTGAAGATTCCGGCCAAAAAGGACTAAATCGGACACAATTTCGAGCTATATGGGACTAAATTGAAAATGTGTAACTACGTGAGACTAAATCGAAAATGGCCCAACTATATGGGACCAAGAAAAAAAATCTCCCGACAAAAATCATAATATACCCAATCAACAAGAATTAATGAATTGACATCAACAAGAATTAATGAATTGAGTCAAGAACAACTAATATGTATTACATATTTCCCTATGCTTGTACTTAGAGCAACATCCGTTCCGGTGTATATTTATATACACCACAACCTATGGTTGCTACTGTTCTGATCTACATACTATATTATATCTATATGAACACTATGTCATATGCTTTACTTGTTGCTGTAGATATACATACACACACCTACCTATTAGGCTATCACCCACGTAGTTTATATAGATATCTAAAAAATTTCTCTTTGGCAGCAACAACAACATCACATATACATATACGAATACTTATGCATATGTAAGTTATATGTATAAATAGGGGGCTGGTGAGCGACATATAACTATTCCTATAATACTTCCACACACATACAAATATACAATTAAGTTCTGCTCATATATGTAGGTTAATTATATAAATATACATCACACTACACACAGGCACAAACATTATATAGGAACCGCATAACTTCAATGATAATCGACTAATCCTAAATTCAATTATAATCTAGCTACATGAACTTAAAACCCACTTGCCTCGTTGATTAAATTTCGGTTGAGCGATCGAGGTGTTCACGAGATTTATTGATTTTCTAATTCTTCTTTTACTTCCTTTGTTCCTCTCGGTTCGATCGTCCCCGCTCGTCCCTCCTCTCTTCCAGGCGGCTCCCGTTTCCTTTCTCTTTCACGCTAGTCGCCGGCCCCTCTCTTTTCTCTCTTCATTCTCTTTATTTTTATGTTTCCTTCTAATATTTATTTAAGTAGGGTTAACTTACAAACTAAAGTGTTGGGCTGCCCATGTAAAGATCTTGGGCTATACATTTAAAATATAATTTGACAACGGCTCAAGATATTTAAGACCTGTTCTTTTGGACTTAATTTCACTCCAGTTCAGTTCAGATCGCTTCAGTTCAGTTCAGTTCAGTTCAGTTCGTTTCAAAATAAATTAAAATAAAATAAATAAAAAATAATTTGAACCAATAATTGTAAATATACAATATAGTTAATGTCACAATATTATTAATATTTTTAAAATAACATTTAATAATTTATAAATATTATTATTATTTTTATTAAAAATCCAGTTCAGTTCAGATCGCTTCAGTTCAGTTCAGTTCAGATCGCTTCAGTTCAGTTCAGTTCAGCCGGTTTCAGTCCAAAAGAACGAGTCCTTACACCTTCAACATTACTTTACACACCCTCTTTTATTTATTTTTTATTTTCATATAAGGTGAAATATCTAAATTGACCTTTACTTAACCTACGATTACTGCGCACACGCTGCCCTCTCCTATCACAAATAAATATAAAATACTTAAATGAAATTTTTTTCGTGAACGACACATCGATTATCGGGACTCTGATTTCGACAAGCCGATGCAAGACGTATTCAGATCTGGTGATGGCGTAGGGAACCGCCGATACGTTTGCACGTAGAGTCTACATTGAATTGATCGATAGGTTTTTACCCCTCCGACGAGGTCCTGATCGGCGACGAGAAGACCTCACCTCCTATTCTACCAAATTACAACCCGCTTAACGGGATGCTCAAATCCAGCAACGATTTGATGAGCACGCAGTGCTGAAGGCCTCAAAGGGTCGCTGTGATGTTTGTGAATTTGTCATCTAATTATATATTCATTCAAAAGATGAGATTGTAAATTAAATAATGGTTTATTATATTCAGAAGTGAAAAAAATGGAAAATTGATCAGATCTTTGCCAATCGACAATCAAGAATTAATATAGCCATTAAATATAAATTGTACTCCAGCAATTTATGACAATCAAGAATTAATATAGCTGCGATGAACATAATAATGAGAAAGAGTGAAAATTAAAAGTAAAATAAGATAAATGTATTGAAAGTAATTATCATTAATTTATGATTAGTATTTATTACATAGTTTATTTATTTATATTAGGGGAGGGTGTAAGTAGTAAACAAGGGTAAGTTAGATATTTTGCATTATATAAAAATAAAAAATAAATAAAATGGGGTGTGTAAAGTAATGTTGGAGCTGTAAATATTTTGAGCCTTTGACAACCCATAATAATATAAATTCAGCCCATTAAAAGATAAATACATTTAATTAAAGTTCTATTAAATTAAGGCTACAGATATTTACACCTCCGCTTTGGATTTACACACCCTCTTTTAATTTTTGTTTTATTTTGCACAATTATAAAATGTCGTTATTGTCCTTCATTAAAAACAATTAGCACGAACACTCCTTTGTTCTTCTTGTATTTTTATTTTCCCACCCGTATCATAATTACATTCATATCTTTCCCCTCCATCATCGTCATTAAACACGCATGGCAACAAAAGAATTCGTCATGTTTTTATACGCACATAACTGCGTTTATATATTCTGGACTGTGAGTGAAAAACATATGCGGTAGCGATGTATGGACGGGTCGACCCTGTTTCAAATCTTGCTTGTGTGTATTAGGGTTTTAGGTTATGCAATATAAGTTTCCAATTCGTTTCTGAGATTGCACTTCGAACCCCATTAATATTATCTTGACCCAAAGCTTCAAACTTTTTTCTATTTGTGAGATTTATGATCGTGTGATTATTTTTCAACGGCGATTGCATATTTATTTTGTGTAGTTTTGATTTTTGATTTTTCAGTTTGATTTCATTCTTAAATTGCTTGCACATTAATTTTTTTTTTTTGATATTGCGCACAAAATAATTTTAAGAAGTGTTTTTTAATTTAAAACAAAATATAATATTCAATTAGTTATTAATTTATTATAAGGAGGGTGTACTTACTAATTTTTTTTATAAAGAAGGACAATATAGACATTTTATAATCTTTTAAAATAAAATAAAATTGAAAAAGAGGTGTCTAAATCCAAAACGGAGGTGTAAATATCCGTAGCCTTAAATTAAAAGCTCAATTTATAAATTGTTTAAGCCCAACTAACACGTTTAAAAAAGGCTATTTTAATTAACTAATTTTTATTGTAAAAATTCGGGTTATTACAGATCTCCTCATTATTTTTTTCACTAATTTTTCTATATAATTTTTTTTAGTGTTTTAAAGTGCATCAATTATATGAAAAAAAATCAAATATCATAATTTCATAAACAACTCTAGAATATATAATCATTTTTCATGCATTTTTTTCATAATTGTTATAAGTTAAAGAAATGGAGTTTTAAAACATTTTAAAATAAAAATATAAAAATAGGTGTACAAAAAGATAAAAGAAGAAGTGAAGAAAAAAAAATGTACTATTTAGAAAAGTTTGAAAAAGTAATTGATTTTTGAGTTGCACTAGTCGTAGAAGAATGAAGACAATGAAAATTGTAGGATTAAACAAAGATGAAACAGTAAATGATTAAAAACAAATACAAAATAATAAATTAATAAATTACTCTATCATTTATACTCTAAAAATACAAAAATTTGATGAGGCGGCCGCCTCAGACGCCTCGACTCGTACGCCTCACATATAAAGGCGTATAAAAACTAAAACGTATTTGACTCGTGCGCCTCGTCACACGAAACCCTTGAGGCGGTACGAGGCGCGCCTCGAGGGCGTACATGCGTAGTGTTGGGTTGTAGTTTGGTCTTGAGAAGGTTCATGGTTCATGGTTTGATCTCCAACATCTTTTTTTACTTTCTAAATCTCTGGATGAATATATATTTTTGTGCAACTTTTAATTGGATGAATTTTTATTCAAGAAGTTGAGAAGCTCCAACATCATGAATATTCATTGGCACCTGCAGGAGAACTTAATTTGACATCTAAGGCCACTAAACAAGCCAAGTTTTTATCAAACACTTGAGAAAATATATAATCATCTTTTCACAACTTGTGTAATGCACCCCAAACAAATTCTGTTAACGAATGTGAATAATCGTCTCGGTTACTCTTACTAAAACCAAAACACCAATCACGAGCAGCTATTCCGAGCTCTCATGGATTGATTTAAAGAGCACAGCCATCTCCTGCCCTCGTTCTGAGAAGCCGAGCGCCTAAGACTAGCCGACCTCAAGTACCTAAGCAGCTGGCTCCGCTCGCTGGTTCTTGGGCCCCCCATGCAAAGCCCAGGGCCCAATCTCACTGACGAGAACCTCTTGCAGCTGAGGGACCGGAAAGATGAGCCTGCAGGGGAAAGGCGGGTGGTATGGAGAGAAGTATCTGGCTTTCCGAATGGGGTTTCAAAAGAATCTGTTTCCATGTCCTCTGAGGAGCAAGCGCAGAAGGGTAAGGATAAGCTCGTTCGTGCAATCTCTTTCATGATTGGTCTCGTGTGTGCGAGCTTGATGAAGGAGACAATCCCGTGCCTGCATAGGGGACAGGCGATTGATCCGGTGGGGCCGTGGGCCACGGTGGTGGGGGTCGTGTTTGTGGAGCATAGGTACAGGGCGCAATGAGTGCAGAACTCATGGAAACAACCTGCGCATAACACATTATGAAAAACAAAAGACGGGTTAAGACTTTAAGACTATATATATATACCTTCTGCAGCAACTGTGCACTTTCTTTCCAAGCAAACAACACACGGATCTAAGCACGGAGACGACGAACCATTGTTTCTCCATCCACATAGTCTGAAGTGAAAAAAAAAAAAAGTAATGATCATTAAAATGTTTTAACTGCACAATGAATGGGTCGAATTTGAATCTTTGTATAACTAGTGGTGGTACTGCTGTGAGCTTCTTCTGCTCACCTAGCAATTTCAACAATGCTCATTAGAGGAAGACATAAATACGGAGAAGGACTGAGTTTCGGTAGGCGTCTCTGCCGTTGGCCTAGAATTTCCTCGAGCCAATCTCTATGCCATGAACGAGCAACCATCAATGGGGTCCATCTATAGTAAAACATGCAGTGTAGAATTATAAGTGTAATTCCTTCGATTATTATGGTAGTATAAGCATCTCAAGTCCAATTTTATATAAAAAGATACCACCGGAAGAAGAGGATCGAGATCATTTTATCAAAGTCGAGTGATTGTTGAAGACACACAACGCAGCAGAAGGAAAAACATGGAAGATGTAACTATGAATGTAAAGCAACTTAATGAATGAAGAAAACGAGGAAAACATACCCATTTGCATTCTCTACAGTCAGACTAGCACCCTTGGCAATCAGAAGCTGAAAATGGCAGAAGAGTAGAAATTGTGTTAGTACATATGAATATGACGACTTTATGTTTGTTTCCTTTAACCAAACACATATTAACAAACCTCACAACACTGTGCATTACCACCACATGCGGCATAATGGAGTGGATTGCTTCCAGCTCCTTTAAAACAAGGAAAAACGAGTGCGTAATTCAAGAAATTAAAGATAACAGATTTATCCGGCTTTTTTAACACGAAGAACTTCAAGCCATCAGATACTCAGATTTCATACTACAGTAGCAAATTACAACTACTGGTTCAGACTTCCAAGTTCTTTTTATAATTTTTGTATAGCTTACAAACTGTTTACAGTTTGGCTTCTAGTTGGTAACTAAAGGCCTTGGTATTAAAACGAGACATTGTCGTATGAAATCTGCCACATGTATGTTCATCAGTCCCAATAGCAACAGCTCAGTTTCATAAAACCACCTAAGGATCCTCACTTATTGTAATTTAGTAAATAGAAGTCCTATTTATCTAAATTTGCAAAACACCTAAGTTAACGGGCTTATCTTAGAGGAAAATTTAAGAGTATACAACTATACATAAACGAAAGGTCTTCTATTTAACAGATAACTTAGTATATACCTATTGAAGAAACAGAACAGAACGAACAATTACAAAAGTGACAGTATAGTGCTTGGATCAGAAACTGTATTTCTCGTTACTTGAACAGATTATCATTCACTGTAGACAATATAGCTTACCTATCAAATCAATTGTGGTCCCGTCATCCACTGTTTTTTCGGACACTGACGCCCCCAAATCAAGAAGAAGATGAACAGTCTCAGCGTGCCCATTCAGAGCAGCCATATGAAGGGCTGTCACACCTCCATCAGCAGGTCGGCTTATTACTTCATACAGTGCCCTAACAGAATGAAGGCCCAAAAACAAGATATATTACTCATCTATAACTGCATCTTAAAAAGAAGAAATATAAAAAAAGATCAACACAAAATACCCTTCGTCGAACTCCGAAATGGCTTCGTCATTTCTTGATTTTTTCCTTAATATACTGCAAACATTAGGAATGCTGGGAATGTGATCAGCTAGAAGAAGCCTAATGCAACGTGAATGGCCGTTCAGAGCGGCTAAGTGGAGTGCCGTCCCTCCGTTCAGATAATCCGCTCTATGTATCTATACAAAACAAAACAATCAGTAAACTTATGCGTAACTGAAAAAAAAAACAATCTTTCCATGAAAACTTAAGACATGAGATTTTTCATACGTTGGCTTTCAAAAGTATTAGCGTCTGAACAACCTCCCAGTGACCATATTGACAAGCTTGCATCAGGGCAGTCTGTAACAACCGGTATAACAATAAATATACTCCTCTGTACCAATGAATAGTCTATGCCCAATGTTCGTGATGATTAGTTACTACTATGAAATAAAGCACTCAATCGTACCTGTCCGCGATAGTTCTTGAGGTTAATATCGACTCCAGACTCGATCAAAAGCGAAACAATCTGAAATGAACCATACATTCCAAGCTATCAAACAAACTAAACTAGAGAGAAGTTGATGAGACTAAGCATAAAACTTGGTCGAACCTCATGGTGGCCTTGCGCTGCGGAGTAGTGCAGAGGAGAATTTCGAACGCCGAACGTGGAGTACCTTGCCAACCGAGGGTTGTACTCCAAGAGGGCCTTGGCTTCCTGAAGATCTCCATCTCTCGCTGCCGAGACCAGACGCTCGCCCGACGCCGAACACCCGAAAGAGTTACCCACAAGGCTCAGAAATCCCATATATACACAAATCCTAACAATCCACAAAAATCATCAAAATTCAAAATCAGTTCCACCTATATGAAAACATAAACACACAGAAACACACACAATACCCGTGTTATAATACCTGTGCCTTCACCCATAAAACAATTGTGTTGTAACTGTCACAATCTCCCTAAGCTCTGATTGGTTGTCCAATGGGCGTGATTCTTGAACAACTTCATGGCCGTAATTTGTTTTTTTGCAATTTCCACTCAATCAATAACTTACATATTATATATAAATATATATAAGGATTCTAGCTTTGATAAAGAATCTACCTTTCTGTAATGGCTGAAAAAGGGTCTCTGTCGACCCTTTAAAATGGCCAACAGATGGAAAGAATGAATCAAATGAATAAAAATACGATCTTTGCAAAATAAAAAATCGAAAAAATATAAAATTCAAAAAAAACAAAAACCCACCTCCAAATTTGGGTCGAAAAAAACTTTAAATGACAACGGAGGGTCATTAATGTCAACCCCAAAATCCAGCATTCCATGAACACAACCAATATGAGTTGTTTGAATTTTTTATTTAATGTCGAAAAATCTCTGTGTATTATCTTTATTTGGAATGAGGTGTAATGCTCAATAATCGTCACAGATAACAAAAGCTAAATTAATTAATATTGTATAGAATAGAACTGCATTTTATTTATTACTCCTGTCTCATGATTAATAGGAGTAGTAATTATACGATTACTTACTTTAAATTAAATGGATGTCTCAGGACCACAATAATAACAATCTTCCAAAAAGAAAAAAAGAAATATTTTTATTTTTTCATTAAAATAAATAAATTTATTATTTCCTCCCTTCTTTAACATTTGCAAAGAAAATTATTAATTATATTAAGAAAAATTAATTTTTATGTGTTAAATAATAAAAAAATAGAAATATAATAATACTATTGTTTAAGTAATAAATAAATGGGGCGGAGGCATTTAAAGGCCAAAGCATAAGAGTATACAAGTTCTGAAGCCCCGTCCATAAAAATGGAAGTTAAGTAGGCAAATTTGAATGAAAAGACTTAAGTGCCCTCAAAAGTTATCTTTTCTCACAAAAAACAAATCGAATATTACAAAATAACAAAAAGAATATCAGAAAAATAAAGTTGCCCCACAAAATCAATTTTCGACTTTTGAAATTCACACGCACGACGAGCGCCGCCACGGTGAAACACCAGCCCCGACCGTTATCGTATCAACTATTCAACTCCGTCTCCGACGATCATCATTATGGCAAGCAGTGACAACATGGACAACCCAGACAATCGCGCTCAACCTCCGGTAAGTCCATAACCCTAGCTTTCGAACTTTCGATTATTCGAGCTTTGATGCTTGTAAATCATTCGATTTGTAATTTGATATTGGTATATCCTTTCAAGATAGGGTTTTTGTTTCCGACATTTTAAAATGGTTAATGGTTTATTGCTCTCTGCAATTTTTTCGCATGCGTTTGTGTGTCAGTTCTAGTAGACGACGGTTCAACCGTGAGTTTTATCACCGTGTATTATCACGGTAGAGTTTAAGACGGTGATATATCTCACGGGTAACATACACCGTGTCTACTTACGGTCTTGTCGATTTACGACTATGATTCATCTAACGGTGTACATTTACCGTGTGTACTTACGGTCTTGTACGAGCACGATCCACGACAGTGTTTTATTTCACGGTGTATGTGTACTTACGGTCTTGTACGATCACGGTCCGCGACAGTGTTTTATTTCACGGTGTATGTGTACATACGGTCTTGTACGAGCACGATCCACGACAGTGTTTTATTTCACGGTGTATGTGTACTTACGGTCTTGTACGATCACGGTCCGCGACAGTGTTTTATTTCACGGTGTATGTGTACATACGGTCTTGTACGAGCACGATCCACGACAGCGTTTTATTTCACGGTGTATGTGTACATACGGTCTTGTACGAGCACGATCAGTGTTTTATTTCACGGTGTATGTGTACTTACGGTCTTGTACGAGCACGATCCACGACAGCGTTTTATTTCACGGTGTATGTGTACTTACGGTCTTGTACGAGCACGATCCACGACAGCGTTTTATTTCACGGTGTACAAACACCGTGTATAAAGTAAACCGTGGAAAAACATATTCACCATATGTTCAAGGTCGTGTGTAATGTTCACCGTGGAAGAACACAGCTTTGTATGTTCACGGTGAATTTACACCTTGATATTCTATGGGTTTTTTCTTACGGTGTAATTTCACCGTGTCGTTATATTTCTCATTTTTTATCCTTTAATACTTATTTATTTATTTCATATTTCAGTCTGGATTTGAATGGAAGAGACCAACCAATCTGCAGTCGGTCACTTTAAGTCTCAATTTGTATACTCGCTACGAAGTTCCGAAACTGATCACGGACACGATAAAAGATATCGGGGGTGATGCTGTCGCAGTTCGCGATTTTTTTGCGCTGCCTTACATGAAAAGTGTTCTGGGAATAAGATTTACTGCCAAATCAAGCACTAATTTTTTGCACCACCTCGTATGTCGAGAGTTGTCAGGTCCGTCAATACCGGAGAAGGAGCATTGGTTCTACGTCGGTGGTAAGACTGCGAAACTCACACCCGCCGCTTATGCCATTGTAACGGGACTGAATTTCGGCATCTACGATGAATTTGACATCCATGCCACACCCCAGTCTGCTCCAGGTAGCTTAAATAAGCGGCTATTCGGTGGGAAGCGTGTAAGAAGCAATGATCTACGCAAGTTATTTGCGGCCAAACAACTCTTCGATGGGGAACAACCTGCCTCGTTGGAGGATTACATTAAAGTCGCCAATCTCATCGTCTACTATTCCTTCTTTCTTTGTCGATCCGCTGAAATGTATGTCGAGGACTGGGCATGGGCATTAGTGGATGAGCCGGAAAAGTGGCAGTGTTTTCCATGGGGCGCTTATTCCTACCAGGCTCTGAGCTACTACCTCGAAACAACAGCGATGGACCCTGAATTAGCAGAAAAAACTTCGTACCACGTCTATGGCCCCAGTTGGGCTTTTATAATTTGGATGTTCGAGTCCGTTCCGAATATCGGTCAGTTATGTGGTCAACGTGATCCGAATATGAAAGTGCCACGTTGTTTGATGTGGAGTACATCTACAACAAAGACTGATTGCGATGATCTTTTCTTCCAAGGAGAGGTACGTAACCATCTACTCCTACTTATATTTTGCTAGTAATAGTATTTGTTTCACGCGGTGGAATATTAATACTCTGTGTTGATAAGTTTCAGATTGAAGTTGTTCATGAAACCTTGATTCCTACTGATGAAGAGAAAAATGAGCCGTGTTACCTTTCTGTACATGACAGACCATTTCATGTTGAGTACAATCGCCCAGTACGCAATGGTGGTAATGCAATCATAGCCAAACAAAATCCGGAGAAGAAAATTACACAAACCAAGAAGCCTTCTTCGAAAAAGCGTGCTGCAGCCACGGATATTGAAATGCCCGTTTCTAGATCACGCAGACGACGTGCTTCTGAGCAGAGTACTCCTGGTCCAAGTGGGCATGTGTGTTGTAGGCCTGTGTGCTGTTGGCGTACACTTTGTTGCCCGCATGAAGATGCTTCTGAGTTGGACAGACGACTGACTGGGCTTTTGAGGGCCAAATTGAGAGCCGAGCATGAACGGATTTTGTCTGATGAGGGATTGATTGCAGATTTTGCTGGATATATCTTTGAGCGGATTAAAGGCATCACTCCACAACAACTTCATGAGAGCGCGTCTCAGCATGATTCGCCGGGAGATCTGTGCCGACCTGTATCGCCGATCATATCAGAACATAATACAACAAGTGAGGCTGCCGGAGAAGCCGACGTCCAAAATCAGACAGTTGCTGCCGGAGAAGTCGAAGTCGGCCAAATATTCACAGTCCCTGTTTCTGATACCGTCGAAGTCGGCCAAACCATTGATCCCAACGACTTAGTGATGTCTATTGTTGGACAAATTTCAGCAGATGAAGCCAGTGTCCTAGAACCGACACTCCCTGCCGGAGAAGTCGAAGAAAACATTGAGCTATCGCCAACAGTTGATACCGGGATGGTTGCTGATGTGGCCAGTGTCGTAGCCTCGACAACCGTTGTGGCTGATCACTTGGCGGCGGTTGATCTCGACAGTTCATCAAACGCAGCTGATCCCACCGATCAGCTCACAGTGAATCCCACAGATGCGTGCGAAAATGTTGGTAGGCCAATTGTTTCTCCCCGTAGGCTGAGAACTCGTAAGCCTGAAGCGGCGAAAAATGCTCCCCAAACTCACGGTAAGACACCACTTTCTCCCAGTGAAGGACTTGAAGCCGTTGTAAAAGCATATCGGTCGTTTCTGAGACAATCCAAACGGACCAAATCTTCTGTCGATTGTGTACATTTCCGTGGCACGCAAATTACCGTGAAACGGAAAACGTTTCTTGACATTGAAAACGTGGACTGGGACTTCGACGAAGAGGTAACCATTGCAAATTTAAGGTATATAGTAGTATAATTCAGAAATAAATTTTATATACTTACCAACTAGTATTTTTATATCAGGTGATAACTATCTTCTGCAGTTACATGGAGTTAAAAATGGAAAAGGAAAAGTGGCCTAGGGAATCCTTCGTAATTTTACCCCCAAACTATTTTGTAAGTTTTCATAAACTCCGTGGTATGAACTCAATAAAATCTAGCTCACTTATGACCTTATATATTTTCGTTGCACGTCTTCAGATGACCTTCAAACATGCTTACAACTCATTGAACATTCCAAATGGGGAACTCCCAGGCAGTTTAAGAGACGATTTCGAATGGTTCAGATATTCCCACGTAAGTACTACAATCATATACCCTAAATCACAAACTCTGAACACTAATTAAGCACTCATGATATCGTTTACTTATTTTATGTGAAGGCCGTCATGGTTTGTCATCTTCCGGGACATTGGGTCGTAGTTCGAATTTGTTTTGATGATTGGACTGTCGAGCTGTATGACTCGTTAGCTCATAACTATGAGCCTGGTGTGAACCCTCGCGCCCCTGAGTTCGAGTGTTTGTTGAAGGTCTTACCTCGAATGTTGGAGGAAACAGGTTACTGGGAAAGAAAAAGATTACCTGTGAAAACGGAAGACTTCAAGCTCAAGGTCATGCCAGCCGAAGACCAATTTGCCCAAGATGACAACCACTCTTGCGGTCCTTTCTGCACAATGTATTTGGAACGATTGCTCACCGACCCATCATTGTATCGTAACGCGGACGACATCGATATCAAAGCTGTCAGAAAAAACATAGCACTGAAGATATTTTGGATGTCCTGCAAAGACATTGAACTCCCTTTTTGATTAAGGGATGGATAACAGTTGGTTTCGTTTTGGTTTGCAAGAGAGTAAACTTTTCATATACTGTATGCCGTTGTATGTATAACCGTGTGTTTATCACCGTGTGGTGGATCAGCGCCGTGTGCAAAACTATCAATGACTGTATCTAAAAAAAATTGTTGATCACCGTGTGCACTTACGGTCTTGTATCAGCACGAACCACGACTGTGATATATCTCACGGTGTAAATTTACCGTGTGTACTTTCGGTCGTGTATGTTCACGATTCACGACACTGTTTTAATAATGTCATCTATAAACATTTCACGGTATACCAATGCCCCGTGGCACGGTTTTACAATATACCGTGATATACCAACGGCGACGGTTATTGTATTTGAATTTTAAGACGTCTTCACTCTCACACGGTGATCTCACGAGACGTCACCGTGATACAACACCGTGTGGTTATCAAATCCATTCTAAAAATATTTGAAATTAAATATTAGTGGTGTCAGTTATCGGGATAGCTTTTGCAGGCGGGTATTCATCTTTTATTCTTTTATTTAAAATTAAAATTAAAACATCGGAAAATAAATGAGAGGGGGAAGCCGTTTTACGCACGGCTCAGTAAAACGTATATTGTGCACGGTCATTTAGTTTCACGGTTGTATACGCACGGTGATACATGGTCATCAATACATCTTCACCGTGGCTTGTTCAACCCGAAAAAAACGATTGACAATCGTTTGTATACACTTTTAAGGCGTCGTTAGCATCTACGGGTTCATGTTTCAGGCTAGGAGACGTACGGTATTTGAAATTAAAGACGTACGATGCGATTTGCAGTAGTGCATGTCTCAAATTCAAGAGATGTTTAGTTATAACTTAAAATTGGTAACAATCTGGAGTAGTCTCAAGTGTGATCATATTGCACATGGTATGTCAAATTTAATCGTTTGATGGACTATTGTGGATTTTTTAGGTTAAATATAATCATTTCCATAGGAAATTAACATTGCTTAGGCATTTAGCCAAAAAGATTATTGCGATTGTGCAAGAATCACACGAAAACGTGAGTGTTCATGCTCATACGGTGACCTCACGAGACGTCACCGTGATACAACACCGTGTGGTTATCAAATCAATTTTAAACATTTTTGAAATTGAACGAGTTCTTTTTTTAGATGGCGTATTTTCGTATTGGAGCGGGATAACCGATGCACGCGAAATATTAGTGGTGTCAGTTATCAGGACAGCTTTTGCAGGCGGGTATAGTCATCCTTTATTCTTTTATTTAAAATTCGAGTTAAAACACCGGAAAATAAATGAGAGGATGGAAGCCGTTTCGCACGGTCATTTAGTTTCACGGTTGTATCTGCACGGCGTTACGTTGGTCATCAATACATCTACACCGTGGCTTGTTCAACCCGCAAAAAAACGATCGTCAATCGTTTGTATACACTTTTAAGGCGTCGTTACCATCAACGGGGTCATGTTTCAGGCTAGGAGACGTATGGTATTTGAAATTGAAGACGTACGATGCGATTTGCAGTAGTGCATGTCTCAAATTCAAGAGATGTGTAGTTCATTGGTAACAATTTACTCTCAAGTGTGATCATATTGCACATGGTATGTCAAATTTAATCGTTTGATGGATTATTGTGGAATTTTTTAGGTTCAATATAATCAATTCCATAGGAAAGTAACTTTGCTTAAGCATTTTGCCAAAAAGATTATCGCGATTGTGCAAGAATCACGTGAAAACGTCATTGTTCATACTTACACGGTAATGTCGTGAGACCTCACCGTGAGTAAGTACCGTGCGACGGTCAAATCAATGTACGTGGCAGGGTTTTGTCAGTGAACAGAACAGCTTTTGAAGCCGCAGGTTTATTCAACCTTTTTATTCATCTTTTAATATTTAATAAATTAAATTACTGGGATTCCCAAAAACCAAAAAAAAAAAAAAGAGGACGGTTGCCTTTTGCCACGGTTCAATCACACGACCCTTGGCGCACGGTAATATCTTCAAACGCTAAAGTCACACGGTTACTCGTGTACGGTGGGAGAAGGTCGAAATATATTAACAAAGAAAAACAAGCACTAGTACAGTATTATAACGTAGACTACGTAGTGTAGTAGCTACGAAACCAGAAAAACATACTGTAAAAGCAAAAATAAAAACATACGGTTCATAAACAAAACGCAGAAAGAAACATTCTTTGCATTCATGGTTCATCATCCTCGCCATCTGCGTCATCGCCAAAATCAGTCGTTTCGTCCTTATCGTCTGCTTCATCGTCCATATCGTCCTCATCGTCCGAGAGCTCCACCACTTCCACCACCTTCTCAAACAGGATCTCTTCTACAACCTTAGATATGGTCGGCAGAAGGGGGTCTCCAGGTGCTTTAGGATCGGAAAAGTTCCGAATCTCGAGACCATCTTTATTGTAGACATTGACAAAGAAAGGACCCAATTTCTTGGCGTAGTGAAAAACCAAAAAATAACCGAATTTAAGATGATGAGCCGTGCAGAAATCGGTCCAGCCACGACGAAAGCACACGTAACCGTTGACCCAAGAGATTTCCACGGACCACGGGGCACGAGCGGTGGCAAATGAGGCGAGTGTCTCACAATCTCCAAGCAAAGTAGCCCTGCCTGCCAGATACTCATGTTCATGAGCAAAATCAGAAGGTAAACGACAAACTTCACGGAAATCAATGGTGTCCAGAACTTTGAAGAATCTACAAATCGGGATTGGGGTGGCCATTGAATATGAAATTTGATTTTATAAAAATTAGGGTTTTCAGCGTGTTACGGTGCTTATGTATACACGCCAAAAGTGGGTAGTTGAGGGGTTAATAAACTAATAAAGGTTTCACAATACACCGTGAGATACCAACGGCAACGGTGGGTAAGGGTTTTTATCAAGGGTTATCAGTGTCACATAGACCGTCACAGTAACCGTTACACGGTGAGGAAATCCACTGTAATAAACCCACGGCGCAATGTGTTTAATGGGGGTGGTTGGGAATTGAGTGATTTCGTGAAACGATTTAAATCCGGCGATGACGTGAGAACAGATACTCATCAATTCCCTGAATTGAATGGTCATATCATATCATATCTGGACCATCAATGAGCGTAGTTGGAAGTTGGGTTGGGTCGTGGGAGGAGGATCAGAACAGACACACATCATAAATTCTTTGAATTTCACGGTCATATCTAATTAATGGATATCGTGGTGGATGGGGGGTTAAGTTTTCTATGTCATATATGAAAATACCACGGCTTACGCACCGTGGGATACCAACGATGACGGAGGATTAGGTTTTTTTATGTCACCTATAACATGTACGTACACGGTGTTAGAATGCACCGTGCTAACATCACGACGACCCATTCAGAGGTGTAGTCACGTTACCAAAGTCACAGTGACCGCGACACGGTGATTTAATCAACCGTGAAATACCCACGGAGGCACAGTTCTAGGTTTTTAATGGGCGTAGTTTAAAGGTCAGTCGTTTCGTGAGTCGATTGAAAGCCGGCGGCGGGATCACTTTATTAGGTCAGAAAATTGAGCCTATAAATACGAACGAAAAAACTATTTTTTTTTCTATACCCAATTTTTTCTCCATGTTTTCTGCGTTGTTTTTTTTCTTATGGAGCGGTTTTCACCACGCATCTTTCAAATTCATAGTTGCAGCCCTGTATCGAGATACTCGAGTTTCCAAAAGAAAACCTTCTTTTCCCTAGATCATCAATAACGAGGTACTCGAGTTTCCAAAACATCTCGAGTATCTTTGTTAGATATTGATCTGTTCAAGAGCCACTTTCTCCGTAGCGTTGAATCTGGCCATATGTTGAGATCATAACAGGCTATGATTGAGGAAAAAGAAAAAGAAGGTCTTCGAATTTCTTCCCATCCAGAGAGTAGATTCTGAGGCGGGTTGGATTTCTTTTTTTTTCTTTGTTTAACCAAGTATGGTTCTGGGTTTAGGGTTTTGATCCATCAATTGTAATTCCCAGTAGGGTTTTGATCCATCAATTGTAATTCCCAGTAGGGTTTTGATCAATCAATTGTAATTCTCAGTAGTGTTTTGATCCATCAATTGTAATTCTCAATAGGGTTTTGATCCATCAATTGTAATAAGACTACTTTTGTTAAGTTTAAATTGTTTAATAATTTTCTTTATGGTTTCCATTGTAAATTTTGTAATGAACACACTTCGACTGTATTTTCATTTATTTCGATCCGTCTTCCACACCCTACTGCATTCCTTGATAAACGAATCATGGTCTACTGTGTATTTTTATTGTGTTGAATACATGTTTGTAAAACCGTGTAACGTTGTAAGCTGGGTTAATTATTTCACCCCCTTATTTCACGTTGTGGAATTAATTCACGGTGTATTCTAAAACGAGGAACTGACGTCGACACTGTTCTGTGTTTTATATCTCATTTATGAGCCTTCCACGGTGTTATAATCCACCGTGCTCAAACCACAGCGACACATTATGTTAAGGGTTTTACACCTAATACTGTTGCACGGTGTCACAATCCAACGAGGGAACCCCGCGGCGACCCTGTTCTATGGCTTTAATTTCTCATTTATGAGCCTTACACGGTGTTACAATCCACCGTGTTCCAACCACGGCGATACATTAGGTTTTAGGGTTTTCTACCTACCTAATACCGTTGCACGGTGTTACAATCCACCGAGGGAACCCACGGCGACACAGTTCTAGGGTTTTATTTATTTTCTTAATTAATTAATCGCAATGTGTTTAATGGGCGTGGTTGGGAGTTGAGTCGTTTAGTGCAACGATTGAAATCCGGCGGTGGAATGACTCAGAACAGAGACGCATCGATTCCCTGAATTGAATGGTCATATCATATTAATGGATTTGGAGCGTTGAATGGGGTGATTTACTATTAATTTATTAATACGAATAATTAATAAGCGTAGTTGGCAGTTGAATCGTTTCGTGGAACGATTGAAATCCGGGTGCTGTGATGACTTAAAATATATCAGAATATTAAGATTATAAATACGAACGGAAAAACTCCATTTTTCTACACTCGTCGATACTCCTTTTTGTTTGTTTTTTAATGGAGTATCAGTTATCATCTCACAATTTTGAATTTCACAGATGCATTACTGTATCGAGATACTCGAGTTTCCAAAAGAAAACCATCATTAACCATCTTCTTATCTGCCATTTACCATCTTCTTATCCGCCAGCAGAAGAAATCCCTTTTTGATATATCCTGCCTAGACCCTCCTTTTTGGCAGGCACTCTTCTTCCTGGGCAGCTCGATATGGGGATTGGTCGGGATCTCTTCCTGTTATCCTTGGCAAATCAATGGGGATTGATCGGGATCTCTTTCGGTTATGTCGTCCGACTTCGAATGGCTTCCTAACGATTCATGGTCCATGCTCAAGCGGCTCAAGTACTAATCTTCAAGTTGTATTGAACGGAGATTTTCATGTTGTGAAACTTTAATTTTATTTTCTTTTCACCGTCCAGTAGAGTTTCCTCAAGATGTTGCTACTTTTCGATTGATAGTGTTCAGGGTTTTGATCCATCAATTTTTCACAATAGGTTTTAGGGTTTAGGGTTTATGGTTTTGAACCATCGATCTTTACTGTACTTTTTCCTTAATTTATCATTAAAATATTATAATATCACCGTTATTTATTAATCATGCTCACACGTTTCTCATTCGTATTGAAACCCAAATTCTATCGGGATCAACCAAATTCGTATTGAATACGGGTGTGTGTAACCGTGCATTGGTATAAGGTGATATAGCTCCGTAATTTATTGCACGGATTAATAATATTTCACGGTGTATTTATTCTGTTGTCGTGAAATATCCACGGCGACATTGCAATTTATTTTCCGTTCCACGGTGACACAGTCCACCGAGATCTAACCACAACTACCCATTAGGTTTAAAGTTTTTCTACCTAATACAGTTGCACGGTGTTACAATCCACTGAGGGAACCCCACGGCGACACAGTTCTAGGGTTTTATTTATTTTCTTAATTTAATAATCGCATTGTGTTTAATGGTAGTGGTTGGGAGTTGATCTGTTTATGAGACGTTTCGTGCAACGATTGAAGTCCGGCGGTGGGATGACTCAGAACAGATACGCATCGATTCCCTGAATTGAATGGTCATATAATGGATATGGAGCGTTGGATGGGTTGATTTACTATTAATTTTATTAATACGAGTAATTAATAAGGGTAGTTGGCAGTTGAATCGTTTCGTGTAACGATTGAAATCCGGGTTGTTGGATGACTTAAATTAGATCCCAATATTAAGCCTATAAATACGATTAGTTGCATTACTGTATGGTGATACACGAGCCTCAAAAATAAAACCATCATTTGCCTAGATCATTTTCCCCAAGACACTCGAGTTTCCAAAACCTACGTAGTATTTGTCTGTTACCTTCTTCACATATGATTCGGAGTGCATGTAACCTTATTTGCATTTCTGTCGAAAACCTGACGAGATACACGAGTTTCCAAAACCTCCGTGGTATTTATCGGTCACCTTTTTCACATTCGATTCGGAGTGTGCATGTAGCCTAAGCTCCTTGTCTCCGTTGAAATCACCAGTCTGGTCGAGTCTCAAAAACCTTTGCTGCTGACCAGATGTCCAAAGAGGAGATTCACTGATGTGATGTTATTCTTTTGTTCATTCAGCTTTTTTGTATACCGCTGACCGATAGTGTTTAGGGTTTAGTGTTATGATCCGTCAATTTTTCTCAAGTTTTAGGGTTTATCTTTTTGAGCTTCTCATTCAAATTTATCACACAGTCGCTTTTAATTATCGTGTATGGTATACTACGGTGTCCATGTATTGTGTCTGGTCTCACGGCGTATGATTATCATTTTGTCTTACGGTATTCATGGATGGTCACACGGCGTGCGATTATCGTGGATTAGCTCATGATGTCCACTTATCGTATATGGTTTCACGGTGTAAATTTATTGTGGATGTTCACACGGTGTCTATTTATCGTTAATAAACTCACGGCGTAGGATTATCATGGTTGGGATCACGGTGTCCAGTTATCGTGTATTTTTTCACGGTGTCTATTTATCGTTATTGAACTCACTGCGTACGATTATCGTGAATGGTGTCACGTTGTCTTAGTATCGTATATTGTATCACGGTGTCCATTTATCGAGATTTGTCTCATGGCGTGCGACTATCGTGGATGAGCACACGGTGTCCAGTTATCATGTACTGTCTCACGGCGTGCGATTATCGTGGATGTTCTCACGGTGTCCAGTTATGATGTACTTCTCACGGCGTTGGATTATCGTGGATGTTCTCACGGTGTCCATTTATCGTGGATGGTCTCACGGTGTCTATTCATCGTGGATGAACTCACGGCGTACGATAATCGTGAATGATGTCACGGTGTCTTATTATCGTGCATAGTCTAACGGCGTACTTTAACCGTGGGTGGTCTGAAATTGTATTGGAGTTTTATTATTAATTTTTAAAAGAGAAATTCTATTTTAAATTACATATACAATTTATATTCATTTGTTAAACATCGAGGGTAGTGTAGACTTTTCCAAGCCAATTGCCTAATAAACTTCTACTTTTATGGACAAGGCCTCAGAACTTATTTATTTTATGAGGTGGTCCTGAATCCGGTATTCCCACTAAATAAATTAGGTAAAAAATTAATTGTATCAGTGTAAATAAATTAGTATTAATAAATAAAGTTATAAGAAAACTTTTCATTTATGCAAACTTTTATAAATCAATCAAAAAAGGAAAAGTGGGAATACCGGATTCAGGACCACCTCATAAAATAAATAAGTTCTGAGGCCCTGTCTATAAAAGTAGAAGTTTATTAGGCAATTGGGTTGGAAAAGTCTACACTGCCCTCGCTGTTTAAGAAATGAATATAAATTGAATATGTAATTTAAATAGAATTTCTGTTTTAAAAATTAATAATAAAACTCCAATACAATTTCAGACCATCCACGGTTAAAGTACGCCGTTAGACTATGCACGATAATAAGACACCGTGAGACCATCCACGATAAATGGACACCGTGAGGACATCCACGATAATCGAACACCGTGAGTTCATCCACGATAAAGAGAGATCGTGTGACCATCTACGATAAATGAACACCGTGAGAACATCCACGATAAATGGACACCGTGAGGACATCCACGATAAATAGAGACAGTGTGATTATCCACAATAAATTGACACCGTGAAAACATATAAGATAATTGCACACCGTGAGCTCATCCACAATAGTCGCACGCCGTGAGACAAATCACGATAAATGGACAGCGTGACGCATACACGATAAGTCAACTCCGTTAGACCATCAACGATAATCATACGTCGTGAGACCATCCACGACAGTCATACGCCGTGTCACTAGCCACGATAAATGGGCGCCGTGGCATCGTATACGATAATTAAAAGCGACTGTGATAATTTTGATTGAGAATATGAAATTGGACAAATTTAAAATAAATTTAAATCTTATAATTTAGAACAATTGATGAATCAAAACTCTAAACCCTAAAACTTGAGAACAATTGATGGATCAAAACTCTAAACCCTAAACACCATCGGTCAGCGTAATACAACAAAAGATGAGCAAACAAAAAGAATAACAAAGCACACAGAGAATCTCCTCTTTCGACATTTGGTCAGCAGCACGGATTTTTGAGCCTCAACCAGAAGTGAAACGGCGATGGAAGACCTAACTGGTGATTTCGATGGAGATAAGGAACTCATGTGTTCCCGTATCATTCCACCCGAAACCCCGAAACTGGTGATTTCGACGGAGATAAGGAACTCATGTGCTCCCGTATCATTCCACCCGAAACCCCGAATCATCTCTGGTGGAAGATAATTCAGGGGAATATTGCTTTTATTTTTGGAAACTCGAGTATCTCGATACAGTAATGAAACTATGAAAATCGAAAAAGTGAGGTGATAAGTACTGCTCCATGAAAAAACTAGAACAAAACAGAAAAATGGATTATTAATGGGTATAGAAAAATAGAGTTCTTTCGTTCGTATTTATAGGCTTAATATTCTGATCTAATTTAAGTCATCCAACCACCAGGATTTCAATCGTTCCGCGAAACGATTCAACTGCCATCTACACTTATTAATTACTAGTATTAATAAAATTAAAATTTATAGAAAATCGCCCCATTAAACACGCTATCCATTAATTTGATATGACCATTCAATTCAGGGAATTGATGCATCTCTGTTCTGAGTCATCCCACCGCCGAATTTCAATCGTTGCACGAAACGACTCATCAACTCCCAACCACACCCATTAAACACGTTGCGATTAATTAATTAAGAAAATAAACAAAACCCTAGAACTGTGTCGCCGTGCGGTTACCACGGTGGATTGTAACACCGTGCAACTGTATTCGATAGAAAACCCTAAAACCTAATGTGTCGTCGTGGTTAGATCACGGAGGATTGCAACACCGTCGTATGAAAAAGATATTGCAATTACATAAAACAGTGTCGCCTTGGGTATTTCACGGTGATCTAATAATTACACCGTGAAATAATATTACACCGTGAATTAATATACACCGTGCAATTATTCAAGATGCTATATCATATAACCTTATACCGATGCACGGTTATACACACCCGTATTCAACACGGTAATAGTACACGGTAAAATAAATAGTAAATTGTAATTTTAATTTTAATTTTATTTAATGAAATCCAGGCGGAGCGCCAACGCGTCTGGCAACTACGGCCATCTCTTAATAATTAATACGTATACTGATAGATTTAGGGTTTCTATATTAATGAGTAACCGAGTGAATGTTTTAGCAAGATTAATAAATGACGGTGATATTAAAATCTTTTAATGATACATTTAAGGAAAAAGTACAGTAAACAATTGATTGATTGTTCAAAACCCTAAAACCTATTGTGAAAAATTGATGGATCAAAACCCTGAACACTATCTATTGAAAAGTAGATACATCTTGAAAAGCCGCTTGACCCTGTACATGAATAATGGGAAGCTCGGAAGACATAACCGGATCGGAAGAGATCCCGATCTATCCCCATCAAGTTGCACAGTCTGACGAGAGTCAAGAAGATGGAGGTCGGTCATGAAAGATAAGAAGATGGTTTTCTTTTGGAAACTCGAGTATCTCGATAAAGTAATGCAACTGTGAAATTCGAAAAAGAGTGGTGATAACTGCTCCATGAATAACAAGAACAAAACAGAAAAATGGAGTATTAATGGGTATAGAAAAATAGATTTCTTTCGTTCGTATTTATAGGCTTATATTCAGATCTAATTTTAAGTCATCCAACCACCAGGATTTCAATCGTTCCACGAAACGATTCAACTGTCCACGATGCTTATTAATTACTCGTATTAATAAAATTATTATAAAATCACCCCATCCAACAATCCCTATCTATTAATTTGATATGACCATTCAATTCAGGGAATTGATGAGTCTGTTCTGAGTCATCCCACCGCCGGATTTCAATCGTTGCAGAAACGACTCAACTCCCAACTACGCCCATTATATACATTGCGATTAATTAATTAAGAAAATAAATAAAACCCTAGATCTGTGTCGTATTGGGGTTCCCTCGGTTAGCCACGGTATTAGGTAGAAAATCCTAAAACCTAATGTGTCGTCGTGGTTTGGCACGGTGGATTGTAACACCGTGGAACTCTCATAAATGGGATATAAAACCCTTGGAACATTTTCGCCGTGGGGTTCCCTCTGTGGATTGTAACACCGTGCAACGGTATTAGGTAGAAAACCCTAAAACCTAATGTGTCGTCGTGGTTTGGCACGGTGGATTGTAACACCGTGGAACTCTCATAAATGGGATATAAAACCCTTGGAACATTTTCGCCGTGGGGTTCCCTCTGTGGATTGTAACACCGTGCAACGGTATTAGGTAGAAAACCCTAAAACCTAATGTGTCGTCGTGATTATATCACGGTGGATTGTAACACCGTGGAACGCTCATAATTGTGATATAAAACCCATAGAACAGTGTCGTCGTGAGGTTCCATCGGTAGCTAATAACACCGTGCAACCGTATCATGCAGAAAACCCTAGAACCTCATGTGTCGCCGTGATTCAAACACTGTGGATTGTAACACCGTTAAAGATCTTAAATGGCATAGTAGACGAGGGTATCCAGTTTTAGAATACACTGTGAATTAAAATTACAACGTGAAGGTATTATATAACGTGAAATAATTCACATAGATAAATCATTACAGTCTTATTACAATTGATGGATCAAAACCATAAACCCAGAACGCTATCAAAATTAGCCGTATTACAATTGATGGATCAAAAACCTAATGGGAATTAAAATTGATGGATCAAAACCCTAAAGCACCGTCCCTTTATAGAAAAGTAGCAACTTCTTATTTAAAGAGACTCGAGTGAACAAAGAAAAAAAAAAAGACATCACACCCGTCTCAGAATATAATCTCTGGATCTATAAAATTAGAACTTGAATCGCTTGATCCTCGATAGTGAGACGAGTGACGAGATGATATTCAAAACCTTCTATTCCCCGTCATTGATGATCTAGGGGAAAGAAGGTTTTCTTTTGGGAACTCGAGTATCTCGATACAGGACTGCAGCTATGAATTTGAAAGATGCGTGGTGAAAACCGCTCCATAAGAAAAAAAACAACGCAGAAAACATGGAGAAAAAATTGGGTATAGAAAAAAAAAGGGTTTTTTCGTTCGTATTTATAGGCTCAATCGACTCACGAAACGACTGACCTCTAAACTACGCCCATTAAACACATTGCGATTAATTAATTTATTATTTAAATAAAAACCTAGAACTGTGCCTCCGTGGGTATTTCACGGTTGATTAAATCACCGTGTCGCGGTCACTGTGACTTTGGTAACGTGACTACACCTCTGAATGGGTCGTCGTGATGTTAGCACGGTGCATTCTAACACCGTGTACGTACATATTATAGGTGACATAAAAAAACCTAATCCTCCGTCATCGTTGGTATCCCACGGTGCGTAAGCCGTGGTATGTTCATATATGACATAGAAAACTTAACCCCCCATCCACCACGATATCCATTAATTAGATATGACCGTGAAATTCAAAGAATTTATGATGTGTGTCTGTTCTGATCCTCCTCCCACGACCCAACCCAACTTCCAACTACTGTACGCTCATTGATGGTCCAGATATGATATGATATGACCATTCAATTCAGGGAATTGATGAGTATCTGTTCTCACATCATCGCCGGATTTAAATCGTTTCACGAAATCACTCAATTCCCAACCACCCCCATTAAACACATTGCGCCGTGGGTTTATTACAGTGGATTTCCTCACCGTGTAACGGTTACTGTGACGGTCTATGTGACACTGATAACCCTTGATAAAAACCCTTACCCACCGTTGCCGTTGGTATCTCACGGTGTATTGTGAAACCTTTATTAGTTTATTAACCCCTCAACTACCCACTTTTGGCGTGTATACATAAGCACCGTAACACGCTGAAAACCCTAATTTTTATAAAATAAAATTTCATATTCAATGGCCACCCCAATCCCGATTTGTAGATTCTTCAAAGTTCTGAACACCGTTGATTTCCGCGAAGTTTGTCGTTTACCTTCTGATTTTGCTCATGAACATGAGTATCTGGCAGGCAGGGCTACTTTGCTTGGAGATTGTGAGACACTCGCCTCATTTGTAATCGCTCGTGCCCCGTGGTCCGTGGAAATCTCTTGGGTCAACGGTTACGTGTGCTTTCATCGTGGCTGGGCCGATTTCTGCACGGCTCATCATCTTAAATTCGGTTATTTTTTGGTTTTTCACTACGCCAAGAAATTGGGTCCTTTCTTTGTCAATGTATACAATAAAGATGGTCTCGAGATTCGGAACTTTTCCGATCCTAATGCCCCTGGAGACCCCCTTCTGCCGAACATATCTAAGGTTGTAGAAGAGATCCTGTTTGAGAAGGTGGTGGAAGTGGTGGAGCTCTCGGACGATGAGGACGATATGGACGATGAAGCAGACGATAAGGACGAAACGACTGATGAAGGCGATGACGCAGATGGCAAGGATGATGAACCATGAATGCAAAGAATGTTTCTTTCTGCGTTTTGTTTATGAATAGTACTATGTTTTTATTTTTGCTACACTACGTAGTCTACGTTATTATACTGTACTAGTGCTTGTTTTTCTTTGTTAATATATTTCGACCTTCTCCCACCGTGCACGAGTAACCGTGTGACTTTAGCGTTTGAAGATATTACCGTGCGCCAAAGGTCGTGTGATTGAACCGTGGCAAAAGGCAACCGTCCTCTCTTTTTTTTTTTTTTTTTTTGGTTTTTGGGAATCCCGGTAATTTAATTTATTAAATATTAAAAGATGAATAAAAAGGTTGAATAAACCTGCGGCTTCAAAAGCTAGTCTGTTCACTGACAAAACCCTGCCACGTAAGTATCTGTTTACATACATACATTGATTTGACCGTCGCACGGTACTGACTCACGGTGAGGTCTCACGACATTACCGTGTAAGTATGAACAATGACGTTTTCACGTGATTCTTGCACAATCGCGATAATTTTTTTGGCAAAATGCTTAAGCAAAGTTACTTTCCTATGGAATTGATTATATTGAACCTAAAAAATTCCACAATAATCCATCAAACGATTAAATTTGACATACCATGTGCAATATGATCACACTTGAGAGTAAATTGTTACCAATGAACTACACATCTCTTGAATTTGAGACATGCACTACTGCAAATCGCATCGTACGTCTTCAATTTCAAATACCATACGTCTCCTAGCCTGAAACATGACCCCGTTGATGGTAACGACGCCTTAAAAGTGTATACAAACGATTGACCATCGTTTTTTTGCGGGTTGAACAAGCCACGGTGTAGATGTATTGATGACCAACGTAACGCCGTGCAGATACAACCGTGAAACTAAATGACCGTGCGAAACGGCTTCCATCCTCTCATTTATTTTCCGGTGTTTTAACTCGAATTTTAAATAAAAGAATAAAGGATGACTATACCCGCCTGCAAAAGCTGTCCTGATAACTGACACCACTAATATTTCGCGTGCATCGGTTATCCCGCTCCAATACGAAAATACGCCATCTAAAAAAAGAACTCGTTCAATTTCAAAAATGTTTAAAATTGATTTGATAACCACACGGTGTTGTATCACGGTGACGTCTCGTGAGGTCACCGTATGAGCATGAACACTCACGTTTTCGTGTGATTCTTGCACAATCGCAATAATCTTTTTGGCTAAATGCCTAAGCAATGTTAATTTCCTATGGAAATGATTATATTTAACCTAAAAAATCCACAATAGTCCATCAAACGATTAAATTTGACATACCATGTGCAATATGATCACACTTGAGACTACTCCAGATTGTTACCAATTTTAAGTTTTAACTAAACATCTCTTGAATTTGAGACATGCATTAATACAGATCACATCGTACGTCTTTAATTTCAAATACTGTACGTCTCAATGCCTGAAATATGAACCCGTAGATGCTAACGACGCCTTAAAAGTGTATACAAACGATTGTCAATCGTTTTTTTCGGGTTGAACAAGCCACGGTGAAGATGTATTGATGACCATGTATCACCGTGCGTATACAACCGTGAAACTAAATGACCGTGCACAATATACGTTTTACTGAGCCGTGCGTAAAACGGCTTCCCCCTCTCATTTATTTTCCGATGTTTTAATTTTAATTTTAAATAAAAGAATAAAAGATGAATACCCGCCTGCAAAAGCTGTCCCGATAACTGACACCACTAATATTTAATTTCAAATATTTTTAGAATGGATTTGATAACCACACGGTGTTGTATCACGGTGACGTCTCGTGAGATCACCGTGTGAGAGTGAAGACGTCTTAAAATTCAAATACAATAACCGTCGCCGTTGGTATATCACGGTATATTGTAAAACCGTGCCACGGGGCATTGGTATACCGTGAAATGTTTATAGATGACATTATTAAAACAGTGTCGTGAATCGTGAACATACACGACCGAAAGTACACACGGTAAATTTACACCGTGAGATATATCACAGTCGTGGTTCGTGCTGATACAAGACCGTAAGTGCACACGGTGATCAACAATTTTTTTTAGATACAGTCATTGATAGTTTTGCACACGGCGCTGATCCACCACACGGTGATAAACACACGGTTATACATACAACGGCATACAGTATATGAAAAGTTTACTCTCTTGCAAACCAAAACGAAACCAACTGTTATCCATCCCTTAATCAAAAAGGGAGTTCAATGTCTTTGCAGGACATCCAAAATATCTTCAGTGCTATGTTTTTTCTGACAGCTTTGATATCGATGTCGTCCGCGTTACGATACAATGATGGGTCGGTGAGCAATCGTTCCAAATACATTGTGCAGAAAGGACCGCAAGAGTGGTTGTCATCTTGGGCAAATTGGTCTTCGGCTGGCATGACCTTGAGCTTGAAGTCTTCCGTTTTCACAGGTAATCTTTTTCTTTCCCAGTAACCTGTTTCCTCCAACATTCGAGGTAAGACCTTCAACAAACACTCGAACTCAGGGGCGCGAGGGTTCACACCAGGCTCATAGTTATGAGCTAACGAGTCATACAGCTCGACAGTCCAATCATCAAAACAAATTCGAACTACGACCCAATGTCCCGGAAGATGACAAACCATGACGGCCTTCACATAAAATAAGTAAACGATATCATGAGTGCTTAATTAGTGTTCAGAGTTTGTGATTTAGGGTATATGATTGTAGTACTTACGTGGGAATATCTGAACCATTCGAAATCGTCTCTTAAACTGCCTGGGAGTTCCCCATTTGGAATGTTCAATGAGTTGTAAGCATGTTTGAAGGTCATCTGAAGACGTGCAACGAAAATATATAAGGTCATAAGTGAGATAGATTTTATTGAGTTCATACCACGGAGTTTATGAAAACTTACAAAATAGTTTGGGGGTAAAATTACGAAGGATTCCCTAGGCCACTTTTCCTTTTCCATTTTTAACTCCATGTAACTGCAGAAGATAGTTATCACCTGATATAAAAATACTAGTTGGTAAGTATATAAAATTTATTTCTGAATTATACTACTATATACCTTAAATTTGCAATGGTTACCTCTTCGTCGAAGTCCCAGTCCACGTTTTCAATGTCAAGAAACGTTTTCCGTTTCACGGTAATTTGCGTGCCACGGAAATGTACACAATCGACAGAAGATTTGGTCTGTTTGGATTGTCTCAGAAACGACCGATATGCTTTTACAACGGCTTCAAGTCCTTCACTGGGAGAAAGTGGTGTCTTACCGTGAGTTTGGGGAGCATTTTTCGCCGCTTCAGGCTTACGAGTTCTCAGCCTACGGGGAGAAACAATTGGCCTACCAACATTTTCGCACGCATCTGTGGGATTCACTGTGAGCTGATCGGTGGGATCAGCTGCGTTTGATGAACTGTCGAGATCAACCGCCGCCAAGTGATCAGCCACAGCGGTTGTCGAGGCTACGACACTGGCCACATCAGCAACCATCCCGGTATCAACTGTTGGCGATAGCTCAATGTTTTCTTCGACTTCTCCGGCAGGGAGTGTCGGTTCTAGAACACTGGCTTCATCTGCTGAAAGTTGTCCAACAATAGACATCACTAAGTCGTTGGGATCAGTGGTTTGGCCGACTTCGACGGTATCAGAAACAGGGACTGTGAATATTTGGCCGACTTCGACTTCTCCGGCAGCAACTGTCTGATTTTGGACGTCGGCTTCTCCGGCAGCCTCACTTGTTGTATTATTGTCTGATATGATCGGCGATACAGGTCGGCACAGATCTCCCGGCGAATCATGCTGAGACGCGCTCTCATGAAGTTGTTGTGGAGTGATGCCTTTAATCCGCTCAAAGATATATCCAGCAAAATCTGCAATCAATCCCTCATCAGACAAAATCCGTTCATGCTCGGCTCTCAATTTGGCCCTCAAAAGCCCAGTCAGTCGTCTGTCCAACTCAGAAGCATCTTCATGCGGGCAACAAAGTGTACGCCAACAGCACACAGGCCTACAACACACATGCCCACTTGGACCAGGAGTACTCTGCTCAGAAGCACGTCGTCTGCGTGATCTAGAAACGGGCATTTCAATATCCGTGGCTGCAGCACGCTTTTTCGAAGAAGGCTTCTTGGTTTGTGTAATTTTCTTCTCCGGATTTTGTTTGGCTATGATTGCATTACCACCATTGCGTACTGGGCGATTGTACTCAACATGAAATGGTCTGTCATGTACAGAAAGGTAACACGGCTCATTTTTCTCTTCATCAGTAGGAATCAAGGTTTCATGAACAACTTCAATCTGAAACTTATCAACACAGAGTATTAATATTCCACCGCGTGAAACAAATACTATTACTAGCAAAATATAAGTAGGAGTAGATGGTTACGTACCTCTCCTTGGAAGAAAAGATCATCGCAATCAGTCTTTGTTGTAGATGTACTCCACATCAAACAACGTGGCACTTTCATATTCGGATCACGTTGACCACATAACTGACCGATATCCGGAACGGACTCGAACATCCAAATTATAAAAGCCCAACTGGGGCCATAGACGTGGTACGAAGTTTTTTCTGCTAATTCAGGGTCCATCGCTGTTGTTTCGAGGTAGTAGCTCAGAGCCTGGTAGGAATAAGCGCCCCATGGAAAACTCTGCCACTTTTCCGGCTCATCCACTAATGCCCATGCCCAGTTCTCGACATACATTTCAGTGGATCGACAAAGAAAGAAGGAATAGTAGAAGATGAGATTGGCGACTTTAATGTAATCCTCCAACGAGGCAGGTTGTTCCCCATCGAAGAGTTGTTTGGCCGCAAATAACTTGCGTAGATCATTGCTTCTTACACGCTTCCCACCGAATAGCCGCTTATTTAAGCTACCTGGAGCAGACTGGGGTGTGGCATGGATATCAAATTCATCGTAGATGCCGAAATTCAGTCCCGTTACAATGGCATAAGCGGCGGGTGTGAGTTTCGCAGTCTTACCACCGACGTAGAACCAATGCTCCTTCTCCGGTATTGACGGACCTGACAACTCTCGACATACGAGGTGGTGCAAAAAATTAGTGCTTGATTTGGCAGTAAATCTTATTCCTAGAACACTTTTCATGTAAGGCAGCGCAAAAAAATCGCGAACTGCGACGGCATCACCCCCGATATCTTTTATTGTCTTCGTGATCAGTTCCGGAACTTCGTAGCGAGTATACAAACTGAGACTTAAATTGACCGACTGCAGATTGGTTGGTCTCTTCCATTCAAATCCAGACTGAAATATGAAATAAATAAATAAGAATTAAAGGATAAAAGATGTGAAATATAACGACACGGTGAAATTACACCGTAAGAAAAAAATATAGAATATCACGGTGTAAATTCACCGTGAACATACAAAACGGTGTTCTTCCACGGTGTACATTACACACGACCTTGAACATATGGTGAATATGTTTTTCCACGTGGATCGTGCTCGTACAAGACCGTAAGTACACATATACCGTGAAATAAAATACTGTCGTGGATCGTGCTCGTACAAGACCGTAAGTACACACGGTAAATTTACACCGTGAGATGAATCACAGTCGTGGATCGTGCTCGTACAAGACCGTAAGTACACATACACCGTGAAATAAAACACTGTCGTGGATCGTGCACGTACAAGACCGTAAGTACACATACACCGTGAAATAAAACACTGTCGTGGATCGTGCTCGTACAAGACCGTAAGTACACACGGTAAATGTACACCGTTAGATGAATCATAGTCGTAAATCGACAAGACCGTAAGTAGACACGGTGTATGTTACCCGTGAGATATATCACCGTCTTAAACTCTACCGTGATAATACACGGTGATAAAACTCACGGTTGAACCGTCGTCTACTAGAACTGACACACAAACGCATGCGAAAAAATTGCAGAGAGCAATAAACCATTAACCATTTTAAAATGTCGGAAACAAAAACCCTATCTTGAAAGGATATACCAATATCAAATTACAATCGAATGATTTACAAACATCAAAGCTCGAATAATCGAAAGTTCGAAAGCTAGGGTTATGGACTTACCGGAGGTTGAGCGCGATTGTCTGGGTTGTCCATGTTGTCACTGCTTGCCATAATGATGATCGTCGGAGACGGAGTTGAATAGTTGATACGATAACGGTCGGGGCTGGTGTTTCACCGTGGCGGCGCTCGTCGTGCGTGTGAATTTCAAAAGTCGAAAATTGATTTTGTGGGGCAACTTTATTTTTCTGATATTCTTTTTGTTATTTTGTAATATTCGATTTGTTTTTTGTGAGAAAAGATAACTTTTGAGGGCACTTAAGTCTTTTCATTCAAATTTGCCTACTTAACTTCCATTTTTATGGACGGGGCTTCAGAACTTGTATACTCTTATGCTTTGGCCTTTAAATGTCTCCGCCCCAAAGGAAAATATGCAAAATTTGAGTATTACTATTATTATTTTTTGACTTACTTTTTTAAATTATTTACAATTATTTTATTTTTTTAACTTAAAAATATATTTTATTTTATTTTTACTTACTTTTTCAAATTATTTACAATTATTTTATTTCTTTAACTTAAAAATATATTTGTAATTTTTATTTTTTTGGTTAAAAAGTAATCTATCTATTTCTTAAATAAAAGACCATTTTTTCATATATGAAAATTAAGAAAAATGAAATTTTTTTACTTTTTGATTAAAAGATATACATTTATTTTTAAGTTAAAAATAAACTATTTGTGAGTAAAGTTGAAAAAAAAAAAGTATAAGTAAAATTGTATTTAAAAAAAAAAGATTTTGTTTTTGGAAGTTAACTATTATTGTGAAACATTTATTTAAAAATGTGAACATGTTATTATAAAATGAAAAGAGTAAAAATAATTTTATTTTTTTGGAATGGAGGGAATAATCTCATACTAATTGTTCTTTTGTATGTAACAAAAGAGAGGTGTGACAACTTATCTGTTCTCAACTTATTTAAACAAATGGAGTAATTAGTACTGGTATTGTTCAAGGTGTGCGGGTACATGTAAAGTGCGTTGTTCATCATTAGTCGTCGTTATTCTTATGATTGTTATTGTGGTGGTTGGCATTTTATTATTAATCCTCCGGTCTTGTCAATTCTTTTAGGGGCGGAGGCATTTTAAGGCTAAAGCGTAAGAATACAAGTTCTGAAGCTCTGTCCATAAAAATGTAAGTTACGTAGACCAATTTGAATGAAAAGACTTAAGTGCCCTCAAAAGTTATCTTTTCTCACAAAACAACAAATCGAATATTACAAATTAATAAAAAGAATATCAGAAAAATAAAGTTGCCCCACAAAATCAATTTTCGACGTTTGAAATTCACACGCACGACGAGCGCCGCCACGGTGAAACATCAGCCCCGACCGTTATCGAATCAACTATTCAACTCCGTCTCCGGCGATCATCATTATGGCAAGCAGTGACAACATGGACACCCTAGACAATCGCGCTCAACCTCCGGTAAGTCCATAACCCTAGCTTTCCAACTTTCGATTATTCGAGCTTTGATGCTTGTAAATCATTCGATTTGTAATTTGATACCGGTATATTCATTCAAGATATGGTTTTTGTTTTCGACATTTTAAAATGGTTAATGGTTTATTGCTCTCTGCAATTTTTTCGCATGCGGTTGTGTGTCAGTTCTGGTAGACGACGGTTCAACCGTGAGTTTTATCACCGTGTATTATCACGGTAGAGTTTAAGACGGTGATATATCTCACGGGTGACATGCATACTTGTGTATCTTCACCGTGATATTCAATAGTTTTTGTACACCGTGGAAAAACACCGTTTTGTATGTTCACGGTGAATTTACACCGTGATATTCAATAGTTTTTTTCTTACGGTGTAATTCCGTCTTATGGTTATGCACGATCCCGGTGGTTGACATCACTGTGTGTATCTTCACCGTATACCCTTGATAACTGTTGTACATGCTCGTCGTGGATTTAACATCTCCGTGTACACTACACCCTTAGATGTTCACCGTGTACATTTCACCCTTTGATGTGCCACGGTGTTAATTTAAACTCACCGTGAATCGTGAAATCTTCTCTAATTTGATTGATATTTTCAGGCTGGGTACGAATGGAAAAGACCAGTAGCTTTGTAGTCGATCACCCCAAGAATCAATTTGTATTACCGTTTCGACGTGATAAACTTGATAAAGCGTGTTATGGGTTCAATCGACGGCGGCGATGCAACATTGGCTGAATTCGCTCAGCATTCCTATATGAAGCATTTTCTGGAATTCGTAAAACCCAACGAAGGATTAGTTAAAGGACATGCTGCACACGCGTCTCGTTATTTGCATCATTTCCTATGTAGAGAGTTGACTGGTCCGACAATATCGGCGATGGAACATTGGTTTTATGTCGGTGAGAAGATCGCGAAATTCACACCGGCTGCTTATGCCATGGTAACGGGACTCAATTTTGGGCACTACACAGGCTTTGATATTTTTGAGTCACATGAGTTTCCTCCCGATAGCTTGTTTATTCGATTTTTCAAAGGAGATACAACCATTAGCTTATCGGAGCTACGCCAAAAGTTCGAGGATGTAAATCTCGGCAAAGAAGCGAAGGCGGAGGATTATATGAAAGTATCCAAGCTCCTCATGTATTATTTCATATTGCTTTGCCGAGACCATAAGGTTAAAATCGATAAGTCGGCATGGTTGTTGGTCGAGGACCACGATTGTTGGGAGGAATTTCCCTGGGGCGCTTATTCCTATCAGAATTTATCTTACTACCTCAAAACGACGTCCATGCATGATGATGAATCTACTTACCATTTCTACGGGCCGGTTTGGGCTTTTCAGTTTTGGATGTACGAGTCCGTACCGTCGATCGGAGCATTATGCGCGAAACGTGCTCGGGTTACGAGAATTCCACGTTGCCTGATGTGGGACTCTACTGCATCGAAACAAGCTGCGTGCGAAGTCACTAAATTCTTCAATGAGAAGGTACTTTATTGAATTTTCATTATTAAAAAGCACACGCGTTGAACTTTATTGTTGTTGTACGTTGATACAGAGTATATTTGTCTGTAGATGGAAGTTTTTGAATCGTTAATCCCTACACCAGAAGAGGCCAAAGCATTATCTTATGTTACTGTAACTGAATCTATAGATGATTGTGAGCTATTTTCTGTTGAAATCTGTCCACCTCGACGAAAAGGAGGTATTAAGAAGAAAGATCGAGCCAAGCCGTCTCACAAGCGTGCTGCACAAAAAGCTTCACGTGCTATAGAAAGGCCTATTTCTAAGCGACGTGTTTCCGGACCTGATATGACTTCTGTGACGGACATTTGCTGTCGAAAAGCAGGTGTCTTCGGTCCTGAGGGGCCGGACAACGATGAGATCGATCGCCAGGTAGGTAGGAGGTCTGCCGAACTGAGGGCAGATATTGTTTCGTTCTTTGCTGATGATTCTGGCACTTGCTTTAAGGAAGCTGTTGCTCAAAAAGTCTTCGAACTCATGAAACGTTTCCATTCGCAATCTAGTGCGAACCAAAGCGGACTCGAATATGTGGAAACGTTATTCAGAGAATGGATGAATTTCGGGTCTACCGACTTGATATCGTGCAGTCGAGGCTCCATAGACCACAAAGTGGGTGCAGACTTGTTTGATAAAATTGAGGACTTCAATTGGGCCTTCGAATCTGAGGTGCTAGATCTCTATATTATTTATTTGAATTGCAAAGGTCGTGATGTTAAAGTGAGTACAAACACAGTCTTATTGAGCACTCAATTTTGGGTAAGTTTTACAGTACTGTCATTTTGGACACCTTCGTTTTTACTAATAATATCTTTTTCCAGAGTACTATAGATGCTGCATATAAGATTCATCGTGGCTCTATTGATGATTGGGTAGTGCCTGATTCTCTTCGAGAAGCAGTGGATGACACATATGGTCCGATGTCAATGGAGTCCGACCAGCCTACTCACGTAAGTATTGAAAAGCATACATGCTTCATTTTAACTAGTGTGAAACTGAATTCTAAGTCGCAAACCTTAAACATGGCATGTAAAGCTCGTGGCGATTTGTAATGTCCACCATCATTGGGTCACCGTCCGAATATCCCCCGAAGATTGGACTATCGAATTGTATGACTCATTAATTCATACACAACTGGCGACGTATCCTGAATACGGATTTCGGAAGGACGAATTGAGGCCGTTAATGGAGTTTTTACCTCTTGTGTTGAGGAGATCAGATTACTGGGCAAATAAGGGTCAACACCATGCGATTACGGAGGCCTTCGAGTTGAAAGTCATGTCGGACGCCGAACAATTCGTCCAGGATGTTACTGATAAACACTCTTGTGGAGTTTACTGTACCATGCAGCTTGACCGTTTGTTTGTCGACCCTCTTATGCATCGGAACGAAAACATCGATGAAGGGTACATTGAGGAGGTCAGGAAACAGATATGCCTGAAAAAAATTTGGCTGAGCTTGAATGATGTTGCTGATCCATTTTGATTGACGTATCAGTATAAACATGTTTGTTGTTTTCACATTGTGATTCATTAATACTGGTTTGTAATTGATGTTTTGTGCACGAATATTTGTACACGGTGCCTGAATGAATAAGTCCACGGTGTAATCACAGTACTGTGTTGTAGCCAATGGTAGACTCCTATGATTACCGTGTCACGGTGGATCAATAATTGTACATTGTTCCACTATGTATCTTGAACCGTGACACGGTGCGGAAACGATTGCCAGCCGTGTTACAGCGTGACAGCTGTGTCACACGTGTAACCAACTAACCATACGCAGTCCTCTTTCAACATAAGCAAACATTTGAATTCAAATTTGAATTCAAATCATCCAAAATAAATCAGTCAAAAACTGATCACAACAATATGTCTACACAATCGGTGAACTCCGTGAGTACTGGTCAACCAAGCCTATTGAAGTACCAAGATAAAGTTTGTGGTAAATGTCGGAAGAAACTTCAGATTCGTGTGGTGTCCTCGAAATCTGAGAATTATCAGAAATTGATGTATTATTGTCAAGATCATACATTCGATTCCTGGTGTAACCCGTCAAATGAGGGAGAGATACAACATGAACAAATGTCAAGAGCGGAAGAGAAAGCCACAGAAGCTAAAATTAAGAAAGATCTGAAGAAGATGGAGACGTCATTGCACGACGTATCCATCCAGTTGAAGACTACTCTGTTTATTGTCTCCATAATTATGGTTCTTGTAATCATAATTATTGTTGTGCTTAAGTGATTTTCAATGAACTTGTCATTGTGTTTTTTTCGAAATATGAAATGTGAAGTCGTTTGCTACATTCTCTCCATATATTCTGGTAAATTTGTTATTCATTGTGAAAAATATGTTGCAGGGTTAGAAATTAGTTTTCACAGTGTATACTATCGCGCACGGTGTGTACACGGTGCACTACACACGGTGGTAAGACCATGTATGCACCGTGAATCTTATATTGACCGTGAAACAACGGTGCAATATTCTAGCGTATAATTTTGGAAACAAGGAAAAAGGAATACGGAGTAATTTTGGTGTACTAAATTAGCGGAATCCGAATTACAATAGGCGCCGATTTACAAAAGAAAAACCTAACGCCGAAACCCAAAGATGGTTTACTCTTTTTCAGAGACGACGACGACAAAGGTTCATCCTCGAATGCTCTCTTTCCTGGAGCAGGTCTCGGCAAGAATGACTTGAGTTCATCTCCATCCTCTTTAAATATCCGCATCAGGAACTCGTCTGGAAGTGTCCTATGCTCGAACAAGAGGGTCATGCCTTTCTTCAACTTGTGGATGTGGCGGAATTCAGTCCAACCATTGAAGAAATACGCCAAGCCATTTTTAAAGCCCATCAAGGTTGCCCACCTCTCACCGTGAACATCGCGGAGGTAGAAGATCAGAGGCTCTGTACTGTATCTCACACGCAAACGGTAGAAACGTTCGGGAAATCGAAACTGTCTAGATTCAATATGTTCATCAGTCAGCACAACAATGAAAGCATCAGCTATCTGAGGGGTATCCATTATTGGTATGAGGATTAAGGACCAAGAAATATTCAGAGTTTAATAGAGATTAGGCCTGCATAAATCACTATAAATAATGTTTCTCGCGGGATTCCAAAAGGTCGCGTTTAACTAATTATTACAGAAGGTCGCGTTTAATTATAAATAATTGCGCCGTGATAGGCGCCGTTTCGGGTTTTACGCATCCCACTTATTAAAAGGCCCATTTATTAGTGGTCGTTGTATCATGTATGAGACCTAAAAAACACATCATCGCCGTGTCTATAATAAAATCACCGTGACACACGAAAACAAATTTCTAATTAGACACCGTGAGAGTTCAGTATGCCACGGTGTCAAACAACTCCGCGATGACCACACGGTCTCTTTGTCACACGGTATCAATTTATACCGTGACAGTAGACCGTGCGGTTTTAAAATCAATGTTAAAATTTGAAATTTAACTAGTCGTGTATTTTCGTGGAGAACCTGATGAGACGGTGGCGGGACAACCGATGCACGGTCTATTATTAGTATTGACAGTACTCAAAACTCAAAACAGCTTTTGCAGGCGCAAGTTAATTTTACCGATTTATATTTAAAATTCTAACTAAATTATCGAAAATAAAACTGAAGGGATGGAGTTTCGCTAAATATCACGACCGTCACACGACATAACACTTACGGTGTTACACGGTCATTTCTAATATTCATCGTGAATTCGTGAAACTCCAAAAAATCGAGTTCTCATGGTTTGTACACAATTTGAATTCTTTATTAACGTTCACTATGATATGTTTCAATCATTGAGACGTATGGTATTTGATTTTAAACACGTATGATTCGATTTGGAGTATGCATGTCTCAAATTTAAGAGATGTCTAATTCATTTATTACAAGTTACTCTCAAGTGTGATCATACATTGCACATGATATATCACATTCAATCGTTTCTTGCATAATTTTGGAGTTTTGTCGATTTCATATAATCATCTAGATGGAAAATTAACTTTGGATTAGCATTTTAACCAAAATATTCACACAATCCGAGCAATAATCACCAAAAAACGTCATTGTTCATACTTACACGGTGATGTTGTGATATATCACCGTATCGGGTTACCGTGCGGAGATCAGATCAATTTTTAAATTTGAAATTTAACGAGAAAAGTACTGGTATAGTACTAGTTCCCAAGATGGTGGCGGGACAACCGATGCACTGTACTCAAAACAGATTTTGCAGGCGCGAGTTAATTTTACCGATTTATATTTAAAATTCTAATTAAATTATCGAAAATAAAACTGAAGGGATGGAGTTTCGCAAGGTGTAAATACTAAATATCACGACCGTCGCACGACATAACACTTACGGTGTTACACGGTCATTTATAACATTCATCGTGAATTCGTGAAACACCAAAAAAACGAGTTCTCATGGTTTGTACACACTTTGAATTCTTTATTAACGTTCACTGTGATATGTTTCAATCATTGAGACGTATGGTATTTGATTTTAAACATGTATGATTCGATTTGGAGTATGCATGTCTCAAATTCAAGAGATGTCTAATTCATTTGTTACAACTTACAAGTTACTCTCAAGTGTCATCATATATTGCACATGATATATCACATTCAATCGTTTCTTGCATAATTGTGGAGTTTTGTCGGTTTCATATAATCATCTAGATGGAAAATTAACTTTGGATTAGCATTTTAACCAAAATATTCACACAACCGAGCAATAATCACCAAAAAACGTCATTGTTCATACTTACACGGTGATGTTTTGATATATCACCATATAGAATACCGTGCAAATATCAGATAAATTTTAACGAGTATTGTACCAGTAGTACTAGTTTCCAAGATGGTGGCGGGACAACCGATGCACGGCGTAATATCACGGCCGCCACACGATGTACTACAAATATAACACGGACGGTGGTACACGGTCATTTATAAGATTCACCGTGACACACAAAAAACGAATTCACAGAAACCATTCAAATCCCAACAACCCCAAATAATCCAAAAAATACACAATCTCAGAATATCATATAAAAAAACCCATAATTAGTTGCAATACCTAAATATCACAATTGTTCAGCATGGTCACAGAACTTAACGTTAATCCCCCCGCACCGGACATGTCTGTATGTTATGGTCTGCACTCCGGCATACGCTACATTTTTTCTTTTGTCTTTTCTGTCGGATTGGTTCCACCGTGGGTTGAGAATTCTTATCATCTTCGAGCGTCTGGCTTTCGGTGGGTAAAACAACTTGGTCACATTTGCGCGCGTTGTGTGTGGTCGAATTACACTTACTACACTTCTGAGGCTGACTTCTTCTTCTGGGGGCATTACCCTCGACAGCAGACCGTGCACGGCTCATCTTCGGACGACCAGCCTGTCTCACCGCAACCGGAGGATGAATGACGTGATCAGTTATATACGCTGGAACGACCCACTCAGCAGGATGCGGAAGTCCTTTGATAGGAGTCGAATATGTCTCCATCAAATTGTGTTGTTTGTAATATCCACTGACGAAGTCATATATATGCAATCCTCTTTGTCTGAGAAATAGAAGTTGTGGTGGCAATGTGAAGTGATACGATCCTAACAAGTACGAACATATTGTCGAATTAATAAATTGAAAGTGTTTGTTTGATTAGTACGTACCTAACAGCGGCTGCAGCGTGACTACAGGGGATTTCATCAAGTTCGAAGCGTCGACATTCGCATGTCCGATTTTGAAGATCAACTTGAAAAGATAGCTTACCATCCTCCACTTTATACACGTCAGATGTGGTTGTGTCTCGGACAACCATACGCATAGCGTGCTCCACCGCGCAAGTTAGTTTATTAAACGTCTCTTCAGTGAACTCATGTTCTCTTAACGCAGCTTTCGCGCTTCGCTCTTGAAACCATTGTTCCAAGACTGCGCGGAATGACTCGACCAATGAACATACGGGTAGACATCTCGCCCAGACCATACGAGAATTGAAGCACTCGGCAATATTGGAGGTCATGAAACCATATCGTCGTACTGGACACATTGCCCTCGACCACCTCTCGACCCCTATTTCTAACATTCTCTTGTAAGCCCCGTCAGGGCTCAGCCTCTCCAAATCAGCTAAATGTCTGTGCATTGTCTCAACACGGTAACTGTTTGATGAAGAGGTTATTACGGCCCTGACGCGACCGCCATAGCGAACTAGATTCTTCTTAATGTGGTAAATACAGAACCCATGCACTGCATTCGGGTATGCAGACGCAACGGCAGTTTGGATGCTCTTATGCTGATCGGATACGACAATTAAACCATCTTGTCTATTGAAGCACCTGCTCAGGTTATGAAGGAACCATGTCCACGACTCATCATTTTCTTTCGGACCAATCCCAATTGCAAGTGGGAAGGCGTTTTCATTCCCATCCTTCGTCATGGCGACAAACAATATCCCCTGGCTCTTTCCCTTGAGGTGAGTCCCGTCCACAACATCACTGGCCTTAGATTACTATAGAATGCAGAAATAGACTGTGCGAGAGCAAGAAACATGTGTTGGAACACCCCCCATTCCGTGTGGATTGTATTTCATAAAATGTGCCGGGATTCTGCTCTCTCAATATATACAAATACGAAGCGAGCCTATGATATGACTCAGCATATGAGCCATACGCCATCTCTATCGCTATGCTCCGCGCTCGGAGAGTGAAACTGTAATCCATCTCAACGCCGTAACGCTCACGCAACTATGTTATCATGTCCTTTGTCTTCAGAACGTCACCGTCTTTGACAAGTTTACGAGAAAAGTAACTAGCAGCAACTACAAATTTAATTCGTCGACAGGTAGTACGATGCAATATAGTCTGACAAGTGTGACTCAAGTTCAACTTTGTGATCATCCATAGTGTATCATCACTCCCACTAGCACACAATCTAAACATGCATACTTTCCTACCGTGCTTGCAAACGAATGCACAACGCTTTTTGCTTGAACGATCAGTGACATATTCTAAGCGACTCTCCAAGTGATGCATTCCCAAAGATATTTCCAAGTCAGATTTCTTTCGAAACGTGGAACCAACTGCGAGTTCACCATCTTCGGGTTCACGTTCTTCGACCCAACGCATAGGTGGTGGCAAAATATCACTATTGGGCATCGGGATCATCCAGTTGCTTAGTTTTCGCTGTAGTAGTAGATTATGTTCCAGGACTGCTTCTTCGTGGATCGGTTGATGATCAGATGATAATTTACGGGATCCCACAATCCTCTCTTTTTTTTTCGGATGTTGAAGCCAATCACTAAACTCTTGAATTAGGCTATCGTTTAACTCTTTATCACGTTCCGCTCGTTCATCATCTGATGTAAATACTTCTTCGTCATCGGGTTTAGTACAAGATGGTGGTTGAGGTGGAGTAATGCTTACATTCTCTGCTTCAGAATATGTACCTCCAACATTAGCATTCTTAGACCGGTATTGTCTTCTCTCAGTCAAAAAGAGCACGTGATTGGTAACTTTTCCTTGCACGATGAATCGCAATAGATCTGTATCGTTCTGCAAACTAACCTTACTTCTCTGCGCGTCTAAGTAGAAAATCACGTAATCTCTGTCCTCTGGAGCATTCAAAACAGATCTAATTTGATTGATTAGATCAACATAACTGATTTCTGAACACGTAATGTGTATGGCAACGCTATCTCCGCCTACGTATGCTGACTGTTCCCAGTGACCACCATGTCGTAAAGAAACACGCTGCCACGACATCTGTGAAAACCTAACGACCTGCATGCATGCATCGTGTAATAATAATAAGTATGCACGATGTAAACGAGATGCTTTTTATCACACGGTGTTATTACGATTAAGTATGTACAAAAATGTGATAGCATTATCAAACGGTGAACGAAGACAACGTGCTACGGTGACACCATCGCTATAAATAACACGGTAAAATCTCCGTGGTAATAACACGGTGATTTCGTAAACACGTCGGGGTTAAGGAAAACCTATTACACCTTCAGTGAACCGTGCAACGTGCTCTATCTCACGGTGAACGATGACATTCGGTGAAAAACACCTCAGTGTGCTTTAAAACAATTAAACAAAATGCGAAACGTGCTACCTCGTTGTTTTCGTACCTTTGATGTGCTTCAGAGACTCGACAACGAACTTGTTTTCAACTTGTTGTGTAAATGAACTAGCAATATTCGAGAGAATTTTTCCTCGTACGTAGTTTGGTTTCAGACCATTATTCTTTTTGGCTCTAAAATTCTCATATTGATTTTAGTAGCAACACAACTGCCCAATGGGTTGTTGAAGTGTCATTAACGTCGAGGTGAAATGCAATTATTATTTGTGGTTGTTGGACCTGCTGAAATGCCATTAATGTAGAAGGTTCAAGGATGGAGAATGGGGATGCAGTGCTTTTGGACACATTGAAACCCTAAATTTATTAATATAGTATCACCTTGAACCGTGGACCGTGGTATGTAAACGGTATAAGATTTCCGTGCCTTTCTTCACGGTGAAAGGTTATCTTGGATGGTCTCACGGTGTAATATAACTGTGGATGGTCTCACGGCGTACGATTATCTTACATGTTCTCACGGTGTCACCTATCGTGGTTGTATCACGGTGTCCATTTATCGTGGATGGTCTCAAGGCTGACGATTATCGTGGATTGTATCACGGTGTCCTATTATCCTGGATGGTCTCACGGAGTCCAATTATCGTGTATAATTTCACGGTGTTCATTTATCGTGATTTGTAAATTGTAACCGGCGTCTTATTATCGTGGATGGCTCAGGGTTTCCACTTATCGTGTCTGGTGCACGGTGTTACAATCCACCGTGTTCCAACCACGGCGATACATTAGGTTTTAGGGTTTTTTACCTACCTAATACCGTTGCACGGTGTTACAATCCACCGAGGGAACCCGCACGACAACACAGTTCTAGGGTTTTATTTATTTTCTTAATTAATTAATCGCAATGTGTTTAATGGGTGTGGTTGGGAGTTGATGAGTCGTTTCGTGCAACGATTGAAATCCGGCGGTGGGATGACTCAGAACAGGGACGCATCGATTCCCTGAATTGAATGGTCATATCATATTAATGGATATGGAGCGTTGGATGGGGTGATTTACTATTAATTTTATTAATAATAGTAATTAATAAGCTTAGTTGGCAGTTGAATCGTTTCGTGGAACTATTGAAATCCTGGTGGTTGGATGGATCAGAATATTAAGCCTATAAATACGAACGAAAGAACTCTATTTTTCTATATCCATTAATTCTCCATTTTTCTGTTTTGTTCTGGTTTTTTCATGGAGCAGTTATCACCACACTTTTTCGAATTTCACAGCAGTTGCATTACTTTATCGAGATACTCGAGTTTCCAAAATTAAAGCATCATTTCTCTGAGTCATCTTGCACGAGATACGCGAGGTTCCAAAACCTCACGTAGTATACATATGTCTCCTTATGACTCGAGGTATCGGTTGCGATGATTCGGAGTGCATGTTAGCTTGTGCTCCTTGTCTCCGTCGAAATCACCAGGGAGGTCTACCTCCTCCGATTTACCAGTTCTGGTCAAGGCTTAAAAATCTGTGCTACAGATTCACTGGTGTGATGCTCTGTTATTTTTCTTTTTTGCTCAGCTTTTTAGTATACCGCTGACCGATAGTGTTTAGGGTTTAGAGTTTTGATCCATCAATTGTTCTCAAGTTTTGGGGTTCTGCTTTTTGATTTTCTGTGTAATCGTTACTATAATGAATTATAAAATTTTAATTTATTTTAAATTTCTGCATTTTTTAATATTCTCATTCAAATTTATCACACAGTCGCTTTTAATTATCGTGTATCGTATTCGTACCACGTTGTCCATTTATCGTGACTGGTTTCACGGCTTAGGATTATTGTGTAGTCTTACGGTATTCATTTATCGTGGATGATCTCCCAGAGTCCACTAGTCGTGTATGTATCACGATGTGATTAGTCTCACGGCGTTCGACTATCGTGGATTTTCTCACGGTGTCCAGTTATCGTGTATGTTATCACGGCGAGCGACTTTCGTGGATGATCTCACGGTGTCTACTTATCGTGTATGGTCTCACGGTGTCCATTTATCGTGTATGCTTTCACGGCGAGCGACTTTCGTGGATGTTCTCACGGTGTCTACTTATCGTGTATGGTCTCACAGTGTACGATTATCGTGGATATTCTCACGGTGTCCATTTATTGTTGATGTTCTCACGGTGTCCATTTATCGTTGTTGGTCGCACGGTGTCTATTCATCGTGGATGAACTCACGGCGTACAATTATCGTGATTGGGCTCACGGTGTCTTATTATCGTGCATAGTCTATTGGAGTTTTATTATTAATTTTTAAAAGAGAAATTATATTTTAAATTACATATACAATTTATATTTATTTGTTAAACAACGAGGGTAGTGTAGACTTTTCCTACCCAATTGTCTAATAAACTTCTACTTTTATGGACAGGGCCTCAGAACTTATTTATTTTATGAGGTGGTCCTAAATCCGATATTCCCACATTCTTTTATGTCCTGGACTCCTTATTTTATGGAAATATTTGATATGCTATTAATGTGGTGGTTAACTTCTTGTAGTTCCAAAACTCACAACTAAGGTGGGTGCAAGCCGATTTCGAGATCAAAAATTACAAGCACGTAAGTGCAGAGGTACGGTGAACACGGCCAAAAAACAAAGAGTTCGGTGAGTGTTCCTGCACAATATGGCTCAATATGGCTGGCCGCTTCAAAACGGAATAAGGGCGCTGCTTGACCAATTATGTTACAACTTACAAATGTATTACAAGTCTTCAATATTGCAATGCAGTCCCTCTAGAGTTTGAAAATCTCGTGATTAGCTCTACTTGGGCATATAATCTGGCGCATGGCCACCTAGGACACCTCCCCAAGGTTTAAGGGGGTTGCGTCTTATACATAGCCGATGCTTCGTCTATGTTGTCCCAAGAAAGAGATGTTCCCTCTCAAGGAATAAGTGAATCCTAAAGTATGTTCAACCAACAAATAGAACACAACCACCGAACCAACTTGAATGCATTTTCAAGGATCCAAAAAGAGAAGATGTGAAGTTAAAAATGGAACAGAGTATTTTTTTTCTTTTTTTTTTTAATTTAGACACACTGAAATTTAAAATAAAGTAGCAAGTAACAAATAAAGATTTTAACATGTAGTGTAGGTGTTTTTTTTATTTCTTTGTAAGAAACTGTAACATTTAACAGATCTAAAGTGGGGGACTCCTTTTATAATAGAGTCATCACAAATCACAATAACTTTAGACCTATATATTTATCATCCACATTAAATTACCAGCACTCAACACTTCAAAGCTTCCTCTGATGCTAAATAAGAGTAATGTCAAGTTTTATTTGAAAGTGGTAACAAAACCAAACATAAGAAAAACTAAGTTAGTAATATTTACAAGAACAACAAAGATGCTCCACATTCCAAGAAAAGGTTATCTTACTTTTTATGGCGCCTGTCGTAGGAAGCTTACGCACTTGATAAGGAGGAATGAACATTCCAAACAGAGCATTAGTTTCTTTCATTATGAATGTAGAACAGTGCCATGGAATAAGAGAATGCAATTCAATTCAAAACTCGCATCAAAACTCATATCTATCAAAAGAAACTAGAATTGGAGAAAGAATTTACGTGGTGTTTCCCGGATCTAAGCACTTTGAGATGGTGACTGGTCAGAATAGCCACAAAACAAATATGGCGTCCAAGCCATATGTCGTAGAGGAATAGATCATCCACCAGAATAGGTAAAACGACACATACATTTTCTTCAAGAAGAACACAGATAAATAGGCTTATCAAGTAAGTAAAACATCTGAGAAGGAACACCGTTCACTCTCATCATCCATTGATACTATCATTATATTAATCGTCCATATAAATATACAGATAGCATTGTCAAAAGGTTTAAAAACAAAGATTATATCAAATGAAACTATTTACAAGAACTCGAACCTACACTAATGCAAGACTATGTAATAAGAAATGTAGCAGTAGACAGGTAGCATGTCATCAAAAAATAAGAGATGACACACTGTTTAAAACTGGCATATTTGATGTATGCTTCGGAAACTAGACCATCTCTCACACATATAAAAAGTGATCACCATATGAAGCAACACAGGATTTAAACGAAAAAACCCGATAAACAAACAATTAAAAAAAATCAAATGTTCAAAAATTGAATCTTGGATTATTTGTGTTGCTGCCACACCACCAAGCAAACTACACAACAAATCATAGCTACTTTAGGATCAAAGGGTGTAACGGCTAAACAACAATCGATCTATGCTTACAATGACACGTTAATTGGAAATAGTATACTCCAATAAACGCAACGCCTCAGAAAGCAAAAGAACACATACACTGATAGTAATCAAAAGTGATCAAAAGGTAAAATGAGATAACAAAAAGGTTTAAGCAGGTTTGAGCTCAGACAACCAAGGGTTTGTCTTCAATTACAAGATCAGAAACTCTAGTCCACATAAGTTTCATCACAGCACAAAGATGTTTATATGCAAATGTTTATTTGTTTGATCAACTGAAATTCACCATCGCATTTCACTTTCTCATCATTTTCATCCTCGTATTAAAAAAACAGCAAACAGTAATTTCATCAGAAGCCTTCCAGAAAAAAAGATAAGATTTTTATGGAAATTGAATATGAGAATTCAATGAAGAAAGCGTAAGTAGGGAGGATTAAGAGTGTACGTGCCCGGACAGCAAAGGGTTTGTGTTCAATTGTAAGATCGGAAACTCTAGTCCACATATGTATGTATATTGCTCAATGATTAATTGAAATTATATTTTAAAAACCAAAAAGAACAAATGAAAATAGCAAGAACAGAGAAGCTGCCGCGATATTGAATTTTGCCCCAGGGTTTGTGCTGCTATTTGGGCCGAGGAAATAAGCCATTGTTTCCGTCCATTACACACGGCTTCACGTGTTTTTTTGGACTTAATTTCAAGCTCAGACTGTTTACACTTCCAACATTACTTTCCCTACCTTAGATTAATTCACTCTCCCAAATTTAAATAATTACTTAGAACACCCCCCACTATGAATTACCCCTAATACCTTTATTAATTATATACAGAGTACATAATTATTCTTATTTTTAATACAATTAATAAAAACAAATCACGATTGTTTTTTTGAACTAGGAAAGATCTCTCCACCCAAACGTCGCGTTCACCCCCAAACACCTCCAAATGTGTTTTATTCAAAGACTTGACACATCGATGTCTTTCGGGTCGGAAGGACCTCTCGACCCTTGTCGAGACCTCCGTCCTAGTCGAGCACGATCAGTTCGGATTTGCCGAACAAATCCTCGACTGAGAGCTCAAGAATTGGCCCCTCCTCGCCCATATGCGTCGGGAGTTGATCGAATACTTTTGTGCAAAAAGCGCGTGTGTTGGAATTTTAGGGTGTTGGCCCATTCCTTAAAACAGGCAGCAGCCCAGCCTAGTAGTAGTGCTAGGCCCATGTGTGTTTAATATATCAGCCCACTCCATTTGTCAGCCCACCTGAATTAACCCACTTACCTGTTGACCATTGTTGACCGTTGATCCTAGGGTTGTTGTGGGAGACTGAATATGGACCCTTGATTGCTTATGATATATTGAACTCACCCTCTCGCATTCACTCACTCAGCCTATACTCAAACCCTAAACACTGTGTGCGATTTCACCTTCGAGTGTGTGCGATCTCTGTGTGTTCTCCGTTCACCGTCTCCGCCGCTTCCCCCTTCGTCTCCGGCGACCTCCTAGCGAGCTCGTGTGCTGGAGACGATTAGTGAAGCCTTGGATTCGACTGATTCACCTCTCTGTGAGGCGGAGTGTTTGAGTGACCGGAGCTTCTGTGCTCCTGGGCTGAGGGAGATAGCCGTTGACGGATCTGCCTGTTACCACCGCCACCGGTCATAGCTACGATGATGGATCTACAGTCCTGAGCCGAGATCCTATTCTATCTCTGTCTATTTTCTAGATCTATATATATATATATACCTTTTGTTTATTATTGTTCTGCCGCTCTTTGTACTTTGGTGTCCATCCAAGCCTAAATCCTTTCCATGTGGACCGGATCTTTACAGATCTGCTGACCGCTGTGATTTAGGGTCTTGCTCTGGTCCAAGGTGAATTACAGTTCTGATTTGTGCTTTGTGTTTGTGTTTTCAGGTGCCTCGAAGCGACGATCGCCGACGTGGAGCACTAACAGTGGTATCAGAGCACCACGGCGGCGACTACCGGCAACCGGAGACACAGATCTGAGACCTAGGGTTTCTGATCTGTAAGGAACCGCGAGGGTCGGAGTTGCTCGGCACCGTGCTTGGGAGGAGGCCCAGGTAACGAGCTCGAAAGGTATACATGCCATTGAAAAATTGGGAGTGATGACCCCCTTGGCTTAGTATACCCGAGCCGCCTGTGAAATGCGAAACGGGAGCTGCAAAAGGGGTCCCTTGCGAAAACCCTGCAAAGTAAGTGGCTTAACTCTCTCTTTTTTCTGCTATGGTCGGCCCGCCTGGAGGCTTTTCTGTGATGGTACGACCCGCCTGGTGGTCTTATGTGATGGTGTGGCCCGCCTGGTGGTCGTGTGTTTAGTGGTGTGTTGAAAATCTGTTTTTCTAAACCCTTGTTCAAAGTTATTTTCTGGAAAAGTTGTTTCAAAAACTGTGTTTGAAAAATTAAACTTGTGAAAATATGATGAACAACCTGCTTCTGTGACTTTTGTGTTACTGTGTTGCTCTGCTACTGCCTAAACTACTTGGACCCTCTGTTGTCTGAACTGTGTGTGTTTAGATTTAGGGTTTCTTCTGTGATACCAGAAACATATAGTAACTTACCCTATCTGGAGTGAGTTGAGTGCCAGTGTAAGCTCCTGGTGGTGACCCCCGGTGGCTGACCCTTCCTGACTGGATCCCCTTGAGGTATCCGACATCTTGCAAGGGACTGGGGCTGCACACTTGTCTGGGTAGCTTACCTACTCAACATAGGCTCTGAGTTACTCAATAGGAAGTAAGGCGTTTAGGATCCTTTTCTCTCACTTTTGGTGAGAAATAGAAGTGTGTGTGTGTTTACCTTCTGTGGTGCTCACTATCTTCTTTCAACTGCTGTTTGTGTGGTTATCTGTATTGCTTAAACCTACTGCTTTCAAACTGTTTTTCCAAAAACTGAGTCATCAAAATCTGTTTTCAAAATTTCTGGTTTTAACTTGGCACCATTTGATGGAAAAGGGGATTTTGCTATTTGGAAACAAAAGATGAAAGGGATTTTGATCCAACAAAAGGTTTATAAAGCAATAAGTGGAGGTTACTCTCCTGATGACTCTGATGAAGTTAAATTTGAAACAAATGAACTTGCCCATTCTGCTATAATCTTGTGTTTATCTGAATCTGTTTTGAGGAAAGTAGGTGAACTTGAATCTGCTAAAGAACTGTGGGAAAAATTGCATGAACTTTATACTGAAACTTCACTAAACAGCAAACTTTTCTTACTTGAAAATTTTTTCAGATTCAATCTGTATATGAGTAAAGATATATCTGATAACATTGATGCTTATACAAAACTCATTCAAGATATTAAACTGACTGGTGATAGACACATTGATGATTATACCCCTATTGTGTTATTGAATGCCATTCCTGATTCCTACTCTGATGTGAAGTCTGCTATTAAGTATGGTAGAGATACTGTGACCTTAGAAACTGTGATTAATGGGCTTAAAAGTAAAGAGCTAGACTTAAGGTCTAATAGAGGCCATAGGGTTTCTGAAGTTAATCAAGTTAGAGGGAGGTCTAAGTCTAGGAACACTGGTAACCAGAACCACAAAGGTAATGGTAATCAAAACAATGACAAGAAAAAGGGGAAGGGTAAGTCAAGGTCAAAGTCTAGACCTAAAGGAAAGAAGTGCTATAACTGTGGTGAGCTGGGACACTTCATAAAGGACTGTCCCAAGCCCAAAAAGGTCAATGGTGACCAGGCAAATGTTGCTGCTGAACATGATCATGCTGGTATGGTTTACATGCTTTCTGAAAATTCTGAGATTCCTGATGTAAATGCTGCACATGCTTTATTTGATGAAAATAAATGGTTGATTGATTCTGGCTGCACATATCATATGACTCCTCATCTGCATCTATTCACTTCATATAAAAAGATGCATAATACTTCTGTGTCTATGGATAATGATATGAGATGCATGGTAGAGGGAATTGGGGATATATGTGTTAAATTTGATACTGGGTACTTGCACACTCTTAGGAATGTTAGACATGTACCTGATTTATGCCAAAATCTGATTTCCTGTGCTGCATTAGAATCTGAGGGAATTTCTGGAAAGTGGGGAAATGGTTTTATGACTATTGTGAAGGGTTCAATCATTATGTGTAAAGCTGCTAAATGCCATAATCTGTACATCTGCAATGCATATCCTTATTTGAAAGAATCTGCTCATGTTGTGCATGATAGTGCCTCTGAGCTGTGGCATAAGAGGTTAGGGCATATAAGTAGAAAAGACATGGAGTTTCTGAAAGCTGATGGTTATTTTGGTAATGATAAAATGTCTTGCTTGCCATTCTGTGAAACTTGTGTGTTAGGAAAGCAAACTAGGGTTAGTTTTCCTGTGAACCCTCCCCCTAATGTGCCCAAATCTTCTGCTGTGCTTGAATACCTGCATGCTGACTGTTGGGGCCCTGCCCCTGAACCCACTCAAGGTGGTAATAGGTACTTCCTTTCTGTTATTGATGATTTCTCTAAAAAAACATGGGTGTTCTTGATGAAAAATAAGTCTGATGTGTTTGCTAAATTCTGTGATTTTAAAACTTTGGTTGAAAATCAAACTGGTAATAAGATTAAAACTCTTAGGACTGATAATGGACTTGAATTTTGCAATGCTGAAATGAACAACTTGTGTGTCCAAACTGGTATTAGGAGACATAGGACTGTGCCCTACACCCCCCAGCAAAATGGAGTTGCTGAGAGGATGAATAGAACCCTACTAGAGAAGGTTAGGTGTTTCTTGTCATCCTCAGGCCTCAGCAAGAGGTTCTGGGGTGAAGCTGTTATGACTGCTGCTTACTTGATAAATAGATCACCTAGTGTGCCCTTGAAAGGGAAATGTCCTGAGTCTGTTTTCTGTGGTTAAAATGTGAGTTTGGATAATCTGAAAGTGTTTGGCTGTGCTGCCTATGTGCATCAATATGTTGATAAACTTGAACCTAGGTCTAGGAAATGTGTTTTCCTTGGATATCCTGAGGGCACAAAGGGCTACAGGCTGTGGCTCAGAAGTGAACCTGGTTTTAGGACAATTATTAGTAGAGATATGGTGTTTAATGAAAATGAAATGCCTTGCTTGAATGTTAGTAACCCTAAGGTTGGTGGTACCTCTGGTGAGGTGGAGTCTACTCCCTCTGTAGGTCCCTTAGGTGTTGATTCTGCTGTTGATTCCTCTACTGAAAATGTGCCTGAATAATGATAATTCTGCTGATAATTTGAATAATGATAATCTGCCTGCTGAACCTGACTTTCCTGATAATCCAAACCCTGAGAATCCAAATCCTGTGAATCCAAATTTTCCTGCAAATGATAATCCCCCCATGCATGCTCAATATGAACAAGATGAAACTATAGTTGATGTGAATCCAAATCTGACTAGTTATCAGTTAACTAGGGATAGGCCTAGGAGGAACCCTAGGCTGCCTGCTAGATTTAATGATTTCCAACTTGGTAGTTTTGTGTTCAATATGCATGATCTGATTAATAACTGTGAGCCTAAGAATTTTGCTGATGCTATGAAATCTGATAATTCCTCTATGTGGTTGTCTGCAATGCATGAAGAAATGAATTCTTTGATTAAAAATGACACTTGGTCACTTGTTGCTAAACCACCTAAATGTTCCTTAGTTGATTGTAAGTGGATTTACAAATTGAAAACTGAAGGTAATAAGGTCAGATATAAAGCTAGGCTTGTAGCAAAAGGTTTTTCACAAAAAGAAGGGGTTGATTATAATGAGATTTTTAGTCCAGTTGTTAAATTCACTGCAGTTAGAATTATGTTGTCCTTATGTGCTCAATTTGACTGGGAATTAAAACAAATGGATGTAAAAACTGCTTTTTTGCATGGTGAACTTGATGAGAAAATATATATGTCCCAACCTGAAGGTTTTGTTGATAAGACTAAAGCTGACTTTGTGTGCTTGCTTAAGAAATCTCTGTATGGTTTAAAACAGTCATCTAGACAGTGGAATAGGAAGTTTGATGAATTTATGTTGTCTTTAAAATTCTGTAGAAGCTCCTATGATCCATGTCTTTACTATCTGTTTGATGCAAATGTGCCTGTGTTCCTTGTCCTGTATGTTGATGATATGCTCATTATGAGTCCTTGCTTGAAAGCTGTGAAATATGTTCAGAAAATTTTGAGTTCTAAATTTGAAATGAAAGATTTAGGAGATGCTAAAAGGATTCTAGGCATGAACATTTTTAGGAACAAGCCTGATAATTGCATTCACTTAAACCAATCTGACTATGTGCTAAAACTGTTAGAGAGATTTTCTATGGTTGGATGTAGAACTGCTGCTGTACCTTTAGCTGGACATTTTGTGTTGTCTAAGGACCAATGTCCAAAGACAGAATCTGAATATGCTTCTATGAGTTCTGTACCTTATGCATGTGTTGTTGGATCTGTGATGTTTCTTATGGTTTCTACTAGGTCAGATATTGCATATGTTGTTAGTTGCCTGAGTAGATATATGTCTAATCCTGGTAAACCTCATTGGGAAGCTATGAAATGGTTGCTTAGGTACTTAGCAGGTTCTAAAACTTTGGGGTTGAAATTTTGTAAGTCAAAAGCTGATGTGTCTTTGTGTGGATTTGTTTATGCTAATTATGCCAATGATAGAGATACTAGGAAGTCATCTACATCTTATGTGTTTACTGTGTGTAATGGATGTGTTAGCTGGAAATCTCAATTACAACATGTTGTTGCTTTGTCTACCACTGAGTCTGAGTATATTGCTATAATTGATGCATTTAAAGAGGCTATTTGGTTGAAGGGATTGCTAACTGAGATTAAGATGTTAAATGCTTCTGTGATTGTATTTTCTGATAGCCAATCTGGTATACAACTCTGCAAAAATCCTGTGTTCCATGATAGAACTAAACATATTGATGTTAGGTTCCATTTCATTAGAGAACTTGTTGAAAATGGTGATGTTCTGCTTGAGAAAGTTTCCACACATGACAATCCTTATGATATGGGGACTAAGCCCCTGCCCCTTGAAAAATTCAAGCACTGCTTGCAGTTGCTGAATTTTGTTACCCTGGACTGATGTTGTGCCAGTGGGACCCCCTGGGTGCTGCTGTTGTGTGGCCAGTCCAGGTGGAGGTGTTTTACTTGTTGCTTTGGGTGCAACAGGTGTTTCTACATAGAGAAACAGCCTTAAAGCCCACGCTTTTGCCACTCCCCCTGAGTCAGTGGCGTTTCAGAAGAAACTTGTTTTAAGCTCTCATCCTCTGGGGTGTTAGCTGTCACCTTAGTGTGACGGTTGCTCAGGGCAACCACCCTGACTGTTTAAGGCAGCAGGGAAAGTCCCCGTTGCTCCGGCAGCGAGGCTCGGCGATGATGTGACTGTACTTGTATTTAATGCTTGTGTTATGATTGTGTTCCTAGTAGCAGGTATATGACTGTGTGGTGGTGGCCCAACAAGGTGGAGAATGTTGGAATTTTAGGGTGTTGGCCCATTCCTTAAAACAGGCAGCAGTCCAGCCCAGTAGTAGTGCTAGGCCCATGTGTGTTTAATATATCAGCCCACTCCATTTGTCAGCCCACCTGAATTAACCCACTTACCTGTTGACCATTGTTGACCGTTGATCCTAGGGTTGTTGTGGGAGACTGAATATGGACCCTTGATTGCTTATGATATATTGAACTCACCCTCTCGCATTCACTCACTCAGCCTATACTCAAACCCTAAACACTGTGTGCGATTTCACCTTCGAGTGTGTGCGATCTCTGTGTGTTCTCCGTTCACCGTCTCCGCCGCTTCCCCCTTCGTCTCCGGCGACCTCCTAGCGACCTTCTATTGCCTTTTATATAAACAAATAAACAAATAAGCCGAGATATGAGAGGGTTTTGAATTCTTGAAACTTTCCAAATTTTACATAGAAATATGCCAAGTTCTTGAATTCTTGAAACTTTCCAAATTGCACATAGAAATATGCCAAGTTCTAAATTAGTTACTAAAAGGTTACTAATACTCTGTCCATTCCTAATAATAATTTTACTTTTCCTATAATTTATAAAAAAAAATTGTGACCATTGATATTAGGGGTGTCAAAAGTTTGGTTAAACCGAACTAAACTGACATTATTTGATTAAATCAAACTGAATCAAAATAATTTAATTTGGTTTTCGATTTTGATTTTTTAAATTTTTTGATTTTCAGTTTGGTTTGGTTTTTAACCAAACCGAATAAAATTAAAATAAAAAATAATTAATATATATATATATATTATTTTAAATGTAAATAATAATAATTTATACATTTTTTTATATTTTTAATAATAACATTTTATTTTGAATTAAAATTAATTTTTTTCATTTTTTATATTTTGTTTTAATTATTTTAATAAAAAATAAAAAATATTTTTTAAATTTAAATATTAAAAAAAATTATTTTTTTAATTAAAATTTGGTTAAAATCAAATCAAATCGAAATTATTCGGTTAAAACCGAACCAAATCATTTCTTAAACGGTTTGGTTTTCGATTCTTGAAAATAACTCTTATTTGATTCGGTTAACCAAAATTTCGCTTCGATTTGATTTGGTTTAACCGAATTAATACCCCTAATTGATACCATGAATCAACTGCAAACTCTATATTTATGTTTGAACATTTGAACATATTGCGTTTAGACGTGGCCAAATCAACCAAATCAATATATATCTTCCATCTTCTTTTGTTGGACTCTCCCAAATTACTTAAGAAAACAAGAAAAACACCATTTTTCCTCTATTAACTTAAATTAATGTAGCATAAACATGTGTAATCTAATCAAAATTCATAACCCTTTTCTTATTTCAAAGATTTAGTATAAAATATACACAAACACGTACGTCATCTCGAGTGAGACATGGAAGAGAAGTTCCCTCTCGTACATGGGTTTTGTTTCTATGTGTGATTGCAAAAAGGCAAGAGGCCACAACCGCACAAGTGCAGAAAATATGACGTCTCATTTCCAAGATTGTGGGGCCCACTCTAAAAGAGTAAAAGTAACTCCCACGTTGACCCCAAATTTCAGCATCTCTCTCTTTGCAATCTTCCAAAAAGTTTCACACCTAGCTTTGACTTTTCAGGATTAGTAAATTTAATTTTTTTTGTCTTTCCCACGATTGGGATTGGGGCTTCTAATTCTAAGGGGAATGGAATAGAAAGGAAAGGAAATGAAAGCGCTGAAACATGAAACAAGAATGTAACAGAATTTTGTGAAACTAATATGTAGTATCATGTGCCTATGATATGAGTAATGATTCAAAACAATATAATTAAACACGTACTATAGTAGTATTATTGATGAGAATTATCTATTGAATATCAATAAGGCAGTACAAATTAATAAGAGCATCAAACTGTGTTAAATTTAAAATTTCAAGATTTATTTTTCAACTCAATTTATAATGTATTTCAAATGGTAAACATTAAATTTTCAACCCAAAAGTATGATTTCCGAAGACATACACTAGCTCTTTCAAATTTCTATCGTACTATCAAGAACAAAAGTATGATTTCCGAAGACATACACTAGCTCTTTCAAATTCTATCGTACTATCAAGAACATTCCGTCAAATATTTCTTACACATTATTATAGAAATCGTTTTTCATATTAAAATATACTCTTTTTAATTTAAAATTGTTTATCAATTTTCTTAGTAATTTATAAAAAAAAACAAATAATTTAGTGATAAATTTAGTGATGCCTCTGTTTCATAATGATATAATCATATCTTTTGTATTTTATAAAATAAAAAAGAAAATAATTGTAATTAGGAAAGAGTAGGAGTATTATAGTACTACATTTTTTTAGTTATGGCTTTCAAAAAAATTCCCCACCCTCTCCATGAGAGGAAGAAGTGTTAAGAATTCAATATAGATGTGTGCATCATTGTAAGTAATTGAAATTGAATCAAAATGAAATCAAAGTGACACCCTTAATTGGCTCACCCATGTTCTTGAGTTCCAAAAAATATGTCATTTATATTCTCTTTATAATTATAATTTAGGAGACTTGAATGTGCATTGGGGTTAATGAAATGAAGTTGCTCATGCAACATTAAAAAGTCAACTTTAAAGGGTTCATAATGAGTGTAACCTCCTCTCTACTTTTCCATTTTTTTTCAAAATTATTTATATTTTCTTATATTAATTAATTAATAGGCTGGCATTTTTTGATTAATGACTTCATTTAGATCCATAATTATGGGGCACCGCTGGTGATATTTATTGCACCCAAAATTTCAAAAATAAATATAATATATTTAATCTTTTTTTCCTTTTCCTTCTGCACATCACATTTATTTCTCTTACTCTCTCCACAGCAAGTAGTACAGACTGAGACTCGACTCTGAATCCCTTCTTTGAAAATGGGATCCTCAAATCATCAATAAAAATCCAATCTTTATCACAATTTTCTCGAAAAAAAAATCATGGATGATCCCCTGTTTTTCCCTCCTCCGCCTCCGCCGCCGCCCTCCTCCGGCTTCAACCTCAACAGCCGGGTCAGCCCGAGCATGCTCCTCATCATCACCATTCTCGCCGTCATCTTCTTCATCTCCGGCGTCCTCCACCTCCTCGTCCGGTACCTTCTCCGCCCCCCGAGCAGAGACCCGGACGAGATCGACACCGTAACCGCCCTCCAGGGGCAGCTGCAGCAGCTCTTCCACCTCCACGACGCCGGTGTCGACCAATCCTTCATCGACGCCCTCCCCGTCTTCAACTACAAGGCCATCATCGGCCTGAAGGACCCGTTCGACTGCGCCGTCTGCCTCTGCGAGTTCGAGCCGGAGGACAAGCTCCGGCTGCTGCCCAAGTGCAGCCACGCCTTCCACATGGAGTGCATCGACACGTGGCTCCTCTCCCACTCCACCTGCCCCCTCTGCCGCGCGAGCCTGCTCGCCGATTTCTCCCCGCCCGCCAACTGTTCGCCGATTGTCCTCGTGCTCGAGTCCGGGAGCGAGAGCTCCCGAGAGATCCTCCCGGATAGAGACTCTAATCCCGATTCTATTAGATCCGGGGAGATTGAGACCGGAGACGAGGAAGGCCGGAAAAAGGTTGTGTCCGTGAAGCTTGGGAAATTCAGGAGTGTTGACAATGGTGGAGGGGAAGTTGACAGTAGCTTAGATAGCAATGCCGAGGCGAGGAGATGCTTTTCGATGGGCTCGTTTGCGTATGTAATGGACGAGAACTTGGCCTTGCAAGTTCCGATTAGGACTCCTATGAAGAAGCAATCGAGTAAGAAGCCCTCGTTGCCCCTAAAACCCGGGCACAGGGCGGCTATGTCGGAGTGCGGCTTCGACTCAAGGAGAGATTTGAGCAATGGGTTCGAGGCGTTTCGGATTGTTGCTAAAGACGAGAATAATAATAATAATAATAATAATAATAATAAGTCGATTGGTGGGGGAAAGAAGGAAAGTTTTTCGGTGTCGAAGATTTGGTTAAGGGGGATTAAGAAGGATGACGAGAAAACAGAGGCCTCGTCGAGGCGGGCAGTTTCGTTCCGATTTCCCGGGGATGACTTGAAGGTGAAGAGCTATGGGCGGAGGGCGATATCGGGAATTGACGTGAGGGGGTGGGAGAGTGATGTAGATGAGGAGATAGGGAGTTGTAACATTTTGGATTCGCAAGCCGGGCCACCCTCGTTCGCGAGGAGGACGCTGCTTTGGATCATGGGAAGGCAGAACAAGGTTATTCATTCTTCGTCTTCGAGCAATGTTTAGATTTGTTTTGTTGTTATTATTATGTTTGTATTTTGTATTGATCATACATTTTGATTTTTTGAATTTGAATTAGTAATTGATTAGTGGAGAATAGGAAAAATAGAATTGGGAAAACAAGATGATGAAGAAGAGATTTTACTACAAAAATGTGTTTCTTTATAAATTGTCTGTCATAAAACAAGATTATATATATTTTGGTTTGTATTTGTAAAATGTTTTAGAACTCTTATATGTACTTGAGGAATTCCACAAGTTAGGTTGATGAGATCAATATTTGGCACATGTTCTAATTTCTAGATGTTTAATGATAATGCATGTTTGGTATACTAGCTGGATATAGTTATACAAGTAAGCACAACCATTTCTACCTTTTTAACTCAATTTTATTTCAGTTTAAATCATTTCAATTTTCGATTAAATTCGTTTCAAAATAAATTAAATAAAAAATAATTTGAATCAATAATTTTAAGTATAATATTTTTAAAAAAATATTTAAGAATTTATAAAATTTATTTTTATTTTTATAAAAAAAATTCATTCAGTATCGTTTCAGTTAAGTTAAACTAGTTTAAGTTCTAAAAATATTTAATAATTTATAAAATTTATATTATTTAAAAAAAATCAATTCCTTATATACTTCCGTTCAATTCAAATTACATGTTTCACTTCAGTTAAGCCGGCTTCAGTTCTAAAGAACATGTCCTTTAAGTCAATTTATATTTCCCCCTAAAACTTAATTCTGAGAAAAAAAATAAACATATTAAGAAATTCGAAAAAATTTACACTTTTTTTAATGTTCAATTACATTTTATTTACAATTACACAAGTAATTATTTTAAATAATTACAATCATATAAACTCACTATAAAATACATTATTGCTTAATCATCTTTCTTCTACATGAATTCTCATTTAAATAGTTCATATGATTTATTTTGTTACTTTAAATGGCCTCTTAGAGTCACTGAGTCCTCCAGTTGAACCTCGGGATGCCTTAGGCTCTGAAACATAGGTTTTAACCATGGAACACGATCTGAAAACGCCTTCAAAAGTGATGTGCATTACAAGGCGCTGCCTTGGTTGTCTTCGCAAATGCAGAAACCTCCTGACATTGCCAACTCGGTCGTGTAGCTCGAACTCAACTGGTGTTGTCTTCCTTGAGATGCGTCCGATCTGATTTCACTACCTTATCATCTCTGATTGTGATACAGATATAAAAGGCAAAGATCGTGTCTTGTTGCCCAAACTAGTATAATTATTTTATTTATTTATTTTATTAGGATTTTAGTACTATTTATATGTTTAAGTATTTTCATTTATTCAGAAGTTGTTTATGATGAAATAAAAAGTGTCTTCCTCTGTTGAGGATTTTTATCAGGTTTCGGTATTCTTCGGAATCAACGAAAGTTTGATGTTTTAATTCTCGGGTATTCGTAGAATCAACGAGTTTTAATCGTGTGTTATCGCTCTGCTACGTCAGTTGGTATCAAAACCGAACGATGCCTACCCGTTCCTGGCCTGCTCGCGAATCTGCCGTTGAGACCGCAGCCCGTCGCGACGCCGACGTCGCCGCTTTAAGCCGCCAAATCTCAACCCTCGCTGTCGATCTCGAGGAGCTCCGTCTTGCTGTTTCCAATAAGCTATCGTCACCTCTACTCCGATCGATCCCCGCGCTTGAACGCACCCTTGGTGATGAACCCGATCCATATGATGATTCGGAAGATGAGTCAGCATCGATCTGGGATGACGGACCGATCTGGGATGCCGAGCCCGAGCCGAACTCGGATGTCGAGCCCACCGAGCCGATTTGGGACGCCGAGCCCGCCGAGCCTGAGCCGAGCTGGGTTGACGAGCCACTTTCTCAAGCCGCTGAGAGATGGTTCGAAGTAGTTGCCCTTAAACGTGGGTTTGCTTTGCAAGGTCCAAAAGATTGTCACCACACACATGTTGATAAGTTATGTGTTCACATATACTTGTGGATACCCAATTCGGGAAAAATATTCATCAAGAAATCTAAAACATTTGGGTACGATCACAGCAAAATAAAAGATACTCCAAAAGACTATGTGGTGATGTCGAGTAGTCAGATAGAAGCTACTGTCCCTGCGCCACATCGTCGTGTCTTTGCCCCTGCACCGCGCCCTTAGGGTCGTCGATTTGTGTTTGATCCCGGTATTTTCGTGCTCGATTTTTAAGTTCGCGGTCAAATCTTCTTCAAGAGGGGGAGAATGATGCAGATATAAAAGACACAGATCGTGTCTTGCCCAAGCTAGTATAATTATTTTATTTATTTATTTTATTAGGGTTTTAGTATTATTTATATGTCAGTATTTTCATTTATTCAGAAGTTGTTTATGATGAAATAAAAAGTGTCTTCCTCTGTTGAGGGTTTTTATCAGGTTTGGGTATTCTTCGGAATCAACGAAAGTTTGATATTTTAATTCTCGAGTATTCGTAGAATCAACGAGTTTTAATCGTGTGTTATCTCCGCTACGTCAGATTGGCTCAACATCCCAACAGAGTGGGGTTAGTATGCGCAATTCGGTTCACATTTCAATTCATTTGCACCGCAATAGGAACGAAGGCATTTATATATTCTCAATTAAACGACCCTTGAGCCGGAAATCTCTATTGATCTTTACGATTTTGAGGAGAGATGATCTAATTGCCAAACATCGGTTTATATATTAATTAATAGATATATGCATTACTTTCAATTGGACGTTTCCAAAATGAATTACTCTTAATGTTATTGTGAGACGAATGAAGTATGTATTAGTATCCAGTTCATATTTTGAATTTACCACAATATTGAAAAATATATTTGACCCACCAATATATTGTATATATCAAGTTGTCAAACTTTTCTAACAGTTCAAACTTTTAAATAAGACGACTTCTTACATAGTATTAGAGCATTAGGCTAACGACGAGATCCTGGATTTGACTCTCGTTAGATGCGGCTCTACCCGAATTAGTTATCCACTTGTTGAGCTTCTCCAAAGAGGTTGAAATCGATTCAAAAGTGAGAGATAGTATAATATAAATATCAAATTGTTAAAATTCTCTAATATTCAGTTTGAGTTTTTGAGATATGCCCATTCTTACAACCAAGAACAAAGGGAAATATTATAGAATGGTGGAAATTAATTATGTGGCAAATAATATTATAAAAGTTAATGTCTATTAGATCCAATAATGTTGACATCCATAAAAATAATTGTTAAATAACTCGTGACACCCTACAAAATTAAGTTCAAAAACATAATAGATGTGGAGTGTAGGCCCCGCATAATTAAAGACATGCTTAATCCCAATTATATATGTGTTGCTCAAGCATCCCAATCTTCTAAGGTACAAATGAAGGTCGAAGCTCTTCACACGATTTGGGGACCAAAGAAGCTGTTGCAATAAATGAATAGATGTCGTATAGAAATAGGTTGAGTAGAATTGGAGGGACACTCATGAAATGGGGATACCTTATAACTTGACTAGTCACGGGCAACGGTCTTTCGATCTGTTGTTAATAATAACTATGACCCACACCTACATGTATGTGACGGGTTGTGATTTTTGGAGTTTCAGTCGGTTATTCGGGAGCTTTTCATCACTATATTTTTAAGAAAATGACCCAGAATAATATTTCGTATTTGGATGGAACTTCCGTTTTCTCTACTGAAAATTCAAGAAGTGGAGGTATATAGTTATGTAGCAATTAGACCTTGGTTATACATCTTGAGGGATGAAGTTGAAGGAGAATGAAAAGAAATATCACAAAGGGAAAGGAATAATCAAGCTTTTCATGTACTTTGAATTAACTATTTGATGAAGTTACAAATAAGAGACGGATCATGTGATTGAAAATTGAACAACTTTGCATGACAAAGACTTTACATACCAAAACTTCAACTAGAGTAAAATTTGTTTTCATTACCGCATAATGAAAGAAACTACTTTTACAGATCCACTAGCTATTTTCGAGATCTTTTGCGGATATCTAATATATGGAGATTAAGTATGTTAGTGAAGCTTTGATTCTTTGTTATGTTTTTTCATTGTTTGCTTCTTAAAATATGCATATTAATATTTGGAGATGTCGTCGAAGCTTTGGGAAGAAGGAAAAGATAGCATCAAGGAGAACTTTAGAGAAAAACCTTAAGGCATGATTCATTTGAAGAGAGATGCGAAACGTCAAAGCTTTGGGAAGAAGGAAAAGATAGTGTTGACGATCGGACGATGTATAGTATGAAGAAAACAAGAATACCGAAGAAAAGAAATCAACAATAAAATAGAGAAGACAAGAATTTACGTGGAAACCCAACTGGGAAAAACCACGGGAGGAACGACGAACAATTCACTATAATATTGCTTCACGATTACAAGGATGATATACGCTCTAAACCCTCAAATCTCACGCAATAGCTATAGAATTATAATTGATGTTTTTCGTGTCATCTGTGTCAATGGAGCAACTCTCTTTATATAGGGGAGAGTCCATAATAATATATGGAATAATATATTACCCCAAAAAGAGTCCTAAAAGGAGTAGGAATCAATTTCCATCAATTTGGAAGACTTTCCAAAATAAATTCCCGCAGGTAGAAAGCTGGCGCAAATGCGCCAGAACCTGGCGCGAACGCGCTGGAGTCTCTGAAGGCTGGCGCGAACGCGCCACCCTGGCGCGAACTCGCTGGAATGCTACTTTGCTCGTTTTAACTCCGTTTCGACCGAAACTTTCACGGCATCGACTCCACGCGGTTTTGAGTCACATTCCAACAAATCTCCACCTTGACACCAAACTGAAGGTACCGGTATACCGATCCGATCGATATACCGTGTGTGCGGAAGCGTGTAAAGCATATAAATCTATCATGCTTGGATCTTAGTGCACACTTAATGTGTATAAGAACACATATAAACATATATATATACACATCCAATATATATATATATATAAGGTTCAACGATTACTTACTTTTGGTGATCGTTGATTTTGGTTAAGGTGGTGTTGAGTCGATTGAACCACCTTAATGGATCAGCCTCTCGAAGCTCTCCTTGTGAATGACCTCGTCACTCCTCTTGTCTAGATCGCCCGGATGTTGAAGCCGCACAAATGGCCCGGCCTCTACGTGTTGCACACGAACCCGGATGACGAACACTTTGCTTGATCGAGTCGGTTCTCCAAGAACACTCTCTCCTTTCTCTCTTTTGTGTGGATTTCGAAATATGTGATTAAGTTGTGTGAAAATCTGATTTTCACCCTCTTATTCATCTCATTATGGTCACATAATTGTCCCATTATCAACCTTGTAACCCCCCACCTTAATGTGTGTCATCAACACACATAATGGGGTGGTTTATGGTGAATATGAATGGTCATACCACATCATCATGCCAACTAGCATAAGACATGGTCCCACTAGCTTGTGTGGCATGCCATGTCACACTATGTGATATGCATCCATGCAAGCCATGCATCCCATGCATGTGAATTAAATCCACGTAAATATTGATTCTAAATCAATATATTTATCAAGCAACGTACATCATCTTTGAGTCCGTGTGTGACCCTGTAGGTATGATTTATCGATCAATATTATATTGTTCCCAACAAATAATATTATCAAATAATCATTTAACATCCATAGACGACCTTATGACTTTATCGATTGCACACGTAGGATCGAAGGACATATCCCAACAATCTCCCACTTGGCCTTCAGAGCCAGTGTGCTGCCAACTTCCTGTTGTCACTTTATGTCTAAGTTTGAATTTGAGGCAAGACTCGAGTCATCCTCAATCGGTTCAAACCTTTCTTGGACTTTGAGACAGACTGTAAAACCAGATTTATCACTATGATACGAATCTGGACGTGGCCACGTATTTTCCACAGTCTCGACTCTCCAAGTGGCCGGTAAGACATGTATCCCATTATAAAAATGGAGGACAATCCCATCTTGTCAGTCCAAGCTCTCCCACTTGCTTCCTGATATACCCAATAACAAGTTTTATAACCTCCTTTTACGAAAGGCGTTTACTTGTATCAAAGTACACCATTTCACAATGGAATCACTCTGGACTACTCAGGTCAGAGGAAATTGCTCGACAGTCAATGAAATAGTATTATGACTCGAAATCTTAAATACTATTCCAGTCGGGTCTGTTCGATCATTAGCTACCAGCTAATATCTATGTAATTGTACTTGATGTCCCACATCACTAGCCCATGAAGCGGCGCTATAGTACACATTACAAACTAGTTCATTGTATTATCGGTTTGTCCGTACTCGATTATACGAACCAGGAACAACTATATGATTTAAGTATATCAGTTCAACCATTGGGACTTCATTATGCGGTAAGTCGACCTCATAACCCAATTGATATCACTTAATCATTTGGACAATTCATATAAATTAAACCATATTTATATGAAGAAACATGTATTATACATATGAGTGAATGTTTACCAAATCTCCAAAAGTATCTAATACAGTAATAGAAATCACAACCCATCTCTAAGATGTTTTATCTCTATTGCAGTTGTGAAAGCCTCAAGCTTAAACTGCTGGAGAGGTTTAGAAAACGGGTTTGCAACCTTACCAAAAGTTGCAACTTTATTATCTCGATGTCTCCACAAAACTATCTCCCAGATAATGTGGAACTTCCTGAGCACCAGTTTTAGACTTGTGGTGCTTCCTAGCTCATTGGCTTGCGCGATAACTCTACTATAAATAGAGAATTATCGGATGGGCTAAGCTAGTTACGGCACCTAGTTCATTCAAGAACTTTCAAATCTTAACTGCCAACATTACTGCATCCAATGCAATACTGTGCTCAACTTCTCTAGTTTAATCAGCTATATTGCATTGCATGGAACTATTCCAGCAAATTTCACCTCTAACCAGACAAAAGATATAACCAGATTAAAATCGGAAATTATCTTAGTCTGTTTTGAAGTTAGCAGTCAAACTGCTTGTTAATATCAACTCTTTTTGTCTTCCAAAGACAACAAAATATTCTTTAGTCCATCTAAGGTACATAAGAATACTCTTGGCCGCAGTCTAATGCGTCTCACCTGGGTTTCCTTGAAACTGAATCGTCATGCTCAAAGCATACAATACGTCCAGTCGTGTACATATCATGGCGTACATTATAGACCCTATTGCCGAAGCATAAGGAATGTTTTACATCCTCTTTTGCTCATCAAGTACCGTAAGGCCTTGCATCTTGCTAAGTGATGTGCCATGACTCATTGGAATGAGACCCGTTCTGGCGTCTTTCATTCTGAACTTATCAAGCACCTTATCAATATAGGTCGCTTTACTAAGTCCAAACATCCTTTTCGATCTGTTCCGACAGATCTTGATGCCCAATATGTACTGTGCTTCTCCAAGATCCTTTATTGAAAAACAATTTCCAAGCCATTCTTTAATAGAATTAAGCATAGAAACATTGTTTCCAATAAGGAGTATGTCATCGACATACAACACAATGTATACAACGTAACTCCCACTGTTCTTCTTGTAAAACAAGACTCTTCCGAGTTCCTCTGAAATCCAAAACCCCGTATGGATTCATTGAACTGAAGATTGCTACTCCGATATGCTTTGCTTTATTCCATAAATGGAATTATAAGATTGCATAATTTCTCAGCCTTATTAGGATCGATAAAACTCTTTGGCTGTGTCAAAACACATTCTCTTCTAGAATCCAATTCAAAAAGTTAGTTTTAACATCCAATATTACCATAACTCATTATCAAGATGAGTAGCAATGACTAAGATAATCTGAATGATTTAATCAAAGCAACTGGTGAAAGTTTTTCCACAATCCACCTCGTGAATAAAACTTTTACCATCAAACTTGCTTTGAAAACCCTAGGTTTTCCATCTGTCTGTTTAGATCTTTAAGATCTATTAGCATTCATTGGGTCTAACCCCGTGATCAAGTTCCAAACATGATTATCAGATATTGATATCATCTCAGATTTCATGGCACCATGCCAATTTTCAGTAGCTGGACTCGTCATAGCTTGGAATTAGGTCGAAGGTTCACCGCTTTCCAAAAGCATGAATTCATATCTCTCATTGGTCACAATATCTAAGTATTTGAATAATAGAGATAGATTTATTCCTTTCGGACCTACGAGGGCTGGTATGGCTTCCAAAACCATAAGAATACTCTCAACCTAGTCTTGAGTATTCATCATTGGTTGTTTCACTTGAACCTCGTTCAAGACAACCGAGCTCCCACTGAATTTCTAGGAAAGATAACTCTTTTCAAGAAAATCACTATCTCGAGCAACAAAATATTGTTCTCAGATAGATCGTAGAAGTTGTACCCTCGAGTTTCTTATGGATACCATAAAAAACTTTTATCCCATTTGAGTTCAAGCTCTATAGAGATAAATCTCGTCAGAGAAGCTTTTAGAACCTCAAATTTTGATGAAAATAATTTAGGGACCCTCCCTTTCCATACCTAGTATGATGTCTTATCAACAGCTTTTGACAGCGTCCTATTCAGTGTATAAGTTGAAGTCAAGAATTGTGTGTTCCCAAAAGAGACCAGTAGTTCATTTAGACCTCTCATCGAATGGTCGAACTATATCTAATATAGTTTGTTTTCTCTTTTCCGAAACATAACCTTCATGTGCTTGTGAACTGATAGGTTCCACATACATCAGTATGGATCATCCCTAATTAATCACTCACATGTTCTCCTTTCTCCAAGAAAGATGACATTGTTATCTTTGTCCATCAAACATCATTCACATGTATCAAATGACTCCAAGTCAAATGATTCTAGAATGCCTTCTAAAAGAAGATTCGTTACATGTTTAGATTTTGATCTAATCAACAATGTTACAGTTATGTCTCAATGAGACTTATTCGATTTGGACTTTTGTGTTAATGTTATATATGATTTGTTGAGTTTAAAGTATACATAAATAATGTAATAATCGTACCAAAACAAAGAATAGTTCACAATTAAAATAGTTATCAAACTATTTAATTAGTGAAAAACTAATCCATCAGTATCCAATACTGAACCAATATTCATTGTTTATTGAAGGTACGAAATTACATAGTTATAATACTAAAACAAGGCCCTAAGGCAAAACAACATCATATGATCATACGGCTAATGCAGCGACCTTCGCTTCATTTCTCGCCCGTAGAACGACATCTCTACTCACCAAACTTATACTTCTATGTAGTTCCTCCACATACAAATGTGAGAACTACGTTTGGAATCCAATACCCAAGAAGTAGAATTTGTGAAGTTTAATGTCTATAACATTAATACCTGAAGATGAAGCAACCCCGCTCTTCACATCTTCTTTGAACTTTGGGCAAGTTCAATTATTCTCAATAATTGACTCTTATTCGAATTTCCCATTCAAAATTATCTCAATGTCAAAACGTGATAAATCGTAAGTGAAAAATCGAAGTTTTCTAACCAGCGATATTATCATGCAATTGAAGCCCTATCTCTCATAAAATATGAGGGAGCCAACCAGACAATCGATTCACGCCATCCAATGGCTCGAAAGTCTCTAATTTGTGTCATTGATGAACTTAAGTGTTTTGGATTAAATCACTCCCCGAGGTGTAAATAATCATAACCTTATAATCCATCAAATGAAAGACAAATTAGGCATTTGTTTTGAAATTGAATAAAATATGAACTTTTATAAGTTTGCAAGTAGTGTCCAACACTTTTGCAGTAGACGCATTGAGATTCCCTAGGAACCCTAGTAGCCTTCTTGCCCATGCTCTTTTGAATACCCTATCCTATATCATAAGAATTTCCCTCTTAGGGTCCTTCTCTATCGCCGGCTCAGCAGCCTTGAGCATCCCGTGGAGCTCACGAAGCGATTTCTTCAAACCATTCATATGGAAAATTTAGCCTAAAAGCATTATAACCATCATGAGATTGAAGTATGAAATCGGTTGCCAAATAATCATCATAGGAAAAATCTAGGCGGTCACTTGAAACAAATAATCCAATCATTTGTTGCACATGTGATCCCATAGATTTCCATTTTTCCAGCCTAGCTGAAGCGATGACCCTGGTCACACCGAACCGCTCAATCATTGCATATTCTCCGAACATGATATTGAGTTGTTCAATGATATCTTAGGATGTGGTTATCTAACACATTTTCCTTGTCTTCGTATTTGAGGACCATCCTCAAATTACGTTGTGAATCAAGAAAATTTGTTCAATTTTTCATAATCAAGAATTGAACCAAACTTGAATTGAGTTGATATTTGACATGATAAACTATAAAAGAAAGATAACTAAAGTATGTAAACATCCACAAAGCGGTAAACAAATAAGGTTGTCTAACAATTGTACTTATTTATTTCATTTTGTTCAATTGATATCCAATATCATTGTCCCTTAGAACAAAACGATTCCGAGATCCTCATCTTGCAAATCTTTAAGCCGACTGAGTCCGCACTTAAGTATTTCAAGATAGGTAGACACACCCATGTCAATGATATCTAATATCACTCTCGGTCGATGAAAATCCCATTCTCATCTCATGTCTCGATAGCCACGCCTGCAGTGGATCTATCGATGAGAAAACCAAAGTCACGTGTAAGGGTCTAACCCTTACTCCCACTTATCCCAAGATAACAAGTAGTACCCCGCTGAGGCGGACCTACCAACTTATGATCGAGGGCTTCATGAGTGTGATGTTTTTGGACAAGACATTATACTCATTATTTTGGGAACTTGCATGCATAGGTGTTTATATGTAAGTTGAACATTTATAACATAAAACATCCTATAACTAGCAAAGCAAATAAATACGAAATCGAAAGGCCCCTAGAACCTCACAACTCTCAAACGAAAAGATTAAAATAACAACAAAAGCCTTGAACATCTTCTGGACTGGTCCTCGCCCTCCGTTTTAGTTCCGTGCCCTCCGATTTTGGTCAAATTTATTCCGTACCCATAAAACCACGAACAGCGCCCGCCGTTTCACAACCAACGGTCGCTGAACACCACCGGCGGTCGCCGTTTCCAAAACGGCGCCCGCCGAAATGTCCGGGAACAATCTGCCAAGAAAAAGGGATTTCGGCGGTCGCCGTTTCCAAAACGGCGCCCGCCGAAACAAAACAGCGCCCGCTGGAGCTACAACGGCGCCCGCCGTTTGGCTCCAGCAGCCCGGTTTCGTCCGTTTTGCTTCGTTTCTTCTCGTTTTTGCCAGAGAGCCGAGATCCTCCATCGAACCATGGACTAAGTCCATCGCTTACAAGTAGTACAATACAAATATAATAGAAAAACCTATCTATTACAAATGATTCCAAGGGACGCAGCCCTCAAAAGACTATGGCCAATCGAAACGTAAAAAACGACGAAATCATTCACCCGACCACTAACGGTGGCCGGCCTTACATCTAATCACATAATCACAATTAAACAAATAATCCAATTATGTTGATTTAACCTTCGTGTCCAACACAAAAGTGTGCACGAGCCCTAGGCTCTGATACCAATTGAAGGTACCGGTATACCGATCCGATCGATATACCGTGTGTGCGGAAGCGTGTAAAGCATATAAATCTATCATGCTTGGATCTTAGTGCACACTTAATGTGTATAAGAACACATATAAACATATATATATACACATCATATATATATATATATATAAGGTTCAACGATTACTTACTTTTGGTGATCGTTGATTTTGGTTAAGGTGGTGTTGAGTCGATTGAACCACCTTAATGGATCAGCCTCTCGAAGCTCTCCTTGTGAATGACCTCGTCACTCCTCTTGTCTAGATCGCCCGGATGTTGAAGCCGCACAAATGGCCCGGCCTCTACGTGTTGCACACGAACCCGGATGACGAACACTTTGCTTGATCGAGTCGGTTCTCCAAGAACACTCTCTCCTTTCTCTCTTTTGTGTGGATTTCGAAATATGTGATTAAGTTGTGTGAAAATCTGATTTTCACCCTCTTATTCATCTCATTATGGTCACATAATTGTCCCATTATCAACCTTGTAACCCCCCACCTTAATGTGTGTCATCAACACACATAATGGGGTGGTTTATGGTGAATATGAATGGTCATACCACATCATCATGCCAACTAGCATAAGACATGGTCCCACTAGCTTGTGTGGCATGCCATGTCACACTATGTGATATGCATCCATGCAAGCCATGCATCCCATGCATGTGAATTAAATCCACGTAAATATTGATTCTAAATCAATATATTTATCAAGCAACGTACATCATCTTTGAGTCCGTGTGTGACCCTGTAGGTATGATTTATCGATCAATATTATATTATTCCCAACAAATAATATTATCAAATAATCATTTAACATCCATAGACGACCTTATGACTTTATCGATTGCACACGTAGGATCGAAGGACATATCCCAACACAAACCGCGAACATCCTTCGCCTATCGTCTTCCTCCAAAAGCCCCTAAGGGCTTAATCCCTCGATCGAAGTCCAACCAAGCTAGAGCAAAGCTCAAACTTGGTTGCGGGTAAACTCTTCGTCAACATGTCCGCCGGATTGTCGTGAGTACTAATCTTACTCACCTTAATATCGCCTCGAGCGATCACCTCACGGACAAAGTGATAACGAATATCAATGTGTTTTGTTCTCTCATGGAACACTTGATCTTTTGTGAGGCAAATAGCACTTTGACTATCACAAAAGATGGACGTCGTCTTTGAACCCTTCAAGAGCTCTCTAAACCAACCTCTTAACCATAACGCCTCCTTGAAAGCCTCGGTGACCGCCATATACTCCGCCTCGGTAGTTGATAAGGCCACCGTACTTTGCAAAATAGCTTTCCAACTTATAGCACACCCACCAATGGTAAAAACATACCCGGTAAGAGATCTGTAGATGTTTGTTTTGGCGACAACATTTGTGTTTGTTGTTCTTTTTGTTTTGATTACAGGTGAAGGTTGAAGTGAATGCAAAATACTCAACTTAAAGTCCATCTTTCAAATACATGTGACTGAAGTAGCACGACATTGCATCTCCTCACCACGCGACTGGCGTCGCACGCGACGGGCGTCGCACGCGACGGGCGTCGCACGCGACGGGCGTCGCACGAACTGGAATCTCCTCACCAAGCGACGGGCGTCGCTTGACCAGCATTCCCCTTCATTTGCGACTGGAGTCGCACGCGACAAGCGTCGCGTGTCCTGATGTGCGACTGTCGTCGCACGCGACTGGCGTCGCGCGACCGTGCTTCTCTAATTCACGCGACTGGAGTCGCTTGATCTTTATGGCCAAGAAATGCGACGGGCGTCGCACGCGACTTGCGTCGCACGCCTGTGATTTGCGACTCGCGTCGCACGCGACTGGCGTCGCGAATGATGCCCCTTCAACCTGTGCGACTGAAGTCCCTTGTCTTGATCTCTTTAACTTCGTGTATCAACTGATGCATGAAGTGTTGTTTACTACTTCAACTCTATTGACGACAATGAAGACGATGAAATATGGAATGTTCAACGACGAGTAGTCACCACGATGAAGTTGAAGATGAAGTATTGAGATCGACGGAGTCAAGATGTGTTGAAGTCTGAAGTTGAAGAATCGAAGATTCAAGATTCGAAGATTCAAGAATCAAAGATTCAAGATTCCAAGATTCAAGAATCAAGGATTCCAAAAGTGAGGGCATTCATGGAATTGTTACTTTTTCCAAGCATGTGGCCAATCAGAATGCTCCATTTCTTTACTCCACATGTGCGGCTCACCTACATATACCCATGGAGTTGGATGTCATCACATGACGATTTTGAGAGAACGAAATCTGATATTCGAGTATCGACGATCGTTGTTTACGGCCTTCTGCCTTAGTAGAGTTTTGGTAGTTGCTTTGTGCTGAGCACCGATAGTAGAGTTATGTGATTTAGCTCTAGGTGTTATAGTACTAGATCTCTGGTTCGTTGGAGTGCTACGTCACTTGGGATACGTCCTTTGATCATTCCGTCTACCTTTCTCAACAAGTGTAATAGTTTAGTTTTGTTTATCAATGAAATGAAAACTATTACATAACCTTGTCTTCAGCACTTTACTTTACTTTCGTTGAGTTCGAACACGCAACACATACCGTGCGACTTTTGGAGCAAGTGATAGTTGAGTTGTGCGAACGAAGTTGCTGAAGTGTTAGTGTTTAAGACCGACTTCGCAAAAGTTGGTATCTTACGTCGAAGACGTAATTTCAATTGGTATTAGAGCGGGACGTCATACGTATAAGACGTGATCCGTTACTTGACTTCATAATTCCGCTACAATGGAGTCGTCTATGTTTGTTCAGAAGCCTATTATGCTTACTCATCAGAACTATTCAAATTGGAAAGCCAAAGTTTCAGCTAGAATTAAAGGCTATGACTCTAGATCTTGGATGGCAGTGTTAGAAGGATGGGAACGTCCGTATACCGAAAATGCAGATGGTCTGAGAATTCCGAAACCAGAACGTAGTTGGACAAAAGAAGAACATGACCTATCAACAGCTAACAGCAAAGCTCTTCTACTTATTTGTGAATGGCTGGATCTCAGCATGTATCAATTGGTTAAAAATTGCACATCTGCTAAAGACGCATGGGAGACTCTACAGAGAACTTGTGAGGGAAGTCATGCTGTAAAGCGCTCCAAAATTCGAACTATCACTGCTCAATTTCATCAACTCCGCATGAGAGAAGATGAAGACATAAATGACTATCTGGACAAGATCATGAGATATGTCAATGAAGCATTTGAACTGGGAGAAATCTTTCCTGCTCCCATGGTCTATGAGAAGGTTCTATCCAGTGTGAACACCAGATTCGAAAGCAAAGTGCTAACTATTGAAGCACGCAACGACGAAAATCAAAACTGGGATTATACTGACCTGATGGCTGATTTGAGAAACTATGACTTGACTCTCAAAGTTCGAAGCAACCCAGATATGTCACTTGTCTATGAACCGATGACTGCACTAAAAATTTCTGAGAAAGGGAAGAGTTCAAGAAGCATGAAAACCCAACAATCTCGTTTGAAAAATGATAAGTCTGAAAATAGCTTCTCAGCCGATGTGAATGAATCTGATGATGAGGAAGCAGAGGACATTGAAAGACTGATGAATTCGAACAATCCAGATAAGCTTGCTGTATTGACTGACATAGTCACTGTTGGAATTCGATATCCCGGGTTATTAAAATTTGCGGAAACCAATAACCCGATCAAACCCTTCGCCGGAGATCACATGAACGTCGACTCATCCGCCGGAGTCCAGCCTTTGGAGACCACGCACCCGAAGGCACGCGGCCCGCCCCCAGCCGAACCCCCGCGAGACGGGGTTCACGCGATCGAAGATCGCGTTCGATCTTCGCGATCGATGGGGCTGCCCAGCAGCCCCCGCGGCGAGTCCGGCGACTCGCCGCCGCATGGGAGGTCGGCCCGCCTCCAGCTGGGCCGTCGCGGGGCCCAGCCCGCTGCAGGCGATCGATCCTTGGATCGATCGCACCCCGGCGTCCAGCCGGGGATCGCTCCATGCGCGCACGCCGAAACCCTAGGCGGCGATCGCCGTGGTCCGGCGATCCTAGATCGCCACCACGCGTTCGTCGTCTAATTCGGGGTTCGAACTTTTGGATCTTTGTTCTTCGATAATTGATTCAATAAAACAAGAATTAAATAGCAATTATTTAATTCACCTTTCGATTCGTTGTGCGGAGAAACGAGATCTTATGATGACCTTGAGATCTTCCCACGTATTCCTTGCACTAGCCCGGACGTCGTGTGGGCGACGATCTACCGAACTCCATGGATCTCCCTCTCTACTTTCTCTCTCTAGAATTGTGATCTTCAAGTTATGAGAATAGAGAAGACCATGTAGTGCTTTTATAGGCTACGTAGGGGATCTTAAGGAGGTGGAATATTGGGCTTCCAATATTAATGATTAAATTGAGCCCAAGCCCAAATCTATTAATCCATTAATATTAATTAATTCTATTTTCCACTATATAAAATTAATTGCGCTCCCAATATTAAACCATATTATATCAAATAATATTTCTCCGGTAGTATTATTTATTCCGTGTATTTAAGATATAAATATCCATGAATAAAATTAATTTATTGCTAATTAATTTATTCATCTCTTATATCCGAAACTAGTACCATTCATCCTTAATTATTATGCGGAACAAATCCACCTGCAGGGTTTACATAATAATTCCTTATGAACTCATCTCGGGGATATTATCAACCCTTACGGGATACACTTTCCCGTCAAGTATTCACGGCATGCCATATATAAAATATAGTGACCCAACTTAACCGGTAATTAACCCAATAATTAAATCGGTTAATTCCTTTGGAAAATCAAAGTCACTTATATTAAATATACACACCCGCAATAGTATCGGGGATTAAGAATAAAATACACTGAGACTTAAATCGATTATCGCCGGCAATCCTAATCGATAAATCTCAAACGATCCGCCCAATACACCAAGTGTACAAGTGTGATAAAATAATCAAGACAGATTATTTTCTCTCTCACACAACGACTATACTGATGGATTGGTCCGTGTCCATTTAGGTCGTGAGCAACTGTTCGATTAAATACGAGTAACCGATAGTATGATCTTCTGTGTGTCCATACAACACCATACTAACTACAACGTATAAAATCCAGGACTATAATTTGCATATATTTAATCATGAATAATTAAATGCAAATAATTGTTTATTTAATTAAATAGATTAATGGCAATGGATCGTGAGTTTCCGTTACTTAAATCTAGACATTAAGTACACAACTCCAACAATCTCCCACTTGTACTAAGGTCTAGTCATTTCCTCCAAACTCCCGACTCCCATACTCATCACGTGCTTAAGTTGTACTTCCAAGAAGTACTATGTGAATGAGCACTCTAGGTTGCCGCTCTGAAGTTATCTTGGTGACTACAGCGTCGTCTCCCTCGACGATGACTCGTATCAGGTGGTACTTGCACTATGTGTTATCTTACACTTATGGACTTGTGACTTCTTACCATTTGCCATCGCACCGCTATTTACATAGCCTTTGACAAATTAAGAATCACATCTAAGTCCCAGAGATTATCCCGGAGTTATACCAAAACTTCCGCTGCCTCTGAGGCCGCTATTTGGTTACCCATGGCAGAGTCCGAAAAGCATCGTGCTTATCACTCTTCCATGTTAAAACTCCTTCTCCTTCAATAGTGAAACTCATAGCCTGATATCGACTTACACCGGTCCTTATTCGATTAGAAATCTAAGAGAATGTAATCCAAAGGAAATGCTTGCTTGCTCCGTAATCCAGAACATAGTCTCCAGTACTTCGAAAGTACTTAAAATGTTCATTACAGCAGTCAAGTATTCCTTTCTAGGATTACCTTGATATCCTCCCACTATGCTAACCGCATAGCCGATATCAGGTTCTTGTTTTTAACATCGCATTTATTAAGCTTTCCACACTCGAAGTGTAGGAATCCGCTTTCATTGCTTCTATATCCTTTTGTGTTCCAAAACACATATCCTTAGATAGATGCATTCCGTTTCTGAAAGGTAACGAACCTTTCTCGGAATCTTGCATGTTAAAACGAACCATAATCGTATAAGATATCTAGAGAAGTACAATGTTCTTTTCTTGAGATCCTAGATCTTAAGAACATGCTCTAACTTCTTCTTTATCTCATATATCAATTTTTCTAGACAACCATCATTTTATGTCTGACAACATCTTTACATTGTTACCAATGATAAAATGCTATCTACATAAAACCTCCGAGAAACACCACCTTGTTTCCATCACGTTTCCCATACACTCGATTCGTCTATGCTTTGATGAATCCATAAAATGGACTATCTCATCAATTTGCAAGTACCACGAACTCAATGCTTTGTTCCAATCCATAAATGGATCAACTAAGCTTGTACTCTAAATGATCTTGCCTCTTAGCAATAATCCTTATTGCTCTCCAAGAAGGCACATTTAGATCTAGTACCGCCTTCATGTAGATCCAGGGATTGATTTCATGTATACTAGGTCCAGAGTTCAAAACTCTCCTAGTTTTATGAATATCTCCGGTTGTCAAACAACCTCCCACTACAATGGCATTCCGGTGTATAAACAGTAATAACAGTAGGTGCAGTTAGTGGTGTACCGCTACTCGGTTCGGCTGGTTCTAAGTCTTTTTATCGTTTTCTCTCATTCCAAAAGTACCACGTCATTTTGGGCTTGTGGTTCATCTAATAGTCTTCCTCTAAGAACCGGGCGTTAGAACTTATAACGTCCTTCTAGTTCATAGTACTATCGAACACACACCTTTTATTCTTCTAGGATATTCTACAACCACATTTGAATGTGCCGTTGTTTCCAAGACATATCCATAGAACATAGGTAGTTCCGTTTAACTCATGCTTTTACTATTTCTATAAGAGTTCCATTTCTTATTTCCGACACACCAATCCTACAGAGGACTGTATGGTGTAGTCACTTGGGATCCAATCCCAAGCTCTGATCATAAATCAGAGTCAATCAATTCTTATACTTGTCCGGATCTTATATCTTATATCCATAAAGGATTGCTTAGTCGTATTATTTTCCAAATTAGATTCTTAGGTCGGAAGGTCCACTCCTTCAACTTAATTGATCTTATAATCAATTTTCGACCTTTGAACTTCTCATTTCAATAAATATGACTTAGCATAAGAATCCACAAGTATAAATGATTTAATAAAGAAATCTCTTATTAGTAAAACGAGTTATATATAAAACGGTTCGTTGCATCGTGGTGGACTCAGGATTCATCATTTATATATTGCTAGCCAATGTACCAAAATAGATAATATCATTATTTCTTCTTATAACCATCAAATGATTAAAAGAAATAAAATATCCATTTATTAGAAATCCAGAACAAAGTTCTTTCTAATTTGAAAGGTACATAAAAGCAATAACTCAAAATGAAATCCTATAAAATGTCCTCCACTGCAACTGCCTCCTCCTCCACAGCATTGCCCATGTAGACTACGATTTCTTCTTTTCTAAGTTGTCGGGTTTCCTGGAACCCTTGCATTTAAAATGCACATACCGTCAGTGGTTCCATATCTACACACCAGGTTCCGGTAGATAATACCACTGACTATGTTTCACGACTAAAGAAAATTTCGTACTTTCTTTGAGAGGATAATCAGACTTCCAGTACCCAGACTGTTTGCATCGAGAACACTTGCCTCATGGCTTTCTCGTCCCATCTCGTGGTCCAGTAGCTTAGGACCAATGGGTTTCTTTGCTTGCTTTTCCTTTTTCCCCGATCTTGCCCTTAGGTTCGAAACCTTTGGCATTGGCTACAAGAGCTTGCGATTTCCGTCTCAACTCGTCCAAAAGGTCAATCATCTCAAAAACGTGTTTAAGCGTTTCCTCGAAGGACTGGCCTTTATGAGTATCCTCATCGCTTCTTGTCTAGCCGCCTATGTCAATAGGCTCGGGAGGACAAAGCTCACTGAGTACAACCTTGCACTCTTTAACAGTTTGGGTAATGTCTAGATCTCTATTCCAATCATTACATTTAGGGACCAATGAGTTTAAAATCCTTACGTATCACAGAAAGTGGGTTCAAAGCCATTTCCTAATCTATGAGCACATATAACAACAAACAATTGATTTAATCTCCGATATTATCTCCCTCAAATAATATCATTAAATCACTAATCACATCTAAAATCCCATCAGATATGGCAAGCCACGTGGTGTGGACGTTTACCTACCCAAATGATTTAGCAATTAGATTTTCTTCGGTCATACATCACTTATAGCGTAACCTCGTGGGGAGGAATACTATAATGCGTATCTAAGTGTAAACCATTACTCAGCACTAAAGTAAATCGTTAGAAATTGCTACATCACCGCAAGCCACGTGGTGTGGACGTTTACGACAACTTCACAACTCTTCACAATTTCTTATAACTGTCTACATCAATTAATCCAAAATCCGTTAGTATAGCAAGCTACGTGGTGTGGACGTTTACTACACCAAGAGACTTTTATAATTGACTCCCAATTACAAGACCCATTTGATTTTCGTAAATCAGGACGCGGAGAATCATAAGTGAAACTCGAAGTTTCTAACCAGTGATTCACCATGCGAACAACCCTATCTCTCATTAGATGAGGGAGCCGAGCAGACAATCGATCTAGTCATCAAATGACACGAAAGTCTCTAATTTGTGTCATCCACATGACCAAGTGGCTTTGGCTCCATTCCACTCCCCGGGGTGAGAATGAGTCGACTTGAAATCAGTTTCAGAAAGACAAATTAGGCATTGTTTGATAAACTTAATCAATGTTTCTCGTAAGAGGAATTACAAGAATTCTCCTCCAATGACTTGTCTATACGAACTTCAAAAGTCCATAAAAGTCACCAAGAGAACAGCAATGGAGACCATGGCAATGTTTCCATTCCCTCTCCCACTTAGCTTTTTATAACAAAGGGATACGCTATCTAATGCATAATTAAATACATAAGCATAATAACAAACATACATTTCATGCAAGTACGTTCACAAATAATCAAATAATTACTCAAGCAAAATTATTTCTCGACTATTCGTACCTTGATGAATTCCAGCATGCTTGCCTTGAGTCTTCATTCTACGTCTTGAATACTTTGCCGAGCGACGGAAAAATTCTTTGATTCTCATATTTAATTTATTTTAAATAAAATCCAAGATTCCAATTCAAAAAAAATTTGAATCAATCTAATGATTTTAAATAAAATACTCCAATTAAATAAAATCAATTCCATTGATTTCCATATTTAATTCTATTTTAAATAAAATCCAAGATTTTCCAATTCAGAATAAATTTTGAATTAATCTAATGATTTTAAATAAAATACTTAAATTAAATAAAATCAATATTTATTAAAATCCATTGATTTTCATATTTAATTCTATTCTAAATAAAATCCAAGATTTTCCAATCCAAAATAAATTTTGAATTAATCTAATGATTTTAAATAAAATACTTAAATTAAATAAAATCAATATTTATTAAAATCCATTGATTTCCATATTTAATTCTATTCTAAATAAAATCCAAGATTTTCCAATCCAAAATAAATTTTGAATTAATCTAATGATTTTAAATAAAATACTTAAATTAAATAAAATCAATATTTTAATAATTTCTCAATCTTATTTAAATTAGATCTCAAGAATCCTAATCAAAATCGAATTTTGATTCTTCTTAAGACTTCTAATCCAAGTAGGTATAGGATATCTAGAGAAATTAGGATTTTCTTTCCTAATTTAACTCTCCATCTAATTCCATTATTTAATTCCATAATTAAGAAATCTAATCAAAATAGAATTTGAATTAATTCCAAAATTAAATTAAATAATATTAGAAAGATTAAATTATTTTCGGAAAGATCGGATTTACCGGGACGAACCGAAACGAATTTCCGGTCGACCCAACATCGAACCCGCGCATAGCACATGCCCAAGCCATACTAGCCATGCACATGCACATGCATGTCGATCCAAGCCATGCAATCGACCAACATCATCAATTGATTCACCCAGCAAGGCCATGGTCGATCGTCCAAGCAGCCTGGAGCCCGGTCAATTTCCGGCACGACGTCTCCTCTGACGAATCATGCCATCGACCATGCACCCAAGCAGCCCCACAACACATCGTCGTCCGATCGATCGCGCGTGGAGGAGCAACCGACTCCCGGCCTGACGACGCCCTCGACGTCCCGCCATGACCAGCCGCTGCCCCAGCTGCTCACGTCCAGCCGCTGCCAGCAGCCCGCGCGAAGCCGTCGATCTTCATGTCGGCGATCGACATCCGGCGACCACCGCCTTGGTGAATCAAGCCGTCGATCTCCGCCAACATGACGTGCGACCAGCAGCCGCATAGCCCGCTCAAGGCGTACCAGCAGCCCGCTCCGAGCCCACGGTCGATCCGGTTCGATTTCCGAAAACCCTCGATTTTTAATATATTTTTCCGTCGATTTTTAATTTAATAAAAATTCACAAGATTCATACGAGAGAGAATATAAAGACGTAGAACAATATAGCACAATAATTTAACAAATTAAATTAATCTATGGCCATATATATATCGAGAATCGATTATCGAAAACAATTAACGAAAAACGTAATCGTACGCTCTGATACCAATTGTTGGAATTCGATATCCCGGATTATTAAAATTTGCGGAAACCAATAACCCGATCAAACCCTTCGCCGGAGATCACATGAACGCCGACTCATCCGCCGGAGTCCAGCCTTTGGAGACCACGCACCCGAAGGCACGCGGCCCGCCCCCAGCCGAACCCCCGCGAGACGGGGTTCACGCGATCGAAGATCGCGTTCGATCTTCGCGATCGATGGGGCTGCCCAGCAGCCCCCGCGGCGAGTCCGACGACTCGCCGCCGCATGGGAGGTCGGCCCGCCTCCAGCTGGGCCGTCGCGGGGCCCAGCCCGCTGCCGGCGATCGATCCTTGGATCGATCGCACCCCCGGCGTCCAGCCGGGGATCGCTCCATGCGCGCACGCCGAAACCCTAGGCGGCGATCGCCGTGGTCCGGCGATCCTAGATCGCCACCACGCGTTCGTCGTCTAATTCGGGGTTCGAACTTTTGGATCTTTGTTCTTCGATAATTGATTCAATAAAACAAGAATTAAATAGCAATTATTTAATTCACCTTTCGATTCGTTGTGCGGAGAAACGAGATCTTATGATGACCTTGAGATCTTCCCACGTATTCCTTGCACTAGCCCGGACGTCGTGTGGGCGACGATCTACCAACTCCATGGATCTCCCTCTCTACTTTCTCTCTCTAGAATTGTGATCTTCAAGTTATGAGAATAGAGAAGACCATGTAGTGCTTTTATAGGCTACGTAGGGGATCTTAAGGAGGTGGAATATTGGGCTTCCAATATTAATGATTAAATTGAGCCCAAGCCCAAATCTATTAATCCATTAATATTAATTAATTCTATTTTCCACTATATAAAATTAATTGCGCTCCCAATATTAAACCATATTATATCAAATAATATTTCTCCGGTAGTATTATTTATTCCGTGTATTTAAGATATAAATATCCATGAATAAAATTAATTTATTGCTAATTAATTTATTCATCTCTTATATCCGAGACTAGTACCATTCATCCTTAATTATTATGCGGAACAAATCCACCTGCAGGGTTTACATAATAATTCCTTATGAACTCATCTCGGGGATATTATCAACCCTTACGGGATACACTTTCCCGTCAAGTATTCACGGCATGCCATATATAAAATATAGTGACCCAACTTAACCGGTAATTAACCCAATAATTAAATCGGTTAATTCCTTTGGAAAATCAAAGTCACTTATATTAAATATACACACCCGCAATAGTATCGGGGATTAAGAATAAAATACACTGAGACTTAAATCGATTATCGCCGGCAATCCTAATCGATAAATCTCAAACGATCCGCCCAATACACCAAGTGTACAAGTGTGATAAAATAATCAAGACAGATTATTTTCTCTCTCACACAACGACTATACTGATGGATTGGTCCGTGTCCATCTAGGTCGTGAGCAACTGTTCGATTAAATACGAGTAACCGATAGTATGATCTTCTGTGTGTCCATACAACACCATACTAACTACAACGTATAAAATCCAGGACTATAATTTGCATATATTTAATCATGAATAATTAAATGCAAATAATTGTTTATTTAATTAAATAGATTAATGGCAATGGATCGTGAGTTTCCGTTACTTAAATCTAGACATTAAGTACACAACTCCAACAGTCACTTATCTTGTGAAACTGCTGGAATTCGGTATCCCGGGCCATTAAAATTTGCGGAAAATAATAACCCGACCGAAATCCTCGATCGCCGGAGATCCGACCACGAACCACCGTACGAGCCGGAGCTCAACCGAGCACCACCACGGTCCGCCCGTGGTGCCCAGCCGAGCCCCCGCACGGGGCTCGCGATCATCTCGCGATGATCGCTGGGGATGCACGAGGCATCCCCGGGGTTGCTCGTAGCAGCCCCGCAGCGAGCCCACGGCTCGCTGCCCAGCGGGGCCTAGCCCCCGCACGCATCCGCTGCGGGCGAACCCGCATCACGTACGGGGTCGCTGCGGGTGACCCCGCAGCTTACCCGCCATCGATCCTAGGATCGATCGCACCCCTCGGCTTCGGCCGAGGGTTTCTTCTAGCCGCCCCGCACCGGCGGTCCGAACCCTAGGGTTCGACCGCCACCTTCGATCCTCGCCGGGGATCTCGAATCCCCGTCCCCGAGGTTCGTCGTTTTTCCCGGATCGTGCGTTCATGTATGCATCACAATTAATCCACATAAAATCATAGAAGGGAGTATGTGATTTTACCTTTTAATTCGTTGTGCGGAGAAACGAATCTACGTTGATGACCTTACGATCTTCCCACGTATTCCTTGCACTAGCTTGAACGTCGGGTGGGCGACGATCCTCCAAGCTTATGGATCCTCTTCAACTCTCTAGAACTATCAAGTATTGATATTCTTGTCTTCTTGTTATGAGAAAGTGAAGACCATGTAGTGCTTTTATAGGCTACGTAGGGGATCTAAAGGAGGTGGAATATTGGGCTTCCAATATTAATGATTAAATTGAGCCCAAGCCCAAATCTATTAATCTCCCATTAATATTAATTAATTTATTTTCCACTATATAAATTAATTGCACTCCCAATATTAAACCATATTATATCAAATAATATTTCTCCGGTAGTATTATTTATTCCGTGTATTTAAGATTTAAATATCCATGAATAAAATTAATTTATTGCTAATTAATTTATTCATCTCTTGAATCCGAGACTAGTACCATTCAACCTTAATTATTGTGCGGAACGAATCCACTCATGAGGTTTACACAATAATTCCTTTTGAACTCATCTCGGGGATATTATCAACCCTTCCGGGATACACTGTCCGGTCAATCATTCACGGCATGCCATATATAAAATATAGTGACCCAACTTAACCGGTAATTAACCCAATAATTAAATCGGTTAATTCCTTTGGTAAATCAAAGTCACTTATATTGAATATACACACCCGCAACAATATCGGGGATTAAGAATATAATACACTGAGACTCGAATCGATTATCGCCGGCAATCCTAATCGATGAATCTCAACGATCCGCTCAATACACCAAGTGTACAAGTGTGATAAAATAATTAAGACAAATTATTTTCTCTCTCACACAACGACTATACCGATGGATTGGTCCGGGTCCATCTAGGTCGTGAGCCACTGTTTGATTAAATACGAGTAACCGATAGTATGATCTTCTGTGTGACGTCGCACACCATACTAACTACAACGTATAGAATCTAGGACTATGATTTGCATATATTTAATAATAATTAAAAGCAAACAATTGTTTATTAATTTAATAGATTAAATGCTATGACCGGGAGTTTATCGTTACTTAAATCTAGACATTAAGTACACAACTCCAACAATCTCCCACTTGTACTAAGGTCTAGTCATTTCCTCCAAACTCCCGGTTCCCATACTCATCACGTGCTTTAAAGTGTACTTCCGAGAAGTACTATGTGAGTGAGCAATCTAGGTTGCCGCTCTGAAGTTATCTTGGTGACTACTACGTCGTCTCCCCTGACGATGACTCGTATCAGGTGGTACTTGCTCTATGTGTTAACATCACTTTTGACTTATGACCTCTTCTAGTTTACCGCGCACCGCTATCCAATAGCCTTTGGTAAACTAAGAGTCATATCCAAGTCAAGAGGTTATCCCGGAACCTAACCAAAACTTCCGCTGCCTCTGAGGCTGCCATTCGGTTATGAGAGAGTATGAGAAGCGTCCCGCTTATCACTCTTTCACTTCATGGTTCCACCTCTTTCTAAAAGTGAACACATAGCCTGATATCGACTTTCACTGGTCCTTCTCTGATTTTTGGATCTGAGAATCTGTAATCTAAGAAGATTTCGTCTTGCTCAAGCCAGTACTATGAAAGTACTCTTGCAGCATTCGAACATCCCTTATCCAGATTACTTTGATATCCTCCCACTACGCAAACCGCATAGTTGATATCAGGTTCTTGTTTTACAACATTGCATCTATAAAGCTTTCCATACTTGAAGTATAAGAAACTGCTTTGTCCTCATCTATCTCCTTCATGTGTTCGAACACATACCCTTTAGATAGATGTACATTCTGTCTCTGAAAGACAATAACCTTTCTCAGAAGTATGCATGTTAAAACAAACCTTAATCGTACAAGATATCTAGGAGAAGTACAATGTTCTTATCTCTAGATCACAAGATCTTAAGAACATGTTCTAACTTCTTCTTAATCTTATATCTCGATTTATTTAGACAACCATTATTTTATGTCTGACAGCATTTTTACATTGTTGCCAATGATGAAATGTTATCTACATAAAATCTCCGAGAAACACCACCTTGTTTTCATTACGTCTTCAATACACCTTTCGTCTATGCCTTTTGATGAATCCTTCAAATGGACTATCCCATCAATTCGCAAGTTCCACGATTCATAGCTTTATTTCAATCCATAAATGGATTTACAAAGCTTGTACTCTAAATGATCTAGCCTCTTAACAATAACTCTTATTGTTCCAAGCAGGCACATTTAGATCTAGTACCGCCCTTATGCAGAGCTAGGGGTCGATTTCATCTTTACTAGATCCAGAGTCCGAACTCCTCTAGTCTTATGAATATCTCTGGTTGTCCGACAACCTCCCACTGCAATGGCGTCCCGGTGTATAAGAGTAATAACAATAGGTGCAGTATGTGGTGCATTTCTACTCGGTTTGGCTGGTTCCTAGTCTTTTGTCCTTCTTCTCATTTCAAGGTATTACGTCAATTTAGGCTTTGTGGTCCATCTAATAGTCTTCCTCTATGAACCGGACGAGAGACGTCCCTCTGGTTCATAGTACTATAGAACACACAATACTTCGTTCATCTAGGATATCCTACAACCATATTCAATATGCCGTTGTATCCAGGAATATCCATAGAACATAGGTGGTTCCGAACAACTTGTTCTTTTACTATTAGATCTCCATTTCTTATTTACAACGCACCATCTCTACACTTAAGTGTATGGTGCGGCCCTTTGGGATTGAATCCCAATCTTTGATTATGCTATGTGTTATTCAGATAGGTGATGGCCTCCGCGACCGAGTCGCAGGCTCCTAATGGATATACTTTGATGGTTCCCCATAATCGCTTTGTGTCCATTGACTAGTCAAAAACACTTTGCTTTTATGGCACATTAAGTATTCTAATCCATCACCGAGTATTCTTTGAGAGAATTACTCGTGCCTTTCTAATATACATATATGTCTGCATATCTAATCATTTCTAATACTTGTTTGAATTCTATCCTTTTTCAGAAAGGTTTTGCTTAGACGTATTATCCTCCAAATTCAATTCTTAGGTCGGAAGGTCCATTCCTTCAACTATAATTGATCACATCAATTTCGACCATTTGAATCTCATTTGAAAATACTTCCAAGTATAAGATTTCACAAGTATAATGATAAAGAAATATCTAATAAATAAAACAAGTTATAGAACGGTTCGTTGCAATTGGGGTAGACTTAGGATCTATCATTCATATATTGCTGTCTAATGTACCAGAACAGATAATGCCATTATTTCTTATCAAAAATCATCCAATGATTAAAGAAATAAAATATCCATTCATTAATAATAGAAATCCAGAACAAAACGTTCTTTCTAGAATAAAGGGGTACATAAAGCAATAACTTTGAAATGAAATCCTATTTAACTACTAAAGCAGATAAATGTCTTCCACCGCAACCGCTGCCTCCTCTACAGCCTTGCCCGTGTAGACTCGAACTCTTCCTTTCTAAGTCGCTGGGTTTTCTGGAACCCCTGCATTCAAAAATGCACATACCGTCAGTGGTTCCATATCTACACACCAGAATTCTGGTAGATAATACCGCTGACTATGTTTTTACGACTAAAGAAAAATTCGTACCTTTGAGAGGACATTCAGACTTCCAGTGTCCCATCTTGTTGCATCGGAAGCACTTACCCTTTGGCTTTGCAGCCCCCATTCGTGGTACAGTCCTCTTGACACCACTGGGTTTCCGGGCTTGCTTCCTTTTCTTGCCCCTACCTCCACTAGACTTAAAGCCTTTGGACTTGGTAGCTACAAGCGCTTGAGACTTGCCCTTCTTGTAGATCCCCTCTGCCGCCTTTAGTTCAGTCAGGAGTTGTGCAAGAGAATAAGATAGTTTACCCATATTATAACTCATGCGAAACTGCTCAAAACTAGGGGCCAGAGACTGGAGTATGATGTCGACTTGCGTCTCAGCATCAATAGAAGCTCCTAGGACCTCAAGTTCATTCAACAAACTCATCATCTTAAGAACGTGCTCCCCAACGGGCGTTCCTTCAGATTGAGTAGTCGACATGAGGACTCTCATGGCTTCTTGCCTTGCCGCACGATCTTGCTCCCCAAACATCTCCTTGAGGTTAAACATCATATCATAGGCAGTGTCCATCGACTCATGTTGGGTTTGGAGTACATTTGACATGGAAGCCAAAATATAACACCTAGCCATTTCATCAGCCTTTTTCCACTTCCGATATGTCAGTTTTTCCTCATCAGTTGAGGCAGCCGTGGGCTCAGCAGGGCACACTTCATGGAGTACAAACTTGTACTCCTCCGAAGTTAGGACAATGTCTAAATTTCTCTTCCAATCAATATAGTTTGGACCAGTGAGCTTATGCTCCTTGAGTATCATAGAAAGTGGATTCATAGCTATTCTCTAAACCTATAAGCACATTTAGACAAACAATCAATTTAATATCCGATATTATCTCCCTTTAATAATATCATTAAATTACTAATTACATCTAAAATCCCATCAGATAAGGCAAGCCACGATAGTGTGGACGTTTACCCATCCAAATGATTTAGCAATTAGATTTGCTTTGGTCGTACATCACTATAGCGTTACTTCGATGGGAAGAATACTATAGAGCGTACCTAAGTGTAAACCATTACTCAGCACTAAGAAGTTTGTTTAAGATTTGCATGTTACCGCAAGCCACGATAGTGTGGACGTTTACGTTAACCTACGTTTCCTTTACTCCCTTCTATAACTGTCTACATCAATCGTTCCAAAATCCCATTCAATGCAGCAAGCCACGATAGTGTGGACGTTTACTACACCAAAAGATTTTTACAATTGACATCCAATTACTTTGAAGCATTCGATTTTGTAAATCAAGACGCGGAGAATCATAAGTGAAACTCGAAGTTTCTAACCAGTGATTCACCATGCGAACAACCCTATCTCTCATTAGATGAGGGAGCCGAGCAGACAATCGATCCATCTTTCAAAGAATGGTATGACTGCCTCTAATTTGTGTCATCCACATGACCAAGTGGCTTTGGCTCCATTCCACTCCCCGGGGTGAGAATGAGTCGACTTGAAGTCAGTTTCAGAAAGACAAATTAGGCATTGTTTGATAAACTTAATCAATGTTTCTCGTAAGAGGAATTACAAGAATTCTCCTCCAATGACACATCTATATGAACTTCAAAAGTTCATAAGAGTCACCAAGAGAACAGTAATGGAGACCATGGGAATGTTTCCATCCCCGCTCCCACTTAGCTTTTTATAACAAAGGGATACGCTATCTAATGCATAATTAAACACATAAGCATGCATACAAGTAATAAAGCACATATCACATAGTCAAAATAAGCTAGAAAATTATTTTTCCGACTATCATGGCTTTATTCCATCTCCGTATGCGTCTTCTAGTCTTCAGTCTTCGTTCTTGAATGCTCCATGTGACGAGGATATTAATCCCAATATTTAAGTCTATTTATTTTTAATAAATCCAAAAGATACTCAACTCGAAAATTAAGTCAATCGAATAAATCAAAAATAAAATTAAATATTATTAATATTTTTATTTATTTATTTTCCTATCTAATTCTATTAAATCTCTAGAATAATCTATCCAAGTCAAACTTGGAATATTCTAGAAGACTTCTATAATAGAATAAGGAAATAAATTAGGACTCTTCTACTTTCCAAGATTAATTAATTTCCATGTCCATGAAAATTCCCATAAAATAGGAATAATCAAATAGAAATAAATTAATTTACTAATTAATTACTTTCCTATCTAATTCTATTAAATCTCTAGATTCCTATTCCAAGTAGAACTTGAAATATTCTAGAAGACTTCCATAATAGAATAAGGAAATAAATAATATTAATTCTTTTCCTATCTAATTCTATTAAATCTCTAGATTCCTATTCCAAGTAGAACTTGAAATATTCTAGAAGACTTCCATAATAGAATAAGGAAATAAATAATATTAATTAATTCTTTTCCTATTTCCATGAGAGTTCCCAAACTTAGGAATACTCAAAATAGGAAAACTTGAATCAATTAGGAAAGTGAATCTAGGTAGGATTAGGAGTAGCACGGGTTGGGGATCCCCGCACCACCCCCACCGTCGACCACCACCATCACCGGGCACCACCGCCGCCGCCCCCTAGCCACGCGCCACCACCACCGGTGGCCGGCATGGCCGGAAACCCTAGCGGGCAGCCCCGGGCGTGGGGTCGATCGATCCTCATGGGGATCGATCATGGGGATGATCGACCCCCCCGGTTTTTCGTCCTCTTCGTCTTCTTCGTCTCATGGGTTCTCCGGCGGTCGTCTCGGTATCGATCCAACGTAAATAAATTACAAGAAATAAATTTACAATTCCGGTATCGATTCTATACATGAAATCGACCCTATACACTTTCCGGAAAACATAGAACGTAATAATAAATCCTAAATTCGGTCAACCCCCGAATTTTTACTATTACAAGCATTCATCCACACAAAACGAATCTCGACATGTCCGAGAGTTTAATAAACGAACAATCATGGTAAATTAAATAGCAATTAATTAAACGAATAATTAACAATTAATTAAACCATGATAGTCGGAATCCCTGCAAGGTAGAACACAATTGAACACATACATGAACACGAAACCAAACGCTCTGATACCAATTGCTGGAATTCGGTATCCCGGGCCATTAAAATTTGCGGAAAATAATAACCCGACCGAAATCCTCGATCGCCGGAGATCCGACCACGAACCACCGTACGAGCCGGAGCTCAACCGAGCACCACCACGGTCCGCCCGTGGTGCCCAGCCGAGCCCCCGCACGGGGCTCGCGATCATCTCGCGATGATCGCTGGGGATGCACGAGGCATCCCCGGGGTTGCTCGTAGCAGCCCCGCAGCGAGCCCACGGCTCGCTGCCCAGCGGGGCCTAGCCCCCGCACGCATCTGCTGCGGGCGAACCCGCAGCACGTACGGGGTCGCTGCGGGTGACCACGCAGCTTACCCGCGATCGATCCTAGGATCGATCGCACCCCTCGGCTTCGGCCGAGGGTTTCTTCTAGCCGCCCCGCACCGGCGATCGAATCCTAGGGTTCGACCGCCACCTTCGATCCTCGCCGGGGATCTCGAATCCCCGTCCCCGAGGTTCGTCATTTTTCCCGGATCGTGCGTTCATGTATGCATCACAATTAATCCACATAAAATCATAGAAGGGAGTATGTGATTTTACCTTTTAATTCGTTGTGCGGAGAAACGAATCTAAGTTGATGACCTTACGATCTTCCCACGTATTCCTTGCACTAGCTTGAACGTCGGGTGGGCGACGATCCTCCAAGCTTATGGATCCTCTTCAACTCTCTAGAACTATCAAGTATTGATATTCTTGTCTTCTTGTTATGAGAAAGTGAAGACCATGTAGTGCTTTTATAGGCTACGTAGGGGATCTAAAGGAGGTGGAATATTGGGCTTCCAATATTAATGATTAAATTGAGCCCAAGCCCAAATCTATTAATCTCCCATTAATATTAATTAATTTATTTTCCACTATATAAATTAATTGCACTCCCAATATTAAACCATATTATATCAAATAATATTTCTCCGGTAGTATTATTTATTCCGTGTATTTAAGATTTAAATATCCATGAATAAAATTAATTTATTGCTAATTAATTTATTCATCTCTTGAATCCGAGACTAGTACCATTCAACCTTAATTATTGTGCGGAACGAATCCACTCATGAGGTTTACACAATAATTCCTTTTGAACTCATCTCGGGGATATTATCAACCCTTCCGGGATACACTGTCCGGTCAATCATTCACGGCATGCCATATATAAAATATAGTGACCCAACTTAACCGGTAATTAACCCAATAATTAAATCGGTTAATTCCTTTGGTAAATCAAAGTCACTTATATTGAATATACACACCCGCAACAATATCGGGGATTAAGAATATAATACACTGAGACTCGAATCGATTATCGCCGGCAATCCTAATCGATGAATCTCAACGATCCGCTCAATACACCAAGTGTACAAGTGTGATAAAATAATTAAGACAAATTATTTTCTCTCTCACACAACGACTATACCGATGGATTGGTCCGGGTCCATCTAGGTCGTGAGCCACTGTTTGATTAAATACGAGTAACCGATAGTATGATCTTCTGTGTGACGTCGCACACCATACTAACTACAACGTATAGAATCTAGGACTATGATTTGCATATATTTAATAATAATTAAAAGCAAACAATTGTTTATTAATTTAATAGATTAAATGCTATGACCGGGAGTTTATCGTTACTTAAATCTAGACATTAAGTACACAACTCCAACAGAAACAAGATTTTAAGAGAAAGAACCGAGCTCGGAATTTCCGAAAATTTCAGAAAAATTCTAACTCATATCTGAACACTCCGGATAATCGAAATCAGGGATCTTCTTCTGACAAAAGGTTTAAAGGCACAAAGCTATCACCATACACTTCAAATAGCAAAGATGTGTCGAAGATGCAATGCTATGAATGTAAGGGATATGGACATGTCAAGAATGAATGTCCTAACTTGCATCGAAAGAAAAAGCTACCAGTGAGCTGTGTGGTGATTGATGATGAAGAGGTAATCTCGGAAAACGATACATCTGATGATGATAACTCAGATGAAGATGAAGACAACGCTCTCGTTGTCACGTTTGATGAAGGTTTTGACCTTGCGAATTTTGAAGTTGAAAACTTTCAACTTGATGCTTTTCTAAAAGACACTGCTGTTGGAGTTGTGTACTTAATGTCTAGATTTAAGTGACAGAAACTCACGATCTATTGCCATTAATCTATTTAATTAAATAAACAATTATTTGCGTTTAATTATTTATAATTAAATATATGCAAATTATAGTCCTGGATTATATACGTTGTAGTTAGTATGGTGTGCGACGTCACACAGAAGATCATACTATCGGTTACTCGTATTTAATCGAACAGTTGCTCACGACCTAGATGGACACGGACCAATCCATCGGTATAGTCGTTGTGTGAGAGAGAAAATAATCTGTCTTGATTATTTTATCACACTTGTACACTTGGTGTATTGAGCGGATCGTTGAGATTCATCGATTAGGATTGCCGGCGATAATCGATTCGAGTCTCAGTGTATTTTATTCTTAATCCCCGATATTATTGCGGGTGTGTATATTTAATATAAGTGACTTTGATTTACCAAAGGAATTAACCGATTTAATTATTGGGTTAATTACCGGTTAAGTTGGGTCACTATATTTCATATATGGCATGCCGTGAATGATTGACCGGACAGTGTATCCCGGAAGGGTTGATAATATCCCCGAGATGAGTTCATAAGGAATTATTATGTAAACCCTACAGGTGGATTCGTTCCGCATAATAATTAAGAAGGTTGAATGGTACTAGTCTCGGAAATAAGAGATGAATAAATTAATTAGCAATAAATTAATTTTATTCATGGATATTTATATCTTAAATACACGGAATAAATAATACTACCGGAGAAATATTATTTGATATAATATGGTTTAATATTGGGAGTGCAATTAATTTTATATAGTGGAAAATAGAATTAATTAATATTGATAAGGATTAATGGACTTGAGCATTGGGCTCAATTTAATCTTCAATATTGGAAGCCCAATATTCCACCTCCTTTAGATCCCCTACGTAGCCTAAAAAAGCACTACATGGTCTTCTCTATTCTCATAACTTGAAGATCACAATTCTAGAGAGAGAAAGTAGAGAGGAGGATCCATGGAGTTCGGTAGATCGTCGCCCACACGACGTCCGGGCTAGTGCAAGGAATACGTGGGAAGATCTCAAGGTCATCATAAGATCTCGTTTCTCCGCACAACGAATCGAAAGGTGAATTAAATATTTCCGCTATTTAATTCTTATTGAAATCAATTATCGAAAAACAAGATCCAATGGTCGAACCCGGAGTAGACGGACGATCGCGTGGTGGTGGCGAAGCCACCGGACCACGCCAATCGCCCGCTAGGGTTTCGGCGGGGGCGAGAGGATCGAACCCTCGGCTGGGCCGAGGGCTTGCGATCGATCCAAGGATCGATCGCCGGGGGCACGGGCTGGTGCCGTACCCCTCCCCATCTCGACGGTGGGGATCCTCCAAGCGGCGGCGAGTCGCCGGACTCGCCGCGGGGGCTGCTGGGAGCAGCCCCACCCATCGATCGCCAAGGCGCGATCGGGATCGCGTGAACCCCGTACTCGCGGGGGTTCGGCTGGGGGCGGGCTGCGTACCTTCGGGTGCGTGGTCTCCAAAGGCCGGACTCCGGCGGATGAGTCGGTGTTCGTGTGATCTCCGACGAAGGGTTCGTTCGGGTTATTGGTTTCCGCAAATTTAAATAACCCGGGATATCGAATTCCAACAATTGGTATCAGAGCGTACGGTTACGTTTTTCGTTAATTGTTTCGATAATCGATTATCGTTGTTTATAGCCATAGATTAATTTAATTTGTTAAATTATTGTGCTATATTGTTCTACGTCTATGATTTTCTCTCTTGTATGAATCGTGTTTGTCGGAAATATTAATTATTAAAATCGAGGGTTTTCGGAATATCGAACCGAGGAGATCGAACGCTGCGCTCGGTGCGGGCTGCCGGGGAGGTGGCTGGAAGCACGGGCTGTGCGGGCTGCTGGGCGTGACCTAAGCGTGGCTGGGCATGCCGGCGTGTGCCACCAGTGGTGGTGGTTCGCCGGCAGCCGGCGGTTGCGTTCGAGGGTTGCGGCATCACGGACCGCTTCGCGTTTTTGACGGCTGGAGACGCGGGCTGCTGGGAGGCGGCGGCTGGGCACATGGGCTCGTCGACTTGGCGTTCACCATCGTGGGATGGTTCGCCGGAAGTCGCGGAAGTCCGACGTGTTGCAGCTGCTCGTTCCGGCGAAGGCGCGATCGATCGAACGGCGTAGTACGTTCGGCTTGATCGCGGGCTGCTCGTGCTTGGGCTGTGACGAGGTGGATGGCATGTGTCGTCGGTGGAGATGCCATGCCGGAAATCGACCGGACTCGTGCACAGACTCGCCGAAGAAGACGATCGAATTTTTTTTTTCCGCGCTGCTGAATTTTACAAAGGGTGTCGGGCCACACAACATGTAAATTTTGCATTTGCGTGAATTGCATGGTAATTAATGTTGCTGTGCATGTGGCCCGTCCACTTGCATGCAGGAGAATTAATTGATAGCCATGGATCGATATGCATGTATTGCATGTTCATGTTGGTTCGATTGGGATGATCGGAATTCGTTTCGGTTCGTCCCGGTAAATCCGATCTTTCCGGAAATAATTTAATCTTTATAATTTTATTTAATTTAATTTTGGAATTAATTCAAATTCTATTTGGATTAGATTTCTTAATTATGGAATTAAATAATGGAATTAGATGGGGAGTTAAATTAGGAAAGAAAATCCTAGTTTCTCTAGATATCCTATACCTACTTGGATTAGAAGTCTTAAGAAGAATCAAAATTCGATTTTGATTAGGATTCTTGAGATCTAATTTAAATAGGATTGAGAAATTATTAAAATATTGATTTTATTTAATTTAAGTATTTTATTTAAAATCATTAGATTAATTCAAAATTTATTTTGGATTGGAAAATCTTGGATTTTATTTAGAATAGAATTAAATATGGAAATCAATGGATTTTAATAATATTGATTTTATTTAATTTAAGTATTTTATTTAAAATCATTAGATTGATTCAAAATTTATTTTGGATTGGAAAATCTTGGATTTTATTTAGAATATAATTAAATATGGAGATCAATGGATTTTAATAATATTGATTTTATTTAATTTAAGTATTTTATTTAAAATCATTAGATTAATTCAAAATTTATTTTGGATTGGAAAATCTTGGATTTTATTTAAAATAGAATTAAATATGGAAATCAATGGATTTGATTTTATTTAATTGGAGTAAAATTAAATATGAGAATCAAAGAATTTTTCCGTCGCTCGGCAAAGTATTCAAGACGTAGAATGAAGACTCAAGGCAAGCATGCAGGAATTCATCAAGGTACGAATAGTCGAGAAATAATTTTGCTTGAGTAATTATTTGATTATTTGTGAACGTACTTGCATGAATTGTATGTTTGTTATTATGCTTATGTGTATTTAATTATGCATTAGATAGCGTATCCCTTTGTTATAAAAAGCTAAGTGGGAGAGGGATTGGAAACAATGCCATGGTCTCCATTGCTGTTCTCTTGGTGACTTTTATGGACTTTTGAAGTTCGTATAGATAAGCCATTGGAGGAGAATTCTTGTAATTCCTTTTACAAGAAACATTGATTAAGTTTATCAAACAATGCCTAATTTGTCTTTCCAAAACTGATTTCAAGTCGACTCATTCTCACCCCGGGGAGTGGAATGGAGCCAAAGCCACTTGGTCATGTCGAGGACACAAATTAGAGACTTTCGTGTCATTTGATGACTAGATCGATCGTCTGCTCGGCTCCCTCATTCTATGAGAGATAGGGTCGTTCGCATGGTGAATCACTGGTTAGAAACTTCGAGTTTCACTTATGATTCTCCGCGTCTTGATTTACAAGATCGAATGGATCAAGTAATTGGATGTCAATTGTAAAAATCTTTTGGTGTAGTAAACGTCCACACTATCGTGGCTTGCTACATTGAATGGGATTTTGGAACGATTGATGTAGACAGTTATAGAAGGGAGTAAAGGAGCGTATGTTAACGTAAACGTCCACACTATCGTGGCTTGCGGTGAATATGCGTATCCCAAACAATCTTCTTAGATACTGAGTAATGGTTTACACTTAGGTACGCTTTATAGTATTCTTCCCATCGAAGTAACGCTATAATTGATGTACGACCGAAGCAAATCTAATTGCTAAATCATTTGGATAGGTAAACGTCCACACTATCGTGGCTTACCATATCTGATGGGATTTTAGATGTGATTAGTGGTTTAATGATATTATTTGAGGGAGATAATATCGGAGATTAAATCGATTGTTTGTTGTTATATGTGCTCATAGATTAGGAAATGGCTTTGAACCCACTTTATGTGATACGTAAGGATTTTAAACTCACTGGTTCCTAAATGTAATGATTGGAATAGAGATCTAGACATTACCCAAACTGTTGAAGAGTACAAGGTTGTACTCAATGAGCTTTGTCCTTCCGAGCCTATTGACATAGGCGGCTAGACAAGAAGCGATGAGGATACTCATAAAGGTCAGTCGCTTCGAGGAAACGCTTAAACACGTTTTTGAGATGATTGACCTTTTAGACGAGTTGAGACGGAAATCGCAAGCTCTTGTAGCCAATGCCAAAGGTTTCGAACCTAAGGGCAAAATCGGGGGAAAGGAAAAACAAGCAAAGAAACCCAGTGGTGCTAAGTTACTTAGACCACTAGATGGGACGAGAAAGCCAATAGGCAAGTATTCTCGATGCAAACAGTCTGGGTACTGGAAGTCTGATTATCCTCTCAAAGAAAGTACGAAATTTTCTTTAGTCGTAAAAACATAGTCAGTGGTATTATCTACCGGAACCTGGTGTGTAGATATGGAACCACTGACGGTATGTGCATTTTAAATGCAAGGGTTCCAGGAAACCCGACGACTTAGAAAAGAATAAATCGTAGTCTACATGGGCAATGCTGTAGAGGAGGCAGCTGTTGCAGTGGAGGATATTTTATAGGATTTCATTTTGGGTTATTGCTTTTGTGTACCTTTCATATTAGAAAGAACTTTGTTCTGGATTTCTAATGAATGGATATTTTATTTCTTTTAATCATTTGATGGTTATAAGAAGAAATAATGATATTATCTATTTTGGTACATTAGCTAGCAATATATAAATGATGAATCCTGAGTCCACCACGATGCAACGAACCGTTATACATAACTCGTTTTACTAATAAGAGATTTCTTTATTAAATCATTTATACTTGTGGAATCTTATGCTAAGTCATGTTTATTCAAATAAGAAGTTCAAAGGTCGAAAATTGATTATAAGATCAATTAAGTTGAAGGAGTGGACCTTCCGACCTAAGAATCTAATTTGGAAGATAATACGACTAAGCAATCCTTTATGGATATAAGATATAAGATCCGGACAAGTATTAGAATTGATTGACTCTGATTTATGATCAGAGCTTGGGATTGGATCCCAAGTGACTACACCATACAGTCCTCTGTAGGATTGGTGTGTCGGAAATAAGAAATGGAACTCTTATAGAAATAGTAAAAGCATGAGTTAAACGGAACTACCTATGTTCTATGGATATGTCTTGGTAACAACGGCACATTCAAATGTGGTTGTAGAATATCCTAGAAGAACAAAAGATGTGTGTTCAATAGTACTATGAACCAGAAGGACGTTATAAGTTCTAACGCCCGGTTCTTAGAGGAAGACTATTAGATGAACCACAAGCCCAAAATGACGTGATACTTCTTAAAAAAGAGAGAAAACGATAATGACTGGAAGCCAGCCAAACCGAGTAGCGGTACACCACTAACTGCACCTACTGTTATTACTGTTTATACACCGGAATGCCGTTGTAGTGGGAGGTTGTTTAACAACCGGAGATATTCATGAAACTAGGTGAGTCTTCGGACTCTGGACCTAGTATACGTGAAATCGATCCCTAGATCTACATAGAGGCGGTACTAGATCTAAATGTGCCTTCTTGGAAAGCAATAAGGATTATTGCTAAGAGGCAAGATCATTTAGAGTACAAGCTTAGTTAATCCATTGATGGATTGAAACGAAGCTAGAGATCGTGGAACTTGCGAATTGATGAGAGAGTCCATTTGATGGATTCATCAAAAGGCATTGACGAATCGTGTGTATGGGAAACGTGATGGAAACAAGGTGGTGTTTCTCGGAGGTTTTATGTAGATAACATTTTATCATTGGTAACAATGTAAAGATGTTGTCAGACATAAAATGATGGTTGTCTAGAAAAATCGATATATGAGATAAAGAAGAAGTTAGAGCATGTTCTTAAGATCTAGGATCTCAAGAAAAGAACATTGTACTTCTCTAGATATCTTGTACGATTATGGTTCGTTTTAACATGCAGGATTCCGAGAAAGGTTCGTTACCTTTCAGAGACGGAATGCATCTATCTAAGGATATGTGTTTTAGAACACAAAAGGAGATAGAAGCAATGAAAGCAGATTCCTACACTTTGAGTGTGGAAAGCTTAATAAATGCATTGTTGAAAACGAGAACCTGATATCGGCTATGCGGTTAGCATAGTGGGAGGATATCAAGGTAATCCTGGAAAGGAATATTCGACTGCTGTAAAAGTACTTTCGAAGTACTGTTCTAGACTACGAAGCAGACGAACATTTTCCTTTGGATTACATTCTCTTAGATTTCTAATCGAATGAGGACCGGTGTAAGTCGATCAGGCTATGTGTTTCACTATTAAAGGAGAAGGAGTTTTAACATGGAAGAGTGATAAGCACGATGCTTTTCGGACTCTGCCATGGGTAACCAAATAGCGGCCTCAGAGGCAGCGGAAGTTTTGGTATAACTCCGGGATAATCTCTGGGACTTAGATGTGATTCTTAATTTGCCAAAGGCTATGTAAATAGCGGTGCAATGGCAAATGGTAAGAAATCACAAGTCCATAAGTGTAAGATAACACATAGTGCAAGTACCACCTGATACGAGTCATCGTCGAGGGAGACGACGCTGTAGTCACCAAGATAACTTCAGAGCGGCAACCTAGAGTGCTCATTCACATAGTACTTCTTGGAAGTACAACTTAAGCACGTGATGAGTATGGGAGTCGGGAGTTTGGAGGAAATGACTAGACCTTAGTACAAGTGGGAGATTGTTGGAGTTGTGTACTTAATGTCTAGATTTAAGTGACAGAAACTCACGATCCATTGCCATTAATCTATTTAATTAAATAAACAATTATTTGCGTTTAATTATTTATAATTAAATATATGCAAATTATAGTCCTGGATTATATACGTTGTAGTTAGTATGGTGTGCGACGTCACACAGAAGATCATACTATCGGTTACTCGTATTTAATCGAACAGTTGCTCACGACCTAGATGGACACGGACCAATCCATCGGTATAGTCGTTGTGTGAGAGAGAAAATAATCTGTCTTGATTATTTTATCACACTTGTACACTTGGTGTATTGAGCGGATCGTTGAGATTCATCGATTAGGATTGCCGGCGATAATCGATTTGAGTCTCAGTGTATTTTATTCTTAATCCCCGATATTATTGCGGGTGTGTATATTTAATATAAGTGACTTTGATTTACCAAAGGAATTAACCGATTTAATTATTGAGTTAATTACCGGTTAAGTTGGGTCACTATATTTCATATATGGCATGCCGTGAATGATTGACCGGACAGTGTATCCCGGAAGGGTTGATAATATCCCCGAGATGAGTTCATAAGGAATTATTATGTAAACCCTGCAGGTGGATTCGTTCCGCATAATAATTAAGGTTGAATGGTACTAGTCTCGGAAATAAGAGATGAATAAATTAATTAGCAATAAATTAATTTTATTCATGGATATTTATATCTTAAATACACGGAATAAATAATACTACCGGAGAAATATTATTTGATATAATATGGTTTAATATTGGGAGTGCAATTAATTTTATATAGTGGAAAATAGAATTAATTAATATTGATAAGGATTAATGGACTTGAGCATTGGGCTCAATTTAATCTTCAATATTGGAAGCCCAATATTCCACCTCCTTTAGATCCCCTACGTAGCCTATAAAAGCACTACATGGTCTTCTCTATTCTCATAACTTGAAGATCACAATTCTAGAGAGAGAAAGTAGAGAGGAGGATCCATGGAGTTCGGTAGATCGTCGCCCACACGACGTCCGGGCTAGTGCAAGGAATACGTGGGAAGATCTCAAGGTCATCATAAGATCTCGTTTCTCCGCACAACGAATCGAAAGGTGAATTAAATATATCCGCTATTTAATTCTTATTGAAATCAATTATCGAAAAACAAGATCCAAGGGTCGAACCCGGAGTAGACGGACGATCGCGTGGTGGTGGCGAAGCCACCGGACCATGCCAATCACCCGCTAGGGTTTCGGCGGGGGCGAGAGGATCGAACCCTCGGCTGGGCCGAGGGCTTGCGATCGATCCAAGGATCGATCGCCGGGGGCACGGGCTGGTGCCGTCCCCCTCCCTACCTCGACGGTGGGGATCCTCCAAGCGGCGGCGAGTCGCCGGACTCGCCGCGGGGGCTGCTGGGAGCAGCCCCACCCATCGATCGCCAAGGCGCGATCGGGATCGCGTGAACCCCGTACTCGCGGGGGTTCGGCTGGGGGCGGGCTGCGTACCTTCGGGTGCGTGGTCTCCAAAGGCCGGACTCCGGCGGATGAGTCGGTGTTCGTGTGATCTCCGGCGAAGGGTTCGTTCGGGTTATTGGTTTCCGCAAATTTAAATAACCCGGGATATCGAATTCCAACAACTGCAACAGCTGATAACATCTTCCGTGTGGCCTCAGAAAATCGAAATTTCTGTGATGATGATATTTTCTCGGATAATGAGTCAGTGTCCGACGTTGAAGAGATAGAGAAGACAACTGAAGTGTCTAAAACTGAAGATGCTTGTATCGAGTTTATCACTTTGAGAGAGAGTCACTCTAAACTCGAAAATCTATATAACACAGCTATTACTGAGAATAGCACACTTGAGGTGTCTCTAAAGTACTTGACTGAATCGTTCACTGAACTCTCGAATGAGAAACTCAAGATGTATGATGAGACTGTAGAGTTGAAAAACTCGGTTGAAAAGACGGAGGATGAGAAGAAAAGATTGAACAATTCTCTTACAATTCTGAAAATTAAATTTGATGCTCTCTTCGAAGAGAAACATAAATACTACAAAGAAGTTGTCGAACTGAGAGAATCATTTGAGAAGTCGAACTCTGAAAATTCGAAACTGAAGGCATCACTTAAGAAGGAGACAGCTGAAGTGAAGAAACTTCAATCTCTTTTCAAGAACTCTGATGCAGAGAACGATGAATTGAAGTCATCCTTGACAAAAGCTCAAACTGACCTTGCCATGACTGACAAGGAGCGCTACGTCTTGAAAGAAAAACTTCAGATGACTGATGAACTGTTAAGAAAGATGAACACGAACTCTTTAGTGTTTGACAATGCAGCATCATACATGAATCCTAACCGATATGGTCTTGGATTTCAAAAAGTTTTTGAGTCTATATACTCGACACCTGAAAAGAAGGAAGTGATTTTTGTTAAAGCCACGAGTGATCAGCCAGAAGATAAAAGTAAGGATGATGCTGAAACATCGAAACGGAAGGAGATTGCTGAAGGAAAGAAGGTCATCACATCTCCTGAACCAAATACTCGTAAAACAAAATTGACTACGTGCACTAAATCAGAGACTTATCAATTTCCTAGAAACATCGTGAAACATCCTCGTGGCATACTACCCTATGAAAAGACACTGCTAAAGAAGTTGAACAAACCTCATACTGTGAAGCAAAATATGAGACCTTCTCATGTCAAACCTGTCATGGAAAGGACTTCTACGAGTTTTGGACCACGTAAAAAGCGAGAATATGTCTGTCACTACTGCAATGTGGCTGGACATATTAGACCATTTTGCTACAAGCTGAGAGATGACACAAACCGGGATCTAGTGACTGAGAAGAAGAAAATAGGAGTTGTCAAGAGTGTGAGGAAACACATTACTCCTGTCACAAAAGTTGAGAAAACTGTGAGACCAGTGACAGAGTCTAAGTCTCGAAATTTTGATGTGAAGAAGAAGTGGGTTCCTAAGTCCCGAAAGAGTGAAGTTAAGTCTAACTCTGCCACTTCGACTATATGGAGACCTAGAGAGCTCATCTTTTGCAATGTTGCACTGAATGCCTCCGGCTCTGGAAACAAAGGCATTTGGTATTTTGACAACGGATGTTCCCGACACATGACAGGAACCAAGAAGTTCTTGAAAGAATATGAGCCCATGACTGGTTCTCCCTGGTGTTTGGAGGGGGAGCTAAAGGCATCGTCATGGGCAAGGGAACGCTGCATATCAAGGGATTGCCACCAATTCGAAATGTTGTTCATGTGAAGGGTCTTGTGGCAAACCTCATCAGCATTAGCCAACTCTTTGATGAAGGGCTGAATGTTAGTTTTGATAGAGACTCTTGCAAGGTATTAGATGCTGAAGGGAAGTGCATTATGGAAGGTCCGCGTGCTAAGAACAATTGCTATACAACTGAGTATAGTTGCTTCTCTGTGACTGTTCCTGATGAAGTCGATTTGTGGCATCAACGCCTCGGACACACTAGCACTCGAAATCTGAGTAAATTGGTTAAGGGGGAGATAGTTCGAGGAATCTCTCAACTCCCTAAAATTGAGAAAAGAGTGTGTGGTGACTGTCAGAAGGGTAAGCTGACGAGAACGCCTCATCCTGCACTACCAAAGTTGATGAGCACATCTGCTCCCTTTGAACTTCTTCACATGGATCTCATGGGTCCAATGGAAGTGAAGAGTATTTCTAAGAAGGAGTATGTACTGGTGGTAGTCGATGATTTCTCTCGCTATACTTGGACGAGATTTCTTGCTACAAAGGATGAGACTTTCAATGCCTTCAAAGGTATTGTGAAATGGATTAGAACGAATCATGAAGCTAAGGTGAAGAGGATCAGGAGTGATCACGGGACTGAATTCGAGAATGCTAGCTTCAATGAATACTGTCTGATGAAGGGGATTCATCATGAATACTCGGCTCCGAAAACGCCTCAACAGAATGGGATAGCTGAACGTAAGAACCGCACGTTGCAAGAGATGGCTCGTGTCATGTTAATTTCGAAGAATCTTGCTCTTACTTTTTGGGCGGAAGCCGTCTCTACAGCTGGATATATCCTTAATCGCATAAGCATTCGATCCGGCACAACGGCAACCGCCTATGAACTTTTGAATGGCAAAAAGCCATCTGTCTCACACTTTCGTGTCTTTGGCTGTACGTGTTATATCTTAAAGGATCGTGATCCTCTAAAGAAGTTTGAAGCCAAGGCTGATCGTGGTATCTTTGTTGGCTATAGTCAGAATAGTCATGCTTATCGTGCATACAATCTCCGAACTAAGAAAGTCATTGAAACTGTAAACATCAACTTTGATGAACAAGAATTTCTCGGTAAAGATGCTGATGAAGACTGGGTGAAGGAAGGAATTCTGGAGTATCGTACTTTTCCAACTACACCTACTACTGAGATGCCAGACATTGTTACTCCAAACACCTCACCTGAAGTTGGAGAGACTAGTCAGCGAAACAATGACACTTCATCGTCTGATGGTGAAGAAAATGAACAAGTTGACAACCCAGCTGATGCTCCAAGAGAAGCACCTGGGTACATTCAAAAACGACATCCACCGACTCAGATGATTGGAAACATGAATGAGCGAACTACACGCTCAAAGAAACAAATTCCTTCTCCTGATGAACTATATAACATCTGCACTTCTGCTGTGTGCCATGAAATCGGAGTCTCTTGCTTCCTATCTGAAACGGAACCGAAAAATTACAAGGAAGCTATGAAGGACGACTTCTGGATAATGGCTATGCAAGAAGAACTTAACGAGTTCACGAGAAACAATGTTTGGTCTTTGGTTCCCCGTACTTCGAACATCAATGTTGTAGGGACCAAATGGATCTTTAAGAACAAAACGGATGAGCATAACCAAGTTGTACGAAACAAAGCTCGTCTCGTTGCACAAGGCTATGCCCAAGTTGAAGGGATAGATTTTGATGAAACCTTCGCTCCAGTTGCACGCATTGAGTCCATACGTCTCCTAATTGCTATTGCATGTCATCTTGGCATCAAACTTAGACAAATGGATGTTAAAGCTGCATTCCTAAACGGAGTACTTGAAGAAGAGGTGTATGTTGCTCAACCGAAAGGATTTGAAGATCCTAAGAAGCCTAATCATGTCTATAAGCTTCACAAAGCTTTATATGGGTTGAAACAAGCCCCTCGTGCCTGGTATGGGTGTCTGACGGACTACCTACTGAAGTTTGGTTTCGAACGTGGCTCTGTGGACAAGACTCTCTTCATCAAACGTGATGGGAAACACATGATCGTTGCCCAGATTTACGTTGATGACATTGTCTTCGGTGCTACGTGCTCTAAGCTCGTGAAAGCATTTACGGATTCCATGTCTTCTACATTTCAGATGAGTCTTGAAGGCGAGTTACATCAATTTTTGGGTCTTCAGATATCTCAACGACCAGATGGAATCTTTGTCTCACAAAGCAAGTATGCTAAGAACATGGTTGAGAAGTTTGAGATGCACCATGCTAAGCCTGCCAAAACTCCCATGGCGACAACCGAACGGTTATCTATGTCGACTAAGAGTCGAAGTGTTGATCAAACACTCTATCGCTCTATGATTGGGAGTTTACTTTATTTAACTGCTACACGCCCTGATATAATGTTTAGTGTTTGTATGTGTGCCAGGTACCAAGCTGATCCAAAGGAGGACCATCTACGAGCTGTGAAACGGATACTTCGCTACATTTCAGGAACTTCTGAGCTCGGTCTTTGGTATGCATGTGACACTACATCAAACCTCGTCGGCTTCTCCGATGCGGATTGGGCGAGCGATACAGATGAACGAAAGAGCCCTTCTGGATGCTGCTGCTTCCTTGGCAACAATATAGTGTCATGGCATAGTCGGAAGCAAAATTGCATCGCTCTATCGACTGCTGAGTCTGAGTATGTTGCAGCCGGAAGTTGCTGCACTCAATTGCTTTGGCTAAAGCAGATGTTGGATAATTATCTTATTGAGAGTGCTCCCTTGGTGCTGTACTGTGATAACCAAAGTGCTATCAAAATCAGCGAAAATCCTGTTCAGCATTCTCGCACTAAACACATCGACATTCGACATCATTTCATTAGAGATTTGTTTGATCGTGATATAGTCAGTCTACAGCATATTTCAACAGAAAAACAACTCGCTGACATCTTCACCAAACCTCTTGACTTTGAGAGATTTAAAAATTTAAGAAATTCTCTCTGCATGTGTTCTCTCTAAGAGTTCACGAAAATTTTGAAGTCTGAAAGATTGTTTTCTTTACTTCTGAATACGCACTATGGATCGTCGTGCATTAATCTAATAAGATGAACATGGATCGAGGCCGCTTTAGTCTTCAGACCCAATTGTATTTATTCCTCTGAGTGTAAACATGTGAACTTGGCATACAACTCCCGTAAGCTCATCTGCATTGATCTATAATACCGAGTAACGGAGGACGCCAGATCACTTTGTCCGCCGGCTCCCCTCTTCGAAAGGTAGCACATGGACGCTAATATTTAAGATGCTCAACCAACACACTTCGGAGATGCAGGATGATCCTTGCTCCCCTCTGACTGCTGTAATGAGCATCTGTTGCATAATCATTTAAAGCTAAAACTCGTCTGGAGGACGCCGGATCACATTGTCCGCCGGCTCCCCTCTGATGTAGTAACGCTAGTCCCAAGTGGAGTGCCTTAAGAGTTCACCTTACACTCATGAATTAAAATCTCTTGTGCGGTGTTAACTCACCATATATGTTCCGATGAAACACGATTGCATTCTTGTGATTGCGACGAAGGACAAGTTAAACTCATTTCAACATACTTCGGTCCGTTTCACCGGTTTTTAATTCGAGAGTTATTTCATTATACCTCAAAGTTTTATTCACCTTGTGTGATATTTTTGTTTTGGAGATTGATGAAAAGTGAAAATTGTTTTGGGAAAATATTTGCTCTTCACTGCCTGGTATCACCGATTGAATCTCCACTAAAATGTTTTTGAATGTTTGCAGTGTGTTGAACGCTTGATTACTAACTCGGGAAGTGTTGTTTTGATATGTATTCTTATAAATCATGTTCAGCATCTCGTGGAGTTCAACCTTTAAGGCGGAATATGAGTGTAGCAGCTTCCAGTGCATAACTCCTCATGCGAAGTTGCTTATGCATGATTTCGTGCGACGCTGGTCGCTCAACCCAGGATTCGCGACGCTGGATTCGCGACGCTGGTCGCACACGACGCATGTCGCATGACAAGCGACTTCGTGCGACGCCAGTCGCACGCGACAACTGTCGCACGCCGCTGCTCATGCGACGCAAGTCGCACGCGACCCTAGTCGCTTGGTGTGACCTTCTGCTACACACTCCATCTCCACCTCTGCTGTTCAACACCAATGATGCAACACACTTCATCTCCGCCAACCTGATTTGCAACGATGAACGTCAATGATACCTCATGCTCGTCGACGAATTTTTTTTTAAAATTTTGAAATTTTTGAAATTTTTTTTTTACTTAGAAAATTTTTCAAGTTTTTCGGATTAATATTTTATTATATTTTATTCGATTTTTGTACTGATGGGCCAATTTTGTACTGTTTATTGGGCTTTTTCGCAGGTCTTTTTGTCCAAGACGAGCAGGCCCAAAATTTTTCCTATAAATAGGCCTTCGAAATCCAGGTTTAGGGTTACTTGCAACTCGAAAATTCTCTAAGTTTCCCCTCTCTGTGCCTACGACGTGCTAACTTACTCTCGTGGTTGAAGTATCGTTGCTCTCTAGCTTCACGCATCAGGCGTTCGACAATTCACTTCTCTCACTCTAGCTTCGTGCATCAGGCACTTGTGATTCACACTTAGGTTCTTAGATCTTCGATCTCGCGATCCTCACTGACTATTGCTATGACTTCGTCCTCTGGAAACATGTTCGAAGAATTAGATAAAGAGGTTCTTGCTGAACTCACTACTGCGTGGAGAGACGCCTCTCCTAACTCTAAGAAAAAGGCTCTTCATGCTTTACAGAAGCATATGGACAAGATGGACAACCGTGGAGGTAAGTCCCCGTCAGTCGACCTGACGAAACCTGCTATGCCTGCGCACTCAGTGTCGAAGAGTGGAGGTCCTAGTGCTAAAACTGAACCACCGCCGAGGAAGTATCCATCTACCTTCCTTCGATGCTATAAGGGCCTTGTATCTCCTTCTGAATACAAGAAACTAGTTGATGATGGTATTATGACTGATGATGGGAAGAAGATACTAAAGTTACCGTCACCTGCTGGTGTTGCGAGTGCGCAGAAGTCTGTCTCTGGCCTTGGTACCTTGTCAAGGAAGACGTCATCTGACGTCACGGCTGAACAGAAGAGATCTAAACTTTCTGTACCTACTGCTGTTGTTGACCCTAAAAGGTCGAAACCCGTTGTCTCTGCAACCGTTGATCCGAAGAAGGTGATATCTTCTTCGTCTGCTGATGTGAATGATCCTAAGAGGGTTAAAACTTCAACTCCCACTGACTCTGCTGGTGGGTCAAGGAAAAAGGCTTCTGGCTCCGGTGATGGAGAGAAGTCTGTATCACATGGGAAGCCACCTCGTGCTCCCACCCCACCTGGCTCAACTGGAGCCACCTTTGAGCCCATCTACTATCAAACTGTTGAAGAGTGCGGGAAGCACTATAAACCTGATTTTTTCTATGCTAAGGCCGAGCGTCGTCTAGGCTTGATTGAAAACATTCCCATCCTTACTGATCGACATATTCGCTACGGCGACTATGAGAAATCTGGATTGTCTAAGTTCTTCGATGATATGAAGTTACTGGAGTCTGTCACTGCAACATATTGCTACTCGATCCCCATTGTCCAAAAATTCTATGCCAACCTTACTCCTGAGTTTGCTGACCCCTCCAGCCCGATGTATGGGCGTTTTGTTTTTAGACAAAAGTTGTATACCTTCCGCCCCCTCAACATCAACATCTTTTTGAAGAGGATTGAAGTTGACAGTACTTGGACGTTTCCTTCCGATGATGATCGGTTGAATGCATTAAGGATTGGTTCTTTCCTGACTCAAGGGAAAGCAAAGTCACCCCTACCTCATCCTGCTAAGCTATCTGCCTTCTACGGCAACCTACATCGATTTGGTGTGACAAATTGGGCTGCTCATCCTGATGAGGATTATCTATCTCCCAAACTGATGCATATCATTTTCAGGCTCAGCTGCGGTGAACAGGTTGATCTTGGCGAAATCATCTTCGCCGACATCTGTAGAATAGCCAAGGCCTCTGACTCACTACTCATTCAACAATCTGAGGTTGAAGAAAACCGTCGCCTGCATCTGACTCATCCTTGTCTAATCTATGGGATGTTGATTGAACAAAAGTTTGTTCCCATGACGGAGACTGAGAAAAAGGTGAAAAAGAACTCTCATGTTAACATCACTCCCACCTTCTTAAAGAATCGAGTGTTTGACTTGCCATGGACTAAGTACGTGAAGAGGGAAGATGTCAAGGATCCTATTACACCACCTCTCTCACCGATCAAGAAGAAGAAACGGTCTGCTGCTGCAAAACTTGAACCTTCTGCGTCTAAGCGTCCTAAATATGAAGGGATCACCATTGAGAACGTTGATATTGAGAAGGATAGTGATGATGATGTCAAGGAAGAGAAACGTGAGAAGGTTGTACCTCAGAAGTTCGGCCCCCGATCTGGATTACCTCCGCATGAGAATCCCTATCACCCTATGCATAACTATCGTGCCGTTGTTCCTTCGGCGGTCATCCATAAGTGCTTCACTACAACTCAACGCTTAGAGCGTAAACAGGCTGCCCATGCCTTAGCATACAATGAGATGATCGAGGCTCAGAACGATCAGAAAGCTGCCTTCACTTCTCTCTACCAGCTGACCCATCAAGGGGGAGGATTAGGTGGTGTTAGTGGTGCTGGCTCATCTGGGCAGGGCCTAAGTGATACTTTCATCTTTCAACTCATCAAAGATGGTATCAAGGAAGCAATGGATGATCTTGCCAAGTCCAAACACATGGTGGTTGAGAATGAAGATGAGGGAGTTCATGTGATGAACGAAAGTGAAGTGTTTGAAATGCTAAGGAAGGGAAAAGAGAAGGTTGTTGATACTACACATCCAGAGGTGTCGCTTGCGATGCCGTCTGACGGTTTGAAAGACGAGGAGACAGATGTTGATGTTGAAGGTCACGAGGAGGATGATGAACAGAGAATCAAACTCGGTGAAGATGAGTTTGGTGAGTACGAAGTCTATGGAAACCGTGATGATGACTTCGAATCTGATGGAGATGAAGCTGAGGAAGATCTAGGTGATGAAGCTGGCACTGATGATGAAGAAACGAAGTCTGGTGATGTCTCACCACACACTACTCCAGTGCGCTCGCCTTCTCCAGTCGGATCTCCGAAGACTTGAAGTCTTCTTGGATTGTTTTTACTTTTGAACTATTTCAGTTTATGTTTTTATCTACCTCATGCATGCATATGACATTGATATTTACCACCATGCATGTTTTTCATATTTGCTTTGACTGAACCTTGCTCTTGATGTTTTGATGATGATTTCAAAACTAAGTTTTTTTTATCTATTCATTGTTGAAGCTTAGTTGTTGAATGTTTGTTTGAGTTTTATTTTACTTAGTTTGTTTTGATATGCTTTGCTTGAGGGGGAGATTTGTGCATCTCCGTTACCAACCTTTGGTCACATGAGTTGTTCCAAAAAGGGGGAGATTGTAGATGTTTGTTTTGGCGACAACATTTGTGTTTGTTGTTCTTTTTGTTTTGATTACAGGTGAAGGTTGAAGTGAATGCAAAATACTCAACTTAAAGTACATCTTTCAAATACATGTGACTGAAGTAGCACGGCATTGCATCTCCTCACCACGCGACTGGCGTCGCACGCGACGGGCGTCGCACGAACTGGAATCTCCTCACCAAGCGACGGGCGTCGCTTGACCAGCATTCCCCTTCATTTGCGACTGGAGTCGCACGCGACAAGCGTCGCGTGTCCTGATGTGCGACTGGCGTCGTGCGACCGTGCTTCTCTAATTCACGCGACTGGAGTCGCTTGATCTTTATGGCCAAGAAATGCGACGGGCGTCGCACGCGACTTGCGTCGCACGCCTGTGATTTGCGACTCGCGTCGCACGCGACTGGCGTCGCGAATGATGCCCCTTCAACCTGTGCGACTGAAGTCCCTTGTCTTGATCTCTTTAACTTCGTGTATCAACTGATGCATGAAGTGCTGTTTACTACTTCAACTCTATTGACGACAATGAAGACGATGAAATATGGAATGTTCAACGACGAGTAGTCACCACGATGAAGTTGAAGATGAAGTATTGAGATCGACGGAGTCAAGATGTGTTGAAGTCTGAAGTTGAAGAATCGAAGATTCAAGATTCGAAGATTCAAGAATCAAAGATGCAAGATTCCAAGATTCTAGAATCAAGGATTCCAAAAGTGAGGGCATTCATGGAATTGTTACTTTTTCCAAGCATGTGGCCAATCAGAATGTTCCATTTCTTTGCTCCACATGTGCGGCTCACCTATATATACCCATGGAGTTGGATGTCATCACTTGACGATTTTGAGAGAACGAAATCTGATATTCGAGTATCGACGATCGTTGTTTACGGCCTTCTGCCTTAGTAGAGTTTTGGTAGTTGCTTTGTGCTGAGCACCGATAGTAGAGTTATGTGATTTAGCTCTAGGTGTTATAGTACTAGATCTCTGGTTCGTTGGAGTGCTACGTCACTTGGGATACGTCCTTTGATCATTCCGTCTACCTTTCTCAACAAGTGTAATAGTTTAGTTTTGTTTATCAATGAAATGAAAACTATTACATAACCTTGTCTTCAGCACTTTACTTTACTTTCGTTGAGTTCGAACACGCAACACATACCGTGCGACTTTTAGAGCAAGTGATAGTTGAGTTGTGCGAACGAAGTTGCTGAAGTGTTAGTGTTTAAGACCGACTTCGCAAAAGTTGGTATCTTACGTCGAAGACGTAATTTCAAGATCTTCTTTTATCTAGATCACCGCCATAGTCGGAATCCACGAACCCTCGCACATCATCTTGATTCCTCCCGAACACCAACTTCTTGTTAGACGTACCTCTCAAATAGCACAACACCCATTGCACCGCCTTCCAATGCTCTCTTCCCGGATTCGCCATATACCGACTCACGGCACTCACGGCGTGGGCCAAATCCGGACGAGTACACACCATGGCATACATTAAGGACCCAACGGCATTGGAATAAGGGACTCGAGCCATATCCTCGATGTCCTTCTCCGTAGTCGGAGAGTAAGCAGAGGTAAGTCTAAATTGTGTTCCAAGGGGAGTACTTACCGGGTTCGCATTCTCAAGGTTGAACCGACGTAGCACCTTCTCTATATACCCCTTTTGGCCAAGATACAACTTGCCATCTCTTCGATCTCTTGTGATTTCCATTCCTAGGATCTTCCTTGCCGCACCAAGATCCTTCATCTCGAACTCCTTACTAAGTTGTGCCTTGACTTTCTCCACCTCCGACTTATCCTTAGCCGCTATCAACATATCGTCGACGTAGAGGAGAAGATAAACTAAAGACCCTTCACGGCCTTTCCGAAAATACACACAACTATCATAGGAGCTCCTTCGGAAACCATTCTTAATCATAAACGTGTCGAAACGTTTATACCACTGTCTAGGAGACTGTTTCAAACCATATAGGGACTTCTTGAGAAAACACACCTTGTTTCCTTGGTTTGAACCCTCGAACCCCTCGGGTTGGACCATGTAGATATCTTCCTCGAGCTCCCCATGTAGAAAGGCCGTCTTCACATCCATTTGCTCAAGCTCCGAATCATGCATTGCCACAATGCCTAAAATTGCTCGAATCGAGCTATGCTTGACCACCGGTGAAAACACATCATTGAAATCTACTCCGGGAATTTGACTAAAACCTTTAGCCACCAATCTCGCCTTATATCTCTCGTCCTCAACCCCAGGGATGCCCTCCTTCTTCTTGAAGATCCATTTGCACTTGATGGCCTTCTTGCCTTTAGGGAGATCAACCAACTCCCAAGTGCCATTCTTATGAGGAGACTCCATCTCTTCTTGCATAGCTAGCATCCACTTGCCCGAGTCATCACAAGTAACCGCCTCGTCATATGAGAAAGGCTCCTCATACGAATCAACATCATCGGCTACACTCAAGGCATAAGCGACCAACTCATACTCGGCTAACCTTCTAGGTGGTCGAGTCTCTCGCCTTGGCCTATCTCTAGCTATGCATTGCGGCTCCACCTCTTTTGGATCTTCCGAAGTAGTCGAACTACTCGTCTCATCGGTCGAGGAACTTGACCCATCATCTTCCTCTTGCACCCTGTCCGGCTCCACCTCAATAGGAGTACTTGGAACCTCGAGATTCCCTTTAGACGCCCGATCACCAATCATAGAAGCCTCATCAAAGACTACATCACGGCTTAGAATGATCTTCTTCGTCTCTGGACACCAAAGCTTGTATCCTTTAACTCCTTCCTTAAAGCCAACGAATATGCACTTCTTAGAACGTGCACTCAATTTCCCGTCGTTGACATGCATGTAGGCCGGACACCCAAACACCCTCAAGTCCTCATAATTTGCCGGAGATCCCTCCCACAATTCTTGTGGAGTCTTCTTATTAATCGCCATGGACGGGGATCGGTTGATAAGGTAACATGCTAAAGAAGCCGCTTCAGCCCAAAAACCTTTACTCAACCCAGAAGTTGCTAACAAGCAACGTACCTTGTCCATAATCGTGCGATTCATCCTCTCGGCTACTCCATTTTGCTGGGGCGTGTATCTCATAGTGTGGTGCCTCACAATCCCCGAACTCTTGCAGAACTGGTTGAATTCGTCGGACACAAATTCTAGGCCATTGTCCGTACGTAGGTTCTTCACGACTTTCCCGGTTTGTTTCTCTATCATCACCTTCCAATCTCTGAAGGTAGAAAACACGTCGCTCTTGTTCTTTAAGAAGAACGACCAAACCTTTCGGGAGTCATCGATGATGGTAAGTATGTAGGAAGAACCTCCAGTGGAGGGGACCGGGGATGGTCCCCATAGATCGGAATGGACATACCCGAGTATCTCTTTTGTCGTGTGAGCGCCAGTGGTGAACTTCACCCTCGTTTGCTTCCCAAAGACGCACTGCTCACAAAACTCCAACTTCGACAAGCCCTTATCCCCAAGAAGCCCTTGTCTACTCAACTCGGCCATTCCGGAATCACTCATATGCCCTAGACGCATATGCCAAAGTCTCGTCGTATCGACATCCTGGACCTTGGAATCACCCACGGCTACTTCACCTTTCACCGTGGTACCTTCAAGAACATAAAGCCTATTCGACTTACGTTCACCTCTCATAACGACCAACGAACTGCTGGCCACCTTCACGACTCCACCTTCTCCGGTGAATGAGTAACCCTTGAGCTCCAAAGTACTAAGCGAAATTAAATTCCGCTTTAAGCCGGGGACGAATCTAACCTCGCTTAGGGTGCGGATCGCGCCGTCAAACATCTTGATCCGGATGCTTCCTATCCCTTCGATCTTGCATGACGCGTTGTTTCCCATAGTCACCGCACCTTGTTCCACCTTTTCAAAAGACTCGAACCACTCACGATTCGGGCACATGTGGAACGTACATCCCGAGTCTAGAATCCACTCCTCGCTTGATTTGGAGACCTCACCCAAAGACATAAGGAGATCACAATAATTCTCGGCTACACCAACTTCACCGAAACTCTTCCCGGAATTATTGTTGTTGTTGTTGCCGCCTTCTCCCTCCAACCTATTTTTCAAGGCGTAGCAATCGGCTTTGATGTGACCCTTCTTCTTGCAATAGTTGCAAACCTTGTTACTATGTCGTGACTTCGATCGAGACCTCTGGCTCGATTTCTGAGTTGTCCGCCCACAGACATTCAACCCTTCGCTTGGCGTCTCTCCCGAATTAGGATTCTCCATCATCATAATATTATCCCTAGATGAGAGAGCCGAAATAACGTCTTTAAACGCGAGACTCTCTCGAGCGGAATATAGGAGAGTATCACGGAAGGTCGCCATAGAAGGGGGTAGAGAAATTAGGAGCCAAAACGCAAGATCATCATCTTCGATCTTCACGCCAATGTTGCCGAGGTCGGCAACCTTCTCCTTGAACTTCGCTACGTGCGCTTGGATCGAGGATCCCTCCGCCATCTTGAGGAAATAAAGACTCCTCTTCAAATTGTGCTTACTTGACACCGTCTTGGTGATGCACATCTCTTCAAGCTTCTCCCACAATTCTTTCGCTGTCTTCATCTCCATGATGTCCTCCGCCAAAGCGTTCGAAACATGGAGCCCTATGGTCGCCATAGCCATCTGAACGAGCGACACACGCTCGTCATGCTCCATATGAACCGGCATGTTGTCAATACCATTGAGTGCGATCTCTTGCTTCAAGGATCGTAGAACTAACCTCATCTTGTATTGCCAAATTGGGAACCTTGTGTTGAGATCCAGCATCGGTATGTCATACTTCACGCTCTTCATAGATCCTTAGCTCTGATACCACTTGTTGACGATCGGACGATGTATAGTATGAAGAAAACAAGAATACCGAAGAAAAGAAATCAACAATAAAATAGAGAAGACAAGAATTTACGTGGAAACCCAACTGGGAAAAACCACGGGAGGAACGACGAACAAATCACTATAATATTGCTTCACGATTACAAGGATGATATACGCTCTAAACCCTCAAATCTCACGCAATAGCTATAGAATTATAATTGATCTTTTTCGTGTCATCTGTGTCAATGGAGCAGCTCTCTTTATATAGGGGAGAGTCCATAATAATATATGGAATAATATATTACCCCAAAAAGAGTCCTAAAAGGAGTAGGAATCAATTTCCATCAATTTGGAAGACTTTCCAAAATAAATTCCCGCAGGTAGATGTTGGAAATCGACTACCCGGGACATGTCCGTTCGACTACTCGAACATCCGGACAAGCCCAGTCAACATCCAGTGTGCCCACTGTGTTCACGACGAAGCCCCTGACCCGAATTGCACCCAGCCATCGCACCCGAGGCACGACCGCGCAAAACGAGTGGCTTCTGGCCTCTCTGTCGTCCGACACCAGAAGGTGTCGTCCGACAAGGCTGTTCACCGTCGTCCGACACCAGAAGGTGTCGTCCGACATGCCTGTCGGCCAACAGTCAAACTTGTCGTCCGACACCCGTCACGAACAGCGGCGGGATTCGCCCGTTCGGGCTGTTCCGATGCGATTTTCTCGATCCGACTGCCATGCCGGAGGTCAGAAACCTCCCAGCAGTCCGAGAACATCACATCCAAGCCACGGAACCCGATCTTACATTCAAAGTATGATCAACGAGAAATTAGATCGAATTAAATTGCGGAATAAAGAATTCGATCTCATACCTTCTCGGTCGATTGTTGAGACCTTAGATGCTTCTAACGTATGCCTCAGATCCCGTCTCCAACCGTTGTGTGGGCAACGATCCGCTGGAGCTTTCCCGTCTGTACTCTCTCTACTAACAACAGCGTCAATATTTCTCTTTCTCTCTTAGAGAAAAATATTAGCGCAAACTTATTTAATTTTACAGAGAAAAATAATAATTGCGTTAACGCAATTGTTTTTCTCAGCAAAATGAAATAGCGGCGAATGTTAGGTCTTAGGAGAGTAAGGGAGGGGGTTTATATAGAGTTACGTTAGGGACCTTAGGATAAATTAATTAAGGGCTAAATTAAAATATTAATTAACTTGGAATACGTAAACGCAATTCCTTAATTAATCGATTTCAATTTTAATTATTATTCACTCCACTAAAAAATAATAATTGAATTCCCGAAATTAATTTTAATATTATTTCAACAATAATAATTCCGCCGAAATTACATAAACGACCTTCCCCGTGTTTAAGATATCGTATGTCCACGAATTAATTTTATTACTAATAATTAAATTAATTCGTCTCTTATTATCCGAGACTAGTACCACTCAACCTTATTATCATGTGGAACAAATCCACCTGCAGGGTTTACATGATAAACTTTATGAGCTCATCTCGGGGACATCATCAACCCGATAAACGAGACACGGTTTCCTGTCTATAATCTATAGCATGCCGTGTGTACAATTCCGATTCCCAATTTACCGAGTATCTCGACTAATCAATTAGTCTCACTCATTGGCATATTAAAGAACCGAGAATTGGACACACGCACCTATAATTATATAGGGATTAGGAATTCGTATATCCGTAATCTCTGAGGTCTAGTTCGATTACTTCGATTAGTATAAATCGAACGCCCTCCCGTGGTCCTGCTCAATACACCAAGTGTACGAGTGTAACATAATAGTCAAGACCAACTATTACCCAGTCACACTACGACGTACCGATGGATTGTCCCTGTCCATCTAAGTCGTGAGCTTCTGTTCGATAGTATACGAGTAACCGACAGTATGATCTTCCGCGTGTCTCCTCACGCCATACTGTCTACAACGTATACATCTAGGACTATTGCATTCAAGTACATGATAGACAAAATGCCGACAGTTTGATTAATAGATAATGAAAAACACAGATAAGGAGTTCCATATTGTCACTAAACTAGACATTTAGAATATAACTCCATCAATCTCCCACTTATACTAAAAAGTCTAGTTGCCCTCTACCATACATCTGATACCCATCCCCTTCACGTGTCTCTTGAACGCTTCCGCTGGAAGTGCCTTCGTAAAGGGGTCAGCCAGGTTATCCGCTGATGCAATCTTTGTGACAACCGCATCGCCTCTCCTGACGATGTCTCTAATCAGGTGGTACTTGCGATCTATGTGTTTACTCGCATTGTGGGCTCGTGGTTCCTTTGCATTAGCCACTGCACCGCTATTGTCACAATAAATTGTGATAGCTCTAGGCATTTTAGGAACCACATCCAAGTCCATAAGGAAGTTCCGGAGCCACACCGATTCTTTAGCTGCCTCAGAGGCTGCTACATATTCGGCTTCCATGGTAGAGTCCGAAATGCATTTCTGCTTAGCACTCTTCCATGAGACTGCTCCACCTCCCAATGTGAACACATAGCCTGATGTAGACTTTCGCTGATCCTTATCAGATTGGAAATCCGAGTCTGTGTAACCAATAGGAATCAACTCGGACGCTTTGTAACTCAGAACATAATTCCTAGTCCTTCGCAGGTACTTAAGTATGTTCTTTACAGCAGTCCAGTGACCCTGTCCAGGGTTACTCTGATATCTAGCTACCATGCCAACGGCATAGCAGATATCAGGTCTCGTGCACAACATGGCATACATTAGACTTCCTACTGCCGAAGCATAAGGAACCTTCTTCATGTAATCTATCTCCTTTTGTGTTTTGGGACACATATCTTTAGATAGATGAATTCCATGGCAGAAAGGTTGAGCACCTCTCTTGGAATTCTGCATGTTGAAACGAGCTAGAATCGTATCAATATATGAAGCCTGGGACAAGCTTAATGTTCTTTTCCGGCGATCCCTTATAACCTTGATCCCAAGAACATGCCCAACTTGTCCTAAGTCTTTCATATCGAATTGCTTGGACAACCATCCCTTTATGTCCGACAACATCTTCACATTGTTGCCAATTAGAAGGATGTCGTCTACATAAAGCACGAGAAACGCCACGCTGTTTCCGTCACTTCTCCGGTATACACACGACTCGTCCATGCTTTGAATGAATCCATAAGACTGGATAACCTCATCAAACCGCATGTTCCAAGATCTAGAAGCTTGCTTCAATCCATAAATGGATCGGTTTAGCTTACACACTAGATGCTCTTGGCCTTTCTTGATGAAACCTTCTGGCTGTCTCATGTAAATGGTCTCGTCAAGATTCCCATTCAAGAATGTTGTCTTGACGTCCATTTGCCACACCTCATAATCCATATAAGATGCTATAGACAAAAGAATCCGGATCGACTTTAGCATAGCTACCGGCGAAAAAGTTTCCTCATAATCGATCCCTTCTTTCTGAGTATACTCTTTCGCAACAAGCCTAGCCTTGAAGGTTTCCACCTTCCCGTCAGACCCTCTTTTTCTCTTGTACACCCACTTGCAACCAATGGCTTTTACACCTTTGGGCGGTGATACAAGATTCCAGACCTGATTTGAATCCATTGATTCAATCTCAGATTTCATCGCCTTTTGCCAAGACTGAGCATCTTGATCTTTAAGCGCCTCGCCGTAGGTCCAGGGATGGCTTTATGTTCTCCAGGTAACAAGTCCGAAGACTCACCTATAAACATGAACCTATCGGGTTGTCGAACAACCCTCCCACTACGACGAGGCTCCGGTGTAACCTCAGTAACTACAGGTGCAGACTGTGGTGGCGTATCACCCGGTTCGGTTGGATCTAAGCCTTGATCGTCCCCTCTCAGTTCGTTTAGTATTATCTCACTCTTGGGCTTGTGGTCCATTATATAATCCTCTTCCAAGAACCGAGCGTTGGTGCTAACAACGATCTTCTGGTCCTCAGGACTATAGAATAGACCACCTTTCGTTCCTCTAGGATATCCTATAAACAACCGAATATCTGAACGAGATTCCAATTTATCAGGCCCATGCTTCAGCACATGTGCTGGACAACCCCAGATCCGAATGTGTTTCAAGTTCGGCTTACGCCCGGTCCACAATTCCGAGGGCGTCTTGGGGACTGATTTAGAAGGAACTAAGTTCAGGATATACGCCGCTGTTTCCAAGGCATATCCCCAGAACGAAACTGGTAGGTCTGAATAACTCATCATAGATCTTACCATTTCCATAAGAGTCCTATTCCTTCTTTCTGCTACACCATTCTGCTGGGGCGTGTATGGTGCAGTCATTTGGGAGTCAATCCCATTCTCTAATAAGTACGCCTTAAACTCTCCCGAGAGGTACTCTCCTCCACGATCAGATCGTAGAGTCTTTATGGTTTTACCATGAAGGTTCTCCACAAGAGCTTTGTACTCCTTGAACTTGTCAAAGCACTCGCTCTTGCGGCGCATCAGGTATATAAAACCATACCTTGAGTAATCATCAGTGAAGGTCACGAAATATTCATAACCTCCTCTCGCTTGGACAGATAAAGGCCCGCACAAATCAGAGTGAATCAATTCCAGTACTTCCTTGGATCTATACCCCTTATCACTAAAGGGTCGCTTGGTCATTTTTCCTTCCAGGCATGATTCGCAGGTCGGAAAGTCCTCATCTTTCACACCACTGAGTATTCCATCAGTTATCAACCTTTGAATCCTACCCAAGTTAATATGATCTAGCCTAAGATGCCATAAGTACTTTTGATTCATCCTAGAAGGCTCCTTTCTCTTATTGGTACTAGATGTGTTAAAAGACTCTACTCGTTGCATCGTGGAATAATCAGGATTCAGTATATATAAGTTGCCTATCAATGTACCAGAACAGATATAATCACCATTCTTTTTGACAATAACAGAACTATCAAAAGAAACTGAATATCCATTCAAAACCAACTTAGAAACCGAAACAAGGTTCTTTCTAAAGTTCGGTATATAAAGACAATTATTCAATACTAAAACTTTATTATTAAAAGATAAATAAATATCTCCCACTGCAACTGCCGCCACTTTCGTAGCGTTGCCCATGTAGATAGTGATCTCTCCCTCTCTAAGCCGCCGGGTTTCCTGGAACCCCTGCAAAGAATTGCAGACATGATCAGTGGCTCCCGTATCCACACACCAGGTACCGGTGGATAACACCGCTAAACATGTTTCAGTGACTAACGAAAAGTTCATACCTCCTTGTCTGAGAGGACAATTAGACTTCCAATGTCCAGACTGCTTGCAACGGAAACATTTGCCCTTAGGCTGGTTCACTCCAATCTATGGTCTACCATTTCTGGGTCCACTGGGTTTCCGTTGTTGCCTCTTCTTCCTTTTGCCGCCCGAAGGCCTAGGAAGATCCAACTTCACAGCCACAAGTATTTGTGATTCTCTTAACTCACTCACAAATTCCATTCTTTTGGAATCATTTTTAAGTAATTCCATAAGAGGACCGAATTTCTTGAGTAAGTTAATCACCTCTTGTCCGGCTTCCGCACTATGTCTTAACATCTTCCTGAGTTCATCTTTAATGTCCTCATCAGTTAAGACTTCAGTGGGAGTAGAAGTTTTAATAGTCTGGACAATGTCCAAGTTTCCATTCCATCATTATCATTCGGACCAGTGAGCTTGTTTTCTTTTAGTATAGACAGCGGGTTAAGTGCCATATCTATAAAAGAGACAAATCAAACCGTCAAATTTAATTCGATATTAACTCCCTTAATCAATATCATTAAATTTACCAATCAATCCTAAAATCCCATCAGACTAGCATGCCACGTTCATGTGGACGTATACTAGTCCAAACGATTTTATAACTGGACTTTTACTTCGGTCGTACATCATTACAGCAGTGACTCCGATGGGGAGGATACTGTAAAGCGTACCTAAGTGTATACCATTTCTCAGTACTAAGTTAACCGCTCGGAAACTACATGCCCACCGCAAGCCACGTTAGTGTTGACGTTTACGTTGACATGCGGTCCCTTTACGATTTCCTATAACTGTCGAGCCTCAATTAACCCAAAGTTCCGTTTCCGTCTAGTAAGCCACGATAGTGTGGACGTTTACTAAACAAACAACTTTGTTAATTGAATTCTATTTATCTAAATGTCATAGAGTCTCAATTAACCCAAAGTACCGTTTCCATTTAGCAAGCCACGATAGTGTGGACGTTTACTAAAACAAACAACTTTGTTAATTGACTCTTACATTTATTTAAATTTCACAATCTCATTAATCAAAGCTTGATATCTCGTAAGTGAAACTCGAAGTTTCTAACCAGCGATCAATCATGCAATTGAGCCCTATCTCTCACAAAGTGAGGGAGCCAACAAGACAATCGATCTAGTCATCAAATGACTCGAATGTCTCTAATCTGTGTCATCGACATAACCAAGCGCTTTGGCTCCATTCCACTCCCCGGGGTGAGAATGAGTCGAGTTGAAATTAGTCTTTGAAAGACAGATTAGGCATTGCTTTGAAAAACTTAAGTGCTCAATTCTATAAACGGAATTGAATTCGAATTTTGATCCAGTGATATCCGTGTGTCGACTTTATCCGATAGGGAGGATGACACTAAAGCCAACTCGTAAGCGACACACATCACTATCAAAACAGAGAATGGAGACCGTGGGATTGTTTCCAATCCCTCTCCCACTTAGTTTTTACGAAAGGGATAACACGCACATGCATATAAAATTAAAGCATAATAAAACACGTAAACACATAGAAAGCATTTAACGTGGCTTGATTATTATGGCCTTTAAAATCTTCGATGCACGTCTTCTCGGATCTTCGTCTCGTTGCTCGTCTCGGTCTCGATCCACCACCGACTTGTCTAAGGACCAAGAGACGAACCCCTCCCACTGGAGTATCGCCCCAGGCCTCGACGAGCGATCCGTGGTGTCCATCGAACCCCCGCGGAGCTGCTGCCCGAAATCCAACGAAACGGCGACCGCCGTTTGCCCTTCAGCAGCCCGCGGGTTCGACTTCTCGACCCTCGTTCGTCCGGCCTTCGATCTCGTCTCGAATCACCAAGCAGCAGCAACATTACAAGGTAAAGCTAACTACTTCCGGCATCGATCCTATACATATTGATCGATCCTATACATCCGGAAAAAACGAAAAAACGAAATAGAAAACCTAAACGACTCAACCCGTCGTTTTAACTATTACAAACAAGCAACTTTCCAAAAATAAAACCGATCTCGACAAGCCCGAGAGTTTAATCAAAACCACACACACAGCACAAAATACCAAAAATAAAATGGCCATAATAATCGGGTGATCCTGCAAAACAATTCTCGCAAACAATACAAAGAACGTATATAACCGGCTCTGATACCAATTGTTGGAAATCGACTACCCGGGACATGTCCGTTCGACTACTCGAACATCCGGACAAGCCCAGTCAACATCCAGTGTGCCCACTGTGTTCACGACGAAGCCCCTGACCCGAATTGCACCCAGCCATCGCACCCGAGGCACGACCGCGCAAAACGAGTGGCTTCTGGCCTCTCTGTCGTCCGACACCAGAAGGTGTCGTCCGACAAGGCTGTTCACCGTCGTCCGACACCAGAAGGTGTCGTCCGACATGCCTCTCGGCCGACAGTCAAACTTGTCGTCCGACACCCGTCGCGAACAGCGGCGGGATTCGCCCGTTCTGGCTGTTCCGATGCGATTTTCTCGATCCGACTGCCATGTCGGAGGTCAGAAACCTCCCAGGAGTCCGAGAACATCACATCCAAGCCACGGAACCCGATCTTACATTCAAAGTATGATCAACGAGAAATTAGATCGAATTAAATTGCGGAATAAAGAATTCGATCTCATACCTTCTCGGTCGATTGTTGAGACCTTAGATGCTTCTAACGTATGCCTCAGATCCCGTCTCCAACCGTTGTGTGGGCAACGATCCGCTGGAGCTTTCCCGTCTGTACTCTCTCTACTAACAACAGCGTCAATATTTCTTTTTCTCTCTTAGAGAAAAATATCAGCGCAAACTTATTTAATTTTACAGAGAAAAATAATAATTGCGTTAACGCAATTGTTTTTCTCAGCAAAATGAAATAGCGGCGAATGTTAGGTCTTAGGAGAGTAAGGGAGGGGGTTTATATAGAGTTACGTTAGGGACCTTAGGATAAATTAATTAAGGGCTAAATTGAAATATTAATTAACTTGGAATACGTAAACGCAAGTCCTTAATTAATCGATTTCAATTTTAATTATTATTCACTCCACTAAAAAATAATAATTGAATTCCCGAAATTAGTTTTAATATTATTTCAACAATAATAATTCCGCCGAAATTACATAAACGACCTTCCCCGTGTTTAAGATATCGTATGTCCACGAATTAATTTTATTACTAATAATTAAATTAATTCGTCTCTTATTATCCGAGACTAGTACCACTCAACCTTATTATCATGTGGAACAAATCCACCTGCAGGGTTTACATGATAAACTTTATGAGCTCATCTCGGGGACATCATCAACCCGATAAACGAGACACGGTTTCCTGTCTATAATCTATAGCATGCCGTGTGTACAATTCCGATTCCCAATTTACCGAGTATCTCGACTAATCAATTAGTCTCACTCATTGGCATATTAAAGAACCGAGAATTGGACACACGCACCTATAATTATATAGGGATTAGGAATTCGTATATCCGTAATCTCTGAGGTCTAGTTCGATTACTTCGATTAGTATAAATCGAACGCCCTCCCGTGGTCCTGCTCAATACACCAAGTGTACGAGTGTAACATAATAGTCAAGACCAACTATTACCCAGTCACACTACGACGTACCGATGGATTGTCCCTGTCCATCTAAGTCGTGAGCTTCTGTTCGATAGTATACGAGTAACCGACAGTATGATCTTCCGCGTGTCTCCTCACGCCATACTGTCTACAACGTATACATCTAGGACTATTGCATTCAAGTACATGATAGACAAAATGCCGACAGTTTGATTAATAGATAATGAAAAACACAGATAAGGAGTTCCATATTGTCACTAAACTAGACATTTAGAATATAACTCCATCAGTAGAAAGCTGGCGCAAATGCGCCAGAACCTGGCGCGAACGCGCTGGAGCCTCTGAAGGCTGGCGCGAACGCGCTGGAGTCTCTGAAGGCTGGCGCGAACGCGCCACCCTGTCGCGAACTCGCTGGAATACTACTTTGCTCGTTTTAACTCCGTTTCGACCGAAACTTTCACGGCATCGACTCCACGCGGTTTTGAGTCACATTCCAACAGATAGCATGAAGGAGAACTTTAGAGAAAAACCTTAAGGCATGATCCATCTGAAGAGAGATGTGAAACAAGAAGAGTGTGGATGTTGATTTTAAATATTGAATATTTAAAGAGAAAAAAATTGCAATTGACAATTAACAAGGTAAGTTGACATGTGAATGCTTTGCTGCCTTCGAAAGAGTTCCAACCTTTAAACAAGTTGTGTACTTGTTGAACAGAGTGCATGCATCATGCATGCAGTCATGCATGCTCACGTCCTCTACTACATATCCTATTCCTAATTTGTGTCGCATTAGGATTCTTATGTTTATTCGTTTTCCTTTTATGATTGTTTCCTTTTTCCAACTCTTGTAATTAGGGTTAGGGTTTGAGTATTGTGTATATATACTCTGCGCACCTCATCATAATAAACAAGTCGATTATTTCAACATACACATATATATTTTCTTTGTCTTGTTTATAGGAGGAGTTTCTCCTCCTCGTTTCTGGTTTTATTAATTCTACATGGTTTCAGAGCGAATTTAATCCGCAAGCAACATGTCAAAACCAGACGATTCCAGCAGTGGATCCAAGTCAGGCGACGACAGCAATCCTATGGATCCATCAAAGCCTTCGAGCCCTTATTATCTTCACTATGGGGAATCTCCAGGTCAGAAGTTGGTCCCCGAGCCCTTGCATGCAAGAAATTACCAGTCATGAAGTAGAAATATGATGAACGCTCTCACAACCAAGAACAAAGTAGGATTTATTTTTGGTTCAATCCCTGAACCCTCACCCACATACCCTCTATTTATGGATTGGAGAAGATGCAACATCATGGTGCTTTCTTGGATCACATCAAATCTGTCACCAGAATTGGCCAGTTACACAAACTTTGCTACTTCTGCTAGAGAGGTTGTTGGGATATGTCCTTCGATCCTACGTGTGCAATCGATAAAGTCATAAGGTCGTCTATGGATGTTAAATGATTATTTGATAATATTAATTGTTGGGAACAATATAATATTGATCGATAAAATCATACCTACAGGGTCACACACGAGCTCGATATTGATATACATTACTTAATAAATATATTGATTTAGAATTAATATTTACGTGGGTTTACACATGCATGGGATGCATGGCTTGCATGGAATGCATGTCACATAGTGTGACATGGCATGCCACACAAGCCAATGGGACCACATATCATGATTTGGCATGATTATGTGGAGGTGACCTTTGAACTTCACCATAACACCCCATTATGTGTGGTTATGACACACACATTATGGTGGGGGTTACATGTGAAGTAAAAGGGGTATAATGAGAATGAAAATCAGATTTTCATGTCTCATTCTAACACCATCATCATCAGCCACGAAATTCACAAGAAAGAGTGAGAAGAGAGAGTGTTCTTGGAGAACCACTTCAAACAAGCAAGGTGTTTATCATCCGGGTTCGTGTGCAACACGTAGAGGCCGGGCCTTTTGTGCGGCTTCAACATCCGGACGATCTAAAGGAGTGACGAGGTCATTCACAAGGAGAGCTTCGAGAGGCTGATCCATTTGAGGTGGTTCAATCGACTCAACACCACCTCAACGACTTCAACGAATCACTTCGTCACAAAAGTAAGTAATCGTTGAACCTTATATATATATATTGGATGTGTATATATATATGTTTATATGTGTTCTTATACACATTAAGTGTGCACTAAGATCATGGCATAGTAGATCTATTGCTTTACACGCTTCCGCACACACGGTATATCGATCGAATCGGTATATCGGTACCTTCAATTGGTATCAGAGCCTAGGGCTCGTGCACACTTTTGTGTTGGACACGAAGGTTAAATCAACATAATTGGATTATATGTTTAATTGTGATTATGTAATTAGATGTAAGGCCGGCCACCGTTAGTGGTCGGGTGAATGAATTGTCGTTTTTTACGTACGATTGGCCATAGTTTTGGAGGGCTGCGTCCCTTGGAATCATTTGTAATAGATAGGTTTTTATTTCAATATGTATTGTTCAAACTTGTAAGCGATGGACTTGGTCCATGGTTCGATGGTGGATCTCGGCTCTCCGGCGAAAACGAGAAGAAACGAAGCAAAATGAAGCGAAACGGGCGAAAACTGGGCTGCTGGAGCAAAACGGCGGGCGCCGTTTGTGCTCCGGCGGGCGCCGAATGAATTCGGCGGGCGCCGTTTTGGAAACGGCTACCGCCGAAAGGCTGTTTTTTGGTCAGCCTGTTTTGTACCCTTTTGGCGGGCGCCGTTTTGAAAACGGCGACCGCCAGTGGTGTTCGGCGACCGCCGTTTGTGAAACGGCGGGCGCCGTTCGTGGTTTTTGGGGTATGGACTAAGCTTGACCTAAATCCGCGGGTGCGGAACTGAAACGGCGGGCGCGGGCCAGTCCAGAAGATGTTCAAGGCCTATTTTGTTGCTTTTAATCTTTTCGTTTGAGAGTTGTGAGGTTCTAGGGGCCTTTCGATTACGTATTTAATTTCTTTGCTAGTTATAGGATGTTTTATGTTATAAATGTTCAACTTACATATAAACACCTATGCATGCAAGTTCCCAAAATAATGAGTATAATGTCTTGTCCAAAAACATCACACTCATGAAGCCCTCGATCATAAGTTGGTAGGTCCGCCTCAGCGGGGTACTACTTGTTATCTTGGGATAAGTGGGAGTAAGGGTTAGACCCTTACACGTGAGTTTGGTTTTCTCATCGATAGATCCACTGCAGGCGTGGCTATTGAGACATGAGATGAGAATGGGACTCTCATCGACCGAGAGTGACATTAGATGTCATTGACATGGGATGTCTACCTATCTTGGAGTTTCTTAAGTGCGGACTCAGTCGGCTTAAGGATTCGCAAGATGAGGGTCTTGGGATTGTTTGTTTAAGGGAACAACGATATTAGATATCGATTGAACAAAATGTAAAAAATAAGTAATTTTGATAGACAATCTTATTTGTTTACCGCTTTGTGGATGTTTACATACTTTAGTTATCTTTCTTTTGTAGTTTATCATGTTAAATATCAACTCAATTCAAGTTTGGTCCAATTCTTGATTGTGAAAAATTGAACAACACAAATTTTCTTGATTGACAACGTAATTTGAGGATGGTCCTCAAATACGAATACAAAGAGAATGTGTTAGATTACCAATTCCTATGATATCATTGAACAAGTCAATAGCATGTTCGGGGAACATACTATGATTGAGCGGTTCGGTATGACCAGGGTCATCGCTTCAGCTAGGCTGGAAAAATGGAAATCTATGGAATCACATGTGCAACAAATGATTGGATTATTTGTTTCAAGTGACCGCCTAGATTTTTCCTATGACGATTATTTGGCAACCGATTTCATACTTCAATCTCATGATGGTTATAATGCCTTTAGGCTAAATTTTCCATATGAATGATTTGAAGAAATCGCTTCGTGAGCTCCACGGGATGCTCAAGGCTGCTAAGCCGGCGATAGAGAAGGACCCTAAGAGGGAAATTCTTATGATATGGGATAGGGTATTCAAAAGAGCAGGGGTAAGAAGGCTACTAGGGTTCCTAGGGAATCTCAATGCGTCTTTGCAAAAGTGTTGGACACTACTTGCAAACATATAAAAGTTCATATTTTATTCAATTTCAAAACAAATGCCTAATTTTTCTTTCATATGATGGATTCTAAGGTTATGATTATTTACACCTCGGGGAGTGATTTAATCCAAAACACTTAAGTTCATCAATGACACAAATTAGAGACTTTCGAGCCATTGGATGGCGTGAATCGATTGTCTGGTTGGCTCCCTCATATTTTATGAGAGATAGGGCTTCAATTGCATGATAATATCGCTGGTTAGAAAACTTCAAATTTTCACTTACGATTTATCACGTTTTGACATTGAGATAATTTTGAATGGGAAATTTGAATGAGACTCAATTATTGGGAATAATTGAATTTGCCCAAAGTTCAAAGAAGATGTGAAGAACGGGGTTGCTTCATCTTCAAGTATTAATGATATAGACATTAAACTTCACAAATTCTACTTCTTGGGTATTGGATGCCAAATGTGGTTCTCACATTTTTATGTGGAGGAACTACATAGAAGTATAAGTTTGGTGAATAGAGATGTCGATCTACGGGCAAGAAATGGAGCGAAGGTCGCTGCATTAGCCGTATGATCATATGATGTTGTTTTGCCTTAGGGCCTTGTTTTAGTATTATAACTATGTAATTTCGTACCTTCAATAAACAATGAATATTGGTTCAGTATTGGATACTGATGGATTAGTTTTTCACTATTAAATAGTTTGGTAACTATTTTAATTGTGAATTATTCTTTGTTTTGGTACGATTATTATATTGTTTATGTATACTATAAACTTGACAAATCATATATAACATTAACACTAAAGGCCGAATCGAATAATTCTCAATGAGACATAACTATAACATTGTTGATTAGGTCAAATCATCATCTAAATATGTAACGAAGCTTCTTTTAGAATGCATTCTAGAATCATTTGACTTAGAATCATTTGATACATGTGGATGATGTGTGATGGACAAGATAACAATGTCATCTTTCTTGTAGAAAGGAGAACATGTGAGTGATTTATTAGGGATGATCCATACTGATGTATGTGGAACCTATCAGTTCACAAGCTCATGAAGGTTATGTTTCGGAAAAGAGAAAACAAACTATATTAGATATAGTTCGACCATTCGATGAGAGGTCTAAATGAACTACTGGTCTCTTTTGGGAACACATAATTCTAGACTTCAACTTATACACTGAATAGGACACCGTCAAAAGCTGTTGATAAGACACCATACGAAGTATGGAAAGGGAAGGTCCCTAACTTGTCTTATATCAAGGTTTGGGGATGTGAAGCTTATGTGAAGAGAAATATCTCAACAAAGCTTGAACCCAAATCGGATAAATGTTTCTTTGTTGGTTATCCAAAAGAAACACGAGGGTACCACTTTTATAACCAATCCGAGAACAAAGTCTTTGTTGCTCGAGATGGTGTATTTCTTGAAAAGGAATATCTTTCCAAGAAAGTAAGTGGGAGCTCAGTTGAATTGAACGAAGTTCAAGAAGACTTGAACGAGGTTCAAGAAGAACAAACTGAGATGGAGACTCAAGACTTGGTCGAAAGTACTCCAGTGGTTTTGGAAACCACACCTAACCCTCGAAGGTCCGGAAGGATTAGAACTCAACCTGACAGATACTTAGGTATTCTGACAAATGAGAACTATGAAATCATGCTTTTAGAAAGCAATGAACCTTCGACCTATATCCAAGCTATGACGAGTCCAGATTCCGAGAAATGGCAGGGTGCCATGAAATCCGAAATGGAATTGATGTCTGAAAATCAAGTTTGGAACTTGGTCGGTTTGCTTAAAGGGGCTAGGCCATTGGAAGCAAATGAATTTACAAGATAAAAACAGACATGGATGGAAAACCTAGTGTTTTCAAAGCAAGGTTGGTGGAAAAAGTTTTTTTTCACAGGGTGGATTATAATGAAACCTTTTCACCAGTTGCTATGATTAAATCCATTCGGATTCTCTTAGCCATTGTAGCTCATTATGATTATGAGATATGGCAAATATATGTTAAAACCGCCTTCTTGAATGGGATTCTAGAAGAGGATGTGTTTATGACACAACCAGAGGGTTTTATCGATTCTAATCAGGCTGAGAGAGTATGCAAGCCTAATAGTTCCATTTATGGAATAAAGCAAGCATATCGGAGTAGCAATCTTCAGTTCAATGAATCCATACTGGGATTTGGATTTCAGAGGAACTCAGAAGAGTCTTGTTTTACAAGAAGATCAGTGGGAGTTACGTTGTATTAATTGTGTTGTATGTCGATGACATACTCCTTATTGGAAACAATGTTTCTATGCTTAATTCTATTAAAGAATGGCTTGGGAATTGTTTTTCAATGAAGGATCTTGGAGAAGCACAGTACATATTGGGCATCAAGATCTGTCGGAACAGATCGAAAATGATGTTTGGACTTAGTCAAGTGACCTATATTGATAAGGTACTTGATAAGTTCAGAATGAAAGACGCCAAAAAGGGTCTCATTCCAATGAGTCATGGCACATCTCTTAGCAAGATGCAAGGCCCTACGGGACTTGATGAGCAAAAGAGGATGGAAAACATTCCTTATGCTTCGGCAATAGGGTCTATAATGTACGCCATGATATGTACACGACCGGACGTATCGTATGCTTTGAGCATGACGAGTCAGTTTCAAGGAAATCCAGGTGAAGCGCGTTAGACTGCGACCAAGAATATTCTTATGTACCTTAGATTGACAAAAGAATATTTTGTTGTCTTTGGAAGACAAAAAGAGTTGATATTAACAAGCTGTTTGAATGTTAACTTCAAAACAGACTAAGATAATTTCCGATTTTAATCTGGTTATATCGTTTGTCTGGTTAGAGGTGATATTTGCTGGAATAGTTCCATGCAATGCAATATAGCTGATTAAACTACAGAAGCTGAGCACAGTATTGCATTGGATGCAGTAATGTTGGCAGTTAGGATTTGAAAGTTCTTGAATGAACTAGGTGGCGTAACTAGCTCAGCCCATCCGATAGTTCTCTATTTATAGTAGAGTTATCCCGCAAGCCTATGAGCTAGGAAGCACCACAAGTCTAAAACTGGTGCTCAGGAAGTTCCACATTATTTGGGAGATAGTTTTGTGGAGACATCGAGATAATAAAGTTGCGACTTTTGGTAAGGTTGCAAACCCGCTTTCTAAACCTCTCCAGCAGTTTAAGCTTGAGGCTTTCACGACTGCAATAGATATCAGACATCTTAGAGATGGGTTGTTATTTCTATTACTGTATTAGATACTTTTGGAGATTTGGTAAACATTCACTCATATGTATAATACATAATTCTTCATATAAATATGGTTTAATTTATATGAATTGTCCAAATGATTAAGTTATATCAATTGGGTTATGAGGTCGACTTACCGCATAATGAAGTCCCAATGGTTGAACTGATATACTTGAATCATATAGTTGTTCCTGGTTCGTATAATCGAGTACGGACAAACCGATAATACAAAGAACTAGATTGTAATGTGTACTATAGCGCCGCTTCATGGGCTAGTGATGTGGGAAATCAAGTACAATTACATAGATATTAGCTGGGAGCTAATGATCGAACAGACCCGACTGGAATAGTATTTAAGATTTCGAGTCATAATACTATTTCATTGACTGTCGAGCAATTTCCTCTGACCTGAGTAGTCCAGAGTGATTCCATTGTGAAATGGTGTACTTTGATACAAGTAAACGCCTTTCGTAAAAGGAGGTTATAAAACTTGTTATTGGGTATATCAGGAAGCAAGTGGGAGAGCTTGGATTGACAAGATGGGATTGTCCTCCATTTTATAATGGGATACATGTCTTACAGGCCACTTGGAGAGTCGAGACTGTGGAAAATACGTGGCCACGTCCAGATTCGTATCATAGTGATAAATCTGGTTTTACAGTTTGTCTCAAAGTCCAAGAAAGGTTTGAACCGATTGAGGATGACTCGAGTCTTGCCTCAAGTTCAAATTTAGACATAAAGTGACAACAGGAAATTGACAGCACACTGGCTCTGAAGTCCAAGTGGGAGATTGTTGGGATATGTCCTTCGATCCTACGTGTGCAATCGATAAAGTCATAAGGTCGTCTATGGATGTTAAATGATTATTTGATAATATTAATTGTTGGGAACAATATAATACTGATCGATAAAATCATACCTACAGGGTAACACACGAGCTCGATATTGATATACATTGCTTAATAAATATATTGATTTAGAATCAATATTTACGTGGGTTTTCACATGCATGGGATGCATGGCTTGCATGGAATGCATGTCACATAGTGTGACATGGCATGCCACACAAGCCAATGGGACCACATATCATGATTTGGCATGATTATGTGGAGGTGACCTTTGAACTTCACCATAACACCCCATTATGTGTGGTTATGACACACACATTATGGTGGGAGTTACATGTGAAGTAAATGGGGTATAATGAGCATGAAAATCAGATTTTCATGTCTCATTCTAACACCATCATCATCAGCCACGAAATTCACAAGAAAGAGTGAGAAGAGAGAGTGTTCTTGGAGAACCACTTCAAACAAGCAAGGTGTTTATCATCCGGGTTCGTGTGCAACACGTAGAGGCCGGGCCTTTTGTGCGGCTTCAACATCCGGACGATCTAAAGGAGTGACGAGGTCATTCACAAGGAGAGCTTCGAGAGGCTGATCCATTTGAAGTTGTTCAATCGACTCAACACCACCTCAACGACTTCAACAAATCACTTCGTCACAAAAGTAAGTAATCGTTGAACCTTATATATATATATATATTGGATGTGTATATATATATGTTTATATGTGTTCTTATACACATTAAGTGTGCACTAAGATCATGGCATAGTAGATCTATTGCTTTACACGCTTCCGCACACACGGTATATCGATCGAATCGGTATATCGGTACCTTCAGAGGTATGGGTTGAGTTGTCTACTATGTTTAATAAGGGAAATAACAACATGGTTTATATACTAGAACAGAAGTTAATCAGTACTAAACAAGATGGAGATATGGTTAGTATCTATTTTGCTAAGCTCAAAGGTATATGGGATGAGATTGCAACCTATGAGCCACATGTTGTATGTACTACTAGTATGTGTCCTGTCATGATTGATGCACGGCAGAAAATCAACAAAAGGAGAGCCATGCAATTCCTTATGGGATTGAATGATGATTATTCAAACATAAGGAATCAAATACTGCTGCAAGATCCCATGCCTGCACTTGATCAAATTTTTAGCAGTATATCCCAAGAGGAGTCAATCAGGAGCTGAAGAATATTGTTGCCAAGGGTATTGATGCCAATGCTATGGCAGCTAGACAGGATTCCAAACCTACAGGCCAGAAAACCTGGAACAAAACAGCAAGTCAAACAAATAAGAGGAATTCAATGGTGTGTACAAAGTGTGGAAGAACTAACCACACTGTTGAAAAGTGTTTTGAGATATATGGATATCCACCAGGATGGTTTACAAGAAGCTCACCTGATGGCCAAAAAAACAAGGGGAATGTGAGTTGTACTCACTATGGAAAGCCCCATCATACTATTGATAAATGTTTTCAGTTACATGGATTCCCAGATAAGGATCCCAAATCTGTTCCAAATAAATCATGGAACAGTTCACAAGGCTCTAATGTGAATCAAGTTGAGAAGCAGGAAGAAGAGCAGGAAATTAAGATGACATCAAAAGAGTACAAACATCTATGCAATCTGCTGCAAGGAATAAACATGGGGTCAGTAGAAAAGAAAATAGGTACTAATCATTCTTATACTCTTGCCTCTCATTGCATGTTAAGTATTAGTAAAAAGGAGTGGATACTGGACTCTGGTGCTAGTGATCATATCACTAATACATCTAGAGGAGTAAGAGACATTAGGTCAAGAGACCCTATCACTCTGAAATTACCTAATGGATCCGGTACAGTGGTTAATCAAGTGGGAACAGTTGATCTCAGTAGACATATTGTTCTTACAAATGTCCTATTAGTTCCCTCTTTTCAGTTCAATTTGATTTCAGTAAGTAAATTATTAAAGGACACTGAATCAAGATTGACCTTTTCTCATGGCTGTTGTACCATACAGGACACACACAACTCCAAAGTGATTGGGATAGCTAGAGAGATTGGAGGTTTATACCATTTTGAAGCTGCAGAAGATAGAGAGAGTAGCAGTTTTATTAATAATGATTCTATTGATATTTGGCATAAGAGAATGGGCCATCCTTCTGTAACTAGAATGACTCTCATGCACAAAGTTAATAAAATTTTTCCTTTGGTTCCTACTTCTTTTATTAAAAGTGCATGTGATGTTTGTCATAGATCAAAACAAACAAGGGAGCCATTTCCTGACCATGTTGAAAAGGATATGTCTCTTTTTGAACTCATTCATGCTGACATCTGGGGACCTCTCTCAGTCAGATTTCACAATGGATCAAGATACTTTCTAACTATAGTTGAACACAAAAGCAGATTCACATGGATATTTTTAATGAAATCAAAGTCTGATGTAAGAAGGATTTTGGAGGATTTTATACAAATGGTTAAAACTCAGTTTTCAAGAAATATTAAAACAGTAAGGAGTGATCAAGGAAAAGAGTTTGAAATGCATGAGTTTTATAGAGCCAATGGCATTGAACATCAGAAAAGCTGTGTTTATACCCCTCAGCAGAATTCAGTGGTTAAGAGGAAACACAGACATATACTTGAGGTAGCTAGGGCACTCAAGTTTCAATCCAATGTCTCTATTGATTTATGGGGAGAATGTGTATTGACAGCTGCCTATTTGATCAACAGAACACCCTCCAAAATCACTGATAATCAGACACCCTACAATGTATTATATGGAAAGGATCCTGACTTCTCATTAATGAGAACTTTTTGGATGTCTATGTTTTGCTACAAATATTGATCCTAGAAAGGATAAGTTTTCTGCTAGAGCTCACAAATGTATATTTGTGGGATATCCCAAGGGCATTAAAGGATACATTCTGTATGACATAGAACAACACACTCTCATGACTGCAAGTGTGAAGTTCTATGAGGAAATTTTCCCACTTCATATAACTGATGATCCTCAAACACCTAGCCAACAGCAGTTTGATATCTTTGACATGAAAGAAGGTGATGAATCCTCACCAGTAACCACTGGGGACCATGCTGCAGAAGCTACCAATTTACACACCACCTAAGATTCAGAAGAAGACTTGCCAGATGAAAACAGTGGTGATGAGAATGAGATTCTCATTAACTCTCCTCCAATTGATACTTCCTTACACACTGCTGATGTAGCAGATATTACAGTTCCCATTAGAAGAACAGGAAGAGCTTCAAAACCACCTAGTTACCTCAGTGACTACCAATGCAATCTCATTGAACAAGCTAGGGACAATATCAAGCCTTCATCTACTGATTCTGAATATCCTTTATCAGATAACCTTTCTTTTGCTCAGTTGAAAGAACCATACCTATCTTATGTCATGTCCACTGCTCTCCATACTGAGCCAAGAACCTTTAAAGCAGCATCCATTCATCCACAATGGCAGGAAGCCATGAACAAAGAAATTACAGCATTAGAGGCCAATCATACCTGGACAGTTGTTCCCATACCTTCTAATAAGAAGCTAGTAGGTTGTAAATGGGAATACAAGATCAAAAGAAACTCAGATGGCTCTATAGAAAGATATAAAGCCAGACTGGTGGCTAAGGGATACACACAACAGGAGGGACTTGATTTCTTTGAGACTTTCTCTCCAGTTGCCAAGATCTCCACAGTTAGAACAGTTCTAGCCCTAGCATCTTCAAGGAACTGGCATCTGACTCAACTGGATATAAATAATGCCTTCCTATATGGAGAGCTTCATGAAGAAGTATTCATGTCTCTCCCAGAAGGTTATTCAGTCCCATCTCAACCAAACATGTGTTGTAAGCTGCAAAAATCCTTATATGGTTTAAGGCAGGCCTCCAGGCAATGGAATGAAAAATTGTGTTCTGTTATTACTTCATTTGACTTTGTGCAAAGCCATGCTGATTCTTCCTTATTTCTTCTAAAATCTGGTTCTTCCCTTACCTTTTTACTCATCTATGTTGATGATATAATTCTAGGAGGGAATGATTCTATGTCACTCACCAAGTTAAAGAAGTTTTTATCTACTCATTTCCAATTAAAGGATTTGGGAAATCTCAGGTACTTTCTTGGCATTGAAGTAGCCAGAAACCCTAGTGGTTTAACACTAAATCAGAGGCAATATACCCTTGATATTATTTCAGATTGTGAACTTCTTGATAGTAAGCCATCTCAGTTTCCTTTTGAGCAAGGAATGAAATTAACCAAGGATACAGGCTCTCCTATCCCCAATCCATCCGAGTACAGAAGGTTGATAGGTAGACTGTTGTACATGACATTAACCAGACCTGATATATCTTATTCTATTCAGGTGTTAAGCCAGTTCCTTGATCATCCAACTGACTTACACCTTGCTGCTGCTATGAGGGTGGTTAGATACCTTAAAGGTTCACCAGGTCAAGGATTATTTTATCCCTCATCCAATGATATTCACTTGAAATCATACTGCGATGCAGATTGGGCTGCTGATGTGGAAACAAGAAAATCTGTCACTGGTTATTGCATCTTCTTGGGTGATTCATTGGTTGCTTGGAGATCCAAGAAACAAACTACTGTCTCCAGGTCTTCAGCAGAGTTAGAGTATAGAGCAATGGCATCATGTGTCTGTGAGCTCCTATGGTTCAAGAAGTTACTCAAAGACTTTGACATCTCACACCCTCAGCCCGCACTTCTCTACTGTGACAATATGGCTGCTATGCACATTGCTTCAAATCCGGTCTTTCATGAACGCACTAAACATATAGAAATCGATTGTCACATTGTCAGAGAGTGGTTTCACAAAGGTTTATTCAAAATGTTTTATTTAAAAACCTCAGATCAGGTTGCAGACATCTTCACCAAAGCACTCGGGGCCAAGCCGTTTCAGCATTTGTTGTGCAAGATGGGAATCAACAACATCTATTCCCATCTTGAGGGGGGCTGTTGAACGTACTTCATGCATCATGCATGCAGTCATGCATGCTCACGTCCTCTACTACATATCCTATTCTTAATTTGTGCGCATTAGGATTCTTATGTTTATTCGTTTTCCTTTTATGATTGTTTCCTTTTTCCAACTCTTGTAATTAGGGTTAAGGTTTGAGTATTGTGTATATATAATCTGCGCACCTCATCATAATAAACAAGTCGATTATTTCAACATACACATATATATTTTCTTTGGCTTGTTTATAGGAGGAGTTTCTCTTCCTCGTTTCTGGTTTTATTAATTCTACAGTACTATTTAGAATTTTGAGAGACATAATTTGCAACCTTCGGAAATGTAGATAAAAAGGTTTTTTTTTTTTTTGGGAAAAGCAATTCTAAATGTCATTATATACCTATGAAGGCTTTGTACAATATTTGAATATTTATGATCTTTTGAGTTTTGACCAAGTTAGCTGATGTTGAATATCAGGTCTTTCACATCGGTTTTCAAAGAAACGGATGTTAAATGTGGTTAGGGGGGGGGGGGGGGGGGGTCAAAGTGTAATTTTTCGCAACTTATTTACATCATTGACGTCTCTTATAAATTCAACCGTGGTAATATTTTTTACTCCACTAACATCTAATTCAGTAAATTCCATTCCAGATATGACCCTAAAATCCCAAATTTGTCCAAGTTCCTCTACTTCTCAAATTGTTGAAGACACGGTTCGCGACGTCTTGAGGTTTCAACTGGTAATTCTGATTCGATTCAACCCTATGGTGATATGAGTCGCGATTGAGTGATTTGTGGACTTGCCGCAGGACTTAAACTTTTGGCGGCTGATCGTTTGGAATTGGAATTAGAGTTCGCTTGTGCGTGTGTAAAAATTCATCTCGCAGTAAAATTGAATAATTTTACAGATTTGTTATTCCCAATTTTACTCCATTTTATTCGTTTGTTTTTTTCCATAAAATGATTGTTGTTGGTTGAAATTCAAAATACAAAATCCTGAGAAGGATGTAAGACTGGGGGATTATTTCCAAGTTTTCAATTTTTTTTTCTTTCAGATTATCATAGGAGACAGACATGTCTACACAAAAGGAAAGCCATAGAGAAGTCGCGCATTAAAAAAACAGGTGCTTCATGTTTCTGGTTTTATTTTTTATTTCTTGTGTTTGTTGTGTGATATTGCAATTTTTTTAATTTCTTAACATTTTATCTTTTGTTCCTCGTATTTTACTTGGGCGGAATAGGTAAAATTGTTAACATAAAATATGGGATATACATTTATGGACTTAAACTAACGGGTAGATAGAGTGATGCTTACCAATGTTAATCACTCGCCTTTTGTTTCTTCTTAATTCTGTTGCTCTCAATCCTTAAGAGTTTTGTAATTGATGACAACCCAAATGTCTTACAAACATGAAGCTTAATGTATGGAAGTTAGTTTGGCAATCTTATTTGATAACTCGTGCAGTCTGGTGATTAGTGATTTAGTGGTCTGAAGATAGAGTTTTAAGGATTTTGACTATCCAAAATGACTACGAGGCTTTTTCTAAGAATTTTTTGGTCATCATCCACTTCTGCAAATCACTAAAAAAAGGGTAAATTTACCTTCTTTATTTTCTTTGTATGTATACATGCCATCTTCGGGATGTCGATTAGGTGGAAAGGGTGTGATCCGAGTTCCTAGTACACCAGCTCTTTCCCTCCAGCACTTCGGATTTCTGTCTGGGACCACGACGTTTTGACTGAAGTGGCTCAAGCATTCAACATGTATGGTGCAAAATTTAGTACTGTAACTTCGCAATTCATTTCATATGAACATAGATCACTAGCTACATGGTCAATACGTCCCTAAAATACATCATATTTACTTACTTTTTTTTTGTGACTCACATATCACATCTCACAATCCACAAAATTTTACCAGAGTTAAATCTGTACAAAATTGTTCACACTCGTGCAAAAGTAGAGGTAAATCTTTTACTCTTCTGTTGAATCAATAGTTAGATTATATTATGTGTTTATGCTTATATTACTATCACATACAAAATATTTTTTAGTGTATTTAATAATATAAAGTAGATAGGTATTGATTCGTAAGAGCAACCCCAATGGTTTTGCTAAAATGGCAAGGGCCATCTTCTATTTTGCCAAAAAATAGCAAGTGTCAATTGCCATTTTTTAAATTTTACCCTAATGATTTAATTATAGCAAGAGCCATTTTAATAAATTAAATATTAATATATTGCTTTTTGGTATATAATCATATCAACTTTATAATTAAAAAAATGTTGTTAAATTTTGATTGGTTGAGATAGAGATTGTGATGACTTGGCACAAATGGCAAGAGCCATTTTTCCATGTATATTTGCTCAAATATACATGGATATTTGGCAAGAGCTATTTTTTGACAAGGGTCATTTCAACCATTTGGGTTGATTTTTTTGGTTTTTTGCTAAAAAATGGCAATGACCCTTGCCATTTCACAACTATTGGGGTTGCCCTAATGTTCTAAAAAACGCTAGGCGCTAGCAGGTTGGTGACAAGGGGCCTAGCGCCTAAACGTCTAAGCGTGGGCCTAGACGGATTTAAGCGGATTTAATTTTTTATTATTTTTTTAATATTTATTTATAAAAATATGATTAAATTTAATAATTTATCACTTTTTTCAGCAATTTTTCTTAACAAAATATTAATTTATTTATGAGAAAATCCATTGGATAAATTATTTTTTAATCAAGATATTAGTATTTCTTAAAAGGCTAAATAGTTTAAATAATATTAGTATCTTAATATAATATAGTTTAATATACTACTGAACTTAATTAATGATTAATGGAGTACCGTATAGGGCTGGATATCAGTCCGAGTTCGGGTAACCCGAACCGAATTTTCAGGTACCCGAACCCAAACTTCCGCTTTTTCAAGAACCAAAAACCGGGATGTTCGGGTTTGCAAGAACCGAGCCGAAATTTCCGATTCGGTTCTGAAAAAATCGAATTAAGAACCAAAAATATTTGATGTGCACTGTTCAAAGTTTTTTTCCTGTTATGTTGATAAAAATATAATACATCCAACATACTTGAATCTCCATAGCTCATACCACTTCTCAAACTCAAATGTCCAAACTACAAATCTTGAAATCAAAAATCAAGCAAAAACGAGTTTCAAAATCAAACCAAACAAATATCCAAACCAAAGCCAACGAAACAAATGTACCAAACCATCATAACCTCAAAAATAAATCAAGCAAATACGATCCTCATTAGTTCTGAGTATGTCAACTCGTTGATCGAAATTTTCTTCCCTTTCTCCAACTCATTTAGTTATTCATATCTAAATAATCATCAAAACAGCAAATATAACAATGTCAGTTAGTTGCTTACAATATTAAAAAATAATGAAGTTCAAATCATTAAAAAACCTACCATCTCATTACTCAAACGACAAAAAGCTACGATCATCAATCATTTCCCGAACTCCACACTACAAAGTATAAACAGAAAAAAAAATTATAAATCAAGAAATTAAAATTGTAAATTTAAGAACACTTACTATTTCGAAATTCTTCTTCTTGTATTTCTTCGAGCTCATCTTCTTTCATTTTCAAATTGTAGCTCAATCCCAACCAATCTTCCACGCAAATCAATGCCTCAACCGTACTAGGGCTCAACGAGCTTCTAAATTTATCTAAAACACGACCTCCCGTGCTAAATGTCGACTCCGAAGGAACTGTAGATATAGGAATAGCCAAAAAATCTTTTGCCATCCTGGACAAAATAGGGTAGCGCAAATCATGCTTCGACCACCAAATGAGAATGTCAAATTCAAATGGACCTTCCTTCTTGTAATTCCGAAGAATCCGAAGCATCGTCATCATCATCACTATTGTCCAACAAGTAGCTATATGAATCTCGAGGATGTGAGCTTTCAATCGAAGACCGAGAAGTAGTCGAAGACATAGATGGAGTCGCCATCGACATAGCCTTGTAATGGTCAAACATCTCAAACACCAATTCTTTCACATGTTTCACCAATTCGTTTGCCCGAACATCACCATACAACTTCTTGAAACATTTTTCAACCACCTTGATCTTTTTCCGTGGATCAAGAACATACACTATATACAAAAAGCTTGTTCATTTTTGGATTTAGGGCATCTTCTTCCGACCAATACTTTCCAACTTTTTCCCTCATCTTCCAACCAATACTTTCCCACTTTTTCCCTCATCTTTCCAACCCTAGTACGGTATATGAAAAGGAAAATTAAAAGAAAAAAGGAAAATGAAACGGGTAAGAAAAAGAAAAGGAAAAGGAAATGTTTCAAAAAATAAAAGTCAAACATAGCCTCACTTGGTGTAGAAAGAGAAAAACAAAAGGGGTAGAACTTAGTGTAGAAAGAGGAAAATGAAAAGAAAAAGGGAAAAGAAAGAAAAAAAGTTCCTGGCACCGGCGAATCAAAGGCGCAACAGAGAGACAAAGCGCAGCGAGAGGTTGGAATGGTGAGATTTTTTATTTTTGTTATTTTACAGTCCGCCTAGAAGTCGTGTAGTCTGTCTAGCAGCCGCCTAGCCCGTCTAGGAACCCTCTAGACCGCTCAGAAGCCGTCTAAACCCCGTCTTGCTCAAGACCTGCACAAATCAGTCTGTCCAGAACTGAAACAGAGAGGCATATTGTCGCCTAACGCCTAGGCGGCAGAGGCATATTGTCGCCTAACGCCTAGGCGCCGCCTAGGCCGATTTTTAGAACATTGTTGATTTGTAATTATTAAAGTAGTTAGTTGAAAAAGTAGTGGTATAGATGTAAATAAATGTGTATTGAGAGTATAAAGTTCTGTAAAGAAATTTCATTTAATATGTGCAAAGTTTACAACCAAAAAAAGAAAGTATGCATTATTTTGAGGGATGTAGAGAATATATAATTAGACTATTTTTATGTATTTTATTTTTTTTTAACATAATTATTCTTTGATTCTATTATTGTCTGTATTGTTTTCATTTATCCTATCATAGTTAATGCTTTCTTGAGCTATCATGATGTTGGCCTTTCAACTGTTGAGATCACATTGATGGAGTCAAGCATCAAACATGTTAAAATGTACACACAATTTCAACTTCGAGTGAAAATTCAACAAAAACGAGCGCATGGGCATTTTGGTCATTTCCTGGATATTAGAATTTCCCAAAGACTTAAAACGATGCCGTTTTGAGTGCAATGTGGCCGCGGGTGCACGGGTCTAGGGCGAGCAATTTCTCAATCGATTCTTCACCAAAATGCATGATTCTTGCGAGCTTGTGGTCCCTGACAGCTCATCTACAAAACGCACATAGAATTGTATCGATTGATCGTACGACTGAGATTTGCGAGTCTGTTGCATGTCGAAGATTTAGATAATGAATTCGATTTTGTATATAATCGCGTGTGTTAGCGATTGATATGCAACGAGTGAGCTGGAGAGAACATTGTGTAATCGTTCGTTTGCTTCAAATAATCCCAGAACATTGTGTTAGCGATTGATATGCAACATTGTGTAGGTCATCTTCCTGACGATCGTAGCACGTAAAATCATCGTGTTCTTTTCTATTTTGTAGTGTGGGTGTGTTATAATAACTCAATGCTAACTTCCTGTGTGGTGAGGTTTGAGAGTTTAATCCGCAATCGTATTTCAAGTTTTGTGTTCGATTATTCGGTTTTGAGTTTGAGATCGATACTCGTCGGAGCTCGTGGTTGTTTCTGGTGTGTTTCTCAACAAGTGGCGTCGTCTGTGGGAAACTGAATCATCGAGCATGAAGAGTGGGTCTGCAAAGTTCGAGGTGGAAAATTTCAAGGGGAAAAATGATTTAAGTTTATGGAGAATCAAGGTGTGCGCAGTGTTGTTTCAATATGGGTTGATCTCTGCTCACACCTCCAGAAACTGTAGCCGAAAGAAGGGGAAAGGAGAAGTCCAATGATGGGTCAGCTTCTGGAGCTATTGATGATGATGCAAATCTGGAAGAGATCTCTATGAAGGCTCATAGTGTCATAATTCTCAGCGTTGATGACAAGGTTTTGAGAGAGGTATGTAAAGAAACTACTGCATATAGCTTGTGGAAGAAGTTGGAATCTTTGTACATGACTAAATTCTTGGCAAATAGATTATACATGAAGCAAAAACTCTACTCATTTAAGATGGTGACTGATAGATCAGTGTTGGATCAAATGGATGAGTTCATTAAGATCTTAGATGACTTAGAAAATATTGATAAGAAGTTGGATGATGAGGATCAAGCTCTGTTGTTAAGTTCCTTGCCTGCAACTTTTGATCAATTCAAGGATGCCATGATTTATGGTAGAGAACATGCTCGTACTCTTGATGAGGTTCAAATTGCCTTGAGAACTAAAAAGTTGCATAAGAAAGAGTCATCTAAGAAGGATCATCCAAGTAGAAACAATCACAGGATAAGCCAAATGCAGGTGGAGGTGGATTTTCTACCTCTGGGGAGAGTAGGAAGTGTTACCACTGCAAGAAGGGTGGTCATCTCAAAAAAAACTGTTATGCATGGAAGAAATTGCAGAAAAATCAACCTACTCCACATCAAGCTTATGCCATAGTTGGTGATGACAATTGTGAAGATGCTGAGGTGCTAAATGTGACTTTAGGTGGCAAAGACACTGATTGGATTCTTAATTCAGGGTGTACTTTCCATATGATTCCACGAAGGGAGTGGTTTGAGCAGTTTGAGGACACTGATGGTGGTTGTGTTGCGTTGGAAATAATGTCACCTGCAGGGTTTAAGGAATTGGCTTTGTGAGATTGAAACTTCATGATGGATAAACTATACTTCTTACTAAAGTCAGATACAATCCAAAGCTAAAGAGAAACCTCATTTCATTTGGGATGTTGGATAGCCTGGGGTTCAGTTTTGGCTCACATAGAGGGTGTTTGTAGGTGAAGAAGGGTTCAATAGTTGTTCTTGAAGGATTCAAGAGGAATGATCTCTATTTTCTCAAAGGATATGCAGTGCAAGCAGAATCCTCTCAAGTCACTGAGGTTGAGAAGTGGAGTTATGTCATAAGAGAATGGGTCATCTCAGTGAGAAATGTTTGAATGAGCTGTCTAAACAAGGGTTATTCTCAAAAGACAAGTTGTCAAAACTGAGATTCTGTCAAACTTGTGCTTTAGGAAAAGCAGTGAGAGCTTTATTTGGCACTAGGAGGAACACTATTAAGGGAGTACTTGATTATGTACACTTTGATCTCTAGGGGCCAGCAAGAATAAACACCAAGAGTTGTGGAAGGATTTTTCATGTCAATTATTGATGATTTCAGTAGGAAAGTGTGGATCATCATTCTCAAAGCCAAATCTGAAGCATTTGAGAAGTTTAGAGAGTGGTTGACTGAGGTTGAAAACAATCAGGAAGGGAATTGAAGAATCTGGGAAGTGACAATGGACTGTAATTTCTTTATGAGGAGTTCAATGAGTTGTGTAAAAGCAAGGGTATTGCTAGGCACAGAACTGTAGCATCTACTCCACAGCAAAATGAAGTAGCAGAAAGAATGAATAGAACTCTATTGGATATAGTGAGGTGCATGTTGTTGAGTTCTGGACTTCACAAGACTTTTTGGGGAGAAGCATTGAGTTGTGCAGCCTATTTGATTAATAGGAGTCCTGCAGTTGTCTTGAGTATGAAAACTCCTCAAGAGATATGGACTGACGTTGTTCCTAATCTGGAAAACATGAGGATTTTTGGTAGTCTATGTTTTGCTCATGTTAAGGGTGGTAAACTGGAGGCTAGAGCTTTGAGGTGTGTGTTTCTGGGATACCCTAAAGGAGTTAAAGGCTATAGACTATGGTGTATTGAACCTGGACAGCATAAGTGCATCATAAGTAGAGATGTGACTTTTGATGAATACACTATACCTATGCTCTCTGACAAGAATTTGAAGGAAACTAAGTTGGTTGAAGTTGAGTTAACTGGGAGAGAAAGTGTATCTCAAGAAAAAGGTGGAGTTGATGATGATCTTGAAACTTCAGAAACTCCAGAAGATCACAGTGACTATCAACTTGCAAGAGATAGAAGAAGGAGGGTGATTCAACCACCTCAAAAATATGCACATGCATATGTGGTTTCATATGCTCTCATGGTGGCAGATGAAGTGTATTCTGGTGAACTTAGCACATATATTGAAGCTATTACTGGTTCTGAGAAAGAGAAATGGATGATTGCAGTTCAAGAGGAACTTCAGTCTTTGGAGAAAAATCAGACTTGATCCATTGTCAAGAAGCCACAATCACAGAGAGTTGTTGGATGCTAGGAAGCACGGGAACGGATACGTAAAATGGATACGATATACAGATACGAGAAAAGGGCAATCTTAAAATAATTAAGATGTCAAAAATATGTTTTATTTTTTTTATAAATTTTTAATATGTATATTATTTATTTATATATATAAAAATGTATACATTAAATACCATACTAATTACATTCATTTATGAGTCATTTTTCTATTTTCGTACGATATTCACAAAACATTAGCAATTATTATGTCAAAATATTAGCAATTATTATGTCAAAATATTAGCAATTATTATGTCTTATATATTTAACAGTAAATGAGTCATAATTGAAAATTTAGACTTTTTAAAAATCGGACGTTATTATTAGAAATATTGTATTAAATAAATAAAAACTTTGATAAATAACAAAAACATGATAAATAATAAATTAATAAATTAAATACTAGTCTTAAATTGGAAAAACAAAAATAAAATTCAATCATCCATCGCATGACTATTGTCAACATCGTTCATAGCTTCGTTTCCCTCATCAGTGAACACAACTTCCTCCAATTCCGGCTCATCAAGGGAGAGTTGTGCAACTTCTAGATCTCCAACATCTTGAAACGTATCGAATTGGTCGCCTGCAATGTCCCATTACTTTCTATCCCCTTGCAAATACTTTGGTGTATTTCTTGATAACAAACACAGGTTGCTATGAATAAACACCAAATCTTCTGCACGCTTTGTTGTCATTTTATTTCTCCTAATCGAGTGAACAAATGAATAAGTGCTCCAATTCCTCTCAGCGCACGATGAAAATGAAGGTTGCACAAGTAACTTGCACGCTAGTTTTTGAAACATAGGTGCGCTTGTCCCGTAATTGCACCACCAACTCTTTGGATCCATTTTTGCGCGATCACGAATGGAATCAGACTCTCCAAAATCTCTTGACATGCTAGAAAAATTAGCATACTCCATTGTCGCTTTTGATTTGTCCTCTTCGTTAGGGAAATATTTCTTCAAACATTTAATTCTGTCTTTAGAAACTTCATTATCTTTATGCGGGGGACGTCGAGAAGAATCCTCAGAAAGCCATTCGTCACTATAGTATCTAGAAAAACATTTAAAAAATAATAATAATTAAATAAATTAAGAACATAAATATATTTAATACTTGAAAACTTGTGAATAATTTATATATTAAATTATAATACCTTGAATTTAATGAATGCGCCATGCATGCAATGAAGATTAGTATTGTTCTTGTTCCAACGACTAACTTAAATCTTGTGCACCGCATCATATAAGGTCGACGACTCAGATGTTTGCTTTCCTTCATGCCGATATATTGCAAGCATCACCTTATCACCTTTACAATCATGGAATCCCACATGTCGTATACTAAGGAGGGTGTATTCAATCAAGATTATGTGGGATTTTTATGGACTTTTAAAGTCTACGGGTATTCAATCCGGATTTTTAAAAGTCCATTAAAATCTTGAGGTATTCAATCCAGATTTTAAAAAGTCTTTAAAAATCTACCGGTATTCAAAAGTTAATGGATTTTAAAAGTCAATGGATTTTAATTGATTTCATGTTCAAAATACAAAAGAATTCCATCATTTGAAATCTCTCCTAAATACGTGAGATTTCTATGGACTTCTATTTTAATTGATTAATTTATTATAAAAAATAAGAAAACATAAAAATATATATAAAAACATAGTAGAATTAACAATAAAATTAGAAAACATGAAAAAGATAAATAAAAAATAAAATAAAATTTTCAAAAAATAATACTATAATAAAATTAATATTAAAATTATTAAAAATCTTTTTTCAATTTTGGTCTCTATTAGTTCACAAGATTGAATGGCCAATTCTCCACCCTCGATTGATTGTTTTCCAAGAATGTTGAGTCGGGTATAGACTTTCGGTTTTTTCACTCTCTTTTGTTCTTGCAGCTATTTCAAATTTCCAAGAATGTTGAGTCGGGTATAGACTTTCGGTTTTTTCACTCTCTTTTGTTCTTGCAGCTATTTCAAAAAAGTGTGCGGATTCAAATTAATAAATGTTTATTTAGTAAAAACATTATATTTGTATAAAAATTATAAAAATAATTAAATTTATTTATCAAATTATTTTAAAAAATATAACTATTTTTGTAATTATATAATTTACTAGTTTAAAAATTGTAAAAATCCATTTAAATCAATAAAAGAAATTAAAAAAATTATTTACAAAATTAAAATTTACATAAATATATAAAAGAAAGTCTATCAGACTCTACGAAAATCCATATATAAAGTCAGTCAAATTCTGCATAGACTCCGTGGATTTTTCAAATCAACGAAACTCCATGGACTTTTTAAAGTCCAAAAAAAATCCAATGAAATCTTAATTGAATACACCCCTTAAGTGAAGACATGGTTTTTTGGTGTCACAAATTCGAACCATATCATAAATCAGAGCTGTAAATGCGAGCATATAGTCAATCTTATCCCACCAGCAGTCGTTTAACACAAATTCTTTCACTAATTTGGCTTTATCAACGTCATCCTCTCGATAAGTAGCCCATTCTTCACTAACTACCATATTTAAGAGAAATCTTTTAATACACTTGAAGCGCTTTAACATTACAATGAGCGATGCAAATATAGTGGGAGCAATTGCTAGCAACTTCAACGGCACAAATTTATTGAAAATGGCCAATCGCATCCCGTGGTTCATGATGAAGTTCTTAATCATAGTGACGTCATGAATTACGGCTGATCCAAGAACACTTATCATAAACATCTTGATTGTTTTCCATATTTTTAGCCGCACAAATATTTTGCAATGCCAGGTTGAGTGTGTGCACCACACACGACGTCCAAACGATGTGAAGGTACATGCCTTCGATCAATAACCCTGCACTTTAACAGTTATTTGCGTTGTCGGTGATTACTTGAACCACATTTTGAGCACCAACTTCTTCAGTCACTTCTTTCATCAAGATAAAGATAAAAAAAATTATGTTTAGTTTCACCAGAGCAATCTATTGCCTTAAGAAACATAGGCCCACTTTCAGTAACCGCCATAAAATTGATCAAAGGTCGCCTTTACGAGTCGCTCCATCCATCACTCACAATACTTACTCCTTTTTCTTTCCAAGTACTTTTGATCGATTGTAGTAATCTATCCACATTGGCCTTTTCTTGCTGCAACAACGACGTTCTCAACATATTATATCCAGGGGGCACATAACCGAATAAATTATGACTGGCGGCAAACGAGAAGCAACTTGCATACGGACTTCTTGCCAAGTGAAATGGAAGACCGAATCTATGATACCTGGACTCGCCGGAAACCGGCACCGTACCCGTGTCGACACGACACTGACACGGGTACGGGATCTGGTCAAAATGACCGGATACGTTGACCGGATCTATGGATCTAAGAAGAAAAATAGAGGAGAAAAAAATTACTTACCGTATAAATGATGAAGATGCGCTCATGAATCAAGCTATGATGAACTGAAGACTTGATTTTCGGATGAAAATTGAGAGACGGCAGTCGAAGAACTGAAGAAGACGAAGAAGTGAAGAAGAAGAAGAAAGAATGGAAAAGAACTTGAATTGCGGCGGTTAAAGTATTAGGTTTTTTTTACCCATTTTAATATTTTTTAAAAAATATTCTTGAAGCATTTTTTATTAGTATTTTAAAGAATAGGAATAGAGAAAATCAGATTATTTTATTAGATTATTTTATTAGTATTTTTAATAATACAAAGAGTCAGAATAAGAATAAATTATGTCATATTCACGGCAGGTATGAATAATAAGAGAATTAAAGGAATAATAAGAGAATTAAGATTCTTAGTTTATTAGTATTATTAAGAATAAAAAGAGTCCGAATAGGAATAAATTTTATCATATTAACTGTACTTAGGATTAATTCAGATCGACGATACGTAAGATTAATTACGATTCACGTATGTATTGTCCTATAAATAATAACATAAACTCATGCAAAATTCACAAGAAAAAATATAATCTCTTCTTCAAACAAAGGAAAAGAAAAAAAATGGTTTTTAGACCACAAAAAAACAACTTTGATGATACACCATTGTGGAATCACGTCAAAGTTATAAGTCTAGCGACCAGAGGAGGCGGAAATAGAATATGGACTTGTAATTATTGTAACAAAAGAGTTACAGGATCATATTCTAAGGTGAAAGGTTCATTTACTATGAATTCCTGGACAAAACGTGACGTTGTGCAGTGCAATTTCAGATGATGTTGCCAAGATGATCAAAGAAGATCATGATAATGCCGAGAAGAACAAGTCAAATAAAGCAATTCATGCTAGGAAGCAATCCGATTTTCTGAGCTTACCCCGCGACACCGATCTCTTGCAAAATAAAAAAAGAAAGGGTTCGATAGAACATGCTTTTAATGTTGCCGATAGAGATGTTGCCGATAAGTTGTGTGCAAGAATGTTTTATGCTTGTGTTTTACCATTCAACCTTGTTCGCAGCCCACAATTCAGAAAGTATTCTCTCTTTCTGGCCAACCACAATTTATCTAGTTACGTGCCTCCGAATTTTGATAGATTGCGTACGACTCTTCTGGCACAAGAAAAAGCTCATATTAATGTGAAACTTCAACACATTCGAGACAGCCGGAATAAAAAGGGGGTGTCTATTTAATCTGATGGTTCGACCGATATTCAAAGAAATCCCCTAATAAATATTATGACAGCATCGGAAAATGGAACAATGTTCCTCTCATCGACCAATGCAACCGGAGAGGTAAAAGATGCTAATTTTGTTGCCAATATTTTTTTTGATGCAATCGAAGGAATTGAGTCGAATAATGTTGTGCAAATTATTACCGATAAAGCTAGTAATTATAAAGCTGCTGGGGCTAGCCAGAAAAAATAGTGAGGGGGTGCAAATAAAAAAAATACTATAAATAATAAAAATAAAATATTTATTAGCATTACAATAACACCCTTCGAGATTACATATTCTGAAAATAATGAATAATATCTTCATCGTCAATTCTATCTAACACATCTCGCTCAATATATGGCACTAAACAATCATTCATCATATCATCTCCTAGTCGATTACGAAGTGAAGTTTTGATTATTTTCATTGCTGAAAACGCTCGTTCTACAGTTGATGTTGCGACAGGTAGTAGCAATGCTAACTTCAAAAGTAAATACACCAAAGGATACACTCGATGCTTCTTCAATCGAACCATTCTTCTAGCAAGCCCACTGATCCCTATCACTTCAGAGAATTGATCACCACTTCGCATTTCAAAGATAAAGTTATCAAGTTGATTCTCTAGTCGCATTAAATCCATTTGAGAGAAATCGAGCGGATAAAACTCAGCAAACCGAACTAATTTTCTCTTATCAAGCAGAGAATGAATCTGATGGATCAAGATAGGACATACACAACAATAACTCGGTGTTCACCTCATTAAAACGACTATTCAACTCACTGAGTTGCAAATCTATCACTTCATTGAATGTTTCAATTTGATAATGGCGAATGTTTTTCGTTGTTTCAATGTTGCGTCGAGATCTTCCATGAGACACAAATAACTCTTCCATGTTTGTGATGGGTATCTTATGTTTTTCACAGAATAAAGAAACTTCATTCAACAAAGAATCCCAACCATGATCTCTCATATTTTGTTGTTGTTGCTTGCTTGATCTTACAAGCATCATAGCATTGACAATATCTTGATCTTTTCTTTGCAAAGATTGTGATAAATCAGCAGTCACTCCTAAGATATTTTTCATGAAGTGCAATTGAAATATGAATCCATACCTTCCCATGAATTCCAACAGATTATTTGCTTGTCCTCTTTGCTTATTATATTTTCCTTCTTCTTCAACAAGTGAAACAACATCAATAACCGACGGATATAAGCAAATCAAACTCAACAAAGTATTATAATAGGAACCCCAACGTGTAGCTCCAGCCCTTTTAAATGATTTTTCTTGATTCATACCTCGTCCATTCAAAATATCACCATTGTGAATTTCTTCAACAATTTTTTCAAATTGTTTCTCACGAAGTGTGTCTCTACGCTTACATGAAGCTCCAACAATATTGTTCAACAGTGAAACCACATCAAAAAGGTGGAGATCCTTAAGTGACTTTCTGCAACGGCTACAAGTGTTAGTTGTAGTTGATGAGCAAAACAATGAATATAATATGCAGACCCATTCTCCTTTAAAATTAAGCTTTTCAAACCATTAAATTCTCCTTGCATATTACTAGCCCCATCGTACCCTTTCCCTCACAAACTCGATATAGCTAGACCATGTTGGCACAACAAAGAATCAATAGCAATCTTAAGTGATAATGAAGTCGTATCACTAATATGCACAATTCCTAGAAGTCGTTCAACAATGTACCCATTTTCATCCACAAAACGTAAAACAACAACCATTTGTTCCTTCACCGATATATCACGAGCCTCATCAACCAATATAGTAAACAATTCGTCCCCGAGATATCTAAGAATAGATGAAGTAGTTAAACTGTCTATTGATCTAATAATATCTTGCTGAATATAAGCAGATGTCAATTTCACATTTGCAGGAGCATTATTCAATGTCACTTTATTGACATTCTCATTATGGTCAGCAAGAAATCTTAAGAGTTCAAGAAAGTTACCCTGATTTGACGATTCTTCGGATTCATCACGACCACGAAATGGTAAACCTTGCCGCAAAAGAAATCGGATGATATCAATAGACGCTGTCAATCGAACACGATAGTCGTCAGCGATTTGAGTAGATTGTTTTACAAAACAAGTTTCAATATGTTGCTTTTGCTTCATTAAATCATTAGCCGCCATCACACACTTGTTATGTGTACTGCTTTGGTCTCCAACATGTTCATCAAACTTTGATTTCTTTCTCCAATTTTTAAATCCCTGAGTAATAAAGGATTCACCACCACTTTGACCACCACGTTGAGCTTTGAATAAATAGCAATAAAGACAGAAAGCTTCATCTTTTGCAATGCTATACTCTAACCAAGTAGGAAAATAGTTGAACCAAGAAGCTCGAAATCTCCGTTTCTCACTTGCACATAAACGCCAAGGAAACTCATGGTTCTTTGGTTGGAAAGGGCCTTTTTGCAAGTATTATCTTCGAACCATCTCTTTTTCATTTGCATTATACTCCATAATATTTTGTCGCAATCCAGGATCACTTGGATATTCAATTGCACTCAAATCAATATTAAGAGATTCTTGAGGCACAGTAGGAGAGAGTTGTGGTGGTAAATGCTGTGGTGGTACCGGTTCGGGTGTAGGCGCAGCAGCACTGACATTGGTGGAGGTAGGCTTATCAACAACTTTCTTAAAATATCTAAGCATATTCTTCCAAATTTTCAATCCTCAAACCAATCAAATCTGCAAATATAAAATCTAAATTAATGAGTTGAAATTTGAACCTATTCAAAAATGTATAATAAGTAAAGAACACTTACAAATAAATAAAAAGGCAAAATAAATTACTCTAAAAAACACTTGTAAATCTGCAATTATATTCATAAATCACAATTCACAACCATTCAAACCTGTACAAATAAATAAAAATAAAAAATAAATTACTCTAAAAAACAATTGTAAGTCTGCAATTATATTCATAAATCATAACAATTCAAACCGTAAATTTAGTCGTGAGTTTGGTTGGCCTGCTCTTGCGAGATAAGATGAATAGAAAACTTTTGAAGTGACTTGAATTTTAATCGACAAAGTAGACGCTATTAATTAATTATTATTGAGATTCTAACTTTTTTTTAGCGTTAAGATTGAGTAATGTAAAAATAATACTTTTTAAATAATAAAATATTCATTATCTTATTTTTTATTTAAAGCATATCAATATTTTTAAATAAATTATAATCAATGATTAATTACAGTAATATATATAAATTAAGATATATATATATATATATATATATATATATATATATATATATATATATATAAAAAAAACTGAGGGGGTGCGATCGCACCCCTTCGGGACCAACTCTCTACGTCACTGTGCTGGGATAATTATTGAGGAAAATTTTCCTCACATTTTTTGGACTCCTTGTGTGGTGCATAGCTTGAATTTGGCATTGAAGAAAATGCGCGATCCTCCAGAAAACACTGATGCGTCCATTCATTGTGGTTGGATTTCGAAATTAATTCAAGATTGTCAGACTATCAGAAACTTCATTGTCAATCATGACATGGTGAATTCGATTTTTAACAACTATTCATCTTTAAAGTTGTTAAAAATTGCTGAAACAAGATTTGCATCGGGGATAATCATGGTGGAGCGTATAAGTAAGGTGAGACCTTCTTTGGAAAAGATGATAATAGATGAAAATTGGAAAATATATAGACCAGATGGAAAGAGCTTAGTTGATACTAAGGCTCGTGAAGTCAAAAAATGCATCGTCGATGATAGTTGGTGGGATAACCTCGAGTATTTATTGAATCTCACTGGTCCTATCACAGATTTTATTCAAGCTGGTGATACCGATTCTACCATTCTACATCTTGTCTATGACATGTGGGATTCAATGATAGAAAAAACAAAAGTTATTAGTCCCTCCCCTCCAGACTAATAGTCACACTTCCTTCGCAAAATACAAAGGAGGTGTGACTATTAGTCTGGTTTGGAGAGAGTATTTTTTATCATGAAGGCAAAGATTTATTAGTTGGGGAGTCGGATTTTTTCAATGTCGTCCATCTAATTTTGGAGGAAAGATGGAACAAAAGCAACATGCCTTTGCATTGCCTAGCACATTGTCTGGTTCCGAAGTACTACACCGATACATGGCTTCAAAGTGAAGAAGGTGTAGGAAGAGTGTCACCTGATGAAGATGAAGAAGTCTCTTTGAATCGAGTGAAGTGTTTGGGACGGATTTTTGAAAATCCTGATGATCTTAAAAAAGTTTCTATTGAATATGGACAACTTTCGAGTGGGACCGGCCCGTTTAGCGATTCTTTTGTTAAAGATGAAATGGTTTATGAAGAACCAATTTCATGGTGGGCAAACTATGGGTCTAGTGCAAAACTATTGCAATCGTTGGCCTTCAAATTGTTATCCCAACCGGCCTCATCATCATGTTGTGAAAGAAATTGGAGCACGTATTCTCAAATTCACAATGTGAAGAGAAACAAGTTGACGAGTACTAGAGCTGAAGATTTGGTTTATGTTCATGCAAATACTCGTCTCTTATCGAGAAAGATGAAATCGTATACGGAAGGGCCATCAAAATATTGGGACATATGTAAGTATTTTTTTATATCATTTAATTAAATAATATACTTTGAGATCTATATTAATAATAATGTCCATTATTATATTTTATAGGTGGAGACAAGTTCGACATTGATGGAGAAATGAACCAACTTGCTGATCATTCCATTAGTGAGCCTGAACTTGAAGCAATCACATTTGAGGAGACTTTCAATATTGATGAGGATGAAAATAATTAGTAGAAATTATCTTTATATTTATTATTTTGGTTTTTTATGTTACTCTAATAAATTGAATTTTGTTTTGCTTTAATTTCAATTATATTACATTATTCTTATTTTTATTATCAGTTTATGTTATAAAATTCAATATATAAAAAAAATAAAATTAATCTGGGTCGCCGTATCCCCGCACCCGTGTCCAAATTTGGGTACGTGTCCCAGTATCTACAATAAATAATTTTAAGTACCCGACACCCGGATACGTACCATTATCCGACACCCGTACCCGCGTCCAGGTATCATAGGACCAGATGCATAAAAAAAATCTAGCAATCATTGCATTTAGTTGGTTGCGGGCTTCGACGTTGAAAGTTTTTTTCAGTTGGACTTCCAGAAAGATCTTTTTGTTTTTTGTTCTCGTAACCGGATGAATACAATTCTCTGGAACCCATAGGAGGCGGCAGTGGGACTTTTCTGGTAGTACATTCTTTTTCTCTTTGTTCGAAATCATCCTCCAACTTTTGCATGTCGGCAATTTCTTTAGCCGTTACTTTTGGACAACTCGCAATGCCTTTATTTTTTAATCTCATCAAATGTGCTTTCACTCTAGTGTATGTTGTTGTTTTTGTAACACCTTCTCCACCAGTGGTAGTTTTTTCTGACCGTTTCACATATCGTCATAACGGCTTGCGAAAATCTTCGTTGACTTTACTCGCAGAAGGAGATGCAGCAGAAGTAATTTTGCTCGATGAACTCATATTAAAACAGCAATTTGTAATATATGAAAACTTGAAATTAATATTTAATTACAATAATTAAAATAACATTATTTAATTATAACAAAACATGCCTAATATTAAAGCAGCGGATCCAAAAGTAATGAAAAAACAGGTGACACACTTATTGAAAAAGAGGCGCACTAATCATATACTAAAACAGTAAAACACATTTAAATATCAATTAATTTTTTTATTCAGAATATGAAGCGACGCACTTATTTAAAAAGAGGCGCACTAATCATAGTAAAACAGTAAAACATATTTAAATATCAATTATTTTTTTTATTCAGAATATGAAGCGGTAAAAACTAAGAAGCAAAGCGGGAGGAATTATATTAAATCGAAAAACATACAGCAAAGCAATAGTATTTATATTAATACCAAAAACATTTTAACAAGTACTAACCCAATAAACCCTAAACGACAAGTACGCGGTGCAGCAACGAAGCAGAGAGGCGCGACGAAGAAGCACAGAGCGCGGTGAAGCGAAGCACGGAGGGCTATCGGCAAAGCGAAACACCGAGGGCTGCTGGCGATGCGAAACAACGAGGGCTGCCGGCGAAGCAAAACACAGAAGGCTGCTGGCGGACTGGATCTGGTATGTGAGTTAGGGTTGCTTTTCTCTTCGATTTTGATTTATTATAAATAGAGCCTCAGTTTTTTTGGAATAGATCCCAACGGATCTCATGCGTATCACATACGTAATCTCAAACGTATCGTGACCTAATTTATTTTAAAAAAAAATTAAAAAATTACGTCTTTAAAACATTTCAACCCATTTTTCTTGCGTTTGCGTTTCTGAAACGCCCCCGGTACGAGGACGACGCCTCTTTGGCCGTCCCCGTGCTTCCTAGGTTGGATGTAAATGGATTTTCAAGAAGAAACTTGAGAGACCTGACGCTAAGGATGTGAGATTCAAGGCCAGATTGGTTGCAAAAGGCTTTACTTAGAAGGAAGGTGTTGATTTTAATGAGATATTCTCACTCGTGGTCAAGCATTGTACAATTAGGATCTTGTTGTCCATTGTGGCTCAAATGGATATTGAGTTGCAACAGATATATGTGAAAACAACTTTCTTGCATGGAGAACTTGAGGAACAAATATTCATGAAAATTCCAGAAAGTGTGGAGGGTGCTTCTAGTGAAATCAGTGTGTGTTTGCTTAGAAAATCCTTGTATGGGTTGAGACAGTGTCCTAAACAGTGGTACAAAAGGTTTGATAACTATATGTTGCATATTGAGTTTGTCAGGTGCAATTATGAGTGTTGTGTGTACTTGAAGTTTATTTCTGGAAAGGTGGTCACCTACTTGCTTCTCTATGTTGATGATATGCTAATTTCAAGTTGTTCAAAAGTTGAGGTGGAGTCTCTCAATAAGTTACTGAGGTCAGAATTTGAGATAAAGGATTTAGGTGAGGCCAGGAGAATCTTGAGAATGGATATTGTCAGAAATAGAGGTGCTGGGACCTTGAGTTTGTCTCAATCTTCTTATTTGGAGAAAGTTCTCAAGAGGTTTCATATGCAGGAGGCTAAGATTTTATTAACTCCCATGACTCAGCACATTAAACTCTCAGTGGATCAAAGTCCTTCTACTCAGTCAGATATAAATGACAAGAGTGGTGTTCCTTATGCTTGTGCAATTGGGAGTGTCATGTATACCATGGTATGTAGTAAACCTGGTCTGGCTTATGCAATGAGCACAATTTCAAGGTTTATGTCTAATCCAGGAAGATTGCATTGGGATGCTGTTAGGTGGTTGCTCAGGTACATTAAGGGTACTTTGAGTCATGGTTTATTGTTCAGAAGAAGTGATCTCAGTGGAGAAGCTTTGGTTGGATTTGTGGATTCTGATTTTGGAAGTAATGTGGATACTAGAAATCCATAGCTGGATATGTATTCACATTGTTTGGTTCAGCTGTGGTGTGGAAAGCCTCTCATCAAGGTGTTGTTGCTCTAAGCACAACTGAGAGTGAGTATATGACTATGACTGAGGTTATCAAAGAAGCAATATGGTTAAAAGTGTTGGAGTTGTGTACTTAATGTCTAAATTTAAGTAACGGAAACTCCCGATCCATTGCCACTAATCTATTTAATTAAATAAACAATTATTTGCGTTTAATTATTTATAATTAAATATATGCAAATTATAGTCCTGGATTCTATATGTTGTAGTTAGTATGGTGTGTCGGGCCCACACAGAAGATCATACTATCGGTCACTCGTATTTAATCGAACAGTTGCTCACGACCTAGATGGACACGGACGAATCCATCGGTATAGTCGTTGTGTGAGAGAGAAAATAATCTGTCTTGATTATTTTATCACACTTGTACACTTGGTGTATTGAGCGGATCGTTTGAGATTTATCGATTAGGATTGCCGGCGATAATCGATTTAAGTCTCAGTGTATTTTATTCTTAATCCCCGATACTATTGCGGGTGTGTATATTTAATATAAGTGACTTTGATTTTCCAAAGGAATTGACCGGTTTATTTATTGGGTCAATTACCGGTTAAGTTGGGTCACTATATTTTATATATGGCATGCCGTGAATACTTGACGGGAAAGTGTATCCCGTAAGGGTTGATAATATCCCCGAGATGAGTTCATAAGGAATTATTATGTAAACCCTACAGGTGGATTCGTTCCGCATAATAATTAAGGTTGAATTGTACTAGTCTCGGAAATAAGAGATGAATTAATTAATTAGCAATAAATTAATTTTATTCATGGATATTTATATCTTAAATACACGGAATAAATAATACTACCGGAGAAATATTATTTGATATAATATGGTTTAATATTGGGAGTGCAATTAATTTATATAGTGGAAAATAAATTAATTAATATTAATGGGATTAATAGATTTGGGCTTGGGCTCAATTTAATCATTAATATTGGAAGCCCAATATTCCACCTCCTTAAGATCCCCTACATAGCCTATAAAAACACTACATGGTCTTCTCTATTCTCATAATCTCATAACTTGAAGATCACAATTCTAGAGAGAGAAAGTAGAGAGGGAGATCCATGGAGTTCGGTAGATCGTCGCCCACACGACGTCCGAGCTAGTGCAAGGAATACGTGGGAAGATCTCAAGGTCGTCAAATTGAGTTCTTCGTTTTTCCGAACAACGAGAACGAGGTAAAATCGTTAAACCCTCTTTATGATTTTAATCGTTTTAATTATCATGAAAATATCGTGAACAAAGATCCGAGGTTTGGGATCCTCACCGGGGTCGAGCCGAGCGGTGGTGATCGAGAATCACCGGACCGCCGCGGCTGGAGCGATCCGGCGGCGTGGATCGCGCGAGCAAGCTCGCTGGGAGGGCAAGCGCCCGCCTGAGGACCAGGCGCCCGCCTGGTCCATGTCGCGAGCGACCGCCGGCGACCCTAGCGCTCACCTCGTGCGGCTGGCAGCAGCGGGCTGCGGGGTTTCCCGCAGCAGATCCGCGTGGCCATGCGGATCGCATACGAGGCTTCGCTGGGAACGTGCGGGGTCGCACGGGATGCAACCATAGCGCTCGCATGGATGCGAGCGCACACCTTGATCGGAAAGCGGCGGCTCCAACCGCGGCTAGGGTTCGATCGGGTGGAACCTTCGGGATAGCTTGGGCTGTCCAGCGAGGGTTTAAGGCACGCGTAACGGGCTGCCTTGTATAGCCCTAGGCGGCTGCCGTGATCAGCCGCGAGCCCCGTGCATGGGCTCAACCGAACAGCCGCGACTTAGCCGTGGTTAGTTTTGGTTGAGTCCGGATATATGCGGTGGTTCGTGGCGGGATGTTCCGGCAACCGGGAGTCGATTGGAGTTGTCGTTCCGCAACTTTGACAACTCCGGATATTCGATCTCCGAAGGATTTTGGTCGGAATTAATTAGATAATTTATTTATTTAAATTTATTAATTCCGGGATATCGATTTCCAACAATTGGTATAAGAGCGTTGGTTTTAGTTTATGGTATTTTTCGATAAATTGTTCTACCTTGCAAGGTTTCCGATTATTATGGCTAGATTTAATTATGTTAATTAATTTCATAATAATGTTCTTGATTATTAAACTCTCGGTGATGTCGATATTCGTTCTTGTGTGGTGAATGCTTGTTCTTATTTTTTCCGGAAATTGTTTGAGGTCGTTTTGTAGAGAATCGATACGGATAGCGTAGTAATAAATTTGTAATTTATTTTACGTTGGATCGAGGACGAAACGACGACTGGAAAAGTGTGACAAAGGAGAAGAAGAGAGAGAGCTAGGGCTCGATCGCCCTAGCCGCGGGCTGCCGCCGGCTCGGTGGCTGGCCGGCGTGGCTGGGCGGCGGTGCTCCTCCCCGGGTGGCCGGCCGATCGATCAAAGGGTGGGGGTGGCGCACCCCGTGCTACTCCTACCTAGATTCGCTTTCCTAATTAATTCGGTTTTCCTATTTTGAGTATTCCTAAGTTTGGGAACTCTCATGGAAATAGGAAAAGAATTAATTGGAATTAATTTATTTCCTTATTCTATTATAGAAGTCTTCTAGAATATTACATGTCTAACTTGGATAGGATTTTAGAGATTTAATAGAATTGGAAAGGAAAATAATTAATTATTAAATTAATTTATTTCCTAATTGATTATTCCTATTTTATGGGAATTTTCATGGACATGGAAATTAATTAATTTTGGAAAGTAGAAGAGTCCTTAATTAATTTTTCCTATTTAATTATTCCTTTATGGAATTTTTAATAGATTAGGAAAGGAATTAATTTGGAAGGATTAGGAGTCCTAAATTATTTTAGTTCCTTATTCCATTATAGAAATCTTCTAGAATATTCTAAGTGGGTCTTGGATAGGATTCTAGAGATTTAATGGAGTAGAAAAGGAAAATAAAAATAATAAATATTAATAATATTTAATTTTATTTTTGATATATTCGATTGACTTAATTTTCGAATTAAATAACTTTTGGATTAATTGAAAATAAATAGATTTAAATATTGGAATTAATATTCCCGTCACATGGAGCATTCAAGAACGAAGACTAAAGACTAGAAGAAGCATACGGAGATGCGATAAAGCCATAATAGTCGGAAAATGATATTCTAGTATTATTTTGATTATGTGATAATATAATATGTGTTTTATTTCATGTATGCATGCTTATGTGTATTTAATTATGCATTAGATAGCGTATCCCTTTGTTATAAAAAGCTAAGTGGGAGAGGGATTGGAAACAATGCCATGGTCTCCATTGCTGTTCTCTTGGTGACTTTTATGGACTTTCGAAGTTCGTATAGACAAGTCATTGGAGGAGAATTCTTGTAATTCCTTTTACAAGAGACATTGATTAAGTTTATCAAACAATGCCTAATTTGTCTTTCTGAAACTGATTTCAAGTCGACTCATTCTCACCCCGGGGAGTGGAATGGAGCCAAAGCCACTTGGTCATGTCGAGGACACAAATTAGAGACTTTCGTGTCATTTTATGATTAGATCGATTGTCTGCTCGGCTCCCTCATTCTATGAGAGATAGGGTTGTTCGCATGGTGAATCACTGGTAAGAAACTTCGAGTTTCACTTATGATTCTCCGCGTCTTGATTTTCAAGATCGAATGGATCAAGTAATTGGATGTCAATTGTAAAAGTCTTTTGGTGTAGTAAACGTCCACACTATCGTGGCTTGCTACATTGAATGGGATTTTGGAACGATTGATATAGACAATTATAGAAAGGAGTAAAGGAGCGTATGTTAACGTAAACGTCCACACTATCGTGGCTTGCGGTGAATATGCGTATCCCAAACAATCTTCTTAGATACTGAGTAATGGTTTACACTTAGGTACGCTTTATAGTATTCTTCACATCGAAGTAACGCTATAATTGATGTACGACCGAAACAAATCTAATTGCTAAATCATTTGGATAGGTAAACGTCCACACTATCGTGGCTTGCCATATCTGATGGGATTTTAGATGCGATTAGTGGTTTAATGATATTATTTGAGGGAGATAATATCGGAGATTAAATCGATTGTTTGTTGTTATATGTGCTCATAGATTAGGAGATGGCTTTGAACCCACTTTCTGTGATACGTAAGGATTTTAAACTCACTGGTCCCTAAATATAATGATTGAATAGAGATCTAGACATTACCCAAACTGTTAAAGAGTGCAAGGTTGTACTCAGTGAGCTTTGTCCTCCCGAGCCTACAAATGTCTTAACTAGGTGTTTAGACATGACATGGGCGGCTAGACAAGAAGCGATGAAGATACTCATAAAGGCCAGTCATTTCGAGGAAACGCTTAAACACGTTTTTGAGATGATTGACCTTTTGGACGAGTTGAGATGGAAATCGCAAGCTCTTGTAGCCAATGCCAAAGTTTTTGAACCTAAGGGCATAATCGGGGGAAAGGAAAAGCAAGCAAAGAAACCCAGTGGTCCTAGGTCACTTGGACCACGAGATGGGACGAGAAAGCCAAGAGGCAAGTGTTCTCGATGCAAACAGTCTGGGTACTGGAAGTCTGATTATCCTCTCAAAGAAAGTACGAAATTTTCTTTAGTCGTAAAACATAGTTAGTGGTATTATCTACCGGAACCTGGTGTGTAGATATGGAACCACTGACGGTATGTGCATTTTAAATGCAAGGGTGGGCAATGCTGTGGAGGAGGCAGCTGTTGCAATGGAGGACATTTTATAGGATTGCATTTTGAGTTATTGCTTTTATGTACCTTTCATATTAGAAAGAACTTTGTTCTGGATTTCTAATGAATGGATATTTTATTTCTTTTAATCATTGGTTATGAGAAGAAATAAAGATAGTATCTATTCTGGTACATTAGCTAGCAATATATAAATGATGAATCCTGAGTCCACCACAATGCAACGAACCGTAGTATGAAACTCGTTTTACTAATAAGAGATTTCTTTATTAAATCGATTATACTTGTGGATTCTTATGCTAAGTCATGTTTATTCAAATAAGAAGTTCAAAGGTCGAAAATTGATATTTGATCAATTAAGTTGAAGGAGTGGACCTTCCGACCTAAGAATCTAATTTGGAAGATAAGATAACTAAGCAATCCTTTGAAAAGGATATAAGATCCGGACAAGTATAAGAATTGATTGACTCTGATGTGTGCAGACTATGTCTACTCAGACAATAAGGTACGAGTACTTCATTTGATGATTACTCGAGAAATGGATTATAATACCTGATGTGCCACAAAAGCAAGTGTTTTGACAAGTCAATGGACACTAAGCAATTGTGGAGAACCATCAAGGTATATCCATTTGTAGCCTGCAATTTGATCGCGGAGGCAGGTACCTGTCTGAGGAATGCATGGCATACTGATCAGAAATTTGGACTTGATCCCAAATGACTACACCATACACTGTTGTGTAGAAATGGTGTGTCGATAATAAGAAATGGAACTCTTATAGAAATAGTAAAAGCATGAGTTATACGGAACTACCTATGTTCTATGGATATGTCTGGAAACAACGGCGCATTCAATGCGGTTGTAGAATGTCCTAGAAGAACAAAAGATGTGTGTTCAATAGTACTATAAACCAGAGGGACGTTATAAGTTCTAACGCCCGGATCTTAGAGAAAGACTATATGATGAACCACAAGCCCAAAGTGACGTGATACTTTGAAATGAGAGAGAACGATAAGGACTGAGAACTAGCTGAACCGAGTAGCAGTACACCACTAACTGCACCTAATGTTATTACTGTTTATACACCGGAATGCCGTTGTAGTGGGAGGTTGTGGATCAACCGGAGATATTCATAAGACTAGGAGAGTTTTCGGACTCTGGACCTAGTATACATGAAATCGATCCCTAGATCTACATGAAGGCAGTACTAGATCTAAATGTGCCTTCTTGGAAAGCAATAAGGATTATTGCTAAGAGGCAAGAACATTTAGAGTACAAGCTTAGTTAATCCATTTATGGATTGGAACAAAGCATTGAGTTCGTAGTACTTGCAAATTGATGAGATAGTCCATTTTATGGATTCATCAAAGCATAGACGAATCATGTGTATTGGAAACGTGATGGAACAAGGTGGTGTTTCTCGGGTTTTATGTAGAGAATATTCTTATCATTGGTAACAATGTAAAGATGTTGTCAAGACATAAAATGAGGTTGTCTAGATAAATCAATATGAAAGATATAGGAAGAAGTTGGACATGTTCTTGAGATCTTGGATCTCTAGGAAAGAACATTGTACTTCTCCTGGACATCTTACATATATATGATTATGGTTCGTTTTAACATGCAAGATTCCGAGAAGGGTTCGTTACCTTTCAGACACGGAATGCATCTATCTAAGGACATGTGTTTGAGGAACACAAAAGGAGATAGAAGCAATGAAAGCAGTTTCCTACACTTGGAGTGTGGAAAGCTTGATAAATGCAATGTTGAAAAACGAGAACCTGATATCGGCTATGCGGTTAGCATAGTGGGAGGATATCAAGGTAATCCTGGAAAGGAATATTCGACTGCTGTAAAAGTACTTTCGAAGTACTGTTCTAGACTACGAAGCAGACGAGCATTTCCTTTGGATTACATTCTCTTAGATTTCTAATCAAATGAGGACCGGTGTAAGTCGATATCAGGCTATGTGTTTCACTATTGAAGGAGAAGGAGTTTTAACATTGAAGAGTGATAAGCACGATGCTTTACGGACTCTGCTATGGGTAACCAAATAGCGGCCTCAGAGGCAGCGGAAGTTTTGGTATAACTCTGGGATAATCTCTGGGACTTAGATGTGATTCTTAATTTGCCAAAGGCTATGTAAATAGCGGTGCGATGGCAAATGGTAAGAAATCACAAGTCCATAAGTGTAAGATAACACATAGTGCAAGTACCACCTGATACGAGTCATCGTCGAGGGAGACGACGCTGTAGTCACCAAGATAACTTCAGAGCGGCAACCTAGAGTGCTCATTCACATAGTACTTCTTGGAAGTACAACTTAAGCACGTGATGAGTATGGGAGTCGGAAGTTTGGAGGAAATGACTAGACCTTAGTACAAGTGGGAGATTGTTGGAGTTGTGTACTTAATGTCTAGATTTAAGTAACGGAAACTCCCGATCCATTGCCACTAATCTATTTAATTAAATAAACAATTATTTGCGTTTAATTATTTATAATTAAATATATGCAAATTATAGTCCTAGATTCTATATGTTGTAGTTAGTATGGTGTGTCGGGCCCACTCAGAAGATCATACTATCGGTCACTCGTATTTAATCGAACAGTTGCTCACGACCTAAATGGACACGGAACAATTCATCGGTATAGTCGTTGTGTGAGAGAGAAAATAATCTGTCTTGATTATTTTATCACACTTGTACACTTGGTGTATTGAGCGGATCGTTTAAGATTTATCGATTAGGATTGCCGGCGATAATCGATTTAAGTCTCAGTGTATTTTATTCTTAATCCCCGATACTATTGCGGGTGTGTATATTTAATATAAGTGACTTTGATTTTCCAAAGGAATTGACCGGTTTATTTATTGGGTCAATTACCGGTTAAGTTGGGTCACTATATTTTATATATGGCATGCCGTGAATACTTGACGGGAAAGTGTATCCCGTAAGGGTTGATAATATCCCCGAGATGAGTTCATAAGGAATTATTATGTAAACCCTGCAGGTGGATTCGTTCCGCATAATAATTAAGGTTGAATGGTACTAGTCTCGGAAATAAGAGATGAATAAATTAATTAGCAATAAATTAATTTTATTCATGGATATTTATATCTTAAATACACGGAATAAATAATACTACCGGAGAAAATATTATTTGATATAATATGGTTTAATATTGGGAGTGCAATTAATTTATATAATGGAAAATAAATTAATTAATATTAATGGGATTAATAGATTTGGGCTTGGGCTCAATTTAATCATTAATATTGGAAGCCCAATATTCCACCTCCTTAAGATCCCCTACGTAGCCTATAAAAGCACTACATGGTCTTCTCTATTCTCATAATCTCATAACTTGAAGATCACAATTCTAGAGAGAGAAAGTAGAGAGGGAGATCCATGGAGTTCGGTAGATCGTCGCCCACACGACGTCCGAGCTAGTGCAAGGAATACGTGGGAAGATCTCAAGGTCGTCAAATTGAGTTCTTCGTTTTTCCGTACAACGAGAACGAGGTAAAATCGTTAAACCCTCTTTATGATTTTAATCGTTTTAATTATCGTGAAAATATCGTGAACAAAGATCTGAGGTTTGGGATCCTCACCGGGGTCGATCCGAGCGGTGGTGATCGAGAATCACCGGACCGCCGCGGCTGGAGCGATCCGGCGGCGTGGATCGCCCGAGCAAGCTCGCTGGGAGGGCAAGCGCCCGCCCTAGGACCAGGCGCCCGCCTGGTCCATGTCGCGAGCGACCGCCGGCGACCCTAGCGCTCGCCTCGTGCGGCTGGCTGCAGCGGGCTGCGGGGTTTCCCGCAGCGGATCCGCGTGGCCATGCGGATCGCATACGGGGCTTCGCTCGGAACGTGCGGGGTCGCACGGGATGCAACCATAGCGCTCGCATCGATGCGAGCGCACACCTTGATCGGAAAGCGGCGGCTCCAACTGCGGCTAGGGTTCGATCGGGTGGAACCTTCGGGATAGCTTGGGATGTCCGGCGAGGGTTTAAGGCACGCGTAACGGGCTGCCTTGTACAGCCCTAGGCGGCTGCCGTGATCAGCCGCGAGCCCCGTGCATGGGCTCGACCGAACAGCCGCGGCTTAGCCGTGGTTAGTTTTGGTTGAGTCCGGATATATGCGGTGGTTCGTGGCGGGATGTTCCGGCAACCGGGAGTCGATTGAAGTTGTCGTTCCGCAACTTTGACAACTCCGGATATTCGATCTCCGAAGGATTTTGGTCGGAATTAATTAGATAATTTATTTATTTAAATTTATTAATTCCGGGATATTGATTTCCAACAAAAAGGAATTCTCAATTAAATTGGAGTTGAACAAGAGACAGTATCAGTGAACTGTGATAGCCAAAGTGCATTGCACTTGGTTAAACATCAAATGTTTCATGAGAGATCCAAACATATTGACGTGAGACTACATTTTGTTAGAGATGTAGTTGAAAAGAAGATAGTGAAGGTTGAGAAAATTGCCACTGAAGGTAATCCTGCAGACAGTTTCACTAAGGTGTTGCATGTGGATAAGTTTAAATTGTGTCAGGATTTAGTCCAACTGGACCTTTCACAATCTCAGTGAGATTGTGGAACTTTTGACTACAGTTGAGGTGTGAGATCAAATGTGGTTGTGGAGTTATGCAACAAAATACTCATATTGGCAGGTTTGAGGATTTTGAGGTATAATTCTGTAATTTTGTTGCTTAGTGGTTTTCTAGGTGGTTTGATTGTGGTCATTGGTTCATAATCATGTTCATGACTTGTGTGGATTGTGTTTTGTGTATGGTTGTTAGAGAATCTTGAAGTCAATGCTTGAGTTGACTTGACAGATTTATGTTCTGAATTACCTTGGTGGTGATTCTGTGTTGGAGACTTGTTTGTGGTGTATGAAATGTGTAGTGAAGTCATATTTTTGTGTACAAAATTGTTGGAGGTGGTTTGAAGTTATTTGGTTCAGAATTGAAGAAGTTGAGTACTTGAGTATTTTCAACTTGAAACAGTTTTGAGTGACTTAGGCGCATTTGGGATTTTCTGGAGTTATGGTGAATCATATGATGGGTTCTTGGCATGGATTTGAAGCTGAGGTTACAAGGATCATGTTGGGACAGATTGGAGAGTCTGAATCTAGCTGATGAATGCAAGATTTGGATTCAAATTTGGTTCAAGAAAACTGTTCAAGTTAGTTTTCTGTGTTCTTGAATTTCTTGGAGATTTGATGCAGATGTAGCATGATGATGTGTTTACAAGGATTGGATGGAGTTGCTATTGTTGTGTAAGGTGAAGATTTGTTAAAATGTACACAAAATTTCAACTCCGGGTGAAAATTCAGCAAAAACGAGCACATGGGCATTTTGGTCATTTCTTGGATATTTGAATTTCTCGCAGAATAAAACAACGTTGTTTTGAGTGTAATGTGGCCGCGGGTGCACGGGTCTCAGGCGAGCGATTTCTCACTTGATTCTTCACCAAAATGCATGATGCTTGCGAGGTTGTGGTCTCTGTCAGCTCATCTACAAAACACACATGAAATTGCATCGATTGATCGACGGTTGAGATTTGGGAGTCTGTTGCAGGTCGACGGTTCAGATGATAAATTCGATTTTTGCATTTTCGATCATGTATATAATCGCGTGTTAGTGATTGATATGCAACGAGTGAGCTAGAGAGAACATTTTGTAATCGTTCTTTTGCTTCAGATAATCTCTGAACCACCCTCCCCTCCACCGTGCACGTAGGTCGTCTTCCCGGCGGTCGAATCACGTAAAACTATCGTGTTCTTTTCGATTTTGCAGTGTGAGTGTGTTCTTATAACTAAATACTAATTTCACGTGTGGTGAAGTTTGAGAGTTTAATCCGCAATCTTGTTTTCAAGTTTTGTGTTCGATTATTCGGTTTTGAGTTTGAGCTCGATACTCACCGGAGCTCGTGGTTATTTCCAGTGTGTTTCTCAACAAAACATATATGCTCTAGGTTTAAATAACTCTTATCTTTTCGTGTTTAGATTATTGAGATGTCCTATGATTATGCTGTTTTTTTACCTCAAGCAATGTAAAGTCGATTCTTGAACACTACAATTATGTATATATTTACATGGTTGGACGTGGTTTGCAAGTTACTGCGTTCAGCCTGAGGGTTTACCCAGAGCGCACTCAACGAGTAGCGGCGGCAGGTTCACTCGTCATAGAAAAAATATATGTATATGTTTAATGTACGTAATTGTTTGACTTGAGGAGAAATGATGTTTAGGATAACAATTAATGGTTGATTAACTAAACCAAGAAGTTTTATGGATGGAGAAATTAATGGTATCAATCAACAATTCGTCTACCGTATACATAAGTGTACGATACATTGTACACCAAAATCTAAGTTAAATATAAATGATATTCATTTTAAAAATGAATAATCATCATTAAACAATTAAAAATCATCATTCTTAAAATCATCATTGAGTAAAAATATAAATTATTACTCCCTCGTATTTTTTATAAGTGTCATCCTAAGCTCATACACACATATTAATAAATATATTAACTCTCTATTTTACCCTTCATTAACTACTTTAAAAATCTAAATCAAACAATAAAATAATTAACATTTAATTTTTTTATTTAATTTTTTTAATTAATGTTAAGGGTAATTTTAGAAAAAATACATTTAATTTACATTGAAAATCCCAAAACGACGACACTTAAATTGAAAATAATTTGAAAGGTCAAAACGACACTTATAAAGAACGGGAGGGAGTATTTATTAATATATTCATTATATATCAAAGTAATCTTTATTAAGAATACACTATAATAAATATTATGTGTACAATATTCCGTACTGTTGCACGGTAAAAATTGTCATCAACGTGGGCCTGTGGAAAAATTGGACGACGACTACAATTAATGGTATCAATGTGGGCCTGTGGAAAAATTGGACATAGGCCTGTGGAAGATTATTACTCATGCCCCTCCCGAAATAAAAACAAAAATATATTCTTAATTTTTTAACTTAAAAAAAACAATTAAAAATACAAATGAACAAAAGTTAAAAAGTAATATATTAAATATATATATATATATATATATATATATATATATATATATATATATATATATAGAATCTATACAATTAATTAATACGGAGTTCAACTATTCATTAATAAACGATTGTAATTAAGTTAAAAAAAAAAAATCAAGCCCGATTTCTTTGAATATAAGTTTTTATTCAGATTTTTAACCGATAACACACGGTGACACGAGTCCCATATAACATATAACTCGGACACTTTTATTTCCTTTATTTAACATAAGTAACACGCGTGCATAAATTAAGCTTCCATGATCACGAGCCTGAACCCTTATCCTTTCAATTTCCATTGCTCCATGATCAAGCCCTACAAACAAGCATTACGCAGATTTTTAATGTGATTTGTAAGACCATACATAAAAGTGATCGATACATCATACCATAAAAACAAGATTAATTAGCTCACTGGTTATAGTCGACACGGATTCTTCCGGCATTAGGGTCAGCAATCATGGAGAAAGCTTCCTGAGAGAGATCAAACTGATCGGCTTGGCAACCGGGGCAAAGATCGACAACTGTCACGGTGATTGCACCATTACGACAGGGCTGAGGGACCCCTTCGTTGGTGGGCCCGGTGCACCGGATTGAGTAACGTCTTCCGCAGGCAGCCCCGTTGTTGTATATGCTAGGGTTTGCTGCCGCGATAAGTGTGCCCTGTGGGGTAAATCCATAGCATGCAGATGCTAACGTAGCAAAAAATATTAGTGAGCGAATGCAAATTTAAAAAAAATATATAATATAATAAAAAAATAACAATTGTGATTTGTGAAAACCGATATATGTAAATAAAGAGAATTTTTGAAAGAGAGCAGTCAAACTGCGGCCATGCATGGTCCAAAACACACACATCAAGATTATGTATTTCATGTCTTATTTTTTTGATTAATTTTCAGCTGAAGAAAACTTACGAACGTATGGAGGAGTGTAGAACGTGGCCTGCCCAGAAATGGCGCTAGACATGGAAATTAGAGTACTGGCGATCAGCGCGAAGAGGATAACTCGCTCGGTGGACATTTTCAATCAAACCCCTGTATATATATGAGAAAACCTTAGATAATGCCTTTGTTTATGGTGTTGTAAATTCTATGTTTGATAATTGATTTAAAGGAAATACGAAAGTATTTATAGAACGTGGTCATCCAACAAAAGCAACGACTTGTCACATTTTCAATTAATAATATTGGTCTTCAGAATTACTTTTCGTACGTTATACCAAAAGTATACTCGATCAGTTTTTCTGAGGATATTTCGTCTAATTAAATATTTAATCATTAATTGAAGTGTTAGACTTCTATTTGATTAAACTCCATCTTAAATTAATTTAAATTTAATTAAAAAAATTAACACTGATTCTTCCAATAAATATAATATAATTAATTTAAGTATAAATGTTAATTTTTAATAATCTTATAAATATAAATTTAAAAAAAAATAAAATTAAAATTTATATTAAAAAATTATAATGTACATCTTATAATATAATCAATTTATAAATTTATAAAATAATTAATTTAAATAAATATAAAAAAAATATTGTTAATTAAGTACAAATAAATTAAATATTTGAAGTATTTAAGAAAATGAAACTTTTAGTTTTACAATTTACGATCTAAACCTCATAAAATTCATTTTATATTTAAGGAAAAAGATTTTTTATGTTATTTGTGTATTAAGGTATTATAATTTAGATAATTATAATAAAATATACATTTTTTAAAGTGTAGTTACTATATTACCCTTACAAAATACTATTCTTTCTTTTTTTTTTTATAAGACGATTTTAATTATTTTCATTTTATAAAACGTTTTAGCTTTATTAAATGATTTTTTTACATTAATTCATATTTTTTTCAATTTTTCACGCACATTGTTTTTTCTCTCCACCAATCACATTTCATTGTTTTTATCATTTTATTTTTTTCAATGAATAGTAATTGAAATTAAATATTTTCTTAATACTTGTATTAAAGTTTAGGGTGCATTATAAAAAAATAGGAGGGAGTACTAAAGTTTTAAAATGTACGCAAATTTTCACTTTTTTAAATGGTGTGTAACTGTTTTTTTGTTTTTGTAAAAATTTGAATTTTAAATTGTTTTATTAAAAAATAAAATTACGCAATCCTAACTATTTATAAATCTGAAAATTGGATTTAGTAATTACTTGAATAATTGTTTTTTAATTTAAATTAAAATTTTATTATTGTGAAAATAAAAGGTTTAATTTTGGTATTTCCTATTCATTTATAATTAGGAAAAGCTAAGTTAAAACAAAAATTAATAACTTCTCTTAATCAAAAGTCTCTTTAAATATTTTTAATGGTTAAATATATTTTGTTTTATAAGATAGAGACTTAGAGATGAGAAATTCTAGCCACCTATCTTTAAGAGAGAGCAAACAAGATTTAAACCGAATGACAAATTTTATAATATTTTAATAGAAAATTTGTTTCACTCGAAAATTTCATAATATTTCAATTATAAATTTGTTACACCTGAGAATCGAACCTACACCGAAGTTTTGCACTCAAATCACCACAGAATTTACTCCATGGGAGCAATATATTTATAATATTGTAAGACACTTTAGTAATTATTATAAAATTAATACTGTCTAAAATTTCTTTAAGTAAGTAGTGAATATAATATTTGAAACAATATATAATATATTAATTTTATAATTTTTTTTTTTGGGATAAGTGACTATTATATTTAAAAACTAGTGGAATAATTAATCTATAAAAGTAGATTATACAAGTCAAAAATTTGTATTGTGGATTCATTCAATTAAACTAGTCAAAAAAAGTATTCAAGATTTCAATTAATTAAACGAGCTACTCCAAAGTACGGGTTCAAAGGATGGGATTGCTATTCGGCTAATCGCAGACGTGCCTAACTTTTAAACGTTGAATATTAAACACAATTAATGTCATTGTTTTCTTTTTTTGTTTTTTTTATATATATAAGTCAAAAATTATTTTATTGATTTTAACTTTGACTTATAATTATCTCTCCATCTCAAAATAAATGTCATATTTTTCTGAACACAAATTTTTTAAAAAAACGTTAATTTCTAATTTTTTAACAAAAATTAAAAATATATTTTAAAGCAAAAGGTAGAATAATTGTAGTAATTTAAAAAATAAGTAGATAAAGTAAGTACAATTGTATTTTAAAATGAAACTATAATAATTATTTTATTTTTTTGAGTGTGTCAACTATTACTGGGTATTTAAAAAAAAAGTATGTTAAATTATCTTGAAAGTGGAGGAATATTTTGACTACAATTTATTACCAAAATAATTGAAAAGAAAAGAAATATTCAAGATGCAATTGCAAAACATAAGAAACAAACCTTTAGTTATAGAAGTCTTTTTACCTTAATGTGTGCCTTATAAATACGACATACTCTAAATGGAAGTTGAATACACAACTCGAGAGTGGACACATATTGAAGACACATTTTTTTAGACACATTTTTTTATTTCTAAGCATAAATACATTCTTCATATATTTTAGCCTACACAAAAAAAGGATTTTGCTAACGGCATGCCCCGTAAGCAAAATTGTTAGACTATATTCTTAGAGTCTAATTAAGCAACAATATTGTATAATTGATAGAGTTTATTAGGGGTGTTAATTCAATTAAACCAAAAAAATCGAACTAAAATTTCGATTATCCGAACCAAATAAAATGTTATTATTAAAAAATATAAAAGAAATATATAAATTATTATTATTATTTACATTTAAAAATAATAAATATATATTAATTACTTTTTATTTTACTTTTATTTGTTTTGATTTGGTTTTAACCGATTAAATCGATTAAAAACTAAACCAAACCGAAAATCAAAAAATTACAGAAATCAAAACCGAAAACCAAACAAAATAATTTGGTTCGGTTTGGTTTAACCGAATAGCGTCACTTTGATTTGGTTTGGCCGGTTTAACCAAACTTTTGATACTCTTAGGGGCCGTTTGGTAGCATAGATTAGACTTAGATAGTTAAGTTAACTTGGATTGTTCATTGTTTGGTTGAGTCTAATGGGCCTATGATAGTTTAAAAGGCCCGTTGCTATATAGTGTGGCCTTTTAGATTATTTAACTCTCCAAATGGGTAGGTTAGAATATCCTATTGAAACAGTGTTTAAAAACAATTGGTTTGAGTTATCTCTAGATAAATTATCTAACTTACAAAACAAGGTCTTAAAGTTTATATTTAGTTAATATACATCCCTTATTGTCAGGAATTTGATTTCTTATTTAGTTATTTCAATGTACTATATAAAGTTTGCTTCTTTGATTAATAAAGATACACAACTTTTCTCTCCTCTATGCTTGTTATGTTTACCAATCTAACGTGGTATCTGACGCTACTCTCGTGGAGTAGCGCAAAATAATATTTATAAGTCCCAAACTCTTCACTAGCACAAGTACTAGTAGCAAGTATAGGGTCGATCCCACGAGGAGGCGTTTTAGCTTTAGTTTTCCAGGCTTTGATTGCTCAATTGGGTTGTCACGTTTAAAAGATTGTTTTGGGGAGCAGTTGGGCACTGCCGAACCGTGGTCACCGTTTCTACTTGACTGAAAATAAACAAATAAAATAACAGAAAATAAACTAGCTTATAACTCGACCAATCTAACTACTGAATTAAAGCTAACAGAATGAGCAATTAACAGAATTGACTAACAGATAATAAACCAAATAAAAAATAAAGTATCCAGGCATTGACTCCCCTTACTACCCCCTTGACCTAGTGCTGCCGATCATTGGTACGTATATTATTTTGCTAACAGTTTTATCTTCCAGTTATAGATCCCAAGTATTAACATCCCTATAATGTCACGCATATTAATACCCAGAACCCTCTCATTCGCTCTTATGTTTAAAGTCCTATTAGATCTCTCTCAATAGGTCTCCTGATGTTGACCATTTCGACATTATGTGACAGCATGAGTCTAAGTTGATCAAATCGCTTTTAACTACCAAGCAAACCTAGAATGGACAATAGCATGCCCGGACAAACCCGAGTCATACGACCACATCTCAGCAACATGTTGTACTTCGCAGACGCCCAGTCTCCCGGTCGCGTTGATCCACGTACTTGTGTGTTAAGTAAGTCGGGGTTCCCATTGGTCACTGTAGGATTTCCCAAGTCCCTAACATGCTCAATTATACTACCCTGTTGAATCGAGAACGAAACTCAGCTAGTTGCACCTACTATTATTACTGTTAATGCACCGAAATGCCGTTGTAGTGGGAGGTTGTGTGACAACCAGAGATATTCATAATGTTGGAAATCGATATCCCGGGTTATCAAAAAATTGCGGAAACCGACAACCCGACCGAAATCCCGTCGCCGGAAACCGACGGCGAACACCGCACGAACCGGAGCACGACCAAGGCGTCACCGCGGGCAAGCCCGCGGCTAAACCCTAGCCACGCCCCCGCTGGGGCTCGCGATCGCCGTGCATGGCGATCGCATGGGGCTGCATGGGGCAGTCCCCGGCGGTGAGTCCGGCGACTCACCGCCACCGCCAGGAGGGGCGGTCAGCCCGGCTGACCTACCGCGGCTCCAGCCGCGGTCTACCCCCGGCGATCGATCTCACGATCGATCGCCCACCCCGGCCCAGCCGGGGTGCCTTTTCTTGCGCACGCCGCCGTCGAGGCGGCGGGGATCCGCCACTGCACCAACTCGTGGCATCCCCAGCGATCGACCATAGGTCGATCGCATGCCCCGGTGTCCAGCCGGGGCGTTTCTTGCGCGCACGCCGGCGGTCGAACCCTAGGGTTCGGCCACCCCTCTCGATCCCGACGGGGATCGCACGATCCCCGTATCCCGGTCTCGACGTTTTCCCGGATCATGCGTTCATGTATATATCACAATTATTTCACATAAAATCATACAAGGGAGTTTATGATTTTACCCTTGATTCGTTGTGCGGAGAAACGAAATCAAATTGATGACCTTTGAATCTTCCTACGTATTCCTTGCACCTCGTTCGAACGTCGTGTGGGCGACGATCCTCCGAACTCTATGGATCTCCTTCACGAACTCTCTAGAATATCAACTATGATATTCTTTTTGTTGTGTCTTGAATTGTGAAGACCATGTAGTGCTTTTATAGGCTACGTAGGGGATCTAAAGGAGGTGGAATATTGGGCTTCCAATATTAATGATTAAATTGAGCCCAAGCCCAAATCTATTAATCCCATTAATATTAATTAATTTATTTTCCACTATATAAATTAATTGCACTCCCAATATTAAACCATATTATATCAAATAATATTTCTTCGGTAGTATTATTTATTCCGTGTATTAAGATTAAATATCCATGAATAAAATTAATTTAATGCTAATTAATTTATTCATCTCTTGTATCCGAGAATAGTACCATTCAACCTTAATTATTATGCGGAACAAATCCACTCGTGAGGTTTACATAATAATTCCTTATGAACTCATCTCGGTGATATTATCAACCCTTACGGGATACACTTTCCCGTCAAGTATTCACGGCATGTCATATATAAAATATAGTGACCCAACTTAACCGGTAATTAACCCAATAATTAAATCGATTAATTCCTTTAAAAATCAAAGTCACTTATATTAAATATACACACCCGTAATAGTATCGGGGATTGAGAATAAAATACTCTGAGATTTAAATCAATTATAAAAGGCAATCCTAATTGATAAATCTCAAGCGATCCGCTCAATACACCAAGTGTACAAGCGTGATAAAATAATTAAGACAAATTATTTTCTCTCTCACACATCGACTATACCGATGGATTGGTCCGTGTCCATCTAGGTCATGAGCAACTGTTCGATTAAATACGAGTAACCGATAGTATGATCTTCCGTGTGATCCCGCACACCATACTAATTACAACGTATATAATCTAGGACTATATTTTGCATATATTTAATTATCGAATAATTAAAAGCAAACAATTGTTTATTAATTAAATAGATTAAATGCTATGATCGGGAGTTACCGTTACTTAAATCTAGACATTAAGTACACAACTCCAACAATCTCCCACTTGTACTAAGGACTAGTCATTTCCTCCAAACTCCCGACTCCCATACTCATCACGTGCTTAAAATCTACTTCCAAGAAGTACCATGTGAATGAGCAATCTAGGTTGCCGCTCTAAAGTTATCTTGGTGACTACAGCGTCGTCTCCCTCGACGATGATCCGTATCAGGTGGTACTTGCTCTATATGTTATCATCACTTTTTGACTTATGACTTCTTTCAGTTTACCATGCACCGCTATTCAATATCCCTTGGTGAACTAAAAATCATATCCAAGTCCAGAGGTTAATCCGGAATCCAACCAAAACTTCCGCTGCCTCTGAGGCTGCTATTCGGTTATGAGAGAGTCCGAGAAGCGTTCTGCTTATCACTCTTTCATTTTAAGGTTCCACCTCTTCCAAAAGTGAACACATAGCCTGATATCGACTTACACTGGTTCTTCTCTGATTTGAGATCTGAGAATATGTAATCAAAAAAAAATTGTGTTGCTTAGTAATCCAGTACTTCGAAAGTACTCTTACAACATCCGAATTTCTCTCGTTGAGATTACTTTGATATCCTCCCACTACGCTAACTGCATAGTTGATATCAGGTTCTTGTTTTTCAACATTGCATTCATAAAGCTTTCCACACTTAGTGTAGGAAACTGCTTTGTCTGCGTCTATCTCCTTCATGTGTTCAAAACACATTTCTTTAGATAGATGTATCCTGTATCTGAAAGGCAATAACCTTTCTCAGAATTATGCATGTTTAAAACAAAACCATAATCGTATAAGATATCTAGGAGAAGTACAATGTTCTTATCCTTAGATCGAAAGATCTCAAGAACATGTTCCAACTTCTACTCAATCTTATATCCCGATTTATTTAGACAACCATCATTTTATGTCTGACTACATCTTTACATTGTTGCCAATGAGAACATGTTATCTACATAAAATTCCGAGAAACACCACCTTGTTTCCATCACGTTTCCAATACACCTTTCGTCAATGCCTTTTGATGAATCCATCAAATGGACTATCTCATCAATTCGCAGGTTCCACGATTCACAGCTTTGTATCAATCCATAAATGGATTAATTAAGCTTGTACTCTAAATGATCTTGCCTCTTAACAATAAACCTTTATTGCTTTCCAAGAAGACACATTTAGATCTAGTACTGCCCTTGTGCAGAGCTAGGGATTGATTTCATCTTTACTAGATTCAGAGTTCGAAAATCTTCTAGTCTTATGAACATCTCTAGTTGTCAAACAACCTCCCACTGCAATGGCATTCCGGTGTATAAACAGTAATAACAGTAGGTGCAGTTAGTGGTGTACTTCTACTCGGTTTGGCTGGTTCTCAGTCTTTGTCCTTTTCTCATTCCAAGGTATTACGTTAGTTCGAGCTTTGTTGTTCATCTAATAGTCTTCCTCTAAGAACCGGGCGATAGAGCATATAACGTCCTTCTGGTTCATAGTACTATTGAACACACAATATTTTGTTCACCTAGGATATCCTACAACCACATTAAATGTGCCGTTGTTTCCAAAAATATCCATAGAACATAGGTAGTTCCGAACAACTTGTCCTTTTACTTATTAGAATTCCATTTCTCATTTCCGACACACTATTTCTGCACAAGAGTGTATGGTGTTGCCAACTGGGATCTAATCCCATTCTTTGATTATGCTATGTGTTATTTAGATAGGTGGTAGCCTCCACGATCAAGTCGCAGACTTCCAATGGATATACTTAGAAGGTTCCCCATAACAGCTTTGTGTCTAAAACACTTCGCTTTTATGGCACATCAAGCATTCTAATCCATCTTTGAGTATTCTTAAAAGAATCACCCATACCTTTATAATTACACATACTTGCATAAATCATCGTTTAATCAATTTTAATACTTGTCCGAATTCTATCCTTTACAAAGGTATGCTCAGTCGTATTATCTTCCAAATTCAATTCTTAGGTCGGAAGGTCCATTCCTTCAACTATAATTGATCAAATCAATTTCGACCTTTTGAATCTTATTTGAATAAATACTACTAAGTATAAGAATTCACAAGTACAATGATTTAACAAAAAAATATATCTAATAGGTAAAACAAGTTATATCCAAATTTCTCCTCCAATCAATATAATTGGGGCCAGTGAGTTTATTCTCCTTGAGTATCACAGAAAGTGGATTCATAGCTATTCTCTAAACCTATAAGCACATTTAAACAAACAAACAATTTAATATCCGATATTATCTCCCCAAATAATATCATTAAATTACTAATTACATCTAAAATCCCATCAGGCAAGGCAACCCACGTGGTGTGGACGTTTACCCACCCAAATGATTAAGCAATTAGATTTTCTTTGGTCATACATCATTTATAGCGTAACTTCGTGGGGCAGAATACTATAAAGCGTATCTAAGTGTAAACCATTACTCAGTACCAAAGTAAATCGTTTGGAATTGTTACATCACCGCAAGCCACGTGGTGTGGACGTTTACGACAACTTCACAACTCTTCACAATTCCTTATAACTGTCTACATCAATTAATCCAAAATCCGTTAGTATAGCAAGCCACGTGGTGTGGACGTTTACTACACCAAGAGACTTTTATAATTGACTCCCAATTACAAGATCCATTCGATTTTCGTAAATCAAGACGCGGAGAATCATAAGTGAAACTCGAAGTTTCTAACTAGTGATTCACCATGCGAACAACCCTATCTCTCAATAGATGAGGGAGCCGAGCAGACAATCGATCCATTTCAAGAAATGGTACGAATGTCTCTAATTTGTGTCATCCACATGACCAAGTGGCTTTGGCTCCATTCCACTCCCCGGGGTGAGAATGAGTCGACTTGAAGTCAGTTTCAGAAAGACAAATTAGGAATTGTTTGATAAACTTAATCAATGTTTCTCGTAAAAGGAATTACAAGAATTCTCCTCCAATGACTCATCTATATGAACTTCGAAAGTCCATAAGAGTCACCAAAAGAACAGTAATGGAGACCATGGGAATGTTTCCATTCCCTCTCCCACTTAGCTTTTTGCAACAAGGGATACGCTATCTAGTGCATAAAATAAACACATATAGCATGCATACAAGTAATAAAGCACATAGTATCACATAGTCAAAATAATGCTAGAAAATTATTTTCCGACTATCATGGCTTTATTCCACTTCCGTACGCATCTTCTAGTTTTCAGTCTTCATTCTTGAATGCTCCATGTGACGAGAATATTAATCCCAATATTTAAATCTATTTATTTTAAATAAATCCAAAAGATACTTAATTCAAAAATTAAGTCAATCGAATAAATCAAAAATAAAATTAAATATTATTAATATTTTTTTATTTATTTATTTTCCTTTCTAATTCTATTAAATCTCTAGAATCCTATTCAAGTAAGACTTGGAATATTCTAGAAGACTTCTATAATAGAATAAGGAAATAAAATAAATTAGGACTCTTCTACTTTCCAAAATTAATTAATTTCCATGTCCATGAAAATTCCCATAAAATAGGAATAATCAAATTAGGAAATAAATTAATTCAATAATTAATGATTTTCCTTTCTAATTCTATTAAATCTCTAGAATCCTATCCAAGTAAGACTTGGAATATTCTAGAAGACTTCTATAATAGAATAAGGAAATAAATTAATTCCAATTAATTCTTTTCCTATTCCATGAGAGTTCCCAAACTTAGGAACACTCAAAATAGGAAAACCGAACCAATTAGGAAAGTTGGATCTTGGTAGGAGACATGAGATCACGAGGACCCCACGCCCCCCACCATGATCGACCACCACCGCCGCCGCCGCCCCAGCCCACGCGCCACCACCTCCATGTTGGAATTCGATATCCCGGGCTATTAAAAATTTGCGGAAAATAATAACCCGATCAAAAACCTCGATTGCCGGAGAAATCACGAGTCCACGCGAGCCGGGACCCGACCAAACGCACGACGCGCGCGAGGCGCGTGCGCGCCCAGCCGAGTCCCCACGAGGGACTCGCGATTGCTCCCAGCAATCGCTGGGCTGCCTCGTAGCAGCCCGCAGCGAGTCAGCGGACTCGCTGCTCGTGGAGGTGCGGCTCGTCCCACGAGCCGCTGCGGGACGATGCGGGAACCCCCGCATCCCGCTGCTGGGCGCTGCGAGAAGCCTCGCAGCCCAGCCGCGATCGAGCTCCAAGCTCGATCGCCTCCTCGCACCCGACCCTCGTGGTCGAGCCGTCGATCCGCCGGCGGTCCGGTGGTTCGACCACCACCGCCCGGTTCGACCTCTTCCACGGGTCTCGATCCCCGGATCTTTGTTCTACGGTATTCTCGATAAACCAAAATCGAACAATTATCAAGGGTGTTTAGATATTGTACCTTTCGATTCGTTGTTCGGAGAAACGAATTCAAGACGACCTTTTGAATCTTCCCACGTATTCCTTGCACTAGCTTGAACGTCGGGTGGGCGACGATCCTCCAAGCTCTATGGATCTACTTCTCTCTCTACTTTCTCTCTCTAGAAGAATTATGATCTTCAACTTATGAGAATAGAGAAGACCATGTAGTGCTTTTATAGGCTACGTAGGGGATCTAAAGGAGGTGGAATATTGGGCTTCCAATATTAATGATTAAATTGAGCCCAAGCCCAAATCTATTAATCTCCCATTAATATTAATTAATTTATTTTCCACTATATAAATTAATTGCACTCCCAATATTAAACCATATTATATCCAAATAATATTTCTCCGGTAGTATTATTTATTCCGTGTATTTAAGATATAAATATCCATGAATAAAATTTATTTATTGCTAAATAAATTTATTCATCTCTTTTATCCGAGACTAGTACCACTCAACCTTATTTATTATGCGGAATTAAATCCACTCGCGAGGTTTACATAATAAATCCTTATGAGCTCATCTCGGGGATATTATCAACCCTTCCGGGATACACTGTCCGGTCAATCATTCACGGCATGCCATATATAAAATATAGTGACCCAACTTAACCGGTAATTAACCCAATAATTAAATCGGTTAATTCCTTTGGTAAATCAAAGTCACTTATATTGAATATACACACCCGCAACAATATCGGGGATTAAGAATAAAATACACTGAGTCTCAAATCAATTATCGCCGAGCAATCCTAATTGATGAGTCTCAATCGATCCGCTCAATACACCAAGTGTACAAGTGTGATAAAATAATTAAGACAAATTATTTTCTCTCTCACACAACGACTATACCGATGGATTGGTCCGTGTCCATCTAGGTCGTGAGCATCTGTTCGATTAAATACGAGTAACCGATAGTATGATCTTCTGTGTGAGGTCGCACACCATACTAACTACAACGTATAGAATCCAGGACTATATTTTGCATATAATTAATCAATAATTTAAAAGCAAATGAATGTTCGTATTTAATAGGTAAATGAAAGTGTACAAGGAGTTCACAATACTCAAATCTAGACATTAAGTATACTACTCCAACAATCTCCCACTTATACTAAGGTCTAGTCTTATCCTCCAAACTTCTGACTCCCAAACCCTCCAAGTGCTTGAAATAAACTTCCTTAGGAAGTATCTTGGTGAAAGGGTCCGCTAGGTTGTCCTCCGAAGCTATCTTGGTGACTATCGCATCGCCCCTCTTGACGATGTCTCGAATCAGGTGGTACTTGCGCTCTATGTGTTTCATAGCACTATGGGACCGTGGTTCCTTACTGTTTGCCACTGCACCGCTATTATCACAATAAATTGTCATAGCCTTGGGCAAACTCGAAATCACATCTAAGTCCTGGAGGAAATTAAGGAACCAAACTGACTCTTTCGCTGCCTCTGAGGCTGCAACATATTCAGCTTCCATGGTAGAGTCTGAAATGCACTTTTGCTTAACACTCCTCCATGATACGGCTCCACCTCCCATAGTGTACACATAGCCTGATGTCGACTTTCGCCGGTCCTTATCAGCTTGGAAATCCGAATCCGTATAACCCAAAGGAATCAGATTGTCTGCCCCGTAACTTAGAACATAATCCTTAGTATTTCGCAAATACTTGAAAATGCTCTTTACGGCAGTCCAATGAGCCTTTCCAGGGTTACTCTGATATCTCGCTACTACGCCAACTGCATAGCAGATATCAGGCCTCGTGCATAACATTGCATACATCAAGCTTCCCACAGCCGTAACGTAGGGAACTGCTTTCATTTCATCTTTCTCCTTTTGTGTCCGAGGACACATTTCCTTAGAAAGATAAGTTCCTTTACTGAAGGGCAGCTCACCCTTCTTGGAATCTTGCATGTTAAAACGAGCCAGAATCGTGTCTATGTAAGATTGCTGGGATAGGTACAATGTTCTATTCCGGCGATCCCTTATAACCTTGATCCCTAGAACATGCCCGACTTCTCCCAAATCTTTCATATCGAATTGTCTAGACAACCATCCCTTTATGTCTGATAACATTTTCACACTGTTGCCAATGAGAAGAATGTCGTCTACATAAAGCACGAGAAACACCACCTTCTTCCCATCACGTTTCCAATACACACACGATTCGTCCATGCTTTGACTAAATCCAAAAGATTGGACTACTTCGTCAAACCGCAGGTTCCACGATCTCGAGGCTTGTTTCAATCCATAAATGGATCGATTAAGCTTGCACACTAGATGATCTCGCCCCTTAGCAATGAATCCTTCTGGTTGTTTCATATAAATCGTCTCGTCAAGACTTCCATTTAGGAAAGCTGTCTTGACATCCATTTGCCACACCTCATAATCCATATGAGCTGCTATGGATAAGAGAATCCGGATCGACTTTATCTTGGCTACTGGCGAGAAGGTCTCCTCATAATCGATTCCCTCTTTCTGAGTATATCCTTTCGCAACAAGCCGAGCTTTAAAGGTTTCAACCTTTCCGTCAGATCCTCTCTTTCTCTTGTAGACCCATTTACACCCAATTGGCTTTACGCCGCTTGGTGGTTCTACAAGATCCCAGACTTTATTAGAATCCATAGATTCAATTTTGGATCTCATCGCTTTCTTCCAAGAAGGCGCATCTATATCTTGTACCGCCTCGTCATAGGTCCAGGGATCGATTTCATGAACTCCAGGTCCAGAGTCCGAAGACTCACCCAGTCCAATCCATCGGTCTGGTTGTTTAACAACCCTCCCACTACGAAGGCGTTCCGGTGTATTAACAGTGATAGTGTCAGGTGCAGATTCTAGTGGTGTATCTATACTCGGTTCGGCTGTGTCTAGGTCTTCAGTGTTACCTCTCAATTCATCAAGCATTATGTCACTCTTGGGCTTGTGGTCCATGACATAGTCTTCCTCCAAGAACCGAGCGTTAGTACTTATAACGATCTTCTGGTCCTTAGGACTATAGAACATGCCACCTTTAGTTCCTCTAGGATATCCTATAAACAACCGCACTTCAGTACGAGGTTCTAATTTATCGGCACCTACCTTCAACACATGTGCAGGGCACCCCCAGATCCGAACGTGTCTCAAGCTAGGCTTGCGCCCGCTCCATCGTTCCATGGGTGTTGAAGGAACCGTTTTAGATGGAACCAAGTTCAGAATGTGCGCCGCTGTTTCTAAGGCATATCCCCAGAACATGATAGGTAAGTCCGAGTAACTCATCATTGATCGCACCATTTCCATAAGAGTCCTATTCCTTCTTTCTGATACACCATTTTGCTGGGGAGTATATGGTGATGTCATTTGGGAATCAATCCCATTCTCTGCCAAGTATGCCTTGAATTCTCCAGACAGGTACTCGCCTCCGCGATCAGATCGCAGGCATTTAATGGATTTACCTTGAAGGTTCTCCACAAGAGCCTTGAACTCCTTGAACTTGTCAAAGGATTCGCTCTTGCGGCGCATCAGGTATACAAATCCATACCTTGAGTAATCATCAGTGAAAGTGATGAAATACTCGTACCCTCCCTTTGCCTGAGTAGACATAGGTCCGCATACATCAGAGTGAATCAAATCCAATACTTGTTCAGCCCTTCGTCCTTTACCAGAAAAAGAACGCTTGGTCATTTTTCCCTCTAAACAGGATTCGCAGGTTGGAAGGTCCTCTCCTTCAACACCACTGATGAGACCATCAGCTTTCAACCTTTGAATTCTATTTGAGTTAATATGACCTAGCCTTAAGTGCCACAAGTATAATTGATTCATCCTAGAAGGTTCCTTTCTCTTATTGGTGTTCGTAGATGTGTTATTACTCTCGGTTAGTTGCATCGTGTTAGACTCAGGATTTAGCACATACAAATCGTCCACCAATGTACCAGAACAGATAATCTCACTGTTTCTTCTTATGATCACCGAGTGGTCAAAAGAGACAGAATATCCATTCATAATAAGTTTAGAAACTGAAATTAAATTCTTTCTAAAGTTGGGTACATAAAGACAATTTTGTAAAACTAAAACCCTATCACTACTAAAGCGTAAGTGAACGTCTCCCACTGCAACAGCCGCCACCTTCGCGGCATTGCCCATGTAGACCACGATCTCTCCCTCTCTAAGTCTCCGGGTTTCCTGGAACCCCTGCAAAGAATTGCAGACATGATCAGTGGCCCCCGTATCTACACACCAGGTGCTGGTAGATAACACCACTGACAATGTTTCGGTGACTAAGGAAAATTTCGTACCTTTGATGAGAGGATAATCAGACCTCCAGTGCCCAGACTGCTTGCATCGAAAGCACTTGCCTTGCGGCTTGCTCTTCCCAATCCGTGGTTCAAAACCACTGGGCTTCTTTGCTTGCACTTCCAACTTGGCCACTAGAGCTTGTGATTCTCTGATCATACTTATCAGTTCAGTTCTTTTGAAATCGTTTTTAAGCGATTCCTCAAGAGGACTGAACTTAATGAGTATGTCAATCACCTCTAGTCCGGCTTCCTTACTATGTCCTAACATCTCCTTGAGGTCATTTTCAATGTCCTCATCAGTTGGGATAATAGTGGATTCGGAAGGCTCAACAGTCTGAACATTGTCCAGATTTCTTTTCCAATCAGTACTATATGGAACCAGTGAGTTTTCATCTTTAAGTATATCACAAAGTGGGGTCACAGTCATTTCTAACCTATAAGCACATAAAACAAACAAACAATTTAATATCCGATATTATCTCCCTTAAATAATATCATTAAATCACTAATCACATCTAAAATCCCATCAGGTAAGGCAAGCCACGATAGTGTGGACGTTTACCCACCCAAATGATTTAGCAATTAGATTTCCTTCGGTCGTACATCATCAATAGCGTTACCTCGATGGGAGGAATACTATGAAGCGTACCTAAGTGTTAACCATTACTCAGTACTAAGAAGTTTGTTTGAGATTCGCATATCACCGCAAGCCACGATAGTGTGGACGTTTACGTTGGCACACGGATCCTTCACTCCCTTCTATAACTGTCTACATCAATCGATCTAAAGTCCCATTCGATATAGCAAGCCACGATAGTGTGGACGTTTACCATACCAAAAGACTTATACAATTGAAATCCAATTACTTGACCCATTCGATCTTGTAAATCAAGACGCGGAAAATCATAAGTGAAACTCGAAGTTTCTAACCAGTGATTCACCATGCGAACAACCCTATCTCTCATAAATGAGGGAGCCGAGCAGACAATCGATCCATCTATCAAAGAATGGTACGACTGCCTCTAATTTGTGTCCTCGACATGACCAAGTGGCTTTGGCTCCATTCCACTCCCCGGGGTGAGAATGAGTCCACTTGAAATCAGCTTTGGAAAGACAAATTAGGCATTGTTTGATAAACTTAATCAATGTTTCTCGTAAGAGGAATTACAAGAACTCTCCTCCAATAACTTATCTATATAAACTTCAAAAGTTTATAAAAGTCACCAAGAGAGCAGCAATGGAGACCATGGGTATGTTTTCATACCCTCTCCCACTTAGCTTTTTACAATAAAGGGATACGCTATCTAGTGCATAAAAGTAAACACATATAGCATGCATACATGTAATAAAGCACATAGTATTATCACATAGTCAAAATAATTACTAGAATATTATTTTCCGACTATTATGGCTTTACTTCATCTCCGTACGCATCTTCTAGTCTTTAGTCTTCGTTCTTGAATGCTCCATGTGACGAGAATATTAATTTCCAATATTTAAATCTATTTATTTTTAATAAATACAAAAGATACTTAATTCGAAAATTAAGTCAATCGAATAAATCAAAAATAAAATTAAATATTATTAATATTTTTTTTTTATTTTATTTTCCCTTTCTACTTCATTAAATCTCTAGAATAATCTATCCAAGACCCACTTGGAATATTCTAGATGATTTCCATAATGAAATAAGGAAATAAAATAACTTAGGACTCTTCTACATTCCAAGATTAATTAATTTCCATTTCTATGAAAATTCCCATAAAATAGGAATAATCAATTAGGAAATAAATCAATCCTAAATTAACTTTTATTCCTTTCCAATTCTATTAAATCTCTAGGATCCTATTCCAAGTAGAACTCGGAATACTCTAGAAGACTTCCATAATAGAATAAGGAAATAAAATTAATTCCAATTAATTCTTTTCCTAATCCATGAGAGTTCCCAAAAAATAGGAATTCTCAAATAGGAAAAACCCGAATTAATTAGGAAAGTGGATCTACCGGTAGGAGTAGCATGGGTTGGGGATCCCCACGCCACCCCCACCTCGTCCGACCGCCGCCTAGGGCATGCCACCGCCGCCCGGCCCACGCGCCACCACCACTGGTGGCCGGCGTGGTCGAGGCTCCCGCGGACAGCCCACCTTCGGCCGTGGGTCGATCGATCCCCTCGGGATCGATCATGGGGATTGATCGATCCCCGTTCCTTCACCCTCACGTCGTCTCCTTCGTCACGCGTCTTCTCCGGCGGTCGTTTCGGCATCGATCCAACGCAAAATAAATTACAAAATAAATTTTACACTATCCGGTATCGATTCTATACATGAAATCGACCCTATACATTTTCCGGAAAAAAATAGAACGTAATAATAAATCCTAAATTCGGTCAACCCCCGAATTTTTACTATTACAAGCATTCACCACCAAAAACGAATCTCGACATGTCCGAGAGTTTAATCAATCCAACATACATGACAAAATAAATTAAACGAATAATAAATTAAGCCATAATAGTCGGAACCCTGCAAGGTAGAACAATTTTTATCGAAAATACCGCGAACGTAAACCACGCTCTGATACCAATTGTTGGAATTCGATATCCCGGGCTATTAAAAATTTGCGGAAAATAATAACCCGATCAAAAACCTCGATTGCCGGAGAAATCACGAGTCCACGCGAGCCGGGACCCGACCAAACGCACGACGCGCGCGAGGCGCGTGCGCGCCCAGCCGAGTCCCCACGAGGGACTCGCGATTGCTCCCAGCAATCGCTGGGCTGCCTCGTAGCAGCCCGCAGCGAGTCAGCGGACTCGCTGCTCGTGGAGGTGCGGCTCGTCCCACGAGCCGCTGCGGGACGATGCGGGAACCCCCGCATCCCGCTGCTGGGCGCTGCGAGAAGCCTCGCAGCCCAGCCGCGATCGAGCTCCAAGCTCGATCGCCTCCTCGCACCCGACCCTCGTGGTCGAGCCGTCGATCCGCCGGCGGTCCGGTGGTTCGACCACCACCGCCCGGTTCGACCTCTTCCACGGGTCTCGATCCCCGGATCTTTGTTCTACGGTATTCTCGATAAACCAAAATCGAACAATTATCAAGGGTGTTTAGATATTGTACCTTTCGATTCGTTGTTCGGAGAAACGAATTCAAGACGACCTTTTGAATCTTCCCACGTATTCCTTGCACTAGCTTGAACGTCGGGTGGGCGACGATCCTCCAAGCTCTATGGATCTACTTCTCTCTCTACTTTCTCTCTCTAGAAGAATTATGATCTTCAACTTATGAGAATAGAGAAGACCATGTAGTGCTTTTATAGGCTACGTAGGGGATCTAAAGGAGGTGGAATATTGGACTTCCAATATTAATGATTAAATTGAGCCCAAGCCCAAATCTATTAATCTCCCATTAATATTAATTAATTTATTTTCCACTATATAAATTAATTGCACTCCCAATATTAAACCATATTATATCCAAATAATATTTCTCCGGTAGTATTATTTATTCCGTGTATTTAAGATATAAATATCCATGAATAAAATTTATTTATTGCTAAATAAATTTATTCATCTCTTTTATCCGAGACTAGTACCACTCAACCTTATTTATTATGCGGAATTAAATCCACTCGCGAGGTTTACATAATAAATCCTTATGAGCTCATCTCGGGGATATTATCAACCCTTCCGGGATACACTGTCCGGTCAATCATTCACGGCATGCCATATATAAAATATAGTGACCCAACTTAACCGGTAATTAACCCAATAATTAAATCGGTTAATTCCTTTGGTAAATCAAAGTCACTTATATTGAATATACACACCCGCAACAATATCGGGGATTAAGAATAAAATACACTGAGTCTCAAATCAATTATCGCCGAGCAATCCTAATTGATGAGTCTCAATCGATCCGCTCAATACACCAAGTGTACAAGTGTGATAAAATAATTAAGACAAATTATTTTCTCTCTCACACAACGACTATACCGATGGATTGGTCCGTGTCCATCTAGGTCGTGAGCATCTGTTCGATTAAATACGAGTAACCGATAGTATGATCTTCTGTGTGAGGTCGCACACCATACTAACTACAACGTATAGAATCCAGGACTATATTTTGCATATAATTAATCAATAATTTAAAAGCAAATGAATGTTCGTATTTAATAGGTAAATGAAAGTGTACAAGGAGTTCACAATACTCAAATCTAGACATTAAGTATACTACTCCAACAATCTCCCACTTATACTAAGGTCTAGTCTTATCCTCCAAACTTCTGACTCCCAAACCCTCCAAGTGCTTGAAATAAACTTCCTTAGGAAGTATCTTGGTGAAAGGGTCCGCTAGGTTGTCCTCCGAAGCTATCTTGGTGACTATCGCATCGCCCCTCTTGACGATGTCTCGAATCAGGTGGTACTTGCGCTCTATGTGTTTCATAGCACTATGGGACCGTGGTTCCTTACTGTTTGCCACTGCACCGCTATTATCACAATAAATTGTCATAGCCTTGGGCAAACTCGAAATCACATCTAAGTCCTGGAGGAAATTAAGGAACCAAACTGACTCTTTCGCTGCCTCTGAGGCTGCAACATATTCAGCTTCCATGGTAGAGTCTGAAATGCACTTTTGCTTAACACTCCTCCATGATACGGCTCCACCTCCCATAGTGTACACATAGCCTGATGTCGACTTTCGCCGGTCCTTATCAGCTTGGAAATCCGAATCCGTATAACCCAAAGGAATCAGATTGTCTGCCCCGTAACTTAGAACATAATCCTTAGTATTTCGCAAATACTTGAAAATGCTCTTTACGGCAGTCCAATGAGCCTTTCCAGGGTTACTCTGATATCTCGCTACTACGCCAACTGCATAGCAGATATCAGGCCTCGTGCATAACATTGCATACATCAAGCTTCCCACAGTCGTAACGTAGGGAACTGCTTTCATTTCATCTTTCTCCTTTTGTGTCCGAGGACACATTTCCTTAGAAAGATAAGTTCCTTTACTGAAGGGCAGCTCACCCTTCTTGGAATCTTGCATGTTAAAACGAGCCAGAATCGTGTCTATGTAAGATTGCTGGGATAGGTACAATGTTCTATTCCGGCGATCCCTTATAACCTTGATCCCTAGAACATGCCCGACTTCTCCCAAATCTTTCATATCGAATTGTCTAGACAACCATCCCTTTATGTCTGATAACATTTTCACACTGTTGCCAATGAGAAGAATGTCGTCTACATAAAGCACGAGAAACACCACCTTCTTCCCATCACGTTTCCAATACACACACGATTCGTCCATGCTTTGACTAAATCCAAAAGATTGGACTACTTCGTCAAACCGCAGGTTCCACGATCTCGAGGCTTGTTTCAATCCATAAATGGATCGATTAAGCTTGCACACTAGATGATCTCGCCCCTTAGCAATGAATCCTTCTGGTTGTTTCATATAAATCGTCTCGTCAAGACTTCCATTTAGGAAAGCTGTCTTGACATCCATTTGCCACACCTCATAATCCATATGAGCTGCTATGGATAAGAGAATCCGGATCGACTTTATCTTGGCTACTGGCGAGAAGGTCTCCTCATAATCGATTCCCTCTTTCTGAGTATATCCTTTCGCAACAAGCCGAGCTTTAAAGGTTTCAACCTTTCCGTCAGATCCTCTCTTTCTCTTGTAGACCCATTTACACCCAATTGGCTTTACGCCGCTTGGTGGTTCTACAAGATCCCAGACTTTATTAGAATCCATAGATTCAATTTTGGATCTCATCGCTTTCTTCCAAGAAGGCGCATCTATATCTTGTACCGCCTCGTCATAGGTCCAGGGATCGATTTCATGAACTCCAGGTCCAGAGTCCGAAGACTCACCCAGTCCAATCCATCGGTCTGGTTGTTTAACAACCCTCCCACTACGAAGGCGTTCCGGTGTATTAACAGTGATAGTGTCAGGTGCAGATTCTAGTGGTGTATCTATACTCGGTTCGGCTGTGTCTAGGTCTTCAGTGTTACCTCTCAATTCATCAAGCATTATTTCACTCTTGGGCTTGTGGTCCATGACATAGTCTTCCTCCAAGAACCGAGCGTTAGTACTTATAACGATCTTCTGGTCCTTAGGACTATAGAACATGCCACCTTTAGTTCCTCTAGGATATCCTATAAACAACCGCACTTCAGTACGAGGTTCTAATTTATCGGCACCTACCTTCAACACATGTGCAGGGCACCCCCAGATCCGAACGTGTCTCAAGCTAGGCTTGCGCCCGCTCCATCGTTCCATGGGTGTTGAAGGAACCGTTTTAGATGGAACCAAGTTCAGAATGTGCGCCGCTGTTTCTAAGGCATATCCCCAGAACATGATAGGTAAGTCCGAGTAACTCATCATTGATCGCACCATTTCCATAAGAGTCCTATTCCTTCTTTCTGATACACCATTTTGCTGGGGAGTATATGGTGATGTCATTTGGGAATCAATCCCATTCTCTGCCAAGTATGCCTTGAATTCTCCAGACAGGTACTCGCCTCCGCGATCAGATCGCAGGCATTAAATGGATTTACCTTGAAGGTTCTCCACAAGAGCCTTGAACTCCTTGAACTTGTCAAAGGATTCGCTCTTGCGGCGCATCAGGTATACAAATCCATACCTTGAGTAATCATCAGTGAAAGTGATGAAATACTCGTACCCTCCCTTTGCCTGAGTAGACATAGGTCCGCATACATCAGAGTGAATCAAATCCAATACTTGTTCAGCCCTTCGTCCTTTACCAGAAAAAGAACGCTTGGTCATTTTTCCCTCTAAACAGGATTCGCAGGTTGGAAGGTCCTCTCCTTCAACACCACTGATGAGACCATCAGCTTTCAACCTTTGAATTCTATTTGAGTTAATATGACCTAGCCTTAAGTGCCACAAGTATAATTGATTCATCCTAGAAGGTTCCTTTCTCTTATTGGTGTTCGTAGATGTGTTATTACTCTCGGTTAGTTGCATCGTGTTAGACTCAGGATTTAGCACATACAAATCGTCCACCAATGTACCAGAACAGATAATCTCACTGTTTCTTCTTATGATCACCGAGTGGTCAAAAGAGACAGAATATCCCCGGGGTTGCTCGTAGCAGCCCCGCAGCAGGTCGCGTGACCCGCTGCTCAACGCGCTGGGCTCGTCCCAGCGCACCGCTGCGGGAAGCCCCGTAGCACGCCTCGAGTCGTTGCGGGTAACTCCCACAGCTCTCAGCGATCGAGCCTACGGGCTCGATCGATCCCTCGGCTCCCAGCCGAGGATTCTCGCGTCCCGGCGGTCCGAACCCTAGGGTTCGACCGCCACCTTCGATCCTCGTCGGGGATCTCGAATCCCCGTCCCCGAGGTTCTTCGTTTTCCCGGATCGTGTGTTCATGTATATATTACAGTTAAAATATCACATAAAATCACACAAGGGTTTTATGAAATTACCTTCGATTCGTTGTGCGGAGAAACGAAATCAAATTGAAGACCTTACGACCTTCCCACGTATTCCGTGCACTAGCTTGAACGTCGGGTGGGCGACGATCCTCCAAGCTTTATGGATCTACTTCACGAACTCTCTAGAATATCAAGTATGATAATCTTATCGTGTCTTGAATTGTGAAGACCATGTAGTGCTTTTATAGGCTACGTAGGGGATCTAAAGGAGGTGGAATATTGGGCTTCCAATATTGATGATTAAATTGAGCCCAAGCCCAATTCTATTAATCCCATCAATATTAATTAATTTATTTTCCACTATATAAATTAATTGCACTCCCAATATTAAACCATATTATATCAAATAATATTTCTCCGGTAGTATTATTTATTCCGTGTATTTAAGATTTAAATATCCATGAATAAAATTAATTTATTGCTAATTAATTTATTCATCTCTTATATCCGAGACTAGTACCATTCAACCTTAATTATTATGCGGAACAAATCCACTCATGAGGTTTACATAATAATTCCTTATGAACTCATCTCGGGGATATTATCAACCCTTCCGGGATACACTTTCCCGTCAAGTATTCACGGCATGTCGTATATAAAATATAGTAACCCAACTTAGCCGGTAATTAACCCAATAATTAAATCGGTTAATTCCTTTGGTAAATCAAAGATACTTATATTAAATATACACACCCGCAATAGTTTATTCTCCTTGAGTATCACAGAAAGTGGATTCATAGCTATTCTCTAAACCTATAAGCACATTTAAACAAACAATCAATTTAATATCCGATATTATCTCCCTCAAATAATATCATTAAATTACTAATTACATCTAAAATCCCATCAGATATGGTAAGCCACGATAGTGTGGACGTTTACCTATCCAAATGATTTCGTAATTAGATTTGCTTTGGTCGTACATCACTATAGCGTTACTTCGATGGGAAGAATACTATAGAGCGTACCTAAGTGTAAACCATTACTCAGCACTAAGAAGATTGTGTTGGAAATCGATATCCCGGAATTAATAAATTTAAATAAATAAATTATCTAATTAATTCCGACCGAAATCTTTCGGTGATCGAATATCCGGATTGTCAAAATTGCGGAACCGACAACCCAATCGAAATCCCGATCGCCGGAGAAAACACGAACACATCACGTGACCCGGGGCACGACCGAACACCACACGCGGGAAACCCCGCGTGCGTCCAGCCGAGCCCCCGCGTGGGGCTCGCGGTTTCTCGTAGCAACCGCAGGGGCTGCTCGTAGCAGCCCCGCAGCGAGTCCTCGACTCGCTGCTCACGGGGATGGGGTCCCCGTACGAACACACTGGCTGCTCCCAGCAGCCCGCTAGGCACGCCCCGGATGCGATCCGCATCGCCCGCGTGTCCGCTGCGGGAACTCCCGCAGCTCGCGGCGATGCCGTCCGGGGAGATCGAGCCCAGCTCGATCGAGCCCTCGGCTCCAGCCGAGGCTCACGCCAGGCAGCCCCCTTAGGCGAGAATCCATGAGCCGCCGGCGGTCCGGTGGTTCGACCACCACCGCCCGGTTCAATCTCACTTATGGGGTTCGTCCCTCGGATCTTGGTTCATGATATTTTCACGATAATTAAACGATAAAATCATAAAGAGGGTTTTACGATTTACCTCGTTCTCGTTGTTCGGAAAAACGAAGAACTCAATTTGATGACCTTTGAGATCTTCCGACGTATTCCTTGCACTAGCTCGGACGTCGTGTGGGCGACGATCTACCGAACTCCATGGATCCTCCTCTCTACTTTCTCTCTCTAGAATTGTGATCTTCAAGTTATGAGAATAGAGAAGACCATGTAGTGCTTTTATAGGCTACGTAGGGGATCTTAAGGAGGTGGAATATTGGGCTTCCAATATTAATGATTAAATTGAGCCCAAGCCCAAATCTATTAATCCATTAATATTAATTAATTCTATTTTCCACTATATAAAATTAATTGCACTCCGAATATTAAACCATATTATATTAAATAATATTTCTCCGGTAGTATTATTTATTCTGTGTATTTAAGATATAAATATCCATGAATAAAATTAATTTATTGCTAATTAATTTATTCATCTCTTGTAACCGAGACTAGTACCATTCATCCTTAATTATTATGCGGAACAAATCCACCTGCAGGGTTTACATAATAATTCCTTATGAACTCATCTCGGGGATATTATCAACCCTTACGGGATACACTTTCCCGTCAAGTATTCACGGCATGCCATATATAAAATATAGTGACCCAACTTAACCGGTAATTAACCCAATAATTAAATCGGTTAATTCCTTTGGTAAATCAAAGTCACTTATATTAAATATACACACCCGCAATAGTATCGGGGATTAAGAATAAAATACTCAGAGATTCAAATCGATTATCGCCGGCAATCCTAATCGATAAATCTCAAGCAGATCCGCTCAATACACTAAGTGTACAAGTATGATAAAATAATCAAGACAGATTATTTTCTCTCTCACACAACGACTATACCGATGGATTGGTCCGTGTCCATCTAGGTCGTGAGCAACTGTTCGATTAAATACGAGTAACCGATAGTATGATCTTCTGTGTGACGTCGCACACCATACTAACTACAACGTATATAATCCAGGACTATAATTTGCATATATTTCATTATAAATAATTAAACGCAAATAATTGTTTATTTAATTAAATAGATTAATGGCAATGGATCGTGAGTTTCCGTTACTTAAATCTAGACATTAAGTACACAACTCCAACAATCTCCCACTTGTACTAAGGTCTAGTCATTTCCTCCAAACTCCCGACTCCCATACTCATCACGTGCTTAAGTTGTACTTCCAAGAAGTACTATGTGAATGAGCACTCTAGGTTGCCGCTCTGAAGTTATCTTGGTGACTACAGCGTCGTCTCCCTCGACGATGACTCGTATCAGGTGGTACTTGCACTATGTGTTATCTCACACTTATGGACTTGTGATTTCTTACCATTTGCCATCGCACCGCTATTTACATAGCCTTTGGCAAATTAAGAATCACATCTAAGTCCCAGAGATTATCCCGGAGTTATACCAAAACTTCCGCTGCCTCTGAGGCTGCTATTTGGTTACCCATGGCAGAGTCCTGAAAAGCATCGTGCTTATCACTCTTCCATGTTAAAACTCCTTCTCCTTCAATAGTGAAACACATAGCCTGATATCGACTTACACCGGTCCTTCTTTGATTAGAAATCTAAGAGAATGTAATCCAAAGGAAATGCTCGTCTGCTTCGTAGTCTAGAACAGTACTTCGAAAGTACTTTTACAGCAGTCGAATATTCCTTTCCAGGATTACCTTGATATCCTCCCACTATGCTAACCACATAGACGATATCAGGTTCTTGTTTTCAACATCGCATTTATCAAGCTTTCCACACTCGAAGTGTAGGAAACTGCTTTCATTGCTTCTATCTCCTTTTGTGTTTTAAAAAACGCATATCCTTAGATAGATGCATTCCGTCTCTGAAAGGTAACGAACCTTTCTCGGAATCTTGCATGTTAAAACGAACCATAATCATATATATGTAAGATGTCCCGGAGAAGTACAATGTTCTTTCCCAGAGATCCAAGATCTCAAGAACATGTCCAACTTCTTCCTATATCTTTCATATTGATTTATCTAGACAACCTCATTTTATGTCTTGACAACATCTTTACATTGTTACCAATGATAAGAATGTTCTCTACATAAAACCCGAGAAACACCACCTTGTTTCCATCACGTTTCCAATACACACGATTCGTCTATGCTTTGATGAATCCATAAAATGGACTATCTCATCAATTTGCAAGTACCACGAACTCAATGCTTTGTTTCAATCCATAAATGGATCAACTAAGCTTGTACTCTAAATGATCTTGCCTCTTAGCAATAATCCCTATTGCTTTCCAAGAAGGCACATTTAGATCTAGTACTGCCTTCATGTAGATCCAGGGATCGATTTCATGTATACTAGGTCCAGAGTCCGAAAACTCTCCTAGTCTTATGAATATCTCTGGTTGATCCACAACCTCCCACTACAACGGCATTCCGGTGTATAAACAGTAATAACAGTAGGTGCAGTTAGTGGTGTACCGCTACTCGGTTCGGCTGGTTCTAAGTCTTAATCTTTCTCTCTCATTTAAAAGTATTACGTCACTTTGGGCTTATGGTTCATCATATAGTCTTTCTCTAAGAACCGGGCGTTAGAACTTATAACGTCCTTCTGGTTCATAGTACTATTGAACACACATCTTTTGTTCTTCTAGGATATTCTACAACCGCATTTGAATGCCCCGTTGTTTCCAGACATATCCATAGAACATAGGTAGTTCCGTATAACTCATGATTCTACTATTTCTATAAGAGTTCCATTTCTTGTTATCTACACACCATTTCTACACAAAAGTGTATGGTGTAGTCATTTGGGATCAAATCCCAATCTCTGATCAGTATGCCATGCATTCCTCAGACAGGGACTGCCTCCGCGATTAAATCGCAGGCTACAAATGGATATACCTTGATGGTTCTCCACAATTGCTTAGTGTCCATTGACTTGTCAAAACACTTGCTTTTGTGGCACATCAGGTATCCTAATCCATTTCTCGAGTAATCATCAAATGAAGTACTCGTACCTTATTGTCTGAGTAAACATAGGTCTGCATACATCAGAGTCAATCAATTCTTATACTTGTCCGGATCTTACATCTTATATCCATAAAGGATTGCTTAGTCATGTTATCTTCCAAATTAGATTCTTAGGTCGGAAGGTCCACTCCTTCAACTTAATTGACCAAATATCAATTTTCGACCTTTGAACTTCTTATTTGAATAAACATGATTCAGCATAAGAATCCACAAGTATAATTGATAAAGAAATCTCTTATTAGTAAAACGAGTTTTACTACGGTTCGTTGCATTGTGGTGGACTCAGGATCCATCATTTATATATTGCTAGCCAATGTACCAGAATAGATAATATCATTATTTCTTCTTATAACCATCAGATGATTAAAAGAAATAAAATATCCATTTATTAGAAATCCAGAACAAAGTTCTTTCTAATATGAAAGGTACATAAAAGCAATAACCCAAAATGAAATCCTATAAAATGTCCTCCATTGCAACTGCTGCCTCCTCTACAGCATTGCCCATGTAGACTACGATTTCTTCTTTTTCAAGTCGTCGGGTTTCCTGGAACCCTTGCATTTAAAATGCACATACCGTCAGTGGTTCCATATCTACACACCAGGTTCCGGTAGATAATACCACTGACTATGTTTTACGACTAAAGAAAATTTCGTACTTTCTTTGAGAGGATAATCAGACTTCCAGTACCCAGACTGTTTGCATCGAGAACACTTGCCTCATGGCTTTCTCGTCCCATCTCGTGGTCCAAGTAGCTTAGGACCACTGGGTTTCTTTGCTTGCTTTTCCTTTTCCCCGATTTTGCCTTTAGGTTCGAAACCTTTGGCATTGGCTACAAGAGCTTGCGATTTCCGTCTCAACTCGTCTAAAAGGTCAATCATCTCAAAAACGTTTTTAAGCGTTTCCTCGAAGTGACTGGCCTTTATGAGTATCCTCATCGCTTCTTGTCTAGCCGCCTATGTCAATAGGCTCGGAAGGACAAAGCTCATTGAGTACAACCTTGTACTCTTCAACAGTTTGGGTAATGTCTAGATCTCTATTCCAATCATTACATTTAGGGACCAGTGAGTTTAAAATTCCTTACGTATCACAGAAAGTGGGTTCAAAGCCATTTCCTAATCTATGAGCACATATAACAACAAACAATCGATTTAATCTCCGATATTATCTCCCTCAAATAATATCATTAAACCACTAATCGCATCTAAAATCCCATCAGATATGGCAAGCCACGATAGTGTGGACGTTTACCTATCCAAATGATTTAGCAATTAGATTTGCTTCGGTCGTACATCATCATTAGCGTTACTTCGATGGGAAGAATACTAAGAAGCGTACCTAAGTGTAAACCATTACTCAGTATCTAAGAAGATTGTTTGGGACACGCATATTCACCGCAAGCCACGATAGTGTGGACGTTTACGTTAACATACGCTCCTTTACTCCCTTCTATAACTATCTACATCAATCGTTCCAAAATCCCATTCAATGTAGCAAGCCACGATAGTGTGGACGTTTATTACACCAAAAGATTTTTACAATTGACATCCAACTACTTGAATCATTTAATCTTGTAAATCAGGACGCGGAGAATCATAAGTGAAACTCGAAGTTTCTAACCAGTGATTCACCATGCGAACGACCCTATCTCTCATAAATGAGGGAGCCGAGCAGACAATCGATCTAGTCATCAAATGACACGAAAGTCTCTAATTTGTGTCCTCGACATGACCAAGTGGCTTTGGCTCCATTCCACTCCCCGGGGTGAGAATGAGTCGACTTGAAATCAGTTTTGGAAAGACAAATTAGGCATTGTTTGATAAACTTAATCAATGTTTCTCGTAAAAGGAATTACAAAAATTCTCCTCCAATGACTTGTCTATACGAACTTCAAAAGTCCATAAAAGTCACCAAGAGAACAGCAATGGAGACCATGGCATTGTTTCCAATCCCTCTCCCACTTAGCTTTTTATAACAAAGGGATACGCTATCTAATGCATAATTAAATACACATAAGCATGCATACATGAAATAAAGCACATAGAATATTATCACATAATCAAAATAATACTAGAATATTATTTTCCGACTATTATGGCTTTATCGCATCCCCGTATGCGTCTTTTAGTCTTTAGTCTTCGTTCTTGAATGCTCCATGTGACGGGAATATTAATTCCAATATTTAAATCTATTTATTTTTAATAAATCCAAAAGTTACTTAATTCGAAAATTAAGTCAATCGAATAAATCAAAAATAAAATTAAATATTATTAATATTTTTATTACTTTTTATTTTCCTTTTCTAATTCCATTAAATCTCTAGAATCCTATCCAAGACCCACTTGGAATATTCTAGAAGATTTCCATAATGAAATAAGGAAATAAAATAATTTAGGACTCCTAGTCCTTCCAAATTAATTCCTTTCCTAATCCATTAAAAATTCCATAAAGGAATAATTAAATAAGGAAAAATTAATTTTAGACTCCTAGTCCTTCCAAATTAATTCCTTTTCTAATCCATTAAAAATTCCATAAAGGAATAATTAAATAAGGAAAAATTAATTTAGGACTCCTAAACTTTCCAAATTAATTATTTTCCTAATCCATTAAAAATTCCATAAAGGAATAATTAAATAGGAAAAATAAATTAATTATAAATTTATTCCTTTTCCTAATCTATGAAAATTTCCAAGAATAGGAATAATCAATAAGGAAAAATAAATTTATTCTAAATTTATTCTTTTCCTATTCCATGAGAATTCCCAAAAAAAGGAATACTCAAAATAGGAAAACCGAATAATTTAGGAAAGTTGGATCTTGGCGGGAGAGCACGAGTTGGGGATCCTCGCGCCCTACCACCACCATCGACCACCCCAAAGAGCACCGCCGCCGCCGCCCCCAGCCGGCCAGCCACCGTCGCCGGCGACTCCATGGCCGAGAGGGCTACGGGCAGCCCCTTTGTGGTCGATCGATCCATCCCTTGGGTCGATCATGGGGTTGATCGATCCCCGGAATCCTCCCTCTCTTCGTCTCCTCCGTCACACTTTTCCGGTCGTCGTTTCGTCCTCGATCCAACGTAAAATAAATTACAAATTTATTACTACGTTATCCGGTATCGATTCTCTACAAAACGACCTCAAACAATTTCCGGAAAAATTAAGAACAAGCATTCACCACACAAGAACGAATATTGACATCAACGAGAGTTTAATAATCAAGAGAAATATTATGACATTAATTAACAATAATTAAATCTAGCCATAATAATCGGAAACCCTGCAAGGTAGAACAATTTATCGAAATATACCATGAACTAAAACCAACGCTCTGATACCAATTGTTGGAAATCGATATCCCGGAATTAATAAATTTAAATAAATAAATTATCTAATTAATTTCGACCGAAATCTTTAGGAGATCGAATATCCGGATTGTCAAAATTGCGGAACCGACAACCCAATCGAAATCCCGATCGCCGGAGAAAACACGAACACATCACGTGACCCGGGGCACGACCGAACACCACACGCGGGAAACCCCGCGTGCGTCCAGCCGAGCCCCCGCGTGGGGCTCGCGGTTTCTCGTAGCAACCGCAGGGGCTGCTCATAGCAGCCCCGCAGCGAGTCCTCGACTCGCTGCTCACGGGGATGGGGTCCCCGTACGAACACACGGGCTGCTCCCAGCAGCCCGCTAGGCACGCCCCGGATGCGATCCGCATCGCCCGCGTGCCCGCTGCGGGAACTCCCGCAGCTCGCGGCGATGCCGTCCGGGGAGATCGAGCCCAGCTCGATCGAGCCCTCGGCTCCAGCCGAGGCTCACGCCAGGCAGCCCCCTTAGGCGAGAATCCATGAGCCGCCGGCGGTCCGGTGGTTCGACCACCACCGCCCGGTTCAATCTCACTTATGGGGTTCGTCCCTCGAATCTTGGTTCATGATATTTTCACGATAATTAAACGATAAAATCATAAAGAGGGTTTTACGATTTACCTCGTTCTCGTTGTTTGGAAAAACGAAGAACTCAATTTGATGACCTTTGAGATCTTCCGACGTATTCCTTGCACTAGCTCGGACGTCGTGTGGGCGACGATCTACCGAACTCCATGGATCCTCCTCTATACTTTCTCTCTCTATAATTGTGATCTTCAAGTTATGAGAATAGAGAAGACCATGTAGTGCTTTTATAGGCTACGTAGGGGATCTTAAGGAGGTGGAATATTGGGCTTCTAATATTAATGATTAAATTGAGCCCAAGCCCAAATCTATTAATCCATTAATATTAATTAATTCTATTTTCCACTATATAAAATTAATTGCACTCCCAATATTAAACCATATTATATCAAATAATATTTCTCCGGTAGTATTATTTATTCTGTGTATTTAAGATATAAATATCCATAAATAAAATTAATTTATTGCTAATTAATTTATTCATCTCTTGTAACCGAGACTAGTACCATTCATCCTTAATTATTATGCGGAACAAATCCACCTGCAGGGTTTACATAATAATTCCTTATGAACTCATCTCGGGGATATTATCAACCCTTACGGGATACACTTTCCCGTCAAGTATTCACGGCATGCCATATATAAAATATAGTGACCCAACTTAACCGGTAATTAACCCAATAATTAAATCGGTTAATTCCTTTGGTAAATCAAAGTCACTTATATTAAATATACACACCCGCAATAGTATCACTAATATAAGTAACTTTGATCTCAGAGTATTTTATTCTTAATCCCCGATACTATTGCGGGTGTGTATATTTAATATAAGTAACTTTGATTTACCAAAGGAATTAACCAATTTAATTATTGGGTTAATTACCGGCTAAGTTGGGTTACTATATTTTATATACGACATGCCGTGAATACTTGACGGGAAAGTGTATCCCGGAAGGGTTGATAATATCCCCGAGATGAGTTCATAAGGAATTATTATGTAAACCTCATGAGTGGATTTGTTCCGCATAATAATTAAGGTTGAATGGTACTAGTCTCGGATATAAGAGATGAATAAATTAATTAGCAATAAATTAATTTTATTCATGGATATTTAAATCTTAAATACACGGAATAAATAATACTACCGGAGAAATATTATTTGATATAATATGGTTTAATATTGGGAGTGCAATTAATTTATATAATGGAAAATAAATTAATTAATATTGATGGGATTAATAGATTTGGGCTTGGGCTCAATTTAATCATCAATATTGGAAGCCCAATATTCCACCTCATTTAGATCCCCTACGTAGCCTATAAAAGCACTACATGGTCTTCACAATTCATTATCCCATAACACCATAAGATTATCATACTTGATATTCTAGAGAGTTTGTGAAGGAGATCCATAAGCTTGGAGGATCGTCGCCCACCCGACGTTCAAGCTAGTGCAAGGAATACATGGGAAGGTCGTAAGGTCTTCAACTTGATTTCGTTTCTCCGCACAACGAATCGAAGGTAATATCATAAAACCCTTGTGTGATTTTATGTGATATTTAATTGTAATATATACATGAACGACGACGAAACCGGGGACGGGGATAGACCGGGCGGGGGTGGTCGAAGACCACCGGACCGCCGGCGGTCTAGGGATCCTCGCCGGTTCGCACGCGAGAACCCTCGGCTGGGAGCCGAGGGATCGATCGAGCCTACATGGTCTTCTCTATTCTCATATAACTTGAAGATCATAATTCTTCTAGAGAGAGAAAGTAGAGAGAGAAGGAGATCCATATAAAGTTCGGAGGATCGTCGCCAACACGACGTTTGAACGAGGTGCAAGGAATACGTAGGAAGATTCAAAGGTCTTCAATTGATTTCGTTTCTCCGCACAACGAATCAAAGGTAAAATCATAAACTCCCTTGTATGATTTTATGTGAATATGTAATTGTGATATATACATGAACACACGATCCGGAAAACGACGAAACCGGGGACGGGGATAGACCGGGCGGTACCACCGGACCGCCGGCGGTCTAGGGATCCTCGCCGGTTCGCACGCGAGAACCCTCGGCTGGGAGCCGAGGGATCGATCGAGCCCGTAGGCTCGATCGCTGGGAGCTGCGGGAGTTACCCGCAGCGACTCGAGGCGTGCTGCGGGACTTCCCGCAGCGGTGCGCTGGGACGAGCCCAGCGCATTGAGCAGCGAGTCAGCGACTCGCTGCGGGGCTGCTACGAGCAGCCCCGGGGATGCCGTGAGGCATCCCAGCGATCATCGTGAGATGATCGCGAGCCCCGTGCGGGGGCTCGGCTGGGCGTGCGGGTTCGCCCGTGCGATGCTCGGTCGAGCCTCGGCTCGTGCGGTGGTTCGTGGTCAGATCTCCGGCGATCGAGGATTTCGGTCGGGTTATTATTTTCTGCAAATTTTAATAGCCCGGGATATCGATTTCCAACAATTGGTATCAGAGCGTTTGGTTTCGTGTTCATGTATATGTTCAATTATCGCTCTACCTTGCAGGGATCCGACTATCATGGTTTAATTAATTGTTAATTATTTTACCATGATTATTCGTTTATTAAACTCTCGGACATGTCGAGATTCGTTTTGTGTGGATGAATGCTTGTAATAGTAAAAATTCGGGGGTTGACCGAATTTAGATTTATTATTATTGTTCTATGTTTTCCGGAAAGTGTATAGGGTCGATTTCATGTATAGAATCGATACCGGAATTGTAAATTTAATTCTTGTAATTTATTTACGTTGGATCGATGCCGAGACGACCGCCGGAGAACACGTGTGACGAAGAAGACGAAGAGGACGAAAAAACGGGGGGGTCGATCATCCCCATGATCGATCCCCATGAGGATCGATCGACCCGCCACAAAGGGGCTGCCCGCTAGGGCTTCCGGCCACGCCGGCCACCGGCGGTGGTGGCGCGTGGGCTGGAGGCGGCGGCGGTGGTGGTCCCCGGCGGTGGTGGTCGACGTTGGGGGTGGTGTGGGGTTCCCCAACCCATGCTACTCCTACCAAGATTCAATTTCCTAATTAATTCGGTTTTCCTATTTTGAGTATTCCTAAGTTTGGGAACTCTCATGGAAATAGGAAAAGAATTAATTAATATTAATTTATTTCTTATTCTATTATAGAAGTCTTCTAGAATATTCAAGTCTTACTTGGATAGGATTCTAGAGATTTAATAGAATTGGAAAGGAAAATAATTAATTAATAAATTAATTTTATTTCATAATTGATTATTCCTATTTAATGGGAATTTTCATGGACATGGAAATTAATTAATTTTGGAAAGTAGAAGAGTCCTAATTTATTTTATTTTCTTATTCTATTATAGAAATCTTCTAGAATGTTCCAAGTCTTACTTGGATAGGATTCTGGAGATTTAATAGAATTAGAAAGGAAAAATAAATAAATAAAAATATTAATAATATTTAATTTTATTTTTGATTTATTCGATTGACTTAATTTTCGAATTAAGTATCTTTTGGATTTATTAAAAGTAAATAGATTTAATTATTGGGATTAATATTCTCGTCACATGGAGCATTCAAGAACGAAGACTGAAGACTAGAAGATGCGTACGGAGATGGAATAAAGCCATGATAGTCGGAAAAAAAATTTCTAGTATTATTTTGACTATGTGATACTATGTGCTTTATTGCTTGTATGCATGCTATATGTGTTTACTTTATGCACTAGATAGCGTATCCCTTTGTTATAAAAAGCTAAGTGGGAGAGGGGATGGAAACATTCCCATGGTCTCCATTACTGTTCTCTTGGTGACATTTATGAGCTTTCGAAGTTCATATAGATATGTCATTGGAGGAGAATTCTTGTAATTCCTTTTATGAGAAACATTGATTAAGTCTATCAAACAATGCCTAATTTGTCTTTCTGAAACTGACTTCAAGTCGACTCATTCTCACCCCGGGGAGTGGAATGGAGCCAAAGCCACTTGGTCATGTGGATGACACAAATTAGAGACATTCGTACCATCCTTTTGAAGGTGGATCGATTGTCTGCTCGGCTCCCTCATCTAATGAGAGATAGGGTTGTTCGCATGGTGAATCACTGGTTAGAAACTTCGAGTTTCACTTATGATTCTCCGCGTCTTGATCTACGAAAATCGAATGGATCTTGTAATTGGGAGTCAATTGTAAAAGTCTTTTGGTATAGTAAACGTTGCTTGCTATACTGAATGGGATTTTTGGAATAATTGATGTAGACAGTTATAGGGAATTGTGAAGAATTGTGAGTTGTCGTAAACGTCCACACAAACGTGGCTTGCGGTAGCACAACAATTCCAAACGATTTACCTTAGTACTGAGTAATGGTTTACACTTAGGTACGCTTTATAGTATTCTTCCCAACGAAGTAACGCTATAATGATGTACGACCAAAGTAAATCTAATTGCTAAATCATTTGGGTAGGTAAACGTCCACACTAACGTGGCTTGCCATATCTGATGGGATTTTAGATGTAATTAGTAATTTAATGATATTATTTGAGGGAGATAATATCGGATATTAAATTGATTGTTTGTTTAAATCCACTTTCTGTGATACTCAAGGAGAATAAACTCACTGGTCCCAATTATATTGATTGGAGGAGAAATTTGGACATTGTCCTTACTTCTGAAGAGTACAAATTTGTACTCTATGATGCATGTCCTGCTGAGCCCACGGATGCCTCAACTAATGAGGAAAAGGAAGCATATCGGAAGTGGAAAAAGGCTGATGAAATGGCTAGGTGTTATATTTTGGCTTCAATGTCAAATGTACTCCAAAACCTAACATGAGTCGATGGACACTGCCGAGGATATGTTGTACAACCTCAAGGATATGTTTGGGCAGCAAGATCGTGCGGCAAGGCAAGAAGCCATGAGAGTCCTTATGAAAACTACTCAGTCTGAAGGAACGCCCGTAGGGGAGCACGTTCTTAAGATGATGAGTTTGTTGAATGAACTTGAGATCCTAGGAGCTCAAATTGATGGTGAGAAGCAAGTCGACATCATACTCCAGTCTCTGACCCCTAGTTTTGAGCAGTTTCGCATGAGTTATAATATGGGTAAACTATCTTATACTCTTGCGCAACTCCTGACTGAACTAAAGGCGGCAGAGGGGATCTACAAGAAGGGCAAGTCTCAAGCGCTTGTAGCTACCAAGTCCAAAGGCTTGAAGCCTGTTGGAGGTAGGGGCAAGAAAAAGAAGCAAGCCTGGAAACCCAGTGGTTCCAAGAGGAATGGACCACGAGTGGGGGATGCCAAGCCAAGAGGCAAGTGCTTCCGATGCAATAAGTCTGGACACTGGAAGTCTGAGTGTCCTCTCAAAGGTACGAATTTTTCTTTAGTCGTAAAAACATAGTCAGCGGTATTATCTACCAGAATTCTGGTGTGTAGATATGGAACCACTGACGGTATGTGCATTCTCAAATGCAGGGGTTCCAGAAAACCCAGCGACTTAGAGAAGAAGAGTTCGAGTCTACATAGGCAAAGCTGTAGAGGAGGCAGCTGTTGCAGTGGAAGACATTTTATCTGCTTTTAAGTAGTATTAGGATTTCATTTGAGTTTATTGTTTTATGTACCCCTTTAATTTTAGAAAGAACTTCTGTTCTGGATTTCTATTATTTATGAATGGATATTTTATTTCTTTAATCATGTTGATGATTTTGATAAGAAATAATGGTATTATCTATTCTGGTACATTAGATAGCAATAATGATGAATCCATAGTCTACCACGTTGCAACAAACCGTTCTATAACTTGTTTTACTTATTAGATATATTTCTTGTTAAATCATTATACTTGTGAATTCTCAAACTTAGTAGTATTTATTCAAATAAGATTCAAAAGGTCGAAATTGATTTGATCAGTTATAGTTGAAGGAATGGACCTTCCGACCTAAGAATTGAATTTGGAAGATAATACAACTAAGCATACCTTTTGGTAAAGGGTAGAATTCGGACAAGTATTGAGAATGATCAATGATATATGCAGACATATATGAAATTAGAAAGGTGCGAGTAGTTCTTTTAAGAATACTCGAAGATGGATTAGAATGCTTGATGTGCCATAAAAGCAAAGTGTTTTAGTCACAAAGCAATTATGGGGAACCTTCTAAGTATATCCATTGGAAGCCTGTGACTTAGTCGCGGAGGCTACCACCTATCTAAATAACACATAGCATAATCAAAGATTGAGATTAAGTCTCAAATGACTACACCATACACTCACGTGTAGAAATGGTGTGTCGGAAATAAGAAATGGGATTCTAATAGTAAAATAACAAGTTGTTCGGACCTACCTATGTTCTATGGATATTTCTAGAAACGACGGCACATTCAATGTTGTTGTAGGATATCCTAATGAACAAAATATTGTGTTCTATAGTACTATGAACCAGAAGGACGTTATAAGCTCTAACGCCCGGTTCTTAGAAGAAGACTATTAGATGAACTACAAAGCTCTAACTGACGTAATACTTTGGAATGAGAAAAGGACAAAGACTTAGAACCAGCCGAACCGAGTAGGAGTACACCACTAACTGCACCTACTGTTATTACTGTTTATACACCGGAATGCCATTGCAGTGGGAGGTTGTTAAACGACCAGAGATGTTCATAAGACTAGAAGAGTTTCCAACTCTAGATCTAGTAAAGATGAAATCGATCCCTAGCTCTGCATAAGGAAAGTACTAGATCTAAATGTTCCTGCTTGGAAAAACAATAAAGGTTTATTGTTAAGAGGCAAGATCATTTAGAGTACAACTCAATCCATTTATGGAATTGATGCAAGGCTGTAAATCGTGGAACTTGCGAATTGATGAGATAGTCCATCTGATGGATTCATCAAAAGGCATTGACGAAAGGTGTATTGGAGACGTAATGGAAACAAGGTGGTGTTTCTCGGAATTTTATGTAGATAGCATTTTATCATTGGCAACAATGTAAAAGTGTCGTCAGACATAAAATGATGGTTGTCTAAATCAATCAGAATATAAGATTGAGTAGAAGTTGGAACATGTTCTTGAGATCTTTCGATCTAAGGATAAGAAAATTGTACTTCACCTAAATATCTTTTACGATTATGGTTTGTTTTAAACATGCATAATTCTGAGAAAGGTTATTGCCTTTCAGATACAGAATATATATCTATCTAAGGGTATGTGTTTCGAACACATGAAGGAGATAGATACAGACAAAGCAGTTTCCTACACTTCAAGTGTGGAAAGCTTTATAGATGCAACGTTGTAAAACGAGAACCTGATATCAACTATGCGGTTAGCGTAGTGGGAGGATATCAAAGTAATCTGGACAAGAGATATTCGAATGCTGTAAAAGTACTTGGAAAACTAGATTACTAAGCAAGACGAAATCTTCTTTGATTACAGATTCTCAGATCTCAAATCAGAGAAGGACCAGTGTAAGTCGATATCAGGCTATGTGTTCACTTTTAGAAAGAGGTGGAACCATGAAATGAAAGAGTGATAAGCAGGACGCTTCTCAGACTCTCTCATAACCGAATAGCATCCTCAGAGGCAGCGGAAGTTTTGGTTAGGTTCCGGGATAACCTCTGGACTTGGATATGACTCTTAATTTACCAAAGGCTATTATAGAGCGGTGCATGGTAAACTGGAAGAAGTCATAAGTCAAAAAGTGATGATAACACATAGAGCAAGTACCACCTGATACGAGTCATCGTCGAGGGAGACGACGCTGTAGTCACCAAGATAACTTCAGAGCGGCAACCTACAGTGCTCATTCACATGGTACTTCTTGGAAGTACAACTTAAGCACGTGATGAGTATGGGAGTCGGGAGTTTGGAGGAAATGACTAGACCTTAGTACAAGTGGGAGATTGTTGGAGTTGTGTACTTAATGTCTAGATTTAAGTAACGGTAACTCCTGGTCATAGCATTTAATCTATTTAATTAATAAACAATCGTTTGCATTTAATTATTGATAATTTAATATATGCAAAATATAGTCCTGGATTCTATACGTTGTAGTTAGTATGGTGTGCGGGCTCACACAGAAGATCATACTATCGGTTACTCATATTTAATCAAACAGTTGCTCACGACCAAGATGGACACGGACCAATCCATCGGTATAGTCGTTGTGTGAGAGAGAAAATAATTTGTCTTAATTATTTTATCACACTTGTACACTTGGTCTATTGGGCGGATCGCTTGAGATTTATCAATTAGGTTTGCCGTTGATAATTGATTCAAGTCTCAGAGTATTTTATTCTTAATCCCCGATACTATTGCGGGTGTGTATATTTAATATAAGTAACTTTGATTTACCAAAGGAATTAATCGATTTAATTATTGGGTTAATTACCGGCTAAGTTGGGTTACTATATTTTATATACGACATGCCGTGAATACTTGACGGGAAAGTGTATCCCGGAAGGGTTGATAATATCCCCGAGATGAGTTCATAAGGAATTATTATGTAAACCTCATGAGTGGATTTGTTACGCATAATAATTAAGGTTGAATGGTACTAGTCTCGGATATAAGAGATGAATAAATTAATTAGCAATAAATTAATTTTATTCATGGATATTTAAATCTTAAATACACGGAATAAATAATACTACCGGAGAAATATTATTTGATATAATATGGTTTAATATTGGGAGTGCAATTAATTTATATAGTGGAAAATAAATTAATTAATATTGATGGGATTAATAGATTTGGGCTTGGGCTCAATTTAATCATCAATATTGGAAGCCCAATATTCCACCTCCTTTAGATCCCCTACGTAGCCTATAAAAGCACTACACTACATGGTCTTCACAATTCATTAACCCATAACACCATAAGATTATCATACTTGATATTCTAGAGAGTTTGTGAAGGAGATCCATAAGCTTGGAGGATCGTCGCCCACTCGACGTTCAAGCTAGTGCAAGGAATACGTGGGAAGGTCGTAAGGTCTTCAACTTGATTTCGTTTCTCCGCACAACGAATCGAAGGTAATATCATAAAACCCTTGTGTGATTTTATGTTATATTTAATTGTAATATATACATGAACACACGATCCGGAAGAACGACGAAACCGGGGACGGGGATAGACCGGGCGGTGGTGGTCGAAGACCACCGGACCGCCGGCGGTCTAGGGATCCTCGCCGGTTCGCACGCGAGAACCCTCGGCTGGGAGCTGAGGGATCGATCGAGCCCGTAGGCTCGATCGGTGGGAGCTGCGGGAGTTACCCGCATCGACTTGAGGCGTGCTGCGGGACTTCCCGCAGCGGTGCACTGGGACGAGCCCAGCGCGTTGAGCAGCGAGTCAGCGACTCGCTGCGGGGCTGCTACGAGCAGCCCCGGGGATGCCGTGAGGCATCCCAGCGATCATCGTGAGATGATCGCGAGCCCCGTGCGGGGGCTCGGCTGGGCGTGCGGGTTCGCCCGTGCGGTGCTCGGTCGAGCCTCGGCTCGTGCGGTGGTTCGTGGTCAGATCTCCGGCGATCGAGGATTTCGGTCGGGTTATTATTTTCCGCAAATTTTAATAGCCCGGGATATCGATTTCCAACACGGTTAGCATAGTGGGAGGATATCAAGGTAATCCTGGAAATAAATATTCGACTGCTGTAAAGTACTTTCGAAGTACTGGATTACGGAGCAAACGAATTTTTCCTTTGGATTACATTTTCTAAGATTTCTAATCAGAAAAGGACCAGTGTAAGTCGATATCAGGCTATGTGTTTCACTATTGAAGGAGGAGGAGCTTTAACATGGAAGAGTGTTAAGCACCATGCTTTTCGGACTCTGCCATGGGTAACAAAGAATAGCGGCCTCAGAGGCAGCGGAAGTTCTGGTGTTGCTCCGGGATAACCTCTGGGACTTAGATGTGATTCTTAGTTTACCAAAGGCTATGTAAATAGCGGTGCAACGGCAAACTATAAGAAGTCACAAGTCCATAAGTGTAAGATAACACATAGAGCGCAAGTACCACCTGATACGAGTCATCGTCAGGAGAGACGACGCTGTAGTCACCAAGATAACTTCAGAACGAGAATCTAGATTGCTCTTTCACAAGGCACTTCTTGGAAGTGCATATTTAGCACGTGAAGAGTATGGGAGTCGGGAGTTTGGAAGAAAAGACTAGATCTTAGTATAAGTGGGAGATTGATGGAGTTGTATACTTAATGTCTAGATTTAAGTAATATTAACTCCCGATCTATTGCCACTAAACAATTATTTGCGTTTAATTATTATTAATTAAATATATGCAAATTATAGTCCTAGATTATATATGTTGTAGTTAGTATGGTGTGCGACGTCACACGGAAGATCATACTATCGGTTACTCGTATATCAATCGAACAGTAGCTCACGACCTAGATGGACAGGGACCAATCCATCGGTATAGTCGTTGTATGAGAGAGAAAATAATTTGTCTTAATTATTTTATCATACTTATACACTTGGTGTATTGGGCGGATCGCTTGAGATTTATCGATTAGGATTGCCTTTGATGATCGATTTAAATCTCAGTGTATTTTATTCTTAATCCCTGATATTATTGCGGGTGTGTGCATTTAATATTAGTGACTTTGATTTTTCAAAGGAATTGACTGGTTAGAATAACCAGTCGATTACCGGCAAAGTTGGGTCACTGTAGTTTGTGTATGACATGCTGTGAATTCTTGACGGGAAAGTGTGTCCCGATAAGGGTTGATAATGTCCCCGAGATGAGTTCATAAGGAATTATTATGTAAACCCTGCAGGTGGATTTGTTCCGCATAATAATTAAAGTTGAATGGTACTAGTCTCGGATTCAAGAATAAATTAATTAGCAATAAATATAATTTATTCATGGACATTTCTATCTTAAACGCACGGAATATATAATACTACGGAGAGATAATATTATTTGATATAATATGATATAATATTGGGAGTGCAATTATAATTATATAGTGGAGTTAATATATAATTAATAGATTAATTAATAGACTTAGGCTTGGGCTCAATTTAATTAATAAATTGGGAGCCCAATATTCCACCTCCTTAAGATCTCCTACGTAGCCTATAAAAGCACTACATGGTCTTCTCTATTCTCATAACTTGAAGATCACAACTCTAGAGAGAGAGAGAAGAGAAGGAGATCCATAGAGTTCGGAGGATCGTCGCCCACACGACGTTCGAACGAGTGCAAGGAATACGTGGGAAGGTCTCAAGGTCTTCAATAAGATCTCGTTTCTCCGCACAACGAATCAAAAGGTGAATATTTCCGCTATTTAATTCATTGAAATAATTATCGAAAAACAAGATCCGAAAGTCGGAGATCCAAACCGGGACGAGTCGGGCGGTGGCGATCAAGGATCGCCGGACCGCCGGCGACTCGAGGACCCGGCTGGACGGATCACCGCGTGGAGGCCCTCGGCTGGGCAGCCCACAGCCCGCCTAGGCGGCGGGCGATCGCCCCGCGGTGAGCGATCCTGAGGTCGCGGCTTCGCCGCGGCTAGGGCTCGATCAAGCGCTCCTCGGGCGGTGGCTCCGGGCTATTCGGTCGTGGTTTCCGGGACGTCGATCGGAGTCGGTTCTACGACGATTCCGGGTGATCGATTTCCAACAAATTTGCATTTATTTAATTATAAATAATTAAAAGCAAACGATTGTTTATTTATTTAAATAGATTAAATGCTATGACCGGGAGTTTATGTTACTCAAATCTAGACATTAAGTATACAACTCCATCACAGGAGACATAAAAAACAAAATTCGAGAAATAAATAACCATATAATTATGGCCCAAGGATCATAAAAGTTATCCTCACGGAAATTTTCCCTTGCAGGTGAAAGACCCGCGTAAGAATCATACGGGCGATCCTCCGAGTCACAATACAAATTGATTATCTCCTCTCTATCCCGCCCAAAGACATCAGTGCTGAAAGACTTCTGTCAGCCTTCCCCCAGACAAGCCTCCGCTCATCCTCCTCAAATCTACACAGCCCACACTCAATCGAAGGCATCAATATGAAGCAATTGGAGTTCAACTACAGACAACCATATATCTAGACGCATCAAAGGGAGCTACATGAAGAAGGCCACATGTACAGATTCACCGTCACAGTTCACAGGGGAAACAATGTTGTATTCCACTCCTTCCCCTGGGGGCCTATGTTGTGCCAGGAACAATAGGTCACCGACACATGTCCAAAGTCAACCGCCACATCATCATCGAGAAAGTCAACCAAGAAATAGGTCAAAATACACCAACGGAGATGCTAGACTGACATAGTCATTTTTATACCGAAAAAGTTTCCCAAGGAGTATAAGTCAAATGGCCTTGGAATATAAGTCGAATGTCCAGAAATTACAAGACAGACGCCCAGACGATGAAAGGAAGAACAGAAGAATCGATCCCCCAGGTGGCCCCAACAGATCGCCAGGAGGAATGCTGATTATTTAATAAAGAGAAAATAAATTTTATTATAAATATTATAGTGGGGTAGTGCGATCCAATGAGAGATAAATGTACGATATTGAGTGTAATGAAGGGAGGCGAAAATGATTCAGCAACAACATAATTGTATTAATAAAAATAGAGAGAAGAGAGAGAAAAAAGCTCTCAAACTCCAATTTCATCTTCCTCATATTCTCTGCAACTAATCAATCTATTCCCCCTTAAATAATATAAATACTATTGTTTTTGTGCCGATAGAAGCAGAACTCCCTGTCCAACAGGTAACAAAACCCCTGTAGAAAACGGCCAAAACAGCTATATTTATTACTTGCTAAAACAGAGGTCACGGGTTTATTTATGCACTTTTTGACAATGGTTCAAATTCAATTTTCGAAACAGGTGAAAATGGCGCGAAGTGATAATGGCAATGAATTCAACCACATGGCCGAATATTTTGTGCAAAATTGTACACACTTTCAGACTTCTTGTGTCGGCACACCTCAACGAAATGTGCTTGTTAAGCGCAAGCATTGCCATATTCTTAATGTGGCTCGGGCATTACTTTTCCAAGGTCATCTACCTAAAAAGTTTTGGGGTGAGTGCGTCCTTACTGCTGCTTATTTGATTAATTGTACACCTTCAAAAATTCTTAATCAAAAAACTCCTTATGAAATCTTGTTTGCCACCCCACCATCCTATTTGAATTTGAGAGTTTTTGGGTGTCTCGACTTTGCTCACAATAAAAAAACGGAGGAGGATAAATTTGAACCCCGGAGTCGTAAGTGTATTTAGAAAGGGTGGCAGATGTATGATATTGACACCAAAAATATATTCATTTCGCGTGATGTTAGTTTTATGAGGATTCATTTCCGTATGCTAAGACAGATGACACTGAGACCGCTACTTCTGATTTGAATAATGATATTTTAAGAAGGTTTCCGACTTCTGATTTGGATCATGCACCTGCTCCTGACCAGCCGACTGCTGGTGTGTATCTGACACGGCTGCCAGTCCCTCCTATGCCAATACTGCACATGATTCTAGTTTTTTCAGCACTGACAGTGCAACTACGGCATCCATCGATTCTGCCAGTCCTGACAAAGAAGCCACGCCTGCCACTGATTCTTCCACCACTGATAGTGCAGACCCATCTGTCATCATTGATACTACTGCACTCTCGAGTGATCTTGGAAGGGGACATCAACTGAAATTTTCTAACTCACGTTTGAGTGATTATGGCTTAAACAACAAATAGTCCATCTACGCCAAGTTCACAAACTTCTCCATCATCGCCTTCAGGTACTCCATATGCCTTATCTAATTATGTAAATTGCAATAAATTTTCTCGTCGTCATTAAGTTTTTATAGCAGCTATAACCTCGGGGGTTGAGCCCTCATCTTTTAAAGTTGTGGTCTGGGATGATGGGTGGTGTCGGGCTATGCAAGAAGAAATTGACGCCCTTGAATCTAATGAGACATGGGTTAACTCACTTACCACCCGATAAAAAAGCTCTAGATTGTCGTTGGGTATATAAAATCAAGTATAAGTCTGATGGCTCCGTTGGAAGGTTGAAAGCTCCCCTTGTTGTTTTCGGAAATCACCAAGTAGAAGGCCTTGACTATGGAGAGAGTTTTGCTCCAGTAGTTAAAATGGTTACCATTCGTACTTTTCTCGTTGTTGCTTCCGTCCAACGTTGGGAATTACACCAAATGGATGTGCACAACGCTTTCTTGCATGGTGATTTGATTGAAGAGGTGTATATGAAACTTCTTACGGGTTTTAGTCGTGGTAATGATGGTAAGGTTTTCTGTCTTAAAAAATCCTTGTATGGTCTCCGTCAGGCTCCGCGTTGTTGATTTGCCAAATTAGTTGGGGCTTTATTTACTTACTCCCATAACGAGGTAAGTGTGCACGTTTTAATTTATGTAGACGACCTCGTCATTGCGGGTAATGATAGTTCAGCAATTCATGATTTTAAAGATAATTTACATCTTCGTTTTAAAATAAATGATTCGGGTCCCTTAAAATACTTTCTTGGTATTGAAGTAGCACTTAGTACGGAAGGTATTTTTCTCACTCAATGGAAATATACTCTCAAAATTATTAGTGAAGTCGGACTTTTCAGTGCAAAGCCTGCTTCTACTCTTATGGATGTCGATATCCATCTTGCCACTATTGATAGCGCGTTAATATTGCCTGACCCCGAGCGCTATCTACGACTGATTGGTTGTCTTGTGTATTTAGCCGTTACTCGGACCAACCTGTCATAATCGGTGCACATTCTCTCACAATTTCTCCAACTTCCGCGTGAAGCACACATGGTGGCTGTGTTGCGTGTTATTCGTGATGGAATTCGGTATCCCGGGGTATCAAAAAATTGCGGAACTGATAACCCCGACCGAAAACCCGTCGCCGGAAACCGATCACGAACACCACGTCACCGGAGTCCGACGAGGGAATCGCCGCGAGGGCGAAACCCTAGCCGAACCCCACTCGGGGTTCGCGATCGCATGCACATGCGATCGCCGGGGCTGCCCAGCAGTCCCCGGTGGTGAGTCCGGCGACTCACCACCGCCGCCGGAGGAGGGCGGTCAGCCCCCAGCTGACCCGCCGCGGCTTTCCCGCGATCGACCTCACGGTCGATCGCCTGCCCCGGCTTCAGCCGGGGCTCCTCCCGTGCGCCTGTCGCCGGTCGAGGTGGCGGGGGGGACCAGCTGCCGTGGCACCAGCCCACGGCGGTCTCCCCGCGATCGACCCATGGTCGATCGCTTGCCCCGGCGGTCCAGCCGGGGCTCCCTCGTCCGCGCGCGCCGGCGGTCGAACCCTAGGGTTCGGCCGCCCCTCTCGATCCCGACGGGGATCTCGAATCCCCGTATCCCGGTCTCGTCGTTTTTCCCGGATCGTGCGTTCATGTATGTATCACAATTAATCCACATAAAATCATAGAAGGGAGTATATGATTTTACCTTTTAATTCGTTGTGCGGAGAAACGAATCTAAGTTGATGACCTTACGATCTTCCCACGTATTCCTTGCACTAGCTTGAACGTCGGGTGGGCGACGATCCTCCAAGCTTATGGATCCTCTTCAACTCTCTAGAACTATCAACTATTGATATTCTTGTCTTATTGTTATTGAGAAAGTGAAGACCATGTAGTGCTTTTATAGGCTACGTAGGGGATCTAAAGGAGGTGGAATATTGGGCTTCCAATATTAATGATTAAATTTGAGCCCAAGCCCAAATCTATTAATCTCCCATTAATATTAATTAATTTATTTTCCACTATATAAATTAATTGCACTCCCAATATTAAACCATATTATATCAAATAATATTTCTCCGGTAGTATTATTTATTCCGTGTATTTAAGATTTAAATATCCATGAATAAAATTAATTTATTGCTAATTAATTTATTCATCTCTTGAATCCGAGACTAGTACCATTCAACCTTAATTATTGTGCGGAACGAATCCACTCATGAGGTTTACACAATAATTCCTTATGAACTCATCTCGGGGATATTATCAACCCTTCCGGGATACACTGTCCGGTCAATCATTCACGGCATGCCATATATAAAATATAGTGACCCAACTTAACCGGTAATTAACCCAATAATTAAATCGGTTAATTCCTTTGGTAAATCAAAGTCACTTATATTGAATATACACACCCGCAACAATATCGGGGATTAAGAATATAATACACTGAGACTCGAATCGATTATCGCCGGCAATCCTAATCGATGAATCTCAACGATCCGCTCAATACACCAAGTGTACAAGTGTGATAAAATAATTAAGATAAATTATTTTCTCTCTCACACAACGACTATACCGATGGATTGGTCCGGGTCCATCTAGGTCGTGAGCCACTGTTTGATTAAATACGAGTAACCGATAGTATGATCTTCTGTGTGCCCATGCAACACCATACTAACTACAACGTATAAAATCTAGGACTATGATTTGCATATATTTAATTAATAATAATTAAAAGCAAACAATTGTTTATTAATTTAATAGATTAAATGCTATGACCGGGAGTTTATCGTTACTTAAATCTAGACATTAAGTACACAACTCCAACAATCTCCCACTTGTACTAAGGTCTAGTCATTTCCTCCAAACTCCCGGTTCCCATACTCATCACGTGCTTTAAAGTGTACTTCCGAGAAGTACTATGTGAGTGAGCAATCTAGGTTGCCGCTCTGAAGTTATCTTGGTGACTACTACGTCGTCTCCCCTGACGATGACTCGTATCAGGTGGTACTTGCTCTATGTGTTAACATCACTTTTGACTTATGACCTCTTCCAGTTCACCGTGCACCGCTATCCAATAGCCTTCGGTAAACTAAGAGTCATATCCAAGTCAAGAGGTTATCCCGGAACCTAACCAAAACTTCCGCTGCCTCTGAGGCTGCTATTCGGTTATGAGAGAGTCTGAGAAGCGTCCCGCTTATCACTCTTTCACTTCATGGTTCCACCTCTTTCTAAAAGTGAACACATAGCCTGATATCGACTTTCACTAGTCCTTCTCTGATTTTTGGATCTGAGAATCTGTAATCTAAGAAGATTTCGTCTTGCTCAAGCCAGTACTATGAAAGTACTCTTGTAGCATTCGAACATCCTTTATCCAGATTACTTTGATATCCTCCCACTACGCAAACCGCATAGTTGATATCAGGTTCTTGTTTTACAACATTGCATCTATAAAGCTTTCCATACTTGAAGTATAGGAAACTGCTTTGTTCTCATCTATCTCCTTCATGTGTTCGAACACATAACCTTTAGATAGATGTTTATTCTGTCCCTGAAAGGCAATAACCTTTCTCAGAAGTATGCATGTTTAAAAACAAACCTTAATCGTATAAGATGTCTAGGAGAAGTACAATGTTCTTATCTCTAGATCATCAGATCTTAAGAACACGCTCTAACTTCTTCTCAATCTTATATCTCGATTTATTTAGACAACCATTACTTTATGTCTGACAGCATTTTTACATTGTTGCCAATGATGAAATGTTATCTACATAAAATCTCCGAGAAACACCACCTTGTTTCCATTACGTTTTCAATACACCTTTCGTCTATGCCTTTTGATGAATCCATCAAATGGACTATCCCATCAATTCGCAAGTTCCACGATTCATAGCTTTACTAAGCTTGTACTCTAAATGATCTAGCCTCTTAACAATAATCCTTATTGTTTCAAGCAGGCACATTTAGATCTAGTACCGCCCTTATGCAGAGCTAGGGGTCGATTTCATCTCTACTAGATCCAGAGTCCGAACTCCTCTAGTCTTATGAACATCTCTGGTTGTCCAACAACCTCCCACTGCAATGGCGTCCCGGTGTATAACAGTAATAACAATAGGTGCAGTATGTGGTGTACTTCTACTCGGTTTGGCTGGTTCCTAGTCTTTTGTCTTTCTTCTCATTTCAAGGTATTATGTCAATTTTAGGCTTTGTGGTCCATCTAATAGTCTTCCTCTATGAACCGGACGAGACGTCCCTCTGGTTCGTAGTACTATAGAACACACAATACTTCGTTCATCTAGGATTTCCTACAACCATATTCAATATGCCGTTGTATCTAGGAATATCCATAGAACATAGGTAGTTCCGAACAACTTGTCCTTTTATCATCAGATTTCCATTTCTTTATAACGCACTATTTCTACACGTAAGTGTAAGGTGCGGCCCTTTGAGATTGAACCCAATCTTTGACTATGCTATGTGTTATTCAGATAGGTGATGGCCTCCGCGACCGAGTCGCAGGCTCCTAATGGATATACTTTGATGGTTCCCCATAATAGCTTTGTGTCCATTGACTAGTCAAAACACTTTGCTTTTATGGCACATTAAGTATTCTAATCCATCACCGAGTATTCTTTGAGAGAATTTCTCGTACCTTTCTAATTTACACATATGTCTGCATATCTAATCATTTCCAATACTTGTCTGAATTCTATCCTTTATCCAGAAAGGTTTGCTTAGACGTATTATCCTCCAAATTCAATCCTTAGGTCGGAAGGTCCATTCCTTCAACTTTAATTGATCAAATCAATTTCGACCATTTGAATCTTATTTGAAAATACTACTAAGTATAAGAATTCACAAGTATAATGATTAATAAAGAAATATCTAACAAGTAAAACAAGTTATAGAACGGTTCGTTGCATCGTGGTAGACTAAGGATTTCACATATTGCTGTCTAATGTACCAGAATAGATAATGCCATTATTTCTTATCAAAATCATCCAATGATTAAAGAAATAAAATATCCATTCATTAATAATAGAAATCCAGAACAAAACGTTCTTTCTAAAATAAAGGGGTACATAATGCAATAATCTTAAAATGAAATCCTATTTAACTACTAAAGCAGATAAATGTCTTCCACCGCAACCGCTGCCTCCTCTACAACTTTGCCCGTGTAGACTCGAATTCTTCCTCTCTAAGTCGCCGGGTTTTCTGGAACCCCTGCATTCAAAAATGCACATACCGTCAGTGGTTCCATATCTACACACCAGAATTCTGGTAGATAATACCGCTGACTATGTTTTTACGACTAAGGGAAATTCGTACCTTTGAGAGGACATTCAGACTTCCAGTGTCCCATCTTGTTGCATCGGAAGCACTTACCCTTTGGCTTTGCAGCCCCCACTCGTGGTACAGTCCTCTTGACACCACTGGGTTTCCGGGCTTGCTTCCTCCTCTTGCCCCTACCTCCACCAGGCTTAAAGCCTTTGGACTTGGTAGCTACAAGCGCTTGAGACTTGCCCTTCTTGTAGATCCCCTCTGCCGCCTTTAGTTCAGTCAGGAGTTGCGCAAGAGTATAAGATAGTTTACCCATATTATAGCTCATACGAAACTGCTCAAAACTAGGGGCCAGAGACTGGAGTATGATGTCGACTTGCGTCTCAGCATCAATAGAAGCTCCTAGGACCTCAAGTTCATTCAACATACTCATCATCTTAAGAACGTGCTCCCCAACGGGCGTTCCTTCAGATTGAGTAGTCGACACGAGGACTCTCATGGCTTCTTGCCTTGCCGCACGATCTTGCTCCCCAAACATCTCCTTGAGGTTAAACATCATATCATAGGCAGTGTCCATCGACTCATGTTGGGTTTGGAGTACATTTGACATGGAAGCCAAAATATAACACCTAGCCATTTCATCAGCCTTTTTCCACTTCCGATATGTCAGTTTTTCCTCATCAGTTGAGGCAGCCGTGGGCTCAGCAGGGCACACTTCATGGAGTACAAACTTGTACTCCTCCGAAGTTAGGACAATGTCTAAATTTCTCTTCCAATCAATATAGTTGGGGCCAGTGAGCTTATGCTCCTTGAGTATCATAGAAAGTGGGTTCATAGCTATTCTCTAAACCTATAAGCACATTTAAACAAACAATTAATTTAATATCCGATATTATCTCCCTCAAATAATATCATTAAATTACTAATCACATCTAAAATCCCATCAGGTAAGGCAAGCCACGTGGTGTGGACGTTTACCCACCCAAATGATTTAGCAATTAGGTTTTCTTTGGTCATACATCACTTATAGCGTAACCTCGTGGGGAGGAATACTATAATGCGTATCTAAGTGTAAACCATTACTCAGCACCAAAGTAAATCGCTTGGAATTGCTATATCACCGCAAGCCACGTGGTGTGGACGTTTACGATAACTTTGTTCTGGATTTCTAATGAATAGATATTTTATTTCTTTTAATCATTTGATGGTTATAAGAAGAAATAATGTTATTATCTATTCTGGTACATTAGCTAGCAATATGTAAATGAAGAATCCTGAGTCCACCACGATGCAACGAACCGTAGTATATAACTCGTTTTACTTTTAAGAGATATTTCTGTTATGAATCATTTATACTTGTGGATTCTTATGCTAAGTCATGTTTATTCAAATAAGAAGTTCAAAGGTCGAAAATTGATATTTTGATCAATTAAGTTGAAGGAGTGGACCTTCCGACCTAAGAATCTAATTTGGAAGATAACATGACTAAGCAATCCTTTCTGGATATAAGATATAAGAGCCGGACAAGTATTGGAATTGATTAACTCTGATGTATGCAAACCTATGTCTACTCAGACAATAAGGTACGAGTACTTCATTTTATGATTACTCGAAAAATGGATTAGAATACCTGATGTGCCACAAAAGCAAGTGTTTTGACAAGTCAATGGACACAAAGCTATTGTGTAGAACCATCAAGGTATATCCATAGAAAACCTGCGATTTGATCGCGGAGGCAAGTACCTGCCTGAGGAATGCATGGCATACTAATCATTTGATCGTGTTAGTGTGTAGTTCTTCCTAGTTCAACATAGAACCACGTTGTTCTTGTTTGAACTACGTTGAACTATACACTTTGTTTTGTAGTAACTTCATGTTTTATGTTTGTATGTTTTCCGTTCATTAATTCATACAAGTCTGCTAGGTCTACATAGAACGAGCTGGTTAAACTGTGGAATTAACAAGTGACTCAACGCGTGACCACGGTTCAACAGCATGCAGCAGGCAGACTTGGGCATTACAAACAACATGGAGTTGCATCAGTGCGTCAGCATAGAACGAGCTATTCTGTCAACATGGTTCAACGTGGATCAGAGAGAATTGCGAGTTCATCAACGCGCTTCAAGGCCTTACCGTGATAACACCTTGACGGACGCGGTGCAAGCATAGCTACACATACAGCTGGACGAATGACTGCTAAGGAATGAAGCCAGCTGTGGGTACGACTAGAAGACTTCGCTAGAAGAATGATAGTCCAGTGAAAAACGCCAAGTATACCAGCTATGCCCTTCACGAGCTCGACGCACGAAGACACGCTAGTGTGGCCGTGGGTAGAGCTGGGTTCGTCAAGTACAACTGAAATGGAATCTCGAATATTCCATGAAGATGCTTTGGGCTCGGCCCATTAAGCGTGAATTCCGGAAACCCTATTTCTCGACACCTATAAATAGCGGGTTGTTGTAATTCACTATTGACGTATTGATTAGACATTTTCTAGAGAGAGAAAATTTGTAGACCGAGAGACTTCGCTAGAAAGCTCCGGTTCTATTGTCAGTTTAGTCTTTGTAGTACGAGTCGCTAGATTAGTTCTACATAGACTTAGTTTTTGGTCGTGTTGACCTTTCTACAAGATTCGCTAGAATTTTGTAGATGTGTTTGTAAGTGGTTCCACCCTTTACAAGTTATACAAAAGAGTTTTCTTTAGAATCTCCAAATTGTGTTAAGTGTTTGTACTCTACTCTCTACATTTCTGTTCTAGGTAGAACCAAGTACAAATTACACAATTTCAATTGGTATCAGAGCAAGTTCACCATCCTTGGTGTGATCCTAGGGAGAGATTCTACAATGGAGTCATTCACTGTTGTCAAGCCCGTTATCCTCAATTCCTCCAACTACTCTTATTGGAAGAGCAAGACCAGGCTGAAGTTGAAGAATGTGGACTCACGTGTGTGGGGTGCTGTGTTGAACGGTTGGACTCCTCCAACCCACATTGACAGGGATAATGACACGATTCCAAAAGATGAGTCTACATGGACCACGGCTGAACATGAAGCTGCCACATTCAATTCGAAGGCCATTCACATTATCACTGATCTCATTGATGTCCACATGTTCTCTGTTGTTAGGCATCTCACTTCTGCTAAGCAAGTGTGGGACACCTTGGAACGCATGTGTGAAGGGAGTGATAGTATCAAGAGATCCAAAATCAGAGGGCTCAACACTACCTTCCACCGGCTTGAAATGAGGGAAGATGAAGACCTTGACTCTTTCTTCAACAAAATCATGGCTATTGCGAGTGAGTGTCAAGAACTTGGAGATCCTATACCTCCTCCACTCATTTGCACCAAGGTTCTACGAGGTGTAACGGAGAAGTTTAGTGTTAAGGTCACTACGATGGAAGACACGAAGCTCGGCCAATCGGGCGACTACAACGAGATCATGAGCCATTTGAAGAACTACGAGCTAAACTTGAAATTGAAGGACAAGTCCTACTCTATGACTCCATTTGAGAACTCCATGAAGGCCCTTGCTATCTCACAGAATGCCTCTAGCTCTACCCCCAACAGGGCCAGCTCTACCCACTCTCCACACTCTACCGAGAGTAATGCTTTTCTAGCTGAAGACTCCGATGATGAGAGTGAAGCTCTCTCTCTTCTTGACTCTCCAAATCCGGACAAGTTCATCGCCATTCAAGATGCTGTGAGCTACCTTGTCCGTCAAGACATTAAGAGGAAGAGAAGATTCAAGCAATTTTGAAATCAGAGGACTCCTGGAAATTCATTCTCTACTCCACCCGCCACCAACCGCAATGGGTATACTCCGAGTCGAAAGTTTGTCAGTGGCGCCCCTAGCAAAGACATGTCTCAAATCAAGTGCTTCGAGTGCAAAGGGATGGGCCATGTGAAGAATGAATGCCCTAACTTGCATCGGAAAAACAACATGGATGTGAGTTACTTGGTGTTTAATGGAGATGATGCTTTGTACTCCTCTGAGGAAGACAAAGGGAAGATGGTGGAGCCTAATGAAGTCAATGCACTTCTGAGTGCCATTGATGATGAGAGCGATGAGGAGTACGAGGTAGATCAAGAGGACTTGGCTACACATGGAAATATTTTTTGTTATACCTCTGTTGTTGCAGGTACTGCTGAGAAAGATGCTAGTTCTACCCCCAGATCTCTGGCTGGGGGCATGACCAAGAAGGAAGCTGAGTCTACCCTTGATTCTGAGAGGGTGAGCAAGAGGGAGTTTGAGATTGTGAAGCTGGAGCTGGAGAGAGCTTTGAAGAAGGCCAGTGAGTTGGAGGCCATTGTGCAAAAGGAAGACACGGAGAAAGACTTCCTTAGAGATTCTCTTGCCAAGATGGAAGAATGCTATGCTATGCGCACCAAGGAGCTCTACCAAGTGAAAGACAAACTTGATGTTGCTGACTGTCTCTTCAAGAAACTCAATACTGGCACTTCTAAACTTGATGATATGTTGAGCTGTGTTAACACTAAGCACTTTGGTCTTGGATTTAAGGAAACTTTTGATTCTGTCTACTCCGATTCTCCTTATGTCTTTTCTAAGTTTGTGCATGGTAGAGATAAAGCTATCACTGAATCTAATAAGGCCAAACCAGAGGATGTTATTACATCCAAAGGCAATGTGGCCTCTACATCTAATATAAAAATTCTCAAACGTACCTCTACTCCTTTGCCCCAAAATGCTTCAATGTCCTCGTTGACACCTGTTTCTACCTCTGCTCTACCCGTGGATAAATCCGGGTCTACCCATGACAAGAAAACTTTCACACGAAATGTCTCAAATCGTTCGAAGCTACCCAACACAACAACTAAATCGACCTTGAACTTTCGATCACCCAATGCTATTCCTCAGTCAAACCCTGCTAAGGGCATGACTACTCACAACAAGAGGACTCCTTCTTCTCACTACAAGCGAGTGTATGTGTGCCACCACTGCGGGATGAAAGGACACATCAAACCTTACTGCTACAATCGTGCCGAGAAGTTAAGTTCTCGTACTATGGCCTTCAAGCAAGTATGGAGACAGATTACTAAACACACGTGTGACAAGACAAACCGTGTTTGGAGAATTAAAGCCGCTGTACCCACAGCAACAAACATTAAGCCAAAGCAAGTATGGAGAAGAAAGCAAGAGGTGTCATGTAATGTTGCATTCACTGTGGCCAAAGGCACGACAAAGGAAACTTGGTATTTCGATAGTGGGTGTTCTCGGCATATGACAGGAACTAAAGACTCGTTGGTCGATTTTGTTCCTCACTCCGGTGGACCCGTCACTTATGGAGGTGGGGCAAAGGGGAGTATAATTGGAAGTGGAACATTAAACGTGAAAGGTCTACCCGCACTCAAGAACGTTCTCTTGGTGGATGGGCTATGTGCTAATCTCATAAGCATTAGCCAACTTTGTGATGATGAACTTAATGTGAAATTCAATAAGGAGAACTGTGAAGTGTACAACGTTAAGGGGGAGTGCATTCTCACTGCTGCTCGTGCGAAGAACAACTGTTACGCTATCAATGAATCTTGCCTAAGTGCCTCTACCCATGACGAGATAGATATCTGGCATCAAAGGCTTGGTCATACCAGCCTCCGGAACCTTGAGAAGTTAGTTCAAATAAAGGCGGTCAGAGGCATAGATAGCTTGCCTAAGATTGACAAGAGAGTATGTGGTGAATGTCAGATGGGTAAACAAACTCGAGCCCCTCATCCTGCTATCTCTACCCATAACCGCACTACAGAATGTTTTGAGCTACTACACATGGATCTCATGGGGCCCATGGAAGTGCAGAGTTTGGGACACAAGTGGTATACTCTTGTTATTGTTGATGACTTCTCGAGGTACACTTGGGAAAATTTTCTTGGAACCAAGGACGAGGCTTTTGAAGCCTTCCGATCCTTAGCTCGTAGAATTCGCACCACTTATGATAAACGGGTCCAACGTATAAGAAGTGACCACGGAGGTGAATTTCAAAACGGAGTGTTTGTTGAATATTGCACTCGTAAAGGGATTCACCATGAATTCTATGCACCAAAGACTCCGCAGCAAAATGGAATTGTAGAGAGGAAGAACAGGACTCTACAGGAAATGGCAAGAGTGATGATGGTGGCTGCGGGTATGGCCAAGGGTTTTTGGGCAGAAGCCTTGAGTGCGGCTTGCTACGTGGTGAACCGTATAAGCATACGTGCCGGGAAAAAATGTACGGCTTACGAATTACTAACTTCCAAGAAGCCAAATGTTGCTCATCTCCGTGTGTATGGATGCATCTGCTACATTTTAAATGATAGAGATGCCTTGAAAAAGTTTGATCCAAGGTCGGACAGGGCTATTTTTGTTGGCTACGCCCTTAATAGTCATGCTTATCGCGTGTTTAACCTCCGTACAAAGACGGTGCAAGAATCGACTAACATCAAGTTTGATGAACATCATTTTCATGAGAGTTCGTCCAAGTCTACCTTGCAATCACAAGCGTCTAATCCTGCTCTACCCCTGGCTGAAGTATTAGTTGAGGGGGAGGTAGAGCAGGGTATTGGGTCTTCCATGCCACCAAATGGTCATGTTCATTCTACTTCCCACAACTCCTGTGACTCTGTCCCCTCTGAAAGGGATGATGAAGGCTTGAATCCTAGTTCGTCTAACCCTGCCATGGGTACCACTGGAGCTTCTACCTCTACCGGAGTACCGAATTCGGGTCCTCCCGCGTATATTCGAAAGAGACACCCAAACCAACAAATGATTGGTGATCTCAACCAACGTGTTACTCGTTCTACCTGCGCTACCGACACAGTGCCCGCTAGCTATCCTAATACCTTCTCTAACTTGGCTCTTCTATCTCCGGACGTGGGCATATTGAGCTTTGTCTCCGAAATTGAACCCAAAAACATAAAGGAAGCTATACTTGATGATTTTTGGATTGCGGCTATGCAGGAAGAACTACATGAGTTTGAAAGAAATAAGGTGTGGTCTTTGGTCCCAAGACCAAAGGGTGTAAATGTTATTGGTACCAAGTGGATCTACAAGAATAAAACCAATGAATTCAATCAAATAGTGCGCAACAAGGCGCGACTGGTTGCTCAAGGGTACACCCAGGTTGAAGGAATAGACTTCGAAGACACTTTTGCTCCCGTGGCACGCATAGAGTCCATCCGGTTACTCATTGCTGTGGCGTGCTACAAAAATATTTCGTTACGACAGATGGATGTGAAGGCGGCCTTCTTGAATGGAGTATTGGATGAAGAAGCATATGTTGAACAACCTAAGGGGTTTGTGGACCCTCACAAGCCGGACCATGTCTACCTTCTTCACAAGGCCCTCTATGGTTTGAAACAAGCACCTCGTGCTTGGTATAGCTGTCTCACAGACTTTCTTTTGAAATTTGGATTTACGCGAGGCAATGCCGACACCACTCTCTTCATCAAGATCGTCAAGAATGAAATGCTTATTGCTCAGATCTATGTGGATGACATTGTGTTTGGTGCTACCCATGACCGCTTGGTTAAAGAATTTTCTGTTGCCATGGCTTCATCTTTTCAAATGAGCTTGGAGGGGGAGCTAAGTCACTTTCTTGGGCTTCAAATCTCTCAACGACCGGATGGTATGTTCGTTTCTCAAACTAAATATGCTATCAACATGCTCAAGAAGTTTGATATGGCGGATGCTAAACCTATGAAGACTCCTATTGCTACCACTGACAAGCTGAGTAGAGCTGAGAAGAGCAAGGATGTTGATATTTCTACCTACAGATCTCTTATTGGTAGCTTGCTCTACCTCACAGCCACTCGACCGGACATTATGTATAGTGTGTGCCTCTGTGCCCGCTACCAAGCTCAACCAAAGGAAGAACATCTTATTGCTGTGAAGCGTATCCTTCGATATGTGGCCGGGTCTACGAACCTTGGTCTTTGGTACACTAAAGATACTTCTTCTTATCTTGTTGGTTTTGCAGATGCCGATTGGGCAGGAGACAATGATGAAAGGAAGAGCACCAGTGGTGGGTGTTGCTTCTTAGGAAACAACCTTGTCTCATGGCATAGCAAGAAGCAAAATTGCATTGCTCTATCCACCGCCGAATCAGAGTATGTGGCTGCCGGGAGTTGTTGTACCCAAATGCTATGGCTTCAACAAATGCTTGCCGACTATCACATTCATAGCACGCCTCTAACCTTGTACTGTGACAACCAAAGTGCTATAAAGATAAGTCAGAATCCGGTACAACACTCAAAGACCAAGCATATTGATATACGACATCACTTCATTCGAGACTTGGTAGAACGGGGTAAGGTGGTAGTGGAACATGTTCCTACGGAGAAACAACTCTCAGACTTCTTCACAAAACCACTTGCTTCGGAAAGATTTTTATTCCTCCGGAAGTCTCTCTGCATGGGTGCCTTTTGAAGGGTAGTAGGCCGCAAATGGCTACCTCTACCCACAGCTGTTTATTTTGTCAATGGAACCATGAGGTAGAGCAAGGTGAGGTTAGTTGTTGACAGATGCAAAGTGACGTAGTATTTGGACATACTGTTCTTTAGATACTCACATAAGCTTTTCATTGGAGTGAACTTTGTTCGCTCTATGTCTAGCAGGAAAAGTCGGCCTTAAGATTTCCTCGATGGATCGGGTCTTGACTGACTTGGTCTTCGAGCAAATGCAAAAGACATGGCCTTATACATATAATGATGAAAACACAAAAAAAATATATATGGAAACATCATTCTATAACACCTATCACTGATTGGGTCATAATAGGCCTGATCTATGCCCAAAAAGCAAGTGAAATGGTCGTGGTTACACGCTGAACTGGCCAAAATAACATACCGTCCATAAAGCTCTGTCACTCTACCTCCAATACCTCTACTTAATGTTCTTTCCAGCGATTTTGATTCACTGAGTGGTGGTACGTATGTCCACGTTGTGTGTGCCTGCTATGCCTTTAACTGTATTTCGTGTTATAAATTTTTGCAGAGTTCTCCTGGTCCACGAAGCAAGGCTGCTCTACCTTGAAGTGCTTCTTTAGGCTTCGTTGGTCTAGATTCTTTTTGGTGACCTTGAAATCTGGGTAATTCAACGTAGGGCTGTGTGTAATAGCCCCTGCTCTCCGTATGCTACTTTGAGTATTCATGAAAGTCGTTCCTGTCTTACGTGTTACTCTTTGCTTGTTGTGCTGTTTGCTGATTTTACATTATAAGTATTGTTGCCCTACCCATAACCATTTTTGTAGGGCGTGCTATCTCTTGAAATCTTGGTGTTGCTAATGCGTTGCACTGCGCAGCCCGTTTACACTCTCTGGCAGCCCATCTCACTCTATTACGCGTATCACCAAGTGCTTCTACTTGCTCGCCCAACGCCCTTCTCTCGGTTTTCAGGATTGGTCCATCTCTTGTTTATTTTCATTAAGTAACCTTGCAACCCGTTCTATTTTACTTGTTATGCGTTGGGTCGTGTGTTTTTCTATTTTGCAGCTACGGTGAATTGGGTTGCTTGTTCCACGCACTCCAGGAATTCTCTACTTCCTCATCAGCGCACTACCACTTAGTTCTCTGACTTCATCTCTACGAAGGCCAAGCTCTTAGACACGTGGCACACTCTACGCCACAGAATTTGAACCGCTTCAGCTACACTATAAATACCCCTCTCGGTCAAACACATAGTGCACCTTCTACTGCGTGTTTTAGAGAGAGAATCCTTATTCCCTTGCTGTTCATAACCTCTACGTTGAAGCTCATATCATCTATTCCCATTTTTGCACTTTGCTCTACGCAGTATTTCACTTCTACCCGTCCTACTACAATGACTTCTTCTGCTGCTCCCGCTACTACCACGCCCGTCTATGAGTCTCCCTCATTCTACGCAGACAAAATCGTAGAACTCAAGGCCGAGGAAGCCACTCTTGAAGCCGCGCAAGCCGCGGAGGAAGACTTTGACAAAATCACCGAACTAGAGGCACAGATCACTGCTGTACGTGCCACTGTCCTTGCACACCGGCGTACCAAAATGATGGCTGAAAAAGCCATAAGGGAGGAGGCAGCACGTATAGCAGAGGAGGAACGAAAGAAGAAAGAGGAGGAGGAACGTTTGGCCGAGTTAGAACGTCAACGTATAGCCGATGAAGAACGGAAAAGGAAGGAGAAGGAAGAGGCTGACCGTATAGCAGAAATTGAGAGACAGAAAATTGAAGCGGCGGCACGCCTTGCCGAAGAGGAGAAGAGAATTAAGGAGAAGGCTGAGGCAGACCGTGTTGCCAAAGAAAAACAGGCCAAACTTGCTGAGGTCACCCGTAGAGCCGCGTTGGAAAAGAAGAAAACGGCAGACGAGGTACCTGCTGCTGCTGACCGCATGGCCACGCTCATTGTGGCCACTGGTGCTGGTGCTTCTGTTTCACCCAAGGATGGTGGCTCTACGGCCCACAAAGTCAATACTACTGTCCAACCGTCCCCGCTCAACGTTGAGCCACTCGTAGACGAGGAGGACAAGGTGCCGGAGAACAGGCTCGTAGTGCCATCTCCCTCGCGCCACGTTGGTGAAGGGTTCTCAGCTGACTTCCACTACGAAGCAGCGCACTATCGCTACGACGCCTTGTCGGATCAGAAGATTAACGCCGAGCGGCACTACGCAGGGAAGGTCAAGTGGGTGGGACGTGGCCTACTTGCTTTCATGCAGAAGATGGAGCTGATCAATGCTATAAACTTTGACATGGATTACAGCTCGTACGTCCACCGAGTTGTCTTCTCTCACATCGACCAACAATTTGCCGATCCTAGTCATCCGTCGTACGGGAAGGTGATCATTCGTGTGCACGAGTATGATCTCTCTCCTCGTACGATCAATAAAATGTTCAAACGGTCTAACATCAAGGCCACGTGGGAACCCCCTTCTCCGCAGCACCCAGACAGTCAGATGATGGGGTTCATCGTGACTGGTGGTCTTGCTTCTACGGCCCAGCCCCCTTGCACATCACTCACTCAGTTCTTCACCATTCTGAACAAAATTATTGCTAACAACTGGATTCCTACGTCGAGCACCTCGATGGTCCACGCAGACGCACTGCACTTGATGTACAAACTGAGCCGTGGCATACAAGTTGATTTGGGTCAAGTGGTCTTCAATAAAATCAGCTCATACGGACAGATGTCTGCTGGCGAAATCTCCCAGACCAATCTACCGTGCCCCCACCTGATCAGCGCCATACTAATCAGTTAGGGCTTTACGTATGAGGACGATGATGCACCGTTGATTCCCCTCACTTCCTTTCGCTTTGATTCCAAGTACACGGCAGGCCACAAAGTCAAGGATCTCCCATGGCGTGGACTAGGAAATGAAGTTGCAGATCGTGCGTTGTTCAACGCTTCACAAGCCATTCCACTTAACATCCAACAGGGCGGTAAAGGCAAGGGAAAAAGAACCAAGTCCTTTCGCCCTACGCAGAGGAGTAAAGATGTCACTCTTGACTCTACGTCCGAGGATTCTGATTCATCGTGCGATGAGATGTATCTTTGTGAGCCGACCTCGCTCTTACAAGACTTTGTCCAGCTACGATCCACTGTGGATATAGTGGCTCGTATCTCTGCGCATATGCACCGCAAAGCTCGTAGAGCGGCTCGTCTAGGGGGAGATGGGTCCTCGTACGCAGACTACGGGCCGTTGAAAATGCTTCATGGGCGTCTGTCTGGCTTAGTCAACCTCGTGGCTGAGCAAATGGAGGCATCGAGGAATGCAGAGGATCGTCCTACAGAGAACTATAAGAAAAGTGGTAAGAGGAAAGCCAGCGAAGTGGACTTAGAGGAAGAAGTTGCTGATGATGAAGCTGAGGACTTGCGCTCTGCGTATAAGAGAAGTAAGAAGGAGGCTGGTGAGGCGCATGGCGGTCTTGTCAAAAATGCAGATGGCACGGTGAAGGAGTTATCTGCTGTGAAGAAGGATGAAAAGAATAAGGGTGCTGGTTCTTCGGGCACCAAAGAGGTTGAAAAAGAAAAAGGCCGTGGCCCTACGGTGGACAAACCCAAATTGCCCAAATTGACAGTTTCAAAAGCGGGTGTCACCGCAGAGCCGGCTACAAAATCTGCTGCTGCTACGGTTATACCAGGTGGTGGTAAAGGTTTAATGAGTGCAGGTGGTCCAACGCTCACCAAAAAGGAGGTTGCTATGGGTAAGGGCGCTACTCAACGCAGAAAGCAAATGGCCAATAAACCTAAGGCCACGCAGCACAAGCCCAAACCAACGCAGCAGAAGCACAAATTGCATGATGAGCCGACGGACGAAGAAGAGGAAGATCTGCGCCACCACACCACGCCCGAGCAGTCAGATGCAGATGCCAGTGAATAAAAACTTTTTAAATCAAGTGTTTTCTATCCTTACTCTTCGTTGAACTTATTATATTTTATTGTTTTTGCTTACTCTGTTAATCGCATGATAAGCCTGCTACAATGGTGTTTTGCTTGGTTTGAGCTTTGTATTCATTATGCTATCTTTTCTTGCTCTACGTATGCTTTGTTTTGTTGTGCATTGTATTACGTATGATTGCTTGTTTCACTATCTCTGCTCAACGTTGAACTTTTTGAGTATGATACTAATTTGAGGGGGAGTTTCTCTACGAACCCCCACTTATGAAGTTGACTCAAAAAGGGGGAGATTGTTAGTGTGTAGTTCTTCCTAGTTCAACATAGAACCACGTTGTTCTTGTTTGAACTACGTTGAACTATACACTTTGTTTTGTAGTAACTTCATGTTTTATGTTTGTATGTTTTCCGTTCATTAATTCATACAAGTCTGCTAGGTCTACATAGAACGAGCTGGTTAAACTGTGGAATTAACAAGTGACTCAACGCGTGACCACGGTTCAACAGCATGGAGCAGGCAGACTTGGGCATTACAAACAACATGGAGTTGCATCAGTGCGTCAGCATAGAACGAGCTATTCTGTCAACATGGTTCAACGTGGATCAGAGAGAATTGCGAGTTCATCAACGCGCTTCAAGGCCTTACCGTGATAACACCTTGACGGACGCGGTGCAAGCATAGCTACACATACAGCTGGACGAATGACTGCTAAGGAATGAAGCCAGCTGTGGGTACGACTAGAAGACTTCGCTAGAAGAATGATAGTCCAGTGAAAAACGCCAAGTATACCAGCTATGCCCTTCACGAGCTCGACGCACGAAGACACGCTAGTGTGGCCGTGGGTAGAGCTGGGTTCGTCAAGTACAACTGAAATGGAATCTCGAATATTCCATGAAGATGCTTTGGGCTCGGCCCATTAAGCGTGAATTCCGGAAACCCTATTTCTCGACACCTATAAATAGCGGGTTGTTGGAATTCACTATTGACGTATTGATTAGACATTTTCTAGAGAGAGAAAATTTGTAGACCGAGAGACTTCGCTAGAAAGCTCCGGTTCTATTGTCAGTTTAGTCTTTGTAGTACGAGTCGCTAGATTAGTTCTACATAGACTTAGTTTTTGGTCGTGTTGACCTTTCTACAAGATTCGCTAGAATTTTGTAGATGTGTTTGTAAGTGGTTCCACCCTTTACAAGTTATACAAAAGAGTTTTCTTTAGAATCTCCAAATTGTGTTAAGTGTTTGTACTCTACTCTCTACATTTCTGTTCTAGGTAGAACCAAGTACAAATTACACAATTTCAGATCGTTTTACATTTTTATATTTAATTAATTCATATTAATTATATTTTAAAATAATTTATGTATATTTTTTTTAATAAATAATTGATTTTTTTTTACTTTAATTTCATTATAATAATTTGTTGATCTCACGATAAATCTATCTTGTTTATAGATTAATTGTTATGAATATTATTATTTAGTGAATTACTAGTTTATCCTTTCTTGGTCAACAAGACAGAAACTCTACTTTGTATTCTATATAAAGGGGTCTCCCCATAACAATTCATAACAATTCTATTCTCCTATCATATTGTCTCTCTTATACTATATTATTTTCTCTCAATTTCCTTTGAGTTTATAACACGTTATCAGCACGAAAGCTCCAACGCGTTCTTCATCGAAGTTCTACTCATCCAAGATCCGAATTACAAAGCTCCAACGCGTTCTTCATCGAAGTTCTACTCATCCAAGATCCGAATTACGAAAGCTCAAACGCGTTCTTCATCGAAGTTCTACTCATCCAAGATCCGAACTCAAAGACAAGAATTTATATTTATATTTATATTTATATTTATTAATAATTATAAATATCTACTTCTTCTCCCTTCTTCTTAATATCATATGTTCTCAAAGAACATTATAATCTGATATTCTTGAAGTAATATCAAATTAATTATGCCTAAGTTCCTGAAGAACATTATAATATGATATTCTTGAAGTAATATCAAATTAATTATGCATAGTAAATCAATTAAATTTTTAATGTTCCTAAAGAACATTGTGACATGATATTCCCGAAGAAATATCAAAATTAAACGTTTCTGAAGAACATGATATGATATTCCTGACGAAATATCAAAATTAAATGTTCCTGAAGAATACCGTGATATGATATTCCTGTAGAAATATCAATATCAAATTGATTATGATTATATACTAATAATCTTGAATAATATCTTTGAAAATTCACCGTGAAAGATCCACTAGCTTTGTGGAAAAATTTAAAAGAAAGATACGATCACCCGAAGTTGATCTTACTACCAAAATCGTGGTATGATTGACTCCACGTTCGATTACAAGATTTTAAATCTGTCGAGGCATTCAGAATAAATTGGTTATGGACAAAAATGTTATTGAATATAAGGTCCCGAAGACTAGTGATTGGTCCCGAAGACCAGTGATTGCACTCTTTTTCCCTCTACTAAGTTTTTCCCACGGGGTTTTTTTAGTTAAAGGTTTTTAATGAGAAATCACAACAATATAAATGTGAATGTCATGTACTCTTTTCCTCGAGTATTTTTTCCTACCGGGTTTTATAACGAGGTTTTTAAGGAGACATGTATATTACTCGATAATAATTAATGAGGACATTAGAATGTTCCATATGAGTTTGTTTTCGAGATAAACTGAGATATTGAACCTGAAGTTCAAATGATTGTGAATTGAAGTTCACATTATTGTTCATTTGTCAAGAAATGTATATTAAACACTAGACGCATATAAAAAACTCCAGAAGAGTTACCGGCCGGTTATAGCAATTGCGAATGCTCTAGTCAATATAGATGTCTGGTAAAGGCATGTCCCTGAAGGACGAAAAATATACAATAATACAAATGAATGTGAAACTCAGCAATTCGAAAGTTGGGTCCTGAAGACCAAAATTTATATTTGAATAACTAAGTTTTTCCTATATGGTTTATTAGTTACAGGTTTTAATGAGACTGATTGATCACAAAAGTCAAAGATCTTCGGTGATTACAATCAGGGGGAGCAAGCTGTACTCTTTTTCCTTCGCTCAGGTTTTGTCCCACTGGATTTTCCTGACAAGGTTTTAACGAGGCAGCAATCCTGTAAATAGTCATTCAAGGGGGAGTGTTATGAATATTATTATTTAGTGAATGACTAGTTTATCCTTTCTTGGTGAACAAGACAGAAACCCTACTTTGTATTCTATATAAAGAGGTTTCCCCATAACAATTCATAACAATTCTATTCTCCTATCATATTGTCTCTCTTATACTATATTATTCTCTCTCAATTTCCTTTGAGTTTATAACATTAATAACATTAAAATACTAAAACAATTTTCTATCATACCTCACAAATGAGATAATTTCCAAATTTGTCACATTCCGTCTTTAATAAATTTCAAAAATCAAAAGTAATATTTTTCGATCAATTTTTATCGGAAAAATCTACGTGTCCTTTACGTGACAACGTACCTTTGTTTCATTATAGTGGATCTCATGATAGTAGTATAATGTTTTATGTTAATAACAGTGTATAATACTTTAATTATATTATATTTATTAGAAATTGTGTTCATATATTTAATTATATTATATTTATTATAAATTTTGTTTTTTTTATTTTAAATCGAAATTATTTTAAATTATTTTTAAATATAGAATTACTTCCAATAAATATATTAGATTTATTAGAATTTATGTTAATTTTTAATTAAATTTAAATTCATCTAAACTACTAGTATTTAAATTTATATAATTATTTGTTAATATTTCCAATAATTTAAAAAGTTATTTTAAATTTATACGAAAGTTCGACTTTAGGGACTAGAACTTTCGGAAACTCTCTCGAATTAAGTTTGCCTCTTTATCGTATGTACCGTTTGCTATTTGTTTCATTTAATTTACTTGGCTAAATTTGATCATCCTATTAAATTTTTTATAATTTCAATGAATGACTTTTGGACAACTAACTCTTAGCCCTCTCTCAAATTTGTATAATTCGAGTGGTCGATTTTATATAAAGCACCATCGATTTTGAATCGAGGTAAGCTAATCTTTTCACGGCAAAACTAGCACTTCATTTATCCTTGAACATTGTTAACTCATAATAACAGATAAATATGTAATTTATTATTTTGTATTTTATGTTCTTGTAGATAGCGTAGGACTCCTTAGATTTCGCTATTTTCTATTGTATCACTTGTATAAAATTGTATAAATTACAGTACCTGCCCCAACTCAAACTACTGTCATGATTAATCTTGTTCAAATCAAGCTTTCATCGACTACTTTTTTGATGTGGAAGCGTCAATTCCTTTCCATGGCTACAACCTTCGAGATGCTCGATATCATCACGGGAATGCTTACAGCAAACAGTGTTGAATCTCTGAATCTGGCATATGCAAATGGTATATCCGTCACCAGAAACAACTTGGTGTTCTTTTCACTCGGTTTTGCGGCACTCCATCGGCGAAGGTTGTGGTTCACGACAAGTGGGTAAAGAACCATTTAGTATGGGGTTACTTCGCGAGCAAAATTTCTGCTTCTGTGAATATATTTAGGGCTAAATCTTAAATATGGTGGTTGAGAAACTTTCTGGAAAAGTATAAATGAAATAGGGTTCACGAACTAGACAATAGAGTCAATTCCTGAGTGAGAAATAATAGAGGGAAGGCACAAAAATTAATTACAAATAAAAATTAATAACCTCTCCTTAATTCGATAGACAATAGAGTCAATTCCTGAGTGAGAAATAATAGAGGGAAGGCACACAAATTAATTACAAATAAAAATTAATAACCTCTCCTTAATTCGTGAATCGTGAGTGAGAAATAACAGAAGGGAAAGCACAAAAATTAATTAAAAATAAAAATTCATTATATATATGAAGTTAAAAAATAAAGTCTCGCTATATAGCTATATATTTAATATGATGACGTCGTCACTATAAGAAGTATTTTGTAGTAGTGAATGATTCAAATAAAAATAAAAATATTATTCAATAATTTAATTTTATTATCAATAAAAAAATTTAATTTTTATAATTTAAATGGTTAATGTTTAACTTTTATTATTTAACTTTTAATATTTAAATACCAAAACAAAAATTATAAAACAAATTTGGTTGATGTTATATATTTTTGTTTTTATATTCAACATATAATAATTTTGATAGACATTAAAATTATTCTATCAAAAGATAAAAATAAAATTTCTTAAAAAACACTTTTAAAATATAATAATAAGTTTAACAAAATATTAAAAAATATGTACAAAAATCTAATATTTTTATTAATAATTCTAATATTTTTTTTTTTATTCATTTGTATGGATGAATAGAAAGAACGCCCTAACTAATTAGTTTAAAATTCTAAAATATTACGCTTAGAGATTATTCATATTATTTGAAATAATTTAATGCTAACAAATATATCTAAAGAATTCATCAATTAATTATTTTTTTGTCAAAAAATTGAATAAAAACAAAAATAAATTTTTTCAAAAATCTTTTTTTTTTTACAATAGTATATATATTAATGTCTTTCTGAAATAAAATAAAAAAGTAAATAATAAAATAAATAAACCACGCAAGTGTATTTAGTGAAAATACTTAGTAGAGATAATGATTATGTATCATACTCAATAAATAAAGTTTGAAATTTTTATTTCTTATATTAATGTGATTTCGATTTATTTTTTAAATAAATAATATTAAAAATGGACTTTTTTTTTTTTGCATCCAAATGTATTATGTATATATAGTAAAAAAAAATCAGATTTACAAATATTTAATAAATGTCAATATTAAAACAATATATTAATTCAAAATATTCTCAATTAAAAGGTAATGTTTAAGTGTTTAAACTTTGATATTCATCGTAATATCTTATTTATCTTAACTTAATGCTTAAATAATAATGTACTGATATAGAGATTCATATTTCATTTTAGTTAAAAAAATATGTTATATCATCTAATAATAATAATTATTATTATGCTTTAACAAATAGACTTAATTAAAGTCCATTTAAGTTTAATTCTGATTGTTTTAGTTGAATTCAGTTTAACTGAATTAAGTTAGTTTCAAAATAAATTAAAATAAAATAAGTAAAAAATAATTGAAATTGTTATTTTTAAGAAGTAAGAAATAGAAGTATAAGATTTAATTTTATAGAATTGTAATTATCTCAAACAATTTGAAATTAAATTTTAGAAGTATATCACGTGTCGAACATATTGATTAATTAAGATTGTTATACAAATTATGTATTTTTTTCTTAAAATTTAAATATGGCATCTGGGCGCACTTGTTACTAGTGAAAAGAATTTAATCGACGATGCAGATGCATGAATACTGCCGCCCCCTTCATCCAAGAAGGACGAGAGTATATATATATATATATTCGGTATGTCCCAAAAACCCTATCTTTCTTAGAAATCAAAAAATAAATAAATACTGTAGTTCAAATAGAGTATTTTGAATCTCAACGATCAGGGTAAGGTAAGCATCTATTTTGAATCCACCGGATAGATCCATCGTTTCTCCAACTTTATCTCATCAATTTTGAATAACGTTTATAAGTTATTGTTAAACATATCGATTCACTAGACTTATCATGTTTATATGTTATTGTTGTTATTGTTAAACCAGAACCACTAGCTAGATGGATCAATACGTTTCTTCGACTTTATCACCATAATGTTATTGTTAAACCAGATCCACGAGATGGATCAATATGTTTTTTCAACTTTATCGCCATAATGTTATTGTTAAACCAGATCCACTAGATGGATCAATATGTTTCTTCAACTTGTTAAACCCGATCCACTAGATGGATCAATATGTTTCTTCAACTTTATCACCATCAATGATATTGTTAAACCAGATTCATTAGATGGAATCATTATGTTTCTTCAACTTCAATATGTTTCTTCAACTTTATCATCATCATTATTGTTAATCCAGATCCACTAGATGGATCAATATGTTTCAACTTTATCAAAATTTCCCAAATCTACTAGATGGATCAATATGTTTCAATTTTATTTCTATAAATTTTGAATAACTTGTTTAGATTTATAATCAAATCAAAATGTTTCTCTTACTTTATCATCATCAATTTTGAATAATTTGTTTATAAGTTATTGTTGTTGTTTCTGTGTTCTTTTTCAGAACCAATATTCTTTGTTTGATCAGAATTAGGATTATTGAAAGTAATTCATTGTTTGTTTTGTTACTGCTTACTCTGTTGGTTGGGGGCTGAGGAGAGGCTTCTCACCGGCTGTGTTTGCTTTGTTACTGCTACCTCTTTAATCTCCAACCCCCGTCTTATTCTGTTGATCCTACCAATTTCTTTAATACTATGAAAATCATAATACTTGTAAGCTCTTTCTATATAGCAATGTGAAATACTAATTTATTTATTTTCTTGAACGATTCCTTCCAGGTTGATTAATTTCTTAAATCGTAATGAATTCAAGCACTAAAGCTGTTACGAACTCAAGAAAGAAATCTCGTCTTGTTCTTGCCTACAACCCAGATGACAATAGTCATTTACATGAAAGTGTGTTAACACACATATTGGCCCGTTTGCCAACAAAAGATGCTTTTCGAACTTGTATCTTGTCAAAACATTGGGAAGGCAAATGGACCTCATCTTACAATGTTTACATTGAAGATTGTTGGTGGCGCCATCCCAGTATGAGAAGATATAGAAAGAAAAGTTTTGTTAACATTATGGATACGATACTAATTTCCCCTCAACATCCTTTAAGAAGCTTCCGTCTCAAGTGTATGAATTACCATGACTTGGGTCGCATGCAAACATGGATTTCTGCTGTACTGAGGCGGGGAGTTGAGATGTTGGACTTAATTATTTTTAAGCCAGGCTTTATCCTCCCTTATAGCCTTATGAATACCACTTCATTGAGAACATTTGAACTACGGAATTATGAATGCATCTTGGATGTTCCTACAAAGAATTTCTTTCCTAACCTCACCAGCTTATTTCTCGATGGCGTATATATTGTGAATGGGAATGCTAATGATAGGACCGTGACATTTACTTTTCCAGTTCTAGAAACATTGAGATTAAAAGCGTGCAAATGGCTTAATGTGGAGTCCGTGGAAATATATGCACCTTCGCTTACTACTTTCATTTCTGAACCACTGAACATGGACAAGGAATACGACTATTCTTTCATGATCGTCGCTCCTGGGCTTACTACATTCAAATGCAGCTGTGGTTTACCAGAAAAAATTATTTTGAATGGATCCTCAATAGTTTCTGCATCACTACACAGTAATAGTGATGACATGGCGGACAATGTACAGTTACTTGCCAATTTTGGACCAGGAGTTCGAAAACTACTCAACACCTGCACATGTTTGGAAGAGTTGGAACTATCAGGATTCATGGCCAATGTTAGTTCTCTTACTCTCTTTCTTATGCTAGTGCGATGTATTCTTTCTGCTCCCCTTTAATTATTCTGGATAATTCACCTCCAGTCGCATAAGACCATATGAAAGCGTAGAAATTTGCCGCATAAGATTGGTTTGAGGCATCAATTAGTGTTTAAATTTTGCATCTTTCATCTCATATAGTAGTATAATATTACATATGGAATTTGTTCCGCTAGTTCAAAACTATTTAATATGCATTTCAGCATATACTGTATAATCTAACCTTGCTTCAACGGAGGTTTTATTAGAACTGCTTGTAGCCTTGTTATGTTGTTCTCTTAATAAGCCTCTCTCATCTCTATACAGATATTACAGTCTGGACCTCCTCTTCGCTGTCTTGATAAGTTGAAGCGACTAACCTTGCTTAATTCGAGTAATGCCGGACAACTATTTGAGTTACTTCACGCGGCGCCATCACTGAAATACTTGTTCATAAATCTGGTACGACGCGGTTACACTGTCTATTTCATGTTTTCAAGTACATATGAATGTTATCCTCTCTGCTTTTTGCCTTTTTTCCTTTCCATTTAATATAAATTTAAACTAAGCTTCCTTTTCTTCCTCAATCAGTTTGAGTGGGATGATTCTTATCGTGGTGCAATGGAATCAATTCCATCTTGTATTGTATCTCAACTGGAAGAATTTGTGATTCGCGGTTTTTATCATAAAGATTCCGAATGTCCTGCAGCTCAATATGATGTACTAAAGTTTTTTCTGAAGAATGCAGAGCAACTAAAGAAATTTTGTGTCCTCGGATACGGTCCAGCTCAAAAACCAGAAGAGCTTAGAGAGATTTTATCAACATTTCCAAAATGTTCTCCTTTTTCAACAATTGAAGTTGTCGTTTCGCCAAGGGTATCATCCATTCCAAAGCATTATAGGAAGACCTATGCCATGTAATCTTCTATTTTTTTTTTCCCTTGTACTAGTAAAACTAAAACGCTGCGGAACATTTCCACTGGTTTCAAAAATAATCATTTATTTGTTCTTTGTCAATCTTTTACAACGTACATATGTGTGTATAGAACCACATGCATAAACGATAACTTTGCCTTGAATCAAATAAAACAATCTTTGACTAAAGACTCTTCTATATGTAAAAAATTTATTTATGTCATTTTTAAATATATTTATTAATTTATTTATTTTATAATTATAAAAAATGCATAAAATGTGTTTCTCAATAATTATTATTAGCATTTTCATTAGACATTCGAAACATGTAAAAAAACGTGTGAATTATAAAAGTTGAATATATGTTAAATGCTAATAAAATTTAATTATTAAATAATTATTTTATTTTTATTTAAAAAATCTTCATTCTAAAAAATATTGTGTTAATTATTAATTTATTTATATTCATTATTATATAAAAAAAATGTATTGAATATTTTTTTTTTAAAATGTCAACATATTTATTGGTGAAGCATATGTAACATATGTGAATTATTAAAAATAATTAGTATAATTAAATTGTTGAATCAATTTTTTTATTTGTGAAAAAAATACATTGAATATTTTTTTTCCAAAAATAAGTAACACTGTTTTCATTGATCTCTTGAAACATATAATCGGTGTGAAATTTTATATAATTTATAAAAATAAATGATTGACTAATTTTTGTATTAGTGTTTTGATTATAATCCCCTACTCAATTTTTTTTTATATTAATTTACTTGATTTTATAATGATAAATAACATAAAAGAAATGCACTGAAAGTGATTTTCAATTATTTTGACTTTTATTATTTGTCACTTGAAACATACATAGATCACCATTTTCATTTGTCACTTCAAACATATAATTCATGGGAATTATAAAAGTTTAATAATTGTATAACTAATAAAATTAAAATTTTAAATAATTATATTTATTTATATTTTAACTATCTTAATTATCAATTAATGTTTTATTAATTTATTTGTATTTATAATTATATATAAAATAAGAAAAATGTTTTGAAAATTTCTTCAATAGTAATTCTCATGATTTCATTGATAAACATATAACTTATTTGTATTAATAATGATAAATAAACTAAACTAAAAATGCATTGAAAAAATATTTTTCCAATAATATTTATGACTCTTTTCATTGGTGGTTTGAAACATATAATTCGTGTGAATTATAAAAATTTAATGGTCGTATATCTAATAAAATTAAATTTTTAAAGATATATTTTGTTGGTATATGAAATATTTCCATTCTAGATAGTAGTGTTTTGTTAATTTATTTGTATTAATAGCAATATAAAAAAAACATATGTTTAATTATTATCCAATAATAAATTATAGTGTTTTCTTTGATCACTTGAAGTATATACTATATAACATGTATGAATAATAAGAGATGGATTGTTGTAAAATTAATAAAATTAATTTATTTAATAAATTTTTGTCATTCAATTATCTTAATTCTCGGTTTTTAATTAACTTATTTGAATTAATATGATAAAAATTAAAATTATATATATTAAAAAATGTTTTTAAAATGCATTAAAACATATAACTAATAGAATTAAATTATTCAATAATTTTTTGTTTGTGTTTCAATTATTTCTATTCTTGATTTTCTAGTAACTTATATTTTTATTAAATAACTCTCTATATATTATTAATCGTTTAAAACATAAATTATAAATGTTTGAATGACATATATATTATCTGAATGAAAAAAATATTATTCTAAAACATAAAAACCCATAAATATAAAAACAGACATAAAAAAAACAAAATACTTAAATTTTTTGAAATTACGTCTTCGACGTAGGATACCAACTTTTTGCGAAATTGGCCTTAAAAACAAACTTCAGCTAAAACGGAAAAGTGGCACTGAGAACTTGGCGCCAGGTGATGGCGTCGCCGCTTCCTGAAGGTGGCGCCGGCGCTGGTTCTTGTAATTCACACGCACACACTCAAGTTCATAAAGTAAAATATGTGGAGACAAAGTTATGTAATATATTTCATTTCATTGAGAACAAAACGAAACTATTACAATGTGAAGAATATGGAAGACAAAATGATTACATGAAGTTTTCCGAGTGTCGCAACACTCCCACTCACAAGTGATCTAAGCACTAATGCACCTAGAGTTAAATCTCCTAACTCTACTATCGGCGCACTGCGCAAAAGCTCTACACAAACTCTAAAAGTGGCGCTGAAGCCAACTAAACTCGATTACAAAAGATGTAAATTCTAAACCTCAAAATCGTCAAGTGACATTGAAAAATTCATGGGTATATATAGTTGTGGTCGCACGTGCGAACTTTGAGTCGGTTGCATTCTGATTGGTCACACGTTTGGATGACGTCAGATTTCCATTGATTACGTCACTTCCAAAATTTTCGAATTTTCAATTCTCGAATCTTCGAATCTTGAATCTTTAATTGTTTAATCTTTGAATTTTAAATCTTCAAATTCTTCAATTCCAATTTCATACTTCAACAACATCCAGGCTCCATCGTTCTCAATACTTCATCTTCAATTGATCGTGAAAATCTCTAAGTGTTGAAGCTTCAGCATATCATCGTCTTCATGGCTATCGAAACTGTAGAAGTAACAAACTTGGCACAAATCAATATTGGCGCCACTTCGGAAGCACAGTGCATGGCGCCACAATGAACTGGCGATGTTTCCATCAACATGGAGCTGCTTCTGAGTTGAATGTGTGTGGCGTCGGTGTTGGGATATGTCCTTCGATCCTATGTGTGTAATCGATAAAGTCATAAGGTCGTCTATGGATGTTAAATGATTAGTCGATAATATTAATTGTTGGGAACAATATAATATTGATCGATAATCAAACCTACAGGGTCACACACGAACTCGATGTTGATATACGTTGCTTGATAATAATATTGATTTAGAATCAATACATGTGGATTTTACGTGCATGGGATGCATTGCATGGCTTGCATGGATGCATGTCACATAGTGTGACATGGCATGCCACACAAGCAAGTGGGACCACATATCATGATTTGGCATGATTATGTGGAGGTGTCTTTTCATCTCCCCATTAACCACCATTACTTGTGCATTATGATGCACATAATGGGGGGGTTACATGGAGTGGTAAATGGACATGAATATAGACATGAAAATCTGATTTTCATATCACTTCATGCTTACCCACGAAATTCACACCAAAAGGAGAGAATAGAGAGTGTTCTTGGAGAACCGACTCAAGCAAGCAATATATTCGACATCCGGTTTCGTGTGCAACACGTAGAGGCCGGGCCATTTGTGCGGCTTCAACATCCGGGCGATCTAGACAAGAAGAGTGACGAGGTCATTCTCAAGGCTGATCCATGAAGGTGGTTCAATCGACTCAACACCACCTTCATCAACATCAACGAGGCACGCTACACCGGTTGTAAGTGTTCTTGTTAATCTCTCTCTCTATATATATATATTGGATATATATATATATATATATAAATATGTGTCTATACATATTTGTGTGCACTAAGATCATGGCATAGTAGATCTATTGCTTTACACGCTTCCGCACACACGGTATATCGATCGGATCGGTATACCGGTACCATCAATTGGTATCAGAGCCTAGGGCTCGTGCACACTTTTGTGTTGGACAAAAAAAAAAAAAAAGTTTAATCAACATAATTGACTTATTTGTTTAATTGTGATTATGTGATTAGATATAAGGCCGGCCACCGTTAGTGGTCGGGTGAATGATTTCGTTGTTTTTTACGTTTCGATTGGCCATAGTTTTGGAGGGCTGCGTCCCTTGGAATCATTTGTAATAGATAGGTTTTCTATTTCAATTTGTATTGTTCAAACTTGTAAGCGATGGACTTGGTCCATGGTTCGATGGAGGATCTCGGCTCTCCGGCGAAAACGAGAAGAAACGAAGCAAAACGAAGCCAAACGAAGCAAAACGAAGCAAACCGGGCTGCTGGAGCCAAACGGCGGTCGCCGTTTGGGCTCCGGCGGGCGCCGTTTTGGAAACGGCGACCGCCGAAAGGCCTTTTTTGGGGCAGATGGGTTTTTTGCCTTTTCGGCGGGCGCCGTTTTGGAAACGGCGACCGCCGGTGGTGTTCAGCGACCGCTGGTTGTAAAACGGCGGGCGCTGTTCGTGGTTTTTGAGGTAATGACTTGTTTTGACCAAAATCGGCGAGCACGGAACTAAAACGGAGGGCGAGGACCAGTCCAGAAGATGTTCAAGGCTTTTGTTAATACTTTAATTCTTTTCGTTTGAGAGTTGTGAGGTTCTAGGGGCCTTTCGATTTCGTATTTATATGCTTTGCTAGTTATAGGTTGTTTTATGTTATAAATGTTCAACTTACATATAAACAAACCTATGCATGCAAGTTCTCAATAATAATGAGTATAATGTCTTGTCCAAAACGTCACACTCATGAAGCCCTCGATCATAAGTTGGTAGGTCCGCCTCAGCGGGGTACTACTTGTTATCTTGGGATAGTGGGAGTAAGGGTTAGACCCTTACACGTGAGTTTGGTTTTCTCATCGATAGATCCACTGCAGGCGTGGCTATCGAGACATGAGATAAGAATGTGATTCTTATCGACCGAGAATGACATTAGATGTCATTGACATGGGATGTCTACCTATCTTGGTTTTCTTAAGTGCGGACTCAGTCGGCTTAAGGATTCGCAAGATGAGGGTCTTGGGATCGCTTTGTTCAAGGGAACAACGATATTAGATATCGATTGAACAAAATGGAATAAATAAGTAACTTGTTAGACAACCTTATTTGTTTACCGCTTTGTGGATGTTTACATACTTTATTTATCTTTCTTTTGTAGTTTATCATGTTAATTTCAACTCGATTCAAGTTTGGTTCAATTCTTGATTATGAAAAATTGAACAACATAAATTTTCTTGATTCACAACGTAATTCGAGGATGGTCCTCAAATACGAAGACAATGAAAATGTGTTAGATAACCACATCCTAAGATATCATTGAACAACTCAATAGCATGTTCGGGGAATATGCTAAGATTGAGCGGTTCGGTATGACCAGGGTCATTGCTTCAGCTAGGCTGGAAAAATGGAAATATATGGAATCACATGTGCAACAAATGATTGGATTATTTGCTTCAAGTGACCGCCTAGATTTTTCCTATGATGATTATTTGGCAACCGATTTCATACTTCAATTTCATGATGGTTATAATGCCTTTAGGCTAAAATTTCCATATGAATGGTTTGAAGAAATCGCTTCGTGAGCTCCACGGGATGCTCAAGGCTCCTGAGCCGGCGATAGAGAAGGACCCTAAGAGGGAAATTCTTATGATATGGGATAGGGTATTCAAAAGAGCATGGGCAAGAAGGCTACTAGGGTTCCTAGGGAATCTCAATGCGTCTACTGCAAAAGTGTTGGACACTACTTGCAAACATATAAAAGTTCATATTTTATTCAATTTCAAAACAAATGCCTAATTTGTCTTTCATTTGATGGATTATAAGGTTAGGATTATTTACACCTCGGGGAGTGATTTAATCCAAAACACTTAAGTTCATCAATGACACAAATTAGAGACTTTCGAGCCATTGGATGGCGTGAATCGATTGTCTGGTTGGCTCCCTCATATTTTATGAGAGATAGGGCTTCAATTGCATGATAATATCGCTGGTTAGAAAACTTCAATTTTTCACTTACGATTTATCACGTTTTGACATTGAGATAATTTTGAATGGAAATTTGAATGAGATTCAATTATTGGGAATAATTGAATTTGCCCAAAGTTCAAAGAAGATGTGAAGAACGGGGTTGCTTCATCTTCAAGTATTAATGATATAGACATTAAACTTCACAAATTCTACTTCTTGGGTATTGGATGCCAAATGTGGTTCTCACATTTTATGTGGAGGAACTACATAGAAGTATAAGTTCGGTGAATAGAGATGTCAATCTACAGGCAAGAAATGGAGCGAAGGTCGCTGCATTAGCCGTATGATCATATGATGTTGTTTTGCCTTAGGGCCTTGTTTTAGTATTATAACTATGTAATTTCGTACCTTCAATAAACAATGAATATTGGTTCAGTATTAGATACTGATGGATTAGTTTTTCACTATTAAATAGTTTGGTAACTATTTTAATTGTGAATTATTCTTTGTTTTGGTACGATTATTATATTGTTTATGTATACTTTAAACTTGACAAATCATATATATCATTAAGACCAAAGGCCAAATCGAATAAGTATCGATGAGACATAACTGAAACATTGTTGATTAGATCAAATCAAAATCTAAACATGTAACGAAGCTTCTTTTAGAAGGAATTTTAGAATCATTTGACTTGGAGTCATTTGATACATGTAAATGATGTGTGATTGAAAAGATAACAATGTCATCTTTCTTGGAGAAAGGAGAACATGTGAGTAATTAGGGATGATCCATACTGATGTATGTGGAACCTATTAGTTCACAAGCACATGAAGGTTATGTTTCGGAAAAGAGAAAACAAACTATATTAGATATAGTTCGACCATTCGATGAGAGGTCTAAATGAACTACTAGTCTCTTTTGGGAACACACAATTCTAGACTTCAACTTATACACTGAATAGGAAGCCGTTAAAAGCTGTTGATAAGACACCATACTAGGTATGGAAAGGGAGGGTCCCTAAATTGTTTTCATCAAAATTTGAGGTTCTAAAAGCGTCTCTGACGAGATTTATCTCTATAGAGCTTGAACTCAAATGGGATAAAAGTTCCTTTATGGTATCCATAAGAAACTCGAGGGTACAACTTCTACGATCTATCTGAGAACAATATTTTGTTGCTCGAGATAGTGATTTTCTTGAAAAGAGTTATCTTTCCTAGAAATTCAGTGGGAGCTCGGTTGTTTTGAATGAGGTTCAAGTGAAACAACCAACGATGAATACTCAAGACTGGGTTGAGAGTATTCTTATGATTTTGGAAGCCATATCAGCCCTCGTAGGTCCGAAAGGCATAAATCTATCTCTATTATTCAAATACTTAGATATTGTGACCAATGAGAGATATGAATTCATGCTTTTGGAAAGCGGTGAACCTTCGACCTAATTCCAAGCTATGACGAGTCCAACTACTGAAAATTGGCATGGTGCCATGAAATCTGAGATGATATCAATATCTGATAATCAAGTTTGGAACGTGATATATTTGCATCACAGGGTTAGACCCAATGAATGCTAATAGATCTTTAAGATCTAAACAGACAGATGGAAAACCTAGGGTTTTCAAAGCAAGGTTGATGGTAAAAGTTTTATTCACGAGGTGGATTATGGAAAAACTTTCACCAATTGCTTTGATTAAATCATTCAGATTATCTTAGCCATTACTACTCATCTTGATAATGAGTTATGGTAATATTGGATGTTAAAACTAACTTCTTGAATTGGATTCTAGAAGAGGCTGTGTTTTAACACAGCCAAAGAGTTTTATCGATCTTAATAAGGCTGAGAAATTATGCAAGCTTATAGTTCTATTTATGGAATAAAGAATGCATATCGGAGTAGCAATCTTCAGTTCAATGAATCCATACTGGGATTTGGATTTCAGAGGAACTCGGAAGAGTCTTGTTTTACAAGAAGATCAGTGGGAGTTACGTTGTATTAATTTTGTTGTATGTCGGTGACATACTCCTTATTGGAAACAATGTTTCTATGCTTAATTCTATTAAAGAATGGCTTGGGAATTGTTTTTCAATGAAGGATCTTGGAGAAGCACAGTACATATTGGGCATCAAGATCTGTCGGAACAGATCGAAAATGATGTTTGGACTTAGTCAAGTGACCTATTTTGATAAGGTATTTGATAAGTTCAGGATGAAAAACGCCAAAAAGGGTCTCATTCCAATGAGTCATGGCACAACTCTTAGCAAGATGCAAGGCCCTACGGGACTTGATGAGCAAAAGAGGATGGAAAACATTCCTTATGCTTTGGCAATAGGGTCTATAATGTATGCCATGATATGTACACGACCGGACGTATCATATGCTTTGAGCATGACGAGTCAGTTTCAAGGAAATCCAGGTGAGGCGCGTTAGACTGCGACCAAGAATATTCTTATGTACCTTAGATGGACAAAAGAATTTTGTTGTCTTGGAAGACAAAAAGAGTTGATATTAACAAGCTGTTTGAATGCTAACTTCAAAACAAACTAAGATAATTTCCGATTTTAATCTGGTTATATCTTTTGTCTGGTTAGAGGTGATATTTGCTGGAATAGTTCCATGCAATGCAATATAGCTGATTAAACTACAAAAGCTGAGCACAGTATTGCATTGGATGCAGTAATGTTGGCAGTTAGGATTTGAAAGTTCTTGAATGAACTAGGTGGCGTAACTAGCTCAGCCCATCCGATAGTTCTCTATTTATAGTAGAGTTATCGCGCAAGCCAATGAGCTAGGAAGCACCACAAGTCTAAAACTGGTGCTTAGGAAGCACCACAAGTCTAAAACTGGTGCTCAGGAAGTTCCACATTATCTGGGAGATAGTTTTGTGGAGACATCGAGATAATAAATTTGCAACTTTTGGTAAGGTTGCAAACCCGCTTTCTAAACCTCTCCAGCAGTTTAAGCTTAAGGCTTTCACGACTGCAATAGAGATCAGACATCTTAGAGATGGGTTGTGATTTCTATTACTGTATTAGATATTTTTGGAGATTTGGTAGACATTCACTCATATGTATAATACATATTTCTTCATATAAATATGGTTTAATTTATATGAATTGTCCAAATGATTAAGTAATATCGATTGGGTTATGAGGTCGACTTACCGCATAATGAAGTCCCAATGGTTGAACTGATATACTTGAATCATATGCTTGTTCCTAGTTCGTATAATCGAGTACGGACAAACCGATAATACAAAGAACTAGATTGTAATGTGTACTATAGCGCCGCTTCATGGGCTAGTGATGTGGGACATCAAGTACAATTACATAGATATTAGATGGGAGCTAATGATCGAACAGACCCGACTGGAATAGTATTTAAGATTTCGAGTCATAATACTATTTCATTGACTGTCGAGCAATTTCCTCTGACCTGAGTAGTCCAGAGTGATTCCATTGTGAAATGATGTACTTTGATACAAGTAAACGCCTTTCGTAAAAGGAGGTTATAAAACTTGTTATTGGGTATATCAGGAAGCAAGTGGGAGAGCTTGGATTGACAAGATGGGATTGTCCTCCATTTTATAATGGGAAACATGTCTTACCGGCCACTTGGAGAGTCGAGACTGTGGAAAATACGTGGCCACGTCCAGATTCGTATCATAGTGATAAATCTGGTTTTACAGTCTGTCTCAAAGTCCAAGAAAGGTTTGAACCGATTGAGGATGACTCAAGTCTTGCCTCAAGTTCAAACTTAGACATAAAGTGACAAAAGGAAGTTGGCAGCACACTGGCTCTGAAGGCCAAGTGGGAGATTGTTGGGATATGTCCTTCGATCCTATGTGTGTAATCGATAAAGTCATAAGGTCGTCTATGGATGTTAAATGATTAGTCGATAATATTAATTGTTGGGAACAATATAATATTGATCGATAATCAAACCTACAGGGTCACACACGAACTCGATGTTGATATACGTTGCTTGATAATAATATTGATTTAGAATCAATACATGTGGATTTTACGTGCATGGGATGCATTGCATGGCTTGCATGGATGCATGTCACATAGTGTGACATGGCATGCCACACAAGCAAGTGGGACCACATATCATGATTTGGCATGATTATGTGGAGGTGTCTTTTCATCTCCCCATTAACCACCATTACTTGTGCATTATGATGCACATAATGGGGGGGTTACATGGAGTGGTAAATGGACATGAATATAGACATGAAAATCTGATTTTCATATCACTTCATGCTTACCCACGAAATTCACACCAAAAGGAGAGAATAGAGAGTGTTCTTGGAGAACCGACTCAAGCAAGCAATATATTCGACATCCGGTTTCGTGTGCAACACGTAGAGGCCGGGCCATTTGTGCGGCTTCAACATCCGGGCGATCTAGACAAGAAGAGTGACGAGGTCATTCTCAAGGCTGATCCATGAAGGTGGTTCAATTGACTCAACACCACCTTCATCAACATCAACGAGGCACGCTACACCGGTTGTAAGTGTTCTTGTTAATCTCTCTCTCTATATATATATATTGGATATATATATATATATATATATATAAATATGTGTCTATACATATTTGTGTGCACTAAGATCATGGCATAGTAGATCTATTGCTTTACACGCTTCCGCACACACGGTATATCGATCGGATCGATATACCGGTACCATCAGTCGGATCTCCTGCTGGCGCTGGATCCAAGTCTTGCCACTACTGCAATCTTGGCGTCGGATCCACGCCGAATCCAGTACGGGGTGTATGTATAGATATTCAAATCCCATACGTACGACGTACGTATCCCTTTTTGGTTGATAGTTAAACGACTTTTGTCGTTTGTAAGGGTTACAAAAAGAATGTTTATTTAAGTAATTTTGTTTTAAAATAAACATGTTTAAAGTTGAGCTTACAATTCTAATGTCTTGCTAACCACAACAAATTTACAAGCATTTAATATCCATGTCTAATTGGGATAACGATGAACATGAAATTGAATCTGTTAAAAACGCAGAACTAATAGAATATCCAAAAAATTTGGATAAATTAAATAAATGGGTTATACCTTCAGTATCCCCACATAAAATTTATGAAATTGGATTTCTTGACTTAAAAGCAAGATTTGCAATTAAAACGCTAGAACAAACAATCAGAATATCCGATAATACACAAACAATTAGGTTATTGTCAAAAAGAGACTTAGCCCCTTTTAAAAATTATAAATTTATCCATATTGGGTTAATTCAAGTAGCATTTAAACCCTTAACCTTGTTAGGTGTAAATTCAAGTATAATGGCATACGTAAGAGATGGTAGATGTAGAGATTTTAAACCTTCTTTAGCCGCCTTAATTGAAACTAGTTTATGTCATGGACCAGTTTATTTCGACGTATCCCCAAATTTAACTCTCTCAATGACAGATAGTAATTTACAAGATGCAATGCAATTAACAATTCATACAAATGGTTATAATTTTAAACCTGGAAGTAAAATAATAGCAATTTGCTATAGAGTTTATTATAAAGTTTTACAAACTTTAAATCCAAACATTAATAAAAGAAGATTATCTTCCCCAGGAACTACAACTGTGGTTCAAACAAATTTATTAACCTCAAACATTGCCACCAACAGATTAATTAAGTGGAATGAAATAAATTTCCCAGAATCTTGGACCCTTCCGCAAGAGTTGGAACCAAAACCAAAAATAAACAATGAAATAGATCAAATAATAGAAACCTCCGAAGGAGACGTAGAGATAAAATTTGGTTCTGATAGAACAATAAGGTTACCCCGAACAACATCATCAAGATGTTCGACCATAAACGATTATTTTTGTACCCCTCACGAATCAGCTAGGGCAAGCACTTCTCAATTAAGAGAAGAGATTGACACAGTTGAAACAATAAGAATAAGTCAAAATAAAATTCCAGAAGGAATTTATACCCAAAGTAGAAAATCACCTACTCAATCAGAAATGAGTTTTCACGTTTAAATGATTGATTTATCCCCAGGAAGTAAGATGAGAGAAATTCTTAATGCAGAATTTCAGCAAGACAAGCATGAATTGTTTAGAAAATGGTATTTCAATAAATATTCTTCAAACAAGTTAAAAACATTTAAAGAAGAATATTACAATTATATTGAGAAAACTCAAGATTACCTTTCTTTCGTTACTTGGTTTATTAAGAATTATATAAATAATACCAATAATCAAATTTCAGTTTTACAAAAAACATGGAAAACTAATCAAGGTGAAATAACTGCACCTTTTCCTCCTGAACAAACAATTTGCCTAAATTCTAGTACAGAAGCCACTGCTTACTTAAATTTACAGAAAGTAGAAAGTGCTCAAATTACGATAAAAGAATTAAATGCAATAATTAAATCTCAAAATTATACAAATACCTACTTGATTTGTTTAGGAGATCAATTTCTTTCCCTTGAGAAAGATTTAAAAACCCTTCAACAATCTATTGAGAAACAGATTAGCCAACAAGAATTAATAATACAAAAATTTTGTAAAAGCGAGAGTAATACTGAAAATTTTCCTTCATTAATTAATACACCAATGATTCAACCTCCAATTAACATAAATGGCTTCAGAATGGAAACCAATAGTGAAAATTTTATTCAAATCCTTGAAAAGAAATTAAAAGATTTACACTTAAGGGTTTTATCCGAAGCAGATGATTCTGAACCAAATGATATTAAAAGTCAAACAGATGAGGTAGATCAATTAACTGAAATGTTTAAAGGTCATAATATGAATGAAATAAATCCTATTTATATGCCAAAACCTCTTGAAAAATATTATTACAAAAGACCATCCCCTCAGGATCTTCTTTTCGAAGAACCTGAACCTTTTCAAAATTCATACTCAGGAAAGGCTATATACGAATGGAATATAGACGGATTAAATGATAAACAAATAATTGATGTTATACATAGAATCATTATGTACTCAACTGTCTGTAAGCAACATGGAAATAGTGACAGTTCTATAGCATCTTTTATAACTACTGGTTTTGTTGGACAATTAAGAGGATGGTGGGATCATTATTTAACAGAAACACAAAAAATAGAAATTCTAAACCACAAAAAATTAATTAAGCCAGAACCAAATAATCCAAGTACTAGTATGGCTACAACAGGCGAAGAAGACGCAGTTTATACACTGTGTTTATCGATCCTACAACATTTTGTAGGAACTTCAACTCCCTTAGGAGAAAAAATTCAAACTCTTCTTCAAAATCTAAGATGTCCTTCCTTAACTCATTTTAGATGGTACAAAGATACATTTTTGTCAAGAGTTTATCAACTCACAAACCCCAATTCAATTCATTGGAAATCTAAGTTTATAGACGGCCTCCCTCATCTTTTTGCTGAAAAAGTTCGGCAATCATTACGAGTTAAAAATGATGGAATCAATATTAATTACTCAGAATTGACTTATGGTCAACTAATAAATACCTGCATAAATGAAGGATTGAACCTTTGTAATGATATTAAATTAAAAAATCAACTAAAAAAGCAACAAAAATCGGAAAAACACCAGCTTGGTGAATTCTGCGAGCAATTTGCTTTTGACCTAGGAAAGCCTCTCAGGCCGCCAGATATTAAAAATAATAAATTCGATAAGATTAGAAGAAAGAATTATATCAAAGAAAATTCTTATAAAAAGAATTACAAAAGAAATTACTATAATAAAAAATTCTTAAGAAAAGATAAACCACATATGCCTAATAAAGGAAAAAGGAAAGCTAAAAAACTAGATATAAGCTGTCATAAATGTGGCAAAATTGGTCATTATGCAAATCGATGCTGGACAAAGAAAGCTCTTAATGAAATACAAGATGAAAACCTAAGATTGCAGTTAGAAAAAGTATTAATAAACTCTGAAACTGATACTGAATCTTCAAATGAAGAAGGATTAGGAGTTATATATGGAACATCCTCTGAATCTTCAAATACTGACAATGAGGATTGTCAATGTAATGAAGATAATTACTGGAAATCCATTGTTGACATGAATGGGTTAAATGTCCTGACTGATGATCAAGATAAAATATTAAAAGTACTAGAATCAATTACAGACTCCGGTCTAAAAAAGAAAATAATTGAAACTCTAATAAAAGACAAACCAGAACCTCCCTTACTAATTGAGGCACCTTATCAATTAAGTGAAGTACTACACAGATTCCAACAGACAAAAATTAAAGAGACTCCAGTCTCAATTGGTGATTTAAAAAGAGAAATTAGTTCTCTGAAAGGAGAAATAGGACAGCTAAAACAAAATCAAGCTGTACTATCACAAAGACTTACAACATTAGAAAGTCAACCTTTCAAAAGTGAAGAAATAGAGGAAATTCCTCAAAAAACAAATAATTTGGAGTATCTAAATCTTTTAGATCAAGTAACATCACAAAAATGGTTTGTAAAGATTACTCTAATTATTAATAGGGATTTTATATTAGAAAATGAGGTAGCGCTTATTGACAGCGGTGCTGATTTAAATTGCATCCAAGAAGGTATAATTCCTACAAAATATTTTTCCAAAACAACACAATCACTAACCCAAGCAGGTGGTGATAAACTTAGAGTTAAATATAAACTTTCAAACGTCAATATTTGCAATCGAGAAATATGTTTGCCAACATCTTTTATCTTGGTAAAAAATCTTACTCACAGAATTATTTTAGGAACTCCTTTCCTCCACAAAATTATGCCAATCAATAATATTGACCAAAATGGTATTTCTTCAATAATAAATGGAAAAAATGTATTATTCAAATTCATAACTGATCCGCACACAAGAATGTTAAATGAAGTAAGAGATATTCTTCTCAATAAAGAAAAACAAATATGTTTCTTAAAAGATGAAATAGAAATTCTTAATATAAATGATCAGCTAAAGAAAAAAGAAATACAAGAAAAAATTAATTTAATTGAAAAACAGTTTATAGAAGAAGTATGCAATGAACTACCTAATGCATTTTGGAACAGAAAGAAACATGTTATTTCTCTACCTTATGAAGAGGAATTCAAAGAAAATCAAATTCCTACTAAAGCTAGGCCAGCTCAAATGAACCATGAATACTTAGAATTATGCAAAAAAGAAATAAGCTCACTCGAAAAGAAAGGTTTAATTCGTAAATCTAAATCTCCTTGGAGTTGTACAGCATTCTATGTAAATAATGCTGCTGAAAAGGAAAGAGGAGTTCCAAGGTTAGTCATAAACTATAAACCCCTTAATAAGGTATTGAAATGGATTAGATATCCAATTCCCAATAAAAAGGATTTATTAGATAGACTAAACGATGCTCTAATCTATTCAAAATTTGATATGAAGTCAGGATATTGGCAGATTCAAATTAATGAGTCTGATAGGTATAAAACAGCTTTTACAGTTCCATTTGGTCATTATGAATGGAATGTTTTACCATTTGGTTTAAAAAATGCTCCTTCTGAATTTCAGAATATCATGAATGAAATATTTAACCCATATACAGAATTTATAATTGTTTATATAGATGATGTTTTAGTATTTTCTAAAACGATAGAAAAACATATAAAACATTTAAAAATATTTAAAAATTTAATAAAAAATAATGGGTTAGTCATTTCCGCCCCTAAGATGAAATTATTTCAAGTCCAAGTTAGGTTTTTAGGACATACGATTTCGCAAGGAAAGATAATCCCAATTGAAAGAAGTATAGAATTTGCTTCAAAATTCCCAGATAATATCACCGATACAAAACAGCTTCAAAGATTTCTTGGAAGTCTAAATTATATTTCAGATTATTATAAGAATTTAGCCCAAGACACAAAAATTTTGTACTCTAGATTAAGAAAAAACGTCTCACCATGGACAGAAGAGCATTCACAAGCTGTTAGAAAAATTAAGTCCAAAGTAAGATGTTTGCCATGTTTATCTCTTGCTAATCCTAAATACTTTAAAATTGTTGAAACTGATGCCTCAAATATTGGTTATGGCGGAATCTTAAAACAATTAAATCCTGACAGCAAAAAAGAACATCTTGTTAGGTTTACCTCAGGAAAATGGAATCCCACGCAGTCAAAGTATTCAACCATTAAAAAAGAGATGCTTTCTATTATAAAGTGTATTTCAAAATTTCAAGATGACTTATTAAATCAAAAATTCTTACTGAGAATTGATTGTAGTTCTGCAAAATCAATAGTTGAAAAAGATGTTAAAAATCTTGTCTCTAAGCAAATATTTGCAGGTTGGCAAGCTCAGTTATCGGCCTTTGAATTTGATATTGAATACATAAAAGGAGAAAATAATTCTCTTGCTGATTTCTTAACCCGTGAATTTTTACAGGGAAATGACAACCCCTAATAGGGGAAGAGGTCGTGGATATTCCCGAGGCCGCGGATATGGGATTAGCAATATGTTATCCCAGACAGAATCGACGATTCCCCTAATAGGGGATTGGACAGTATACCATAGCAGAGGCAAAATTGTGCCACAATTGCCTCCTCCAAAAAAGGAAGATATACCTTCCTCCTCTTCTAATAAAACGTCTTATAAAGACGTTACCAATGAAGTACAACAAGAAAAAGAGTACTTTGAAAGTCCAATCACAGAAGATGTTCTGTACATAGAAGATGAAGATATTCAAATGACGCCAAATGATGGATGGTCAATCAGAACAAGGTATCTTGAATCAAGAGGGTATGCCGGTCTACATGGAAAAACAAGGCCAAATTATGAAGTCCTCCTAAAAATTACCGAATCGGTAACCATTACTCATCACTATCAAAATAATAACCCTGAAAGTTTTATAAACTTCAGCAAGTGTCATATTAATAAAGTTTTACTGCCAAGAGAGTGGGGAATAAACCCTAATGGAGACAAAGCCATCCGAATGGCAGAAGGTAAATATATCTACTTCAATTATTGGGATTATATCCAGGCTTTTTCAAAAGCGTTCTACTACCAGAACCCTAAGAATAAGCATTCTTGGTTTTTCACAATAAACCCAGAAATCCTTAATAAGCATATTCCAAATTGGTTTTATGAGTGGTGGTCAAAATTTGGCCCTTCTTTGGAAATACTGCCAAAGGAAATTATGGATTTATATAATCCTTGGTGTGACAATAGTTCATTAGTCACCAAATTAAACTCAGACAGGTTGATTGTTGGACAATGTCCTTTCCTGTTTTTTACAAAATTCCAAATTCCTTGGATTTGGAGATGGACGATTTCAGTCTCTTCGAATAAACTAAATATACCCATGCTAAAAAGAAAATTTTTCTACAAATGGTGGACTAATATGGGAGAAGAAAATATAGAGAAAATGGCCTCAACTATCCAGTCAACAATTGTTGAAGATAAAAGAAAAGGAGAAAAAGAACAATGCTCCCAACAACTTTCACTGTCTAGCTTGAAAAATTTCTTTCAGAAAAAATATCCAAGGGAATCGGAGGAAGAAATAATGAAGAAAGTTTTAGATCACATGAAAAATCAATTCTTTGACACCTTCTCAACCGAGATAGCAAAAGACGGAGATGAATCAATGAAGTCAGCTTCGCCAAGAGGATCTATTGATTCCAACAGTTCCCTTAATTATTTTGCGGGTGAAGGACAAGAAGACGAACCTACACCAGCCGACGTCTGGGATGCCCTAATAGTGACATTAACACAGCAAGCTAAAGACTCTAAACGAGGCAAAGCCAAGTTGGGATAAGAATGCCCTAATCCAGTTTAATTAAGCTAAAAGCAATGATGCTTTCTCAGCAGCAGCACTCATTACAAGTGCTATCTTCGCAGAAGCACTCAAGGAATTAGTGTCACCTTTGTCAGATGCACTCAACCACTATACGTGGTTCTTAATAATTTGTAATTTTATATTTGTTTCTTTACATAGTGCATTATATGATGTGACGATGGGGCCCAAAGAGTACCCGACATCTATAATGGTAGCTTTGTAATAGTGGTCTGTAAAAGTCATGTGTATTGTCCGTAGTGTTTGAATTTGTTCTGTTTTAGAACCTTTGTACTCTCTATATAAGGAGAGGTTTGTATGTTGTATTTTTCAGACTTGATTTGGAATAGAAAAATTATTTCATATTATATTGTGTTCTCTCATACAATACTCTCAACATCACCGCCTTTCGCTATCAACAAACATCACTACGCACGACGCATAGCTCCCTCCGTACGCAACCTCTCACTGGTATCAGAGCCAAACCCCCCATACAAGGTACTATTTCGATATCCATTAAATTAATTTAATTCCATTAAATTAATGGAATTACAGAGCTAAATTTTTGTTGTGGGTGGTAAGATGTTAGATGAGTAAGTAAAATTTGAACATGTAAAAAAAAAAAAAAAAAAAAAAAAAAAAAAAAAAAAAAAAAAAAAAAGAGAGTAAAAATGTCGAAAATTTTTAGTGTTTTCTTTTCTTGCCACAATGTTTCGTTTGCAAATTCAAGGCTAGATAAAAAGAAAATTTTGCTAAAATTTTCGTTAACCCTGATTTTTGGAGTTTTCTCCGTCTATCCCTTTTTGGTTGATAGTTAAACGACTTTTGTCGTTTGTAAGGGTTACAAAAAGAATGTTTATTTAAGTAATTTTGTTTTAAAATAAACATGTTTAAAGTTGAGCTTACAATTCTAATGTCTTGCTAACCACAACAAATTTACAAGCATTTAATATCCATGTCTAATTGGGATAACGATGAACATGAAATTGAATCTGTTAAAAACGCAGAACTAATAGAATATCCAAAAAATTTGGATAAATTAAATAAATGGGTTATACCTTCAGTATCCCCACATAAAATTTATGAAATTGGATTTCTTGACTTAAAAGCAAGATTTGCAATTAAAACGCTAGAACAAACAATCAGAATATCCGATAATACACAAACAATTAGGTTATTGTCAAAAAGAGACTTAGCCCCTTTTAAAAATTATAAATTTATCCATATTGGGTTAATTCAAGTAGCATTTAAACCCTTAACCTTGTTAGGTGTAAATTCAAGTATAATGGCATACGTAAGAGATGGTAGATGTAGAGATTTTAAACCTTCTTTAGCCGCCTTAATTGAAACTAGTTTATGTCATGGACCAGTTTATTTCGACGTATCCCCAAATTTAACTCTCTCAATGACAGATAGTAATTTACAAGATGCAATGCAATTAACAATTCATACAAATGGTTATAATTTTAAACCTGGAAGTGAAATAATAGCAATTTGCTATAGAGTTTATTATAAAGTTTTACAAACTTTAAATCCAAACATTAATAAAAGAAGATTATCTTCCCCAGGAACTACAACTGTGGTTCAAACAAATTTATTAACCTCAAACATTGCCACCAACAGATTAATTAAGTGGAATGAAATAAATTTCCCAGAATCTTGGACCCTTCCGCAAGAGTTGGAACCAAAACCAAAAATAAACAATGAAATAGATCAAATAATAGAAACCTCCGAAGGAGACGTAGAGATAAAATTTGGTTCTGATAGAACAATAAGGTTACCCCGAACAACATCATCAAGATGTTCGACCATAAACGATTATTTTTGTACCCCTCACGAATCAGCTAGGGCAAGCACTTCTCAATTAAGAGAAGAGATTGACACAGTTGAAACAATAAGAATAAGTCAAAATAAAATTCCAGAAGGAATTTATACCCAAAGTAGAAAATCACCTACTCAATCAGAAATGAGTTTTCACGTTTAAATGATTGATTTATCCCCAGGAAGTAAGATGAGAGAAATTCTTAATGCAGAATTTCAGCAAGACAAGCATGAATTGTTTAGAAAATGGTATTTCAATAAATATTCTTCAAACAAGTTAAAAACATTTAAAGAAGAATATTACAATTATATTGAGAAAACTCAAGATTACCTTTCTTTCGTTACTTGGTTTATTAAGAATTATATAAATAATACCAATAATCAAATTTCAGTTTTACAAAAAACATGGAAAACTAATCAAGGTGAAATAACTGCACCTTTTCCTCCTGAACAAACAATTTGCCTAAATTCTAGTACAGAAGCCACTGCTTACTTAAATTTACAGAAAGTAGAAAGTGCTCAAATTACGATAAAAGAATTAAATGCAATAATTAAATCTCAAAATTATACAAATACCTACTTGATTTGTTTAGGAGATCAATTTCTTTCCCTTGAGAAAGATTTAAAAACCCTTCAACAATCTATTGAGAAACAGATTAGCCAACAAGAATTAATAATACAAAAATTTTGTAAAAGCGAGAGTAATACTGAAAATTTTCCTTCATTAATTAATACACCAATGATTCAACCTCCAATTAACATAAATGGCTTCAGAATGGAAACCAATAGTGAAAATTTTATTCAAATCCTTGAAAAGAAATTAAAAGATTTACACTTAAGGGTTTTATCCGAAGCAGATGATTCTGAACCAAATGATATTAAAAGTCAAACAGATGAGGTAGATCAATTAACTGAAATGTTTAAAGGTCATAATATGAATGAAATAAATCCTATTTATATGCCAAAACCTCTTGAAAAATATTATTACAAAAGACCATCCCCTCAGGATCTTCTTTTCGAAGAACCTGAACCTTTTCAAAATTCATACTCAGGAAAGGCTATATACGAATGGAATATAGACGGATTAAATGATAAACAAATAATTGATGTTATACATAGAATCATTATGTACTCAACTGTCTGTAAGCAACATGGAAATAGTGACAGTTCTATAGCATCTTTTATAACTACTGGTTTTGTTGGACAATTAAGAGGATGGTGGGATCATTATTTAACAGAAACACAAAAAATAGAAATTCTAAACCACAAAAAATTAATTAAGCCAGAACCAAATAATCCAAGTACTAGTATGGCTACAACAGGCGAAGAAGACGCAGTTTATACACTGTGTTTATCGATCCTACAACATTTTGTAGGAACTTCAACTCCCTTAGGAGAAAAAATTCAAACTCTTCTTCAAAATCTAAGATGTCCTTCCTTAACTCATTTTAGATGGTACAAAGATACATTTTTGTCAAGAGTTTATCAACTCACAAACCCCAATTCAATTCATTGGAAATCTAAGTTTATAGACGGCCTCCCTCATCTTTTTGCTGAAAAAGTTCGGCAATCATTACGAGTTAAAAATGATGGAATCAATATTAATTACTCAGAATTGACTTATGGTCAACTAATAAATACCTGCATAAATGAAGGATTGAACCTTTGTAATGATATTAAATTAAAAAATCAACTAAAAAAGCAACAAAAATCGGAAAAACACCAGCTTGGTGAATTCTGCGAGCAATTTGCTTTTGACCTAGGAAAGCCTCTCAGGCCGCCAGATATTAAAAATAATAAATTCGATAAGATTAGAAGAAAGAATTATATCAAAGAAAATTCTTATAAAAAGAATTACAAAAGAAATTACTATAATAAAAAATTCTTAAGAAAAGATAAACCACATATGCCTAATAAAGGAAAAAGGAAAGCTAAAAAACTAGATATAAGCTGTCATAAATGTGGCAAAATTGGTCATTATGCAAATCGATGCTGGACAAAGAAAGCTCTTAATGAAATACAAGATGAAAACCTAAGATTGCAGTTAGAAAAAGTATTAATAAACTCTGAAACTGATACTGAATCTTCAAATGAAGAAGGATTAGGAGTTATATATGGAACATCCTCTGAATCTTCAAATACTGACAATGAGGATTGTCAATGTAATGAAGATAATTACTGGAAATCCATTGTTGACATGAATGGGTTAAATGTCCTGACTGATGATCAAGATAAAATATTAAAAGTACTAGAATCAATTACAGACTCCGGTCTAAAAAAGAAAATAATTGAAACTCTAATAAAAGACAAACCAGAACCTCCCTTACTAATTGAGGCACCTTATCAATTAAGTGAAGTACTACACAGATTCCAACAGACAAAAATTAAAGAGACTCCAGTCTCAATTGGTGATTTAAAAAGAGAAATTAGTTCTCTGAAAGGAGAAATAGGACAGCTAAAACAAAATCAAGCTGTACTATCACAAAGACTTACAACATTAGAAAGTCAACCTTTCAAAAGTGAAGAAATAGAGGAAATTCCTCAAAAAACAAATAATTTGGAGTATCTAAATCTTTTAGATCAAGTAACATCACAAAAATGGTTTGTAAAGATTACTCTAATTATTAATAGGGATTTTATATTAGAAAATGAGGTAGCGCTTATTGACAGCGGTGCTGATTTAAATTGCATCCAAGAAGGTATAATTCCTACAAAATATTTTTCCAAAACAACACAATCACTAACCCAAGCAGGTGGTGATAAACTTAGAGTTAAATATAAACTTTCAAACGTCAATATTTGCAATCGAGAAATATGTTTGCCAACATCTTTTATCTTGGTAAAAAATCTTACTCACAGAATTATTTTAGGAACTCCTTTCCTCCACAAAATTATGCCAATCAATAATATTGACCAAAATGGTATTTCTTCAATAATAAATGGAAAAAATGTATTATTCAAATTCATAACTGATCCGCACACAAGAATGTTAAATGAAGTAAGAGATATTCTTCTCAATAAAGAAAAACAAATATGTTTCTTAAAAGATGAAATAGAAATTCTTAATATAAATGATCAGCTAAAGAAAAAAGAAATACAAGAAAAAATTAATTTAATTGAAAAACAGTTTATAGAAGAAGTATGCAATGAACTACCTAATGCATTTTGGAACAGAAAGAAACATGTTATTTCTCTACCTTATGAAGAGGAATTCAAAGAAAATCAAATTCCTACTAAAGCTAGGCCAGCTCAAATGAACCATGAATACTTAGAATTATGCAAAAAAGAAATAAGCTCACTCGAAAAGAAAGGTTTAATTCGTAAATCTAAATCTCCTTGGAGTTGTACAGCATTCTATGTAAATAATGCTGCTGAAAAGGAAAGAGGAGTTCCAAGGTTAGTCATAAACTATAAACCCCTTAATAAGGTATTGAAATGGATTAGATATCCAATTCCCAATAAAAAGGATTTATTAGATAGACTAAACGATGCTCTAATCTATTCAAAATTTGATATGAAGTCAGGATATTGGCAGATTCAAATTAATGAGTCTGATAGGTATAAAACAGCTTTTACAGTTCCATTTGGTCATTATGAATGGAATGTTTTACCATTTGGTTTAAAAAATGCTCCTTCTGAATTTCAGAATATCATGAATGAAATATTTAACCCATATACAGAATTTATAATTGTTTATATAGATGATGTTTTAGTATTTTCTAAAACGATAGAAAAACATATAAAACATTTAAAAATATTTAAAAATTTAATAAAAAATAATGGGTTAGTCATTTCCGCCCCTAAGATGAAATTATTTCAAGTCCAAGTTAGGTTTTTAGGACATACGATTTCGCAAGGAAAGATAATCCCAATTGAAAGAAGTATAGAATTTGCTTCAAAATTCCCAGATAATATCACCGATACAAAACAGCTTCAAAGATTTCTTGGAAGTCTAAATTATATTTCAGATTATTATAAGAATTTAGCCCAAGACACAAAAATTTTGTACTCTAGATTAAGAAAAAACGTCTCACCATGGACAGAAGAGCATTCACAAGCTGTTAGAAAAATTAAGTCCAAAGTAAGATGTTTGCCATGTTTATCTCTTGCTAATCCTAAATACTTTAAAATTGTTGAAACTGATGCCTCAAATATTGGTTATGGCGGAATCTTAAAACAATTAAATCCTGACAGCAAAAAAGAACATCTTGTTAGGTTTACCTCAGGAAAATGGAATCCCACGCAGTCAAAGTATTCAACCATTAAAAAAGAGATGCTTTCTATTATAAAGTGTATTTCAAAATTTCAAGATGACTTATTAAATCAAAAATTCTTACTGAGAATTGATTGTAGTTCTGCAAAATCAATAGTTGAAAAAGATGTTAAAAATCTTGTCTCTAAGCAAATATTTGCAGGTTGGCAAGCTCAGTTATCGGCCTTTGAATTTGATATTGAATACATAAAAGGAGAAAATAATTCTCTTGCTGATTTCTTAACCCGTGAATTTTTACAGGGAAATGACAACCCCTAATAGGGGAAGAGGTCGTGGATATTCCCGAGGCCGCGGATATGGGATTAGCAATATGTTATCCCAGACAGAATCGACGATTCCCCTAATAGGGGATTGGACAGTATACCATAGCAGAGGCAAAATTGTGCCACAATTGCCTCCTCCAAAAAAGGAAGATATACCTTCCTCCTCTTCTAATAAAACGTCTTATAAAGACGTTACCAATGAAGTACAACAAGAAAAAGAGTACTTTGAAAGTCCAATCACAGAAGATGTTCTGTACATAGAAGATGAAGATATTCAAATGACGCCAAATGATGGATGGTCAATCAGAACAAGGTATCTTGAATCAAGAGGGTATGCCGGTCTACATGGAAAAACAAGGCCAAATTATGAAGTCCTCCTAAAAATTACCGAATCGGTAACCATTACTCATCACTATCAAAATAATAACCCTGAAAGTTTTATAAACTTCAGCAAGTGTCATATTAATAAAGTTTTACTGCCAAGAGAGTGGGGAATAAACCCTAATGGAGACAAAGCCATCCGAATGGCAGAAGGTAAATATATCTACTTCAATTATTGGGATTATATCCAGGCTTTTTCAAAAGCGTTCTACTACCAGAACCCTAAGAATAAGCATTCTTGGTTTTTCACAATAAACCCAGAAATCCTTAATAAGCATATTCCAAATTGGTTTTATGAGTGGTGGTCAAAATTTGGCCCTTCTTTGGAAATACTGCCAAAGGAAATTATGGATTTATATAATCCTTGGTGTGACAATAGTTCATTAGTCACCAAATTAAACTCAGACAGGTTGATTGTTGGACAATGTCCTTTCCTGTTTTTTACAAAATTCCAAATTCCTTGGATTTGGAGATGGACGATTTCAGTCTCTTCGAATAAACTAAATATACCCATGCTAAAAAGAAAATTTTTATACAAATGGTGGACTAATATGGGAGAAGAAAATATAGAGAAAATGGCCTCAACTATCCAGTCAACAATTGTTGAAGATAAAAGAAAAGGAGAAAAAGAACAATGCTCCCAACAACTTTCACTGTCTAGCTTGAAAAATTTCTTTCAGAAAAAATATTCAAGGGAATCGGAGGAAGAAATAATGAAGAAAGTTTTAGATCACATGAAAAATCAATTCTTTGACACCTTCTCAACCGAGATAGCAAAAGACGGAGATGAATCAATGAAGTCAGCTTCGCCAAGAGGATCTATTGATTCCAACAGTTCCCTTAATTATTTTGCGGGTGAAGGACAAGAAGACGAACCTACACCAGCCGACGTCTGGGATGCCCTAATAGTGACATTAACACAGCAAGCTAAAGACTCTAAACGAGGCAAAGCCAAGTTGGGATAAGAATGCCCTAATCCAGTTTAATTAAGCTAAAAGCAATGATGCTTTCTCAGCAGCAGCACTCATTACAAGTGCTATCTTCGCAGAAGCACTCAAGGAATTAGTGTCACCTTTGTCAGATGCACTCAACCACTATACGTGGTTCTTAATAATTTGTAATTTTATATTTGTTTCTTTACATAGTGCATTATATGATGTGACGATGGGGCCCAAAGAGTACCCGACATCTATAATGGTAGCTTTGTAATAGTGGTCTGTAAAAGTCATGTGTATTGTCCGTAGTGTTTGAATTTGTTCTGTTTTAGAACCTTTGTACTCTCTATATAAGGAGAGGTTTGTATGTTGTATTTTTCAGACTTGATTTGGAATAGAAAAATTATTTCATATTATATTGTGTTCTCTCATACAATACTCTCAACATCACCGCCTTTCGCTATCAACAAACATCACTACGCACGACGCATAGCTCCCTCCGTACGCAACCTCTCACTGGTATCAGAGCCAAACCCCCCATACAAGGTACTATTTCGATATCCATTAAATTAATTTAATTCCATTAAATTAATGGAATTACAGAGCTAAATTTTTGTTGTGGGTGGTAAGATGTTAGATGAGTAAGTAAAATTTGAACATGTAAAAAAAAAAAAAAAAAAAAAAAAAAAAAAAAAAAAAAAAAAAAAAAGAGAGTAAAAATGTCGAAAATTTTTAGTGTTTTCTTTTCTTGCCACAATGTTTCGTTTGCAAATTCAAGGCTAGATAAAAAGAAAATTTTGCTAAAATTTTCGTTAACCCTGATTTTTGGAGTTTTCTCCGTCTATCCCTTTTTGGTTGATAGTTAAACGACTTTTGTCGTTTGTAAGGGTTACAAAAAGAATGTTTATTTAAGTAATTTTGTTTTAAAATAAACATGTTTAAAGTTGAGCTTACAATTCTAATGTCTTGCTAACCACAACAAATTTACAAGCATTTAATATCCATGTCTAATTGGGATAACGATGAACATGAAATTGAATCTGTTAAAAACGCAGAACTAATAGAATATCCAAAAAATTTGGATAAATTAAATAAATGGGTTATACCTTCAGTATCCCCACATAAAATTTATGAAATTGGATTTCTTGACTTAAAAGCAAGATTTGCAATTAAAACGCTAGAACAAACAATCAGAATATCCGATAATACACAAACAATTAGGTTATTGTCAAAAAGAGACTTAGCCCCTTTTAAAAATTATAAATTTATCCATATTGGGTTAATTCAAGTAGCATTTAAACCCTTAACCTTGTTAGGTGTAAATTCAAGTATAATGGCATACGTAAGAGATGGTAGATGTAGAGATTTTAAACCTTCTTTAGCCGCCTTAATTGAAACTAGTTTATGTCATGGACCAGTTTATTTCGACGTATCCCCAAATTTAACTCTCTCAATGACAGATAGTAATTTACAAGATGCAATGCAATTAACAATTCATACAAATGGTTATAATTTTAAACCTGGAAGTGAAATAATAGCAATTTGCTATAGAGTTTATTATAAAGTTTTACAAACTTTAAATCCAAACATTAATAAAAGAAGATTATCTTCCCCAGGAACTACAACTGTGGTTCAAACAAATTTATTAACCTCAAACATTGCCACCAACAGATTAATTAAGTGGAATGAAATAAATTTCCCAGAATCTTGGACCCTTCCGCAAGAGTTGGAACCAAAACCAAAAATAAACAATGAAATAGATCAAATAATAGAAACCTCCGAAGGAGACGTAGAGATAAAATTTGGTTCTGATAGAACAATAAGGTTACCCCGAACAACATCATCAAGATGTTCGACCATAAACGATTATTTTTGTACCCCTCACGAATCAGCTAGGGCAAGCACTTCTCAATTAAGAGAAGAGATTGACACAGTTGAAACAATAAGAATAAGTCAAAATAAAATTCCAGAAGGAATTTATACCCAAAGTAGAAAATCACCTACTCAATCAGAAATGAGTTTTCACGTTTAAATGATTGATTTATCCCCAGGAAGTAAGATGAGAGAAATTCTTAATGCAGAATTTCAGCAAGACAAGCATGAATTGTTTAGAAAATGGTATTTCAATAAATATTCTTCAAACAAGTTAAAAACATTTAAAGAAGAATATTACAATTATATTGAGAAAACTCAAGATTACCTTTCTTTCGTTACTTGGTTTATTAAGAATTATATAAATAATACCAATAATCAAATTTCAGTTTTACAAAAAACATGGAAAACTAATCAAGGTGAAATAACTGCACCTTTTCCTCCTGAACAAACAATTTGCCTAAATTCTAGTACAGAAGCCACTGCTTACTTAAATTTACAGAAAGTAGAAAGTGCTCAAATTACGATAAAAGAATTAAATGCAATAATTAAATCTCAAAATTATACAAATACCTACTTGATTTGTTTAGGAGATCAATTTCTTTCCCTTGAGAAAGATTTAAAAACCCTTCAACAATCTATTGAGAAACAGATTAGCCAACAAGAATTAATAATACAAAAATTTTGTAAAAGCGAGAGTAATACTGAAAATTTTCCTTCATTAATTAATACACCAATGATTCAACCTCCAATTAACATAAATGGCTTCAGAATGGAAACCAATAGTGAAAATTTTATTCAAATCCTTGAAAAGAAATTAAAAGATTTACACTTAAGGGTTTTATCCGAAGCAGATGATTCTGAACCAAATGATATTAAAAGTCAAACAGATGAGGTAGATCAATTAACTGAAATGTTTAAAGGTCATAATATGAATGAAATAAATCCTATTTATATGCCAAAACCTCTTGAAAAATATTATTACAAAAGACCATCCCCTCAGGATCTTCTTTTCGAAGAACCTGAACCTTTTCAAAATTCATACTCAGGAAAGGCTATATACGAATGGAATATAGACGGATTAAATGATAAACAAATAATTGATGTTATACATAGAATCATTATGTACTCAACTGTCTGTAAGCAACATGGAAATAGTGACAGTTCTATAGCATCTTTTATAACTACTGGTTTTGTTGGACAATTAAGAGGATGGTGGGATCATTATTTAACAGAAACACAAAAAATAGAAATTCTAAACCACAAAAAATTAATTAAGCCAGAACCAAATAATCCAAGTACTAGTATGGCTACAACAGGCGAAGAAGACGCAGTTTATACACTGTGTTTATCGATCCTACAACATTTTGTAGGAACTTCAACTCCCTTAGGAGAAAAAATTCAAACTCTTCTTCAAAATCTAAGATGTCCTTCCTTAACTCATTTTAGATGGTACAAAGATACATTTTTGTCAAGAGTTTATCAACTCACAAACCCCAATTCAATTCATTGGAAATCTAAGTTTATAGACGGCCTCCCTCATCTTTTTGCTGAAAAAGTTCGGCAATCATTACGAGTTAAAAATGATGGAATCAATATTAATTACTCAGAATTGACTTATGGTCAACTAATAAATACCTGCATAAATGAAGGATTGAACCTTTGTAATGATATTAAATTAAAAAATCAACTAAAAAAGCAACAAAAATCGGAAAAACACCAGCTTGGTGAATTCTGCGAGCAATTTGCTTTTGACCTAGGAAAGCCTCTCAGGCCGCCAGATATTAAAAATAATAAATTCGATAAGATTAGAAGAAAGAATTATATCAAAGAAAATTCTTATAAAAAGAATTACAAAAGAAATTACTATAATAAAAAATTCTTAAGAAAAGATAAACCACATATGCCTAATAAAGGAAAAAGGAAAGCTAAAAAACTAGATATAAGCTGTCATAAATGTGGCAAAATTGGTCATTATGCAAATCGATGCTGGACAAAGAAAGCTCTTAATGAAATACAAGATGAAAACCTAAGATTGCAGTTAGAAAAAGTATTAATAAACTCTGAAACTGATACTGAATCTTCAAATGAAGAAGGATTAGGAGTTATATATGGAACATCCTCTGAATCTTCAAATACTGACAATGAGGATTGTCAATGTAATGAAGATAATTACTGGAAATCCATTGTTGACATGAATGGGTTAAATGTCCTGACTGATGATCAAGATAAAATATTAAAAGTACTAGAATCAATTACAGACTCCGGTCTAAAAAAGAAAATAATTGAAACTCTAATAAAAGACAAACCAGAACCTCCCTTACTAATTGAGGCACCTTATCAATTAAGTGAAGTACTACACAGATTCCAACAGACAAAAATTAAAGAGACTCCAGTCTCAATTGGTGATTTAAAAAGAGAAATTAGTTCTCTGAAAGGAGAAATAGGACAGCTAAAACAAAATCAAGCTGTACTATCACAAAGACTTACAACATTAGAAAGTCAACCTTTCAAAAGTGAAGAAATAGAGGAAATTCCTCAAAAAACAAATAATTTGGAGTATCTAAATCTTTTAGATCAAGTAACATCACAAAAATGGTTTGTAAAGATTACTCTAATTATTAATAGGGATTTTATATTAGAAAATGAGGTAGCGCTTATTGACAGCGGTGCTGATTTAAATTGCATCCAAGAAGGTATAATTCCTACAAAATATTTTTCCAAAACAACACAATCACTAACCCAAGCAGGTGGTGATAAACTTAGAGTTAAATATAAACTTTCAAACGTCAATATTTGCAATCGAGAAATATGTTTGCCAACATCTTTTATCTTGGTAAAAAATCTTACTCACAGAATTATTTTAGGAACTCCTTTCCTCCACAAAATTATGCCAATCAATAATATTGACCAAAATGGTATTTCTTCAATAATAAATGGAAAAAATGTATTATTCAAATTCATAACTGATCCGCACACAAGAATGTTAAATGAAGTAAGAGATATTCTTCTCAATAAAGAAAAACAAATATGTTTCTTAAAAGATGAAATAGAAATTCTTAATATAAATGATCAGCTAAAGAAAAAAGAAATACAAGAAAAAATTAATTTAATTGAAAAACAGTTTATAGAAGAAGTATGCAATGAACTACCTAATGCATTTTGGAACAGAAAGAAACATGTTATTTCTCTACCTTATGAAGAGGAATTCAAAGAAAATCAAATTCCTACTAAAGCTAGGCCAGCTCAAATGAACCATGAATACTTAGAATTATGCAAAAAAGAAATAAGCTCACTCGAAAAGAAAGGTTTAATTCGTAAATCTAAATCTCCTTGGAGTTGTACAGCATTCTATGTAAATAATGCTGCTGAAAAGGAAAGAGGAGTTCCAAGGTTAGTCATAAACTATAAACCCCTTAATAAGGTATTGAAATGGATTAGATATCCAATTCCCAATAAAAAGGATTTATTAGATAGACTAAACGATGCTCTAATCTATTCAAAATTTGATATGAAGTCAGGATATTGGCAGATTCAAATTAATGAGTCTGATAGGTATAAAACAGCTTTTACAGTTCCATTTGGTCATTATGAATGGAATGTTTTACCATTTGGTTTAAAAAATGCTCCTTCTGAATTTCAGAATATCATGAATGAAATATTTAACCCATATACAGAATTTATAATTGTTTATATAGATGATGTTTTAGTATTTTCTAAAACGATAGAAAAACATATAAAACATTTAAAAATATTTAAAAATTTAATAAAAAATAATGGGTTAGTCATTTCCGCCCCTAAGATGAAATTATTTCAAGTCCAAGTTAGGTTTTTAGGACATACGATTTCGCAAGGAAAGATAATCCCAATTGAAAGAAGTATAGAATTTGCTTCAAAATTCCCAGATAATATCACCGATACAAAACAGCTTCAAAGATTTCTTGGAAGTCTAAATTATATTTCAGATTATTATAAGAATTTAGCCCAAGACACAAAAATTTTGTACTCTAGATTAAGAAAAAACGTCTCACCATGGACAGAAGAGCATTCACAAGCTGTTAGAAAAATTAAGTCCAAAGTAAGATGTTTGCCATGTTTATCTCTTGCTAATCCTAAATACTTTAAAATTGTTGAAACTGATGCCTCAAATATTGGTTATGGCGGAATCTTAAAACAATTAAATCCTGACAGCAAAAAAGAACATCTTGTTAGGTTTACCTCAGGAAAATGGAATCCCACGCAGTCAAAGTATTCAACCATTAAAAAAGAGATGCTTTCTATTATAAAGTGTATTTCAAAATTTCAAGATGACTTATTAAATCAAAAATTCTTACTGAGAATTGATTGTAGTTCTGCAAAATCAATAGTTGAAAAAGATGTTAAAAATCTTGTCTCTAAGCAAATATTTGCAGGTTGGCAAGCTCAGTTATCGGCCTTTGAATTTGATATTGAATACATAAAAGGAGAAAATAATTCTCTTGCTGATTTCTTAACCCGTGAATTTTTACAGGGAAATGACAACCCCTAATAGGGGAAGAGGTCGTGGATATTCCCGAGGCCGCGGATATGGGATTAGCAATATGTTATCCCAGACAGAATCGACGATTCCCCTAATAGGGGATTGGACAGTATACCATAGCAGAGGCAAAATTGTGCCACAATTGCCTCCTCCAAAAAAGGAAGATATACCTTCCTCCTCTTCTAATAAAACGTCTTATAAAGACGTTACCAATGAAGTACAACAAGAAAAAGAGTACTTTGAAAGTCCAATCACAGAAGATGTTCTGTACATAGAAGATGAAGATATTCAAATGACGCCAAATGATGGATGGTCAATCAGAACAAGGTATCTTGAATCAAGAGGGTATGCCGGTCTACATGGAAAAACAAGGCCAAATTATGAAGTCCTCCTAAAAATTACCGAATCGGTAACCATTACTCATCACTATCAAAATAATAACCCTGAAAGTTTTATAAACTTCAGCAAGTGTCATATTAATAAAGTTTTACTGCCAAGAGAGTGGGGAATAAACCCTAATGGAGACAAAGCCATCCGAATGGCAGAAGGTAAATATATCTACTTCAATTATTGGGATTATATCCAGGCTTTTTCAAAAGCGTTCTACTACCAGAACCCTAAGAATAAGCATTCTTGGTTTTTCACAATAAACCCAGAAATCCTTAATAAGCATATTCCAAATTGGTTTTATGAGTGGTGGTCAAAATTTGGCCCTTCTTTGGAAATACTGCCAAAGGAAATTATGGATTTATATAATCCTTGGTGTGACAATAGTTCATTAGTCACCAAATTAAACTCAGACAGGTTGATTGTTGGACAATGTCCTTTCCTGTTTTTTACAAAATTCCAAATTCCTTGGATTTGGAGATGGACGATTTCAGTCTCTTCGAATAAACTAAATATACCCATGCTAAAAAGAAAATTTTTCTACAAATGGTGGACTAATATGGGAGAAGAAAATATAGAGAAAATGGCCTCAACTATCCAGTCAACAATTGTTGAAGATAAAAGAAAAGGAGAAAAAGAACAATGCTCCCAACAACTTTCACTGTCTAGCTTGAAAAATTTCTTTCAGAAAAAATATCCAAGGGAATCGGAGGAAGAAATAATGAAGAAAGTTTTAGATCACATGAAAAATCAATTCTTTGACACCTTCTCAACCGAGATAGCAAAAGACGGAGATGAATCAATGAAGTCAGCTTCGCCAAGAGGATCTATTGATTCCAACAGTTCCCTTAATTATTTTGCGGGTGAAGGACAAGAAGACGAACCTACACCAGCCGACGTCTGGGATGCCCTAATAGTGACATTAACACAGCAAGCTAAAGACTCTAAACGAGGCAAAGCCAAGTTGGGATAAGAATGCCCTAATCCAGTTTAATTAAGCTAAAAGCAATGATGCTTTCTCAGCAGCAGCACTCATTACAAGTGCTATCTTCGCAGAAGCACTCAAGGAATTAGTGTCACCTTTGTCAGATGCACTCAACCACTATACGTGGTTCTTAATAATTTGTAATTTTATATTTGTTTCTTTACATAGTGCATTATATGATGTGACGATGGGGCCCAAAGAGTACCCGACATCTATAATGGTAGCTTTGTAATAGTGGTCTGTAAAAGTCATGTGTATTGTCCGTAGTGTTTGAATTTGTTCTGTTTTAGAACCTTTGTACTCTCTATATAAGGAGAGGTTTGTATGTTGTATTTTTCAGACTTGATTTGGAATAGAAAAATTATTTCATATTATATTGTGTTCTCTCATACAATACTCTCAACATCACCGCCTTTCGCTATCAACAAACATCACTACGCACGACGCATAGCTCCCTCCGTACGCAACCTCTCACTATATATATATATATATATATATATATATATATATATATGTCGATTGGTCTAGTTCCCAACCATGCCTATTGCCTACCACCACAATGCACAGAGGGAGTACTATTTTGACTATATGAAAAAAAAAATATTTGACTATGAAAATTTGTTAGCAGGTTAAAACAATCATCAAAATAAAACAAGGATAAAACAATGTTCAGATTGTAATGTTAACTTTTCAGTTTATTAAACTTTATTTGAAAATTGATGTAATTTTTTTTATTTACTTAAAATAACATATTGATAATCCCCCACTAATTTGTATAATATAAAATAGATGCAATTTATTTTATCTGCTTAAAATAACATTTATACAAATTATTAACAATCCTCCACCAATTTGTATAATCTCTACTTTAAACATATCTTTATTATCTTTCGATTTGACCCCCAATTAGTGTATACACTTTAAAGTTTAACGAAATTATAAGTATTCTTTAATGATTTGAACCTTGACTTCATAAATGTTAAACAAAAAGTATAGCACACATAATATATTTATTATTTTATTTCTCAAAAGTTTTTAACTAACCTTAACACTATTATATATGGTCATGTGCTAATCATGTACATTTTCAAAAACATTAATAGAATATCACAAATTCTAATCGAACCGACACCACTTCTATATCTACTTAGGTAAAATCTTTAATTTGTCTAAGTTGCTTTTACTAAGACTTTATTAAGAGCAGTATGCTTATCATTTTCTTCTTGCAATTATTACCACTAGTTTAATCGTATAATTATTTTGAAATACGCTAGTGCTATCAAGCACATTACTTTGATTTGTTATTTCACCATTGAAATTTATCATTAGTTTTTACTAATTTAAAGTTGAGTTCCAATCCCAAGTGCTTAATTCTTTAAGTCCCATATTTTTTATCGTATTACTCACTAATTCTCTTGATAATACTTTAGTGAGAAAATATGCTAAATTTTCTAGATTTTCCATTATATATGTCGCTATCTGCTCTTGACATTGCAGCAGAACTGTCAATATATAAAAAAATAACAGACATGGATGGTGGTCACAATTGTATATCGATTACCAAATTTCTTAACAATTTTGCTTCTTTTCCTACTAACGCAAGGGCTATAAATTCAAATTTCATTGTTGAATGTGCTATGCAAGTTTGTTTCTTAGACGACCAACTTATAACCCCTCCTCCTATTGAGAATATCCATCTAAATGTATATTTCCCCTCGTTAGTAGTGGACATCCAACTTGCACCACAATAACCTTCTAGCACATTTGAAAAGTGTTGGAACATCATTAAAGTCAAAGTTTGTTTTGTCCAACGTTTGACTGGCTATAAAATTAATTCGAATTCAAAATTAATTGGTACGATAATTTTCTACGTCGTTCGTAGATAATTATAAAATTTTATTTCGTCCAAATCCGATTTTCGGTGAATGTACTCACCGAAAATCATGCAGATAGATCCAGCTCATCTTTTTGCTTCAAAACATCATGCAGGCAGTTATACAAGAAATGAGTAATGTTATCGATGAGTATATACAAACAAGTTCTAACTTTACAGATTTGAAAACGACAGACAAATGAGTTGGACTTACGTCATATATGCCCCTATTGCTGCTTGGCCTATCATATTCATTTCCAAAACATTGATGATATCTTCATGTAACACAAACATTTTTTTCTCATGGCAAAACACATCAATACTCAGTTCCTTTTGTATCGACAGACCATTGTCCTTCATAAGAGTTTTGGAGTGAAATTTGTGTGGAGTGAAATTACTAGTACCAAAATCCTTTTTCATTGTTTGAACCTTTCTTTTTTCCTCCTGTTAGATTATGGGTAGCATCATTAATATAGAAACGAGAAAATGAAAAATATATACATGGAAGTGTGTAGGTTCTTACAAGTTTCTGCAGTTTAAGGATGACTAGTTCCTCAGGCCAAACTACAATACTTCCTACAACTTGTTCAAAAGATTCCAACTCACCCTTCACTAGAAAAGGAAGTGGTGCATCCCGTTGAATGGCTCCATCCACAGTCACTCTAACAGACCCATATGGCATCGACAGAGTATGCATCTTTTCATTAAGTTCAGCACTCTTCAGAACATGACCAAATGCAACGAAATTGGATTTGGTGCCCAAAGCCAACTCAAAAGAGCCACCATACAATAGAGAAAATAAGTAAATGCGATCAATATCTATAAAGTAATATAAAAAACAAATTGGTGACAAATATACCTGTTCACGAATTGGGGGAATAACCTGGCAGTCCATATCCTCCTCTCCCTTTGAAACCCCCGCTTCTTCAGGCACATGACAACTGCCTTTGTCCGATAGAGGAGAAATTGTAGTCTTTTGCATCCCATGACCTACAATTTGGGAATTCACAAGGGCTTCCAATTCCTCAATCCGTTGTCTGAAGGCTATGTCTGTTTTTTTTTTCTTTTTCCGTAAGCTGTTTTTTGGTTTCTTCGAACTGTAGAGTGCGCATACGATCACGTTCTAGCAACTATGCCTTGGTAATACATATACTTCTCCTCTTTGGCTGCTTAAAGTAGGATGTTGGACTCATAAATCCCCCAACACCTCTCACCTTACACGCATGTTCAAAAGTTCCTAGAGCTTTAGTCAAAACTTCATCGCTTCCACTTACCTCCAGTTCTCCCTTAGATTTCTTATCCAACAACAATTCCTAATAAACAGCCGCTGGTCTGCCTCGGGAAGCGGGTGCTGCACGTGACCAACAGCTGTTGGTCAGGCTCTAGGCAGCGGGCGCTGCCCGTCGCGACGCTGCTGTTCCGGGCTCGTTTCCAAGCCATTTTTCCCCTTCCGACCACCGATCTGGAGGTCCTTGACCCCCTAGTAGTCGAGGAACACGAACCACGACTCCCGGAAACCGATCGTTTGTTCGATGTAAAATCAACGTGAATTAAATCGAAACTAATGCGGAAAGAGGGTTTCGATTTCATACCTTTTCGGTCAGATTGTTGAGACCTCTAGATTTCTAGTGTATGTCCTGTTAGATCAAAAATAAACGGGATTAGTCACGACCGGAAAAAATAAAACAAGAGAAAGCGGAAAGTAAACGGAGGTTGCTGCCGAGGCGTTTGCACTTTCCGCAAGTCAGTAAAGCCCCGTGTATGCGACGGTTTACAGGCTCTCTGACCCCAAAGATACAACGGCGAAGCGGGGATCGAACAAATGCACACTGAATCGAACCCTCTCTATGAACGGAAACAGTTGGAACAGAGCACACACAATGCAAAATGATGATATGAAGGCAGTATAATTTTTCGTGCGTGGATTGATGCATGTACAAGTCTATTTATAGACTGCACTCGAGGGGAGTTATACACCACCATTATCAGATGGTAATGGGCAGCAGTTACGACGAGTGGAGGGAATCACCACTCCATCTCCAACTGCCCCATGTTCAGCAATTAAAAACGAATTAATTAATTCATGTAATTAATTAATATCCAGAAACAATAAGGTGGGCCGAGCCCAAAGCCTTAATTAATTAGTATCCAAAAGCTATAGGTTGGGCCGAGCCCAAAGCCTTAACAATGTGTTCAACTCTTGGGTCGATCAAAACGAGCCCAAACACTTCAATCGGAACATGTCCAAAAAGATAGGTAGAGGTCAGCCCAATTAGCTCAATTGGCCCAGTGGCCCCGGGAAGCCCAGGTCCAGCCCAGAGTCCAATTGACCAAATCACCAAGGAGCCAGGACCAAGCCCAAGCCCAGGCCCAGGCCCAGGCCCGAGCCCGAGCCCGGGCCCGGGTCGGGTCGGGTCGGGTCGGGTCGGGACGGGACGGGACGGGTCGGGGCGGGGCGGGGCGCGCGCGTGTGGCCCTTGCCATGTACCGCTAAGGGTGCATGGACTTAGTCAACTTGTTGAACACTCATACTCTCTTATCACATTTAAAGAGAAATGACTTTTGGTATTCTTTCTATGTGGGATAACATATATCCCAATAAAATATTAATTGCTTCCATTTACCAAACTAGTATTTATGGCAACCTTTGAGTATTTATTTCTCACTCACCGATTAACGGATTTTGACGAAATAAAATACCACGATTACCTCGCAACACGGAGATAATAATTGTAACGATTAAAATCGAAATCGAATACATTTTAATTGCCATAAAAATTACATAACTTGGTCAAAATACAAATGAATTATTTAAATATTACAAATAATTCTAACAATCCCCCACATGAGTGAAATCAATGCAAATGCCATGAATGCAGACTCTTGTGCTCGGTTCTCGGAAGGATCTATTGCTTCTGGAAAGGTAGCTTGTGGCCTTGAACCTCCCTTAGTGAAAATCATCGGATGTACTGGCGGCCTAGTGGACGTGATGCCTTGAACTATTCCTCCGAAGTGTACAACTAGTCAATGATAGTCACACAACAAATCCCTATCAGTTTCCATTTCTCTGTTGTGTCCGTTTAGGCCCTGGACAACTCTTTGGATTCATAAATGTTTACTTTTGAAGCGGCCTTTACTTCACATCTATATAGGTGACCTCCCAGCATGAGTACCCTGAAATACTCCACCTTTTCGAGGTGTGGGATTCATTAAAAGTCTCAACGACTTAACCTTTACCACATTTCAGGTTCTAGCACTTATTTGCTCATAGGGATGGAAACGGAAATCTTTATTTCCAAGTGCTTAACTGAACTAACATGACTTAGTTTTCCCTTTGAACCAAGTTCGTGGGATCTCCACTCAGCATGGTAGGGTTACCGCCATGGTCATTCTTTAGTTGTGGTTTTTCAAACCCATTCCCTTTAGCAACACACTTAATTGATCTCTAGTCATCCCTTTCGTCAAAGGGTCAGCTAAGTTTTCCTGCGACTTCACATAGTCTAAGGAAATCACTCCATTTGTGATCAATTGCCTAACGGTGTTATGTCTTCGACGTATGTGTCGAGACTTTCCGTTATACATATTGCTCTGTGCTCTCGCTATAGCCGATTGGCTATCACAGTGCATCATCACTGGAGACACAGACTTTTTCCAGCATGGAATATCTTCTAAGAAGTTTCGAAGCCATTCAGCTTCTTCACCTGCTTTGTCCAAAGCGATGAACTCCGATTCCATGGTGGATTGGGCTATACAAGTTTGTTTCGTGGATTTCCACGAGACTGCTCCGCCTCCTATACAGAAGACATAACCGCTAGTGGAATTTGATTCCTTTGAATCCGAGATCCAACTAGCATCACAATATCCTTCAAGTACACTAGGATATCTTGTGTAGTATAGTCCATAATCTCGAGTGTGTTTCAAGTATTTTAATACTCTTTTCAGAGCATCCCAATGTTCATGACTTGGATTGCTCGTGTACCGGCTCAGTTTGCTAACAGAATAAGCCAAATCAGGACGAGTACAATTCGTTAGATACATTAGACTTCCGATCACTCGGGAGTAATCCAGCTGAGCTACCGGTTCACCCGTATTGACTGATAAGTTGATACTTCTGTCAATCGGAGTCCTACATTCAGGACCATCAAGGGCATTGAACTTTTTGAGCACTTTCTCAGCATAGTGAGATTGTGACAAAACAATTCCTTCTTCGGTTTTGCTAATCTTAATCCCGAGGATTAAATCAGCAACTCCTAAATCTTTCATGTCAAAATTTCTTTTTAACATGTTCTTAGTGTTTGTGATTTGATCACGGTTACTTCCCATGATTAGCATATCGTCCACATAGAGACATACTATCACAAATTCTGTCGGAGTACCTTTAATGTACACGCATTTATCACATTCGTTGATTTTGAAACCATTTGACAACATAACATTGTCAAACTTCAAGTGCCATTGTTTAGGAGCTTGTTTTAGTCCGTACAACGACCTTATCAGTTTACACACCTTTTTCTCTTCACCAGGTGCAACAAACCCTTCATGTTGATCCATGTAAATTTCTTCTTCTAATTCACCATTTAGAAACGCAGTCTTAACGTCCATTTGGTGAATTTCAAGATTGTGCAATGCAGCAATCGACACTAACACCCGTATGGATGAAATCCTAGTCACAGGTGAGTACGTGTCAAAGAAGTCATGACCTTCTTTTTGCCTAAAGCCTTTGGCTACCAGCCGAGCTTTAAACTTATCAATCGTTCCATCGGCTCTATATTTTTTCTTTAGAATCCAACGACATCCTAAAGGCTTACAGCCGGGAGGAAGATCAACTAATTCCCACGTGTGGTTTTGCATGATAGACTCAATTTCGCTATTAATAGCTTCTTCCCATAGTGGTCCATCTGGGCTAGCTAGAGCTTCACCATAAGAGTTCGGCTCATCGTCCAACATGTACGTAATAAAGTCAGGTCCAAACGACTTAGCTCTTTTGACTCTTTTACCACGTCTTTGTTCTGTAACTACATCATCACCAGGTTCATTACTTGGTGGTACAGAACTCTCTTCACGAGTTCTTTTGTAAGAACTTGAACCAGCTCCATCTTTGCTCGGAAGATGTTCTCGAAAAATGAGGCATTTCTCGACTCAATTGTCGTACCTTTAGTCACTTCTGGATTCTCAGAATAGTGTACTAGAAATCGGTACGCCATGCTATTCAAAGCATATCCAATGAAGATACAGTCGACTGTTTTAGGTCCTATCTTCATTCGTTTTGGCTCAGGAACCGACACCTTAGCCAAACACCCCCACACTTTAAGGTAATTGTAAGATGGCTTACGGCCTTTCCAAAGTTCGTGAGGTGTTTCATTTTTCCCTTTAAGAGGAATCTTATTCAGTAGGTGGTTTTCCGTCAGAACGACTTCCCCCCACATGTTCTGGGGTAACCCATAATTGATCAACAGAGCGTTCATCATTTCCTTTAATGTTCGGTTCTTTCGTTCAGCAACGCCATTTGATTGAGGTGAGTACGGGGCTGTTGTTTGATGAATTATTCCATTTTCAGAACATAATTGTTCAAAAGGAGCTACGTACTCTCCACCTCGGTCACTACGGACTATCTTAATCCGTTTATCAAGTTGATTTTCAACTTCGGTTTTGTATTTAGTGAATGCCTCTAAGGCTTCGTCTTTACTAGTTAATAAGTACAAGTAACAGAACCTCGTACAATCATCAATAAATGTGATAAAGTATTTCTTACCGCCTCTTGTCGGTGCAAACTTTAAGTCACATATATCAGTATGTATAAGTCCAAGAGGTTCGGTACAATGATCGACTGATCAGAACGGTAACTTAGCCATTTTGGCTTCAACACAAATTTCACACTTATGTTGTGAATTTATTTTAGAAGTTGGTATTAATTCCAAGTTCATAAGTCTTTTTATTGCATTTTTATTTACATGTCCTAAACGAAAATGCCATAAATCATAACACTCGATCAAGTAAGAGGAAACAACTTTTTCATTAGTGCTCAAGGCAACGGGGGGGCGAATAGCCATTACAGACATTTTAAACAGACCCTGATCAAAATAACCCCTACCTAGGAACAGTCCAAATTTAGAAAGTACAAATTTCTTAGCATCAAAAACAAGTTTGAAACCATGCTCCACAAGAACATAACCAGAGACCAGGTTCTTTCGGATGTCCGGGACATGCAGCACATCAGTCAGCTTCAGCTCTTTTCCAGAAGACAGTTTGAGGACGACGTTCCCAACTCCAGCAACTTCAGACGAGGCGGAGTTTCCCATGTGGAGCTTGCGACCGGTACAAGGAGCATAAGAGGCAAATGCATCCTTGTTAGAGCAGACATGTCGAGTGGCTCCGGTATCGATGAACCACTGCTTGTTGTTGCTAACCAGATTGGCCTCATAGACCATAGCAGTCATATCAGCACATGTCAGCTCGTGTTGAACCACGTTGGCACTTGGTCGCTTCTTTTTCTGCCCGTTTTTCTTCGGCTTGTTGCAGTCTCTGGCCATGTGGCTCGGCTTGCCACAGTTTTGGCAATTCCCAGTGAACTTCCAGACTTTGGCTGGCTCTTTGCCCTTGGAAGTGTTCTTCCTTTTGGCAGAATGTGGCTCAGTCAAGTTCACCCGAGCCTCCATAGGAACTTTCCCAGGCTTGACCTCTCGATCACGGTTGTCTTCTTCGATCCGAAGCTTGACAATGAGGTCTTCAAGGCTCATCTCCTTTCGCTTGTGCTTCAGGTAGTTCTTGAAGTCCTTCCACCCGGGAGGCAGCTTCTCGATGGCAGCCGCCACCTGAAAGGACTCACTGATCTTCATCCCTTCAGCGGCGATGTCATGCAAGATCAGTTGATACTCCTGGACTTGAGAGATCACAGACTTGGAGTCGACCATCTTGTAGTCCAGGAACTTGCCGACGACGTACTTCTTTGTACCAGCGTCCTCGGTCTTGTACTTCTTCTCCAAAGCATCCCAGAGGGCTTTGGCAGACTTGTACGTGCTGTACACATTGTACAGCTCGTTGCACAGGCCGTTCAGTACGGTTTGCCGACAGAGGTAGTCACTCTGCCCCCAGGCCTCGAAAGCATAGCGCTTCTCAGCAGTGTCAGTGTCAGTTATGGTCACAGGGTCCTCAGTCAAATGCTTCTGAAGGCCGAGAGTGGTCTGGTAGAACATCATTTTGGACTGCCACCTTTTGAAGTCAACACCGGTGAACTTCTCGGGTTTCTCGGCATTCAGGATGGTCTGGGTGTGGATGCGCAGCGCCACTGGAATCTTACCGATGAGAACTTCCTTGTTGTTGATGGGTTGTTCAACGTTGATGACGGGAATCTCCTTGTTCTTCTGGGCATCGTTGTTCTGGGCATCACTTCCGGTAGACATGCTTTACTGACTTGCGATTGTTAGATCAAAAATAAACGGGATTAGTCACGACCGGAAAAAATAAAACAAGAGAAAGCGGAAAGTAAACGGAGGTTGCTGCCGAGGCGTTTGCACTTTCCGCAAGTCAGTAAAGCCCCGTGTATGCGACGGTTTACAGGCTCTCTGACCCCAAAGATACAACGGCGAAGCGGGGATCGAACAAATGCACACTGAATCGAACCCTCTCTATGAACGGAAACAGTTGGAACAGAGCACACACAATGCAAAATGATGATATGAAGGCAGTATAATTTTTCGTGCGTGGATTGATGCATGTACAAGTCTATTTATAGACTGCACTGGAGGGGAGTTATACACCACCATTATCAGATGGTAATGGGCAGCAGTTACGACGAGTGGAGGGAAGCACCACTCCATCTCCAACTGCCCCATGTTCAGCAATTAAAAACGAATTAATTAATTCATGTAATTAATTAATATCCAGAAACAATAAGGTGGGCCGAGCCCAAAGCCTTAATTAATTAGTATCCAAAAGCTATAGGTTGGGCCGAGCCCAAAGCCTTAACAATGTGTTCAACTCTTGGGTCGATCAAAACGAGCCCAAACACTTCAATCGGACCGTGTCCAAAAAGATAGGTAGAGGTCAGCCCAATTAGCTCAATTGGCCCAGTGGGCCCCGGGAAGCCCAGGTCCAGCCCAGAGTCCAATTGACCAAATCACCAAGGAGCCAGGACCAAGCCCAAGCCCAGGCCCAGGCCCGAGCCCGGGCCCGGGTCGGGTCGGGTCGGGTCGGGACGGGACGGGACGGGTCGGGGCGGGGCGGGGCGCGCGCGTGTGGCCCTTGCCATGTACCGCTAAGGGTGCATGGACTTAGTCAACTTGTTGAACACTCATACTCTCTTATCACATTTAAAGAGAAATGACTTTTGGTATTCTTTCTATGTGGGATAACATATATCCCAATAAAATATTAATTGCTTCCATTTACCAAACTAGTATTTATGGCAACCTTTGAGTATTTATTTCTCACTCACCGATTAACGGATTTTGACGTAATAAAATACCACGATTACCTCGTAACACGGAGATAATAATTGTAATGATTAAACTCGAAATCGAATACATTTTTATTGCCATAAAAATTACATAACTTGGTCAAAATACAAATGAATTATTTAAATATTACAACAAGCTATCGTCACCTCCACCGATCTCCGCGCTTGATCGCACCCTTGGCCATTGTCGTCCTCGCCAACAACACATACCCCCATCGACGCTTGGAGACCCCGCCGTCAACGTGGAGTCGCCATCGGCTTCGGCCGTAGTATGCTGCTTTGAGTGTGGCGCGACCGGCCCCCGTCATGAGACTTGCCCGTTCTCTAACCCTCACACGCTATGTGTGGATGAAGAGTCATCCACGTATGAGGGCCCCCGTAAATTTGATGAAGAGCCCTTTACGGAAATTCCCGTGAAACTTGTGCTGAATTCTGATGTCGTTACCTCTTTACCACATCAACATGTTTTTTCCCTTGCGCTGAAAGGAGATGATACTACCCCTGCATCATATCCTCATGCTCATGTTCTTACGCTGCATCATGATGTCGTTGCCGCTGACCTTGCGTCGCTTCCTCAAGTTGTTGCTCTTGCGTCGGTTCTTCTGGCTATTGTCCCTGCACCACGTCAACGTGTCGCTTGTTGAAAATCGACATCCCAGAATTAATAAATTTAAATAAAATTAATTAAATAAATTATCTAATTAATTCTGAATGATATCCCTTTGGAGATCGAATATCCGGAGTTGTCAAAATTGCGGAACAACTCCAATCGACTCCCAGAACACGTACATGACCATGACCATACGAAAAAGTTATACGAGACTTACGCGGGAAAGACTGATTAGATGCGGGTCTGCTACGGAAAAACCCGCAGCACCCAGTGCATCACAAGTAGCCGCCCGCAGCAACCCGCAGCGAGTCGCCTGACTCGCTGCTGCTGGGCGCTGCTGGGTCGCTGCTGAGTCGCTACGGGTCTGCTACGGGAAAACCCGTAGCACCCAGCTAATTTCTCGCAGCAACCCGCAGCGAGTCGCCTGAATCGCTGCTGCGAGCCGCTACGGGAAAATCCGCAGCACGCAGCTGATCGCTGCGGGAAAACCCGTAGCCGATCCGCGTGATCGAGCCCTAGGATCGATCCACCTCGCGCGATTCGTTTCTAGATGAGTCGTCGTCCGGTGGTCCAACCACCACCGCCCGACTCGACCTCGTCTTGGGTCGCATCCCTCGGATCTTGGTTCATCGATATTTTCACAATAATTAAATAATAAAATCATCGAGGGGGTTCTATGATTTTACCTTGTTCTCGTTGTCCGGAAAAACGAGATCTTGATGACCTTGAGATCTTCCCACGTATTCCTTGCACTAGCTTGAACGTCGGGGTGGGCGACGATCTTCCAAGCTTCCATGGATCACCTTCTCTCTCTACTTTCTCTCTCTAGAATTGTGTTATGACAAAACTTATGAAATAAGAGAAGACCACAAGAGTGCTTTTATAGGCTACGTAAGGAGACCTTAAGGAATTAGAATATTGGGCATCCCATAAATTAATTAAATTGAGCCCAAGCCCAAATCTATTAATTAATTCATGAATTATATATTACCTCCAATATATAAATATAATTGCACTTCCAATATTTACCATATTATATCAAAATAATATTCTTCCGGTAGTATTATTTATTCCACATGTTTAAGATATAAATGTCCATGAATAAATTATATTTATTGCTAATATTATTTATTCATCTCTTAATTCCGAGAATAGTACCACTCAACTTTATTATCATGCGGATCATAATCCACTTGCAAGGTTTACATGATAATCCTTATGAGCTCATCTCGGGGACATTATCAACCCTTATCGGGACACGTTTTCCCGTAAAAAATTTACAGCATGTCATACATAAAATACAGTGACCCAACTTTGCCGGTAATTGACCGGTTATTCTAATCAGTCAATTCCTTTGGAAAATCAAAGTCACTAATATTATATGCACACACCCGCAATAATATTAGGGATTAAGAATAAAATACACTGAGATTTAAATCGATTATCTAAGGCAATCCTAATCGATAAATCTCAAGCGGTCCGCCCAGTACACCAAGTGTACAAGTATGATAAAATAATTAAGACAAATTATTTTCTCACTCATACAACGACTATACCGATGGATTGGTCCTTGTCCATCTAGGTCGTGAGCAACTGTTCGATTATATACGAGTAACCGATAGTATGATCTTCCGTGTGACGTCGCACACCATACTAACTACAACGTGTATAATCTTGGACTATGGTTTGCATATATTTAATTAAATATAATTAAATGCAAATGATTGTTTATTATTAAATAGGATAAATGCATTAGACGGAGTTCAAATGTTACTTAAATCTAGACATTAAGTATACAACTCCCAATAGACGGAGTTCAAGTTATATGAGAATAGAGAAGACCATGTAGTGCTTTTATAGGCTACGTACGTAGGGGACCTTAAGGAGGTGGAATATTGGGCTTCCAATATTAATGATTAATATTAATCCATTAATATTAATTATATAATTACTTCCACTATATAAATATAACTGCACTCCCAATATTTACCATATTATATCAAATAATATTCTTCGGTAGTATTATTTATTCCGCATGTTTAAGATATAAATGTCCATGAATAAATTATATTTATTGCTAATATTATTTATTCATCTCTTATAATTCCGAGAATAGTACCACTCAACTTTATTATCATGCGGATTAAATCCACTTGCAAGGTTTACATGATAATCCTTATGAGCTCATCTCGGGGACATTATCAACCCTTTCGAAGACATGCTTTCCCGTCAAGAATTCGCAGCATGTCATACATAAAATGCAGTGACCCAACTTTACCAGTAATTGACCGGTTATTCTACTCAGTCAATTCCTTTGGAAAATCAAAGTCACTAATATTATATGCACACACCCGCAATAATATCAGGGATTAAGAATAGAATACTCAGAGATTTAAATCGATTATCAACGACAATCCTAATCGATAAATCTCAAGCAGATCCGCTCAATACACCAAGTGTACAAGTATGATAAAATAATCAAGACCAATTATTTTCTCACTCATACAAGGACTATACCGATGGATTGGTCCTTGTCCATCTAGGTCGTGAGCAACTGTTCGATTATATACGAGTAACCGATAGTATGATCTTCCGTGTGACGACGCACACCATACTAACTACAACGTATATAATCTAGGACTATGGTTTGCATATAAATGCAAATGATTGTTTATTATTAAATATGATAAATGCTTTAGACGGAGTTCAGATGTTACTTAAATCTAGACATTAAGTATACAACTCCATCAATCTCCCACTTATACTAAGGTCTAGTCGCTCTCTCCCAAACATCTGACGCCCATACCATCCACGTGCCAACTGAACGCTTTCGCTCGCAAGGCCTTAGTGAACGAGTACTCTAGGGTGTCCCCTGTTGGAATTCGATATCCCGGGCTATTAAAATTTGCGGAAACAATAACCCGACCGAAAACCTTCGCCGGAGATCACATGAACATCGACTCATCCGCCGGAGTCCGACCTTCGGAGACCATGCGCCCGAAGACGCACAGCCCACCCCCGGCCGAACCCCCGCGAGCCGGGTTCACGCGATCGAACATCGCGTTCGATGGGGCTGCATCCGGCAGCCCCCGGCAGCAGGTCCGGCGACCTGCTGCTCGCCGTGGAGGAGTCCCACCGTCGAGGTGGGGAGGTGGCGGCACCAGCCCGCCACCGCCGGCGATCGCTCCCCGCGATCGCTCCCCTCGGCTTCGGCCGAGGGCTCCTCTTAGCCGCCGAACCCTAGGCGTGCGATGCCACGCGGTCCGGTGGCTTCGCCACCACCGCGTGGTCGTTCGTCTAATCTGGGTTCGATCCTTCGGATCTTGCGTTCTACGGTATTCTCGATAAATCCAAAATCGAACAATCAAGGGCGTTTAGATTTTTACCTTCGATTCGTTGTTCGGAGAAACGAAATCAAGATGACCTTTGAATCTTCCCACGTATTCCTTGCACTCCGTTCGAACGTCGGGTGGGCGACGATCTATCGAACTCCTATGGATCTCCTTCAACTCTCTAGACTAATCAAGTATGATTATCTTGTCTTGTGATTTATGAAGGCCATGTAGTGCTTTTATAGGCTACGTAGGGGATCTAAAGGAGGTGGAATATTGGGCTTCCAATATTGAAGATTAAATTGAGCCCACTGCCCAAGTCCATTAATCCTTATCAACATTAATTAATTTATTTTCCACTATATAAATTAATTGCACTCCCAATATTAAACCATATTATATCCAAATAATATTTCTCCGGTAGTATTATTTATTCCGTGTATTTAAGATATAAATATCCATGAATAAAATTTATTTATTGCTTAATAAATTTATTCATCTCTTTTATCCGAGACTAGTACCACTCAACCTTATTTATTATGCGGAATTAAATCCACTCGCGAGGTTTACATAATAAATCCTTATGAGCTCATCTCGGGGATATTATCAACCCTTCCGGGATACACTGTCCCGTCAAGAATTCACGGCATGCCATATATAAAATATAGTGACCCAACTTAACCGGTAATTGACCCAATAATTAAACCGGTCAATTCCTTTGGAAAATCAAAGTCACTTATACTAAATATACACACCCGCAATTGTATCGGGGATTAAGAATAAAATACACTGAGTCTCAAATCAATTATCGCCGAGCAAACCTAATTGATGAGTCTCAATCGATCCGCTCAATACACCAAGTGTACAAGTGTGATAAAATAATTAAGATAAATTATTTTCTCTCTCACACAACGACTATACCGATGGATTGGTCCGTGTCCATCTAGGTCGTGAGCATCTGTTCGATTAAATACGAGTAACCGATAGTATGATCTTCTGTGTGCCCATGCAACACCATACTAACTACAACGTATAAAATCCAGGACTATAATTTGCATATATTTAATTAATAATAATTAAAAGCAAATGAATGTTCGTTATTAATAGGTAAATGAAAGTGTACAAGGAGTTCAGAATACTCAAATCTAGACATTAAGTATACTACTCCAACAATCTCCCACTTATACTAGGGTCTAGTCTTATCCTCCAAACTTCTGACTCCCAAACCCTCCAAGTGCTTGAAATATACTTCCTTAGGAAGTATCTTGGTGAAAGGGTCCGCTAGGTTGTCCTCCGAAGCTATCTTGGTGACTATCGCATCGCCCCTCTTGACGATGACTCGAATAAGGTGGTACTTGCGCTCTATGTGTTTTGTAGCACTATGGGACCGTGGTTCCTTACTGTTTGCCACTGCACCGCTATTATCACAATAAATTGTCATAGCTCTGGGAAAACTCGGAATCACATCTAAGTCCTGGAGGAAATTAAGGAACCAAACTGACTCTTTCGCTGCCTCTGAGGCTGCAACATATTCAGCTTCCATGGTAGAGTCCGAAATGCACTTTTGCTTAACACTCCTCCATGATACGGCTCCACCTCCCAAAGTGTACACATAGCCTGATGTCGACTTTCGCCGGTCCTTATCAGCTTGGAAATCCGAATCCGTATAACCCAAAGGAATCAGATTGTCTGCTCCGTAACTTAGAACATAATCCCTAGTATTTCGCAAATACTTGAAAATGCTCTTTACAGTAGTGCAATGAGCCTTTCCAGGGTTACTCTGATATCTCGCTACTACGCCAACTGCATAGCAGATATCAGGCCTCGTACATAACATTGCATACATTAAGCTTCCCACAGCCGAAGCGTAGGGAACTGCTTTCATTTCATCTTTCTCCTTTTGTGTCTGAGGACACATCTCCTTAGAAAGATAAGTTCCTTTACTGAAGGGTAGTTCACCCTTCTTGGAATCTTGCATGTTAAAACGAGCCAGAATCGTGTCTATGTAAGATTGCTGGGATAGGTACAATGTTCTACTCCGGCGATCCCTTATAACCTTGATCCCTAGAACATGCCCGACTTCTCCCAAATCTTTCATATCGAATTGTCTAGACAACCATCCCTTTATGTCTGATAACATTTTCACACTGTTGCCAATGAGAAGAATGTCGTCTACATAAAGCACGAGAAACACCACCTTCTTCCCATCACGTTTCCAATACACACACGATTCGTCCATGCTTTGACTAAATCCAAAAGATTGGACTACTTCGTCAAACCGCAAGTTCCACGATCTCGAGGCTTGTTTCAATCCATAAATGGATCGATTAAGCTTGCACACTAGATGATCTCGCCCCTTAGCAATGAATCCTTCTGGTTGTTTCATATAAATCGTCTCGTCAAGACTTCCATTTAGGAAAGCTGTCTTGACATCCATTTGCCACACCTAATAATCCATATGAGCTGCTATGGATAAGAGAATCCGGATCGACTTTATCTTAGCTACCGGCGAGAAGGTCTCCTCATAATCGATTCCCTCTTTCTGAGTATATCCTTTCGCAACAAGCCGAGCTTTAAAGGTTTCAACCTTTCCGTCAGATCCTCTCTTTCTCTTGTAGACCCATTTACACCCAATTGGCTTTACGCCGTTTGGTGGTTCTACAAGATCCCAGACTTTATTAGAATCCATAGATTCAATTTCGGATTTCATCGCTTTCTTCCAAGAAGGCGCATCTATATCTTGTACCGCCTCATCATAGGTCCAGGGATCGATTTCATGAACTCCAGGTCCAGAGTCCGAAGACTCACCCAGTCCAATCCATCGGTCTGGTTGCTTAACAACCCTCCCACTACGACGGCGTTCCGGTGTATTAACAGTGACAGTAGGTGCAGGTTCTAGTGGTGTATTACTACTCGGTTCGGCTGTATCTAAGTCTTCCTTGTCACCCCTCAATTCATCAAGTATTATGTCACTTTTGGGCTTGTGGTCCATGACATAGTCTTCCTCTAAGAACCGATCGTTAGTACTTATAACGATCTTCTGGTCCGTAGGACTATAGAACATGCCACCTTTAGTTCCTTTCGGGTATCCTACAAACAGCCGTAATTCTGATCTAGGTTCTAACTTATCGGCACCTTGTCGCAACACATGTGCTGGACAACCCCAGATCCGAATGTGTTTCAAGTTAGGCTTGCGCCCACTCCACAATTCCATGGGTGTGGTGGGTACCATTTTTGTTGGAACCCTATTCAAGATATACGCCGCTGTTTCCAAGGCAAGTCCCCAGAACATAATAGGTAAGTCCGAGTAACTCATCATTGATCGCACCATTTCCATAAGAGTCCTATTCCTTCTTTCTGACACACCATTCTGCTGAGGAGTATATGGTGATGTCATTTGGGAATCAATCCCATTCTCTGCCAAGTATGCCTTGAATTCTCCAGACAGGTACTCGCCTCCGCGATCAGATCGCAGGCATTTAATAGATTTATTTTGAAGGTTCTCCACAAAAGCCTTGAACTCCTTGAACTTGTCAAAGGATTCGCTCTTGCGGCGCATCAAATATACAAATCCATACCTTGAGTAATCATCAGTGAAAGTGATGAAATACTCGTACCCTCCTCTTGCCTGAGTAGACATAGGTCCGCATACATCAGAGTGAATCAAATCCAATACTTGTCCAGCCCTCCGTCCTTTACCAGAAAAAGAACGCTTGGTCATTTTACCCTCTAAACAGGATTCGCAGGTTGGAAGGTCCTCTCCTTCAACATCGCTGATTAGACCATCAGCCTTCAACCTTTGAAGCCTATTTGAGTTTATATGACCTAGCCTTAGATGCCACAAGTATAATTGATTCATTTTAGAAGGTTCCTTTCTCTTATTGGTGTTCGTAGATGTGTTATTACTCTCGGTTAGTTGCATCGTGTTAGACTCAGGATTTAGTACATAAAAATCGTCCACCAATGTACCAGAACAGATAATCTCACTGTTTCTTCTTATGATCACCGAGTGGTCAAAAGAGACAGAATATCCATTCATAATAAGTTTAGAAACCGAAATTAAATTCTTTCTAAAGTTGGGTACATAAAGACAATTATGTAAAACTAAAATCCTATCACTACTGAAGCGTAAGTGAACGTCTCCCACTGCAACAGCCGCTACCCTCGCGGCATTGCCCATGTAGACCACGATCTCTCCCTCTCTAAGTCTCCGGGTTTCCTGGAACCCCTGCAATGAATTGCAGACATGATCAGTGGCCCCCGTATCTACACACCAGGTGCTGGTAGATAACACCACTGATAATGTTTCAGTGACTAAGGAAAATTTCGTACCTTTGATGAGAGGACAATCAGACCTCCAGTGCCCAAACTGTTTGCATCGAAAGCATCTGTCTAACGGCTTGCCTTTCCCAATCCGTGATTTTAAACCACTGGGTCTCTTTGCACGCTTTTCTTTTAGCCTAGCCACAAGAGCTCGTGTTTCTCTTAACTTACGCACAAAAATCGCCTTCGCCGAGCCGTTTTCAAGGGACTCATTGAGGAACGATTCCGTGGGTATGTTAAACACCTCTTGCCTAGCTTCCACACCATGTCTCAACGTAGTTGGAACAACAGTGGATTCAGAAAGCTTGACAGTCTGAACAATGTCTAGATTTCTTTTCCAATCAGTACTATATGGAACCAGTGAGTTTTCATCTTTAAGTATATCACAAAGTGGGGTCACAGTCATTCCTAACCTATAAGCACATAAAACAAACAAACAATTTAATATCCGATATTATCTCCCTTAAATAATATCATTAAATCACTAATCACATCTAAAATCCCATCAGGTAAGGCAAGCCACGGTGTGTGGACGTTTACCCACCCAAACGACTTAGCAATTAGATTTCCTTCGGTCATACATCGCTTATAGCGGAACCTCGGTGGGAGGAATACTATAAGGCGTATCTAAGTGTAAACCATTACTCAGCACCAAAGTAAATCGTTTGGAATTGCTACATCACCGCAAGCCACGTTGTGTGGACGTTTACGATAACTTCACAACTCTTCACAATTTCTTACAACTGTCTACATCAATTAATCCAAAATCCGTCAGTACAGCAAGCCACGTTGTGTGGACGTTTACTGCACTAAGAGATTTTTATAATTGACTCCCAATTACTTGATCCATTCGATCTTGTAAATCAAGACGCGGAGAATCATAAGTGAAACTCGAAGTTTCTAACCAGTGATTCACCATGCGAACGACCCTATCTCTCATAAATGAGGGAGCCGAGCAGACAATCGATCCATCTATCAAAGAATGGTACGACTGCCTCTAATTTGTGTCCTCGACATGACCAAGTGGCTCTGGCTCCATTCCACTCCCCGGGGTGAGAATGAGTCGACTTGAAATCAGCTTTGGAAGGACAAATTAGGCATTGTTTGATAAACTTAATAAATGTTTCTCGTAAGAGGAATTACAAGAACTCTCCTCCAATAACTTATCTATATAAACTTCAAAAGTTTATAAAAGTCACCAAGAGAGCAGCAAATGGAGACCATGGGTATGTTTCCATACCCTCTCCCACTTAGCTTTTTACAATAAAGGGATACGCTATCTAGTGCAAAAAAGTAAACACATATAGCATGCATACATGTAATAAAGCACATAGTATTATCACATAGTCAAAATAATTACTAGAATATTATTTTCCGACTATTATGGCTTTACTCCATCTCCGTACGCATCTTCTAGTCTTTAGTCTTCGTTCTTGAATGCTCCATGTGACGAGAATATTAATTTCTAATATTTAAATCTATTTATTTTTAATAAATCCAAAAGATACTTAACTAATAATAATTAAGTCAATCGAATAAATAAAAAATAAAATTAAATATTATTAATATTTTTATTTATTTTATCTTCCATTTCTACTTCATTAAATCTCTAGAATAATCTATCCAAGACCCACTTGGAATATTCTAGATGATTTCTATAATGAAATAAGGAAATAAAATAATATAGGACTCTTCTACTTTCCATATTAATTAGATTCCTAATCCATGAATATTTCCATAAAATAGAAATAATCAATTTAGGAATCCTAATCAATTCCAAATTGATTCTTTTCCTAATCCATGAGAGTTTCCAAAAAAAATAGGAATACTCAAATAGGAAAAAATCCGAACCAATTAGGAAAGTAAATCTTCGGACCGGGATAGCCCGGGGTGGGGATCCCCGGACCACCCTCGACCCACGCCTAGGAGGTGGCCGGCCACCATCGCCGGCGGCGCCTCCATGCATGGATCGATCGATCCTCATGGGATCGACCATGGGGATGGTCGATCCTTGTCCCGTTGCCCTCACGATCATCTCCTTCGTCACGCGTCTTCTCCGGCGGTCGTTTCGGCATCGATCCAACGTAAAATAAATTACATAATCTAAATTACAATTCCGGTATCGATTCTATACATGAAATCGACCCTATACAATTTCCGGAAAAAAATAGAACGTAATAATAAATCCTAAATTCGGTCAACCCCCGAATTTTTACTATTACAAGCATTCACCACCAAAAACGAATCTCGACATGTCCGAGAGTTTAATTAAACCAACAATCACATGACAAAATAATTAAACGAATAATCATCAAGCCATAATAGTCGGAACCCTGCAAGGTAGAACAATTTTATCGAAAATACCGCGAACGTAAACCACGCTCTGATACCAATTGTTGGAATTCGATATCCCGGGCTATTAAAATTTGCGGAAACAATAACCCGACCGAAAACCTTCGCCGGAGATCACATGAACATCGACTCATCCGCCGGAGTCCGACCTTCGGAGACCATGCGCCCGAAGACGCACAGCCCGCCCCCGGCCGAACCCCCGCGAGCCGGGTTCACGCGATCCCTAGGCGTGCGAGGGCTCCTCTTAGCCGCCGAACCCGAGGGCCGAAGCCGAGGGCTCCTCTTAGCCGCCGAACCCTAGGCGTGCGATGCCACGCGGTCCGGTGGCTTCGCCACCACCGCGTGGTCGTTCGTCTAATCCGGGTTCGATCCTTCGGATCTTGCGTTCTACGGTATTCTCGATAAATCCAAAATCGAACAATCAAGGGCGTTTAGATTTTTACCTTCGATTCGTTGTTCGGAGAAACGAAATCAAGATGACCTTTGAATCTTCCCACGTATTCCTTGCACTCCGTTCGAACGTCGGGTGGGCGACGATCTATCGAACTCCTATGGATCTCCTTCAACTCTCTAGACTAATCAAGTATGATTATCTTGTCTTGTGATTTATGAAGGCCATGTAGTGCTTTTATAGGCTACGTAGGGGATCTAAAGGAGGTGGAATATTGGGCTTCCAATATTGAAGATTAAATTGAGCCCACTGCCCAAGTCCATTAATCCTTATCAACATTAATTAATTTATTTTCCACTATATAAATTAATTGCACTCCCAATATTAAACCATATTATATCCAAATAATATTTCTCCGGTAGTATTATTTATTCCGTGTATTTAAGATATAAATATCCATGAATAAAATTTATTTATTGCTTAATAAATTTATTCATCTCTTTTATCCGAGACTAGTACCACTCAACCTTATTTATTATGCGGAATTAAATCCACTCGCGAGGTTTACATAATAAATCCTTATGAGCTCATCTCGGGGATATTATCAACCCTTCCGGGATACATTGTCCCGTCAAGAATTCACGGCATGCCATATATAAAATATAGTGACCCAACTTAACCGGTAATTGACCCAATAATTAAACCGGTCAATTCCTTTGGAAAATCAAAGTCACTTATACTAAATATACACACCCGCAATTGTATCGGGGATTAAGAATAAAATACACTGAGTCTCAAATCAATTATCGCCGAGCAAACCTAATTGATGAGTCTCAATCGATCCGCTCAATACACCAAGTGTACAAGTGTGATAAAATAATTAAGATAAATTATTTTCTCTCTCACACAACGACTATACCGATGGATTGGTCCGTGTCCATCTAGGTCGTGAGCATCTGTTCGATTAAATACGAGTAACCGATAGTATGATCTTCTGTGTGCCCATGCAACACCATACTAACTACAACGTATAAAATCCAGGACTATAATTTGCATATATTTAATTAATAATAATTAAAAGCAAATGAATGTTCGTTATTAATAGGTAAATGAAAGTGTACAAGGAGTTCAGAATACTCAAATCTAGACATTAAGTATACTACTCCAACATCCCCGATGCTATCTAGGTAACGACTGTATCGCCTCGCGATATCTCGAATCAGGTGGTACTTGCTCTATGTGTTATCTCACACTATGGACTAGTGGTTCCTTTGAGTTTGCCACTGCACCGCTATTGCCACAATAGCATTTGGCAAACTAAGGCACCAAATCTAAGTCCTGGAGAAATCTCCGGAGTCACACCGATCCTTTAGCTGCCTCAAGGGCTACTACCTATTCGGTTTCCGTGGTAGAGTCTGTAATGCATTGCTTTACACTATTCCATATGAGATCGCCATTTCTTAGTGCGAACACATAGCCTGACTTCGACTTTCAACTTTCCCTCTGCGATTAGAAATCCGAATCTGTGTAACCCACAGGAAATTGCTCGACTGATCACATTAGTCCAATATTCCTTTCAGGTTTACTCTGATATCTCGCTACTATGCCCAAGGCATATCAGATATCGAGTCTCGTGCATAACATACATTAAGCTTCCATAGCCGAGGCGTGGTGAACTTTCATTTCTTCTATCTCCTTTTTTGTTTACACACATCTTTAGATAGGTAAATTCCATGTCTGAAAGGTAAAAACTTTTCTAGGAATCATTGTATGTTACACGGTTAGAATCGTCTCTATGTATTAAGCTTGTGATAGGTACAATGTTCTTCTCTTGTGATCCATCATAACTTTGATCCCAAGAACATGTCCAGCCTCTCCTAAGTCCTTCATATCGAATTGTCTAGAACAACCATCCCTTTATGTCCGATAACATTTTCACATTGTTGCCAATTAAAAAATATCGTCTACATAAAACACGAGAAACCACTTTGTTTCCATCACGTTTCCAATACACACACGATTCATCCATTCTTTGAATGAATCCATAATGGATTATCAAATCGCATGTTCCACGATCTTGTAGCTCGCTTCAGTCCATAAATGGATCGTCTGAGCTTGTACACTTAATGTTATTTCCTCTTAGCAATAAATCCTTCTGGTTGTTTTAAATGGTTGCTAATATTATTTATTCATCTCTTAATTCCGAGAATAGTACCACTCAACTTTATTATCATGCGGATCATAATCCACTTGCAAGGTTTACATGATAATCCTTATGAGCTCATCTCGGGGACATTATCAACCCTTATCGGGACACGTTTTCGCGTAAAAAATTTACAGCATGTCATACATAAAATACAGTGACCCAACTTTGCCGGTAATTGACCGGTTATTCTAATCAGTCAATTCCTTTGGAAAATCAAAGTCACTAATATTATATGCACACACCCGCAATAATATTAGGGATTAAGAATAAAATACACTAAGATTTAAATCGATTATCTAAGGCAATCCTAATCGATAAATCTCAAGCGGTCCGCCCAATACACCAAGTGTACAAGTATGATAAAATAATTAAGACAAATTATTTTCTCACTCATACAACGACTATACCGATGGATTGGTCCTTGTCCATCTAGGTCGTGAGCAACTGTTCGATTATATACGAGTAACCGATAGTATGATCTTCCGTGTGACGTCGCACACCATACTAACTACAACGTGTATAATCTTGGACTATGGTTTGCATATATTTAATTAAATATAATTAAATGCAAATGATTGTTTATTATTAAATAGGATAAATGCATCAGACGGAGTTCAAATGTTACTTAAATCTAGACATTAAGTATACAACTCCCAATAGACGGAGTTCAAGTTATATGAGAATAGAGAATACCATGTAGTGCTTTTATAGGCTACGTAGGGGACCTTAAGGAGGTGGAATATTGGGCTTCCAATATTAATGATTAATATTAATCCATTAATATTAATTATATAATTACTTCCACTATATAAATATAATTACACTTCCAATATTCACCATATTATATCAAATAATATTATCACTGGTAGTATTATTTATTCCACGTGTTTAAGATATAAATATCCATGAATAAAATTAATTTATTGCTAATTAATTTATTCATCTCTTATATCCGAGAATAGTACCATTCAACTTTAATTATTATGCGGAATAAATCCACCTGCAGGGTTTACATAATAATTCCTTATGAACTCATCTCGGAGATATTATCAACCCTTTCAAGGACACATTTTCCCGTCAAGAATTCACGGCATGCCATACATAAAATACCGTGACCCAACTTTAGCGGTAATGACCGGTTATTCTAATCAGTCAATTCCTTTGGAAAATCAAAGTCACATATTAAATGCACACACCCTCAATAATATCAGTGATTAAGAATAAAATACTCTGAGATTTAAATCGATTATCAAAGGCAATCCTAATCGATAAATCTCAAGCGATCCGCTCAATACACCAAGTGTACAAGTATGATAAAATAATCAAGACCGATTATTTTCTATCTCATACAACGACTATACCGATGGATTGGTCCTTGTCCATCTAGGTCGTGAGCTACTGTTCGATTGTATACGAGTAACCGATAGTATGATCTTCTGTGTGACATCGCACACCATACTAACTACAACGTATATAATCTAGGACTATGATTTGCATATATTTAATTATAAATAATTAAAAGCAAACGATTGTATATTCATTTAAATAGATTAAATGCTATGACCGAGAGTTTACGTCACTTAATTCTAGACATAAAGTATACAACTATCATTAGGTACCTAAATCCATGTCTCGAGTAATCATCAAAGATGAAATACTCGTACCCTCCTCATGTCTAAGTAGACATAGGTCCGCATATATCAGAGTGAATCAAATCCAATACTTTTCCGGACCTATAGCTTTTATCCTTAAAAGGTTACATGGTCATTTATTACCATCCAAAATCGATTCACAGGTAGGAAGATCCTCTCCTTCAACACCACTGATTAACCATCAGTTGTTCAACCTTTGAATCCCAATTGGATTAATATGACCTAGCTTAAGATGCCACAAGTATAATTGATTCATCCTAGAAAGTTCCTTTCTCTTATTGGTGTGAGATAATGTGTTACTAGTTTCGGTTTGTTGCATCGTGGTAGACTCAGGATTTAACATATACAAATTGTCAACCAATGTGCTAGAACAGATATTATCATCTATTCTTCTTAGAATCATCGAATGATCAGAAGAAATAGAATATCCATTTCTTTAGAAACTGAAATCAAATTCTTTCTAAATCCAAGCACATAAAGACAATGCATAAAATCCTTTCATTACTCAAAAGTAAATGAATCTCTCCCACTGCAACAGCCGCCGGCTTCGCAGCATTGCCCATGTAGATGGTGATCTTTTCCTTTCTAAGTCTCCGAGTTTCCTGGAATCCTTGCATCGAAATGCAAACATGATCAGTGGTCTCCGTATCTACACACCAGGTGCTGGTAGATATCATCATTGAAAATGTATCAATGACTAAGGAAAAGTTCACTCCTTGTTTTTATGAGAGGACAATCAGACTTCCAGTGCCCAAACTGCTTGCAACGGAAAACACTTGCCTTGCGGCATGCATACCCCATCTCGTGGTTCAAAACTAGGACCACTGGGTTTCCGTATCTTGCTTCTTCTTTTCCATCTACCCGTTCATAGGTTCAAAACCATTTCTTGACACAGGAGGACAAAGAACACGAAGTACATAATGTACTCCTCAGCAGTTAGGATATTGTCCAGATTTCAATTCCAATCAACATTCTAAGGGTCATTGAGTATAAATGCCTTATCGTATATCACATAGTAGGGCAAAGTCATTTCTAACCTATAAGCACATAATACAAACAATCGATTTAATACCGATATTATCTCCCTCAAATAATATCATTAAATCACTAATCACATCTAAAATCCCATCAGATATGGCAAGCCACGTGGTGTGGACGTTTACCTACCCAAACGATTTTGCAATTAGATTTGCTTCGGTCATACATCATTATAGCGTTACTTCGTGGGAAAGAATACTATAAAGCGTACCTAAGTGTAAACCATTACTCAGTACTAAGGTAAATCGTTTGGAATTGCTACTTCACCGCAAGCCACGTGGTGTGGACGTTTACGATAACTCACAATCCTTCACAATTTCCCATAACTGTCTACATCAATTAATCCAAAACCCATTAGTATAGCAAGCCACGTGGTGTGGACGTTAACTACACCAAAAGATGTTTATAATTGACATCCAATTACTTGATTCATTCAATCTTGTAAATCAAGACTCGCAGAATAATAAGTGAAACTCGAAGTTTCTTACCAGTGATTCACCATGCGAACAGCCCTATCTCTCATAGAATGAGGGAGCCGAGCAGACAATCGATCTAGTCATCAAATGACACGAAAGTCTCTAATTTGTGTCTTCGACATGACCAAGTGGCTTTGGCTCCATTCCACTCCCCGGGGTGAGAATGAGTCGACTTGAAATCAGTTTCAGAAAGACAAATTAGGCATTGTTTGATAAACTCAATCAATGTTTCTCGTAAGATCGAATTACAAGAATTCTCCTCCAATAACTTATCTATATAAACTTCAAAAGATTATAAAAGTCACCAAGAGAACAACAATGGAGACCATGGGATTGTTTCCAATCCCTCTCCCACAGCTTTTTACAACAAGGGATACACTATCTAATGCATAAATAAATACACATAAGCATGCATACATGAAATAAAGCACATAAGATATTATCACATAATCAAAATAATACTAGAATATTATTTTCCGACTATTATGGCTTTATCGCATCCCCGTACGCATCTTCTAGTCTTCAGTCTTCGTTCTTCAATGCTCCATGTGACGGGAATATTAATTCCAATATTTAAATCAATTTATTTTTGATAATTCCAAAAGTTACTTAATTATAAAAATTAAGTCAATCAAAAAAATCAAAAATAAAATTAAATATTAATTAATATTTTTATTATTTTTATTTTCCTTTTCTAATTCCATTAAATCTCTATAATCCTATCCAAGACCCACTTGGAATATTCTAGAAGATTTCCATAATGAAATAAGGAAATAAGATAACTTAGGACTACTTGTCCTTCCAAATTAATTCCTTTCCTTATCCATTAAAAATTCCATAAAGGAATAATTAAATAAGGAAAAATTAATTAAGGACTTTCAAAACTTTCCAAATTAATTCTTTTCCTAATCCATTAAAAATTCCATAAAGGAATAATTAAATAAGGAAATATTAATTTAGGAGTTTCAAAACTTTCCAAATTAATTCTTTTCATAATCCATTAAAATTCCAAAAAAATAGGAATAATTAAATTAGGAAAACCGAATTAAATTAGGAAATAGGATCTTGGCCTAGACGAACACGGAATGGGGAATCCCATGCCCATCGTGATCGACCACCTCACCTAGAGGATCGGCCATGGGGATGGCCGATCGAGTCCTCCCTCATGGTGGTCGATCTCCTCATGGTGGTCGATCGACCCTCCAAGGATCGGCCATGGGGATGGCCGATCGAGTCCTCCCTCTCATTGTCTCCTTGTTCACACGTCTTCTCCGGCGGTCGTTTCGTCCTCGATCCAACATAGAATAAATTAAAAAATAAATTCTACTATCCGGTATCGATTCTACACATGAAATCGACCTTATACAATTTCCGGAAAAATAAGAACAAACATTCACCACACAAAAAATGAATCTCGACATCACCGGAATTAATAAATTTAAATAAAATTAATTAAATAAATTATCTAATTAATTCCGACCGACATCCCTTTGGAGATCGAATATCCGGAGTTGTCAAAATTGCGGAACAACAACTCCAATCGACTCCCGGAACACGTACATGACCATACGAAAAAGTAATACGAGACTTACGCGGGAAAAACTGATTCGATGCAGGTCCGCTACGGAAAAACCCGCAGCACCCAGTGCATCACCAGTAGCCGCCCGCAGCAACCCGCAGCGAGTCGCCTGACTCGCTGCTGTTGGGCACTGCTGGGTCGCTGCTGAGTCGCTACGGTCCGCTACGGGAAAACCCGTAGCACCCAGCCAATTTCTCGCAACAACCCGCAGCGAGTCTCCTGACTCGCTGCTGCGAGGCGCTGCGAGCCGCTACGGGAAAACCCGCAGCACGCAGCTGATCGCTGCGGGAAAACTCGTAGCCGATCCGCGTGATCGAGCCCTAGGCTCGATCTACCTCGCGCGATTCATTTCTAGATGAGTCGTCGGGTCGCCGGCGGTCCGACCACCACCGCCCGGCTCGACCTCGTCTTGGGTTGCATCCCTCGGATCTTGGTTCATCGATATTTTCACGATAATTAAATAATAAAATCATCGAGGGGGTTCTATGATTTTACCTTGTTCTCGTTGTCCGGAAAAACGAGATCTTGATGACCTTGAGATCTTCCCACGTATTCCTTGTACTAGCTTGAACGTCGGGATTGTTGGAAATCGATATCCCGGGCTATAAAATTTGCGGAAAATAATAACCCGACCGAAAACCTCGATCGCCGGAGACCCGACCACGAACCACCGTATGAGCCGAGGCTCGACCGAGCACCGCACGGGCGAACCCGTGCGCCCAGCCGAGCCCCCGCACGGGGCATGCGATCGTCACGCGGACGATCGCTGGGATGCCTCACGGCATCCCCGGGGCTGCTCGTAGCAGCCCCGCAGCGGGACGCGTGACCCGCTGCTCAACGCGCTGGGCTCGTCCCAGCGCACCGCTGCGGGAAGTCCCGCAGCACGCCTCGAGTCGCAGCGGGTAACTCCCGCAGCTCCCAGCTTTCGAGCCTACGGGCTCGATCGATCCCTCGGCTCCCAGCCGAGGGTTCTCGCGTGCGAACCGACGAGGATCTCTAGACCGCCGGCGGTCCGGTGGTCTTCGACCACCACCGCCCGGTCTATCCCCGTCCCCGGTTTCGTCGTTTTCCGGATCGTGTGTTCATGTATATATCACAATTACATATTCACATAAAATCATACAAGGGAGTTTATGATTTTACCTTTGATTCGTTGTGCGGAGAAACGAAATCAATTGAAGACCTTTGAATCTTCCTACGTATTCCTTGCACCTCGTTCGAACGTCGTGTGGGCGACGATCCTCCGAACTTCTTATGGATCTCCTTCTCTCTCTACTTTCTCTCTCTAGAAGAATTATGATCTTCAAGTTATATGAGAATAGAGAAGACCATGTAGTGCTTTTATAGGCTACGTAGGGGATCTAAAGGAGGTGGAATATTGGGCTTCTAATATTAATGATTAAATTGAGCCCAAGCCCAAATCTATTAATCCCATTAATATTAATTAATTTATTTTCCACTATATAAATTAATTGCACTCCCAATATTAAACCATATTTTATCAAATAATATTTCTCCGGTAGTATTATTTATTCCGTGTATTTAAGATTTAAATATCCATGAATAAAATTAATTTACTGCTAAGTAATTTATTCATCTATTGTATCCGAGAATAGTACCATTCAACCTTAATTATTATGCGGAACAAATCCCCTCATGAGGTTTACATAATAATTCCTTATGAACTCATCTCGGGGATATTATCAACCCTTCCGGGATACACTTTCCCGTAAAGTATTCACGGCATGTCATATATAAAATACAGTGACCCAACATCACCGGTAATTAACCCAATAATTAAATCGGTTAATTCCTTTGGAAAATCAAAGTCACATATATTAAATATACACACCCGCAATAGTATCGGGGATTGAGACTAAAATACTCTGAGACTTGAATCAATTATCAGAGGCAATCCTAATTGATAAGTCTCAAGCGATCCGCCCAATACACCAAGTGTACAAGTGTGATAAAATAATTAAGACAAATTATTTTCTCTCTCACACAACGACTATACCGATGGATTGGTCCGTGTCCATCTAGGTCGTGAGCAACTATTCGATTAAATACGAGTAACCGATAGTATGATCTTCTGTGTGACGTCGCACACCATACTAACTACAACGTATATAATCCAGGACTATATTTTGCATATATTTAATTATCAAATAATTAAAAGCAAACAATTGTTTATTAATTTAATAGGTTAAATGCTATGACGGGGAGTTACGGTTACTTAAATCTAGACATTAAGTACACAACTCCAACAATCACCCACTTGTACTAAGGTCTAGTCATTTCTTCCAAACTCCCGACTCCCATATGTTGGGATATGTCCTTCGATCCTACGTGTGCAATCGATAAAGTCATAAGGTCGTCTATGGATGTTTAAATAATTATTAGATAATATTTATTGCTGGGAGCAATATAATATTGATCGATAATTATACCTACAGGGTCACACACGAGCCGAAAATACGAACTATAAGTGTTTGCTAAAATGAGTCGATTTGGAATCGACATATATATAAACTAGGTTTATATTCGATGTGATTTACGTACATGCATGGGATGCATGGCTTGCATGGAATGCATGTCACATGGTGTGACATGGCATGCCATGCAAGCGAATGGGACCATATCCAATGCAATGTGGCATGAGGATGTGGACATGACCATTCAACTTCACCATCAACACACCTTAATGTGTGATAATGATTCTACATCAATATCACCATTATGGGGGAGGTTACTTGGTGTTATTTCATGGTTTAATAGGTGAGAAAATGCTGATTTTCTCACCACAATATTCAGCTACGAAAATCACACCAAAGAGAGAGAAAAGAGTTCTCGGAGAACCACTTCAATCTATCAAGCAAGCAAGTTCATTTTCCGGGTTCGTGTGCAACACGTAGAGGCCGGGCCATTTGTGCGGCTTCCACATCCGGGCGATCCAAAGGAGTGACAAGGTCATTCCAAGGAGAACATTTCGAGGTGATCCATTGAGGTGGTTCAATCGACTCAACACCACCTCATCGACAACAACGAATCATTTCACCATCACATGTAAGAACTCGTTGATCTCTCTCTATATATATATATTGGATGTATATATATATAAATATATATGTTTATAATGTGTTCTTATACACATTAAGTGTGCACTAAGATCATGGTATAGTAGATCTATTGCTTTACACGCTTCCGCACACACGGTATATCGATCGGATCGGTATACCGGTACCTTCAATTGGTATCAGAGCCTAGGGCTCGTGCACACTTTTGTGTTGGACACGTCGGTATAATCAACATAATTGGATTATTGGATTATTTGTTTAAATGTGATTATGTGATTAGATGTAAGGCCGGCCACCGTTAGTGGTCGGGTGAATGAAATTGTCGTTTTTTACGTTTCGATTGGCCATAGTCTTTTGAGGGCTGCGTCCCTTGGAATCAATTGTAATAGATAGGTTTTTCTATTATATTTGTATTGTACTACTTGTAAGCGATGGACTTAGTCCATGGTTCGATGGAGGATCTCGGCTCTCTGGCGAAAACGAGAAGAAACGAAGCAAAACGAAGCAAAACGAAGCAAAGCGGACAAAACCGGGCTGCTGGAGCCAAACAGCGGGCGCCGTTGTAGCTCCAGCGGGCGCTGTTTTGTTTCGGCGGGCGCCGTTTTGGAAACGGCGACCGCCGAAAGACCTTTTTCTTGGCAGATTGTTCCCGGACCTTTCGGCGGGCGCCGTTTTGGAAACGGCGACCGCCGGTGGTGTTCAGCGACCGCTGGTTGTGAAACGGCGGGCGCTGTTCGTGGTTTTATGGGTACGGAATAGATTTGACCAAAATCGGAGGGCACGGAACTAAAACGGAGGGCGAGGACCAGTCCAGAAGATGTTCAAGGCTTTTGTTGTTATTTTAATCTTTTCTTTTGAGAGTTGTGAGGTTCTAGGGGCCTTTCGATTTCGTATTTATTTGCTTTGCTAGTTATAGGATGTTTTATGTTATAAATGTTCAACTTACATATAAACACCTATGCATGCAAGTTCCCAAAATAATGAGTATAATGTCTTGTCCAAAAACATCACACTCATGAAGCCCTCGATCATAAGTTGGTAGGTCCGCCTCAGCGGGGTACTACTTGTTATCTTGGGATAAGTGGGAGTAAGGGTTAGACCCTTACACGTGATTTTGGTTTTCTCATCGATAGATCCACTGCAGGCGTGGCTATCGAGACATGAGATGAGAATGGGATTCTCATCGACCGAGAGTGATATTAGATATCATTGACATGGGTGTGTCTACCTATCTTGAAATACTTAAGTGCGGACTCAGTCGGCTTAAAGATTTGCAAGATGAGGATCTCGGAATCGTTTTGTTCTAAGGGACAATGATATTGGATATCAATTGAACAAAATGAAATAAATAAGTACAATTGTTAGACAACCTTATTTGTTTACCGCTTTGTGGATGTTTACATACTTTAGTTATCTTTCTTTTATAGTTTATCATGTCAAATGTCAACTCAATTCAAGTTTGGTTCAATTCTTGATTATGAAAAATTGAAAAAATTTTCTTGATTCACAACGTAATTTGAGGATGGTCCTCAAATACGAAGACAAGGAAAATGTGTTAGATAACCACATCCTAAGATATCATTGAACAACTCAATATCATGTTCGGAGAATATGCAATGATTGAGCGGTTCGGTGTGACCAGGGTCATCGCTTCAGCTAGGCTGGAAAAATGAAAATCTATGGAATCACATGTGCAACAAATGATTGGATTATTTGTTTCAAGTGACCGCCTAGATTTTTCCTATGATAATTATTTGGCAACCGATTTCATACTTCAATCTCATGATGGTTATAATGCCTTTAGGCTAAATTTTCCATATGAATGGTTTGAAGAAATCGCTTCGTGAGCTCCACGGGATGCTCAAGGCTGCTGAGCCGGCGATAGAGAAGGACCCTAAGAGGGAAATTATTATGATATGGGATAGGGTATTCAAAAGAGCGGGGGAAAGAAGGCTACTAGGGTTCCTAGGGAATCTCAATGCGTCTTTGCAAAAGTGTTGGACACTACTTGCAAACATATAAAAGTTCATATTTTATTCAATTTCAAAACAAATGCCTAATTTTTCTTTCATATGATGGATTCTAAGGTTATGATTATTTACACCTCGGGGAGTGATTTAATCCAAAACACTTAAGTTCATCAATGACACAAATTAGAGACTTTTGAGCCATTGGATGGCGTGAATCGATTGTCTGGTTGGCTCCCTCATATTTTATGAGAGATAGGGCTTCAATTGCATGATAATATCGCTGGTTAGAAAACTTCGATTTTTCACTTACGATTTATCACGTTTTGACATTGAGATAATTTTGAATGGGAAATTCGAATAAGAGTCAATTATTGAGAATAATTGAACTTGCCCAAAGTTCAAAGAAGATGTGAAGAGCGGGGTTGCTTCATCTTCAGGTATTAATGTTATAGACATTAAACTTCACAAATTCTACTTCTTTGGTGAGTAGAGATGTCGTTCTACGGGCGAGAAATGGAGCGAAGGTCGCTGCATTAGCCGTATGATCATATGATGTTGTTTTGCCTTAGGGCCTTGTTTTAGTATTATAACTATGTAATTTCGTACCTTCAATAAACAATGAATATTGGTTCAGTATTGGATACTGATGGATTAGTTTTTCACTAATTAAATAGTTTGATAACTATTTTAATTGTGAACTATTCTTTGTTTTGGTACGATTATTACATTATTTATGTATACTTTAAACTCAACAAATCATATATAACATTAACACAAAAGTCCAAATCGAATAAGTCTCATTGAGACATAACTGTAACATTGTTGATTAGATCAAAATATAAACATGTAACGAATCTTCTTTTAGAAGGCATTCTAGAATCATTTGACTTGGAGTCATTTGATACATGTGAATGATGTTTGATGGACAAAGATAACAATGTCATCTTTCTTGGAGAAAGGAGAACATGTGAGTGATTAATTAGGGATGATCCATACTGATGTATGTGGAACCTATCAGTTCACAAGCACATGAAGGTTATGTTTCGGAAAAGAGAAAACAAACTATATTAGATATAGTTCGACCATTCGATGAGAGGTCTAAATGAACTACTGGTCTCTTTTGGGAACACACAATTCTTGACTTCAACTTATACACTGAATAGGACGCTGTCAAAAGCTGTTGATAAGACATCATACTAGGTATGGAAAGGGAGGGTCCCTAAATTGTTTTCATCAAAATTTGAGGTTCTAAAAGCTTCTCTGACGAGATTTATCTCTATAGAGCTTGAACTCAAATGGGATAAAAGTTTTTTATGGTATCCATAAGAAACTCGAGGGTACAACTTCTACGATCTATCTGAGAACAATATTTTGTTGCTCGAGATAGTGATTTTCTTGAAAAGAGTTATCTTTCCTAGAAATTCAGTGGGAGCTCGGTTGTCTTGAACGAGGTTCAAGTGAAACAACCAATGATGAATACTCAAGACTAGGTTGAGAGTATTCTTATGGTTTTGGAAGCCATACCAGCCCTCGTAGGTCCGAAAGGATTAAATCTATCTCTATTATTCAAATACTTAGACATTGTGACCAATGAGAGATATGAATTCATGCTTTTGGAAAGCGGTGAACCTTCGACCTAATTCCAAGCTATGACGAGTCCAGCTACTGAAAATTGGCATGGTGCCATGAAATCTGAGATGATATCAATATCTGATAATCAAGTTTGGAACTTGATCACGGGGTTAGACCCAATGAATGCTAATAGATCTTAAAGATCTAAACAGACAGATGGAAAACCTAGGGTTTTCAAAGCAAGTTTGATGGTAAAAGTTTTATTCACGAGGTGGATTGTGGAAAAACTTTCACCAGTTGCTTTGATTAAATCATTCAGATTATCTTAGTCATTGCTACTCATCTTGATAATGAGTTATGGTAATATTGGATGTTAAAACTAACTTCTTGAATTGGATTCTAGAAGAGAATGTGTTTTGACACAGCCAAAGAGTTTTATCGATCCTAATAAGGCTGAGAAATTATGCAATCTTATAATTCCATTTATGGAATAAAGCAAAGCATATCGGAGTAGCAATCTTCAGTTCAATGAATCCATACGGGGTTTCGGATTTCAGAGGAACTCGGAAGAGTCTTGTTTTACAAGAAGAACAGTGGGAGTTACGTTGTATACATTGTGTTGTATGTCGATGACATACTCCTTATTGGAAACAATGTTTCTATGTATAATTCTATTAAAGAATGGCTTGGAAATTGTTTTCAGTAAAGGATCTTGGAGAAGCACAGTACATATTGGGCATCAAGATCTGTCGGAACAGATCGAAAAGGATGTTGGACTTAGTAAAGCGACCTATTTTGAAAAGGTGCTTGATAAGTTCAGAATGAAAGACGCCAAAAAGGGTCTCATTCCAATTACTCATGGCACATCTCTTAGCAAGATTCAAGGCCCTACAGGGATTGATGAGCAAAAGAGGATGGAAAACATTCCTTATGCTTCGGCAATAGGGTCTATAATGTACGCCATGATATGTACATGACCAGACGTATCGTATGCTTTGAACATGATGTGTCACTTTCAAGGAAACCCAGGTGAGGCGCGTTAGACTGCGACCAGGAATATTCCTATGTACCTTAGATGGACAAAAGAATATTTTGTTGTCTTTGGAAGACAAAAAGAGTTGATGTTAACAAGCTATTTTGATGCAAAATTCATAACGGGCTAAGATAATTTCCGATTTTTAATCTGGTTATATCTTTTGTCTAGATAGAGGTGAAATTTGCTGGAATAGTTCCATGCAATGCAATAGCTGATAAAACTACAGAAGCTGAGTACAGCACTGCATTGGATGCAGTGATGTTGGCAGTTCGGATTTGAAAGTTTTTCGATGAACTAGGTGGCGTAACTAGCTCGGCCCATCCGATAAGTTCTCTATTTATAGTAGAGCTATCGCGCAAGCCAATGAGCCTAGGGAGCACCACAAATCTAAAACTAGTGCTCAGGAAGTTCCACATTAATCTAGGAGATGATTTTGTGGAGACATCGAGATAATAAAGTTGCAACTCTTGGAATTGTTGCAAACCCATTTTATAAAACCTCTCCAGCAGTTTAAGCTTGAGGCTTTCACGACTGCAATAGAGATCAGACATCTTAGAGATGGGTTGTGATTTCTATTACTGTATTAGATACTTTTGGAGATTTGGTAAACATTCACTCATATGTATAATACATAATTCTTCATATAAATATGGTTTTATTTATATGAATTGTCCAAATGATTAAGTTATATCAATTGGGTTATGAGGTCGACTTACCGCATAATGAAGTCCCAATGGTTGAACTGATATACTTGAATCATATAGCTGTTCCTGGTTCGTATAATCGAGTACAGACAAACCAATAATACAAAGAACTAGATTGTAATGTGTACTATAGCGCCGCTTCATGGGCTAGTGATGTGGGACATCAAGTACAATTACATAGATATTAGCTGGGAGCTAATGATCGAACAGACCCGACTGGAATAGTATTTAAGATTTCGAGTCATAATACTATTTCATTGAAAGTCGAGCAATTTCCTCTGACCTGAGTAGTCCAGAGTGATTCCATTGTGAAATGGTGTACTTTGATACAAGTAAACGCCTTTCGTAAAAGGAGGTTATAAAACTTGTCATTGGGTATATCAGGAAGCAAGTGGGAGAGCTTGGATTGACAAGATGGGATTGTCCTCCATTTTATAATGGGATACATGTCTTACCGGCCACTTGGAGAGTCGAGACTGTGGAAAATACGTGGCCACGTCCAGATTCGTATCATAGTGATAAATCTGGTTTTACAGTCTGTCTCAAAGTCCAAGAAAGGTTTGAACCGATTGAGGATGACTCGAGTCTTGCCTCAAGTTCAAACTTAGACATAAAGTGACAACAGGAAGTTGGCAGCACACTGGCTCTGAAGGCCAAGTGGGAGATTGTTGGGATATGTCCTTCGATCCTACGTGTGCAATCGATAAAGTCATAAGGTCGTCTATGGATGTTTAAATAATTATTAGATAATATTTATTGCTGGGAGCAATATAATATTGATCGATAATTATACCTACAGGGTCACACACGAGCCGAAAATACGAACTATAAGTGTTTGCTAAAATGAGTCGATTTGGAATCGACATATATATAAACTAGGTTTATATTCGATGTGATTTACGTACATGCATGGGATGCATGGCTTGCATGGAATGCATGTCACATGGTGTGACATGGCATGCCATGCAAGCGAATGGGACCATATCCAATGCAATGTGGCATGAGGATGTGGACATGACCATTCAACTTCACCATCAACACACCTTAATGTGTGATAATGATTCTACATCAATATCACCATTATGGGGGAGGTTACTTGGTGTTATTTCATGGTTTAATAGGTGAGAAAATGCTGATTTTCTCACCACAATATTCAGCTACGAAAATCACACCAAAGAGAGAGAAAAGAGTTCTCGGAGAACCACTTCAATCTATCAAGCAAGCAAGTTCATTTTCCGGGTTCGTGTGCAACACGTAGAGGCCGGGCCATTTGTGCGGCTTCCACATCCGGGCGATCCAAAGGAGTGACAAGGTCATTCCAAGGATAACATTTCGAGGTGATCCATTGAGGTGGTTCAATCGACTCAACACCACCTCATCGACAACAACGAATCATTTCACCATCACATGTAAGAACTCGTTGATCTCTCTATATATATATATATATTGGATGTATATATATATAAATATATATGTTTATAATGTGTTCTTATACACATTAAGTGTGCACTAAGATCATGGTATAGTAGATCTATTGCTTTACACGCTTCCGCACACACGGTATATCGATCGGATCGGTATACCGGTACCTTCACCATACTCATCACGTGCTTAAGTTGTACTTCCAAGAAGTACCATGTGAATGAGCAATCTAGGTTGCCGCTCTGAATTTATCTTGGTGACTACAGCGTCGTCTCCCTCGACGATGACTCGTATCAGGTGGTACTTGCTCTATGTGTTATCATCACCTTTTGACTTATGACTTCTTCCAGTTTACCTTGCACCGCTATATAATAGCATTTGGTAAACAAAGAGTCATATCCAAGTCCAGAGGTTATCCCGGAACCTAACCAAAACTTCCGCTGCCTCTGAGGCTGCTATTCGGTTATGATAGAGTCCGAGAAGCGTCCTGCTTATCACTCTTTCATTTCAAGGTTCCACCTCTTTCCAAAAGTGAACACATAGCCTGATATCGACTTACACTGGTCCTTCTCTGATTTGAGATCTGAGAATATGTAATCAAAGAAGAATTCGTGTTGCTTAGTAATCTAGTACTCCGAAAGTACTTTTACAGCATCCGAATTTCTCTTTTGGGATTACTTTGATACCCTCCCACTACGCTAACCGCATAGTTGATATCAGGTTCTTGGTTTTCAACATCGCATTCATCAAGCTTTCCACACTCGAAGTGTAGGAAACTGCTTTGTCTGTATCTATCTTCTTCATGTGTTCGAAATACATATCTTTAGATAGATATATACTGTATCTGAAAGGCAATAACCTTTCTCAGAATAATGCATGTTTAAAACAAACCATAATCGTATAAGATATCTAGGAGAAGTACAATGTTCTTATCCTTAGATCGAAAGATCTCAAGAACATGTTCCAACTTCTACTCAATCTTATATCCCGATTCATTTAGACAACCATCATTTTATGTCTGACGACATCTTTACATTGTTGCCAATGATAAAATGTTATCTACATAAAATTACGAGAAACACCACTTTGTTTCCATCACGTTTCCAATACACCTTTCGTTTATGCCTTTTGATGAATCCATCAGATGGACTATCTCATCAATTTGCAAGTTTCACGATTTATAGCCTTGTTCCAATCCATGAATGGATTAACTAAGTTTGTACTCTAAATGATCTTGCCTCTTAACAATAAACCTTTATTACTTTCTAAGCAGGCACATTTAGATCTAGTACTGCCTTTGTGCAGAGCTAGGGATCGATTTCATGTTTACTAGATCCAGAGTTCCAAACTCTTCTAGTCTTATGAATATCTCTGGTCGTCAAACAACCTCCCACTGCAATGGCATTCCGGTGTATAAACAGTAATAACAGTAGGTGCAGTTAGTGGTGTACTTCTACTCGGTTTGGATGGTTCCTAGTCTTTGTCCTTTTTCTCATTCCAAGGTATTACGTCAGTTAGGGCTTTGTAGTTTATCTAATAGTCTTCCTCTAAGAACCGGGCGTTAGAGCTTATAACGTCCTTCTGGTTCATAGTACTATAGAACACACAATATTTTGTTCATCTAGGATATCCTACAACCACATTGAATGTGCCGTTGTTTCCAGGAATATCCATAGAACATAGGTAGTTCCGAACAACTTGTCCTTTTACTATTAGAATCCCATTTCTTATTTTCGACACACCATTTCTACACGTGAGTGTATGGTGTAGTCATTTGAGACTTAATCCCAATCTTTGATTATGCTATGTGTTATTTAGATGGGTGGTAGCCTCCGCGACAAAGTCGCAGGCTTCTAATGGATATACTTAGAAGGTTCCCCATAACAGCTTTGTGTCTAAAACACTTCGCTTTTATGGCACATCAAGCATTCTAATCCATCTTCGAGTATTCTTAAAAGAATCACTCACACCTTTCTAATTACACATACGTCTGCATATATCAGTATTTGATCATTCTCAATACTTGTCCGAATTCTACCCTTTATCCAGAAAGGTTTGCTTAGTTGTATTATCTTCCAAATTTAATTCTTAGGTCGGAAGGTCCATTCCTTCAACTATAATTGATCAAATCAATTTCGACCTTTTGAATCTTATTTGAATAAATACTACTAAGTATAAGAATTCACAAGTATAATGATTTAACTAGAAATATATCTAATAAGTAAAACAAGTTATAGAACAGTTTGTTGCATCGTGGTAGACTAAGGATTTATCATTCACATTATTGCTATCTAATGTACCAGAATAGATAATACCATTATTTCTTATCAAAATCATCAAATGATTAAAGAAATAAAATATCCATTCATAAATAATAGAAATCCAGAACAAAAGTTCTTTCTAAAATAAAGGGTACATAAAGCAATAAACTTGAAATGAAATCATATTTAACTACTCATAGATAAATGTCTTCCACTGCAACAGCTGCCTCCTCTACAGCTTTGCCCATGTAGACTCGAACTCTTCTTCTCTAAGTCGCTGGGTTTTCTGGAACCCCTTTGAGAGGACATTCAGACTTCCAGTGTCCAGACTTATTGCATCGGAAGCACTTGCCTCTTGGCTTGGCAGCCCCCACTCGTGGTCCATTCCTCTTGGCACCACTGGGTTTCCAGGCTTGCTTCCTTTTCTTTCCCTTACCTCCAACAGGCTTCAAGCCTTTGGACTTGGTAGCTACAAGCGCTTGAGACTTGCCCTTCTTGTAGATCCCCTCTGCCGCCTTCAGTTCAGTCAGGAGTTGCGCAAGAGTATAAGAAAGTTTACCCATATTATAACTCATGCGAAACTGCTCAAAACTAGGGGTCAGAGACTGGAGTATGATGTCGACTTGCGTCTCACCATCAATTTGAGCTCCTAGGATCTCAAGTTCATTCAACAAACTCATCATCTTAAGAACGTGCTCCCCAACGGGCGTTCCTTCAGACTGAGTAGTTGTCATAAGGACTCTCATGGCTTCTTGCCTTGCCGCACGATCTTGATGCCCAAACATATCCTTGAGGTTGTACAACATATCCTCGGCAGTGGCCATCGACTCATGTTGGGTTTGGAGTACATTTGACATAGAAGTCAAAATATAACACCTAGCCATTTCATCAGCTTTTTCCACTTCCGATATGCTTCCTTTTCCTCATTAGTTGAGGCATCCGTGGGCTCAGCAGGGCACACATCATAGAGTACAAATTTTTACTCTTCAGCAGTCAGGACAATGTCCAAATTTCTCCTCCAATCAATATAATTGGGGCCAGTGAGTTTATTCTCCTTGAGTGTCACAGAAAGTGGATTCATAGCTATTCTCTAAACCTATAAGCACATTTAAACAAACAATCAATTTAATATCCGATATTATCTCCCTCAAATAATATCATTAAATTACTAATTACATCTAAAATCCCATCAGATATGGTAAGCCACGATAGTGTGGACGTTTACCTATCCAAATGATTTCGTAATTAGATTTGCTTCGGTCGTACATCACTATAGCGTTACTTCGATGGGAAGAATACTATAGAGCGTACCTAAGTGTAAACCATTACTCAGTACTAAGAAGATTGTTTGAGACTCGTATGTCATCGCAAGCCACGATAGTGTGGACGTTTACGTTAACACACGATCCTTCACTTTCTTCTATAACTGTCTACATCATTTGATCCAAAATCCTATTCAGTGTAGCAAGCCACGATAGTGTGGACGTTTACTACACCAAAAGAATTTTACAATTGACATCCAATTACTTGAACCATTCGATTTCGTAAATCAAGACGCGGATAATCATAAGTGAAACTCGAAGTTTCTAACCAGTGATTCACCATGCGAACAACCCTATCTCCCATTAGATGAGGGAGCCGAGCAGACAATCGATCCATTTCAAGAAATGGTACGAAGGTCTCTAATTTGTGTCATCCACATGACCAAGTGGCTTTGGCTCCATTCCACTCCCCGGGGTGAAAATGAGTCGACTTGAAGTCAGTTTCAGAAAGACAAATTAGGCATTGTTTGATAAACTTAATCAATGTTTCTCGTAAAAGGAATTACAAGAATTCTCCTCCAATGACATGTCTATATGAACTTCGAAAGCTCATAAATGTCACCAAGAGAACAGTAATGGAGACCATGGGAATGTTTCTATCCCCTCTCCCACTTAGCTTTTTATAACAAAGGGATACGCTATCTAGTGCATAAAGTAAACACATATAGCATGCATACAAGCAATAAAACACATAGTACACATAGTCAAAATAATACTAGAAAATTATTTTCCGACTATCATGGCTTTATTCCATCTCCGTACGCATCTTCTAGTCTTCAGTCTTCGTTCTTGAATGCTCCATGTGACGAGAATATTAATCCCAATATTTAAATCTATTTATTTTCAATAAATCCAAAAGATACTTAATTCGAAAATTAAGTCAATCGAATAAATCAAAAATAAAATTAAATATTATTAATATTTTTATTTATTTATTTTCCTTTCTAATTCTATTAAATCTCTAGAATCCTATCCAAGTAAGACTTGGAATATTCTAGAAGACTTCTATAATAGAATAAGGAAATAAAATAAATTAGTACTCCTCTACTTTCCAAAATTAATTAATTTCCATGTCCATGAAAATTCTCATAAAATAGGAATAATCTATTAGGAAATAAATTAATTTAATAATTAATTATTTTCCTTTCCAATTCTATTAAATCTCTAGAATCCTATCCAAGTTAGACTTGGAATATTCTAGAAGACTTCTATAATAGAATAAGGAAATAAATTAATTTCAATTAATTCTTTTCCTATTCCATGAGAGTTCCCAAACTTAGGAACACTCAAAATAGGAAAAACGAATCAATTAGTAAAGTAGGATCTTGGTAGGAGTAGCATGGGTTGGGAAACCCCACACCAACCCCACCGCCGACCGCCACCGCCGGGGACCACCACCGCCGCCGCCCCCAGCCCACGCGCCACCACCTCCGGTGGCCGGCGTGGCCGGAAGCCCTAGCGGGCGTAGCCCCTTTGTGGGGTCGATCGATCCTCATGGGGATCGATCATGGGGATGATCGACCCCCCCGATTTTTCGTCCTCTTCATCTTCTTCGTCACACGTGTTCTCCGGCGGTCGTCTCGGCATCGATCCAACGTAAATAAATTACAAAAAATAAATTTACAATTCCGGTATCGATTCTATACATGAAATCGACCCTATACAATTTCCGGAAAACATAGAACAATAATAATAAATCTAAATTCGGTCAACCCCCGAATTTTTACTATTACAAGCATTCATCCACACAAAACGAATCTCGACATGTCCGAGAGTTTAATAAACGAATAATCATGCTAAAAATAATTAACAATTAATTAAACCATGATAGTCGGAATCCCTGCAACGTAGAACGATAATTGAACATATACATGAACACGAAACCAAACGCGCTGATACCAATTGTTGGAAATCGATATCCCGGGCTATTAAAATTTGCGGAAAATAATAACCCGACCGAAATCCTCGATCGCCAGAGTCCCGACCACGAACCACCGTACGAGCCGAGGGTCGACCGAGCACCGCACGGGCGAACCCGCGCGCCCAGCCGAGCCCCCGCACGGGGCTCGCGATCGTCACGCGGACGATCGCTGGGATGCCTCACGGCATCCCCGGGGCTGCTCGTAGCAGCCCCGCAGGTGGTCGCGTGACCCGCTGCTCAACGCGTTGGGCTCGTCCCAGCGCACCGCTGCGGGAAGTCCCGCAGCACGCCTCGAGTCGCTGCGGGTAACTCCCGCAGCTCCCAGCGATCGAGCCTACGGGCTCGATCGATCCCTCGGCTCCCAGCCGAGGGTTCTCGCGTGCGAACCGGCGAGGATCCCTAGACCGCCGGCGGTCCGGTGGTACCGCCCGGTCTATCCCCGTCCCCGGTTTCGTCGTTTTCCGGATCGTGTGTTCATGTATATATCACAATTACATATTCACATAAAATCATACAAGGGAGTTTATGATTTTACCTTTGATTCGTTGTGCGGAGAAACGAAATCAATTGAAGACCTTTGAATCTTCCTACGTATTCCTTGCACCTCGTTCAAACGTCGTGTTGGCGACGATCCTCCGAACTTTATATGGATCTCCTTCTCTCTCTACTTTCTCTCTCTAGAAGAATTATGATCTTCAAGTTATATGAGAATAGAGAAGACCATGTAGTGCTTTTATAGGCTACGTAGGGGATCTAAAGGAGGTGGAATATTGGGCTTCTAATATTAATGATTAAATTGAGCCCAAACCCAAATCTATTAATCCCATTAATATTAATTTATTTATTTTCCACTATATAAATTAATTGCACTCCCAATATTAAACCATATTATATCAAATAATATTTCTCCGATAGTATTATTTATTCCGTGTATTTAAGATTTAAATATCCATGAATAAAATTAATTTATTGCTAATTAATTTATTCATCTCTTGTATCCGAGAATAGTACCATTCAACCTTAATTATTATGCGGAACAAATCCACTCATGAGGTTTACATAATAATTCCTTATGAACTCATCTCGGGGATATTATCAACCCTTCCGGGATACACTTTCCCGTCAAGTATTCACGGCATGTCATATATAAAATATAGTGACCCAACATCACCGGTAATTAACCCAATAATTAAATCGGTTAATTCCTTTGGAAAATCAAAGCCACATATATTAAATATACACACCCGCAATAGTATCGGGGATTGAGAATAAAATACTCTGAGACTTGAATCAATTATCAGAGGCAATCCTAATTGATAAGTCTCAAGCGATCCGCCCAATACACCAAGTGTACAAGTATGATAAAATAATTAAGACAAATTATTTTCTGTCTCACACAACGACTATACCGATGGATTGGTCCGTGTCCATCTAGGTCGTGAGCAACTGTTCGATTAAATACGAGTAACCGATAGTATGATCTTCTGTGTGACGTCGCACACCATACTAACTACAACGTATATAATCCAGGACTATATTTTGCATATATTTAATTATCAAATAATTAAAAGCAAACAATTGTTTATTAATTTAATAGGTTAAATGCTATGACGGGGAGTTACGGTTACTTAAATCTAGACATTAAGTACACAACTCCAACAGGGATGGGCGACGATCTTCCAAGCTTCCAAGGATCACCTTCTCTCTCTACTTTCTCTCTGTAGAATTGTGTTACGACAAAACTTATGAAAGAAGAAAAGACCATAGGACTGCTTTTATAGGCTACGTAAGGGGACCTTAAGGAAGTAGAATATTGGGTTTCTCATAAATTAATTAAATTGAGCTCAAGCCCAAATCTATTAATTAATTCATGAATTATATATTACCTCCACTATATAAATATAATTGCACTCCCAATATTTACCATATTATATCAAAATAATATTCTTCTGGTAGTATTATTTATTCCACATGTTTAAGATATAAATGTCCATGAATAAATTATATTTATTGCTAATATTATTTATTCATCTCTTAATTCCGAGAATAGTACCACTCAACTTTATTATCATGCTGATCATAATCCACTTGCAAGGTTTACATGATAATCCTTATGAGCTCATCTCGGGGACATTATCAACCCTTATCGGGACACGCTTTCCCGTCAAAAATTCACAGCATGTCATACATAAAATACAGTGACCCAACTTTGCCGGTAATTGACCGGTTATTCTAATCAGTCAATTCCTTTGGAAAATCAAAGTCACTAATATTATATGCACACACCCGCAATAATATTAGGGATTAAGAATAAAATACACTGAGATTTAAATCGATTATCTAAGGCAATCCTAATCGATAAATCTCAAGCGGTCCGCCCAATACACCAAGTGTACAAGTATGATAAAATAATTAAGACAAATTATTTTCTCACTCATACAACGACTATACCAATGGATTGGTCCTTATCCATCTAGGTCGTGAGCAACTGTTCGATTATATACGAGTAACCGATAGTATGATCTTCCGTGTGACGTCGCACACCATACTAACTACAACGTGTATAATCTAGGACTATGGTTTGCATATATTTAATTAAATATAATTAAATGCAAATGATTGTTTATTATTAAATAGGATAAATGCTTTAGACGGAGTTCAGATGTTACTTAAATCTAGACATTAAGTATACAACTCCATCATCGCTGCCCTTGCGTTGTTCCCTCAGGGTTGCCGACGATTGATGTTTGATCTCGGCATCTTCGTGCTCGATTTTCAAGTTCGCGATCGAACCTTCTCCTAGAGGGAGAGAATGATGCAGATACATAAAAGATTGTTTCTTTCTGCCCAAGCTATTAGTATTATTTTATTTATTATTTAAATTTATCTTATTAGGTTTTTAGTACTATTTATATATTCTCTTTTCATTAAGTTAATCAGTTGTTTATTGATATGAAATAAAGAGTTTATCTCTCTCAAGGTTTTCTTGAGATTCGTCAAGTTTTATCATTAGGAATCAACGATACTTTGATGTTTTAATTAATTCTCGGTATTCTGTGGAATCAACGAGTCTTAATTGTGTGTTTCTAGCTTCCGCTACGTCAGTTTGTGTATTTATATATGTTCTCGTTTCATTAAGTTAATCAGTTGTTTTGATATGAAATAAAAAGGTTCCTCTGTTGAGATTTTTATCAGGTTTCGGTATTCTTCGGAATCAACGAAAGTTCGATGTTTTAATTCTCGGGTATTCTCAGAATCAACGAGTTTTAATTTTTTTGTTTTATTGCTTCCCTGCGTCATATGCTTTATTAATATATATAGGAATAAGGCATAGATAAAGAGATTCGTATTATCACTAAACTAGACATTTAGAATACAACTCCATCAGCCTCGTCGTCCCAGATCGGCTCGTCATCCCAAATCGGATCGTCCTCCCAGATTGGCTCGTCATCCCAAATCGTGGCTGGTTTGTCATCCCAAATTGGAGCATCATATGGATCGAGTTCATCACCAAGGGTGCGCCCAAGCACGGCGTGTTGCGCTTTCGGCAGAACATCGTCGAGAACAAGTCAGGTTTCTTCTAGTTCTACCGTAAGGACCGTTACCTGGTGACTCAAGGAAGCGATGTTGGCGCGACGACAGGTTGCTACCTCAACGGCGGGGTCGGGAATAGGCTGACGACAAGAAGACATCTTATTAGAATCTGATACCAACTGATGCATCGAAAGCTATAAACACACAATTAATACTCATTGATTCTATGAATACTAGAGGATTTCTAAAATCAAAATATCGTTAATTTTTCAGAATACCGAATCTTGATAAAACTCAAGAAAACCCTGAGAGAGTAGTAAACTCTTTATTTCATATAAAAAAACTATTGTCTAAATGAATGACAAGAACAAATAAATAAGTATTAAAACCCAAATAGAATGAATTAAAATAAATAAAATAATAATAACTTGGACAAATTGCCTTTTATATCCGCATCAAACAAATAGAGACACGTTTATCCATTTCAACTACACAAGGAATTTCACCAACCTCAAACTCCTTTTTGATGCATACCAACGCAGTGCAATCATCTAGACCACTGAAACTGAAATAAAACTCCAGAATCCCACTGCAATTTAATGCAGATTCCATGACAGTAATATTCAACTGATCAGTCATCAATACAATCATCAAAGTAAATTACCTTCCCTTCAACATAACATATTTGACCTCCTTTGTCTTGTCGAAATTTCCCACTCTGAGACACTCTCAGGGTGAACTTGTCATGATTTAAATGCTCAATCATCGGCGGGGGAGCGAAATCGGACCGCACTTTCTAGCGCATCTCGCTCCTTCGCTTCAAGAGATTTGGGGATTTTGGGTTAGGGTTCTTGACGGTGGTGCAGAATCAAAATTTAGGGATTTTGTGTTTGCATTATAGATTATGTGTTTGGATTTCTGGAAATTGTAGATTCTAGGGTTCTTGAAAATTGGGGAATTTTGAACGGAAGGACGGAAATATCGATGCGTATAATGAAATGGGCAGAATTATAGTTGTTATTAATTCAAAAATAATTAATAATGGGTAAGTACATTAATACCCCTTGAGCTCCTGAATAAATGTACACTCACACACTTTACTGGAGCGTGATTCTCAAGAACTCGGAATATTCCTTCTAATATTCCGGTCCAACAAGTTACCAAGTGTAAAACCCGCATACATGGTGTACTGTACGGTAACAAAATTCTGATTAAGTTGCAAAGTGCAAAATCCCCAAACATTGGGTTGCAGACCCTAATAAACCCTAAAATATATTGTATACGTACGTGTATATTAAAATTACAATAATTTCTTTTATTATTTATAATTAATTATTTTAGATATTTATTTACAATTCAAAATCTAATATAATTATTTAAATTAAATATTTTAGTTTTATAATTATAAATTATAACAAATATTTATATTAATTTAAAATAGTATAAATTAATTTAAATTTAATTTAAAATTAATAGAATTATTTATAATTAAAGTTACAAAATTTGATTTGTCATATTCGTTGACAATTTGATTGTTCTTGTCGTTGACTTATACACCCACATCTCTCAAGTCTTAATTCTTCTCTTATGTAAATTAATTGTTTTGTCGATTAATTAATCAATACCTTAAATTATTATTTTCATCGTAAGTAGAATAACACGTGATCATTTGTTGATTATTTCTCAAATACTTTTTAAAGTAACAATTCAACGTATCTATCTACCCTTGCTGTGAAGGGATTGTACTTGAGAACATGATCTTTTACCGAACAATATATGGTGATCCGTGATCGATTATATATTTAAGTTGGTTCGAGTGATCGATCACATAAAACGAAGACACACCGATTGAATTCCAAGGATATGGCGTTTGGTCCAGTCCCTAACCAAGCCTACCACCACCACTATGCGCGGATGGAGTACAGACACCATAGCTTCTGTAGGGAACTTTTCGTAGTCATCCCGAAATACACAATCATGGCTGTGGCATTAGTCCTTTGGGTCTGCTCTGTAGGGCTTTTCGCGATTGTCATCTTCACTTTACTCTTCTTGTACAACACCATCAAGAACTGCTGCAGCTGCCAACGAGCCCTTTTGCTTCCTCCAAAGGCCCTTCTCACCACCAAGCAGCTGGTCGGGTACAAATACAATGCAGCAGAGTTCCCGATAGCAATATCAGATTGTTCGATTTGTTTGGAATGCTTTCAGGAAGGGGATGGTTGTAGGATTCTTCCGGCTTGCAACCACTTTTTTCACTCGAAATGTGTGGATAGGTGGATCCAGAAAAGGCCCACTTGCCCTGTTTGTCGATGCCCTCTAATCGATCCATCTTCAATGAGGGATTGAAGTCAAATATAGAATTATGTAAGGTATGAATATATGATGATTAGTGTAACATCTTCAAGCATTTTCCTATCCGTTGCATATGATCACTTTTCATTTTATTGTAAATTTACATGTTAAACATATTATCACAATATATCCAATTGTGAGATGCTAGCTGTTGTGGTGATCTCAATAAAATTGCAGATCCATATGATCCATATGTTGATGAGAACATGATCCAACATATTATACAGTGTTGTGCTCTTTACGATGCTCTGACACCACTTGTTGCGATATTGAACCTAAATTGCTCACGACTCTCGAAATATATATGAGATGCGAAGAAAAAGATAAACGAAAAGAAAGAACACACAAATTTACGTGGAAACCCAAAACACAGGAAAAAACCACGGGAAGAAAGAAAACCACTACATCGTTGAGGCTTACAATAATTCACTCTATTGCACTCTATTGCACTCTATGATCTATTGCACTCTATTGCACTCTATGATTTTCGTCTACCGGAGAACCCAATTTATAGGTGTAGCAAACCTATCAAATTGGAAACAATTAGAATTAGGAATAAATCCTTTTCCTAATATATGACTCTTAAAACTATTAAAAAATATAATTATATACCAATATAATTATATATTCCTAATCTATCAAATAAAGACGGAACCAACTCTAAAACCAATTTTGGGACGCGTGAATCCGTCCGCCCACAACTCATGTGCTATCAATGATGATGTCTCAATGAGATCAATACCCACTCAACTTAATTGCCGCACACGATTAATTAGCGAACTCGTGGTTTGATTTCACGCACACGAACTCCGTTTGTCGTCCCGTTTTTATTTTGATTCGAGTCACATTTTAACATACAGTAAGTAAATATTATTGTAGTCTTTAAAATAAAACAACACACAAAATATTTAGAGTTCATCTCCCATTCTAACAAGGACTACGTACTCCCGCTAAGTATTATATTGACTTTATCGAGCATGTTCTTTGCTAAAAACCGTCCCGGTGTTGCGCGCCCATAAAATTCAGTCAATTATGTCACCTTATGCTCATGATGATGTCAGCTGAGCCTTTGTAGTTAGTTTTGGTTTGTTCACGTATTGATGCAAGGCACCATTTAGTTATTTGCAATGCACAACTTGTTGTTAGAGAATTGTGCATAAGGTCACATGTTCATTATTTCTCAACTACTTTGCAATTTAATATTATAACAATTTAATTAATCTACCCCTGCCCGTGACGGGATTGTAATCAAGAACATGATATTGAATTCATACCACAAACATGGATACATCACATATACCGAATTCTACACACATGGCAATTAGTCCAGTTCCCAAAGGGGGTGGTTCATGGTTGTAGGATTCTTCTGGCATGCAAACACTTGTTTCACTCGACACTTGCCCGTTTGTCGGGCATCCACAACACTACCAGGATTTAAGTAATAGAACTAAGTATGATGGCAGTGTACGCGTATCACTTTTACTAGCAAGTTTAACAAATTAACTGCCTACTCGGAATACATTCTCAAGGACAAAATTGTCTTTTGAAATCACATTCTATCATCTCTCTATTAAAAAATCTAAAATCTAAGAAACTTGAACACAAATAATCCATGTCCAATAAATAATTGATTTAAGAATCATTCATCATCTCTCTATTAAAAAAATATAAAAAATGTGAAAAAAAACAAGGCATGTCCAATATTATAATTAATTTAAGAATCATTCCAGGTAACAAAGCTACTCGATCAAACAAGACCGCTGTTGTGTTGACTTCCCTCGACAAAAATTGAACAAGTCAAATTAGATCCCCTCCTTTAAAAAAAAAACCTCAATCTTTCCCCAAAAGAGAGAACATAAACAAAAAAATGGAAGTATCAGAACTATTCAGTTTCTTGAGAATCCTAAAGGGATCCATCAAACTCCTTACAAAAAATGGAATATTATTCGCATCCATCGCCACACTTTCCTTGATCCTACCATCAATCCTTCTACTCTCGTTCATTCGTTTCTATCAATCCATTACCGATTATGTCAACGCTTCTTTCATCGGGCCCGATTATAACTCTCAGAGCAGGCTTAGATACTGGGCACTTCTACTCTTCGTTGAAATCGCATGCGTGATCATCTATCTGGCGATCTCTCACATCTCAGGGATCGCCACCATATTAGTCTCATCCGCATCTTACACTGGCAATTCTTTGTCACCAAATGATCTTTTCTCTAGCATCAAAAGAACCTGGAGGAGGCCTCTCTCGTCCGAATTCCGTTACTCTTCCCAGTCGTCGTCCACACGCTACCTTTCGGTTCTTGTCTTCGTGGGTGTTCTCATGGTGATGATGTATCCAAATGCTTTTACTATTTCTACTGCGGTAGGTATCGGGATAGGGGTCTTCGGTTTCTGTCTATACTCGTCGGTTGTCTCGGTTCTGTCCCTCTTGATTGTTGTTTTGGACGAAAGTACTTCTCTGGGGAAGGCGGTGGAGAAGGCTGGGAATCTCGTTGAAGGAAATCAGCTGAAAGGTTTTATGCTGAATTTGTTTGTTAATTTTGTGTGTCTGATGGTTTTGGGGCTTGCTTGGGTGGGGTTGAGTGATGAAGGGTGGTCCGTGAATCTGGGATTGTATGTGTTGATCGTTTTGAACGTCGTCTCGATTATGAAGATGGTTGTGTTGATGGCGTACACGGTGTTGTATTATCAGTGTAAGAAGGAGCGCGGTGAAGCGATAGAGGGTGTTGCGGATGCAGAGTACTCAAAACTACAATCTACAATTGGAGATAGTGATTTCCCTTAGTTTTAAGCAAACAAATTCATGTTGGATGTTGTCAACACATGTTCGGCTGTGTTGTTTTTGTGTGAATTTTATGTGTATTATTGTTAGAAAGTTTGATTTTGATGATTAAGTAATTAACTATTGTTTCTATGTCTAAATAATGTACTTCCGTTAATTCACTCATTGTATTCTTATACTTTTAATAATACTGTTTAAAATATGTCTCATCGTTTAAGTATATATAAGTCACATCTAAAATGAAAAACTAGTAAAAATAAGAGAATCTATACATATATAATTCCTGAATTTTTTAAGAAAACTTTAATATTATTGTGTTCACACTATAAATTATAAATAAAAACAATAAAAATATTTATAAATTTTAAATATTAAAAAGTTTTTATTTTCAATAATTCTAAAAGATTTCATAATTAGTTAATTTATTTTTATTTATATTGGATAGTAATATTCATAATAATTAGTTAATTTACATTGATTTATATTTGGTAGTACAAAATAATTTATCTCTTAATCCCACGTGTATTAATTGAAAAGTTTTAATATAGTAAAATCTCTATAAATTAATACTTCATACATTAACACTGATAGAAAAAAAAGGCTTTTAGCGACCACATATTTTTTTTATAAATTCTTAATTTAAATGTCTTCTCATTTTATGATAATTTTATAAAATTTCATAATTAGCTTATTTACATTTATTTTGGGAAATAGTAATTATTCATCCTCAATATTTGATATTAACGAGAAATATATTTGTGTTCTACCTCCAGTCTCGCATTGATCCTATGTGTTTTCTTCCCCACTTAAAGATTCACCCATCGTCGATGCACGTCAATTCTTAGCGGATCTTTATCTAGCGAATAGCTTACGAAATCGCATGACTGTAATATGTAGTTGTTCAGTTCATAAATATAAAGAGGGGAGAACTAGAAAATGTAGAAACCAGGATAGCTGAAAAGTTTTTTATCGATGCTATGTGGGTGTGATTTCTGTCGGTGTCTTCAGAACGGTCTATTTGCCGCTTGATTTTAGTAAAAGATAAATTAAATATGATGTTAGACTCATCAATTGTTTATGCGGTTTTTGGTTATTTATAACAATCAGGGTTAGTATTTAATGAAATATTTTATTTTTAGGCGGTTGTTAGTCTGCACGGGGATTTCCTTGGACCCATTTCTTAGAGTCCGAGCCGGAGGCGGTTTATATTGCTTTAGTGGTGTGCTAAGGACCGTTGTTTTAGATTGTGTATCTGAACTTTATTGGTATAGTTTGTTGGCTTTTGGTGCGTATTTTTGTACCGAATTTGTGTTAAGAGACTTTAGATTTTGCATTTAAACTTATGTTGATCAATGAAATTTCATTGTAACATTATCTTATGTTTATAAAAAAAACTTGACATCCAAAATGTGTTTTAAGACTTTTTAGAATCATAGCCTTCTATTTTTTTAAATACAGTATATAAATAACTCTCAATTGACATATATACCGTAATAACTCCCATCCATGTTTTAAAGTTCTAATTATAGGATTTAGAGTGTCATAATAAATAATAAATAATAATAATAGTAGTACTATTATTCTTTTTTAAAATTATTTAATGTATGTTTTAATTAATTAATATAATAATTAATAAACAACACAATAAAAATGCTATATTTCAAAAATATATTTAAATATTTATTCTTACTATTAAATTTTAAATATTTAAATATGAATATATAGTTGATAATTAAAATTTATTTAAATATTTACGTTAAATACTTGAATACAACATTAAATATTAAAATAAAACTAAAAGAAAACATTTTTATTTTTTTAATGATAAACTAATAAATTAATTGGATACAATTAGTCGAGAGAAAGTACTAAGAAAATGTATTTCTACAAGTAATTTAATTTTAGTAGTCATAAAATTATTCAATTTTTATATTTCATCGGACTATATAATCATTCACTCTTTATAAGTATTCGATACAAGTAAGTATGATTCAAGTAAACGATGAAAATGAAACACCTCAAATAAAATTATAGTATCATATGACTATGATCATTAATCAAACCCATTGGTAGTCTTTATCAAATGTTGGAATCTTTCAATTTTAATAAACATTTTATATTATCGATTGCTTCAAATAGACATAACTTTTCAATTTTAATAAGTATTTCATAGATTGATAGTGAGATTTAATACGAGTTTATTTGAGTGAGAGTTCGATTATAAAATAAAATAAACTATTAAAAGATTAATAAACTTTTAGTCGAATAAATTGCGAATCGAATAAAATTAATGGATTATTTCATACTTATTAATTAAAAAAAACAAAAAAATACCACGTGCATCGCACGAGCAGTGGTACTAGTTTTAGGCAATTAGTTGAAATGAATTAATATAACGACATTAAAATCTAATCAAAAACTAACATTTTAGTGTACTCTAGAGTTATAACTTTTTCTCTCCAAACTAGATTTTAGTGTAAACTAGAGTTAGAACTCTTTCTCTCCAAAGTAGAAAATCGAGAATTTTTAATCCAAGTCTCTTTAACATTTGCTTTAAGTGAGGAATTATTTAATGTAACATGCATACCACTTGACCCAATGATGCGGTGGTATCAAACATGTACAAGTGCTACATATGTCACTTTAAAAAATAAATGAACATCCTTAGTATTTTTAACGTTCCATTTTAGCCGGTTAAGAAAACCCCTAAAACTTAAATCACAATATTTTACATATATAAACAACATCAAAATTCAAAAAGCGTAAAGCAAAAAAAAAAAAAAAAAAAAAAAAAAAAGAAAGAAAGAAAGAAAGAAACATCGTGTTCCGAAGAAAATTGCCAAAATTTTCAGGTAAATCGACCATGGTGACACACATTGATTTGGAGAGAGATTATGAGAAGTACAATTTTGATAATCGAGAAAAAACTACAATTGTGAATCGTTAAGAAACTTATAATGAAGATGATTTGTTTGAAAAAATAGTGTCAAGTGAAGGCGAAACTCATAAATTGTATAATAACTACACTATAAACAAAGGATACAGTGTTCGAAAGGGGAAATTAGGAGAACAAATGACAAGAATTGTGTGACTAAATTTAATTTTATGTGTTCAATGAATACTTTCAAGAAAATGTAGTTCCTTTAGAAAGAAAAAAGGTTGATAAGCTAGATACGGATTTTAAAACCATAATTCGATTTAAATTAACATTTGAAAAGTGAAAAATGTACTTTCATGCCGAGCACAATTACTAGTTTGTTAAGCCAAAAGAGAGAGCATGCTTAATATCAAATAGAATAATGTCTTAAACTCATAAGAGTGTAATAAGGACTATGTGGGAAGCTCATATAGACACCACTAAGGTATATTCATTTTTTGATGAAGAATTTGGTGGGTCTCATAATGTTGAGTTTACAAAGAGAGATTGTTATAATTTTGTATATAGAGATAAAATGGTTATATTTGATGCTCAAATCTTAATTAATATTTTCAAGCTAGCGTAAACAAAGTGAAGATCATATATTCTTTTTATGCAGTCCAAGCGGATAAAGAAAATCGAATGACAAATTTTTCCTGAAGTGTTTTGGAGATGTAGTCGTCTTTGATAATACATATAGGATCAACAGGTACATTATGATTTGTGCAGTTCCTTTGGGAGTTAGTAAGTGTTAAAGGCAAAAGAGATGAACAGAAAAATAAATATATTAAAAGAAGAAATAACGTAACCAATCGAAGCACTATTCCGTCCCAAGTCAAAAGACTCTTAATTTTAACAATCCAAAGATAACCCAAACTTAATTATTAAACACATAGTTATAGGAATTACGGTCCACAAAATCCTAGGTACTCAAAGCCCATAGCAATACTATTGCTAATAACTAAGTACTCAAAGCCCATAATAATAATACTACTAATAATAATATAATTAAAAATACTAATTAATTCCATCACATCATATCATTTCATTACCCTTAAAAATCGAATTGTCCTTAAGGTGAAAATCTGGACGTGTAGTCAAGAATGTCTTTCCCATGCTTAAGTGGAACAAATTCCATATGATCAGTTTCTAAACTCTCGTCCCTTTCTCCCAAAATCCTGATTCATAAAGACTTGTTCGACCACACATGAAGTGGGGAATATGATTCTTTGCATGTAAAACATAATCCTTTAGCGTGGAGATCTAAGAAATTATTATACGACCATTGGTTGGAGTTGTGTCGACAAGTCGAGTATGAAGAGAGTATGAAGAACCACTTAATGAGTCGAACTGGAAGTCCTAGTATGACTGCCCCTTAGCAGGTCGTGACATAACACCAAGAACGGGCTGTATTCGACAATACACTTGATTGACTTCCTCTCGGCACATCAGTTATTATAAGTTAATTAATGATTTCACCAATTGATGGGTCGATTTCACTAATAGGACCTACTAATAAACCTGCGACATGGCCTCTAAGTGGACTCCCAACATGCATCAAAGTCATGCTACCTGCACAAGCATATGCCAATAACGTTTATCCATCATATGCCATGACTTCGTTAAATCATGGCAACTTTCATTTAGTTGGGCTTGTTGTCGAGGCTAATCACTCTTGAAGGACGGATGAATTTTGTCGTGTGCCTTTGGGTGTGGATCCAAAATTGTTTGTTTTCTCTTTGAGTTCCTCAAGTGACCGAAAATGCACCTCAATAGGAGGTGTTGGCTTCTGGACTACATGATTGACTGGACCTAATGGGTTTTTACGGCTAACTGGATGTTGGCAAACAAGTTTAGACCCTGACGTGTCCTTTATTTCTAGTCCTTTTTCCTGCAGCAATTTCTTCAGCATGACTCGCACTTTGTCTAATCTTGCTTGAAGGTATCAAACCTGACGTCCATCTTTTTCACCGTCGCAACAAAGTTTATCATACCTTTCTCTAATGTCTTCCCTTTCTCTAACTTCTCGATGTATGGATCCGGACCAATTTGTTAGAGGCAAAAGAGATGAACAAAGAAATAAATATATTTAAAAAATAAATAATGTAACCAACGGAAGCACTCGTCCGTCCCAAGTCAAAAGACTTAATTTCAACGATCCAAAGATTACTCTAACCTAATAATTAAACACATACTTATAAGCATTAAAATCCACAAAACCCTAATTACTCAAAGCCCATAGTAATACAACAGCTAATAATACTCAAAGCCCATAATAATAATTCTACTACTAATAATATAATTAAAAATACTAATTAATTTCAGCGCATCGTATTAATAAGCATTGCAAAAATGTATTATTTGAATGTGCTTGTGGGAGTTAATGTGATTATTCGCGTTTGCCAAGTATGAGTAGCTATTTCATATCTAAGGTGAGGGTGATACGATTCTCAAACAAGGGGATAAAATTTTAGATCGCTTACAAATTGTTTGATCAAACGCCAAAATTAATTTAACCAATACCTTAAAGGCTGTTAGGCAATTACGTTAAATTGATTGATCAAACCACGTTAGTGTCTAACAATAACGGATATTCTAGCGTAATCTTGCGAGCTAAAACACCGTATCCCCAACTAGATGATTGAAGATCCCGACCCCTAGCCTTTCTTATTTTAATTCAATTTTACTATTTCTTATTGCTCGTCATTTGCATTTTACTATTATTTTTTTACTTGTTAATTTAGACTTTAGTTCGATAACAAAAACAAACTCAAAATTCGCATTTTGCTATATTAACTTTTTCGTTCTTTTGTAAACACAATAACACATATACTAAATCAATATTAGTATTTCCCGAGAGATCGACTCGGACGAATTGCTTCGATAATTAGTTCGGTTATATAATTGATTATGACAACACTAGAACGTCTTATCGAGATTCAAAATGGTTGAAGGTGAGACTAATGAGTCAATGCATACATATGAATTGAGTTGAGAGGATAACAATATTTTTTATGTTGTGATGTTGAACACTTTAGATGACACTATCACATGTAGCTGCAAGATGTTTGAATCCATGGTCTTGTTGTGTCGTCATGCTTTGAGGATATTAAATATGAGGAATATTGTTACTAAGATACCATCGCAATATATACTTAACCGTTGGAAGAAGGATGTGAAATCGGAAGCAAGAACATGTAGGATTGTTGCAACAGAAAGATAAATCATTTGTTATATATGTTGCGTCGAAATAATATGACCCGAAAAGCTTATGAAATGTATGGCTGAAATGACAAAGAAAAGTAGCAGCATTGCAATGCAAAAATTGAAAGAAATTCTAGAGTTTATTGAAAACGAAGAGAAAAGTGGATCCAGAAACAGATTACTTGCCCCGCAAATTATTTCATACAATTAGGTGTACAATTAATATCAATTATAATGATAATTGTATTATTTATTCATGAAGATTACTGATAAATGTATTAGGAATGATGATTTTAATGTTGATAATTGAAGATTTATTTTTTGTGTTTGTGTTTTGCATGTTATACTTAAGGGAGTGCACCGGCCCAAAACCGGACCAGACTGAGTTTTTCTATATCGGACCAGACCGGTAAATTCCAGTCCAGTACGAGTTTTTATTTTTTTGATTTAAATTATTTTGTTACATTTAAATAAACTTAAATATTAAATAAGTCAAACATAATGAGTAAAATAATTAAAAATATTTACACATTTAAATATAAATATAAAATAAAAATATATTAAATTTAATTTACACATTGTTCTAAAATATTATATTTGAGGGTAAAAATATAGAAAACATATTTAAAATCGGGTTTTCGGTCCGGACCAGTAAATTCCAGGTTTGGACCGAATCAGTAAATTATGAGTTTGGACCGGACCGGAACCCAGAATCCCAAATATTTTATGACCGGACTTGTATTTTGCAATTATGATTATTTATTTTATGATATATTTTAATGAATTTTCATATTTAATTGAACTGTGGGTACGATTCATTATTCATATATGTGTACGATATAAATATTGCCCATAGTGTACCTAAATACAAATTCTTACCAATTATGAATTGTACCTACTATTGAAATTGAAATTACGTCTTCGACGTAGGATACCAACTTTTCGCGAAGACGGTCTTAAATCAGTCTTCAGCAACTAAGGTTCACACACACTTCATTCGTACACACTCAGCTGGCACCTTCTCCAGTTGGAGCACGGTTCGTGTTATGTATGTATGTTCGCACTCAGTGAATGTAAAGTAGTGAAGAAAAAGTTATGTAATAGTTTTCATTTCATTGAATCAACAAAACTAAACTATTACACTTGAAGAGAAAGGTAGACGGAATGAACAAAGGTCGTATCCCAAGTGTCGCAACACTCCAACGAACCAGAGTCCTAGTACTACTACACCTAGAGTTCTATTCTCCAAACTCTACTATTGGTGCACAGCACAAAACAACTACCAAAACTCTAAGGCTCAGCGCGTAACAAACAACGATAGCGATACTCGAATATCAGATTTCGTTCTCTCAAAATCGTCAAAGGATGTCATCCAACTCCATGGGTATATATAGGTAGCTCGCACATGTGAAGCAGTGGAATGGAGCCATATGATTGGTCACATGCTTGGCTGACCTCATCTTTCCATGGATGACATCACTTTCGGAATCTTCGATTCTTGAATCTTGGAATCTTGAATCTTCGATTCTTGAATCTTCGAATCTTGAATCTTCGATTCTTTAACTTCAGACTTCAACATTATCTTGACTCCGTTGATCTCAATACTTCATCTTCAACTTCATCGTGACGAACACTCGTCGTTGAGTCTTCAGTACTTCATCGTCTTCACCGTCGTCGATATAGTTGAAGTAGTAAACAACAATCACTCATCATCAACACTTGAACGTGGATAGGTATCACTTGCACTTGACGTTGATGATAGGACGTTACACTCTCAACATCAAGAGATGATCACTGAGAGAAGGTACCACGGCGTGACTTGATGCTGCTGGCGCTAGAGAGAGAGGACAACACACTGTGTTGCTGAAGCTAAGCAGAGAGAGCATCACTCAGTGATGCTGGCGCTAGCGCCAGGGAGAGCAGATCCCGGACCATGGTAGAGTGGCGCTAGCGCCAGTCAGCTAAGATGCTGGACATGGTGATGTTGGCGCTAGCGCCAGGAGGTGAGGATGTCGGACGAGGTGTTGTTGGCGCTAGAGCGGGACACTGTCATGTTGGCGCTAGAGCGGGACACTGTCATGTTGGCGCTAGCGCCAGTTGATGAGGATGCCGGACCTTGTCATGTTGGCGCTAGCGCCAGTTGATGAGGATGCCGGACCTTGTGAAGTTTGCGCTAGCACCTGATGCCGCTGATGCTGATACTTGACAATTGACTTCACTCACTCCTTATCATCATGCTAGTCTTGCATCCATTCACCTTAACACCTGAAAACAAAAACAAACAACAAACACATGTTGTCGACAAAACTTACATCTACAATCTCCCCCTTTTTGTCACAACTCATGTGAACAAGGGTTTGCATAAGGAGATACAAAGAATCTCAAAAACCAGGCAACCAAAACATATGTTGTTTCCAAAAACCAACATCTTCAATCTCCCCCTTTTTGGCAAAACTCATGTGACCAAAGGTTAGCAAACGGAGATACACACTATCTCCCCCTCAAGAGATACATCACCTGGAAATGTGACTAAGTAAAAACAAATGCAATCAATCAGCAAACAATGAAGGACTAGCATTGATAAGATATGAAAAACCAAAAACACTTAGTCAAATATTCAAAACCAAAGTCACCAAAGGTGTTCAAGTCTTATGCATGCAACGATGAAATATGAAAAACGAAAAAATTCAGGAGTTAATCAAAACAAGATAAACAAGCATCACTGAGATGCAAAGTCTGAGCCCTTGGGTGATCCAGCTGAAGTAGGCGAGCGCAGAGGAGTAGTAGGTGGTGAGGCATCACCAGACTTAGCTTCATCATCATCAGCTCTAGTGCCATCACCTTCGTCTTCATCTTCTTCATTTCCATCAGAGTCAGAGTTGAAGTCTTTCTCGAAAGTTTCATAGAACCCGAACTCGTCTTATCCAATCCTGATTCTCTCATCATCATCATCACTCTTTCTTTCAACATCAACATCTTTCAAACGGTCAGACGGCATCGCACGCGATACCTCTGGATGTGTGGAACCTTCACCATCAACCTTTCCCTTCCCTTTCCTTAGTATGTCAAACACTTCATCAGCCATCATCTCACGTACACCTTCATCATCGGTGTCAACAACAACGTGCTTGGACCTAGCTAGATCAGCTATCGCCTCCTTGATCCCATCCTTGATCAGCTGAAACATGAATGTATCAGTCAAGCCTTTGCTAGATGAACCAGCACCACCTAAACCTCCCCCTTAATGGGTCATCTGGTTAAGGTAGGTGAAGGCATCCTTCTGATCACGCTGAGCTTCGATCATTTCAGCATAGGCAATAGCATGAGCAGCCTGCTTACGTTCCAGAGTTTGCGTTGTAGTGAAGCAACGATGAACAACAACAGATGGAACGATCGAGCGATAGTTATGCATCGGATGATAAGGGTTCTTGTGAGGCGGCAAACCAGACCGTGGACCAAACTCACGAGGTACCACAATTGGTGTTCCATGTTTTTCTTCTTTCTTCTCTTCACCAGCTAATCCCTCAAGTCTGTCTTCCTCCGTGATATCTTCTATGATGACAGTGTCAGCCTTGTGTCGCTTAACGCTCGAAGATTCAAGCTTTGGTGCAGCTGCACGCTTCTTTGAAGACTTCAGAGAGGGAGGTGGAGTGACAAGGTCAGGAACATCTTCTCTCTTAGCAAACTTTGTCCAGGGAAAGTCAAGCACTCGCTTTTTCAGAAAAGTAGGAGTAATGTAAACATGACAATTTTTCTTCGTCATCCTTTCTGTTCCAGTCATCGGCTTGAAGCCTTGTTCTATCAGCATGCCGTAGATTAGACTAGGGTGAGTGAGGTGCATACGTCTTGGCTCTTCAAGATCACGCTGTAGAGCGAGAGTTGAGTCAGAGGCCTTAGCAATGCGACATATATCATGAAATATGATTTCCCCGAGATCAACCTGTTCACCACAACCAAGTCGGAAAAGTATATGCATGAGTTTCGGAGAAAGGTAATTCCCATCAGGATTAGCAGCCGCCCAGTTCGTCATACCGAGACGATGAAGCGTGCCATAGAAGGCCGACAACTTCGAGGGCAGAGGTAGAATAGACTTTGCCTTTCCTTGAGTCAGATACGACCTAATCTTCATAGCGTTCATCCTGTCATCGTCAGAAGGCGTTACCCAGGAACTCTCAACCTCCAAACGCTTAAGATAGTTGTTAATGTTGAGTGGGCGGAAGACATATAGTTTGTTCCTGAAGACAAAACGACCGTACATCCTGCTCGTCGGATCAGCAAACTCAGGAGTGAGGTTGGCATAAAACTTGTAGATGATGGGTATAGAGTACTTGTAGGGCAGTGTCACAGACTCCATTAAGTGCATAGCCTTTAGAAACTTTGTAATTCCTGGTATCTCATAGCCAGCGGGACGGATGTTACGATCCGCAAAAAAAGGCAAGGTTTCAATCATGGTAAGGCGACGCTCAGCCTTACGAGTAAAGAAATCAGGTTTGTAGTGTTTTCCACACTCATCAACCTTCAGATAGTAATAAGGTTCAGCAGAGCACCACCAGAAACACCAGGACCAGAAACTGTCGTTTGAACAACGTCAGCAGGAGAGGGGGACTTAACAATCTTCATTCCATCCTCGTTCATAATCCCATCAGCAACCAACTTCTTAAATTCTGTAGGAGAAACAGTGCCCTTGAAGCATCGTAAGAAGGTTAAACGGACATTAGGATCTTTATCGGACTTAGCATCTTCTCCAGATATGAGAGAAGCTGAGTGCTTCACCTGCTTAGTACGATCAACAGTCTGAGTATCAGAGTTCGATGTTCCAGATCGCTTGTCCATCTTATCCATGTGTTTTTGAAGAGCGTGAAGTGCCTTCTTCTTTGATTCAGGCGACGGTGCCTGCTGCCATGTATCACGCAGTGATTGAAGGACCTCCTTATCCAATTCACCAACCATGTTTCTAGCAGAAGACATAATGACAGGAGTAAGTGATGTAAAGGAAAGAGATCTAGAAATCCTAAGTATCACGAACACTGGGCACCTGATGTGCGAAGCTAGATTAAAAGGAATCGAAATGAACAACGTTGAACGCCGGATGCGTGAGGATCAGATATCTCAAGTATCAAGCACCAGGTGCGCAAAGAGACAATTACTGAACTTCAAGCACAGGAAGCAAAGACTCACGATTAACAAACGTAGGCAACGAGAGTAAGAGACTTAGAGAGTAAGAATTCCAGGTAACCCTAAACCAAGTTTGATGACCTATATATAGGAAAATTTTGGCCAGCTCGTCCGGAAGCAAAAAGACCTGTAAAAGCCCAATAAACAGTACAAAAATTTGCCCATCAGTACCAAAGTCGAATAAAAATAATAAAATATTAATCCGAAAAATGGAAAAAATATTCTAAGTAAAAGGATCGAGTGACGTCGATCGAAGGTCGCATGAATGAAGTGTTGCTGACGCGTTGACGTCGCTGTTGGTGTGTTGGTGTGTCAAGGTTGATTGCATGACATGGTGTTGAGTGTTGATGATACCATGTTGTGTTGATGTAGTGGTGTCAGGTGTTGATGTTGAAGTGTAGGAGTGAAGCAGCAGGGTGTAGACAGCAAGGGGTCACGACCTGCTGACACTGGCGCTAGCGCCAAATGGCGCATGTCATGACACCCTGACGTTGGCGCTAGCGCCAATTGGTGTACATCGGGGCCATCTTTCCCTGTTGGCGCACGCGCCGATTGGCGCACGTCGTGAGATATGAAGGACGCCAGGTGCTGCTACACTCATCTTATGTCTTTACGTTTGTACTCCACGAGATGCGGAACATGAACTACAAGAGTACATATCAAAACAGCACATCCCGAGTTAGTATTCAAGCGTTCAACCCACTGCAAACATTCAAACACATTTTAGTAGAGATTTAAGTGGTGATACGAGGCAGTGAATAGCAAATATTTTCCCAAAAAAAATGTCACGTATCATCAATCTCCAAAACAAAAAAAATTCACACAAGGTGAATATAACTTTGAGGTACAGTGAAATAACTCTCGAAGTAAAAACCGGTGAAACGGACCGAAGTATGTTGAAATAAGTTTAACTTGTCCTTCGTCGCAATCACAAGAATGCAATCGTGTTTCATCGGAACATATATGGTGAGTTAACACCGCACAATAGATTTTAATTCATGTGTGCAAGGTGAACTTTTAAGGCACTCCACTTGGGACTAGCATTACATCATCAGAGGGGAGCCGGCGGACAATGTGATCCGGCGTCCTCTAGACGAGTTTTAGCTTTAAATGATATGCAACAGATGCTCATTACAGCAGTCAGAGGGGAGCAAGGATCATCCTGCATCTTCGAAGTGTGATGGTTGAGCATCTTAAATTAGAGCGTCCATGTGCTACCTTTCGAAGAGGGGAGCCGGCGGACAATGTGATCCGGCGTCCTCAGTTACTTGGTATTATGGATCTATGCAAATGATAGCTATGGGAGTTATATGCCAAGTTCACATGTTTGCACTCAGAGGAATAAATGCACTTGGGTCCGAAGACTAAAGCGGCCTCGAATCCATGTTCGTCTGATTAGACTAGTCCATGACGATTCATAGTGCGTATTCAGAAGTAAAGAAAACAATCTTTCAGACTTCAAAATTTTCGTGAACTCTTAGAGAGAACACATGCAGAGAGAATTTCTTAAGTTTTTAAATCTCTCAAAGTCAAGAGGTTTGGTGAAGATGTCAGCGAGTTGTTTTTCTGTTGAAATATGCTGTAGCCTGACTATATCACGATCAACCAAATCTCTAATGAAATGATGTCGAATGTCGATGTGTTTAGTGCGAGAATGCTGAACATGATTTTCGCTAATTTTGATAGCACTTTGGTTATCACAGTACAGCACCAAGGGAGCACTCTCGATAAGATAATCATCCAACATCTGCTTTAGCCAAAGCAATTGAGTGCAGCAACTCCCGGCTGCAACATACTCAGACTCAGCGGTTGATAAAGCGATGCAGTTCTGCTTCCGACTATGCCATGACATTATGTTATTGCCAAGGAAGCATCAGCATCCAGAAGTGCTCTTTCGTTCATCTGTATCATTCGCCCAATCCGCATCGGAGAAACCGACAAGATTTGATGTAGTGTCACATGCATACCAAAGACCGAGATCGGAAGTTCCAGAGATGTAGCGGAGTATCCGTTTCACAGCTCGTGGATCTGCTTGGTACCTAGCACACACGAAAAGACTAAACATTATATCAGGGCGAGTAGCAGTTAAATATTGTAAACTTCCAATCATGGAACGAAAGAGTGTTTGATCAACACTTCGACTTTTAGTCGATTTTGATAACCGTTTAGTGGTTGCCATATGGGTCGTTGTTGATTCAAATTCATGCTTGTCAAACTTCTTTTCCATATTTTCCGCGACCTTTTGAAATACAAAGATAGGAGAACTTTCACAAGTACGAATCTCAAGAGTTAGCTTAGGAGAAGTAGTCTTCGAAGTAAACGCCAAGTCTTTAGGCGAGTCAGGTGTAGCTTCATAGATTTTGAGAGTCGGAGCCTTAGATAGTACTGCCTGCACAAGAGTGTCTGTGATGGAATCCAAAGTTTCTCTCACAGTTGAGTCCTCTGATTCTTGTTTGACGTTTTCACAGTTGCCATAGACATAGCAATTGTTCTTAGCACGAGGACACTTCAAAATGCGATTCGCTTTATCATCAAAGACATTACAAGAATCTTTGTCAAAACTGACATTGAGCTGGTCATCACAAAGTTGGCTTATACTTATTAGATTGGCCACAAGTCCTTCAACATGGACAACATTCTTGATTGGTGGCAATCCTTTGAGATGAAGAGTTCCTTTGCCCAACACGATACCTTTTGCTCCCCCTCCAAACATGACGGGGTTGTCAGTCACAAGTTCGTAATTTTTCAAAAATTTCTTAGTCCCGGTCATATGACGCGAGCAACCGCTGTCAAAATACCAAATTCCTTTGGAGCCGGTCTTAGAGGCATTGAGTGCAACATTGCAGAAAATAAGTTCTCTGGGTTGCCAAACATGTTTGGAGGTAGAGTTAAGTTCAACTTTATGTTGGAGTTGTGTACTTAATGTTTAGATTTAAGTAACGGTAAACTCCCGATCATAGCATTTAATCTATTAAATTAATAAACAATTGTTTGCTTTTAAATATATGCAAATCATAGTCCTGGATTTTATACGTTGTAGTTAGTATGGTGTGTCGGGCCCCACACAGAAGATCATACTATCGGTTACTCGTATTTAATCAAACAGTGGCTCACGACCTAGATGGACCCGGACCAATCCATCGGTATAGTCGTTGTGTGAGAGAGAAAATAATTTGTCTTAATTATTTTATCACACTTGTACACTTGGTGTATTGAGCGGATCGTTGAGATTCATCGATTAGGATTGCCGGCGATAATCGATTCGAGTCTCAGTGTATTATATTCTTAATCCCCGATATTGTTGCGGGTGTGTATATTTAATATAAGTGACTTTGATTTACCAAAGGAATTAACCGATTTAATTATTGGGTTAATTACCGGTTAAGTTGGGTCGCTATATTTTATATATGGCATGCCGTGAATAATTGACCGGACAGTGTATCCCGGAAGGGTTGATAATATCCCCGAGATGAGTTCAAAAGGAATTATTGTGTAAACCTCATGAGTGGATTCGTTCCGCACAATAATTAAGGTTGAATGGTACTAGTCTCGGATTAAAGAGATGAATAAATTAATTAGCAATAAATTAATTTTATTCATGGATATTTAAATCTTAAATACACGGAATAAATAATACTACCGGAGAAATATTATTTGATATAATATGGTTTAATATTGGGAGTGCAATTAATTTATATAGTGGAAAATAAATTAATTAATATTAATGGGAGATTAATAGATTTGGGCTTGGGCTCAATTTAATCATTAATATTGGAAGCCCAATATTCCACCTCCTTTAGATCCCCTACGTAGCCTATAAAAGCACTACATGGTCTTCTCTATTCTACATAACACAAGATCATAATTCTCCTAGAGAGAGAAAGTAGAGAGAGAGAGAGAGAAGAGGATCCATAAGCTTGGAGGATCGTCGCCCACCCGACGTTCAAGCTAGTGCAAGGAATACGTGGGAAGATCGTAAGGTCGTCAAACTTAAATTCGTTTCTCCGCACAACGAATTAAAAGGTAAAATCATATACTCCCTTCTATGATTTTATGTGGATTAATTGTGATACATACATGAACGCATGATCCGGGAAAACGACGAGACCGGGGACGGGGATAGACCGGGCGGTGGTGGTTGTAAACCACCGGACCGCCGGCGGTCTAGGGATCCCCGCCGGGATCGAGAGCAACCCTCGGCTGGGAGCCGAGGGGGTGGCGATCGAACCTAGGGTTCGATCGCCGGGCACGCATGAAGCCCCGGCTGGACGCCGGGGGCGATCGAGCCCGTGAGCTCGATCACGGGTGTGCTACGGGGTGACCCGTAGCCGCCTCGTATGTGCTACGGGTTCGCCCGTAGCGGGCGTACGGGGCTGGACGCCCCGCGAGCAGCGAGCCCGTGAGCTCGCTGCGGGGCTGCTACGAGCAGCCCCGGGGATGCCTCGTGCATCCCCAGCGATCATCGGGAGATGATCGCGAGCCCCGTGCGGGGGCTCGGCTGGGCACCACGGGTGGACCGTGGTGGTGCTCGGTTGAGCTCCGGCTCGTACGGTGGTTCGCGGTTGGTTCTCCGGCGATCGAGGATTTCGGTCTGGTTATTATTTTCCGCAATTTTAATGGCCCGGGATATCGAATTCCATCAACTGGTATCAGAGCGTTTGGTTTCGTGTTCATGTATGTGTTCAATTGCGTTCTACCTTGCAGGGATTCCGACTATCATGGTTTAATTAATTGTTAATTATTCGTTTAATTAATTGCTATTTAATTTACCATGATTGTTCGTTTATTAAACTCTCGGACATGTCGAGATTCGTTTTGTGTGGATGAATGCTTGTAATAGTAAAAATTCGGGGGTTGACCGAACTTAGGATTTATTATTACGTTCTATGTTTTCCGGAAAGTGTATAGGGTCGATTTCATGTATAGAATCGATACCGGAATTGTAAATTTATTTCTTGTAATTTATTTACGTTGGATCGATGCCGAGACGACCGCCGGAGAACTCATGAGACGAAGAAGACAAAGAGGACGAAAAACCGGGGGGGTCGATCATCCCCATGATCGATCCCCATGAGGATCGATCGACCCCATGCCCGGGGCTGCCCGCTAGGGTTTCCGGCCACGCCGGCCACCGGTGGTGGTGGCGCGTGGCTAGGGGGCGGCGGCGGTGGTGCCCGGCGGTGGTGGTGGTCGACGGTGGGGGTGGTGCGGGGATCCCCAACCCGTGCTACTCCTAATCCTACCTAGATTCACTTTCCTAATTGATTCAAGTTTTCCTATTTTGAGTTTTCCTAAGTATGGGAACTCTAATGGAGATAGGAAAAGAATTAATTAATATTATTTATTTCCTTATTCTATTATGGAAGTCTTCTAGAATATTTCAAGTTCTACTTGGAATAGGAATTAGATAGGAAAAGAATTAATTAATTTTATTCCTTATTCTATTATGGAAGTCTTCTAGAGTATTCCGAGTTCTACTTGGAATAGGATCCTAGAGATTTAATAGAATTGGAAAGGAATAAGAGTTAATTTAGGATTGATTTATTTCCTAATTGATTATTCCTATTTTATGGGAATTTTCATAGTAATGGAAATTAATTAATCTTGGAAAGTAGAAGAGTTCTAATTTATTTTATTTCCTTATTCTATTATAGAAGTCTCCTAGAATATTCCAAGTTTGACTTGGATAGATTATTCTAGAGATTTAATAGAATTAGAAAGGAAAATAGATAAATAGAAATATTAATAATATTTAATTTTATTTTTGATTTATTCGATTGACTTAATTTTCGAATTAAGTATCTTTTGGATTTATTAGAAATAAATAGACTTAAATATTGGATTAATATTCTCGTCACATGAAGCATTCAAGAACGAAGACTGAAGACTAGAAGACGCATACGGAGATGGAATAAAGCCATGATAGTCGGAAAATAATTTTCTAGCTTATTTTGACTATGTGATATGTGCTTTATTACTTGTATGCATGCTTATGTGTTTAATTATGCATTAGATAGCGTATCCCTTTGTTATAAAAAGCTAAGTGGGAGAGGGGATGGAAACATTCCAATGGTCTCCATTACTGTTCTCTTGGTGACTCTTATGGACTTTTGAAGTTCATATAGATGTGTCATTGGAGGAGAATTCTTGTAATTCCTCTTACGAGAAACATTGATTAAGTTTATCAAACAATGCCTAATTTGTCTTTCTGAAACTGACTTCAAGTCGACTCATTCTCACCCCGGGGAGTGGAATGGAGCCAAAGCCACTTGGTCATGTGGATGACACAAATTAGAGGCAGTCGTACCATTCTTTGATAGATGGATCGATTGTCTGCTCGGCTCCCTCATTTATGAGAGATAGGGTTGTTCGCATGGTGAATCACTGGTTAGAAACTTCGAGTTTCACTTATGATTCTCCGCGTCTTGATTTACAAAATCGAATGCTTCAAGTAATTGGGAGTCAACTATAAAAATCTTTTGGTGTAGTAAACGTCCACACGAACGTGGCTTGCTATGCTAAATGGGATTTTTGGAAATAGTTGATGTAGACAGTTATAGGGAATTATGAGGGATTGTGAGTTATCGTAAACGTCCACACTAACGTGGCTTGCGGTGACATAGCAATTCCAAATGATTCACCTTAGTACTGAGTAATGGTTTACACTTAGGTACGCTTTATAGTATTCTTCCCAACGAAGTAACGCTATAATGATGTACGACCGAAGCAAATCTAATTGCTAAATCATTTGGGTGGGTAAACGTCCACACGAACGTGGCTTGCCTTACCTGATGGGATTTTAGATGTGATTAGTGATTTAATGATATTATTTGAGGGAGATAATATCGGATATTAAATTAATTGTTTGTTTAAATGTGCTTATAGGTTTAGAGAATAGCTATGAATCCACTTTCTATGATACTCAAGGAGCATAAGCTCACTGGCCCCAACTATATTGATTGGAAGAGAAATTTAGACATTGTCCTAACTTCGGAGGAGTACAAGTTTGTACTCCATGAAGTATGCCCTGCTGAGCCCACGGCTGCCTCAACTGATGAGGAAAAACTGACATATCGGAAGTGGAAAAAGGCTGATGAAATGGCTAGGTGTTATATTTTGGCTTCCATGTCAAATGTACTCCAAACCCAACATGAGTCGATGGACACTGCCTATGATATGATGTTTAACCTCAAGGAGATGTTTGGGGAGCAAGATCGTGCGGCAAGGCAAGAAGCCATGAGAGTCCTCATGTCGACTACTCAATCTGAAGGAACGCCCGTTGGGGAGCACGTTCTTAAGATGATGAGTATGTTGAATGAAATTGAGGTCCTAGGAGCTTCTATTGATGCTGAGACGCAAGTCGACATCATACTCCAGTCTCTGGCCCCTAGTTTTGAGCAGTTTCGTATGAGCTATAATATGGGTAAACTATCTTATACTCTTGCGCAACTCCATGTCCACATGCATGATGCATGACTTCGATGGGTTCGATTGGGCACGGACCTAGTTGATTCGAGCGGGTCTCGTTTTTTGGTTCGTCCCGGTAAATCCGATCTTTCCGGAAATAATTTAATCTTTCTAATTTTATTTAATTTAATTTTGGAATTAATTCAAATTCTATTTGGATTAGATTTCTTAATTATGGAATTAAATAATGGAATTAGATGGAGAGTTAAATTAGGAAAGAAAATCCTATTTCTCTAGATATCCTATACCTACTTGGATTAGAAGTCTTAAGAAGAATCAAAATTCGATTTTGATTAGGATTCTTGAGATCTAATTTAAATAGGATTGAGAAATTATTAAAATATTGATTTTATTTAATTTGAGTATTTTATTTAAAATCATTAGATTAATTCAAAATTTATTTTGGATTGGATAATCTTGGATTTTATTTAGAATAGAATTAAATATGGAAATCAATGGATTTTAATAATATTGATTTTATTTAATTTAAGTATTTTATTTAAAATCATTAGATTAATTCAAAATTTATTTTGGATTGGATAATCTTGGATTTTATTTAGAATAGAATTAAATATGGAAATCAATGGATTTTAATAATATTGATTTTATTTAATTTAAGTATTTTATTTAAAATCATTAGATTAATTCAAAATTTATTTTGGATTGGATAATCTTGGATTTTATTTAGAATAGAATTAAATATGGAAATCAATGGAATTGATTTTATTTAATTGGAGTATTTTATTTAAAATCATTAGATTGATTCAAATTTATTTTGAATTGGAATCTTGGATTTTATTTAAAATAAATTAAATATGAGAATCAAAGAATTTTTCCGTCACTCGGCAAAGTATTCAAGACGTAGAATGAAGACTCAAGGCAAGCATGCTGGAATTCATCAAGGTACGAATAGTCGAGAAATAATTTTGCTTGAGTAATTATTTGATTATTTGTGAACGTACTTGCATGAAATGTATGCTTATTATTATGCTTATGTGTATTTAATTATGCATTAGATAGCGTTTCCCTTTGTTATAAAAAGCTAAGTGGGAGAGGGTATGGAAACATATCCATGGTCTCCATTGCTGTTCTCTTGGTGACTTTTATGAACTTTCGAAGTTCATATAGATAAGCCATTGGAGGAGAATTCTTGTAATTCCTCTTACGAGAAACATTGATTAAGTTTATCAAACAATGCCTAATTTGTCTTTCCAAAGCTGACTTCAAGTCGACTCATTCTCACCCCGGGGAGTGGAATGGAGCCAGAGCCACTTGGTCATGTAGAGGACACAAATTAGAGACTTCCGTGCCATTCTTTGATAGATGGGTCGCTTGTCTGCTCGGCTCCCTCATTTATGAGAGATAGGGTCGCTCGCATGGCGAATCACTGGTTAGAAACTTCGAGTTTCACTTATGATTCTCCACGTCTTGATTTACAAGATTAAATGGATCAAGTAATTGGGAGTCAATTATAAAAGTCTCTTAGTGTAGTAAACGTCCACACAACGTGGCTTGCTATACTGACGGACTTTGGATTAATTGATGTAGACAGTTGTAAGTAATTATGAAGAGTTGTGAAGTTATCGTAAACGTCCACACCACGTGGCTTGCGGTGATGTAGCAATTCCAAGTAATTCACTTTGGTACTGAGTAATGGTTTACACTTAGATACGCATTATAGTATTCCTCCCCACGAGGTTCCGCTATAAGTGATGTATGACCGAAGCAAATCTAATTGCTAAATCATTTGGGTGGGTAAACGTCCACACCACGTGGCTTGCCTTACCTGATGGGATTTTAGATGTGATTAGTGGTTTAATGATATTATTTGAGGGAGATAATATCGGAGATTAAATCGATTGTTTGTTGTTATATGTGCTCATAGATTAGGATATGGCTTTGAACCCACTTTATGTGATACGTAAGGATTTTAAACTCATTGGTCCCTAAATGTAATGATTGGAATAGAGATCTAGACATTACCCAAACTGTTGAAGAGTACAAGGTTGTACTCAATGAGCTTTGTCCTCCCGAGCCTATTGATATAGGCGGCTAGACAAGAAGCGATGAGGATACTCATAAAGGCCAGTCACTTCGAGGAAACGCTTAAACACGTTTTTGAGATGACTGACCTTTTAGACGAGTTGAAACGAAAATCGCAAGCTCTTGTAGCCAATGCCAAAGGTTTCGAACCTAAAGGCATGAATCGGGGGAAAGGAAAAGAAAGCAAAGAAACCCAGTGGTTCTAAGATTACTTGAACCACGAGATGGGACGAGAAAGCCAAGAGGCAAGAGTTCTCGAAGCAAACAGTCTGGGTACTGGAAGTCTGATTATCCTCTCAAAGAAGGTACGAAATTTCTTTAGTCGTAAAACATAGTCAGTGGTATTATCTACCGGAACCTGGTGTGTAGATATGGAACCACTGGCGGTATGTGCATTCTAAATGCAAGGGTTCCAGGAAACCCGACGACTTAGAAAAGAAAAGATCGTAGTCTAGATGGGCAGTGCTGTAAGGAGGCAGCTGTTGCAGTGGAAGACACTTTATAGGATTTCATTTTGAGTTATTGCTTTTATGTACTTTTCATATTAGAAAGAACTTTGTTCTGGATTTCTAATGAATGGATATTTTATTTCTTTTAATCATTTGATGGTTATAAGAAGAAATAATGATATTATCTATTTTGGTACATTAGCTAGCAATATATAAATGATGAATCCTGAGTCTACCACAATGCGACGAACCGTTTTATATAACTCGTTTTACTAATAAGAGATTTCTTTATTAAATCATTTATACTTGTGGAATCTTATGCTAAGTCATATTTATTCAAATAAGAAGTTCAAAGGTCGAAAATTGATTGTAAGATCAATTAAGTTGAAGGAGTGGACCTTCCGACCTAAGAATCTAATTTGGAAGATAATACGACTAAGCAATCCTTTATGGATATAAGATGTAAGATCCGGACAAGTATTAGAATTGATTGACTCTGATTTATGATCAGAGCTTGGGATTGGATCCCAAGTGACTACACCATACAGTCCTCTGTAAGATTGGTGTGTCGGAAATAAGAAATGGAACTCTTATAGAAATAGTAAAAGCGCGAGTTAAACGGAACTACCTATGTTCTATGGATATGTCTTGGTAACAACGGCACATTCAAATGTGGTTGTAGAATATCCTAGAAGAACAAAAGATGTGTGTTCAATAGTACTATGAACCAGAAGGACGTTATAAGTTCTAACGCCCGGTTCTTAGAGAAAGACTATACGATGAACCACAAGCCCAAGGTGACATGATACTTTGAAATGAGAGAGAAAGATTAAGACTTAGAACCAGCCGAACCGAGTAGCGGTACACCACTAACTGCACCTACTGTTATCACTGTTTATACACCGGAATGCCGTTGTAGTGGGAGGTTGTGTGACAACCGGAGATATTCATAAGACTAGGAGAGTCTTCGGACTCTGGACCTAGTATACATGAAATCGATCCCTGGATCTACATGAAGGCCGTACTAGATCTAAATGTGCCTTCTTGGAGAGCAGTAAGGATTATTGCTAAGAGGCGAGATCATTTAGAGTACAAGCTTAGTTGATCCATTTATGGATTGGAACAAAGCATTGAATTCGTGGTACTTGCAAATTGATGAGATAGTCCATTTTATGGATTCATCAAAAGCATAGACGAATTGTGTGTATTGGAAACGTGATGGAAAACAAGGTGGTGTTCTCGGAGGTTTTATGTAGATGACACTCTTATCATTGGCAACAATGTAAAGATGTTATCAGATATAAAATGATGGTTGTCTAGATGAATCATTATGAAAGATAAAGGAAGAAGTTGGACATGTTCTTGAGATCTTGGATCTCTAGAAAGAACATTGTACTTTTCCTGGACATCTTACATATATGATTATGGTTCGTTTTAACATGCAAGATTCCGAGAAAGGTTCGTTACCTTTCAGAGACGGAATGCATCTATCTAAGGATATGTGTTTTGGAACACAAAAGGAGATAGAAGCAATGAAAGCAGTTTCCTACACTTTGAGTATGGGAAGCTTAATAAATGCATTGTTGAAAACAAGAACCTGATATCGGCTATGCGGTTAGCATAGTGGGAGGATATCAAGGTAATCCTGGAAAGGAATATTCGACTGCCGTAAAAGTACTTTCGAAGTACTGTTCTAGACTACGAAGCAGACGAGTTTTTCCTTTGGATTACATTCTCTTAGATTTCTAATCGAATGAGGACCGGTGTAAGTCGATATCAGGCTATGTGTTTCACTATTAAAGGAGAAGGAGTTTTAACATGGAAGAGTGATAAGCACGATGCTTTTCGGACTCTGCCATGGGTAACCAAATAGCGGCCTCAGAGGCAGCGGAAGTTTTGGTATAACTCCGGGATAATCTCTGGGACTTAGATGTGATTCTTAATTTGCCAAAGGCTATGTAAATAGCGGTGCAATGGCAAATGGTAAGAAATCACTAGTCCATAAGTGTAAGATAACACATAGTGCAAGTACCACCTGATACGAGTCATCGTCGAGGGAGACGACGCTGTAGTCACCAAGATAACTTCAGAGCGGCAACCTAGAGTGCTCATTCACATAGTACTTCTTGGAAGTACAACTTTAGCACGTGATGAGTATGGGAGTCGGGAGTTTGGAGGAAATGACTAGACCTTAGTACAAGTGGGAGATTGTTGGAGTTGTGTACTTAATGTCTAGATTTAAGTGACGGAAACTCACGATCCATTGCCACTAATCTATTTAATTAAATAAACAATTATTTGCGTTTAATTATTTATAATTAAACATATGCAAATTATAGTCCTGGATTTTATACGTTGTAGTTAGTATGGTGTTGCATGGGCGCACAGAAGATCATACTATCGGTTACTCGTATTTAATCGAACAGTTGCTCACGACCTAGATGGACACGGACCAATCCATCGGTATAGTCGTTGTGTGAGAGAGAAAATAATCTATCTTGATTATTTTATCACACTTGTACACTTGGTGTATTGAGCGGATCGTTGAGATTCATCGATTAGGATTGCCGGCGATAATCGATTCGAGTCTCAGTGTATTTTATTCTTAATCCCCGATATTATTGCGGATGTGTATATTTGATATAAGTGACTTTGATTTACCAAAGGAATTAACCGATTTAATTATTGGGTTAATTACCGGTTAAGTTGGGTCACTATATTTTATATATGGCATGCCGTGAATACTTGACGGGAAAGTGTATCCCGTAAGGGTTGATAATATCCCCGAGATGAGTTCATAAGGAATTATTATGTAAACCCTGCAGGTGGATTCGTTCCGCATAATAATTAAGGTTGAATGGTACTAGTCTCGGATATAAGAGATGAATAAATTAATTAGCAATAAATTAATTTTATTCATGGATATTTATATCTTAAATACACGGAATAAATAATACTACCGGAGAAATATTATTTGATATAATATGGTGAATATTGGGAGTGCAATTAATTTTATATAGTGGAAAATAGAATTAATTAATATTGATAAGGATTAATGGACTTGAGCATTGGGCTCAATTTAATCTTCAATATTGGAAGCCCAATATTCCACCTCCTTAAGATCCCCTACGTAGCCTATAAAAGCACTACATGGTCTTCTCTATTCTCATAACTTGAAGATCACAATTCTAGAGAGAGAAAGTAGAGAGGGAGATCCATGGAGTTCGGTAGATCGTCGCCCACACGACGTCCGGGCTAGTGCAAGGAATACGTGGGAAGATCTCAAGGTCATCATAAGATCTCGTTTCTCCGCACAACGAATCGAAAGGTGAATTAAATTTCCGCTATTTAATTCTTATTGAAATCAATTATCGAAAAACAAGATCCAAGGGTCGAACCCGGAGTAGACGGACGATCGCGTGGTGGTGGCGAAGCCACCGGACCACGCCAATCGCCCGCTAGGGTTTCGGCGGGGGCGAGAGGGTCGAACCCTCGGCTGGAGCCGAGGGGATGCGATCGATCGCTTGGATCGATCGCGGAGGGCGCGGGCTGGTGCCGCCCCTCCCCACCGTGAAGGTGGCTGACCTCCAGGCGGCGGCGAGTCGCCGGACTCGCCGCGGGGGCTGCACGGGCAGCCCCACCCGATCGATCACATGAGCACCGCGGACGGGGGCTCGGGCTGGGCGTGCGCGCGGCTTCGGCCGTGTCGTGCGTTCGGCTCGTGCTCCGGCTCGTACGCGGCGTTCGTGTTATCTCCGGCGAAGGGTTCGTTCGGGTTATTGGTTTCCGCAAATTTAAATAACCCGGGATATCGAATTCCAACAATTGGTATCAGAGAGTACGGTTACGTTTTTTCGTTAATTGTTTCGATAATCGATTGTCGTTGTTTATAGCCATAGATTAATTTAAATTGTTAAATTATTGTGCTATATTGTTCTACGTACTTGTTTTATCTCTCGTATGAATTGTGTTTGTCGGAAAAATTAATTATTAAAAATCGAAAGTTTTTTTTCGGAGAAACGAACCAAGTTCGATCGATAGCGGGCTGCTGGTACGGCTGAGCTTGGAGCGGGCTGTGCGGGCTGCTGGACGTGGGTTGAACACGGCTGGGCATGTCGGCGTGTGCCACCAGTGGCGGTGGTTCGCCGGCAGCCGGCGGTTGTGCTCGATGCTCGCGGACAGCTGGACGTGAGTCGCGGCTTGGCTGCGTATGGCGTCGATGGCAACGTGCTGCTGGAGCGTAGTCGATGGCGTGACGTCGTTGGCGGCGTCATACCGGGAGTCGACTACTCCGGCGATGGTCCACGTGGGTGCCGGCGCGATCGATCGAACGACGCGCTTTGTTCGGCGATCGCGGGCTGCTCATGCGGTGATAGCAGCGGGTCGATGGCATGGGTCGTCAAGGGAGACGTCGTGCCGGAGATCGACCAGACCGCTGTTGAAGAAGGAAATCGATCGATGTAGACGATCGTTGAATTTTTCACGCTACTGTATGTGTGTGAATTAATTCTTGCATGGCTGAGTGAATTAATTCACTTGGAGTTATGCTGTACATGTCTCGATTGATTGCATGTGTGCATATCTGAATGCATGGCCCAGTGCGCATGTTGATGTGCATGTCCACATGCATGATGCATGACTTCGATGGGTTCGATTGGGCACGGACCTAGTTGATTCGAGCGGGTCTCGTTTTTTGGTTCGTCCCGGTAAATCCGATCTTTCCGGAAATAATTTAATATTTCTAATTTTATTTAATTTAATTTTGGAATTAATTCAAATTCTATTTGGATTAGATTTCTTAATTATGGAATTAAATAATGGAATTAGATGGAGAGTTAAATTAGGAAAGAAAATCCTATTTCTCTAGATATCCTATACCTACTTGGATTAGAAGTCTTAAGAAGAATCAAAATTCGATTTTGATTAGGATTCTTGAGATCTAATTTAAATAGGATTGAGAAATTATTAAAATATTGATTTTATTTAATTTGAGTATTTTATTTAAAATCATTAGATTAATTCAAAATTTATTTTGGATTGGATAATCTTGGATTTTATTTAGAATAGAATTAAATATGGAAATCAATGGATTTTAATAATATTGATTTTATTTAATTTAAGTATTTTATTTAAAATCATTAGATTAATTCAAAATTTATTTTGGATTGGATAATCTTGGATTTTATTTAGAATAGAATTAAATATGGAAATCAATGGATTTTAATAATATTGATTTTATTTAATTTAAGTATTTTATTTAAAATCATTAGATTAATTCAAAATTTATTTTGGATTGGATAATCTTGGATTTTATTTAGAATAGAATTAAATATGGAAATCAATGGAATTGATTTTATTTAATTGGAGTATTTTATTTAAAATCATTAGATTGATTCAAATTTATTTTGAATTGGAATCTTGGATTTTATTTAAAATAAATTAAATATGAGAATCAAAGAATTTTTCCGTCACTCGGCAAAGTATTCAAGACGTAGAATGAAGACTCAAGGCAAGCATGCTGGAATTCATCAAGGTACGAATAGTCGAGAAATAATTTTGCTTGAGTAATTATTTGATTATTTGTGAACGTACTTGCATGAAATGTATGCTTATTATTATGCTTATGTGTATTTAATTATGCATTAGATAGCGTATCCCTTTGTTATAAAAAGCTAAGTGGGAGAGGGTATGGAAACATATCCATGGTCTCCATTGCTGTTCTCTTGGTGACTTTTATGAACTTTCGAAGTTCATATAGATAAGCCATTGGAGGAGAATTCTTGTAATTCCTCTTACGAGAAACATTGATTAAGTTTATCAAACAATGCCTAATTTGTCTTTCCAAAGCTGACTTCAAGTCGACTCATTCTCACCCCGGGGAGTGGAATGGAGCCAGAGCCACTTGGTCATGTAGAGGACACAAATTAGAGACTTCCGTGCCATTCTTTGATAGATGGGTCGCTTGTCTGCTCGGCTCCCTCATTTATGAGAGATAGGGTCGCTCGCATGGCGAATCACTGGTTAGAAACTTCGAGTTTCACTTATGATTCTCCACGTCTTGATTTACAAGATTAAATGGATCAAGTAATTGGGAGTCAATTATAAAAGTCTCTTAGTGTAGTAAACGTCCACACAACGTGGCTTGCTATACTGACGGACTTTGGATTAATTGATGTAGACAGTTGTAAGTAATTATGAAGAGTTGTGAAGTTATCGTAAACGTCCACACCACGTGGCTTGCGGTGATGTAGCAATTCCAAGTAATTCACTTTGGTACTGAGTAATGGTTTACACTTAGATACGCATTATAGTATTCCTCCCCACGAGGTTCCGCTATAAGTGATGTATGACCGAAGCAAATCTAATTGCTAAATCATTTGGGTGGGTAAACGTCCACACCACGTGGCTTGCCTTACCTGATGGGATTTTAGATGTGATTAGTGGTTTAATGATATTATTTGAGGGAGATAATATCGGAGATTAAATCGATTGTTTGTTGTTATATGTGCTCATAGATTAGGATATGGCTTTGAACCCACTTTATGTGATACGTAAGGATTTTAAACTCATTGGTCCCTAAATGTAATGATTGGAATAGAGATCTAGACATTACCCAAACTGTTGAAGAGTACAAGGTTGTACTCAATGAGCTTTGTCCTCCCGAGCCTATTGATATAGGCGGCTAGACAAGAAGCGATGAGGATACTCATAAAGGCCAGTCACTTCGAGGAAACGCTTAAACACGTTTTTGAGATGACTGACCTTTTAGACGAGTTGAAACGAAAATCGCAAGCTCTTGTAGCCAATGCCAAAGGTTTCGAACCTAAAGGCATGAATCGGGGGAAAGGAAAAGAAAGCAAAGAAACCCAGTGGTTCTAAGATTACTTGAACCACGAGATGGGACGAGAAAGCCAAGAGGCAAGAGTTCTCGAAGCAAACAGTCTGGGTACTGGAAGTCTGATTATCCTCTCAAAGAAGGTACGAAATTTCTTTAGTCGTAAAACATAGTCAGTGGTATTATCTACCGGAACCTGGTGTGTAGATATGGAACCACTGGCGGTATGTGCATTCTAAATGCAAGGGTTCCAGGAAACCCGACGACTTAGAAAAGAAAAGATCGTAGTCTAGATGGGCAGTGCTGTAAGGAGGCAGCTGTTGCAGTGGAAGACACTTTATAGGATTTCATTTTGAGTTATTGCTTTTATGTACTTTTCATATTAGAAAGAACTTTGTTCTGGATTTCTAATGAATGGATATTTTATTTCTTTTAATCATTTGATGGTTATAAGAAGAAATAATGATATTATCTATTTTGGTACATTAGTAGCAATATATAAATGATGAATCCTGAGTCTACCACAATGCGACGAACCGTTTTATATAACTCGTTTTACTAATAAGAGATTTCTTTATTAAATCATTTATACTTGTGGAATCTTATGCTAAGTCATATTTATTCAAATAAGAAGTTCAAAGGTCGAAAATTGATTGTAAGATCAATTAAGTTGAAGGAGTGGACCTTCCGACCTAAGAATCTAATTTGGAAGATAATACGACTAAGCAATCCTTTATGGATATAAGATGTAAGATCCGGACAAGTATTAGAATTGATTGACTCTGATTTATGATCAGAGCTTGGGATTGGATCCCAAGTGACTACACCATACAGTCCTCTGTAAGATTGGTGTGTCGGAAATAAGAAATGGAACTCTTATAGAAATAGTAAAAGCGCGAGTTAAACGGAACTACCTATGTTCTATGGATATGTCTTGGTAACAACGGCACATTCAAATGTGGTTGTAGAATATCCTAGAAGAACAAAAGATGTGTGTTCAATAGTACTATGAACCAGAAGGACGTTATAAGTTCTAACGCCCGGTTCTTAGAGAAAGACTATACGATGAACCACAAGCCCAAGGTGACATGATACTTTGAAATGAGAGAGAAAGATTAAGACTTAGAACCAGCCGAACCGAGTAGCGGTACACCACTAACTGCACCTACTGTTATCACTGTTTATACACCGGAATGCCGTTGTAGTGGGAGGTTGTGTGACAACCGGAGATATTCATAAGACTAGGAGAGTCTTCGGACTCTGGACCTAGTATACATGAAATCGATCCCTGGATCTACATGAAGGCCGTACTAGATCTAAATGTGCCTTCTTGGAGAGCAGTAAGGATTATTGCTAAGAGGCGAGATCATTTAGAGTACAAGCTTAGTTGATCCATTTATGGATTGGAACAAAGCATTGAATTCGTGGTACTTGCAAATTGATGAGATAGTCCATTTTATGGATTCATCAAAAGCATAGACGAATTGTGTGTATTGGAAACGTGATGGAAAACAAGGTGGTGTTTCTCGGAGGTTTTATGTAGATGACACTCTTATCATTGGCAACAATGTAAAGATGTTATCAGACATAAAATGATGGTTGTCTAGATGAATCATTATGAAAGATAAAGGAAGAAGTTGGACATGTTCTTGAGATCTTGGATCTCTAGAAAGAACATTGTACTTTTCCTGGACATCTTACATATATGATTATGGTTCGTTTTAACATGCAAGATTCCGAGAAAGGTTCGTTACCTTTCAGAGACGGAATGCATCTATCTAAGGATATGTGTTTTGGAACACAAAAGGAGATAGAAGCAATGAAAGCAGTTTCCTACACTTTGAGTATGGGAAGCTTAATAAATGCATTGTTGAAAACAAGAACCTGATATCGGCTATGCGGTTAGCATAGTGGGAGGATATCAAGGTAATCCTGGAAAGGAATATTCGACTGCCGTAAAAGTACTTTCGAAGTACTGTTCTAGACTACGAAGCAGACGAGTTTTTCCTTTGGATTACATTCTCTTAGATTTCTAATCGAACGAGGACCGGTGTAAGTCGATATCAGGCTATGTGTTTCACTATTAAAGGAGAAGGAGTTTTAACATGGAAGAGTGATAAGCACGATGCTTTTCGGACTCTGCCATGGGTAACCAAATAGCGGCCTCAGAGGCAGCGGAAGTTTTGGTATAACTCCGGGATAATCTCTGGGACTTAGATGTGATTCTTAATTTGCCAAAGGCTATGTAAATAGCGGTGCAATGGCAAATGGTAAGAAATCACTAGTCCATAAGTGTAAGATAACACATAGTGCAAGTACCACCTGATACGAGTCATCGTCGAGGGAGACGACGCTGTAGTCACCAAGATAACTTCAGAGCGGCAACCTAGAGTGCTCATTCACATAGTACTTCTTGGAAGTACAACTTTAGCACGTGATGAGTATGGGAGTCGGGAGTTTGGAGGAAATGACTAGACCTTAGTACAAGTGGGAGATTGTTGGAGTTGTGTACTTAATGTCTAGATTTAAGTGACGGAAACTCACGATCCATTGCCACTAATCTATTTAATTAAATAAACAATTATTTGCGTTTAATTATTTATAATTAAACATATGCAAATTATAGTCCTGGATTTTATACGTTGTAGTTAGTATGGTGTTGCATGGGCGCACAGAAGATCATACTATCGGTTACTCGTATTTAATCGAACAGTTGCTCACGACCTAGATGGACACGGACCAATCCATCGGTATAGTCGTTGTGTGAGAGAGAAAATAATCTATCTTGATTATTTTATCACACTTGTACACTTGGTGTATTGAGCGGATCGTTGAGATTCATCGATTAGGATTGCCGGCGATAATCGATTCGAGTCTCAGTGTATTTTATTCTTAATCCCCGATATTATTGCGGGTGTGTATATTTGATATAAGTGACTTTGATTTACCAAAGGAATTAACCGATTTAATTATTGGGTTAATTACCGGTTAAGTTGGGTCACTATATTTTATATATGGCATGCCGTGAATACTTGACGGGAAAGTGTATCCCGTAAGGGTTGATAATATCCCCGAGATGAGTTCATAAGGAATTATTATGTAAACCCTGCAGGTGGATTCGTTCCGCATAATAATTAAGGTTGAATGGTACTAGTCTCGGATATAAGAGATGAATAAATTAATTAGCAATAAATTAATTTTATTCATGGATATTTATATCTTAAATACACGGAATAAATAATACTACCGGAGAAATATTATTTGATATAATATGGTGAATATTGGGAGTGCAATTAATTTTATATAGTGGAAAATAGAATTAATTAATATTGATAAGGATTAATGGACTTGAGCATTGGGCTCAATTTAATCTTCAATATTGGAAGCCCAATATTCCACCTCCTTAAGATCCCCTACGTAGCCTATAAAAGCACTACATGGTCTTCTCTATTCTCATAACTTGAAGATCACAATTCTAGAGAGAGAAAGTAGAGAGGGAGATCCATGGAGTTCGGTAGATCGTCGCCCACACGACGTCCGGGCTAGTGCAAGGAATACGTGGGAAGATCTCAAGGTCATCATAAGATCTCGTTTCTCCGCACAACGAATCGAAAGGTGAATTAAATTTCCGCTATTTAATTCTTATTGAAATCAATTATCGAAAAACAAGATCCAAGGGTCGAACCCGGAGTAGACGGACGATCGCGTGGTGGTGGCGAAGCCACCGGACCACGCCAATCGCCCGCTAGGGTTTCGGCGGGGGCGAGAGGGTCGAACCCTCGGCTGGAGCCGAGGGGATGCGATCGATCGCTTGGATCGATCGCGGAGGGCGCGGGCTGGTGCCGCCCCTCCCCACCGTGAAGGTGGCTGACCTCCAGGCGGCGGCGAGTCGCCGGACTCGCCGCGGGGGCTGCACGGGCAGCCCCACCCGATCGATCACATGAGCACCGCGGACGGGGGCTCGGGCTGGGCGTGCGCGCGGCTTCGGCCGTGTCGTGCGTTCGGCTCGTGCTCCGGCTCGTACGCGGCGTTCGTGTTATCTCCGGCGAAGGGTTCGTTCGGGTTATTGGTTTCCGCAAATTTAAATAACCCGGGATATCGAATTCCAACAGATGAATCCTTAGTCTACCACGATGCAACAAACCGTTCTATAACTTGTTTTACTTGTTAGATATTTCTTTATTAATCATTATACTTGTGAATTCTTATACTTAGTAGTATTTTCAAATAAGATTCAAATGGTCGAAATTGATTTGATCAATTATAGTTGAAGGAATGGACCTTCCGACCTAAGAATTGAATTTGGAGGATAATACATCTAAGCAAACCTTTCTGGGTAAAGGATAGAATTCAGACAAGTATTGGAAATGATTAGATATGCAGACATATGTGTAAATTAGAAAGGTACGAGAAATTCTCTCAAAGAATACTCGGTGATGGATTAGAATACTTAATGTGCCATAAAAGCAAGGTGTTTTGACTAGTCAATGGACACAAAGCTATTATGGGGAACCATCAAAGTATATCCATTAGGAGCCTGCGACTCGGTCGCGGAGGCCATCACCTATCTAAGTAACACATAGCATAATCAAAGATTGGGATTCAATCCCAAAGGGGCGCGCCATACACTTGCGTGTAGAGATGGTGCGCTATAAAGAAATGGAAAATCTGATAGTAAAAGGACAAGTTGTTCGGAACTACCTATGTTCTATGGATATTCCTAGATACAATGGCATATTAAATGTGGTTGTAGGAAATCCTAGATGAACGAAGTATTGTGTGTTCTATAGTACTATGAACCAGAGGGACGTCTCGTCCGGTTCATAGAGGAAGACTATTAGATGGACCACAAAGCCTAAAATTGACGTAATACCTTGAAATGAGAAGAAAGACAAAAGACTAGGAACCAGCCAAACCGAGTAGAAGTACACCACACACTGCACCTATTGTTATTACTGTTATACACCGGGACGCCATTGCAGTGGGAGGTTGTTGGACAACCAGAGATATTCATAAGGCTAGAGGAGTTCGGACTCTGGATCTAGTAAAGATGAAATCGACCCCTAGCTCTGCATAAGGGCAGTACTAGATCTAAATGTGCCTGCTTGAAACAATAAGGATTATTGTTAAGAGGCTAGATCATTTAGAGTACAAGCTTAGTAAATCCATTTATGGATTGAAATAAAGCTATGAATCGTGGAACTTGCGAATTGATGAGATAGTCCATTTGATGGATTCATCAAAAGGCAAAAACGAAAGGTGTATTAGAGAAGTGATAGAAACAAGGTGGTGTTTCTCGGAGATTTTATGTAGATAAAATTTTATCATTGGCAACAATGTAAAAATATTGTCAGACATAAAATAATGGTTGTCTAAATAAATCGAGATATAAGATTGAGAAGAAGTTAGAGCATGTTCTTAAGGTCTTATGATCTAGAGATAAGAACATTGTACTTCTCCTAGATATCTTGTACGATTAAAGTTTGTTTTTAACATGCATACTTCTGAGAAAGGTTATTGCCTTTCAGAGACAGAATATACATCTATCTAAAGGGTATGTGTTCGAACACATGAAGGAGATAGATGAGGACAAAGCAGTTTCCTATACTTCAAGTATGGAAAGCTTTATAGATGCAATGTTGTAAAACAAGAACCTGATATCAACTATGCGGTTTGCGTAGTGGGAGGATATCAAAGTAATCTGGATAAGAGATATTCGAATGCTGCAAGAGTACTTTCATAGTACTGGCTTGAGCAAGACGAAATCTTCTTAGATTACAGATTCTCAGATCCAAAAATCAGAGAAGGACCAGTGAAAGTCGATATCAGGCTATGTGTTCACTTTTAGAAAGAGGTGGAACCATGAAGTGAAAGAGTGATAAGCGGGACGCTTCTCAGACTCTATCATAACCGAATAGCAGCCTCAGAGGCAGCGGAAGTTTTGGTTAGGTTGCGGGATAACCTCTTGACTTGGATATGACTCTTAGTTTACCAAAGGCTATTGGATAGCGGTGCATGGTGAACTAAAAGAGGTCATGAGTCAAAAGTGATGTTAACACATAGAGCAAGTACCACCTGATACGAGTCATCGTCAGGGGAGACGACGTAGTAGTCACCAAGATAACTTCAGAGCGGCAACCTAGATTGCTCACTCACATAGTACTTCTCGGAAGTACACTTTAAAGCACGTGATGAGTATGGGAACCGGGAGTTTGGAGGAAATGACTAGACCTTAGTACAAGTGGGAGATTGTTGGAGTTGTGTACTTAATGTCTAGATTTAAGTAACGGTAAACTCCCGATCATAGCATTTAATCTATTAAATTAATAAACAATTGTTTGCTTTTAAATATATGAAAATCATAGTCCTGGATTTTATACGTTGTAGTTAGTATGGTGTGTCGGGCCCCACACAGAAGATCATACTATCGGTTACTCGTATTTAATCAAACAGTGGCTCACGACCTAGATGGACCCGGACCAATCCATCGGTATAGTCGTTGTGTGAGAGAGAAAATAATTTGTCTTAATTATTTTATCACACTTGTACACTTGGTGTATTGAGCGGATCGTTGAGATTCATCGATTAGGATTGCCGGCGATAATCGATTCGAGTCTCAGTGTATTATATTCTTAATCCCCGATATTGTTGCGGGAGTGTATATTTAATATAAGTGACTTTGATTTACCAAAGGAATTAACCGATTTAATTAATGGGTTAATTACCGGTTAAGTTGGGTCGCTATATTTTATATATGGCATGCCGTGAATAATTGACCGGACAGTGTATCCCGGAAGGGTTGATAATATCCCCGAGATGAGTTCAAAAGGAATTATTGTGTAAACCTCATGAGTGGATTCGTTCCGCACAATAATTAAGGTTGAATGGTACTAGTCTCGGATTAAAGAGATGAATAAATTAATTAGCAATAAATTAATTTTATTCATGGATATTTAAATCTTAAATACACGGAATAAATAATACTACCGGAGAAATATTATTTGATATAATATGGTTTAATATTGGGAGTGCAATTAATTTATATAGTGGAAAATAAATTAATTAATATTAATGGGAGATTAATAGATTTGGGCTTGGGCTCAATTTAATCATTAATATTGGAAGCCCAATATTCCACCTCCTTTAGATCCCCTACGTAGCCTATAAAAGCACTACATGGTCTTCTCTATTCTACATAACACAAGATCATAATTCTCCTAGAGAGAGAAAGTAGAGAGAGAGAGAGAAGAGGATCCATAAGCTTGGAGGATCGTCGCCCACCCGACGTTCAAGCTAGTGCAAGGAATACGTGGGAAGATCGTAAGGTCGTCAAACTTAAATTCGTTTCTCCGCACAACGAATTAAAAGGTAAAATCATATACTCCCTTCTATGATTTTATGTGGATTAATTGTGATACATACATGAACGCATGATCCGGGAAAACGACGAGACCGGGGACGGGGATAGACCGGGCGGTGGTGGTTGTGAACCACCGGACCGCCGGCGGTCTAGGGATCCCCGCCGGGATCGAGAGCAACCCTCGGCTGGGAGCCGAGGGGGTGGCGATCGAACCTAGGGTTCGATCGCCGGGCACGCATGAAGCCCCGGCTGGACGTCGGGGGCGATCGAGCCCGTGAGCTCGATCGCGGGTGTGCTACGGGGTGACCCGTAGCCGCCTCGTATGTGCTACGGGTTCGCCCGTAGCGGGCGTACGGGGCTGGACGCCCCGCGAGCAGCGAGCCCGTGAGCTCGCTGCGGGGCTGCTACGAGCAGCCCCGGGGATGCCTCGTGCATCCCCAGCGATCATCGGGAGATGATCGCGAGCCCCGTGCGGGGGCTCGGCTGGGCACCACGGGCGGACCGTGGTGGTGCTCGGTTGAGCTCCGGCTCGTACGGTGGTTCGCGGTTGGTTCTCCGGCGATCGAGGATTTCGGTCGGGTTATTATTTTCCGCAATTTTAATGGCCCGGGATATCGAATTCCATCACTTTACTCTCTTGAGGTTTAGCCACCCATTGAGTAGTGCTCTTAATTATTGGTTTCCAAAATTTTCGATTTTTCTCTTTAGGCACCCATTTCTTCTTCACTTGCTTCGCAGAGCCATTCTTCGTTTTCACAGCCACCAAGCCACGATTCACATCATCCTTCATTTTGTAACAATACGGCCTAATATGTCCAGGCTTGTTGCAATAGTGGCAAACATTCTTTTTCTTGTGATTTACTTCCTCTCGTTTGATGTTTTCAACATTAGTAAAGAGAGGAGCAAGCATTCTGGGTTTCGACCTTATAGATGAAGACTCCGTCAAATTTTTCATCGAATCATCTTTATGAAACGGAGTTTGACGTCGGACTCTCTTGGAATATACGTTCCTTTGCTCAGTCACTATCCCTTGGTTCACATCATCTCTCAACTTGTAGCAATAAGGTTTGATGTGTCCGGGTTTGTTATAGTAGTGACAAACATACTTCTTCTTGAGCTTAGATTCCTTTAGCTTTGGCTTTTTAATCTTAGTAGAAGAAGAAGTGGACCTTTCTTTCAAAGAAACATTTGGAGCCAATTTCTTTAGTTTATTCATGAAGGCATCCTCATACGATAGAGTGTTTCTAGGTTTCTTGATGATAGTCTTTGGAGCCTGATATAGCTTGACATTGAAATATTTGGAGGAGCTAGCTTCAGGGACCTCAGCATTAGACTCAGAAGTCATAATTTTCTTTCCCTCTCCAATCTCCTTTCGCTTAGATGTTTCATTTTCGGTTTTCTCATCAGTCTCAGCTTTAGAATTTTCATCAGAAGAGGAGGCCTTGAAAAACTTTATTTGCTTATTCTCAGGAGTTGAGTATATAGAGTTGAAAACTTTTTGGAATCCTAATCCATATCTGTTTGGATTCACCAAGGAGGTAGCATTATCAAAAACTGAAGAATTTGTGTTCATCTTCTTCAAAAGCTCATCTGTCATGTGCAATTTTGCTTTCAGATTGAAACAATCTTTGACACTCATAGCAAGATCCGTTTGAGTCTGTGTCAAGGTCGATTTTAATTCATCATTCTCAGCGTCAGAGTGTTTGAACAAATTATGAAGCATTTTGACTTCGGCAATCTCCTTTTTCAAGTATGTTTTCAACTTAGAATTTTCAGAATTAGACTTTTCGAATGAGGATCTCAACTCAACTGCTTCCTTGAAGAATTTGTGCTTCTCTTCAAAGAGATCATCAAACTTTTGTTCCAGATTTTTACGAGAAGCTTTCAACTTTAAATTTTCAGAGTTAGACTTTTCAACCAAGTTTCCCTACTCAACAGCTTCTTCAGAGAGTTTTCGTTTTTCTTTAGAGAAGTCATCAACGCACTCTTTCAAATATTTTAGAGACACTTCGAGTGTTTCTTTCTCAGTGATTGCTGCTTCATAAAGTTTTTGCAGTTATAAGAGAATTGTTGGAGTTGTGTACTTAATGTCTAGATTTAAGTAACGGAAACTCACGATCCATTGCCATTAATCTATTTAATTAAATAAACAATTATTTGCATTTAATTATTTATAATTAAATATATGCAAATTATAGTCCTGGATTTTATACGTTGTAGTTAGTATGGTGTTGTATGGACACACAGAAGATCATACTATCGGTTACTCGTATTTAATCGAACAGTTGCTCACGACCTAGATGGACATGGACCAATCCATCGGTATAGTCGTTGTGTGAGAGAGAAAATAATCTATCTTGATTATTTTATCACACTTGTACACTTGGTGTATTGAGCGGATCGTTTGAGATTTATCGATTAGGATTGCCGACGATAATCGATTTAAGTTTCAGTGTATTTTATTCTTAATCCCCGATACTATTGCGGGTGTGTATATTTAATATAAGTGACTTTGATTTTCCAAAGGAATTAACCGATTTAATTATTGGGTTAATTACGGGTTAAGTTGGGTCGCTATATTTTATATATGACATGCCGTGAATACTTGACGGGAAAGTGTATCCCGTAAGGGTTGATAATATCCCCGAGATGAGTTCATAAGGAATTATTATGTAAACCCTGCAGGTGGATTTGTTCCGCATAATAATTAAGGATGAATGGTACTAGTCTCGGATATAAGAGATGAATAAATTAATTAGCAATAAATTAATTTTATTCATGGATATTTATATCTTAAATACACGGAATAAATAATACTACCGGAGAAATATTATTTGATATAATATGGTTTAATATTGGGAGTGCAATTAATTTTATATAGTGGAAAATAGAATTAATTAATATTAATGGATTAATAGATTTGGGCTTGGGCTCAATTTAATCATTAATATTGGAAGCCCAATATTCCACCTCCTTAAGATCCCCTACGTAGCCTATAAAAGCACTACATGGTCTTCTCTATTCTCATATAACTTGAAGATCACAATTCTAGAGAGAGAAAGTAGAGAGGGAGATCCATGGAGTTCGGTAGATCGTCGCCCACACGACGTCCGGGCTACTGCAAGGAATACGTGGGAAGATCTCAAGGTCATCATAAGATCTCGTTTCTCCGCACAACGAATCGAAAGGTGAATTAAATAATTGCTATTTAATTCTTGTATTATTGAAATCAATTATCGAAAAACAAGATCCAAGGATCGAGACCCGGAACGAGGAGCGATCGCGTGGTGGTGGACGAACCACCGGACCACGGGGATCGATCGCCCTAGGGTTTCATGGCGCGAGGAGGCTCGACCCTCGGCTGGGCCGAGGGCGTGCGATCGATCACAAGGATCGATCGCCGGAGCGCGGGCTGGTGCCGCGCTCCTCCCCACCGCGACGGTGGGGGCCTCCAGGCGGCGGCGAGTCGCCGGACTAGCCGCGGGGGCTGCTGGGCAGCCCCAGCCCGTCGATCGCCTTGAGCGATCGACACCTTTGATCTTGCGAGCCCCGCGGACGGGGGTTCGGGCTGGGCGTGCGCGTGTCTCCGGCCACGTCGTGCGTTCGGTCCGTGCTCCGGCTCGTGCGTGGTGTTCGTGTGATCTCCGGCGAATGGTTTTTGATCGGGCTATGGTTTCCGCAAATTTTAATAGCCCGGGATATCGAATTCCAACAATTGGTATCAGAGCGTACGGTTACGTTTTTCGTTAATTGTTTCGATAATCAATTATCGTTGTTTATAGCCATAGATTAATTTAAATTATTAAATTATTGTGCTATATTGTTCTACGTCTATGATTTTCTCTCTTGTATGAATCGTGTTGGTCGGAAATATTAATTATTAAAATCGAGGGTTTTTCGGTATATCGAATCGGAAATCGAACGTGAGCTCGGAGCGGGCTGCTGCTGTGCGGGCTCGGACGTCGGCGTGTGCCACCAGCGGTGGTGGTTCGCCGGCAGCCGGCGGTGTGCTCGGTGGTCGCGTGAGCGGGCTGCCCGTGTGGTGATGACAGCGGGTCGATGGCGTGGTTCGTCAAGGGAGACGCCATGCCGGAGATCGACCAGACCACTGTCGAAGTAGAACATCGGATAGAAAAAGACGATCGATTGCACTGTGCTGTAATTGTGGTGCTCTCGATATGCATGGCAGTGAATTAATTCACTTGGAACATGGTCTTTTAGTATTGCATGTTGAATGGCCACGCTGAATGGAATTAATTCATTCTTGTGCATGGCATGACATGAATTTTTTATTTCATGGTGCTGTACGTTGATCGAATGCATGGCCTTGTGCGTGTGTTAATTCTTGGATACATGGCCTTGTATGAGAATTAATGCATGGGCTGTGCATGGTTCGACCGGGCACGAACCGGGAAGATTCGAGCGGGTCTCGTTTTTGGTTCGTCCCGGTAAATCCGATCTTTCCGGAAATAATTTAATCTTTCTAATTTTATTTAATTTAATTTTGGAATTAATTCAAATTCTATTTGGATTAGATTTCTTAATTATGGAATTAAATAATGGAATTAGATGGAGAGTTAAATTAGGAAAGAAAATCCTAGTTTCTCTAGATATCCTATACCTACTTGGATTAGAAGTCTTAAGAAGAATCAAAATTCGATTTTGATTAGGATTCTTGAGATCTAATTTAAATAGGATTGAGGAATTATTAAAATATTGATTTTATTTAATTTAAGTATTTTATTTAAAATCATTAGATTAATTCAAAATTTATTTTGGATTGGAGAATCTTGGATTTTATTTAGAATATAATTAAATATAGAAATCAATGGATTTTAATAATATTGATTTTATTTAATTTAAGTATTTTATTTAAAATCATTAGATTAATTCAAAATTTATTTTGGATTGTAGAATCTTGGATTTTATTTAGAATAGAATTAAATATGGAAATCAATGGATTTTAATAATATTGATTTTATTTAATTTAAGTATTTTATTTAAAATCATTAGATTAATTCAAAATTTATTTTGGATTGGAAAATCTTGGATTTTATTTAACGTAGAATTAAATATGGAAATCAATGGAATTGATTTTATTTAATTGGAGTATTTTATTTAAAATCATTAGATTGATTCGAATTTTTTTTGAATTGGAATCTTGGATTTTATTTAAAATAAATTAAATATGAGAATCAAAGAATTTTTCCGTCGCTCGGCAAAGTATTCAAGACGTAGAATGAAGACTCAAGGCAAGCATGCTGGAATTCATCAAGGTACGAATAGTCGAGAAATAATTTTGCTTGAGTAATTATTTGATTATTTGTGAACGTACTTGCATGAAATGTATGTTTGTTATTATGCTTATGTATTTAATTATGCATTAGATAGCGTATGCCTTTGTTATAAAAAGCTAAGTGGGAGAGGGAATGGAAACATTGCCATGGTCTCCATTGCTGTTCTCTTGGTGACTTTTATGGACTTTCGAAGTTCGTATAGACAAGTCATTGGAGGAGAATTCTTGTAATTCCTTTTACGAGAAACATTAATTAAGTTTATCAAACAATGCCTAATTTGTCTTTCTGAAACTGATTTCAAGTCGACTCATTCTCACCCCGGGGAGTGGAATGGAGCCAAAGCCACTTGGTCATGTGGATGACACAAATTAGAGACTTTCGTGTCATTTGATGACTAGATCGATTGTCTGCTCGGCTCCCTCATTCTATGAGAGATAGGGTCATTCGCATGGTGAATCACTGGTTAGAAACTTCGAGTTTCACTTATGATTCTCCGCGTCTTGATTTACAAGATTAAATGATTCAAGTAATTGGATGTCAATTATAAAGATCTTTTGGTGTAGTAAACGTCCACACGAACGTGGCTTGCTATGCTGAATGGGATCTTGGATTAATTAATGTAGACAGTTATAGAAGGGAGTGAAGGAGCGTATGTTAACGTAAACGTCCACATGAACGTGGCTTGCGGTGAATATACGTGTCCCAAACAATCTTCTTGGATACTGAGTAATGGTTTACACTTAGGTACGCTTTATAGTATTCTTCCCATCGAAGTAACGCTATAATTGATGTACGACCGAAGCAAATCTAATTGCTAAATCATTTGGATAGGTAAACGTCCACACGAACGTGACTTGCCATATCTGATGGGATTTTAGAGGTGATTAGTGGTTTAATGATATTATTTAAGGGAGATAATATCGGAGATTAAATCGATTGTTTGTTGTTATATGTGCTCATAGATTAGGAAATGGCTTTGAACCCACTTTATGTGATACGTAAGGATTTTAACTCACTGGTCCCTAAATGTAATGATTGGAATAGAGATCTAGACATTACCCAAACTGTTAAAGAGTGCAAGGTTGTACTCAGTGAGCTTTGTCCTCCCGAGCCTATTGACATAGGCGGCTAGACAAGAAGCGATGATGATACTCATAAAGGCCAGTCCTTCGAGGAAACGCTTAAACACGTTTTTGAGATGATTGACCTTTTGGACGAGTTGAGACGGAAATCGCAAGCTCTTGTAGCCAATGCCAAAGGTTTTGAACCTAAGGGCAAAATCGGGGGAAAGGAAAAGAAAGAAATGAATCCCAGTGGTCCTAAGTTACTTGGACCACGAGATGGGACGAGAAAGCCATGAGGCAAGAGTTCTCGATGCAAACAGTCTGGGTACTGGAAGTCTGACTATCCTCTCAAAGAAAGTACGAAATCTTCTTTAGTCGTAAAAACATAGTCAGTGGTATTATCTGCCGGAACCTGGTGTGTAGATATGGAACCACTGACGGTATGTGCATTTTAAATGCAAGGGTTCCAGGAAACCCGACGACTTAGAGAAGAAGAAATCGTAGTCTACATGGGCAATGCTGTGGAGGAGGCAGCAGTTGCAGTGGAGGACATTTTATAGGATTTCATTTTGGGTTATTGCTTTTATGTACCTTTCATATTAGAAAGAACTTTGTTCTGGATTTCTAATGAATAGATATTTTATTTCTTTTAATCATTTGATGGTTATAAGAAGAAATAATGATATTATCTATTTTGGTACATTAGCTAGCAATATATAAATGATGAATCCTGAGTCCACCACGATGCAACGAACCGTTTTATATAACTCGTTTTACTAATAAGAGATTTCTTTATTAAATCATTTACACTTGTGGATTCTTATGCTAAGTCATATTTATTCAAATAAGAAGTTCAAAGGTCGAAAATTGATTGTAAGATCAATTAAGTTGAAGGAGTGGACCTTCCGACCTAAGAATCTAATTTGGAGGATAATACGACTAAGCAATCCTTTATGGATATAAGATATAAGATCCGGACAAGTATTAGAATTGATTAACTCTGATGTTTGATCAGAGCTTGGGATTGGATCCCAAGAGACTACACCATACAGTCCTCTGTAAGATTGGTGTGTCGGAAATAAGAAATGGAACTCTTATAGAAATAGTAAAAGCTTGAGTTATACGGAACTACCTATGCTCTATAGATATGTCTTGGTAACAACGGCGCATTTCAATGCGGTTGTAGAATATCTTAGAAGAACAAAAGATGTGTGTTCGATAGTACTATTAACCAGAAGGACGTTATAAGTTCTAACGCCCGGTTCTTAGAGGAAGACTATTAGATGAACCACAAGCCCAAAATGACATGATACTTCTGAAGAAAGAGAAAACAATTAAGACTTAGAACCAGCCGAACCGAGTAGCGGTACACCACTAACTGCACCTACTGTTATCACTTTTTATACACCGGAATGCCATTGTAGTGGGAGGTTGTGGGACAACCGGAGATATTCATAAGACTAGGAGAGTCTTCGGACTCTGGACCTAGTATACATGAAATCGATCCCTAGATCTACATGAAGGCAGTACTAGATCTAAATGTGCCTTCTTGGAGAGCAATAAGGATTATTGCTAAGAAGCAAGATCATTTAGAGTACAAGCTTAGTTGATCCATTTATGGATTGGAACAAAGCATTGAGTTCGTGGTACTCGCAAATTGATGAGATAGTCCATTTTATGGATTCATCAAAGCATAGACGAATCGAGTGTATGGGAAACGTGATGGAAACAAGGTGGTGTTTCTCGGAGGTTTTATGTAGATAGCATTTTATCATTGGTAACAATGTAAAGATGTTGTTAGACATAAAATAATGGTTGTCTAGAAAAATCGATATATGAGATAAAGAAGAAGTTAGAGCATGTTCTTAAGATCTAGGATCTCAAGAAAAGAATATTGTACTTCTCTAGATATCTTATACGATTATGGTTCGTTTTAATATGCAAGATTCCGAGAAAGGTTCGTTACCTTTCAGAGACGGAATGCATCTATCTAAGGATATGTGTTTTGGAACACAAAAGGAGATAGAAGCAATGAAAGCGGATTCCTACACTTCGAGTGTGGAAAGCTTAATAAATGCGATGTTGAAAACAAGAACCTGATATCGGCTATGCGGTTAGCATAGTGGGAGGATATCAAGGTAATCCTGGAAAGGAATACTTGACTGCTGTAATGAACATTTTAAGTACTTTCGAAGTACTGGAGACTATGTTCTGGATTACGGAGCAAGCAAGCATTTCCTTTGGATTACATTCTCTTAGATTTCTAATCGAATAAGGACCGGTGTAAGTCGATATCAGGCTATGTGTTTCACTATTAAAAGAGAAGGAGTTTTAACATGGAAGAGTGATAAGCACGATGCTTTTCAGACTCTGCCATGGGTAACCAAATAGCCGCCTCAGAGGCAGCAGAAGTTTTGGTATAACTCCGGGATAATCTCTGGGACTTAGATGTGATTCTTAATTTGCCAAAGGCTATGTAAATAGCGGTGCGATGGCAAATGGTAAGAAATCACAAGTCCATAAGTGTAAGATAACACATAGTGCAAGTACCACCTGATACGAGTCATCGTCGAGGGAGACGACGCTGTAGTCACCAAGATAACTTCAGAGCGGCAACCTAGAGTGCTCATTCACATAGTACTTCTTGGAAGTACAACTTAAGCACGTGATGAGTATGGGAGTCGGGAGTTTGGAGGAAATGACTAGACCTTAGTACAAGTGGGAGATTGTTGGAGTTGTGTACTTAATGTCTAGATTTAAGTAACGGAAACTCACGATCCATTGCCATTAATCTATTTAATTAAATAAACAATTATTTGCATTTAATTATTTATAATTAAATATATGCAAATTATAGTCCTGGATTTTATACGTTGTAGTTAGTAGGGTGTTGTATGGACACACAGAAGATCATACTATCGGTTACTCGTATGTAATCGAACAGTTGCTCACGACCTAGATGGACACGGACCAATCCATCGGTATAGTCGTTGTGTGAGAGAGAAAATAATCTATCTTGATTATTTTATCACACTTGTACACTTGGTGTATTGAGCGGATCGTTTGAGATTTATCGATTAGGATTGCCGACGATAATCGATTTAAGTCTCAGTGTATTTTATTCTTAATCCCCGATACTATTGCGTGTGTGTATATTTAATATAAGTGACTTTGATTTTCCAAAGGAATTAACCGATTTAATTATTGGGTTAATTACCGGTTAAGTTGGGTCGCTATATTTTATATATGACATGCCGTGAATACTTGACGGGAAAGTGTATCCCGTAAGGGTTGATAATATCCCAGAGATGAGTTCATAAGGAATTATTATGTAAACCCTGCAGGTGGATTTGTTCCGCATAATAATTAAGGATGAATGGTACTAGTCTCGGATATAAGAGATGAATAAATTAATTAGCAATAAATTAATTTTATTCATGGATATTTATATCTTAAATACACGGAATAAATAATACTACCGGAGAAATATTATTTAATATAATATGGTTTAATATTGGGAGTGCAATTAATTTTATATAGTGGAAAATAGAGTTAATTAATATTAATGGATTAATAGATTTGGGCTTGGGCTCAATTTAATCATTAATATTGGAAGCCCAATATTCCACCTCCTTAAGATCCCCTACGTAGCCTATAAAAGCACTACATGGTCTTCTCTATTCTCATATAACTTGAAGATCACAATTCTAGAGAGAGAAAGTAGAGAGGGAGATCCATGGAGTTCGGTAGATCGTCGCCCACACGACGTCCGGGCTAGTGCAAGGAATACGTGGGAAGATCTCAAGGTCATCATAAGATCTCGTTTCTCCGCACAACGAATCGAAAGGTGAATTAAATAATTGTTATTTAATTCTTGTATTATTGAAATCAATTATCGAAAAACAAGATCCAAGGATCGAGACCCGGAACGAGGAGCGATCGCGTGGTGGTGGACGAACCACCGGACCACGGGGATCGATCGCCCTAGGGTTTCATGGCGCGAGGAGGCTCGACCTTCGGCTGGGCCGAGGGCGTGCGATCGATCACAAGGATCGATCGCCGGAGCGCGAGCTGGTGCCGCGCTCCTCCCCACCGCGACGGTGGGGGCCTCCAAGCGGCGGCGAGTCGCCGGACTCACCGTGGGGGCTGCTGGGCAGCCCCAGCCCGTCGATCGCCTTGAGCGATCGACACCTTCGATCTTGCGAGCCCCGCGGACGGGGGCTCGGGCTGGGCGTGCGCGTGGCTCCGGCCACGTTGTGCGTTCGGTCCGTGCTCCGGCTCGTGCGTGGTGTTCGTGTGATCTCCGGCGAATGGTTTTTGATCGGGCTATGGTTTCCACAAATTTTAATAGCCCGGGATATCGAAATGCAACAAGATTCACCTTCAGTGCAAGCAATTCATCAGACACAACTTCATTCTGAGACACAAGTGATGTTGCTTTTTCCATTTCAGATTCATACTCGGATTCACAAGCTGAGAAAGTTCCTTCATCACAACATTCTCCGTTTTTGGAGGCCATGTAGAAACTATTGTTGACAGACGGCCTGTCCTTCAGAAGTTCATCAATTTTGTGATCATCAACTGCTGATCCTTTCAATATGTGATGATACACATCAAGTGCTCCTTCTTCAGTAATAGTTGTTTCAAACTCCCTTTGGAGTGTTGTGATGCTATCTTTCAAGTCAAACATTTTTGTAGACTCAACTTCAGCTTGAGGTGTTTTAGGAGCATTCTCTGTTAATTCTGATTCACACTCAGAGTCGGTGTTTGAAGTAGTTCCATCATTGTAAAGATGTTGAAGCTTTGAAAAATCTTCCTTTAGATTCTCAATTTATTTTGAGTCGAATTTAGCATGAGACGTTATAGGAGTAGACTCTGTCGATTCCGATTCATACTCAGATTCACGATCTGAAGAAATTCCATCAGAATATGTTTCACTCTTTTTGCCATCTTCATGCTCTTTCATCTGAAGCTTATGAACTAGAGTAGTGAGAGAGCAACTCTTAGATTGGTTGACTTGTTTGTGTCCTCCACAAGTTCTCTGGAGAGTTTCCCAAGCTTCTTTGGCTGAGGTACAATCTTTGACAAGTCGATACATGTTGAGCTCCAGCCATTCGCAGATGAAACGTAAGGCTTTGTTGTTGGCAGTAGAAGCTTCACGCTCTTCATTAGACCAATGTCGTTCAAGTTTGAAAACTTTGTTGCCTTTAGCATCAATAGTAAATGGGCGTTCCCATCCTTCTAACACTGATCTCCATGCACGAGAGTCATGTCCTTTAATTCTAACTGATACTTTGGCTTTCCAATTCGAATAGTTCTGATGAGTAAGCATGATCGGTTGATGTGCGAACATAGGAGACTCCATTGTAGCGGAAAATATGAATTCAAGATTCGGATCACGTCTTATACGTATGACATCCCTCTCTGATACCAATTGAAATTACGTCTTCGACGTAGGATACCAACTTTTCGCGAAGTCGGTCTTAAATCTTCAGCAACTAAGGTTCACACACACTTCGTTCGTACACACTCAGCTAGCACTTGCTCCAGTTGGAGCACGGTTCGTGTTATGTATGTATGTTCGCACTCAGTGAATGTAAAGTAGTGAAGACAAAGTTATGTAATAGTTTTCATTTCATTGAATCAACAAAACTAAACTATTACACTTGAAGAGAAAGGTAGACGGAATGAACAAAGGTCGTATCCCAAGTGTCGCAACACTCCAACGAACCAGATTCCTAGTACTACTACACATAGAGTTCTATTCTCCAAACTCTACTATTGGTGCACAGCACAAAACAACTACCAAAACTCTAAGGCTCAGCGCCTAACAAACAACGATAGCGATACTCGAATATCAGATTTCGTTCTCTCAAAATCGTCAAAGGATGTCATCCATCTCCATGGGTATATATAGGTAGCTCGCACATGTGAAGCAATGGAATGGAGCCATATGATTGGTCACATGCTTGGCTGACCTCATCTTTCCATGGATGACATCACTTTCGGAATTTTCGATTCTTGAATCTTGGAATCTTGAATCTTCGAATCTTGAATCTTCGATTCTTTAACTTCAGACTTCAACATTATCTTGACTCCGTCGATCTCAATACTTCATCTTCAACTTCATCATGACGAACACTCGTCGTTGAGTCTTCAGTACTTCATCATCTTCACGGTCGTCGATATAGTTGAAGTAGTAAACAACAATCACTCATCATCAACACTTGAACGTGGATAGGTATCACTTGCACTTGACGTTGATGATAGGACGTTACACTCTCAGCATCAGGAGATGATCACTGAGAGAAGGTACCACTGCGTGACTTGATGCTGCTGGCGCTAGAGAGAGAGGACAACACACTGTGTTGCTGAAGCTAAGCAGAGAGAGCATCACTCAGTGATGCTGGCGCTAGCGCCAGGGAGAGAAGATCCCGGACCATGGTAGAGTGGCGCTAGCGCCAGTCAGCTAAGATGCTGGACATGGTGATGTTGGCGCTAGCGCCAGGAGGTGAGGATGTCGGACGAGGTGTTGTTGGCGCTAGAGCGGGACACTGTCATGTTGGCGCTAGCGCCAGTTGATGAGGATGTCGGACCTTGTCATGTTGGCGCTAGCGCCAGTTGATGAGGATGCCGGACCTTGTGAAGTTTGCGCTAGCACCTGATGCCGCTGATGCTGATACTTGACAATTGACTTCACTCACTCCTTATCATCATGCTAGTCTTGCATCCATTCACCTTAACACCTGAAAACAAAAACAAACAACAAACACATGTTGTCGACAAAACTTACATCTACAGAAATGCTAGTAAGGAGAGAGGTACGTACAATTAAGAGGATTGAAGTAAAATAAGTGAGATGGCAGTCCACGTAATATGAATGTATCATCTTCCTACCAATCACCTTTAATTAAGTAGCACCGGACCTAAAAATATGACCAGAACCAGTCCAGTGTTAGGGAGAGAGGTACGTTCTGGAAAAATATTCTCAACATTTGAGTAGCACATGACTCATGCAAGGACAAAATTGTCTTTTGAAATCTAATAAAATGTGAACAGAAAAATAAGTCTTTGTCCAATAAATTTATAATTGATTCTAAGAATCATTCTAGGAAACAACCTATTCGATCAAACAAGACCGCTATTGTGTTGACTTTCCCTCGTCAGAAATTGAACAAGTCAAATTAGATCCAATCCTTTAAAAAAAACTTCAATCTTTCCACAAAAAGAGAACATAAAAAAATGGGAAGTATCAGAACTATTCAGTTTCCTTAGAATCTTGACCGAATTAATCCATCAAAGTCCTTCCCAGGAATGGAATGTTATTCGCATCGATCGCCACACTTTCTCTGATCCTACCATCAGTCCTTCTACTCTCCTTCATTCATATCTATCAATCCCTTACCTATTATGTCAATGCTTCTTTCATCGGCCCCGATGATAAGTACTCTTGTAGCATGCTTATATACTGGGCACTTCTACTCTTGGCTGAAATCGCATGCATTATCATCTATTCGGTGATCTCCCACGTATTAGGGATCACCACCATATTAGTGTCATCCGCATCTTACACCGGGATTACTTTGTCACCAAAACAACTTTCCTCCGGCATCAAAAGAACCTGGAGAAAGCCACTATCAGCCGAATTCCGTTATAAAGGCCAGTCGTCCACACGCTACTTGTTTGTTCTTGTCTTCGTGGGTGTTCTCATGGTGTTGTTTTATCCCAATGCTTATACAATTTCTGTCGCGGTAGGTATCGGGGCAGTGGTCATCGCTTTCCGGCTATACTCGTCGGTTGTCTCGGTTTTGTACCTCTTGATTATTGTTTTGGATGAAAGTAGTTCTCAAGGAGAGGCCATGGAGAACGCTGGGTATATCGTTAAAGGGAATCAGCTGAAAGGTTTTATGATGAATTTGTTTGTTTTTTGGTGTGTTTGATGGTTTTGGGCCTTACTTGGGTGTTGAGTGGTGAAGGGTCGTCTCGATTTTGAAGATGGTTGTGTTGGTGGTGTACACGGTGTTGTATTATCACTCTACGAGGGAACACGGGGAAGCGATAGATGTGTCGGTGAATGCAGAGTATGCACAACTACCATCTACCCTTGGAGATACTGATTTCCCTTAAATTCATGTTTGATGTTGTGGACGCAATTAGGTCTCTTTTATTTTATATTGTGAGATGGAATTTTATGTGTATTATTGTTAAAAAGTGATGCACATACTCCTTTTGTCCCAGACTAATGGTCCTACTTCTTTACAAAAGAAGTAGGACCATTAGTCCGGAACAGAGTAGTATATATTTAAATAAGCCAAAAATAATTTCTTATTGTCTTAGTTATTTAATTTATATGATTTATTTTATTTTATTAGGTTTTAGGACTATTTATAAGTTATTTTTGTTATTGAATTTAGTAGTCGTTTTGAAATGAAATAAAAAGTTCATCTCTCTCAAGGTTTTTTTAAGTTAAGTTTCGTTATTCTAAGAATCAACGATATTTTGATTTTATTAATTCTCGCGTATTCTCAGAATTAACGAACTTTAATCCTAGTGTTTATAGATTTCGCTACATCAGTTGGTATCAAAGCCGAAACGATGTCTCCTCGTCGTCGGTATGCTCGCGAACCCGCCGTTAAGGCCGTAGCCCGTCGCGACGCCGACGTCACCGCCTTAAGCCGCCAAATCGCAGCCCTTTCCGTTGAACTTGAGGAGCTCCGCCTTGCTATCACCAATGGTCTAACGGAATCTATCCTCGTGGCGCACCGATGCATCCCCGTGGCGCCGTTGGCACGTGAACCACGATCTCTCATCGATGAGAGCTTTACTCGCGTGTGTTCCACATCGATGAATGTGAATTTCGCAAAGTCGGTTTTCTTCAATGTGAGTTTGGCGTTGCCTTTGCGTCGCTTCCTAAAGTTACTTCCCTTGTGACGTGATACGAACCTCGTTGGGATCGATGGATACGAAAGAAATAAGATGAACGATTCAAGAATCGAACAAGGATACCTGGTGGAAAGTCCCAAAACCCGAAATGATTTAGATCGTAGCCTAAACCCCAATGCGTAGTTGACACAGCAACTCGGGGATGATGATGACACACGAACAAAGTATGGATGCTTCGCTGATTCGTTGAGTTGAATTCTTTTGGCAAACCCGAAACAATTCGAGAACCTTAAGAGAGAGATTCAATCTCACGAAAATATAATTTCAATACCAAAGTTGTGTTCTTGAACAATAGATTTAGAAGTCTTTAAAGAGGCATAACCCTAATTATCAAAGAAAAGGAAATAAAAAATGATGAAACATAAAAATCGCCGCTGCTGCTGATTTTGTGAAGTTGTCGGCCGACACCAAGCCAGCAACTCGACCAAACGACTTGGCTTCTCCCCGGCGCACGTACGAACCCTGCTCCGATGTCTTCTTTGTCATTCCGGCGTGAAAACGCGCCGGATCTTGTACCATCAAGCCTTGGGCTGCATCATGTCGCTTCCTTCAGTTGTTGCCCCTGCGTTGGTTCTTCCAGCCACTACTCCAGCACCGCCTCCAAAAGTCATTGCCCTTGCACCACGTCAAGGTGTCGCTGCCCTTGCGCTTGCGCCGCGCCTTCAAGGTCGTCGACGGTTGGTAATTGATCCTGATCCCGATGGATTCTTGTTCGATCTTTCAGGTTCGAGATCGAACCTTCTCTTAGAGGGGGAGAATGATGCGGATATATTTTTAAATAAGGCAAAGATTGTTTCTTATTTTCTAAGTTATTTAATTTAATTTAATTTATTTTATTAGGGTTTTAGTATTATTTATAAGTTATTCTTGTTATTTAATTTGGTAGTCATTTTTTTTATGAAATAAAGAGTTTAGCCCTCTCAATGTTTTCTTGAGTTTTATCAAGTTTTGTTATTCTTAGGAATAAACAATACTTTAATTTTATTAATTTTCGAGTATTCTAAGAATTAACGAGTTTTAATCACAATGTTTATAGCTTTCGCTACATCAGAATGTTTGATTTTGATGATTCAATTAATTAAGTATCGTCTCTGTGTCTAAATAATCATTTCATCTCGTTTTTTGAATAGGGTCGTAAACTAATCGAATCGGGTTTGTACGCATATTTGTATATTCATATTCGTATTCGTTCGAATATTAAATTTTGATTCGTATTCGTCGAATATTCGAATATTTGAATATATGTTAAATAAAATCATAAACTAAAATAAGAGATAATTATAGTTTAGTACCTGAATTATAGGCACTTTCGGGGTTTAGTGACTCATCTTTTTTTTTTGTGGTTTAGTATCTGAACTAAGGCTTAATTAGACGTTAGTGGCTGGAGTGGTGGATCCCGGCCACACGTGCAAAACACGTGCCTTCAGTTGACAGGTGTCACAATTAGATTGGCTGAAGGTGAGAAGTTACTCTTTTAACCTTTTCATTATTTATTAGATTTATTTTTAAAACATATTATACCTTTTTATTATTTATTAAATTTATTTTTAAAACATATTATAAGTATTTATATATATACGGATTTATATGTCCAGAATACGTATGTATCTCCATCTTTCTGGATCTGCCGCTCCTCCACCTCCGCCAACCTTGGTCATCCATAATAGCAGATCTCGGTGTCTTCATTGGAGGCCTCTCCATTTTCGGGGTCAATCAGTTCGAGGGCGAGGTCTTGGGTCTCGGGGGTGATCGGGATCTGACGCCACAAGGACCTCCATCGGTGGTTCCTGTGGCGGGAGCGGGCCGAGCTGTCTAACCAATCCTGTGGAGGGTTTTGGAGTCGGCGGAGGAGGAGGAGGTTCAACTGACATTGGGAAAGGGGGAAGGCGAAAGAGGAGGGGCCATTCAATTTGATTAGAGATTTAATTTGAATAAAGGATGAAGAAATTGGGAAGGGCGAGAAAAGTGAGTGGGTGGGTTGCGGTTGTGAATTGTGATGGCCATCGTATTATATGGCGACGATGATACACTTTCTTTGGTTTCAATTTAATTAATCAAAATGGTTCATTTGTCTAACCAAGTTTATGGCACCAACAGGGTAGGAGGAGTGTATTGGAGGACTGTATCTTCTTCGCCGGAGTTATTGTTATCGACAGGGCCCAAGTTTGAGATCGAGGTTTATCGTGGTGGTGTTCTTCTCCTCTGCCATTGAGATGGGGATCTTGCGACGAAAGAAAAGCCCGAAATGTTTTTGATGTATATGCTCTTTTTACAGTTTTTGTGTATTTTTAATTATTTTTAATTATTTATAAATATTTTTAATTATTTTTATAATTATTTATAATTATTTATAAATATTTTTAATTATTTTTATATTTAATTATAATTATTTATAATTATTTTTATTTATTTATAAATATTATAAATATTTATAAATATTTATAATTATTTTTATTTATTTATAAATATTTTTAATTATTTATAATTATTTATAAATATTTTTAATTATTTTTATAATTATTTATTATTATTTATAAATATTTTTAATTATTTTTATAATTATTTATAACTATTTATAAATATTTTTATTTATTTATAAATATTTATAATTATTTATAATTATTTATAATTATTTTTATAATTATTTATAATTATTTAAGGAAATATCGATAATACCCTCATGAGCCCGCAACTGACATTAAAATAAGCACGTGTTTTGCACGTGTCGTCGGGATCCGCCACTTCAGCCACTAAAGTCTAATTAAGCCTTAGTTCAGGTACTAAACCAAAAAAAAAAAAGATGAGTCACTAAACCCCGAAAGTGCCTATAGTTCAGGTACTAAACTATAATTATCACCTAAAATAATATAAAATGAACAATACATATATTGTGTCATTTTATCATAAAAACGTTAAAAAATCTCAATTATAATAGAAATTGATTGAAAAAAAGAAAGTGTTGACCCTAAAAAAATTATTATACTGTATTATTGTATCAAAAATATAAAAACTAAAAAAGAATAAAGCTAAAAAAATATTTATTAAATATTATATATATACTATATAATATATTTTGAATTGAACTATTTGCATAATTTTCAAATTGAATTATATATTATTCATATTCTTATTCGTAAATATTCGAATATAAAAATATATTTTTATTTGTATTCGTATTAATTTTTTCAAATACAAATCAATAAAAATTGAATCGAATCACAAATCGAGCCAATTTTTTTTAATTCATTTACATATCTAGTTTGGATTTCAGTTAAAATTCACTCAATATATTCTTACAGTGTTACTATTAGATAGTACTGTATAAAAATATATCTGATTGTTCATATATTACTGCTATAACCCACTTCCCAAATGAAATTTTCAGGCAATTAGGTGAAATGAATTAATCGAACCACATTAAAATCTACTATTGAAACATACATTTCAGGTTAATCTAGCGAGCTATATCTCCTTCTCCCCAAAGTAGAGAATTGAGATTTTCAAATCATTATTGAGGGAGAATTAGAAAATCAAAAATTTAACTTTTCACTTGAAGACCTTGGGGAGAAAGCCTCGTTCAGGGTGATTGCAATCGTTTTAATCCCCGATCGGGTCTAAACCGATTGAATGGCCTAATTTGCTCTTTTCTTTGTAATGTTTTGGGTATGATTTTTGTATATATTGTGTATATATATATGCGTGTGATCATTGAGGAATTGCTTATTATTGTGTTGACGGGGCTTACGTGAGGTGTGGTCGAGTTTTCTTGTCAAATTATAGGAAAAACGAGGCTACAACGAGAGAAACGCGGAAAAGATCCGAAGCCGGAATTGCAGCAACTTCTACACAAAAACTGCTATCGCTCCGTCGGAACCATGATTCATGCCATACACGGCTGGAAAGGTCTTGAAGTCGGGAATTCGGAGAATTTTGAGTTACGTCAATCGGAATTCGGATGAGAAAGACATGACGAAAATCGGTAGGCTGCGCAAGAAAGGCCAAGCAAGTAACCAAAATTCGGAGGGGAGAAAGATGTTGCAACAGTTCAACTCGCGTTGAAGCTCTCGGACAAACCCGCGGTAGAAATCGTAGTAGCTCAAACTGTTTACTAGCATTGACCCTCATTGAACCAGCGTTGACTCGTGGTAGTCTAGTTCAATGAAAGTGACTGGGAAGCAATTTTGTTGACCAGGCGTTGACTTCCATTGATTGCGCCCAATTTTGAGTTGACCGGGGATAAAATGGTCATTTCAAGCCCAAATTAATTCATCTTTTCTGCGGGAGAAAAGCTAGAAACGGTTATTCCACATGGGTGATTATAAAAAGAGGAGAAAACACTCTACCCAAACACACTTTCCATACCACAAAACACTTAGAGAAATCTAGAGAGAGAAGAGTGAAAATCGAGATTGGAGATCATCTTCCCTACGGATCGAGTTTCCATTGACGACGGAGACGAGAGATTCATCCTCTACATCGATCGGCTACATCTTTCTCTACTGTTTTTCCTCTTTTGCTTTGTTGAATTTTCTCATTTCTAGTTTTAATTTCATGCTTGGATTTGTATGAGACTTGAGATTTTGCTTGAGATTTATGTTGATCATGTTTTCCTTTATTGATTCCATGTTTGAGTTGTTGATTTCCATGGCTATAAGTAGCTAATTTCTCATTAGGAGATGAAGTGAAAGTTATGCCTTTAAGGTGTTTGATGAAATGCTAGAGAGAGTTTAAATTGCCTCAATTGATTTATTTTCGAACAACGACTTATTATAATCTTTGGTGAACGGGATTAAACTAATTCAGGGATTAAAACGATTGCTATCACCGGGAACGGTGGCTTTCTTCCTAAGGTTCGATTATAAGCAATTAGGATTCAAAACTTAAGGAACTTGATTGGTCATCTAGTGAATTCACCACCATCAAGGGGTGCTTTACTAGGGAATTAAATCGATTAGCATACGGTGATCGTTGCTTTTCTTTCATGTACAATTCTCGAACTTACATACAAGGTTGTATGATTTGGAAGAGGATTACAACCGGATTACTCTCTTGTGTTTCATAATTCACTTTGTAGGACGACTATTACTTTATCTCCGTTTTTCTCCCAATTGATACAACTCCCGATTACTTGCTTTGGTTGTCTAGTTGATATTACACTTGTTATTTGATATAAATTGAAATGAATACGATTGTGAAAACCTCTCACTCTAGTCCTCCCTTGGATTGATATTACGAGTGGTCGTTTACAACGAACTCTCGATTTTTGAAGCGAGACTAAATACATTTTCTCTTTCCTTGTGATCTAAAAATGCTTCTTCAAAATGGCGTCATTGCCGGGGACGCCTAGTTGACGTTTTCTAGTCTAGTTCACTTCAATTGCTACTTGTTTTCTTTTTGTCATTTTACTTACTATTTTCCCCCGATTAGCTTACTAGTTGTTGTTTGATTTTGCATGCTTACTAGGGCTCAAAGGAGAAAAGTTCGTGAACAAGAGGACAAATTACGAGCCGAGCTAGAAAGAGAGCGAACCAAGAGCCTTGAACCGATGGCCAACACAAGAGGTCCTTCTACATCTTCTCACCATGTACAAGATCATCCGGAGTTTCCTCCGAGTTTCAATGTCCGAACTTCTCCTCACTTGGACTCGGAATATGAAGATGAGCTACATGATGAAGAAGAGCACCACTATACAACTCCAACACCACAACATCGGCACCGTAGTGCCTCTCAAGCTTCACTTACCCATCGTCGAGAGGAGAACCATGATCCATATGCCAACCAACCTTACCATCCACCTTTTAATGGAGGATTCCCACCATACAACCAATATCAAGCTCCTCCACCTCAATATAACCTACCTTACCCTCCACCATATAATTACCCGAACTACCAAAATCCGAATTATCCACCTCAAGCTCATTATCAAGGTGGCTACCAAAAACCTTACGGAGGCCAAAATCAACAAGCTTATCGTCCGGTTGGGGAGTCTATGGCGGATGATTTGAAAGCGACTTTTGGAACTACACCTTCACCCGTAGTACTTTCGGAGGCGGCCAAACAATATCGTCTAAATTCTACCGAGTTTGACTAACTCCCTAGATTCCATGGGCATGCACATGAGGAGACCTTGGATTTTATACGGGAATATGTGGAGATCGTGAGTGGGTTTACACCTATGGGTTAAACGGAGGAAGAAGTGAGGTTAAGATGCTTTTCCAAAACTCTTAAGGATAATGCGAAGATATGGTGGCTCCAATTGCCACCTCATTCGATTGATACTTGGGATACTCTTATGCAAGTGTTCACGGACCAATATTTTCCATTTGATCGGACGGAGAACTTGCGGGGTCGAATTAGTGAGTTTCGGTTGCAACGGGATGAAACGTTCCAGGAGGCATGGGATAGGTTCAATGGGTGCTTGTTCGCATGTACACACCATCTCTTTAGCTTGAAGCTCTTGAATCGGTACTTTTATGCGGCATTGACGGATACTTACCAATTCTTGGTCGAAAATGCATGTGGTGGGGCGATAACCATGAGGACGGCACCCGAGGTGAAAGAAATATTTGAAACTATTGCTCGAAACTCGAGAAAGAAGGGGAGTCGGTTATGGAGATTAGTGAAACCGAATCCGAAAAACCTTTGAGAACCGAGATGGAGAGGTTATGAAGAGAGAACAACAAGAGACTATGAGAAAGGAGCTTCAAGAATTGAAGTTGTCTAATTCGCAAGGGGTATCTTCTACTTGTTGCATTTGTGATGACCAAGGCCATGATTTTCGGGGATGTCCGTACAATAGCTATAATAATGGAAAATCCGGAGATGGAGAAGGGAACTATGGAATGGATCAAGAGGTCGCGGCTATTGGAAATGTGAGTCGCCCTCCATATAACCAAGGAAATTCGAATGTAAGGCCTGAATCCCGATCGTGGCAATCGAAGCCTATTGCTTCCTAAATTCATATAACCTCATTCTCACATTCACATGCATTTTTAAAAACGCAATCATACCTTTACGTCGATGTGTGAAAATACGTCTTCGACGTAAGATACCAACTTTTCGCGAAGTCGGTCTTAAACACTTAACACTTCAGCAACTTCGTTCGCACACACTCAGCAAATGTAAGGTAAAGTTGTGAAGACAAAGTTATGTAATATTTTTCATTTCATTGATCACAAAACGAAAGCTATTACACGTGGAGAGAAAGGTAGACGGAATGATCAAAGGTCGTATCCCAAGTGACGCAGCACTCCAACGAACCAGAGACCTAGTACTACTACACCTAGAGCTAAATCACATAACCCTACTAGTGGTGCACAGCACAAAACAACTACCAAAACTCTAAGGCTCAGCGCCAACAAACAACGATAGATGATACTTGATATCGGATTTCGTTCTCTCAAAATCGTCAAGTGAAGTCTTCAGCTTCCATGGGTTTATATAGGAGTGCCGCACATGTGGAGCGCTGATGTGGAGCAATCTCACTGGTCACATGCTTGGCTGACATCACGGATCCATGGATGACATCACTTTTTGTACTTGGATTCTAGAATCTTGGAATCTTGAATCTTTGATTCTTGAATCTTCGAATCTTGAATCTTTAATTTCTTCGACTTCAAACTTCAACTCTATCTTGACTCCATCGATCTCAATACTTCGTCTTCAACTTCATCGTGATGAACACTCGTCGTTTAGGCTTCAGCATTTCATCGTCTTCATGGTCGTCGATAGTATTGAAGTAGTAAAACGTAATCCCACACGTCGTTGGCACTTGAACTTAAAGCACTTCGTTGACGTTGTAGGTGGGATGAACAAACATACAGTGCGACTCCGTTCGCAAATGTAGAGGGTGCAGGTATTGCGACTCAAGTCACAAAAGTGGAGGTGCAAGGATTTGCGACTCAAGTCGCAAAAGTAGAGAAGCAAGGATTTGCGACTCAAGTCGCAAAAGTAGAGAAGGCAGGAATTGCGAACTGGTTCGCAATTGTTGTGAGCTGGGAATTGAATTGCGACTGTAGTCGAAATTTGGTGATATAGATAGCCCTTGAAGTGTGGATTCAATAGCATCTTGAATCAAGTCAATCGGAGCTCGCACGAAGGAGATATGGATAAAATCGACGGACTGCGCATATGATTTGCGACTCCAGTCGCAATTTCCGGAGGGGCATGATTTGCGACTCCAGTCGCAATTCATGATTTGCGACTCCAGTCGCAATTTGGTTATGGAGATAGCCCTTGAAGTCAGGATTCCATAACATCTTGAATCATGTCAATCGGAGCTCGCACGAAGGAGATATGGATAAAATCGACAGACTGCACATATGATTTGCGACTCCAGTCGCAATTTCCGGAGGGGCATGATTTGCGACTCCAGTCGCAATTCATGATTTGCGACTCCAGTCGCAATTTGATTATGGAGATAGCACTTGAAGTCAGGATTCCATATCATCTTGAATCATGTCAATCGGAGCTCGCACGAAGGAGATATGGATAAAATCGACGGACTGCGCATATGATTTGCGACTCCAGTCGCAATTTCCGGAGGGGCATGATTTGCGACTCCAGTCGCAATTCATGATTTGCGACTCCAGTCGCAACTTGGTTATGGAGATAGCCCTTGAAGTGAGGATTCCATAACATCTTGAATCATGTCAATCAGAGCTCGTATGAAGGAGATATGGCTAAAATCGACAGACTGCACATATGATTTGCGACTCCAGTGGCAATTTCCGGAGGGGCATGATTTGCGACTCCAGTCGCAATTCCTGATTTGCGACTCCAGTCGCAATTTGGTTATGGAGATAGCCCTTGAAGTGAGGATTCCATAACATCTTGAATCATGTCAATCAGAGCTCGTATGAAGGAGATATGGCTAAAATCGACGGACTGCACATCCAAGCACTTGAGCGCAAGTTTGTGCGACTCCAGTCGCATGCGACTCCAGTCGCATATTTTTGACATTACTTGTAATATATGGATGCGTAGCTCTTGAAGTTTAGATTCCAAAGAATTTTGAATCAAGTCAATCGGATCTCGCACCAAGGAGATATGCCCAAAATCGACGGACTGCGCATGGTGAAGTCTTGTAGTCGCCGAAACCAAATTGTGGCGACTCCAGTCGCCGGATCCAAATTCGGCGCCTCTAGTCGCCAAATCCATTTTGTAGCTCTTGAAGTGTGTATTCCATAGAATTTTGAATCACCGCAATCGGAGCTCTCACGAAGAAGATATGACAATAGTCGACGGACAGCGCACACCTACCCAACCACTCCTTATAGTAGTCCTTACTAATATATGGGTAGTGACAGCAGTAGACATCAGCCACCCTGATTTTTACACACACTCTGCAAGAGTTCTAGTTCCAGTTGGCACTCATGTTGACGTGATGCATTGGACATCACTGATTCCATATCACCATGTTATATGCTATTCATCAATTCATTCAACACCTGAAACAAAACACAAACACCCAAAACATGTGTTGTCGCCAAAACCAACATTTACAATCTTCCCCTTTTTGGCACAACTCATATGATCAAGAGTTAGCATAAGGAGATATACAAAATCTCAAAAACCAAGCAACCAAAACATATGTTGTTGCCAAAACCAACATCTACAATCTCCCCCTTTTTGGCACAACTCATATGACGAAGAGTTAGCACAAGGAGATACAAAACAATCTCCCCCTCAAGAGATACACATCAAAAATATGACTAAGTTAAAACAAAGGCAATCAATTAATCAACAATGAAGAACTAGCATTGATAAGATATGAAAAACCAAACACACTTAGTCAAAACATCAATATATCAAGACATATGCATGCAAACGGAATAGTTCAAGAGTTTCAAGAGTTATTCAAAATAGAGAAACCATGCATTACGCAGTCCTTTGCCAGATGAACCAGCATCATCGCCTAAACCTCCCCCTTGATGGGTCATCTGGTGAAGATAGGCAAACGTAGTACTGAGTGACACCGGATGCTGCTGCACCCATCTTACGCCATAAAGATTGAACTCCACGAGATGCTGAATATGAACTACAAGAGTACCAAATCAAAACAACACATCCCGAGTTAGTATTCAAGCGTTCAACACACTGCAAACATTCAAACACATTTTAGTGGAGATTCGAGGGGTGATATTAGGCAATGAAGAGCAAATATTTTCCCAGAAAAGAGTCCACTTTTCATCATTTTCCAAAACAAAAAATTTCACACAAGGTGATAGAAACTTTGAGGTAATGAAAATCACTCATATTAAAAACCGGTGAAAGGGACCGAAGTATGTTGATAGAAGTTTTACTTGTCCTTCGTCACAATCACAAGGATGCTGTCGTGTTTCGTCGAAACATATTTGATGAGTTAGCACCGCACAAGAGATTTTAATTCATAAGTGCAAGGTGAACACTTAAGGCACTCCAATCAGGAACTAGCATTACTTCAATCAGAGGGGAGTCGGGGGAACCGACGTCCTCCAGACGAGTTTTTAGCTTTAAATGAAATGCAACAGACATTCCTCCCATATTACATCAGTCAAAGGGGAGCAAGGTTCACTTGCGTCCTCCGAAGTGTTTTTGGAGATCGTCTTAAAGTTCAGCGTCCATGTACGACCTTTCGAAGAGGGGAGTCGGGGGTACCGGCGTCCTCCGTTACTTGGCTTTATGGATCTATGCAAGATGAAGCGAGGAGTTATGAGCCATGTTCACATGTCTGCACTCAGAGGAATAAATACTCTTGGGTCCGAAGACTAAAGCGGCCTCGAATCCATGTTCAACTGATTAGACTAATCCACGACGAAGCCAAGTGCATATTCAGAAGTAAAGAAAATAATCTTTCATACTTCAAAATTTTCGTGAACTCTTAGAGAGAACACATGCAGAGAGAATTTCTTAGAGTTTTAAATCTCTCAAAGTCAAGAGGTTTGGTAAAGATGTCAGCAAGCTGTTTTTCTGTTGAAATATGCTGTAGACTGACTATATCACGATCAACCAAATCTCTAATGAAATGATGTCGAATGTCGATGTGTTTAGTGCGAGAATGCTGTACAGGATTTTCGCTGATTTTGATAGCACTTTGGTTATCACAATACAACTCCAAGGGAGCACTCTCAATAAGATAGTCACCCTTCATCTGCTTTAACCAAAGCAATTGAGTGCAACAACTCCCGGCTGCAACATACTCAGATTCATTGGTAAAGTGGATAAAGTTTCCAATCATGGAACTGAAAGGTGTTCGAACAACTCCTTGATTCTTAGTGAATTCAGAAAATCGCTTAGTTTTGGTAATGTGGGTCGTTGTCGATTCAACTTCATGCTTGTCAAACTTTTCTTCCATATTTTCCGCGGCCTTTTGAGATACAAAGATAGAAGAACTTTCATAAGTACGAATCTCAAGAGTTAGCTTAGGAGAAGAAGTCTTCGAAGTAAATATCAAGTCTTGAGGCAAGTCAGATGTAACTTCAGAGATTTTGGGCGTTAGAGCCTTAGGTAGTACTGCCTGCGCAAGAGTGTCCGTGATGGAATCCAGAGCTTCTCTCTCAGTTGAGTCCTCTGATTCTTGATTGACATTTTGACAGTTGCCATAGACGTAACAATTGTTCTTAGCACGTGGACACTTCAAAATGCACTTCCCTTCACTATCAAAAACATTGCAAGAGTCTTTGTCAAAACTGACATTCAGCTGGTCATCACAAAGTTGGCTTATACTTATCAGATTGGCCACTAGTCCTTCAACATGGACAACATTCTTGAGTGGTGGCAATCCTTTGAGATGGAGAGTTCCTTTTCCCAACACGATACCTTTTTCTCCCCCTCCAAACATAACGGGGGTGTCAGTCACAAGTTCGTAATCTTTCAGAAATTTCTTCGTTCCAGTCATGTGTTGGGAACATCCACTATCAAGGTACCACACTCCTTGCGAGTCTTTCTCATAAGCGTTTAGCACAACATTGCAGAGAATCACTTGTCTCGGTAGCCAAATTTTTCTTGGAGTGGAGTCGGGAATAACTTCACTCTTTTTCACTTTTGGCACCCATTGAGTAGTGCTCTTAATTTTTGGTTTCCAGATTTTTTGATTTTTCACTTTAGGCAACCATTGCTTCTTTACTTGCTTCGCAGAGCCATTCTTCTTTTTCACAGTCACCAAGCCACGATTCACATCATCCTTCATTTTGTAACAATATGGCCTAATATGCCCAGGCTTGTTGCAATAGTGGCAAACATTCTTTTTCTTGTGCTTTACTTCCTTTTGTTTGATGTTTTCAACATTAGTAGAGATAGGAGCAAGAATTTTGGGTGTCGACCTTGAAGATGAGGACTCCGTCAAATTTTTCATCGAAGCATCTTCATGAAACGGAGTTTGAAGTCGGACTCTCTTGGAATATACGTTCATTTTCTCAGTCACTATCCCTCGGTTCACATCATCTCTCAACTTGTAGCAATAAGGTTTGATGTGTCCGGGTTTGTTACAGTAGTGACAAACATACTTCTTCTTGAGCTTAGCTTCCTTTAGCTTTGGCTTTTCAATCTTAGTAGAAGAAGAAGTGGACCTTTCTTTCATAGAGACACTTGGAGCCAATTTCTTTAGCTTATTCATGAAGGCGTCCTCATAAGATAGAGTGTTTCTAGGTTTCTTCATGATAGTCTTTGGAGGCTGATATAACTTGGCATTGAAACATTTTGAGGAGCTAGCTTCAGGAATCTCAACCTTGGACTCTGAAGTCATAATTTTCTTTCCCTCTGCAATCTCCTTTCGCTTAGATGTTTCATTTTCGATTTTTCCATCATTCTCAACTTTGGAATGTTCATCAGAGGAAGCCTTGACAAACTTCATTTGCTTATTCTCAGGAGTTGAGTATATGGAGTTGAATACTTTTTGGAATCCTAGACCATATCGATTTGGATTCACTAAGGAGGTAGCATTATCAAAAACTGAAGAATTTGTGTTCATCTTCTTCAAAAGCTCATCTGTCATGTGCAATTTAGCTTTCAGGTTGAAGCAATCTTTGACACTCATAGCAAGATCTGCCTGAGTCTGTGTCAAAGTCGTTTTTAATTCATCATTCTCATCATCGGAAGTTTTGAACAAATTTTGAAGCATTTTGACTTCAGCAATTTCCTTTTTCAAGGATGCTTTTAACTTGGAATTTTCAGTATTAGACTTTTCAAATAGTGATCTCAACTCAACTGCTTCCTTGAAGAATTTGTGCTTCTCTTCAAAGAGATCATCAAACTTTTGTTCCAGATTTTTACGAGAAGCTTTCAACTTTAAATTTTCAGAGTTAGACTCTTCAACCAAGTTTCTCAACTCAATAGCTTCTTCGGAGAGTTTTTGTTTTGCTTTAGAGAAGTCATCAACGCACTCCTTCAAACATTTTAGAGACACTTCAAGTGTTCCTTTCTCAGTGTTTGCTGCTTCATAAAGTTTTTGCAATTCAAAGAGATTCACCTTCACTGCAAGCACTTCATCAGACACTACTTCATTCTGAGACACTATTGGAGTTTGAGACACAACTTCATTTTGCTTCATAACGTTGACAGTCGTCGTGTCCTTCATACTTTCATCAATTTTGTGATCATCATCAAATGATCCTTCCAATATATTGTGATACACATGAAGTGCTCCTTTTTCAGTATTAGCTGTTTCAAGCTCCCTTTGGAGTGCTATGATGCTTTCTTTCAAGTCCAACATTTTCGTAGACTCAACTTCAGCTTGAGGTGTTTTAGGAGCATTCTCTGTTGATTCTGATTCACACTCAGAATCGGTGTTTGAAGTAGATTCATCATTATAAAGATTTTGAAGCTTTGGAAAAACTTCCTTTAGATTCACAATTTCTTTTGAGTCGACTTTTGCATGAGACGTTATAGGAGTAGCCTCTGTCGATTCCGACTCATACTCAGATTCACGATCTGAAGAATTTCTTCCAGAATATGTTTCACTATTTTTGTCATCTTCATGCTCTCCCATCTGAGGTTTATGAACTAGAGTAGTGAGAGTGCAACTCTTAGATTGGTTGACATGTTTGTGTCCTCCACAAGTTCTCTGGAGAGTATCCCAAGCTTCTTTGGCTGAGGTACAATTTTTTACAAGTCGATACATGTTGAGCTCCAGCCATTCACAGATGAAACGTAAAGCTTTGTTGTTGGCAGTAGAAGCTTCAAGCTCTTCATTAGACCAATGTCGTTCAAGTTTGAGAATTTTGTTGCCTTTAGAATCAATAGTAAATGGGCGTTCCCAGCCTTCTAACACTGATCTCCATGCACGAGAGTCATGTCCTTTAATTCTAGCTGATACTTTGGCTTTCCAATTCGAATAGTTTTGATGAGTAAGCATGATCGGTTGATGTGCGAACATAGGAGACTCCATTGTAGCGGAAAATATGAAGTCAAGATTCGGATCACGTCTTATACGTATGACGTCCCGCTCTGATACCAATTGAAAATACGTCTTCGACGTAAGATACCAACTTTTCGCGAAGTCGGTCTTAAACACTTAACACTTCAGCAACTTCGTTCGCACACACTCAGCAAATGTAAGGTAAAGTTGTGAAGACAAAGTTATGTAATATTTTTCATTTCATTGATCACAAAACGAAAGCTATTACACGTGGAGAGAAAGGTAGACGGAATGATCAAAGGTCGTATCCCAAGTGACGCAGCACTCCAACGAACCAGAGACCTAGTACTACTACACCTAGAGCTAAATCACATAACCCTACTAGTGGTGCACAGCACAAAACAACTACCAAAACTCTAAGGCTCAGCGCCAACAAACAACGATAGATGATACTTGATATCGGATTTCGTTCTCTCAAAATCGTCAAGTGAAGTCTTCAGCTTCCATGGGTTTATATAGGAGTGCCGCACATGTGGAGCGCTGATGTGGAGCAATCTCACTGGTCACATGCTTGGCTGACATCACGGATCCATGGATGACATCACTTTTTGTACTTGGATTCTAGAATCTTGGAATCTTGAATCTTTGATTCTTGAATCTTCGAATCTTGAATCTTTAATTTCTTCGACTTCAAACTTCAACTCTATCTTGACTCCATCGATCTCAATACTTCGTCTTCAACTTCATCGTGATGAACACTCGTCGTTGAGGCTTCAGCATTTCATCGTCTTCATGGTCGTCGATAGTATTGAAGTAGTAAAACGTAATCCCACACGTCGTTGGCACTTGAACTTAAAGCACTTCGTTGACGTTGTAGGTGGGATGAACAAACATACAGTGCGACTCCGTTCGCAAATGTAGAGGGTGCAGGTATTGCGACTCAAGTCGCAAAAGTGGAGGTGCAAGGATTTGCGACTCAAGTCGCAAAAGTAGAGAAGCAAGGATTTGCGACTCAAGTCGCAAAAGTAGAGAAGGCAGGAATTGCGAACTGGTTCGCAATTGTTGTGAGCTGGGAATTGAATTGCGAATGTAGTCGAAATTTGGTGATATAGATAGCCCTTGAAGTGTGGATTCAATAGCATCTTGAATCAAGTCAATCGGAGCTCGCACGAAGGAGATATGGATAAAATCGGCGGACTGCGCATATGATTTGCGACTCCAGTCGCAATTTCCGGAGGGGCATGATTTGCGACTCCAGTCGCAATTCATGATTTGCGACTCCAGTCGCAATTTAGTTATGGAGATAGCCCTTGAAGTCAGGATTCCATAACATCTTGAATCATGTCAATCGGAGCTCGCACGAAGGAGATATGGATAAAATCGACAGACTGCACATATGATTTGCGACTCCAGTCGCAATTTCCGGAGGGGCATGATTTGCGACTCCAGTCGCAATTCATGATTTGCGACTCCAGTCGCAATTTGGTTATGGAGATAGCCCTTGAAGTCAGGATTCCATATCATCTTGAATCATGTCAATCGGAGCTCGCACGAAGGAGATATGGATAAAATCGACGGACTGCGCATATGATTTGCGACTCCAGTCGCAATTTCCGGAGGGGCATGATTTGCGACTCCAGTCGCAATTCATGATTTGCGACTCCAGTCGCAATTTGATTATGGAGATAGCCCTTGAAGTGAGGATTCCATAACATCTTGAATCATGTCAATCAGAGCTCGTATGAAGGAGATATGGCTAAAATCGACAGACTGCACATATGATTTGCGACTCCAGTCGCAATTTCCGGAGGGGCATGATTTGCGACTCCAGTCGCAATTCCTGATTTGCGACTCCAGTCGCAATTTGGTTATGGAGATAGCCCTTGAAGTGAGGATTCCATAACCTCTTGAATCATGTCAATCAGAGCTCGTATGAAGGAGATATGGCTAAAATCGACGGACTGCACATCCAAGCACTTGCAGCGCAAGTTTGTGCGACTCCAGTCGCATGCGACTCCAGTCGCATATTTTTGACATTACTTGTAATATATGGATGCGTAGCTCTTGAAGTTTAGATTCCAAAGAATTTTGAATCAAGTCAATCGGATCTCGCACCAAGGATATATGCCCAAAATCGACGGACTGCGCATGGTGAAGTCTTGTAGTCGCCGAAACCAAATTGTGGCGACTCCAGTCGCCGGATCCAAATTCGGCGCCTCTAGTCGCCAAATCCATTTTGTAGCTCTTGAAGTGTGTATTCCATAGAATTTTGAATCACCGCAATCGGAGCTCTCACGAAGAAGATATGACAATAGTCGACGGACAGCGCACACCTACCCAACCACTCCTTATAGTAGTCCTTACTAATATATGGGTAGTGACAGCAGTAGACATCAGCCACCCTGATTTTTACACACACCCTGCAAGAGTTCTAGTTCCAGTTGGCACTCATGTTGACGTGATGCATTGGACATCACTGATTCCATATCACCATGTTATATGCTATTCATCAATTCATTCAACACCTGAAACAAAACACAAACACCCAAAACATGTGTTGTCGCCAAAACCAACATTTACAATGTGTGCATTTAATGTTTCCAAATAAAATCCCTCGTAGATATGCTTCTGCCTATTTTGCCTTTTTTGAATACACATCCTTCACCCAAAATTTATTTTCAACATGTTGCTGTTGCATAAAATCTTCCCACAAATTTTCAAATTCTTCTTGTGTGCGAACTTTCTTCATGCATTTTTGAAAATCTCGGCAAAAACATGTGGAGTGTACGTTTACTGCTACATTTCTTTGAATGTGCCAACTACATAGTCTATGTCGTGCTTCTGGAAGGACTTTCTCTATGGCTGCCCTCATTGCGATGTCCCCGTCAGTGATTACTGAATAGGTTTTTTTTTCCATCCATTGCAGCTATCAATGTCTCTAAAACCCAAACATATGTGTCTTCACTTTCATCCGACAATAATGCAGCTGCAAGAATCATCGTCATGTAGTGGTTATTTATACCAGCTAAAATGACCAAAGGTTTTTCATACGCATTGGTCCTGTAGGTGGTATCAAATACCAATACATCACCCAAATTTTTGTAATCTCATAAACATTTGGACTCGGCCCAAAACAAGCGACACAATCTGTTTGCTTGATCAACTTCATATTTAAAGTAAAATGATGTATCCGTAGCCTTTTTTTTTCATTTAAATAGGCCAAAACACATTCAACATCCCTGTCTTTAATCTCTTTTCTTCGTTCCATATCCAAGTAGTTGTATAAATCTTTTAGAGTACGTAAATCAAATGTTATGGTATCTACCGGATCGATGTGCAAAAAATTTCATAATATCACTAGTTCGCCAACCGACCTCTTTCATAGAGCGCACATCTAAAATATCAGATTTTTTGACATTTGGATGTGATAAAAAAAATGGCACACCGTTTTCGGTCATTAGTTCATGATTGTGGGACTTCTTAAATTCAGTGACGACATATTTCTTTGTATTTTTGTCGTACTTCACACGAAATGAAGCCAAACACCCAATTTTAGTCAAAGGTCGAGGTTCCCGTTTCATATCTTCTGGCTTTAACCACTTCTTATCACGAAAGTCTGCTTTCGAAAAAACCCATCGTCTCATGTCAACGGCACCCGAACTTTTATTGCTTCTTAAATCACTTTTCTTGATTGAAATCCCAACACATTTAGCATATAAGTTATAAAACTTTTCGGCTTCCTCGGTAGATTCATATGTCTTGTTTATAACTTCGTCTTCATTTAAGTCATCAATCTATTCTGACTTGTAGCTATAATTGTTAGTGTCATCATTCTCTTCTTCAGGATTCAATGAGTTTAAATGAGGATCGTCATGACAACTTTCTTCTTCGTCACAATCAATTGGAGAATTGTTTGCTTCAAACTCACATTCATCATCCATAATCCAATGAAAGTTATATCCACACTTGAAATATGACATAATTAAACAAAAAAAATCAAAAAAAAAAAATCAAGAGTTTCAAAAAAAATGGCATTCAACACACAGACTATCCACATAATTTGAACAAAAATCCTTAATTTACTTCTAACAAACATGTTCAAACGAACACTACCACTTTTATAGATTCTCGCCTTTAATACGCATTGAACCTTGAATTTTGTAACTGGTGCAAGTATTTACAAAATCAAAGCATTTATTCATTTATGCATCAACAATCATTACAAAAAAAAAACGTTTCTCTTGAAAAAACTCATCTATAATAGGCATACAATTTATTGAGCAGAAAAAAGTTGTGTGATTTTTCAATTGATTTGAGTGCGAAGTTTAATTGAAATAGATGAGTATTTTATCCTAGGGACGACGCTGCTATCTACTGCAAAGCACTTTCAGGGCAGAGTCGGGAAACGTTTTAAAGAGAGCGACCTAGTCCGCGACTCAGCCTAATTTGTTTCTTTTATGTGTTACTATTTTTTCTGATTTTGCAGATATTATTTCAACAGTGACCATTGATCTTGTATCTTTACGAGTCCTCTACATCATATCCAAAATTCGGCTCGATCCAACGATTAACGAAGTCGGGATCCCATTTCTCCCAAAGGTGCGCAGTGCAGCCGCGGGTGGGCAAAGTGATTCTCGGGTTGCTAAGGAGATCCTCGGGCTGATATACGGGCTGAGACTCGGGATTATCAGAACTAGCTCGTTCCTTGATCTCGTGTCATCCGCGCGTTCGAGCTCGAGTTTTGGCCATCCGCAACCCGTTCCGCGCATTACCTCCTTTCGTTTGCAGTTTCTCGACTTTCATCATATCTTCTTCGTCCGAACTTCGATAGCCTCGATTCAAAATTCCCTGGAGTTTAGACTTCAGGAACTTCGCATCCATATATGTCACATGCCCAAATTACGAATTAACGAAATCAGTTTATTGCCCGAAGTCTCTGAACTTTCCAGCTCGGTTCATCATTTCGTTTCTCTCGTTTCTCCTGCATTTTGACACGAAAACTCGACTATACCGCACGTAAGCTCCGTCATAACAATAATAAACAATCCCTCGATAAACATACACATATATAAAAAAAATGAACACAAACACACCAAAATACATTACGAAAAACGAGCAAAGCTACCGTACTCCATCACTCTATTTTCGAATAATGTTATTTAAGATTCGTATCATATATATTAGAATTCAAGTAAAGATGTCTTATTCAATTGCAACTCTAGTTTGAATATATATATATATATTTGAATGAAAAAAAAAATCTATAACGTTCAGAAACTCATCCTACCTAATTAAAGTGGGTGGTCCATTTATGGCCGTGGTCGCATTTTTGATTTCTTTGTAAAAACAGAGTTTGTTTGGTGCTGTTTTGAAGTGAAAAAGGAGGGAGGAAGAAGTTGCTATTTTGGCTTTAAAGTAGCACTTTTATGTTTAGAAATAAAAATGTATTTTTCTGTTATTTGGACCACTATAAATGCACAAAGTGTGTGTTTATGATTAGCTGAATGAGTAACATTCCTTTTATCCAATAATAAAATAGTTTTCTGAATATTGGTTGCTGTTCTGCTTTAGCTCGTTCTTGAGCTATCAAAAAAATATGCGGAACCGATAACCCGACCGAAACCCTATCGCCGGAAACCGATCACGAACACCACGTCACCGGAGTCCGACGAGGGAATCGCCGCGAGGGCGAAACCCTAGCCGAACCCCACGCGGGGTTCGCGATCGCATGCACATGCGATCGCCGGGGCTGTCCAACAGCCCCCGGTGGTGAGTCCGGCGACTCACCACCACCGCCGGAGGAGGGCGGTCAGCCTCCAGCTGACCCGCCGTGGCTACCAGCCGCGGCTTTCCCGCGATCGACCTCACGGTCGATCGCCTGCCCCGGCTTCAGCCGGGGCTCCTCCCGTGCGCCTGTCGCCGGTCGAGGTGGCGGGGGGGGGGGGGGGGGGGGGGGACCAGCTGCCGTGGCACCAGCCCACGGCGGTCTCCCCGCGATCGACCCATGGTCGATCGCTTGCCCCGGCGGTCCAGCCGGGGCTCCCTCGTCCGCGCGCGCTGGCGGTCGAACCCTAGGGTTTGGCCGCCCCTCTCGATCCCGACGGGGATCGCGTGATCCCCGTATCCCAGTTTCGACGTCTTCCCGGATCGTCTTGTTCATGTATATATCACGATTAACGAACACATAATCAAAGAGGGGTTTTAGATTATGTTACCTCAATTCGTTGTGCGGAGAAACGAATTAAACGTTGATGACCTTGCGATCTTCCTACGTATTCCTTGCACCTTGTTCGAACGTCGTGTGGGCGACGATATATCGAACTCCTATGGATCTCCTTCAACTCTCTAGAACTATCAAGTATTGATATTCTTGTCTTATGATTTATGAAGGCCATGTAGTGCTTTTATAGGCTACGTAGGGGATCATAAGGAGGTGGAATATTGGGCTTCTAATATTGAAGATTAAATTGAGCCCAATGCTCAAGTCCATTAATCCTTATCAATATTAATTAATTTATTTTCCACTATATAAATTAATTGCACTCCCAATATTAAACCATATTATATCAAATAATATTTCTCCGGTAGTATTATTTATTCCGTGTATTTAAGATTTAAATATCCATGAATAAATTTATTTATTGCTCAATAAATTATATTCATCTCTTGTATCCGAGACTAGTACCATTCAACCTTAATTATTGTGCGGAACAAATCCACTCATGAGGTTTACACAATAATTCCTTATGAACTCATCTCGGGGATATTATCAACCCTTCCGGGATACACTTTCCCGTCAAGTATTCACGGCATGTCATATATAAAATATAGCGACCCAACTTAACCGGTAATTAACCCAATAATTAAATCGGTTAATTCCTTTGGAAAATCAAAGTCTCTAATATTAAATATATACACCCGCAATAGTATCGGGGATTAAGAATAAAATACTCTGAGATTTAAATTGATTATCCAAGGCAATCCTAATCAATAAATCTCAAGCGATCCGCCCAATACACCAAGTATACAACTGTGATAAAATAATTAAGATAAATTATTTTCTCTCTCACACAACGACTATACCGATGGATTGGTCCGGGTCCATCTAGGTCGTGAGCATCTGTTTGATTAAATACGAGTAACCGATAGTATGATCTTCTGTGTGCCCATGCAACACCATACTAACTACAACGTATAAAATCCAGGACTATATTTTGCATAATTAATTAATAATAATTAAATGCAAATAATTGTTTATTAATTGAATAGGTTAAATGCTATGACCGGGAGTTTACCGATACTTAAATCTAGACATTAAGTACACAACTCCAACAATCTCCCACTTGTACTAAGGTCTAGTCATTTCCTCCAAATTCCCGACTCCCATACTCATCACGTGCTTAAGTTATACTTCCCAGAAGTATTATGTGAATGAGCAATCTAGGTTGTCGCTCTGAAGTTATCTTGGTGACTACTGCGTCGTCTCCCTAGACGATGACTCGAATCAGGTGGTACTTGCTCTATGTGTTATCATCACCTTTTGAACTTATGACTTCTTCCAGTTTACCATGCACCGCTATACAATAGCCTTTGGTAAACCAAGAGTCATATCCAAGTCCAGAGGTCATCCCGGGACCTAACCAAAACTTCCGCTGCCTCTGAGGCTGCTATTCGGTCATGAGAGAGTCTGAGAAGCGTCCTGCTTATCACTCTTTCATTTCATGGTTCCACCTCTTTCTAAAAGTGAACACATAGCCTGATATCGACTTACACTGGTCTTTCTTTGATTTTTGGATCTGAGAAACTGTAATCTAAGAAGATTTCGTCTTGCTCCGTAAGCCAGTACTATGAAAGTACTCTTACAGCATTCGAACATCCCTTATCCAGATTACTTTGATATCCTCCCACTACGCAAACCGCATAGTTGATATCAGGTTCTCGTTTTACAACATTGCATCTATAAGGATTTCCACACATAAAGTGTAGGAAACTGCTTTGTCTTCATCTATCTCCTTCATGTGTTCAAAACACATATCCTTTAGATAGATGTATATTCTGTCTCTGAAAGGCAATAACCTTTCTCAGAAGTATGTATGTTTAAAACAAACCATAATCGTATAAGATATCTAGGAGAAGTACAATGTTCTTATCGTTAGAACGAACGATCTTAAGAACATGCTCAAACTTCTACTCAATCTTATATCTCGATTTATTTAGACAACCATTATTCTATGTCTGACAACATCTTTACATTGTTGCCAATGATAAAATGTTATCTTCATAAAATCTCCGAGAAACACCACCTTGTTTCCATTACGTCTCCAATACACCTTTCGTCTATGCCTTTTGATGAATCCATCAAATGGATTATCCCATCAATTCGCAAGTTCCACGATTCATAGCTTTGTTTCAATCCATAATGGATTTACCAAGCTTGTACTCTAAATGATCTTGCCTCTTAACAATAATCCTTATTGTTTTCTAAGCAGGCACATTTAGATCTAGTACTGTCTTTGTGCAGAGCTAGGGATCGATTTCATCTTTACCAGATCCAGAGTTAAAACTCTTCTAGTCTTATGAACATCTCCGGTTGTCTTAACAACCTCCCACTGCAATGGCGTCCCAGTGTATAACAGTAATAACAGTAGGTGCAGTATGTGGTGTACCTCTACTCGGTTTGGCTGGTTCCTAGTCTTTGTCCTTTTTCTCATTCCAAGGTATTGTGTCAGTTCGGGCTTTGTGGTTCTTCTAATAGTCTTTCTCTAAGAACCGGGCGTTACACGTCCTTCTGGTTCATAGTACTATAGAACACACAATACTTTGTTCATCTAGGATATCCTACAACCATATTGAATATGCCGTTGTCTCCAGGAATATCCATAGAACATAGGTAGTTCCGAACAACTTGTCCTTTTACTATTAGAATTCTATTTCTTACTGACTCACCATCTCTACACGTAAGTGTATGGTGTAGTCATTTGAGATTTAATCTCAATCTTTGATTGTGTTATGTGGTAGCCTCCGCGACTAAGTCGCAGGCTTCCAATGGATATACTTTGAAGGTTCCCCATAATTGCTTTGTGACTAAAACACTTCGCTTTTATGGCACATCAAGCCTTCTGATCCATCTTCGAGTATTCTTAAAAGAACTACTCGCACTTTACACATATCATTGATCATTCTTAATACTTGTCCGAATTATATCCTTTACCGAAAGGTATGCTTAGTTGTATTATCTTCCAAATTCAATTCTTAGGTCGGAAGGTCCATTCCTTCAACTATAATTGATTAAATCAATTTCGACCTTTTGAATCTTTATTTGAATAAATACTACTAAGTATAAGAATTCACAAGTATAATGATTAATAAAGAAATACATCTAATAAGTAAAACAAGTTATACATAACGGATTGTTGCATCGTGGTAGACTAAGGATTCATCATTCACATATTGCTATCTAATGTACCAGAATAGATAACACCATTATTTCTTATCCAAATCATGAAATGATTAAAGAAATAAAATATCCATTCATAAATAATAGAAATCCAGAACAGAAGTTCTTTCTAAAATAAAGGGGTACATAATGCAATAAACTTGAAATGAAATCCTAAAACTACTGAAAGCAGATAAATGTCTTCCACTGCAACCGCTGCTACCCCAACAGCTTCGCCCATGTAGACTCGAACTCTTCTTCTCTAAGTCGCCGGGTTTTGAGGAACCCCTGCATTCAAGAATGCACATACCGTCAGTGGTTCCATATTTACACACCAGAATTCTGGTAGATAATACCGCTGACTATGTTTTTACGACTAAAGAAAAATTCCTACCTCTGAGAGGACATTCAGACTTCCAGTGTCCAGACTTGTTGCATCGGAAGCACTTGCCCCTTGGCTTTGCAGCCCCCACTCGTGGTACAGTCTTCTTGACACCACTGGGTTTCCAGGCTTGCTTCCTCCTCTTGCCCCTACCTCCACCAGGCTTAAAGCCTTTGGACTTGGTAGCTACAAGCGCTTGAGACTTGCCCTTCTTGTAGATCCCCTCTGCCGCCTTCAGTTCAGTCAGGAGTTGTGCAAGAGAATAAGATAGTTTACCCATATTATAGCTCATGCGAAACTGCTCAAAACTAGGGGTCAGAGACTGGAGTATGATGTCGACTTGCGTCTCAGCATCAATTTGAGCTCCTAGGATCTCAAGCTCATTCAACAGACCCATCATCTTAAGAACGTGCTCCCCTACGGGCGTTCCTTCAGAATGAGTAGTTGTCATGAGGACTCTCATGGCTTCTTGCCTAGCCGCACGATCTTGCTCCCCAAACATCTCCTTGAGGTTAAACATCATATCATAGGCAGTGTCCATCGGCTCATGTTGGGTTTGGAGTACATTTGACATGGAAGCCAAAATATAACACCTAGCCATTTCATCAGCCTTTTTCCACTTCCGATATGCCAGTTTTTCCTCATCAGTTGAGGCAGCCGTGGGCTCGGCAGGGCACACTTCATGGAGTACAAACTTGTACTCCTCAGAAGTCAGGACAATGTCTAAATTTCTCTTCCAATCAATGTAATTGGGACCAGTGAGCTTATGCTCCTTGAGTATCACAGAAAGTGGGTTCATAGCTATTCTCTAAACCTATAAGCACATTTAAACAAACAATTAATTTAATGTCCGATATTATCTCCCTCAAATAATATCATTAAATTACTAATTACATCTAAAATCCCATCAGGTAAGGCAAGCCACGTGGTGTGGACGTTTACCCACCTAAATGATTTAGCAATTAGATTTCTTTGGTCATACATCGATTATAGCGTGACTTCGTGGGGAAGAATACTATAACGCGTATCTAAGTGTAAACCATTACTCAGCACCAAAGTACATCGTTTGGAATTGCTACATCACCGCAAGCCACGTGGTGTGGACGTTTACGATAATTTCACAACTCTTCACAATTACTTACAACTGTCTACATCAATTAATCCAAAATTCGTCAGTATAGCAAGCCACGTGGTGTGGACGTTTACTACACTAAGAGACTTTTATAATTGACTCCCAGTTACAAGATCCATTCGATTCTTGTAGATCAAGACGCGGAGAATCATAAGTGAAACTCGAAGTTTCTAACCAGTGATTCACCATGCGAACGACCCTATCTCTCATAAATGAGGGAGCCGAGCAGACTATCGATCCATCTATCAAAGAATGGTACGAAGATCTCTAATTTGTGTCATCCACATGACCAAGTGGCTTTGGCTCCATTCCACTCCCCGGGGTGAGAATGAGTCGACTTGAAGTCAGTTTCAGAAAGACAAATTAGGCATTGTTTGATAAACTTGATCAATGTTTCTTGTAAAAGGAATTACAAGAATTCTCCTCCAATGACATATCTATATGAACTTCGAAAGCTCATAAATGTCACCAAGAGAACAGTAATGGAGACCACGGGAATGTTTCCATCCCCTCTCCCACTTAGCTTTTTATAACAAAGGGATACGCTATCTAATGCATAATTAAACACATAAGCATGCATACAACTAATAAAGCACATATCACATAGTCAAATAATGCTAGAAAATTATTTTTCCGACTATCATGGCTTTATTCCATCTTCATATGCATCTTCTAGTCTTCAGTCTTCGTTCTTGAATGCTCCATGTGACGAGAATATTAATCCCAATATTTAAATCTATTTATTTTTAATAAATCCAAAAGATACTTAATTCGAAAATTAAGTCAATCCAATAAATCAAAAATAAAATTAAATATTATTAATATTTTTATTTATTTATTTTCCTATCTAATTCTATTAAATCTCTAGAATAATCTATCCAAGTAAAACTTGGAATATTCTAGAAGACTTCTATAATAGAATAAGGAAATAAAATAAATTAGGACTTTTCTACTTTCCAAGATTAATTAATTTCCATTACTATAAAAATTCCCATAAAATAGGAATAATCAATTAGGAAATAAATCAATCCTAAATTAACTTTTATTCCTTTCCAATTCTTTTAAATCTCTAGGATCCTATTCCAAGTAGAACTCGGAATACTCTAGAAGACTTCCATAATAGAATAAGGAAATAAAATAAATTCCAATTAATTCTTTTCCTAATCCATGAGAATTCCCAAAAATAGGAAAACTCAATTAGGAAAACCGAATTAATTAGGAAAGTAGAATCTTGGTAGGAGAACACGAGATCACGAGGACCCCGCGCCCCCCCACCTTGATCGCCGGCCGGGAAGGAGCGCCGCCGCCACCTCAGCCCATGCGCCACCACCACCGGTGGCCGGCGTGGCCGAGGATCCCCGCGGACAGCCCCCTCGCCCCCTTCGATCATCATCATCATGGGATCGATCCAATCGATCCCTAGTCCTCCCTCTCATCTTCTCCTTCGTCACATGAGTTCTCCGGCGGTCGTCTCGGCATCGATCCAACGTAAATAAATTACAATAATTAAATTTACAATTCCGGTATCGATTCTATACATGAAATCGACCCTATACATTTTTAGGAAAACATAGAACGTAATAATAAATCCTAAATTCGGTCAACCCCCGAATTTTTACTATTACAAACATTCAACCACACAAAACGAATCTCGACATGTCCGAGAGTTTAATAAACGAATAATCATAATAATTAATTAACACAATAATTAAATCCAACCATGATAGCCGGAAATCCCTGCAAGGTAGAACAATAATCGAACATATACATGAACACGAAACCAAACGCTCTGATACCAATTGCTGGGATTCGATGTCCCGGGCTATCAAAAAAATATGCGGAACCGATAACCCGACCGAAACCCTATCGCCGGAAACCGATCACGAACACCACGTCACCGGAGTCCGACGAGGGAATCGCCGCGAGGGAGAAACCCTAGCCGAACCCCACGCGGGGTTCGCGATCGCATGCACATGCGATCGCCGGGGCTGTCCAACAGCCCCCGGTGGTGAGTCCGGCGACTCACCACCACCGCCGGAGGAGGGCGGTCAGCCTCCAGCTGACCCGCCGCGGCTTTCCCGCGATCGACCTCACGGCTCCTCCCGTGCGCCTGTCGCCGGTCGAGGTGGCGGGGGGGACCAGCTGCCGTGGCACCAGCCCACGGCGGTCTCCCCGCGATCGACCCATGGTCGATCGCTTACCTCGGCGGTCCAGCCAGGGCTCCCTCGTCCGCGCGCGCCGGCGGTCGAACCCTAGGGTTCGGCCGCACCTCTCGATCCCGACGGGGATCGCGTGATCCCCGTATCCCAGTTTCGACGTCTTCCCGGATCGTCTTGTTCATGTATATATCACGATTAACGAACACATAATCAAAGAGGGGTTTTAGATTATGTTACCTCAATTCGTTGTGCGGAGAAACGAATTAAACGTTGATGACCTTGCGATCTTCCTACGTATTCCTTGCACCTTGTTCGAACGTCGTGTGGGCGACGATCTATCGAACTCCTATGGATCTCCTTCAACTCTCTAGAACTATCAAGTATTGATATTCTTGTCTTATGATTTATGAAGGCCATGTAGTGCTTTTATAGGCTACGTAGGGGATCATAAGGAGGTGGAATATTGGGCTTCTAATATTGAAGATTAAATTGAGCCCAATGCTCAAGTCCATTAATCCTTATCAATATTAATTAATTTATTTTCCACTATATAAATTAATTGCACTCCCAATATTAAACCATATTATATCAAATAATATTTCTCCGGTAGTATTATTTATTCCGTGTATTTAAGATTTAAATATCCATTAATAAATTTATTTATTGCTCAATAAATTATATTCATCTCTTGTATCCGAGACTAGTACCATTCAACCTTAATTATTGTGCGGAACAAATCCACTCAGGAGGTTTACACAATAATTCCTTATGAACTCATCTCGGGGATATTATCAACCCTTCCGGGATACACTTTCCCGTCAAGTATTCACGGCATGTCATATATAAAATATAGCGACCCAACTTAACCGGTAATTAACCCAATAATTAAATCGGTTAATTCCTTTGGAAAATCAAAGTCTCTAATATTAAATATATACACCCGCAATAGTATCGGGGATTAAAAATAAAATACTCTGAGATTTAAATTGATTATCCAAGGCAATCCTAATCAATAAATCTCAAGCGATCCGCCCAATACACCAAGTGTACAAGTGTGATAAAATAATTAAGATAAATTATTTTCTCTCTCACACAACGACTATACCGATGGATTGGTCTGGGTCCATCTAGGTCGTGAGCATCTGTTTGATTAAATACGAGTAACCGATAGTATGATCTTCTGTGTGCCCATGCAACACCATACTAACTACAACGTATAAAATCCAGGACTATATTTTGCATAATTAATTAATAATAATTAAATGCAAATAATTGTTTATTAATTAAATAGGTTAAATGCTTTGACCGGGAGTTTACCGATACTTAAATCTAGACATTAAGTACACAACTCCAACAATGGCATCCCCTACGGGAAATACTATATTGATTACCCTACGGGTACCCCTACGGCTCTAGCCGTAGGGGTGAATCCCGTAGGGAGAAGCGCGCGCTTTGGCTCGCCTGATTTCCCTCAAAGAGACCCTACGGGGTGCCCGTAGGGTGCCCGTAGGCTAGTTCTCCCTACGGCAAGCTTCCCCGTAGGGGTAGAGGCGCCGGTTTCTCCCTCCAAAAAAAGGAAGGCCCCTACGGCGGATCCCGTATGGGACGTTATAAGATGCCTTACGGGTGGGTGCCGTAGGGGGTCCCTACGGGAATATCCCCGTAGGGGAGTGGAAAAACGTCACCGTTTTGTCAAGTACTTATGCCCCTACGGGCCCCTCGCCGTAGGGGCTTTCAAAATGCCGCCGTTTTGGATTTACTTATGCCCTACGGGCATTTAGCTGTAGGGGAGCCGTAGGGAGCCTCTATGAATACAGCGGGCTTACAAAGACATTCATTTTTGTGTTTTTCGAAGGAGAGAAAAGGGCTGCTCCTCCCGGTGGCGATTTCCGGCGATTTCAAGCTCCCCCCTATGAATTCAACCTACAACTACATCAATACATTCGATTACCCCCAAATTCAAGGTTAGAACTCGAGTTTTCCTCTTTTATTGGTTCATTTTTTCTATTTCGAAAAATTTAGGGTTCGTTAGAAAATTGAATATGCTTTGTATTAGTGTTATTGAGTTCAAATGAGTTAATTACATTAGTATGTACGTTTAGGTTTTACCTAATTGCAAAAACCCTAATAATTTTCATTTTTATTTTTTATGGACTAAGGGTTTGTTGTCTGAAATGGGGATTGAGCAGGACAGGGCCATACCTCTCTACTGTGATAATGAGGCAACATTGCATCTCACCTCTAATGCTATGTTTCATGAAAGAACCAAGCATATAGAGATAGACTGCCATACAGTGAGAGAGAATTATCTTGCAGGGATTGTAAAGCCACTACATGTCCACAACAACTTGCAGCTTGCAGATGTTCTAACTAAACCCTTGGGAGCAGCATCTCTTCAGGAAATCCTTTGCAAGATGGAGTTCAAAAGCATCCACACTCCATCTTGAGGGTGTGTGTAAAAACAGAGTTTGTTTGGTGCTGTTTTGAAGTGAAAAAGGAGAGAGGAAGAAGTTGCTATTTTGGCTTTAAAGTAGCACTTTTATGTTTAGAAATAAAAATGTATTTTTCTTTTATTTGGGCCACTATAAATGCACGAGGTGTGTGTTTATGATTAGCTGAATGAATAACATTCCTTTTATCCAATAATAAAATAGTTTTCTGAATATTGTTTGTTGTTCTACTTTTCAGCTCGTTCTTGAGCTTCTTTTATTGTTTTATTGGTTTTGTTTATGGAATTTTACATTCCTTTTTCTCTTTATTTTAATTAGTTTAACATTATTTTTCATTTTAATTCAATTTTAATATTTCTTATTATTTGTCATTTGCATTTTACCATTATTGTTATACTTGATTAAAACTTTAGTTCAATAACAAAAATTAACTCAAAAATCACATTTTGCTATATATACTTCTTTCTTTTGCATACACAATAACACATATATTGAGCCGATAGTAGTGTTCATCGAGAGATTGACTCGAGTGAATTGCTTCGCCAATTAGTTCGGTTATTTAATGGATTTTGACAACACTACAACGTCTTATCAAGATTCAAAATGGTTAAAGTCAAGACTAATGATTCAATGCAGAAATATGAATTGAGCGTAGAGGACAACAATATTATTTATGTTGTGAAGTTGAACACTTTAGATGACACTATCACATGTAGCTGCAAGATGTTTGAATCCATGAGCTTGTTGTGTCGTCATGCTTTGAGGATATTAAATATGAAGAATGTTACTAAGATACCATCGCAATATATACTCAACCGTTGGAAGAAGGATGTGAAATCGGAAGTGAGGAAAGAAGAACATGTAGAATTGTTGCAAAAGAAAGATAAATCATCAGTTATGTTGCGTAGAAATAATATGGTCCGAAAAGCTTATGACGTATATATTGAGCATGGCTGCAATGACGGAGAAATGTAGTAGCATTGCAATGTAAAAGTTGTAAGAATGATCTTAGAATTTATTGAAAATGAAGGCAAATGTGGATCTACCCACTTGCCCCGTTTGTCGCGCCCCCATTGATCCACAACACTACGAGGATTGAATTAATATAACTAAGTAAGATGGCAGTGTACGTACGTATAAATGTATCATAATCTTCCTACCAATCACTTTTAATTAATATATAGCAAGTTTAACAAACTTACTGCCTACTCAATAACAACATATTATTTCGGAAAATATTCTAAGGTTTGAGTGGCACATGACTTGTGCAAGGACAAAATAAGTCTTATATATGTCCAATATATAATTGATTCCAAGAATCATTCCAGGAAACAACCTATTCAGAGAAGACCTTTATTGTGTTGACTTTCCCTCGACAGAAATTGAAAAACAAGTATAATAATTAGATCATTAGATCCAATCCTTTAAAAAAGCTTCAATCTCTTTCCCAAAAGAGAGAACATAAAAAAAATGGAAGTATCCGAAATATTCAGTTTCTTGAGAATTCTAAAGGAAGCAATCAAACTCCTTCCCAAGAATGGAATGTTATTCGCATCAATCGCCACACTTTCCCTTATCCTGCCATCAGTCCTTCTACTCTCCTTCATTCGTTTCTATCAATCCGTTACAGATTATGTCAACAACGCTTCTTTCATCAACCCCGACGAGAGCTCTCAGAGCATGCTTAGATACTGGGCACTTCTAGTCTTTGTTGAAATCGCATGCGTGATCATCTATTTGGCGATCTCTCACATCTCAGGGATCGCCACCATATTAGTCTCATCCGCATCTTACACTGGCAATTCTTTGTCACCAAATGCTCTTTTCTTAGGCATCAAAAGAACCTGGAGAAAGCCTCTCTCGTCTGAATTCCGTTATAAAGGCAAGTCGTCCACACGCTACCTGTGGGTTCTCGTCTTCCTAGGTCTTCTCATGGTGTTGATGTATCCAAATGCTTTTACTATTTCTGGAGCGGTATGTATCGTGGCAGTGTTCATCGGTTTCCGGCTATACTCGTCGGTTGTCTTGGGTTTGTCCCTCATGGTTACTGTTTTGGATGAGAGTAGTTCTCCCGGAGAGGCCAGGGAAAAGGCTGGGAATCTTGTTGAAGGAAATCATCTGAAAGGTTTTACACTGAATTTGTTTGTTAATTTGGTGTGTCTGACGGTTTCGGGCCTTGGTTGGGTGTTGAGTGATGAAGATTCCCGGAATCTGGAATTGTACGGGTTGATCTTCTTCAACGTTGTATCGATTTTGAAGATGGTTATGTTGGTGGCGTACACGGTGTTTTGTTTCCAGTGTAAGGAGTATGGTGAAGAGAGAGATGTGGTTGCAAATGCAGGGTATACAAAATTACAATCTACCATTAGAGATGGTGATTTCCTTTAGTTGGCGAAATAAATTCATGTTTGATGTTTTTGTGAACACAAGATCTGGTATTTTGTATTGTGTGATGGAATTTTATGTATATTAAAGTTTGATTTTTGATGATTCAAGTAATTAATTATTTGAAATAGTTAAAATTCACTCATTACAACTCATTAATTATACTGTATTCTTATACTTTTAGATAGTACTGTATGGAGTAAATACAGGCATACTGTAATTGCATTTTGCTATAGAAGATTTGAACGTTTTAACACTTTCCAATCTAATAGAAAATTTTGCTACAACAATTAAAAGTTTTAAAAAATTGCATTTTTGATACTTACTCGTTGACCAAAAATAAAATATTTTATACTAGTAAAATATTTCATTCACGTGATTGACATGTGCTTTGTAAAAAGGCAAACCGTTGATAAAAAATAAAATATTAACTATATATTATTTCATTCACGTGATTGATATAGGCTATGTTGGCAAACTCGTAATTTCATATATATAATCACCATCCATCTTTTTTCTATTCCTTTTTCATTGATTTTCATCAATGTATATATAATCTAAAATGTTTTTATAAAAAAAAATTAAAAAGCTTATATCCATACAAAAATGATGCAGTTGCACAAAAAAATGATAAATTTATGTAAATGTTTAAAAATACACAAAATCAGATAGTCAACATGTTTTTTTACATTACCGTATTATTTAATAAATGTGGTTTTCTACACAAAATGACCAACATGTTCATGGCTTTAAGTAGTGTCTAGTATCCCACATGAATGTATATATATGCATAGTTCAATTTACCGAATTTCTTTTAAACATTGTTGAATGAATAATTAAAATTGTCGAAACTACATATTGTTATTGCGAATGTTTTATGGAATCCTTACATAATAAATAACACATGCAAATCATTTTATTATCATCGAATTCAAAACTCAAATGACGAATTATTCAATATGATTTTACGGTCCTTAATTCAATTGTTCAACCAACAGAACTAACAATCATTTACCAATATGAAATATTGGTATGTCATATTTTTTATCGAATGCTTACACTTTTTTTTTCTGATCAATTTAATATAGTGTCGAATGATTAATCGAAATGGCGAATCATTCAAAAGAACATATTTTAATGGCGAATGTTTTGTTTTGTCGAATGTTACACATTGTTCATACGTATTTAATTGTAAACTCTACCGAACCGATTAATCTTAATGTCGAATGATTCCCCATATATATATATATATATATATATATATATATATATATATATATATATATGTTGAATTATATATTATAGGTCATTCGTCACATGATTTAATAAATTTGCCACAAGATTTAGTAAATTCACAAAAAAGTTAATCAAAATCGTATAAATTTGACACAGTTTAATAATTTCATCATAAATTTTAGGGATAATTACGAGAAGTGATGCAGCGGAAGAGATTAAAGACTCGTTGATTCTGAGGAATACCGAGAATTAATCGATCATAGATCGTTGATTCATATGAATACCGATAAATGATAAAACAAAGAGAAACTCTTTTATTCAATGTCAAAAACAACTGTCGAATAAATCAAAATACTAGACATATAAATAGTACTAAAACCCTAATAAAATAAAATAAAATAAATTAAATAACTTGGGCAATAAAAAACAATCTTTGCCTTATTTAAATATATATCTGCATCATTCTCCCCCTCTAGGAGAAGGTTCGACCGCGAACCTGAAAGATCGAGCACGAAGATGCCGGGATCAAACACGAACTGACGGTGAATATCAATGGATGTTGACGCATCGAAGAGGGCGACCAGCAAGTGACGTGGCGTACGGTGGGTACCACAGGGAGCGGCAATTGTCCTGACATCACGCGTGTCAACGCAACGTGGCTGGGGCAGAAAATCCGAGTGTCGGTACCATGTTGCATAAACCAAATTCCATTGTAATGGGCTAACTTCAACAACTGCAATTGATTCTCCAACCCATCCCAACAATTCAACTTTACTGTCAGTGGATTCAATTTGCCTAAGTGAGGCATCCAAATTGCCTTCGACTAGAACTTTAGGAATAACTCCCCGGAAATCACAAAGTGAGGTCTTCCTAGGTGATTCATCATATTTCATCAAACGACAAAGCTTGGGTGTAGGAGTGGGCTCCTCGTCGAATTTAGGCGAACTATCATACGCAGAGATATCCGAGCCGGGCAACGGGGACAAAATAGGTATATTGTTCCGGAGGTGGTAGAGTAGGTCACCCACGCCTCCGACCACGTGCTCTTCGGGCATGGCCAAGGAATCAACTTCATCAAAACGAGGAGGGCCATCGTAATCAAAACGAGGTGAGTCATCGTAAGAAGATGACGAGGGCAGCAGGGACACTGGTAGTCTGTTGGTGATAGCAAGGCGAAGATCCTCGAGTTCGACGGCAAGGACTGCGATCTGGCGGCTTAAGGCGGCGACGTCGGCGTCACGACGGGCTACGGCCTCGACGGCGGATTCGCGAGCAGGCTGACGACGGTGAGGCATCGTTCGGCTCTGATACCAACTGATGCAGCGGAAGAGATTAAAGACTCGTTGATTCTGAGGAATACCGAGAATTAATCGATCATAGATCGTTGATTCATATGAATACCGATAAATGATAAAACAAAGAGAAACTCTTTTATTCAATGTCAAAAACAACTGTCGAATAAATCAAAATACTAGACATATAAATAGTACTAAAACCCTAATAAAATAAAATAAAATAAATTAAATAACTTGGGCAATAAAAAACAATCTTTGCCTTATTTAAATATATATCTGCATCAAGAAGCCCGTGCAAGATCGGACGGAGTGATCCGCGATCCCACGCGAGGGCTCGGCTGGACGCACGCGAGGTTTCCCGCGTGTGGTGTTCGGCCGTACGTGTCCCGAGCCACGTGGCGTGCTCGTGGTTTCTCCGGCGATCGGGATTTCGGTCGAGATTGTTAAGTTTCGCGTTTTCCGACGACCCCGGGATGTCGATTTCCAACGACCCCGGGATGTCGATTTCCAACACCGGAGTTAACACATAGAGATTGATTGTCACACTGTTAGAGAAAAATTTGTTAAAGGCTCATTAAACCTCTACATGTGAGTAATGTATTGCAGTTCGCAGATGTGTTGACAAAGCCATTAGGAGTTGCTGCTCTGAGAGATATTCTACACAAGATGGACTTCAAGAACATTCATAGTCCATCTTGAAGGGATGTGTTGAGAATAAAGATGATTTTGACTCCAAAATTCAAATATGCTTTTGGGAGAAGTGGAGCCATAGAAAAGCGCGTTTATATTTTCCTAGCACTTTCTATTTTTATTATAAGTACTTTTGTATTTGTTTTGGAAAAGACTTGGCTACATTGTGCTTTTTTGATTGAATTGAATAATATTTTTTCCTCCAGTTTATTGTTGTATTTCTTCTTCTTCTCCAAGCTTCTACTATGGAGTTTGTTTAATTAGTAAATTTCATATGATAATATTTGAAAATACATAAGCAGAGATAGTCAACATGTGTTTTCACACTATCACTTAATAACTAAATGTGATTTTCTACACAAAATGACAATACATGCGGCTGACTTTAAGTATTGTCCGGTATTCCACATGAATGTATATACATAGTTCGATTTACCTGACTTTATTTTAAACGGGGAAACGAGCTTTGACAGAGAATGAACGCCGAAATGCTATAGGGAAAACATCGGCGATTCACAATTAAGGGAACTGAGTTCCGCGATTTGAATTGGTGGAATCTTGCTACAGCCTACAAGACGTAAATCCCGTTGTATTATAGAGTTAGATCCATCCGGCCTTCTTGCTTTGATTTTTCAACAGGGTACTAGAGTTAATGAAGATTTCTTAGTTTTTTTTTTTTGAATGTGAGAATGTAGATGGCAAATGATAATTAATCAATTGATAAATAACATGATTTTTTTACTAAACAAGGTTAAATTAATAAAATACTTTTAAAAAATAGAATAATTATCAAAATATTTCATTCCGTTCAACCAACAGATAGCAAATGCAATTTTTTCAAACTGCTAGTAGTGTCGGAAATTTTTTTTCTATAGAATAGTAAAGTGTAATTATCCTTCAAAATATATCTCATTGTTTATATATTCCTATAAGCCACATCCCAAATTAATACAAGTAAAAAAGTCTTTGGTATAACAAACACGTTTAGAAATTTTTATGTAAATTATTTAATTATTTAATTAGAAAAATGTAAATTATTTAATTCTAATTCATATAATTAGTGTAATAAAAAAACAACGACCCTAGCTAATCTATCACGTTCGGAATTAAACAATGCCTAAAAGAATCATTCAAGGAAACAACCTATTGGGTGTTGACTTTCTCTTCAGACAAACTGGACACGAATCCCATCCTTTAAAAAAGCTTCAATCTTTCAACGAAACAGAGAACGAAACAGAGAACATAAAAAACAATGGAAGTATCCAAAATATTCAGTTTCTTTGGAATCCTGAAGGAATCCATCAAACTCCTTCCCAAAAATGGAATGTTATTCGCATCAATCCTCACACTTTCCCTGATCCTCCCATCAATCCTTCTACTCTCTTTCATTCGTTTCTATGAGTCCCTGACAACTTCTTTCACCAGCTCCGATAACTCTCAGAGCATGCTTAGTTACTTGGCACTTCTACTCTTTGTTGAAATAATCTTCCTCATCATCTTCGCTGCAATCTCCCACATCTCAGGGATCGCGACCATACTAGTCTCATCGGCATCTTACACCGGGAATTCTTTATCACCAAAACAACTTTTTTCCGACATCAAAAGAAGCTGGAGAAAGCCACTCTCAGCCGGCTTCCATTTTACAGGCCATTCCTCTACGCGCTATCTTTCGGTTCTTATCTTCCTAGGTGTTCTCTTGGTGATTATGTATCCCAATGCTTTTACGATTTCTGGGGCGGTAGTTATCGGGACAGTGGTTATTGGATTCCAGCTGTACTCGTCGGTTGTCTTGGTTTTGTCCCTTGTGATTATTGTTTTGGATGATGGTGGTTTTCCGGGAGAGGCTGTGGAGAAGGCTGGGAGTATCGTTAAGGGAAATCATGTGAAAGGTTTTGCGCTTAATTTGTTTGTTAATTTGGTGTGTTTGATGGTTTTGGGGCTTGCTTGGGTGTTGAGTGATGAAGGGTGGTCTCTGAATCTGGAATTGTATGGGTTGATTTTTTTGAGCGTTGTCTCGATTATGAAGATGGTTGTGTTGGTGGCGTACACCGTGTTGTATTATCAGTGTAAGAAGGAGCACGGGGAAGCGATAGAGGTGGTTGCGGCGAATGCAGAGTATGCAAAACTACCATCTACCATTAATCATGTTTGATGTTTTGTATTGTGTGAATTTTGTGTTTATTAGTATTGTTTGAAAGTTTGATTTTGATGATTTAAGATCGAAAATGATTTAATCCAAAACTCATAATCGAGGTCCAAAATTTTAATTAAGTAACATATATGGAGCTTGTTTGTAAAACAAGACAAATTTTGCAATCAACCATTTTTGTTTTTTCTTCGATTCCTGTCAGTTCACCTATAGTCCATGTGAGGAGGTCATGCATGGGTACTCGCTATTTCAGATTCACTCTGCATCTTTCTGTTTGCCCTAGTTTGTGAAGATGGTGATTGAGTCAAAAGATACTTGATGATTTTCTGATTGTTTTAAGACTAGCTACCCCTTCAAAGAATAGGGGGTCGAGTAGCGATTAATATTGTCCATATTGTCCGCATAAAGCTCGTTAGGAGTTTAATTTAATTTAAACATGAGGTTGTATTAATAATTCTTAATACATTCAACTTGGTTTAATTTAATTTAAACATGAGGTTGTATTAAAAATTCTTAATACATTCAACTTGGTTTAATTTAATTTAAACATGAGGTTGTATTAAAAAGTCTTAATACATTCAACTTGGTAATCGGTAATTACCGGTTGTAGGAAAATATTTTTTTATTTTTGTTAAATGTTTTTTTTATAAGGAGGAGAGACGAGAAATTCCACCCCATTTGATTTACTAGATCGGATAAAATGTAAATCGAGGAATGTGCCAGAGTAGCAGACACTTGTGCGGATAAGATGTTAATCGAGAAATGTGCCCGAGTAGCAGACACTTGTGCGAGTGTAAATTGAAGGATGTGCTCGAGTAGCAGACACATGTGCGAGAGAGTCAACATGTCTAACTTCAAGACAAACGTCATAATATTTCAAGGAAAACATGTCCCACCCGAGGTTCGAACTCAAGTTCGAACCCTGCGTCGCCGGAAAATTACACTCATATCATCACAGGCTTTAACACTCGGCTATGCCCTGGACTATTTTTGTTAAATGTTGAAATAGGTCTATGTAGGAGTACTAAATGGAAACGGAATGCTGATGGAGTTATATTCTAAATGTCTAGTTTAGTGACAATATGGAACTCCTTATCTGTGTTTTACATTATCTAATAATCAAACTGTCGGCATTTTGTCTTTCTTGTACTTGAATGCAATAGTCCTAGATATATACGTTGTAGACAGTATGGCGTGAGGAGACACGCGGAAGATCATACTGTCGGTTACTCGTGTACTATCGAACAGAAGCTCACGACTTAGATGGACAGGGACAATCCATCGGTACGTCGTAGTGTGACTGGGTAATAGTTGGTCTTGACTATTATGTTACACTAGTACACTTGGTGTATTGAGCAGGACCACGGGAGGGCGTTCGATTTATACTAATCGACGTAATCGAACTAGACCTCAGAGATTACGGATATACGAATTCCTAATCCCTATATAATTATAGGTGCGTGTGTCCAATTCTCGGTTCTTTAACTTGCCAATGAGTGAGACTAATTGATTAGTCGAGATACTCGGTAAATTGGGAATCGGAATTGTACACACGGCATGCTATAGATTATAGACAGGAAACCGTGTCCCGTTTATCGGGTTGATAACGTCCCCGAGATGAGCTCATAAAGTTTATCATGTAAACCCTGCAGGTGGATTTGTTCCACATGATAATAAGGATGAGTGGTACTAGTCTCGGATAATAAGAAACGAATTAATTTAATTATTAGTAATTAAATAAATTCGTGGACGTTCGATATCTTAAACACGGGGAAAGTCGTATATGTAATTTCTGCGGAAATATTATTGTTGAATTAATATTAAATTAATTTCGGGAATTCAATTATTATTTTATAGTGGAGTTAATAATAATTAAAATTGAAATCGATTAATTAAGGAATTACGTTTACGTATTCCAAGTTAATTAATATTTCAATTTAGCCCCTAATTAATTTACCTAAGAGGTCCCTAGCGTAACTCTATAAACCCCCCCCCCCCCCTTGCCCTCTCTTAAACCTACAGTCCGCAGCCTTTTTATTTTTCTGAGAAAAAGAATTGTTAACGCAATTATATTTTTTTCTCTCTAAAATAAAATAGTTAGCGCTGATATTTTTCTATGATTGAGAAAAGGAATATCACGCTGGTAGATCAAGAGAGAGCAGAAAAGGGAGACCCAACGGATCGTTGCCCACACAGCGGTTGGAGTCGGGAAGAGGCATACGCTAGCAATCGCTAAGGTCTCAACAATTCGACCGCTAAGGTATGAGATCGGATCTTTAATTCCGCACTTATTCGATCTCACTTTTATCTCGTTGATCATACTTTGAACGTACGATCGGGATCCGGGCATCGTGGATCGCATTCCTCGACTACTGGGGGTTCTAGGACCTTCGGATCGGTAGTCGGATGAGGAAAAACGACCCGGAAACGAGCCCGGAACAGCAACGTCGCGTTGCTGTTCGCGGAGAAACGGCGACCGCCGTTTCCAAACGGCGCCCGCCGTTTTTGATGGAGTTATATTCTAAATGTCTAGTTTAGTGACAATATGGAACTCCTTATCTGTGTTTTACATTATCTAATAATCAAACTGTCGGCATTTTTGTCTATCTTGTACTTGAATGCAATAGTCCTAGATATATACGTTGTAGACAGTATGGCGTGAGGAGACACGCGGAAGATCATACTGTCGGTTACTCGTATACTATCGAACAGAAGCTCACGACTTAGATGGACAGGGACAATCCATCGGTACGTCGTAGTGTGACTGGGTAATAGTTGGTCTTGACTATTATGTTACACTTGTACACTTGGTGTATTGAGCAGGACCACGGGAGGGTGTTCGATTTATACTAATCGACGTAATCGAACTAGACCTCAGATATTACGGATAAACGAATTCCTAATCCCTATATAATTATAGGTGCGTTTGTCCAATTCTCGGTTCTTTAACTTGCCAATGAGTGAGACTATTTGATTAGTCGAGATACTCGGTAAATTGGGAATCAGAATTGTACACACGGCATGCTATAGATTATAGACAGGAAACCGTGTCCCGTTTATCGGGTTGATGACGTCCCCGAGATGAGCTCATAAAGTTTATCATGTAAACCCTGCAGGTGGATTTGTTCCACATGATAATAAGGATGAGTGGTACTAGTCTCGGATAAAAAGAAACGAATTAATTTAATTATTAGTAATTAAATAAATTCGTGGACGTTCGATATCTTAAACACGGGGAAGGTCGTTTATGTAATTTTGGCGGAAATATTATTGTTGAAATAATATTAAATTAATTTCGGGAATTCAATTATTATTTTATAGTGGAGTTAATAATAATTAAAATTGAAATCGATTAATTAAGGAATTGCGTTTACGTATTCCAAGTTAATTAATATTTCAATTTAGCCCTTAATTAATTTAACCTTGGGTCCCTGGTGTAACTCTATATAAACCCCCCTTGCCTATTCTAAAACCTACATTTCGCCGCTTTTTATTTTCAGCAGAGAAAAATAATTGTTTAGCGCAATTAAACTTTTCTCTGTTAAAAACATTAAGTTAGCGCTGATATTTTCTCTTAGAGAGAAAAGATATATTAACGCTGGTAGAGAAAAAGGAGAAAGCAGAAAAGGCAGACCCAACAGATCGTTGCCCACACAACGGTTGGAGTCGGGGCAGAGTCATACACCAGAAGCATCTAAGGTCTCAACAATCGACCGAGAGGTATGAGATCGGAACTTTTATTTCCGCAATTATTATTCGATCTCGTTTTACCTCGTTGAACGTACATGAGCGTAGATCGGATTCCGGGGTCGTGGATCGTGTTCCTCGACTACTGGGGGTTCTAGGACCTCCGGAACGGTAGTCGGATGAGGAAAAACGACCCGGAAACGAGCCCGAAACAGCAACATCGCGTTGCTGTTCGCGGACAAACGGCGGTCGCCAGAGAGCAAACGGCGGTCGCCGTTTGCAGCTTCTCCAGCGACCGCTGGACTGCATACAGCGGGCGCTGTTTTTGTGCAGTCCAGCCCCGTTTCGCGCGGTTGTCCTCCGGGGCGATGGCTGGGCGTGATTCGGGATAAGGGCTGTCAAGCGAACGAAGTAGCGACTTCGGAGGTCGACTGGGATGGTTCGGATGTTCGAGCGATCGAACGAACGCATCCCGGGTAGTCGATTTCCAACAATTGGTATCAGAGCCGGTTATGCGTTCTTGTATTGTTTGCGAGTTTGTTTTGCAGGTCACCCGATTATTATGGTCATGTTTATTGTACTGTATGTTGTGGTGTGTTAAACTCTCGGGATTGTCGAGATTTTGGTTTTTATCGTTGCTTGCTTGTAATAGTTAAAACGACGGGTTGAGTCGTTTAGGTTTTCTATTTCGTTTTTCGTTTATCCGGGTGTATAGGATCGATCATTCCTGTATAGAATCGATGCCGGAAGTAGTTAGTATTACTCTTGTAATGTTGCTGCTGCTTGGTGGATCGAGAGAAGATCGAAGGACGGACGAACGAGGGTCGAGAAAAGTCGAACCCGCGGCTACTGTGCAAAAACGGCGCCCGCTGGAGGGCAAACGGCGGTCGCCGTTTGCAGCTCCTCCAGCGACCGCTGTTCCTCAAACGGCGGGCGCTGTTTTGGGTTTTGGCAGCAGCGACGCGGGGGTTCGACGGACATCACGGATCGCTTGTCGAGGGTCCGGGACGATACTCCAGTGGGAGGGGTTCGTCTTTTGGTCCTTAGACGAGTCGGTGATGGACCGAGACCGAGACGAGCAACGAGACGAAGATCCGAGAAGACGTGCATCGAAGTTTTAAAGGCCATAATAATCGGGCCACGTTAATTGCTTTTTGTGTGTTTAACGTGCTCTTATTATGCTTTAAATTATACGCATGCTTGTTATCCCTTTCGTAAAAACTAAGTGGGAGAGGGATTGGAAACAATCCCGCGGTCTCCATTCTCTGTTTTGATGGTGATGTGTGTCACTTACGAGTTGGCTTTAGTGTCATCCTCCCTATCGGATAAAGTTGACACACGGATATCACTGGATCAAAATTCGAATTCAATTCCATTTATAGAATTGAACACTTAAGTTTTTCAAAGCAATGCCTAATCTGTCTTTCAAAGACTAATTTCAACTCGACTCATTCTCACCCCGGGGAGTGGAATGGAGCCAAAGCGCTTGGTTATGTCGATGACACAGATTAGAGACATTCGAGTCATTTGATGACTAGATCGATTGTCTGGTTGGCTCCCTCACTTTGTGAGAGATAGGGCTCAATTGCATGATTGATCGCTGGTTAGAAACTTCGAGTTTCACTTACGAGATATCAAGCTTTGATTAACGAAATTGTGAAATTTATTAAATGGAATTCAATTAACAAAGTTGTTTGTTTAGTAAACGTCCACACTATCGTGGCTTACTAGACGGAAACGGAACTTTGGGTTAATTGAGGCTCGACAGTTATAGGAAATCGTAAAGGGACCGCATGTCAACGTAAACGTCCACACTAACGTGGCTTGCGGTGGGCGTGTAGTTTCCGAGCGGTTAACTTAGTACTGAGAAATGGTATACACTTAGGTACGCTTTACAGTATCCTCCCCATCGGAGTCACTGCTGTAATGATGTACGACCAAAGTAAAAAGTCCAGTTATAAAATCGTTTGGACTAGTATACGTCCACATGAACGTGGCATGCTAGTCTGATGGGATTTTAGGATTGATTGGTAAATTTAATGATATTAATTAAGGGAGTTGATATCGAATTAAATTTGACAGTTTGATTTGTCTCTTTTATAGATATGGCACTCAACCCGCTGTCCATTATACTAAAAGAAAACAAACTCACTGGTCCGAACTATGTTGATTGGAAACGAAACTTGGACATTGTCCTAACTGCTGAGGAGTACAAGTATGTACTCCATGAGGTTTGTCCTGATGAACCTACTGATACCTCCACTCCTGAGGAAAAGGAAGCTCATCGGAAGTGGGTCAAGGCTGATCAGATGGCGCGGTGCTACATTTTGGCTTCTATGTCAAATGTGCTGCAACATCAGCATGAGGCCATGACCACTGCCTATGATATGATGCTTAACCTCAAGGAGATGTTTGGTAGTCAGGATAGGGCAGCCAGGCAAGATGCCATGAGAAAACTCATGACGGCCACTATGTCCGAAAGAACGCCTGTGAGGGATCACGTTCTTAGGATGATAGGCTATCTGAATGAGATAGAGATTATGGGAGGAGCTATCGATGGGGAAACCCAGATCGATATAGTGCTCCAGTCTCTGCCTAGGAGTTTTGAGCAGTTCCGCCTGAACTATAACATGAACAAGAGGTTATATTCGTTGGCGGAGCTCCTGACTGAACTCCAGGCGGCAGAGGGAATCTTTAAGAAATCTGAGGCACTTGTAGCTGTGAAACTTCCTGGCCCTCCTGGGACTAAGAGGAAGAAGAAACTAGGACGGAAACCCAGTGGACCCAGAAATGGTGGACCACAGAATGGAGTGAACAAGCCCAAGGGCAAGTGTTTCCGTTGCAAGCAGTCTGGACATTGGAAGTCTAATTGTCCTCTCAGACAAGGAGGTACGAACTTTTCCTTAGTCACTGAAACATGTTTAGCGGTGTTATCCACCGGTACCTGGTGTGTGGATACGGGAGCCACTGATCATGTCTGCAATTCTTTGCAGGGGTTCCAGGAAACCCGGCGGCTTAGAGAGGGAGAGATCACTATCTACATGGGCAACGCTACGAAAGTGGCGGCAGTTGCAGTGGGAGATATTCATTTGTCTTTTAATAATAAAGTTTTGGTATTGAATAATTGTCTTTATGTACCGAATTTTAGAAAGAACCTTGTTTCGGTTTCTAAATTGGTTTTGAATAAATATTCTGTTTCTTTTGATAGTTCTGTTATTATCAAAAAGAATGGTGAGTATATCTGTTCTGGTACATTGATAGGCAACTTATATATACTGAATCCTGATTATTCCACGATGCAACGAGTAGAGTCAAATAATACATCTAGTACCAATAAGAGAAAGGAGCCTTCTAGAATGAATCAAAAGTACTTATGGCATCTTAGGCTAGGTCACATTAACTTGGGTAGGATTCAAAGGTTGATAACTGATGGAATACTCAGTGGTGTGAAAGATGAGGACTTTCCAACCTGCGAATCATGCCTGAAAGGAAAAATGACCAAGCGACCCTTTACTGATAAGGGGTATAGATCCAAGGAAGTACTGGAATTGATTCACTCTGATTTGTGCGGGCCTTTATCTGTCCAAGCGAGAGAAGGTTATGAATATTTCGTAACCTTCACTGACGATTACTCAAGGTATGGTTTTATATACCTGATGCGCCGCAAGAGCGAGTGTTTTGACAAGTTCAAGGAATACAAAGCTCTTGTGGAGAACCTTCATGGTAAAACCATAAAGACTCTACGATCTGATCGTGGAGGAGAGTACCTCTCGGGAGAGTTTAAGGCGTACTTATTAGAGAATGGGATTGACTCCCAGATGACTGCACCATACACGCCCCATCAGAATGGTGTAGCAGAAAGAAGGAATAGGACTCTTATGGAAATGGTAAGATCTATGATGAGTTATTCAGAACTACCAGTTTCGTTCTGGGGATATGCCTTGGAAACAGCGGCGTATATCTTGAACTTAGTTCCTTCTAAATCAGTCCCTAAGACGCCCTCGGAATTGTGGACCGGGCGAAAGCCAAATTTAAAACACATTCGGGTCTGGGGTTGTCCAGCACATGTGCTGAAGCATGGGGCTGATAAGTTGGAATCTCATTCAGATATTCGGTTGTTTATAGGATATCCTAGAGGAACGAAAGGTGGTCTATTTTATAGTCCTAAGGACCAGAAGATCGTTGTTAGCACCAACGCTCGGTTCTTGGAAGAGGATTATATAATGGATCACAAGCCCAAGAGTGAGATAATACTAAACGAACTGAGAGGGGACGATCAAGGCTTAGATCCAACCCAACCGGGTGATACGCCACCACAGTCTGCACCTGTAGTTACTGAGGTTACACCGGAGCCTCGTCGTAGTGGGAGGGTTGTTCGACAACCCGATAGGTTCATGTTTATAGGTGAGTCTTCGGACTTGTTACCTGGAGAACATGAAGCCGATCCCTGGACCTATGACGAGGCACTTAAAGATCAAGATGCTCAGTCTTGGCAAAAGGCGATGAAATCTGAGATTGAATCAATGGATTCAAATCAGGTCTGGAATCTTGTAGCACCGCCCAAAGGTGTAAGAGCCATTGGTTGCAAGTGGGTGTACAAGAGAAAAAGAGGGTCTGACGGAAGGTTGAAACCTTCAAGGCTAGGCTTGTTGCGAAAGGGTATACTCAGAAAGAAGGGATCGATTATGAGGAAACCTTTTCGCCGGTAGCTATGCTGAAGTCGATCCGGATTCTTTTGTCTATAGCATCTTATATGGATTATGAGGTGTGGCAAATGGACGTCAAGACAGCATTCTTGAATGGGAATCTTGACGAGACCATTTACATGAGACAGCCAGAAGGTTTCATTAAGAAAGGCCAAGAGCATCTAGTGTGTAAGCTAAACCGATCCATTTATGGATTGAAGCAAGCTTCTAGATCTTGGAACATGCGGTTTGATGAGGTTATCCAGTCTTATGGATTCATTCAAAGCATGGACGAGTCGTGTGTATACCGGAGAAGTGACGGAAACAGTGTGGCGTTTCTCGTGCTTTATGTAGACGACATCCTTCTAATTGGCAACAATGTGAAGATGTTGTCAGACATAAAGGGATGGTTGTCCAAGCAATTCGATATGAAAGACCTAGGACAAGTTGGACATGTTCTTGGGATCAAGGTTATAAGGGATCGCCGGAAAAGAACATTAAGCTTGTCCCAGGCTTCATATATTGATACGATTCTGGCTCGTTTCAACATGCAGAATTCCAAGAGAGGTGCTCAACCTTTCTGCCATGGAATTCATCTATCTAAAGACATTTGTCCCAAAACACAAAAGGAGATAGATTACATGAAGAAGGTTCCTTATGCTTCGGCAGTAGGAAGTCTAATGTATGCCATGTTGTGCACGAGGCCTGATATCTGCTATGCCGTGGGCATGGTAGCTAGATATCAGAGTAACCCTGGACAGGGTCACTGGACTGCTGTAAAGAACATACTTAAGTACCTGCGAAGGACTAGGAATTATGTTCTGAGTTACAAAGCGTCCGAGTTGATTCCTATTGGTTACACAGACTTGGATTTCCAATCTGATAAGGATCAGCGAAAGTCTACATCAGGCTATGTGTTCACATTGGGAGGTGGAGCAGTCTCATGGAAGAGTGTTAAGCAGAAATGCATTTCGGACTCTACCATGGAAGCCGAATATGTAGCAGCCTCTGAGGCAGCTAAAGAATCGGTGTGGCTCAGGAACTTCCTTATGGACTTGGATGTGGTTCCTAAAATGCCTAGAGCTATCACAATTTATTGTGACAATAGCGGTGCAGTGGCTAATGCAAAGGAACCACGAGCCCATAATGCGAGTAAACACATAGATCGCAAGTACCACCTGATTAGAGACATCGTCAGAAGAGGCGATGCGGTTGTCACCAAGATTGCATCAGCGGATAACCTGGCTGACCCCTTTACGAAGGCACTTCCAGCGGAAGCGTTCAAGAGACACGTGAAGGGGATGGGTATCGGATGTATGGTAGAGGGCAACTAGAGATTTAGTATAAGTGGGAGATTGATGGAGTTATATTCTAAATGTCTAGTTTAGTGACAATATGGAACTCCTTATCTGTGTTTTACATTATCTAATAATCAAACTGTCGGCATTTTTGTCTATCTTGTACTTGAATGCAATAGTCCTAGATATATACGTTGTAGACAGTATGGCGTGAGGAGACACGCGGAAGATCATACTGTCGGTTACTCGTATACTATCGAACAGAAGCTCACGACTTAGATGGACAGGGACAATCCATCGGTACGTCGTAGTGTGACTGGGTAATAGTTGGTCTTGACTATTATGTTACACTTGTACACTTGGTGTATTGAGCAGGACCACGGGAGGGCGTTCGATTTATACTAATCGACGTAATCGAACTAGACCTCAGATATTACGGATAAACGAATTCCTAATCCCTATATAATTATAGGTGCGTTTGTCCAATTCTCGGTTCTTTAACTTGCCAATGAGTGAGACTATTTGATTAGTCGAGATACTCGGTAAATTGGGAATCGGAATTGTACACACGGCATGCTATAGATTATAGACAGGAAACCGTGTCCCGTTTATCGGGTTGATGACGTCCCCGAGATGAGCTCATAAAGTTTATCATGTAAACCCTGCAGGTGGATTTGTTCCACATGATAATAAGGATGAGTGGTACTAGTCTCGGATAAAAAGAAACGAATTAATTTAATTATTAGTAATTAAATAAATTCGTGGACGTTCGATATCTTAAACACGGGGAATGTCGTTTATGTAATTTCGGCGGAAATATTATTGTTGAAATAATATTAAATTAATTTCGGGAATTCAATTATTATTTTATAGTGGAGTTAATAATAATTAAAATTGAAATCGATTAATTAAGGAATTGCGTTTACGTATTCCAAGTTAATTAATATTTCAATTTAGCCCTTAATTAATTTAACCTTGGGTCCCTGGTGTAACTCTATATAAACCCCCCCCTTGCCTATTCTAAAACCTACATTCGCCGCTTTTTATTTTCAGCAGAGAAAAATAATTGTTTAGCGCAATTAAACTTTTCTCTGTTAAAAACATTAAGTTAGCGCTGATATTTTCTCTTAGAGAGAAAAGATATATTAACGCTGGTAGAGAAAAAGGAGAAAGCAGAAAAGGCAGACCCAACAGATCGTTGCCCACACAACGGTTGGAGTCGGGGCAGAGTCATACACCAGAAGCATCTAAGGTCTCAACAATCGACCGAGAGGTATGAGATCGGAACTTTTATTTCCGCAATTATTATTCGATCTCGTTTTACCTCGTTGAACGTACATGAGCGTAGATCGGATTCCGGGGTCGTGGATCGTGTTCCTCGACTACTGGGGGTTCTAGGACCTCCGGAACGGTAGTCGGATGAGGAAAAACGACCCGGAAACGAGCCTGGAACAGCAACATCGCGTTGCTGTTCGCGGACAAACGGCGGTCGCCAGAGAGCAAACGGCGGTCGCCGTTTGCAGCTTCTCCAGCGACCGCTGGACTGCATACAGCGGGCGCTGTTTTTGTGCAGTCCAGCCCCGTTTCGCGCGGTTGTCCTCCGGGGCGATGGCTGGGCGTGATTCGGGATAAGGGCTGTCAAGCGAACGAAGTAGCGACTTCGGAGGTCGACTGGGATGGTTCGGATGTTCGAGCGATCGAACGAACGCATCCCGGGTAGTCGATTTCCAACAGTTTTGGCCTTTTTCTGGCAGCCCGCTCGGTTCGCGCGGTTGTCCTTCGGGGCAATGGCTGGGCGTGAATCGGGGCACGGGCTGGAAAAGCGAACGAAGTAGCGACTTCGGAGGTCGACTGGGAGCGTTCGGATGTTCGAGCGATCGAACGAACGCCTCCCGGGTAGTCGATTTCCAACAATTGGTATCAGAGCCGGTTATGCGTTCTTGTATTATTTGCGAGTTTGTTTTGCAGGTCACCCGATTATTATGGTCATGTTTATTGTACTGTAATTTTTTTGTGGTTTGTTAAACTCTCGGGGTTGTCGAGTTTTTTTGTTTTTAACGTTGCTTGTTTGTAATAGATTAAAACGACGGGTTGAGTCGTTTAGGGTTTTCTATTTCGTTTTCGTTTATCCGGGTGTATAGGATAGATCGATATGTATAGGATCGATGCCGGAAGTAGTTAGTGTTACTTATGTAATGTTGCTGCTGCTTGGTGGATCGAGACGAGATCGAGGGCCAGACGAATGAGGGTCGAGAAATCGAACCCGCGGCTGCTGAAGGGCAAAACGGCGGTCACCGTTTCTCAAACGGCGGTCGCCGTTTCGCTGGATTTTGGGCAGCAGCTCCGCGGGGTTCGACGAACGTCACGGATCGCTTGTAGAGGGCCCGGGATGATACTCCAGTGGGAGGGGTTCGTCTCTTGGTCCTTAGACGAGTCGGTGATGGACCGAGACCGAGACGAGCATCGAGACGAAGATCCGAGAAGACGTGCATTGAAGACTTTAAAGACCATAATAATCGGGCCACGTTAATTGCTTCTTGTGTGTTTAACGTGTTTTATTATGCTTTAATTTCTATATGCATGTGCTTGTATATCCCTAAATCGTAAAATACTAAGTGGGAGAGGGATTGGAAACAATCCCGCGGTCTCCATTCTCTGTTTCGAGAGTGATGTGTATTGACTTACGAGTTGGCTTTAGTGTCATCCTCCCTATCGGATAAAGTCGATACACGGAAATCACTTTGATCGAAATTCGAATGAAATTCCACTTTTAAAATTGAACAATTAAGTTTTCAAAGCAATGCCTAATCTGTCTTTCAAAGACTAATTTCAACTCGACTCATTCTCACCCCGGGGAGTGGAATGGAGCCAAATCGCTTGGTTATGTCGATGACACAGATTAGAGACATTCGAGTCATTTGATGACTAGATCGATTGTCTGGTTGGCTCCCTCACTTTGTGAGAGATAGGGCTCAATTGCATGATTGATCGCTGGTTAGAAACTTCGAGTTTCACTTACGAGATATCAAGCTTTGATTAACGAAATTGTGAAATTTATTAAATGGAATTCAATTAACAAAGTTGTTTGTTTAGTAAACGTCCACACTATCGTGGCTTACTAGACGGAAACGGAACTTTGGGTTAATTGAGGCTCGACAGTTATAGGAAATCGTAAAGGGACCGCATGTCAACGTAAACGTCCACACTAACGTGGCTTGCGGTGGGCGTGTAGTTTCCGAGCGGTTAACTTAGTACTGAGAAATGGTATACACTTAGGTACGCTTTACAGTATCCTCCCCATCGGAGTCACTGCTGTAATGATGTACGTGCTGGGATTCGATGTCCCGGGCTATCAAAATTGCGGAACCGATAACCCGATCAAAAACCCTCGATCACCGAAGATTGGATCCCCGACTCATCCGCAGGAGTCCGACCTTTGGAGACTACATGCCCGAAGACACGCAGCCCGCCCCCAGCCGATTTTCTCCCACGAGTCGGATCCACGAACGCGAACCACCTCACGAGCCGGGGCCCGACCGAACGCCAACGAGACCCGAAGGCCCCGTGTGCCCAGCCGAACCCCCGCGAGGGGTTCGCGATCGTCTACGGACGATCGCTGGGATCGCTACGGGCGATCCCTGGGGCTGCTCGTAGCAGCCCCGCAGCGAGTCGTGGACTCGCTGCTCGCATGGGGTCAGCCCCGTGCGCATCCGCTACGGGAACACCCGTAGCGCGCACGAGGCAGCTGCGGGTTATCTCCGCAGCGACCCGCGATCGAGCTCACGGGCTCGATCGCCCCTCGGCTCCAGCCGAGGGCTTCGCGCCTCCGACGACGGCGGCTGGGGTCCGCCACGGCACCAGCCCGTGGCACCCCGGCGATCGACCGGAGTCGATCGTGTGTCCCCGGCGTACAGCCGGGGCACGCCGTTGTCGCGCGATGGGGCGGTCCGAACCCTAGGGTTCGACCGCCTCCCTCGATCCTCGCCGGGGATCTCGAATCCCCGTCCCCGAGGTTCGTCGTTTTTCCCGGATCGCGTCGTTCATGTATACATCACAATTATTCAACGCACAAATAATCATAGAAGGGGTTTCTCGATTATTACCTCGAATCGTTGTACGGAGAAACGAATTCGGTTGACGACCTTGTGATCTTCCCGCGTATTCCTTGCACCTCGTCCGAACGTCGTGTGGGCGACGATCTATCGGATTCCTATGGATCTTCCTCACTCTCAAGATTTTATGATTGGCGTAGGTCAATTAATTCTCTCTCAAAAGTGAAGACCATGTAGTGCTTATATAGGCTACGAAGGGGATCATAAGGAGAATAAATATTGGACTTCAATATTGAAAATTAAATTGGGTCCAACCCAAATCTATTAATTCTTATCAATATTAATTTTATTTATTTTCCACTATATAAATAAAATTGCACTCCCAATATTATTCTATATTATATCAAATAATATTTCTCCATCTTAGTATTATTTATTCCGTGTATTTAAGATTTAAATATCCATGAATAAATTTATTTATTGCCCAATAAATTATATTCATCTCTTGAATCCGAGACTAGTACCATTCAACCTTAATTATTGTGCGGAACGAATCCACTCATGAGGTTTACACAATAATTCCTTATGAACTCATCTCGGGGATATTATCAACCCTTACGGGATACACTGCTCCTTCAAGAATTCACGGCATGCCATATATAAAATATAGTGACCCAACTTAACCGGTAATTAACCCAATTATCAAACCGGTTAATTCCTTTGGTAAATCAAAGTCACTTATATTAAATATACACACCCGCAATTATTTCAGGGATTAAGAATAAAATACTCCGAGCCTCAAATCAATTATCGCCGAGCAATCCTAATTGATGAGTCTCAATCGATCCGCCCAATACACCAAGTGTACAAGTGTGATAAAATAATTAAGATAAATTATTTTCTCCCTCACACAACGACTATACCGATGGATTAGTTCGTGTCCATCTAAGTCGTGAGCAACTGTTCGATTAAATACGAGTTACCGATAGTATGATCTTCTGTGCGCCCATGCAGCACCATACTAACTACAACGTATAAAATCCAGAACCATGATTTGCATATAATTAAATGCAAATAATTGTTTATTAATTAAATAGATTAAATGCTATGATCGGGAGTTTACCGTTACTTAAATCTAGACATTAAGTACACAACTCCAACAGTACGACCGAAGTAAAAGTCCAGTTATAAAATCGTTTGGACTAGTATACGTCCACATGAACGTGGCATGCTAGTCTGATGGGATTTTAGGATTGATTGGTAGATTTAATGATATTAATTAAGGGAGTTAATATCGAATTAAATTTGACAGTTTGATTTGTCTCCTTTTATAGATATGGCACTCAACCCGCTGTCCATTATACTAAAAGAAAACAAACTCACTGGTCCGAACTATGTTGATTGGAAACGAAACTTGGACATTGTCCTAACTGCTGAGGAGTACAAATATGTACTCCATGAGGTTTGTCCTGATGAACCTATTGACACCTCCACTCCTGAGGAAAAGGAAGCTCATCGGAAGTGGGTCAAGGCTGATCAGATGGCGCGGTGCTACATTTTGGCTTCTATGTCAAATGTGCTGCAACATCAGCATGAGGCCATGACCACTGCCTATGATATGATGCTTAACCTCAAGGAGATGTTTGGTAGTCAGGATAGGGCAGCCAGGCAAGATGCCATGAGAAAACTCATGACGGCCACTATGTCCGAAGGAACGCCCGTAAGGGATCACGTTCTTAGGATGATAGGCTATCTGAATGAGATAGAGATTATGGGAGGAGCTATCGATGGGGAAACCCAGATCGATATAGTACTCCAGTCTCTGCCTAGGAGTTTTGAGCAGTTCCGCCTGAACTATAACATGAACAAGAGGTTATATTCGTTGGCGGAGCTCCTGACTGAACTCCAGGCGGCAGAGGGAATCTTTAAGAAATCTCAGGCACTTGTGGCTGTGAAACTTCCTGGCCCTCCGGGGACTAAGAGGAAGAAGAAGCAAGGACGTAAACCCAGTGGACCCAGAATTGGTGGACCACAGAATGGAGTGAACAAGCCCAAGGGCAAGTGTTTCCGTTGCAAGCAGTCTGGACATTGGAAGTCGAATTGTCCTCTCAGACAAGGAGGTACGAACTTTTCCTTAGTCACTGAAACATGTTTAGCGGTGTTATCCACCGGTACCTGGTGTGTGGATACGGGAGCCACTGATCATGTCTGCAATTCTTTGCAGAGGTTCCAGGAAACCCGGCGGCTTAGAGAGGGAGAGATCACTATCTACATGGGCAACGCGACGAAAGTGGCGGCTGTTGCAGTGGGAGATATTTATTTATCTTTTAATAATAAAGTTTTAGTATTGAATAATTGTCTTTATGTACCGAATTTTAGAAAGAACCTTGTTTCGGTTTCTAAATTGGTTTTGAATAAATATTCTGTTTCTTTTGATAGTTCTGTTATTATCAAAAAGAATGGTGAGTATATATGTTCTGGTACATTGATAGGCAACTTATATATACTGAATCCTGATTGTTCCACGATGCAACGAGTAGAGTCAAATAATACATCTAGTACCAATAAGAGAAAGGAGCCTTCTAGAATGAATCAAAAGTACTTATGGCATCTTAGGCTAGGTCATATTAACTTGGGTAGGATTCAAAGGTTGATAACTGATGGAATACTCAGTGGTGTGAAAGATGAGGACTTTCCAACCTGCGAATCATGCCTGGAAGGAAAAATGACCAAGCGACCCTTTAGTGATAAGGGGTATAGATCCAAGGAAGTACTGGAATTGATTCACTCTGATTTGTGCGGGCCTTTATCTGTCCAAGCGAGAGGAGGTTATGAATATTTCGTAACCTTCACTGATGATTACTCAAGGTATGGTTTGATATACCTGATGCGCCGCAAGAGCGAGTGCTTTGACAAGTTCAAGGAGTACAAAGCTCTTGTGGAGAACCTTCATGGTAAAACCATAAAGACTCTACGATCTGATCGTGGAGGAGAGTACCTCTCGGGAGAGTTTAAGGCGTACTTATTAGAGAATGGGATTGATTCCCAGATGACTGCACCATACACGCCCCAGCAGAATGGTGTAGCAGAAAGAAGGAATAGGACTCTTATGGAAATGGTAAGATCTATGATGAGTTATTCAGAACTACCAGTTTCGTTCTGGGGATATGCCTTGGAAACAACGGCGTATATCCTGAACTTAGTTCCCTCTAAATCAGTCCCTAAGACGCCCTCGGAATTGTGGACCGGGCGAAAGCCAAATTTGAAACACATTCGGGTCTGGGGTTGTCCAGCACATGTGCTGAAGCATGGGGCTGATAAGTTGGAATCTCGTTCAGATATTCGATTGTTTATAGGATATCCTAGAGGAACGAAAGGTGGTCTATTTTATAGTCCTAAGGACCAGAAGATCGTTGTTAGCACCAACGCTCGGTTCTTGGAAGAGGATTATATAATGGACCACAAGCCCAAGAGTGAGATAATACTAAACGAACTGAGAGGGGACGATCAAGGCTTAGATCCAACCGAACCGGGTGATACGCCACCACAGTCTGCACCTGTAGTTACTGAGGTTACACCGGAGCCTCGTCGTAGTGGGAGGGTTGTTCGACAACCCGATAGGTTCATGTTTATAGGTGAGTCTTCGGACTTGTTACCTGGAGAACATGAAGCCGATCCCTGGACCTATGGCGAGGCGCTTAAAGATCAAGATGCTCAGTCTTGGCAAAAAGCGATGAAATCTGAGATTGAATCAATGGATTCAAATCACGTCTGGAATCTTGTAGCACCGCCCAAAGGTGTAAAAGCCATTGGTTGCAAGTGGGTGTACAAGAGAAAAAGAGGGTCTGACGGGAAGGTTGAAACCTTCAAGGCTAGGCTTGTTGCGAAAGGGTATACTCAGAAAGAAGGGATCGATTATGAGGAAACTTTTTCGCCGGTAGCTATGCTAAAGTCGATCCGGATTCTTTTGTCTATAGCATCTTATATGGATTATGAGGTGTGGCAAATGGACGTCAAGACAGCATTCTTGAATGGGAATCTTGACGAGACCATTTACATGAGACAGCCAGAAGGTTTCATCAAGAAAGGCCAAGAGCATCTAGTGTGTAAGCTAAACCGATCCATTTATGGATTGAAGCAAGCTTCTAGATCTTGGAACATGCGGTTTGATGAGGTTATCCAGTCTTATGGATTCATTCAAAGCATGGACGAGTCGTGTGTATACCGGAGAAGTGACGGAAACAGTGTGGCGTTTCTCGTGCTTTATGTAGACGACATCCTTCTAATTGGCAACAATGTGAAGATGTTGTCAGACATAAAGGGATGGTTGTCCAAGCAATTCGATATGAAAGACTTAGGACAAGTTGGGCATGTTCTTGGGATCAAGGTTATAAGGGATCGCCGGAAAAGAACATTAAGCTTGACCCAGGCTTCATATATAGATACGATTCTGGCTCGTTTCAACATGCATAATTCCAAGAGAGGTGCTCAACCTTTCTGCCATGGAATTCATCTATCTAAAGACATGTGTCCCAAAACACAAAAGGAGATAGATTACATGAAGAAGGTTCCTTATGCTTCGGCAGTAGGAAGTCTAATGTATGCCATGTTGTGCACGAGACCTGATATCTGCTATGCCGTGGGCATGGTAGCTAGATATCAGAGTAACCCTGGACAGGGTCACTGGACTGCTGTAAAGAACATACTTAAGTACCTGCGAAGGACTAGGAATTATGTTCTGAGTTACAAAGCGTCCGAGTTGATTCCTATTGGTTACACAGACTCGGATTTCCAATCTGATAAGGATCAGCGAAAGTCTACATCAGGCTATGTGTTCACATTGGGAGGTGGGGCAGTCTCATGGAAGAGTGTTAAGCAGTAATGCATTTCGGACTCTACCATGGAAGCCGAATATGTAGCAGCCTCTGAGGCAGCTAAAGAATCGGTGTGGCTCCGGAACTTCCTTATGGACTTGGATGTGGTTCCTAAAATGCCTAAAGCTATCACAATTTATTGTGACAATAGCGGTGCAGTGGCAAATGCAAAGGAACCACGAGCCCACAATGCGAGTAAACACATAGATCGCAAGTACCACCTGATTAGAGACATCGTCAGGAGAGGCGATGCGGTTGTCACCAAGATTGCATCAGCGGATAACCTGGCTGACCCCTTTACGAAGGCACTTCCAGCGGAAGCGTTCAAGAGACACGTGAAGGGGATGGGTATCGGATGTATGGTAGAGGGCAACTAGAGATTTAGTATAAGTGGGAGATTGATGGAGTTATATTCTAAATGTCTAGTTTAGTGACAATATGGAACTCCTTATCTGTGTTTTACATTATCTAATAATCAAACTGTCGGCATTTTGTCTTTCTTGTACTTGAATGCAATAGTCCTAGATATATACGTTGTAGACAGTATGGCGTGAGGAGACACGCGGAAGATCATACTGTCGGTTACTCGTGTACTATCGAACAGAAGCTCACGACTTAGATGGACAGGGACAATCCATCGGTACGTCGTAGTGTGACTGGGTAATAGTTGGTCTTGACTATTATGTTACACTAGTACACTTGGTGTATTGAGCAGGACCACGGGAGGGCGTTCGATTTATACTAATCGACGTAATCGAACTAGACCTCAGAGATTACGGATATACGAATTCCTAATCCCTATATAATTATAGGTGCGTGTGTCCAATTCTCGGTTCTTTAACTTGCCAATGAGTGAGACTAATTGATTAGTCGAGATACTCGGTAAATTGGGAATCGGAATTGTACACACGGCATGCTATAGATTATAGACAGGAAACCGTGTCCCGTTTATCGGGCTGATAACGTCTCCGAGATGAGCTCATAAAGTTTATCATGTAAACCCTGCAGGTGGATTTGTTCCACATGATAATAAGGATGAGTGGTACTAGTCTCGGATAATAAGAAACGAATTAATTTAATTATTAGTAATTAAATAAATTCGTGGACGTTCGATATCTTAAACACGGGGAAAGTCGTATATGTAATTTCGGCGGAAATATTATTGTTGAATTAATATTAAATTAATTTCGGGAATTCAATTATTATTTTATAGTGGAGTTAATAATAATTAAAATTGAAATCGATTAATTAAGGAATTACGTTTACGTATTCCAAGTTAATTAATATTTCAATTTAGCCCCTAATTAATTTACCTAAGAGGTCCCTAGCGTAACTCTATAAACCCCCCCCCCCTTGCCCTCTCTTAAACCTACAGTCCGCAGCCTTTTTATTTTTCTGAGAAAAAGAATTGTTAACGCAATTATATTTTTTTCTCTCTAAAATAAAATAGTTAGCGCTGATATTTTTCTCTGATTGAGAAAAGGAATATCACGCTGGTAGATCAAGAGAGAGCAGAAAAGGGAGACCCAACGGATCGTTGCCCACACAGCGGTTGGAGTCGGGAAGAGGCATACGCTAGCAATCGCTAAGGTCTCAACAATTCGACCGCTAAGGTATGAGATCGGATCTTTAATTCCGCACTTATTCGATCTCACTTTTATCTCGTTGATCATACTTTGAACGTACGATCGGGATCCGGGCATCGTGGATCGCATTCCTCGACTACTGTGGGTTCTAGGACCTTCGGATCGGTAGTCGGATGAGGAAAAACGACCCGGAAACGAGCCCGGAACAGCAACGTCGCGTTGCTGTTCGCGGAGAAACGGCGACCGCCGTTTCCAAACGGCGCCCGCCGTTTTGGCCTTTTTCTGGCAGCCCGCTCGGTTCGCGCGGTTGTCCTTCGGGGCAATGGCTGGGCGTGAATCGGGGCACGGGCTGGAAAAGCGAACGAAGTAGCGACTTCGGAGGTCGACTGGGAGCGTTCGGATGTTCGAGCGATCGAACGAACGCCTCCCGGGTAGTCGATTTCCAACAAATGCAAGTAGTTAAATAGACTTTGTAGCGGAGAGATATCATACATTTCACTGATGGGAAACTATGTATTTTGGGTTAAACTACAAAAACTACCCTAAAATGTACTCTAATTACAGAAAGATGATATGAGTTAAAATTCAAATTTGCAAAAAAAACATTATTGATATTTTATTACAAATATAATCATTTGTATTTTATTCGGAGTCACCTAGCTGGCACCTTAGTGTGATATGTTGATAATTTAAGTAAAATCATTGTCCATTTAATATAATTGGAATCGTACAAAGCTTCGATAATGATCCTAAAGCATTACAATATGATTTTGTTAGGATTTTCGCCTAATCGCTTCGCTGCAAGAGACGATAAACACAACGAGAAATAAAACGAAAGAATAAACGAGACAAATATTTATAGTGGTTCACCCAAAATAGGCTACGTCCACTCGGCGCTGCAGATCTTTCCACTAGAATAATATAGACGACTCCGAGGAGTTTACAAACGCACACACACGTAGCACAGTATACTCATGCTCTCGTCTCTCGCTAATTAGAATTCTCACGCTAATACTCTCGGGATACTCAGAAAGTTAAGCTCATTGTAAACTACAACTCATGGCATGATTTGCAATACATAAAATGCAACTTAGGTAGTAATATATGTACTTCTATTTATGCTATGCCCAATTCATATTTACTTACATTCATGCTCTCTCACTTCCTATCGGACGATACACTCAATGAAGTTTAACACTTAAAACAATCATATACTTGTAAAATGAAGTTTCACACTTAAGAAAATGAAGTTCAATCATTTTGAAAATAAAAGACAATACTTTTGAAAATGAAGTACCACCATATATACAACCACAAAATTAGGTTATATCATAATGAACTAAACTAGGACAATTATATCTAACAACAATTTTGAAATAAGAAGGCTCACCATCATATTTTTTGGAATTAATACCAGCATGATAATATACATCTTTTCATGGAAATAATCTTATCAATACGAAGCTTCTGTTTAGTAAAATCCACAACCAAGTAATCATCATCAACTACAAGAAAAAGTAAAAACAATGAAAAAAACAGACTAGTGAACTAATAAGAATGAACAATGACTAATAGGTTTCAATGAAAAATAATGAAGTATGAAACATGACAATATTGAAGTATGAAACAAATAAAACTGAAGTTTACACATGATACATACTAGTTTATTAATAAGTGACGATCGAGTATTGGAAAAAAATCATGTTTAACCTTTAGATTCATGGTTGCATTTTTTCCACGATATAGTTGGTTCTTGATGCTAAAGAGTTCAAAATTTTCAGCAATGATGTTCATGGGTGAGTACATATCTGAAAAAGAAGAGTCATTATAGGTAACCACGAACTCATCGTTTTCAACATGCACATGGTTCTGATGGTGGGTTCTGTGGCTGATTCTCTTGTCCAACAAAAATCGATTTGAGTCAAGAAACGTGATTTTTTTTTATTTACAAATGAAACCGGAGGTTTTAAGAACTAACCACACTTATAAAATTGAAGTTTCCCACTTAAAAAAATGAAGGACAATAGTTTTAAAAATAAATTACCACAAAATACCGATGAAAGATTCATATGATGAATGATTCGTAGTATAGTATTTTCAAAAGTGAGGTTTGACACTTACAAAAAAAAGTGAAGTTTGACACTTACAAAAATGAAGGACTACAAATGTGAAATTGAAGTTTGACACTTTAAAAAAATGAAAGAATATTTTGATCACTATTTGTTACAAATGAAGCTTCATACCAAACATACAAATACACACAAGATTAAAAAAATTAAAACTAAACTTCAATTTGTTAGAAAATTTCATATGTTACAAAATCCAATTTCAAAATCCAAAAAATCTACATCCCAGGCCTAACACGGCAAAATAATCAAACAAAAAATTATAATATTTCAAAAATGCATTAATACATTGAACTACAAAAACATATACAAGCCCATACAAAATAAGAATTAACTATTAGATCATTTACTTTCAATCTTTTTGATTTTGAAAAAATTATACTAAACCTAACAAGGATCAAAACTAGAGAATTAACTAGTATCTTCCTCCGCAAATAATGAAACAATCACGAAACACAATATACTACTTAATCATTCAAACAAATGAAGGGCACTTAGTTCTACAAAACATAAACACTCAATATATAGAATCAACATGGAAGTCACTAAAAATTCGACTTCAGAGAGTGGGGAACCAGTAGGGACTATCTTTAGAGATTTGTCAACACGATATTGCAGTAACTTTTCACTGAAAATCCCAGAGCTTGTGTTGAAAAATGCAACATGTCTGCAATTTCATAAGTCTAAATCACAGAGGCATTTCAACAAACATGTTGATGGCATAATAAGTATGTTAGAAGTATGAATTATAACATATTGATACGACCAACACACATATTGTAATTGCATAATTATATTCAATTCACATTATATAATCTAAATATGTGACAGTAAAATATTACCAACTTTTTTAGCCATCACTTAGATGCTGAACAGGGTCTCCATCACGGAATCTCTCTATGAAGTTCTGCACATTGAAAACAACCAAAATATTGATACAAGCCATCAAATGAAAGCACCAAAAATTGATTTATTAGACACATTTTTTGGGGACGAAGAGATCGACTGCGACCTGATTTCGTCCAGCGACGCCATTCCTCTGTGTGGGTTGTTCAGGAATTGAAGATGCGGAGAACGATGTAGCCGCAAAGGAAATTGATGACGATGTAGATCGCGGTGAACGGCGAAGATGAATGGTGGCGATGAACGGCGACGATGTCAAGCAAACGAGGAAGAGAATACGAGGAGAAGATGAAACGCGGATGAATCGTAGATCTCGGTGATGATGGCGGTGAACGACGATGATGAATGGCAGCGGTCATCGACGACGATAAATCTTGGCGGTGGAATAAATGGAAAGAACGAAGCCGGTTGTTGTTCTACGAGAGAGAAAACGAAATAAAAAAAAGGGGAACAAACCTAATCTAATTTTGACCTTATAATTATATAAGGTTGACCAGAAGCAAGATGTACATCTTGGAATGGATAGCAAGATATAAATTGCCCACAAATAGGATAATAAAAACTCTTTTATACACTTCATTATAAAAGACCGTCTATTTTACCTTAATTGCTTAAAATACCCTCACAATTAAAAAAAAAGTTAAAAAAAAAGAGCATAGACATCATCATCTTTCACCTACATACGACTCCTTCATTACCTCCAACCCTAAAACTAACCAAAAATTCAACGGCAACCACGGTAATGGAGGATGGAGAGGCTTTCGACGGGGGCGTGGTTGACGCTACGATGGGGACAACGCGAAAGTAGAAGAGGGAGAATTTGAGGCGGCGAAGGGAGAGGCTTAGGGAGAATTGGATAACTGACTACGGCGGCGAAGGAGAGAGAGGCGGAGGGAGATTGGATGCGGCGGCAGAGGGAGATTGGATGCGGCGGCGGAGGGAGAACAGACTGAGGCGGCGGAGTTACATTGTCGATTTTTTGCTTTTTTGATTTTTCACCTTCAATTTGATTTGATTTTTTGTATGAAATTCTCAATTCATAGATATATTGACTTATTTATGGGAGAAATTTCATTGTGTTTAGTCGGATTTTAGTTATTGTAAAAAAAATTATTCGTTAGGGTTCAAATCAAAATGATTGGTGAAGAAGATGATTCAATCGTCTAGTCCAGACGATCGTCTAGAATGAGTCGTCTATGCGATATATGGCACCAAGATCGATCGTCCAACATCGTCCGGCTCCGCCTGTCATTAAAAAAGAATTGTCTGATTGAACTCTATTCTTTCATAGTAATCCTGCTCAAATGCTTCTGCAAAAGTTCGTCCGAAAAATTAGAGAGATTATCCCGTATGATTAGAAGACTAAAGTGGGGGTATTTTGGACAATTTTTCACTTTTTAATGTAAAATTGATAGTTTTTTATAGGGTGAATCATGGATCGGGGCAACTCTTAGAGTGATATTATAACTACTACCTATATTTTTGCCTAATTATTTTATAGGGCACTATGCCAATACTAACCTTTTCAATGTATTAATTAAAATAACTACACATATCTAAACCTGATCTTTACAAAAACAGATTTTAATATATTCGATGAGATTTTCATCAAAACTACGGTAGAATCCCCGCTTCTTAAAGACTCCCAGAACACGGCGGAAGGTAATGAGATTTTCATCAAAACTACGGTAAAATCCCCGCTTCTTAAAGACTCCCAAAAAACGGCGGAAGGTCTGATACCTACTGTAGCATTTCAACGTGTAAGGTGAGAAGTCTATTGTGATAACCAGATTTAAACGTCTTCTTTATATGAATTGAATGTGATCAGTTGTTGCTACGGTCGATATTTACACGTTTTTTACAATTAGGTTTGTTAAAATTTGGTAAAAATCATGTATTCATTCGTAGTCCTTTTCATTTGTGTTTACACTAAATCGTCCTTAGTCAGTTGTGCTACGACGGACAATTAGGTGTATGTTTCAAATTTGTAGAAATTCATTCTGGATGTTTCATGTGGTTTCTACCAAATCATGTAAACTGGGTATTGTAATATTGTGTAGCAAATCTGTTACATATATTACTAGTAATTTTGATTTTGAAGATATCCTGGAGCGTTTAATTCGGTAATATTGTGTTATTTTGGATAGAAATTGTTATCGGTAAGTGTGTCTTAACATTGATCAATTTGTGAGAGCTTGAAAAGTTGCTAAATATTTTTGCCATTAATATAAGGTAAATGTTTATAAATAAACTACTTGTCATTAACTTGCTGAGAAGTTGTTACTTTCTTCTTTACTAGACATACAGTGAAGTAACGGATATGGCTCCGTTGAGTAAGTCACACATAAAGAAAAGGCACAAATCTGAGATGCTCGCACCAAGGTGGCAATGAAAAGTTTGAAAAAGACAATTGACGAAGTAACATTGCAGGCGACCAAGAGAAATAAGAAAGTAAATAATGATAGTTTCTTAATAAAACCAGATATCTTGAGTCAAGCGCAAGATAATGTCGAAAAGAAAGAGAACCGAACAGATAGTGAGTTTGCTTGCGCATAACACAAGATCCAAAACACCCAAAGTAACATGATAACATTAATGTTTTCATTTATTTTGGTGATAATATTCTAGTTGTTGAGTATATTGTAGGAAACTAACAAAAGTGTGATTTTTAGTTCAATTTGTAATCTCTTATGTATCTAGAGTACATACATATATTGATTTACTCATATGTATGTAGTGTATATATCCTTGTGTACTCATATCTTTGTTATATCCTCATATACTCACATGAATTCATTTACTTATATTTATCTATGGTAGATATCATCATGTAATCATATATATCTAGACATAGATATTACATGGCTAGTAAAAAGCGACAACAAACTATAATTGATTTACTCATATGTATCTAGCGTATATATCCTCATATACTCATATAATTCATTTAATCATAAATCTATCGTAGATATATATCCTCGTAGTCAATTTCTCAATTCTCATTTACTTATATGTATCTATAGTAGATATCCTAATATACTCGTATGAATTCATTTACTCATATTATCTATATCGTAGATATTCTCATGTGATCATATGTATCTAGCATAGATATTACATGACTAGTAAAATGTTTGTAATACAAACATAATTATATGTATAGCGACAACAAACTAAAGTCGCATCAATAAATATAGCGAAATAGCAATCTCGAAAATCAAAATTGTCGAAATTCCTACACACAACCTTGTCTCCTCCCCCGGTCGAGCAGCCGAGCAAAGTTAAACCCTTTCTCCATCTCCATACTGAATGTTGATTAGAAGCCTATAGCTTTAGAATGTGCTGGAAACGTACTTTATCCACGACACGAAGAACGCACCTTGTGCACGTTATACCCTCCCGTCAGAACGAATGCTAACATGGTTACGGTCACCACAGTCGAGGCCTGTTTGGCATCCAATGATAATTGCGCCGAGCATAAGGCCAAGGCCTATAGAAACGAACACATAACCAAGCATCACGTTTAGCTTCGTGATGACTTGTAAAATGAGAAGTGTAGAAAGCCACACGCCTTCTCTTCTTTAGGCTTCTTTGTAGATGAAAACCTAAAAACTATCGTGTTCCACACAACGTTTTTTGTCGAGGTTCAAGTACACGCGATAGACGGTCTCGACCGACACAACCTGGTTCAAGTACAAGTGCTGGTACGGAGCTAGGTCGGCCGTTTGCATGGCTCGCGTGGTCAAGGAGAGCTTCGAACTCGGCCTAGAGGACGTCACGTGGTTCGTCATGGGGGACGACGACACCGTGTTCTTCCTCGATAATTTGGTGATAGTACGAGAAAATGTACTACGTTGGCGGGAACTCGATCGGATCCGGGTTCGCGATCAGCTACATGTTGGCGACTGAGTTGGTGAGACTTCTGGACTGGTGCATCGACGGGTACGGGTCATGATCAGAAGATTGGGACATACATGTATAATGAATTTGATGTTCCTTTGACTAAAGAATTTGGTATTGTATAATTAAATATTTAAGATTATTATTTCTCTTACTATCAAAATCATGGATTCTCTGAGAGTGAAGTTATTTTAGACTTTACAAATGTAAAAAACTGCCCCTAGTTAAAATTTGTAAAATATAAAGACCTTAATCAATAAAACTATTACAAATATAAAGACCTTGTATGTGATAGGAAAAACTATGGGTGTTCAAAATAATATTAAAAATCATTCCGCCCATAACCATAATATTACATTTTTTATATGGTTGTATAAAAAAGAGTATTATTATATGTATAGGTGTATTTTAAAATTTCTCTCTCTCTCTCTCTCTCTCTCTATATATATATATATATATATATATATATATATATATATATATATATATAATAGGATATAAAATAAACCCTTTCTATATTTTGGTTCTTTTACACCAAAATAATTTATAAATTACACATCAAATAATCCTGGTCTCGAAATATTAATTTAAAAATATTACGACGATCCATAAAATGATATGCCGGTTACAAAGTTAACGGTCAACATAAAATATAATATTTAAAACTGTAAAATAAAATGGGTATTACAAAAACGATCTTCAATTCTAGATTCACGCACCAATCAATTGAATCTGAAGTTCATGAAAATAAGTGACTTGCAATATTCAGCAAGTAATCTACCTAATTTATTTACATATTAATGAAGGTGTGACAAAATCACATATATTTGTGATAAAATGAACTATAAGAGTTCATATACCAAAGAGATCAACTCAAATGTTGATTCTAATATACGCCAGAAGCGTAGTAGATCGATCACAAGATATAAAATAAATCCGCAGAAAAATAAAGATATTAAGTCACCCTCAAAATCTCCTGAAGAGAGTTAGATGGAAATCTCATTGAAAAAGCATGTGCACATTATTATAGAAAATCGTGGGATTGCGGAACAACCAAATTAAATATTTTGGGAAATGATTTAAGATTTGGTTGATATATTGAATGAGATAAAAATTTTATTGGTCTCATAAATGTTGCCTTTTTTCGATTTAGTCCCACAGACATACGCGTTTTCAATTTAGTCCCAAACAAGTCGAATTGAGTTTCAATTTAGTCATTTTTTGCCGGAAAATTCAATTTTGACCGGAATGTGACAACGTGACCCGCACGTGATCGGAGGAGCGGCCATGGCTGCTGACTCAGCGACATGTGTCAGCAGACCATTGGCCATTGACTTTTTTTTTAATCTAAATTACAAGTACATACTAAATACAATAATTTTGAATTAAAAAAAAGAAAAATACACAAAAAATTACGGAGTTAATTAAAAAAAAGTTAAAAGAGAAAGAGTTCCTCTCCGGTCTCCATCATCGAGAAGATCTCCGCGTGGATCTTGTAGTCCAGCATCACCGGCGTCGAAGCCTGAGATTTTCCGATCAGATCGGATCTGACGATGGTGATGGTAACACCGGAGGGGCCCACGTTCTTCTGCCATCCGTCGTAGATCATCCAGAATCTGGAGACGTCAACCGGCTTGGAGCAGAAATTGGAGGACATGTCGGTGATGAGGACCTCGTTGTCGGAATCTCGGTGTATTTCCCGGGATTTCTGCTCCAGATCGATTTGGGGCTGCAGTAATTGGAGGCTTCCTTGAAGGCCTTGTCGCTCCACGATCCGGTGACTATTTAGTCGACGGCGTGATCGGGTTTGCAAAGGTTGAGGGGGATGGCGAAGAATTGGGTTGTGGCGCCGCCTTGGAGGAAGAGGAAGGAGTAGTCGGACTCGGAGGGGATGCTGAGGAGGGTGCGGAGATCGGATTCGGCCGTCTGGATGATGGGGAGGAACTTGGCTTTCTCTTTTAATGTTTTTTTTAATTAACCGTAATTCTGATGTATTTTTGAATTTTTTGTGTATTTGTTTTTTTTTTAATTCAGATAATACTGTATTTTATAGTGTATTTTTTTTAAAGTTGATGGCCAATGGTCTGCTGATACCTGTCGCTGAGTCAGCAGCCATGGCCGGTACTCAGATCACGTGTGGGTCACGGTGTCACATTCCGGTGAAAATTGAATTTTCCGGCAAAAAAAAGACTAAATTGAAACTCAATTAGACTTGATTGGGACTACATTGTGTTTTGGGTCGTTTTTGTTGGAGAGGATGAGATACGGGGTGGATATGAGGGTTTCGCAACGACTACCAAATCATGTGAATTTTTATGTAGAAAGGGTTGAAATTTATGTTGGGGATCGTGCATGTATACGCAGCGGAAAACAAAAATTTTATTTTATTTTATTTTATTGAAAATCCTATTTTCAATATTACATGCATTAATTGATTTAATTCAAATCTATTAAATAAATAATCCACCATTTAATTTAATTATCAAATAATTAAATATTTAATTAATTACACTACTAATTAATTACGCAAACATGCACACATAATTAATTGCGTCAATTTGACAATTAACATAATCACAATTATATAATTCAAATCAAATTGATTTTTAATTAACAATTAAATTAATCTCTATTAATTTATATGTCAATTATAATCCCAGTACTTAGCGCAAACAATTAACGCAAAACAATTAAATCCAAGTTTAATCGTGAGTACCTTAGGGATTCGTCGGACGAAACTAGGTTCGTCGGAAGTCGCGGGGATGCACGCGGGGCGTGCGGGCTGAACACGGGGAGAGCCGGGGTGGCTCTCGGCTGGTTACGGCGGCGCTCGGGCGCGGGCGGGCTTGGCTCGGTCGTGCTCGGGCGTTGCTCGTTCAAACCTCCGGCGTCTCTCGTCAAATCAGGTTTCACCTCGTATAGGTAATCCCACTCGCGTATTGCACTAGAAATACGAGAGGGAGAATACGACGGGAAAAACGGGCCAGAAAAACGGCGCCGGAATCGGATTCCGGCGAGGCGGGCGGCAGGCGGCGGCTCCGGGCGGCGGTCCTCCGAGGGAGGCGACCGAGGGGAGAGGAGAGAGGAGAGGCTAGGGCTAGAGCTCTCTAGGTTTTGGTGTGTTCTTCTTCATGCCTATGGAGCTCCTTTTATAGGTGAAGAAAAGAGCTACTTGGGCTCAAACCCTAATGGATCGGATCCATTAACCCTAACCGGCCCAATTCATTAGCCGTCATTACGTTTCTCCCAAATTGACATTCAATTCGATCTCCGAAAAATATAACGATTATATTTTCTTTCTCGTTTCAATTTTCTCATCGATATGAGATAATAATAAAAATTTCCAATTTCACAAAATCGGAAAGCCCATTTCAGGGGTACTGCTAAATCGGGAAATTTCCCAAAATAGAAAGTGTACACCATTGTGTCCGTTTTCTTTAGCTCAGTAATATTTCCAACTCATAATCACAATTATGAATCTCGGATTCAATCATATTGACCTCCGACTATATGTACTTAATTAACAGTTAATTAATACATGATCGTATTCAAGGATTGGTTTACACGAGAATGTGACCCTCAATGGTTCAGGTGTATAACTAGCCGTGGGCTCACAACACATTGTGATTCGAACAACATATTGTTCTTATATCAACTACTCCCGAGAGTTTCAGATTAATAATCATATTATTTAATCTCCGAACAATTCGGTGCCCAACGAATCAGTGACGAGCGTCTAGCAACCACGCTTCACTAATTCCCTAGATACAAATGAAGTGCCTGCAAGAACCTTGTAATATAGTTAGCGTACAGTACGATCCCTCCGATTCATTTGTCCTAATCAAACTAGAGATATTGGTCAATCGAGATCTCTTGTAAAGTTAGATAACTTTGCGAACGTTCTAGGTTTCGTATAACCCAGTCGTGATTGATCTAGAGAAACACATTTCTCTAATCAACTCACTGTTCAACACTGGCCAGAGATTCCGGGACTACGAACCACATAGGACATCCATGATCTATATCAAGCGATCAGATCCCCAACTACCATGCACAGACTTCGCTGGAAATCGATATCCCGGGCTATTAAAATTTGCAGAAAATAATAACCCGACCGAAATCCTCGATCGCCGGAGAACCAACCGCGAACCACCGCACGAGCCGAGGCTCGACCGAGCACCGCACGGGCGAACCTGCGCGCCCAGCCGAGCCCCCGCACGGGGCTCGCGATCGCTCTCGTAGCGATCGCTGGGATCGCTCGTAGCGATCCTCGGGCTGCTCGCAGCAGCCCCGCAGCGGGTCAGCGAACCCGCTGCTCGCATGGGGTCAGCCCCGTGCGCCTCTGCTACGGGAACTCCCGTAGCGCGCACGAGGCAGCTGCGGGTCACCCCGCAGCGATCCGCGATCGAGCTCACGGGCTCGATCGCCCCCGGTGTCCAGCCGGGGCTTCACGCGACGCGGCGGTCCGAACCCTAGGGTTCGACCGCCACCTTCGATCCTCGCCGGGGATCTCGAATCCCCGTCCCCGAGGTTCGTCGTTTTCCCGGATCGTGCGTTCATGTATGTATCACAATCAATTCACATAAAATCATAGAAGGGAGTTTATGATTTTACCTTTTGATTCGTTGTGCGGAGAAACGAAATCAATTGATGACCTTACGATCTTCCCACGTATTCCTTGCACTAGCTTGAACGTCGGGTGGGCGACGATCCTCCAAGCTTATGGATCCTCTTCTCTCTCTCTCTACTTTCTCTCTCTAGAAGAATTATGATCTTCAAGTTATATGAGAATAGAGAAGACCATGTAGTGCTTTTATAGGCTACGTAGGGGATCTAAAGGAGGTGGAATATTGGGCTTCCAATATTAATGATTAAATTGAGCCCAAGCCCAAATCTATTAATCTCCCATTAATATTAATTAATTTATTTTCCACTATATAAATTAATTGCACTCCCAATATTAAACCATATTATATCAAATAATATTTCTCCGGTAGTATTATTTATTCCGTGTATTTAAGATTTAAATATTCATGAATAAAATTAATTTATTGCTAATTAATTTATTCATCTCTTGAATCCGAGACTAGTACCATTCAACCTTAATTATTGTGCGGAACGAATCCACTCATGAGGTTTACACAATAATTTTTTATGAACTCATCTCGGGGATATTATCAACCCTTCCGGGATACACTTTCCCGTCAAGTATTCACGGCATGCCATATATAAAATATAGTGACCCAACTTAACCGGTAATTAACCCAATAATTAAATCGGTTAATTCCTTTGGAAAATCAAAGTCACACATATTAAATATACACACCCGCAATAGTATCGGGGATTAAGAATAAAATACTCTGAGACTTGAATCGATTATCTCAAGGCAATCCTATTCGATAAATCTCAAGCGATCCGCTCAATACACCAAGTGTACAAGTGTGATAAAATAATTAAGATAAATTATTTTCTCTCTCACACAACGACTATACCGATGGATTGGTCCGTGTCCATCTAGGTCGTGAGCAACTGTTTGATTAAATACGAGTAACCGATAGTATGATCTTTTGTGTGGGGCCCGACACACCATACTAACTACAACGTATAAAATCCAGGACTATGATTTGCATATATTTAATTAACAATAATTAAACGCAAACAATTGTTTATTAATTAAATAGATTAAATGCTATGACCGGGAGTTTACCGTTACTTAAATCTAGACATTAAGTACACAACTCCAACAATCTCCCACTTGTACTAAGGTCTAGTCATTTCCTCCAAACTCCCGACTCCCATACTCATCACGTGCTTAGAGTTGTACTTCCAAGAAGTACTGTGTGATTGAGCACTCTAGGTTGCCGCTCTGAAGTTATCTTGGTGACTACTGCGTCGTCTCCCTCGACGATGACTCGTATCAGGTGGTACTTGCTCTATGTGTTAACATCACTGTTGACTTATGACTTCTTCCAGTTTACCGTGCACCGCTATCCAATAGCCTTTGGTAAACTAAGAGTCATATCCAAGTCAAGAGGTTATCCCGGAACCTAACCAAAACTTCCGCTGCCTCTGAGGCTGCTATTCGGTTACGAGAGAGTCTGAGAAGCGTCCTGCTTATCATTCTATCATTTCATGGTTCCACCTCTTTCTAAAAGTGAACACATAGCCTGATATCGACTTACACTGGTCCTTCTCTGATTTGAGATCTGAGAATTTGTAATCAAAGAAGATTTCGTCTTGCTTAATCCAGTACATCCAAGTACTTTTACTGCATTCGAATATCTCTTGTCCTGATTACTTTGATATCCTCCCACTACGCAAACCGCATAGTTGATATCAGGTTCTGGTTTTACAACATTGCATCTATAAAGCTTTCCACACTTGAAGTGTAGGAAACTGCTTTGTCCTCATCTATCTCCTTCATGCGTTCGAAACACATACCCTTTAGATAGATGTATATTCTGTCTCTGAAAGGCAATAACCTTTCTCAGAAGTATGCATGTTTAAAACAAACCATAATCGTATAAGATATCTAGGAGAAGTACAATGTTCTTATCCTTAGATCGAAAGATCTCAAGAACATGCTCTAACTTCTACTCAATCTTATATCTCGATTCATTTAGACAACCATCATCTTATGTCTGACAATATCTTTACATTGTTGCCAATGATAAAATGTTATCTACATAAAATCTCCGAGAAACACCACCTTGTTTCTATTACGTCTCCAATACACCTTTCGTCTTTGCCTTTTGATGAATCCATCAAATGGACTATCACATCAATTCGCAAGTTCCACGATTTATAGCTTTGTTTCAATCCATAAATGGATTTACTAAGCTTGTACTCTAAATGATCTTGCCTCTTAACAATAATCCTTATTGTTTTCTAAGTAGGCACATTTAGATCTAGTACTGCCCTTGTGCAGAGCTAGGGATCGATTTCATCTTTACTAGATCCAGAGTTCAAAACTCTTCTAGTCTTATGAATCATCTCTGGTTGTTTAACAACCTCCCACTGCAACGGCGTCCCGGTGTATAATAGTAATAACAGTAGGTGCAGTTAGTGGTGTACTACTACTCGGTTTGGCTGGTTCCTAGTCTTTGTCCTTTTTCTCATTCCAAGGTATTACGTCAGTTAGGGCTTTGTAGTTTATCTAATAGTCTTCCTCTAAGAACCGGACGAAATGTCCTTCTGGTTCATAGTACTATAGAACACACAATATCTTGTTCATCTAGGATATCCTACAACCACATTGAATGTGCCGTTGTCTCTAGAAATATCCATAGAACATAGGTAGTTCCGAACAAATTGTTCTTTTACTATTAGAATTCTATTTCTTATTGACTCACCATCTTTACACGTAAGTGTATGGTGCAGTCATTTGAGACTTAATCTCAATCTTTGATTATGTGTTATTCAGATAGGTGACAGCCTTCGCGATTTAAGTCGCAAGCTTCCAATGGATATACTTAGAAGGTTCCCCATAATTGCTTTGTGACTAAAACACTTTGCTTTTATGGCACATCAAGCATCCTAATCCATTTTTCGAGTATTCTTAAAAGAACTACTCACACCTTTCTAATTACACATATGTCTGCATATACCATTGATCATTCTCAATACTTGTCCGAATTCTATCCTTTACCGAAAGGTATGCTTAGTTGTATTATCTTCCAAATTCAATTCTTAGGTCGGAAGGTCCATTCCTTCAACTTTAATTGATCAAATCAATTTCGACCTTTTGAATTTCATTTGAATAAATACTACTAAGTTTAAGAATTCACAAGTATAATGATTTAACAAGAAATATATCTAATAAAGTAAAACAAGTTATAGAACGGTTTGTTGCATCGTGGTAGACTAAGGATCTATCATTTACATTATTGCTATCTAATGTACCAGAATAGATAATACCCATTATTTCTTATCAAAATCATCACCATGATTAAAGAAATAAAATATCCATTCATAAATAATAGAAATCCAGAACAAAAGTTCTTTCTAAAATAAAGGGTACATAATGCAATAAACTTGAAATGAAATCCTATTTAACTACTAAAGCAGATAAATGTCTTCCACTGCAACAGCTGCCTCCTCTACAGCTTTTGCCCGTGTAGACTCGAACTCTTCTTCTCTAAGTCGCCGGGTTTTCTGGAACCCCTGCATTTAAAATGCACATACCGTCAGTGGTTCCATATCTACACACCAGATTTCTGGTAGATAATACCGCTGACTATGTTTTTACGACTAAAGAAAAATTCGTACCTTTGAGAGGACATTCAGACTTCCAGTGTCCAGACTTATTGCATCGGAAGCACTTGCCTCTTGGCTTTGCAGCCCCCACTCGTGGTCCACTCCTCTTGGCACCACTGGGTTTCCAGGCTTGCTTCCTTTTCTTGCCCCTACCTCCAACAGGCTTTAAGCCTTTGGACTTGGTAGCTACAAGCGCTTGAGACTTGCCCTTCTTGTAGATCCCCTCTGCCGCCTTCAGTTCAGTCAGGAGTTGCGCAAGAGTATAAGACAGTTTACCCATATTATAACTCATGCGAAACTGCTCAAAACTAGGGGTCAGAGACTGGAGTATGATGTCGACTTGCGTCTCAGCATCAATTTGAGCTCCTAGGATCTCAAGCTCATTCAACAAACTCATCATCTTAAGAACGTGATCCCCTACGGGCGTTCCTTCAGACTGAGTAGTTGTCATGAGGACTCTCATGGCTTCTTTCCTTGCCGCACGATCTTGCTCCCCAAACATTTCTTTGAGGTTAAACAACATATCATAGGCAGTGGCCATCGACTCATGTTGGGTTTGGAGTACATTTGACATGGAAGCCAAAATATAACACCTAGCCATTTCATCAGCCTTTTTCCACTTCCGATATGCCTCTCTTTCCTCATTAGTTGAGGCAGCCGTGGGCTCAGCAGGGCATAATTCATGGAGTACAAACTTGTACTCTTCAGAAGTCAGGACAATGTCCAAATTTCTCCTCCAATCAATATAATTGGGGCCAGTGAGTTTATGCTCCTTGAGTATCACAGAAAGTGGGTTCATAGCTATTCTCTAAACCTATAAGCACATTTAAACAAACAATCAATTTAATATCCGATATTATCTCCCTCAAATAATATCATTAAATTACTAATTACATCTAAAATCCCATTAGGTAAGGCAAGCCACGTTCGTGTGGACGTTTACCCACCCAAATGATTTAACAATTAGATTTGCTTCGGTCGTACATCATTATAGCGTTACTTCGTTGGGAAGAATACTATAAAGCATACCTAAGTGTAAACCATTACTCAGTACTAAGGTGAATCATTTGGAATTGCTACGTCACCGCAAGCCACGTTAGTGTGGACGTTTACGATAACTCACAATCCTTCACAATTCCCTATAACTGTCTAAATCAACCATTCCAAAAATCCCATTCAGCATAGCAAGCCACGTTCGTGTGGACGTTTACTACACCAAAAGATTTTTATAGTTGACTCCCAATTACTTGATCCATTCGATTTTCGTAAATCAAGACGCGGAGAATCATAAGTGAAACTCGAAGTTTCTAACCAGTGATTCACCATGCGAACAACCCTATCTCTCATTAGATGAGGGAGCCGAGCAGACAATCGATCCATCTTAAAAGAATGGTACGAATGTCTCTAATTTGTGTCATCCACATGACCAAGTGGCTTTGGCTCCATTCCCTTCCCCGGGGTGAGAATGAGTCGACTTGAAGTCAGTTTCAGAAAGACAAATTAGGCATTGTTTGATAGACTTAATCAATGTTTCTCGTAAAAGGAATTACAAGAATTCTCCTCCAATGACATGTCTATATGAACTTCGAAAGCTCATAAATGTCACCAAGAGAACAGTAATGGAGACCATGGGAATGTTTCCATCCCCTCTCCCACTTAGCTTTTTATAACAAAGGGATACGCTATCTAATGCATAATTAAACACATAAGCATGCATACAAGTAATAAAGCACATATCACATAGTCAAAATAATGCTAGAAAATTATTTTTCGACTATCATGGCTTTATTCCATCTCCGTATGCGTCTTCTAGTCTTCAGTCTTCGTTCTTGAATGCTCCATGTGACGAGAATATTAATCCCAATATTTAAATCTATTTATTTTCAATAAATCCAAAAGATACTCAATTCGAAAATTAAGTCAATCGAATAAATCAAAAATAAAATTAAATATTATTAATATTTATTTTATTTTATTTTTTTTCCTATCTAATTCTATTAAATCTTTAGAATAATCTATCCAAGTAAAACTTGGAATATTCTAGAAGACTTCTATAATAGAATAAGGAAATGAAATAAATTAGGACTCTTCTACTTTCCAAAATTAATTAATTTCCATGTCTATGAAAATTCCCATAAAATAGGAATAATCAAATAGGAAATAAATAAATCAATTTATTAATTAATTATTTTCCCATCTAATTCTATTAAATCTCTAGATTCCTATTCCAAGTAGGACTTGGAATATTCTAGAAGACTTCCATAATAGAATAAGGAAATAAATTAATTCCAATTAATTCCTTTTCCTATCTCCATGAGAGTTCCCAAACATAGGAGTACTCAAAATAGGAAAACCGAATTAATTAGGAAAGTGAATCTTGGTAGGAGTAGTATGGGTTGGGGATCCCCACACCACCCCCACCGTCGACCACCACCATCGCCGGGCACCACCGCCGCCGTCCCCAAGCCGCGCGCCACCACCACCGGTGGCCGGCGTGGCCGGAAACCCTAGCAAGCAGCCCCTCCGCGTGGGGTCGATCGATCCTCATGGGGATCGATCATGGGGATGATCGACCCCCCCGGTTTTTCGTCCTCTTCGTCTTCTTCGTCACACGCGTTCTCCGGCGCTCGTCTCGGCATCGATCCAACGTAAATAAATTACAAGAAATAAATTTACAATTCCGGTATCGATTCTATACATGAAATCGACCCTATACACTTTCCGGAAAACATAGAACAATAATAATAAATCTAAATTCGGTCAACCCCCGAATTTTTACTATTACAAGCATTCATCCACACAAAATGAATCTCGACATGTCCGAGAGTTTAATAATCATGGTAAAATTAAATAACAATTAATTAAACAATTAATCAATTAATTAACCATGATAGTCGGAATCCCTGCAAGGTAGAACGATAATTGAACACATACATGAACACGAAACCAAACGCTCTGATACCAATTTGCTGGAAATCGATATCCCGGGCTATTAAAATTTGCGGAAAATAATAACCCGACCGAAATCCTCGATCGCCGGAGAACCAACCGCGAACCACCGCACGAGCCGAGGCTCGACCGAGCACCGCACGGGCGAACCTGCGCGCCCAGCCGAGCCCCCGCACGGGGCTCGCGATCGCTCTCGTAGCGATCGCTGGGATCGCTCGTAGCGATCCCCGGGCTGCTCGCAGCAGCCCCGCAGCGGGTCAGCGAACCCGCTGCTCGCATGGGGTCAGCCCCGTGCGCCTCTGCTACGGGAACTCCCGTAGCGCGCACGAGGCAGCTGCGGGTCACCCCCGCAGTGATCCGCGATCGAGCTCACGGGCTCGATCGCCCCCGGCGTCCAGCCGGGGCTTCACGCGACGCGGCGGTCCGAACCCTAGGGTTCGACCGCCACCTTCGATCCTCGCCGGGGATCTCGAATCCCCGTCCCCGAGGTTCGTCGTTTTCCCGGATCGTGCGTTCATGTATGTATCACAATCAATTCACATAAAATCATAGAAGGGAGTTTATGATTTTACCTTTTGATTCGTTGTGCGGAGAAACGAAATCAATTGATGACCTTACGATCTTCCCACGTATTCCTTGCACTAGCTTGAACGTCGGGTGGGCGACGATCCTCCAAGCTTATGGATCCTCTTCTCTCTCTCTACTTTCTCTCTCTAGAAGAATTATGATCTTCAAGTGATATGAGAATAGAGAAGACCATGTAGTGCTTTTATAGGCTACGTAGGAGATCTAAAGGAGGTGGAATATTGGGCTTCCAATATCAATGATTAAATTGAGCTCAAGCCCAAATCTATTAATCTCCCATTAATATTAATTAATTTATTTTCCACTATATAAATTAATTGCACTCCCAATATTAAACCATATTATATCAAATAATATTTCTCCGGTAGTATTATTTATTCCGTGTATTTAAGATTTAAATATCCATGAATAAAATTAATTTATTGCTAATTAATTTATTCATCTCTTGAATCCGAGACTAGTACCATTCAACCTTAATTATTGTGCGGAACGAATCCACTCATGAGGTTTACACAATAATTCCTTATGAACTCATCTCGGGGATATTATCAACCCTTCCGGGATACACTTTCCCGTCAAGTATTCACGGCATGCCATATATAAAATATAGTGACCCAACTTAACCGGTAATTAACCCAATAATTAAATCGGTTAATTCCTTTGGAAAATCAAAGTCACACATATTAAATATACACACCCGCAATAGTATCGGGGATTAAGAATAAAATACTCTGAGACTTGAATCGATTATCTCAAGGCAATCCTAATCGATAAATCTCAAGCGATCCGCTCAATACACCAAGTGTACAAGTGTGATAAAATAATTAAGATAAATTATTTTCTCTCTCACACAACGACTATACCGATGGATTGGTCCGTGTCCATCTAGGTCGTGAGCAACTGTTTGATTAATTACGAGTAACCGATAGTATGATCTTCTGTGTGGGGCCCGACACACCATACTAACTACAACGTATAAAATTCAGGACTATGATTTGCATATATTTAATTAACAATAATTAAACGCAAACAATTGTTTATTAATTAAATAGATTAAATGCTATGACCGGGAGTTTACCGTTACTTAAATCTAGACATTAAGTAAACAACTCCAACAGACTTCACATCAGATTTCGAACTGCACGAACATTGCCTCCTTTTTCGACTTACTCCCTTTCCAGGGAATCAGAGACACGTTACGATACAGCTAGTCCTCTGATGAAGTGACGGTGATGTCTGGGTCTTAAGGATTAATTGTGTACAACTATATTATGGAATTCTCTACTCGATCAGTGTTAACCACTTAGGGATTCCAGGGAGAGGGGGTTCAGTGAACTCATCAACAGTGAGCACCCACTTAAGTATGTCGATGTCCCAACACCGAGGCTCGAGATTAGCCCACATACACTAAGTGCTAGTCTCAAGGGGGAAAGGCCGAGTATCCTTGTTATTGGCGTAACCCATCGACTAGGAACTGAGTTTGACCAGTTACGTTGCGTTAACAGAATTATCTCTCGGTTTCCACAAAACCGAATTCATACAACATGTGTAACTGTACAGGACTATATCTATGATTCAACATGGGGAGTAGATATAGCATATGCCTTAATTAATCATAATTAATAATCTTTCATAATTTCAAAATAAATTGATAATATTTATTAATTAAATAATAAATTAAGTTCGACCACAGCCACAGGTTGGCTTGTTGGTCACCTACTCTATCAATCTCCCACTTGACCTAAAGCCAACTGCTCTCGTATCTAAGTCCCATCGACTCTCGATGTTTCTCGTGGACAGATCTAGACAAAGGCTTGGTAAAGGGATCAGCTATATTATCTCCCGAAGTGACTCTTTCGACCAAGACGTCACCTCTCTCAACGATTTCGCGGATCAGATGATATTTCCTCAGTACATGTTTGGATTTCTGATGAGATATCGGTTCCTTAGCTTGTGCTACGGCCCCCGTGTTATCACAGTACAATGTTACTGGATCACTTGTGCTCGGAACGACTCCCAACTCTTGGATGAAGTTCCGTATCCAAACAGCCTCTTTTGCAGCTTCACTTGCCGCAACATATTCAGCTTCGGTGGTGGAATCAGCCGTGGTTTTCTGCTTGGAACTTTTCCAACAGACGGCACCTCCGTTCAGCTTGAATATGTATCCCGATATCGACTTAGAGTCGTCCACGTCAGATTGAAAACTAGAGTCCGTAAACGCCTCTATTTTCAAATCGTGACCTCCATAGACTAAGAACATCTCTTTGGTATTCGCAAATACCTAAGAATGTCCTTCACGGCTTTCCAATGAGCCGATCCAGGATTAGACTGATATTTGCTCGTGACGCTCACAGCATGTGCAATATCAGGTCTAGTACATAGCATGCCATACATCACGCTTCCAATACCGGATGCGTATGGTGTGCGATTACTCCGCTCGATTTCCAATTCCGTTGCTGGACACATGGATTTTGAGAGACGAAATCCATGACACATTGGCAAAAACCCTCTCTTGGAGTTTTCCATGTTAAACCGTTTTAAAATGGTTTCTATGTACAAGTGTGATAGGCCGATCATCTTTCTAGATCTATCTCTATAGATTCGTATTCCTAATACGTAAGATGCCTCGCCTAAATCCTTCATCGAGAAACGTGTGGACAACCATGCTTTCGTTGCCTGCAGCATACCTACATCATTCCCAATGAGTAGTATGTCATCAACGTATAGCACTAAAAACGTCACGGCGCTCCCACTAACCTTCTTGTATACACAAGGTTCCTCCGGGTTCTTGACAAAATCAAACTCTTTGATTGTGTTGTCAAAATGTTTGTTCCAACTTCGGGATGCTTGTTTCAATCCATAAATGGATCGCTGGAGTCGGCAAACTTTTGCTCTTCTCCAGGAGATATGAAGCCTTCCGGCTGCGCCATATATATTTCCTCCTCAATGTCCCCATTGAGAAACGCGGTCTTCACATCCATTTGCCATATCTCGTAGTCGTACCACGCAGAGATGGCCAGCAAAATCCTAATGGATTTAAGCATAGCGACTGGTGAAAAGGTTTCCTCATAGTCAACACCTTGCTTTTGAGTATATCCTTTTGCCACCAACCTAGCTTTAAAGGTCGCAACCTTTCCATCAGCTCCAACTTTCCTTTTATAGATCCACTTGCAGCCTATGGGAACGATTCCTTTAGGTGGGTCTACCAACGTCCATACGTTGTTCGAATACATGGACTCCATTTCGGATTTCATGGCAATAAGCCAATGTCCCTTGTCCGTATCCAATACGGCTTCATTGAAGGTTCTAGGATCGGATCCAACATCAATGATTTCGTGATCACTATCAACGAGGAACAACCGATTAGGCAACCTCCGAAATCTTTCGGATTTACGGACTGTCGGTCGTGGAGGTGTATCAGTGGTTTGTTGAATTGGCTCTGGTTCAGGGACTAGTGCATGAACTTCAGTTTGTGGGTCGTCATCTCGAATCTCTTTGAGATTTACTATGCTGCCTTTTCCATCCGCTAGGAATTCCTTCTCAAGGAACACATCATTTCTCGAGACAAACACTTTTGCCTCAGAAACATAGTAGAATTCATATCCCATGGAATCCACGGGATATCCCACAAAGTAGCATAAGTCGGATTTACTATCCAACTTATCTCCCACTAGCCGCTTCACGTAAGCGGGACAACCCCATATCTTTATATGTTTGAAAGTAGGCTGTCGAGAATGCCAAAGTTCATAAGGTGTGGATTTAACTGCTTTAGTGTTAAGTCTATTCAGCAAATAGGCGGCTGTCAAGAGTGCGTGACCCCACAAGTACGCCGGTAACTCAGTAACACTCATCATAGATCGAACCATGTCCAACAGGGTTCGGTTACGACGCTCGGACACTCCGTTCAACTGAGGTGTTCCAGGAGGAGTCCACTGAGAGAGAATCCCATTCTCTTTTAGATAGTCTATAAACTCAGCGCTTATTTATTCGCCACCACGATCGGATCGTAGTTGCTTAATACGAAGCCCAAGTTGATTCTCTACTTCATGTCGGAAGTCTTTGAACCTTTCAAAAGTCTCCGATTTGTGCTTCATTAACTACACGTAACCATACCTTGAAAAATCATCGGTAAACGTTACGAAGTAGTTGAATCCACCCCTCGCACTAACACTTAGTGGACCACACACGTCAGTATGGATCAGATCCAATAGACCTTCAGCACGTGCCATTGTCCCTTTGTAGGGAGACTTGGTCATTTTCCATTTTAGGCAAGCTTCACAAGCTTGGAGCGATTTCACATCATCAAGTGTGAATAGTCCTTCCTTAATGAACTCATTCAATCGTCTCAGGGAAACATGTCCTAGTCGGGCATGCCAAAGTTGTGCGGGGTTAAGACTAATTTCTTTTCGTTTTGCTGTTAGCACATTAACAAGGATCTCGTTTAAGTTAAGTTCATATAAATTGTTTGACAGACGTCCCTTACATATCACTTTATCGTCCTTTTGTATAAGGAAAATCGAATTTCCAAAAACAAAAGAATAACCTTCATTATCCAAAACAGGAATAGAAATAAGGTTCCGAATAAGCGATGGAACGTAAAGACAATTGTTCAAAACTAATTTAAAACAAGAATTAGAAACATCTAAGTAAATAGTCCCGATGGCTTCAGCAGCAACTCTTGCTCCGTTCCCCATCCTCAAGAAGGTCTCACCTTCCTTGAGCTTCTTACTTCTTGTCATGAGCTGCAAATCATTGTTGGAAATCGACTACCCGGGACGTGTTCGTTCGATCGCTCGAACATCCGAACACGCCCAGTCGACCTCATGCGACAGCTCTACGCTGACGACGAAGCCCCTCAGCCGATTCACGCCCAGCCGCCGCGCACGAGGCGCAACCGCGCGAACCGACTGCTGCCCGCTTCAACCAGCGGGCGCTGCCCGCCACCAGCGGCCGCTGTTCACGTTCAGCGGCCGCTGCTCAGCCACCAGCGAGCGCTGGAGAGGCCCTTGGCAGCGAGCGCTGCCTGGCTTCCAGCGGGCGCTGCTCGTGACGAACAGCAGCGCGCTGCTGCTGTTCCGGGCTCGTTTCCGGTCCGTTTTTCCTCTTCCGACCACCGTTCCAGAGGTCCTTGACCCCTCAGTAGTCGAGGAACTCATACCACGACTCCCGGAACCCGATCGTTCGTCTGATGTATTTTTAACGAAAACAGAGATCGAAAATTGCGGAAATAGGGTTCGATCTCATACCTTTGTCGCGTGATTCGGAGGAGCCGAATTGTTGAAACCTTAGACGTTTCTAGCGTATGCCTCTTCCCGACTCCAACCGTTGTGTGGGCAACGATCCGTTGGGTCTCCCTTTTCTGCTCTCTCCTTTCTCAAACCAGCGTAATAAATTATTCTCTGAGAATAATTTTATTTGCGTTAACAAATTAATTTTAACAGAGAAAAATCTTAATTGCGCTAACGCAATTATTTTCTCTGCTGAAATGAATTGTTGCGGCGTTCTGTAGGTTTAGGAGAGGGCAAGGGGGGGGGGGGGTTTAAATAGAGTTACACTAGGGACCTCTTAGGTAAATAAATCCCGGGCTAAATTACAATTTAATTAAACCGGTGTCCTTAAAAGAAAACCTTTAATTAAATTCCACAATTTTAATTATAATTAATTCCACTATAAAATTATAATTGAATCCCCGAAATTAATTTAATATTATTTCAACAATAATATTTCCGCCGAATTACATATACGACTTTCCCCGTGTTTAAGATATCGAATGTCCACGAATTAATTTCAATTACTAATAATTAAATTAATTCGTTTCTTATTATCCGAGACTAGTACCACTCATCCTTATTATCATGTGGAACAAATCCACCGGCAGGGTTTACATGATAAACTTTATGAGCTCATCTCGAGGACATCATCAACCCCATAAACGGGACACGGTTTCCTGTCTATAATCTATAGCATGCCGTGTGTACAATTCCGATTCCCAATTTACCGAGAATATTGACTAATCAATTAGTCTCACTCACTAGTAAGTCAAAGAACCGAGAACTGGACACACACACCTATAATTATATAGGGATTAGGAATTCGTATATCCGCAATATCTGAGGTCTAGTTCGATTACTGCGATTAGTATAAATCGAACGCCCTCCCGTGGTCCTGCTCAATACACCAAGTGTACGAGTGTAACATAATAGTCAAGACCGACTATCTACCAGTCACACTACGACGTACCGATGGATTGTCCCTGTTCATCTAAGTCGTGAGCTACTGTTCGATAGTATACGAGTAACCGACAGTATGATCTTCCGCGTGTCTCCTCACGCCATACTATCTACAACGTATACATCAAGGACTATTGCATTAAATGCAATAATGCTTGAATCATATCTCGAATTAAGGTATAGATAAGGAGTTCCGTATTTGCACTAAACTAGACATTTAGAATACAACTCCATCAATCTCCCACTTATACTAAAAGTCTAGTCGCCCTCTCCCAAACATCAGATTCCCATAACCTAATCACGCCTACCCAACGCTTTCGCTGGAAGTGCCTCTGTGAACGGGTTTTACCAGGCAATCCTCTCGATGCTATCTAGGTGACAACTGAATCATCTTACTAGACGATCTCTCGAATCAGGTGGTACTTGCGCTCTACGTGTTATCTCCCACTGTGGACTCGTGGCATTTCAAGTTTGCCAATACCGCTATTCAAAATAGCTTTGGGTAAACTAGAAACCACATCTAAGTCCCTTAGGAAGTTCTGGAGCCACACTGACCTTTTAACTGCCTCAGAGGCCGTTATCCTTTCAGTTTCCATGGTAGAGTCCGTAATGCATCGCTGCTTTACATTCTTCCATGTGACTGCTCCACTTCACAGTGAAAACACATAGCCTGACTTCGACTTTCGACTGTCCCTGTTTGATTAGAAATTCAAATCTATGTAATCCAAAGGAAACAACTTGACTGCTTTGTAACTCAGAACATAATTCACGGTCCTCTGCAGGAGCCTAAACATGTTCTTTACATCAGTCGAGTGATCCTTTCCAGGATTACTATGATATCTCACCACCATGCCCACGGCATAGTAGATATCAGTCTCGTGCATAGCATTACATACATTAAGCTTCCCACCATTAAGGTGCAGGGAACTGCTTACTCTTCATCTATCTCCTTTATTATGTCAGACACAAAACTTTAGATAGATGAATTCCACATCTAAAAGGTGAAGATCTTTCTTGGAATTCTGTATGCTGCAACGAGTAAGAATTGTATTTACGTATGAGACTCGAGATAAGTTCTATGTTCTTTTCTGGTGATCATTTATAACTTTGATCCCAAGAACATTCCCGACTTTTCCTAAGTCTCTTATATTGAATTACTCGGACAACCATCTCTTCATGTCCGATAACATCTTTCATATTGTTGCCAATTTAGAAAGATGTCGTCTACATAAAGAATGAGAAAACACCACATCTTTTCTGTCACTTCTTTATTACACACAGGACCTAAACATGCCTTGAATGAATCCATGAAATGGATTTTCTCATAGGTCCGCATGTGTCCAAGATCTTGAAGCTTCTTTCAATCCTAAGATTGATTAAGCTTGCTTACCAAATGCTCTTGGCTCTTTTCGATGAATACCTCTGGATGTTCCACACAGATGGTCCCGTCAAGACTTCCATTTAGGAAATCCGTCTTGACTTCCATCTTCCATGTGAAGACAAAAGAATCCGGATTGACTTTAGCATAGCTACTGGCGAGAAAGTTTACTCATAATCGATCCCTTTCTTTCTGAGTGCACCCTCTCGCAACAAGCCTAGCCTTGAAGGTTTACACCTTCCCGTCAGACCCTCTTTTCATCTTGTACACCCACTTGCATCCAATGGCTTTTATACCTTTGGGCGGTGCTACAAGATCCCATACATGATTTGAATCCAAAGATTCACTCTCATATTTGATCGTCTTTTACCAAGACTGAGCATCTTGATCTTTCAGCGTCTCGTCATAGATCTAGGGGTCGGCTTCATGTTCTCCAGGTAACAAGTCCGAAGACTCTCCTATAAACATGAACCTGTCGGGTTGTCTAACAACCCTCCCACTATGACGACGCTCCGGTGTATCTTTAGTGACTAAAGATTACAGTAGTGAACTACTCAGTTAGGCTGGTTCTAAGTCTTGATCAGTCCCTCTAAGCACATTAAGTATTACTCTCTACTCTTGGGCTTGTGATCTTGCATATATATAGTCCATGTCTAAGAACCGAACATTGATGCAATCAATGAACATCTGGTCCTTCGGACTATATTACATATCTCAATTCGTTTTCTTAGGGTATCCTATAAACAGCCGAATATCAGTACAAGTTTCCAAAGGAATCAAGTTCAGGATAAACGCCGCTGTTTCCAAGCCATATCCCAAAAACGAATTATGTAACTCCGAATAACTTATTTTCCACTTTCCCATATCTATAAGAGTCCTATTCCTTCTTTACAACACATTATTTTGCCGAGGCATAAATGGTGTATTCTGTTGGGAGTAAATCCCATTTTCTGATAAGTATGCCTTACTCTTCAAAGAGGTCTGCATATATCAGAGCGAATCAACTCTAGTACTTTCTTGGAACTTTTCCCTTTAACCGTAAAGGGTTGCTCAGTCATTAAAACTTCCAAGTATGATTCGAAGGTTGGAAGGTCCTTTCCTTCAACCTAGCTGAGTGGTCCATCAGCTTTCATCCTTTGAATCGTACTTAAGTTAAAATGATTTAGCCTAAGATGCCATAAGTACATTTGTTTCATCCTAGAAGGATCTTTACTCTTATTGGGGTTCGACAATGTGTTATTAGCTCCGGTGTGTTGCATCGTGGAAGAACACGGATTTAGTATTAAATTGTCTATCAATGTACCAGAATAGATAATATCCCCGTTTCCTACTCTGATAGGTCTGAAATTATCAGAAGAAACAGAATATCCATTCTAAGCCAATTTAGAAATCCGAAATGAAAATTCTTTCTAAATACCGGCACATAAAATCAATTTATTAGAACTAAAATCCTACTGTTAAAACATTTAACATCTCCCACTGCAATGGCTGTTACCTTAACAGTATTGCCCATGTAGGTTATAACTTCTTCCTTTCTAAGTCTCCGGGTTTCCTGGAACCCCCGCATTTAGGTGCAGACATGATTAGTGGTTTCCGTATCTACACACCAGGTACTGGTAGATAACACCACTAAACATGTTTCGGTGACTAAGGAGAAGTTAACTTCTAGTTGCTTTGAGAGGACAATCAAAACTCCCAGTATCCAGACTGCTTACAACGGAAGCACTTGCCCCTTGGGCTTGCTTGTCCCATTCCGTGGTCCAGATATATTAGGCCCACTGGGTTGCCGTATTTGTTTCTTCTTCCTTTTGCCGCCCGAAGGCCTAGGAAGAGTCAATTTCTCAGCCACAAGTGCTTTGAGAGCCTTTAAAGACTCTCTCAGCCGCTTGAAGTTCAATCAGGAGCTCCGCCAATGAATAAGACCTCTTATTCATATTTTAGTTCAGTCGGAACTGCTAAAAACTTCTCGACAGAGACTGGAGCAAAAAATCAACCTGGGTTACCCTATTGATAGTTGTTCCCAGAATTTCTATCTCATTCAGATAGCCCATCATTCTAAGAACGTGATCCCTCACGGGCGTTCTTTCCGACATGATGTCCGTCATGAGTTGCCTCATTTCACTTTGCCTGGCTGTCCTGTCCTGATAACCAAAAACTTCTTGAGGTTAAGCATCATATCATAGGTAATGGTCATGGCATGATCCCGATGTCGCAGCACATTTGACATGAAAATCATAATGTTGCTCCGCGTCATCTCATAGCCTTGATCCATTTCCAATGAGCTTCCTTTCCTCAGTTGTGGAAGCATCATTTGGCTCAGCAGGTCAATCGACTTGGAATACATATTTGTACTCCTCTACAGATAGGACAATGTCCAAGTTTCATATCCAATCCATACAATCAGGTTCAGTGAGTTTGTTGACTTTTAATGGGAATAATACCATATAAAACAAACAATGAGTTTAATTCGATATCATTTCCCTCAAGTGATATCATTAAACTACCAATCATTTCCAAAATCCCATCAGACATAGCAAGCCACTTTCTTGTGGACGTTTACCAGTCCAAATGATTTTATGATTGGATTTCACTTCGGTCGTACATCATTATAGTAGTGACTCCGATGGGGAGGATACTATAAAGCGTACCTAAGTGTGTACCATTTCTCAGTACTAAGTCCACCGCTCGGGAACCACATGTCCACCGCAAGCCACGTTCTTGTGGATGTTTACGTTGACATGCGGTCCTCCACGACTTTCTATAACTGTCGAGCCTCAATTAATCCCAAAGTTCCGTTTCCATTTAGCAAGCCACGTTCTTGTGGACGTTTACTAAAACAAACAACTTTATTAATTGAATCTTACTTATTTAAATTTCATAGAATCTTAATTAACCCAAAGTACCGTTTCTATTTAGCAAGCCACGTTCTTTTGGACGTTTACTAAAACAAACAACTTTGTTAATTGACTCTTACATTTATTAAATTTCACAATTTTATTAATCAAAGCTTGATATCTCGTAAGTGAAACTCGAAGTTTCTAACCAGCGATCAATCATACAATTGAGCTCTATCTCTCACAAAGTGAGGGAGCCAATCAGACAATCGATCTAGTCATCGAATGACTCGAATGTCTCTAATCTGTGTCATCGACATAACCAAGCGCTTTGGCTCCATTCCACTCCCCGGGGTGAGAATGAGTCGAGTTGAAATTAGTCTTTGAATGACAGATTAGGCATTGCTTTTGAGAAATATAATTGTTCAATTTTATAAGTGGATTTTAAATTCGAATTTTGATCCAGTGATATCCGTGTGTCGACTTTATCCGATAGGGAGGATGACACTAAAGCCAATTCGTAAGTGACACACATCACTATCAAAACAGAGAATGGAGACCGCGGGATTGTTTCCAATCCCTCTCCCACTTAGTATTTTACGTAAGGGATAAACATGCATAAACAATTTAAGCATAATAAAAGCACGTAAACACATATAAAGCATTTAACGTGGCCCCGATTATTATGGCCTTAAATATCTTGAATGCACGTCTTCTCGGATCTTCGTCTCGTTGCTCGTCTCGGTCTCGATCCACCACCGACTCGTCTAAGTGCCAAGAGACGAACCCCTCCCACTGGAGTATCGTCCCAGCCCTCGACGAGCGACCCGTGGTGTCCGTCGAACCCCCGAAGCATCGCTGCCAAGCCTAGGGCAGCGGGCGCTGCCCTATATCCAGCGCTCGCTGGAGGAGCTGCAAACAGCGACCGCTTATTGCCCTCCAGCGGGCGCCGTTTGTGCACAGATTGCTGCGGGTTCGACTTCTCGACCCTCGTTCGTCCGGCCTTCGATCTTCTCTCGATTCACCAAGTAGCAGTAACATTACACAAGTAAAACTAACAACTTCCGGCATCGATCCTATACAGAATGATCGATCCTATACATCCGGATAAAACGAAAACGAAAATAGAACCTAAACGACTCAACCCGTCGTTTTAACTATTACAAACATGCAACGATTATAAAACAAAGATCTCGACAACCCCGAGAGTTTAACAAACCACAAAACATACAACACAATCACATAACCATAATAATCGGGTTCGAACCTGCAAAACAAATCTCGCAAAAATACAACGAACGTACAGAAACCGGCTCTGATACCAATTGTTGGAAATCGACTACCCGGGACGTGTTCGTTCGATCGCTCGAACATCCGAACACGCCCAGTCGACCTCATGTGACAGCTCTACGCTGACGACGAAGCCCCTCAGCCGATTCACGCCCAGCCGCCGTGCACGAGGCGCAACCGCGCGAACCGACTGCTGCCCGCTTCAACCAGCGGGTGCTGCCCGCCACCAGCGGCCGCTGTTTGCTGGAAATCGATATCCCGGGCTATTAAAATTTGCGGAAAATAATAACCCGACCGAAATCCTCGATCGCCGGAGAACCAACCGCGAACCACCGCACGAGCCGAGGCTCGACCGAGCACCGCACGGGAGAACCCGCGCGCCCAGCCGAGCCCCCGCACGGGGCTAGCGATCATCTCACGATGATCGCTGGGATGCCTCACGGCATCCCCGGGGCTGCTCGTAGCAGCCCCGCAGCGAGCTCACGGCTCGCTGCCCAGCGGGGCCTAGCCCCCGCACGCATCCGCTGCGGGCGAACCCGCAGCACGTACGGGGTCGCTGCGGGTGACCCCGCAGCTTACCCGCGATCGATCCGAGGATCGATCGCACCCCTCGGCTTCGGCCGAGGGTTACTCCTAGCCGAGCCGTCCCGGCGGTCCGAACCCTAGGGTTCGACCGCCACCTTCGATCCTCGCCGGGGATCTCGAATCCCCGTCCCCGAGGTTCGTCGTTTTCCCGGATCGTGCGTTCATGTATGTATCACAATCAATTCACATAAAATCATAGAAGGGAGTTTATGATTTTACCTTTTGATTCGTTGTGCGGAGAAACGAAATCAATTGATGACCTTACGATCTTCCCACGTATTCCTTGCACTAGCTTGAACGTCGGGTGGGCGACGATCCTCCAAGCTTATGGATCCTCTTCTCTCTCTCTCTCTACTTTCTCTCTCTAGAAGAATTATGATCTTCAAGTTATATGAGAATAGAGAAGACCATGTAGTGCTTTTATAGGCTACGTAGGGGATCAAAAGGAGGTGGAATATTGGGCTTCCAATATTAATGATTAAATTGAGCCCAAGCCCAAATCTATTAATCTCCCATTAATATTAATTAATTTATTTTCCACTATATAAATTAATTGCACTCCCAATATTAAACCATATTATATCAAATAATATTTCTCCGGTAGTATTATTTATTCCGTGTATTTAAGATTTAAATATCCATGAATAAAATTAATTTATTGCTAATTAATTTATTCATCTCTTGAATCCGAGACTAGTACCATTCAACCTTAATTATTGTGCGGAACGAATCCACTCATGAGGTTTACACAATAATTCCTTATGAACTCATCTCGGGGATATTATCAACCCTTCCGGAATACACTTTCCCGTCAAGTATTCACGGCATGCCATATATAAAATATAGTGACCCAACTTAACCGGTAATTAACCCAATAATTAAATCGGTTAATTCCTTTGGAAAATCAAAGTCACACATATTAAATATACACACCCGCAATAGTATCGGGGATTAAGAATAAAATACTCTGAGACTTGAATCGATTATCTCAAGGCAATCCTAATCGATAAATCTCAAGCGATCCGCTCAATACACCAAGTGTACAAGTGTGATAAAATAATTAAGATAAATTATTTTCTCTCTCACACAACGACTATACCGATGGATTGGTCCGTGTCCATCTAGGTCGTGAGCAACTGTTTGATTAAATACGAGTAACCGATAGTATGATCTTCTGTGTGGGGCCCGACACACCATACTAACGACAACGTATAAAATCCAGGACTATGATTTGCATATATTTAATTAACAATAATTAAATGCAAACAATTGTTTATTAATTAAATAGATTAAATGCTATGACCGGGAGTTTACCGTTACTTAAATCTAGACATTAAGTACACAACTCCAACAATCTCCCACTTGTACTAAGGTCTAGTCATTTCCTCCAAACTCCCGACTCCCATACTCATCACGTGCTTAGAGTTGTACTTCTAAGAAGTACTGTGTGATTGAGCACTCTAGGTTGCCGCTCTGAAGTTATCTTGGTGACTACTGCGTCGTCTCCCTCGACGATGACTCGTATCAGGTGGTACTTGCTCTATGTGTTAACATCACTTTTGACTTATGACTTCTTCCAGTTTACCGTGCACCGCTATCCAATAGCCTTTGGTAAACTAAGAGTCATATCCAAGTCAAGAGGTTATCCCGGAACCTAACCAAAACTTTCGCTGCCTCTGAGGCTGCTATTCGGTTACGAGAGAGTCTGAGAAGCGTCCTGCTTATCACTCTTTCATTTCATGGTTCCACCTCTTTCTAAAAGTGAACACATAGCCTGATATCGACTTACACTGGCCCTTCTCTGATTTGAGATCTGAGAATTTGTAATCAAAGAAGATTTCGTCTTGCTTAATCTAGTACATCCAAGTACTTTTACTGCATTCGAATATCTCTTGTCCTGATTACTTTGATATCCTCCCACTACGCAAACCGCATAGTTGATATCAGGTTCTGGTTTTACAACATTGCATCTATAAAGCTTTCCACACTTGAAGTGTAGGAAACTGCTTTGTCCTCATCTATCTCCTTCATGCGTTCGAAACACATACCCTTTAGATAGATTTATATTCTGTCTCTGAAAGGCAATAACCTTTCTCAGAAGTATGCATGTTTAAAACAAACCATAATCGTATAAGATATCTAGGAGAAGTACAATGTTCTTATCCTTAGATCGAAAGATCTCAAGAACATGCTCTAACTTCTACTCAATCTTATATCTCGATTCATTTAGACAACCATCATCTTATGTCTGACAATATCTTTACATTGTTGCCAATGATAAAATGTTATCTACATAAAATCTCCGAGAAACACCACCTTATTTCTATTACGTCTCCAATACTCCTTTCGTCTTTGCCTTTTGATGAATCCATCAAATGGACTATCCCATCAATTCGCAAGTTCCACGATTTATAGCTTTGTTTCAATCCATAAATGGATTTACTAAGCTTGTACTCTAAATGATCTTGCCTCTTAACAATAATCCTTATTGTTTTCTAAGCAGGCACATTTAGATCTAGTACTGCCCTTATGCAGAGCTAGGGATCGATTTCATCTTTACCAGATCCAGAGTTCAAAACTCTTCTAGTCTTATGAACATCTCTGGTTGTCTTAACAACCTCCCACTGCAATGGCGTCCCAGTGTATAACAGTAATAACAGTAGGTGCAGTTAGTGTTGGAGTTGTGTACTTAATGTCTAGATTTAAATAACGGAAACTCACGATCCATTGCCATTAATCTATTTAATTAAATAAACAATTATTTGCATTTAATTATTTATAATTAAATATATGCAAATTATAGTCCTGGATTTTATACGTTGTAGTTAGTATGGTGTTGTATGGACACACAGAAGATCATACTATCGGTTACTCGTATTTAATCGAACAGTTGCTCACGACCTAGATGGACACGGACCAATCCATCGGTATAGTCGTTGTGTGAGAGAGAAAATAATCTATCTTGATTATTTTATCACACTTGTACACTTGGTGTATTGAGCGGATAGTTTGAGATTTATCGATTAGGATTGCCGGCGATAATCGATTTAAGTCTCAGTGTATTTTATTCTTAATCCCCGATACTATTGCGGGTGTGTATATTTAATATAAGTGACTTTGATTTTCCAAAGGAATTAACCGATTTAATTATTGGGTTAATTACCGGTTAAGTTGGGTCGCTATATTTTATATATGACATGACGTGAATACTTGACGGGAAAGTGTATCCCGTAAGGGTTGATAATATCCCCGAGATGAGTTCATAAGGAATTATTATGTAAACCCTGCAGGTGGATTTGTTCCGCATAATAATTAAGGATGAATGGTACTAGTCTCGGATATAAGCGATGAATAAATTAATTAGCAATAAATTAATTTTATTCATGGATATTTATATCTTAAATACACGGAATAAATAATACTACCGGAGAAATATTATTTGATATAATATGGTTTAATATTGGGAGTGCAATTAATTTTATATAGTGGAAAATAGAATTAATTAATATTAATGGATTAATAGATTTGGGCTTGGGCTCAATTTAATCATTAATATTGGAAGCCCAATATTCCACCTCCTTAAGATCCCCTACGTAGCCTATAAAAGCACTACATGGTCTTCTCTATTCTCATAACTTGAAGATCACAATTCTAGAGAGAGAAAGTAGAGAGGGAGATCCATGGAGTTCGGTAGATCGTCGCCCACACGACGTCCGGGCTAGTGCAAGGAATACGTGGGAAGATCTCAAGGTCATCATAAGATCTCGTTTCTCCGCACAACGAATCGAAAGGTGAATTAAATAATTGCTATTTAATTCTTGTTTTATTGAATCAATTATCGAAGAACAAAGATCCAAAAGTTCGAACCCGGATTAGACGGACGATCGCGTGGTGGTGGCGAAGCCACCGGACCACGGGCGATCGCCCGAACTAGGGTTCGCGGCGCGCGGAGGAAAGAACCCTCGGCTGGGCCGAGGGCTTGCGATCGATCCAAGGATCGATCGCTGGGGGCGCGGGCTGGTGCCGCACCCCACCCGCCGTGAAGGCGGGGCTCCTCCAGGCGGCGGCGAGTCGCCGGACTCACCGCGGGGGGCTGCTGGGCAGCCCCATCGATCGCGAAGATCGAACGCGATCTTCGATCGCGTGAACCCCGTCTCGCGGGGGTTCGGCTGGGGGCGGGCCGCGTGCCTTGTGCGTGTGTTAATTCTTGGATACATGGCCTTGTATGAGAATTAATGCATGGGCTGTGCATGGTTCGACCGGGCACGAACCGGGAAGATTCGAGCGGGTCTCGTTTTTGGTTCGTCCCGATAAATCCGATCTTTCCGGAAATAATTTAATCTTTCTAATATTATTTAATTTAATTTTGGAATTAATTCAAATTCTATTTGGATTAGATTTCTTAATTATGGAATTAAATAATGGAATTAGATGGAGAGTTAAATTAGGAAAGAAAATCCTAGTTTCTCTAGATATTCTATACCTACTTGGATTAGAAGTCTTAAGAAGAATCAAAATTCGATTTTGATTAGGATTCTTGAGATCTAATCTAAATAGGATTGAGAAATTATTAAAATATTGATTTTATTTAATTTAAGTATTTTATTTAAAATCATTAGATTAATTCAAAATTTATTTTGGATTGGAAAATCTTGGATTTTACTTAGAATAGAATTAAATATGGAAATCAATGGATTTTAATAATATTAATTTTATTTAATTTAAGTATTTTATTTAAAATCATTAGATTAATTCAAAATTTATTTTGAATTGGAAAATCTTGGATTTTATTTAGAATAGAATTAAATATGGAAATCAATGGATTTTAATGGAATTGATTTTATTTAATTTAAGTATTTTATTTAAAATCATTAGATTAATTTAAAATTTATTTTGGATTGGAAAATCTTGAATTTTATTTAAAATAGAATTAAATATGGAAATCAATGGAATTGATTTTATTTAATTGGAGTATTTTATTTAAAATCATTAGATTAATTCAAAATTTATTTTGGATTGGAAAATCTTGGATTTTATTTAAAATAGAATTAAATATGGAAATCAATGGAATTGATTTTATTTAATTGGAGTATTTTATTTAAAATCATTAGATTGATTCAAATTTATTTTTGAATTGGAATCTTGGATTTTATTTAAAATAAATTAAATATGAGAATCAAAGAATTTTTCCGTCGCTCGGCAAAGTATTCAAGACGTAGAATGAAGACTCAAGGCAAGCATGCTGGAATTCATCAAGGTACGAATAGTCGAGAAATAATTTTGCTTGAGTAATTATTTGATTATTTGTGAACGTACTTGCATGAAATGTATGTTTGTTATTATGCTTATGTGTATAATTATGCATTAGATAGCGTATCCCTTTGTTATAAAAAGCTAAGTGGGAGAGGGAATGGAAACATTGCCATGGTCTCCATTGCTGTTCTCTTGGTGACTTTTATGGACTTTCGAAGTTCGTATAGACAAGTCATTGGAGGAGAATTCTTGTAATTCCTTTTACGAGAAATATTAATTAAGTTTATCAAACAATGCCTAATTTGTCTTTCTGAAACTGATTTCAAGTCGACTCATTCTCACCCCGGGGAGTGGAATGGAGCCAAAGCCACTTGGTCATGTGGATGACACAAATTAGAGACTTTCGTGTCATTTGATGACTAGATCGATTGTCTGCTCGGCTCCCTCATTCTATGAGAGATAGGGTCGTTCGCATGGTGAATCACTGGTTAGAAACTTCGAGTTTCACTTATGATTCTCCGAGTCTTGATTTACAAGATTAAATGATTCAAGTAATTGGATGTCAATTATAAATATCTTTTGGTGTAGTAAACGTCCACACGAACGTGGCTTGCTATGCTGAATGGGATCTTGGATTAATTGATGTAGACAGTTATAGAAGGGAGTGAAGGAGCGTATGTTAACGTAAACGTCCACACGAACGTGGCTTTCGGTGAATATATGTGTCCCAAACAATCTTCTTGGATACTGAGTAATGGTTTACACTTAGGTACGCTTTATAGTATTCTTCCCAACGAAGTAACGCTATAATTGATGTACGACCGAAGCAAATCTAATTGCTAAATCATTTGGATAGGTAAACGTCCACACGAACGTGGCTTGCCTTATCTGATGGGATTTTAGAGGTGATTAGTGATTTAATGATATTATTTGAGGGAGATAATATCGGAGATTAAATCGATTGTTTGTTGTTATATGTGCTCATAGATTAGGAAATGGCTTTGAACCCACTTTATGTGATACGTAAGGATTTAAACTCATTGGTCCCTAAATGTACTGATTGGAATAGAGATCTAGACATTGCCCGGACTGTTAAAGAGTACAAGGTTGTACTCAATGAGCTTTGTCCTTCCGAGCCTATTGACATAGGCGGCTAGACAAGAAGCGATGAGGATACTCATAAAGGCCAGTCGCTTCGAGGAAACGCTTAAACACGTTTTTGAGATGATTGACCTTTTAGACGAGTTGAAACGGAAATCGTAAGCTCTTGTAGCCAATGCCAAAGGTTTCAAACCTGAAGGCATGAATCGGGGGAAAGGAAAAGAAAGCGAAGAAACCCAGTGGTCCTAAGTTACTTGGACCACGAGATGGGACGAGAAAGCCATGAGGCAAGTATTCTCGATACAAACAGTCTGGGTACTGGAAGTCTGATTATCCTCTCAAAGAAGGTACGAAATTTCTTTAGTCGTAAAACATAGTCAGTGGTATTATCTACCGGAACCTGGTGTGTACATATGGAACCACTGGCGGTATGTGCATTCTAAATGCAAGGGTTCCAGGAAACCCGACGACTTAGAAAAGAAAATATCGTCGTCTACATGGGCAATGCTGTAAGGAGGCAGCTGTTGCAGTGGAGGACATCTTATAGGATTTCATTTTAAGATATTGCTTTATGTACCCTATTATTTTAGAAAGAACTTTGTTCTGGATTTCTAATGAATAGATATTTTATTTCTTTTAATCATTTGATGGTTATAAGAAGAAATAATGATATTATCTATTTTGGTACATTAGCTAGCAATATATAAATGATGAATCCTGAGTCCACCACGATGCAACGAACCGTTTTATATAACTCGTTTTACTAATAAGAGATTTCTTTATTAAATCATTTACACTTGTGGATTCTTATGCTAAGTCATATTTATTCAAATAAGAAGTTCAAAGGTCGAAAATTGATTGTAAGATCAATTAAGTTGAAGGAGTGGACCTTCCGACCTAAGAATCTAATTTGGAGGATAATACGACTAAGCAATCCTTTATGGATATAAGATATAAGATCCGGACAAGTATTAGAATTGATTAACTCTGATGTTTGATCAGAGCTTGGGATTGGATCCCAAGAGACTACACCATACAGTCCTCTGTAAGATTGGTGTGTCGGAAATAAGAAATGGAACTCTTATAGAAATAGTAAAAGCTTGAGTTATACGGAACTACCTATGTTCTATAGATATGTCTTGGTAACAACGGCGCATTTCAATGCGGTTGTAGAATATCTTAGCAGAACAAAAGATGTGTGTTCGATAGTGCTATTAACCAGAAGGACGTTATAAGTTCTAACGCCCGGTTCTTAGAGGAAGACTATTAGATGAACCACAAGCCCAAAATGACATGATACTTCTGAAGAGAGAGAAAACAATTAAGACTTAGAACCAGCCGAACCGAGTAGCGGTACACCACTAACTGCACCTACTGTTATCACTGTTTATACACCGAAATGCCATTGTAGTGGGAGGTTGTGGGACAACCGGAGATATTCATAAGACTAGGAGAGTCTTCGGACTCTGGACCTAGTATACATGAAATCGATCCCTAGATCTACATGAAGGCAGTACTAGATCTAAATGTGCCTTCTTGGAGAGCAATAAGGATTATTGCCAAGAAGCAATATCATTTAGAGTACAAGCTTAGTTGATCCATTTATGGATTGGAACAAAGCATTGAGTTCGTGGTACTTGCAAATTGATGAGATAGTCTATTTTATGGATTCATCAAAGCATAGACGAATCGAGTGTATGGGAAACGTGATGGAAACAAGGTGGTGTTTCTTGGAGGTTTTATGTAGATAGCATTTTATCATTGGTAACAATGTAAAGATGTTGTCAGACATAAAATGATGGTTGTCTAGAAAAATCGATATATGAGATAAACAAGAAGTTAGAGCATGTTCTTAAGATCTAGGATCTCAAGAAAAGAACATTGTACTTCTCTAGATATCTTATACGATTATGGTTCGTTTTAACATGCAAGATTCCGAGAAAGGTTCGTTACCTTTCAGAAACGGAATGCATCTATCTAAGGATATGTGTTTTGGAACACAAAAGGAGATAAAAGCAATGAAAGCGGATTCCTACACTTCGAGTGTGGAAAGCTTAATAAATGCGATGTTGAAAACAAGAACCTGATATCGGCTATGCGGTTAGCATAGTGGGAGGATATCAAGGTAATCCTGGAAAGGAATACTTGACTGCTGTAATGAACATTTTAAGTACTTTCGAAGTACAGGAGACTATGTTCTGGATTACGGAGCAAGCAAGCATTTCCTTTGGATTACATTCTCTTAGATTTCTAATCGAATGAGGACCGGTGTAAGTCGATATCAGGCTATGTGTTTCACTATTAAAGGAGAAGGAGTTTTAACATGGGAGAGTGATAAGAACGATGCTTTTCGGACTCTGCCATGGGTAACCAAATAGCGGTCTCAGAGGCAGCGGAAGTTTTGGTATAACTCCGGGATAATCTCTGGGACTTAGATGTGATTCTTAATTTGCCAATGGCTATGTAAATAGCAGTGCGATGGCAAATGGTAAGAAATCACAAGTCCATAAGTGTAAGATAACACATAGTGCAAGTACCACCTGATACGAGTCATCGTCGAGGGAGACGACGCTGTAGTCACCAAGATAACTTCAGAACGGCAACCTAGAGTGCTCATTCACATAGTACTTCTTGGAAGTACAACTTAAGCACGTGATGAGTATGGGAGTCGGGAGTTTGGAGGAAATGACTAGACCTTAGTACAAGTGGGAGATTGTTGGAGTTGTGTACTTAATGTCTAGATTTAAATAACGGAAACTCACGATCCATTGCCATTAATCTATTTAATTAAATAAACAATTATTTGCATTTAATTATTTATAATTAAATATATACAAATTATAGTCCTGGATTTTATACGTTGTAGTTAGTATGGTGTTGTATGGACACACAGAAGATCATACTATCGGTTACTCGTATTTAATCGAACAGTTGCTCACGACCTAGATGGACACGGACCAATCCATCGGTATAGTCGTTGTGTGAGAGAGAAAATAATCTATCTTGATTATTTTATCACACTTGTACACTTGGTGTATTGAGCGGATCGTTTGAGATTTATCGATTAGGATTGCCGGCGATAATCGATTTAAGTCTCAGTGTATTTTATTCTTAATCCCCGATACTATTGCGGGTGTGTATATTTAATATAAGTGACTTTGATTTTCCAAAGGAATTAACCGATTTAATTATTGGGTTAATTACCGGTTAAGTTGGGTCGCTATATTTTATATATGACATGCCGTGAATACTTGACGGGAAAGTGTATCCCGTAAGGGTTGATAATATCCCCGAGATGAGTTCATAAGGAATTATTATGTAAACCCTGCAGGTGGATTTGTTCCGCATAATAATTAAGGATGAATGGTACTAGTCTCGGATATAAGCGATGAATAAATTAATTAGCAATAAATTAATTTTATTCATGGATATTTATATCTTAAATACACGGAATAAATAATACTACCGGAGAAATATTATTTGATATAATATGGTTTAATATTGGGAGTGCAATTAATTTTATATAGTGGAAAATAGAATTAATTAATATTAATGGAATAATAGATTTGGGCTTGGGCTCAATTTAATCATTAATATTGGAAGCCCAATATTCCACCTCCTTAAGATCCCCTACGTAGCCTATAAAAGCACTACATGGTCTTCTCTATTCTCATAACTTGAAGATCACAATTCTAGAGAGAGAAAGTAGAGAGGGAGATCCATGGAGTTCGGTAGATCGTCGCCCACACGACGTCCGGGCTAGTGCAAGGAATACGTGGGAAGATCTCAAGGTCATCATAAGATCTCGTTTCTCCGCACAACGAATCGAAAGGTGAATTAAATAATTGCTATTTAATTCTTGTTTTATTGAATCAATTATCGAAGAACAAAGATCCAAAAGTTCGAACCCGGATTAGACGGACGATCGCGTGGTGGTGGCGAAGCCACCGGACCACGGGCGATCGCCCGAACTAGGGTTCGCGGCGCGCGGAGGAAAGAACCCTCGGCTGGGCCTAGGGCTTGCGATCGATCCAAGGATCGATCGCTGGGGGCGCGGGCTGGTGCCGCACCCCACCCGCCGTGAAGGCGGGGCTCCTCCAGGCGGCGGCGAGTCGCCGGACTCGCCGCGGGGGGCTGCTGGGCAGCCCCATCGATCGCGAAGATCGAACGCGATCTTCGATCGCGTGAACCCCGTCTCGCGGGGGTTCGGCTGGGGGCGGGCCGCGTGCCTTCGAGTGCGTGGTCTCCAAAGGCTGGACTCCGGCGGATGAGTCGGCGTTCATATGATCTCCGGCGAAGGGTTTGATCGGGTTATTGGTTTCCGCAAATTTTAATAACCCGGGATATCGAATTCCAACAGTTAGTGGTGTACTACTACTCGGTTTGGCTGGTTCCTAGTCTTTGTCCTTTTTCTCATTCCAAGGTATTACGTCAGTTAGGGCTTTGTAGTTCATCTAATAGTCTTCCTCTAAGAACCGGACGAAATGTCCTTCTGGTTCATAGTACTATAGAACACACAATATCTTGTTCATCTAGGATATCCTACAACCACATTGAATGTGCCGTTGTCTCTAGATAAATCCATAGAACATAGGTAGTTCCGAACAACTTGTTCTTTTACTATTAGAATTCTATTTCTTATTGACTCACCATCTTTACACGTAAGTGTATGGTGCAGTCATTTGAGACTTAATCTCAATCTTTGATTATGTGTTATTCAGATAGGTGATAGCCTCCGCGATTTAAGTCGCAAGCTTCCAATGGATATACTTAGAAGGTTCCCCATAATTGCTTTGTGACTAAAACACTTTGCTTTTATGGCACATCAAGCATCCTAATCCATTTTTCGAGTATTCTTAAAAGAACTACTCACACCTTTCTAATTACACATATGTCTGCATATACCATTGATCATTCTCAATACCTGTCCGAATTCTATCCTTTACCGAAAGGTATGCTTAGTTGTATTATCTTCCAAATTCAATTCTTAGGTCGGAAGGTCCATTCCTTCAACTTTAATTGATCAAATCAATTTCGACCTTTTGAATTTCATTTGAATAAATACTACTAAGTTTAAGAATTCACAAGTATAATGATTTAACAAGAAATATATCTAATAAAGTAAAACAAGTTATAGAACGGTTTGTTGCATCGTGGTAGACTAAGGATCTATCATTTACATTATTGCTATCTAATGTACCAGAATAGATAATACCCATTATTTCTTATCAAAATCATCACCATGATTAAAGAAATAAAATATCCATTCATAAATGATAGAAATCCAGAACAAAAGTTCTTTCTAAAATAAAGGGTACATAATGCAATAAACTTGAAATGAAATCCTATTTAACTACTAAAGCAGATAAATGTCTTCCACTGCAACAGCTGCCTCCTCTACAGCTTTTGCCCGTGTAGACTCGAACTCTTCTTCTCTAAGTCGCCGGGTTTTCTGGAACCCCTGCATTTAAAATGCACATACCGTCAGTGGTTCCATATCTACACACCAGATTTCTGGTAGATAATACCGCTGAATATGTTTTTACGACTAAAGAAAAATTCGTACCTTTGAGAGGACATTCAGACTTCCAGTGTCCAGACTTATTGCATCGGAAGCACTTGCCTCTTGGCTTTGCAGCCCACACTCGTGGTCCACTCCTCTTGGCACCACTGGGTTTCCAGGCTTGCTTCCTTTTCTTGCCCCTACCTCCAACAGGCTTTAAGCCTTTGGACTTGGTAGCTACAAGCGCTTGAGACTTGCCCTTCTTGTAGATCCCCTCTGCCGCCTTCAGTTCAGTCAGGAGTTGCGCAAGAGTATAAGACAGTTTACCCATATTATAACTCATGCGAAACTGCTCAAAACTAGGGGTCAGAGACTGGAGTATGATGTCGACTTGCGTCTCAGCATCAATTTGAGCTCCTAGGATCTCAAGCTCATTCAACAAACTCATCATCTTAAGAACGTGATCCCCTACGGGCGTTCCTTCAGACTGAGTAGTTGTCATGAGGACTCTCATGGCTTCTTGCCTTGCCGCACGATCTTGCTCCCCAAACATTTCTTTGAGGTTAAACAACATATCATAGGCAGTGGCCATCGACTCATGTTGGGTTTGGAGTACATTTGACATGGAAGCCAAAATATAACACCTAGCCATTTCATCAGCTTTTTTCCACTTCCGATATGCCTCTCTTTCCTCATTAGTTGAGGCAGCCGTGGGCTCAGCAGGGCATAATTCATGGAGTACAAACTTGTACTCTTCAGAAGTCAGGAAAATGTCCAAATTTCTCCTCCAATCAATATAATTGGGGCCAGTGAGTTTATGCTCCTTGAGTATCACAGAAAGTGGGTTCATAGCTATTCTCTAAACCTATAAGCACATTTAAACAAACAATCAATTTAATATCCGATATTATCTCCCTCAAATAATATCATTAAATTACTAATTACATCTAAAATCCCATTAGGTAAGGCAAGCCACGTTCGTGTGGACGTTTACCCACCCAAATGATTTAGCAATTAGATTTGCTTCGGTCGTACATCATTATAGCGTTACTTCGTTGGGAAGAATACTATAAAGCGTACCTAAGTGTAAACCATTACTCAGTACTAAGGTGAATCATTTGGAATTGCTACGTCACCGCAAGCCACGTTAGTGTGGACGTTTACGATAACTCACAATCCTTCACAATTCCTTATAACTGTCTACATCAACCATTCCAAAAATCCCATTCAGCATAGCAAGCCACGTTCGTGTGGACGTTTACTACACCAAAAGATTTTTATAGTTGACTCCCAATTACTTGATCCATTCGATTTTCGTAAATCAAGACGCGGAGAATCATAAGTGAAACTCGAAGTTTCTAACCAGTGATTCACCATGCGAACAATCCTATCTCTCATTAGATGAGGGAGCCGAGCAGACAATCGATCCATATTAAAAGAATGGTACGAATGTCTCTAATTTGTGTCATCCACATGACCAAGTGGCTTTGGCTCCATTCCACTCCCCGGGGTGAGAATGAGTCGACTTGAAGTCAGTTTCAGAAAGACAAATTAGGCATTGTTTGATAGACTTAATCAATGTTTCTCGTAAAAGGAATTACAAGAATTCTCCTTCAATGACATGTCTATATGAACTTCGAAAGCTCATAAATGTCACCAAGAGAACAGTAATGGAGACCATGGGAATGTTTCCATCCCCTCTCCCACTTAGCTTTTTATAACAAAGGGATACGCTATCTAATGCATAATTAAACACATAAGCATGCATACAAGTAATAAAGCACATATCACATAGTCAAAATAATGCTAGAAAATTATTTTCCGACTATCATGGCTTTATTCCATCTCCGTATGCGTCTTCTAGTCTTCAGTCTTCGTTCTTGAATGCTTCATGTGACGAGAATATTAATCCCAATATTTAAATCTATTTATTTTTAATAAATCCAAAAGATACTCAATTCGAAAATTAAGTCAATCGAATAAATCAAAAATAAAATTAAATATTATTAATATTTTTATTTATTTATTTTCCTATCTAATTCTATTAAATCTCTAGAATAATCTATCCAAGTAAAACTTGGAATATTCTAGAAGACTTCTATAATAGAATAAGGAAATAAAATAAATTGGGACTCTTCTACTTTCCAAAATTAATTAATTTTCATGTCTATGAAAATTCCCATAAAATAGGAATAATCAAATAGGAAATAAATCAATTTATTAATTAATTATTTTCCCATCTAATTCTATTAAATTTCTAGATTCCTATTCCAAGTAGGACTTGAAATATTCTAGAAGACTTTCATAATAGAATAAGGAAATAAATTAATTCCAATTAATTCCTTTTCCTATCTCCATGAGAATTCCCAAACATAGGAGTACTCAAAATAGGAAAACCGAATTAATTAGGAAAGTGAATCTTGGTAGGAGTAGTATGGGTTGGGGATCCCCACACCACCCCCACCGCCGACCACCACCATCGCCGGGCACCACCGCCGCCGTCCCCAAGCCGCGCGCCACCACCACCGGTGGCCGGCGTGGCCGGAAACCCTAGCGGGCAACCCCTCCGCGTGGGGTCGATCGATCCTCATGGGGATCGATCATGGGGATGATCGACCCCCCCGGTTTTTCGTCCTCTTCGTCTTATTCGTCACACGCGTTCTCCGACGGTCGTCTCGGCATCGATCCAACGTAAATAAATTACAAGAAATAAATTTACAATTCCGGTATCGATTCTATACATGAAATCGACCCTATACACTTTCCGGAAAACATAGAACAATAATAATAAATCTAAATTCGGTCAACCCCCGAATTTTTACTATTACAAGCATTCATCCACACAAAACGAATCTCGACATGTCCGAGAGTTTAATAATCATGGTAAAATTAAATAACAATTAATTAAACAATTAATCAATTAATTAACCATGATAGTCGGAATCCCTGCAAGGTAGAACGATAATTGAACACATACATGAACACGAAACCAAACGATCTGATACCAATTTGCTGGAAATCGATATCCCGGGCTATTAAAATTTGCGGAAAATAATAACCCGACCGAAATCCTCGATCGCCGGAGAACCAACCGCGAACCACTGCACGAGCCGAGGCTCGACCGAGCACCGCACGGGCGAACCCGCGCGCCATCCGAGCCCCCGCACGGGGCTCGCGATCATCTCACGATGATCGCTGGGATGCCTCACGGCATCCCCGGGGCTGCTCGTAGCAGCCCCGCAGCGAGCTCACGGCTCGCTGCCCAGCGGGGCCTAGCCCCCGCACGCATCCGCTGCGGGCGAACCTGCAGCACGTACGGGGTCGCTGCGGGTGACCCCGCAGCTTACCCGTGATCGATCCGAGGATTGATCGCACCCCTCGGCTTCGGCCTAGGGTTACTCCTAGCCGAGCCGTCCCGGCGGTCCGAACCCTAGGGTTCGACCGCCACCTTCGATCCTCGCCGGGGATCTCGAATCCCCATCCCCGAGGTTCGTCGTTTTCCCGGATCGTGCGTTCATGTATGTATCACAATCAATTCACATAAAATCATAGAAGGGAGTTTATGATTTTACCTTTTGATTCGTTGTGCGGAGAAACGAAATCAATTGATGACCTTACGATCTTCCCACGTATTCCTTGCACTAGCTTGAACGTCGGGTGGGCGACGATCCTCCAAGCTTATGGATCCTCTTCTCTCTCTCTCTACTTTCTCTCTCTAGAAGAATTATGATCTTCAAGTTATATGAGAATAGAGAAGACCATGTAGTGCTTTTATAGGCTACGTAGGGGATCTAAAGGAGGTGGAATATTGGGCTTCCAATATTAATGATTAAATTGAGCCCAAGCCCAAATCTATTAATCTCCCATTAATATTAATTAATTTATTTTCCACTATATAAATTAATTGCACTCCCAATATTAAACCATATTATATCAAATAATATTTCTCCGGTAGTATTATTTATTCCGTGTATTTAAGATTTAAATATCTATGAATAAAATTAATTTATTGCTAATTAATTTATTCATCTCTTGAATCCGAGACTAGTACCATTCAACCTTAATTATTGTGCGGAACGAATCCACTCATGAGGTTTACACAATAATTCCTTATGAACTCATCTCGGGGATATTATCAACCCTTCCGGGATACACTTTCCCGTCAAGTATTCACGGCATGCCATATATAAAATATAGTGACCCAACTTAACCGGTAATTAACCCAATAATTAAATCGGTTAATTCCTTTGGAAAATCAAAGTCACACATATTAAATATACACACCCGCAATAGTATCGGGGATTAAGAATAAAATACTCTGAGACTTGAATCGATTATCTCAAGGCAATCCTAATCGATAAATCTCAAGCGATCCGCTCAATACACCAACTGTACAAGTGTGATAAAATAATTAAGATAAATTATTTTCTCTCTCACACAACGACTATACCGATGGATTGGTCCGTGTCCATCTAGGTCGTGAGCAACTGTTTGATTAAATACGAGTAACCGATAGTATGATCTTCTGTGTGGGGCCCGACACACCATACTAACTACAACGTATAAAATCCAGGACTATGATTTGCATATATTTAATTAACAATAATTAAACGCAAACAATTGTTTATTAATTAAATAGATTAAATGCTATGACCGGGAGTTTACCGTTACTTAAATCTAGACATTAAGTACACAACTCCAACACTGTTCACGTTCAGCGGCCGCTGCTCAGCCACCAGCGGGCGCTGGAGAGGCCCTTGGCAGCGAGCGCTGCCTGGCTTCCAGCGGGCGCTGCTCGTGACGAACAGCAGTGCGCTGCTGCTGTTCCGGGCTCGTTTCCGGTCCGTTTTTCCTCTTCCGACCACCATTCCGGAAGTCCTTGACCCCTCAGTAGTCGAGGAACACATATCACGACTCCCGGAACCCGATCGTTCGTCCGATGTATTTTTAACGAAAACAGAGATCGAAAATTGCGGAAATAGGGTTCGATCTCATACCTTTGTCGCGTGATTCGGAGGAGCCGAATTGTTGAAACCTTAGACGTTCCAAGCGTATGCCTCTTCCCGACTCCAACCGTTGTGTGGGCAACGATCCGTTGGGTCTCCCTTTTCTGCTCTCTCCTTTCTCAAACCAGCGTAATAAATTATTCTCTGAGAATAATTTTATTTGCGTTAACAAATTAATTTTAACAGAGAAAAATCTTAATTGCGCTAACGCAATTATTTTCTCTGCTGAAATGAATTGTTGCGGCGTTCTGTAGGTTTAGGAGAGGGCAAGGGGGGGGGGGGGTTAAATAGAGTTACACTAGGGACCTCTTAGGTAAATAAATACCGGGCTAAATTGCAATTTAATTAAACGGGTGTCCTTAAAAGAAAACCTTTAATTAAATTCCACAATTTTAATTATAATTAATTCCACTATAAAATTATAATTGAATCCCCGAAATTAATTTAATATTATTTCAACAATAATATTTCCGCCGAATTACATATACGACTTTCCCCGTGTTTAAGATATCGAATGTCCACGAATTAATTTCAATTACTAATAATTAAATTAATTCGTTTCTTATTATCCGAGACTAGTACCACTCATCCTTATTATCATGTGGAACAAATCCACCTCCAGGGTTTACATGATAAACTTTATGAGCTCATCTCGGGGACATCATCAACCCGATAAACGGGACACGGTTTCCTGTCTATAATCTATAGCATGCCGTGTGTACAATTCCGATTCCCAATTTACCGAGAATATTGACTAATCAATTAGTCTCACTCACTAGTAAGTCAAAGAACCGAGAACTGGACACACGCACCTATAATTATATAGGGATTAGGAATTCGTATATCCGCAATATCTGAGGTCTAGTTCGATTACTGCGATTAGTATAAATCGAACGCCCTCCCGTGGTCCTGCTCAATACACCAAGTGTACGAGTGTAACATGATAGTCAAGACCGACTATCTACCAGTCACACTACGACGTACCGATGGATTGTCCCTGTCCATCTAAGTCGTGAGCTACTGTTCGATAGTATACGAGTAACCGACAGTATGATCTTCCGCGTGTCTCCTCACGCCATACTGTCTACAACGTATACATCAAGGACTAATGCATTAAATGCAATAATGCTTGAATCATATCTCGAATTAAGTTATAGATAAGGAGTTCCGTATTTGCACTAAACTAGACATTTAGAATACAACTCCATCAATCATTACAGAGATGTGAGCCACAACCGGTATCCAATACCCATGAAGAAGAATTTAAGGATAAATTTACTTCTATGTAAAACGTACCATTCCCAGAACGTTTCTGGTCAAGGTACTCCTTGCAGTTACGGCGCCAATGGCCTTTCTTTCCACAATGGTGACAAACGTCATCAACATATTTGACGACTTTGTCCTTAGATCCACCTTTCTTCCTTTTATAGACCATCTTTCTCGAGGAAGAAACATTTTCTTTCCTCTTCTTCGGATAGGGTCGCTTCCTCTCAGAAGTTGAAGCAATGAGAACAGACTTCTCCTTTTTGATAGTCGTTTCAAAACTGACCAACATGTTAAGCAGCTCCTCGAGAGGTGGTGCCAGTTTGTTCATGTTGAAGTTCACTATGAACGGTTCATACGAACTTGGGAGAGACAGGAGGATCATATCCACCGAGAGCTCTTCAGGTAGGACGACCTTGAAATTCACTAACTTCTCAATGAGACTGATCATTTTGATACCATGCTCCTGGACCGAAGCCCCTTCGCGTAGTTTCATAGTGGTCAGCTCCTTCGTAGCAGTGAACCTCGCGGCCCAATATTCTCACTGTATAGGCCATCAAGATGAATCTTGATCTCATGAGCCGATACATATGATTCATATTTCCTAGCAAGCTCAGGAGACATGGCGGCTATCATATAGCACCGGACAGTATTATTGTCCTCTTTCCATATCTCCATGTATTTCTTCTCCTCGTCAGTATGATCGAGGTCCGGGTCAAAGTCAAAATTATCATCCAGGACATAAGTAAGGTGATCAAGTTGCAGCACAAGTTTGAGATTGCGTAGCCAATCAAGATAGTTTGGGCCAGTGAGTTTGTTTTGGTCGAGGATCGACGCTAGGGGATTCTTAGACATGATTACTGAGAAAAGTTTTAAGAAGATTAATTAGTGATAGTTCGAATTATGATTGCAATTAAAATTGTAAGGACTTTTAGGAATTTTAATTGCCTCCCACTAAATTTTTCGAATTCCACTATCCTCTAGTGAACAGACGGGAAAATCCAATTTTCCTTAGATGGGCTTTAGGTCCAAAGGCGAAAACCATAACTTGTAGTTAATCTAGCCCAGTTATGTTTACCCAATGGTAGAAAACTATTTTTCAATCACATCTCTATGTGATCCTAAAGTTAGCTTTTCCTCACCATGACAATGAACTACGTTAATCGTACCCTTCAAAGTCAACCATGTGTCAAGACCGACCCACCGATATGAGAAGTGAAAGTTGGATTCCAATAAACGTGCACAGCCAATAGTTAATCTATCTGACTGCACAAGTCTAAGGGAATCGTGGCTAACACGTCTCCATCATATGTCGGTAAATCACAGCTTGACTCACAAGCAGTACTCCCCGCTAACACAACATACCATACTACTCGTAAGTGGCTTTCTCATGATTTACCGTCGGCAGAAGGAAAGAAGAAAGAACGACACATCGGTTCTTCTTTATGGCTTGATATACATTCTCGGGAGAGAATGGAGGACTACAGGATTATTTATCTCATCAGATTGAGTGAGCGATCGATTGTTGATTCCTAACAACTATGTTCTCTATAGACCATCCTAATGGAGTACATACGATCATAATATATTATATATATCACAATATATATATCTCACAAAAGTCATATAATTCACATAGCATTTAATCACAATTAAAACGAGGTATGTAAATTAAATTTGTGCTCTATTAATTAACTTGATTTAACAATTAAATCAAATAATTAATCTATCATCTTGTTGATCGAATATTTAAATCAATTATTTAATTGGTCAATAAATAATTTCACTAAATTAAATATTGATACTTCTTTTCTATTTCAATTTATTAATATCCCAATACTCAAACGTGATGTCTCGTAAGTGAAGACTCGAAGCTTCTAACCAGCGATTCATCATGCAAACGACCCTATCTCCCATAAATGGGGGAGCCGAGCAGATCATTGATTTTATGTCATCATATGACTCGAAGATCTCTAATTTGTTTTAACAAAAACAAGTCTAGATGAATCACTCCCCGAGGTGAATTCACGTTCGACATTGATTTGTTACTTAACAACAAATTAGGCATTGTTTGAACTATTAGATAAAAATAAATGTCTTAATAGAAACAACTAAGTCCCAATCAAATAACATTAAATCAATCAATTCAACAAACAGCATGCTTAAAGGTGATTATATTCATAGACAATAAATCAATTTCAGAACCTACGCTCTGATACCATTGTTGGGGATGTGCATGTATACGCAGCGGGAAAACAAAAAATTTATTTTATTTTATTTTATTGAAAATCCTATTTTCAATATTACATGCATTAATTGATTTAATTCAAATCTAATAAATAAATAATCCACCATTTAATTTAATTATCAAATAATTAAATATTTAATTCGTGCATCCCATACTACACAAATTAAATCTTAGTGCAATTAAATTTATCAAATAAATTAATTACTTCTAGCGCAATTCATATAAATTAATTACACTACTAATTAATTACGCAAACATGCACACATAATTAAGCGTCAATTTGACAATTAACATAATCACAATTATATAATTCAAATCAAATTGATTTTTAATTAACAATTAAATTAATTTCTATTAATTTTATTTGTCAATTATAATCCCAGTACTTAGCGCAAACAATTAACGCAAAACAATTAAATCCAAGTTTAATCGTGAGTACCTTAGGGATTCGTCGGACGAAACTAGGTTCGTCGTAAGTCGCGCGGATGCGACGCGGGGATGCACGCGGGGCGTGCGGGCTGAACACGGGGAGAGCCGGGGTGGCTCTCGGCTGGTTACGGCGGCGCTCGGGCGCGGGCGGGCTTGGCTCGGTCGTGCTCGGGCGTTGCTCGTTCAAACCTCCGGCATCTCTCGTCAAATCAGGTTTCACCTCGTATAGGTAATCCCACTCGCGTATTGCACTAGAAATACGAGAGGGAGAATACGACGGGAAAAACGGGCCAGAAAAATGGCGCCGGAATCGGATTCCGGCGAGGAGGGCGGCTGCCGGCAGCGGCGCTGGGCGGCGGCGGGCGGCTGCTCCGGGCGGCGGTCCTCCGAGGGAGGCGGCCGAGGGGAGAGGAGAGAGGAGAGGCTAGGGCTAGAGCTCTCTAGGTTTTGGTGTGTTCTTCTTCATGCCTATGGAGCTCCTTTTATAGGTGAAGAAAAGAGCTACTTGGGCTCAAACAGTAATGGATCGGATCCATTAACCCTAGCCGGCCCAATTCATTAGCCGTCATTACGTTTCTCCCAAATTGACAATCAATTCGATCTCCGAAAAATATAACGATTATATTTTCTTTCTCGTTTCAATTTTCTCATCGATATGAGATAATAATAAAAATTTCCAATTTCACAAAATCGGAAAGCCCATTTCAGGGGTACTGCTAAATCGGGAAATTTCCCAAAATAGAAAGTGTACACCATTGTGTCCGTTTTCTTTAGCTCAGTAATATTTCCAACTCATAATCACAATTATGAATCTCGAATTCAATCATATTGACCTCCGACTATATGTACTTAATTAACAGTTAATTAATACATGATCGTATTCAAGGATTGGTTTACACGAGAATGTGACCCTACTACCATGCACAGACTTCACATCAAATTTCGAACTGCACGAACATTGCCTCCTTTTTCGACTTACTCCCTTTCCAGGGAATCAGAGACACGTTACGATACAGCTAGTCCTCTGATGAAGTCACGGTGATGTCTGGGTCTTAAGGATTAATTGTGTACAACTATATTATGGAATTCTCTACTCGATCAGTGATAACCATTTAGAGATTCCAGGGAGAGGGGGTTCAGTGAACTCATCAACAGTGAGCACCCACTAAAGTATGTCGATGTCCCAACACCGAGGCTCGAGATTAGCCCACATACACTAAGTGCTAGTCTCAAGGGGGAAAGGCCGGGTATCCTTGTTATTGGCGTAACCCATCGACTAGGAACTGAGTTTGACCAGTTACGTTGCGTTAACAGAATTATCTCTCGGTTTCCACAAAACCGAATTCATACAACATGTGTAACTGTACAGGACTATATCTATGATTCAACATGGGGAGTAGATATAGCATATGCCTTAATTAATCATAATTAATAATCTTTCATAATTTCGAAATAAATTGATAATATTTATTAATTAAATAATAAATTAGGTTCGACCACAGCCACAGGTTGGCTTGTTGGTCACCTACTCTATCACGTTGTACCCGCTAGCCCTATCTATTATTACGAACTCCAGGTTCCTTAACACCTTGACTTCGGGTTTGACTGAATCTGTCAGCTCGAGGGGCAGCGTGATTGTACCAAAGGGGGTCACCACATCACTGCCGAATCCCTTGAGCCTCAGGTCGCACGGGAGGATGTATTGTGCGAGCTGGCCCATCTGATCCAGGGCTTGCTTGTACAGGATGTTGCAGTGGGCCCCGCTGTCGATCAGCAGTCTCGAGACCTCCATCCCCAAGATGGGGGCTTTGATTACCAGGGCGTCCCTCTTGGGAAAAGTGACGTCGTCCTTGTTCGCGGGGGAAAACGAGATCTCCGCCTTCTCTGTGATCCCGGGGGGCGGGGCCGGCCGCGTCGCGTGATAGACTTGTCACACCTCGAGATCACGCCTCCTCTTGTGTTTGCTATCGCTGGCTATCGGGCGTAGCCCGCCGATCATGAGAATTTGGCCTCCCTGGGCCCGGTGTTGGTCGTGAGTTTGTGGGTCGCGGCCCGCTCCTACCTACCCGGGGTTGCCTCGAGCAACTGTACCGTCGCCCCGGGGACCGGGGCGCGAGAGCAAGTCCTAGAGCTTTCCGTCCTCAAATAGCTTCCAAAGTTGCCTGAGCAGCTGCCTGCACTGGCCCGTAGCGTGTCCGTGCTGGTCATGGAAAGAGCACCACAACCTCCTGTCTAGCTTTCCTTCGGGGGCTCGCATGGGCCCCGGTTTGACCAAGATGTCTCCTCCCACGGCTAGCAAAATTTCCATCATGGTCAGGGCGTCCTGACCGGTCTGCTCTACGAGCTTCACCTCCATTTCCTTATAGCTGGGGAGCGGGCGACCCTGCTCGTAAGGCTTGTAAGGGGCCTTACGTGGGGCGTGGGTGGTCCTCCGGTCCACGGGCTCCGGGTCCTGCCCCTTTCGCTCCGGGGCACTCTCGTTTCCTCGCATGAGTCGCTGGAACCAACACTGTGCCCCCGCCTTAATGCGAAAGTCCTCGTAACTTCGCGGGTAGCAAAGCATCAGATGTTTGAACAGCTCCGAGTTCTTCCGGAGCCCACTCATGGCAGTGTGCAATTTCAAATCGTCACCGACTTCTTCGCCGCCGATCAGGATATCCCCCACTCGGTCCACATAGGACTCGTCTCTTTCGTCCGCCGCCTGTCTAACACCGATCAGCCTCTGGCTTTGCTCGATCCGATTGACCTTCGAGGCAAAGTGGGCGACGAAGCGTTGGACCAAGTCGTCAAAACAGTGGATGGATCGGGAGGGTAGCCCCGCGAACCACTTGTGGGCCGTGTCCCCGAAGGTGAGGGGGAACAACCTGCACCTTGTGGCGTCGTTGGCACCCCGTCCCGACATGTAGGTGCAGAAGCGGCTGAGGTGGACCTCGGGGTCCGTCTTCCCGTCGTAAAGAGCGGTCTGCAGAGGCTGGATCTCGTATTGCATGGTGGCGTGCTCGACTTCCAGGGCCAAAGGTTCCTTGCAGAAGTCGATCCGTTCGGGCTTGACTTGAGCCTCGGCGAGCCGTCTTTCTACCTCGCTCACCTTTTCGTACAGGTCCCGGAGGCCTGCCTCGGGTCCCAGCGCGGTCGGGACTGGGATGACGGGGTGAGGGTCGCGCCTCCCCAACGTCTCTCGCAAATCTGCCCCGTGGTCCGGGGCCCCGTGTGCTGACGACGCGGACAGGTACTCGGCTGGGTCGTTCAAGTCGAATATCAGTCTCCTAGCCGGGACGACGCGCTGGTCACGGCTTGTTTGCCCCGGCCCCAGTCGGTTGAAAGCGCTGGCCTTGACCTGTTTATGCGAGGGAAAAGAGATGGGGGTGGTAAGAGCGTGCTTACGCTGAGTTAGGCTGGCCATGACCTCGTCGATCTTTTCAGGTGTGTCGAGCATGTGGCTTGTGAACAGCGCCGGGGTGGCGGGGACCGGTGGGTCTCGGCGTGGGCCGGGTCGTGCGCGCCGGTTGTGTCGCTCGGTGAGCAGGTGGCGTCTCAGACGCCGTGCTTCGGTGCTGCTTCGCACCTGCCGACGAGCGGATCGATGCGATCCCGGATCCTTCTGGTGTATCTCGGCCTCCGAGGCGGGGTAGCACCCGTGAGTGGTCGGTGTAGGGAGCACGGGTTTGTCTTCCACGGGCATCTTTCCTCGCTCTGACCTTCTCCGAGTGGCTTGTTGGTCACCTACTCTATCAATTTCTAGACCGCGGAGGAAAAGGAAAAGAATCCCGAGCTGAAGACGATAATGTCTTTATTTCTATACTGCTTTTATTCGGTAATTTTCGCCGCCCTTACAATGAGACGAGGGGGTCGGTTTTTATAGGCGAGGGCACATGCTCTTGCAGAGCCACGACATCATGACACGTTTAAGATCAAATCTAGGATCATTAAATGCCGAGGCACGATTCCGAGTTGGGTTTATGCGAGGCCCGGGGTCTGGTTTTTGTGGCGTTTATCGAGGCTCCCGTCACGGGATCTCTAGCAGGGAGTGCTTTCCTGCTCGTCTTATAAGATAATTTAGGAGACCCTGCTGCCCTTTATGCTTGGCCCGGGGTAGCGCCTCGGACGCGCTGCGGGCGCTCGGCTCCAGGGTCCGGGATCCGGGGTCCGGTTGGGACCTTTCGGGATTTTTGCCGTGACTTCTGCTCTGGGTCGTCGCTCCTTGCATTTGGGCTGTAGGTGTCGGTGCGGCCCTCTCCCTTCTTCGATCCCTAGGGGCCGTTCTTTGCATGGCTTGCATGGATTCGGACCCGGAGTTCGACCTAGCCCCACTACGCTGGTTTCGAGCGCGGCGGGCGGGCCCCATTTACACATGTACAAATCGGTTTTTTATCCCCAAACACATTGAAAACGCGTATGTCTGTGTGACTAAATCGAAAAAAGGCAACATTTATGGGACCAATAAAATTTTTATCTCTATATTGAATTGTCATCAACATGGAAAAATAAAAAGTCGTCAACGACATATTTGCCTCAAGGTTGCTCTATAAAATTTGGATCCAATAATTAAATCAATGATATTGTGCCGTCAGCACTAAAAAAATAGAAACGAGCAATTGAGGCTGAGTATGACTCGCTGAATAAAAGATATATTTTTGACTCTATATTACACACCTCAAAATATTATCCCAGAAGGATATATGTGGGTGTTCGTACGAAGAATGAATAATGATGTGGTGAGATATAAAGGCGAGATTAGTTGCTCAAGAGATTTTCGCAGAAACTCAATGTTAATTAAATATTTTTAAAGATGACATTTAAGTTCTGCTACCTAATATTTCTGGCAGCAACAAACGATAAATATATGTATCGAATATATGATTTGACTATATAGAAGTCATTAGAAAGATACATATATGAAAATCCTGGATGGATTTTAAAATTCTTGAAATGAAAGGAAATGAAAATCAGATAATGTACAATATCATATTACATATGTCATTATAGACAAAAATGATATTGAGGACAAGGTCCCTAAGACCACCGAATGACTTTTTTTCCCTCTACTATGTTTTTCCCACAAGATTTTCCTAGTTAAAGATTTTTAACGAGGCAATCACCACAATATAAATGTGAATGTCATTTACTCTTTTCCTCGAGTATTTTTTCCTACAAGGTTTTATAACGAGGTTTTTAACGAGGCATGTACATCACTCGATAATAATTAATGGGGACATCAGAATGTTCTATATGAGTTTGTTTTCAAGATAAATTGAGATATTGAACCTGAAGTTCAAAAGAAAAATATAATCTTCTAAATGATTGTGAATTGAAGTTCACATTATTGTTCATTTGTCAAGAAATGTATATTTAACACTACACGAATCTAATATGCTCAAGAAGAGTTATCGGCCGGTCACAGCAATTGTGAATGCTCTAGTCAATATAGATGTCTGGTAAAGGCATGTCCCAAAAGGACGAAAAATATACAATAATACAAATAAATGTGAAACTCGACAATTCAAAGGTTGGGTCCTGAAGACATTTATATTTGAATAACTAAGTTTTTCCTATATGGTTTTAATGAGACTAATTGATCACCAATAACTACTTTTAAGAAGTCAAAGATTTTCGGTGATTACAATCAGGGGAAGCAAGTTGTACTCTTTTTCCTTCGCTCGGGTTTTGTTCCACTGGATTTTCTTAGTAAGGTTTTAACGAGGCAGAATTCCTGTAAATAGTAATTCAAGGGGGAGTGTTATAAATATTGTAATTAGTGGATGACTAGTTTACCCTTTCTTGGTGAATAAGACATAAACCCTACTTTGTATTGTTGGAGTTGTGTACTTAATGTCTAGATTTAAGTAACGGTAACTCCCGGTCATAGCATTTAATCTATTAAATTAATGAACAATCGTTTGCATTTAATTATTGATAATTAAATATATGCAAAATATAGTCCTGTATTATATACGTTGTAGTTAGTATGGTGTGCGGGCCCACACAGAAGATCATACTATCGGTAACTCGTATTTAATCGAACAGTTGCTCACGACCTAGATGGACACGGACCAATCCATCGGTATAGTCGTTGTGTGAGAGAGAAAATAATTTGTCTTAATTATTTTATCACACTTGTACACTTGGTGTATTGGGCGGATCGCTTGAGACTTATCAATTAGGATTGCCGTTGATAATTGATTCAAGTCTCAGAGTATTTTATTCTTAATCCCCGATACTATTGCGGGTGTGTATATTTAATATAAGTGACTTTGATTTTCCAAAGGAATTAACCGATTTAATTATTGGGTTAATTACCGGCTAAGTTGGGTCACTATATTTTATATATGACATGCCGTGAATACTTGACGAGAAAGTGTATCCCGGAGGGGTTGATAATATCCCCGAGATGAGTTCATAAGGAATTATTATGTAAACCTCATGAGTGGATTTGTTCCGCATAATAATTAAGGTTGAATGGTACTAGTCTCGGATACAAGAGATGAATAAATTAATTAGCAATAAATTAATTTTATTCGTGGATATTTAAATCTTAAATACACGGAATAAATAATACTACCGGAGAAATATTATTTGATATAATATGGTTTAATATTGGGAGTGCAATTAATTTATATAGTGGAAAATAAATTAATTAATATTGATGAGATTAATAGATTTGGGCTTAGGCTCAATTTAATCATCAATATTGGAAGCCCAATATTCCACCTCCTTTAGATCCCCTACGTAGCCTATAAAAGCACTACATGGTCTTCACAATTAAACATACCATAAGATTATCATACTTGATATTCTAGAGAGTTCGTGAAGTAGATCCATAAGCTTGGAGGATCGTCGCCCACCCGACGTTCAAGCTAGTGCAAGGAATACGTGGGAAGGTCGTAAGGTCTTCAACTTGATTTCGTTTCTCCGCACAACGAATCGAAGGTAATATCATAAAACCCTTGTGTGATTTTATGTGATATTAATTGTGACATATACATGAACACACGATCCGGGAAAACGACGAACCTCGGGGACAAGGATTCGAGATCCCCGGCGAGGATCGAAGGTGGCGGTCGAACCCTAGGATTCGGACCGCCGGGATGCGCGACAAGGGCATGTGATCGACTTCGGTCGATCGCCGGGGTGTTGGAGTTGTGTACTTAATGTCTAGATTTAAGCAACGATAAACTCCCGGTCATAGCATTTAATCTATTTAAATTAATAAACAATTGTTTGCTTTTAATTATTATTAATTAAATATATGCAAATCATAGTCCTAGATTCTATACGTTGTAGTTAGTATGGTGTGCGACGCCACACAGAAGATCATACTATCGGTTACTCGTATTTAATCAAACAGTGGCTCACGACCTAGATGGACCCGGACCAATCCATCGGTATAGTCGTTGTGTGAGAGAGAAAATAATTTGTCTTAATTATTTTATCACACTTGTACACTTGGTGTATTGAGCGGATCGTTGAGATTCATCGATTAGGATTGCCGGCGATAATCGATTCGAGTCTCAGTGTATTTTATTCTTAATCCCCGATATTGTTGCGGGTGTGTATATTCAATATAAGTGACTTTGATTTACCAAAGGAATTAACCGATTTAATTATTGGGTTAATTACCGGTTAAGTTGGGTCACTGTATTTTATATATGGCATGCCGTGAATGATTGACCGGACAGTGTATCCCGGAAGGGTTGATAATATCCCCGAGATGAGTTCATAAGGAATTATTGTGTAAACCTCATGAGTGGATTCGTTCCGCACAATAATTAAGGTTGAATGGTACTAGTCTCGGATTCAAGAGATGAATAAATTAATTAGCAATAAATTAATTTTATTCATGGATATTTAAATCTTAAATACACGGAATAAATAATACTACCGGAGAAATATTATTTGATATAATATGGTTTAATATTGGGAGTGCAATTAATTTATATAGTGGAAAATAAATTAATTAATATTAATGGGAGATTAATAGATTTGGGCTTGGGCTCAATTTAATCATTAATATTGGAAGCCCAATATTCCACCTCCTTTAGATCCCCTACGTAGCCTATAAAAGCACTACATGGTCTTCTCTATTCTACACACATAATAACACAAGATCATAATTCTCCTAGAGGATCCATAAGCTTGGAGGATCGTCGCCCACCCGACGTTCAAGCTAGTGCAAGGAATACGTGGGAAGATCGTAAGGTCATCAACTTAAGTTCGTTTCTCCGCACAACGAATTAAAAGGTAAAATCATATACTCTCTTCTATGATTTTATGTGAATTGATTGTGATACATACATGAACGCACGATCCGGGAAAACGACGAACCTCGGGGACGGGGATTCGAGATCCCCGGCGAGGATCGAAGGTGGCGGTCGAACCCTAGGGTTCGGACCGCCGGTGCGGTGCGGCTAGGAGAAACCCTCGGCCGAAGCCGAGGGGTGCGATCGATCCTAGGATCGATCGCGGGTAAGCTGCGGGGTCACCCGCAGCGACCCCGTACGTGTTGCGGGTTCGCCCGCAGCGGATGCGTGCGGGGGCTAGGCCCCGCTGGGCAGCGAGCCGTGGGCTCGCTGCGGGGCTGCTACGAGCAGCCCCGGGGATGCCTCGTGCATCCCCAGCGATCGCTACGAGAGCGATCGCGAGCCCCGTGCGGGGGCTTGGCTGGGCGCGCGGGTTCGCCCATGCGGTGCTCGGTCGAGCCTCGGGTCGTGCGGTGGTTCGCGGTTGGTTCTCCGGCGATGGGATTTCGGTCGGGGTTATCGGTTCCGCAATTTTGATACCCCGGGATATCGAATTCCAGCAATTGGTATCAGAGCGTTTGGTTTCGTGTTCATGTATGTGTTCAATTGTGTTCTACCTTGCAGGGATTCCGACTATCATGGTTTAATTAATTGTTAATTATTGGTTTAATTAATTGCTATTTAATTTACCATGATTGTTCGTTTATTAAACTCTCGGACATGTCGAGATTCGTTTTGTGTGGATGAATGCTTGTAATAGTAAAAATTCGGGGGTTGACCGAATTTAGGATTTATTATTACGTTCTATGTTTTCCGGAAAGTGTATAGGGTCGATTTCATGTATAGAATCGATACCGGAATTGTAAATTTATTTCTTGTAATTTATTTACGTTGGATCGATGCCGAGACGACCGCCGGAGAACTCATGTGACGAAGAAGATGAAGAGAGGGAAAAACTAGGGCTTGGGATCGATGGGATCGATCCCATGGAGATCGATCGGAGGGGCTGCCCGCGGGGCTCCTCGGCCACGCCGGCCACCGGAGGTGGTGGCGCGTGGGCTGGGGACGGCGGCGGTGGTGCTCCCGGCCGGCGATCAAGGTGGGGGGCGCGGGGTCCTCGTGATCTCGTGCTACTCCTACCTAGATTAACTTTCCTAATTGATTCAAGTTTTCCTACTTTGAGTATTCCTAAGTATGGGAACTCTCATGGAGATAGGAAAAGAATTAATTAATATTTATTTCCTTATTCTATTATGGAAGTCTTCTAGAATATTTCAAGTTCTACTTGGAATAGGAATCTAGAGATTTAATAGAATTAGATAGGAAAATAATTAATTAGTAAATTAATTTATTTCTATTTGATTATTCCTATTTTATGGGAATTTTCATGGACATGGAAATTAATTAATCCTGGAAGTAGAAGAGTCCTAATTTATTTTATTTCCTTATTCTATTATAGAAGTCTTCTAGAATATTCCAAGTTTGACTTGGATAGATTATTTTAGAGATTTAATAGAATTAGATAGGAAAATAAATAAATAAAAATATTAATAATATTTAATTTTATTTTTTGATTTATTCGATTGACTTAATTTTCGAATTGAGTATCTTTTGGATTTATTAAAAATAAATAGATTTAAATATTGGGATTAATATTCTCGTCACATGGAGCATTCAAGAACGAAGACTGAAGACTAGAAGACGCATACGGAGATGGAATAAGGCCATGATAGTCGGAAAATAATTTTTTCTAGCATTATTTTGACTATGTGATATGTGCTTTATTGCTTGTATGCATGCTTATGTGTTTAATTATGCATTAGATAGCGTATCCCTTTGTTATAAAAAGCTAAGTGGGAGCGGGGATGGAAACATTCCCATGGTCTCCATTACTGTTCTCTTGGTGACCCTTATGGACTTTTGAAGTTCGTATAGATGTGTCATTGGAGGAGAATTCTTGTAATTCCTCTTACGAGAAACATTGATTAAGTTTATCAAACAATGCCTAATTTGTCTTTCTGAAACTGACTTCAAGTCGACTCATTCTCACCTCGGGGAGTGGAATGGAGTCAAAGCCACTTGGTCATGTGGATGACACAAATTAGAGGCAGTCGTACCATTCTTTGAAAGATGGATCGATTGTCTGCTCGACTCCCTCATCTAATGAGAGATAGGGTTGTTCGCATGGTGAATCACTGGTTAGAAACTTCGAGTTTCACTTATGATTCTCCGCGTCTTGATTTACAAAATCTAATGCTTCAAGTAATTGGATGTCAATTGTAAAAATCTTTTGGTGTAGTAAACGTCCACACTATCGTGGCTTGCTGCATTGAATGGGATTTTGGAACGATTGATGTAGACAGTTATAGAAGGGAGTGAAGGAAACGTAGGTTGACGTAAACGTCCACACTATCGTGGCTTGCGGTAACATGCGAATCTTAAACAAACTTCTTAGTACTGAGTAATGGTTTACACTTAGGTACGCTCTATAGTATTCTTCCCATCGATGTAACGCTATAGTGATGTACGACCAAAGAAAATCTAATTGCTAAATCATTTGGATGGGTAAACGTCCACACTATCGTGGCTTGCCTTATCTGATGGGATTTTAGATGTAATTAGTGATTTAATGATATTATTAGAGGGAGATAATATCGGATATTAAATTGATTGTTTGTTTAAATGTGCTTATAGGTTTAGAGAATAGCTATGAACCCACTTTCTATGATACTCAAGGAGCATAAGCTCACTGGCCCAAACTATATTGATTGGAAGAGAAATTTAGACATTGTCCTAACTTCGGAGGAGTACAAGTTTGTACTCCATGAAGTGTGCCCTGCTGAGCCCACGGCTGCCTCAACTGATGAGGAAAAACTGACATATCGGAAGTGGAAAAAGGCTGATGAAATGGCTAGGTGTTATATTTTGGCTTCCATGTCAAATGTACTCCAAACCCAACATGAGTCGATGGACACTGCCTATGATATGATGTTTAACCTCAAGGAGATGTTTGGGGAGCAAGATCGTGCGGCAAGGCAAGAAGCCATGAGAGTCCTCATGTCGACTACTCAATCTGAAGGAACGCCCGTTGGGGAGCACGTTCTTAAGATGATGAGTTTGTTGAATGAACTTGAGGTCCTAGGAGCTTCTATTGATGCTGAGACGCAAGTCGACATCATACTCCAGTCTCTGGCCCCTAGTTTTGAGCAGTTTCGTATGAGCTATAATATGGGTAAACTATCTTATACTCTTGCGCAACTCCTGACTGAACTAAAGGCGGCAGAGGGGATCTACAAGAAGGGCAAGTCTCAAGCGCTTGTAGCTACCAAGTCCAAAGGCTTTAAGCCTGGTGGAGGTAGGGGCAAGAAAAGGAAGCAAGCCCGGAAACCCAGTGGTGTCAAGAGGACTGTACCACGAGTGGGGGCTGCAAAGCCAAAGGGTAAGTGCTTCCGATGCAACAAGATGGGACACTGGAAGTCTGAATGTCCTCTCAAAGGTACGAATTTTTCTTTAGTCGTAAAGACATTGTCAGCGGTATTATCTACCAGAATTCTGGTGTGTAGATATGGAACCACTAACGGTATGTGCATTTTGAATGCAGGGGTTCCAGAAAACCCGGCGACTTAGAGAGGAAGAGTTCGAGTCTACACGGGCAAAGCTGTAGAGGAGGCAGCGGTTGCGGTGGAAGACATTTATCTGCTTTAGTAGTTAAATAGGATTTCATTTCAAAATTATTGTTTTATGTACCCCTTTATTTTAGAAAGAACGTTTTGTTCTGAATTTCTATTATTGATGAATGGATATTTTATTTCTTTAATCATTGGATGATTTTGATAAGAAATAATGGCATTATCTATTCTGGTACATTAGATAGCAATATATGAATGATAGATCCTAAGTCTACCCCAATGCAACGAACCGTTCTATAACTTGTTTTACTTATTAGATATTTCTTTATCATTATACTTGTGAAATCTTATACTTAGTAGTATTTTCAAATGAGATTCAAATGGTCGAAATTGATGTGATCAATTATAGTTGAAGGAATGGACCTTCCGACCTAAGGATTGAATTTGGAGGATAATACGTCTAAGCAAACCTTTCTTGAAAAAGGATAGAATTCAAACAAGTATTGGAAATGATAAGATATGCAGACATATGTGTATATTAGAAAGGCACGAGTGATTCTTTCAAGAATACTCAAGTGGTGGATTAGAATGCTTGATGTGCCATAAAAGCAAAGTGTTTTGACTAGTCAATGGACACAAAGCGATTATGGGGAACCATCAAAGTATATCCATTAGGAGCCTGCGACTCGGTCGCGGAAGCCATCACCTATCTGAATAACACATAGCATAATCAAAGATTGGGTTTGAATCCCAAAGGGCCGCACCATACACTTACGTGTAGAAATAGTGCGTTGTAAAGAAATGGAAATCTGATGGTAAAAGGACAAGTTGTTCGGAACTACCTATGTTCTATGGATATTCCTAGATACAACGACATATTGAATATGGTTGTAGGATATCCTAGATGAACGAAGTATTGTGTGTTCTATAGTACTACGAACCAGAGGGACGTCTATCGTCCGGTTCATAGAGGAAGACTATCAGATGAACCACAAAGCCTAAAATTGACGTAATACCTTGAAATGAGAAGAAGGACAAAAGACTAGGAACCAGCCAAACCGAGTAGAAGTGCACCACATACTGCACCTATTGTTATTACTGTTATACACCGGGACGCCATTGCAGTGGGAGGTTGTCGGACAACCAGAGATATTCATAAGACTAGAGGAGTTCGGACTCTGGATCTAGTAAAGATGAAATCGACCCCTAGCTCTGCATAAGGGCGGTACTAGATCTAAATGTGCCTGCTTGGAACAATAAGGTTTATTGTTGAGAGGCTAGATCATTTAGAGTACAAGCTTAGTAAATCCATTTATGGATTGAAATAAAGCTATGAATCGTGGAACTTGCGAATTGATGGGATAGTCCATTTGATGGATTCATCAAAAGGCATAGACGAAAGGTGTATTAAAGACGTAATGGAAACAAGGTGGTGTTTCTCGGAGATTTTATGTAGATAACATTTCATCATTGGCAACAATGTAAAAATGCTGTCAGACATAAAATAATGGTTGTCCAAATAAATCGAGATATAAGATTAAGAAGAAGTTAGAACATGTTCTTAAGATCTTGTGATCTAGAGATAAGAACATTGTACTTCTCCTAGATATCTTGTACGATTAAGATTTGTTTTTAACATGCATACTTCTGAGAAAGGTTATTGCCTTTCAGGGACAGAATAAACATCTATCTAAAGGTTATGTGTTCGAACACATGAAGGAGATAGATGAGGACAAAGCAGTTTCCTATACTTCAAGTATGGAAAGCTTTATAGATGCAATGTTGTAAAACAAGAACCTGATATCAACTATGCGGTTTGCGTAGTGGGAGGATATCAAAGTAATCTGGATAAGGGATGTTCGAATGCTGCAAGAGTACTTTCATAGTACTGGCTTACGGAGCAAGACGAAATCTTCTTAGATTACAGATTCTCAGATCCAAAAATCAGAGAAGGACCAGTGAAAATCGATATCAGGCTATGTGTTCACTTTTAGAAAGAGGTGGAACCATGAAGTGAAAGAGTGATAAGCGGGACGCTTCTCAGACTCTCTCATAACCGAATAGCAGCCTCAGAGGCAGCGGAAGTTTTGGTTAGGTTCCGGGATAACCTCTTGACTTGGATATGACTCTTAGTTTACCAAAGGCTATTGGATAGCGGTGCACGGTGAACTAGAAGAGGTCATAAGTCAAAAGTGATGTTAACACATAGAGCAAGTACCACCTGATACGAGTCATCGTCAGGGGAGACGACGTAGTAGTCACCAAGATAACTTCAGAGCGGCAACCTAGATTGCTCACTCACATAGTACTTCTCGGAAGTACACTTTAAAGCACGTGATGAGTATGGGAACCGGGAGTTTGGAGGAAATGACTAGACCTTAGTACAAGTGGGAGATTGTTGGAGTTGTGTACTTAATGTCTAGATTTAAGCAACGATAAACTCCCGGTCATAGCATTTAATCTATTTAAATTAATAAACAATTGTTTGCTTTTAATTATTATTAATTAAATATATGCAAATCATAGTCCTAGATTCTATACGTTGTAGTTAGTATGGTGTGCGACGCCACACAGAAGATCATACTATCGGTTACTCGTATTTAATCAAACAGTGGCTCACGACCTAGATGGACCCGGACCAATCCATCGGTATAGTCGTTGTGTGAGAGAGAAAATAATTTGTCTTAATTATTTTATCACACTTGTACACTTGGTGTATTGAGCGGATCGTTGAGATTCATCGATTAGGATTGCCGGCGATAATCGATTCGAGTCTCAGTGTATTTTATTCTTAATCCCCGATATTGTTGCGGGTGTGTATATTCAATATAAGTGACTTTGATTTACCAAAGGAATTAACCGATTTAATTATTGGGTTAACTACCGGTTAAGTTGGGTCACTGTATTTTATATATGGCATGCCGTGAATGATTGACCGGACAGTGTATCCCGGAAGGGTTGATAATATCCCCGAGATGAGTTCATAAGGAATTATTGTGTAAACCTCATGAGTGGATTCGTTCCGCACAATAATTAAGGTTGAATGGTACTAGTCTCGGATTCAAGAGATGAATAAATTAATTAGCAATAAATTAATTTTATTCATGGATATTTAAATCTTAAATACACGGAATAAATAATACTACCGGAGAAATATTATTTGATATAATATGGTTTAATATTGGGAGTGCAATTAATTTATATAGTGGAAAATAAATTAATTAATATTAATGGGAGATTAATAGATTTGGGCTTGGGCTCAATTTAATCATTAATATTGGAAGCCCAATATTCCACCTCCTTTAGATCCCCTACGTAGCCTATAAAAGCACTACATGGTCTTCTCTATTCTACACACATAATAACACAAGATCATAATTCTCCTAGAGAGAGAAAGTAGAGAGAGAGAGAAGAGGATCCATAAGCTTGGAAGATCGTCGCCCACCCGACGTTCAAGCTAGTGCAAGGAATACGTGGGAAGATCGTAAGGTCATCAACTTAAGTTCGTTTCTCCGCACAACGAATTAAAAGGTAAAATCATATACTCTCTTCTATGATTTTATGTGAATTGATTGTGATACATACATGAACGCACGATCCGGGAAAACGACGAACCTCGGGGACGGGGATTCGAGATCCCCGGCGAGGATCGAAGGTGGCGGTCGAACCCTAGGGTTCGGACCGCCGGTGCGGGGCGGCTAGGAGAAACCCTCGGCCGAAGCCGAGGGGTGCGATCGATCCTAGGATCGATCGCGGGTAAGCTGCGGGGTCACCCGCAGCGACCCCGTACGTGCTGCGGGTTCGCCCGCAGCGGATGCGTGCGGGGGCTAGGCCCCGCTGGGCAGCGAGCCGTGGGCTCGCTGCGGGGCTGCTACGAGCAGCCCCGGGGATGCCTCGTGCATCCCCAGCGATCGCTACGAGAGCGATCGCGAGCCCCGTGCGGGGGCTCGGCTGGGCGCGCGGGTTCGCCCGTGCGGTGCTCGGTCGAGCCTCGGGTCGTGCGGTGGTTCTCGGTTGGTTCTCCGGCGATGGGATTTCGGTCGGGGTTATCGGTTCCGCAATTTTGATACCCCGGGATATCGAATTCCAGCACGGGGATGCCGCGGGCTGGCGCCGCGGCGGATCCCTCCGGCCACCCTCGTCGGCGGCGCGTCGCGGGAAGCCCTCGGCTGGAGCCGAGGGGCGATCGAGCCTGTGAGCTCGATCGCGGGTAAGCTGCGGGGTCACCCGCAGCGACCCCGTACGTGCTGCGGGATCGCCCGCAGCGGATGCGTGCGGGGGCTAGGCCCCGCTGGGCAGCGAGCCGTGAGCTCGCTGCGGGGCTGCTACGAGCAGCCCCGGGGATGCCGTGAGGCATCCCAGCGATCATCGTGAGATGATCGCGAGCCCCGTGCGGGGGCTCGGCTGGGCGCGCGGGTTCGCCCGTGCGATGCTCGGTCGAGCTCCGGCTCGTACGCTGGTTCGCGGTCGGATCTCCGGCGATCGAGGATTTCGGTCGGGTTATTATTTTCCGCAAATTTAATAGCCCGGGATATCGATTTCCAACAATTGGTATCAGATCGTTTGGTTTCGTGTTCATGTATATGTTCAATTATCGTTCTACCTTGCAGGGATCCCACTATCATGGTTTAATTAATTGTTAATTATTTTTACCATGATTATTCGTTTATTAAACTCTCGGACATGTCGAGATTCGTTTTGTGTGGATGAATGCTTGTAATAGTAAAAATTCGGGGGTTGACCGAATTTAGATTTATTATTATTGTTCTATGTTTTCCGGAAATTGTATAGGGTCGATTTCATGTATAGAATCGATACCGGAATTGTAAATTTATTATTTTGTAATTTATTTACGTTGGATCGATGCCGAGACGACCGCCGGAAAACACGTGTGACGAAGAAGACGAAGAGGACGAAAAACCGGGGGGTCGATCATCCCCATGATCGATCCCCATGAGGATCGATCGACCCGCCGCGGAGGGGCTGCCTGCTAGGGTTTCCGGCCACGGCGGCCACCAGTGGTGGTGGCGCGTGGGCTGGGATCGGCGGCGGTGGTGGTGCCAGACGGTGGTGGTCGACGGTGGGGGTGGTGTGGGGTTCCCCAACCCATGCTACTCCTACCAAGATTCACTTTCCTAATTAATTCGATTTTCTTATTTTGAGTATTCCTAAGTTTGGGAACTCTCATGGAAATAGGAAAAGAATTAATTGGTATTAATTTATTTCCTTATTCTATTATGGAAATCTTCTAGAATATTCAAGTCTTACTTGGATAGGATTCTAGAGATTTAATAGAATTGGAAAGGAAAATAATTAATTAATAAATTAATTTATTTCCTAATTGATTATTCCTATTTTATGGGAATTTTCATGGACATGGAAATTAATTAATTTTGGAAAGTAGAAGAGTCCTAATTTATTTTTATTTCCTTATTCTATTATAGAAATCTTCTAGATTGTTCCAAGTCTTACTTGGATAGGATTCTAAGAGATTTAATAAAATTAGAAAGGAAAATAAATAAATAAAAATATTAATAATATTTAATTTTATTTTTGATTTATTCGATTGACTTAATTTTCGAATTAAGTATCTTTTGGATTTATTAAAAATAAATAGATTTAAATATTGGGATTAATATTCTCGTCACATGGAGAATTCAAGAACGAAGACTGAAGACTAGAAGATGCGTACGGAGATGGAATAAAGTCATGATAGTCGGAAAATAATTTTCTAGTATTATTTTGACTATGTGATAATATGTGCTTTATTGCTTGTATGCATGCTATATGTGTTTACTTTATGCACTAGATAGCGTATCCCTTTGTTATAAAAAGCTAAGTGGGAGAGGGGATGGAAACATTCCCATGGTCTCCATCATTGTTCTCTTGGTGACATTTATGAGCTTTCGAAGTTCATATAGACATGTCATTGGAGGAGAATTCTTGTAATTCCTATTACGAGAAACATTGATTAAGTCTATCAAACAATGCCTAATTTGTCTTTCTGAAACTGACTTCAAGTCGACTCATTCTCACCCTGGGGAGTGGAATGGAGCCAAAGCCACTTGGTCATGTGGATGACACAAATTAGAGACATTCGTACCATCCTTTTGAAGGTGGATCGATTGTCTGCTCGGCTCCCTCATCTATTGAGAGATAGGGTTGTTCGCATGGTGAATCACTGGTTAGAAACTTCGAGTTTCACTTATGATTCTCCGAGTCTTGATTTACGAAAATCGAATGGATCTTGTAATTGGGAGTCAATTATAAAAGTCTTTTGGTGTAGTAAACGTCCACACCACGTGGCTTGCTATAATAACGGACTTTGGATTAATTGATGTAGACAGTTATAAGGAATTGTGAAGAGTTGTGAAATTGTCGTAAACGTCCACACCACGTGGCTTACGGTGATGTAGCAATTCCAAACGATTTACTTTAGTACTGAGTAATGGTTTACACTTAGATACGCATTATAGTATTCCTCCCCACGAGGTTACGCTATAAGTGATGTATGACCAAAGAAAATCTAATTGCTAAATCATTTGGGTGGGTAAACGTCCACACCACGTGGCTTGCCTTACCTGATGGGAATTTAGATGTAATTAGTAATTTAATGATATTATTTGAGGGAGATAATATCGGATATTAAATTGATTGTTTGTTTAAATGTGCTTATATGTTTAGAGAATAGCTATGAATCCACTTTCTGTGATACTCAAGGAGAATAAACTCACTGGCCCCAATTATATTGATTGGAGGAGAAATTTGGACATTGTCCTGACTTCTGAAGAGTATAAATTTGTACTCTATGATGCATGCCCTGCTGAGCCCACGGATGCCTCAACTAATGAGGAAAAGGAAGCATATCGGAAGTGGAAAAAGGCTGATGAAATGGCTAGGTGTTATATTTTGGCTTCAATGTCAAATGTACTCCAAAACCTAACATGAGTCGATGGACACTGCCGAGGATATGTTGTACAACCTCAAGGATATGTTTGGGCAGCAAGATCGTGCGGCAAGGCAAGAAGCCATGAGAGTCCTTATGACAACTACTCAGTCTGAAGGAACGCCCGTTGGGGATCACGTTCTTAAGATGATGAGTTTGTTGAATGAACTTGAGATCCTAGGAGCTCAAATTGATGGAGAGACGCAAGTCGACATCATACTCCAGTCTCTGACCCCTAGTTTTGAGCAGTTTCGCATGAGTTATAATATGGGTAAACTATCTTATACTCTTGCGCAACTCCTGACTGAACTAAAGGCGGCAGAGGGGATCTACAAGAAGGGCAACTCTCAAGCGCTTGTAGCTACCAAGTCCAAAGGCTTGAAGGCTTTTGGAGGTAGGGGCAAGAAGCGGAAGCAAGCCTGGAAACCCAGTGGTGCCAAGAGGAATGGACCACGAGTGGGGGCTGCCAAGCCAAGAGGCAAGTGCTTCCGATGCAATAAGTCTGGACACTGGAAGTCTGAATGTCCTCTCAAAGGACGAATTTTTCTTTAGTCGTAAAAACATAGTCAGCGGTATTATCTACCAGAATTCTGGTGGGTAGATATGGAACCACTGACAGTATGTGCATTTTTAAATGCAGGGGTTCCAGAAAACCCGGCGACTTAGAGAAGAAGAGTTCGAGTCTACATGGGCAAAGCTGTAGAGGAGGCAGCTGTTGCAGTGGAAGACATTTATCTGCTTTTGAGTAGTTATAGGATTTCATTTCGAGTTCATTGCTTTATGTACCCCTTTAATTTTAGAAAGAACTTCTGTTCTGGATTTCTATTATTTATGAATGGATATTTTATTTCTTTAATCATTTGATGATTTTGATAATAAATAATGGTATTATCTATTCTGGTACATTAGATAGCAATAACATGAATCCTTAGTCTACCACGATGCAACAAACCGTTCTATAACTTGTTTTACTTATTAGATATATTTCTTGTTAAATCATTATACTTGTGAATTCTTAAACTTAGTAGTATTTATTCAAATAAAGATTTAAAAGGTCGAAATTGATTTGATCAATTATAGTTAAAGGAATGGACTTCCGACCTAAGAGTTGAATTTGGAAGATAATACAACTGAGCATACCTTATGGTAAAGGGTAGAATTCGGACAAGTATTGAGAATGATCAATGATATATGCAGACATATGTGTAATTAGAAAAGTGCGAGTAATTCTTTTAAAGAATACTCGAAGATGGATTAGAATACTTGATGTGCCATAAAAGCGAAGTGTTTTTAGTCACAAAGCAATTATGGGGAACCTTCGAAGTATATCCATTAGAAGCCTGCGACTTAGTCGCGGAGGCTACCACCTATCTAAATAACACATAGCATAATCAAAGAATGGGATTAAATCCCAAATGAATGCACCATACACTTACGTATAGAAATGGTGTGTCGAAAATAAGAAATGGGATTCTAATAGTAAAATAACAAGTTGTTCGGAACTACCTATGTTCTATGGATATTTCTGGAAACAACGACACATTCAATGTGGTTGTAGGATATCCTAGATGAAAAAAAAATATTGTGTTCTATAGTACTATGAACCAGAAGGACGTTATAAGCTCTAACGCTCGGTTCTTAGAGGAAGACTATTAGATGAACTACAAAGCCCTAACTGACGCAATACCTTGGAATGAGAAAAGGACAAAGACTTAGAACCAGCCAAACCGTGTAGAAGTACACCACTAACTGCACCTACTGTTATTACTGTTTATACACCGGAATGCCATTGCAGTGGGAGGTTGTTTGACGACCAGAGATGTTCATAAGACTAGAAGAGTTTCGAACTCTGGATCTAGTAAAGATGAAATCGATCCCTAGCTCTGCACAAATTATAGTACTAGATCTAAATGTGCCTACTTAGAAAAACAATAAAGGTTTATTGTTAAGAGGCAAGATCATTTAGAGTACAATTCAATCCATTTATGGAATTGATGCAAGGCTGTAAATCGTGGAACTTGCGAATTGATGAGATAGTCCATCTGATGGATTCATCAAAAGGCATAGACGAAAAGTGTATTGGAAACGTGATGGAAACAAGGTGGTGTTTCTCGGAATTTTATGTAGATAGCATTTTATCATTGGTAACAATGTAAAAGTGTCGTCAGACATAAAATGATGGTTGTCTAAATGAATCGGAATATAAGATTGAGTAGAAGTTGGAACATGTTCTTGAGATCTTTCAATCTAAGGATAAGAACATTGTACTTCGCCTAGATATCTTATACAATTATGGTTTTTTTTAAACATGCATAGTTCTGAGAAAGGTTATTGTCTTTCAGATATAGAACATACATCTATCTAAGGGTATGTGTTTCGAACACATGAAGGAGATAGATAAAGACAAAGCAGTTTCCTACACTTCGAGTGTTGAAAGCTTTATAAATGCAATGTTATAAAACAAGAACCTGATATCAACTATGCGGTTTGCGTAGTGGGAGGATATCAAAGTAATCTGGACAAGAGATATTCGAATGCTGTAAAAGTACTTGAAAGTACTAGATTACTAAGCAAGACGAAATCTTCTTTGATTACATATTCTCAGATCTCAAATCAGAGAAGGACCAGTGTAAGTCGATATCAGGCTATGTGTTCACTTTTAGAAAGAGGTGGAACCTTGAAATGAAAGAGTGATAAGCAGGATGCTTCTCGGACTCTCTCATAACTGAATAGCAGCCTCAGAGGCAGTGGAAGTTTTGGTTAGGTTCCGGGATAACCTCTGGACTTGGATATGACTCTTAGTTTACCAAAGGCTATTATATAGCGGTGCATGGTAAACTGGAAGAAGTCATAAGTCAAAAGATGATGATAACACATAGAGCAAGTACCACCTGATACGAGTCATCGTCGAGGGAGACGACGCTGTAGTCACCAAGATAACTTCAGAGCGGCAACCTAGATTGCTCATTCACATGGTACTTCTTGGAAGTACAACTTAAGCACGTGATGAGTATGGGAGTCGGGAGTTTGGAGGAAATGACTAGACCTTAGTACAAGTGGGAGATTGTTGGAGTTGTGTACTTAATGTCTAGATTTAAGTAACGGTAACTCCCGGTCATAGCATTTAATCTATTAAATTAATGAACAATCGTTTGTATTTAATTATTTTTTGGTATAGGTCAATTGCAATGTCTTGGGATTCGAACCAAGGACCTTAAGTCCCAATTCAAGTGCTAAACCAACTGAGCTAACAACCCTTGACAATTGTATTTAATTATTGATAATTAAATATATGCAAAATATAGTCATGGATTCTATACGTTGTAGTTAGTATGGTGTGCGGGCCCACACAGAAGATCATACTATCAGTTACTCGTATTTAATCGAACAGTTGCTCACGACCTAGATGGACACGGACCAATCCATCGGTATAGTCGTTGTGTGAGAGAGATAATAATTTGTCTTAATTATTTTATCACACTTGTACACTTGGTGTATTGGGCGGATCGCTTGAGACTTATCAATTAAGATTGCCGTTGATAATTCATTCAAGTCTCAGAGTATTTTATTCTTAATCCCCGATACTATTGCGGGTGTGTATATTTAATATAAGTGACTTTGATTTTCCAAAGGAATTAACCGATTTAATTATTGGGTTAATTACCGGCTAAGTTGGTTCACTATATTTTATATATGACATGTCGTGAATACTTGACGGGAAAGTGTATCCCGGAAGGGTTGATAATATCCCCGAGAAGAGTTCATAAGGAATTATTATGTAAACCTCATGAGTGGATTTGTTCCGCATAATCATTAAGGTTGAATGGTACTAGTCTCGGATACAAGAGATGAATAAATTAATTAGCAATAAATTAATTTTATTCATGGATATTTAAATCTTAAATACACGGAATAAATAATACTACTGGAGAAATATTATTTTATATAATATGGTTTAATATTGGGAGTGCAATTAATTTATATAGTGGAAAATAAATTAATTAATATTGATGGGATTAATAGATTTGGGCTTGGGCTCAATTTAATCATCAATATTGGAAGCCCAATATTCCACCTCCTTTAGATCCCCTACGTAGCCTATAAAAGCACTACATGGTCTTCACAATTAAACATACCATAAGATTATCATACTTGATATTCTAGAGAGTTCGTGAAGTAGATCCATAAGCTTGGAGGATCGTCGTCCACCCGACGTTCAAGCTAGTGCAAGGAATACGTGGGAAGGTCGTAAGGTCTTCAACTTGATTTCGTTTCTCCGCACAACGAATCGAAGGTAATATCATATAACCCTTGTGTGATTTTATGTGATATTAATTGTGACATATACATGAACACACGATCCGGGAAAACGACGAACCTCGGGGACGGGGATTCGAGATCCCCGGCGAGGATCGAAGGTGGCGGTCTAACCCTATGGTTCGGACCGCCGGGACGCGCGACAAGGGCATGTGATCGACTCCGGTCGATCGCCGGGATGCCGCGGGCTGGCGCCGCGGCGGATCCCTCCGGCCACCCTCGTCGGCGGCGCGTCGCGGGAAGCCCTCGGCTGGAGCCGAGGGGCGATCGTGTTGGGATATGTCCTTCGATCCTACGTGTGCAATCGATAAAGTCATAAGGTCGTCTATAGATGTTAAATGATTATTCGATAATATTAATTGTTGGGAACAATATAATATTGATCTATAAATCATACCTACAGGGTCACACACGGACTTGATGATGTACTATGTAGCTTGTTAATTATATTGATTTAGAATCAATATTTACGTGGATTAATACATGCATGGGATGCATTGCTTGCATGGAATGCATGTCACATAGTGTGACATGGCATGCCACACAAGCAAGTGGGACCACATATCATGATTTGGCATGATTATGTGGAGGTGTCTTTTCATCTCCCCATTAACCACCATTACTTGTGCATTATGATGCACATAATGGGGGGGGGGGGGGGGGTTACATGGAGTGGTAAATGGACATGAATATAGACATGAAAATCTGATTTTCATATCACTTTATGCTTACCCACGAAATTCACACCAAAAGGAGAGAATAGAGAGTGTTCTTGGAGAACCACTTCATGCAAGCAAGGTGTTCATCATCCGGGTTCGTGTGCAACACGTAGAGGCCGGGCCATTTGTGCGGCTTCAACATCCGGGCGATCTAGACAAGAAGAGTGACGAGGTCATTCTCAAGGCTGATCCATGAAGGTGGTTCAATCGACTCAACACCACCTTCATCAACATCAACGAGGCACGCTACACCGGTTGTAAGTGTTCTTGTTAATCTCTCTCTCTCTCTCTCTCTATATATATATATATATATATATATATATATATATATCAGTGAGAGGTTGCGTACGGAGGGAGCTATGCGTCGTGCGTAGTGATGTTTGTTGATAGCGAAAGGGTTAAATGTTGAGAGTATTGTATGAGAGAACACAATATAATATGAAATAATTTTTCTATTCCAAATCAAGTCTGAAAAATACAACATACAAACCTCTCCTTATATAGAGAGTACAAAGGTTCTAAAACAGAACAAATTCAAACACTACGGACAATACACATGACTTTTTCAGACCACTATTACAAAGCTACCATTATAGATGTCGGGTACTCTTTGGGCCCCATCGTCACATCATATAATGCACTATGTAAAGAAACAAATATAAAATTACAAATTATTAAGAACCACGTATAGTGGTTGAGTGCATCTGACAAAGGTGACACTAATTCCTTGAGTGCTTCTGCGAAGATAGCACTTGTAATGAGTGCTGCTGCTGAGAAAGCATCATTGCTTTTAGCTTAATTAAACTGGATTAGGGCATTCTTATCCCAACTTGGCTTTGCCTCGTTTAGAGTCTTTAGCTTGCTGTGTTAATGTCACTATTAGGGCATCCCAGACGTCGGCTGGTGTAGGTTCGTCTTCTTGTCCTTCACCCGCAAAATAATTAAGGGAACTGTTGGAATCAATAGATCCTCTTGGCGAAGCTGACTTCATTGATTCATCTCCGTCTTTTGCTATCTCGGTTGAGAAGGTGTCAAAGAATTGATTTTTCATGTGATCTAAAACTTTCTTCATTATTTCTTCCTCCGATTCCCTTGGATATTTTTTCTGAAAGAAATTTTTCAAGCTAGACAGTGAAAGTTGTTGAGAGCATTGTTCTTTTTCTCCTTTTCTTTTATCTTCAACAATTGTTGACTGGATAGTTGAGGCCATTTTCTCTATATTTTCTTCTCCCATATTAGTCCACCATTTGTAGAAAAATTTTCTTTTTAGCATGGGTATATTTAGTTTATTCGAAGAGACTGAAATCGTCCATCTCCAAATCCAAGGAATTTGGAATTTTGTAAAAAACAGGAAAGGACATTGTCCAACAATCAATCTGTCTGAGTTTAATTTGGTGACTAATGAACTATTGTCACACCAAGGATTATATAAATCCATAATTTCCTTTGGCAGTATTTCCAAAGAAGGGCCAAATTTTGACCACCACTCATAAAACCAATTTGGAATATGCTTATTAAGGATTTCTGGGTTTATTGTGAAAAACCAAGAATGCTTATTCTTAGGGTTCTGGTAGTAGAACGCTTTTGAAAAAGCCTGGATATAATCCCAATAATTGAAGTAGATATATTTACCTTCTGCCATTCGGATGGCTTTGTCTCCATTAGGGTTTATTCCCCACTCTCTTGGCAGTAAAACTTTATTAATATGACACTTGCTGAAGTTTATAAAACTTTCAGGGTTATTATTTTGATAGTGATGAGTAATGGTTACCGATTCGGTAATTTTTAGGAGGACTTCATAATTTGGCCTTGTTTTTCCATGTAGACCGGCATACCCTCTTGATTCAAGATATCTTGTTCTGATTGACCATCCATCATTTGGCGTCATTTGAATATCTTCATCTTCTATGTACAGAACATCTTCTGTGATTGGACTTTCAAAGTACTCTTTTTCTTGTTGTACTTCATTGGTAACGTCTTTATAAGACGTTTTATTAGAAGAGGAGGAAGGTATATCTTCCTTTTTTGGAGGAGGCAATTGTGGCACAATTTTGCCTCTGCTATGGTATACTGTCCAATCCCCTATTAGGGGAATCGTCGATTCTGTCTGGGATAACATATTGCTAATCCCATATCCGCGGCCTCGGGAATATCCACGACCTCTTCCCCTATTAGGGGTTGTCATTTCCCTGTAAAAATTCACGGGTTAAGAAATCAGCAAGAGAATTATTTTCTCCTTTTATGTATTCAATATCAAATTCAAAGGCCGATAACTGAGCTTGCCAACCTGCAAATATTTGCTTAGAGACAAGATTTTTAACATCTTTTTCAACTATTGATTTTGCAGAACTACAATCAATTCTCAGTAAGAATTTTTGATTTAATAAGTCATCTTGAAATTTTGAAATACACTTTATAATAGAAAGCATCTCTTTTTTAATGGTTGAATACTTTGACTGCGTGGGATTCCATTTTCCTGAGGTAAACCTAACAAGATGTTCTTTTTTGCTGTCAGGATTTAATTGTTTTAAGATTCCGCCATAACCAATATTTGAGGCATCAGTTTCAACAATTTTAAAGTATTTAGGATTAGCAAGAGATAAACATGGCAAACATCTTACTTTGGACTTAATTTTTCTAACAGCTTGTGAATGCTCTTCTGTCCATGGTGAGACGTTTTTTCTTAATCTAGAGTACAAAATTTTTGTGTCTTGGGCTAAATTCTTATAATAATCTGAAATATAATTTAGACTTCCAAGAAATCTTTGAAGCTGTTTTGTATCGGTGATATTATCTGGGAATTTTGAAGCAAATTCTATACTTCTTTCAATTGGGATTATCTTTCCTTGCGAAATCGTATGTCCTAAAAACCTAACTTGGACTTGAAATAATTTCATCTTAGGGGCGGAAATGACTAACCCATTATTTTTTATTAAATTTTTAAATATTTTTAAATGTTTTATATGTTTTTCTATCGTTTTAGAAAATACTAAAACATCATCTATATAAACAATTATAAATTCTGTATATAGGTTAAATATTTCATTCATGATATTCTGAAATTCAGAAGGAGCATTTTTTAAACCAAATGGTAAAACATTCCATTCATAATGACCAAATGGAACTGTAAAAGCTGTTTTATACCTATCAGACTCATTAATTTGAATCTGCCAATATCCTGACTTCATATCAAATTTTGAATAGATTAGAGCATCGTTTAGTCTATCTAATAAATCCTTTTTATTGGGAATTGGATATCTAATCCATTTCAATACCTTATTAAGGGGTTTATAGTTTATGACTAACCTTGGAACTCCTCTTTCCTTTTCAGCAGCATTATTTACATAGAATGCTGTACAACTCCAAGGAGATTTAGATTTACGAATTAAACCTTTCTTTTCGAGTGAGCTTATTTCTTTTTTGCATAATTCTAAGTATTCATGGTTCATTTGAGCTGGCCTAGCTTTAGTAGGAATTTGATTTTCTTTGAATTCCTCTTCATAAGGTAGAGAAATAACATGTTTCTTTCTGTTCCAAAATGCATTAGGTAGTTCATTGCATACTTCTTCTATAAACTGTTTTTCATTGATACCAGTGAGAGGTTGCGTACGGAGGGAGCTATGCGTCGTGCGTAGTGATGTTTGTTGATAGCGAAAGGGTTAAATGTTGAGAGTATTGTATGAGAGAACACAATATAATATGAAATAATTTTTCTATTCCAAATCAAGTCTGAAAAATACAACATACAAACCTCTCCTTATATAGAGAGTACAAAGGTTCTAAAACAGAACAAATTCAAACACTACGGACAATACACATGACTTTTTCAGACCACTATTACAAAGCTACCATTATAGATGTCGGGTACTCTTTGGGCCCCATCGTCACATCATATAATGCACTATGTAAAGAAACAAATATAAAATTACAAATTATTAAGAACCACGTATAGTGGTTGAGTGCATCTGACAAAGGTGACACTAATTCCTTGAGTGCTTCTGCGAAGATAGCACTTGTAATGAGTGCTGCTGCTGAGAAAGCATCATTGCTTTTAGCTTAATTAAACTGGATTAGGGCATTCTTATCCCAACTTGGCTTTGCCTCGTTTAGAGTCTTTAGCTTGCTGTGTTAATGTCACTATTAGGGCATCCCAGACGTCGGCTGGTGTAGGTTCGTCTTCTTGTCCTTCACCCGCAAAATAATTAAGGGAACTGTTGGAATCAATAGATCCTCTTGGCGAAGCTGACTTCATTGATTCATCTCCGTCTTTTGCTATCTCGGTTGAGAAGGTGTCAAAGAATTGATTTTTCATGTGATCTAAAACTTTCTTCATTATTTCTTCCTCCGATTCCCTTGGATATTTTTTCTGAAAGAAATTTTTCAAGCTAGACAGTGAAAGTTGTTGAGAGCATTGTTCTTTTTCTCCTTTTCTTTTATCTTCAACAATTGTTGACTGGATAGTTGAGGCCATTTTCTCTATATTTTCTTCTCCCATATTAGTCCACCATTTGTAGAAAAATTTTCTTTTTAGCATGGGTATATTTAGTTTATTCGAAGAGACTGAAATCGTCCATCTCCAAATCCAAGGAATTTGGAATTTTGTAAAAAACAGGAAAGGACATTGTCCAACAATCAACCTGTCTGAGTTTAATTTGGTGACTAATGAACTATTGTCACACCAAGGATTATATAAATCCATAATTTCCTTTGGCAGTATTTCCAAAGAAGGGCCAAATTTTGACCACCACTCATAAAACCAATTTGGAATATGCTTATTAAGGATTTCTGGGTTTATTGTGAAAAACCAAGAATGCTTATTCTTAGGGTTCTGGTAGTAGAACGCTTTTGAAAAAGCCTGGATATAATCCCAATAATTGAAGTAGATATATTTACCTTCTGCCATTCGGATGGCTTTGTCTCCATTAGGGTTTATTCCCCACTCTCTTGGCAGTAAAACTTTATTAATATGACACTTGCTGAAGTTTATAAAACTTTCAGGGTTATTATTTTGATAGTGATGAGTAATGGTTACCGATTCGGTAATTTTTAGGAGGACTTCATAATTTGGCCTTGTTTTTCCATGTAGACCGGCATACCCTCTTGATTCAAGATATCTTGTTCTGATTGACCATCCATCATTTGGCGTCATTTGAATATCTTCATCTTCTATGTACAGAACATCTTCTGTGATTGGACTTTCAAAGTACTCTTTTTCTTGTTGTACTTCATTGGTAACGTCTTTATAAGACGTTTTATTAGAAGAGGAGGAAGGTATATCTTCCTTTTTTGGAGGAGGCAATTGTGGCACAATTTTGCCTCTGCTATGGTATACTGTCCAATCCCCTATTAGGGGAATCGTCGATTCTGTCTGGGATAACATATTGCTAATCCCATATCCGCGGCCTCGGGAATATCCACGACCTCTTCCCCTATTAGGGGTTGTCATTTCCCTGTAAAAATTCACGGGTTAAGAAATCAGCAAGAGAATTATTTTCTCCTTTTATGTATTCAATATCAAATTCAAAGGCCGATAACTGAGCTTGCCAACCTGCAAATATTTGCTTAGAGACAAGATTTTTAACATCTTTTTCAACTATTGATTTTGCAGAACTACAATCAATTCTCAGTAAGAATTTTTGATTTAATAAGTCATCTTGAAATTTTGAAATACACTTTATAATAGAAAGCATCTCTTTTTTAATGGTTGAATACTTTGACTGCGTGGGATTCCATTTTCCTGAGGTAAACCTAACAAGATGTTCTTTTTTGCTGTCAGGATTTAATTGTTTTAAGATTCCGCCATAACCAATATTTGAGGCATCAGTTTCAACAATTTTAAAGTATTTAGGATTAGCAAGAGATAAACATGGCAAACATCTTACTTTGGACTTAATTTTTCTAACAGCTTGTGAATGCTCTTCTGTCCATGGTGAGACGTTTTTTCTTAATCTAGAGTACAAAATTTTTGTGTCTTGGGCTAAATTCTTATAATAATCTGAAATATAATTTAGACTTCCAAGAAATCTTTGAAGCTGTTTTGTATCGGTGATATTATCTGGGAATTTTGAAGCAAATTCTATACTTCTTTCAATTGGGATTATCTTTCCTTGCGAAATCGTATGTCCTAAAAACCTAACTTGGACTTGAAATAATTTCATCTTAGGGGCGGAAATGACTAACCCATTATTTTTTATTAAATTTTTAAATATTTTTAAATGTTTTATATGTTTTTCTATCGTTTTAGAAAATACTAAAACATCATCTATATAAACAATTATAAATTCTGTATATGGGTTAAATATTTCATTCATGATATTCTGAAATTCAGAAGGAGCATTTTTTAAACCAAATGGTAAAACATTCCATTCATAATGACCAAATGGAACTGTAAAAGCTGTTTTATACCTATCAGACTCATTAATTTGAATCTGCCAATATCCTGACTTCATATCAAATTTTGAATAGATTAGAGCATCGTTTAGTCTATCTAATAAATCCTTTTTATTGGGAATTGGATATCTAATCCATTTCAATACCTTATTAAGGGGTTTATAGTTTATGACTAACCTTGGAACTCCTCTTTCCTTTTCAGCAGCATTATTTACATAGAATGCTGTACAACTCCAAGGAGATTTAGATTTACGAATTAAACCTTTCTTTTCGAGTGAGCTTATTTCTTTTTTGCATAATTCTAAGTATTCATGGTTCATTTGAGCTGGCCTAGCTTTAGTAGGAATTTGATTTTCTTTGAATTCCTCTTCATAAGGTAGAGAAATAACATGTTTCTTTCTGTTCCAAAATGCATTAGGTAGTTCATTGCATACTTCTTCTATAAACTGTTTTTCAATTAAATTAATTTTTTCTTGTATTTCTTTTTTCTTTAGCTGATCATTTATATTAAGAATTTCTATTTCATCTTTTAAGAAACATATTTGTTTTTCTTTATTGAGAAGAATATCTCTTACTTCATTTAACATTCTTGTGTGCGGATCAGTTATGAATTTGAATAATACATTTTTTCCATTTATTATTGAAGAAATACCATTTTGGTCAATATTATTGATTGGCATAATTTTGTGGAGGAAAGGAGTTCCTAAAATAATTCTGTGAGTAAGATTTTTTACCAAGATAAAAGATGTTGGCAAACATATTTCTCGATTGCAAATATTGACGTTTGAAAGTTTATATTTAACTCTAAGTTTATCACCACCTGCTTGGGTTAGTGATTGTGTTGTTTTGGAAAAATATTTTGTAGGAATTATACCTTCTTGGATGCAATTTAAATCAGCACCGCTGTCAATAAGCGCTACCTCATTTTCTAATATAAAATCCCTATTAATAATTAGAGTAATCTTTACAAACCATTTTTGTGATGTTACTTGATCTAAAAGATTTAGATACTCCAAATTATTTGTTTTTTGAGGAATTTCCTCTATTTCTTCACTTTTGAAAGGTTGACTTTCTAATGTTGTAAGTCTTTGTGATAGTACAGCTTGATTTTGTTTTAGCTGTCCTATTTCTCCTTTCAGAGAACTAATTTCTCTTTTTAAATCACCAATTGAGACTGGAGTCTCTTTAATTTTTGTCTGTTGGAATCTGTGTAGTACTTCACTTAATTGATAAGGTGCCTCAATTAGTAAGGGAGTTTCTGGTTTGTCTTTTATTAGAGTTTCAATTATTTTCTTTTTTAGACCGGAGTCTGTAATTGATTCTAGTACTTTTAATATTTTATCTTGATCATCAGTCAGGACATTTAACCCATTCATGTCAACAATGGATTTCCAGTAATTATCTTCATTACATTGACAATCCTCATTGTCAGTATTTGAAGATTCAGAGGATGTTCCATATATAACTCCTAATTCTTCTTCATTTGAAGATTCAGTATCAGTTTCAGAGTTTATTAATACTTTTTCTAACTGCAATCTTAGGTTTTCATCTTGTATTTCATTAAGAGCTTTCTTTGTCCAGCATCGATTTGCATAATGACCAATTTTGCCACATTTATGACAGCTTATATCTAGTTTTTTAGCTTTCCTTTTTCCTTTATTAGGCATATGTGGTTTATCTTTTCTTAAGAATTTTTTATTATAGTAATTTCTTTTGTAATTCTTTTTATAAGAATTTTCTTTGATATAATTCTTTCTTCTAATCTTATCGAATTTATTATTTTTAATATCTGGCGGCCTGAGAGACTTTCCTAGGTCAAAAGCAAATTGCTCGCAGAATTCACCAAGCTGGTGTTTTTCCGATTTTTGTTGCTTTTTTAGTTGATTTTTTAATTTAATATCATTACAAAGGTTCAATCCTTCATTTATGCAGGTATTTATTAGTTGACCATAAGTCAATTCTGAGTAATTAGTTTATATAGATGATGTTTTAGTATTTTCTAAAACGATAGAAAAACATATAAAACATTTAAAAATATTTAAAAATTTAATAAAAAATAATGGGTTAGTCATTTCCGCCCCTAAGATGAAATTATTTCAAGTCCAAGTTAGGTTTTTAGGACATACGATTTCGCAAGGAAAGATAATCCCAATTGAAAGAAGTATAGAATTTGCTTCAAAATTCCCAGATAATATCACCGATACAAAACAGCTTCAAAGATTTCTTGGAAGTCTAAATTATATTTCAGATTATTATAAGAATTTAGCCCAAGACACAAAAATTTTGTACTCTAGATTAAGAAAAAACGTCTCACCATGGACAGAAGAGCATTCACAAGCTGTTAGAAAAATTAAGTCCAAAGTAAGATGTTTGCCATGTTTATCTCTTGCTAATCCTAAATACTTTAAAATTGTTGAAACTGATGCCTCAAATATTGGTTATGGCGGAATCTTAAAACAATTAAATCCTGACAGCAAAAAAGAACATCTTGTTAGGTTTACCTCAGGAAAATGGAATCCCACGCAGTCAAAGTATTCAACCATTAAAAAAGAGATGCTTTCTATTATAAAGTGTATTTCAAAATTTCAAGATGACTTATTAAATCAAAAATTCTTACTGAGAATTGATTGTAGTTCTGCAAAATCAATAGTTGAAAAAGATGTTAAAAATCTTGTCTCTAAGCAAATATTTGCAGGTTGGCAAGCTCAGTTATCGGCCTTTGAATTTGATATTGAATACATAAAAGGAGAAAATAATTCTCTTGCTGATTTCTTAACCCGTGAATTTTTACAGGGAAATGACAACCCCTAATAGGGGAAGAGGTCGTGGATATTCCCGAGGCCGCGGATATGGGATTAGCAATATGTTATCCCAGACAGAATCGACGATTCCCCTAATAGGGGATTGGACAGTATACCATAGCAGAGGCAAAATTGTGCCACAATTGCCTCCTCCAAAAAAGGAAGATATACCTTCCTCCTCTTCTAATAAAACGTCTTATAAAGACGTTACCAATGAAGTACAACAAGAAAAAGAGTACTTTGAAAGTCCAATCACAGAAGATGTTCTTTACATAGAAGATGAAGATATTCAAATGACGCCAAATGATGGATGGTCAATCAGAACAAGATATCTTGAATCAAGAGGGTATGCCGGTCTACATGGAAAAACAAGGCCAAATTATGAAGTCCTCCTAAAAATTACCGAATCGGTAACCATTACTCATCACTATCAAAATAATAACCCTGAAAGTTTTATAAACTTCAGCAAGTGTCATATTAATAAAGTTTTACTGCCAAGAGAGTGGGGAATAAACCCTAATGGAGACAAAGCCATCCGAATGGCAGAAGGTAAATATATCTACTTCAATTATTGGGATTATATCCAGGCTTTTTCAAAAGCGTTCTACTACCAGAACCCTAAGAATAAGCATTCTTGGTTTTTCACAATAAACCCAGAAATCCTTAATAAGCATATTCCAAATTGGTTTTATGAGTGGTGGTCAAAATTTGGCCCTTCTTTGGAAATACTGCCAAAGGAAATTATGGATTTATATAATCCTTGGTGTGACAATAGTTCATTAGTCACCAAATTAAACTCAGACAGATTGATTGTTGGACAATGTCCTTTCCTGTTTTTTACAAAATTCCAAATTCCTTGGATTTGGAGATGGACGATTTCAGTCTCTTCGAATAAACTAAATATACCCATGCTAAAAAGAAAATTTTTCTACAAATGGTGGACTAATATGGGAGAAGAAAATATAGAGAAAATGGCCTCAACTATCCAGTCAACAATTGTTGAAGATAAAAGAAAAGGAGAAAAAGAACAATGCTCTCAACAACTTTCACTGTCTAGCTTGAAAAATTTCTTTCAGAAAAAATATCCAAGGGAATCGGAGGAAGAAATAATGAAGAAAGTTTTAGATCACATGAAAAATCAATTCTTTGACACCTTCTCAACCGAGATAGCAAAAGACGGAGATGAATCAATGAAGTCAGCTTCGCCAAGAGGATCTATTGATTCCAACAGTTCCCTTAATTATTTTGCGGGTGAAGGACAAGAAGACGAACCTACACCAGCCGACGTCTGGGATGCCCTAATAGTGACATTAACACAGCAAGCTAAAGACTCTAAACGAGGCAAAGCCAAGTTGGGATAAGAATGCCCTAATCCAGTTTAATTAAGCTAAAAGCAATGATGCTTTCTCAGCAGCAGCACTCATTACAAGTGCTATCTTCGCAGAAGCACTCAAGGAATTAGTGTCACCTTTGTCAGATGCACTCAACCACTATACGTGGTTCTTAATAATTTGTAATTTTATATTTGTTTCTTTACATAGTGCATTATATGATGTGACGATGGGGCCCAAAGAGTACCCGACATCTATAATGGTAGCTTTGTAATAGTGGTCTGAAAAAGTCATGTGTATTGTCCGTAGTGTTTGAATTTGTTCTGTTTTAGAACCTTTGTACTCTCTATATAAGGAGAGGTTTGTATGTTGTATTTTTCAGACTTGATTTGGAATAGAAAAATTATTTCATATTATATTGTGTTCTCTCATACAATACTCTCAACATTTAACCCTTTCGCTATCAACAAACATCACTACGCACGACGCATAGCTCCCTCCGTACGATATATATATATATATATATATATATATATAAATATGTGTCTATACATATATATGTGTGCACTAAGATCATGGCATAGTAGATCTATCGCTTTACACGCTTCCGCACACACGGTATATCGATCGGATCGGTATACCGGTACCTTCAATTGGTATCAGAGACTAGGGCTCGTGCACACTTTTGTGTTGGACACGAAGGTTAAATCAACATAATTGGATTAATTGTTTAATTGTGATTATGTGATTAGATGTAAGGCCGGCCAGCGTTAGTGGTCGGGTGAATGAATTCGTCGTTTTTTACGTTTCGATTGGCCGTAGTATTTGAGGGCTGCGTCCCTTGGAATCATTTGTAATAGATAGGTTTTTCTATTATATTTGTATTGTACTACTTGTAAGCGATGGACTTGGTCCATGGTTCGATGGAGGATCTCGGCTCTCCGGCGAAAACGAGAAGAAACGAAGCAAAACGAAGCAAAACGAAGCAAAGAGGACAAAACCGGGCTGCTGGAGCCAAACGGCGGGCGCCGTTGTAGCTCCAGCGGGCGCTGTTTTGTTTCGGCGGGCGCCGTTTTGGAAACGGCGACCGCCGAAAGGCCTTTTTTGGTGCAGACGGTCTTTTGCCCTTTCGGCGGGCACCATTTTGGAAACGGCGATCGCCGTTTGTGTTCAGCGACCGCTGGTTGTAAAACGGCGGGCGCTGTTCGTGGTTTTTGGGGTAATGACTTGTTTTGACCAAAATCGACGAGCACGGAACTGAAACGGAGGGCGAGGACTAGTCCAGAAGATGTTCAAGGCTTATTTTGTTGCTTTTAATATTTTCGTTTGAGAGTTGTGAGGTTCTAGGGGCTTTTCGATTTCGTATTTATTTGCTTTGCTAGTTATAGGTTGTTTTATGTTATAAATGTTCAACTTACATATAAACACCTATGCATGCAAGTTCCCAAAATAATGAGTATAATGTCTTGTCCAAAAACATCACACTCATGAAGCCCTCGATCATAAGTTGGTAGGTCCGCCTCAGCGGGGTACTACTTGTTATCTTGGGATAAGTGGGAGTAAAGGTTAGACCTTTACACGTGAGTTTGGTTTTCTCATCGATAGATCCACTGCAGGCGTGGCTATCGAGACATGAGATGAGAATTAGATTCTCATCGACCGAGATGACATTAGATGTCATTGACATGGGATGTCTACCTATCTTGGACTTCTTAAGTGCGGACTAAGTCGGCTTAAGAATTTGCAAGATGAGGGTCTTGGGATTGTTTTGTTCAAGGGAACAAAGATACTAGATATCGATTGAATAAAATAGAATAAATAAGTAGCTTGTTAGACAACATTATTTGTTTACCGCTTTGTGAATGTTTACATACTTTAGTTATCTTTCTTTTGTAGTTTATCATGTCAAATATCAACTCAATTCAAGTTTGGTTCAATTCTTGATTGTAAAAAAAAAAAAAAATTGAACAACAACACAAATTTTCTTGATTGACAACGTAATTTGAGGATGGTCCTCAAATACGAATACAAAGAGAATGTGTTAGATTACCAATTCCTATGATATCATTGAACAACTCAATAGCATGTTCGGGGAACAGACTATGATTGAGCGGTTCGGTATGACCAGGGTCATCGCTTCAGCTAAGCTGGAAAAATGGAAATCTATGGGATCACATGTGCAACAAATGATTGGATTATTTGCTTAAAGTGACCGCCTAGATTTTTCCTATGATGATTAGTCGGCAACCGATTTCATACTTCAATCTCATGATGGTTATAATGCCTTTAGGCTAAATTTTCCATATGAATGGTTTGAAGAAATCGCTTCGTGAGCTCCACGGGATGCTCAAGGCTGCTGAGCCGGCAATAGAGAAGGACCCTAAGAGGGAAATTCTTATGATATGGGATAGGGTATTCAAAAGAGCATGGGCAAGAAGGCTACTCGGGTTCCTAGGGAATCTCAATGCGTCTACTGCAAAAGTGTTGGACACTACTTGCAAACATATAAAATTTCATACTTTATTCAATTTCAAAACAAATGCCTGATTTGTCTTTCATGTGATGGATTCTAAAGTTAAGATTATTTACACCTCGGGGAGTGATTTAATCCAAAACACTTAGTTCATAAATGACACAAATTAGAGACTTTCGAGCCATGGGATGGCGTGAATCGATTGTCTGGTTGGCTCCCTCATATTTTATGAGAGATAGGGCTTCAATTGCATGATAATATCGCTGGTTAGAAAACTTCGATTTTTCACTTACGATTTATCACGTTTTGACATTGAGATAATTTTGAATGGGAAATTTGAATGAGACTCAATTATTGGGAATAATTGAATTTGCCCAAAGTTCAAAGAAGATGTGAAGAACGGGGTTGCTTCATCTTCAGGTATTAATGATATAGACATTAAACTTCACAAATTCTACTTCTTGTGTATTGGATGCCAAATGTGGTTCTCACATTTCTATGTGGAGAACTACATAGAAGTGTAAGTTTGGTGAATAGAGATGTCGATCTACGGGCGAGAAATGAAGCGAATGTCGCTGCATTAGCCGAATGATCATATGATGTTGTTTTGCCTTAGGGCCTTGTTATAGTATTATAACTATGTAATTTCGTACCTTCAATAAACAATGAATATTGGTTCAGTATTGGATACTGATGGATTAGTTTTTCACTATTAAATAGTTTGGTAACTATTTTAATTGTGAATTATTCTTTGTTTTGGTACGATTATTATATTGTTTATGTATACTTTAAACTTGACAAATCATATATAACATTAACACCAAAGGCCGAATCGAATAAGTCTCAATGAGACATAACTGTAACATTGTTGATTAGATCAAAATATAAACATGTAACGAATCTTCTTTTAGAAAGCAATCTAGAATCATTTGACTTGGAGTCATTTGATACATGTGAATGATGTGTGATTGAAAAGATAACAATGTCATCTTTCTTGGAGAAAGGAGAACATGTGAGTAATTAGGGATGATACATACTGATGTATGTGGAACCTATTAGTTCACAAGCACATGAAGGTTATGTTTCGGAAAAGAGAAAACAAACTATATTAGATATAGTTCGACCATTCGATGAGAGGTCTAAATGAACTACTGGTCTCTTTTGGGAAGACACTATTCTTGACTTCATCTTATACACTGAATAGAACGCTGTCAAAAGCTGTTGATAAGACACCATACTAGGTATGGAAAGGGAGGGTCCCTAAATTGTTTTCATCAAAAATTTGAGGTTCTAAAAGCTTCTCTGACGAGATTTATCTCTATAGAGCTTGAACTCAAATGGGATAAAAGTTTCTTTATGGTATCCATAAGAAACTCGAGGGTACAACTTCTACGATCTATCTGAGAACAATATTTTGTTGCTCGAGATAGTGATTTTCTTGAAAAGAGTTATCTTTCCTAGAAATTCAGTGGGAGCTCGGTTGTCTTGAACGAGGTTCAAGTGAAACAACTAACGATGAATACTCAAGACTGGGTTGAGAGTATTCTTATGGTTTTGGAAGCCATACCAACCCTCGTAGGTCCGAAAGGCATAAATCTATCTCTATTATTCAAATACTTAGATATTTTGACCAATGAGAGATATGAATTAATGCTTTTGGAAAGCGGTGAACCTTCGACCTAATTCCAAGCTATGACGAGTCCAGCTACTGAAAATTGGCATGGTGCCATGAAATCTGAGATGATATCAATATCTGATAATCAAGTTTGGAACTTGATATATTTGCATCACAGGGTTAGACCCAATGAATGCTAATAGATCTTTAAGATCTAAACAGACAGATGGAAAACCTAGGGCTTTCAAAGCAAGGTTGATGGTAAAAGTTTTATTCACGAGGTGGATTATGGAAAAACTTTCACCAGTTGCTTTGATTAAATCATTCAGATTATCTTAGCCATTGCTACTCATCTTGATAATGAGTTATGGTAATATTGGATGTTAAAACTAACTTCTTGAATTTGATTCTAGAAGAGAATGTGTTTTGACACAGCCAAAGAGTTTTATCGATCCTAATAAGGCTGAGAAATTATGCAATCTTATAATTCCATTTGTGGAATAAAGCAAAGCATATCGGAGTAGCAATCTTCAGTTCAATGAATCCATACTGGGTTTTGGATTTCAGAGGAACTCGGAAGAGTCTTGTTTTACAAGAAGAACAGTGGGAGTTACGTTGTATTAACTGTGTTGTATGTCGGTGACATACTCCTTATTGGAAATAATGTTTCTATGCTTAATTCTATTAAAGAATGGCTTGGGAATTGTTTTTCAATGAAGGATCTTGGAGAAGCACAGTACATATTGGGCATCAAGATCTGTCGGAACAGATCGAAAATGATGTTTGGACTTAGTCAAGTGACCTATTTTGATAAGGTACTTGATAAGTTCAGAATAAAAGACGCCAAAAAGGGTCTCATTCCAATGAGTCATGGCACATCACTTAGCAAGATGCAAGGCCCTACGGTACTTGATGAGCAAAAGAGTATGTAAAACCTTCCTTATGCTTCGGCAATAGGGTCTATAATGTACGCCATGATATGTACACGACTGGACGTATTGTATGCTTTGAGCATGACGATTCGGTTTCAAGGAAACCCAGGTGAGACGCATTAGACTGCGGCCAAGAGTATTCTTATGTACCTTAGATGGACAAAAGAATATTTTGTTGTCTTTGGAAGACAAAAAAGAGTTGATGTTAACAAGCTGTTTAAATGCTAACAGACTAAGATTATTTCCGATTTTAATCTGGTTATATCTTTTGTCTAGTTAGAGGTGAAATTTGCTGGAATAGTTCCATGCAATGCAATATAGCTGATTAAAACTACAGAAGCTGAACACAGTATTGCATTAGATGCAATAATGTTGGCAGTTAAGATTTGAAAGTTCTTGAATGAACTAGGTGGTGTAACTAGCTCAGCCCATCCGATAGTTCTCTATTTATAGTAGATCTATCGCGCAAGCTTATGAGCCTAGGGAGCACTACAAATCTAAAGCTGGTGCTCAGGATGTTCCACATTATCTGGGAGATAGTTTTGTGGAGATATCGAGATAATAAAGTTGCAACTTTTGGTAAGGTTGCAAACCCATTTTCTAAACCTCTCCAGCAGTTTAAGCTTGAGGCTTTCACGACTGCAATAGAGATCAGACATCTTAGAGATGGGTTGGGATTTCTATTACTCTATTAGATACTTTTGGAGATTTGGTAAACATTCACTCATATGTATAATACATATTTCTTCATATAAATATGGTTTAATTTATATGAATTGTCCAAATGATTAAGTGATATCAATTGGGTTATGAGGTCGACTTACCGCATAATGAAGTCCCAATGGTTGAACTGATATACTTAAATCATATAGCTGTTCCTGGTTCGTATAATCGAGTACGGACAAACCGATAATACAAAGAACTAGATTGTAATGTGTACTATAGCGCCGCTTCATGGGCTAGTGATGTGGGACATCAAGTACAATTACATAGATATTAGGTGGGAGCTAATGATCGAACAGACCCGACTAGAATAGTATTTAAGATTTCGAGTCATAATACTATTTCATTGACTGTCGAGCAATTTCCTCTGACCTGAGTAGTCCAGAGTGATTCCATTGTGAAATGATGTACTTTGATACAAGTAAACGCCTTTCGTAAAAGGAGGTTATAAAACTTGTTATTGGGTATATCAAGAAGCAAGTGGGAGAGCTTTGTTTGACAAGATGGGATTGTCCTCCATTTTATAATGGGATACATGTCTTAACGGCCACTTGGAGAGTCGAGACTGTGGAAAATACGTGGCCACGTCCAGATTCGTATCATAGTGATAAATCTGGTTTTAAAGTCTGTCTCAAAGTCCAAGAAAGGTTTGAACCGATTGAGGATGACTCGAGTCTTGCCTCAAGTTCAAACTTAGACATAAAGTGACAACAGGAAGTTGGCAGCACACTGGCTCTGAAGGCCAAGTGGGAGATTGTTGGGATATGTCCTTCGATCCTACGTGTGCAATCGATAAAGTCATAAGGTCGTCTATGGATGTTAAATGATTATTCGATAATATTAATTGTTGGGAACAATATAATATTGATCTATAAATCATACCTACAGGGTCACACACGGACTTGATGATGTACTATGTAGCTTGTTAATTATATTGATTTAGAATCAATATTTACGTGGATTAATACATGCATGGGATGCATGGCTTGCATGGAATGCATGTCACATAGTGTGACATGGCATGCCACACAAGCAAGTGGGACCACATATCATGATTTGGCATGATTATGTGGAGGTGTCTTTTCATCTCCCCATTAACCACCATTACTTGTGCATTATGATGCACATAATGGGGGGGGGGGGGGGGGGGGGGGTACATGGAGTGGTAAATGGACATGAATATAGACATGAAAATCTGATTTTCATATCACTTTATGCTTACCCACGAAATTCACACCAAAAGGAGAGAATAGAGAGTGTTCTTGGAGAACCACTTCATGCAAGCAAGGTGTTCATCATCCGGGTTCGTGTGCAACACGTAGAGGCCGGGCCATTTGTGCGGCTTCAACATCCGGGCGATCTAGACAAGAAGAGTGACGAGGTCATTCTCAAGGCTGATCCATGAAGGTGGTTCAATCGACTCAACACCACCTTCATCAACATCAACGAGGCACGCTACACCGGTTGTAAGTGTTCTTGTTAATCTCTCTATATATATATATATATTGGATATATATATATATAAATATGTGTCTATACATATATATGTGTGCACTAAGATCATGGCATAATAGATCTATCACTTTACACGCTTCCGCACACACGGTATATCGATCGGATCGGTATACCGGTACCTTCAGATCGAGCCTGTGAGCTCGATCGCGGGTAAGCTGCGGGGTCACCCGCAGCGACCCCGTACGTGCTGCGGGATCGCCCGCAGCGGATGCGTGCGGGGGCTAGGCCCCGCTGGGCAGCGAGCCGTGAGCTCGCTGCGGGGCTGCTACAAGCAGCCCCGGGGATGCCGTGAGGCATCCCAGCGATCATCGTGAGATGATCGCGAGCCCCGTGCGGGGGCCCGGCTGGGCGCGCGGGTTCGCCCGTGCGATGCTCGGTCGAGCTCCGGCTCGTACGGTGGTTCGCGGTCGGATCTCCGGCGATCGACGATTTCGGTCGGGTTATTATTTTCCGCAAATTTAATAGCCCGGGATATCGATTTCCAACATGTATCCTATATAAAAGGGTCTCCACATATGAATGATACAACAATTCTATTCTCCTCTCATATTCTCTTTGTCTAATCTATTATTCTCTATCAAGTTCTCTTGAGTTTATAACAACATATATTTTGTCATTTTATCATAAAAAATGTTTAAAAATCTAAATTATAATTAGACAAAAATAATTAATTGAAAAAATTTAACTGTTAATCTTTAAAAAATATTATATTATATTATCGTGTATCAAAAAATAAAAAAATAGAAAGAAAAATACTAAAAAAAATTTATTAAATTTATCTAATATATATATATATATATATATATATATATATATATATATATATATAATCGAACTATTCGAATAATATTCGAATCAAATAATACATTATTCATATTCATATTCATAAATATTCGAACATAAAAAATATATTTGTATTCGTATTCGTATTCCTTTTTTGAATACGAATCATCAAAAATCGAATCGCTTATCGAATAAAAAAAGTTCGATTCGTTTACATCTCTAGTGGCGAGTCATCCCGAATTAATTATCCATTAGTTTGGTCTTCTCCCAAAAGAGGTTGAAATCGGAGTGAGGGGAGTATTCCACACAACCAAATGACATATAGCTGATAAAATAAGAAAATTATTTACCAGGTTACCACCAAATGACATATAGCTAATAAAATAAGAAAATTATCTTACCACCAATTGACAAATAGCTAATAAAATAAGAAAATTATCTTACCACCAAATGACATATAGCTAATAAAATAAAATAAAATAAAAGTGTCTACCAAGTTATACGCCACACTCTCCACACAACCAAATGACATATAGCTAATAAAATAAGAAAATTATCTACAAAGTTATACGCCACACTCTCCTTACACAACCAAATGACATATAGCTCTCTACACACTCTCCTACACAACCAAATGATATAGCTAATAAATAAGAAAATTATCTACCAAGTTATACGCCACACTCTCCTCAATGCCCGTGCAAGAAAAGAGTCTGAGATCCGCAAGGAAACGATCTTTTCCCAAACAATAGTCAGTGCCAAAGTGACCACCACATCTGCTGGAGTAGATGACCAACAAGTCGATTGTCCGCTAAGTGTGTATATGTATTACTTTAATGATATTTATTTCGTATTAATTAAATATATCCTGTAACGTACCTTTTTTATAACATTAAAAATATTTTATTTTATTTTAAAAAATAAAAGAATTTTCGACAGCGTTAGTCAAACTATTAAACGTAAAATACGAAAAACATTTGATTAAAAATATAAGTTTCAGCGAAAACATATAAGAAATATTTAAAATTTATCAAATTATTCCATCTCCATGTTCCTCGTCTCGTTCGATCATCTCGTTCATGTCTGAGGTAAAACCATGTTGAATTTGGAGTGAGCTCAACGGACTCAATAGAAGTAATTTACCTCAATGTTATGATCACATTGTAATTACGCAGCATATATCCATACACATAAATTCACATTTATATTCACATCAATTCACATATGCATCACTTTAATTAGGTTTTACTTTACATTTTAATTTATTAATTTCTTTATACACATGACCGTCGTCATGCCTCATCCAAAAGACCATCGTCAATGAGTCTCTATCCGAAGACCGAAGTACATATTTAATGAAAGTTAACGTCCTCCTCCTGAACCTAACCACATATATAATTTTTATTTATTTACCCCATGACCGTCGTCATGGTCTTCTCCCAAAGACCGTTGTCAATGAGCCTCTATCCGAAAATCGAAGTCTAATTAATTTAACAAATTTTTTTCAATTCATATTTGCGCATATTATAAAACACAGTGTGTCAACGACGATGTCTCCTCCTGACACTGACCCTTCTGGATCACATGTTTTATAATATAAATTTTGACCCATGCGAGTATACCTCGGTGTCTCCTCCTGACACTGAAACTTTAAGGTCACAAGTCCATAATTTCATAATTCCATAACGTTCTTCTCTTGAAAATAATTTTCTTATGCATTTCATTATCATTTATATACAATCATAATTAAACATATAGACAACACAGATAATTTCATAAACATTCACATATAATTAAAACACAAATACACATACAAACACATTATTCATCACTCAAATTATAAGAATCTTAGTTCATTTACATGCATAGATATATACACACATTACACATAACAATACCATAAATCATAAAAGAATCATAAAAGAAAGGTAAGAAACTCTTACTTCTTGAAGCGCGTGCGTGTTTACTGTTTAAGTCGTTCACTTCCAAGTTCAAACTCTCTTCTATGTTCGATAGTCACCCTTATGTCTCAATCTCGATTGCTCGTTCTAGAGAATAAGAAAACTGGAGGAGAGGGTACATGGCGCGATCTTGGAAGCAGGGCCGGCCCTGGGCATAGGCCCAGGGTGCGACGGCCCAGGGCCCAACTTCAAAGAGGGCCCATATTTAATTTTAATATTTTAATATATATATATATTAAAAGAAATAAAATTATATGTAGTATTGATATCTACCGTAAAATGAATCTCAATCTTAATTCAAATTAATTGTAATTCTGATGAGCCCACGTAATTAATAATATTAATTGTAACTTTAATTATTCAAGTAAATTTTATATTACTTATAATATTAATTATTAAAGGTATTTTGAATCTTAACTAATGTAAACAGCTTTCAAAAAAAAATTTAAAATTTATTTTTTGAAGAATGATCAAGAAAATAAACAATTTGTTAATTCTTAAATTTTATTCATTAATTAAAAAAGTATTGATTTCAAAATGATTTTTTTTGCTTATTGTGCACAAATTTAATGATATTTTTTATGCTTTACTAAAAAAAAATGAATATTTTTTATTTATATAAAATGTCTTTTTATTCAATATTTTTTATTATAATTGTTTTTTAAAAGGTTATTTTCTATTTTTTTTTTGTTTTTCTAGTTTTTACTTTGTTTGATATTGATGTATTTTAAATAAAATTTTTATTTGATTTTAGTTGTTGAGTATTGAGAAAATATTTTAATATTTTTTACTTCGTAATAATTTTTTATTAAAATTTTCTTTTATAAATAAAATAAATTTATTATATTGTGAGGGCCCGATTTTTATATTTCGCCTAGGGCCTTTAAAATGTCAGGAACGGGCCTGCTTGGAAGCACACTCCACCAGAGGCTCTACGATGTCGTGGACCTCGTGGTTGATTCTATGGGCGGAGGTTCACCGGAATTGATCCTTCCCTCGATCTGCGTTGCGTCGACTTCAGGCAGCGGGTGGTCAACGTCGGCCGCGAGATTTACTGAGTCGTGCGCGACTCGGTTCCTTGTTGTAGATATATTTGAGCGTGAAGTTCTTATGCTTTTTGTGGAACTTCATAAAATCCTTTTGTGATTGGAATGGACAGAAGCTAAAAGATGAAAACTTTGTTCGCGTAATGGACTCAAAATGTATATTATGTTACCCCCTTATTATGGATTAATGTTTGATCCTGTCTCAGTGATGTGTTGAAATAAATACAAGAGTACTGTATATGTTATTAGTCTTTAGTCCGTAGTCAATTCCAATTTGTTAGGATAATTAGTTATATGAGTTTTGACTCAATCATTGATGTTTATTTGAACTTCTTTTAATTAATCTATAATTCTTATTAATTACACTAAAATAAGAAGTATCAAATATATAATTAACTGATTTATTATATTTAATTTACTTTACAATATTAGATATTAATTTGTAATTTACATGTAAATGCTTCATGATTTATTGTTTCCATTTTATAATAATAATAATAATAATAATAATAATAATAATAATAATAATATATTATTTGTTGAAACTTAAATTTGATTAAATAAAATAAAAATAACTTAATAAGTTACTTTGACGTTTCTAATGTCATTAGTAAAGTGAGGCTTTAAGTTTGTAAGTTTCATAGACTTAAAGTGATGTCTTTAAAGTGAAGTTTATTTAATGTTAGGAGGTGATGTGTTAGTATAAATAGTCGTCAAATGTTTAGAAGAAAATCATCTCATTGTAAACTTTCTTATTCAATAAAAGAGAAATATTTAATAAAATACTTCCTCTCCTCCCCTCTTTATTTGCCAACAAAGTGGTATCAGAGCAAATGGCAACAAAATCCCTTTCTTTCCAATATCCCCACCTTTCAAAACTCAACTATGAAAATTGGTCGCTTAGAATGAAAGCGATGCTTGGATCCCAAGGATTATGGGATATAGTTGAAGATGGTTTTGTAGAGCCTCAAGATGTGACGACTCTATCGCAAACCCAAAAGGAGAACTTGGAGAAAGAAAGAAAGAGAGATCAACTTGCCCTTACCATGATTCATCAAGGTTTGGATGAAGACATGTTCGAGAAAATAGCCAATGAATCAATATCGAAGAACGCGTGGGAGACGCTTCGCAACTCCGTTGTAGGAGTCGATAAGGTGAAAAAGATTCGCCTTCAAACTCTAAGGGGTGAGTTTGAATTGATCTCGATGAAGGAGAATGAGTCGATATCCGACTACTTCACGAGAATTTTGGCTATTGTCAATCAAATGAAGAGACTTGGAGAAGCGCTCACAGATGTCCGAGTAGTAGAGAAAATACTACGATCTTTGTCTTCAAAATTCAACCATGTGGTAGTCGCAATTTTGGAGTCAAAAGATTTGGAGATAATGACCGTTGATGAACTAAACGGGTCATTACGTGCTTATGAAGAGATGATGAATCGAGGCGAGCAAGCCAAAGAGAAATCAGAAAATCTCTTACAAGCAAAGACGACCTCGCGAGGAGGAACTTCGTATCGAGGTCGTGGCCGCGGTCGAGCAGGAGGCCGAGGACGTGGTCAAGGACGAGCAAATTCTCAAGGGAGTGACGAGCAGTCATTTCAAAATAGTCATGAAAATTCGAACAATTCAAGGGGTCAAGGAAGAGGACGTGGACGAGGAAGAGGTAACCATTCCGGTTACAATGAGAAAAAGGACAAGTCGCATATTGAATGCTACCGCTGTCACAAGTACGGGCACTATGCTTCTGAGTGTTATTCCAAAGTGGAAGGCGAAGAGGCAAACTTAGCCGAGAACAAGGAAGCTGATGGTGAACAATCCTTGTTGCTCGCACTGAAAGAAAATTCCACCGATCGAGCGAACACCTGGTATCTCGACAATGGAGCCAGCAACCACATGACGGGAGACAAAAGCAAATTTGTAAAGCTTGATCCTAGCAAGAAAGGGCTTATAAGCTTTGGTGATGTTGGAGTTGTGTACTTAATGTCTAGATTTAAGTAACGGTAAACTCCCGGTCATAGCATTTAATCTATTAAATTAATAAACAGTCGTTTGCTTTTAATTATTATTAATTAAATATATGCAAATCATAGTCCTAGATTCTATACGTTGTAGTTAGTATGGTGTGCGACGTCACACAGAAGATCATACTATCGGTTACTCGTATTTAATCAAACAGTGGCTCACGACCTAGATGGACCCGGACCAATCCATCGGTATAGTCGTTGTGTGAGAGAGAAAATAATTTGTCTTAATTATTTTATCACACTTGTACACTTGGTGTATTGAGCGGATCGTTGAGATTCATCGATTAGGATTGCCGGCGATAATCGATTCGAGTCTCAGTGTATTTTATTCTTAATCCCCGATATTATTGCGGGTGTGTATATTTAATATAAGTGACTTTGATTTACTAAAGGAATTAACCGATTTAATTATTGGGTTGATTACCGGTTAAGTTGGGTCACTATATTTCATATATGGCATGCCGTGAATAATTGACCGGACAGTGTATCCCGGAAGGGTTGATAATATCCCCGAGATGAGTTCATAAGGAATTATTGTGTAAACCTCATGAGTGGATTCGTTCCGCACAATAATTAAGGTTGAATGGTACTAGTCTCGGATTAAAGAGATGAATAAATTAATTAGCAATAAATTAATTTTATTCATGGGTATTTAAATCTTAAATACACGGAATAAATAATACTACCGGAGAAATATTATTTGATATAATATGGTTTAATATTGGGAGTGCAATTAATTTATATAGTGGAAAATAAATTAATTAATATTGATAAGGATTAATGGACTTGGGCAGTGGGCTCAATTTAATCTTCAATATTGGAAGCCCAATATTCCACCTCATTTAGATCCCCTACGTAGCCTATAAAAGCACTACATGGCCTTCATAAATCATAAGACAAGAATTATCATACTTGATATTCTAGAGAGTTGAAGGAGATCTATAGGAGTTCGATAGATCGTCGCCCACCCGACGTTCGAACGGAGTGCAAGGAATACGTGGGAAGATTCAAAGGTCTTCGATTGATTTCGTTTCTCCGCACAACGAATCAAAGGTATGATCATAAAACTCCTTGTGTGATTTTATGTTCAATTTAATTGTGATGCATACATGAACATACGATCCGGAAACGACGAGACCGGGGACGGGGATAGACCGGGCGGTGGTGGTTATAGACCACCGGACCGCCGGCGGTCTAGAGATCCCCGCCGGGATCGAGGCGAGGAACCCTCGGCTGGAGCCGAGGGGTGCGATCGATCACGAGGATCGATCGCGGGGTGCTGCGGGGTCACCCGTAGCCGCCTCGCATGAGCTACGGGTTCGCCCGCAGCGGTCGTGCGAGGGCGACGCCCTCGCTGGGGCAGCGAGTCCGCGACTCGCTGCGGGGCTGCTACGAGCAGCCCCGGGGATGCCGTGAGGCATCCCAGCGATCATCCGCGAGATGATCGCGAGCCCCGTGCGGGGGCTCGGCTGGGCACCACGGGCGGACCGTGGTGGTGCTCGGTTGAGCTCCGGCTCGTACGGTGGTTCGTCGTCGGATCTCCGGCGATCGAGGATTTCGGTCGGGTTATTATTTTCCGCAAATTTTAATGGCCCGGGATATCGAATTCCAGCAATTGGTATCAGAGACAGGTTTCGTGTTCATGTATGTATTCAATTGTGTTCTACCTTGCAGGGAGTCCGACTATCATGGTTTAATTGATTGTTAATTATTCGTTTAATTGATTGCTATTTAATTTACCATGATTGTTCGTTTATTAAACTCTCGGACATGTCGAGATTCGTTTTGTGTGGATGAATGCTTGTAATAGTAAAAATTCGGGGGTTGACCGAATTTAGATTTATTATTATTGTTCTATGTTTTCCGGAAAGTGTATAGGGTCGATTTCATGTATAGAATCGATACCGGAAAGTGTATAGGGTCGATCATCCCCATGATCGATCCCCATGAGGATCGATCGACCCCACGCCTAGGGGCTGCCCGCTAGGGTTTCCGGCTACGCCGGCCACCGGTGGTGGTGGCGCGTGGCTAGGGGCGGCGGTGGTGGTGCCCGGCGATGGTGGTGGTCGACGGTGGGGGTGGTGCGGGGATCCCCAACCCGTGCTACTCCTAATCCTACCTAGATTCTACTTACCTAATTGATTCGGTTTTCCTAATTGAGTTTTCCTATTTTAGGGAATTCTCATGGATAAGGAAAAGAATTAATTGGAATTAATTTTATTCCTTATTCTATTATGGAAGTCTTCTAGAGTATTCCGAGTTCTACTTGGAATAGGATCCTAGAGATTTAATAGAATTGGAAAGGAATAAAAGTTAATTTAGGATTGATTTATTTCCTAAATGATTATTCCTATTTTATGGGAATTTTCATAGAAGTGGAAATTAATTAATCTTGGAAAGTAGAAGAGTCCTAATTTATTTTATTTCCTTATTCTATTGTAGAAGTCTTCTAGAATATTCCAAGTTTACTTGGATAGATTATTCTAGAGATTTAATAGAATTAGATGGGAAAATAAATAAATAAAAATATTAATAATATTTAATTTTATTTTTGATTTATTCGATTGACTTAATTTTCGAATTAAGTATCTTTTGGATTTATTAAAAATAAATAGATTTAAATATTGGAATTAATATTCTCGTCACATGGAGCATTCAAGAACGAAGACTGAAGACTAGAAGACGCATACGGAGATGGAATAAAGCCATGATAGTCGGAAAATAATTTTCTAGCTTATTTTGACTATGTGCTATGTGCTTTATTGCTTGTATGCATGCTTATGTGTTTAATTATGCATTAGATAGCGTATCCCTTTGTTATAAAAAGCTAAGTGGGAGAGGGAATGGAAACATTCCCATGGTCTCCATTACTGTTCTCTTGGTGACTCTTATGGACTTTCGAAGTTCATATAGATGTGTCATTGGAGGAGAATTCTTGTAATTCCTTTTACAAGAGACATTGATTAAGTTTATCAAACAATGCCTAATTTGTCTTTCTGAAACTGACTTCAAGTCGACTCATTCTCACCCCGGGGAGTGGAATGGAGCCAAAGCCACTTGGTCATGTGGATGACACAAATTAGAGGCAGTCGTACCATTCTTTGATAGATGGATCGATTGTCTGCTCGGCTCCCTCATTTATGAGAGATAGGGTTGTTCGCATGGTGAATCACTGGTTAGAAACTTAGAGTTTCACTTATGATTCTCCGCGTCTTGATTTACAAAATCGAATGCTTCAAGTAATTGGATGTCAATTGTAAAAATCTTTTGGTGTAGTAAACGTCCACACTATCGTGGCTTGCTGCATTGAATGGGATTTTGGAACGATTGATGTAGACAGTTATAGAAGGGAGTGAAGGAAACGTAGGTTAACGTAAACGTCCACACTATCGTGGCTTGCGGTAACATGCGAATCTTAAACAAACTTCTTAGTACTGAGTAATGGTTTACACTTAGGTGCGCTCTATAGTATTCTTCCCATCGAAGTAACGCTATAGTGATGTACGACCGAAGCAAATCTAATTGCTAAATCATTTGGATGGGTAAACGTCCACACTATCGTGGCTTGCCTTATCTGATGGGATTTTAGATGTGATTAGTGATTTAATGATATTATTTGAGGGAGATAATATCGGATATTAAATTGATTGTTTGTTTAAATGTGCTTATAGGTTTAGAGAATAGCTATGAACCCACTTTCTATGATACTCAAGGAGCATAAGCTCACTGGCCCCAACTATATTGATTGGAAGAGAAATTTAGACATTGTTCTGACTTCGGAGGAGTACAAGTTTGTACTCCATGAAGTGTGCCCTGCTGAGCCCACGGCTGCCTCAACTGATGAGGAAAAACTGACATATCGGAAGTGGAAAAAGGCTGATGAAATGGCTAGGTGTTATATTTTGGCTTCCATGTCAAATGTACTCCAAACCCAACATGAGTCGATGGACACTGCCTATGATATGATGTTTAACCTCAAGGAGATGTTTGGGGAGCAAGATCGTGCGGCAAGGCAAGAAGCCATGAGAGTCCTCATGACAACTACTCAGTCTGAAGGAACGCCCGTAGGGGAGCACGTTCTTAAGATGATGGGTCTGTTGAATGAGCTTGAGATCCTAGGAGCTCAAATTGATGCTGAGACGCAAGTCGACATCATACTCCAGTCTCTGACCCCTAGTTTTGAGCAGTTTTGCATGAGTTATAATATGGGTAAACTATCTTATTCTCTTGCACAACTCCTGACTGAACTAAAGGCGGCAGAGGGGATCTACAAGAAGGGCAAGTCTCTAGCGCTTGTAGCTACCAAGTCCAAAGGCTTTAAGCCTGGTGGAGGTAGGGGCAAGAGGAGGAAGCAAGCCTGGAAACCCAGTGGTGTAAAGAGGACTATACCACGAGTGGGGGCTGCAAAGCCAAAGGGCAATTGCTTCCGATGCAACAAGTCTGGACACTGGAAGTCTGAATGTCCTCTCAGAGGTACGAATCTTTCTTTAGTCGTAAAAACATAGTCAGCGGTATTATCTACCAGAAATTCTGGTGTGTAGATATGGAACCACTGACGGTATGTGCATTTTGAATGCAGGGGTTCCAGAAAACCCGGCGACTTAGAGAAGAAGAGTTCGAGTCTACACGGGCAAAAGCTGTGGAGGAGGCAGCTGTTGCGGTGGAAGACATTTATCTACTTTAGTAGTTAAATAGGATTTCATTTTAAGATTATTGCATTATGTACCCTTTTATTTTAGAAAGAACGTTTAGTTCTGGATTTCTACTAATGGATATTTTATTTCTTTAATCATTTGATGATTTTGATAAGAAATAATGGGATTATCTATTCTGGTACATTAGATAGCAATATGTGAATGATGAATCCTTAGTCTACCACGATGCAACGAACCGTTCTATAACTTGTTTTACTTGTTAGATATTTCTTTATTAATCATTATACTTGTGAATTCTTATACTTAGTAGTATTTTCAAATAAGATTCAAATGGTCGAAATTGATTTGATCAATTATAGTTGAAGGAATGGACCTTCCGACCTAAGGATTGAATTTGGAGGATAATACATCTAAGCAAACCTTTCTTGATAAAGGATAGAATTCAGACAAGTATTGGAAATGATTAGATATGCAGACATATGTGTAAATTAGAAAGGTACGAGTAATTCTCTCAAGAATACTCGGTGATGGATTAGAATACTTAATGTGCCATAAAAGCAAAGTGTTTTGACTAGTCAATGGACACAAAGCTATTATGAGGAACCATCAAAGTATATCCATTAGGAGCCTACGACTCGGTCGCGGAGGCCATCACTTATCTAAGTAACACATAGCATAATCAAAGATTGGGATTCAATCCCAAAGGGCCGCACCATACACTTACGTGTAGAAATGGTGCGTTGTAAATAAGAAATGGAGATCTAATAGTAAAAGAACAAGTTGTTCGGAACCACCTATGTTCTATGGATATTCCTGGATACAACGACATATTCAATATGGTTGTAGGATATCCTAGATGAACAAAATGTTGTGTGTTCTATAGTACTATGAACCAGAGGGACGTCTCGTCCGGTTCATAGAGGAAGACTATTAGATGAACCACAAAGCCTGAACTGACATAATACCTTGAAATGAGAAAAAGGACAAAAGACTGGGAACCAGCCAAACCGAGTAGATGTACACCACATACTGCACCTATTGTTATTACTGTTATACACCGGGACGCCATTGCAGTGGGAGGTTGTTGGACAACCAGAGATATTCATAAGACTAGAGGAGTTCGGACTCTGGATCTAGTAGACATGAAATCGATCCCTAGCTCTGCATAAGGGTGGTACTAGATCTAAATGAGCTCTCTTGGATAACAATAAGGTTTATTGTTAAGAGGCTAGATCATTTAGAGTACAAGCTTAGTAAATCCATATATGGATGGTGACAAAGCTATAAATCGTGGAACTTGCGAATTGATGAGAAAGTCCATTTGATGGATTCATCAAAAGGCAAAGACGAAAGGTGTATTAGAGACATAGTAGAAACAAGGTGGTGTTTCTCGGAGATTTTATGTAGATAACATTTTGTCATTGGCAACAATGTAAAAATATTGTCAGACATAAAATGATGGTTGTCTAAATAAATCAAGATATAAGAATGAGAAGAAGTTAGAGCATGTTCTTAAGATCTTATGATCTAGAGATAAGAACATTGTACTTCTCCTAGATATCTTGTACGATTATGGTTTGTTTTAAACACGCATACTTCTGAGAAAGGTTATTGCCTTTCAGAGACAGAATATACATCTATCTAAAGGGTATGTGTTCGAACACATGAAGGAGATAGATGAGGACAAAGCAGTTTCCTATACTTCAAGTATGGAAAGCTTTATAGATGCAATGTTGTAAAACAAGAACCTGATATCAACTATGCGGTCTGCGTAGTGGGAGGATATCAAAGTAATCTGGATAAGGGATGTTCGAATGCTGCAAGAGTACTTTCATAGTACTGGCTTACAGAGCAAGACGAAGTCTTCTTAGATTACAGATTCTCAGATCCAAAAATCAGAGAAGGACCAGTGAAAGTCGATATCAGGCTATGTGTTCACTTTTAGAAAGAGGTGGAACCATGAAGTGAAAGAGTGATAAGCGGGACGCTTCTCAGACTCTCTCATAACCGAATAGCAGCCTCAGAGGCAGCGGAAGTTTTGGTTAGGTTCCGGGATTACCTCTTGACTTGGATATGACTCTTAGTTTACCAAAGGCTATTGGATAGCGGTGCAAAGTGAACTGGAAGAGGTCATAAGTCAAAAGTGATGATAACACATAGTGCAAGTACCACCTGATACGAATCATCGTCAAGGGAGACGACGTAGTAGTCACCAAGATAACTTCAGAGCGGCAACCTAGATTGCTCACTCACATAGTACTTCTCGGAAGTACACTTTAAAGCACGTGATGAGTATGGGAACCGGGAGTTTGGAGGAAATGACTAGACCTTAGTACAAGTGGGAGATTGTTGGAGTTGTGTACTTAATGTCTAGATTTAAGTAACGGTAAACTCCCGGTCATAGCATTTAATCTATTAAATTAATAAACAGTCGTTTGCTTTTAATTATTATTAATTAAATATATGCAAATCATAGTCCTATATTCTATACGTTGTAGTTAGTATGGTGTGCGACGTCACACAGAAGATCATACTATCGGTTACTCGTATTTAATCAAATAGTGGCTCACGACCTAGATGGACCCGGACCAATCCATCGGTATAGTCGTTGTGTGAGAGAGAAAATAATTTGTCTTAATTATTTTATCACACTTGTACACTTGGTGTATTGAGCGGATCGTTGAGATTCATCGATTAGGATTGCCGGCGATAATCGATTCGAGTCTCAGTGTATTTTATTCTTAATCCCCGATATTATTGCGGGTGTGTATATTTAATATAAGTGACTTTGATTTACCAAAGGAATTAACCGATTTAATTATTGGGTTGATTACCGGTTAAGTTGGGTCACTATATTTCATATATGGCATGCCGTGAATAATTGACCGGACAGTGTATCCCGGAAGGGTTGATAATATCCCCGAGATGAGTTCATAAGAAATTATTGTGTAAACCTCATGAGTGGATTCGTTCCGCACAATAATTAAGGTTGAATGGTACTAGTCTCGGATTAAAGAGATGAATAAATTAATTAGCAATAAATTAATTTTATTCATGGATATTTAAATCTTAAATACACGGAATAAATAATACTACCGGAGAAATATTATTTGATATAATATGGTTTAATATTGGGAGTGCAATTAATTTATATAGTGGAAAATAAATTAATTAATATTGATAAGGATTAATGGACTTGGGCAGTGGGCTCAATTTAATCTTCAATATTGGAAGCCCAATATTCCACCTCCTTTAAATCCCCTACGTAGCCTATAAAAGCACTACATGGCCTTCATAAATCATAAGACAAGAATTATCATACTTGATATTCTAGAGAGTTGAAGGAGATCCATAGGAGTTCGATAGATCGTCGCCCACCCGACGTTCGAACGGAGTGCAAGGAATACGTGGGAAGATTCAAAGGTCTTCGATTGATTTCGTTTCTCCGCACAACGAATCAAAGGTATGATCATAAAACTCCTTGTGTGATTTTATGTTCAATTTAATTGTGATGCATACATGAACATACGATCCGGAAACGACGAGACCGGGGACGGGGATAGACCGGGCGGTGGTGGTTATAGACCACCGGACCGCCGGCGGTCTAGAGATACCCGCCGGGATCGAGGCGAGGAACCCTCGGCTGGAGCCGAGGGGTGCGATCGATCACGAGGATCGATCGCGGGGTGCTGCGGGGTCACCCGTAGCCGCCTCGCATGAGCTACGGGTTCGCCCGCAGCGGTCGTGCGAGGGCGACGCCCTCGCTGGGGCAGCGAGTCCGCGACTCGCTGCGGGGCTGCTACGAGCAGCCCCGGGGATGCCGTGAGGCATCCCAGCGATCATCCGCGAGATGATCGTGAGCCCCGTGCGGGGGCTCGGCTGGGCACCACGGGCGGACCGTGGTGGTGCTCGGTTGAGCTCCGGCTCGTACGGTGGTTCGTGGTCGGATCTCCGGCGATCGAGGATTTCGGTTGGGTTATTATTTTCAGCAAATTTTAATGGCCCGGGATATCGAATTCCAGCAGGTGATGATACGAAGATCTCAATCGAAGGCAAAGGTTCGATTCTTCTTGAAACAAAAACTGGCGGGCACAAAATTTTGAGTGACGTCTACTACGTTCCAAAATTCACGAGCAATATCTTGAGTGTTGGTCAACTTTTGGAAAGGAACTATAAAGTTCACATGGAAGGTCGTACACTTTGGCTTCGCGATCAAGATGAAAGCCTCGTTGCAAAGGTGGATATGACAAAGAATAGAATGTTCTTGTTGGATTTGAAGAATTGTGCACCCATGTGCTTGAAGACTTGCAGTCTGGATCCATCATGGATTTGGCACATGAGATTTGGCCATTTACATTTTGGAGGACTAAAAGCTTTGGAAAATCACAAGATGGTGATAGGAGTTCCAAAGTTTGATCAACCTGATCAATTGTGTGAAGCGTGCTTGCTCGGCAAGCATCCAAGAAAGAGCTTTCCTAAGCAATCCACTTCGAGAGCGACAAAGCCACTCCAACTTGTCTATGCGGATGTTTGTGGACCGATCAACCCTCAATCATTCGGTAAAAGTTCTTACTTCGTGCTATTTATTGACGATTATAGCCGAAAGACGTGGATTTCTCTCTTGAAGCAAAAGTCGGAAGCTTTTGATGCATTCAAGAAGTTTAAAGCTCTGGTGGAAAAACAAAGCGGATATGAGATCCAAGCTTTGAGGACAGACAGAGGAGGTGAATTCACTTCGAATGAATTCAACAATTTTTGTGCCGAACATGGAGTTCGTCGACTTTTAACGGCTCCGAGGTCGCCTCAACAAAATGGCGTCGTCGAAAGGAAGAATAGAACAATACTCAATGCGGCAAGGAGTATGTTGAAGGCTAAAAACATGCCAAGGGAATTTTGGGCAGAAGCTGTAGCGTGTGCAGTGTACCTATCAAACAGGAGTCCGACCAAGAGTCTGGAAAAGAAAACACCACAAGAAGCGTGGTGTGGAAGGAAACCAAATGTATCACATCTTCGTGTGTTTGGCTCTCTCGCATATGCTCATGTTCACGAGCAAGATAGAATCAAGCTTGATGATCGCAGCAAGAAGCTCGTGTTCATCGGGTATGATGAAAACACCAAAGGATACAAGCTGTACAATCCGAGTACCGGAAGACTTGTAGTGAGCAGAGATGTCGAGTTCGATGAAGCAGCTTCATGGGATTGGAGCTCGTTGGAAGAAAGAGAGTCATATGATTTTATTCCTTATTTTCACGAAGAAGAAGAAGAAGTAGCGAGGCCCCTGGAGCCTCCTTCTCCGGTCACATCGAGGTCACCGGACTCACCAGGAGAAAAGACGCCTAAATATCGAAGTCTCGAGGATATCTACAATCAGACCCATGAAATTGAAGACTTTAGTCTATTTTGTCTACTCGCAGATGCTGAACCAGCGAGCTATGAAGAAGCCAGTGGAGATGAAAAATGGAGGAAAGCCATGGACGATGAAATTCAGTCCATCGTGAAGAATGATACATGGGAGTTGACATCTCGTCCAGAGCACCAAAAGACCATTGGAGTCAAATGGGTGTTCAAAGTGAAAAGAAATGCTAATGGAGAGGTTGAAAGATATAAAGCTCGGCTTGTTGCTAAAGGCTATAAACAAAAAGAAGGAATTGACTATGACGAGGTTTTCGCCCCAGTAGCTCGCATGGAGACAATTCGCCTGTTGATTTCACTAGCCGCTCAAAATCAATGGATGGTGCATCAATTAGACGTCAAGTCCGCATTTCTAAACGGAAATCTAAACGAGACTGTCTACATTGATCAACCGCTCGGCTATGAAATAAAAGGTCATGAAGATAAAGTCTTGAAGCTGAAAAAGGCGTTGTACGGGCTCAAACAAGACCCACGGGCATGGAATGACCGACTGGATAAATATTTGAAAGGAAATGGATTCTCAAGATGCATCCACGAGTACGCTCTCTACGTGAAGAAAGAAGGTAGAGACTTGTTATATGTTTGTGTGTATGTGGATGATCTCATTTTCACAGGGAGCAACGTGAAAATCTATGAAGAATTCAAATCGGCGATGGCTCGAGAATTCGAGATGAGCGACATGGGACAGATGTCGTATTACTTGGGCATCCAAGTAAATCAATCAGAAGACGGGATATTTATCTCTCAGGAAAGATATGCAAAAGAAGTCCTCAAGAAGTTTAAAATGTTCAATTGCAATTCAGTGAATACTCCTATGCAATTTGGAACACAGCTGAGGAAAGAGGAAGGAACGATCGACCCAAGTACGTTCCGAAGTCTTATCGGGAGCTTGAGGTAATTAACTTGCACACGACCTGACATTTTATATGCAGTCGGTGTTGTAAGTCGATTTATGGAGAATCCAGCCGAGACACACATGTTAGCTGCAAAGAGGATACTTCGCTATATCAAAGGCACACTTGATTATGGTATTTTCTACAGCTCTTCGAGCAACTACACGTTGTCTGGATATTGTGATAGTGACTATGCAGGAGATCTTGATGATCGAAAAAGCACAACTGGATTTATGTTCTTTATGGGAGAACATGCAATAGCTTGGAGTTCGAAAAAGCAAGCTATAGTAACACTTTCGAGTTGTGAATCGGAGTATGTGGCGGCAACTTCCTGTGCTTGTCATGCAATTTGGTTGAGAAGGTTGTTGAAAGAACTTCACTTGGAGCAAGGAGATGCAACAAAAGTCATGATCGACTACAAGTCAGCTCAGAGTTTGGCTAAAAATCCTGTCTTTCATGAAAGAAGCAAGCATATTGATACAAGATATCATTTCATTCGAGAATGCGTTGCAAAGAAACAAGTAGAGCTGGAGTACGTGAAGTCTATGGATCAAGTAGCCGATATATTCACAAAGCCACTCAAGTTCGATGATTTCAAGAGACTAAGGTTCGCGCTCGGAGTTGGGAAGAATCAAGTTTAAGGGGGAGTGTTGAAACTTAAACTTGATTAAATAAAATAAAAATAACTTAATAAGTTACTTTGACGTTTCTAATGTCATTAGTAAAGTGAGGCTTTAAGTTTGTAAGTTTCATAGACTTAAAGTGATGTCTTTAAAGTGAAGTTTATTTAATGTTAGGAGGTGATGTGTTAGTATAAATAGTCGTCAAATGTTTAGAAGAAAATCATCTCATTGTAAACTTTCTTATTCAATAAAAGAGAAATATTTAATAAAATACTTCCTCTCCTCCCCTCTTTATTTGCCAACATTATTATTATTATTATTATTATTATTATTATTATTATTATTATTATTATTATTTACATGTATTTTTTTAAATTAAATTTATATTATATTAAGGAAATTAAATTTAAGATCTTTTCGAATAGTTATTTGAATGATTGAATTAAATAATTTTATTTTTTTATTTATATCACGGGTATTACATATCTTAATGACACTCTCCATCTTAATTCATGCATACGCCAAAGATCTAATTCTCAAGAGTTACTATTAATTTAAATTGATCTAGGAGAAACCTGAGATTACTCAGTATAAGTATTATAATTGTCGAAGTAGAACTTCGTTGTTAGTAGAAGATTTAGGCAAATAACAAGGATATCTGACATTTCATTTTAGAGACTAGAACTAAGTATATATGTGGACTATGTCTTCAGTCTCGGTTTGAGGCGTCAAATGGTCGGGCTGGGCTATTGAGGTTTATATATATAAGTCATGCGCATGTCAATGCAAGGCTCGATCCGTTTACGTGTGTTTTGCTTATATTTGCAGTTGTTTTAAAGTAGTAGAGTTTTGTGTGTTAATGTCATTTTATAATTTATAAGAGTTAACCTCACATTTTTTGATTACTTCAGTTTGATCCCTAGTTATGTTTTAAAGTTTATTGTGTTCATATATATATGTGGAAGTATACGTAATATTCTATTTTTCATCAAAGAAAAATTAATTTTGTTATAAATTCAAAAGAATTGAGAGAGAATAATATAGTAGAAAGAGAAACAATATGAGAGGAGAATAGAATTGTTGTGAATTCTACTTTCATTCATAGGGAGACCCCTTTATATAGTATATAAAGTAGGGTTTCTGTCTTGTTCACTAAGAAAGGGTAAACTAGTCATTCACTAATTAATAATATTCATAACATCCCCCTTGAATGACTATTTACAGGATTGTTTCCTCGTTAAAACCTTGTCAGGAAAACTCAGTGGGATAAAACCTCGACGAAGGAAAAAGAGTACAACTTGCTCCCCCTGATTGTAATCACCGAAGATCTTTGACTTTGAAAACAGTTATTGGCGATCAATCCATCTCATTAAAACCTGTAACTAATAAAACCATATAGGAAAAACTTAGTTATATAAATTTTGGTCTTCAGGACACAACCTTCGAATTGTCGAGTTTCACATTCATTTGTATTATTGTATATTTTTCGTCCTTCAGGGACATGCCTTTACCAGACATCTATATTGACTAGAGCATTCGCAATTGCTATAACCGGCCGGTAACTCTGGAGTATTTTAGATGCGTCTAGTGTTCAATACACATTTCTTCACAAATGAATAATAATGTGAACTTCAATTCACAATCATTTGAACTTCAGGTCCAATATCTCAGTTTATTTCGAAAATAAACTCGTATCGAGTGATATACATGCCTCGTTAAAAACCTCATTATAAAACCCTGTAGGAAAAAATACTTGAGAAAAAGAGTACATGACATTCACATGTATATTGTGGTGATTGTCTCGTTAAAAACCTTTAACTAAGAAAACCCTGTGGGAAAAACTTAGTAGAGGGAAAAAGAGTGCAATCATTGGTCTTCGGGACCTTGTCTTCGATATCATTTTTGTCCATAATGACATATGTAATATGATACTATACATGTTCTGATTTTCATTTACTTTCATTTCAGGAATCTTAAAATCCATCTAGGATTTTCATATATGTATCTTTCGAATGACTTCTACATGGTCAAAAATCATACATTCATGCATATCAATATTTATCGTTGTTGCTGCCAGAAGTATAAGGTAGCGGAACTTAATGTCATCCTTAAAAATATTTAATTCACATTGAGTTCTGCGAAAAACTCTTGAGCAATTAATCTCGCTTTTATATCTCACCACATCATTACTCGTTTTTCTTACGAACACCCACATATATCCTTCTGGGATAATATTTTGAGGTGTGTACTATAGAGTCAAAATATATCTTTATTTAGAGAGTCATGCTCAGCCTCAATTGCTCGTTTCTTATTTTTCGAGTGCTGCTGGCACACTATCATTGATTTAAGTTTTGGATCCAAATTTTCTAGAGCAACACTTGAGGCAAATATGTCGTGGACGACATTTTATTTTTCCATTTGATGACATTTCAATATATCAACCAAATCTTTAATCATTCCCCAAATTATTTAATTTGGTTGTTCCGCAATCCCACGATTTTCTATTATCATGTGTACATTCTTTTTCAATGGGATTTTCATTTAACTCTCTTGAGGAGATTTTGAGGGTGACTTAATTTTTTTATTTTTCCGTGGATTTATTTTATATCTTAAGATCGATCTACTACGCTTCAGGCGTATATTAGAATCAACATTTGAGTTAATCTATTTGGTATTTGAACTCTTATAGTTCATTTTATTACAAATATATGTGATTTCGTCACACCTTCATTAATTTGGCAGATTACTTGCTGAATATTGCAAGTCACTTATTTTAATGAACTTCGGGTTCAATTGATTGGTGCATGGATCAAGATTGAAGATCGTTTTCATTCAACAAAATTTCTCGGCATTTATAAATTTTATATTCTTATCTCCCCCTAATGCCGGGAAATGATCTTCTTTAAATATGCAAATCAACGTAATTGCTATAAACCGATCTTCTGGATCGTGATCTTCTGGATTGTGGGCTCTAGATATTTAATATACCTTATTTTATATTATGCCTGTTCACTTTAGTGGTGATATGAATATAAATTGCATATTTCAAATTAATTCGCAAATGGGAAATAACAATTTCCACGCACTTAATAATAATCATGATATGCATCATTTTCATGTTTAAGTACATTTGTAGTACTCATGGGGATAATTACTAAAGCTCTTCTGGAGCTCACTCTTAACATTTGATCATCTTAACATTTGATCATTTGAAATAACAGTATCTTTATCAATGATCCTTCTGGAATCAAAATAAATTTCAATATATAATTTTTTCAAAAATTACATTTAATTGGAATCGAATTTTTCGATATTCCATGAGTACCCGCATAGTACATTTGTTCTCGATTTTCAAAAGATATCCTTCAGGGATAATTCATATGTACGTCATCATTGTTTCAAGAGAACAATAGAATTTGGCATTTCACTATGAGTATCATGAGATGTAATTTTATTAAAAACATTTAATGTTTGAACTTTGCTTCTTCGGGAGCAATTAATAAAAATATTCTTTCACGAATATTTTGTATAGTATCAATATCAATTTAAAATATTTAAATTTTAATTGTTACACCATAAGCAATTTGATTTGATATTTCTACAGGAATATCATATCATAATGTTCTTCAAGAACATTTAAAACTTATTGCTACTACTGCTAGTACGGAAGCAATTAAATTTGATATTTCCAAACTTATTGCTACTACGGGAGCAATTTAATTTCATATTTTCAAATTTATTGCTACTACAGGAGCAATTTAATTTTATATTTCTCGAATAATATCAAATCATGATGTTCTTCCAGAACGATCAATATATTATTTTTAACGAGAGTATATGTTCTTCATGAACAGTCATTTTAACTGATATATTAAAAATAATTGATTTGATAATACTTCAGAAATATCAAATTATAGCGTGTCTCGACAGATTTAAAATCTTGTAATCGAATGTGGAGTCAATCATACCACGTTTTGGTAGTACGACCAACTTCGGGTGATCGTATCTTTCTTTTAAATCTTTCCACAAAGCTAGTGGATATTGATATTTTCGAGATTATTAGTATATAATAATAATCAATTTGATATTGATATTTCTGCAGTAATATCATATCACGATGTTCTTCAGGAACATTTAATTTTGATATTTCTTCGGGATATCATATCACAATGTTCTTCAGGAACATTAAAATTTTAATTGATTTACAAGGCATAATTAATTTGATATTACTTCAACAATATCATATTATAATGTTTTTCGGGAACATATGAATTTAAGAAGAAGGGAGGAGAAGTAGATATATTTATAATTATTAATGAATATAAACAAAAATATAAATTCTTACCTTTGAATTCGGATCTTGGATGAGTAGAACTTCGATTGAGAACGCGGTTGAGCTTTCGTATATAAATTAGTCATTCATAGGGAGACCCCTTTATATAGTATATAAAGTAGGGTTTCTGTCTTGTTCACCAAAAAAGGGTAAACTACTCATTCACTCATTAATAATATTCATAACAAATTTTGTTTTGTTCATATTCTTTAATTTTGGTCACCTTCTCTTCTCACAAGTCACAAGAGAGTTTTTGCCTTCTTCACAAATTCAACATGGGCCGGCCCGACTCAAGCCTTTGGGCTTTTAGAATTTCATGAACCGGAACTGGCCCGACCCGACTTTTGATGGACCTAGAATTTATGAATCCATTCCAACCCTGATCAGGTAGTAGGCTACCGAACTTTTTTGGCTTGTAATATTAAATAAAAAATATATATTAATTTCGATTTCAAATTATAAAAATTGTTAACTACACTAATTAATTAAAAAAATAAAAAACAATTTCATTTAAAAAAATAATTAAATTAAATTTAAGTCTATAAATTAATTTTAAATAATAATTTAATATTTCTGTTATACTAAAATAATATTTATATGTCAAAATTATAGTTAAATTAATAACTATTTTGATTTTAAATTTTATATTCAAATCAATATGTAAATATTTTTAGTTTTAATATTATTATGTAATAAAAAAATTATAGTCGGTCGGCCCAAAAAAGCGAACCATATATCAGGCTGGTCAGGCCAGGCCTAAACAGCGCGACTCTATTTGGGTCTCGATATTTGAGGCCCAGTACATCTTTATGGTCTTCGATTGTTATAACCACTTATAAGTTATAATTCGAAAACAATGAAAATGATAGCTCTCATTATAGATGGTTCCTAAAGGGAAGCAGCTTCCTAGGAAAGAGCATTTGTTTTTATTTATAAATCACAGAAAGATTTTATGAAGCGCTAATGCCCTACGTATCTTTGTAATAAGGTGCAGGAAATTGGGCCTAAATTTCGTGAGGATATACTCCAAATAATTTGTTTATTATGAACCATATCTTCAAAGGATTGAAAGCGTGGTGTGGTACGTTTATCTTCTCACAGACTACGAAAGACCGACCACGTGTAAACATGTGACTAATTCAACTCGGCGCCAACCACGTGGACCAATATCAAGACGGCACATCGACTTTTTCCATGCAAAGTTAGTCTGATGGGTTGGTTGGTCATTATATATAAAGCAGCTAGCGACAAAAACATTGAAGTTTGAATAATTCTTGGTTGCTAAGACTTCCTTGCGATCCACGATTTTTTTTAATTTTATTCAAAGATGGAGGATAGAGGTTAGGTTAAAGTTTTCCAAGGTGGGAGGAACCCACGAATAAATCCACCATCCAATCCATCATACGCAATAATAATAAATATATAAATAATTAACATTAAAAACAAGTCAAATGGATAATATTAATTGGTTTATTAGAACAATTTCCTCGTATTGGGGAGTTGACAACTTTATTTTATGGTATTTTCAATTCATTTTTTCATAACAATAATCCATTGGTTCTCTTAAAAAAATTAACCAACATTTACAGATTTTACCTATAGCTTACGGCGTAGGCAATACTCCCGACAGTAGACATTTAACCGTACGTCTAATGATTCTCTCTAAAATTACCTATGACATTACCTACAAAGGACCGAAAATAAATTAAGTGATATGATCGAGCGTCAATCCTTCCCAGGCCAGCCTTGAGCTTAGGCTCGTAGTGACCCAATTTTGAAGGAGCCCATGTTTATATATATATATATATATATATATATATATATATATATATATATATATACTAGGGTCGCTCGTCTTGCCGTGCAAGACGAAAGCCCTTGTGACTCTCCGTGCACAAGGCAAAAGAGAAACCGGTAGTGTTCAAGTACAACATAGAGAAGTCATAAGTTTAACCTAACCTTCTATGCAAAACAAGTTACAAAATACCAAAGCTACAACCTAACCTTCTGTGCAAAAGAAATTACAAAATACTAAAGCTACAACCTAACCTTCCATCCAAAAGAAGTTACAAAATAGTAAAGATACAATCTAACCTAGCTTCCATGCAAAAGAAGTTACAAAATACTAACAAGGCATTGAAAAAATTAATGTTGATTAGTTGGAGACCGTACCCAAAACGATATGTACACTATTTGGGAGTAAATATTGAACCTCGTTCAATTTTCCCCTTCTTCCTTCCAGAACTTGGTGCCTCGGCTTTTGAATAAGATTCATCAACTGGCATCTCATTGAAATCCAACTGCTTCCGTACTTGAGTTGTAGAGATGTTTCTATTTACAAGATTCTTATTTTTTGGGTTCACAAGTGATGGTGTTCCTGGAGTGCTGCATTCCGTATTTGCTAGGCTAGAGTTTGGAGTTTGTATGGTTTCAAACTCGCGGGAACTTGATGATTAACCATGCACTTGACCTGCGTAGAATTGGAGTACATGAAGCATGTGTAGTGTTTGTTATTGATGGCTTTGTTCAATCCTCGTTGCTAGCAAGTTATGCAAAAAATAGTCGATATTTCCGATAAGTAAAATTTCAAAGAGGAGGAAATAAATAGTTTGTGTTATTCTGTAAATAGAACACCATTATTTACCTGATCAATATTGCGTAGCATTTCTTCAGCGGACATGGACAAGATCTGATCTGCCACAGGAGAAGTCGTTGACACCGAAATGCTCTTGGATTTGTCCGATAATTGGATGTTAATCTGGAGGCTGTAATTTAAGGAGAAAGCGATGGTTATAAGAGCAACACGAGATATGTTTTTGACAGTAAATTAAAAGTCACAACCAAGAGAGTGCACGCTAATTGAACTGAAATGTATATCCATGTGAAATGTATAGCAATCACAGCTTTAGTGTAGAAATAAGTGCAGAACAAAAGGCAATAAAAATGAAGAACCAGAAAAAAAAATAATTATATATATAATTCCCGGAACGAGCCAAAACCAATGATCGAGCCAATTAGCGTGAACCGAATATGCAGAAAGAAAATAACACACAAGAAAAAAAAGGATCGTCGAACAAAAACCAATGATCGAGCCAATTTGCGTGAACCAAATATGCAGAAAGAAAATAACATACAAGTAAAAAAAGGATCGTCAAACTTGAAGAAGAAAATACTGTGCACAAATAAATTCAATAAACAGAACAAATGCAGGAAGCAAGATAAACAAAATATGGAAGAACGTACCTTGATAGTTTGAATATGAAACCCAGAAGTAAGAAGTGAATAGAAGCTCCAAGCTTTTCTTTAGGGAAAAGTCAAGGACCGCGTGAACGAATTCCAAGGCAAACCAGAAGTCAGCAAAAGAGATCCAACAGAGGAGCTGCAATATGAAAAGAAGCGTTGAAGATGGAAAACACATATTAACAAGGAATACCATTTGTAGTATTTCAGTGAGAATTAAAAAACACAGAAGATAACAATTGTGAAGTTAACAATAGTAAAATGTATTATGCAAGTAACAATGAACACAAAGCATACATTGAGAATATTGTACTCCGGTTTTATGAGAATACTTGTTAATTGGACTCCAAAAGCTCACATTAAAAAAATCATTTATGATGACACCAACAAAACTTACAATCGACAGTGTGCCTATCATAAGAGGATAATATATGACGACTTTAATAAACAAACTTATATTTCAATAATGCCAAGATAGAATTTCACCGCGATATGGCTAAACAGAAATGCATTCAGCTCGTACATGACGTAAATTCGTACACAATAGAATAGTTTTTGAAATTGGTAGCCCCAACATTCAATTGATTTCAGCATTTAGAGATAATTTCACTTGGTCTTTTGGTCCCACGAGAATGAGGAAATTACACTTTTGGACCCATAATTTGTAATTTGGTCTCGATATTAAAAAAAATGTACAAAAAGCATCTCATAATTAATAAGAATCAAATGAGTACTTTTAGGACCAAAAGATTCAAGCCCTAATCTTTTGGAATCAAAAGTGCAATTTTCATTAAGCATCCATCAATCAACCAATTGTATTATCAAGAAACATACGCAGATTTTGCAATATGATGAACTACAGTCGAGTAGAGCTCCTTAAGAATGTACAAATCAAAACTTAAAGCATCTCAATCATCATATATCAACACAGAAGAAATGAGAGTGACACTTACAGCTTCCTTCATGAAAACCAAAGATGCTGCACCTTTCCATTTTGGATCGGTGTCTGGAAATATATGCCCGATATCTGGAAGCCCCAACGCCCCTGAAATCGCATCAACCAAACAGTGCATCAATACATCACCTGGAATAGGAAAACCATATCTACTTCAACGGCCAAATTTTATGCGTCTATTAGACAAATTAATGAACCACAATACATTTTAAGAAGCTTTGCAGTGTTGACCAAATTCAAATGAAACCTGTTTTGAAGGCAGAGGATCGGAACAGGAAAACAGTTTCAACGGAGAACAAAAAAAATTTAGCAGGTCACGATTCCTAATTATTAACCTAAAATCATAAAAACAACAATAGTAGATACCTTATGATTTCATACCATCGGAGTGAGCTTCGCAGGCGCGAGGCCCGCGGTCATGAGGAATACTAATCCCGGCGATGATGAGAGGATATCTGGGCTGCAGCCGGTGTAGATCGAATCCGTGACCGACGCGAATGGGCAAAATCTTCGCGGAAGCGGCGACCGTCTTCTTCGTGAGAAAGTGAATCAAATCTGTACCTGAGTAAAAAGAAGAAACAAGAAAGAATCAGTGCCCAATCGGGAAGGAATGTGAATCTATACAGTAATATTTTGTTTTTACCGATCTAGATCTTGTTTTTGTATAATTTTTTTTGCTTTAATATATTTAATGACTAAATACATTCAGTACGTGTCGTTCTCCTGTGATCTCTAAGTACACCTATTACCTATGGTTTTTTATTTATTTAATTAAAGCCTAATTTACTTATGAAATAGTACATACAAATTACATACATTCTTTACTCATAAAGGCCCGACACGTGGCGCCTAATTCTACTCTTTATATATATAAAGATATATATATATATATATATATATATATATTAAATAAATAAAATTTCAACTATTGATTTATTAAGTTGGAGAGTAATTTTAATTGTTTAATTGTAACTTTGAATGGGCTTTCATAATTTTAATTGTAATTTTAATTAGTGTAGTGATATTTACACTTCTACTTTTACTCTACACACCTCTTTTTTAATTTTTTAATATTTTTGAAATTGTGAAATACTTATAGTACCCTTATTGTTACTCCATACACCCTCTTTCTCTTCCGTTAAAACAAATAAATATTAAATAAAAAGTTGCTGAAAAGTGAACTAAGAGGAACCAAATGAAAAACAATTCAAATATCGCATCATACAAACTGGAAATTGAGAAATAAAATTATTGAGTTTGATTTGTGTTATATTATTGTTGTCTGTAAATAAAATTATTCTTAGAATAGATCGATCTAATTCAGAAGATCGGATTTCTTTCTTTATGTTGAGGTATTTTTCCAGTCTCATTGAAATGCATTTTATTCTTACTTTGTTTTATTTGTGCAGAAAACAAATTCGAAGTGGGCTGGAGGTGAAAAGAGATTTGGGCTTACAAGATTGTTGGGCTGAACATTCAAAGGAGCTGGGCTGACTCAAACGGGTTCACCAAGTATATCAGCTGGCAGTCAAGGAGTGGAAATAGTGGGCAGTGTTATGGAGTTATGGTCCAAGGAAGTTACAACCCCACTACCCATGAAGTATGATGTGCTATTTATTGAAGATTGAAGATCATCATAATCAGGGCTTAAATTGAGGAACACTTAGAAGAAAAATAGAAAAACTCGAGTGAAGAGCGTTTTTATTTTTCTTTATCTTTTGTGAGCATCATTGTGTTAAGTATTACGACTTTGTGTAGTCTTAATACCGGGCGAATATTTTAATTATTCAATGAGAAAATTTGTGGCCTTGAGGCTGTTGCGAGTTGTTCGAGTGAAGAACAACTCGTAAATTTTTAAAACCTGTTGTCTTTAATTTTCGCTGCTTTATTTAGTACAGGTACTTGTAGTTGCGTTTCTAGGTTTTAAGAAGTGGTATCAGAGCTGTGCACTCAACTGACCGAGTCTTGATCGCTGGGTATGGATACCAACTACTTGCTACGTACTATCGTACTCGACGGGACAAATTACTCACATTGGAAAGTTCACACAAGGTGCAAAATCAAGTCCATCGACACGCGAGCATGGGACAGAGTTGAAGATGGATGGGAACCTCCGATGCACGAAGATCGTGGTGTTATAGTCCACAAACCATCAAGTCTATGGACCAAAGAGGAAAGAGAGGCTGCATGCGCAAATGAGAAGGCGAAGTCCGTTATCTACAGTTCAGTCGACACCTATATGTTCAGATTGATCAAGGACTCAAAGTCAGCAAAGGAGGCTTGGGACAAGTTGCAGAACCATTTTGATGGATCCAACAGAAGTTCAGAGACCAACAGGAAACGTTCATACTATGAGGAATCAAAGTCCAGAGACTACTCCACTATTCAATGCAATGAATGCAAATGGTTCGGACACTTTGCAAATGAGTGTGCCAACACCCATAGAAAGTTGGGTAGAAAAGTCGCAACATATCCATATGATGGACATACGACAAGTGACGATGTACAAGATCAACCTCCTCCACGTTTGACGGTTCCAGAACCAATCAATGCAAATACAGTCACAGAACCTTCCATAGATGAAGTTCCAGAACCAGTTTCAGAAACGTCCACAGGTGGTGTTCCAGAACCAATTACAGAAACTTCCATAGATGGTGTCCTAGAACTTGTCACAAAAGCAGTCACAGAACAAAGTCAAGAACTTGCAGTTGACCATACAGGTGCTGAGACAGACTCAACTTATGATGAAGTCCCAGAACCAATTACTGAACATGTCAGTACATAGACTCCAGATCTCCATCTCCCAATCGTGATTCGTCGCGAAGAATTTCCCTCTGACAATCCTTTTGTGCAGGTTCCAGATGATGGTCCACAGATTACTCTGGATGATGATGTTCCTATTGCTCAAACTCAACCAACAATGGACGCCGGAGATGCACCAACAGATGTTGATCTGTCTCCTCCCGCTTCCTCAAAACCTAAAAGGACAAAACAGCGCGTTGCCACTGGACCATATGCTCACCGACGCCAAACTCATGCCAAAAAGGTACCCTCTCCACCGTGCCGACGAAGTGACAGATTTCATAAATCCACAACATGCCCACCACCAGAATTTGTTGAGCCTCTGGTGACTCAAGTTGACTCCTCCACCTCTGAATCAAATGGATCAACTACACCAGTGGATTTTGGCTATGGCACAGGAGACCCAGTTCTTGAAAAGCAACTGCATGATGAAGATATGAAAGCACAAGCCGAATACTATGAGGAACCACTGGTTGAGGTATCTCGTAGTGTTTCTCCTGACTTTTATACTAATATGGCTCGTGTTCATTGGCAGTGGTATGAGTCTCGTTTTTTCTTTCCTGAATGCAACATCAACCTGGCCTCATTCCAAAAATTCAATGTTTCTGAGTTCCTTGCCATCTCCAAAATGATGAAGTCAGTCACCTTTGTCACCAAATTTCCTCCAAAAATAGTGAGACAATTCTACTGCAATGTCAAGGGCACTCGAAGAGAACCAGATGACATAAACTACGGTCGAGTGTTGGTGAAAGGCCATATCTACAGGTTCACCCCTGATGTGATTAACAGGTTTCTTGACCGACCCATTTCTGGATACACTGTTCCAAAGATTGATGACTGGGAGATGGCACATGTTCTCACTGCTGGAGCTGCACACAAATGGTTTGATGCAATACATTTGCTCCAACTACTACTAATCTCTCTGCCTTCCATTCAGTCCTGTTCAGGTTATGTCTTTCTAATTGGATGCCAAATACTCATAAATCATCTCTCACAGTGGAATATGCTACATTTCTGTATCTGCTGTCCACAAACAAGTCACTTGACTTAGGAGATATCATTTACAACCGCATCCATGACACCACTCCTAACCATGTCCAGAGAGGCATACAATATCCATCACTCATCTATGCAATTCTGGTAAACCAAGGATTCAAGTACAATGCTGCAGAAGATGGTCCATTATCTGAAGCACCAAAACAGATGGACATTCATTACAGCTTTACCAAACCTACTACTGCAAGGGTACTTGACCTACCATGGGATTCTGCAAGGACACTGCCTCCTCTAACCAAGCCTCAAAACACAATGGTGCCTCTGTTTGTTCTGCTGGATCACAGAAAAACTCTGGAGGATGCACTCAACCTCTTAAATGCTCAGATTGCAGACCTCAGTGTTTCCACACCAGAAAGGCATCAGCAAGGGGGAGAAAGTGTTACAGATTCAGGGGGAGCAAATACATGGGGTAGATCAGGTCACAAGACAAAGTAGGGAAAAGGCGAGAGAGTTACTCTAGCCCCAAAGGACAAAGGCAAAGGATTGCTTGATGAGGACACTGAAGAGGATGAGGAGCTGGAAAAGATCCAGAAGTTGAAAAGGAAGAGGGATGCACATGAGGGTGATGATAACCTGTTGTGAAAATCTGCTGTCTGCTGTGATGATTCTATGGTGTTGCTTGTTGCTTACTCAGGATTACTGAGTTGTCTTGTTTATGTTGTTTGTGTTGTCTTTTGAACAATCTGGTTTCAATTTGGTTTCTGCTTTGGTTTGTAAACCTTGAACAATGAACTAAGTTTGATGTAGGATTAATGCATGCCTTGGTTTGGTTCCCTCTATTACAGTTTTGCTTTTGTTGTTGGTCTTCTGGTTCCTTGTCTTTTTGCAGGTTGATACAAGGAAGGCTTTAATTAAGTATCAAGTTCAATACGGCTGGCAAAAAGGGGGAGTTTGTTGAGGTATTTTTCCAGCCTCATTGAAATGCATTTTATTCTTACTTTGTTTTACTTGTGCAGAAAACAAATTCGAAGTGGGCTGGAGCTGAAAAGAGATTTGGGCTTACAAGATTGTTGGGCTGAACATTCAAAGGAGCTGGGCTGACTCAAACGGGTTCACCAAGTATATCAGCTGGCAGTCAAGTAGTGGAAGTAGTGGGCAGTGTTATGGAGTTATGGTCCAAGGAAGTTACAACCCCACTACCCATGAAGTATGATGTGCTATTTATTGAAGATGGAAGATCATCATACTCAGGGCTTACATTGAGGAACACTTAGAATAAAAATAGAAAAACTCGAGTGAAGAGCGTTTGTATTTTTCTTTATCTTTTGTGAGCATCATTGTGTTAAGTACTACGACTTTGTGTAGTCTTAATACCGGGCGAATATTGTAATTATTCAATGAGAAAGTTTGTGGCCTTGAGGCTGTCGCGAGTTGTTCGAGTGAAGAACAACTCGTAAATTTTTTATCCCTGTTGTCTTTAATTTTCGCTGCTTTATTTAGTACAGGTACTTGTAGTTGCGTTTCCAGGTTCTAACACTTTATCTCGTCGGTGCCTTGTGGTATCCCAATCTGATTTCTTTCTTTATCTCGGCTGTTAGAACCTTCGCCTCCAGCAAAGTGAGGATTAAACTAATTCTATTACGGAGATGTACAACTCTTGAACGGACTTCACGTAGATTGCTAGGTTGTCGGAGTCGCTGTCAGAATGACTCAGGCAAGACCGAGAAGGAAGACATTTTTAAGAGTTTTTATCTATTTACTGTATTATTTTATTTTATTAATTATTCTGATGAGGAGGGTGTACGGAGTAGAACGGTAGAAGTATTGTTTTAGTGAAGGGTGATATAGGTATTTTATCATTTTATATTAATTAAAAAAATAAAAGATGGGTGTGGAGAGTAAAAGGAGAGATGTATATATCATGAGACTTTTAAGGGCAACCCCAATGATTGTGAAATGGCAAGGGCATTGCCATTTTTTGGCAAAAAGCTCAAAAAATCAACTCCAATGGTTGAAATGGCCCTTGCCAAAAATAGCTCTTGCCATATGTGTCATGTCATCACAACTCCTCATTTCAACCACTCAAAATTCAACAACCTTTTTTTAATTATAAAATTAATATAATTACATACCAAAAAGTAACATAATATTATTAAATTTAATAAAATGGCCCTTACTATATGTAAATCATTGGGGTAAATTTTAGCAAATGACAATAAACACTTGCCATTTTTTGGGAAAATAAAAGATGACATTTGCTATTTTAGCAAAACCATTGAGGTTGCTCTAATTATTTAAAGTAATGTAAATCTTAATTAATGTATTATGTTCCCAACAAAATTTAAAGATTATTAAAAATTTTAGATTATTTTCAAAGTGTTATGAATTTTAAAGAAATAATAAAAATATAAACAATTAATTAATAATTAATTCTTAAATTTATTATTCATGAATAGAAAATAAATAATTTCAAACAAATTTTATATATTTTTAAGTTAATTGTGCGAATAAAAAAAATTAAGCTTGTGATTACTTATGTTTTTAAAAATATTTTTATTTATATAAAATGTTTATTTATTCAATAATCTTTTGATCGTAAAAAGATTTTTTATTTGAAAAACAATTATATACTATTTTTTCCTCATTTTTTTAGTTTCTACTTTGTTTGATATTGATTTATTTTAAATGTTTTTTATTTAGTTTTGGTTGTACTGAGAAAATATTTGTAATTTTTTTTAAATTTTTTTAATACTTTTTAAATAAAGTTTTATTTTATAATTAAAAAAAAATCTAATATAAATACCATATTTTAATAATTCTCATACAATGTTCACACAAACAAGCACGAAAACCTAATACTTGGTGCTCACACACACAAGCACGAAAACCTAATACTTTTATGGTAAAGTGTTACTTATATAGCAATGTAAAATATACATAGTGTTTATTATTTGTTGGTATATGTCGTTCGATCCTACGTGTGCAATCGACAAAGTCATAAGGTCGTCTATAGATATTAAATGATTATTCGATAACATTAATTGTTGGGAACAATATAATATTGATCGATAAATCATACCTACAGGGTCACACACGAGTCGGAATTACGTTGCTTGTTATATTGATTTAGAATCAATACGTGTGGATTTTCACATGCATGGGATGCATGGCTTGCATGGATGCATGTCACATGGTGTGACATGGCATGCCACACAAGCAAGGGGACCACATCTAATGTCATTTGGCATGATGATGTGGAAATGACCCTTCACCTCCCCATTATCAACCATTACTTGTGAATTATGATGCACATTATGGTGGGGGTTACAAGGGAGGTTAATGGTGATCAATAAAGTGATGAAAACATGTGTTTTCATATCACTTTTTGATCAGCCACGAAATTCCACACAGCAAGAGTGAAAAGAGTGAGTGAATCACTCAAGAACAAGCAAGCAAGTTCAATTTCGGGTTCGTGTGCAACACGTAGAGGCCGAGCCATTTGTGCGGCTTCAACATCCGGGCGATCCAAAAGGAGTGACGAGGTCATTCACAAGGAGAGCATCTAGTGGCTGATCCATTAAGATGGTTCAATCGAATCAACACCATCTTCATCAACATCAACGAGGCACGCATCACCAAATGTAAGAACTCGTTGATCTATATATATATATATATATATATATATATATATATATATATATATATATATATATATATATATATATATATATATATATATATAGATATAGATATAAGTGTCTATACATAATTGTGTGTACTAGATCAAGCATGATAGATTTATATGCTTTACACGCTTCCGCACACATGGTTTATCGATCGGATCGAGACATGAGATTAGAATGAGATTCTTCTCGACCGAGAGTGACATTAGATGTCATTGACATGGGATGTCTACCTATCTTGGAGTTCTTAAGTGCAGACTCAGTCGACTTAAGGATTCGCAAGATGAGGGTCTTTGGATCATTTTGTTCTAATTTATTTAATTTCAAAAACAAATGTCTAATTTGTCTTTCATTTGATGGATTCAAAAGTTGAGATTATTAACTGTTGGAGTTGTATACTTAATGTCTAGATTTAAGTAACGGAAACTCCCGATCATAGCATTTAATCTATTTAATTAAATAAACAATTGTTTGCATTTAATTAATGATAATTAAATATATGCAAAATATAGTCATGGATTCTATACGTTGTAGTTAGTATGGTGTGCGTCGTCACACGGAAGATCATACTATCGGTTACTCGTATTTAATCAAACAGTTGCTCACGACCTAGATAGACACGGACCAAGCCATCGGTATAGTCGTTGTATGAGGGAGAAAATAATATGTCTTGATTATTTTATCATACTTGTACACTTGGTGTATTGGGCGGATCGCTTGAGATTTATCGATTAGGATTGCCTTGAATAATCGATTTAAATCTCAGAGTATTTTATTCTTAATCCCCGATATTATTGCGGGTGTGTATATTTAATATTAGTGACTTTGATTTTCCAAAGGAATTGACCGGTTTCATTATTGGGTCAATTACCGGTAAAGTTAGGTCACGGTATTTTATATATGACATGCCGTGAATTCTTGACGGGAAAGTGTATCCCGTAAGGGTTGATAATATCCCCGAGATGAGTTCATAAGGAATTATTATGTAAACCTCATGAGTGGATTTGTTCCGCATAATAATTAAGGTTAAATGGTACTATTCTCGGATAAAAGAGATGAATAAATTAATTAGCAATAAATTAATTTTATTTATGGATATTTATATCTTAAATACACGGAATAAATAATACTACCGGAGAGAATATTATTTGATATAATATGGTTTAATATTGGGAGTGCAATTAATTTTATATAGTGAAAAATAAAATTAATTAATATTAATGGGATTAATAGATTTGGGCTTGAGCTCAATTTAATCATTAATATTGGAAGCCCAATAATCCACCTACTTTAGATCCCCTACGTAGCCTATAAAAGCACTACATGGTCTTCACAATTCAAGACACCATAAGATTATCATACTTGATATTCTAGAGAGTTCGTGAAGGAGATCCATAGAAGTTCGGAAGATCGTCGCTCACACGACGTTCGAACGAAGTGCAAGGAATACGTAGGAAGATTCAAAGGTCTTCAAATCATCTTGTTTCTCCGCACAACAAGATCGAAGGTAAAAATCATAAACCCCTCTATGATTTCATGTGGATTAATTGTGATGCATACATGAACAACGATCCGGAAAACGTCGAGACCGGGATACGGGGATCGTGCGATCCCCGTCGGGATCGAGAGGGGCGGTCGAACCCTAGGGTTTCAACCGCCGGGCGCGCGACGAGGGGAGCCCCGGCTGGACGCCGGGGCATGCGATCGACTTCGGTTGATTGCCGGGGATGCCGCGGGCAGGTGCCGCGACGGATCCCCGCCACCCCTCGACGGCGGCGTGCGCACGGGGAGCCCCGGCTGAAGCCGAGGCGGGCGATCGAGCTGGGCTCGATCGCGAGGGCAGCCGCGGGCTGCTGCCGCAGCTGGGCGCCCTCTCCCCGGGCGGCGATGGCGGTGAGTCGCCGGACTCACCGCCGGGGGCTGTTCGGAACAGCCCCGCGGGGATTCACCCCGCATCCCCGGCGATCGCCATGCACGGCGATCGCGAACCCCATGCATGGGGGTTCGGCTAGGGTTTAGCCACGGGTTTATCCCGCGGCGATGCTCTTGTCGTATCCCAGTTCTTCATGGTGTTCGTGATCGGTTTCCGGCGATGGGATTTCGGTCGGGTTATTATTTCCGCAATTTTAATAGCCCGGGATATCGATTTCCAACAATTGGTATCAGAGCGTTGGTTTTGTGTTCATGTATGTATTCGATTATCGTTTTACCTTGCAGGATTTCCGACTATCATGGTTTAATAATTTTGTTAATTATTTTATCATGATTATTCGTTTATTAAACTCTCGGACATGTCGAGATTCGTTTTGTGTGGATGAATGCTTGTAATAGTAAAAATTCGGGGGTTGACCGAATTTAGGTTTATTATTATTGTTCTATGTTTTCCGGAAAATGTATAGGGTCGATTTCATGTATAGAATCGATACCGGAATTGTAATTTAATTTTTGTAATTAATTTTACGTTGGTTCGATATTGAAACGATCGCCGGAGACCGAGGTGTGACGAAGAAGACGAAGAGGACGAAGGACCGGGGATCGATCATCCCCATGATCGATCCCGAGCGATCGACCGCGAGGAGGGGGCCGATCGCCCTCGGCTGGGGCTGTCACCGGTCATGGTGGCGGCTGGCCGGCTGGGCTGGGCGGCGGCGCTCCTCCGGTGGTGGTGGTCGATCGGTTGGGGGTGGTGCGGGGATCCCCACCCCGTGCTACTCCTAACCGAGATACACTTTCCTAATTGAGTTCGGTTTTCCTATTTTGAGTGTTCCTATTTTTGGGAACTCTCATGGAATAGGAAAAGAATTAAATTGGAATTAATTTATTTCCTTATTGAGTGTTCTTATTTATAGGAACTCTAATGGATAAGGAAAAGAATTAATTTGGAATTAATTTATTTCCTAATTGATTATTCCTATTTTATGGGAATTTTCATGAACATGGAAATTAATTGATTTGGAAAGTAGAAGAGTCCTAATTTATTTTATTTTCTTATTCTATTATATAAGTCTTCTAGAATATTTCAAGTTTGACTTGGATAGGATTCTAGAAATTTAATAGAATTAGAAAGGAAAATAAATAAATAAAAATATTAATAATATTTAATTTTATTTTTGATTTATTCGATTGACTTAATTTTCGAATTAAGTATCTTTTGGATTTATTAAAAATAAATAGATTTAAATATTGGAATTAATCCACACAAAACGAATCTCGACATGTCCGAGAGTTTAATAAAAAATTATGACAATAATTAATAAATAATTAACAAGCCATAATAGTCGGAATCCCTGCAAGGTAGAACACAAAATCGAACATATACATGAACTAGAACCAACGCTCTGATACCAATTGTTGGAAATCGATATCCCGGGGTTAACGGAATTGCGGAATACATAACCCCGACCGAAATCCCATCGCCGGAAAACACGCGAACCACCGTACGACGCCGGAGCTCGACCGGAGCGTCGCCATGGGCGAACCCACGGCTAACCCTAGTCGAGCCCCCGCCGAGAGGGGCTCGCGATCGCTGCCCTAGCGATCGCCGGGGATGCACGCGCATCCCCGTGGGGCTGTTCGGAACAGCCCCCGGCGGTGAGTCCGGCGAATCACCGCCACCGCCGAGAAGGGCGGTGCGCCCAGCGCACCCGCCGCGGCTCCCAGCCGCGGCTGCCCCCCGCGATCGACCGATTGGTCGATCGCATGCCCCGGCGTCCAGCCGGGGCTTCCTCGTGTGGGCCCGCGATCGACGCCCTAGGGCTCGATCACATCCTCGGCTCCCAGTCGAGGGTTCCTCTTGACCTTCGCCGGGGATCTCGAATCTCCGTCCCCGAAGTTCATACGTCCCGGATCTTTGTTCATGTATATATCACGATTTATAAATCACATAAAATCATAGAGGGTGTTTATCGATTTTACCTTTGATCTCGTTGTGCGGAGAAACGAGATTGATTTGAAGACCTTCGGATCTTCCTACGTATTCCTTGCACTAGCTTGAACGTCGTGTGGGTGACGATCCTCCAAGCTTATAGATCTCCTTCACAACTCTCTAGAACTATCAACTAATGATATTCTTTTCTTGTAGGTGTGTTCTAATTGTGAAGATCATGTAGTGCTTTTATAGGCTACGTAGGGGATCTAAAGGAGGTGGAATATTGGGCTTCCAATATTAATGATTAAATTGAGCACAAGCCCAAATTTATTAATCCATTAATATTAATTATATGATTAATTCCACTATATAAATATAATTGCACTCCCAATATTCACCATATTATATCAAATAATATTCTCTCCGGTAGTATTATTTATTCCATGTGTTTAAGATATAAATATCCATGAATAAAATTAATTTATTGCTTAATTAATTTATTCATCTCTTATATCCGAGACTAGTACCATTCAACTTTAATTATTATGCGGAACAAATCCACTCATGAGGTTTACATAATAATTCCTTATGAACTCATCTCGGGGATATTATCAACCCTTTCGAGGACACATTTTCCCATCAAGAATTCACGGCATGTCATACATAAAATACCGTGACCCAACTTTACCGGTAATTGATCGGTTATTCTAATCAATCAATTCCTTTGGAAAATCAAAGCCACTAATATTAAATGCACACACCCGCAATAATATCAGGGATTGAGAATAAAATACCCAGAGATTTAAATCGATTATCCAAGGCAATCCTAATCGATAAATCTCAAGCGATACGCTCAATACACCAAGTGTATAAGTATGATAAAATAATCAAGACCAATTATTTTCTCTCTCATACAACGACTATACCGATGGATTAGTTCTTGTCCATCTAGGTCGTGAGCTACTGTTTGATTATATACGAGTGATTGATAGTATGATCTTCCGTGTGACGACGCACACCATACTAAATACAACGTATATAATCCAGAACCATATTTCCATTTATTTAATTATAAATAATTAAAAGCAAACGATTATTCATTTAAATAGATTAAATACTATGACCGGGAGTTTACGATACTTAAATCTAGACATTAAGTATACAACTCCATCAGTCCGTACTCGATTATACGAACCAGGAACAACTATATGATTCAAGTATATCAGTTCAACCATTGGGACTTCATTATGCTGTAAGTCGACCTCATAACCCAATAGATATAACTTAATCATTTGGACAATTCATATAAATTAAACCAAATTTATATGAAGAAATATGTGTAACACATATAAGTGATTGTTTACCAAATCTCCAAAAGTATCTAATACACTAATAGAAATCACAACCCATCTCTAAGATGTCTGATCTCTATTGCAGTCGTGAAAGCCTCAAGCTTAAACTGCTGGAGAGGTTTTAGAAAGTGGGTTTTTAACCTTACCAAAAGTTGCAACTTTATTATCTCGATGTCTCCAGAAAACAATCTCCCAGATAATGTGGAACTTTCTGAGCACCAGTTTTAGACTTGTGGTGCTTCCTAGCTCATTGGCTTGCGCGATAACTCTACTATAAATAGAGAACTATCGGATGGGCTGAGCTAGTTACTCCACCTAGTTCATTCAAGAACTTTCAAATCTTAACTGCCAACATTACTGCATCCAATGCAATACTGTGCTCAACTTCTGTAGTTTAATCAGCTATATTGCATTGCATGGAACTATTCCAGCAAATTTCACCTCTAACCAGACAAAAGATATAACCAGATTAAAATCGGAAATTATCTTAGTCTGTTTTGAAGTTAGCATTCAAACAACTTGTTAATATCAACTCTTTTTGTCTTCCAAAGACAACAAAATATTCTTTTGTCCATCTAAGGTACATAAGAATATTCTTGGTCGCAGTCTAACGCGCCTCACCTGGGTTTCCTTGAAACTGACTCGTCATGCTCAAAGCATACGATACGTCCGGTCGTGTACATATCATGGCGTACATTATAAACCCTATTGCCGAAGCATAAGGAATATTTTCCATCCTCTTTTGCTCATCAAGTCCCGTAGGGCCTTGCATCTTACTAAGAGATGTGTCATGACTCATTGGAATGAGACCCTTTTTGGCGTCTTTCATTCTGAACTTATAAAGTACCTTATCAATATAGGTCACTTTACTAAGTCCAAATATCATTTTCGATCTGTTCCCACAGATCTTGATGCCCAATATGTACTGTGCTTCTCCAATATCCTTCATTGAAAAATAATTCCCAAGCCATTCTTTAATAGAATTAAGCATAGAAACATTGTTTCCAATAAGGAGTATATCACCGACATACAACACAATTAATACAACGTAACTCCCACTGATCTTCTTGTAAAACAAGACTCTTCCGAGTTCCTCTGAAATCCAAATCCCAGTATGGATTCATTGAACTGAAGATTGCTACTCCGATATGCATTCTTTATTCCATAAATGGAACTATAAGCTTGCATAATTTCTCAGCCTTATTAAGATCGATAAAACTCTTTTGCTGTGTTAAAACACATTCTCTTCTAGAATCCAATTCAAGAAGTTAGTTTTAACATCCAATATTACCATAACTCATTATCAAGATGAGTCACAATGGCTAAGTTAATCCGAATGAATAAATCACAACAACTGGTGAAAAAGATTGATCATAATCCACCTCGTTAATATAAAACTTTTACCACCAAAATTGCTTTGAAAACCCTAGGTTTTCCATTCATGTCTATATTGATCTTGAAGATCTATTTGCACTCAATAGGTCTAGCCTCTTTATGCAAATCTATCAATTTCCAAACTTGATTACCAGACATTGAAATCATCTCGGATTATATGGCACCATGCCAATTTTTAGTAGTTGCACTCGTCATAGCTTGGATATAGTTCGAAGGTTCATCTATTTCCAAAAGCATGACTTCATATCTCTCATTGATCACAATACCTAAGTATCTGACTAAAAGAGATATATGCCTTCTGGACCTACAAGGGCTGGTATGGTTTCCAAAACCATAGGAATACTCTCAACCCAGTCTTGAGTATTCATCATTGGTTGTTCCACTTGAACCTCGTTCAAGATAACCGAGCTCCCACTGACTTTCTAGGAAAGATATCTCTTTTCAAGAAAATCACCATCTCGAGCAACAAAATATTGTTCTCAGATAGATCGTAGAATCTGTACCCTCGAGTTTCATATGGACATACCATAAGGAAACTTTTATCCCATTTGAGTTCAAGCCCCGTAGAGATAAATCTCTTCATAGAAGCTATAGAACCTCAAATCTTGATGAAAACAATTTAGGGACCCTCCCTTTCCATACCTAGTATGGTGTCTTTATCAACAGCTTTTGACAGTGTCCTATTCAGTGTATAGGTTGAAGTCAAGAATAGTGTGTTCCCAAAAGAGTTCAGTAGTTCAATTAGACCCATCATCGATAGATCGAACTCTATCTAATAGAGTTAGTTTTCTCTTTTCCGAAATATAACCTTCATGTGCTTGTGAATTAATAAGTTCCACATACATCAGTATGGATCATCCCTAATTAATTACTCACATGTTCTCCTTTATCCAAGAAATATGACATTGTTATCTTGTCCATCACACATCATTCACATGTATCAAATGACTCCAAGTCAAATGATTCTAGAATGCCTTCTTAAAGAAGCTTCGTTACATGTTTAGATGTTGATTTGACCTAATCAACAATGTTATAGTTATGTCTCATTGAGACTTATTCGATTCGGCCCTTGGTGTTAATGTTATATATGATTGTCAAGTTAAAGTATACATAAACAATATTATAATCGTACCAAAACAAAGAATAATTCACAATTAAAATAGTTACCAAACTATTTCATAGTGAAAAACTAATCCATCAGTATCCAATACTGAACCAATATTCATTATTTATTGAAGGTACGAAATTACATAGTTATAATACTAAAACAAGGCCCTAAGGCAAAACAACATCATATGATCATACGGCTAATGCAGCGACCTTCGCTCCATTTCTCGCCCGTAGATCGACATCTCTACTCACCAAACTTATACTTTTATGTAGTTCCTCCACATACAAATGTGAGAACCACATTTGGCATCCAATACCCAAGAAGTAGAATTTGTGAAGTTTAATGTCTATAACATTAATACCTGAAGATGAAGCAACCACGTTCTTCACATCTTCTTTGAACTTTGGGCTAATTCAATTATTCCCAATAATTGAGTCTTATTTGAATTCCCGTTCACAATTATTCCAATATCAAAACGTGATAAATCGTAAGTGAAAATTCGAAATTTTCTAACCAGCGATATTATCATGCAATTGAAGCCCTATCTCTCATAAAATATGAGGGAGCCAACCAGACAATCGAATCACGCCATCCCATGGCTCGAAAGTCTCTAATTTATGTCATTGATGAACAAAGTGTTTTGGATTAGATCACTCCCGAGGTGAAAATAATCCTAACTTTAGAATCCATCATATGAAAGACAAATTAGGCATTTGTTTTGAAACTGAATAAAATATGAACATCTACATATTTGCAAGTAGTGTCCAACACCTTTGCAGTAGATGCATTCAGATTCCTTATGAATCCTAGTAGCCTTCTTGCCCATGCTCTTTTGAATACATCATCCCTTATCATAAAAATATCCCTCTAAGAGTCCAATTTTTTAATTGACGACTCATCATCTTAGAAAAATTTAGGAGATCACTTAAAACAAATAATCCAATCATTTGCTACACATGTGGTCCCTATATGTTTCTCTTTTTCCAGCCTAGCTGAAGCGATGACCCTGGTCATTCAGAACTGCTCAATCTTAGCATATTCCCCGAACATGCTATTGAGTTGTTCAATGATATCTTAGGATGTGGTTATCTAACACATTTTCATTGTCTTCGTATTGGAGGACCATCCTCAAATTACGTTGTGAATCAAGAAAATTTATGTTGTTCAATTTTTCATAATCAAGAATTGAACCAAACTTGAATTGAGTTGATATTTGACATGATAAACTACAAAAGAAAAATAACTAAAGTATGTAAACATCCACAAAGCGGTAAAAAAAATAAGGTTGTCTATAAAAATTACTTATTTGTTCCATTTTGTTCAATCGATATCCAATATCTATGTTCCCTTGAACAAAACGATCCCAAGACCCTCATCTTGTGAATCCTTAAGCCGACTGAGTCCGCACTTAAGAAAACCAAGATAGGTAGACATCACATGTCAATGACATCTAATGTCACTCTCGGTCGACGAGAATCCCATTCTTATCTCATGTCTCGATAGCCACGCCTGCAGTGGATCTATCGATGAGAAAATCAAACTCACGTGTAAGGGTCTAACCCTTACTACCACTTATCCCAAGATAACAAGCAGTACCCCGCTGAGGCGGACCTACCAACTTATGATCGAGGGCTTCATGAGTGTGATGTTTTGGACAAGACATTATACTCATTATTTTGGGAACTTGCATGCATAGGTGTTTATATGTAAGTTGAACATTTATAACATAAAAACATCCTATAACTAGCAAAGCAATTAAATACGTAATCGAAAGGCCCCTAGAACCTCACAACTCTCTAAAGAAATGAATTAAAGCAACTTAAAATGTCTTGAACATCTTCTGAACTGGTCCGCGCCTGCCGTTTTAGTTCCGCGCCCGCCGATTTTGGTCAAACCTATTCCATACCCAAAAAACCACGAACAGCGTCCGTCGTTTCACAAACGGCGGTCGCCGAACACCACTGGCGGTCGCCGTTTCCAAAACGGCGGTCGCCAAAAGGGTATAGAAACTGGCTGACCTGAAATCAGCCTTTCGGCGATCTCCGTTTCCAAAATGGCGCCCGCCGAACCAAAACGGCGCCCGCCGTTTTGCTCCAGCAGCCCGGTTTTCGCCCGTTTTGCTTCGTTTTGCTTCGTTTCTTCTCGTTTTCGCCGGAAAGCCGATATCCAATGTCGATTCGTGGATTCAATCAATTGCTTACACATTGAACAATAGATTTTTGAATAGAAAAACCTAACTGTTACAAAAGATTCCAAGGGACGCAGCCCTCCAAAACTATGACCAATCGTACGTAAAAAACGACAATTTCATTCACTCGACCACTAACGGTGGCCGGCCTTATATCTAATCACATAAAACAATTAAGCCAATTATGTGGATTTTAAACATATTGTGTCCAACACAAAAGTGTGCACGAGCCCTAGGCTCTGATACCAATTGTAGGTACTGGTATACCGATCCGATCGATATACTGTTGGAGTTGTGTACTTAATGTCTAGATTTAAGTATCGGTAAACTCCCGGTCATAGCATTTAACCTATTCAATTAATAAACAATTATTTGCATTTAATTATTATTAATTAATTATGCAAAATTATAGTCCTGGATTTTATACGTTGTAGTTAGTATGGTGTTGCATGGGCACACAGAAGATCATACTATCGGTTACTCGTATATAATCAAACGGTTGCTCACGACCTAGATGGACATGGACCAATCCATCGGTATAGTCGTTGTGTGAGAGAGAAAAAAATTTATCTTAATTATTTTATCACACTTGTACACTTGGTGTATTGGGCGGATCACTTGAGATTTATTGATTAGGATTGCCTTGGATAATCAATTTAAATCTCAGAGTATTTTATTCTTAATCCCCGATACTATTGCGGGTGTATATATTTAATATTAGAGACTTTGATTTTCCAAAGGAATTAACCGATTTAATTATTGGGTTAATTACCGGTTAAGTTGGGTCGCTATATTTTATATATGACATGCCGTGAATACTTGACGGGAAAGTGTATCCCGGAAGGGTTGATAATATCCCCGAGATGAGTTCATAAGGAATTATTGTGTAAACCTCATGAGTGGATTTGTTCCGCACAATAATTAAGGTTGAATGGTACTAGTCTCGGATACAAGAGATGAATATAATTTATTGAGCAATAAATAAATTATTCATGGATATTTAAATCTTAAATACACGGAATAAATAATACTACCGGAGAAATATTATTTGATATAATATGGTTTAATATTGGGAGTGCAATTAATTTATATAGTGGAAAATAAATTAATTAATATTGATAAGGATTAATGGACTTGAGCATTGGGCTCAATTTAATCTTCAATATTGGAAGCCCAATATTCCACCTCCTTATGATCCCCTACGTAGCCTATAAAAGCACTACATGGCCTTCATAAATTAAGAAGACAAGAATATCAATACTTGATAGTTCTAGAGAGTTGAAGGAGATCCATAGGAGTTCGATAGATCGTCGCCCACACGACGTTCGAACGAGGTGCAAGGAATACGTAGGAAGATCGCAAGGTCATCAACGTTTAATTCGTTTCTCCGCACAACGAATTGAGGTAACATAATCTAAAACTGTTGGAGTAGTATACTTAATGTCTAGATTTGAGTATTCTGAACTCCTTGTACACTTTCATTTACCTATTAAATACGAACATTCATTTATTTTAATTATTGTTAATTAAAATTATGCAAATTATAGTCCTGGATTTCATACGTTGTAGTTAGTATGGTGTGTCGGGCCCACACAGAAGATCATACTATCGGTTACTCGTATTTAATCAAACAGATGCTCACGACCTAGATGGACACGGACCAATCCATCGGTATAGTTTTTGTGTGAGGGAGAAAATAATTTGTCTTAATTATTTTATCACACTTGTACACTTGGTGTATTGAGCGGATCGATTGAGACTCATCAATTAGGATTGCTCGGCGATAATTGATTTGAGACTCAGTGTATTTTATTCTTAATCCCCGATATTGTTGCGGGTGTGTATATTCAATATAAGTGACTTTGATTTACCAAAGTAATTAACCGATTTAATTATTGGGTTAATTACCGGTTAAGTTGGGTCACTATATTTTATATATGGCATGCCGTGAATGATTGACCGGACAGTGTATCCCGGAAGGGTTGATAATATCCCCGAGATGAGCTCATAAGGATTTATTATGTAAACCTCGCGAGTGGATTTAATTCCGCATAATAAATAAGGTTGAGTGGTACTAGTCTCGGATAAAAGAGATGAATAAATTTATTAAGCAATAAATAAATTTTATTCATGGATATTTATATCTTAAATACACGGAATAAATAATACTACCGGAGAAATATTATTTGGATATAATATGGTTTAATATTGGGAGTGCAATTAATTTATATAGTGGAAAATAAATTAATTAATATTAATGGGAGATTAATAGATTTGGGCTTGGGCTCAATTTAATCATTAATATTGGAAGCCCAATATTCCACCTCCTTTAGATCCCCTACGTAGCCTATAAAAGCACTACATGGTCTTCACTTTTTCATAAGACAAGAATATCAATACTTGATAGTTCTAGAGAGTTGAAGAGGATCCATAAGCTTGGAATATCGTCGCCCACCCGACGTTCAAGCTAGTGCAAGGAATACGTGGGAAGATTCAAAAGGTCATCTTAAATTCGTTTCTCCGAACAACGAATCGAAAGGTAAAAATCTAAACGCCCTTGATTGTTCGTTTTTGGTTTATCGAGAATACCGTAGAACAAGATCCGAAGTTCGGACCCGGATTAGACGGACGATCACGCGGTGGTGGCGAAGCCACCGGACCGCGTGGGATCGCCCGGCTAGGGTTCGGGCATGAGCAAAGGGAGCCCTCGGCTTCGGCCGAGGGGGCGATCGCTAGGCGCGATCGCCGATGGTGGCGGGCTGGTGCCGCCACCTCCCCACCTCGACGGTGGGGTCTCCTCCACGGCGAGCAGCAGGTCGCCGGACCTGCTGCCGGGGGCTGCCGGATGCAGCCCCATCGAACGTGATGTTCGATCACGTGAGCGGCGGCTCGCGGGGGCTCGGCCGGGGGCGGGCTACGCGTCTTCGGGCGCGTGGTCTCCGATGGTCGGACTCCGGCGGATGAGTCGATGTTCATGTGATCTCCGGCGAAAGGTTTGATCGGGCTATAGTTTCCGCAATTTTAATAGCCCGGGATATCGAATTCCAACAATTGGTATCAGAGCGTGGTATACGTTCGCGGTATTTTCGATAAAATTGTTGTACCTTGCAGGGTTCCGACTATTATGGCTTAATTTATTATTCGTTTAATTTATTTTGTCATGTATGTTGGATTGATTAAACTCTCGGACATGTCGAGATTCGTTTTTGGTGGTGAATGCTTGTAATAGTAAAAATTCGGGGGTTGACCGAATTTAGGATTTATTATTACGTTCTACTTTTTTCCGGAAAATGTATAGGGTCGATTTCATGTATAGAATCGATACCGGATAGTGTAAAATTTATTTTGTAATTTTTTTTGCGTTGGATCGATGCCGAAACGACCGCCGGAGAAGACGCATGACGAAGGAGATGATCGTGAGGGCTAGGACTCGGATCGACCAACATGGTCGATCCATGGAGGATCGAACCATCGAAGGAGAGGCGCTTAATTCGCGCCTCCCGGCGGCGAAACCACCGGCGGTGGTGGTTCGCCGGCTAGGTGGCGGCGGCGGCAGTCCTCGACCGGTGATGGCGGTCCGGTGGGGGCGCGGGGGTCCTCGTGATCTTCGTGCTCTCCCGGAAATTTACTTTCCTAATTGATTCGGGTTTTTCCTATTTGAGTATTCCTATTTTTGGGAATTCTCATGGATTAGGAAAAGAATTAATTGGAATTAATTTTATTTCCTTATTCTATTATGGAAGTCTTCTAGAGTATTCCGAGTTCTACTTGGAATAGGATCCTAGAAATTTAATAGAATTGGAAAGGAATAAAAGTTAATTTAGGATTGATTTATTTCCTAATTGATTATTCCTATTTTATGGGAATTTTCATAGAAATGGAAATTAATTAATCTTGGAATGTAGAAGAGTCCTAAGTTATTTTATTTCCTTATTTCATTATGGAAATCATCTAGAATATTCCAAGTGGGTCTTGGATAGATTATTCTAGAGATTTAATGAAGTAGAAAGGGAAAAATAAAAATAAATAAAAATATTAATAATATTTAATTTTATTTTTGATTTATTCGATTGACTTAATTTTTTAATTAAGTATCTTTTGGATTTATTAAAAATAAAAAGATTTAAATATTGGAAATTAATATTCTCGTCACATGGAGCATTCAAGAACGAAGACTGAAGACTAGAAGATGCGTACGGAGATGGAGTAAAGCCATAATAGTCGGAAAATAATATTCTAGTAATTATTTTGACTATGTGATAATATTATGTGCTTTATTACATGTATGCATGCTATATGTGTTTACTTTTATGCACTAGATAGCGTATCCCTTTATTGTAAAAAGCTAAGTGGGAGAGGGTATGGAAACATACCCATGGTCTCCATTGCTGCTCTCTTGGTGACTTTTATAAACTTTTGAAGTTTATATAGATAAGTTATTGGAGGAGAGTTCTTGTAATTCCTCTTACGAGAAACGTTGATTAAGTTTATCAAACAATGCCTAATTTGTCTTTCCAAAGCTGATTTCAAGTCGACTCATTCTCACCCCGGGGAGTGGAATGGAGCCAAAGCCACTTGGTCATGTCGAGGACACAAATTAGAGGCAGTCGTACCATTCTTTGATAGATGGATCGATTGTCTGCTCGGCTCCCTCATTTATGAGAGATAGGGTTGTTCGCATGGTGAATCACTGGTTAGAAACTTCAAGTTTCACTTATGATTCTCCGCGTCTTGATTTACAAGATCGAATGGATCAAGTAATTGGATTTCAATTATATAAATCTTTTGGTATAGTAAACGTCCACACGAACGTGGCTTGCTATACTGAATGGGATTTTAGAATAATTGATGTAGACAGTTATAGGAAGTTGTGAAGAATTGCGAGTTGTCGTAAACATCCACACGAACATGGCTTGCGGTGACGTAACAATTCTAAACGATTCACCTTGGTACTGAGTAATGGTTTACACTTAGATACGCTTTATAGTATTCTTCCCAACGAAGTAACGCTATAATGATGTATGACCGAAGCAAATCTAATTGCTAAATCATTTGGGTGGGTAAACGTCCACACGAACGTGGCTTGCTTTAACCTGATGGGATTTTAGATGTGATTAGTGATTTAATGATATTATTTGAGGGAGATAATATCGGATATTAAATTGTTTGTTTGTTTTATGTGCTTATAGGTTAGGAATGACTGTGACCCCACTTTGTGATATACTTAAAGATGAAAACTCACTGGTTCCATATAGTACTGATTGGAAAAGAAATCTGGACAATGTTCAGACTGTTGAGCCTTCCGAATCCACTATTGTCCCAACTGATGAGGACATTGAAAATGACCTCAAGGAGATGTTAGGACATAGTAAGGAAGCCGGACTAGAGGTGATTGACATACTCATCAAGTTCAGTCCTCTTGAGGAATCGCTTAAAAACGATTTCAAAAGAACTGAACTGATAAGTATGATCAGAGAATCACAAGCTCTAGTGGCCGAGTTGGAAGTGCAAGCAAAGAAGCCCAGTGGTTTTGAACCACGGATTGGGAAGAGCAAGCCGCGAGGCAAGTGCTTTCGATGCAAGCAGTCTGGGCACTGGAGGTCTGATTGTCCTCTCATCAAAGGTACGAAATTTTCCTTAGTCACCGAAACATTGTCAGTGGTGTTATCTACCAGCACCTGGTGTGTAGATACGGGGGTCACTGATCATGTCTGCAATTCATTGCAGGGGTTCCAGGAAACCCGGAGACTTAGAGAGGGAGAGATCGTGGTCTACATGGGCAATGCCGCGAAGGTGGCGGCTGTTGCAGTGGGAGACGTTCACTTACGCTTCAGTAGTGATAGGATTTTAGTTTTACATAATTGTCTTTATGTACCCAACTTTAGAAAGAATTTAATTTCAGTTTCTAAACTTATTATGAATGGATATTCTGTCTCTTTTGACCACTCCGTGATCATAAGAAGAAACAGTGAGATTATCTGTTCTGGTACATTGGTGGACGATTTATATGTGCTAAATCCTGAGTCTAACACGATGCAACTAACCGAGAGTAATAACACATCTACGAACACCAATAAGAGAAAGGAACCTTCTAGGATGAATCAATTATACTTGTGGCACTTAAGGCTAGGTCATATTAACTCAAATAGAATTCAAAGGTTGAAAGCTGATGGTCTCATCAGTGGTGTTGAAGGAGAGGACCTTCCAACCTGCGAATCCTGTTTAGAGGGAAAAATGACCAAGCGTTCTTTTTCTGGTAAAGGACGAAGGGCTGAACAAGTATTGGATTTGATTCACTCTGATGTATGCGGACCTATGTCTACTCAGGCAAGGGGAGGGTACGAGTATTTCATCACTTTCACTGATGATTACTCAAGGTATGGATTTGTATACCTGATGCGCCGTAAGAGCGAATCCTTTGACAAGTTCAAGGAGTTCAAGGCTTTTGCGGAGAACCTTCAAGGTAAATCCATTAAATGCCTGCGATCTGATCGCGGAGGCGAGTACCTGTCTGGAGAATTCAAGGCATACTTGGCAGAGAATGGGATTGATTCCCAAATGACATCACCATATACTCCTCAGCAGAATGGTGTGTCGGAAAGAAGGAATAGGACTCTTATGGAAATGGTGCGTTCAATGATGAGTTACTCGGACTTACCTACTATGTTCTGGGGACATGCCTTGGAAACGGCGGCGTACATTCTCAACATGGTTCCAACAAAAACGGTACCCACCACACCCATGGAAAGGTGGAGCGGGCGCAAGCCTAGCCTCAGGCACCTTCGGATCTGGGGTTGTCCAGCACATGTGTTGCGACAAGGTGCCGATAAGTTAGAACCTAGATCAGAATTACGGCTGTTTGTAGGATACTCGAAAGGAACTAAAGGTGGCATGTTCTATAGTCCTACGGACCAGAAGATCGTTATAAGTACTAAAGCTCGGTTCTTAGAGGAAGACTATGTCATGGACCACAAGCCCAAAAGTGACATAATACTTGATGAGTTGAGAGGTAACAAGGAAGACTTAGACACAGCCGAACCGAGTATAGATACACCACTAGAATCTGCACCTGACACTATCACTGTTAATACACCGGAACGCCGTCGTAGTGGGAGGGTTGTTAAACAACCAGACCGATGGATTGGACTGGGTGAGTCTTCGGACTCTGGACCTGGAGTTCATGAAATCGATCCCTGGACCTATGACGAGGCAGTACAAGATATAGATGCGCCTTCTTGGAAGAAAGCGATGAAATCCGAAATTGAATCTATGGATTCTAATAAAGTCTGGGATCTTGTAGAACCACCAAGTGGCGTAAAGCCAATTGGGTGTAAATGGGTCTACAAGAGAAAGAGAGGATCTGACGGAAAGGTTGAAACCTTTAAAGCTCGGCTTGTTGCGAAAGGATATACTCAGAAAGAGGGAATCGATTATGAGGAGACCTTCTCGCCGGTAGCCAAGATAAAGTCGATCCGGATTCTCTTATCCATAGCAGCTCATATGGATTATGAGGTGTGGCAAATGGATGTCAAGACAGCTTTCCTAAATGGAAGTCTTGACGAGACGATTTATATGAAACAACCAGAAGGATTCATTGCTAAGGGGCGAGATCATCTAGTGTGCAAGCTTAATCGATCCATTTATGGATTGAAACAAGCCTCGAGATCGTGGAACCTGCGGTTTGACGAAGTAGTCCAATCTTTTGGATTCAGTCAAAGCATGGACGAATCGTGTGTGTATTGGAAACGTGATGGGAAGAAGGTGGTGTTTCTCGTGCTTTATGTGGACGACATTCTTCTCATTGGCAACAGTGTGAAAATGTTATCAGACATAAAGGGATGGTTGTCTAGACAATTCGATATGAAAGATTTGGGAGAAGTCGGGCATGTTCTAGGGATCAAGGTTATAAGGGATCGCCGGAATAGAACATTGTACCTATCCCAGCAATCTTACATAGACACGATTCTGGCTCGTTTTAACATGCAAGATTCCAAGAAGGGTGAGCTGCCCTTCAGTAAAGGAACTTATCTTTCTAAGGAAATGTGTCCTCGGACACAAAAGGAGAAAGATGAAATGAAAGCAGTTCCCTACGCTTCGGCTGTGGGAAGCTTGATGTATGCAATGTTATGCACGAGGCCTGATATCTGCTATGCAGTTGGCGTAGTAGCGAGATATCAGAGTAACCCTGGAAAGGCTCATTGGACTGCCGTAAAGAGCATTTTCAAGTATTTGCGAAATACTAAGGATTATGTTCTAAGTTACGGGGCAGACAATCTGATTCCTTTGGGTTATACGGATTCGGATTTCCAAGCTGATAAGGACCGGCGAAAGTCGACATCAGGCTATGTGTACACTATGGGAGGTGGAGCCGTATCATGGAGGAGTGTTAAGCAAAAGTGCATTTCAGACTCTACCATGGAAGCTGAATATGTTGCAGCCTCAGAGGCAGCGAAAGAGTCAGTTTGGTTCCTTAATTTCCTCCAGGACTTAGATGTGATTCCAAGTTTGCCCAAGGCTATGACAATTTATTGTGATAATAGCGGTGCAGTGGCAAACAGTAAGGAACCACGGTCCCATAGTGCTATGAAACACATAGAGCGCAAGTACCACCTGATTCGAGACATCGTCAAGAGGGGCGATGCGATAGTCACCAAGATAGCTTCGGAGGACAACCTAGCGGACCCTTTCACCAAGATACTTCTTAAGGAAGTTTATTTCAAGCACTTGGAGGGTTTGGGAGTCAGAAGTTTGCAGGATAAGACTAGACCTTAGTATAAGTGGGAGATTGTTGGAGTAGTATACTTAATGTCTAGATTTGAGTATTCTGAACTCCTTGTACACTTTCATTTACCTATTAAATACGAACATTCATTTGCTTTTAATTATTGTTAATTAAAATTATGCAAATTATAGTCCTGGATTTCATACGTTGTAGTTAGTATGGTGTGTCGGGCCCACACAGAAGATCATACTATCGGTTACTCGTATTTAATCAAACAGATGCTCACAACCTAGATGGACACGGACCAATCCATCGGTATAGTCGTTGTGTGAGAGAGAAAATAATTTGTCTTAATTATTTTATCACACTTGTACACTTGGTGTATTGAGCGGATCGATTGAGACTCATCAATTAGGATTGCTCGGCGATAATTGATTTGAGACTCAGTGTATTTTATTCTTAATCCCCGATATTGTTGCGGGTGTGTATATTCAATATAAGTGACTTTGATTTACCAAAGGAATTAACCGATTTAATTATTGGGTTAATTACCGGTTAAGTTGGGTCACTATATTTTATATATGGCATGCCGTGAATGATTGACCGGACAGTGTATCCCGGAAGGGTTGATAATATCCCCGAGATGAGCTCATAAGGATTTATTATGTAAACCTCGCGAGTGGGTTTAATTCCGCATAATAAATAAGGTTGAGTGGTACTAGTCTCGGATAAAAGAGATGAATAAATTTATTAAGCAATAAATAAATTTTATTCATGGATATTTATTGAAATTACGTCTTCGACGTAGGATACCAACTTTTCGTGAAGTCGGTCTTAAACACTGTCACTTCAGCAACTTCGTTAGCACACACTCAGCTCTGCTTGCTATGTATGATGTGTGGTGTATGTGGTGTGTTCGAACTCAACAAGAGTAATGTAAAGTGCTGAAGACAAGGTTGTATAATAGTTTCATTTCATTGATAAACAAAACTAACTATTACACTTGTGGAGAAAGGTAGACGGAATGATCAAGAGTCGTATCCCAAGTGACGCAGCACTCCAACGAACTAATGATCTAGTACTATATCACCTAGAGCTAAATCGCATAACTCTACTATCGGTGCACAGCACAAAACAACTACCAAAACTCTAAAGGCAGTAAGCCGTAAACAACGAACGTTGATACTTGGATATCGGATTTCGTTCTCTCAAAATCGTCAGCGGATGTCATCCAACTCTATCGGTATATATAGTAGTCTCGCACATGTGAAGCCTTGAGGTAGTGCAATCTGATTGGTCACATGCTTGGGCTACATCACAATTCCATGGATGACATCACTTTCGGAATCTTCGATTCTTGAATCTTGGAATCTTGAATCTTCGATTCTTGAATCTTCGATTTCTTTAACTTCAGACTTCTACACATCTTGACTCCGTCGATCTCAAAACTTCATCTTCAACTTCATCGTGGTGAACACTCGTTGTTGAACATTCCATATTTCATCGTCTTCATTGTCGTCAACAGAGTTGAAGTAGTAGACAACACTTCATGCATCAGATGATACTCGAAGTCAAAAGAGCATGGCATGGGACTCCAGTCGCGTGTGATGATGGAGCTCCATATGCGACACCAGTCGCGAGCGACACAGTCGCACAAAAAGGAGGAGTGAGATCAAGCGACATTGTCGCGTGCGACTCCAGTCGCGAGGGTCAGCCAAGGAAGTCAAGCGACTTTGTCGCGTGAGATGGAGAAGGGAGAGTCACGCGACTCTGTCGCGTGCGACGCTGTCGCGGAAGAAGAAAGGGCTGAGTCACGCGACTCTGTCGCGTGAGATGGTGAGGTGCGGAGTCACGCGACTCTGTCGCGTGCGACTCTGTCGCGTGTTACTCTGTCGCGTGTTGTGGTGAAGCCTCGTCGTGCGACTCTAGTCGCATGGACTTGAGGATGGACTTCATGTTGATTATTTTGCATTCACGCAACCTACACCTGCAATCAAAGACAGAGACAACAAACACATGTTGTTGCCAAAACTAACATCTACAATCTCCCCCTTTTTGGCACAACTCATGTGACCAAAGGTTAGTAAAGGAGTTGCATAAATCTCCCCCTCAAGCAAAGCATATCAAAACAACCAAGTAAAATAAACTCAACAAACATTCAATCAACAAGCATTATCAATGAGTAGATATCAAAAAAACCAAACACTTAGATAGAATACAATCATCAAACTAACAGAGTCAAGGTTCAACAAAACAGATATGAAAAACATGCATGATGAAAAAAAAAATCAATGTCACATGCATGCAAGAGATAGAAGAAACTGAAATTGTTCAAACAAAAACAATCAAGGAATGAAGACTTCAAGTCTTCGGAGATCCAGCAGGAGATGGCGAGCGCACTGGAGAAGTGTGTGGTGAAGCCTCACCAGTCTTCATATCATCATCATCATCATTTCCAGCTTCTTCACCTGCGTCTTCCTCAACTTCATCTTCATCAGTCGCGAAGTCATCATCACGGTTGCCGTAGACTTCATACTGACCAAACTCATCCTCACCGAGCTTGATCCTCTCTTCATCCTCATCATCATCAAGACCGACACCTTCGATATCAACGTCTTCACTCTCATCCTTCAAACCGTCAGACGGCATCGCACGCGATGCCTCTGGATGTGTAGTATCATCACCTTCAACAACCTTCTCTTTTCCTTTTCTCAGCATTTCAAACACCTCTCCTGCCAACATTTCACGAACACCCTCATCACCGTCATCATCACTCTCCTCACGTTTGGGCCTGACAAGATCAGCCATTGCTTCCTTGATTCCATCTTTGATCAGTTGAAAGATGAACGTATCACTTAAGCCTTGACCAGATGAGCCAGCACGAGATATACCACCTAACCCTCCCCCTTGATGGGTCAGCTGGTGAAGATGAGTGAAAGCGGCCTTCTGATCTTTCTGAGCATCCAACATCTCAGCAAGGGCAATAGCATGAGCTGCTTGTTTACGCTCAAGTCTTTGAGTCGTGATATAGCATTGATGTATCGCAGCAGAGGGAACCACCGAACGATAATTGTGCATTGGGTGATAGGGGTTCTCCTTTGGTGGTAACCCAGACTGAGGACCAAACTTCTGAGGCGCCACCTTTTCACGCTTCAACTCCTTCACATCATCATCCTTCTCAAACTCATCACCTTCAGTAACATCTTCAATGGGAATCACCTCAGGCTTATGACGCTTAGAGCCAGAGGATTCAAGCTTGGCAGCAGCAGCAGAACGCTTCTTAGTCTTCACCGGCGAAGGAGGTGGAGTGATAGGTTCCTTAACATCTTCCCTCTTTGCAAACTTCGTCCACGGAAGATCAAATACCCTATTCTTCAACCAAGTTGGGGTGATATTGACATGTGAGTTCTTCTTCACCTTTCTCTCCGTCTCCGTCATTGGAATGAACTTCTGTTCAGTCAACATCCCATAAATGAGACAAGGATGAGTTAAGTGCATACGACGTTCCTCCTCTACCTCTGACTGTTGAATGAGCAATGAGTCAGATGCCGTGGCTATTCTACAAATATCAGCGAAGATGATTTCGCCGAGGTCGACCTGTTCTCCGCAGCCGAGACGGAATATGATATGCATCAGTTTGGGCGAAAGATAGTTCTCATCAGGATGAGCAGCCCAGTTGGTCACACCAAACCTATGGAGATTGCCGTAGAAGGCAGTTAACTTGCTAGGGTGTGGAAGAGGTGACTTAGCTTTGCCATGAGTCAAGAAGGATCCAATCTTCGTCGCATTCATGCGATCATCATCAGAGGGTGAAGTCCAGGTACTGTCAACCTCTATTCTCTTCAAGAAGATGTTGATGTTCAGAGGTCGGAGAGTATACAACTTATTTCTGAAAACAAAACGCCCATACATCGGGCTCGAAGGATCAGCAAACTCAGGAGTGAGGTTGGCATAGAATTTTTGGATGATTGGAATGGAGTAGCGATAGGTAGCAGTGACAGACTCCAGCAACTTCATATCTTCAAAGAACTTGGTAAGACCTTGTTTTTCATAATCGGCAGGGCGGATATGACGGTCAGGGAGGATAGGTAGGTTCTCGATCAAACCAAGCCGACGCTCGGCCTTGGCATAGAAAAAGTCTGGTTTATAGTGCTTCCCGCACTCTTCAACAGTTTGATAGTAGACTACTTCAGCAGTGGCTCCAGTTGAGCCCGAAGTAGTAGGAGCTCGAGGTGGCTTCCTGGAATCATGAGACAACGACTTCTCTCCCTCGACGGAGCCAGAAGACTTTTTCTTTGAACCTCCAGCAGAGGCAGTGGGGGTTGAAGAAATAACTTTCTTCGGAGTAGTCTCAGCAGTAGAGATAGAAGGGACAACCTTCTTAGGATCAACAGCAGCGGAAATAGAGGATTTTGGTTTCCTAGGATCAACATCAACAGTGATAGAGGGTTTTGATCTCCTCTGTTCAGCAGCGACGTCAGATGACGTCCTCTTAGTATTGGCACCAGGGCCAGAGATAGTTTTCTTCTCACCCGCAACAACAACAGCAGGCAACGGGGTCTTAACAATTTTCTTTCCATCATCGGTCATTAACCCATCAGCAACTAACTTCTGATATTCAGACGGTGAAACGAGACCCTTGTAGCAACGAAGAAAGTTTGAAGGGTACTTCCTCGACTGTTGTCCAGGCTTCTCAGACTTACCTCCACTCTTCGACACGGAGTGGGCAGGGTGAGCAGGTTTTGTAAGATCCACAGAAGGAGACTTACCACCGCGATTATCCATTTTGTCCATGTGTTTTTGAAGGGCGTGAAGTGCCTTCTTCTTCGAGTCAGGCGAGGGGGCCTCTCGCCAGGTCTTAGTTAGTTCAGATAGAACTTCTTTATCGATCTCATCAAAGACATTACTAGCAGATGAAGTCATAGTGATAGTAAACGAGAGATAGCAAGATTGGTGATCTAAGAACCTAAGTGAAGAACACTAGTGCCTGATGCACGAAGTCAGAGAGGGAATCGAACGTCGATCGCCGGATGCGAGAAGCAAGAGATCGATGATACTTCAACCACGAGAGCAGGATAGCAACGATACTTAGGAAATTCGGATATGCAAGTAACCCTAATCCAAGAATTTGATGGCCTATATATAGAAAAATTTTGGGCCTGCTCGTCTTGGATAAAAAGACCTGCGAAAAAGCCCATTTATCAGAACAAAATTGGCCCATCAGTACAAAAATCGAATAAAGTATAATAAAATAATCAGCTGAAAATCATGAAAAATAATCTAAGTAAAAAAAAATTTTCAAAATTTTTCAAAAATTTCGAAAATTTTCGTCGACGAGCAAGATGTAGCAAGGACGTTCATCGTCGGTCATCAGGTTGGCGGGGGTGGGTTGTGTTGCATCATAGGTGTTGAACAGCAGATATGGAGATGGAGTGAGAAGCACTAAGATGCTGACCAAGCGACAGAGTCGCGTGCGACTGTGTCACACAAGTCGCTGGAGATGCGACATGCGTCGCGTGCGACCAGCGTCGCAAGTCCGAGCCGCGCGAATCTGTCGCGTGCGACAGTGTCGCACAAGTGACCATCAGCATACTCATCGCTGCATGAGGAGTTATGCATTGGAAGCTGCTACACTCATCTTCCGCCTTAAGGATTGTACTCCACGAGATGCTGAACATGAGTTATAAGAATATCAAAACAACACATCCCGAGTTAGTATTCAAGCGTTCAACACACTGCAAACATTCAAAAACATTTTAGTGGAGATTCAATCGGTGATACCAGGCAGTGAAGAGCAAATATTTTCCCAAAAAAAATTTCACTTTTCATCAATCTCCAAATCAAAAATATCACACAAGGTGAATAAAAACTTTGAGGTATAATGAAATATCTCTCGAAGTAAAAACCGGTGAAACGGACCGAAGTATGTTGAAATAAGTTTAACTTGTCCTTCGTCGCAATCACAAGAATGCAATCGTGTTTCATCGGAACATATATGGTGAGTTAACACCGCACAAGAGATTTTGATTCATGAGTGTAAGGTGAACTCTTAAGGCACTCCACTTGGGACAAGCGTTACTACAATCAGAGGGGAGCAAGGTTCGACCTGCGTCCTCCAGACGAGTTTTAGCTTTTAAAATGAAATGCAACAGATGCTCATTACAGCAATCAGAGGGGAGCAAGGTTCATCCTGCATCTCCGAAGTGTGATGGTTGAGCATCTTAAATTATAGCGTCTATGTGCTACCTTTCGAAGAGGGGAGCCGGCGGACAAAGTGATCCGGCGTCCTCCGCTACTCGGTATTATAGATCAATGCAAATGAGCTTATGGGAGTTATATGCCAAGTTCACATGTTTACACTCAGAGGAATAAATGCACTTGGGTCCGAAGACTGAAGCGGCCTCGATCCATGTTCATCTTATTAGATTAATCCACGACGATCCATAGTGCATATTCAGAAGTAAAGAAAACAATCTTTCAGACTTCAAAATTTTCGTGAACTTTAGAGAGAACACATGCAGAGAGAATTTCTTAATTTTTTGAATCTCTCAAAGTCAAGAGGTTTGGTGAAGATGTCAGCAATTTGTTTTTCTGTTGAAATATGCTGTAGACTGACTATATCACGATCAACCAAATCTCTAATGAAATGATGTCGAATGTCGATGTGTTTAGTGCGAGAATGCTGAACAGGATTTTCGCTGATTTTGATAGCACTTTGGTTATCACAGTACAACACCAAGGGAGCACTCTCGATAAGATAATCATCCAACATCTGCTTTAGCCAAAGCAATTGAGTGCAGCAACTCCCAGCTGCAACATACTCAGACTCAGCTGTTGATAGAGCGATGCAATTTTGCTTCCGACTATGCCATGACACTATGTTATTGCCAAGGAAGCAGCAGCATCCAGACGTGCTCTTTCGTTCATCATTGTCACTCGCCCAATCCGCGTCGGAGAACCCGACAAGATTTGCTGTAGTGTCACACGCATACCAAAGACCGAGGTCAGAAGTTCCAGAGATGTAGCGGAGTATCCGTTTCACAGCTCGTAGATGGTCCTCCTTAGGATCTGCTTGGTACCTGGCACACATACAAACACTAAACATTATATCAGGGCGAGTAGCAGTTAAATAAAGTAAACTCCCAATCATGGAGCGATAGAGTGTTTGATCAACACTTCGACTCTTAGTCGACATAGATAACCGATCAGATGTCGCCATGGGAGTGTTAGCAGGCTTAGCATGGTGCATCTCAAACTTCTCAACCATATTTTTCGCATATTTGCTTTGTGAGACGAAGATCCCATTTGGTCGTTGAGATATCTGAAGACCCAAAAATTGATGTAGCTCGCCTTCAAGACTCATCTGAAATGTAGAAGACATAGAATCCGTGAATGCTTTCACGAGCTTAGAGCAAGTAGCACCGAAGACAATGTCATCGACGTAAATCTGGGCAACGATCATGTGGTTCCCATCACGTTTGATAAAGAGAGTCTTGTCCACTGAGCCGCGTTCAAAACCAAACTTCAGTAGGTAGTCTGTCAAACACCCATACCAAGCACGAGGGGCTTGCTTCAACCCATATAAAGCTTTATGAAGCTTATAGACATGATTAGGTTTCTTAGGATCCTCAAATCCTTTTGGTTGAGCAACATACACCTCTTCTTCAAGTACTCCATTTAGGAATGCAGCTTTAACATCCATTTGTCTAAGTTTGATGCCAAGATGACATGCAATAGCGATTAAGAGACGAATAGACTCAATGCGTGCAACTGGAGCAAAGGTTTCATCAAAATCTATCCCTTCCACTTGGGCATAGCCTTGAGCAACGAGACGAGCTTTGTTTCGAACAACTTGGTTATGCTCATCCGTTTTGTTCTTAAAGATCCACTTGGTCCCAACAACATTGATGTTCGAAGTACGGGGAACCAAAGACCAAACATTGTTTCTCGTGAACTCGTTAAGTTCTTCTTGCATGGCCATTATCCAGAAGTCATCCTTCATAGCTTCCTTGTAAGTTTTCGGTTCCGTTTCAGATAGGAAGCAAGAGACTCCGATTTCATGGCACACAGCAGAAGTGCAAATGTTGTAGAGTTCATCAGGAGAAGGAATTTGTTTCTTCGAGCGTGTAGTTCGCTCATTCATGTTTCCAATCATCTGTGTCGGAGGATGGCGTTTTTGAATGTACCCAGGTGCTTCTCTTGGAGCATCAGCTGGGTTGTCAACTTGTTCATTTTCTTCACCCTCAGACGATGAAGTATCATTGTTCCGCCGACTAGTCTCTCCAACTTCAGGAGATGTGTTAGGAGTAGGAATATCTGGTATCTCAGTAGTCGGTGTAGATGGAATTATACGATACTCCAGAATCCCTTCCTTAACCCAATCTTCGTTGGCATCTTTACCGAGAAAGTCTTGTTCATCAAAGTTAATGTTAACAGTTTCAAGAACTTTCTTAGTTCGGAGGTTGTAAGCACGGTAGGCATGACTATTCTGACTATAGCCAACGAAGATACCACGATCAGCTTTGGCTTCAAACTTCTTTAGAGGATCACGATCCTTCAAGATATAGCACGTGCAGCCAAAGACACGAAAGTGAGATACAGATGGCTTCTTGCCATTCACAAGTTCATAGGCGGTTGCCGTTGTGCCGGATCGAATGCTTATACGATTAAGGATATATCCAGCAGTAGAGACGGCTTCTGCCCAAAAGGTACGAGCAAGATTTTTCGAAATTAGCATGACACGAGCCATCTCTTGCAACGTACGGTTCTTCCGTTCGGCGATCCCATTCTGTTGGGGTGTTTTAGGAGCCGAGTATTCATGATGAATCCCCTTCATCAGACAATATTCATTGAAGCTAGAATTTTCGAATTCAGTCCCGTGATCACTCCTGATCCTCTTCACCTTAGCTTCATGATTCGTTCTAATCCATTTCACAATACCTTTGAAGGCATTGAAAGTCTCATCCTTAGTGGCAAGAAATCTCGTCCAAGTATAGCGAGAGAAATCATCAACAACCACCAGCACGTACTCTTTCTTAGCAATACTCTTCACTTCCATTGGACCCATGAGATCCATGTGAAGTAGTTCAAAGGGAGCAGAAGTGCTCATTAGTGTTGGTAGTGCAGGATGAGGAGTTCTCGTCAGCTTACCCTTCTGACAGTCACCACACACTCGTTTCTCAATTTTGGGGAGTTGAGAGATTCCTCGAATAATCTCCCCCTTAACCAATTTACTCAGATTTCGAGTGCTGGTGTGTCCAAGGCGTTGATGCCACAAATCGACTTCATCAGGAACAGTCACTGAGAAGCAACTATACTCAGTTGTATAGCAATTGTTCTTAGCACGCGGACCTTCCATGATGCATTTCCCTTCAGCATCAAATACTTTGCATGAGTCTCTATCAAAACTAACATTCAGCCCTTCATCACACAGTTGACTGATGCTAATGAGATTTGCCACGAGACCCTTCACATGAACAACATTTCGAATTGGTGGCAATCCCTTGATATGCAGCGTTCCCTTTCCCATGACGACGCCTTTAGCTCCCCCTCCAAACACCACGGGAGAACCACTCATAGGCTCATATTCTTTTAAGAACTTCTTGGTTCCTGTCATGTGTCGGGAACAACCGCTGTCAAAATACCAAATGCCTTTGTTTCCAGAGTCGGAGGCATTCAGTGCAACATTGCAAAAAATAAGTTCTCTAGGCCTCCAAGTAGTTAAAGTGGTGGAGTTAAGCTTAACTTCACTCTTCTGGGACTTAGGTACCCACTTCTTCTTCATGCCAGAATTTCGTGACTTAGTCTCAGTCACAAGTTTTACATTCTTTTGAACCTTTGGCACTGGAGACTTGTGTTTCTTCACAATCTTAACAACAACACTCTTCTTCTCAGTCACCAGATCCCGGTTGATGTCATCTCTCAGCTTAAAGCAGAAAGGTCTAATATGTCCGGGCTCATTGCAGTAGTGACACACATATTTTCTCTTTTGACGAGGTTCAGCATTTGTCGAAGTCTTGACCATGACAGGTTTAGAGCGAGAGAATTTTATATTTGGTTTTACGTTCTGAGGCTTACTCAACTTCTTCAGCAACGTCTTCTCGTATGGCAGGATGCCACGAGGATGTTTCACAATGGATTTAGGAAATTGATATGTCTCCGCCTTCAAGCTAGTAGTCGAGTTTGACTTTTGAGTTTCAGCTTTTGGAGATGTTACAACCTTCTTTCCATCAGCAATTTCCTTGCGTTTCAGTCTTTCAGAATCATCCATGTTCATATTCTCAGTAGAGTCAGTAGAAGCCTTGACAAAGGTCACTTCTTTCTTTTCTGGTGCAGTATAGATAGATTCAAAAACCTTTTGAAATCCGAGTCCAACTCGACCGGGATTCATATAAGAGGCAGCATTATCAAACACAGATGAGTTCGTGTTCATCTTTCTTAACAGTTCATCCGTCATCTGAAGTTTTTCTTTCAAAACATATCGCTCTTTATCAGTCATAGCAAGTTCAGTTTGAGTTTTAATCAGCGATGATTTCAGCTCATCATTCTCAGTGTCAGAGTTCTTAAACAGAGTTTGAAGTTTCTTCACTTCAGATGTTTCCTTCTTCAGAGATGTCTTTAATTTCGAATTTTCGGAGTTCGACTTCTCACACGACTCTCTCAGTTCGACAACTTCCTTGTAATATTTATGTTTCTCTTCGAAGAGGGCATCAAATTTAATTTTCAGAATTGTCAGAGAGTTATTCAGCCTTACCTTCTCATCCTCTGTCTTTTCAATCGAATTTTTTAACTCAACAGTCACATCATACATCTTGTGTTTCTCATTCGAGAGTTCAGCAATAGATTCTGTCAGAAACTTCTGCGACACCGCAAGTGTAACGTTCTCAGTGATAGCTAAGTCATTCAAACTTTGAAGTTCAGAGAGATCATCTCTCAGAGTAAGTAGTTCGTCACTCACAGTTACAGTTTGACTCTCTTCAGCAGTCATCTTCATATCTTCAGCTTCAGACTCAGATTCATCATCTGAGAAAATATCATCATCACAATAGTTTCGATTCACTGAAGCCACACGAAAGATGTTATCGGCTGTTGCAGTGTCTTTTAGAAAAGAATCGAAAACAAAGTTTTCAACCTCCACATTTTCGAGATCAAATGTTTCACCAAAAGTGACAACTAGAGCGTTGTCCTCCTCGTCATCAGAGTTATCATCATCAGATACATCATTCTCAGAGATCACATCTTCATCATCAATAACCACATAGCTCACGGGCAGCTTCTTCTTTCTATGCAGGTTCGGACATTCATACTTCACGTGTCCATATCCTTTACATTCAAAGCACTGCATCTTTGAGACATCTTTGCTATTAGATGTGTATGGTGATAGCTTTGTGCCTTTAAACTTCTTATCAGATGTAGACCCCTGATTTCGATTTTCTGGAGTGTTCGGATATGAGTTAGAACTTTTCTGAAATTTCCGGAAATTTCGTGCTCGGTTCTTTCTCTTAAAATCTTGTTTCACAAGATATGTGACTATATCAGTCAAAACAGCAAGCTTGTCCGGATTGTTAGAGTTCATCAATCGTTCAATGTCCTCTGCTTCCTCATCGTCGGACTCATTTAAATCAGCTGAAAAGCTATTTTCACACTTCTCATTTTTCAAACGAGATTGTTGAGATTTTGTGCTTCTTGAACTCTTCCCCTTCTCAGAAATCTTAAGAGCAGTCATAGGCTCATAAACAAGGGACATGTCTGGGTTGCTTCGTACTTTGAGTGTCAAGTCATAGTTTCTCAAATCAGCCATCAGGTCGGCATAATCCCAGTTTTGATTTCCATCGTTGCGTGCTTCGATGGTTAACACCTTGCTCTCGAATCTAGAGCTAACACTGGATAGAACCTTCTCGTAGACCATGATAGCAGGAAAGACTTCTCCCAGTTCAAATGCCTCATTAACATATCTCATCACCTTGTCTAGATAGTCATTTATGTCTTCATCTTCTCTCATGCGGAGTTGATGAAACTGAGCAGTTATAGTTCGAATCTTTGAGCGCTTAACAGCGTGACTACCCTCACACGTTCTTTGTAATGTCTCCCATGCATCTCTGGCAGATGTGCAATTCTTGACCAACTGATACATGCTGAGATCCAGCCATTCACATATAAGTAGAAGAGCTTTGCTATTCGCAGTAGACAGGTCATGCTCTTCTCTAGTCCAACTACGTTCAGGCTTAGGGGTTCTAAGTCCATCAGCATCTTCAGTGTAAGGACGCTCCCATCCTTCCAACACAGCCATCCAAGCTCTTGAATCAAAGCCTTTGATTCTAGCAGATACTTTTGCTTTCCAGTTCGAGTAGTTTTGATGAGTAAGCATAATAGGTTTCTGAACAAACATAGACGACTCCATTGTAGCGGAAATATGAAGTCAAGTAACGGATCACGTCTTATACGTATGACGTCCCGCTCTGATACCAATTGAAATTACGTCTTCGACGTAGGATACCAACTTTTCGTGAAGTCGGTCTTAAACACTGTCACTTCAGCAACTTCGTTAGCACACACTCAGCTCTGCTTGCTATGTATGATGTGTGGTGTATGTGGTGTGTTCGAACTCAACAAGAGTAATGTAAAGTGCTGAAGACAAGGTTGTATAATAGTTTCATTTCATTGATAAACAAAACTAACTATTACACTTGTGGAGAAAGGTAGACGGAATGATCAAGAGTCGTATCCCAAGTGACGCAGCACTCCAACGAACTAATGATCTAGTACTATATCACCTAGAGCTAAATCGCATAACTCTACTATCGGTGCACAGCACAAAACAACTACCAAAACTCTAAAGGCAGTAAGCCGTAAACAACGAACGTTGATACTTGGATATCGGATTTCGTTCTCTCAAAATCGTCAGCGGATGTCATCCAACTCTATCGGTATATATAGTAGTCTCGCACATGTGAAGCCTTGAGGTAGTGCAATCTGATTGGTCACATGCTTGGGCTACATCACAATTCCATGGATGACATCACTTTCGGAATCTTCGATTCTTGAATCTTGGAATCTTGAATCTTCGATTCTTGAATCTTCGATTTCTTTAACTTCAGACTTCTACACATCTTGACTCCGTCGATCTCAAAACTTCATCTTCAACTTCATCGTGGTGAACACTCGTTGTTGAACATTCCATATTTCATCGTCTTCATTGTCGTCAACAGAGTTGAAGTAGTAGACAACACTTCATGCATCAGATGATACTCGAAGTCAAAAGAGCATGGCATGGGACTCCAGTCGCGTGTGATGATGGAGCTCCATATGCGACACCAGTCGCGAGCGACACAGTCGCACAAAAAGGAGGAGTGAGATCAAGCGACATTGTCGCGTGCGACTCCAGTCGCGAGGGTCAGCCAAGGAAGTCAAGCGACTTTGTCGCGTGAGATGGAGAAGGGAGAGTCACGCGACTCTGTCGCGTGCGACGCTGTCGCGGAAGAAGAAAGGGCTGAGTCACGCGACTCTGTCGCGTGAGATGGTGAGGTGCGGAGTCACGCGACTCTGTCGCGTGCGACTCTGTCGCGTGTTACTCTGTCGCGTGTTGTGGTGAAGCCTCGTCGTGCGACTCTAGTCGCATGGACTTGAGGATGGACTTCATGTTGATTATTTTGCATTCACGCAACCTACACCTGCAATCAAAGACAGAGACAACAAACACATGTTGTTGCCAAAACTAACATCTACATTTATATCTTAAATACACGGAATAAATAATACTACCGGAGAAATATTATTTGGATATAATATGGTTTAATATTGGGAGTGCAATTAATTTATATAGTGGAAAATAAATTAAATAATATTAATGGGAGATTAATAGATTTGGGCTTGGGCTCAATTTAATCATTAATATTGGAAGCCCAATATTCCACCTCCTTTAGATCCCCTACGTAGCCTATAAAAGCACTACATGGTCTTCACTTTTTCATAAGACAAGAATATCAATACTTGATAGTTCTAGAGAGTTGAAGAGGATCCATAAGCTTGGAAGATCGTCGTCCACCCGACGTTCAAGCTAGTGCAAGGAATACGTGGGAAGATTCAAAAGGTCATCTTGAATTCGTTTCTCCGAACAACGAATCGAAAGGTAAAAATCTAAACGCCCTTGATTGTTCGTTTTTGGTTTATCGAGAATACCGTAGAACAAGATCCGAAGTTCGGACCCGGATAAGACGGACGATCACGCGGTGGTGGCGAAGCCACCGGACCGCGTGGGATCGCCCGGCTAGGGTTCGGGCGTGAGCAAAGGGAGCCCTCGGCTTCGGCCGAGGGGGCGATCGCTAGGCGCGATCGCCGATGGTGGCGGGCTGGTGCCGCCACCTCCCCACCTCGACGGTGGGGTCTCCTCCACGGCGAGCAGCAGGTCGCCGGACCTGCTGCCGGGGGCTGCCGGATGCAGCCCCATCGAACGTGATGTTCGATCACGTGAGCGGCGGCTCGCGGGGGCTCGTCCGGGGGCGGGCTACGCGTCTTCGGGCGCGTGGTCTCCGATGGTCGGACTCCGGCGGATGAGTCGATATTCATGTGATCTCCGGCGAAGGGTTTGATCGGGCTATGGTTTCCGCAATTTTAATAGCCCGGGATATCGAATTCCAACAAAAACCCCCTCTTTGATTATGTGTTCGTTAATCGTGATATATACATGAACAAGACGTTCCGGGAAGACGTCGAAACCGGGATACGGGAATCACGCGATCCCCGTCGGGATCGAGAGGGGCAGCCGAGGGAGCCCCGGCTGGACCGCCGGGGCAAGCGATCGACCATGGGTCGATCGCGGGGAGACCGCCGTGGGCTGGTGCCACGACAGCTGGTCCCCCCCGCCACCTCGACCGGCGACAGGCGCACGGGAGGAGCCCCGGCTGAAGCCGGGGCAGGCGATCGACCGTGAGGTCGATCGCGGGAAAGCCGCGGCTGGTAGCCGCGGTGGGTCAGCTGGAGGCTGACCGCCCTCCTCCGGCGGCGGTGGTGAGTCGCCGGACTCACCACCGGGGGCTGCTAGGCAGCCCCGGCGATCGCGTGCATGCGATCGCGAACCCTAGCGGGGTTCGGCTAGGGTTTCTAGCCGCGGGTTTATCCCGCGGCGACGATGCTCTCGTCGAGCCCGGTTCGTTGGTGTTTGCGATCGGTTTCCGGCGATAGGGTTTCGGTCGGGTTATCGGTTCCGCATAATTTTTGATAACCCGGGACATCGAATCCCAGCAATTGGTATCAGAGCGTTTTTGGTTTCGTGTTCATGTATATGTTCGATTATTGTTCTACCTTGCAGGGATTTCCGGCTATCATGGTTGGATTTAATTATTGTGTTAATTAATTATCATGATCATTCGTTTATTAAACTCTCGGACATGTCGAGATTCGTTTTGTGTGGTTGAATGTTTGTAATAGTAAAAATTCGGGGGTTGACCGAATTTAGGATTTATTATTACGTTCTATGTTTTCCGGAAAATGTATAGGGTCGATTTCATGTATAGAATCGATACCGGAATTGTAAATTTATTTTTTGTAATTTATTTACATTGGATCGATGCCGAGACGACCGCCGGAGAACTCATGTGACGAAGGAGAAGATGAGAGGGAGGACTAGGGATCGATTGGATCAATCCCATGATGATGATGATCGAAGGGGGCGAGGGGGCTGTCCGCGGGGATCCTCGGCCACGTCGGCCACCGGTGGTGGTGGCGCGTGGGCTGAGGTGGCGGCGGCGCTCCTTCCCGGCCGGCGATCAAGGTGGGAGGCGCGGGGTCCTCGTGATCTCGTGTTCTCCTACCAAGATACTACTTTCCTAATTAATTCGGTTTTCCTATTTGAGTTTTCCTATTTTTGAGAATTCTCATGGATTAGGAAAAGAATTAATTGTAATTTATTTTATTCCCTTATTCTATTATGGAAGTCTTCTAGAGTATTCCGAGTTCTACTTGGAATAGGATCCTAGAGATTTAATAGAATTGGAAAGGAATAAAAGTTAATTTAGGATTGATTTATTTCCTAATTGATTATTCCTATTTTATGGGAATTTTCATAGTAACGGAAATTAATTAATCTTGGAAAGTAGAAGAGTCCTAATTTATTTTATTTCCTTATTCTATTATAGAAGTCTTCTAGAATATTCCAAGTTTTACTTGGATAGATTATTCTAGAGATTTAATAGAATTAGATAGGAAAATAAATAAATAGAAATATTAATAATATTTAATTTTATTTTGATTTATTCGATTGACTTAATTTTCGAATTAAGTATCTTTTGGATTTATTAAAAATAAATAGATTTAAATATTGGGATTAATATTCTCGTCACATGGAGCATTCAAGAACGAAGGCTGAAGACTAGAAGATGCATATGAAGATGGAATAAAGCCATGATAGTCGGGAAAATAATTTTCTAGCATTATTTGACTATGTGATATGTGCTTTATTACTTGCATGCATGCTTATGTGTTTAATTATGCATTAGATAGCGTATCCCTTTGTTATAAAAAGCTAAGTGGGAGAGGGGATGGAAACATTCCCGTGGTCTCCATTACTGTTCTCTTGGTGACATTTATGAGCTTTCGAAGTTCATATAGATATGTCATTAGAGGAGAATTCTTGTAATTCCTTTTACAATAAACATTGATCAAGTTTATCAAACAATGCCTAATTTGTCTTTCTGAAACTGACTTCAAGTCGACTCATTCTCACCTCTGGGAGTGGAATTGAGCCAAAGCCACTTGGTCATGTGGATGACACAAATTAGAGATCTTCGTACCATTCTTTGATAGATGGATCGATTGTCTGCTCGGCTCCCTCATTTATGAGAGATAGGGTCGTTCGCATGGTGAATCACTGGTTAGAAACTTCGAGTTTCACTTATGATTCTCCGCGTCTTGATCTACGAGAATCGAATGGATCTTGTAACTGGGAGTCAATTATAAAAGTCTCTTAGTATAGTAAACGTCCACACCACGTGGCTTGCTATACTGACGGATTTTGGATTAATTGATGTAGACAGTTGTAAGTAATTGTGAAGAGTTGTGAAATTATCGTAAACGTCCACACCACGTGGCTTGCGGTGATGTAGCAATTCCAAACGATGTACTTTGGTGCTGAGTAATGGTTTACACGTAGATACGCGTTATAGTATTCTTCCCCACGAAGTCACGCTATAATCGATGTATGACCAAAGAAAATCTAATTGCTAAATCATTTGGGTGGGTAAACGTCCACACCACGTGGCTTGCCTTACCTGATGGGATTTTAGATGTAATTAGTAATTTAATGATATTATTTGAGGGAGATAATATCGGACATTAAATTAATTGTTTGTTTAAATGTGCTTATAGGTTTAGAGAATAGCTATGAATCCACTTTCTGTGATACTCAAGGAGCATAAGCTCACTGGTCCCAATTACATTGATTGGAAGAGAAATTTAGACATTGTCCTGACTTCTGAGGAGTACAAGTTTGTACTCCATGAAGTGTGCCCTGCCGAGCCCACGGCTGCCTCAACTGATGAGGAAAAACTGGCATATTGGAAGTGGAAAAAGGCTGATGAAATGGCTAGGTGTTATATTTTGGCTTCCATGTCAAATGTACTCCAAACCCAACATGAGCCGATGGACACTGCCTATGATATGATGTTTAACCTCAAGGAGATGTTTGGGGAGCAAGATCGTGCGGCTAGGCAAGAAGCCATGAGAGTCCTCATGTCGACTACTCAGTCTGAAGGAACGCCCGTTGGGGAGCACGTTCTTAAGATGATGAGTTTGTTGAATGAACTTGAGGTCCTAGGAGCTTCTATTGATGCTGAGACGCAAGTCGACATCATACTCCAGTCTCTGACCCCTAGTTTTGAGCAGTTTCGTATGAGCTATAATATGGGTAAACTATCTTATACTCTTGCGCAACTCCTGACTGAACTAAAGGCGGCAGAGGGGATCTACAAGAAGGGCAAGTCTCAAGCGCTTGTAGCTACCAAGTCCAAGGGCTCGAAGCCTGTTGGAGGTAGGGGCAAGAAAAGGAAGCAAGCCTGGAAACCAGTGGTGCCAAGAGGCATGGACCACGAGTGGGGGCTGCAAAGCCAAGAGGCAAGTGCTTCCGATGCAACAAGTCTGGACACTGGAAGTCTGAATGTCCTCTCAAAGGTACGAATTTTTCTTTAGTCGTAAAAACATAGTCAGCGGTATTATCTACCAGAATTCTGGTGTGTAGATATGGAACCACTGACGGTATGTGCATTCTTGAATGCAGGGGTTCCAGAAAACCCGGCGACTTAGAGAAGAAGAGTTCAAGTCTACATGGGCGAAGCTGTTGGGGTAGCAGCGATTGCAGTGGAAGACATTTATCTGCTTTCAGTAGTTTTAGGATTTCATTTCAAGTTATTGCTTTATGTACCCTTTATTTTAGAAAGAACTTCTGTTCTGGATTTCTATTATTTATGAATGGATATTTTATTTCTTTAATCATTTCATGATTTGGATAAGAAATAATGGTGTTATCTATTCTGGTACATTAGATAGCAATATATGAATGATAAATCCTTAGTCTACCACGATGCAACAATCCGTTATGTATAACTTGTTTTACTCATTAGATGTTTTTCTTTATTAATCATTATACTTGTGAATTCTTATACTTAGTAGTATTTATTCAAATATAAAAAATTCAAAAGGTCGAAATTGATTTAATCAATTATAGTTGAAGGAATGGACCTTCCGACCTAAGAATTGAATTTGGAAGATAATAAAACTAAGCATACCTTTCGGTAAAGGATAGAATTCGGACAAGTATTAAGAATGATCAATGATATGTGTAATGTGCGAGTAGTTATTTTTAAGAATACTCGAAGATGGATTAGAATGCTTGATGTGCAATAAAAGCGAAGTGTTTTAGTCACAAAGCAATTATGGGGAACCTTCAAAGTATATCCATTGGAAGCCTGCGACTTAGTCGCGGAGGCTACCACATAACAAAATCAAAGATTGAGATTAAGTCTCAAATGACTACACCATACACTTACGTGTAGAGATGGTGAGTCAGTAAGAAATAGAATTCTAATAGTAAAAGAACAAGTTGTTCGGAACTACCTATGTTCTATGGATATTCCTGGAGACAACGGCATATTCAATATGGTTGTAGGATATCCTAGATGAACAAAGTATTGTGTGTTCTATAGTACTATGAACCAGAAGGAAGAGTAACGCCCGGTTCTTAGAGAAAGACTATTAGAAGAACCACAAAGCCCGAACTGACGCAGTACCTTGAAATAAGAAAAAGGACAAAGACTAGAAACCAGCCAAACCGAGTAGAAATACACCACATACTGCACCTACTGTTATTACTGTTATACACCGGGACGCCATTGCAGTGGGAGGTTGTTAAGACAACCGGAGATGTTCATAAGACTAGAAGAGTTTTTAACTCTGGATCTGGTAAAGATGAAATCGATCCCTAGCTCTGCACAAAGGCAGTACTAGATCTAAATGTGCCTGCTTAGAAAACAATAAGGATTATTGTTAAGAGGCAAGATCATTTAGAGTACAAGCTTAGTAAATCCATTATGGATTGAAACAAAGCTATAAATCGTGGAACTTGCGAATTGATGGGATAATCCATTTGATGGATTCATCAAAAGGCATAGACGAAAGGTGTATTGGAGACATAATGGAAACAAAGTGGTGTTTCTCGGAGATTTTATGTAGATAACATTTTATCATTGGCAACAATGTAAAAATGTTGTCAGACATAAAATAATGGTTGTCTAAATAAATCGAGATATAAGATTGAGTAGAAGTTAGAGCATGTTCTTAAGATCGTTCGTTCTAACGATAAGAACATTGTACTTCTCCTGGATATCTTATACGATTATGGTTTGTTTTAAACATGCATACTTCTGAGAAAGGTTATTGCCTTTCAGAGACAGAATATACATCTATCTAAAGGATATGTGTTTTGAACACATGAAGGAGATAGATGAAGACAAAGCAGTTTCCTACACTTTATGTGTGGAAATCCTTATAGATGCAATGTTGTAAAACGAGAACCTGATATCAACTATGCGGTTTGCGTAGTGGGAGGATATCAAAGTAATCTGGATAAGGGATGTTCGAATGATGTAAGAGTACTTTCATAGTACTGGCTTACGGAGCAAGACGAAATCTTCTTAGATTACAGTTTCTCAGATCCAAAAATCAAAGAAGGACCAGTGTAAGTCGATATCAGGCTATGTGTTCACTTTCAGAATGAGGTGGAACCATGAAATGAAAGAGTGATAAGCAGGACGCTTCTCAGACTCTCTCATAACCGAATAGCAGCCTCAGAGGCAGCGGAAGTTTTGGTTAGGTTCCAGGATGACCTCTGGACTTGGATATGACTCTTGGTTTACCAAAGGCTATTGTATAGCGGAGCATGGTAAACTGGAAGAAGTCATAAGTTCAAAAGGTGATGATAACACATAGAGCAAGTACCACCTGATTCGAGTCATCGTCTAGGGAGACGACGCAGTAGTCACCAAGATAACTTCAGAGCGACAACCTAGATTGCTCATTCACATAATACTTCTGGGAAGTATAACTTAAGCACGTGATGAGTATGGGAGTCGGGAGTTTGGAGGAAATAACTAGACCTTAGTACAAGTGGGAGATTGTTGGAGTTGTGTACTTAATGTCTAGATTTAAGTATCGGTAAACTCCCGGTCATAGCATTTAACCTATTCAATTAATAAACAATTATTTGCATTTAATTATTATTAATTAATTATGCAAAATTATAGTCCTGGATTTTATACGTTGTAGTTAGTATGGTGTTGCATGGGCACACAGAAGATCATACTATCGGTTACTCGTATATAATCAAACGGTTGCTCACGACCTAGATGGACATGGACCAATCCATCGGTATAGTCGTTGTGTGAGAGAGAAAATAATTTATCTTAATTATTTTATCACACTTGTACACTTGGTGTATTGGGCGGATCACTTGAGATTTATTGATTAGGATTGCCTTGGATAATCAATTTAAATCTCAGAGTATTTTATTCTTAATCCAAGATACTATTGCGGGTGTATATATTTAATATTAGAGACTTTGATTTTCCAAAGGAATTAACCGATTTAATTGGGTTAATTACCGGTTAAGTTGGGTCGCTATATTTTATATATGACATGCCGTGAATACTTGACGGGAAAGTGTATCCCGGAAGGGTTGATAATATCCCCGAGATGAGTTAATAAGGAATTATTGTGTAAACCTCATGAGTGGATTTGTTCCGCACAATAATTAAGGTTGAATGGTACTAGTCTCGGATACAAGAGATGAATATAATTTATTGAGCAATAAATAAATTTATTCATGGATATTTAAATCTTAAATACACGGAATAAATAATACTATCGGAGAAATATTATTTGATATAATATGGTTTAATATTGGGAGTGCAATTAATTTATATAGTGGAAAATAAATTAATTAATATTGATAAGGATTAATGGACTTGAGCATTGGGCTCAATTTAATCTTCAATATTGGAAGCCCAATATTCCACCTCCTTATGATCCCCTACGTAGCCTATAAAAGCACTACATGGCCTTCATAAATTAAGAAGACAAGAATATCAATACTTGATAGTTCTAGAGAGTTGAAGGAGATCCATAGGAGTTCGATAGATCGTCGCCCACACGACGTTCGAACGAGGTGCAAGGAATACGTAGGAAGATCGCAAGGTCATCAACGTTTAATTCGTTTCTCCGCACAACGAATTGAGGTAACATAATCTAAAACCCCCTCTTTGATTATGTGTTCGTTAATCGTGATATATACATGAACAAGACGATCCGGGAAGACGTCGAAACCGGGATACGGGGATCACGCGATCCCCGTCGGGATCGAGAGGGGCGGCCGAACCCTAGGGTTCGACCGCCGGCGCGCGCGGACGAGGGAGCCCCGGCTGGACCGCCGGGGCAAGCGATCGACCATGGGTCGATCGCGGGGAGACCGCCGTGGGCTGGTGCCACGGCAGCTGGTCCCCCCCGCCACCTCGACCGGCGACAGGCGCACGGGAGGAGCCCCGGCTGAAGCCGGGGCAGGCGATCGACCGTGAGGTCGATCGCGGGAAAGCCGCGGCTGGTAGCCGCGGTGGGTCAGCTGGAGGCTGACCTCCCTCCTCCGGCGGCGGTGGTGAGTCGCCGGACTCACCACCGGGGGCTGCTAGGCAGCCCCGGCGATCGCGTGCATGCGATCGCGAACCCTAGCGGGGTTCGGCTAGGGTTTCTAGCCGCGGGTTTATCCCGCGGCGACGATGCTCTCGTCGAGCCCGGTTCGTTGGTGTTTGCGATCGGTTTCCGGCGATAGGGTTTCGGTCGGGTTATCGGTTCCGCATAATTTTTGATAACCCGGGACATCGAATCCCAGCATATACCGTGTGTGCGGAAGCGTGTAAAGCGATAGATCTACTATGCCATGATCTTAGTGCACACAAATATGTATAGACACACATATATTTATATATATATATATATCCAATATATATAGAGATATCAACGAATTCTTACATTTGGTGATGCGTGCCTCGTTGATGTTGATGAAGGTGGTGTTGAGTCGATTGAACCACCTTCATGGATCAGCCACTAGATGCTCTCCTTGTGAATGACATCGTCACTCTTCTTGTCTAGATCGCCCGGATGTTGAAGCCGCACAAATGGCCCGGCCTCTACGTGTTGCACACGAACCCGGATGACGAACACTTTGCTTGCTTGAGTCGGTTCTCCAAGAACACTCTCTTCTTTCTCTCTTTTGTATGAATCTCGAAATTGGTGATCAAGTGATTGTGAAAATCAGATTTTCACTACTTAACACCTTCATTACCACCTCCATCACTCCCTTGTAACCCTCATATTGAATATGCACCATTATATCACATAATGGGTGGTTAATGGGGAGGTGAAAGGTCATGTACACATCACTATGCCACAATGGCATAAGATGTGGTCCCTCTTGCTTGTGTGACATACCATGTCACACTATGTGACATGCATCCATGCAAGCCATGCATGCATATAAATTCACGTAAATATTGATTCTAAATCAATATAATTAACAAGCATTGTACATCATCTACGAGTCCGTGTGTGACCCTGTAGGTATTATTTATCGATCAATATTATATTGTTCCCAACAATTAATATTATCGAATAATCATTTAACATCCATAAACGACCTTATGACTATATCGATTGCACACGTAGGATCGAAGGATATATACCAACAACTCATACCCTATTGTCTATTTATAAAAGGTCTGCATACATCAGAGTCAATCAATTCTAATACTTGTCCGGATCTTATATCTTATATCCAAAAAGGATTGCTTAGTCATATCACTTTTCAAACTAGATTCTTAGGTCGGAAGGTCCACTTCTTCAACTTAATTGATCAAATCAATTTTTCGACCTTTGAACTTCTTGTTGAAATATGACTTAGCATAAGAATCCATAAGTACAAATGATAAAGAAATCTCTTATTGGTAAAACGAGTTATGTACTACGGTTAGTTGCATCGTGGTAGACATGAGATTCATAATTCATACATTGCTAGCTAATGTACCAGAATAGATAATATCATAATTTATTTCCATAACCATCAAATGATTAAAAGAAATAAATATACATTCGTTAAAATTAGAAATCCAAAACATAGTTCTTTCTAAAACAAAGGGGTACATAAAGCAATAATTCAAATGAAAATCCTATAACTACTAAAAGCAGATAAATGTCTCCCACTGCAATAGCTGCCTCCTCTACAGCATTGCCTATGTAGACTTCGAACTCTTCTTCTCTAAGTCGTCGGGTTTTCTGGAACCCCTGCATTCAAAATGCACATACCGTCAGTAGTTCCATATCTACACACCAGTTTCTTGGTAGATAATACCGCTGACTATGTTTTTACGACTAAAGAAAATTTCGTACCTTTGAGAGGACAATCAGACTTGCAGTGTCCAGACTTCTTGCATAGGAAGCATTGCCTTTAGGCTTAGTCCCTTCTCGTGGTCCATTTTTTTAGGACCACTGGGTTTCCAGACTTGCTTCTTCTTCCCTTTGCCACCAACATGCTTAAAGCTCTTGGTCTTAGTGGCAACTAGTGCTTGAGACTTGCCCTTCTTGAAGATCCCCTCTGCCGCCTTTAGTTTAGTCAGGAGTTCCGCCAGAGTATAATTTAGTTTACCTATATTATAGCTCATACGGAACTGCTCAAAACCAGGGGTCAGAGACTGGAGTATGATGTCGACTTGCGTCTCAACATCAATTTGAGCTCCTTGGATTTCCAACTCATTCAACAAACCCATCATCTTAAGAACGTGCTCCCCAATGGGCGTTCCTTCAGACTGAGTAGTTGTCATGAGGACTCTCATAGCATCTTGCCTAGCCGCACGATCTTAATGTCCAACCATCTCCTTGAGATTGAACAACATGTCATAGGCGGTGTCCATTGACTGATGTTGGTGTTGGAGTACATTTGACATAGAAGCCAAAATATAGCACCTAGCCATTTCATCAGCCTTTTTCCACCTCCTAAAGTCTGCTTTCTCCTCATCAGTTGAGACATCCGTGGGTTCAGCGGGACAATTTTCATGAAGTACAAACTTGTACTCCTCAGCAGTCAGGACAATGTCCAAATTTCTCTTCCAATCAATGTAATTAGGGCCAGTGAGTTTAATCTCCTTAAGTATCACAGAAAGTGGGTTCATAGCCATTCTCTAAATTTATAAGCACATTTAAACAAACAGTCAATTTAATACCGATATTATCTCCCTCAAATAATATCATTAAATCATTAATCACATCTAAATTCCCATCAGATATGGTAAGCCACGATAGTGTGGAAATTTACCTATTCAAATGATTTAGCAATTAGATTTGCTTTGGTCGTACATCATCAATAGCGTTACTTCGATGGGAAGGATACTATGAAGCGTACCTAAGTGTAAACCATTACTCAGTACTAAGAAGTTTGTTTGGGATTCGCATATTACCGCAAGCCACGATAGTGTGGACGTTTACGTTAACACGCGGTCCTTCACTCCCTTCTATAACTGTCTACATCAATTAATCCAAAATCCCATTCAATGTAATAAGCCACGATAGTGTGGACGTTTACTACACCAAAAGATTTTATAATTGACATCCAATTACTTGATTCATACAATCTTGTTAATCAAGACGTGGTAAATCATAAGTGAAACTCGAAGTTTCTTACCAGTGATTCACCATGCGAACAACCCTATCTCTCATAGAATGAGGGAGCCGAGCAGACAATCGATCTAGTCATATAATAACACGAAAGTCTCTAATTTGTGTCATCGACATGACCAAGTGGCTTTGGCTCCATTCCACTCCCCGGGGTGAGAATGAGTCGACTTGAAATCAGTTTTAGAAAGACAAATTAGGCATTGTTTGATAAACTCAATCAATGTTTCTCGTAAAAGGAATTACAAGAATTCTCCTCCAATGACTTGTCTATACGAACTTCAAAAGTCCATAAAATTCACCAAGAGTACAGCAATGGAGACCATGGGATTGTTTCCAATCCCTCTCTCACTTAGCTTTTTACAATAAAGGGATACGCTATCTAATGCATAATTAAATACACATAAGCATGCATACATGAAATAAAGCACATCGAATATTATCACATAATCAAAATAATACTATAATATTATTTTCCGACTATTATGGCTTCATTCCATCCCCGTACGCATCTTCTAGTCTTCAGTCTTCATTCTTGAATGCTCCATGTGACGGGAATATTAATTCCAATATTTAAATTTATTTATTTTTAATAAATACAAAAGTTACTTAATTTCAAGAATTAAGTCAATCGAATAAATCAAAAATAAAATTAAATATTATTAATATTTTTATTATTTTTATTTTTTCTTTTCAATTCCATTAAATCTCTAGAATCCTATCCAAGACCCACTTGGAATATTCTAGAAGATTTTTATAATGAAATAAGGAAATAAAATAATTTAAAACTCTTAAACTTTCCAAATTTATTAGAATTATAATCCATGAATATTCTGAAAAATAGGAATAATCAATTAGGAAACATAATTAATTCTAAATTAATTCTTTTCCTAATCCATGAAAATTCTCAAAAATAGGAATAATCAATTAGAAAAACCGAATAATTTAGGAAAGTTGGATCTCGGTAGGAGATCACGAGGACCCCGCGCCCCCATCACCGCCGGGCATCACCGTCGCCGCCCCCAGCCCACGCGCGACCACCTCCGGTGGACGGCGTGGCCGAGAGCCCTCGCGGGCAGCCCTCTAGGGGTCGATCGATCCTCATGGGATCGATCATGGGGATTGATCGATCCCCGTCCTCCCCTCTCTTCGTCTCCTCCGTCACACGTCTTCTCCGGCGGTCGTTTCGGCATCGATCCAACGTAAATAAATTACAAAATAAATTAACAATTATCCGGTATCGATTCTATACATGAAATCGACCCTATACAATTTCCGGAAAAAAAGTAGAACGTAATAATAAATCCTAAATTCGGTCAACCCCCGAATTTTTACTAGGGCTAAATACACTTTGCCACCCTAGGATAGGGGGTTTTTACACTTTGCAACCTCGTCGGAAAACTTTTACCGATCAGTACCACAGGATAAGCAATATTACAATTTGCAACCTGCCGGCTGCTGGATCGGAATATTCCAAGGAATATTCCGGGAATTTGAATTTCACTCTCCAGCTAAGCGATTGAGAGTAAAATTAATAATAGAGGTGAGGATTATTTCAGTATTTACACAATATTAAATTATAAAAAATTAAAAAAAGATTTAATTAAAAAACAAATCATCATCATCGTCTTCAATCTGATCGCTCTTTCAAATTTGCAGACCAAACAAACAAAGATCAAATATTATGATTCACAGTATTCACACATAATTAATTAAAGAAAATATAAAAAAAAACGTGAAAGCAAAATCCAAATTCAAAAATCTTCAAATCTCTTCAAGAACCCTAAATTCCAAAATCCACCAAAATCAAATTCAATCAAAAATCCCCTCTTCACATACACAACATCAGATTAAAAAAAACTTTCACTCATAGGATTCAATCAACAAGCACAATACCCGCCACCACTATCGCCGCCAACTCCAGTACGCCGATAACCCGACGGCCGCTCCTACCTCGGCATACCTCGTTACTACCGCCACAACCTCCTTGTCCTCCAGAGAACCGTCCGAGACTGGAACCGAAAGAAACTGAGCTTTGCCCTCAATTTGGGCGACACCATCGACGGCTATACTGCCCGAAGCAAGAATCTCTCACCGCATCGCCAAAGTGCTCGACGAATTCGCTGGCCTCTTTCGACTCTCTCCGACCAAAAAAATGAAGGAGAAGAGATAAATAAAAAAAAAACTGCGCTAATTGAGATTTTTGAATTTGGATTTTGAAGATATTGGGATTTTCTGGATTTCGCGTTGTGTTTGTAGTGTTTTTTTTTTTTAATTTTATTATAAATGAAAAAAGTCTTGATGGATTTTGAAGATATTGAGGTTTTCGATCGGGATTTGCGTTTTAAATTTAGGTAGGTATATTGCGTAATGTAGTGTTTGTTTTTTTTTTTTTTAATTTTATTATAAATGAAAAAAATCCTAATTAAAGAAGACAAAGGGTAAATTCGTAATTTGTTAAACACTTGAGTTGTTATTTACCAAAACACCCTCAAAAATGGAATATTCCATGGAATATTCCGATCCGGCAGCCGGCAGGTTGCAAATTGTAATATTGTTTATCCTGTGGTACTGATCGGTAAAAGTTTTCCGACGAGGTTGCAAAGTGTAAAAAACCCCTATCCTGGGGTGGCAAAGTGTATTTAGCCCTTTTTACTATTAGAAACATTCACCACACAAAACGAATCTCGACATGTTCGAGAGTTTAATCAAAACATATTATGACAATAATTAACGAATAATTAAACAAACCATAATAGTCGGAAACCCTGCAAGGTAGAACAATATATCGTACATACACATGAACTAGAACCAACGCTCTGATATCAATTGTTGGAAATCGATATCCCGGATTATCAAATTTTGCGGAACCGATAATCCGACCGAAATCCCTTCGCCGGAAAAACAACCGCAAACACTGCACGAACCGGAGCCCGAACAAAACGTCACTGCGGGATGAACCCGCGGCTAAACCCTAGCCGAGCCCCCGCCGGGGCTCGCGATCGCATGGGGCTGTTCCGGCAGCCCCTGGGGCGGTGAGTCCGGCGACTTCACCACCATCGTCGTCGGGAGGGGCGGTCAGCCCAGCTGACCACCGCGGCACCAGCCGCGGCTCGCCCCGGCGATCGACCTCATGGTCGATCGCTTGCCCCGGCTGTTGGAAATCGATATCCCGGGGTTAACGGAATTGCGGAAACATAACCCCGATCGAAAACCCATCGCCGGAAATCACGCGAACCACCTCACAACGCCGAAGTTCGACACGAGCGTTGCCGTGGGCGAACCCACGGCTAAACCCTAGCCGAGCCCCCGCCGCGAGGGGGCTCGGGATCGCGCACCAGCGATCGCCGGGCTGCTCCGGCAGCCCTGGGCGGCAGTGAGTCCGGCGACTTCACCGCCGTCGCCACCGAGAGGGGCGGTCAGCCCAGCTGACCACCGCGGCTCGCCCCGGCGATCGATCGCATGATCGATCGCCCACCCCGTCCCAGCCGGGGTGCTCCCTTGCGCACGCCGCCATCGAGGCGGCGGGGATCCGCCACGGCACCAGCCCGTGGCATCCCCAGCGATCGACCTCGTGTCGATCGCTTGCCCCGGCGTCCAGCCGGGGCTTCCAATGCGTGCACGCCGGCGGTCGAGCCCTAGGGTTCGAACGCCCCTCTTCGATCCTCGCCGAGGATCTCGAATCCCCGTCCGCGAAGTTCGTACGTTTCCCGGATCGTATGTTCATGTATATATCATGATTAAAACGCATAATCATAAGAGGGGGTTTACGATTATAACTACTTCTCGTTGTGCGGAGAAACGAGATGGTTTGAAGACCTTAGGATCTTCCCACGTATTCCTTGCACTTCGTTCGAACGTCGTGTGGGCGACGATCCTCCGAACTCCTATGGATCTCCTTCACGAACTCTCTAGAATATCAAGTATGATAATCTTGTCTTATGATTTGTGAAGATCATGTAGTGCTTTTATAGGGTACGTAGGGGATCTAAAGGAGGTGGAATATTGGGCTTCCAATATTAATGATTAAATTGAGCCCAAACCCAAATCTATTAATCCCATTAATATTAATTAATTTATTTTCCACTATATAAATTAATTGCACTCCCAATATTAAACCATATTATATCAAATAATATTTCTCCGGTAGTATTATTTATTCCGTTTATTTAAGATTTAAATATCCATGAATAAAATTTATTTATTGCATAATAAATTTATTCATCTCTTTTATCCGAGAATAGTACCATTCAACTTTAATTATTATGCGGAACAAATCCACTCATGAGGTTTACATAATAATTCCTTATGAACTCATCTCGGGGATATTATCAACCCTTACGGGATACACTTTCCCGTCAAAAATTCACGGCATGTCATATATTAAATATAGTGACCCAACTTTACCGGTAATTGACTCAATAAATAAATCGGTCAATTCCTTTGGAAAATCAAAGTCACTTATATTAAATATACACACCCGCAATAGTATCGGGATTTAGAATAAAATACTCTGAGATTTAAATCGATTATCCAAGGCAATCCTAATCGATAAATCTCAAGCGATCCGCCCAATACACCAAGTGTATAAGTGTGATAAAATAATTAAGACAAATTATTTTCTTTCTCACACAACGACTATACCGATGGATTGGTCCGTGTCAATCTAGGTCGTGAGCAACTTTTCGATTAAATACGAGTAACCGATAGTATGATCTTCCGTGTGATGTCGCACACCATACTAACTACAACGTATATAATCTAGGACTATATTTGCATATATTTAATTAAAAATAATTAAATGCAAACAATTGTTTATTTAATTAAATAGATTAAATGCTATGATCGGGAGTTACCGTTACTTAAATCTAGACATCAAGTATACAACTCCAACACCGGCTCCAGTCAGGGCTCCCTTCGCTCGCATTGCCGGCGGTTGATGCCCTAGGGCTCGACCGCCACCCTCGGCTCCCAGTCGAGGGCTCTCTCGATCCCCGCCGGGGATCTCGACCTCGCGGTCTATCCCCGTCCGCGGAGTTCGTTCGTTTCCCGGCTCTTCGTTCATGTGCATATAACGATAATTTAATTAAAATCATAAAGGGGGTTTATGATTTCTACTTTTGTTCTCGTTGTACGGAGAAACGAGATCTTGTTGAAGACCTTTAAACCTTCCCAGGTATTCCTTGCACTCGTTCGAACGTCGTGTGGGTGACGATCCTCCGAACTCTATGTATCTCCTTCTCTCCTTTCTCTCTCTAGAATTGTGATCTTCAAGTTATGAGAATAGAGAAGACCATGTAGTGATTTTATAGGCTACGTAGGGGATCTAAAGGAGGTGGAATATTGGGCTTCAAATAATAGTGATTAAATTGAGCCCAAGCCCAAATCTATTAATCCTTACTATTATTAATTATATTTATTTTCCACTATATAAATATAATTCCACTCCCAATATTATACCATATTATATCAAATAATATTCTCTCCAGTAGTATTATTTATTCCGCGTGTTTAAGATAGAAATGTCCATGAATAAATTATATTTATTGCTAATTAATTTATTCATCTCTTTTAACCGAGAATAGTACCATTCAGCTTTAATTATTATGCGGAACAAATTCACTCATGAGGTTTACATAATAATTCCTTATGAACTCATCTCGGGGACATTATCAACCCTTTCGAGGACACACTTTCCCGTCAAATATTCACAGCATGTCATACATAAAATACCGTGACCCAACTTTGCCGGTAATCGACCGATTATTCCAATCAGTCGATTCCTTTGAAAAATCAAAGTCACTAATATTAAATGCACACACCCGTAATAATATCAGGGATTAAGAATAAAATACACAGAGATTTAAATCGATTATCAAGGCAATCATAATCGATAAATATCAAGCGATCCGCCCAATACACCAACTGTACAAGTATGATAAAATAATTAAGACAAATTATTTCCTCTCTCATACAACGACTATACCGATGGATTGGTCCCTGTCCATCTAGGTCGTGAGCTACTGTTCGATTAATATACGAGTGACCGATAGTATGATCTTCCGTGTGACGTCGCACACCATACTAACTACAACGTATATAATCTAGGACTATAATTTGCATTTAATTAATTAATAATAATTAAAAGCAAATGATTGTTTATTTATTTAAATAGATTAAATGTCATGGACCGGGATTTCACGTTACTTAAATCTAGACATTAAGTATACAACCCCATCACTGAGTAGTCCAGAGTAATTCCATTGTGAAATAATATACTTTGATACAAGTTAACACCTTTCGTAAAAGGAGGTTATAAAACTTGTTATTGGGTATATCAGGAAGCAAGTGGGAGAGCTTGGATTGACAAGATGGGATTTTCCTCCATTTTATAATAGGATATATGTCTTACCGGCCACTTGGAGAGTTGAGACTGTGGAAAATACGTGGCCAAGTCCAGATTCGTATCATGGTGATAAATATGGTTTTACAGTCTATCTCATAGTCCAAGAAAGGTTTGAACCGATTGAGGATAACTCGAGTCTTGCCTTAAGTTCAAACTTAGACATAAAGTGACAACAGGAAATTGGCAGCACACTGGCTCTGAAGGCCAAGTGGGAGATTGTTGGTATATGTCATTCGATCCTACGTGTGCAATCGACAAATTCATAAGGTCGTTTATGGATGTTAAATGATTATTCGATAATATTTATTGTTGGGAACAATATAATATTGATCGATAAATCATACCTACAGACAGGGTCACACACGATTCGGAGTTACCTATCTTGTTATATTGATTTAGAATCAATACGTATGGATTTTCACATCCATGGGATGCATGGCTTACATGGATGCATGTCACATGGTGTGACATGGCATGCCACACAAATAAGGGGACCACATCTAATGCCATTTGGCATGGTGATGTGGAAATGACCCTTCACCTCCCCAATATCCACCATTACTTGTGCATTTTGATGCACATTATGGTGGGGGTTACAAGGGAGGTTAATGGTGATCAATAAAGTGATGAAAACATGTGTTTTCATATAACTTTTTGATCAGGCACGAAATTCCACACAACAAGAGAGAAAAGAGTGAGTGAATCACTCAAGAACAAGCAAGCAAGTTCAATTCCGGGTTCGTGTGCAACACGTAGAGGCCGGGTCATTTGTGCGGCTTCAACATCCGGGCGATCCAAAAGGAGTCACGAGGTCATTCACAAGGAGAGCATCTAGTGGCTAATCCATTAAGGTGGTTCAATCGACTCAACACCACCTTTATCAACATCAACGAGGCACGCATCACCAAATGTAAGAACTCATCTCTCTCTCTCTCTCTCTCTCTCTCTCTCTCTCTCTCTCTCTCTATATATATATATATATATATATATATATATATATATATATGTGTGTGTGTGTGTGTGTGTGTGTGCGCGCGCGCGCGCGCGTGTGTCTATACATAATTAGGTGTACTAAATCAAGCATGATAGATTTATATGCTTTACACTCTTCCGCACACACGGTTTATCGATCGGATCGGTAAAGCGATACCTTCATTTTTTACGGTAAAGTGTTACTTATATAGCAATGTAATATAAGTTTATTTTATTGTAAAATATATTTTATCGTGTTAATCAATTTATTACTTCTTCTCATTCATAATAGATGTCGCTTTAACTTTTCGAATTATTTTTTATTTAGATGTCGTTTTAGAATTTTCAATGTAGATTAAATGTGTTTTTTCAAAATTAATATTAATATTAATTAAAATTATTTAAAATGCTAATTATTTTAGTGTTTGTTTAACGCCCCAAAAAATTCAAGTGCTTAAAGAAATTGAATATGCTACTCATATCAACAGATGCATCTTCTTTCTGGGCATCCTCTTATAAGAACTTCAAAGTTAAGCGTCTTGACTTTGAAGTAATTCTAGGATGGTCTCGCGGGTCGCAAGAGTGAGGACAAAGTGCGCTGGAAAAGACAAGTGTTGATATCGGACAAAGTGCGCTGGAAAAGACAATTGTTGGTATAGTGGGCCAGGATATCACTCTCTACAGCAGTCATTGGTAACCGAGCCGGCTCCCGAGAACACTTTTCAGGGAGTCACTTATCCTAAAATTACTCCATAGTGTTGGAGCTCCGCACTTCTACGGCGAGGCTCGGACACCTGCAAACACACAAACAAACAGAACAAGTTAGATCTGTTCTTAGCCCTAAAACCAGAGTAAGATCCCAGATCACAACAGTCGACGGATTTTCGAAGAGAACCGCTCTGTGTAACAGGATCTGGGCTTGGATGGAGTACAAGCGACGGATTTCCGAAGAAAACCAGTCTGTGTAACAGGATCTGGGCTTGGATGGAGTACAAGGGCACATGCAGCGGAGTATATATATGTATATATATATATATATAAAACAGAAACAGAGAAAGAGAGAGAGATTGAAATTTGAGCTATCGGCTCAGGACTGAGGAACTGCAGTCACAACAGAGGTCGCCGGCACCACCAAACAAGGGAGGAGCCGCCTGGAGCCCAGTCAACGACACCCAGAGCACAATCCACACACACACACTCACTCACAACCCTCGGCTCACACAGGATCTCACAGATCAACACCACTGGACACCACAGAAGGTGAAGAAGGTGAAAGGATACAGAAATCGCACACATTGAAGGTAGAGTTTACACACTGTAGGCAAGGAGTGAAGTGGGTACGAGTGGAGTGTGATCAGGTCACAAATAAGGAGGGCAACGGTTCAGATCAAGCCACACCATACCAAACATAGATCAAGGGCTAGGATTAGGTCAACTCAACATTAGGTTAAGTAGTTGACTGGACTGAATGAATGGACCAACACAAGTGTGGTGTAAGGGCTGCACATCAATGGGCTTGTTGGGCTGGCTCCCTTAATGTGTAACTGGACCAGCACAAAAATGAATTGAGCCAACACAACAATTACAACACAGCCAAAATAAAATAGAGAGCGAATATTTTTATTAATATGTATGTACAAGCTTAAAATGATATATATATATTTTTTGAATTGAATAGAGTAAATAACTTGTCCGTCAATCTAAGGAGCAATACTTTAATTTTGAATTTTCGTTTATTATGTGCTCAGGATAATTATGTTAATAAATAATTATGTATTTAATTAGGGTACGAAGTTATTCTATTTATTTTTGTAATACACACAACATATTCATGGGTGATAATATAAGATAAAAATATATTTTTATTTCTTATTTTTTAATAAAAAAAATTAAAAAAATAATATTTTTAATATTATATTATTAATAAACACACTTCTTTCTATTTTTTTACAAAGAAAACACACTTCTTTGTATTAATAGTAAACCATGTATTATATTTTTATCCTAGTGCATATATCTATGAGAAAAAGTGTACTATAAAATTAAGAAGGAAGTAAGTATACTCCACTAATTGTTTGTGCTTTGTGATCAATATCCAACCACACTCGGATATTTCCTTGTTCGGAAGGACAAGGGAAGAGATTGGATAAACACAACAAGTGTCAAATTAATGACTTTTATACAAAGTCCAACACGCACTATGTAGTACTAGTAATATGATAAGGGTTGCCCTGGATTACTCAACGCTTAAACAAACAAAACATTTGGACTGGATAAGGCTTAAGCGGCTTTATATATAAATGTCAAAAGTTGATAACTATATACTATACTTTCTTTCTTAATTTTCGATTCAAATATAATACTATAAAAGTAATTTATAGGACCGATATAGACGCTTTTCTTGAAACTCATAATTAAAAACCAATTTATTTTTCTCTCGTGTTTTTATGCTTATCCAATAAATAGTGTATAGCGTCAAAATTGATACGTCCTTACAAAAAAATTTGCTCAGTAAAATTTAATGCATTAATTACTTATTCAATTACTCCAAATCATACTTATAACTTATAAGGAGTTTTAGTTTTAAATAAAATTCAAAGCGGATAAGATTTGAAGATAAATAATGTTTATATTATTATATATATAATTTAAAGTTTTAATTTAAAATAAATAATAAATAATTATATAAAATCAATACAGGAAGGGCAAAAAAGATTTTTTGCTTGGTACTGTATTTTTTTTATAGCTCATCCACCTCGAGTTAAAAGTTGCACGCTAACTAGGACCTCCGCTGCCTACTACTAGATTGAATTTGTTTCTTATTATTATTAATAATAATAATAATAATAACAACAACCAAAAATGTTATATTTGGTTGTTGGGCTGCTAGCCGACCTCGTAACATATACTGTATATATTATTCAAATTTCACGTGATACAAATTTGACTCCAGACGGATGTTTAAACAAGAAAAAAAAAAAAAATATATATATATATATATATTTAAAATATTTAAACTATATTTTTATTTCAACCAATAAAATTAATTTATATATATATAATTAGAGGCGGAGGCATTTAAAGGCCAAAGCATAAGAGTATACAAATTTTGAAGCCCCGTCCATAAAAATGTAAGTTAAGTAAGTCAATTTGAATGAAAAGACTTAAGTGCCCTTACAAGTTATCTTTTCTCACAAAAAAACAAATCGAATATTACAAAATAACAAAAAGAATATCAGAAAAATAAAGTTGCCCCACAAAATCAATTTTCGACGTTTGAAATTCACACGCACGACGAGCGCCGCCACGGTGAAACACCAGCCCCGACCGTTATCGTATCAACTATTCAACTCCGTCTCCGACGATCATCATTATGGCAAGCAGTGACAACATGGACAACCCAGACAATCGCGCTCAACCTCCGGTAAGTCCATAACCCTAGCTTTCGAACTTTCGATTATTCGAGCTTTGATGTTTGTGCTGGAAATCGATATCCCGGGCTATTAAAATTTATGCGGAACCGATAGCCCGACCGAAATCCTTCATCGCCGGAGATTGGATCCCCGACTCATCCGCAGGAGTCCGACCTTTGGAGACTACGCGCCCGAAGACACGAAGCCCGCCCCCAGCCGATTTTCTCCCACGAGTCGGATCCACGAACGCCAACCACCGTACGACGGAACCGGGCTCGACGAGAGTTCCACAGCGGACAAGCCGCGGCAAAACCCTAGCCGAGCCCCCGCCGCAAAGGGGCTCGCGATCGCACGCTGCGATCGTCGGGGCTGCCCAGCAGCCCCCGGTGGTGAGTCCGGCGACTCACCACCGCCGCCGGAGGAGGGCGGTCAGCCCCCAGCTGACCCGCCGCGGCCCAGCCGCGGCTTCCCTCGCGATCGCGCACCAGCCGCGATCGCTCATCCCAGCCGGAGCCGGGATGACTCCCGTGCGCACGCCGCCGGGGAGAGGTGGTCAGGGGGTTCGCTCCGCCGTGGCACCAGCCCACGGCTGAACCCCCAGCGATCGACTTCACGTCGATCGCATGCCCCGGCGTCCAGCCGGGGCCTTCTCTTATCCGCGCGCCGCTTCGATCGAACCCTAGGGTTCGATCGATCCCTTGGCTCCAAGCCGAGGGTCCTTCGATCTTCGCCGGGGATCTCGAATCCCCGTACCCGAAGTTCGTACGTTTATCCGGATCGTGTGTTCATGTATTTACTACGATTAATCACACAAAATCATAAAAGAGGGTTTATGATTTTTACCTTCGATTCGTTGTGCGGAGAAACGAAATCAAACACCTTTGATGACCTTGCGATCTTCCCACGTATTCCTTGCACCTCGTTCGAACGTCGTGTGGGCGACGATCTATCGAACTCCTATGGATCTTCCTCACTCTCAAGACTTTATGAATGGCGTAGGTCAATTAATTGTGTTATGAAAAGTGAAGACCATGTAGTGCTTATATAGGCTACGTAGGGGATCATAAGGAGAATAAATATTGGGCTTCTAAATATTGAAGATTAAATTGGGTCCAACCCAAATCCATTAATCCTTATCAATATTAAATTTTATTTATTTTCCACTATATAAATAAAATTGCACTCCCAATATTATTCTATATTATATCAAATAATATTTCTCCGGTAGTATTATATATTCCGTGTATTTAAGATTTAAATATCCATGAATAAATTTATTTATTGCTCAATAAATATTATTCATCTCTTATATCCGAGACTAGTACCATTCAACCTTAATTATTATGCGGATTAAATCCACCTGCAGGGTTTACATAATAATTCCTTATGAACTCATCTCGGGGATATTATCAACCCTTACGGGATACACTTTCCCGTCAAGTATTCACGGCATGCCATATATAAAATATAGTGACCCAACTTAACCGGTAATTAACCCAATTATCAAACCGGTTAATTCCTTTGGTAAATCAAAGTCACTTATATTAAATATACACACCCGCAATAGTTTCGGGGATTAAGAATAAAATACACTGAGACTCGAATCGATTATCGCCGGCAATCCTAATCGATGAATCTCAAGCTGATCCGCCCAATACACCAAGTGTACAAGTGTGATAAAATAATTAAGATAAATTATTTTCTCTCTCACACAACGACTATACCGATGGATTAGTTCGTGTCCATCTAGGTCGTGAGCAACTGTTCGATTAAATACGAGTAACCGATAGTATGATCTTCTGTGTGCCCATGCAACACCATACTAACTACAACGTATAAAATCCAGAACTATATTTTGCATATTTAATTAAATGCAAATAATTGTTTATTAATTAAATAGATTAAATGCTATGATCGGGAGTTTACCGTTACTTAAATCTAGACATTAAGTACACAACTCCAACAATCTCCCACTTGTACTAAGGTCTAGTCATTTCCTCCAAACTCCCGACTCCCATACTCATCACGTGCTTAAGTTATACTTCCCAGAAGTATCATGTGAATGAGCAATCTAGGTTGCCGCTCTGAAGTTATCTTGGTGACTACTGCGTCGTCTCTCTGACGATGATTCGTATCAGGTGGTACTTGCTCTATGTGTTATCATCATCTTTTGAACTTATGACTTCTTCCAGTTTACCATGCACCGCTATGTACATAGCCTTTGGTGAACCAAGAGTCATATCCAAGTTCAGAGGTCACTCCGGAACCTAACCAAAACTTCCGCTGCCTCTGAGGCTGCTATTCGGTTTCTTAAGTTCCACCTCTTCTAAAAGTGAACACATAGCCTGATATCGACTTACACTGGTCCTTTCTTTGATTTTTTATCTGAGAAAGCGTAATCTAAGAAGATTTCGTATTGCCAGTAATCCTGTACTTCCAAGTACTTTTACAGCATTCGAATATTTCTTATCCAGATTACTTTGATATCCTCCCACTACGCTAACCGCATAGTTGATATCAGGTTCTTGTTTTATAACACCGCATTTACAAAGCCCTTTACACTTGAAGTGTAAGAATCTGCTTTGTCTATATTTATCTCCTTCATGTGTTCAAGACACATACCTTAGATAGATGCATTCTGTTCTCGAAAGGCAATAACCTTTCTCAGAATAGTGCATGTTTAAAACAAACCATAATCGTATAAGATATCTAAAGAGAAGTACAAATGTTCTTATCTAGAGATCGAAAGATTTCTAAGAACATGACCCAACTTCATCTTAATCTTATATTTCGATTTATTTAGACAACCTCTATTTTATGTCTGATAATGCTTTTACATTGTTGCCAATGATGAAGTGTTATCTACATAAAAAATCCCGAGAAACACCACCTTGTTTCCATTACGTCTCCAATACACCAATCTTGTCTATGCTTCTTGATGAATCCATACAATGGACTATCTCATCAATTTGCAAGTTCCACGATTCATAGCTTTAATTCAATCCATAAATGAATTTGCTAAGCTTGTACTCTAAATGATCTAGCCTCTTAACAATAATCCTTATTGTTCCAAGCAGGCACATTTAGTTCTAGTACTGCCCTTATGCAGATCTAGGGGTCGATTTCATCTTTACTAGATCCAGAGTCCGAACTCCTCTAGTCTTATGAATATCCCTGGTTGTTCAACAACCTCCCACTGCAATGGCGTCCCGGTGTATAACAGTAATAACAATAGGTGCAGTATGTGGTGTACTTCTACTCGGTTTGGCTGGTTCCTAGTCTTTTTGTCCTTCTTCTCATTTCAAGGTATTACGTCAGTTCAGGCTTTGTGGTTCATCTAATAGTCTTTCTCTATGAACCGGACGAGACGTCCCTCTGGTTCATAGTACTATAGAACACACAATACTTCGTTCATCTAGGATATCCTACAACCATATTGAATATGTCGTTGTCTCCAGGAATATCCATAGAACATAGGTAGTTCCGAACAACTTGTTCTCTTACTATTAGATTTCCATTTCTTTACAACTCACCATCTCTACACGTAAGTGTATGGCGCGTCTCTTTGGGATTTAATCCCAATCTTTGATTATGTTATGTGTTATCTAGATAGGTGATAGCCTCCGCGAACAAGTCGCAGGCCTTCAATGGATATACTTTGAGGGTTCCCCATAATGGCCTTGTGTTAAAAACACTCCGCTTTTATGGCACAACAAGTAGTGTAATCCATTTTCGAGTATTCTTGAAAGAATGACTCGTACCTTCTCTAATTACACATACCGCATTAATCATCAATCATTTTCTATACTTTTCCGAATTCCATCCTTTATCCAGAAAGGTTAACTTAGTTGTATCATCTTTCAAGATCGATTCTTAGGTCGAGAGGTCCATTCCTCCAATTTTAATTGATAAATCAATTTCGACCTTTTGAATCCCTTTTGAATAGATACTACCAAGTTCAAGAATTCACAAGTACAATGATCGATAAAGAAATACATCCAATAAGTAAAACAAGTTATACATAACGGTTTGTTGCATTGTGGTAGACTAAGGATTCATCATTCACATATTGCTATCTAATGTACCAGAATAGATATCACCATTATTTCTTATCTAAATCATCAAATGATTAAAGAAATAAAATATCCATTAATAATAGAAAACCAGAACAAAAGTTCTTTTCTAGAATAAAAAGTACAAAGCAATAAACTTGAAATGAAATCCTATAACTATCAAAAAGATAAATGTCTTCCACTGCAACCGCTGCTTCCTCAACAGCTCTGCCCAAGTGGACTCGAACTCTTCTTATCTAAGTCGCTGGGTTTTCTGGAACCCCTGCATTTAGAATGCACATACCGTCAGTGGTTCCATATCTACACACCAGAATTCTGGTAGATAATACCGCTGACTATGTTTTACGACTAAAGAAAAATTCGTACCTTTGAGAGGACAAGATGTAGACCCCCAGTACTCAGACTGCTTCCCTTGGGGATATTTGCCAGAAGGCTTCTTTATCCCACCCTTTGGTCCAAGTCCCTTAGGACCACCGGACCCCCTTGTCTTCTTCTCCTTTCCCTTGCCTTTAGGTTCGAAACCTTTGGCTTTGGCTATAAGAGCTTGCGATTGTTTCAACTCGTCCAAAAGATCCATCATCTCAAAAACATGATCAAGTGTTTCATCGAAGTAACAGATCTTTACGAGTATCCTCATCGCCTCTTTTCTAGCCTTCTCATCATGTCCAAACAGCAACTTGAGTTTGAGCATGACATCATGATTAGTGGCTAATGCACGAGCACTACCCCACCTTTCAAAGTCAAAAATCTCCTCCTCAGTTGAGTTAATGGTGAGTCCAGGAGGACAAGTTTCACTGAGTACGTCATTGTACTCTTTTGCAGTCTGAGCAATGTCTAACTCTTCTTTCCATTCAATACAGTATGGAACCAGTGCGTTAATTTCCTCAAGTATCAACAAAAGTGGATTCATAGCAATTCTCTAAACCTATAAGCACATTTAAACAAACAATTAATTTAATATCCGACGTTATCTCCCTGGAATAACATCATTAAATTACTAATCACATCTAAAATCCCATCAGGTAAGGCAAGCCACGTGGTGTGGACGTTTACCCACCCAAATGATTTAGCAATTAGATTTTCTTTGGTCATACATCGCTTATAGCGGAACCTCGTGGGGAGGAATACTATAAGGCGTATCTAAGTGTAAACCATTACTCAGTACCAAAGTAAATTACTTGGAATTGCTACATCACCGCAAGCCACGTGGTGTGGACGTTTACGATAACTTCACAACTCTTCATAATTACTTACAACTGTCTACATCAATTAATCCAAAGTCCGTCAGCATAGCAAGCCACGTGGTGTGGACGTTTACTACACTAAGAGACTTTTATAATTGACTCCCAATTACTTGATCCATTTAATCTCGTAAATCAAGACGTGGAGAATCATAAGTGAAACTCGAAGTTTCTAACCAGTGATTCGCCATGCGAACGACCCTATCTCTCATAAATGAGGGAGCCGAGCAGACAAGCGACCCATCTATCAAAGAATGGCACGGAAGTCTCTAATTTGTGTCTTCTACATGACCAAGTGGCTCTGGCTCCATTCCACTCCCCGGGGTGAGAATGAGTCGACTTGAAGTCAGTTTCAGAAAGACAAATTAGGCATTGTTTGATAAATTTGATCAATGTTTCTTGTAAAAGGAATTACAAGAATTCTCCTCCAATGACTCGTCTATACGAACTTCGAAAGTCCATAAGAGTCACCAAGAGAACAGCAATGGAGACCATGGGAATGTTTCCATCCCCTCTCCCACTTAGCTTTTTATAATAATAGGGATACGCTATCTAGTGCATAAAATAAACACATATAGCATGCATACAAGCAATAAAGCACATAGTATCACATAGTCAAAATAATGCTAGAAAATTATTTTCCGACTATCATGGCTTTATCCCATCTCCGTACGCATCTTCTAGTCTTCAGTCTTCGTTCTTGAATGCTCCATGTGACGAGAATATTAATCTCTAATATTTAAATCTATTTATTTTCAATTAATCCAAAAGTTACTTAATTCGAAAATTAAGTCAATCGAATATATCAAAAATAAAATTAAATATTATTAATATTTTTATTTATTTATTTTCCTATCTAGTTCTATTAAATCTCTAGAATAATCTATCCAAATAAAATTTGGAATACTCTAGAAGATATCTATAATAGAACAAGGAAAAATAAATTAGGACTTACTACTTTCCAAATTTATTTTTTTTTATTCCTAATCCATGAATATTCCCATGAGTAGGAATAATCAAATAGAAAAAATAAATTTAGTACTAAATTAATTAAATTTCTAATCTATGAATATTTCCATGAAGGAAATAAATCAATAGAAAATAAAATTAATTTTAAATTAATTCTTTTCCTAAACCATGAGAGTTTCCAAAAAGAAAGTACTCAAATAGGAAAAATCCGAATTAATTGGGAAAGTGGATCTTGGTAGGAATAGCATGAGATTGGGAGATCCCACGCCATCCCCACCGTCGACCTCCACCGCCCCGGACCACCACCACCGCCGCCCCCAGCCCACGCGCCACCACCACCGGTGGCCGGCGTGGCTAGAAAACCTAGCGGGCAGCCCCCGGGATGGGGTCGATCGATCCTCATGGGGATCGATCATGGGGATGATCGACCCCCCCGGCTTTTTGTCCTCTTCGTCTTCGTCACACGTCTTCGTCTTCCGGCGATCGTCTCATCATCGAACCAACGTAATTAAAATTACAAAATTTAAATTACAATTATCCGGTATCGATTCTATACATGAAATCGACCCTATACATTTTCCGGAAAAACAAAAAAAACGTAATAATAAATCCTAAATTCGGTCAACCCCCGAATTTTTTACTATTACAAACATTCATCCACACAAAACGAATCTCGACATGTCCGAGAGTTTAATAATCATGATAATTAATTAATAAACAATAATTAATTAAATCCAACCATGATAGCCGGAGATCCTGCAAGGTAGAACAATAATCGAGCATATACATGAACACGAAACCAAACGCTCTGATACCATTTGCTGGAAATCGATATCCCGGGCTATTAAAATTTATGCGGAACCGATAGCCCGACCGAAATCCTTCATCGCCGGAGATTGGATCCCCGACTCATCCGCAGGAGTCCGACCTTTGGAGACTACGCGCCCGAAGACACGAAGCCCGCCCCCAGCCGATTTTCTCCCACGAGTCGGATCCACGAACGCGAACCACCGTACGACGGAACCGGGCTCGACGAGAGTTCCACAGCGGACAAGCCGCGGCAAAACCCTAGCCGAGCCCCCGCCGCAAAGGGGCTCGCGATCGCACGCTGCGATCGCCGGGGCTGCCCAGCAGCCCCCGGTGGTGAGTCCGGCGACTCACCACCGCCGCCGGAGGAGGGCGGTCAGCCCCCAGCTGACCCGCCGCGGCCCAGCCGCGGCTTCCCTCGCGATCGCGCACCAGCCGCGATCGCTCATCCCAGCCGGAGCCGGGATGACTCCCGTGCGCACGCCGCCGGGGAGAGGTGGTCAGGGGGTTCGCTCCGCCGTGGCACCAGCCCACGGCTGAACCCCCAGCGATCGACTTCACGTCGATCGCATGCCCCGGCGTCCAGCCGGGGCCTTCTCTTATCCGCGCGCCGCTTCGATCGAACCCTAGGGTTCGATCGATCCCTTGGCTCCAAGCCGAGGGTCCTTCGATCTTCGCCGGGGATCTCGAATCCCCGTACCCGAAGTTCGTACGTTTATCCGGATCGTGTGTTCATGTATTTACTACGATTAATCACACAAAATCATAAAAGAGGGTTTATGATTTTTACCTTCGATTCGTTGTGCGGAGAAACGAAATCAAACACCTTTGATGACCTTGCGATCTTCCCATGTATTCCTTGCACCTCGTTCGAACGTCGTGTGGGCGACGATCTATCGAACTCCTATGGATCTTCCTCACTCTCAAGACTTTATGAATGGCGTAGGTCAATTAATTGTGTTATGAAAAGTGAAGACCATGTAGTGCTTATATAGGCTACGTAGGGGATCATAAGGAGAATAAATATTGGGCTTCTACATATTGAAGATTAAATTGGGTCCAACCCAAATCCATTAATCCTTATCAATATTAAATTTTATTTATTTTCCACTATATAAATAAAATTGCACTCCCAATATTATTCCATATTATATCAAATAATATTTCTCCGGTAGTATTATATATTCCGTGTATTTAAGATTTAAATATCCATGAATAAATTTATTTATTGCTCAATAAATATTATTCATCTCTTATATCCGAGACTAGTACCATTCAACCTTAATTATTATGCGGATTAAATCCACCTGCAGGGTTTACATAATAATTCCTTATGAACTCATCTCGGGGATATTATCAACCCTTACGGGATACACTTTCCCGTCAAGTATTCACGGCATGCCATATATAAAATATAGTGACCCAACTTAACCGGTAATTAACCCAATTATCAAACCGGTTAATTCCTTTGGTAAATCAAAGTCACTTATATTAAATATACACACCCGCAATAGTTTCGGGGATTAAGAATAAAATACACTGAGACTCGAATCGATTATCGCCGGCAATCCTAATCGATGAATCTCAAGCTGATCCGCCCAATACACCAAGTGTACAAGTGTGATAAAATAATTAAGATAAATTATTTTCTCTCTCACACAACGACTATACCGATGGATTAGTTCGTGTCCATCTAGGTCGTGAGCAACTGTTCGATTAAATACGAGTAACCGATAGTATGATCTTCTGTGTGCCCATGCAACACCATACTAACTACAACGTATAAAATCCAGAACTATATTTTGCATATTTAATTAAATGCAAATAATTGTTTATTAATTAAATAGATTAAATGCTATGATCGGGAGTTTACCGTTACTTAAATCTAGACATTAAGTACACAACTCCAACAGTTTGTAAATCATTCGATTGTAATTTGATATCGGTATATCCTTTCAAGATAGGGTTTTTGTTTCCGACATTTTAAAATGGTTAATGGTATATTGCTCTCTGCAATTTTTTCGCATGCGGTTGTGTGTTAGTTCTAGTAGACGACGGTTCGACCGTGAGTTTTATCACCATGTATTATCACGGTAGAGTTTAAGACGGTGATATGTCTCACGGGTGACATACACCGTGTGTACTTACGGTCTTGTCGATTTACAACTATGATTCATCTCACGGTGTACATTTACCGTGTGTACTTACGGTCTTGTACGAGCACGATCCACGACAGTGTTTTATTTCACGGTGTATGTGTACTTACGGTCTTGTACGAGCACGGTCCACGACAGTGTTTTATTTCACGGTGTATGTGTACTTACGGTCTTTTACGAGCACGATCCACGACAGTGTTTCATTTCACGGTGTATGTGTACTTACGGTCTTGTACGAGCACGGTCCACGACAGTGTTTTATTTCACGGTGTATGTGTACTTACGGTCTTTTACGAGCACGATCCACGACAGTGTTTTATTTCACGGTGTACAAACACCGTGTGTAATGTAAACCGTGGAAAAACATATTCACCATATGTTCAAGGTCGTGTGTAATGTACACCGTGGTAAAACACCGTTTTGTATGTTCACGGTGAATTTACACCATGATATTCTATGGGTTTTTTTCTTACGGTGTAATTTCACCGTGTCGTTATATTTCTCATTTTTTATCCTTTAATTCTTATTTATTCATTTCATATTTCAGTCTGGATTTGAATGGAAGAGACCAACCAATCTGCAGTCGGTCACTTTAAGCCTCAATTTGTATACTCGCTACGAAATTCCGGAACTGATCACGGAGACAATAAAAGATATCGGGGGTGATGCCGTCGTAATTCGCGATTTTTTTGCGCTGCCTTACATGAAAAGTGTTCTGGGAATAAGATTTACTGCCAAATCAAGCACTAATTTTTTGCACCACCTCGTATGTCGAGAGTTGTCAGGTCCGTCAATACCGGAGAAGGAGCATTGGTTCTACGTCGGTGGTAAGACTTCGAAACTCACACCCGCCGCTTATGCCATTGTAACGGGACTGAATTTCGGCATCTACGATGAATTTGACATCCATGCCACACCCCAGTCTGCTCCAGGTAGCTTAAATAAGCGACTATTCGGTGGGAAGCGTATAAGAAGCAATGATCTACGCAAGTTATTTGCGGCCAAACAACTCTTCGATGGGGAACAACCTGCCTCGTTGGAGGATTACATTAAAGTCGCCAATCTCATCGTCTACTATTACTTCTTTCTTTGTCGATCCGCTGAAATGTATGTCGAGGACTGGGCATGGGCATTAGTGGATGAGCCGGAAAAGTGGCAGAGTTTTCCATGGGGCGCTTATTCCTACCAGGCTCTGAGCTACTACCTCGAAACAACAGCGATGGACCCTGAATTAGCAGAAAAAACTTCGTACCACGTCTATGGCCCCAGTTGGGCTTTTATAATTTGGATGTTCGAGTCCGTTCCGGATATCGGTCAGTTATGTGGTCAACGTGATCCGAATATGAAAGTGTCACATTGTTTGATGTGGAGTACATCTACAACAAAGACTGATTGCGATGATCTTTTCTTCCAAGGAGAGGTACGTAACCATCTACTCCTACTTATATTTTTCTAGTAATAGTATTTGTTTCACGCGGTGGAATATTAATACTCTGTGTTGATAAGTTTCAGATTGAAGTTGTTCATGAAACCTTGATTCCTACTGATGAAGAGAAAAATGAGCAGTGTTACCTTTCTGTACATGACAGACCATTTCATGTTGAGTACAATCGCCCAGTACACAATGGCGGTAATGCAACCAAAGCCAAACAAATCCGGAGAAGAAGAAAACACAAACCAAGAAGCCTTCTTCGAAAAAGCGTGCTACAGCCACGGATATTGAAATGCCCGTTTCTAGATCACGCAGACGACGTGCTTCTGAGCAGAGTACTCCTTGTTGGAGTTGTGTACTTAATGTCTAGATTTAAGTATCGGTAAACTCCCTGTCATAGCATTTAACCTATTTAATTAATAAACAATTATTTGCATTTAATTAATTATGCAAAATATGGTTCTGGATTTTATACGTTGTAGTTAGTATGGTGTTGCATGGGCGCACAGAAGATCATACTATCGGTTACTCGTATTTAATCGAACAGTTGCTCACGACCTAGATGGACACGAACTAATCCATCGGTATAGTCGTTGTGTGAGAGAGAAAATAATTTATCTTAATTATTTTATCACACTTGTACACTTGGTGTATTGGGCGGATCAGCTTGAGATTCATCGATTAGGATTGTCGGCGATAATCGATTCGAGTCTCAGTGTATTTTATTCTTAATCCCCGATATTATTGCGGGTGTGTATATTTAATATAAGTGACTTTGATTTACCAAAGGAATTAACCGATTTAATTATTGGGTTAATTACCGGTTAAGTTGGGTCACTATATTTTATATATGGCATGCCGTGAATACTTGACGGGAAAGTGTATCCCGTAAGGGTTGATAATATCCCCGAGATGAGTTCATAAGGAATTATTATGTAAACCCTGCAGGTGGATTTAATCCGCATAATAATTAAGGTTGAATGGTACTAGTCTCGGATATAAGAGATGAATAATATTTATTGAGCAATAAATAAATTTATTCATGGATATTTAAATCTTAAATACACGGAATATATAATACTACCGGAGAAATATTATTTGATATAATATGGAATAATATTGGGAGTGCAATTTTATTTATATAGTGGAAAATAAATAAAATTTAATATTGATAAGGATTAATGGATTTGGGTTGGACCCAATTTAATCTTCAATATTTAGAAGCCCAATATTTATTCTCCTTATGATCCCCTACGTAGCCTATATAAGCACTACATGGTCTTCACTTTTCATAACACAATTAATTGACCTACGCCATTCATAAAGTCTTGAGAGTGAGGAAGATCCATAGGAGTTCGATAGATCGTCGCCCACACGACGTTCGAACGAGGTGCAAGGAATACATGGGAAGATCGCAAGGTCATCAAAGGTGTTTGATTTCGTTTCTCCGCACAACGAATCGAAGGTAAAAATCATAAACCCTCTTTTATGATTTTGTGTGATTAATCGTAGTAAATACATGAACACACGATCCGGATAAACGTACGAACTTCGGGTACGGGGATTCGAGATCCCCGGCGAGGATCGATAGAAGCGGTCGAACCTAGGGTTCAACCGCCGGGAGCGCGCGGACAAAGAGGATGAGCCCCGGCTGGACGCCGGGGCGCGAGGTCGACCTCGGGTCGACCACCGGGGTTCGCCGTGGGCTGGAGCCACGGCGGATGAACCCCAGCCCTCCCGTCCGGCGGCGTCGCGGGCTGAACCCTCGGCTGGAGCCGAGGGGGCGATCGAACCTAAGGTTCGATCGCCGGGTGAGCTGCGGGTTTACCCGCAGCGCCTCGTATCAAGCTGCGGGGTTTCCCGCAGCGGCGATGCGGGGAGGATCGAACCCCCCCGCGAGCAGCGAGCCCGTGAGCTCGCTGCGGGGCTGCTACGAGCAGCCCCGGGGATGCCTCGTGCATCCCCAGCGATCATCGCGAGATGATCGCGAGCCCCGTGCGGGGGCTCGGCTGAGTGCTCGCGGCCTTCGGGCCTCGCTGAGTATTCGGTCGGGCCTCGGCTCGTACGGTGGTTCGCGTTCGTGGAACCGACTCGCGGGAGAAAATCGGCTGGGGGCGGGCTGCGTGTCTTCGGGCGCGTAGTCTCCAAAGGTCGGACTCCTGCGGATGAGTCGGGGATCCAATCTCCGGCGATGAAGGATTTCGTTCGGGTTATTATCTTCCGCAATTTTAATAGCCCGGGATATCGATTTCCAGCAATTGGTATCAGAGCGTTTGGTTTCGTGTTCATGTATATGCTCGATTATTGTTCTACCTTGCAGGATTTCCGGCTATCATGGTTGGATTTAATTAATTTTTTTTAATTAATTAATTATCATGATTATTAAACTCTCGGACATGTCGAGATTCGTTTTGTGTGGATGAATGTTTGTAATAGTAAAAATTCGGGGGTTGACCGAATTTAGGATTTATTATTACGTTCTTTGTTTTTCCGGAAAATGTATAGGGTCGATTTCATGTATAGAATCGATACCGGATAATTGTAATTTAAATTTTGTAATTTTAATTACGTTGGTTCGATGATGAGACGATCGCCGGAAGACGAAGACGTGTGACGAAGACGAAGAGGACGAAAAACCGGGGGGGTCGATCATCCCCATGATCGATCCCCATGAGGATCGATCGACCTCATCCCGGGGGCTGCCCGCTAGGGCTTCTAGCCACGCCGGCCACCGGTGGTGGTGGCGCGTGGACTAGGGGCGGCGGTGGTGGTGGTCCCGGGCGGTGGAGGTCGACGGTGGGGATGGCGTGGGATCTCCCAATATCATGCTATTCCTACCAAGATCCACTTTCCCAATTAATTCGGATTTTTTCCTATTTGAGTACTTTCTTGGAAACTCTCATGGTTTAGGAAAAGAATTAATTTAAATTAATTTTATTTTCTATTGATTTATTTCCTTCATGGAAATATTCATAGATTAGAAATTTAATTAATTTAGTACTAAATTTATTTTTCCTATTTGATTATTCCTACTCATGGGAATATTCATGGAATGAAAATAAATTTGGAAAGTAGTAAGTCCTAATTTATTTTTCCTTGTTCTATTATAGATAACTTCTAGAGTATTCCAAATTTTATTTGGATAGATTATTCTAGAGTTTTAATAGAACTAGATAGGAAAATAAATAAATAAAAATATTAATAATATTTAATTTTATTTTTGATATATTCGATTGACTTAATTTTCGAATTAAGTAACTTTTGGATTAATTGAAAATAAATAGATTTAAATATTAGAGATTAATATTCTCGTCACATGGAGCATTCAAGAACGAAGACTGAAGACTAGAAGATGCGTACGGAGATGGAATAAAGCCATGATAGTCGGAAAATAATTTTCTAGCATTATTTTGACTATGTGATACTATGTGCTTTATTGCTTGTATGCATGCTATATGTGTTTATTTTATGCACTAGATAGCGTATCCCTATTATTATAAAAAGCTAAGTGGGAGAGGGGATGGAAACATTCCCATGGTCTCCATTACTATTCTCTTGGTGACTCTTATGGACTTTCGAAGTTCGTATAGACGAGTCATTGGAGGAGAATTCTTGTAATTCCTTTTACAAGAAACATTGATCAAATTCATCAAACAATGCCTAATTTGTCTTTCTGAAACTGACTTCAAGTCGACTCATTCTCACCCCGGGGAGTGGAATGGAGCCAGAGCCACTTGGTCATGTAGAGGACACAAATTAGAGACTTTCGTGCCATTCTTTGATAGATGGGTCGCTTGTCTGCTCGGCTCCCTCATTTATGAGAGATAGGGTCGCTCGCATGGCGAATCACTGGTTAGAAACCTCGAGTTTCACTTATGATTCTCCACGTCTTGATTTACGAGATTAAATGGATCAAGTAATTGGGAGTCAATTATAAAAGTCTCTTAGTATAGTAAACGTCCACACCACGTGGCTTGCTATGCTGACGGATTTTGGATTAATTGATGTAGACAGTTGTAAGTAATTATGAAGAGTTGTGAAGTTATCGTAAACGTCCACACCACGTGGCTTGCGGTGATGTAGCGATTCCAAGTAATTTACTTTGGTACTGAGTAATGGTTTACACTTAGATACGCCTTATAGTATTCCTCCCCACGAGGTTCCGCTATAAGCGATGTATGACCAAAGAAAATCTAATTGCTAAATCATTTGGGTGGGTAAACGTCCACACCACGTGGCTTGCCTTACCTGATGGGATTTTAGATGTGATTAGTAATTTAATGATGTTATTCCAGGGAGATAACGTCGGATATTAAATTAATTGTTTGTTTAAATGTGCTTATAGGTTTAGAGAATTGCTATGAATCCACTTTTGTTGATACTTGAGGAAATTAACGCACTGGTTCCATACTGTATTGAATGGAAAGAAGAGTTAGACATTGCTCAGACTGCAAAGGAGTACAAAGATGTACTCAGTGAAACTTGTCCTCCTAGACTCACCATTAACTCAACTGAGGAGGAGATTTTTGACTTTGAAAAGTGGGGTAGTGCTCGTGCATTAGCCGCTAATCATGATGTCATGCTCAAACTCAAGTTGCTGTTTGGACATGATGAGAACGCTAGAAAAGAGGCGATGAGGATACTCATAAAGATCTGTTACTTCGATGAAACACTTGATCATGTTTTTGAGATGATGGATCTTTTAGACGAGTTGAAACAATCGCGAGCTCTTATAGTCAAAGCCAAAGGTTTCGAACCTAAAGGCAAAGGAAAGGAGAAGAAGACAAGGGGGTCCGGTGGTCCTAAAGGACTTGGACCAAAGGGTGGGATAAAGAAGCCTTCGGGCAAACATCCCCAAGGGAAACAGTCTGAGTACTGGGGGTCTACATCTTACCCTCTCAAAGGTACGAATTTTTCTTTAGTCGTAAAACATAGTCAGCGGTATTATCTACCAGAGTTCTGGTGTGTAGATATGGAACCACTGACGGTATGTGCATTCTAAATGCAGGGGTTCCAGAAAACCCAGCGACTTAGAGAAGAAAAGTTCGAGTCCACATGGGCGAAGCTGTTGAGGAAGCAGCGGTTGCAGTGGAAGACATTTATCTATCTGTTTGATAGTTATAGGATTTCATTTCAAGTTTATTGCTTTGTACTTTTATTTTAGAAAGAACTTTCGTTCTGGATTTCTATTATTAATGGATATTTTATTTCTTTAATCACTTGATGATTTAGACAAGAAATAATGGCGATATCTATTATGGTACATTAGATAGCAATATATGAATCCTTAGTCTACCACGATGCAACAAACCGTTATAACCTATTTTACTTATTGGATGTATTTCTTTATCGATCATTATACTTGTGAATTCTTGAACTTGGTAGTATCTATTCAAAAGGGATTCAGAAGGTCGAAATTGATTTGATCAGTTATAGTTGGAGGAATGGACCTCCCGACCTAAGAATCGATCTTGAAAGGTAATACAACTAAATCAACCTTTCTGGGTAAAGGATGGAATTCGGACAAGTATAGAAAATGATTGATGATTAATGCGGTATGTGTGATTGGAGAAAGTACGAGTCATTCTTTCAAGAATACTCGAAAATGGATTAGACTACTTGTTGTGCCATAAAAACCATTATGGGGAACCCTCAAAGTATATCCATTGAAAGCCTGCGACTTGTTCGCGGAGGCTATCACCTATCTAAATAACACATAGCATAAATCAAAGGTTGAGATTAAGTCTCAAACGACTGCACCATACACTGATGTGTAGACATGGTGTGTCAGGAATAAGAAATGGGATTCTAATAGTAAAAGGACAAGTTTGTTCGGAACTACCTATGTTCTATGGATATTTCTGGATACAATGACACATTCGATGTAATTGTAGAATATTCTAGAAGAACAAGTAATTGTATATTCAATAGTACTACGAACCAGAAGGGTGTCTTCGCCCGGTTCTTAGAGGAAGACTATTGGATGAACTACAATGCCCTAATTGACAAAGTACCTTATAAAGAGGAAAGAGTAGACTGAGAACCAGCCTAACCGAGTAGTAGTACACCACTAACTGCACCTAATGTTATTACTGTTATACACCGGAACGCCATTGCAGTGGGAGGTTGTTAAGCAACCGGAGATGTTCATAAGACTGGAGGAGTTTTAAACTCTGGATCTAGTAAACATGAAATCGATCCCTAGTTCTGCATAGGGGGCAGTACTAATCTAAATGTGCCTACTTGGAAAGCAATGATATTGTTAAAAGGCAAGACCATTTAGAGGTACAAGCTTAGTGAATCCATCTATGGATTATCACAAAGCTGGAAATTGTGGAACTTGCGAATTGATGAGATAGTCCATTATATGGATTCATCAAAAGGCATAGACAATAAAAGGTATATTAGAAACGTAATGGAAACAAGGTGGTGTTTCTCGGAATTTTGTGTAGATAACACTTTATCGTTGGCAACAATGTAAAAGTGTTGTCAGACATAAAATAGAGGTTGTCTAAGTAAATCGAGATATAAGATTAAGATGAAGTTGGATCAATGTTCTTAGAAATCTTTCGATCTCTAGATAAGAACACTTGTATTTCTCTTAAGATATCTTATACGATTATGGTTTGTTTTAAACATGCACAATTCTGAGAAAGGTTATTGCCTTACTAGAGCGGAATACATCTGTCTAAAGGTATGTGTCTCGAACACATAAAGGAGATGGATATAGACAAAGCAGTTACCTACACTTCGAGTGTGGAGAGCTTTGTAAATGCGGTGTTATAAAACAAGAACCTGATATCAACTATGCGGTTAGCGTAGTGGGAGGATATCAAAGTAATCTGGATAAGAAATATTCGAATGCTGTAAAAGTACTTGGAAGTACAGGATTACTGGCAATACGAAATCTTCTTAGATTACGCTTTCTCAGATAAAAATCAGAGAAAGGACCAGTGTAAGTCGATATCAGGCTATGTGTTCACTTTTAGAAGAGGTGGAACCTAAGAAACCGAATAGCAGCCTCAGAGGCAGCGGAAGTTTTGGTTAGGTTCCGGAATGACCTCTGAACTTGGATATGACTCTTGGTTCACCAAAGGCTATGTACATAGCGGTGCATGGTAAACTGGAAGAAGTCATAAGTTCAAAAGATGATGATAACACATAGAGCAAGTACCACCTGATATGAATCATCGTCAGAGAGACGACGCAGTAGTCACCAAGATAACTTCAGAGCGGCAACCTAGATTGCTCATTCACATGATACTTCTGGGAAGTATAACTTAAGCACGTGATGAGTATGGGAGTCGGGAGTTTGGAGGAAATGACTAGACCTTAGTACAAGTGGGAGATTGTTGGAGTTGTGTACTTAATGTCTAGATTTAAGTATCGGTAAACTCCCTGTCATAGCATTTAACCTATTTAATTAATAAACAATTATTTGCATTTAATTAATTATGCAAAATATGGTTCTGGATTTTATACGTTGTAGTTAGTATGGTGTTGCATGGGCGCACAGAAGATCATACTATCGGTTACTCGTATTTAATCGAACAGTTGCTCACGACCTAGATGGACACGAACTAATCCATCGGTATAGTCGTTGTGTGAGAGAGAAAATAATTTATCTTAATTATTTTATCACACTTGTACACTTGGTGTATTGGGCGGATCAGCTTGAGATTCATCGATTAGGATTGCCGGCGATAATCGATTCGAGTCTCAGTGTATTTTATTCTTAATCCCCGATATTATTGCGGGTGTGTATATTTAATATAAGTGACTTTGATTTACCAAAGGAATTAACCGATTTAATTATTGGGTTAATTACCGGTTAAGTTGGGTCACTATATTTTATATATGGCATGCCGTGAATACTTGACGGGAAAGTGTATCCCGTAAGGGTTGATAATATCCCCGAGATGAGTTCATAAGGAATTATTATGTAAACCCTGCAGGTGGATTTAATCCGCATAATAATTAAGGTTGAATGGTACTAGTCTCGGATATAAGAGATGAATAATATTTATTGAGCAATAAATAAATTTATTCATGGATATTTAAATCTTAAATACACGGAATATATAATACTACCGGAGAAATATTATTTGATATAATATGGAATAATATTGGGAGTGCAATTTTATTTATATAGTGGAAAATAAATAAAATTTAATATTGATAAGGATTAATGGATTTGGGTTGGACCCAATTTAATCTTCAATATTTAGAAGCCCAATATTTATTCTCCTTATGATCCCCTACGTAGCCTATATAAGCACTACATGGTCTTCACTTTTCATAACACAATTAATTGACCTACGCCAATCATAAAGTCTTGAGAGTGAGGAAGATCCATAGGAGTTCGATAGATCGTCGCCCACACGACGTTCGAACGAGGTGCAAGGAATACGTGGGAAGATCGCAAGGTCATCAAAGGTGTTTGATTTCGTTTCTCTGCACAACGAATCGAAGGTAAAAATCATAAACCTTTTTTTATGATTTTGTGTGATTAATTGTAGCGTATACATGAACACACGATCCGGATAAACGACGAACCTCGGGGACGGGGATTCGAGATCCCCGGCGAGGATCGATAGAAGCGGTCGAACCTAGGGTTCAACCGCCGGGAGCGCGCGGACAAAGAGGATGAGCCCCGGCTGGACGCCGGGGCGCGAGGTCGACCTCGGGTCGACCACCGGGGTTCGCCGTGGGCTGGAGCCACGGCGGATGAACCCCAGCCCTCCCGTCCGGCGGCGTCGCGGGCTGAACCCTCGGCTGGAGCCGAGGGGGCGATCGAACCTAAGGTTCGATCGCCGGGTGAGCTGCGGGTTTACCCGCAGCGCCTCGTATCAAGCTGCGGGGTTTCCCGCAGCGGCGATGCGGGGAGGATCGAACCCCCCCGCGAGCAGCGAGCCCGTGAGCTCGCTGCGGGGCTGCTACGAGCAGCCCCGGGGATGCCTCGTGCATCCCCAGCGATCATCGCGAGATGATCGCGAGCCCCGTGCGGGGGCTCGGCTGAGTGCTCGCGGCCTTCGGGCCTCGCTGAGTATTCGGTCGGGCCTCGGCTCGTACGGTGGTTCGCGTTCGTGGAACCGACTCGCGGGAGAAAATCGGCTGGGGGCGGGCTGCGTGTCTTCGGGCGCGTAGTCTCCAAAGGTCGGACTCCTGCGGATGAGTCGGGGATCCAATCTCCGGCGATGAAGGATTTCGTTCGGGTTATTATCTTCCGCAATTTTAATAGCCCGGGATATCGATTTGCAGCACTCCTGATCCAAGTGGGCATGTGTGTTGTAGGCCTGTGTGCTGTCGGCGTACACTTTGTTGCCCACATGAAGATGCTTCTGAGTTGGACAGACGACTGACTGGGCTTTTGAGGGCCAAATTGAGAGCCGATCATGAACGGATTTTGTCTGATGAAGGATTGATTGCAGATTTTGCTGGATATATCTTTGAGCGGATTAAAGGCATCACTCCACAACAACTTCATGAGAGCGCGTCTCTGCATGAGTCGCCGGGAGATCTGCGTCAACCTGTATCGTTGATCACATCAGACAATAATACAGCGAGTGAGGCTGCCGGAGAAGCCGACGTCCAAAATCAGACAGTTGCTGCCGGAGAAGTCGAAAACAACCACGTTCAACTGGAGCAAGATCCTGTTTCTGATTACGTGGAAGTCGTCCAACCCACTAGACCAAACATTGTTACTGATGAAGCCAACGACCAAACATTCACAGTCCCTGTTTCTGATACCGTTGAAGTCGGCCAAACCACTAATCCCAACGACTTAATGATGTCTATTGTTGGACAAATTTCAGCAGATGAAGCCAGTGTCCTAGAACCGACAATCCCTGCCAGAGAAGTCGAAGAAAACATTGATATATCGCCAACAGTTGATACCGGGATGGTAGCTGATGTGGCCAGTGTCGTCGCCTCGACAACCGCTGCAGTTGATCACTTGGCGGCGGTTGATCACGCAGAAAGTGTTCAATCAACTGCAATCACAGATGCGTGCGAAAATGTTGGTAGGCCAATTGTTTCTCCCCGTAGGCTGAGAACTCGTAAGCCTGAAGCGGCGAAAAATGCTCCATAAACTCCCAATGAAGGACTTGAAGCCGTTGGAAAAGCATATCGGTCGTTTCTGAGACCATCCAAACGGACCAAATCTTCTGTCGATTGTGTAAATTTCTGTGGCACGCAAATTACCGTGAAACGGAAAACATTTCTTGACACTGAAAACGTGAATTGGGACTTCGACGGGGAGGTAACCATTGTAAATTTAAGGTATATATTAGTATAATTCAGAAATAAAGTTTATATACTTACCAACTAGTATTTTTATATCAGGTGATGACTACCTTCTGCAGTTACGTGGAGTTAAAAATGGAAAAGGAAAAGTGGCCTCATGAATCCTTCGTAATTTTACCCCCAAACTATTTTGTAAGTTTTCACAGACTCCGTGGTATGAACTCAATAAAATCTAGCTCACTTATGACCTTATATATTTTCGTTGCACTTTTTCAGTTTTGCTTCAAACATGCTTACAGCTCATTGAACAATCCAAATTGGGAACTCCCAGTCAGTTTATATGACGATGTGGAATGGTTCAGATTTTCCCACGTAAGTACTACAATCATATACCCTAAATCACAAACTCTGAACACTAATTAAGCACTCATGATATCGTTTACTTATTTTATGTGAAGGTCGTCATGTTTTGTCATCTTTCGGGACATTGGGTCGTAGTTCGAATTTGTTTTGATGATTGGACTGTCGAGCTGTATGACTCGTTAGCTCATAAATATGAGCCTGGTGTGAACCCTCGCGCCCCTGAGTTCAAGTGTTTGTTGAAGGTCTTACCTCGAATGTTGGAGAAAACAGGTTACTGGGAAAGAAAAAGATTACCTGTGAAAACGGAAGACTTCAAGCTCAAGGTCATGTCAGCCGAAGAACAATTTGCCTAAGATGACAACCACTCTTGCGGTCCTTTCTGCACAATGTATTTGGAACGATTGCTCACCTACCCATCATTGTATCGTAACGCGGACGACATCGATATTAAAGCTGTCAGAAAAAACATAGCACTGAAGATATTTTGGATGTCCTGCAAAGACATTGAACTCCCTTTTTGATTAAGGGATGGATAACAGTTGGTTTCGTTTTGGTTTGCAAGAGAGTAAACTTTTCATATAATGTATGCCGTTGTATGTATAACCGTGTGTTTATCACCGTGTGGTTTATCAGCGCCGTGTGCAAAACTATCAATGACTGTATCTAAAAAAAAAAAATTGTTGATCACCGTGTGCACTTATGGTCTTGTATCAGCACGAACCACGACTGTGATATATCTCACGGTGTAAATTTACCGTGTGTACTTTCGGTCGTGTATGTTCACGATTCACGACACTGTTTTAATAATGTCATCTATAAACATTTCACGGTATACCAATGCCCCGTGGCACGGTTTTACAATATACTGTGATATACCAACGGCGACGGTTATTGTATTTGAATTTAAAGACGTCTTCACTCTCACACGGTGATCTCACGAGACGTCACCGTGATACAACACCGTGTGGTTATCAAATCCATTCTAAAAATATTTGAAATTGAACGAGTTCTTTTTTTAGATGGCGTATTTTCGTTTCTAGGATTGGGGCGGGTTAGCCGATGCACGTGTACTTAAATATTAGTGGTGTCAGTTATCAGGACAGCTTTTGCAGGCGGGTATTCATCTTTTATTCTTTTATGTAAAATTCAAATTAAAACATCGGAAAATAAATGAGAGGGGGAAGCCATTTTACGCACGGCTCAGTAAAACGTATATTGTGCACGGTCATTTAGTTTCACGGTTGTATACGCACGGTGATACATAGTCATCAATACATCTTCACCGTGGCTTGTTCAACCCGAAAAAAACGATTGACAATCGTTTGTATACACTTTTAAGGCGTCGTTACCATCTACGGGTTCATATTTCAGGCATTGAGACGTATGGTATTTGAAATTAAAGACGTACGATGTGATTTGTATTAATGCATGTCTCAAATTCAAGAGATGTTTAGTTAAAATTGGTAACAATTTGGAGTACTCTCAAGTGGGATCATATTGCACATGGTATGTCAAATTTAATCGTTTGATGGATTATTGTGGATTTTTTCGGTTAAATATAATCATTTCCATAGAAAATTAACTTTGCTTAGGCATTTAGCGAAAAAGATTATTGCGATTGTGCAAGAATCACACGAAAACGTGAGTGTTCATACTCATAAGGTGATCTCACGAGACGTCACCGTGATACAACACCGTGTGGTTATCAAATCAATTTTAAACATTTTTGAAATTGAACGAGTTCTTTTTTTAGATGGCGTATTTTCGTATTGGAGCGGGATAACCGATGCACGCGAAATATTAGTGGTGTCAGTTATCAGGACAGCTTTTGCAGGCGGGTATAGTCATCCTTTATTATTTTATTTAAAATTACTCGTTAAAACACCGGAAAATAAATGAGAGGATGCAAGCCCTTTCGCACGGTCATTTAGTTTCACGGTTGTATCTGCACGGCGTTACATGGTCATCAATACATCTACACCGCGGCTTGTTCAACCCGCAAAAAAACGATCGTCAATCGTTTGTATACACTTTTAAGGCGTCGTTACCATCAACGGGGTCATGTTTCAGGCTGTGAGACGTATGGTATTTGAAATTAAAGACGTACGATGCGATTTGCATTAGTGCATGTCTCAAATTCAAGAGATGTGTAGTTCATTGGTAACAATTTACTCTCAAGTGTGATCATATTGCACATGGTATGTCAAATTTAATCGTTTGATGGATTATTTTGGAATTTTTTAGGTTCAATATAATCAATTCCATAGGAAAGTAACTTTGCTTAAGCATTTTGCCAAAAAGATTATCGCGATTGTGCAAGAATCACGTGAAAACGTCATTGTTCATACTTACACGGTAATGTCGTGAGACCTCACCGTGAGTCAGTACCGTGCGACGGTCAAATCAATGTATGTATGTAAACAGACTTACGTGGCAGGGTTTTGTCAGTGAACAGAACAGCTTTTGAAGCCGCAGGTTTATTCAACTTTTTTATTCATCTTTTAATATTTAATAAATTAAATTACCGGGATTCCCAAAAACCAAAAAAAAAAAGAAAAAGAGAGAGGACGGTTGCCTTTTGCCACGGTTCAATCACACGACCCTTGGCGCACGGTAATATCTTCAAACGCTAAAGTCACACGGTTACTCGTGCACGGTGGGAGAAGGTCGAAATATATTAACAAAGAAAAACAAGCACTAGTACAGTATTATAACGTAGACTACGTAGTGTAGTAGCTACGAAACCAGAAAAACATACTGTAAAAACAAAAATAAAAACATACTATTCATAAACAAAACGCAGAAAGAAACATTCTTTGCATTCATGGTTCATCATCCTCGCCATCTGCGTCATCGCCTTCATCAGTCGTTTCGTCTTTATCGTCTGCTTCATCGTCCATATCGTCCTCATCGTCCGAGAGCTCCACCACTTCCACCACCTTCTCAAACAGGATCTCTTCTACAACCTTAGATATGGTCGGCAGAAGGGGGTCTCCAGGGGCATTAGGATCGGAAAAGTTCTGAATCTCGAGACCATCTTTATTGTAGACATTGACAAAGAAAGGACCCAATTTCTTGGCGTAGTGAAAAACCAAAAAATAACCGAATTTAAGATAATGAGCCGTGCAGAAATCGGTCCAGCCACGACGAAAGCACACGTAACCGTTGACCCAAGAGATTTCCACGGACCACGGGGCACGAGCGGTGGCAAATGAGGCGAGTGTCTCACAATCTCCAAGCAAAGTAGCCCTGCCTGCCAGATACTCATGTTCATGAGCAAAATCAGAAGGTAAACGACAAACTTCACGGAAATCAACGGTGTTCAGAACTTTGAAGAATCTACAAATCGGGATTGGGGTGGCCATTGAATATGAAATTTGATTTTATAAAAATTAGGGTTTTCAGCGTGGTACGGTGCTTATGTATACACGCCAAAAGTGGATAGTTGAGGGGTTAATAAACTAATAAATGTTTCACAATACACCGTAAGATACCAACGGCGACGGTGGGTAAGGGTTTTTATCAAGGGTTATCAGTGTCACATAGACCGTCACGGTAACCGTTACACGGTGAGGAAATCCACTGTAATAAACCCACGTCGCAATGTGTTTAATGGGGGTGGTTGGGAATTGAGTGATTTCGTGAAACGATTTAAATCCGGCGACGATGTGACTCAGAACAGATACTCATCAATTCCCTGAATTGAATGGTCATATCATATCATATCTGGACCATCAATGAGCGTAGTTGGAAGTTGGGTTGGGTCGTGTCGTGAGACGATTGAAATCCGGCGGAGGATCAGAACAGACACTCATCATAAATTCTTTGAATTTCACGGTCATATCTAATTAATGGATATCGTGGTGGATGGGGGGTTAAGTTTTCTATGTCATATATGAACATACCACGGCTTACGCACCGTGCTAACATCACGACGACCCATTCAGAGTTGTAGTCACGTTACCAAAGTCACAGTGACCGCGACACGGTGATTTAATCAACCGTGAAATACCCACGGAGGCACAGTTCTAGGTTTTTATTTAAATAATAAATTAATTAATCGCAATGTGTTTAATGGGCGTAGTTTAGAGGTCAGTCGTTTCGTGAGTCGATTGAAAGCCGGCGGCGGGATCACTTTATTAGGTCAGAAAATTGAGCCTATAAATACGAACGAAAAAACCTTTTTTTCTTTCTATACCCAATTTTTTCTCATGTTTTCTGCGTTTTTTTTTCTTATGGAGCGGTTTTCAGTTCACCACACATCTTTCAAATTCAAAGCTGCAGTCCGGTAACGAGATACTCGAGTTTCCAAAAGAAAACCTTCTTTTTCCTAGATCATCAATGACGAGGTACTCGAGTTTCCAAAACATCTCGAGTATCTTTGTTAGATACGGATCTTAACAAGTGTCACTTTCTCCGTAGCGGTGAACCAGGACATATGTTGAGATCATAACAGGCTATGATTGAGGAAAAAGAAAAAGAAAGTCTTCGAATTGCTTCCCATCCAGAGAGTAGATTCTGAGGCGGGTTGGATTTTTTTTTTTTTTTTGTTCATCCCAGTATGGTTCTGGGTTTAGGGTTTTGATCCATCAATTGTAATTCCCAATAGGGTTTTGATCAATCAATTGTAATTCTCAATAGGGTTTTGATTCATCAATTGTAATAAGACTACTTTTGTTAAGTTTAAATTGTTTAATATTTTTTCTTTTTGGCTTCCTATTATTAATATTGTAATGAACACACTTCGACTGTATTTTCATTTATTTCGATCCGTCTTCCACCCTATTGCATTCCTTGATAAAACAAATCATGGTCTACTGTGTATTATTATTGTGTTGAATACACGTTTGTAAAATCGTGTAACGTTGTAAGCTGGGTTAATTATTTCACCCCCTTATTTCACGTTGTGCAATTAATTCACGGTGTATTCTAAAACGAGGAACTCACGTCGACAATGTTCTGTGTTTTATATCTAATTTATGAGCCTTCCACGGTGTTATAATCCACCGTGCTCAAACTACAGCGACACATTATGTTAAGGATTTTACACCTAATACCGTAGCACGGTGTCACAATCCAACGAGGGAACCCTGCGGCGACGCTGTTCTATGGGTTTAATTTCTCATTAATGAGCCTTCCACGGTGTTACAATCCACCGTGTTCCAAACACGGCGATACATTAGGTTTTAGGGTTTTCTACCTACCTAATACCGTTGCACGGTGTTACAATCCACCGAGGGAACCCACGGCGACACAGTTCTAGGGTTTTATTTATTTTCTTAATTAATTAATCGCAATGTATTTAATGGGCGTGGTTGGGAGTTGAGTTGTTTAGTGCAACGATTGAAATCCAGCGGTGGGATGACTCAGAACAGAGACGCATCGATTCCCTGAATTGAATGGTCATATCATATTAATGGATTTGGAGCGTTGGATGGGGTGATTTACTATTAATTTTATTAATACGAATAATTAATAAGCGTAGTTGGCAGTTGAATCGTTTCGTGGAACGATTGAAATCCGGGTGCTGTGATGACTTAAAATAGATCAGAATATTAAGCTTATAAATACGAACGGAAAAACTCCATTTTTCTACACTCATTGATACTCCTTTTTGTTTGTTTTATAATGGAGTATCAGTTATCATCTCACAATTTTGAATTTCACAGATGCATTACTGTATCGAGATACTCGAGTTTCCAAAAGAAAACAATCATTAACCATCTTCTTATCTGCCATTTACCATCTTCTTATCCGCCAGCGGAAGAAATCCCTTTTCGATATATCCTGCCCGTACCCTCCTTTTTGGCAGGCACTCTTCTTCCTGGGCAGCTCGATATGGGGATTGGTCGGGATCTCTTCCTGTCATCCTTGGCAAATCAATGGGGATTGATCGGGATCTCTTTCGGTTATGTCGTCCGACTTTGAATGGCTTCCTAACGATTCATGGTCCAAGCTCAAGCGGCTCAAGTACTAATCTTCAAGTTGTATTGAACGGAGATTTTCATGTTGTGAAACTTTAATTTTATTTTCTTTTCACCGTCCAGTAGAGTTTCTTCAAGATGTTGCTACTTTTCGATTGATAGTGTTCAGGGTTTTGATCCATCAATTTTTCACAATAGGTTTTAGGCTTTAGGGTTTATGGTTTTGAACCATCGATCTTTACTGTACTTTTTCCTTAATTTATCATTAAAATATTATAATATCACCGTTATTTATTAATCATGCTCACACGTTTCTCATTCGTATTGAAACCCAAATTCTATCGGGATCAACCAAATTCGTATTGAATACGGGTGTGTGTAACCGTGCATTGGTATAAGGTGATATAGCTCCGTAATTTATTGCACGGATTAATAATATTTCACGGTGTATTTATTCTGTCGTCGTGAAATATCCACGGCGACATTGCAATTTATTTTCCGTTCCACGGTGACACAATCCACCGTGATCTAACCACGACTACTCATTAGGTTTAAAGTTTTTCTACCTAATACAGTTGCACGGTGTTACAATACACTGAGGGAACCCCACGGCGACACAGTTCTAGGGTTTTATTTATTTTCTTAATTTAATAATCGCATTGTGTTTAATGGTAGTGGTTGGGAGTTGATCTGTTTATGAGACGTTTCGTGCAACGATTGAAGTCCAGCGGTGGTATGACTCAGAACAGAGATGCATCAATTCCCTGAATTTAATGGTCATATCATATTAATGTATATGGAGCGTTGGATGGGTTGATTTACTATTAATTTTATTAATACGAGTAATTAATAAGGGTAGTTTGGCAGTTGAATCGTTTCGTGGAACGATTGAAATCCGGGTTGGTGGATGACTTAAAATAGATCCCAATATTAAGCCTATAAATACGATTAGTTGCATTACTGTATCGTGATACACGAGCCTCAAAAATAAAACCATCATTTGCCTGGATCATTTTCCCCAAGATACTCGAGTTTCCAAAACCTACGTAGTATTTGTCTGTTACCTTCTTCACATATGATTCGGAGTGCATGTAGCCTAAGCTACTTAGGCTACAGCCTACATGGATCAGTTATCACCTCACTTTTTCGAATTTCACAGTTGCAATACTGTATCGAGTGGTATTGGTCAGTAACCTTCTTTGCATTTCTGTCGAAAACCTGACGAGATACACGAGTTTCCAAAACCTCCGTGGTATTTATCGGTCACCTTTTTCACATTCGATTCGGAGTGTGCATGTAGCCTAAGATCCTTGTCTCCGTTGAAATCACCAGTCTGGTCGAGTCTCAAAAACCTTTGCTGCTGACCAGATGTCCAAAGAGGAGATTCACTGATGTGATGTTATTTTTTTTTTCATTCAGGTTTTTTGTATACCGCTGACCGATAGTGTTTAGGGTTTAGTGTTTTGATCCGTCAATTTTTCTCAAGTTTTAGGGTTTATCTTTTTGAGCTTCTCATTCAAATTTATCACACAATCGCTTTTAATTATCGTGTATGGTATACTACGGTGTCCATTTATTGTGTCTGGTCTCACGGCGTATGATTATCATTTTGTCTTACGGTATTCATGGATGGTCACACGGCGTGCGATTATCGTGGATTAGCTCACGATGTCCACTTATCGTATATGGTTTCACGGTGTAAATTTATTTTGGATGTTCACACGGTGTCTATTTATCGTTAATAAACTCACGGCGTAGGATTATCATGGTTGGGATCACGGTGTCCAGTTATCGTGTATTTTTTCACGGTGTCTATTTATCGTTATTGAACTCACTGCGTACGATTATCGTGAATGGTGTCACGTTGTCTTAGTATCGTATATTGTATCACGGTGTCCATTTATCGAGATTTGTCTCATGGCGTGCGACTATCGTGGATGAGCACACGGTGTCCAGTTATCATGTACTGTCTCACGGCGTGCGATTATCGTGGATGTTCTCACGGTGTCCAGTTATGATGTACTTCTCACGGCGTTGGATTATCGTGGATGTTCTCACGGTGTCCATTTATCGTGGATGGTCTCACGGTGTCTATTCATCGTGGATGAACTCACGGCGTACGATAATCGTGAATGATGTCACGGTGTCTTATTATCGTGCATAGTCTAACGGCGTACTTTAACCGTTGATGGTCTGAAATTGTATTGGAATTTTATTATTAATTTTTAAAAGAGAAATTCTATTTTAAATTACATATACAATTTATATTCATTTGTTAAATAGCGAGGGTAGTGTAGACTTTTCCTACCCAATTGCCTAATAAACTTCTACTTTTATTTTATAAATCCGGTATTCCCACTATATAATTATATAAATGTGTTACTTATACATCATTATTATTATTATTATTATTATTATTATTCTCATTATTATTAGGGTAAACAAGTTTATATATGTGCAATATTTATTATTATTATTATTATTAATATTATTATTATTAAAATAAAAATTAATTTTATTTTTATTTTATGTGTAATATTTTTTAATATCTTATATTTGTGGATTAAATTTTAAATTATTAAAAAAATAATTAAAACATAATGAATACTTAATTAAATACACAAATATTATATATATATATATATTATATGTGTGTATATATATTACGCATGGACCTTTATATTTTACTTTTTATTAATGATTTTGAAAATGTAAATCATTTATGAAACTAATTTTACTATTTAAATAATATTAATTAATATGAAGAGTAATTTTGAAATAAGTATATTTAATTTACATTGAAAACTCAAAATCACTGTTTTTAAAATCCCTGCCTAGGCTCCGCTTAGGCTTTTGTCTATACTTGTTCGCCTCAATTTTAAGCTCTAGGCCGCCTAAGCACCGTCTAAACTCGCCTAAATTCGCTTTGAGTCGTCTAAATTTGATTAGTTTCGTATTTACCTATTTAGATGATTCTCGAGCAGATTTAATCGAACAATCAAATTTTATGCAAAACTTGATAAATCAAATAAAATAGAAAGTGTTATGATAATTTTTTTTAGTATGAGACCTACATTTAAAAAAATTATTAAAGACATAATCAAAATTGTTTAATTAAAATATTAAATTTATAAACTATTTTGATTATTTTATTATGTTAAATTTATGATTAATACTATGTTTAGATTATTTATTGATTATTTTATTCAAAATGTTGAATTGTTACATAATAAATATTTTTAAAATATAATATCAATTAATTCAATATAAAATATATAATGATTACTCTCAGTTTAATTCTCGATTAATTTTTCTAAGTCTAACGCGTAATTAATACGTGGGCTGATATCATCAACCGGGCTAACCTTGGTATGGAAGTTATGCATATGAACGTAATGCTCATAACTTTCCTTTAGACCTAGCTGCTATCGAAGCTCCAACAAATGGATAAGACTTATTCTTAGTGTATTGTTGTGAAAATTGAATAATTGAAAAGAAAAGATTAAGGAACAAGTAAAAGGGTTTATTGTTCCTTAATCTTTTCTTTTCAATTTAGTAGTGTACTAAATTGTATAGTTGATTTTCATTCCAGAAAAATAACGAAAAAATGTTTTTTCGTTATGTAGAAGTTTTTTTATCTTTAAAAGATATTATTATCTTAGAAAGAAGTTATTTGCCTGTGTTATATTATATAACAGATAAATTATTTTGAAGATTATTTTTGCCTGTGTTATATTAGAAAGATATTTTTGAAGATATATTATATAAATCACACTGTAAGTAAGATTATTTTGAATTTAAAATATTTAAAAGTCTATTGTACAATGAATTAAATTAATCATAGAGGGGCGGATACAACAATTAAATTATTTTAGAATCTTGCTCAATACAACAATTAAATTAAAAAATAGTAAAATCAAAATGATTTATAGTATAAAAGATAAGAGGACTATATTGTAAGAAATAATGTGTAATAAATATCATTAAAAATACGGATATAATAAATATAGGTAAGAAGTGGAAATTTTAAAAATTATCCTTTGATTATTTATGATAGTATATCCGAAAAAATCAATTACCTTAATTTCTTTGACCCAGACCTAACCCATTTTTAAAAAGTGTAGATTTTGGGTCTGAAACCATAAATCGAATTTGCCATTGACCGGTTTAATCGGCGTGGTCCCGTTTGTAAAGATCCTTATCAATTCTTTTTTATTGATAAATAAACTAAAACAGTACGTGGGAAAGGAAAATACAAATAAAGGAAGGAAAGAGGAAGTTATCTTGTTGAAGATATTGTTTCCGATATTACTAATTCTGATTTCACATGTGGATAATATTCATACGAAATGTAGACATAATCATATTATTAATTAACTTTTCATAATCCGTTTACATTAATATTTCCTTACTTATTTTTGGTAAATATTATAGTAATATACGGATATAATTATATAACATAAATAGATGATTAAATCGGGAAAGAAATCGACCCCAATCCCTCCATTCATATTTGGTACTTATCTGTTACAATACCGAAATCACGTTTCATCAAAATAAAATAAAATAAAAATATATCCGACTTTTCAAAACTTTCCTTAACTATGTTGTAAGTAGATCCATGCGTTTCTTGTGTGTATTATGTATCTATCTATTGTATGTATATGTATAATCACTTTCACACACCCACACACACATTCTCCCTGATTTCGATTCGGGTTTTCCGGCAGCCATGTTGTCGAGATCTTGTTTCAACATCCTCAACCTCGACGAATACTCCCCCGACCGCACCCGCGTCCCCAAGGTCATCACCCTCCCCGGGATCATCTCCGATTTCGACGCCGACGACTCCCCCGCCGCCGCCTCCCCGCGATCGTCGCCGGAGCGGCGGATCATCGTCGCCAATCAGCTCCCTCTCCGGGCCCACCGCGAATCCCCCTCCGAGAAATGGCGTTTCGAGTGGGACCGAGACGCGCTCGTCCTCCAATTGAAGGACGGTCTCGCCGGCGGAGAGGTTGTGTTCGTCGGGCGGCTGAGCGTGGAGGTGGATCCGGCGGAGCAGGAGGAGGTGTCCCAATCGCTTATGGATAAGTTCAAGTGCGTCCCCACTTTCCTGCCGTTGGATTTGGTCAACAAATTCTACCACGGCTTTTGCAAGCACTACCTGTGGCCCCTGTTCCACTACATGCTCCCCCTCACCCCAAGCCACGGTGTCCGGTTCGACCGGCCCACGTGGCAATCCTACGTGTCCGCCAACAAGGCCTTCGCCGACCGGGTCATGGAAGTCATCAACCCGGACGAAGACTACGTCTGGGTCCACGACTACCACCTCATGCTCCTCCCCACCTTCCTCCGGCGAAGGCACCACCGCGTCAAGCTCGGCTTCTTCCTCCACAGCCCCTTCCCCTCCTCCGAGATCTACCGAACCCTTCCGGTCAGAGAAGAGATCATCCGAGCCCTCCTCAACTGCGACCTCGTCGGCTTTCAGACTTTCGACTACGCCCGACACTTCCTCTCCTGCTGCAGTAGAATGCTCGGGCTGGATTATCAGTCGAAGAGGGGTTACATCGGGCTCGATTACTACGGGAGGACAGTCAGCATCCGAATCCTCCCAATGGGAATCCACATGGGCCAGATTCAATCCGTCATCTCCTTACCCGACACAGCCGATAAGGTTCGGAAACTCAAAACAGAATTCCAAGGGAAGACAGTGTTCTTGGGAGTGGATGACATGGATGTGTTCAAGGGCATCAGCTTGAAGTTCTTGGCTTTCGGGCAGTTGCTCGACGAAAACCCTGTCTACAAAGGGAGTGTTGTTCTTGTTCAGATCATGAACTCCCCCCGCAGCAGGGGGAACGATATCCAGGAAGTCCAGAACGAGATCGCTCGAGTTGCAGACGAGGTCAACGAAAAGCACGGAGACTCTTCTTACCAGCCCATTGTTTGCTTAAACGGGCCCGTTTCGTTTCAGGACAAATTCGCTTACTACGCCATCTCCGAGTGTGTCGTGGTGAATGCGGTTCGAGACGGGATGAACTTGGTCCCGTATAAGTACACCGTTTCGAGGCAGGGGAGCCCTGATTTAGCAAGTGTGAAGAAAAGTGTTATCATAGTCTCGGAATTCATCGGGTGTTCGCCTTCGCTCAGCGGGGCCATTCGGGTCAACCCTTGGAACATCAACAGCTTGGCCGACGCCATGGTCCTCGGGTTGACCATGCCCGATTCCGAAAAGGAACTTCGCCACGAGAAGCACTACAAGTTTATCAGTTCTCACGACGTGGCCTATTGGGCCCGTAGCTTCGACCAGGACCTCGAGCGGGCTTGCGCAGACCACTACTCGAAGAGGTGTTGGGGGATTGGGTTCGGGCTGAACTCGAGGGTCGTCGCGCTCGGCCCGAATTTCAGGAAGCTTTCGGTTGAGCACATTGTGTCGGCTTATAAGAACACAAATAGCAGGCTTATACTTCTCGATTACGATGGCACTATGATGGCTCAGGACAGAGTCGACAAATCCCCCAGCCCGGAGGTCATTTCCGTCCTCAACAGTTTGTGCAACGACCCCAAGAATATCGTGTTCATTGTGAGCGGAAGAGGAATGGATCCGCTCGGGAAGTGGTTCTCACAGTGTGAGAATCTCGGATTATCCGCCGAGCATGGTTACTTCACTCGGTAAATGTTTAAGACTTTATAGAATCGTATGGATTGATTTTTAGGTGTTTTGTTTTTATTTTGTTCTGTTATCGATTTTTGATAGGTGGAGTAAGAATTCGGAGTGGGAGTCTTGTGGGTCGTTGGTTGATATGGATTGGAAATCGATCGTGTTGCCTATAATGGAGCATTACACTGAGGCCACAGATGGGTCTTCGATAGAGCAGAAGGAGAGTGCTATGGTTTGGCATCATCAGGAAGCTGACCCCGACTTTGGGTCGTGGCAAGCCAAAGAGCTTCTCGATCACTTGGAGAGCGTGCTTGCTAACGATCCGGTGGTGGTGAAAAACGGGCAGCAAATAGTCGAGGTCAAACCACAGGTACGTATACGTATACATACATAACTCATAGTTTATTACGAAAAACGTGTTGTGTTGATTTCGATTTTCGCAGGGTGTGAGCAAAGGGGTGGTTGTGAGGAACTTGATGGAGACGATGAGGAGCAGGGGAAGGCAAGCGGACTTTGTCCTGTGCATAGGGGATGATAGGTCGGACGAGGAGATGTTTGAGGCCATTGCGAGCTCGATTGCTGACCACTCGTTCCCAGAGGCAGCTGAGGTGTTTGCGTGCACTGTAGGGCAGAAACCGAGCATGGCTAAGTACTATTTGGACGATACTTTTGAGGTGATCAAGATGCTTCAAGGCCTCTCGGTTGTATCAGGAGAGGGATTTCCGAAGTCATCTCAACGGAGTAGTCTCGTCTCTTTTGAAGGATCAGGCTAGTTGCAGAATGATACACACACACAGTGTACAGATTACAGTCTATATAGTCTTGAGGGTTTTCAAAGCTGATGATCACATTGTAGGAATGATATGATATAGGGTGTTTTGCATTGCTTTTAAACTTCAAAATCATAATTTTTGATTTTTGAAATTAAAAATCGCTTATCAAGTAAAATACATATTCATATAAAACAAGCCACGCTTGTTTTGTAAACAAAGTGTCTATTTCTCTCAACAGACGGATTAGTCAGTAAATGAATATATGTAATTGAAATTTATCTTTTATGTGTACAAGTTGAAGAACAAAAGAATATACTACTAACAATATTCTAATACTACAGCATATTAGTTTGTAGATTGTGATTTGTGACATACCTCACATGTACGTGGAGGAATTCTAATGGATCAAGAGAATAATATTGTGTTGCAATTTTCCTACATTAGTTTTATATTTGTGTTGATACGTGTCACAACTTCAAAACTTTTGAACATTAAATTTGTTGGTGCTATTGGACCCATAACCATACACGGGGAATGTACTGTCGAAACTAGCTAGGTTATTGATTGCTCAAAGTTTATGCATCAATATCTTTTGATCTTTCAAAGTTTGCGTCTTCTTTATTTTGTCTTTTTCTCTACCCATCATAATTAAAAAAAATGGAAATTCAATTTTGTCAAACTTATTCCTTTTATTTCAAAGAATTTGTTTTTAATTTTTTTTAATTTACAAAAGAATTACTCCACGAGACAAAAATAATATTAATTAAAAAGTGTGGTTAAGTGACGGCTTAGCTAAAGTGTGAAATCTGGAAGCTGATACGGTTACACTCGGTGTATTGACTTTTCAATACACTTCCAATTAATTTTGGACATTTGGAATTTATTTGTTTAGTTATTTTTCATTTTTAGTTTTTAGTTTTTCGCACGTGGTCAAAGGTAATGGAGAGCAGTTACAGATTTAGTCTTTTTCTTGTGCGGAAAGAGTTTTAAATTTTGAAAAAAATTGTTTTTAAATAATTTAATTAAATATATATAAATATAATCTTAAAAATTTATTATTGTTTTTGGAAAGAGTACTTTTTATTTTAAAAACATTTATTTTTCAATAATTTATTTAAATATATAGAGTAAATATAATTTTTTTTTGCGTAAAAGAGTTCATTATTTTGAAAATTTTTGTTTTTAAAAATAATTTAAATAAATATATATAGTGTATATAATTTTAAAAATTTTATTGTTTTGCGTAAAAAAATTATTTTAAAAAAATTGTTTTTAAATAATTTAATTAAATATATATAATAAATATATAATCTTAAAAATTGTATTTATTTTTGCGGAAAGAGTACTTTTTTATTTTGAAAACATTTATTTTTAAATAGAGTAAATGTAAAAAAATTATTTAAAAAAAATTGTTTTTAAATAATTTAATTAAATATATATAATAAATATATAATCTTAAAAATTGTATTTATTTTTGCGGAAAGAGTACTTTTTTATTTTGAAAACATTTGTTTTTAAATAGAGTAAATATAATTTTTTGGTAATATTAGGCTATGGGGCAGATTGCTTTTTAATATTATTTCGAACACCTATATTTTTTTCACCTCATTTTTAGGGGTTGTATATTTTTAACTTTTTTATTTATTAGGGAATTTGTATTTTTTAAATACTAAGTAGGGGCATTTTTTAAAATGTATAAAGTCGTAAATATCCCTACACCTTAACATATTAATTTATTTACTATATACATATATAAATATATTTGCATAAGAATATAAATATATTTGCGCAAGAATCAATAAATTATATATATAAATATATTTGCATAAAAATATTTTATATAAATATATTTGCGCGTAAAATATATTTGCGCAACATTATTTATATATATATATATATATATATATATATGAATAGATATCTATTATAGATTTACCACATTAACTAATATCTATTATAGATATGTCATAAATATGTCATATGTATAGATATCTATCATAGATGTATACATATCTATCATAGATATAGATATGTCATATAAATAGATATGAGCAACCTTTTTAAATAGTCTAAATCCAAATTCAACTAAAATTTTCCCAAATTGATTAAAATGCAAAATGTGAAATAAAAAATTTAGAAATTTAACACACTTAATTCTAACAAATATGCAAATATGGACATGTTAATATTTCATGTTTATATGGACCTGTTAATATTTCATGTTTAGATATGTATTTCATGTTTAGATATTTAACATACTTAATTCTAACAAATATGCAAATATGGACTTGTTAATATTTCATGTTTAGATATGTATTTCATGTTTAGATATGTTATAATACTAGGTGTCTAGCGTAGTTGTTTAAAATCTGAGCGGATGATATTAGATATGTAGTTATATTAATTACTAATATACTTGAAAAGGTTAATAATGGAACAATGCCCCATATCAAAATTAGGAAAAAATATAGGTACTGATTATAATTCTACTCTTAGAGATGCCCCGGTCCATGATTCCCCCTAATTTTTTTACGTAAAAAGTTTATTATTAAAGAAAAAAATTGTTTTTGAATAATTTTAATAAATATGTATAGTATATATAATCTTAAAAACATTATTTTTTTCTGTAATTTTTTTACTTCTTTTACAAATTTTAAAAATTAAAATACCTTATTTAGTAAAAAATAAAAAATAATAATAATTGATTTTTATAAATAAAATTATTGTACATGAAATATTATCAATTATAATATACACAATCTATATTTCATTATTATTTATTTAAGAAAAAATAAATGCATTTATTTTTCAAAGAAATAAATCTATTTTTTTATTTAGGTAAATTGTACAAATTTAAATACTCACACACTCATGTTTCGATTTTGAACTGTGAACCTTAAGATACTCAATTCAAGTGAGCTAACAACCTTCGACAAAGACATCATTTTTCTAAAAATATCATATGGATGGCATGTGCGTCTTTTAATGTAGTTTACAATAAAGTACTTTAAAATTTGAAATGAACGTCAAATTATTTTTTTGTTTCATTTGTGATTTCTTTTTTCAATATCTATAAATTAGATTTTAATCAACTAATTACTATAATTTAATTTAATATTATTCAATTAAAAAAATATAAATGTATTTATTTTTTAAATAGATCAATGTTTTGAAAACTTCACATATTTTGCATGTGTGTGTATTAGATAAGTGTATTGGATTGTGATTTCATAAGATTTTTTTTTCGCATTTGTATATGTTAGAGGGTCGCATATTTCACATGTATGTCTATTAAAGGGGTGTATTGAATTATGATTTCATAAGATTTTTTCATCTATATATTAGAGTGGTATGTTGGATTATGATTTCAAAAGATATTTTTTGAAACTTTAAAAGTTCTTAAATTTAAAAAGTCTATAGACTGAGACTCTATGTAAATTTTGACTGGTTTTTTTAATTGATTTGTATATATGAATTTTCATTAATTTGAGAGAACTGTAAACAAAAATTATTAATTTAAATGAACTTCCATACACTCTGACTTATTGATTCAAATTAATATGAGTATATAAAAAAATCATATTATTTAGAAAATACAAAAACTATTATTATTTATTATTATTATTCTCATTTTTATTATTTTATACTTGACTTCATTTTTTAAATACATTAACGATACTCGTTTTTCATGTATCAACTTTCGTTATTTGTTAAATTACAATTTTTTCTATTTAATATCGAGATTTTCTACTAAATATTAAACAATATACAATTTTAAATAAATAGTTATAACCAATTTTTTAATTAAATTAAATATTAATACTAATAATATTAATTTATAATATTTTGATTTATTGTTAAACAAGTCTTTATATTAATAATCACAAAAATAATTTATTATAAATATCATTTATAAATAATTATTTTAAAAAAATATATGATTAATCTAATTTTTTCAAATAAAATTTTGATTATTTGTCTAAAAACTATTTTAATAATGTGGAATGTAAACTTTTGCAATAATTATGAGCACTACATTAATAGAAAAAAAGAATTAAAAAAGAAATCGATAGAAATATATTAAAATAAAAATAATTATTATTACAAAGTGAACGCATGTCATATTTTTTGATGGAAATGTATAAAAGATTTATTACCAATAATATTATTACAACCCGCCAAATGTCATGTTTTAATTGGAAGTGTATCAAACATTGGTTACACTTTGTGTATATATAGCCTTTTCCGTGAAATCTAGCTAAAAGGCAAAGAAGGATAAGAAGAGGCATAAATTGATTTACATGTAACCCACTTATTTCGGATTGTGGGACCGTGCAGTGCACTTTTGCACTGCATAATAACAAATGCAATCTTATACCGTTCATTTATTAATTTTATATCCTAATCGTTAATTTATTAACTTTATATTTACACACTTATATAAATATTTGTTATGTTTATTTCTTTCTATTTAAAATTAAAAATAGGAATTATAAATATTTATTTAAACAAAATAAAATTATTTTGTAAATATAAAAATTATGAATTAAAAATAAAATAAAAATAGTACTACTATAACTTTTTATAATCAATAAAAATTTGCGTTACTGTAATTTAATAAAACATGTTTTTTTTAATTTAATATATTTTTATATAACTGGTTTTTTTTAAATGATATTTAAATATTTTTAGGTATATATTTCGGTATGTTAATTAAATTATAGTGAAAAATATATTAATTATTATTTAAGTTAATATAGGTTTCTCTAGAATAATAATATAAAATATTAAAAATATATGTATATTATTTTATTTAAATGTTATAATTTTTATATGTACAAAATAATTTTATTTTGTTTAAATGAATATTTATAATCACTATTTTTAAATTTTAACGAAAAAGAGATAAACATAAAAAAAATATTTATATAAGTATGCAAATATAAAGTTAATAAATTAACGGTGAAAATATAAAGTTGATAAATTAACGGTAGAAGATTGTCCTTGTTATTGTGCAGTGCAAAAGGGCACTGCACGGCCCCTCGATCCACTTATTTCCATATGTTTTGAACAACTTGAACATATCCTCGTTACACACCCTAGAATGTTTTCTTTTAAATTTTAAGATGTTTAACATAGTTTAAATAGTGGAGTCTTTCATATGAGTAAAATTATGATTGATATTCTTCTATTTACATCGGTGTTTTACATGAGATTTTCCTGCTTAATTGTCTATTTAATTATATATGTGTTCATTTCTTGATACATCCAATCTTATATTGATTAATAGACATTATCAAATGTGCTCATAACACACATAAAATAAATAAATATCTTGTGAATTAATTAATACTCCTGTATAATAATACTATACAATACTTCTTTTACAAAATAAAAAACCGCAATCAAATCCTACTTTAACAACCCACGAATAAGGCACACCTCATGTCACTTGATCCTTTTGTACATCTACCTAACCCAAAAAGTTAATGGACCCAAATTTCCTTTTACAAAAAGTTATTGTCGGTTTCTCATGCACAACATGGATTCGACAAGTGATAAGTGGATCTTCTAAATTTTCAAACACGGATAAACCTTCTCGATCGTCGCTCTTTTTGTGCGGACAGTCTCACCTTCATCTCCGGGGGGCAGTCCCTAGTTTTGAAGGGCTCATCCTCATGTTTGTTGAACACATGATCTTGAAAATAAAAGGCCATTTGTTGCACAAGCTCGTTTTTGTTGGCTAGAGGCCGCTGGCCTCTTCATTCTTGTTCAATTGGAGATCTTCTTTATTCAATCGAACTACTTGAGTACGTGGCTTGGGTACGTTGATGATGGTTCCATGCACGGTAAGCTGAAGATGGTTGGAGAGTTAAGTCTAAGTATGATGTCTCAAGCTATTGATATATATATATATGATAGGTCATACTCATAGTCATAGTGATGTTTTGATTTTCTTTTTTAGTATGGAAGGACATATCTCTGCTCGCGTACTTTATTTACACGTATCTTTGATGTGCAGTTATTTTGCCAAAACAAACACTAGACAAAACGTCTAACATTAGTATATCACAAGAGGTGAATACAAAACAACTAATTAAAAACCTTAAATGTTCCCTATAGTACTATAAACAGCTTCTCAAGCCATATTCTCTAGAAGAACTCAATTCAAATTTAGATATGCTATGTAGTAGGGAGTAATTGTTTTGAACAGTACAAGTTAGGCACACTACCATTTTTTTATTATGAGGATGATTAAAGTAAAAAGAAAAAAGAAAAACTAAACCATTCTTTAAATTTTTATATATATATATATATATGTTTTTCAAAAATAATACTTCTATATATAATTAAAAATACTTATTTTAATTATTTTACTATTTTAACAACAAAAATATTAAAATTTTCTAACTTAATTTATCTATTTTCAAACAAAAATCTTTTAACAAATTTCAAATTTTATTAAGTAACAAAAAAAAATCTCATTTATTTTAATTATTTTTATATGTTGTAATTTAAAAAAAAAACACTATTGAAAAAAATTGAGAATTGATTATTTTATTAAGTAACGAAAAAAAATCTCATTTATTTAAATTATTTTTGTTATATTATATTTAGTAATTTAAAAAAAAGTAAATTATTGAAAAAAAATTGAGAATTAATTATTTTATTGATTAAAAAAAATCTCATTTATTTTAATTATTTTTACTCTATTATACTAATAATTAAAAAATAATAATAAAGCAAATTATTGAACAAAAATTGAGAATTAATTATTTTATTAAGTAACAAAAAAATCTCATTTGTTTTAATTATTTTTGGTTCTATTATACTCAATAATTAAAAAAAAGCAAAACAAACACTAGACAAAACGTCTAACATTAGTATATCACAAGAGGTGAATACAAAACAAGTAAAAACCTTAAATGTTCCCTATAGTACTATAAACAGCTTCTCAAGCCATATTCTCTAGAAGAACTCAATTCAAATTTAGATATACTATGTAGTAGGAGTAATTGTTTTGAACAGTACAAGTTAGGCACACTACCATTTTTTTATTATGAAGATGATTAAAGTAAAAAAAAGAAAAAAAACTAAACCAACAAAGAAAGCAATATGGAATGGAGTAGGTTCAATTCTATCGGTCTTACCCGTGAACATATGTGTCAATTTTTTGCAAATCAAAATTAATTATTTTGGTCTTACCTAAGGGTGGGCATGGTCCAGTGGCGGAGCTAGAAAAATTAGAAAGGGAGTCCAATTTTTTTTAATAATTATAATAGAGTTTATGTCTACAAAAGTATACAATAATCTCGTCATTGTATTATTTATGAATGTAAATGAAGCAAGTCCAATCTTCGAGTTTAATATTCTGAAAATGTTTGATAATAAATTCATTATCAATACTTTTGAAGACGTCTTTCTCGATATAACAAACCAAACAATTGGTTTGGTTTTATATCAACACTCGAAGATTCAACAATCTTCTCAACAATAGAAGATTCAACATTCGGAGATTCGGTAGGAAGAATGTACTCGAGTCCGGTAATTTTTATTTCGAATAACAAACTTATCCATGAATCTGTCATAAAAATTCAAATAACATGAGACTATAGCTAGGATAAAAAAAAACATAACCCATAAAATTCAATAAGAACTCAATATCTCTATCTCAAACCAACAGCAAAAACAACAATTAAATCAAAACAAATCACAACCCTAAATCAATTTAATCATTCAAAATCGAACCAATTTTTTCAGAGTTCCATTAAATTAAACAACAATTGAATTGATCCAAAATCGAACTTGGTAAGTGAGAATTAGGGTTTCATTGAATGAGACGATGAGGACGATAAGTGTGAGTGAACGAAAAAAAACTTTTCAGTCCATTTGTATTCTTTAGTTTTTTTTAAAAGTAAATTGAGTATATTTTTTTACTTAGGATAAATATTTGTATTTTATATTTATTAATTTACTATTTTTTTATTTTATTCTAATTAAAATAATTTTTTTTTTAATTTTTTTTTGCCAAAGGGGGGTCCACTGACCCCCTTGACCCCCTTTGTCTCCGCTACTATCATGGTCGGATTGAAACAAAATTTACTTGATTTTGGTCTCGTTTCATAAATTAATTATTTTGGTCTTACGTACCTAGGGGTGAGCATGGGCGAAATGAGACGAGATTTACTTGATCTCGGTTTTGTTCAATAATTTTTTTAATGGAGCAGGATCACACTTTTTAAAAAATTGATCACGTCAGATCGGAATCCCTTATGAAATTGGGACGAGGTTGAAATTAAAATGAGATTCGATTTATTTAACTAATTTTAGTAAAAAAAACTGTTTTTTCTTAATCTACGTGAAAATATCCCTATAAAAACTCCTAAGAGAGTATTATTTATTTTTTACAAATGTATAAAATTAAATACATTAATATATTATAAATAATTACAAATATATATATATATATATATATATATATATATATATATATATATATATATATATATATATATATCGGGACGAGACGAGATGTTACGAGATTTATTTAGCTGATCTCACTTTCGTTTCGTTATTTTAATACGGTATCAAGACGAGACGAGACGTGATTATCATGTTTTATATTTCAATTCCGTCTTGTTTCGTCCCATTTAAAACGATATCGGCATGAAATCAAAATTTTGGGACTAAATGCTCACCCCTAACCCTAATTTTATATGTGGACTTATGTGTCATTTGTAGACAAATCAAAATGTTCATTGAGATAGATACACACATCATCGTTTTGGGCGGTTCGGGTCTTCTATATAGTACTCCGAATTTATTATTTATTTAAAAAAAATTATAAATGTAATAATGTTGTTCAACTTATATTTGAGTATAAAAATATTTGTTTGATTGGTGTGAAATATTTACAGATTTCAAATTCAACTACCATGAACAACACAAGTTAAACACTAACAAATTGATTAAGGATTGATTTTTTTTATTTACTAAAATCGGCTGAATTGAAACGGAAGTAAATTGATGGATCTGAAACTAACTCAACTGAAATAAATGCATTTGAACTATTGAAATAAAGTAAATTGATTTTTTTAAAATAACACTGCACCTAAATTCTATAAATTGTTAAATATTTTTTTAAAAATATTAATTATATTTTAACATTAGACTGCATATCTTAAACTATTAATTTTAATTATTTTTTATTTATTTTATTATAATTTATTTGGAAACGAACAAGCTGAACTGAAGGAGTTTGAACTTGCATCCTCTGTTTTACCGCGGCCGCTAGCATAGAGTTAGCCGATGCTTATTCCCCAGATACCGTCATTGCTTCTTCTCCGGGAAAAGAAGTTCACGACCCGTGGGCCTTCTACTCGACGCGGCATTGCTCCGTTAGGCTTTCGCCCATTGCGGAAAATTCCCACTGCTGCCTCCCCGTAGGAGTCTGAGTCGTGTCTAAGTCCCAGTGTGGCTGATCATCCTCTCAGATCATAAGCTATTGCCTCACCAAATAGCTAATAGGACGCAAGTCCATGAGTACTTAAATGAATCAATCTGATATAAAATGAACGAAACTGAAATTAAATAATAAGTAATTAAACAAATATAGGCCTCAGCGACTTGTTTTTTAAACTTAATTTCAATAGTAGTATATTTCAATTCAAATTTTTTCAATTCAGTTTAAACTTATTAAGCTAATTTTTTTCAATATATATTAAAATAAATTAAATAAAAAAATAATTTAAAACAATAATTTTAAATATATTATCGAGTTAATGTTATAATATTATCATTAATATTTTTAATTATTTTTAAATTTATACAAATTATTATTATTTTTTATAAAAAAATTATTTTAATTTAATTTATTTTAAGTTCAATTTAAATTTATTCAAATTAATTAGTTTAATTTATCCAAATTGAGTAAAAAAATAATCAAATTAACCAAATTTAAGTCCCAAAAGAAGTCCTAAATCTAATCATAATCAATTGGTCAAACGCTCGTGGACGATTGCCCAAAATTCGCTTTAATTTAATTTTTTTGAAAACTAATCCATGAACCAAATCACACGGTTGACAGCCTCATATAATTTTCTTCATTTTTTCAACTTTGTTTTTTCGAATCTTCTGACACTCTTCACATGTTCAAGAATGTTTTAGCCTTTTAATCGCGATTAACTATCAAGAGTTTTCTTTTCACTTACCTAAACTCAGTGAGAGACAGAGAAAGAGAAAGAGAAAGAGAAGAGAAAGAGAAAGAGAGGGTTTCACATGTTTACTGCGAACGGAGATGAAGAACGAGAAGCTTGTGAGGTATGTAACCATTCCTTACTATCTGCGTTTCCGAATATTCTCCCTGAAAACAACTTCGATGGAAACTCAAGAATCGGAACCCTTCTTCTTGAAGAGATCGTATAGGTCATCTTCTTCCGGTTCTAGTATTTAATTTTCCGATAATCGAAATTAATGTCTGTACTAAATGACAAATTCGAAGTGGGTTCATCTGAAATCCTTAGGTTTTACTCCAACGGGAAATTCAAAATCTGTAATCCATCAAAATCGGAGGGAGGGCTCAAATTGCCGTCCCTGCTAATAAACCCGGATGGAAAAGGCCCTTCGAAGGCGTTTCCCGAGAACCAAGAGCCGTGGCATAAGCACATACTCGACCCAGGTAGCGAAATCGTGCTGAGCTGGAACAGGGTCTTCATAGTCTCCTGCTTGGTAGCCCTCTTTTTGGACCCTTTGTATTTTTACTTGCCCAGCATTGGAGGGACCAAGGGCTCGTGGTGTGCCAAGACTGACCTACATCTTAGGATAGTCGTTACCTTTTTTCGCACGATTGCCGATCTTTTCTATCTCTTGCACGTGGTGATCAAGTTTAGGACAGCCTACGTTGCCCCCAGCTCGCGGGTTTTCGGGAGGGGTGAACTCGTGAAGGATCCTAGGAAGATTGCTCGGAGGTATATGAGATCCGATTTCTTCATTGATGTAGTCGCCACATTGCCTCTGCCTCAGGTACTTTTATATTGAGTTTTGTCATCATAATAGTTCTTTGTTTTCACTTTTTCGATCTTGAGTCGCAATATATATAAACTACACTGATATGTATATTGTGATAATGTGGGATATGTGGCCTCAAGGGAATCCTTAATGTCTTTATGCTAAAATGAGAATACATAATATATCCTTGGGCATGAAACTCATAAATTGGATACAATATTATATGTAATTTTCTGTTGCAGATAAATTATACTACAGTATTTAATATCAGACATTACCTAATATCAAGACAATCAACATCTATGTATGCTACCTGATGATAAGGTGAGATAGTACATATAGGAGAGATGTCATGGGTCAATCAATTTTCCTTATGTATAAGCAGTCTGATTTAGTCTAATTGGTTGCTGACATCTTGGGTAAAAGAGTTATTCTTGTATGTGGCTAAACTTGTAATTCTTCTTATTAAAGGAAAATAACCACTTCTATTGGAAAAAAGAAATTATGTGGTTCTGTACTTCTGTTACGTGGGATTCTGTTTTATCTTCTAATTAATTTTGTGTGTCTATGTTGCAGATTGTCATCTGGTTCATCATACCGGCAACAAGACACCACCGCACGAATCATAGTAATAATGCTCTTGCCCTGATTGTACTTTTCCAATATATTCCAAGGTTATACCTCATTTTCCCATTGAGCTCTCAAATCATAAAAGCAACCGGAGTTGTAACCAAAACCGCTTGGGCTGGGGCTGCCTACAATTTGCTTCTCTACATGTTAGCAAGCCATGTACGTTTTTTTTAACTCGTGAGATAAATGAAATACTCCATTATATTTAAGCTTCTTTAGTTTGATAGTACATTTTTGTTGGTCAACAGTCTGTGAAATGTATTTCACTAAGATAGTAAGATGCAGTCCCAGGTGTATTTCTCTTTTTTGTTAGTTTTCCAAATCTTTATTTGTTTTTAATCTTTTTTGTATTTACGTACTATTTATTAATATTTTAGTTTTAGTTTTTTTTTTAGACAGTATATTCTTCCTGATATTTAGTTTTTTCTTTGATTTTTTTTTTTTTTTGAAATTTGATTAGTGGACTTCATCTTCCATCAGAGTATCAGACAGTCTTACAGCATCTCATAGTATTATTCCTAATGTATTTATACTGTATCGTTCATTAGGTCCTGGGAGCAGCATGGTATGTACTGTCAGTCGACCGTTACCTGTCTTGCTTGAAAATGATGTGCAGAAAAGAAGGTGGTCCCACAAATTGCTTGCTCGATTATTTGGATTGCGGCAGCAACCGCAGCATTGCCGATAACGGGCAGCGCAACATTTGGATAAACAGCACAAATGTGTTCCAAAGTTGTGATCCCACGGGGGATACATCGTTCAAATTTGGAATTTTTGAGAATGCGGTCATCAAACATGTCTTCTCTTCAAGTTTTTTTGAAAAGTATTTTTATTGCTTATGGTGGGGCTTACAGAACTTAAGGTAGGTATTAAATGTTTGCTTATTATTAGACTAAGTTACAGAAATATCCCTTCAGGGGATGTAACTGTAATATTTTATTAATGTTTGTCTCTTTCTGTGCTCTTTCTGTGTGTGTGTGTGTGGGGTGGGGGGATGGGGGGGTGAAATGCTTTTTGCTTTGGTGGGTGTAAATGTAGGACGAAATGAAGTCATAGGGGTGGATTTTGTGAATTTTAGAAGTTAGCTGGTTTTTCTAAAGAGACAAGAGCCTTGAGGTGAAGAACCGCTTTATACCTATTGTTGTTTGCGATTAGGTGAACCTACAGTGTATTAACCCTTAACTTTTTAAAAGTGGTTCATTACTTCTAATATTCATCAAGATTTACTCGATACATTAGTCTGTTAATTGTTTTACTTGACCTTGACCCTTGTAATGGTCAAAGGATGATAGAATTTTTTACATTAAACAGAATGATCATTAGTATTCGGATTACTGTTAATGGTTGTAAAGAACAAGTTTAAAAGCACAAGTCATAGGTGTAACAGGATTCGAGTTATGGTTTATGTTTATCTGGAGATAAAAGTTCTCTGAACACAGATATCTACTATTATCAGTTTAAAAAAATCCTGAAAATTTGAGTCATAAGGTCCTCTCTTTGTTACTTCATTTAAATACTAACCTACTCCTTTTTGTTCTTTCACAGTTCCTACGGGCAGAATTTGTCAACAAGCACATTTATTGGGGAGACATCATTTTCCATTCTCATTGCCATCTTTGGTCTCGTTTTATTCGCACATCTTATTGGAAACATGCAGGTCAGTGAAAAAGAAGTCGCCATTACCTTCATCTATTTTAAGACCATATGACTTACTCCAATGTACTTCCACTTGTGTAGACATATTTGCAGTCTTTAACCATGAGGCTCGAGGAATGGAGACTCAAAAGACGAGATACTGAGGAGTGGATGAGACATCGTCAACTTCCAGAAGATTTGAGGAAACGAGTTAGGCGTTATGTTCAGTATAAATGGCTTGCCACTCGTGGAGTGGACGAAGAAACCATCTTGCGTGGCTTGCCTCCTGACCTTAGTCGTGATATCCAACGCCACCTGTGCTTGGACCTCGTCCGACGTGTATGATTTCCCACCACTCTCCTTTTAGTATCCTAAATCTTTTTCAGTCACAGTGATCTTGATCACAAGAATATGCAATAAGCTCTCCTTCTCTGCTCATATTTATGCTGAGCAATTTTTTTCCATCTCTAATTGGGGGTTATTTGTTTCAGAACGGGTATTTGAAGCTAGTTAAAGGGATAGTCATAATCTTGAATATAAATTAGTTATATGCCCATTGGAATAATTTTTTAAAACTTGACCCTAATCCTTTTTCCGATGAATTTTGCCAGGTCCCGTTTTTCTCGCAGATGGACGACCAGCTACTCGATGCCATATGCGAGCGGTTAGTTTCCTCCTTGAGCACCGAGGGTACATACATCGTTCGCGAGGGTGATCCAATCGCGGAAATGCTCTTCATCATCCGAGGCCGTCTTGAAAGCTCCACCACCAATGGAGGTCGCACTGGTTTCTTCAACTCCATCACCCTACGGCCTGGAGATTTCTGTGGAGAGGAGCTTCTTGCCTGGGCATTGCTCCCAAAATCAGCTCTCAATTTGCCCTCTTCGACTCGGACAGTCCGGGCCCTCATCGAGGTCGAGGCCTTTGCATTACGAGCCGAAGATTTAAAATTCGTCGCGAATCAATTCAGGCGGCTACACAGCAAGAAGCTGCAGCACACTTTCCGGTTTTACTCCCACCACTGGCGGACGTGGGCTGCCTGCTTTATACAGGCTGCCTGGCGGAGGTACAAGAGGAAAAAGACTGCGAAGGATCTCGCGAGGATTGAGTCGTTCGCATCGGAAGAGGCGTCGATGGCCGGTGATGACGATGAGGTGGCGAGACGTGATTCGTCGGCTGATACTGATAGTGCGATGCCGTCGATTTTAAAATCGAATATTTTGGCCTTGAGATTCGCTGCGAATACCAGAAGAGGGGCACGTCAAAAGACTAAAGACAGTGGTAAAGACATGGGTTTGCCGAAGCTGCCGAAACCTGAGGAGCCCGACTTTTCAGCCGAACAAGATGATTAGTTTAGTACTGCAGCTGAGGCATGTTTTTTTTGGAGATACCGCAGTGTTTTTCTTCCTCTATATGCATGGAAGTGAGTTACTGTTATTATTCCGAGATTTCTGGTGAAGATGATTGATATCTGACCTTTGGATTGGAATCTGTATTAGGTGCTAAATATATAATATAACCCTTTGTTATTTGTACCTTCCTAAATGCTAGCTTTTGTAAGAAAATACAGAATATGACAAAATATCAGATATAGTGAAAACAGTGATCATGTTGACTTTTGTTTAGTTGTGGAATACTGAATTTTATGTATAAAATTACTATGAGTTTTCATTTAGATTTTCTACAGCATAAACTTCACAACTTATGTATGAAAGTAATCACATTTGGTTTTGTTACAAGTTTACATAAAAATAGAATCCATAGTACAAAAAAATGTGGACTCGATTGAAAACTTTACAAATGGTCAGTCACCATCTTATAAATGCTCAGTACTTGTCGGGGTCGTAAAACTCGATAGTCTTGTACTTCTGTGATATGATCTCAGCCCGAACTTTTCTAGCTGTATCCGTTGCACAGCCGACGAGAATGAGAACAGAGGTGCCGGCAAACCCCCTGAAAGCAGTAAGGTGTGTGGCTTGTTCGATAACGGCAGGACCCGCAGCAAGTATTGCCAGAAATGCAGAGCCTAACACTGATATCCGGCTCAAAACCTATATATACATAAATCAACAAGCAAAGAGTCACATTGAAAGGGTAATTTTGTAATTACATTCAGAAATTCATTTCCAAGGATAAATTTTCCATGAGGGAGAATGAATGTTTACCGTCTTGATAAATGCAGCGGTACTTTTTCCAGGACGGACAAGTGGGATGGAGGCACCTTGCCTCTTCAACTGTTCACTGACATCATCGGGGTCCAATTGCAAAAACGTGTAGTAATAATTGAAGAATGCTATTAACAAAATGTTTGTTGGCAAGTATAATGCACCTGAAATATATTTATAACTACACTTCTTTAGATAGAGTTCACAGCAGTTATTTCTTCACTTTCTTTTCATCCTCATATTTACAAAACATTATTTACTGGTATCCGATGTGTATGATTCATAGGGGAGGGGAGGGTAGAGAGTTAGCAACTCAATACCAATAAATATAGTAGGTGACGACTTTATTCAAGAAGTGAAGATATCATTTTTTTACGAAAAACAGAAATGATTTTAAAAGCATATCAAAATTTGATGTTTTTTAGACAAGTCTCAGTTTTGCCAAAAAAAATAGATAATAAAGTAATGTTTAGATAATAACAGTAAAATATTTTAGATCAACTTGTAAACTTCAAAAACGACTTGCATTATTTAAATTTTCTGTTTTTCAAAAACTTATTTTTGCAAACTAGCCCCAAGAAAAAAGTTAAATTTTGGGTAAACTGTTAAAAAAGAAATACACAGGCAAGGCGATTATTCTAACGTACCCCCGGGATTTAAGCCTACAGCAGCCTTCTTGAGAAAACTCACACCGGTGAAGCGTGCAAGAGTTCCTGGAAGAGCCATCGAAGAAGTGGAGAAGATGATTGGCATCACCCCAGAACTATTTACCTGTTGTTTGTTACAGCTGTTAATATACTTAACTGGGATGTAGCAAAAGACTCGAGTAACTCAAAAATCGGAAAAGGAAATTCCTGATGAGAGGCTGTATATCAGCTTACGTTAACTTCCTTGTGGTTACTGTGGAGTGAAAGTGAAAACTAACCATACAAGAAAGACCTGTTAATGGAAATTCTTTTGTGATTCGAGATACATCACAAGATTCATTCCTTACGGGGATATTAAAAAAAAAAGAACAAGAGATGTTTGAATATTAAAAAAAATAAGAGGTTCGATTCTGTCTTCTTTTTTAAAGCTCAGGGTTGTATTTTTTTTAACCTAAACCTCAGGAATTAATTTTTTGTAAATAAAACTCACTTTACAGTTTTTGCAAATGTCACATTGCTTCTGCTCTAATGAATCAAAAATTAAAAGATTGTGGTGGAGTGCTTTTGGTATTTAAAGAGTGTTTATTCTTATTTTGCTCACACACACCTTAAATGGTAAGTAAGCAGACTTCTGAAGTCCCCCCGCGCCGCTAGTATACCTCGAGGCATAATTAATCGGAATTTTCCTCTCCGCTTCCTGAAATGGCACAATCAACTCAAGTAAATGCATTTAAAGAGCAGTAAATATTAAAATAATCTGACATTCACCTGTACATAAACAATGCTAAGGACCAGCAAGAAGAAGGAAACAAGGATGCCTGCAAGTCCAACATAGTTACCGTCTTGAAACGCCTCTGCAACCGTCCTCCCAAAGGATGCCGGCAAGTAGGAGATAATGTTTGTGAAGATTAACAGGGAAGTTCCATTTCCGAGCTTTAAGTCGGTAATCCTTTCTCCGATGTAAGTCGTGAAAACTGAGCAGAGAGTCAACATGATCACCGACGAGATAGCCCACTGCGTACTGAAGTCGTCAACATAAGGACGGAGATACAATACTTGACCAATCGCCTAACATGGAAAAATATATATTTCTCAATAGACTAGTTGATGACGTGGCAAACTCTATCTGGTCAAATAATAGTTGGGGGATAGAGTGAAGATGACGCAGAAAGTAAGAATGAGAATTATTTACTGGTAAGCTTAACTTCTCAAACGAGGTCCACAGAGAATATCTGCCACAGCCTATGCTGCAAAACTAATAAATCCTAGATGCTATAACCCTAATGAAAGGCCAACTTTAAATAATCTTTATTAAAGCCCAAGAACATAGCCCATTATTAATTAAAATAAACTAAATTAGATAATTGATTATCAGCTAACTCCAGCAGGCCCACTGTCCGAGCCTTGCCACGCCGACTGTAAACCTTCCAAGTGGACAGGAACATAACTGAATTTAATTCAATTCTGTAAAATTGTATATAACATCTGAATATCAAGAGCACTATTTACCTGCACTATTGCAAACCCAACCGAAGCATATCGAGTATACTGCAAGACTTTCTTTCTTCCAGCCTCACCTTCTCTCTTTTGGAGTTCTTGCAACTTAGGATAGATTTGAGAGAGAAGCTGAAAAACTATCTGTGCATTGATAAAGGGCACAATACCAAGAGAGCCTATTCCAAGTCGACCAATACCACCTCCCGAAAAAGAATCTAGGGTGCCCAAAAGGCTGTTTTGATCTAGATTACCAACAAAAGCCTCCCGGTTCACGCCACCAAGGGGTATGTATATTCCGAGACGTGACAGTGCTAAAAATCCCAAAAGCTTGAGAAATTTCCCAGGCAAGGGGCCCTTGAAGAAATCCCCGAAGTCGATACTGGTATCTTCAATGGCAGCTGGAAAATGTCAAAGAATTCATAATCAATAGCCATGAGAAGTAGGTTGTTTCATGGAATATTTAATAGCAAAAAGTACCCCTGATGTTTAACATAATTAAACAAGAAACCCAGTTTGCTTTTCAAAATGCATGAGATATTAGTTGTCTTACATTTACCCTTTCGTAAGTAAAATACATCTGATAGCTACCTTCAGAATTATTAAATATAACACTTGGTCCCTAAATTTTAACACTGAATAAATCTTAGTTTTTTGTTTGTCATTTCATTTACCCCATCATAAGCAAAAAACAATTCAAGGGTACGTCTTGCAATTATTCCTTGATACGTGAAAAATAAGTGAGGTGTAGTTAAACCTGCCACGCCTCTAGCTGACGATGCTTTCTCTTTTCTGGTGCCTGAAGTGTTCTTAAGTGTTTGAGAAAATAATTCAACAGCACTTTCCCATGAGGTTTTTAAATCCGACAGTCCATCTGGACAGATGCCCAGCGGATCAAATACAGAACTCTCGTGACTGGAAATAATTCAATCATGTGAAGAAGTTTGTGTTAGCACACACAACAGGAAACCAAGAAAAACAAAAATCCTGAAATTAATTGTCAATATAGTGACAGATAAACCCAAATCATACTCTTATAGCTGGGTTGTTATATCGAAGAATGTTATTAAATGATGGCCACAAGAAATACTACACAGTTGATTATATCAAACTCAAACATCCGACATTATGAAGAAGTTCTCGAACTTGATAAGGAATATCCTTTTCAGGGTCTTTCTCGAGTTATCGATCCTTTGATCATTTATGGGAGTATAACGTTCACTCTGTCTATCAATAGAAGGCTGTTTTAAGGAAGTGTAGTACGATTACATGACTACAGCACTCTAGTAACTCAAATGCTACTTTATCTTCAGACAGAAGGAAATTCTAAGACCGCTTTCAGAAAGCTTTCAGCATTCCTTAAGAAAAACTGCCCTGAGATTGTTATCGTCTAAATACATCGAAAGACAATCACACAATTGCATCATGCACGCATCATAGTCCATTTTACTTGATAAAGACATCGAAATAACCTAAACACCTGATACATTACATGATCATTATACAGTATGGGAAAGTCCATGATTCCAGTCACACAAACTATGAACAAAACACAGTGAATAGAAAAACACCAATTCGACAAGAAAATCTAAAAAAAAAAGCAGTCCACAAAAATGTAAGAACCTGAAAACCCCAGAATCCTCGAGAAAGAAAGCATAAAATCCATTTATTGAAAATTAAAAAAAGAAAAAGGATTAGTGTTTACCTTTGGTTGTGGGAGTTTTTTTTGTGGACAGTGAGAGTGGCTCTGCAAAAGGGTTTTCTGTGAAAAGAGAAAGTGCTGGGCTTTCCGCAAAAAGAATTGTGTTTTCTTGAAATGGAATTGTGGGTTATTACAGAAGAAGACGAAGAAGAAACGTGCCTCACTGTTATCAACATTATCCCCTTCCAACAACAACTCGCGCGCGCCCACACACAAATTACAGAGTCGGAGGGATTAAGGCGGTGTGGAGCGGTGGTATATGGGCCAGGCCTGACCCGAATTGATAAAATTGGGCTTGGGCTTGAGCCCGACTCATAAAAAAAAGTTCGCACATACTCCTTTTCCCTTATCCCTTTCTCGAAAATGTGTACATTTCTTTTCTTTTCTTCTTTCTTCTTCTTTTGGGTCGAGCTCGGTAGGCTTCCGCGCGCGATGGATCATGTTTCAAGAGAGTGGTAGATGGGCCTTGCCTTGCATGGGTTATTGGGCATGTGCTTAGGCCTTTATCCAGTAGGAGACAGTTATAAAAATTAGAATAAAATATATGATTTGACCAATATTTGACTGAATTTTTATGGCTACATATTAATTCAAATTAAAATTAATTTATTAATAATTTTCTAAGAGTGCGTAAATAATTATAGTATTTTATTTGAGTGAAAATTAAATAATGAATTAAAAGCATTATAAGATTCTAAGAGTGAAAATTATTATAGTATTTTATTTGAGTGAAAATTAAATAATGAATTAAAGGTATTATGAGAATTTTAAAGTCTCATTTCACATCAAAACGTGGTAGATAATAAGTTTGTGAGAATTTTTATAAAAAGTCCATTAATTTGTATTAATTATTGAGAATATGAAAAGTCTCAATTTCATATTGAATGTGGCGAGAAAGTTAATATTTTGTTAAAGTGTAGAAAATGTTTCAACTTTTGACTAAGTTCATTAAAATAAATAAATAATTCATATTAAAATTATTTTATTTGGATAATGTGTCTGTTAGAATTCAGTAGAGAATTCTAAATTATTCATATACGTCTATGTTTTATTATTGAAATAAAAGTAAGTCCATTAAAATAAATAAATAGTTCATATTAAAATTATTTTATTTGGCATATTTATAGGCTAGCTATGTATATGTCTGTTACAATTCATAATAAAGTTAATATTTTGTGATGTTATATAAAGTGTAGAAAATGTTTCAACTTTAAGTAAGTTCATTAAAATAAATAAATAATTCATATTAAAATTATTTTATTTGGCATATTTATAGGCTAGCTATGTATATGCTTGTTAGAATTCATAATATAGGTAGAGAATTCTAAATTATTCATATATATATATATATACTTCTATGTTTTATTATTTAAATAAAAGTAAGTCCATTAAAATAAATAAATATAGTTCATATTAAAATTAATTTATTTGACATATTTATAGGCTAGCTATGTATATGTCTGGTAGAATTCATAATGTAGGTAGAGAATTCTAAATTATTCATATATACTTCTATGTTTTATTATTGAAATAAAAGTTTTAGGGTATTCATATACTTCCACGTTTTATTATTTGAATGATTAAAACTAAATTTTTATATAATGCACTAAACACTTAATGTTTTGAAAAAATTGCACTTTAATCGAATTTTTTATTTTTTTATTTTAAATTTCAAAATATTACTCCCTCCAATCTTTTTTAAACGTCGTTTTAAGTTTTCTTTCTTTTTACTTTTTAATTATCGTTTTGATAATTTATCCCTCATATACCCTTCATTTATTATGATAAATTATTTTTACATTTATTCCCGATACTGATGAATCTGTGTATTCTTATTATCCTTTCAAATTCTACCGATCTCTTTTAAATTCAATTCATGGACAAAAAAAAAAGAAGATTAAATCACGGTAAGTAATTTCTCTCTCAATTTCTACTAACCAAGCTTTTTTATACAGCAGTTTTTATCGATTTTTTTTTTCTAACTCAAAAAGAATTGGGGGTAGTTTTCTTTTTTTCTCACAGCGGTATCAAGTTTTTTATCTCATCCTTATTAGGATTTTTTGTGTGTGTTGCTTGGATGTCAGTACTTTTTATTTTGTTATCAATTCAATTAAAAAGAATTTTGGCAAAAATTCAAATTTCGAGTGAGAAATCGAAATTTTTATCTAGCAATTTGGCTCCAGATCAAAGAACTATTGAGTTTTTTAAGTAGAAGATGAAATAAATAAAAAGGCTGGAAAAAGAAGACGAAAGAAAGAGAGAGTTGAGGGAAGAGATGAGTTTTTTAATTTAGATAAGAGAAAGAATAAGAAAAATATTTGTTATAGCATTAATAGGAGGTTAATTTTGAAAAAAAAAGTTTATTAATATGTGTGCATATAGGTAGAACGACAATTAAAAAAGATTGGAGGGAGTAATGATTAAAAAATAATTTATCCCATAAATATTTGCAAATAAATAAAATATTTGCAGCTGAGATCAATATTTTTTTGTTATCCTTCCATCAATTTAAAACCGCCACAAATTTCACTTAATTGATTTGATTGAGAATCACATGAGATACTATTGATTCGAATATATTACAAGTACAACTGCAACATTATTTTGATATTGCCCGAAACACACGCTCGTTTGAATTGGTATGAAATGTTTATCTAGGTCTAATGTCCAATTAATTGCTAAACAATTATTGTATAGGTCTTCTTTTTTGTAGTATACCTTTTAACAATCAATAAATATATTAATTTGTAAACTATATAATTGAATTTAATATGAAAAAATAAACGGAAAATGAAAAGTGAAACTATGCGAGGAGAGGACCACAAAAGGCCAAACACCTTTTATCTATCTATGCTATGATTGTTTTTCCTTTGCCCTACTTTTTAAAAAAAAATTGGGCAAGCTTTTTGATATATGTAGCACATCATTAGGGTATGTATATAGAAATAGTCAAAATAGAGGTTGGGTAATTCATCAATATTCTATCTAAATGTTATTCACCTAATACATATATGCATGCACATTAATTATAGTCATTTGACTAGTCTGTGATATATGTACATGTACATTGCGATAAGATTTTTGCTTTGTAACATGTTTATCCGAAACATGCATGTACGATTTTATGATCATTACTTTCGAAAATTCTTCAAGTGTAAGGTTTTTTCTTCCAAAATCGAGCGTCTTTCACACTGCCGTAACATACTCCCTCCGTCTCGGATTAATAAGCATAGGTGGTCAACGTTAAATTTTTTTGTCCGTCCAATACATCAATACATATGATAAATAGTATAAAAAATTATGAAAAAATAACTAAAATAAAATTTAACTATTAAATTTTTATTTTAGTTATTTTTCATAATTTTTCTATACTATTTATAATATATAGTGGACAGACAATGATCATTAATCTGGACAAATGAACATTTGTTATAATAATATGTAAATTAATCTTGACTAGTGAAAAAAATGGTCAAGAAAATTTAGCACAACCTAAATAAAATGAAATTATTAAAAAATATTATACGTATATATACATTAGAGTCGGAGTTATGTAAAGTCAACAAAGTATGCACATCTTAGGTGTATATTTGGTCTTGGAGTTTGAATAAAATGCATGCCACATATGGAGATCATTCTATTCGTTGGTGCAAAAAGTAATAAGGACAAAACCGAATTAACGATTTTGTTTGATATTTTGTCCACACGGGATTACTTTTCTTTGTCTCTTTGTGATTAGAGCTATCCATTCTTTCGTTTTTAGAGTACTTGTTTATTTCAATAAGTCAAATTAAGGTTTATTTTTAAATTTTAATATAAATATGTTAATATGTTTTTAATGAGATAATAATTCTATTTCTTTTTTTACACACACTTAATTAACAAATATTTATAAATATAATTTAAAAAATGATTCAAATATTCTTCAAGTGTCTGTGATACGAATAAATGATATAAGTATGGGTCTTAATCATCAGTCGGGCCTGAAACAATAAGCGGAGGTCTGACTCAAGAGCCAATTATATATCTTTATCTATCATTTAAAACAATGCATACTTTCTTTTTTTTTGGTAATTCTTAAAACACTACATATTTCATAAATTGAATGTCTTTAAACAACTTTATCATTTCAATACACATATATTTACTCTTAAGTCATTACATTTTCAACTAAATACTTTATTACTTAGAAATCAATACCTATTATACATTTACTTTATATTAATAAACACACGAATTTACTTTTTCTTAATTCGCGTGCAAATTTGCTGTATGCACTCTATGAAGGGATGGAGGGAATACATGTTGGGGTTTGAATTATTTACATACATTAAGATCAAAATGATGCTTAAAATCGCGAGACCGAATCAATTTTATATTTACTCGGAGGCCCAATCAAGTAAATATTGTAACACCAATTTTAATTGAAGTACACACATTTATATTAATATTGTTGAAAAGTACACAAAAATTCAATTACGGGTGCAAAATATACAAGAAACGAGTTCAGGAGCCTTTTGGTAATTTCTGGCAGAATTTGAATTTCCCGCATGATGAAACGACGCCGTTTTGCTCTCGAATTGGGGACGGGTGTAGCTGACTAGGGTGGGCGATTTCTCAGCGGATTCTACACCAAATCACATGATTCTTGCTGCGTTATGATCCTTGCCAGCTCATCTATCGATCGCACTTGAAATTGCATGGAATGATCGCACGGTCGAGGATCGCGAGTCTGTTGCAGGTCGATGGCTTGGATTTCGATTTTCATTTTGTGCATTTTTGTTTCAGTATATAATCGCAAGTGTTAGCGATTGATATGCAATCTTTTAGCTACAGAGAACTTGTTGTAATCGCTTTTGTGCCTCGTATAATCCCAGAACCAACCTCCCCTCCACCGTGCACGTAGATCGTCTTCCCGGCGATCGAAACACGTAAAAATCTCTGTGTTCTTTCGATTTTGCAGCGTGAGTGTGTTCTATATACTTGATTCGAACTTCTTGAGTGGTGAGAGTTGAGTTTGACGCTCGCGATTGAGTTTTTGGTATTTTGTGTTCGATTGTTCGGTTTTGAGTTTGAGTTTGATTCTCGCCGGAGCTCGAGCCTGTTTCCGGCTTGATTCTCAACAAGTGGCTCTGTCTGTGGTAAGGTGTATCATCGAACATGAATACCGGATCTGCAAAGTTCGAGGTGGAGAAATTCACAGGGAAGAATGACTTCAGTCTATGGAGAATCAAGGTGCGAGCTGTTCTGGTTCAACAAGAGTTGATTGCAGCTCTTACTCCACCTGATTCTGTAGCTGAGAAGAAAGGGAAGGAAAAGGTAAAGTACAAGGATGGATCTGCTTCTGGTTCAGTTGATGAGGATGATTTGGAGGAGATATCCATGAAGGCTCACAGTGTCATCATACCCAGCCTTGGTGATAAGGTTTTGAGTGAGGTATGTAAAGAAACCACTGCATATGGCCTGTGGAAGAAGCTTGAATCTCTGTATATGACCAAATCTCTTGCAAATAGACTTTATATGAAGCAGAAAATGTATTTCTTTAAAATGTCAAGTGATAGGTCAGTAGTTGATCAAATGGATGAGTTCATTAAGATCTTAGATGATTTGGAGGATATTGATAAGAAGCTTGATGATGAGGATCAAGCTCTATTGCTATTGAGCTCTTTGCCCTCACAGTTTGATCAGTTTAGAGATGCTATGATTTATGGTAGAGAGCATGCTCTTACTCTTGATGAAGTTCAAATTGCATTGAGAATTAAGGAGTTACATAAGAAGGAGTCATCATCTAAGAAGGATCATCCAAGTGCCCCTGAGGGATTGGTCACTACTGGGAAGAAGACATTTAAAAAGAAGCAACCACAGGCCAAGTCAAATGCAAGTGGAGGTGGAGCTTCCACTTCTGGAGAAAGTAGGAAGTGCTTTCACTGCAAGAAGGTTGGCCATCTCAAGAAGAACTGCTATGCATGGAAAAAGCTCCAAGAAAATCAACCTGCTCAACAACAAGCTGATGTCACAGTTGAAAATGATAATTGTGAAGATGTTGAAGTGTTGAATGTGACTCTAGGTGGCAAGGAGACATAATGGATATTGGATTCAGGCTGTACTTTCCATATGAGTCAAAAGAAAGAGTGGTTTGAACAGTTTGAGGGTTCTGATGGTGGTTGTGTGGTCTTAGGAAACAATGTCACTTGCAGGGTTCAAGGTGTTGGTTCAGTAAGGTTAAAACTTCATGATGGTTCAACAAAACTTCTTACTAAAGTCAGATATATTCCAGAGCTTAAGAGAAATCTCATTTCACTTGGAATGTTGGATAGCTTGGGATTCAGTTTTAGCTCATATGGAGGCTGTCTGCAAGTAAAGAAGGGATCAGTACTTGTTCTTGAAGGGTTCAAGAAGAATGATCAGTATTTTCTCAAAGGCAATGCTGTGGTTGGTGTTGGAGTAGTATACTTAATGTCTAGATTTGAGTATTCTGAACTCCTTGTACACCTTCATTTACCTATTAAATACGAACATTCATTTGCTTTTAATTATTGTTAATTAAATTTATGCAAATTATAGTCCTGGATTTCATACGTTGTAGTTAGTATGGTGTGTCGGGCCCACACAGAAGATCATACTATCGGTTACTCGTATTTAATCAAACAGATGCTCACGACCTAGATGGACACGGACCAATCCATCGGTATAGTCGTTGTGTGAGAGAGAAAATAATTTGTCTTAATTATTTTATCACACTTGTACACTTGGTGTATTGAGCGGATCGATTGAGACTCATCAATTAGGATTGCTCGGCGATAATTGATTTGAGACTCAGTGTATTTTATTCTTAATCCCCGATATTGTTGCGGGTGTGTATATTCAATATAAGTGACTTTGATTTACCAAAGGAATTAACCGATTTAATTATTGGGTTAATTACCGGTTAAGTTGGGTCACTATATTTTATATATGACATGCCGTGAATGATTGACCGGACAGTGTATCCCGGAAGGGTTGATAATATCCCCGAGATGAGCTCATAAGGATTTATTATGTAAACCTCGCGAGTGGATTTAATTCCGCATAATAAATAAGGTTGAGTGGTACTAGTCTCGGATAAAAGAGATGAATAAATTTATTAAGCAATAAATAAATTTTATTCATGGATATTTATATCTTAAATACACTGAATAAATAATACTACCGGAGAAATATTATTTGGATATAATATGGTTTAATATTGGGAGTGCAATTAATTTATATAGTGGAAAATAAATTAATTAATATTAATGGGAGATTAATAGATTTGGGCTTGGGCTCAATTTAATCATTAATATTAGAAGCCCAATATTCCACCTCCTTTAGATCCCCTACGTAGCCTATAAAAGCACTACATGGTCTTCACTTTTTCATAAGACAAGAATATCAATTTTAGATAGTTCTAGAGAGTTGAAGAGGATCCATAAGCTTGGAAGATCGTCGCCCACCCGACGTTCAAGCTAGTGCAAGGAATACGTGGGAAGATTCAAAAGGTCGTCTTGAATTCGTTTCTCCGAACAACGAATCGAAAGGTACAATATCTAAACGCCCTTGATAATTGTTCGATTTTGGTTTATCGAGAATACCGTAGAACGCAAGATCCGAGGTACGAAACCGGGAAGGAGGACGAACGCGTGGTGGTGGCGAAGCCACCGGACCACGGCGATCGCCCACCTAGGGTTTCGGTGGGGATGGGTCGAACCCCGGCTGGGAGCCGGGGACACGATCGATCATCGCGATCGATCGCGAGCCGCGAGGGCTGGGCCCCGCGGCTGTCCGCTGGTCGGACCGACACCCAGCCGCGGCGAGTCGCCGGACTCGCCGCAAGGGGCTGCTGGGCAGCCCCAGTCGATCGCCTTGAGCGATCGACCTCTCGATCGCGTGAGCCCCGCGTGCGGGGGCTCGGGCTGGGCGTGCGCGAGGCTTCGGCCTCGTCGTGCGTTCGGCTCGTGCTCCGGCTCGTACGTGATGCTCGCGTGATCTCCGGCGGATGGTTTTGATCGGGTTATTGGTTTCCGCAAATTTAAATAGCCCGGGATATCAAATTCCAACAATTGGTATCAGAGCGAGGTTTACGTTCGCGGTATTTTCGATAAAATTGTTCTACCTTGCAGGGTTCCGACTATTATGGCTTAATTTATTATTCGTTTAATTTATTTTGTCATGTATGTTGGATTGATTAAACTCTCGGACATGTCGAGATTCGTTTTTGGTGGTGAATGCTTGTAATAGTAAAAATTCGGGGGTTGACCGAATTTAGGATTTATTATTACGTTCTACTTTTTTCCGGAAAATGTATAGGGTCGATTTCATGTATAGAATCGATACCGGATAGTGTAAAATTTATTTTGTAATTTATTTTGCGTTGGATCGATGCCGAAACGACCGCCGGAGAAGACGCGTGACGAAGGAGACGACGTGAGGGTGGAGGACCGGGGATCGATCAATCCCCATGATCGATCCCGAGGAGATCGATCGACCCACGGCCGAAGGTGGGCTGTCCGCGGGAGCCTCGGCCACGCCGGCCACCAGTGGTGGTGGCGCGTGGGCCGGGCGGCGGTGGCATGCCCTAGGCGGCGGTCGGACAAGGTGGGGGTGGCGTGGGGATCCCCAACCCATGCTACTCCTACCGGTAGATCCATTTTCCTAATTAGTTCGGGTTTTTCCTATTTGAGTATTCCTATTTTTTTGGGAATTCTCATGGATTAGGAAAAGAATTAATTGGAATTAATTTTATTTCCTTATTCTATTATGGAAGTCTTCTAGAGTATTCCGAGTTCTACTTGGAATAGGATCCTAGAGATTTAATAGAATTGGAAAGAAATAAAAGTTAATTTAGGATTGATTTATTTCCTAATTGATTATTCCTATTTTATGGGAATTCTCATAGTAATGGAAATTAATTAATCTTGGAAAGTAGAAGAGTCCTAAATTATTTTGTTTCCCTATTTCATTATGGAAATCATCTAGAATATTCCAAGTGGGTCTTGGATAGATTATTCTAGAAGATTTAATGAAGTAGAAAGGGAAAATAAAATAAATAAAAATATTAATAATATTTAATTTTATTTTTGATTTATTCGATTGACTTAATTATTATTAATTAAGTATCTTTTGGATTTATTAAAAATAAATAGATTTAAATATTGGAAATTAATATTCTCGTCACATGGAGCATTCAAGAACGAAGACTAAAAAACTAGAAGATGCGTACGGAGATGGAGTAAAGCCATAATAGTCGGAAAATAATATTCTAGTAATTATTTTGACTATGTGATAATATTATGTGCTTTATTACATGTATGCATGCTATATGTGTTTACTTTTATGCACTAGATAGCGTATCCCTTTATTATAAAAAGCTAAGTGGGAGAGGGTATGGAAACATACCCATGGTCTCCATTGCTGCTCTCTTGGTGACTTTTATAAACTTTTAAAGTTTATATAGATAAGTTATTGGAGGAGAGTTCTTGTAATTCCTCTTACGAGAAACATTGATTAAGTTCATCAAACAATGCCTAATTTGTCTTTCCAAAACTGACTTCAAGTCGACTCATTCTCACCCCGGGGAGTGGAATGGAGCCAGAGCCACTTGGTCATGTCGAGGACACAAATTAGAGGCAGTCGTACCATTCTTTGATAGATGGATCGATTGTCTGCTCGGCTCCCTCATTTATGAGAGATAGGGTTGTTCGCATGGTGAATCACTGGTTAGAAACTTCGAGTTTCACTTATGATTCTCCGCGTCTTGATTTACAAGATTAGATGGGTCAAGTAATTGGATTTCAATTATATAAATCTTCTGGTGTAGTAAACGTCCACACGAACGTGGCTTGCTATACTGGATGGGATTTTGGATTAATTGATGTAGACAGTTATAGGGAATTGTGAAGGATTGCGAGTTGTCGTAAACGTCCACACGAACGTGGCTTGCGGTGATGTAACAATTCTAAACGATTCACCTTGGTACTGAGTAATGGTTTACACTTAGATACGCTTTATAGTATTCTTCCCAACGAAGTAACGCTATAATGATGTATGACCAAAGCAAATCTAATTGCTAAATCATTTGGGTGGGTAAACGTCCACACGAACGTGGCTTGCTTTAACCTGATGGGATTTTAGATGTGATTAGTGATTTAATGATATTATTTGAGGGAGATAATATCGGATATTAAATTGTTTGTTTGTTTTATGTGCTTATAGGTTAGGAATGACTGTGACCCCACTTTGTGATATACTTAAAGATGAAAACTCACTGGTTCCATATAGTGCTGATTGGAAGAGAAATCTGGACAATGTTCAGACTGTTGAGCCTTCCGAATCCACTATTGTCCCAACTGATGAGGACATTGAAAATGACCTCAAGGAGATGTTAGGACATAGTAAGGAAGCCGGACTAGAGGTGATTGACATACTCATCAAGTTCAGTCCCCTTGAGGAATCGCTTAAAAACGATTTCAAAAGAACTGAACTGATAAGTATGATCAGAGAATCACAAGCTCTAGTGGCCGAGTTGGAAGTGCAAGCAAAGAAGCCCAGTGGTTTTGAACCACGGATTGGGAAAAGCAAGCCGCGAGGCAAGTGCTTTCGATGCAAGCAGTCTGGGCACTGGAGGTCTGATTGTCCTCTCATCAAAGGTACGAAATTTTCCTTAGTCACTGAAACATTATCAGTGGTGTTATCTACCAGCACCTGGTGTGTAGATACGGGGGCCACTGATCATGTCTGCAATTCATTGCAGGGGTTCCAGGAAACCCGGAGACTTAGAGAGGGAGAGATCGTGGTCTACATGGGCAATGCCGCGAAGGTGGCGGCTGTTGCAGTGGGAGACGTTCACTTACGCTTCAGTAGTGATAGGATTTTAGTTTTACATAATTGTCTTTATGTACCCAACTTTAGAAAGAATTTAATTTCGGTTTCTAAACTTATTATGAATGGATATTCTGTCTCTTTTGACCACTCGGTGATCATAAGAAGAAACAGTGAGATTATCTGTTCTGGTACATTGATGGACGATTTGTATGTGCTAAATCCTGAGTCTAACACGATGCAACTAACCGAGAGTAATAACACATCTACGAACACCAATAAGAGAAAGGAACCTTCTAGGATGAATCAATTATACTTGTGGCACTTAAGGCTAGGTCATATTAACTCAAATAGAATTCAAAGGTTGAAAGCTGATGGTCTCATCAGTGGTGTTGAAGGAGAGGACCTTCCAACCTGCGAATCCTGTTTAGAGGGAAAAATGACCAAGCGTTCTTTTTCTGGTAAAGGACGAAGGGCTGAACAAGTATTGGATTTGATTCACTCTGATGTATGCGGACCTATGTCTACTCAGGCAAGGGGAGGGTACGAGTATTTCATCACTTTCACTGATGATTACTCAAGGTATGGATTTGTATACCTGATGCGCCGCAAGAGCGAATCCTTTGACAAGTTCAAGGAGTTCAAGGCTTTTGCGGAGAACCTTCAAGGTAAATCCTGTTGGAATTCGGTATCCCGGGGTATCAAAAAAAAAATTGCGGAAAATAATAACCCGACCGAAATCCTCTCGCCGGAAACCGATCACGAACACCACGAAGAACCGGGCTCGACAAGAGCATCGCCGCGGGATGAACCCGCGGCTAAACCCTAGCCGAGCCCCACCGTGGGGCTCGCGATCGCGCACAAGGCGATCGCTGGGGCTGCTCTGGCAGCCCGGGGCGGTGAGTCCGGCGACTCACCGCCACCGCCCGAGGAGGGCGGTTCGCCCAGCGGCGAACCCGCCGCGGCTCCAGCCGCGGCTGCCCGGCGATCGACCACCGCGGTCGATCGCCCACCCCGGCTCCCAGCCGGGGTTCCTCGCGTGTGCCGTCGCGGTCGAAGCCCTAGGGCTCGACCGCACCCCCTCGGCTCCCAGCCGAGGGCTCCTTCGAACTTCGCCGGGGATCTCGAATCCCCGTCCCCGAAGTTCGTCGTTTTCCCGGATCGTCCGTTCATGTATGCATCACAATTAATCCACATAAATTCATAGAAGAGAGTATGTGATTTTACCTTTTAATTCGTTGTGCGGAGAAACGAATCTAAGTTGAAGACCTTTGAATCTTCCCACGTATTCCTTGCACTAGCTTGAACGTCGGGTGGGCGACGATCCTCCAAGCTTATGGATCCTCTTCAACTCTCTAGAATATCAAGTATGATAATCTTGTCTTATGAAAAAGTGAAGACCATGTAGTGCTTTTATAGGCTACGTAGGGGATCTAAAGGAGGTGGAATATTGGGCTTCCAATATTAATGATTAAATTGAGCCCAAGCCCAAATCTATTAATCTCCCATTAATATTAATTAATTTATTTTCCACTATATAAATTAATTGCACTCCCAATATTAAACCATATTATATCAAATAATATTTCTCCGGTAGTATTATTTATTCCGTGTATTTAAGATTTAAATATCCATGAATAAAATTAATTTATTGCTAATTAATTTATTCATCTCTTGAATCCGAGACTAGTACCATTCAACCTTAATTATTGTGCGGAACGAATCCACTCATGAGGTTTACACAATAATTCCTTTTGAACTCATCTCGGGGATATTATCAACCCTTCCGGGATACACTGTCCTGTCAATCATTCACGGCATGCCATATATAAAATATAGTGACCCAACTTAACCGGTAATTAACCCAATAATTAAATCGGTTAATTCCTTTGGTAAATCAAAGTCACTTATATTAAATATACACACCCGCAACAATATCAAGGATTAAGAATATAATACACTGAGACTCGAATCGATTATCGCCGGCAATCCTAATCGATGAATCTCAACGATCCGCTCAATACACCAAGTGTACAAGTGTGATAAAATAATTAAGACAAATTATTTTCTCTCTCACACAATGACTATACCGATGGATTGGTCCGGGTCCATCTAGGTCGTGAGCCACTGTTTGATTAAATACGAGTAACCGATAGTATGATCTTCTGTGTGGGGCCCGACACACCATACTAACTACAACGTATAAAATCCAGGACTATGATTTGCATATATTTAATTAATAATAATTAAAAGCAAACAATTGTTTATTAATTAAATAGATTAAATGCTATGACGGGGAGTTTATCGTTACTTAAATCTAGACATTAAGTACACAACTCCAACAATCTCCCACTTGTACTAAGGTCTAGTCATTTCCTCCAAACTCCCGGTTCCCATACTCATCACGTGCTTTAAAGTGCACTTCCGAGAAGTACTATGTGAGTGAGCAATCTAGGTTGCCGCTCTGAAGTTATCTTGGTGACTACTACGTCGTCTCCCCTGACGATGACTCGTATCAGGTGGTACTTGCTCTATGTGTTAACATCACTTTTGACTTATGACCTCTTCCAGTTCACCGTGCACCGCTATCCAATAGCCTTTGGTAAACTAAGAGTCATATCCAAGTCAAGAGGTTATCCCGGAACCTAACCAAAACTTCCGCTGCCTCTGAGGCTGCTATTCGGTTATGAGAGAGTCTGAGAAGCGTCCTGCTTATCACTCTTTCATTTCATGGTTCCACCTCTTTCTAAAAGTGAACACATAGCCTGATATCGACTTTCACTAGTCTTTTCTTTGATTTTTTGATCTGAGAATTTGTAATCAAAGAAGATTTCGTCTTGCTTAATAATCCAGTACTTTGCAAGTACTATTACAGCATCCGAAAATCTCTTGCCTAGATTACCTTGATATCCTCCCACTACGCAAACCGCATAGTTGATATCAGGTTCTTGTTTTACAACATTGCATCTATAAAGCTTTCCATACTTGAAGTATAGGAAACTGCTTTGTCCTCATCTATCTCCTTCATGTGTTCGAACACACAACCTTTAGATAGATGTATATTCTGTCTCTGAAAGGCAATAACCTTTCTCAGAAGTATGCATGTTTAAAACAAACCTTAATCGTATAAGATGTCTAGGAGAAGTACAATGTTCTTATCTCTAGATCATAAGATCTTAAGAACAAGCTCTAACTTCTTCTCAATCTTATATCTCGATTTATTTAGACAACCACTATTTTATGTTTGATGACACTTTTACATTGTTGCCAATGATAAAATGTTATCTACACAAAATCTCCGAGAAACACCACCTTGTTTCGATTACGTCTTTAATACACCTCTCGTCTATGCCTTTTGATGAATCCATCAAATGGATTATCCCATCAACTCGAAAGTTCCACGATTCATAGCTTTATTTCAATCCACAAATGGATTTACTAAGCTTGTACTCTAAATGATCTAGCCTTTCAACAACAATCCTTATTGTTCCAAGCAGGCACATTCAGGTCTAGTACTGCCCTTATGCAGATCTAGGGGTCGATTTCATTTTTACTAGATCCAGAGTCCGAACTCCTCTAGTCTTATGAATATCTCTGGTTGTCCAACAACCTCCCACTGCAGTGGCGTCCCGGTGTATAACAGTAATAACAATAGGTGCAGTATGTGGTGCACTTCTACTCGGTTTGGCTGGTTCCTAGTCTTTTGTCCTTCTTCTCATTTCAAAGTATCACGTCAATTTAGGCTTTGTGGTCCATCTAATAGTCTTCCTCTATGAACCGGACGAGAGACGTCCCTCTGGTTCGTAGTACTATAGAACACACAATATTTCGTTCATCTAGGATATCCTACAACCATATTCAATATGTCGTTGTATCTAGGAATATCCATAGAACATAGGTAGTTCCGAACAACTTGTTCTTTTTACTATTAGATTTCCATTTCTTGTTTACAGTGCACCATCTCTACACGTAAGTGTATGGCGCGCCCTTTGGGATTGAAACCCAATCTTTGATTATGCTATGTGTTATTCAGATAGGTGATGCCCTCTGTGACTGAGTCGCAGGCTTCTAATGGATATACTTTGATGGTTCCCCATAATTGCTTTGTGTCCATTGACTAGTCAAAACACTTTGCTTTTATGGCACATCAAGCATTCTAATCCATTACTTGAGTATTCTTGAAAAAAATACTCGTACCTTTCTAATATACACATATGTCTGCATATCTAATCATTTCTAATACTTGTCTGAATTCTATCCTTTTTCCAGAAAGGTTTGCTTAGACGTATTATCCTCCAAATTCAATCCTTAGGTCGGAAGGTCCATTCCTTCAACTTTAATTGATCAAATCAATTTCGACCATTTGAATCTTATTTGAAAATACTACTAAGTATAGGATTTCACAAGTATAATGATTAATAAAGAAATATCTAGTAAAACAAGTTATAGAACGGTTTGTTGCATTTGTGGTAGACTTAGGATCTATCATTCATATATTGCTATCTAATGTACCAGAATAGATAATGCCATTATTTCTTATCAAAATCATCCAATGATTAAAGAAATAAAATATCCATTCATAAATAATAGAAATCCAGAACAAAACGTTCTTTCTAAAATAAAAGGGTACATAAAGCAATAACTTTGAAATGAAATCCTATTTAACTACTAAAGCAGATAAATGTCTTCCACCGCAACCGCTGCCTCCTCTACAGCTTTGCCCGTGTAGACTCGAATTCTTCCTCTCTAAGTCGCCGGGTTTTCTGGAACCCCTGCATTCAAAATGCACATACCGTCAGTGGATCCATATCTACACACCAGAATTCTGGTAGATAATACCGCTGACTATGTTTTTTCGACTAAAGAAAAATTCGTACCTTTGAGAGGACATTCAGACTTCCAGTGTCCCATCTTGTTGCATAGGAAGCACTTACCCTTTGGCTTTGCAGCCCCCACTCGTGGTACAGTCCTCTTGATACCACTGGGTTTCCAGGTTTGCTTCCTTTTCTTGCCCCTACCTCCACCAGGCTTAAAGCCTTTGGACTTGGTAGCTACAAGCGCTTGAGACTTGCCCTTCTTGTAGATCCCCTCTGCCGCCTTTAGTTCAGTCAGGAGTTGCGCAAGAGTATAAGATAGTTTACCCATATTATAGCTCATACGAAACTGCTCAAAACTAGGGGCCAGAGACTGGAGTATGATGTCGACTTGCGTCTCTCCATCAATAGAAGCTCCTAGGACCTCAAGTTCATTCAACAAACTCATCATCTTAAGAACGTGCTCCCCAACGGGCGTTCCTTCAGATTGAGTAGTCGACATGAGGACTCTCATGGCTTCTTGCCTTGCCGCACGATCTTGCTCCCCAAACATCTCCTTGAGATTAAACATCATATCATAGGCAGTGTCCATCGACTCATGTTGGGTTTGGAGTACATTTGACATGGAAGCCAAAATATAACACCTAGCCATTTCATCAGCCTTTTTCCACTTCCGATATGTCAGTTTTTCCTCATCAGTTGAGGCAGCCGTGGGCTCAGCAGGGCACACTTCATGGAGTACAAACTTGTACTCTTCCGAAGTTAGGACAATGTCTAAATTTCTCTTCCAATCAATATAGTTGGGGCCAGTGAGCTTATGCTCCTTGAGTATCATAGAAAGTGGGTTCATAGCTATTTTCTAAACCTATAAGCACATTTAAACAAACAATTAATTTAATATCCGATATTATCTCCCTCAAATAATATCATTAAATCACTAATCACATCTAAAATCCCATCAGATAAGGCAAGCCACGATAGTGTGGACGTTTACCCATCCAAATGATTTAGCAATTAGATTTGCTTTGGTCGTACATCACTATAGCGTTACTTCGATGGGAAGGATACTATAGAGCGTACCTAAGTGTAAACCATTACTCAGTGTCTAAGAAGATTGTTTGGGACTCGTATATTACCGCAAGCCACGATAGTGTGGACGTTTACGCTAATACATGAACCTTCACTTTCTTCTATAACTGTCTACATCAATCGATCCAAAATCCCATTCAATGCAGTAAGCCACGATAGTGTGGACGTTTACTACACCAAAAGATTTTTACAATTGAAATCCAATCACTTGAGACATTCGATTTCATAAATCAAGACGCGGAGAATCATAAGTGAAACTCGAAGTTTCTAACCAGTGATTCACCATGCGAACAACCCTATCTCTCATTAGATGAGGGAGCCGAGCAGACAATCGATCCATCTATCAAAGAATGGTACGACTGCCTCTAATTTGTGTCATCCACATGACCAAGTGGCTTTGGCTCCATTCCACTCCCCGGGGTGAGAATGAGTCGACTTGAAGTCAGTTTCAGAAAGACAAATTAGGCATTGTTTGATAAACTTAATCAATGTTTCTTGTAAGAGGAATTACAAGAATTCTCCTCCAATGACACATCTATATGAACTTCAAAAGTCCATAAGAGTCACCAAGAGAACAGTAATGGAGACCATGGGAATGTTTTCATCCCCGCTCCCACTTAGCTTTTTATAACAAAGGGATACGCTATCTAATGCATAATTAAACACATAAGCATGCATACAAGTAATAAAGCACATATCACATAGTCAAAATAAGCTAGAAAATTATTTTCCCGACTATCATGGCTTTATTCCATCTCCGTATGCGTCTTCTAGTCTTCAGTCTTCGTTCTTGAATGCTCCATGTGACGAGAATATTAATCCCAATATTTAAATCTATTTATTTTCAATAAATCCAAAAGATACTTAATTCGAAAATTAAGTCAATCGAATAAATCAAAAAATAAAATTAAATATTATTAATATTTTTATTTATTTATTTTCCTATCTAATTCTATTAAATCTCTAGAATAATCTATCCAAGTCAAACTTGGAATATTCTAGAAGACTTCTATAATAGAATAAGGAATAAAATAAATTAGGACTCTTCTACTTTCCAAGATTAATTAATTTCCATGTCCATGAAAATTCCCATAAAATAGGAATAATCAAATAGAAATAAATAAATTTACTAATTAATTATTTTCCTATCTAATTCTATTAAATCTCTAGATTCCTATTCCAAGTAGAACTTGAAATATTCTAGAAGACTTCTATAATAGAATAAGGAAATAAATAATATTAATTAATTCTTTTCCTATCTCCATGAGAGTTCCCATACTTAGGAATACTCAAAATAGGAAAACTTGAATCAATTAGGTAAGTAGAATCTTGGTAGGATTAGGAGTAGCACGGGTTGGGGATCCCCGCACCACCCCTTACCGCCGACCACCACCACCGCCGGGCACCACCGCCGCCGTCCCCCAGCCACGCGCCACCACCACCGGTGGCCGGCGTGGCCGGAAACCCTAACGGCCAGCCCCGGGCGTGGGGTCGATCGATCCTCATGGGGATCGATCATGGGGATGATCGACCCCCTCTTCTTTTTGTCCTCATCGTCTTCTTCGTCTCATGAGTTCTCCGGCGGTCGTCTCGGCATCGATCCAACGTAAATAAATTACAAGAAATAAATTTACAATTCCGGTATCGATTCTATACATGAAATCGACCCTATACACTTTCCGGAAAACATAGAACGTAATAATAAATCCTAAATTCGGTCAACCCCCGAATTTTTACTATTACAAGCATTCATCCACACAAAACGAATCTCGACATGTCCGAGAGTTTAATAAACGAACAATCATGGTAAATTAAATAGCAATTAATTAAACTAATAATTAACAATTAATTAAACCATGATAGTCGGAATCCCTGCAAGGTAGAACACAATTGAACACATACATGAACACGAAACCAAACGCTCTGATACCAGTTGTTGGAATTCGGTATCCCGGGGTATCAAAAAAAAAATTGCGGAAAATAATAACCCGACCGAAATCCTCTCGCCGGAAACCGATCACGAACACCACGAAGAACCGGGCTCGACAAGAGCATCGCCGCGGGATGAACCCGCGGCTAAACCCTAGCCGAGCCCCACCGTGGGGCTCGCGATCGCGCACAAGGCGATCGCTGGGGCTGCTCCGGCAGCCCCGAGCGGTGAGTCCGGCGACTCACCGCCACCGCCCGAGGAGGGCGGTTCGCCCAGCGGCGAACCCGCCGCGGCTCCAGCCGCGGCTGCCCGGCGATCGACCACCGCGGTCGATCGCCCACCCCGGCTCCCAGCCGGGGTTCCTCGCGTGTGCCGTCGCGGTCGAAGCCCTAGGGCTCGACCGCACCCCCTCGGCTCCCAGCCGAGGGCTCCTTCGAACTTCGCCGGGGATCTCGAATCCCCGTCCCCGAAGTTCGTCGTTTTCCCGGATCGTCCGTTCATGTATGCATCACAATTAATCCACATAAATTCATAGAAGAGAGTATGTGATTTTACCTTTTAATTCGTTGTGCGGAGAAACGAATCTAAGTTGAATACCTTTGAATCTTCCCACGTATTCCTTGCACTAGCTTGAACGTCGGGTGGGCGACGATCCTCCAAGCTTATGGATCCTCTTCAACTCTCTAGAATATCAAGTATGATAATCTTGTCTTATGAAAAAGTGAAGACCATGTAGTGCTTTTATAGGCTACGTAGGGGATCTAAAGGAGGTGGAATATTGGGCTTCCAATATTAATGATTAAATTGAGCCCAAGCCCAAATCTATTAATCTCCCATTAATATTAATTAATTTATTTTCCACTATATAAATTAATTGCACTCCCAATATTAAACCATATTATATCAAATAATATTTCTCCGGTAGTATTATTTATTCCGTGTATTTAAGATTTAAATATCCATGAATAAAATTAATTTATTGCTAATTAATTTATTCATCTCTTGAATCCGAGACTAGTACCATTCAACCTTAATTATTGTGCGGAACGAATCCACTCATGAGGTTTACACAATAATTCCTTTTGAACTCATCTCGGGGATATTATCAACCCTTCCGGGATACACTGTCCTGTCAATCATTCACGGCATGCCATATATAAAATATAGTGACCCAACTTAACCGGTAATTAACCCAATAATTAAATCGGTTAATTCCTTTGGTAAATCAAAGTCACTTATATTAAATATACACACCCGCAACAATATCAAGGATTAAGAATATAATACACTGAGACTCGAATCGATTATCGCCGGCAATCCTAATCGATGAATCTCAACGATCCGCTCAATACACCAAGTGTACAAGTGTGATAAAATAATTAAGACAAATTATTTTCTCTCTCACACAACGACTATACCGATGGATTGGTCCGGGTCCATCTAGGTCGTGAGCCACTGTTTGATTAAATACGAGTAACCGATAGTATGATCTTCTGTGTGGGGCCCGACACACCATACTAACTACAACGTATAAAATCCAGGACTATGATTTGCATATATTTAATTAATAATAATTAAAAGCAAACAATTGTTTATTAATTAAATAGATTAAATGCTATGACGGGGAGTTTATCGTTACTTAAATCTAGACATTAAGTACACAACTCCAACAAATCCATTAAATGCCTGCGATCTGATCGCGGAGGCGAGTACCTGTCTGGAGAATTCAAGGCATACTTGGCAGAGAATGGGATTGATTCCCAAATGACATCACCATATACTCCTCAGCAGAATGGTGTGTCGGAAAGAAGGAATAGGACTCTTATGGAAATGGTGCGTTCAATGATGAGTTACTCGGACTTACCTACTATGTTCTGGGGATATATGCCTTGGAAACGGCGGCGTACATTCTCAACATGGTTCCAACAAAAACGGTACCCACCACACCCATGGAAAGGTGGAGCGGGCGCAAGCCTAGCCTCAGGCACCTTCAGATCTGGGGTTGTCCAGCACATGTGTTGCGACAAGGTGCCGATAAGTTAGAACCTAGATCAGAATTACGGCTGTTTGTAGGATACCCGAAAGGAACTAAAGGTGGCATGTTCTATAGTCCTACGGACCAGAAGATCGTTATAAGTACTAACGCTCGGTTCCTAGAGGAAGACTATGTCATGGATCACAAGCCCAAAAGTGACATAATACTTAATGAGTTGAGAGGTAACAAGGAAGACTTATATACAGCCGAACCGAGTATAGATACACCACTAGGATCTGCACCTGACACTGTCACTGTTAATACACCGGAACGCCGTCGTAGTGGGAGGGTTGTTAAGCAACCAGACCGATGGATTGGACTGGGTGAGTCTTCGGACTCTGGACCTGGAGTTCATGAAATCGATCCCTGGACCTATGATGAGGCGGTACAAGATATAGATGCGCCTTCTTGGAAGAAAGCGATGAAATCCGAAATAGAATCTATGGATTCTAATAAAGTCTGGGATCTTGTAGAACCACCAAGCGGCGTAAAGCCAATTGGGTGTAAATGGGTCTACAAGAGAAAGAGAGGATCTGACGGAAAGGTTGAAACCTTTAAAGCTCGGCTTGTTGCGAAAGGATATACTCAGAAAGAGGGAATCGATTATGAGGAGACCTTCTCGCCAGTAGCCAAGATAAAGTCGATCCGGATTCTCTTATCCATAGCAGCTCATATGGATTATGAGGTGTGGCAAATGGATGTCAAGACAGCTTTCCTAAATGGAAGTCTTGACGAGACGATTTATATGAAACAACCAGAAGGATTCATTGCTAAGGGGCGAGATCATCTAGTGTGCAAGCTTAATCGATCCATTTATGGATTGAAACAAGCCTCGAGATCGTGGAACCTGCGTTTTGACGAAGTAGTCCATCTTTTGGATTTAGTCAAAGCATGGACGAATCGTGTGTGTATTGGAAACGTGATGGGAAGAAGGTGGTGTTTCTCGTGCTTTATGTAGACGACATTCTTCTCATTGGCAACAGTGTGAAAATGTTATCAGACATAAAGGGATGGTTGTCTAGACAATTCGATATGAAAGATTTGGGAGAAGTCGGGCATGTTCTAGGGATCAAGGTTATAAGGGATCGCCGGAATAGAACATTGTACCTATCCCAGCAATCTTACATAGACACGATTCTGGCTCGTTTTAACATGCAAGATTCCAAGAAGGGTGAACTACCCTTCAGTAAAGGAACTTATCTTTCTAAGGAAATGTGTCCTCGGACACAAAAGGAGAAAGATGAAATGAAAGCGGTTCCCTACGCTTCGGCTGTGGGAAGCTTGATGTATGCAATGTTATGCACGAGACCTGATATCTGCTATGCAGTTGGCGTAGTGGCGAGATATCAGAGTAACCCTGGAAAGGCTCATTGGACTGCCGTAAAGAGCATTTTCAAGTATTTGCGAAATACTAAGGATTATGTTCTAAGTTACGGGGCAGACAATCTGATTCCTTTGGGTTATACGGATTCGGATTTCCAAGCTGATAAGGACCGGCGAAAGTCGACATCAGGCTATGTGTACACTATGGGAGGTGGAGCCGTATCATGGAGGAGTGTTAAGCAAAAGTGCATTTCAGACTCTACCATGGAAGCTGAATATGTTGCAGCCTCAGAGGCAGCGAAAGAGTCAGTTTGGTTCCTTAATTTCCTCCAGGACTTAGATGTGATTCCGAGTTTGCCCAAGGCTATGACAATTTATTGTGATAATAGCGGTGCAGTGGCAAACAGTAAGGAACCACGGTCCCATAGTGCTATGAAACACATAGAGCGCAAGTACCACCTGATTCGAGACATCGTCAAGAGGGGCGATGCGATAGTCACCAAGATAGCTTCAGAGGACAACCTAGCGGACCCTTTCACCAAGATACTTCCTAAGGAAGTTTACTTCAAGCACTTGGAGGGTTTGGGAGTCAGAAGTTTGGAGGATAAGACTAGACCTTAGTATAAGTGGGAGATTGTTGGAGTAGTATACTTAATGTCTAGATTTGAGTATTCTGAACTCCTTGTACACCTTCATTTACCTATTAAATACGAACATTCATTTGCTTTTAATTATTGTTAATTAAATTTATGCAAATTATAGTCCTGGATTTCATACGTTGTAGTTAGTATGGTGTGTCGGGCCCACACAGAAGATCATACTATCGGTTACTCGTATTTAATCAAACAGATGCTCACGACCTAGATGGACACGGACCAATCCATCGGTATAGTCGTTGTGTGAGAGAGAAAATAATTTGTCTTAATTATTTTATCACACTTGTACACTTGGTGAAGGTACCGGTATACCGATCCAATCGATATACCGTGTGTGCGGAAGCGTGTAAAGCATATAAATCTATCATGCTTGGATCTTAGTGCACACAAATATGTATAGACACACATATATTTATATATATATACATCCAATATATATATATATAGAGATATCAACGAGATCTTACTTATGGTGACGAAGTGATTCGTTGATGTCGTTGAGGTGGTGTTGAGTCGATTGAACCACCTCAAATGGATCAGCCTTTCGAAGCTCTCCTTGTGAATGACCTCGTCACTACTCTTGTCTAGATCGTCCGGATGTGGAAGCCGCACAAATGGCCCGGCCTCTACGTGTTGCACACGAACCCGGAAAATGAACTTGCTTGCTTGTTCTTGAGTGATTCTCTCACTCTTTTCTCTCTTGTGGTATGGAATTTCGTGGCTGATGATTAAGTGATATGAAAACCATGTTTTCATCACTTTATTCACCACAATTAACCTCTCCTTGTAACCCCCCCATTATGTGCATCATAATGCACCAATAATGGTGGTTAATGGGGAGGTAAAGGGTCATTTCCACATCACCATGCCAATTGGCATGGATGTGGTCCCCTTGCTTGTGTGGCATGCCATGTCACACCATGTGACATGCATCCATGCAAGCCATGCATCTCATGCATGCCATGCATCCCATGCATGTGAAAATCCATACGTATTGATTCTAAATCAATATAACAAGCAACTTAATTCCGACTCATGTGTGACCCTGTAGGTATGATTTATTGATCAATATTATATTGTTCCCAACAATTAATATTATCAAATAATCATTTAACATCCATAGACGACCTTATGACTTTATCGATTGCACACGTAGGATCGAAGGACACATCCTAACAATCTCCCACTTGGCCTTCAGAGCCAGTGTGCTGCCAACTTCCTGTTGTCACTTTATGTCTAAATTTGAACTTGAGGCAAGACTCGAGTCATCCTCAATCTGTTCAAACCTTTCTTGGACTTTGAGACAGACTGTAAAACCAGATTTATCACTATGATACGAATCTGGACGTGGCCACGTATTTTCCACAGTCTCGACTCTCCAAGTGGCCGGTAAGACATATGATCCATATTAAAATGGAGGACAATCCCATCTTGTCAATCCAAGCTCTCCCACTTGCTTCCTGATATACCCAATAACAAGTTTTATAACCTCCTTTTACGAAAGGCGTTTACTTGTATCAAAGTACACCATTTCACAATGGAATTACTCTGGACTACTCAGGTCAGAGGAAATTGCTCGACAGTCAACGAAATAGTATTATGACTCAAAATCTTAAATACTATTCCAGTCGGGTCTGTTCGATCATTAGCTCCCAGCTAATATCTATGTAATTGTATTTGATGTCCCACATCACTAGCCCATGAAGCGGCGCTATAGTACACATTACAATCTAGTTCTTTGCATCATCAGTTTGTCCGTACTCGATGATACGAACTAGGAACAAATTTATGATTTAATTATATTAGTTCAACAGTTGGGACTTCATTATGTGGTAAATCGACCTCATAACCCAATTAATATAATTTAATCATTTGGACAATTCATACAATTTAAACCACAATTATATGAAGAAATTATTGAATATCATAAAGGATACGTGAATGTTTACATAAACTCCAAAAGTAGACAATACAGTAATAGGAATCACAATCCATCTCTAAGATATCGTATCCCTATTGCAGTCGTATGAGCATCATGCTTTGACTGCTGGAGCGGTTTAGTTAAAGGGTCTGCAACATTATCATCAGTTGCAACTTTATTTATCTCGATGTCTCCACGACTAACTATCTCCCTGAGAATGTGGAACTTCCTGAGCACATGTTTGGATTTGTGGTGCTCCCTAGGCTCCTTGGCTTGCGCGATAGCTCCACTATTATCACAATAGAGAGCTATCGGATGGGCCGAACTAGGTACGACACCTAGCTCATCTAAGAACTTTCTCATCCAAACGGCCTCCTTTGCTGCTTCAGATGCAGCAATGTACTCAGCCTCTGTAGTAGAATCAGCTATGGTGGGTTGCTTGGAACTCTTCCAGCTCACCGCACCTCCATTCAGACAAAAGACAAAACCGGACTGAGACCGGAGATCATCTCTGTCTGTTTGGAAGCTTGCATCCGTATAGCCTGTCATAACCAACTCTTCTTGTCCTCCAAAGACAAGAAAATAATCTTTAGTCCTTCTAAGGTACTTAAGAATATTCTTGGCCGCAGTCCAATGCGCCTCACCTGGGTTTCCTTGAAACCGACTCGTCATGCTCAAAGCATACGATACATCCGGTCGTGTACATATCATGGCGTACATAATAGATCCTATTGCCGAAGCATAAGGAATATTTGCCATCCTCATTTGCTCATCAGGTCCCGAAGGGCACTGCCTCTTGCTCAAAGATGTACCATGAGTCATTGGAATGAGACCCTTCTTGGTGTCTTTCATTCTGAACCTGTCAAGTACCTTATCAATATAGGTTGCTTGACTAAGTCCAAGCATCCTTTGTGATCTGTTCCGACAGATCTTGATGCCCAATATGTACTGTGCTTCTCCAAGATCCTTCATTGAAAACCATCTTCCCAGCCATTCTTTAACAGAATTAAGCATAGGAATATTGTTTCCAATGAGGAGTATGTCATCGACATACAACACAATGAATACAGCGTAACTCCCACTGACTTTCTTGTAAACACAAGAGTCTTCCATGTTCTTTTGAAATCCAAACTCTTGTATGGATTCATCGAACCGAAGATTCCAGCTCCGAGATGCTTGCTTTAATCCATAAATGGATCTATTAAGCTTGCATACTCTCTCAGCCTGATTAGGATCGATAAAACCCTCTGGTTGTGTCATAAACACTTCCTCTACTAGAATCCCATTCAAGAAGGCGGTTTTAACGTCCATTTGCCATATCTCATAATCATAATGAGCAGCAATGGCTAAGAGAATCCGAATGGATTTAATCATAGCAACTGGTGAAAAGGTTTCATCATAATCCACCCCGTGAATTTGTTTATATCCTTTTGCTACCAACCTTGCTTTGAAAACACTAGGTTTTCCATTCATGTCTGTTTTTATTTTGTAAATCCATTTGCATCCAATGGGCCTAGCCCCTTTAGGCAAATCGACCAAGTTCCAAACTTGATTTTCAGACATTGATTCCATTTCGGATTTCATGGCACCCTGCCATTTCTCGGAATCTGTACTCGTCATAGCTTGGATATAGGTCGAAGGTTCATTGCTTTCTAAAAGCATGACTTCATAGCTCTCATTTGTCAGAATACCTAAGTATCTGTCAGGTTGAGATCTAATCCTTCCGGACCTTCGAGGGTTAGGTGTGGTTTCCAAAACCATTGGAGCACTCTCGACTTGGTCTTGAGTGTCCATCTCAGTTTGATCTTCTTGAACCTCGTTCAAGTTTTCTTGAACTTCGTTCAATTCAACTGAGCTCCCACTTACTTTCTTGGAAAGATATTCCTTTTCAAGAAATACACCATCTCGAGCAACAAAGACTTTGTTCTCAGATTGGTTGTAAAAGTGGTACCCTCGTGTTTCTTTTGGATAACCCACAAAGAAACATTTATCCGATTTGGGTTCAAGCTTTGTAGAGATATTTCTCTTCACATAAGCTTCACATCCCCAAATCTTGATATAAGACAAGTTAGGGACCTTCCCTTTCCATACCTCGTATGGTGTCTTATCAACAGCTTTTGACGGTGTCCTATTCAGTGTATAGGCCGCTGTTAAAAGTGCGTGTCCCCAAAAAGATTTTGGTAGTTCACTAAAGCTCATCATCGATCGAACCATATCCAATAAGGTTCTATTCCTCCTTTCGGAAACACCATTCATCTGGGGTGTTCCAGGTGGAGTGAGTTGATATAAAATACCACAACTCATAAGATGATCATCGAATTCTTGGCTAAGATATTCACCACCTCGATCCGATCGAATGGCTTTTATCTTCTTACCAAGTTGATTCTCAACTTCATTTTGGAATTATTTGAACTTTTCAAAGGCTTCCGACTTATGCCTCATTAAATAGACATAACCATATCTACTTAAGTCATCGGTAAAAGTTATGAAGTAGAAATAACCTCCACGTGCTTGTGAGCTCATTGGACCACATACATCAGTATGGATTAAACCCAATAGATCACTTGCACGTTCTCCTTTTCCTAGAAAAGGTGACTTTGTCATTTTTCCCATCAAACATCCTTCACATGTATCGAATGACTCCAAGTCAAAAGATTTGAGAATACCTTCTTTAAGAAGTTTCTCTACACGTTTAATGTTGACGTGGCATAATCGACAATGCCAAAGGTATGTTTCATTGAATTCATTCGATTTGGCCTTTTTGGTATCAATGTTATATATATGATTGTCAAGTTGAAGTATATATAAACCATGTTCTAATCGTGCCGAACCATAGAACACTCCACTTTTTGAAATAGTAAATAAACCATTTATTATAGTGAAGGAAAATCCTTCAGTATCCAATACTGAAATAGAAATGATGTTCTTGGTAATACTTGGAACGAAATAAACATTATTCAATACTAAAATAAGGCCCGAAGGCAAACACAAATCATAAGATCCTACGGCTAATGCAGCGACCCTCGCTCCATTTCCAACTCGCAGATCGACATCTCCCTTTACCAAAGTTCTACTTCTTTGCAGTCCCTGCACATGTGAAACAATGTGAGCACCGCATCCGGTATCCAATACCCAAGAAGAAGAATTTGTAAAGTTTATGTCTATGACATAAATACCTGAAGATGAAGGAACGACACCGTTCTTCACATCCTCCTTGAACTTGGGGCAATCCCGCTTGTAGTGTCCAACACCCTTGCAGTAGAAACACTCAGATTCCCCAGGAACCTTAGAAGCTTTCAAGAACCTTTTGGAAGGAGTTGCCACAACTTTCCCTTTCCCTTTGCCTTTCACTTCTGGTTTCTTAATCCCCTTGAACTTTTTGGTACCTCCTTCCCGAATCATAAGAACTTCCCTCCTAGGGTCCTTCTTAATCGCCGGCTCAGCAGCCTTAAGCATCCCATGGAGCTCATGAAGCGATTTCTTCAGTCCATTCATGTGGAAATTCAGCCTAAAGGCGTCATAACCATCATGAAGAGAATGGAGAATGAAATCGGTAGCCAACTCGTCATCATATGCAAAACCGAGGCGAGCACTTGAAGCAAATAATCCAATCATTTGCTGCACATGTGGTCCCACGGGTTTACCCTTTTCCAGCCTAGCTGTTGCTATAGCCCGGGTGACACCGAAGCGCTCAATCCTAGCCTGTTCCCCGAACATGCTCTTGAGCTCTTCTATGATGTCATAGGCTTCCATGAACTCGAATTGTTTTTGCAACTCGGGTACCATGGATGCCAACATCAAACATGTCACCTCATTCGAGGCTTTCTTAGCAAGGGCATATGATGCCTTTTGGACATCCGTGCCCCCATCAGCGGGAAGCACGGGAAGGGGTTTGTCCAACACACTTTCCTTTTCTTCGTATTTGAGGACTATCCTCAAGTTACGTTGCCAATCAAGGAAATTGGTGTTGTTCAACTTTTCTCTATCCAAGATAGAGCTGAACTTGAATTGAGTTGATACAGACATATTAAACTACAGAAGAAAGATAAATTAAGTAAGTAAACATCCACAAAGCGTTTAAACAAATAAGGTTGTCTCGCAAAACTACTTTATTTGTTTCATTTTGTTCATTCGATATCCAATATCGTCGTTCCCAATTATCTTAATATCAAAACCGTGATAAATCGTAAGTGAAAACTCGAGGTTTTCTAACCAGCGATCTTATCATGCAATTGAAGCCCTATCTCTCATTAAAATGAGGGAGCCAACCAGACAATCGATTCACGCCATCCAATGGCTCGAATGTCTCTAATCTGTGTCATCGACATAAGCAAGCGCTTTTGCTCCATTCCACTCCCCGGGGTGAGAATGAGTCGAGTTGAACTTAGTCTTTGAAAAAACAAATTAGGCATTGGTTTTTGACATTTTAATAAATTAGAACAAAACGATCCCAAGACCCTCATCTTGCGAATCCTTAAGCCGACTGAGTCCGCACTTAAGAACTCCAAGATAGGTAGACATCCCATGTCAATGACATCCAATGTCACTCTCGGTCGATGAGAGTCCCATTCTCATCTCATGTCTCGATAGCCACGCCTGCAGTGGATCTATCGATGAGAAAACCAAACTCACTTGTAAGGGTCTAACCCTTACTCCCACTTATCCCAAGATAACAAGTAGTACCCCGCTGAGGCGGACCTACCAACTTATGATCGAGGGCTTCATGAGTGTGATGTTTTGGACAAGACATTATACTCATTATTTTGGGAACTTGCATGCATAGGTGTTTATATGTAAGTTGAACATTTATAACATAAAACATCTAATAACTAGCAAAGCACATAATACGTATTGAAAGGCCCCTAGAACCTCACAACACTCAAATGAAAAACGAAATTAAAACAATCGAAGCATCTTGAAATCATCCCGACTTGATCCGGCTGAACTTGGCTGCATCTGGTCAGGTCCATGACCCCTACCTCCAAGGTAGAGATCAATACATTTGATCCTCTCAAATCTGACCCCAAAAACCCGAAACAGCGCCCGCTGAAAGGAAACGGCGGTCGCCGTTTTGCATTCAGCGCCCGCCGAAAGCATCAAAAAGGGGTCAGAAATTTCTGGACCGATTTGGCTCGAACAGCGGTCGCTGTTGCCACAACAGCGCCCGCTGAACCTCGAACAGCGACCGCTGTTGCTACAACAGCGGGCGCTGTTTGTCTCCAGCAGCCCCGGCTTTGTCCATTTCGCTCCGTTTTGCTTCGTTTCTTCTCGTTTTCGCTTGGGCTTCAAAATCCAACTCCGATACATGGATAAATCCATAGCTTACATGTTGAACAATACATTTTGAATAGAAAAACCTATCTATTACAAAAGATTCCAAGGGACGCAGCCCTCCAAAACTATGGCCATTCAACACGTAAAAAACACGATTTCATCCACCCGACCACTAACGGTGGCCGGCCTTACATCTAATCACATAATCACATAAAACAATTAAGCCAATTATGTTGATTAAACCTTTTTGTGTCCAACACAAAAGTGTGCACGAGCCCTTGGCTCTGATACCAATTGAAGGTACCGGTATACCGATCCAATCGATATACCGTGTGTGCGGAAGCGTGTAAAGCATATAAATCTATCATGCTTGGATCTTAGTGCACACAAATATGTATAGACACACATATATTTATATATATATACATCCAATATATATATATATAGAGATATCAACGAGATCTTACTTATGGTGACGAAGTGATTCGTTGATGTCGTTGAGGTGGTGTTGAGTCGATTGAACCACCTCAAATGGATCAGCCTTTCGAAGCTCTCCTTGTGAATGACCTCGTCACTACTCTTGTCTAGATCGTCCGGATGTGGAAGCCGCACAAATGGCCCGGCCTCTACGTGTTGCACACGAACCCAGAAAATGAACTTGCTTGCTTGTTCTTGAGTGATTCTCTCACTCTTTTCTCTCTTGTGGTATGGAATTTCGTGGCTGATGATTAAGTGATATGAAAACCATGTTTTCATCACTTTATTCACCACAATTAACCTCTCCTTGTAACCCCCCCATTATGTGCATCATAATGCACCAATAATGGTGGTTAATGGGGAGGTAAAGGGTCATTTCCACATCACCATGCCAATTGGCATGGATGTGGTCCCCTTGCTTGTGTGGCATGCCATGTCACACCATGTGACATGCATCCATGCAAGCCATGCATCTCATGCATGCCATGCATCCCATGCATGTGAAAATCCATACGTATTGATTCTAAATCAATATAACAAGCAACTTAATTCCGACTCGTGTGTGACCCTGTAGGTATGATTTATTGATCAATATTATATTGTTCCCAACAATTAATATTATCAAATAATCATTTAACATCCATAGACGACCTTATGACTTTATCGATTGCACACGTAGGATCGAAGGACACATCCTAACACTTGGTGTATTGAGCGGATCGATTGAGACTCATCAATTAGGATTGCTCGGCGATAATTGATTTGAGACTCAGTGTATTTTATTCTTAATCCCCGATATTGTTGCGGGTGTGTATATTCAATATAAGTGACTTTGATTTACCAAAGGAATTAACCGATTTAATTATTGGGTTAATTACCGGTTAAGTTGGGTCATTATATTTTATATATGACATGCCGTGAATGATTGACCGGACAGTGTATCCCGGAAGGGTTGATAATATCCCCGAGATGAGCTCATAAGGATTTATTATGTAAACCTCGCGAGTGGATTTAATTCCGCATAATAAATAAGGTTGAGTGGTACTAGTCTCGGATAAAAGAGATGAATAAATTTATTAAGCAATAAATAAATTTTATTCATGGATATTTATATCTTAAATACACGGAATAAATAATACTACCGGAGAAATATTATTTGGATATAATATGGTTTAATATTGGGAGTGCAATTAATTTATATAGTGGAAAATAAATTAATTAATATTAATGGGAGATTAATAGATTTGAGCTTGGGCTCAATTTAATCATTAATATTAGAAGCCCAATATTCCACCTCCTTTAGATCCCCTACGTAGCCTATAAAAGCACTACATGGTCTTCACTTTTTCATAAGACAAGAATATCAATTTTTGATAGTTCTAGAGAGTTGAAGAGGATCCATAAGCTTGGAAGATCGTCGCCCACCCGACGTTCAAGCTAGTGCAAGGAATACGTGGGAAGATTCAAAAGGTCGTCTTGAATTCGTTTCTCCGAACAACGAATCGAAAGGTACAATATCTAAACGCCCTTGATAATTGTTCGATTTTGGTTTATCGAGAATACCGTAGAACGCAAGATCCGAGGTACGAAACCGGGAAGGAGGACGAACGCGTGGTGGTGGCGAAGCCACCGGACCACGGCGATCGCCCACCTAGGGTTTCGGTGGGGATGGGTCGAACCCCGGATGGGAGCCGGGGACACGATCGATCATCGCGATCGATCGCGAGCCGCGAGGGCTGGGCCCCGCGGCTGTCCGCTGGTCGGACCGACACCCAGCCGCGGCGAGTCGCCGGACTCGCCGCAAGGGGCTGCTGGGCAGCCCCAGTCGATCGCCTTGAGCGATCGACCTCTCGATCGCGTGAGCCCCGCGTGCGGGGGCTCGGGCTGGGCGTGCGCGAGGCTTCGGCCTCGTCGTGCGTTCGGCTCGTGCTCCGGCTCGTACGTGATGCTCGCGTGATCTCCGGCGGATGGTTTTGATCGGGTTATTGGTTTCCGCAAATTTAAATAGCCCAGGATATCAAATTCCAACAGTTGGAGAATCCTCACATGTTGCATAGAATGAGAAAGTGGAGTTGTGGCACCAAAGGTTAGGCCATCTCAGTGGAAAGGGCTTGAATGGGTTGTCTAAACAAGGGTTATTTGCCAAAGACAAGATTTCAAAGTTGAGCTTTTGTGAAACTTGTGCTTTGGGAAAGGCAGTCAGAGCTTCTTTTGGAACTGGGAGGCACACAACTAAGGGTGTACTGGATTATATGCATTCTGATCTTTGGGGACCTGCAAGAACAAACACCAAGAGTGGTGGCAGGTACTTCATGTCTATCATTGATGATTATAGTAGAAAAGTATGGGTGATCATACTTAAAACCAAATCTGAAGCTTTTGAGAAGTTCAAAGATTGGTTGGTTGAAGTTGAAAAGCAGTCAGGAAAGGAGGTGAAGCATTTGAGAACTGACAATGGCCTTGAATTCCTTTCCGAAGAGTTTAATGACTTGTGTAAAAGCAAGGGCATTGCAAGGCACAGGACAATTGCCTCTACTCCTCAGCAAAATGGAGTTGCTGAGAGGATGAACAGGACTCTATTGGATAGAGTGAGGTGCATGTTGTTGAGTTCTGGACTTCACAAGTCTTTCTGGGGTGAGGCTGTGGCTTCTGCAGCTTATTTGATTAATAGAAGCCCTGCAGCTGCTTTGAATATGAAAACTCCTCAAGAGATATGGACTGGAGTTGTTCCTAATCTGGAGAACTTGAGAGTTTTTGGTAGTCTATGCTTTTCTCATGTGAGGGGTGATGAACTGAAGGCAAGAGCACTTAGGTGTGTGTTTCTGGGGTACCCTAAAGGAGTTAAAGGGTATAGACTATGGTGTATTGAGCCTGGGCAGCCAAAGTGCATCATAAGTAGAGATGTGACTTTTGATGAATACACTATGCCCATGCTTTCTGATATAAACTTGAAAGATACTGAGTTGTTTGAAATTGAGCTAACTGGGAGAGAGAGTGTGTCTCAGGAAGAAGGTGGAGTTGATGAGTTTGATGAACTTGAGCCTTCAGAAACTCAGGATGATCTCAGTGACTATCAACTAGCAAGAGATAGAGAAAGGAGGGTGACTCATCCACCACAGAGGTATGCTCAAGCTGATGTGGTGTCATATGCTCTATTGGTGGTTGATGAAGTTGATTCAAGTGAACAAAACAGCTATTCTGAAGCTATATCATGTTTTGAGAAAGAGAAATGGATTATAGCTATGCAGGAGGAACTTCAATCTTTGGAGAAGAATCAAACCTGGACCATTGTTAAGAAACCTCCATCCCAGAGAGTTGTGGGGGTGTAAATGGATTTTCAAGAAGAAACTGGAAGGGCCTAGTGCAAATGATGTGAGGTATAAATCCAGGTTAGTTGCAAAAGGTTTTACTCAAAAGGAGGGTGTTGATTTCAATGAAATATTTTCTCCTGTGGTCAAACATTGCACAATCAGGATTCTATTGTCCATTGTAGCTCAGTTGGATCTTGAATTCCAACAAATGGATGTGAAAACTGCATTTTTGCATGGTGAACTTGAGGAACAAATCTTTATGAGGATTCCAGAAGGTGTTGAGGGTGCTACCAGTGATAATATGGTTTGTCTGCTCAGAAAATCCCTATATGGCTTGAAGCAAAGTCCTAGAAAGTGGTATAAAAGGTTTGATAGCTATATGATTCACATTGGCTTTGTTAGATCCAAGTATGGCTGCTGTGTGTACTTGAAATTGAAATCTGGCAAAGTGGTTACCTACCTACTGCTCTATGTTGATGACATGTTAATTGCTAGTTGTTCTAATGTTGAGGTGGAGTCCCTGAAAAAGTTGCTAAGGTCTGAGTTTGAAATGAAGGATTTGGGTGAAGCCAGGAGGATTTTGGGTATGGATATAATCAGAAACAGGAGTTCTGGTACTTTGAGTTTATCTAAAACATCATATCTTGAAAAAGGTTCTCAAGAGGTTTCATATGGATCAGGCTAAAACTTCAGCAACTCCTATGGCTCAACATATAAAACTTTCAGTTGATCAAAGTCCAAAATCACAGTCAGAGATCAATGTTATGAGTGGTGTTTCCTATGCTTCTGCAGTTGGGAGTATCATGTATGATATGGTGTGTAGCAGACCTGATTAGGCTTATGGGATGAGTACAATCTCTATGTTCATGTCAAATGCAGGGAGAATGCATTGGGATGCAGTGATATGGCTGCTAAGATATATATGTTGGAAATCGATATCCCGGAATTAATAAATTTAACTAAATAAATTATCTAATTAATTCCGACCGATATCCTTCGGAGATCGAATATCCGGGGTTGTCAAAGTGCGGAACGACAACTCCAATCGAAATCCCGGTTGCCGGAAATCCGCCACGAACCTCCACGGGGATACCGGACTCAACCAAACCCTAACCGCGGCAAAGCCGGGCTGTTCGGTCGAGCCCTAGCGTGGGGCTCGCGGCTGTCCTTGGCAGCCGCCTAGGGCTGCCCTTGGCAGCCCGCTGGGCACGCTCGAACCCTCACGGACAGCCCCCCGTCGAACCCTAGCAGCGGCACGAGCCGCCGCTGTTCAACCGAGGCATGCGCACGTCACCGGACGTGCGCTAGGGCTCAGCCCGTACAGCCATGCGGGGCTGCCCCGCCACGCACCGGGTGATCGCCCTCCAGCCACGGTTGAACCCGTGGCTTGCGATCGCCCCAGCTGCCGCCAGCCACCGCCGCGCGAGCGGCGGTCCAGCCGTGCGAGCGGCAGCCCCTCCGCGTGAGCGGAGGCAGCGCCGTGCGAGCGGTGCATGGCGTCCAGCCATGCTCCTCGCCCTTCGACCCATCTCCGATCGAGCCGACGAGCCGCCGCGGTCCGGTGGTCTTTGACCACCACCGCCCGGTTCGTCCTCGTCATGAGTCGCGTTCTCGGATCTTTGTTCAAGATATTTTTACGATAATTAAACGATAAAATCATAAAGAGGGTTTTACGATTTACCTCGTTCTCGTTGTTCGGAAAAACGAAGAACTCAATTTGACGACCTTGAGATCTTCCCACGTATTCCTTGCACTAGCTCGGACGTCGTGTGGGCGACGATCTACCGAACTCCATGGATCTCCCTCTCTACTTTCTCTCTCTAGAATTGTGATCTTCAAGTTATGAGAATAGAGAAGACCATGTAGTACTTTTATAGGCTACGTAGGGAATCTTAAGGAGGTGGAATATTGGGCTTCCAATACTAATGATTAAATTGAGCCTAAGCGCAAATCTATTAATCCCATTAATATTAATTAATTTATTTTCCACTATATAAATTAATTGCACTCCCAATATTAAACCATATTATATCAAATAATATTTCTCCGGTAGTATTATTTATTCCGTGTATTTAAGATATAAATATCCATGAATAAAATTAATTTATTGCTAATTAATTTATTCATCTCTTATATCCGAGACTAGTACCCTTCAACCTTAATTATTATGCGGAACGAATCCACCTGCAGGGTTTACATAATAATTCCTTATGAACTCATCTCGGGGATATTATCAACCCTTACGGGATACACTTTCCCGTCAAGTATTCACGGCATGCCATATATAAAATATAGTGACCCAATTTAACCGGTAATTAACCCAATAATTAAATCGGTTAATTCCTTTGATAAATCAAAGTCACTTATATTAAATATACACACCCGCAATAGTATAGGGGATTAAGAATAAAATACTCAGAGATTTAAATCGATTATCGCCGGCAATCCTAATCGATAAATCTCAAGTAGATCCGCCCAATACACCAAGTGTACAAGTGTGATAAAATAATCAAGACAGATTATTTTCTCTCTCACACAACGACTATACCGATGGATTGGTCCGTGTCCATCTAGGTCGTGAGCAACTGTTCGATTAAATACGAGTAACTGATAGTATGATCTTCTGTGTGGGCCCGACACACCATACTAACTACAACGTATAGAATCCAGGACTATAATTTGCATATATTTAATTATAAATAATTAAACGCAAATAATTGTTTATTTAATTAAATAGATTAGTGGCAATGGATCGTGAGTTTCCGCTACCTAAATCTAGACATTAAGTACACAACTCCAACAATCTCCCACTTGTACTAAGGTCTAGTCATTTCCTCCAAACTCCCGACTCCCATACTCTTCACGTGCTTAATATGTACTTCCAAGAAGTACTATGTGAATGAGCACTCTAGGTTGCCGCTCTGAAGTTATCTTGGTGACTACAGCGTCGTCTCCCTCGACGATGACTCGTATCAGGTGGTACTTACACTATGTGTTATCTTACACTTATGGACTTGTGATTTCTTACCATTTGCCATCGCACCGCTATTTACATAGCCTTTGGAAAATTAAGAATCACATCTAAGTCCCAGAGATTATCCCGGAGTTATACCAAAACTTCCGCTGCCTCTGAGGCCGCTATTGGGTTACCCATGGCAGAGTTCGAAAAGCATCGTGCTTATCACTCTTCCATGTTAAAACTCCTTCTCCTTCAATAGTGAAACACATAGCCTGATATCGACTTACACCGGTCCTCATTTGATTAGAAATCTAAGAGAATGTAATCCAAAGGAAATGCTCGTCTGCTTTGTAGTCTAGAACAGTACTTCGAAAGTACTTTTACAGCAGTCAAATATTCCTTTCCAGGATTACCTTGATATCCTCCCACTATGCTAACCGCATAGCCGATATCAGGTTCTCGTTTTTAACATCGCATCACTTAAGTTTTCCACACATAAAGTGTAGGAAACAGCTTTTATTGCTTCTATCTCCTTTTGTGTTTCAAAACACATATCCTTAGATAGATGCATTCCGTATCTGAAAGGTAAAAACCTTTCTCGGAATCTTGCATGTTAAAATGAACCATAATCATATATATGTAAGATGTCCAGGAGAAGTACAATGTTCTTTCCCAGAGATCCAAGATCTCAAGAACATGTCCAACTTCTTCCTATATCTTTCATATTGATTTATCTAGACAACCTCATTTTATGTCTTGACAACATCTTTATATTGTTACCAATGATAAGAATGTTCTCTACATAAAACCCAAGAAACACCACCTTGTTTTCCATCACGTTTCCAATACACACGATTCGTCTATGCTTTTGATGAATCCATAAAATGGACTATCTCATCAATTTGCAAGTACCACGAACTCAATGCTTTGTTTCAATCCATAAATGGATTAACTAAGCTTGTACTCTGAATGATCTTGCCTCTTAGCAATAATCCTTATTGCTTTCTAAGAGAGCACATTTAGATCTAGTACTGCCTCTGTGTAGATCCAGTGATCGATTTCATGTATACTAGGTCCAGAGTCCGAAGACTCACCTAGTCTTATGAATATCTCTGGTTGACCCACAACCTCCCACTACAATGGCATTCCGGTGTATTAACAGTAATAACAGTAGGTGCAGTTAGTGGTGTATCGCTACTCAGTTCTGCTGGCTTCCAGTCTTCTTCGTTCTCTCTCATTTCAAAGTATTACGTCACTTTGGGCTTGTGGTTCATCTCATAGTCTTCCTCTAAGAACCGGGCGTTAGAACTTATAACGTCCTTCTGGTTCATAGTACTATTGAACACACATCTTTTGTTCTTCTAGGATATTCTACAACCGCATTTGAATGCGCCGTTGTTTCCAGACATATCCATAGAACACAGGTAGTTCCGTATAACGCATGCTTTTACTATTTCTATAAGAGTTCCATTTCTTGTTACTACACACCATTTCTACACAACAGTGTATGGTGTAGTCATTTGGGATCAAATCCCAATCTCTGATCAGTATGCCATGCATTCCTCAGACAGGTACTTGCCTCCGCGATCAAATCGCAGGCTACAAATGGATATACCTTGATGGTTCTCCACAATTGCTTAGTGTCCATTGACTTGTCAAAACACTTGCTTTTGTGGCACATCAGGTATTCTAATCCATTTCTCGAGTAATCATCAAATGAAGTACTCGTACCTTATTGTCTGAGTAGACATAGGTCTGCATACATCAGAGTTAATCAGTTCCAATACTTGTCCGGATCTTATATCTTATATCCAGAAAGGATTGCTTAGTCATGTTATCTTCCAAATTAGATTCATAGGTCGGAAGGTCCATTCCTTCAACTTAATTGATCAAACTATCAATTTTCGACCTTTGAACTTCTTATTTGAATATGACTTAGCATAAGAATCCACAAGTATAAATGATTTAATAAAGAAATCTCTTATTAGTAAAACGAGTTATGTACTACGGTTTGTTGCAGCGTGGTGGACTTAGGATTCATCATTCATATATTGCTAGCTAATGTACCAGAATAGATAATATCATTATTTCTTCTTATAACCATCAAATGATTAAAAGAAATAAAATATCCATTCATTAGAAATCCAGAACAGAGTTCTTTCTAATATGAAAGGTACATAAAAGCAATAACCCAAAATGAAATCCTATAAAATGTCCTCCACTGCAACTGCTGCCTCCTCTACAGCATTGCCCATGTAGACTACGATTTTTTCTTTTCCAAGTCGTCGGGTTTCCTGGAACCTTTGCATTTAAAATGCACATACCGTCAGTGGTTCCATATCTACACACCAGGTTCCGGTAGATAATACCACTGACTATGTTTTACGACTAAAGAAAATTTCGTACTTTCTTTGAGAGGATAATCAGACTTCCAGTACCCAGACTGTTTGCATCGAGAACACGCTTTCTCGTCCCATCTCGTGGTCCAAGTAACTTAGGACCACTGGGTTTCTTTGCTTGCTTTTCCTTTCCCCCGATTTTACCCTTAGGTTCGAAACCTATGGCATTGGCTACAAGAGCTTGCGATTTCCGTCTCATCTCGTCTAAAAGGTTAATCATCTCAAAAACGTGTTCAAGCGTTTCCTCGAATGACTGGCCTTTATGAGTATCCTCATCGCTTCTTGTCTAGCCGCTTATGTCATGTCTAAACACCAGTTAAGACATTTGTAAGCTCGGGAGGACAAAGCTCACTGAGTACAAACTTGTACTCTTTAACAGTCTGGGCAATGTCTAGATCTCTATTCCAATCATTACATTCAGGGACCAATGAGTTTAAAATCCTTACGTATCACAGAAAGTGGGTTCAAAGCCATTTCCTAATCTATGAGCACGTATAACAACAAACAATCGATTTAATCTCCAATATTATCTCCCTTAAATAATATCATTAAACCACTAATCGCATCTAAAATCCCATCAGATATGGCAAGCCACGATAGTGTGGACGTTTACCTATCCAAATGATTTAGCAATTAGATTTGCTTCGGTCGTACATCATCATTAGCGTTACTTCGATGGGAAGAATACTAAGAAGCGTACCTAAGTGTAAACCATTACTCAGTATCTAAGAAGATTGTTTGGGACACGCATATTCACCGCAAGCCACGATAGTGTGGACGTTTACGTTAACATACGCTCCTTTACTCCCTTCTATAACTGTCTTCATCAATCGTTCCAAAATCCCATTCAATGTAGCAAGCCACGATAGTGTGGACGTTTACTACACCAAAAGACTTTTTCAATTGACATCCAACTACTTGAATCATTTAATCTTGTAAATCAGGACGCGGATAATCATAAGTGAAACTCGAAGTTTCTAACCAGTGATTCACCATGCGAACAACCCTATCTCTCATAAATGAGGGAGCCGAGCAGACAATCAATCCATTTCAAAAAATGGTATGAAGGTCTCTAATTTGTGTCATCCACATGACCAAGTGGCTTTGGCTCCATTCCACTCCCCGGGGTGAGAATGAGTCGACTTGAAATCAGTTTCAGAAAGACAAATTAGGCATTGTTTGATAAACTCAATCAATGTTTCTCGTAAGAGGAATTACAAGAATTCTCCTCCAATGACTTGTCTATACGAACTTCGAAAGTCCATAAAAGTCACCAAGAGAACAGCAATGGAGACCATGGCATTGTTTCCAATCCCTCTCCCACTTAGCTTTTTATAACAAAGGGATACGCTATCTTATGCATAATTAAATACACATAAGCATGCATACATGAAATAAAGCACATAGAGTATTATCACATAATCAAAATAATACTAGAATATTATTTTCCGACTATTATGGCTTTATCGCATCCCCGTATGCGTCTTCTAGTCTTCAGTCTTTGTTCTTGAATGCTCCATGTGACGGGAATATTAATTCCAATATTTAAATCTATTTATTTTTAATAAATCCAAAAGTTACTTAATTCGAAAATTAAGTCAATCGAATAAATCAAAAATAAAATTAAATATTATTAATATTTTTATTATTTTTATTTTCCTCTTCTAATTTCATTAAATCTCTAGAATCCTATCCAAGACCCACTTGGAATATTCTAGAAGACTTCCATAATGAAATAAGGATATAAAATAATTTAGGACTCCTAATTCTTCCAAATTAATTCCTTTCCTTTTTCTATTAAAAATTCCATAAAGGAATAATTAAATAAGAAAAAATTAATTAAGGACTCTTAAAACTTTCCAAATTAATTATTTTCCTAATCCATTAAAAATTCCATAAAGGAATAATTAAATAAGAAAAATAAATTAATTCCAAATTTATTCTTTTCCTAATCCATGAAAATTCCCATAATAGAAATAATCAATAAGGAAATAAATTTATTCTTTTCCAATTCCATGAGAATTCCCAAAAATAGGAATACTCAAAATAGGAAAACCGAATAATTTAGGAAAGTTGGATCTTGGTAGGAATAGCATTGGTTGGGGATCCCCACGCCACCCCCACCATCGACCGCCACTACCACCGCCGGCCAAGGCTCACGCGCCACCACCCTTGGTGGCCGGCGTGGCCGAGAGCCCTAGGGCAGCCCGGGCGATTGATCCTCATGGGATCGATCCTCGTGATCGATCCCCGGTCCTCCCTCTCCTCGTCTCCTCCGTCACACTTTTCCGGTCGTCGTTTCGTCCTCGATCCAACGTAAAATAAATTACAAATTTATTACTACGCTATCCGGTATCGATTCTCTACAAAACAACCTCAAACAATTTCCGGAAAAATTAAGAACAAACATTCACCACACAAGAACGAATCTCGACATCAACGAGAGTTTAATAATCAAGAGCAATATTATGGACATTAATTAACATAATTAAATCTAGCCATAATAATCGGAAACCCTGCAAGGTAGAACAATTTATCGAAAAATACCATGAACTAAAACCAACGCTCTGATACCAATTGTTGGAAATCGATATCCCGGAATTAATAAATTTAACTAAATAAATTATCTAATTAATTCCGACCGATATCCTTCGGAGATCGAATATCCGGGGTTGTCAAAGTGCGGAACGACAACTCCAATCGAAATCCCGGTTGCCGAAAATCCGCCACGAACCTCCACGGGGATACCAGACTCAACCAAACCCTAACCGCGGCAAAGCCGGGCTGTTCGGTCGAGCCCTAGCGTGGGGCTCGCGGCTGTCCTTGGCAGCCGCCTAGGGCTGCCCTTGGCAGCCCGCTGGGCACGCTCGAACCCTCACGGACAGCCCCCCGTCGAACCCTAGCAGCGGCACGAGCCGCCGCTGTTCAACCGAGGCATGCGCACGTCACCGGACGTGCGCTAGGGTTCAGCCCGTACAGCTGTGCGGGGCTGCCCAGCCACGCACCGGGTGATCGCCCTCCAGCCACGGTTGAACCCATGGCTTGCGATCGCCCCAGCTGCCGCCAGCCACCGCCGCGCGAGCGGCGGTCCAGCCGTGCGAGCGGTGCATGGCGTCCAGCCATGCTCCTCGCCCTTCGACCCATCTCCGATCGAGCCGACGAGCCGCCGCGGTCGGGTGGTCTTTGACCACCACCGCTCGGTTCGTCCTCGTCATGAGTCGCGTTCTCGGATCTTTGTTCAAGATATTTTTACGATAATTAAACGATAAAATCATAAAGAGGGTTTTATGATTTACCTCGTTCTCGTTGTTCGGAAAAACGAAGAACTCAATTTGAAGACCTTGAGATCTTCCCACGTATTTCTTGCACTAGCTCGGACGTCGTGTGGGCGACGATCTACCGAACTCCATGGATCTCCCTCTCTACTTTCTCTCTCTAGAATTGTGATCTTCAAGTTATGAGAATAGAGAAGACCATGTAGTGCTTTTATAGGCTACGTAGGGGATCTTAAGGAGGTGGAATATTGGGCTTCCAATACTAATGATTAAATTGAGCCCAAGCCCAAATCTATTAATCCCATTAATATTTATTAATTTATTTTCCACTATATAAATTAATTGCACTCCCAATATTAAACCATATTATATCAAATAATATTTCTCCGGTAGTATTATTTATTCCGTGTATTTAAGATATAAATATCCATGAATAAAATTAATTTATTGCTAATTAATTTATTCATCTCTTATATCCGAGACTAGTACCATTCAACCTTAATTATTATGCGGAACGAATCCACCTGTAGGGTTTACATAATAATTCCTTATGAACTCATCTCGGGGATATTATCAACCCTTACGGGATACACTTTCCCGTCAAGTATTCACGGCATGCCATATATAAAATATAGTGACCTAATTTAACCGGTAATTAACCCAATAATTAAATCGGTTAATTCCTTTGGTAAATCAAAGTCACTTATATTAAATATACACACCCGCAATAGTATCGGGGATTAAGAATAAAATACTCAGAGATTTAAATCGATTATCGCCGGCAATCCTAATCGATAAATCTCAAGTAGATCCGCCCAATACACCAAGTGTACAAGTGTGATAAAATAATCAAGACAGATTATTTTCTCTCTCACACAACGACTATACCGATGGATTGGTCCGTGTCCATCTAGGTCGTGAGCAACTGTTCGATTAAATACGAGTAACTGATAGTATGATCTTCTGTGTGGGCCCGACACACCATACTAACTACAACGTATAGAATCCAGGACTATAATTTGCATATATTTAATTATAAATAATTAAACGCAAATAATTGTTTATTTAATTAAATAGATTAGTGGCAATGGATCGTGAGTTTCCGCTACTTAAATCTAGACATTAAGTACACAACTCCAACAATATAAAGGGGACTGTGAATCATGGTTTGGTGTTTAAAAGAAATGATCTCAGTGGAGATTCTTTGATTGGTTATGTGGATTCTGATTTTGGAAGCAATTTGGACACAAGTAAATCCATAACAGGTTATGTATTTACCTTGTTTGGTACTGCAGTTGTATGGAAGGCTTCTCATCAGGGTGTGGTTGCTTTGAGCACCACTGAGAGTGAGTATATGGCCATGAATGAGGCTATAAAAGAGGCTATGTGGTTAAGAGAGATCCTACAGGAGTTGGGAATTGATCAAGACACAGTTAAAGTTAACTGTGATAGTCAAAGTGCCTTACACTTAGTCAAGCATCAGGTGTTTCATGAAAGGTCTAAGCATATTGATGTTAGTATGCATTTTGTGAGAGATGTAAAGGAGAAAAAGATAGTCAAAGTTGAGAAAATAGCAACTGAGGGAAATTCATCAGATAGCTTCACTAAGGTGTTGTCTGTGGATAAGTTCAAATTGTGTCAAGATCTGGTCTAATTGGTGGACCTTTCACAATCTCAGTGAGGTTGTGGAACTTTTAACTACAGTTGAAGTGAGAGATCAGCTGTAGTTGTTGAGTTATGCAACAAAATACTCAAAATGGCAGTTTTGGGAATTTTGAGGTATGACTTGATGGTTTTGTTGCTCAGTTGCTCAGTTGTGGATTGGTTGTGGCCTGAGGTTCATAGTCATGTGTATGAACTATGTGGATTGTGTTTTCTGCATGAGTGTCAAGGATTCTTGAAGTCAATGGTGAAGTTGACTTGACAATTTTCTGGTATTGAATTACCTTGGTGGTGATTCTGAGTAGGAGGCTTGTTTGTGGTGTATGGAATGTGCAGTGAAGTCACATTTCTGTGTACAAACAGGTTGGAAGTGGTTTGAGTCCTTTTGGATCAGAATTACAGAATTTGAGTATGTGAGTTTTTAAACTCAGTACTATTCTGAAGGGGTTAGTCGCATTTGAAAAGTTCTGAAGCTATAGTGGATCATTTGATGCGTTTTGGCTATGGGTTTGAAGCTGAGGTTACAAGGATCATGTTGGGACTGATTAGAGGGTCTAACTCTCACTATTGATTTCAGAGTGTGGATCTGAAGTTGGTTCAGAAAGCTGGTTTTGGTCATTCTTGACTGAAATGTGATTTTGGTGATTTGGTGTTACCTGGGCTGTGGAGTTATACTATATGAATTGCATTAAGTTGGTTTTGTTGTGTAAGGTGGAGATTTGTTGAAAAGTACACAAAAATCCAACTACGGGTGCAAAATATACAAGAAACGAGCTCAAGGGCATTTTGGTAATTTCTGCTAGAATTTGAATTTCCCGCATGATGAAACGCCGCCGTTTTGCTCCCGAATTGAGGACGGGTGCAGCTGACTAGGGTGGGCGATTTCTCAGCGGATTCTACACCAAATCACATGATTCTTGCTGCGTTATGATCCTTGCCAGCTCATCTATCGATCGCACTTGAAATTGCATGGAATGATCGCACGGTCGAGGATCGCGAGTCTGTTGTAGGTCGACGGCTTGGATTTCGATTTTCATTTTGTGCATTTTCGTTTCAGTATATAATCGCAAGTGTTAGCGATTGATATGCAATCTTTTAGCTACAGAGAACTTGTTGTAATCGCTTTTGTGCCTCGTATAATCCCAGAACCAACCTCCCCTCCACCGTGCACGTAGATCGTCTTCTCGGCGATCGAAACACGTAAAAATCTCTGTGTTCTTTCGATTTTGCAGCATGAGTGTGTTCTATATACTTGATTCGAACTTCTTGAGTGGTGAGAGTGAGTTTGAAGCTCGCGATTGAGTGTTTGGTATTTTGTGTTCGATTGTTCGATTTTGAGTTTGAGTTTGATTCTCGCTGGAGCTCGAGCTTATTTCTATCTTGATTCTCAACAAATATTGCAATGCATGTCATCCATGTATTATTCGTATCAATAAATTAGTGATATTTCTATATAGATATTTAAATTAGCCATGTACTTTCAACATGTATTAGTGTTCACTTCCACTTCCACAATCAATGTCATTCTTCACTTATCATATGTTCTACCATAATTTTCTCATATCTATATTGATAAGAATTGAATACAAGAGCTTTATTAATTTGTCTATATTTTATTGAGTGTGTTGTACTTCACTACAATACTTCTTTCATTTATGGTTGCTTTTTATTATTTCAATTGAAAAATGTTGTATTGTGAGTTTATTTTTTTAATGTTAGTTATTACTTAGAGTCCGTTTGGACGAGCTTATTTAAGAGAGTTTATAAAATATTACGTCTTATAAGTTATTTTAAGAGCTCATAAGCTGTTATGTCTTATATTTAATAAATAAGTTGTTAAACCGTTTGGATAAAATAGATATATAAACTTATAAGATATTAATTTGTTTGACAATTTAAGATTTTATATTTATAAAATTATCAAAAATAAATTGTTGTATATAAAAAATAATAAAAAATAATTATATCAAATAAATAATAAATTTGGAATTTTTGTATATATATAAAAGGTAATAATTTTAAGGGTATTTTGGTCTTTTACTGTTTAAGTTACGAGAGCTTATAAGCTGTTTAAAAAAAAATACCTCTCCCCTTACTTTTTGTTAAACAACTTATTTTTTACTTTTTTAAAATCTTTTTTTAAAAGTTTACCAAACAGTAAGCTTATTTTTAAGTTTTTAATTTTTTTTTAAAGTTTATCAAACAAATTTTAGTAGCTTATAAACTCTTAAACAACTTATAACCTGTTTTAAAGAGCTTATAAGCTCAAACAAACATGTTCTTAATTTGTTTTTCGTAACGAAGATCTTAAATATCATATAGTATCATTTGTTGTGTTGACGTGACACAAGATTATCCCTAATTCGAGGGTTGAAATTGAAAAAAAAAAAAATTGGAGAGCGCTCAACATAGAAGTGATGTTGGGATTTCATGGGTCACGAATATCACAATAAAAATTGGCCTCGAAATATTTTGGCGTACTAAGAACTTGTTCTTTTGAACTTAATTTCAGTTTAGTTCAAATCGTTTAAGTTCAGTATAGTTTAAATCGTTTCAATTCAGTTCAGTTCAGCTCGATTAAATCCGTTTCAAAATAAATTAAACTAAAATAAATAAAAAATAATTTCAGTCAGTAATTTTAACTATACAATCATCTAGTTAATGTAACAATATTATAAATATTTTTATAAAATATTAAATAATTTATAAAAATTATTATTATTTTTATAAAAAATCAATTTAGTTCAATTTTGTTCAGTTTATATCGCTTATGTTCAGTTCAATTCAATTTAACCGATTTCAGTCCAAAAGAACTAGAGTTAGCCGGTGGATAGTTGGATATAAATTTCATATTTATGAATCAAGTTATTGAATATTTTAAGGATTTATACTAATTTTTTATTATATTTAGAATAATATTCTACTATATATTTATTTGATAGTTTTTATACTTGTAAATTTTCTTTTTCTTTTTTGAGAAGCATGAGTTTTTAAATTTATTTTGTAAACATTTTTGTCGACGTAATAATATTAATTTTTTTCTGCATGATTTTTCCAATTTGATTTTTCACTTATATTTTTGTTCAATTTCTTTTAATTACTTTTTAAAATCTTATATTAAACTGAAACTTTATCTAGTGTGATTTGAAGTTCAAAATCAAAACTTCATTATTTAAAACAAAAATCACAAAGGAACTAATGTAAAATATTGAAGTTTGCATTCACGGGCAATATTCTAAAAATTGGGCCTAGGCGGCGCCTAGGCGCTAGGCGGAAGTAAACCGCCCCGATTTAGGCGGCTTAAGCGGAAATTAATCGGGTCTAGGCGGCCTAGGCGGGGATTAATCGGGCCTAAGCGGTTTTCAATAAAAAAAAATGTTTTTTTCGTCTCGTTGCGAATTTAATGTTTTTATTGGCTACAAAATTTTAAAAAATGATATTTTCTTGTGTTAGAGAGCTTAAAAAATAATATTTTATATGATTTGTGAAATATAATTGAAAATTTGTGTAATATTTTAACTTTATTGAATATATAAACAAATATGATATAACTAATTATTATAATTAAAGTAAAAAAATTGTCATTTTTAAAAAAAAATATATATAAATTATTTTTGAAATATATTATTAATTAATTAAATATAAAAATGTAAAACGATTAATCTCCGTCTAGTCCCAATTAATCCCTATAGGCTCTAGGCCCCTAGTTAGCACTTTTTAGAACCTTGTTCACGGGTGACTATAATTAAGACAATAACAAAAATTAAATCAAATTATTCACAATGAAGTCAAAGTAGACATTCTTTCGAAAGATTTGGTAATCATACTTTTTTATTGTGAATCGTGATTGTTATATTTTCACACGTAAATTTAATAAATTGCTACTACAGTACTTTAAAGTAACAATATTTTATGGTATTGATCACAACAATTTTTATCCACATTTAAAAATAATACTTTTAATCAAATAATTTATCGCGTTGACATTTAAGGTAGCTTCATTGATTAGACGAATAATCACTTTTAATACGTAAAAAAGTCAAATCATAGTTGGTATAAAGTACTAGCAGATAAACATTCAGTAGACATTTGAATAATATTTTTATTTATTTATTACTAAGAATTACGAGTATCATTAATTTCATGAATTAATTCGCCCGGAACAGTTTAAGTGCCATGAATAAAGCAGTAATTCTAAACTTTGTTACTAATGAAAGAGGGACTCTCAAGAATTAAATTAAAACTATACTCTTTCTCTTTCTTTGTAATAATTATAAAATCACTTTGTTATATGGATGTTTCATAATATGATTTAAAAAAAAGTGTATGCATATTTTATTGTAAAAGAAAAAGTATAATTTTTCAATGGACTTAAATTTTTGGTAGTCTTTGAAAAAAGAGTTCGACTCACAGTTCGCGACTGAAACAGAAAAATCAGTCATTGTAACGAGTTTAAGTTCTGCTGTCCAGAGAACATCAGATTGAGTACTGCGGTCACAGAACAACAGATTCAGTTATGCAACGGAAATAGTAAAAAGTACAGGAACTGAAAAACGTAGAGAACAAAGATATAATCTTCGTAAGTTGTATTAATCAATAAACAACCTATCAAGCTGCTTCAAAAGCAATAAACTTTCACTATAATCGTGAACACAAAATAATCCGAGAAAAATAAATAAAGACTAAACAATCACGTGATTGAATAGTTAGTACTCGGATAAATATCTAAAAAAATAAAAACGTGTGCTGAAAAATGTTTCTCTCCAAAATATGGCGCTCCAGCTTCTTGATCTTCAATCACGTGAGTCTTGTATTTATAAGGTATTAATCTTCTCCTCCAAGTAATAAGTCTTCTATGGTAAAAAGACTCCTTCCATAACTAGAAGATCTTGTACCTTATCTTGTAGATCTTGAATATCTTTTCCTCTTTATCTTGGATTTTCCTCCCAATAATAAATATTGCCAAAATAAATATTTCACCAAAGAAAGTCAAAATTAGCCAAAGTCAAAATTAATTAAATAAATTAATTTCGACTCCAACAAACTCCCCCTTTTTGTCTTTCTGAAGGTGTAGTCAACTCTTCGATGTCAATTCTCCTCTTGAAGTACTGTCGAGATTACTCCCCCTACAGATATGAGCTCTATTGGCAAATGTACTAAACTCTGCTCCCCTTACGAAAAATAAACTTCATGTGAAGTCGTAAAACTCCCCTTACAAAGCTGGTGTCGAAACTCCCCCTGCATCAGGTACGGAGTACTGGGACTGGGAAACGAAGTACTGAAATTAGGAATTAGGAACTGAGTACTGGAACTGGACCTATGTATGAACTGTGGTCTTGGACTCGGAAAGTTGCAGTACTGGAACTGGGAAGTACTTTACGAACTGCGGTCTCCGTACTCAGTTGGAAATATACACAAAGTGTACTAAATAGGAACAGTGCTCTCATCAGGTGGCAGACCAGGAACTGGTGGCAGACCAGTCGCACAACACATGAAAAACAGGAACTGGGAAACCAGTCACAAAACTCATGAAAAATGTACTCCCCCTTGATGTGAGACTGGTCGAACACGTACAAGAAACACACTTCACAAAACATGGGTTAGGAGATAATGAAGAGATATCGAATAATCAAATATCAAATATACCAAAAAGAAATAAAATTGAAGACAACTAACATGACAATCAAGAATATCAAGAGTTTTAAACACTTAGAGAGAACTCAGTTATCAGAGCACACACAACCACCACATTTCATGTTGAGTCAACAATGGCCGAAAACCAAATGATACTAGTCCACCAACTTAACAACATTTATATCGAGTTCAGCATATTGAATGGTGAATAGTCCAATAAGCGAGAAAATCAACTCCGATGCTCATCAATACATAAATTTAATTCTACACTCGGTTTTTCAGAGACAATTTTTTATTTTTATTTTTGATTTTTTTTTTAATTTTTTTTTTGTCTCTGTTACCGATCGGTGTAGAAGTATGATATGCAAGCAAGTTATACATCAGGAGTGAAATAATAACACTTTCATCTCTTTGCGAAATTTTTAAGACCTCGAATTCTCAACTAAACTGAACATAAAAATTGAGTAGTCACTAGAACAGTATACATACCAGTCAGTACTCATGTTGACTCAACCTCCTCGATCACTTCATGCGGTGCAAAGATAAAGAGATTTCTTTAGTATCGAAAATCTCTCAAAACTTAAAGGCTTTGTTAGAATATCAACAAGTTGTTTTTTCGTATTGACATATTCTAATTTGATTACCTTTTTCGCAACACTATCTCTGATGAAGTGACGTCGGTTGTTGACTTCTGAAGTACTATAGTGGTTTGTTTGGTTGATAACATTCAAATGTTCTGTCTTGGAACTTGATTTGATCTTCGTGAACTCACTGACCGTTCTAGTCTTCTTTCTGCATAGCGTTTTGTCAGTATCTGTACCACCATCGTGTTTTGTGAGATTTTTACTGGTACACATCAGCGTTGTCCTCCTGGTTGAGTCTACAGTGTGTGGTACTCGTACTTGTTTTCCTTTTAGGACATCTCCACACACTAAATCTGCAGTTACGTGACCATCAGTAACATCAAGTTCTTGAGACACTGATTTTGGTTTATCATCAGTTGAGTCGTCATATAAAGCGTCATGTACTGCATTAGGTGAGTCATCAGCTAGTTCTATAACAAGTTCTAGAACAAGTCTCGCAATAGGTTTTGGAACTTGTTTTGCAACAGGTACTTGTACTGGAACAGTTCCTACAACTGTAGTATCAACTTCCTGCAAAATAGTAGACATGGTATTTCCAGCATAATAAAAATTATTCAGTGACCTAACACCTTTCATAAGACACTTAGAACCTTCATCAAACACTTCACAAGACTCTTTGTTGAACTTCACATTTAAACCATTTTGACAAAGTTGACCGACACTTATAAGATTTGATTTTAGTCCTTTGACATGAAATACATTGGTCAAGTTAGGTAAACCATGAACATTCAAAACTCCTTTACCAACAATCTTACCCTTACCACCACTACCATAAGTCACAAAACTTTCGTTGTAAGGAGTGTAGTCCACTAAACAGTTTTTGTTACCAGTCATGTGATTGGAACAACCACTGTCAAAGTACCATGCACCTGCAAACTTTGATTTAGAAATTGTTAGTGCACTATTACACAAAATGGACTTTGGTACCCAACGAACTTCTGGTCTCTGAACAGGGTTTGAGGCTTTGTTGGCATGTCCTGTACTCATTGCAGTTTTGGTAACGGAACCAGATTTGTTCACAAATCTTTGCATGTTGTCTATCATTCGTATCCTGCAATATGGCTTAATATGTCCTGGTACAAAGCAGTAATGACAAATATACTACTTTTTCTTTATGGTTTGATTAGTACCAACTTGTTGTTTTTCAGTAACAACTTGATGTTCAATAACAAGTTCAGAAGTACAGGGACTAGTTATGTCAGACGAAGTACTAGTACCAGCTTTTACAAAAGGTTTTCCACTTGCTGAGACAACTTTTGAAAGAACAACATTTGAAAGTTTTGCATTTTGTACTTCATCATCATATTTTTTATAACCTAAACCACATTTATCATCATGTCCCATAACTAACAATTCATCAAGAGTGGTTTTACCTTTGTTCATCTTCTTGAATGTTGCATTTGCTTCCTCCAACTTGTTTTTAGTCTTGTTCAGTTCTTGATCCTTCTTTGTCAACTCAAAATCCTTTTTTGTCAGCATGCTTTCAAGTCTTGATAGAGTTTCTTTTTGCGATGTGTTCTCAGACCGAAGCAATAGAAAATTCTTACATTGCTTTTTATACCTTTCTCGAAGACTATCATGCAATTCTTTGAGTTCAAAACGAATATGGACCGTCTCCTCTTCAGAAATTTCTTTTTCATGATCTGTATCATCACAAGCAGAAGTTAAGCAAAACGATGTTGAGTAATCATTATCATACCTGACACAAGTTTCTGATATTGTTGAGTCATCAGACCATTCAACATTGGACAGTGTTCTCTCATCAACATGAGCAATCAGTGCACTTTCTCCAGTCGTAGGACTTAACAGTTCTTCATCAGATGATACTTCACCATCACTAAATGTTATGAAACTCACGGGTTTTCCATGCTTGCGCAATGTGTTGGGACACTCATTGGCAATGTGTGTTGGATTTGTGTCCTTCATTCCACGTGTGTTGTACCGAGATAAGTTATATAGTGCGTCCTATGTAGATGGATCGATTAGTCGGTTTTATGTGTCTTGTCGAGAACACGAACTTAACACTCGATGATCATGCCAAATGAGTCACACGGCCCTCTTGATCATGTATACTTGGAGTGTACAAACTTCGGTTGAGAACCGGGGTGAAACGACGAGCACGCTGGAAAACGAGCGCGTTGGGCGCAGCTAGCGCGCCGCGCTGGATTTTCACTAAAAGGCGGGCGCGCCGCGCTCTGAGGATTCGACCTGCAGTAGCGCGCCGCGCTGCGATTGAGCGCGCCGCGCTGCGCCAGATCGTGAATTTTTGGTAATTTTCCAGAATTTTCCTTTTTGGACTCCTACGCCTACTAGGAAACCCTATGGGATTACTCCTATATAAAGGGACCCTATGACCACGAAAATGATGACCATATTATCATATATTCGTGAGAGAATTTCGTGGAGAGGCCGAAGGAATCGAGGAATCGAGCGGGGTTCGTTCCAAGTCCAAGTTCACGTCGTTTCAAGGATCAAGGAGGGTTCGTGCAACGAATTGAGGCCGGGTACTTTCGCGGCTGATCCATCTACGTCCGGGCATCAGTTATTAAGAAGAATCACAAGGTACACGATTCTTAAACTAACTCATTAATTGTTCTTACTACATACGTGCGCACTAGATCCATGATTAGGGTTTTACGTGTTTATGCATGATTCTTTCTTCCGCACCTTTTCATGCTTGTAAAATACGTAAATCCATATATTGGGGTATGGATGAGATTCATACAAAACCCAACAGTGGTATCAGAGCCTTGGTCGTGCTTTTGCGTATGCGCGTAGAACAAGTGCCTATAAAAATTGTTTTTATTTTTATTTGTGAATTTTTCCATGGACTATTTTTGGAAAAATAGTGTTTGATTGTATGTTAATTTAATTGGATTATTTTTCATAAATCAAGTGTCCATGAATTTTTTGTGATTTATTCATGTAATTTTTCATGGAATATTTTTTGGAAAAATAGTACTTGATTTGATGTTAAAAATTTATTCGATTATTTTTGTATGCATAAATCAAATCCCCATGATGTGAAATTCGGAATTGATAAATTTATTTGAAATATTATTTGTCAATTTTATCTCTCAATCATGATAAATAAAGAATTTAGAATTCTTGTATTTTTCATGAAGTTCATGTTTTATCAAATTTTCATAACAATGTCTAATTTGCCTTTCAAAGATTAATTTCAAGTCGATCTATTTCTCACCTCGGGGAGTGGAAATGAGACCAGAGTGCTTAAATTAGTCGATGACGCAAATTAGAGACTTTCGAACCATGGGATGGTACGATCGTCTGGTTGGCTCCCCCATGTCACATGGGAGATAGGGCGCAATTGCATGATAAATCGCTGTTTAGAAACCTCGAGTTTTCACTTACGATTTATCGCGTTTTGATTATTGGGATAATTATGACGGAGATACAATTAAAAGACGATTATTGGGAATAATCGTTATTGAACAATTAAAATCTGATTTTATTGAGAATGAAATTAATAGGCATATTTGAGTTATATGTTGCATCTTGCTTGCTATGAATTCAGAATTCTTGTTGCTTGCTAGATGTAAGGCCAACAACCGTTAGTTGTTGGATGAATGCCCTGCGTTTTTCGTACTCAATGGCCTTAGAGTTTTATATGGACTGCGTGCCATCAAATCTTTTGTAATAGTATAGTTTTATTTTGTGCTATGGCCTACGTGCCATTTTTACATTGTAAGCTGTGGTGGGATCCACAATCGAAGGCCTTACAAGAAACAAAGATTTGAAGAGACGTTTACACGAGTGAGACTCGTCCAAGACGAAATCGAGTAGGACTCGAGGAGACGCAAAATTAAAATCGAGTGAGACTCGAGAAGATGAAGACGTGAGTGAGACTCAAGATTACAAGTACCTCGAGGAGGATACCAATTTGTAATTTATCGTTTTCATAGTATAGAACTTAGGGGCCATTGGAGAGCGTTTTATGTGCTGTAGTAGTATGCATGCTTTAGGTTTTATTTTGCGTTTAATATCATGTTCAATCGATTAAAACGTAACCTGCATGCTATGTCTCATAAAATGAGTTATCGCCTTGTCCAATTAGACACACCCCCTAAAGCTCTCGATCATCAATTAGTAGGTTCCGCCTCCGCGGGGTGCTATATTTTTGATCTTGAGATAAGGTGAGGGTAGAGGAACAACGAGGCCTCTACAACGTGTTTTGGTTTCTCATCGACGAACCCACTGCAGGCGTGGTAGTCGAGGCGAGGAGATAAGAATGAGATTCTTATCGACCGAGAGTGTTATTGTCGATAGTGGGACTATTGAAATAACATTGACAATGAGATTGTCTACCTATCTTGGATTTTTTGAGTGTCAAGCTCTCCTTGGCTCGAGAAATTGCGAGATGAGGATTTTGGAATTATTTTGTCCTAGAGACACCAATGTTGGACATTGGAGGACAAAATAGACAACTAAATAAGTGTTCGAGGAACGACTTGTTGTCAAACTTTTGAATGTTTACTGAATACTTGCTTTTTCTTTCTGTAGTTAATATATCTCATCTAAACTCTATCACCCAAGTTACTATGCGTTCAATCCTTGAGAAGGAAATCCTTGAGAAGGAAAAACTGAACGGTACTAACTTTCTCGATTGACATCGAAACATGAGATTGGATCTCAAAGTTGAAAAACGAGAGAATGCTAATGAAAATCCAATTCCTGTGCTTTCCGAAATGAATATCGTTCTGCACTCGTTGCATGATGGTTATGACTCCTTGAGGACGAACTATCATGTGAACGGAGTACATAGATCGTTGATGGATCTACATAGTCATTTGGAGACTGTAGAGCCTACGATCAAGAACAACTCTGGGAGAGATGTTCTTATGATAAAGGAATGTGGAATTTCTATAAGAAAGAACAAATCCAAGTCCATTGGCAAGGGTAAAGTTGTTGCTGCACCTAAGGCCAAAGACAAGAAAACTTCGGTGGGACCAAAGTACTTCTATTGCGATGGCGTGGGCCATTTCAAAAGGGATTGTTCTAAATACAAGGAAGATATGAAGAGTGGGGTTTCCCCTTCATCTTCAAGTATCTATGTTGTAGATATACACCTTTCTAACATTACTTCATTGGTATTAGATACCGGATGTGGGACTCACATTGTTAGATGTGTGGAGGGCCTACAAAGAAGTAAGAAGTTAGAGAAAGGTGAAGTCCATCTACGTGTGGGGAATGGAGCGAGGGTCGCTGCATTAGCCGTAGGGTCTTATTGTTTATCGTCGCCCTCGGGGCTCGTGCTAGAACTTAATAATGTTTATTTTGTTCCTAGTATTACTATGAATATTATTTCCATTTCAGCATTGGATGTTAAAGGATTTAATTTTACGATTATTAACAGATTTTTCCGTTGTTTAATCGTAATGTATTCTATGGTATGACACGTCTAGAGCGGGGCTTATACGTGCTCGATTTAGATAAACGAATATACAACATAAATACCAAATGAGCTAAATCAAACGAGATTAATGAAATGTACCTCTGGCACTGTCGTTTGGGCCATATAAACAACAAAGCATGTTGAGAAACTCCTCAAGGAGGGTGTTATAAAATCATTTGATTTGGAATCATTTGATACATGCGATATGTCTATTAGGCAAAATGAAAAAATCACCACTTCTGGGAACTGGTGAGCGAGCTAGTGATCTATTGTGCCTACTACACCCTGATGTGTGTGGACCAATGAGTTCACCGGCACGAGGTGGTTACGTGAAAATCAACTTGGCAAGACGATAAAAGTTCTTCGATCGGATCAAGGAGGCGAATATCTGAGTCAAGAGTTTGACGATCATCTAGTGAAGTGTGAGATTAGATCTCAACTCACACCTTCTGGAACTTCTCAGTTGAATGGAGTGTCTAAGAGAAGGAATCGAACTTTGTTGGACATGGTTCGATCTATGATGAGCTTAGAGAAACTTCCTATATCCTTTTGTGGACATGCACTCTCTACTGCTGCTCTAATACTGAATAGGACATCGTCAAAGGCTGTGAATAAGACACCATATGAGATATGGAGCGGGAGGGTCCCGGATTTGTCTTATCTCAAGATTTGGGGTTGCGACGCCTACGTCAAGAGATATATCTCTAGTAAGCTTGAACCCAAATCTGACAAGGTTTTCTTTGTGGGTTAACCAAAAGAAACCCGAGGATATTATTTCTACAATCAATTGGAGAACAAAGCTTTTGTTGCTCGCGATGGTATCTTTCTGGAAAAGTTATTCCTTTCTAAGAAAGATAGTGGGAGTAAGGTTGTTCTAGACGAGGTCCATGATGAACAACCAGTTACCGAGGAAACAAACGACGAGGTCGTAGAATCTTTCCCACCCTTGGAGGCGGTAACTGTTCCTCGTAGGTCACATAGGAGGTTCTTCTCTTAGAGAGTAACGAACCATCGACCTATAGTCAAGCCATGACAAGTCTGGATTCCGAGAAATGGCTAAGAGCCATGAAATCCGAAATGGACTCCATGTCTGAGAATCAAAAGTCTGGGACGTGATCGATTTACCTCAAGGGGTGATGCCTATTGAGTGTAAATGAGTCTTTAAGGTAAAGACCGACATGAACAAAGTCCATTAGGATAATTCTTGCCATTGCCGCTCATTATGATTATGAGATCTGGCAAATGGATGTTAAAACTGCCTTCTTGAATGTGGTTCTTGAAGAGGATGTGTATATGACACAACCTAAGGGTTTTATCGATCCAAAAGGGGCTAAGAAGGTATGCAAGCTTAAGAGGTCCATTTATGGACTTAAGCAAGCATCTCGGAGTTATCTGCGTTTCAACGAAGCCGTAATGGAATTCGGCTTTAAGCGAAACCCAGAGGAATCTTGTGTGTACAAGAAGGTCAGTGGGAGTGCAATCGTTTTCTTGTGTTGTATGTCGATGACATATTCCTTATAGGAAATGACATTCCAAAGTTGAACTCTGTGAAGGAGGGGCTCGGAAAGTATTTCTCTATGAAGGATCTGGGAGAAGCACAATACAATACACATGACAAGTCTTTAAGCAAGACTCAGTGTCCGCAAGGAGCTGATGAGCAAAAGAGGATGTATAATGTTCCTTATGCTTCGGCAATAGGATCGATTATGTATGCCATGATATGTATGAAGCCAGGCATATCGTATGCTTTGAGCATGACGAGTCGTTTGAAATCAAACTAGGGTGAGGCGCATGGGATGTGGCCAGAAATATTCTCAAGTTCCTTAACCGGACTAAGGAGAATTATCTTGTCTCTGGGGACAAGAAGAGTTAGAAATGACGGGATATACGGATGCGAGTTTTCAGACTGTTAAAGACGATTTCCGGTCTATATCTAGTTATGTCTTTTGTCTGAATAAGATGTGCTTTTAGTTGGAAGGGTTCCAAGCAAAGCACTATCGCCGACTAAACTACAAAGTCTGAGTACATTGCGGCCTCGGAGGCTGCAAAGGAATGTGTATGGATGAAAAAGTTCCTCGAGGAGCTTGGTGTCATCTCTAGTGCTGTCAAATCTTTAGTTCTCTATTGTGATAATAGTAGAGCTATAGCCTAGGCACAATAGCCGAGGGATCACCATAAATCCAAACACGTGCTCAGGAAGTTTCACATTCTTCGCGAGATCGTGGAGAGAGGTGATATTGAAATTTGCAAAGTAGCAACCGAGGATAACGTTGCTGACCCATTATTCAAACCTCTCCCGCAGTCAAAGCACGAGGCTTTAAGCACTGCGATAGGAATTAAACGTCTTAGAGACTAAATTCTTATGCTGTAATTTATTTACAAACGGAGATTGTAAAGTAAACATTCAAAGTTGATTGATAAATCAACTCATTCATATTTTATTGGTTTGGATTATATGAACTGTTCAAATGTAGATTTTAAATTTTATCTGAGTTATGTGATAATGTCACATAATGAGGCTCAGTGATTGAACTAAAATTAAAATCAACTTAAGTCCCTAATCTAGATCATCGTGTACGAACAGACACAATTGATCAATATAAAGATTAGATTGCAAGTTGTACTATAGCACCACCTCATGGGCTAGACGTGGGACGTCAAGTACAATTGTATAGACAACGGCTGTGAGATGGGTGTCGGACGTGACTCGCCTAAGAATGGTATATAAGGCAGTGTGTCATAATACCAAATATTATAGCTTTCGAACGTCTCCTCAGACCTGAGTAGTCTAGAGTAGCTACATTGTGGAATGTTGTGTTTTGACGCTGTCAAACGCTTTCGGTAAAACGGAGCTATAAAAATAGTCGTTGGATACCTCAAGAAGCAAGTGGGAGCACTTAGATTGACAAGATAGGATTATCCTCCTACGAGGTAGGATTAAATGTCTTAAAGGCCACTCGGAGAGTTGGGATTGCAAAACTGCGTGGCCACGCGCCGGATATGTATCATAGTGATCATCTAGTTCGCAATCCGCTCATATATCCGAGAAAGGTTCGAACGGAACGAGGGTGACACTGGTCTTACCTATAGTTCGAACTTAGACATCAAGAGATAAGGGAAACATGGATACACACTAGATCTGAAGTCCAAGTGGGAGATTGTTGGATTTGTGTCCTTCATTCCACGTGTGTTGTACCGAGATAAGTTATATAGTGCGTCCTATGTAGATGGATCGATTAGTCGGTGTTATGTGTCTTGTCGAGAACACGAACTTAACACTCGATGATCATGCCAAATGAGTCACACGGCCCTCTTGATCATGTATACTTGGAGTGTACAAACTTCGGTTGAGAACCGGGGTGAAACGACGAGCACGCTGGAAAACGAGCGCGTTGGGCGCAGCTAGCGCGCCGCGCTGGATTTTCACTAAAAGGCGGGCGCGCCGCGCTCTGAGGATTCGACCTGCAGTAGCGCGCCGCGCTGCGATTGAGCGCGCCGCGCTGCGCCAGATCGTGAATTTTTGGTAATTTTCCAGAATTTTCCTTTTTGGACTCCTACGCCTACTAGGAAACCCTATGGGATTACTCCTATATAAAGGGACCCTATGACCACGAAAATGATGACCATATTATCATATATTCGTGAGAGAATTTCGTGGAGAGGCCGAAGGAATCGAGGAATCGAGCGGGGTTCGTTCCAAGTCCAAGTTCACGTCGTTTCAAGGATCAAGGAGGGTTCGTGCAACGAATTGAGGCCGGGTACTTTCGCGGCTGATCCATCTACGTCCGGGCATCAGTTATTAAGAAGAATCACAAGGTACACGATTCTTAAACTAACTCATTAATTGTTCTTACTACATACGTGCGCACTAGATCCATGATTAGGGTTTTACGTGTTTATGCATGATTCTTTCTTCCGCACCTTTTCATGCTTGTAAAATACGTAAATCCATATATTGGGGTATGGATGAGATTCATACAAAACCCAACAATGTGACCAGAACCTTTACATGCTATGCACTTGATGGTTGGGTGATTGTTCTGACCTGAGACGCTGAGTGAACGTCTAGGTCCTTTAGGAGTCGTATGCTGAGGGTATGAACTTGGTTGTAGGCTTCCTTCTCGCATTTGTCTCTTTTGATTTCGCCGGTCCTGCAACTGCTTTTTAAATAAATAAGTCATCTGTCTAGTCAACAAATCAAGTTTGTCATCAGTTTTTGAGTTCATTAGCTCCAGAAACTCTGCATCATCATCATCATCATCATCATCATCATCATCATCATCATCATCATCATCATCATCATCATCATCATCTTCATCTTCCTCTTCAGTCTCCTGACTTGATGACTTGGAACCTCCTGAACGTGTTGAGACAACCGTGGACTCAACATTCTGTCTTAGTATTCTAACGTTTAAGGGAAGTCCTGAAACTGTTGAGTCTCTATCTCGATCTAGTACTGTCATTTCATATGACTTGATCTTGCTCACCAACTAAGAAAAATCGATGTCACCTGCAACTTTAGTACTTTCGATAGTTTTTACCTGGTCAAGGAACTTTGATGACAACGTCCGAAGAGCTTTGGACACAAGATTTTTGTTCAAAATTGGTTCTCCAAGTTCAGCACATTCATTGGCAATGTCGTACATCGCCTTGAAGTAACTTGTTGCAGCTTCGTCTTCTCCCATTCTGATGTTCTCGAACTTAGTTGTGAGAACTCTCTGACGAGACTCTCTCACGGATTTGTTTCCTTCACAATGTTTCTGCAACGTGTCCCAAGCCTCCTTTGTTGATTTTGAGTCCTTTATCAGCCTAAACATGTGTGTGTCAATGGAAGCATAGAGTTCTGTCAACGCCTTTTCGTTTGCTAAGGTCGCATCTCTTTCTTCTTTCGTCCATAGTTTAGAGGGCTTGCGAACATGGTCTCCACGACAATCATGCATCGGATGTTCCCATCCGTCTTCAACTGCATCCCAAGCACGTGAGTCAATAGACTTAATTTTTATACGAGTACATACCTTCCATTGGGCGTAGTTGGATCCATCAAGCACAATAGTACGAATCTGGCAACTTGAATTCATGTTGAGTCGACTGCACGGATCTCACTTCGTATGTCAAGTGACCTGCTCTGATACCAATTGAAAAAGAGGTCGACTCACAGTTCACGTACTGAAACAGAAAAATCAGTCACTGTAACGAGTTTAAGTTCTGCTATCCATAGAACAACAGATTGAGTACAGCTGTCACAGAACAGCAGATTCAGTTATGCAGCGGAAATAGTAAAAAGTACAGCAACTGAAAAACGTAGAGAACAAAGATATAATCTTAGTAAGTTGTATTAATCAATACAACCTACCAAGCTGCTTCAAAAGCAATAAATTTTCACTATAATCGTGAATATAAAATAATCCGATAAAAATAAATAAAGACTAAACAATCACGAGATTGAATAGTTAGTACTCAGATAAATATCTAAAAAAATAAAAACGTGTGCTGAAAAATGTTCTCTCTAAAATATGGCGCTCCAGCTTCTTGATCTTCAATCACGTGAGTCTTGTATTTATAAGGTATTAATCTTCTCCTCCAAATAATAAGTCTTCTATGGTAAAAAGACTTCTTCCATAACTAGAAGATCTTGTACCTTATCTTGTAGATCTTGAATATCTTTTTCTCTTTATTTTGAATTCTCCTCCCAATAATAAATATTCTCAAAATAAATATTCCACCAAAAAGACAAAATTAGTCAAAGTAAAAATTAATTAAATAAATTAATTTCGACTCCAACAGTCTTTATCTAACATAAGATGAAAGTTGATCATCTTTATTTTAGATTACAAGTGTTCCATCAATAGCAAATTGCAAATATTTTTGAATCATTTGTTTGATGGTCAAATTATGTCGGATCACGCTTGATAAGAGACAATTCGATCAACAAACAATAAATTTGTATTCAGAGAACTCTATTTGAACTTTGTTGTGCCGAATGTAAACCTCTCTACCACATACACGTGTCAATAAGGGTCCCACGTGATCGTCATGTCTAGTTTTCCCTCAGCTTGTCCAGAGTGAGTATTTCGAAGAGTAGTAAATAAGAGCATCTCCAATGCTGCACACTTCACTACATTAGCCAAGTGAAGTGGGCATGGACACCTTAGTTTTACAAAAACACCATTGAATGGAAAATAAAAAACTGGGCATGACCTCTATGGTAGTCAAGCCCACTATCACTATTCATGTAAGTTTTTTTTAATTTTGTGTGTGTTTGTTTTAATATTAAATTATTCAACTTATATTTTAATTGGTCATTCAAAAAATGTAAGTGGACTTTATCATTGTACAAAGTTGTCCACTTTATTTAATTGCCCAATTTGATATGAGGTGACATGTAACGGGGTTCACAAATAGTGTAAATGAACTTTTAGCATTGGAGATGCTCTAAGATCATCTACAATGGGGGACACTTCACGCATTGGGACAAGTGAAATGAATGTGTCCCCCTCATATTAATCAAAATTACCATTGGAGCTCGAACAAAAAAAAATAGTGGGTGTCTCTACGATAGGCTGATAGCACCCACCCACCTTCAACATTTATTTTTATTTTTTTATTAATAAAAATAATAATATTTTAATACTTATTAATAATATTTCTTAAAAAATATCTTTTATTATTTTTATTTTTATTAATAATGTCTTTTATTTAATAATGTTTTTAATACTAAAATTTAATTTCTTGATTTTGATTATTCATTTTTCTTAAAAAATAATATTTTATTATAAATATAATATAATAATAATAATATGAGTCCCAATGTAAGTGGAAGTGGCCAAGTGGGTCTATGCATTGTACGAATTTTGACACTTTTTTTTTCAAAACCACTTTTTGATTAGGTGTTATCAAAAAATGGAAATGAAGCGCTCAATTTGCGTCTTTGCATTGGAGATGCTCTAATCGGGGAAGCTGAGACCGATGACATGGGAGCCAACTCATAGTCGATGAAAGTATACTCGTTGGGGAAGCTCAAAAGCATTGCGCGTTCCATTCGTGACTCAATACCAGTGATATTATGAACGTGTTAGTTAACTTAATTCAACCTATTTATAAACGAGTTATTCATTTACAACTAATTTTCAACTTATTTAAATCATTTAATTAATAAGAACGTGTTAACTCAAGTTATTTACGAACGATTTATTCATTTACAACCTGTTTTCGATCTATTTAACTCATTTAATTAATAATTAAATTGTGTAATGTTGAATAATATAGAAAAAAAATTAAGAAATTAAGTTAACTGAAAAGAAAGATTTTTTTTTATCTAAATCATTAAAATTAAAATTTTATATTTTTTATAAATAAAAATATAATTTTTAAAATTCTGACATATATAACATAAACGTGTCATAAAATTTTGTATGCTCGTCGTTTTACATATTATATAATAATACTCATTTAAATAGTTACTCAATTAAATACAACAAACTACACATGCTTACAAATCACATAAACTAAATAATTTAGAGTGTTATGATAACTTTAATTGTATTGATTATTTTTCTCTTTCTTACCATTATATAATAATACTCACTTGAATAGTAAATTTAATGGTAAAATAGAGAAAAATAATCAATACGTCTAAACAAACATTATATTATATTATTTATTTAATAAATAATGTATTATTGTAATATAATAATAAAAAAATAAATTTAATAAATGAAGTTAATTTCGAGTTCGCGGATCAACCCGCGGTTGACCTATTTAATAAATAAATCATGGTGAGTTGACTCAATGTTGACCCGCACTTTTTAATCGTAGATGTAAATGTATGTTTTGGCGTCGACTCGTCTTTGTGTTTGTTGCTTGTTGTGTTGCAGGTAAACAGCTAAGCGCATGGACGCCCAGCTTGAAGCGCCAAGCGCATTTGCGCTCCAACCCGGAAGTCGAGCGCATGAGCACACTGGCAGGGTGACGAGCGCACAAGCGTATCTGTTGGGAGCTGCTGAGCGCATTTGCGCTCCTGAAGTCAAGCGCATGGATGCGCTCCTGAAGTCGAGCGCATGCGTGCGCTGCGCCCTCGTATACGACGTACGCTGTGATGTCCATCCGGAATTCAGGCGTCCAAGATTCTAAAAATGCTGTGTAAACTTTCTATCCATGCAATGAAGATGACGATGCGTTCAACTTCAACACTTAGAAGAATTTCAAGACCAAGTGAAGTTGAAGCGTGGAGGTGCATTGGAGCTAAGTAAAAGTTGAAGCGCTCAAGAATTTATGCGCTCGAAAGAATTCAAGAATCAAGAGTCGAAGATTCAAGATTCAAGATTCGAAGATTCCGGAAGTGTGACGTCAAGAATTTCCGTGTGACGTCAGCCCGGCGTTTACACGTGCGAGCTCCGGCGTTTACACGTGCTAGACGCCTATAAATACCCGTGACCCCGATTTGGAAAATCACTTCTCCCAATGCACTTTCTGAATTAGGTTTTTACTTAGTTTATTTTAGTTGGAGTTTTTAGGTGCTGTGTTGTGCGCACCGTGTTTGAGTTTTCGTTGTAGTGCTGTTCGCTTGACGCAATATACTAGGGTTATGTGACTTAGCTCTAAGCGTTTAAGTGTTGGGATTCTAGAGTGTGGGAGTGCTGCGTCACTTGGACTGCCTCTAGTATTCGTTTGCCTACCGTTCTCTACTTGTAATAGTTTTCGTTTTATTTTCAATGAAATGAAATCAATTACATAAACACTTGTGACATACTCTCTTGGTTCTCATTACTTCTTGTTTGCAACTGAGCTGAACTGTGTGATTGCGCTGTGAGTATGTGCGCTGCATTGAGCTGAGTCGAATTGCGCTGTTGTCTGCAACTGAGCTGAGTCGTCTGCATTGCGCTGAGTTGCATTGCGCTGAGTCGAATTGCGCTGTTGTCTGCAACTGAGCTGAGTCGTCTGCATTGCGCTGAGTTGCATTGCGCTGAGTCGAATTGCGCTGAGTTGCATTGCGCTGAGTTGCATTGCGCTGAGTCGAATTGCGCTGAGTTGCATTGCGCTGAGTTGCATTGCGCTGTTGTCTGCAACTGAACTGAGTCGTCTGCAACTGCTTTGAGTTGTCTGCAACTGCATTGAGTCGTCTGCAACTGCATTGAGTCGTCTGCAACTGCACTGAGCGTCTAAGTTGCATTACGCTGTGCGTCAGAGTTGCATTGCGTTGTGTTCGACACGACAAGTATTTCATACTTAACCAATTTCACGAAAAATTGGTATACTACGTCGAAGACGTAATTTCAATTGGTATCAGAGCGGGACGTCATACGTATAAGACGTGATCCGTTACTAGACTTCATATTTCCGCTACAATGGAGTCGTCTATGTTTGCCCCGAAACCGATTATGCTTACTCATCAGAACTACTCAAACTGGAAGGCCAAAGTTTCTGCTAGGATTAAGGGTTTTGACTCTAGATCGTGGATGGCAGTGTTAGAAGGGTGGGAACGCCCATATACTGAAGATGCCGATGGAGTAAGAATTCCAAAACCAGAACGTAGTTGGACGAGAGAGGAGCATGACTTGTCTACAGCTAACAGCAAAGCCCTACTTATCATCTGTGAATGGCTGGACCTCAGTATGTATCAACTGGTCAAAAATTGCACTTCTGCCAGAGATGCATGGGAAACTTTACAGAGAACTTGTGAGGGAAGTCATGCAGTTAAGAGGTCGAAAATCAGAACTATCACTGCTCAATTTCATCAACTCCGGATGAGGGAAGATGAAGACATCAATGACTATTTGGACAAGATCATGAGATATGTCAATGAGGCATTTGAACTCGGAGAAATCTTTCCTGCTCCCATGGTCTATGAGAAGATTTTATCCAGTGTAAGCACTAGGTTCGAAAGTAAAGTGCTAACTATCGAAGCTCGCAACGACGAGAATCAAAACTGGGATTATGCGGACTTGATGGCTGATTTGAGAAATTATGACTTGACTCTCAAAGTTCGAAGTAACCCAGATATGTCACTTGTCTACGAACCGATGACTGCTCTCAAAATTTCTGAAAAAGGAAAGAGTTCAAGAAGCTCGAACTCTCGAAAAACTCACTTGAAAAATGAGAAGACTGAAAGTAGTTTTTCTGCTGATCTGAGTGATTCTGATGATGAGGAAGCTGAGGATATTGAGAAGCTGATGAACTCTAATAATCCGGACAAACTTGCTGCACTGACCGAGATAGTTACCTATCTTGTGAAACAAGAGTTTAAGAGAAAGAACCGTGCCCGAAATTTTCGAAAGTTTCAGAAAAGTTCTAACTCATACCCGAAAACTCCTGACAACCGAAATCAGGGATCATCGTCTGACAAAAAGTTCAAAGGGACTAAACTTTCACCATATTCCTCTACTAGCAAAGATGTTTCTAAGATGCAATGCTATGAGTGTAAGGGATATGGACACGTTAAAAATGAATGCCCGAACTTACATCGGAAGAAGAAGCTACCAGTTAGCTATGTTGTGATTGATGATGAGAATGTCATCTCTGAGAATGATGAGTCTGAGGAAAATAATTCAGACGATGATGAAGACAACGCTCTAGTTGTCACCTTTGGTGAATCTTTTGATCTCGAAAATGTGGAGGTTGAAAATTTTGTTTTTGATGCGTTTCTGAAAGACACTGCAACTGCTGACAACATTTTTCGTGTGGCATCGACAAACCGAAACTTCTGTGATGATGATATTTTCTCGGATAATGAATCAGTGTCTGATGCTGAAGAGATGGAGAAGACAACCGAAGTGTCTAAAACTGGAGATGTGTGTATTGAGTTGATCACCTTGAAGGAGAGTCACTCTAAACTTGAAAATCTATACGATATTGCTATCACTGAGAATAGCACACTTGAAGTGTCTCTGAAATGTCTGACTGAATGTTTTAGTGAACTCTCGAATCAGAAACTCATGATGTACGACACGGTTGTAGAGTTGAAAAACTCAGTTGAGAAGACGGTGGATGAGAAGAAGAAGTTGAACAATTCTCTGACAATTCTTAAAATCAAATTTGATGATCTTTTCGAAGAAAAGCATAAGTATTTCAAGGAAGTTGTTGAACTGAGAGAATTGTGTGAGAAGTTGAGTTCTGAAAACTCTAAACTGAAGACGTCACTGAAAAAGGAGTCAACTGAAGTTAAGAAACTGCAGACTCTGTTTAAGAACTCGGATGCTGAAAATGATGAACTGAAGTCATCACTAATGAAAGTTCAAACTGACCTTGCCATGACTGACAAGGAGCGATATGTTTTAAAAGAAAAACTTCATATGACGGATGAGCTATTGAAGAAAATGAACACGAACTCTTCCGTGTTTGACAATGCTGCCTCATATATGAATCCTAATCGTTACGGTCTTGGATTTCAAAAAGTTTTTGAGTCTATATACTCGACACCTGAAAAGAAGAAAGATGTGACTTTTGTTAAGGCATTGAACGATCAGCCTGAGGATAAAAGTAAAGATGACGTTGAATCATCTAAACGGAAGGAGATTGCTGAAGGGAAGAAGATTGCTAAGTCTCCAGAACCTAAAACTCAAAAGTCGATCTCGACTTCAAAATCTGAATCTGAGACGTATCAATTTCCGAAGAATATTGTGAAACATCCTCGTGGTATCCTACCATATGAGAAGACGTTGCTGAAGAAGTTAGACACATCTCATAACGCGAAGCAGATTGGACAAGCATCTCATTCTAAAACTGGTTTGGTCAAAACGTCTATGAAGGTTGAAGCTCGACAAAGGCGAAAATACATTTGTCACTACTGTGACCAACCTGGACACATTCGACCATATTGCTATAAGATGAGAGAGGATATGAACAGAGAGCTTATAACTATGAAGAAAAAGTCTGCTTTGGCTAAAGAAATGAATAAACCCATTTCTCCAAATCCGAACGCTAAGACAACTCTGAAAGTTGTGACTGAGAGGAACAGTCAAAATTCTGATGGGAAGAAGAAATGGGTGCCAAAGTCCCAAAAGAGTGAAGTTAAACTTAACTCCACCATTACAACTGACTGGAAACCGAGAGAACTGATTTTCTGCAATGTTGCACTCAATGCTTCTGAAGCTGGCAACAAAGGTATTTGGTACTTTCACAGTGGCTGCTCCCGACATATGACCGGCACTAAGAAATTCTTGAAGGAATATGAGCCGATGACTGGTTCCCCCGTGGTGTTTGGAGGGGGAGCAAAAGGTGTTGTCAAGGGAAAAGGGACGTTACAAATCAAAGGTTTACCACCGATAAGAAATGTTGTCCATGTCAAGGGACTTGTTGCCAACCTTATTTCGATCAGTCAGCTATGTGATGAAGGATTCAATGTTAGTTTTGACAAGGAATCCTGCAGAGTTTTTAATGAAGAAGGAAAGTGTATCATGGAAGGTCCACGTGCTAAAAACAATTGCTATACAACTGAGTATAGTTGCTTTTCTGTGACCGTTCCCGATGAAGCAGATTTGTGGCACCAACGACTTGGCCACACCAGTACTCGAAATTTGAGCAAATTGGTTAAGGGGGAGATAGTTCGAGGAATCTCTCAACTCCCTAAAATTGAGAAGCGAGTGTGTGGTGACTGTCAGAAGGGTAAGCTGACAAGAACTCCTCATCCAGCACTTCCGACACTCATGAGTACTTCAGCTCCCTTTGAGCTTCTACATATGGATTTGATGGGTCCTATGGAGGTCAAAAGTATAGCCAAGAAAGAATATGTGTTGGTTGTTGTTGATGATTTTTCTAGATATACTTGGACAAGATTTTTAGCTACCAAGGATGAAACTTTTGATGCTTTCAAAGGCATTGTAAAATGGATCAAAACAAATCATGAAGCTAAAGTAAAGAGGATCAGGAGTGATCACGGAACTGAGTTTGAGAACGCAAGCTTTAATGAATTCTGTATGATGAAGGGAATTCATCATGAATACTCGGCCCCAAAAACGCCTCAACAAAATGGGATTGCCGAACGTAAAAATCGTACGCTACAAGAAATGGCACGTGTGATGTTAATTTCGAAAAGTCTTGCACGAAATTTTTGGGCAGAAGCCGTCTCTACTGCTGGATACATTCTAAATCGGATAAGTATTCGGTCTGGCACAACGGAAACTGCTTATGAACTTGTTAATGGCAAGAAACCATCTGTAGCTCACTTTCGAGTCTTTGGCTGCACCTGCTATATCTTAAGGGATCGTGATCCACTAAAGAAATTTGAAGCCAAAGCTGATCGTGGTATTTTTGTTGGCTATAGTCAGAATAGTCATGCCTACCGTGCATACAATCTCAGAACCAGGAAGGTTATGGAAACTGTGAATATTAACTTTGATGAACAAGACTTCCTTGGAAAAGATGTGGATGAAGACTGGGTAAAGGAAGGGATTCTGGAGTATCGAACCTTTCCATCAACACCCTCAACTGTAGTTCCAAAAAATGTGACACCAGAAAATTCTATTCCAAACACTTCACCTGAAGTTGGTGAAACCAGTCACCGAGACAATGATACCTCTTCTTCTGAGGATGATGAAAATGAACAAATTAGAAATCCTGCTGATGCTCCAAGAGAAGCACCTGGACATATTCAGAAACGTCATCCTCCGAATCAGATGATCGGAACCTTGAATGAGCGAACTACACGCTCAAAGAAACCAATGAATTTTCCAGACGAACTCTACAACATCTGTACTTCTGCAATTTGTTCTGAAATCGGGATTTCTTGTTTTCTCTCCGAAACTGAACCGAAAAATTACAAAGAAGCACTGAAAGATGATTTTTGGATCATGGCAATGCAAGAGGAGTTAAATGAGTTTACAAGAAATAATGTTTGGTCCTTAGTTCCCAGAACTTCAAATATAAATGTTGTTGGGACAAAATGGATCTTCAAAAACAAAACAGATGAACATAATCAAGTTGTTCGAAACAAAGCTCGTCTTGTCGCACAAGGATACGCACAAGTCGAAGGGATTGATTTCGATGAAACATTTGCTCCAGTCGCCAGGATTGAATCTATCCGTCTGCTGATCGCCATTGCATGCCACCTGGGCATTAAACTGCGACAAATGGATGTAAAAGCGGCTTTTTTAAACGGAGTTTTAGAAGAGGAAGTGTATGTCGCTCAACCCAAGGGATTTGAAGATCCCTCCAAGCCAAATCATGTCTACAAGCTTCATAAAGCTCTCTACGGATTGAAGCAAGCCCCTCGCGCTTGGTATGGTTGTTTGACAGAATATCTTGTGAAGTTTGGTTTTGAACGCGGCTCGGTTGACAAGACTCTGTTCATCAAACGTGACGGCAAACACATGATCGTCGCTCAGATTTACGTCGACGACATTGTCTTTGGTGCAACCTGCTCGAAACTTGTGAAAGCATTCACAGAATCTATGTCGTCTACATTTCAAATGAGTCTTGAAGGAGAACTGCATCAGTTTCTTGGCCTTCAAATTTCTCAGAGACCTGATGGGATCTTTGTCTCTCAAAGCAAATATGCTAAGAACATGGTCGAAAAGTTTGATATGCATAAGGCGAAACCAGCAAAAACTCCAATGGCAACGACTGAACGTCTCTCTAAATCAACCAAGAGCCGCAGCGTTGATCAAACTCTGTATCGATCTATGATTGGAAGTTTACTTTACTTAACTGCTACTCGTCCTGACATAATGTTTAGTGTTTGTATGTGTGCCAGGTACCAAGCAGATCCCAAGGAAGATCATCTACGGGCAGTCAAGCGAATTCTTCGTTATGTCTCCGGAACTTCGGATTTGGGACTATGGTATACACGCGATACTTCATCAAACCTAGTTGGCTATTCTGACGCTGATTGGGCAAGTGACACGGACGAGCGCAAAAGTACTTCTGGATGTTGTTGTTTTCTAGGCAACAATATTGTTTCATGGCATAGTCGAAAGCAGAATTGCATTGCACTCTCAACCGCTGAATCCGAATATGTTGCAGCTGGAAGTTGTTGTACTCAGCTGCTATGGCTCAAACAGATGTTGGATGACTATATTGTTGAGAGTGAACCGCTGGTGCTGTATTGTGACAATCAAAGTGCAATCAAAATCAGCGAAAATCCTGTCCAGCACTCTCGAACTAAACACATCGACATTCGACATCATTTCATCAGAGATTTGGTTGAGCGTGATCTTGTCAGTCTACAACATATTTCAACCGAAAAACAACTCGCTGACATTTTTACCAAACCACTCGACTTTGAGAGATTTCAAACTCTAAGAAATTCTCTCTGCATGTGTTCTTTCTAAGAGTCCACCAAATTTTTTTGAAGTCTGAAAGAGTAGTTTCTTTACTTCTGAATACGCACTCGGATTTGTCGTGGATTAGTCTAGTCAGACAAACATGGATTCGAGGCCGCTTTAGTCTTCGGACCCAAGTGTATTTATTCCGCTGAATGCAAACATGTGAACTTGGCATATAACTCCCATAAGCTATCATCTGCATAGATCCATAATACCAAGTAACGGAGGACGCCGGATCACTTTGTCCGTCGGCTCCCCTCTTCGAAAGGTAGCACATGGACGCCATAGTTTAATATGCTCTTAAATCACACTTCGGAGATGCGGGATGATCCTCGCTCCCCTCTGACTGCTGTAATGAGCATCTGTTGCATTTCATATAAAGCTAAAAACTCGTCTGGAGGACGCCGGGTCACTTTGTCCGCCGGCTCCCCTCTGATGTAGTAATGCTAGTCCCAAGTGGAGTGCCTTAAAAGTTCACCTTGCATTCATGAATTAAAATCTCTTGTGCGGTGCAAACTCATCCAATATGTTTCGACGAAACACGACTGCATCCTTGTGATTGTGACGAAGGACAAGTAAACATGTCTATCAATATACTTCGGTCCATCTCACCGGTTTTTAATATGAGAGTTTTTCTTTCTACCTCAAAGTTTTTATCACCTTGTGTGACAAATGTCTTTGGTTGGGCAACAATGCATGATTTGTTTTTAGGAATGAAAATTTCTGTTTCTACTGCCTCGTTTCACCTCCTAACTCTCCGTTAAAATGTGTTTGAATGTTTTGATTGTGGGTAACATGAGGTGTGCTTACTCGGGATGTGTTGGTTTTTGAACTTGTATTTTTGCAGATCTGACAGCATCATGTGGATTATTTCTCAACAGAGAGTTCATCTTGAAGCATCTACGAACGAGAAATTGCGTTCTTTGCGCTCTTACGACCCTCGCACTCTGACGACCTTTGCGCTCGTGCGTCACAGAACTTCTTCAATGCGCTGCGCTTCAACGCACACGCGCGTCTATGCGCTGTGCGCATCTATGCGTTGTGCGCATCTATGCGCTCGTGCGCTCCTGCGAACTGACGCAAACGGATGCGCTTCAAAGCGCTACGCGCTCTTGTGTCTCCTCTCAACCATCAACGCACACAAGCGCATGCGCTCATGCGTCCGAACTCTTGAAAATACCTTTGACGATCGGTCTTGACACTTAATGTTTTTTTATATACTTGTTAAATTGGGCCTGATTTTAATGCTAATGGGACGAGTTTTGGGTAAAGCCCACTCGTTATTGGCCCAATCGGAATTCTAGGTTTTTTGAAACTATAAATAGCCCTCTTTTTTCATTCATTTTTTTTACGCTTTCTATTCCTCTCTAAATCTCAAGATTACTCAAGAACATTCATATCCTTCTTCAAAAATTTCACTAAGTATGGATTATGATTTGCTTTTTCAAAGTTAAATTTCTTGTTTGTTCTTCATCTCTTTGACTCTCTTAGGATTTTTCTACTCTCGATTTTGTGTTTATCAATCAAATTCAACAATTCTCTAACACTTGATCTTGTGTTTGTGTGTTTCGACTCAGGGAAAATGTCTCACTCAACCGCAAACGACTCAAACATTGTGATGCTTGAATATCTGACGCAACGACTCAAGAACGCGCCCGCGTCTGAGAAAGACGAGGCGTACGCAGAACTGAAAGCGCATAAGGCGCTCATGGCACAAGAGACAAGTTTGATGCCTTCACCCACTGCGTCGCTAAAAACAGTTTCTGAGTCGAAGGACGGCGCGCGCTCGTCAACCAAAGAATCTGAAAAATCTGGTAAGTCGTCTGGAACCCCGAAATCTTCTGACTCCGGGTCGCGTAGGCGGAATATTGTCAAAATTCCAACTGCAAAAATCAGAACCTCCATGGGTAACCTCTCGCCCAGAACAGTTCAAGAAAAAGTTGATGCTGGTGAGTTGGTTTGCAAAGGTTTTACACCAACACCTAGAACGGCGCTCGAACCGATCGCGGAAACTGCGTCGACTGTGACGACTCCGCTAACCTTCACCGAAATCGCCGCCAAGGCGTCTGCTGAAGCATTGCTCATGCCACCCCCCAAATCGACAATTGTTTCTGACTCCAAATCTGATATGTCCAAACCACCGCTCAAACAGCGGGTGAAATATGTTGAGTCGATTGACGAGATTCCTGCTCCCTACTCCTCGGAATTCTACAAAAAGGCTCATGAGGAGCGTTTCAATGAGATGAAGATTATGGAGATTCACACTGAAAAAACCTTTAGCAAAGGACAGTTTGAGAAAACTCGCATCAGAAAAATGCTGCGCGTCCTGTCTCTGTATCATGCTGCTGCATTTCCATATCACTACTCGTCCTACATCACTCGCGTTTTCTATGCGTGCATTGACGAGGATTTTATTGACAAGAAAAGTCCGATGTTTGGACGATTTGTGTTTCGGGGAAAAGTTTATAAGTTCCAACCTCGTGAGATCAACGAGTTTCTTAAGCGGTCTCACATCAAGTGCAACTGGACACGTCCCTCTGACGAGGTTGCTCAACAGGATTTGAAGATTGGAACTTTTCTTACTGACGGGAAAAAGAAAACTGAACTTCCGAAAGTTGAAAATCTTACAACAATGTTTGGCCTGCTCACACGCATTGTGGCTTCGAACTGGTGTCCGCATGCGAACAACAAAACAATCACCCCTCTCATACTTCATGTGCTGTTTAGACTCAGCACGAAGCAGCAGATCGACGTCGGAATGCTGCAATTTATTGAGATGGCTGAGATTGTGAGAATGCCAAATGACAAGTTGACTTCACAGATGGTGCTTCCTTTCCCGTGTCTTATTTTCCACATGCTCTTGAAACAAGAATTTGAGTACAACCCTGATGAAACTGCTGTTGAACACCCAATCACCAAGTCGTCTTCGATTCGCATATCTCCGAACTACCTGACGCAATCAAAGCGTCGCAACGACCTTCCGTGGAAAAAGTTTATTGATGAAGCGCTTGTGCCAGAACCCAAGACACCACCACCATCTCCCTCTGCGTCGCCGAAACGCTCCGCTTCAAAACGCAAAACTGCCAAGCGTAAAAATGTTAAGGCACCAACTTCTCCTCCCTCCAAGCGTTCTAAGATTGAGATTCCTGAGGTAGAAGTCCAAGTTCCATCAGGCCCGCGATACACCAGACATCCAATGGATGGTGACTACTCCATTGTGCCGTCTCGCCTGCTGAACGATCTCATCGCCAAATCAAACAACCTAGCTCGAAAGCGTGAAGCGAACATTCGCACTCAAAATGAGGTTCTAGAAGCCGAGGATGAGTTCTTTGCGTCTCTGGATCGCTATCATCAGGCAGCGCGTCAAGGGGGAGGAATTGGATGTTCCAGTAGAGAGCCGCTGCAAAATACCTATCTCTACTGTCTGATGAAAGACATCTTGCACGAACTTGAGTTGGAGAAAATGGTTCAACCGTCTACGACGTCAACAGATGCTGCTCAGGCGCCTGTGCCAACAGCAACGAAGAAACCACTCACTGTGGAGATTCCTGTTCCACGATTCTCAGATGTCGAAGGAAGCGGTTCACAATCTAACATTCCAACTATTGGAAACCCTCTTATGTCTGCAGGTCTGGAAAGCGACGCTCAAGCACTGCGCTCGCCACACTCGTCTGGTGCTGGAAAAACACCAACTCCCCAAACGACGAAGAGCGCAATTGAAGCGCAAAAGAGAATGGACAAAGGCAAGGATGTTATGGTTGAAAGCGATGATGAAGATGATGACGATGATGAACATTCGGACGATGATGATGAGTTCACTGAGCCTATCACTCACAGATTGATTGATGAAGATGAAGACGATTTTATAGACATTGATGCTGCCACCGATGAAGACGACGCACAGGAGGCGTCACCATAAACTTTTTTTTTATGATTGAATTCCGTTTAAACTTGGTCTGTAATTTTGCATGCATAAAACTCTCTTCTCTTGCATGCATGTTTTGGAACTTCGGTTCTTCTAAAACTCTGAACGATCTATGCTTATGGGTTCTCGAACCTTGAACTTTTTCATTGCTTTTATGTTTGGTTGGATTCAAGTTTTTTGTGTTAAGTTTTTTTTTACTTAGCATATTTTTCTTGATTCTTGATTGTTTGGTTGAGGGGGAGTGTTATCTAACTCAACTGTTTTACGAGTTGTGCCAAAAAGGGGGAGATTGTAAATGTATGTTTTGGCGTCGACTCGTCTTTGTGTTTGTTGCTTGTTGTGTTGCAGGTAAACAGCTAAGCGCATGGACGCCCAGCTTGAAGCGCCAAGCGCATTTGCGCTCCAACCCGAAAGTCGAGCGCATGAGCACACTGGCAGGGTGACGAGCGCACAAGCGTATCTGTTGGGAGCTGCTGAGCGCATTTGCGCTCCTGAAGTCAAGCGCATGGATGCGCTCCTGAAGTCGAGCGCATGCGTGCGTTGCGCCCTCGTATACGACGTACGCTGTGATGTCCATCCGGAATTCAGGCGTCCAAGATTCTAAAAATGCTGTGTAAACTTTCTATCCATGCAATGAAGATGACGATGCGTTCAACTTCAACACTTAGAAGAATTTCAAGACCAAGTGAAGTTGAAGCGTGGAGGTGCATTAGAGCTAAGTAAAAGTTGAAGCGCTCAAGAATTTATGCGCTCGAAAGAATTCAAGAATCAAGAGTCGAAGATTCAAGATTCAAGATTCGAAGATTCCGGAAGTGTGACGTCAAGAATTTCCGTGTGACGTCAGCCCGGCGTTTACACGTGCGAGCTCCGGCGTTTACACGTGCTAGACGCCTATAAATACCCGTGACCCCGATTTGGAAAATCACTTCTCCCAATGCACTTTCTGAATTAGGTTTTTACTTAGTTTATTTTAGTTGGAGTTTTTAGGTGCTGTGTTGTGCGCACCGTGTTTGAGTTTTCGTTGTAGTGCTGTTCGCTTGACGCAATATACTAGGGTTATGTGACTTAGCTCTAAGCGTTTAAGTGTTGGGATTCTAGAGTGTGGGAGTGCTGCGTCACTTGGACTGCCTCTAGTATTCGTTTGCCTACCGTTCTCTACTTGTAATAGTTTTCGTTTTATTTTCAATGAAATGAAATCAATTACATAAACACTTGTGACATACTCTCTTGGTTCTCATTACTTCTTGTTTGCAACTGAGCTGAACTGTGTGATTGCGCTGTGAGTATGTGCGCTGCATTGAGCTGAGTCGAATTGCGCTGTTGTCTGCAACTGAGCTGAGTCGTCTGCATTGCGCTGAGTTGCATTGCGCTGAGTCGAATTGCGCTGTTGTCTGCAACTGAGCTGAGTCGTCTGCATTGCGCTCAGTTGCATTGCGCTGAGTCGAATTGCGCTGAGTTGCATTGCGCTGAGTTGCATTGCGCTGAGTCGAATTGCGCTGAGTTGCATTGCGCTGAGTTGCATTGCGCTGAGTTGCATTGCGCTGTTGTCTGCAACTGAACTGAGTCGTCTGCAACTGCTTTGAGTTGTCTGCAACTGCATTGAGTCGTCTGCAACTGCATTGAGTCGTCTGCAACTGCACTGAGCGTCTAAGTTGCATTACGCTGTGCGTCAGAGTTGCATTGCGTTGTGTTCGACACGACAAGTATTTCATACTTAACCAATTTCACGAAAAATTGGTATACTACGTCGAAGACGTAATTTCAGTAGAGGTTCAACCCGCTTTATTTCGTGCGAGTTTTGAATTGTGTTATCGGGTCTTGTCGAAATTGACAGGCCTAATAGTACCTGAATTTTACAAAATATAGTTAGAAAATTATAATTTTTTTCTTGTAAATCAAAAAAAGTTATCACAAACTTTAAAACGTGATGAAAAACTAAAAAGAATAAATAAATCCATAATTAGTTCTTATTTTTTTTCATAATGTGCTCCGCTCTAAGAATCTGTTTTTTTTCTTATTTGAAATTAATTTAGAATTGAAAATAATTAAAATAAATGAGATTTTTTTTCTTAACAATTTCGATAAACAAGGTCTACAGTATTTGGCTTGGTGAATGCCTGAATGGTGATCAAGTCAATTGATTATTAATTCATTAGTTATGAGATGTAAAATTATAAACAAGTGAAAAAGCAAGTGCTGATAGAATAACAAGTGAAAAGATCTAGGTAAAAAACAAGTGCTAATAGAATAGAGAGTCAATTATGTAGAAGGATTAGAATATTGATAGTTGAAATAGTGTATTCAAATTAACTGTACTACGTTAAATATTAACAAGATGATGAAAAAATAATGCGAGAACCCTATTGGATAATTTGGATCCACTATGAATTGCGGGATGCACGTGATATCCATATATACATTTTGCCGACCAAACCCTTAAAGACTTTACGAACACGCTTATTTTATGTTCAATTCTCAAAGGTCACATCCTTTTAGGGGTAGTGGCGACACGTTTGCACATGCAGTAACATGATTGATCACAGCTTTTACACCTCTCCAAAAGCCACGCGGGCCCCACTTCATAATCAACTCCAAAAGTTCTTTTTTGACCGAATTTTTACTGAGCATTCACACACTATGAATAATTAATTAAGCCAAAAAAAACAAACAGTGTCTTTATTCATTGTATATGTGAATAATTAATAATTTATAACAAGTGTTTATGGAACAACATAAAAAAAAAAGGAAACGAAAACTTAAATACTAAAAAAAAAAAAATACCAAAAATAAACAAGTGATTGCTGTTGAAAGATTCGTTAGCCTGTCAACATCTCACTCTGTAAAGCTTGTCTTTTATACCCTCTACCTTTTAACCCTCTTTGCCAAACACCCCCCCTATATGGCTATATTTACAAAAGTGGCCCCTACAGAATCCAGAAATATCAACTGCACCCCCGCCAATCCCGGAATCTCCTACACCAAGATGCTGTTCGGCAACCAGTCCGCATTCCCCTTGCTCTTCCCCCGATCGCACGAGTCCGACTCGACCACCAATCGGACCACCGAATTACTCCTGTCCCCCGACGGCAGCCTCGGCTTAAGCTCGTCGAAACTGGGCCCCACAACATTCTCCACCCACTCAGCCAGGCTCGTTCGATCATGCCAAAGCCCACCCAATATCTTCTCTAGAACATCGTCCCCTATCTCTATCGACAAACTCTCATCCACAGCCATCGAGAACTTCACCGATATCGTCTTCTTGATTTCCCTCCTAACGAAAGCCGAGTCGACCGGCTTGAACACAATCGAGTCGTCCACGTTGCTCGCCAGCTCGTGCGGCACCGAACTCACAGAGAAGCACCCGTCCACCACCGGCGCCACCTCATCATCCTCCTCCTCGATAGTCACGTTGCTCGAACTGCGAGACTCCTCGATTCCATCGTACACTCCCGCGACGAGATTAAGGTCCAACGAGAGAGACCCTTCTGTTTCCCTCCTCTGCCTCGATCGCCTGCTCTCGTCGTTCGACCAATTCGCCCTTCGCTTGCTGCTCTTCTCTCTCACTATCAACCCCAGCTGCCAGCTCCCGCTCGCTGTAGACTCGAGCTTCTTCTCGTCCACGAATTGCCCGTCCCTCAAAGCCTCCCGATTCACAGTCGACCAATCCCCTGTCACTACGAATATCGCATTCCCCAGCCCGACCTCTCGCCCGTGCGAATCCGTTAGCCTCCCCCTCTCGACAGCTCGTTTTATGTTCCCTCGAACGAGCATATCCGCTTCGTCGATATCCATAAGCATGATCACCGAGCAGGGATTCCTCCTGATGGCCTCCGCGATGCGGTCGACAGCTGTCTTACCACGGAAGCTCGAGTCAGAATCCTCATCCCCTCGTTGGGCCCCCAAACATATTATCACCGGGCTGGCCCCACACACTTGGTTGGCCAGAACGAATGCCATCTTCTTCTTCCCGACTCTGTCTGGTCCAGTGAAGAGCAACCAGACATCGCCCCTCGACCCTCCACCTCGCTGCTTCCCGTTGCCCAACCTGCACCGAGTGATGGCCGACGCAACTGCAGAGGCGGCCTCAGCCTGCCACCACGCCTTCTCCATGAGGCCCCTGAGGAGCTTCTTGTATGTATCCGCATCGTTAGAGTTGGAAAACTTCTCGAGAACTGTCGATTGGGGTTCGGATGATATGCAGCTGAGGAGATCCTTTGCCTGATCATCCAGACCCTTTGTTCCGAGGACGAGATCAGTCTGAACTGGACTGTTTGGTGGGCTTTTGGCTCCGAGTGGTTTTGTGTTCAATTGTAGAGCAGCTCCGAGCGGTTTGGTTGTCATCAGCTTCGGCTGGAAAGGAGGACGTGCGAATAAGTTTGGATTGTATAAACTCGGCATGGACAGAGTGGGTGGAGGTCCCGTTTTATCGGGAAGGGTGGACTTATGAAAGTTGGGATGCAGATGCAAGCATGTGTCCCTCCATTTTTTCTGCAACTCTTGAGTTTTCTGCTTGGAAAGGAGGACTTGATCTTTACCCTGTAAAAATATAATTAAAAATAAATCATTTATCTACTGCCACCATGATAATTGAACTTGTGATTATACAGTAATAAAAATAGAAACGTACTTGTGATTCATCGGTTGTTTTATCATTGGAAGAGTTGAGTTTAGCGTTTTGCAGCCACTGAGGCAGAGAAGGTCGGGTCGTGTCTTGTTTGGCTGCAGAAAATGATTTCTCAATGGCTGCGAGTCTTGCTACCTCCTTTTCGTAATTCCCAGAACATTGTGGGCAAAAGGAGGTTGCCGGATCCGAATTTTCAGAGATACACCTCGTTAAAGCTGGTAGTGAACTTGGAATAGCCTTGAGATTTAAAGACTCCATGGGGTTTCTCAAGACCCTCTCACTTCCAAGCCTATTGATTACAAAAAAAGATCACATATCAGAACAGAACAAGAAATGGACAGAGCACTCAAACAGAGAGGGTGTTAAAGCTAACAAAATAATATGAGCAATTTCGCTCAGAAAAGACTATTCATGACTGAGAACAAATATATATACCTTGGAAACATTCCGGGAAGAGGCGATCTAGATGTGATGGGCACAGCCTGCAAATCCCAATCGTTTTCCATGGTGGAATGATAAACCTGGCACCTCAAATAAGTCTCGCACGTGGCAGTGCCAATCAACCACAGATTATGATCACCGAATCTTGTCAGTAGCTTTGTCATCTCCGCCACAGCACTCCGGCCAGCCTCCGACACCACAGGTGCCTTCTGTTGTTGTTGTTGTGGCTGGGTCCCACCAAAACTCGCTGTCGGCTGCTCGACCAGCCATTTCAGATCCCCCAGATCAAGAATCACACCACCATTTCTAATCCTGCCCTCAATCACCCTTCCCAATTCTTCCATCTTGGTTGCGATCCGATCCATGTCGGATAGAAGCCCCTTATCCATGGATACAACTTGAACGTCCTTCAAGTTCACATCATTCCCGAATTCCTTGTTTTCTATTTTCCTGAATAGTTCCTTGGTCACGGCGTCGAGATCCGAGTCGCCCACTAGAACTGGGTTCCTTTTCTTGCTCCTAGACATTATATCGAACACCTTCTTCACGTCTTCGCCTTTGAGGTTTCCACTCGGTCCGGTGGGGCCCTGCTGCAGCCGCGGATTCAGGTACGAGTTCTGATTGCCGCCGCCCAAGGGGACTGCCGGAGACGGCGTCCGACCCACCGTCGTTTCTTCACCTCTGGGGTTCCCGATCTGACCGCTGCCCGCCTGCTGCAGCCGCGGGTTCAAGTACATGTTCCGATTTGTGGGCGAGGGGACAGCCAGAGACGGCGTCGTTTCTGGGTTTCCAATCTGCCCGATTGCCCCTTGCTGCAGCCGCGGATTCAAATACATGTTCCGATTGCCGGCCGATTGGACCGATGGAGACGGCGACAGAGCCACCGGCGTTTCTTCACCTCTGGAGCTTCCGATCTGACCGGTGGCCCCCTGCTGCAGCCGCTGGTTCAAGTACATGTTCCGATTTGTGGGCGAGGGGACAGCCAGGGACGGCGTCGTTTCTTCACCTCTAGGGTTTCCAATCTGCCCGATGGCCCCCTGCTGCAGCCGAGGGTTCAAATACATGTTCCGATTAGACAAGGGGGCGGCGGGGGGCGGCGTCTGAGCAGCCTGCGTCGTCAATTGACCGGAATTGGAAATCAATCGAGGTCCCATTCCTCCAAAATTAGATCCGAAACTGACGGTCGTGGTACTGGCGTTGGAATTGCTCAACGACTGCTCGACGGCGGCTTTGACGGCTGGGCTGGAGAAGCTGGCTTCCCTCATGACGCGGCTGACGCTGGGATCATCGAGTATGGAGATGACGAGCTGCTCGAGCTCGACCTTGACGGCGAGGAGCGGCTGCTGCTGCTGCTCGGGGCATCCGCGGCGCTGGTGAGCCTGGGCCCGCTTGAGCGCCGCCATGAGGGCGTTTGAGATCGGGGGCTCGGCGTTCTGAGCGGTGGGGAGGCGCTCGAGGGCGACGCTGAAGCAGAGCTCGAGCGCCCGGCACTGGAGGGGGTGGCTGGAGTTGGGGTGTGAGCGGATGCATGCCTGCCTGAGGAAGCCGGAGGGCGAGGAGAGGAGGGTCGCGGCGACGTGCAGCGGCGTGGTCTGGCCGTGGTTCCGGCGTGTCGCCTCGGCTATGGAGTGGTTGAGAACGTTGGCGGCATCCGGGGTAAGGGTCTGCGTAATAGTGCTCAAACCCGCTCTCATACCTCCTCCTCTGGAATTGATTTTTCTGGTTTTTTTGGGGGGGGTTTTACTGAAATATTCTCTTTCTATTTTTCTGATTCTGAGTGTGTGTTTTGTTGAATTGAATGAGTCAGTTTTTTCAATGTGAAAAGCTGTTTGGGGAAACGAATTCAACCCGAAAAGGAAAGATCAGAGCAGCTCCTTCACACAAACAACGCTTCTCTCTGATTGTTTTTTCTCTCTTTCTCTCTCTCTAAAAGTAGCTGATGATGATGAAAGTGTCTCTTTCTCATTCAATGACCAAATTGCTTGAGAGAGAAATTATATGTTTGTTGTGGTTCTGTGAACCCTTTGCTTCTCTTCTCTTTCTTATCTGTCAAATGGACATTTAATTAAATTAAAAATAATAATAGTAAAAAGAGAAAGTATAAAAAGCCAAAAGGTGATGAATTTAATATTAAAAAAAAAGGAGAAAAAGGAGTGTCAGAGAAATAATACTCTACTGTAATTTGTTTTGGTTTGTTTTGTCATTTAATGAAGCGGAAAAGTGAGAAAGAGGTTAGATTAGAAGAAGGGAATTTATGGAAAAGAGGGACATCAAAGTACTTTCCGGTGCAAGGATTTCTGGAATCATATTTCACAAATTAATCAATGAAATTATTATTACTTTCCGTTGCGGATATTCAAATTTTGTTAATCTTTTAGACTTTTTTCGTGTTTTTAACTAAAAAGTAGGGTATAAATGTATAATAATGTATTTTAAAATGAAAAATAATTGTTATTAAAATTTTAATAAATATTAAAAAAATTATAAATAAAATTATATTAAAATAAAAAAAATCCTTTTTTAAGTGTGAATATTATGTTGAGATGTCAAAAATAAATATGTAGTTTGTCATCTTTTTTGAGATACTAAGTACAGTAAAACCTCTATAAATTAATACCCTCGGACCGAGAAATTTTATCAATTTAAAGAGGTATTAATATATCGATAAATTAATATTTTATTAATTAAAAGAGAGATGTTTAAAATTCTGTAAATTTAAGTACAATATATTTCAAATAAATTATTAAAATTCATGTATCAACCGATTCAATGTAACTACTTAGTATATTCATGTATAATATAAATTCAATGTATAATCTTAACTATTATATTAATTGAATTATATATTTATTAAATGAAATATTTTCTATATATATTTCAATATGAAAATAAACTAATTCATAATTTCAAATCATGTCTTCTCGTCATCTAAAAGGTATCACAAAATCATCCATGAATGATCAAATGCGCAAAGCATTATGTGAATACAAAAGAGATCATCAAAAAAATTTGTTGCAGCTAGACAACTCGACACCAGAACTCTTGACGGCAATTAAAAAAATGAGAGATGAAATTCAGTTAGATTTAAATTTTAAGAAAAATCAAGTAACAATAGATTTATATTTTGCAAATTACCATAATATTTATTATAATTGTAATATTTAAAAATTATTAATTTAGAGTTTTGATGGGGCCTAATACTTATAAAGGTTTTTTCAAAAAAATTACAAAGCATTATGTAAATACAAAAGAGATCATCAAAAAAATTTGTTGCAGCTAGACAACTCGACACCAGAACTCTTGACGGCAATTAAAAAAATGAGAGATGAAATTCAGTTAGATTTAAATTTTAAGAAAAATCAAGTAACAATAGATTTATATTTTGCAAATTACCATAATATTTATTATAATTGTAATATTTAAAAATTATTAATTTAGAGTTTTGATGGGACCTAATACTTATAAAGGTTTTTTCAAAAAAATTATTATTATATTATCTTATCGAATTGGATATTTTTTTCAAAGGCCCGGGACTGGACATTTTTATTATATTAAAGAGGTTATTAATTTATCGAGTATTTGATTAATTTAAATTTACTAATTATAATTATTTGATTACTAATATTTTCTAAAATAAAAAAGTATGTGTAAAAGGCTAAATTAGACCAAAAAATTTTAGAAGAACCGGAACGAGTATTTATTTCAATTGAATGAAATGAGAATATAAAAAAGTTTGATGAGGTTTTGGTTTGTGAGGGTGACGTGCACCCGCACATCTCGTTAAAGTGTGTGATGAGATTTTAAAAGCAATATTTAATTGGATTATCAAACTATTACAAGTATGTGTTTGTGTGTGTATTCCATAAAGTAAATGGGCTTTTGTTTTCTTTTCTTTTATGCGAAGAAAAAAGATAATGGATAGGTGAGGAAAGAGAGAAACGAACCTTTTTGGAGTTGACGAGAGATTCATTAATTACTTTACTCTTACTTTCTCTCTCTAACTTTTTAAATTTCTCCTTTCCAACTAATTCAAGGAATCTCACATTTGCTATGTCGAGCGTGTTGGTACGCGTGGTTGCGGAGCTCCGAAAATATTAGCCACCTCAAAATATTGAAATTAATTTAATAAACATTACTTGTAGGGGTAGAAATTCCGGTTTTGGTTATCGGTTAAAACCGAAACCGAACCGAAAATTTTGGTTTTTGGTTAACCAAATATAAGAAATTCGGTTTTCGGTTCGGTTATCGGTAAGAAATTTTTTATATATTCGGTTATCGGTTAACCCGATAACCGATCGTTAAAAACCGAATAACCGAAATATATTATATATATTATATATTATATATATCTTTAAGGACGATTATATGACAACACTCCTTTACTTATTTTGGATTTTTTGTATTTTGTTGGATTTATGCATGTTAAGTTGAATAAGTTGGATTTTAGTTTAAATTTGTTTATATTTTGATTTTTTTTCTTTTTTTTCCACGATATTCTTTTTAAAATCACCTTACTTTTTTTTTAATCGATTTTTTGGTTAACCGATAACCGAACCGAAAAAATCGGTTCGGTTATTGGTTATCCAATAAATTATTCGGTTCGGTTTTGGTTAGTTATTTTCGTTGTATTTCGATTCGGTTAACCGGTCATTCGGTTCGGTTTTGGTTAACCGAACTTCCAGCCCTAATTACTTGTATTGAATTTTTACAAATATTGTAATTTTCGTCTAACATATCATCAAATGTGTTACACAAAAATCATACCGGAAAAAAGCTCGGCGAAAATCGATCTCAAACTCAAGTCGAATAATCAGACAAAAATTTGAAAAACGCAATTGCGGATCAAACTCTCTAACCTCATGACCTCTTAGGAAGTTAGTATTGAGTATATAGAACACACACACCACCAAACCGAAATAAACACGAGAATTTTACGTGTTTCGATCGCCGAAAGACGACCTACGTACATGCACGGTGGAGGGGAGAGTGGTTATGGGATTATACGAAGCAAAACAAGGCAAAAAATTGTTCACTCTAGCTCACTACTTGCATATCGATCATAAACTCGAGTGATTATATATATGCCAAAACAGAAATGCAAAAAATCAATATCATCATCTACACCGTCGACTTGCAACTGCCTCGCCAATTTCAATCGTGCGATCAATCGACGCAATTCCTTGTGCATATTGTAAATGAGCTGGCATGGACCACAACCTCGCAAGAATAATGCATGTTGGTGAAGAATCGAGTGAGAAATCGATCGTCCAAGACCCGTGCACCCGCGGCCAATTCATAGACAAAACGACGTCATTTCATTATGCAGGAAATTCAAATTTCCTGTCGAATTACCAAAATATACATGTGCTCGGTTTTTGTAAAATTTTCACCCGAATTTGAATTTTGTGTACATTTTCATCAGATATAATAAATAAAGAAAAACGAACAAACACAAGATTTATAGTGATTCACCCGCTAACGAGGGGTACACTCTATTTGTAAGTTCACGCTCTCGACTATTCTCAGAAATTCTAATAACTAACGATGATGAGATGTAAAATACATTGATGGTGATCTCTATTCATATGTGATATGATATTAAAATACAATGATGAAAATCTCTATTTACAATTCTAAAATAAGTAGTCAAATCATAAAAAAACAAAATCAAATTAAAATTAATAATTTGAACAATAATTAATTTTTTAATTAATTATTTCCAAATCAAATAATTATCGTCGTGCCACGAGAGTTTTTTGCAAGCAAGTAATTCACTAATTCTAGTGACTCATGGGCCACGGCCCAACAGCCTTCCAATTTCAAAACAATCTGGGTTCTAATTATTTTTTTAGGCACTTTTGCCTAAAAAAATAATTACGATCCAGATTGTATATATATATATATATTCGTTTATACATTAGTTAAATATTTGAAGTGAAAATGACTTTGATAGGTTAGACGGAATTTGTGTAGCATTATTGTTGAATGGTACATAATTGAGTTTGTACGTCTTTAATGTTTATGGTTAGATTTCTTAGTTTTGGATGCATGTTAATAGATTTCATGGGATCATGTATGCATTTAGTTCTTCCATCGACATAATTTTAGAATCCTCATTTACATGGCCAGGAGGAATGAACTGTAATGTGTGGAGAGAATTGTGCGTTTAATTACAATGTATCCAATTTGCATTTTAGGACCACTGAATATGCGGAATAACCCCATGAATATGTGAGGAGTACTCGATTGTAGAAAATGACCTCGAGTATTCGGACATAAAACATGTCCATGAGAAGGTTGCCTTTTCTGAACAATTAGTTGATTTGAACTCGGAGATTCTTGCCCGGTTTCATCTTCAATTTGAACCTTATTCTTTTTCATGTCTTCTCCTGATTGCTCTTGTGATGCATTGCTTCTTGTGGTAACCATGCACACTCAAAGTAGATGGTTAGCAAATAACAAGACAAGTAAACTAAATTAACTAAAGGAAATATGAAACTAAAACTAAACAAACACTTAAACAATACTATCCGTCTCCCCGTCAACGACGCCAATTTTGATTAGACATTTTTGTGCGCCTCTCGTCAAAATCCGAGGTCAATTGTAGTTGACTCGGTTATCAATCATAGGAAACGGAAGAGTAAAGTTTGCGTGTATGAAAGAAATAGATGCATATTTCATTATACTAAATCCTAGATTCATTTTGTTCGACAAGCAAAGTTAACAAATATGAAGAATTGCAAGTAAGAAAAGCACTTGGATAATAATAATCAAAACCTTAAGATAATTTCACAAACTCAAGATTCAATCAATACGTTTTACACTTGAAAGTCAAGGTCCCGGTCGTGTTACTTCATTCGTTTAAATAACGTTTAATTCACTTAGAGGTTCGCTCCCGATCGGGTTACGATTCTAAGATTGTGCTAGTGCATTGAAGTTGTTCAAGAGATTGCTAGTTCTCTCTTTTGTTCATCATATCATTATCCAAGTTGAGAATTTAGTACATCATATTAGCTAAAGTAAAAGCATAAATTAAATAAGAATAAGAAGACATGAGATCTTGAATTAAAATTCACAAACACTTAAATTAGAATTCAACTTCAAAGATGATATCATTCTCAAACCAACTTAAAGACAATATGAAAGTAAAGAAAGCATATTATGAAAATAGCAATTCAAACTTAAAAATACATTAACATTACTAGTACGCTAAATGGCCATCGAACTAGAACGTGTTTCCGAAGTTGTCGGCTTCAGATCGGACCTCTCCTACACCCTCCTTGAAGTTCCCCAGCAAAAGTTATGAAAAACTCTATTTTTTCTCGCCTAAATACTTCATCCAACTCCCAAAAAACCGCCATGGAACTGCCACAAATCGGCGCCCGCCGGTAGTGCTTCGGCGACTGCCGATTCTCAATGGCGACCGCCGTTTCCATGAATTTCTTCGACTGGGAATTTGCACACTTTTCACCCACTTCAGCGGTCGCAACTTGCTCTCCGGCGCCCGCCGATCATCACCTGCGACCGTCAATGGAATTCAGCGCCCGCCAATCTCACTTTTCAACCTTTTGCTCGATTTCTCAACTTTTCCCGACAACCGACTTACAAAATGAACTGGAAAACACTCCAACACACCCCGTGAGATCCGACACACACACATAAACATAAAACATGCTAAACAACATTAATACGACTCAAAACAACTAACACACAACACAAAAACATAAACGAAAAACACACACGTACGACACAAATCAAACACCGATATAGTAGATATGCCCATTATTTAACAACTCAATATACAATCTCGAATCCTTGCTTTTGTAATTAATATCTCAATTTTTTGTTTAGTCGATCATCAATAAACAACTCGAATACAAATATCTGGTGATAATGACAAGTTTTTTTTAGTTATTCCGACACAAATCACTTTATTCGTAATGATGGAAGCATGAATATAATGTTTCGTACTTTCAAGCACACAAAAAATTGTGGTTCCAGTACTTAACACGAACTTAATTAATTAAGTTTGTGTCTTTTTTTAATTAAATTTTAGAAAATTAAGGTTTTTTTGTTTCTATTAGATGTTGGTTTTGCATGAAAAATGACGAATTAGATGTTGGTTTTGCATGAAAAATGACGAATTTGCTGATTACAAAACTTTTTAAATTGAATATTTACCCAGATTAGTCACACTTCATATCCATTTTAAATATATTAACATTTAGAGCCTGTTTGGCTGAGCTTATAAGCTCCTTAAAACAGCTTATAAGTTGTTTAAGAGCTTATAAGCTCCTAAATTTTTTTTGTAAAGTTTTAAAAAAAGATTTTAAATTTTTAAAAAATAAGCTGTTAAACAGTTTATAAACTATTTAAAAAAAATTTAAGTACTTTTTTTAAGCTCTTGTAACTTAAACAATAAAACACCAAAATATTCTTAAAATTATTACATTTTATATATATACAAAAATTACAAATTTATTATTTAGTTAATATAATTATTTTTATTTTTTTTCATATATAACAATTTATTTTTGATAATTTTATTTATTTAAGATCTTAAATTGCCAAAAAATTAAAATTTTATAAGTTTATATATTTATTTTATCCAAACGGTTTAACAAATTATTTATTAAATAAGACATAATAGCTTATAAGCACATAAAACAACTTTTATAAGGAGTAACATCTAATAAGCTCTTTTAAATAAACTCCTTCAAACTAGCTCTTAAGAGCATTTCCAACCGATACCAAAAATCTATTTTGGAGCAGGGGAGATGCTCCTACAATACCATTTTCTCGATCGCTCTCCGCCCCCACCCAGATTGGAGTTTCGATTATGATTTTTATGTTCATCGACGATGTCTGTATAGATCTATAAATGTGTGTAGATATGCTGGTATTTTTTTAGTTTTTATTTTTTATCTTTAAATTCGTACGTTTAGATCTTAAATCTATATGTTGTGTTTCATTTAAATTTATTTTCCTTTTAGTTTTTAATGCGTATGAGTACATGCATGAATGTTTGTGTGTATTTTTTTTTTAAATTATGTTTGATAAAAATAGCAGATTTAAATAAGAAAAAAATTATAGAATGAATATTGATTATTAATTTAGTTGAATTAAAATGTTAAATTAATTGAATTTCAAATTATTAAATTGAGAGTTGAAGTAAATTGTTGAAATGTAAAAGTCACAACATTCGATTTTGAACGTGGATTCGCCACGGCGGCGAATGTGAGATTCGCCACGCCGAATGTGAGATTTTTCCACGGTGATTGTGGATTCGCGGGCCGAGATTCGCCAGGACCAAAATTACTTATACAATTCGCCACAATAGAAGGGCATTTTAGGTAGTTCATCACTTTTATGTGTAGAAAAACAATTTTTTAAGTGGTTGTGTAAAAAAACTGTTTTGCTATCCACTTTAGTGTAATTTAATTTTTCTCTCTATTAATTAAAGTCAAAGGGTATTGTGGTTATTTTTTATATAACAAGAAAAAAGGGTTTTTTGACCGAATTTAAGAACTCTTTTGTCGAAAGACTAATAAAGCACAAATTTGCGACAACCAAAGACATCACAATCGCAATTTATCTTGCACGACTTTGATTTGTCGTAATTACAATATTTTATTATTTGTTTTATAAATATGTATTATTTTAATCATTTAAAATTTAGAGTTGCATTACTTGCGACGGATTTATACGCTTATCCGTCTGAATGTTTGTAACAAAGAATCGTTACGACACCCGTGATATATGTGTCGCAAATTAAGATCTGAATTTTTTTTGCACAAAATAAAAATTTACAAAAATTGAACACTCCGCTTAAATTATTCTTGTTCCCACCCAAAATTAAAATAACCCTAAATAAAAAGGGACTGTGGCTATGTTTTTTTTTTCACAATTCACTTGAACCAAAGTCTAAACTTAAACCTGGGTTGACGACGGCCAGCGGCAGAGAGACAATAGAGATATGCGGCCGAGACGTACGACGAACGGCAGTCGGCGACGGAGTGAATACGAAAATATGTGACTGAGTAAGTACGACGAACGATTGTAATTAAACTAGTGTAGAAATTCATACTAAATACGATGAAGAAAACAATAAACGTCTAAACTTTTTGTATTGATTATTTTGTGTGTTACAACACTATGGGAAAATGTTTCATAGACACCGGGCATTGATCGGTGTTAAAAAAAATCTGTCTGGTGTCTTTGTGCGTGGTGTTAAAGATCAGCTATATTTTAACACCAGTCATTGACCGGTGTGAAATATAATTTATAACACCGGGTTTTGTGACCCAGACCGGTGTCTATATTGTTCAAGACACCGGTCAATTCCATGGAAACTAGCAAAAACAACCGGTTTGAAAAGTAATAACACCAGTTGTTTTCATAGACGACCGGTGTCTATAATTGTTTTTTACACCAATTTTTTCATATATAACCGATGTCTATAATAATTTTTTAAATCAATTTTTTATTTAAAATACCCAAATCTCAGAATTCTTACAATTTTCATGAACTCTAAACACAATAATCAAAATACCCAAATCTCCAAATCCTTACAATTGTCAAACCACAATATTCCATAAAATTGTCAGTACAAAGTATTGAGTATAAAATATGAACCAAACAAATACAACGACTTCAATACAAAATATTGTTAATCTAAAAATGCTACAACACCTTCTTCGATTTACAGCCGTCCAGCGCCCGTTTCTTCAGATCTCGACAGCGGCGGTCGAGGAGGATGAGGCGGCGGCGACGGCGGAATGGGGTTTTTGAATTGGAAAAATCGGCTGAGTGGATGGCCGAAATGGGTTTGGCGGTGGATTTGACGGTGAGAGACGGAGGAGCGAGGTAGAAAAGGGAATGGGTTTGAGGTATTCAGGAAGTGAGTTGCGGAGGCGATTGGTATGGGGAGCGAGCGTTATTTCAGACGAAATGAAGCTATTGTACTTGTAGTGTTTTTTTCTTCTTGAAAATAAAAATTAGGTTGAAAAAATTGTTAGTTTTTTTATAACACCGGTTCAAATAAAAAATGATATTATAAATGAAAACTGAAAATTGAAATGGAACCTTTTAACACCAATTTGTAGGAAATCTGGCGTTAAAAATAGTTTAACTTCCTTTTTTTTGCGACCGGTGTTATAAATATTTTTAACACCGTTCGCAAAGGTGTCCGGTGTCTATGAACTGGTGTCTATGTGACATTTTCCCATAGTGAAAGCTCATAATTGTACAGCTTATGTAAGAGTTAGAAGAGTCCTAACCCTAACTGCAACTATAAAACTAAAAACCCGATTAATACAAAGACTAGAAAATAATAAACCAAGAGTTATAATAAAACTCTGAATAAATAATAATTACAAAATAATCTTAAACTTAAACACACATTTGAGTAGGGTCTATATATAAACTATATATAAACGTCAATACCCTCCCTTAAGATGGAAATAAAATTTATTTTATACCCATCTCGCCCAGAAGATGATGAAACTCTCTTTCGACCCAAAGCCTTAGCAGAATATGATGAAACTCACTTTGGACCAAAGGCCTTTGTAAAAATAAAATCAGCCACTGATGACCCGAAACTTTGTCTTGGAAGCAACGCGCCGGTCAAAATAAATTTATATTTTGCCAAACTCAACACTATGGGGTATAGTGATAAGTGTGGGGTCGATCCCACGAGTAAGCAATTGCAATAAGTGGTCTCAGCTTGCCCAAATTGTTGTCATGGTTTTAAAAAAGTTTTGAATTGTTTTGATGTGGGCACAACGGTTTTAATAAAGCTACTCAAACTATAGATCTAAACTAACTATGACCAAACTGACATGCAAAATACTAAACAGACTACTATGACCAAACTGAACTAACAAGAGATACTAAATAATACGAAACTCAAATAAAGGAAAACACACATCTAGAAATACAACATCTCTCAGGGTCATCTGGGCATACTACCGGTCATAGGCACTAAAGGTTTTTACTGATGGTTGGTCAATCGGTTATAGGATGTCTAACAAAGTAAACGTATTCCTACTAAGTCACGCCAACAATTACCACACCCCTTATCCGTCCTTACTGTGTAGAGAAAACGCAACCTAACATTATGCTTAATCCCCTGAGTCTAGTCAATTCGATACCTATGTGGTCGCATGGATCTAGTTTGCCCAAACTCGTTTTACTCTCTCGACGGACCCAATTCGCCCAATAGCATGTTCGGAAATCTAAATCATACGACCGCAACTCCAACACGTTTAGCGCTATGCCCGTAACAGCACAACTAGGTACTTCTATACGTTTTGATCAATCGCCGATATCTCGAAGTATAGGGGTTTCCTAACGACCAAATTAGTCTGCCCAAACCTGCAAGAATAAAATTAACCCCAATTATGTAATCTGGAACAAACCTCCAACTAGCTAGTTCGGCTCTACCAACCTCACGGTTCTAACTTTGCCCAGAATCTCCCTTCGATCTACCTTTGCCCAGATGCAGAAAATTAGCTACGCATAATCAAATCGAAAATAAATAAAATAAAAACGAAACTTAACATGCTAGGATTAAATTGAAAATCAAACTAACAATTGTTTAGAACATTCGGAAATTGAAAGACGAAAATAAAAACATAAAATCGAAATGAATTCGCCCCGCTATGCCCGAAGGCCCATAACCGTCGAGAACTCGACTTCTTCTTCTCCAGCCCTCCAATGGCGTTTTTATGTATTCTTGGGGTCCGATTTCGTCCCTCTCTATATGGTGTGATGATTGTAGGGTTTCATGTGTTGTTCTATAGGTGATGAGAGTCTTGGTCACCAAGTAAAATCGCAGTCAAGATTGATCTTTGAGATAAGGAAAGAAAATATTATTTCCTTATTATTTTCTTGGAAATAAGATTGTTACTCGTCTTTGCCCATAGTCCGTATCTGGTCAACTCATGTCTCTTGTGTGACCGGTACTCGATGTTTGCCCAAATATGTGTCTTTGCCCAAAGTTTTGACTTTGCCCAAATGAAAACTTCAATTTCGGCGTCTGGTCTGCATTGTGACTTTGCATATAGTGGTGACTTTGCCTCCTTGGGTCAAATTGCTCCAGTCACTTTGCCTCGGATCTGCGCGTTTGCCCAAAGTGAACCGTTACTTTTCCTTTTCCGCACGTTCTCAACTTGTGACCTGCTACCTGCATACTTTGCCCAAAAACTCGACTGTGCCCTTCCAGACACACAAAACGACTCAAACTGACTCAACTGCGACTCTAAAAAGGGCTCAAAGATGAGCAAATAAAATGGCTCATCACCCACTTCATATTATGTTGACCCCAAACCATAACAAAACAAACATGCACATATGCAACCGTGCATGCATTATACGTCCATCACCCTTCAAACTTCAAAGATCAATTTCAACAGTCCCTTTTCGTATACATGTAGCATGTGATTAATTTCATGTACCGAAACCACAACAACCTGACCGGATGAACTTCGCCCCTGTTTTCGATAGAAATAGGAGCGACACACGCGATTGACGAATTAACTAAATCTGTTACCGGATTCGAGATCCCGTTAGCTTTGACCAACTCGAATTTTGAATTACTAACACGATATGTCTCCGACTTGAACCCATGATCGGAAACCGCCACAAATCATGTATACCTAGGCCTCCCAAATCAAAGCATTAACATGATTTTCCCAATACTCGACTCCTCTTCTGCAGAAGCCATACGTACTAACTAATACGCTTTCACCATCAATTCACATCCTCATTAACAACCAACCAACTCGGTTCTTTCACACACAATTCACCAACAGCCACAAATAGTAGCCACATATATATGAAATTATCGACATAACATGTATATGAAATTATCGACAAAATAGAGACCCGGCCAAAAACCAAACCTGGTAATTTGAAGAAGGTGTCTCAAAACCAATTTAAACAACGTTCGAGATCGCCGCGCGCCACCGTAATCACTATCGATTTTGTTCGTCGTTGATTCGATCGCCGCGCGCCACTTGGTCGTCGCAATTGTGTCGTACGTTTTTGTGCAAGTTTTTCCTTTATTTTGTGCACCTGAATTGAGTTGTTTATGTGCTTTTATAATCATATTGATTTGAGTTTGTGTACATATTGTTATGGTTGTGGTTTTATATGATTTGGACGAGAATTGAGCAAAACCGAGGAAGAAATACACGAAGAGGCTCAAATCGGCGCCTAGCTTTGCGCAGCGTTGGGAGAATCATCACCCCAAACAATTCAACCGTTGAATCGTCTCCAATTTTTCATGGCGTGTAGAGAACTTCTTGGGCTACAATCTGACCGGAGAAAATCGCAAAATGATGTCTGAGGTAGAAGATATCAACCGCCAAAGAATGCAAGAAAAAGCAGTGCCTGCGCGCGCGTAGCCTTTTACAACGCGCCTGCGGGAGGCAGGAAGATGGTTCCCTATAGCTAGGGCTGAAAATTCGGTTACCCAAAACCGAACCGAACCGAATTGCCGGTTAACCGAACCGAAATATGACGAAAATGACTAACCATAACCGAACCGGAATAATATTTGGTTAACGAATAACCGAACCGGCAAAAACCGGTTCGTTTATTGGATAACCAAAAACCGATATGAATTAAAAACAATTGATAAATTCTAATTAATAATCTGATTAATAAAAAACAAGAGCGATCAAGCCCAAGACAAGTTAATCCCAAAATAGCATGTTCCTTCCAAAACATGTTCAAATTCAAAACAACAAACGTCCGAAATAAACGAGTTCGGATCCAACAAAAAAACCAAACACATACGAAATAAACGAGTCCAAAGTTCAAACAAAACAAGTTCAAGTCTTCAATCATCAACCTCGATCTTTCTTCCTTTTCTCGAACTAGGCAACTACAATAAAATTCAACAAAGTAAGAAATTTTAGAAAAAACAACATACTACAAATGTAAGTTTACAAATTTAAGCACATACCTACTGTTTCCATCTTTCTACTGTCATTCCATCCACTCCCTGCTCCCTCAAATTCTTATATTCATAGAGCTAAAAACTGTAATTGCAAATAAATAAATAAAACATACTACAAAGGTAAGTTTTTAAATTATAATATTTAAATATATTTAAAGGATACAAACTTACCATTTAGAAATTCTTGTTCTTGTTCTTCCTCAGGTTGATCTTCTTCAACTTTCTTTTGAATTTAGCTTGATCTTAACCAATCCTCGGTGCATAGCAAGGCCTCAACCGTACTAGGAGATAATGAACTTCTAAATACATCAAGAACACGACCACCGGTGCTAAATGCAGACTCGGAAGCAACTGTGGATACGGGTATAGCCAAGATATCCCTTGCCATCTCTGATAAAATAGGAAAACGCACACCATGCTTGGACCACCAAATGAGGATATCAAAATTAACCTCTTTCTTATATTTCTCATCGAGGTACAGTGTCAATTCTGAATTATCAGAATCATCCTCCTCATCATCACTACTGTCCAACATCAGACTACAAGAACCTTGTCGATCTTCTCGCCCTTCATTCGGAGAATGCATCGAAGACTGAGAATGAGAAGGTGCCGGAGTCTGAGATTGAGTAGCAGCAGCCAACATCCTCTTATAAACGTCAAACATCTCAAATACAGATTCTTTCACCTGTCTCGCCAATTCGCCGGCACGAACACTTCCATACACTTTCTTCAAACATTTTTCCACGTGTCTCATTTTTTGTCGTGGATCAAGGACAGCAGCAATGTACATGATTTTGTTCATCTTTGGATTGAGAACATCTGCTTCCAACCAATATTTTCCCACCTTCATCTTCATCTTGTTCGCCATCATTGCAATTTCAATATCCGAGCTATTCTCCAACTCGGAAATGAGATCGAATAAGTCACATATTTCTTTGAAAATAAAATGCGACGTGACATATGAGGTACCAGAGACAAGACGAGTAAGCTCATAGAATTTCTTCAGGTACTCCATCATCTTCCGAACATTTATCCAATCTTCTTCGAGAGGTGGCCCAATAGGAATGAGATTGTGCTTCTTTTGCATCAAGTCAGATATAAATGATGGATTCTTTGAGCCGAGTAGTTTCAATGCAGCTTCATATGGCTCAGCTGCCTGTAACATAAAATAAGTAGAGTTCCACCTCGTCCGCACATCCAATGTGAAAAATTTCTTGCAATCAATCTGCAATGCCTTTACACAATTTTGGAACTGTTCACTTCGCATAGGGGACGCTTTAATCCACTTGACCGCCTCTCTCACTCGTCTAACTGACATTCCAATCTCTTCTAAGCCATCTGACACAATCAAATTCATAATATGTGCGACACAACGCACGTGTAGGTACTTGCCACCCAAAATGACCTCATTTCTGTTATCTAGAAAACCCCGAAAATAGTGAATTGCTTTGTCATTTGCAGTGGCATTATCCATCGTGCAGCAAAATATTGTCTTTAAATCCCAGTCGCCAAGAGATTCAATGATCGAACTAGCAATTTCTTCCCCTTTATGGCCAGAAATCTTCTTAAAGCTGATAATTTTCTTGTGCAGATCCCAACCATGTCCAATGAAGTGAGCAGTGACGCAAATAAAGCTCGTGTTGTTTATCGCAGTCCAACAATCTGTGGTGATGGACACTCTGCCAGTCCCTTTCTTTGCAAAAAATGATTTCAAGACCTCTTTGCGCTCAAGAAAGAGTCTGATGCAATCTTCTTTCACAGTCTTTCTGCAAGGTACATGGAATTGAGGACATATACGAGCAACGAACTTTCTGAAACCTTCGTGCTCAACAAATCTGAAAGGCAGCTCATCTAGAAGTATCATCTCGCATAAATCCATTCTACTCAACTTTTGATCAAACTTCCAGCTTGTTAATGACCCCATTCCACCACCAATTTCACCAGGTTGTAAATTCAGAATGGATTGATCGGCTTCTTCTGCTTGACGGCGAGTACAAACAATTGTGTGATTTTTCAAGGCTGTAGTGCCATTCCTATTCGTGTCAGCCCTAATCAATGTCTTACATACTTTGCATTTTCCTTTCAGAACTTCTATGGGAGGATCTCCTTCTAAAACAATTATCTGATCGTAGTAATCCCAACGAGCTGATCTCGTTCGAAATCTTTTACGTTTTCTTACACTTGCAGTCGAATCAATCTGAGTTGGACCATGTTCTTCAACTAATAGAGCTGACTCTGGTACTGGTTCATTGCTAGCATCTTCCTGTGGTGGGTCCATCTACAACACACAAAGTAAATAACAAAAGAAAAGGTCTTTACTTAAAAAAAAAAATCGATAAAAGAAGAACCAAAACAGGGCACAAAATTACTCACAAAGAGGCAAAGAGGGTTAAAGTTACTCACATTAAATAATTACAAAGAGGGTGAAAGTTACTCATATTAAATAATTACACTATTAAAACAAAAGATTCATTTTTATTATAAAAATACCAATTTCATATTCCTTAACCTAGCTCTATGAACGTCTAAAATTATTATCCAGCACATACACACAAAAAAAAAACAAGATTTTCATCATGAAAAACATCAACTCCTTAGTATTTAACATATGCTATGATTAATTAGCACTTAGACAATTTAAAAAAATCATAGAAACAACTACGACTCACCGGCAGGAGGCAGGCAAAGAGAGCCGCGATGGCAGGGCCAGTGGGTTACTGGGTGGGTTGAGGATTTAGGGTTTCAAAGTAGTGACTTCACAACGACGAGCGAGGATGAAAAGAAATAAAAAAATCTTAACAGTTAAAATAGTATATACTATACCAGTATACCTGGACTTTGGTGAAGACGAAGAGTCCAAAGAGATGAAAAGTATGAAAAGTTGTGTTAAAAGTAACTTTAACTGAAGAGACGGTGTGGTAAGATAAATGAAGAGATGGTTTCGGTAATTATTACTTTGCATAATTACATATTTACATCCTATTTGTAGACTAGCTGTAATAATTTGTAAGCCGGTAACTCTTTAAGTAAATCGGTTATTTTTAAATCGGTTATTTGTACCCGGTTAATCGGTTATTTTTAAATCGGTTTCGGGTAAACAGAACACCGAATAAAAAAATTTTGGCCTACCGATATCCGAACCGGTAACCGAAAAACCGGTTATCGGTTAATCGGTTATTGCATTATTCGGTTCAGTTATCGGTTTAACCAAAAAAACAGACCGAAATTCCCAGCCCTACCTATAGCCATCGCGCGCGCGGCCTGAGAGCGATCGCGGAGCTGAATCCTACCCTGCGCGACTTTAGGAGAATTGAATTTGCCTCTTTGTTAACTTCTATATCAACAACTTCAACAGTCGGATCGACGAAATTCTAAATAAGCAAGTTCCAGTTACTTTCAGAACCCAACGACAATGTGCATGGACGAAATTTCAGAAGGGTTAAGTGTTGACTTGACTTGTGAACATTCTAAGGGCTTTTTGGTCTTTTTGTATGGGCATGTGGGGAAAATATAAATATTGTGTAACTGTACTTTTTCATTTATCTATTCAATCTTCACCAACATTCATCATTTCACCAACTTTTTCTATTAAATATTTTCCATGTTCTCTCGGTCAACAAGTGCAAGGCGAAGGGGCGGTAGGATTTGCTGTCGTAGGTGGCGGGGGTCTCCTTCTTGGCGGCAGCGGAGTTTCAGCGCACGTCTGCCCTCACTTCTCAACTTTTTTTTTATCGTTGTTGGAATTATGACTCAAATCGAAACGCAAAAGAGGTAGAAATCGCCGAAGGAGAAATCAGCGGTCTTTGGGAGGGACCAGCGGTCGCTGGTCATGGTGACGAGCACGAATACTTGTCGTGGAGTAAACGCGCGTCAAAATGATATTTGTATTTAGCCAGTACCCTATCACTACAAAAGTAGGTAATGGTAAGTACGTGGGGTCGGTCCCACAAGGAGGCAATTACAATAAGTGATCTCGGCTTTGCCCAAGGGGTTGTCACAAAAAGATTTTGAGTTTGGGTGTTGTGGGCACAATGGTTTTGCAATTGTTTCAAACACTTAGATCTAACTACGGCTAACAAAACTGACATGCGAATTAAACAAATCTAAAAAGTAAACAAAGCAAACACTCAAATCTAACAGTTTACTAAAAGGAAAACTTAAATCAAATGATAAACAAGGCATAGGCATCTGGACATACGACTTCACTCAGGGTCATTAGGGAAAACTACCGGTCATAGGCACTAAGGATTTCTACCAGCAGTTTGTCAGCAGTTATAGGGTGCTTTAAAAAGACAACAACGGTCCTATTTCGTCACGCCCCCAGTTTCCCCACCCCTTATCTATCCTTACAGTGTAAAGAGAAGGCAAGCTAACGTTATGCATAAACCCCTAGTGTAAAGAGAAGGCAAGCGGACGCTGAACATGGAGAAAAAGGGTCATATACGGTACGAGCCCAAAACAACGGGCGTTGTTTTTGTCCTAGCGAGATTTATTCTGTGCGGTGATTTTCGCGTGAGATTTATTTGCGTGGGTTATTTGTTTTAATTAGGGAATTAGAATTATATTGAATATAATTATATTACTTATTAATTTAGGAGTCATATATTAGGAAAATGATTTATTCCTAATTTTAATTATTTCCAATTTGATAGGTTTTCTACACCTATAAATTGGGGTTCTCCGATAGACGAAAATCAGACTAGACAAATTATTATAAGCCTCAACGATATAGTGAATTGTTTCTTCCTTCCCGTGGTTTTTCCCCGTGTTTTAGGTGTCCATGTAAAATTGTGTGTTCATTCTTTTTCGTATATCTTTTTCCTATTGTCATCTCGTTTTTATATTCTCGAACAGTGCGTGATTTAAGCTTTAAATCGCAACAAGTGGTATCAGAACCTAAGGTCGCGACTTGGATTTTCGTTTCTGGTGGTGCTCGAGATTATTTTGGGAGATGGCGGCAAGGTATGATATTCCGTTGTTTGATCGGAGCATGCGGTTCTCTACATGGCAGTTCAAGGTGAAGTCGGTTCTCACCAAGATGGATCGTGATGATGCGTTGCTGGGCATGGACAAGATGACAAGCACGATGAAGCCAGAAGAGAAGGCACGAAAGGACATAATGGAAATAGGTATTATTTCGGTCTATGTCTCCGGTCCTTTGCTCGAAGAGGTGATCAAGGAGAAGATGGCGACAAAGATGTGGTCAAAGTTGGAGGATCTATGTATGACGAAGACTTTGACCACAAAGTTGCATCTAAAGCAAAGGTTGTACGGGCATCATATGGTGATGGACCACAAACCTGCAAGAGCATATGTCTACCTTCATGGAGATCGTGTCTGATCTCGAGGCCATGGAGTTAAAGTATGATACAGAGAATCTTGCTCTGATTTTGCTTTGTTCGTTGCCAGCTCCGTATGATTCTTTTAGGGATACTATTCTATATAGTAGTAAGACCCTAAAGCTTGGAGACTTGGTCGATGCTTTGCGTTCAAAGGAGACGATGATGAAGGTTGTGAGTGGTGAAAGTCTTAATGTCCAGGGCGGGTCAAAGAAGAAGAGATTTAAGGGGATTTGTCACTACTACAAGAAAGAAGGCCACATGAAGAGGGACTGCCAGGCCTTGGAAAATCGAAGAGAGGAATCGAACGTGGTCGATTTCGGAGGAGGATGTTCCACCGATGGGGAACTCTTGTTTGTATCCGGTTTGGGAACGAGTGAGTGGTGGATCCTGGATTCGGGATGTTCATATCACATGTGTCACAACAGGGATGTGTGACACGTTTGATGAGAGTGTCGGTGGAACGGTGGTCATGGGTAATGACACATCGTGTGAGATACGCGGCATGGGAACTGTGAGAATCAAGATGTTCGATGGGCATATTCGAACCCTAGGTAATGTAAGTTATGTTCCAGACCTGAAGAGGAATCTTATCTCTCTTAGCACCTTAGATCAGAAAGGGTACCGGTACTTCTGTAAAGGTGGAGTGATGAAAGTAAGTCAGGTAGACGACTTATTTTGCGAGGCGAGAGAAATAACGGTGGAATGTATGAGTTGTGTGGCAACACAATTTCCACGAGGGCAACTGCCTCTACCCAAGAAAGCCATTCGCTGGAAAGTGAGTCGGGATCACTTTTGGTTGAAAAGTCATGGATGTGTGATGGTGTCGGGGACACCGGGAATACTAACTCGAATAGTATTTAAAAATCAGAGATCGAGCCTAGGCGTAATATGGATAACGCTGAATAAATAACGAATGCAGGGGGTGTTGATAGTAGTGGGAAGACGAGATTTGAGAATGGAGATTGCGTGGTGGTCATGGAGATTGGCGGTACCCAAGGGATGATCGGTCCAACTTCGCATTTTTGTATTAAGTTAGGTTGTGGCTAAAACTTAGTTTGCTCATACTTTGAGTGAGCCCTACGGGGCTGGGTGGAAGGAAGAAAAATTAGTTAATGATCGTTGGAGGTTGGTGCGACTTGGAGTCGCGGGGATTCTCGTCAAGGTGGAGATTTGTTGGAATTATGACTCAAATCGAAACGTAAAAGAGGACGAAATCGCTGAAGGAGGAATCAGCGGTCGCTGGTCATGGGCAGCAACCGCAGCCGGGTCATCCACGGGCGCTGAATATTTAGAAAAAGGGTCAAATACGGGAAGAGCCCAAAACAGCGGGCGCTGTTTTGTAAACAGCGGTCGTTGTTTTTGTCCTTACGAGATTTTTTCTGTGCGCTGTGCGGATTTTTGGGTGAGATTTATTTGCGTGGGTTATTTATTTTAATTAGTGAATTACAATTATATTGAATATAATTATATTCCTTATTAATTTAGGAAAAATATATTAGGAAAATGATTTATTCCTAATTCTAATTGTTTCAATTTGATAGGTTTTTTTACACCTATAAATTGTGGTTCTCCGGTAGACGAAAATCAGACAAGACAAATTATTGTAAGCCTCAACGATATAGTGAATTGTTTCTTCCCTCCCGTGGTTTTTTTCCGTGTTTTGGGTTTCCACGTAAAATTGTGTGTTCGTTCTTTTTCTTATATCTTTTTCCTATTGTCATCTCGTGTTTATATTCTTGAGCTATGCGCGATTTGTGCTTTACATCGCAACAATTGCCCCTCTTCTTTTCAGTGCACGTCTGCCCTCACTATTCAATTTTTTATAGCGGAAACTTTAGTTCTGATACCATGTAAAAATTATTGTAAATACAATGAAGAAAAAAATAAACGACTAAAAATTTTGTATTGATTATTTTGTGTGTTACAAGTTCATAATTGTACCGCTTATATAAGAGTTAGAAGAGTCCTAACCCTAGTTGCAACTATAAAACTAAAAACCCTATTAATATAGGGACTAGAAAATAATAAATCAAGAGTTATAATAAAACTTTTAATAATTACAAAATAACCTTACACTTAAACACACATTTGAGTAGTGCCGACATATAAACGTCAATAACTAGAGGTTTGTTTACGTTTTATTTTGAGTGATTTTGTTAAAAGTGTAATTTTATAAGTTTGCATATAAATTAAGGTATTAGTTTTTTTAATTATAATTTTAAGTAGTTTACCTAAATTAACCTTTATTAATACTAAAAATAAGGGTGATTTTCATATAGAGGAAGTTCTATTTGTCTAATTATAAGCCGCAGTTATAAGTTTGTCTAATTATAAGTTAGAGTACTCTTTCAATTTTACCTTTCCAAATCCACAAAACAAATTAGGCATAAATAAAACTAATAATTAAAAATTTAATAGACCAAAATTTTCACAATCTTATATCGATGAAAAGTTCAAAAACTCATCCTACCAATCAGGTAATTATCGACTTATCGTCGAGTCGTGCCGCAGTTAACCTCCCATTACCGTCTATATATCTAGGGGAGACGAAGATCTCCACCGTCACGACCGTCAATCCCATCGAGACTACCACCGCCACTTTTGTTGAGGGAAACTTGGGCCAAAGATGAGCTGAAGAATCGGGCGTAACCGAACTCACGGTCCTGTTTCGATTCACGAATGGTGATTTTTTTCTATTGTAAAATTGAATCACACTAGATTTTTTCATTTTTACCCGGCCGGCCGAGTTCTAGTTTTGATTTTTCACGGCGAATTTTGTTTTTAATTAATTCTTCAAATTTATACTGATATTGACATGATTAATTATCAAACAAATAAATACTTGTATACGGAATATTAAAATGTATATTTAATTAATAAACAAACTTCAATTGATAAGGATATTATGGTCTTTCCATAATTCAAAAAGTACTTTAGAATCTAATTAAAAGCAGTTTGAACACTATTTTTTAATAAATTGAAAATTAAATTGTCTATTTTTAAAAAGTGAAAAAAATTGAGAGATTTCGGTAATAACTAAAACTAATTTGTCCATTTCCCTAAATATACCTAAAAAAATTAAATCTAATGGTAAAATAGTAATTAACATTTTAATAATGTGATTTTGATTGTAATAAAATGGTGGTTACTACCCTAAAAACTAAATAATGTAAAATATTTAAACACTTAATTAAAAAGTAAATTTTATGGGTAGAAAATTTAAATACATAAATTCAAATACCATTTTTCCAAAATAACTCTTTCAATTTTTAATTCATAGTATTTTTTTGTTCTTTATTTTCTTAAAATTAATATTCTGCTTCCTATTTAACAGAGCCTTTTGTAATTGTATTCGACTGGAAGTCTGGAATGGCAACGGCACATTGGCGATATAAAAGTGTTTTATGTATATATTATTACGAAATTGTAATTTGTAGAGATTTTAAATTTACTTTTTTTTTTTTATTATGATTTTATGTATTTTTTTCAATATTTAGAGGTCTTGCTTTGATGTTTACATCGTAATGATTTAATGTAATGTTATCAACTGATATAATGTTCCTTAAAATTTGACCTTTAAAAATGTTCATTCAAATTTATGGGACTAAATTGACGCCTCAGATGTTCATTCTCGATTTGTTCATTCTAAATTGTACATCTTGCTTAGAAATATATGGAAATATATTGGATTTGTTCATTCAAATTTAGTCTCATATAATGATCCTTAAAAATAAACATTATTTACATTATTAATTAATATATCAACTGATATAATTTTCCTTAAAATTAAGAGACTAAAAATAAATTCATTTACCAAAATAGTAATAGTAATTCCATATTAATGAATAAAAAATCAACCCATAAATATACCATATCATAAAGAAAAAGGCTACAGTTACACAAGTGTACCCAGCCTCCGATACATTAATTAAAATGCGACAAGTGTATTATTACATTAATTAATTAAATAATATTATAATTATTATTAAAATAAATTATTAATTAGAAAAATAAATCTTAAGAATCTTTGAAAATCTGGAAAAATAGAATTAAAATAATCTTTTCCAATAAATAGATTTTGTAGCAAAATTAATATGGTAGTAAAATATTTTTATAAAATTAATAAAATTATAATAATATGTAAGAAATAATTAATATATAAATTAGATAAAATAATAATTAAATGAATAATTCATAAGAATTAATGAATTAATTAAATTAAAGTTTAATTAAATTAAAAAGTTTGCACTACGTAAATAATTAATTAATTAATTAAATAAATTATACATAATTACAAAATTTCGGTTAAAATTTAACAAATTAAGAATAAAATTGTAATTTTTTCAATTCAATTCACATATTAAATCTATTGCAAAAAAAATTATTGTAAAATAAATATAATTTCAATTGTATTTGTACTCAATGATATTTTTTATTTTTTTTGTAATTTAACAAAATATTAAAGTAATTTTGTAGTTTATTCTTAAATTTTTATCATATACTTCTACATATGTAGTAATTATATGTATATACATAAAATCATTTTTACAAAAATAAAAGTATAAATTATTTTTGTTTTAATTAAAAAAAATCCATTTTTTAATAAGTGATTTGAAACATAATTAAATTGTGATTTTTTTTATCTTTTCGATTGAAAAATTATATTTAATTTTTACTCTTATAAAATAATTAAAAATCACATTTTAATTCTATTATAAACAATTACATAAAAAAGTACAATTTTACTACGCGGTTTTTATATTTTATTTTTTGAATTTGGTAATTGATGAGTATTATCAATTCTTATTCTAATATATATGTATGTTTTAAATTTTAAAATGAATACATGATGATTTAATATATTAATTATAAATTAATATATAAATATTATATTTGACATTTCACCGTGAAATTTCGTTCGATAGTCATATGTATGAAGAATACACAACGTATCTTAATAATATATAATTCCTGAATCACATTAAAACTAATTAGCCAATAGGAACAGTCAATTTTATCACGTAGGATCAAATTGAGATGTAATTGTCCAATAAAAATTCTCAATTTCACTTGCGTTCACACCCATTATCAATTTTTTCTTCTGTTTTATATATTTTAATCAAAACTCAATTCAGTAATTGAAACGTAAATAAATGTCCGGTCAATCTGCCCTCAATTTCATTTACTCATTTCCCTATCTTGCACTTCTCCTTCTCATATTCCATCATACGACAGAATTCTTCAACTTCTCAACTTCTGCTCTTCCCGAATTAGGGTACTGCTCAAGGTATGCTTCTCTTCGCTGCTCTTTCAAATATTTTACAGTTTTAGAATCAACGATCCAATGTCGATTATTGTTTATTTTTTTCCCCAGTTTTGGTTCTCATCAGTTTGAGCGTCTTCACGAATTAGGGTTTGGCTCTAGGTATTTTCTTTTTCCTTTTCTTCGCTGATATATCAAAATTTTGAGTATATCGATTTTTTTTCATTTTTAGAATGTGCAATTTCGATTCCTTGCTTTCTTTTATTTTTTTGCAGATTAAGTTTGATTCTGTCATCTTCTACGTTAACCCTTTTATTTGTTGATTCCTTTCATATTGTTCATATCAGGAATCAGAGAACATGGAGCCTTCACCAACACCAGCCGACAGATCGTCATCTCCATCTACCGGATTTATGCAGGTGGCCTCCGAGACAGACGGAATGGCTGCGGCGGCTCTGCTCTCGGTGCTCCAGCGGGTTAACCAAGCCGCTCAGCGGTCCGGCCGAGCGTCCGACGGAATCCGAGTTGTGGCCGTGAGCAAGACGAAGCCCGTCCCCCTCCTCCGGGAAGTGTACGACGCCGGACACTGATGCTTCGGAGAGAATTACGCCCAGGAGACGTCGGACACTGATCCTCAGGTATTTTCTCTGCATTTGTTTTTTGTTTGGTTCGATTAGGTTAATTAGACATCTGTGCATTCGATTTCTCCGAATAGAGAATTGTCAAGAAGTAATTGAAGTTCCCGTTCTCGAAGGACGCTTCCATCACGAATTTGAGATTCGATGCCCATTTTGCAGTCTCTTTCTCTTCAATTTCCATGTGCCTTTCTTTAATTTTGTGTTTGAACATGTCGTAGTATGTTATGACAAGTCCTGTATTCAGCCAAAATGCTCAAGAATTACAGTGTTCCTCTGTATCTGAACTTAGTTTATCCCCTAAAATACATGTGTATAGTGTTGCTAAAAAGAAAAATGCTATTAATAATATTTCCTAAAAATATTATGTTAAAGGTATGTATAGTTTTGGCATGCTTCCCGTAGAACCTCGCAATATAAAATTTGAATGCAAAAAAGAAATATCATTGGACCTGTATATTTTGACATCACGAGAAATAACTTCTGCAGGTAGTCATTGTTCTTTTCGTCATAGTTGTTGGAGCTTTTAAGGTTGATGTTTCAAATTGGTCTCCTTTTGCTCTACATGGTTTTTAAGTCAATAATGACTGGAGCAACAGTGGTCTTTTTTGCATATGTAGGATTTGACGCGGTCGCTAATTCTGCTGAGGAATCCAAGAGTCCACAGGTAAAGAGAATCAATTTTTTATCTCATGATTTTTACTTAAGTCCCCATATTAACACGAAAACCTTATTGGCAGTTATAAAGAAGCTATATTTGTTTCCAGTAGTAACTTTTTTTCTGAACTTTATCTTCCAGAGGGACTTACCACTAGGCATAATGGGAAACCTCCTGATCTACATTGCATTATATGTATTTGTATGCTTAGCGCTCACTGGGATGGTTTCATACAAACATCTTGGAGAAGAAGCACCTTTGTCTGAAGCTTTCAAATCTATGGGCTTGAAACATGTCTCTGTCTTGAGGATTGTCCATCTCATATTGATTTTGATTCTTTAGTTTATAATATACATCATTTTATTGGTGCAACTTTCTATCGCCACCTGGGACATGTTTATTTGTTGTTTATATGTCTTTTTGTTGTTTCGGTTTTTGTAGGTGTTTGTTTGTTAGAATCACTGCCCTCATACATTCAAGAACACATGGGTCAAAGACTCAAAGGCAACCCCAAAAAATCTCCAGTAAAACACTTTGTCTTGAGCTATTGACGATTCATGTGTAGTATTATATTTATATCTCAAATAACTTTTTGTATTGTTTTTTATTCCTTTTTTCTCTTAGTTACAAGAATTTGCATGAGATGAAACTAACTCTGAACCAGATGGGTCTTGGTGAGTATTTTATAATCTTTTTATATGGTGAATATGGAAAATTGAAACATACAAAAGTAGGATATCATGCCAAAGTAGTGCAAAAGTAAGTTAATTAATTTATTATGAGTTTTTTTTTTTTTGTTTTGCAGCAATAACTAAGTTAATTCATTATTTATAATTATTAATTTTTGTCTTCTTATTTCAATTTTTAAAATTATTTATTAATTTTTTTTGTTCTTTCTCTTCGGTGGGGAAGAAAGGGAATCCTAAAGAGTAACATCTGAGAACTAATACAAGTAAGTCTCGAATTTTCAATAAAGTAAATTTCATGGTATTTTTTGGAATGTGATTAGTACTTAATTGCGTGAGTATGAATGATGCATGCATTAAGGAAAAGCCATGTTTAAATTTCGAAAAAAAATATTCAAGCTATAAAAGGAATCAATATTTTCAAGTCTGATTTTGAAGTTTGCCCGTATAATTTATTTATTTTTATCGTCATATTGCTTTTCTGTGCAAGATTTTTTTTTTCATCCATTTTTTATTTATTTTTTGTGCTAATTGAATGATATTGGTCTACTAATAGATATGATTTATTGAAATACAAGCAATGTGTTTATTGGTTAATGTATAATGAATTGTTTAGCTTTCCCTGGAAGGTTGTCCGAGTGAGCCTTGGAGGTCTACCAGCTGATGCGTTGCCTGTGAAAACTAAGGTAAACACTTTCTCTATATTTAGGGAAGTGAATCTTAATAAACATATGAGATTGTTGAAATATCATTTCTTTAATCTTTAAGAAAGTGAAAGTGAATAAAAATATGAGATTGTTGAAATATCATTTCTTTAAAATTGTAGTTTTAAAAGTTTATTTTCTCCTCACTAATCATTAATTCACATATGATTATTGATTTTATTTTCTTCTAATTTTGTTTTTTTAAATCATGTTCTATATTTTTGTTTTTCCTCTTCATGTTTTTTGTTCGGTAAGTTCATGTTTCAACATTTTTTTTTTGTAATTTCTATCTTTGTTTTGTTATAATAATTTCGATTGTTTTTTGTTTATTCTACCATTAGGGTTTTGTTAACATTTTTTTTAGGTTTTTAATATCATTTTTTTTAATGTGTATTTGTAGTTGCAGATCTATAATTCTCTGTTAATGCCGTCTCAGAAATAGCTTATCCCTTCGCTTTGTTTTAATATCCTTCTCCAATGATTAATTTTTTCTCATTCAAGCAATTCAGGTAACAATTTGATAGATTCTATTGATTCTTCCTGGGGTACTTGGGTATATAGTGCCGCGTCTCCATAATTAATGGAAATCTTATCATTCTTATTATACATCAGCATATTGTTTTCAAATAATTAGTGGAATCATGAAAAGCCCTTCTACTGATCTTAACTACTACTTTCTGAGTTACTGTGAGAAGATTTCTGAAGTTGTTTTGTTAATTTATGGCAGTGATGGTGGAAGGCCGAGTGGTGCAAGCGTCTTTGTTGGTGGCTTCGCTTTAGGAGGAATAATTGTGGGCACACTTGGTTGTGTTTATGCACCTCAGATGATAATTATGTTTGAACAACAATTTGTAGATGCATTACCGCGAAAGTAACATTTGATACCCACACAAAAAGACTTTAATTGAGCCAAATTATTATTGTGGTTTCTCCCCCGAATTTCACTACACTCCACTTATTTATAATTATCAGTCATATTCGATTATTGTTTTACTACTGATCTTCTTTTATTTGTATTTTTTACACAAGGTTTGCCAATTTACAAGTTTGATTATTTGTCAGAATGGATAAGGCTTTTCACCCCATCCCACCTACTTACCCCCTCTCTTCTAACTGATTCTAATATAACTGATTCTAATATTAGTTTATCTCATGTCCCTGCAGCAGCAAGAAGGGATGTTTTAAGATCATCCCATTTCCAGATTTTGGGATGTTTTATTAATAATTTTCTGATATTTTACAATTTTTCATAAATTGTGTTGATTTGTTTATATTTTTATCGATTTTTTTTATTTCTAATTCAGTTATGTATTCTTTGTAGATGTAGATCTAGGTACATGATATTAGTTTGTAAACAACGGATGCTTTCTTTTCATTTTTGTATATTTTATGTTTTGTAATATCAGTTGACAATTAGGATTTTAAAGTGTTATAGATTTTATTGTTTTACATGTTATTGTTAATCAGGTCCCTATTATATTGTATTGAGTCACAGATTAAACGTCTTATGAGATGCGCGCAAGAACTAAAGCCTAATTAAAGGCTGAAAGCACGATAAGTCCTCGGTGTTTTATTTGTAACGCGGAATGTAAGTTTTTTTTATTAATTTCATCCCATTATATACATATTTAATTTCAAAGCCTCATTCTTAATTTGCATTAATGAAATTAATGTAATCTGGTGATCATCACCACATTTCTTATACCACTCTTTTCTTTTTATGTATTATATATTGATTTATTTATAAGTTTTTTGTTTATGATATAAGAAATGTGATAGTATTTCGTTTTGGTTTTGGTGTTTATGATAGGTTGGTTTCAAATTACCCGGTCTGCAATATGTTCAAGTTCTTCGTATGCGGGGTCTTGCCAAGTCGAGATAGAACTTGGAAAAGGTATTTCGATTCACGATACTAAAAAATCGAGGTCTTGGGATGGTCCTTTCCTTTGCCTGAGCTTCCAAGGCAAGAGATAGGCCATGGAATGGAAAATACTTGCAGGAGGTATTAATAACGTTTCTACATCCCAATAGATGTAATCTTGCAACCAGGTATTTATGTATTGTTTTTCCTTTTTTTTTTCTACCAGCTGGTAGATATAGTAGTGCATTATTATATAATAGATATATTTGACCGAATGTGCTTATGAGGATGATGCTTGGAACTATTAAGCCCCTAAGGTTATAAGTGAAATGTAGACGAGGGTGAACATATTTACTAGATATGTATTCCCTACTTTCAAGCTGAAACGTGGATCGTTCTATCTAAATTGTGAAATTAAATCTTAATACTAGATAAATTTAAGCGCAGTGTTACTTTTAAATCTGTTAATTTCCAGTCTCCACACATAGCTACAATTTATAGAAGATGATATACAAGTATTCAGCTTGAAAGTAGGGAAATATGTGTCCGGCTACATGTGGAACTTTTATATTGTGAAATGTTGACAGATTCACTGTTTTACCATTGGATATAACATGTTGATTAATTTTGCTTCCTAGCTGCATATTTTTAATATATTTAAGGAAAGTGTGTTGTACTTAAGTTGACAACTTTAACATCTGACTTACATCAACATTGCTATAAAAAAAAATTCTTGCAACTTGAGTTGAGCATTTTTTTGTTTAATGTAGGAGTTTCATACGCGTAATCATAATTAGTTCATTTCTGAGTCGCAATCATAAAAAAGTATATTTCTAGAGTTTTGCTCATTCTTAAAGGGGTACATTTATGTAACTAAGATGATTTGATATTTGCGGGACTTTAGTTTCACATCTGAATTGTTTTCTTCTTTAGAAATGGACGCATCTCTAATTCTCATATTTTCTAGGGTGGGATTCAACTCGGTATACCATTTAACGGACTTTCCTTCTTTTGTGAGCGACAAACATGTTGTTCTATTTGATCCCAAGGTGTTTATCTTCCCAACATCTCCTCTGCTAATCCTGGGAAGCGGATAGAGTATGTTAGTTCTTCAGCCATCTCACTGTATACATATCAATTTTTTCCATATTGTACTTTTGGTTGTGATTTGAAAAGCCCTTTCCACGGAACTTTATTCCGTTTCCCTCTGAGGAATGCAGATCAAGCTGCAAATAGTATGCTTTCAAAGCAAGCTAACCTTGAAGATGATGTAACTTCTTTGTTTGGTCAGCTATATGAGGAAGGGATTCTTTTGCTACTTTTTCTTAAAATCGTACTATCTGTAGAAATGTATGTTTGGGATGCAGGAATGCCTGAGCTGAAAAAGTTGTATTCCTGCTCTATTAATTCAGCCGATGACAATGTAATGTGGCATCGCCAGGCACTTAAGAGATTCTCTAAATTCAAAAGTAATTGTTGTTGGAAAAACCAGAACATGCTTTGCAGATTGTGGTTCAAGCGAGGGTGCACCTTTCCGGTTGGAGGACGACTCAAATGGTGGCTTTAACCCATTTTCATTCAATATACTTAATCTTTGCTAATAGCTGCACTTGGTCCTTAGAAGTGACTCCTGATGCTAGGTTGGGTTTATAAAAATTAATGTGCAGGACATGACAACTCGATTGGCTTTGGATGATGATAAATACATGAATAAATGATCTACATCTGCTATTGCAAACACTAATTGTTTGAGTTTCCATATCTTATTTCCACTGATACTCACGTTTATTTACTTATTTAATAATTGTTGTTGTTTTGTTTCAATAAATGATTTTCATGGGTGCAACTTCATTTTTTTATTGTCTATGTTGAATTGTCTCAGCCTTTTCTGACAGTCCATTGGTTGGTAATTGCTACATTGATTAGAGTTTGGTAATTACTTTTTTAATTTACTATAAAAATATATAAAAATTGATTTTTGATATATAAAAATATATAAAAATTCAATCTTTTTTATCTACTAATAAATTTATAATTTCTCTCATTTAAATTAGTTTTATTAAAATAAACTAAAATAAAATATTACTTTATAAATGAAAATATATATACTTAATACTTTCAATATTTTTTTGATTATATTATTTATCATTAATACAAGTAAAATATTAAAATAAATTAAGAATGAAATACAAGTAGATTATTTATGTTGTTATCATACCACAAAATTATGTAGTAGGCGCAACGTTAAAAAGTCCATCATTTATTCTATTTTTTTTGTACAAAAACCCTATTCACTATTTATAAGTTGCATTTGGTGGATCTTCTACATCCCAAAGTAATAAAGTGGGTTGTCGTATCAAAACTTTAGTTCAAATTACTTCAGATTTTTTCTGATGCCTAATTATATCTCAGGTTCGATTAATAGACATTTCAATCATGCGCAGAAGCCATTCAGTTTTACCCTCAGCGTTTGCCGTTAGTCCATGTTTGAAATTTTGATTACAAGAATATGATTAGTAATTTCATAATGTCGGCGATGTTGATATTCAACAATTACAATTTACAGTCTAGATATATGTTTAAAGAGAATAATAGAAATGTTTTAATTATTATTGATTTTTTTTTCTCAATTCATTAAAAATTATTAAATTGAAATTTATCATATTTAATTATAGTAAATTTCTTATATTCTGTAATAAACAACAAACCATAAATATTATATTATGTTGAATTATTTTTTTAATAATTATTTAATAAATCATGCATTTTTTCGATACATAATTTTTTTTACATTAAACAACGACGTGATTTTGTTCAATGTTAATTTTTTACAAATAAATTAATCAATTTTTTTTAAATATAATTAATTAAAACACAAATAAAATAACTATATATTCACCATTTTAATTTAATGATATTAATTATACAATTATTCATCGTCTATTATTCACACGGATTATATTATTCAAATATTCAATAAAAACGTCAAAATTTATAATTAAAAAACACTTAAAGGCATTTTTTTTTTATTTACTAAATCATTTACAATATTAAACAGAAAAAATACAAATGTTAATATAAATATTCACACGGATTATATGTTTCAAGAGTAAAGATTCCAATCAAAACAATTATAATTATGATTGAAAAATACTTTAATTTTTTTTTATGTATTGTATCTTTATAAAACTTATTAAAATAAATTTAGAAATTAGATATTTTAAATAAAACAAAATAATGTTAAACAATTTAATTTTATTAATTATTCAACAATTTTTCACATTTTTAATTTACAATGTTATATGCTTAAGAATACTAATGAAACGTTGTAAATTATTATTCAAAAAAACTTCCAAATCATATTTTTATTTTATGTTTAAAAATAAAATAAAATTAATAAAACAAAGTAAGATGAAAAATAGTGAAATACATAAATAAAAAATATCAATAATTCAAAATATATATTTTATTAATTATAACACAATTATAGTAGCATTCAAAAATTGTTTTATAAATTAAATTAGATCCTTAATTTTATTTCATAAATAAAATTAATATTATTTCTAATCAAATATTCTTTAATTATAGTAAACATTCAAAATTATTTTTAACCATATTGTCTCTAATCAAATATTTCTTACTATAAAATATTCCTTAATTATAGTAAACATTCAAAATTATTTTTAACCATATTGTCTCTAATCAAATATTTCTTACTTATAGTAGTGAAAAAATGAATATTATTTCAAATATTTTCAAATATCTTAATAATCAATTATTTTTTTGGTTATTTAATTAATTGGTTGACTAAATAATTAGATTACATACCCATTAATTGACTTTTCAATATCATCTAAATTGTTTCTTTCAAACTTATGAATATCAAACTTATCAATATCAAAATGGAACAACTACAAAACAAGTGATACAAAAATTCATAAGTTTGTACGTTGCAGTATCAAGGGTGACTAACCGAGCAGGATTGAAATTTTTAATCTGTGATAAGAATGGAAACTTGACGACTAAGACTACAAATGTTGTGTACAAAGAAGTTTTCAGAAATTTGAATTGAACATGAATACTATTAAATATGTTTGTCTACATTTCAGGCTTGATTATCTTTTCTGAGACATTGTAGTCTACAAGTATCTGAAAATGTTTTCATTATCGGTGTAAGTAATTTTTCAAATTAGTTCAACTCTTCAACTCCTTTTTAAATAAAAAGTTGTAAACATTTTTCTTTCTTTCATTACAATTTCAATGTATTCAAATATAAATATAATGTAGAACCAAGCTTAAACATATATACTTAAATTAAGTTTAAAATAAATCGGGTAAAACTTTGAGTTTTACTCCCAGTGCATCGCACGGGCTGAAAGATACTAGTAGTATATAATTCAATCTTGTGTGACACCAACAAAATTCTCATAAAATACTAAATGCAAAAATTAATTTAACAAAAATCTCAAGACATTGCAATTGACATAGAACAAAAAAATAATCGTAAAATTTCTAAAATTATCTTAAAAAAATATAATAAAATAAAACGTTAGAGTATACATAATACTTGAGTGAATGACACATTATTTTATTCAAATTAAAATATGAGTTTTAAATCAAATAAAAATAAATAAAATTACAACTAATCAACTATTTTTATCTTTATTAGATATTTATTAAATTGATAAATATATATTGATTAAAAAAAATTCTTAACATTTTTTTTCGTTTAATAAATTATGATTATTATTACCTTTTATTTTATATTTATATTTATAATTTAATTAATTGAATGATATTTTTTAGAAATACTTCTTACATAAAAATATATTATTCATTTTTATTAACAATTTCATTAATTAAATAAAAATTATTGTTTTAGATGAGTTAGTTTTGTTTTTTTATTATTAAAACTTGATTAATCCATTAATGTTAAAAAACACATAGTAAAATAAATTTTTGAACATGTATTTTGAATATTTGAGTTATTTTATTTTTAATTTATATTGATTATTGATTATGTAATAATTTTAACTTAATTCTAAAAAATTATGAACTTATATACTTATATACTAATTTAATTAATTATTTTTTATTTTATTTTTATTTTATTTTGATTATTAATTATGTAATGTTTTAAAATTAATAATAATAAATTGTGAAATTCTATTAATTTAATTAATTATTTTTACTTTATTTTTTATTTATCATGAATATGTAATTCTTATAACTAAATTAAATGATATACATTAAATTTTATTAATTATACTTTATAAAATGAAATATATATTTTAATTTGTTATTTATTTTTGAAATTTTTTGTACAATTTTTGTAACTGTATCCTTTAAAATGTATTTATGAATATTTTGTCGGTATCCTTTTTTATATTTTAGAATAATTAATATAATGGATACTGCATATATTAAATTGTTATTTACATTTGAAATTGATATTTTGAATTAATCAATAATAAACTTAACATAAAAGACTTTCACCAAATGTAATGACCATTATTCTTTTAATACATATTTTTTTGTAATTACAATGTAATTTGTTGGTATTTTTTTTATATTTTGAAATAATTAATGTAATGATTATATATTAAATTTATATTTACATTTGAATTTTTTATAAATATATATTTAATGAAAATAATAATTTTTTTCTATAATTAAATATGAGATCGTGGCATTTGATTTTAAAAATTATGAGATTCTGTTTTTATTAGAATTTCTTAAACCAAATTATCATCTTACAAGAATCTGCATTACTTTATCTCTGTCATTTGATTTATTTTCACCCAACATCATCATTTTTTATACGAACGAACGGTTCGTTTCCGTGGTTTGGTAGGGCGATCGAACCGGAACAAAACGAGTGAGTGAAAAAGAAAAGAAAAAGAAAAAGAAAAAGAAGAGAAAATACTGTAAAAAAGAGAAGAGGAAGAAGAAGAAAGGAGAGAAGAGAAAGAGGCGATGAGTGTAATCAATTCCGAGTTCTAACAATGGCTTCCTGATCATCGCATGACAGTCCTCTCCTCGTAGATCTTGATGCTCATCGATCGACTCTCAATTTTGGTCGCGAAGCTAAGTGTTTGGGGAGGAAGGTGATACTGATTTTGATTTTGATTTTGATGTCGTCGTCCCAAACCCTAGGTGGGGCGTCTCGGTGCGGGTGGGTGCTGGGCCCTTCACTGGACAAGATCATTAAGAATGCGGCCTGGAGGAAACACTCTCACCTCGTATCCGCCTGCAAATCCGCACTCGACAAGCTCGACTCTCTGGCCGACGACGCTTCCGATCCGACCTCCTGCGCCCCTCTCTACGGCCTGTCTTCTTCCGATGCCGAATTCCTCATCCAACCCCTCGTCCTCGCGCTCGAATCGGGATCGCCCAAAGTTATCGACCCTGCCCTCGAGTGTGCGTTCCGGCTCTTCTCCTTCGGTCTCATCCGCGGCTGCGAAGTCAGGGAAGATGACAAAAAACCCTCTCTCATTTTCCGCCTCATCGACTCCGTCTGCAAATGTGTTTCCGTGGGCGAAGAGGCCATCGAGTTCGCCGTGCTCAAGGTCCTGCTCTCCGCCGTCCGATCTCCCTCCATCTGCATCAGGGGCGATTGCCTCGTCTATGTGGTCAGGTCATGTTACAATGTGTACCTGGGTGGCCACAGTGGCACCAATCAGATCTGTGCAAAGGCTGTTCTTGCACAAATGATGATCATTGTTTTCACCAGGGTCGAGGAGAATTCCATGCCCGTTGACTTCAAGAACGTGTCTGTGTTCGAATTGCTGGAGTTTGCGGATAGGAATCTCAACGAAGGAAATTCTATACAGGTGGCTCAAAACTTCATCAATGAAATTGTGGAGGCTAAGGATAGTCTTCCTTATGTCAAATTGCCCTTGGATCTGAAAAATGGTGAAAAAGAGAACAACAAATCTGTTGATAATGACGAGTCTTCTTCTGATTTGAGTGAATACAGTAAGATTAGAGAGGACGGGTTTACACTCTACAAGAATTTATGCAAGTTATCTATGAAGTTCTCATCACAGGAGAACCCTGACGATCAGATCCTCTTGAGGGGAAAAGTTCTCTCCTTGGAGCTTTTGAATGTAATTATGGGCAATGCAGGTCAAATCTGGCGTACCAATGAGAGGCAAGTGTTAACTTGTAGTAAAAATGTTTCATACACTTCCTCTAGTCAACAATGTCTTGAATAGTTCTTATTAAGCTTGCGTTTGTTCTTTGATTTTCATGATATTGTGAGCTATACCTATGGTTCCCTATAGCTATACTTATACATTGGTTCTTGGCAGGTTTCTTAATGTGGTCAAGCAATATCTATGCTTGTCGCTGCTGAAGAACAGTGCTCTATCGGTTATGACTGTTTTTCAACTTCTCTGCTCAATATTTTGGAACTTGCTATCAAAATTTAGGTCTGGTTTGAAATCAGAGATAGGAATCTTTTTCCCAATGCTGATTCTTCGGGTACTGGAGAATTTGCTTCAACCAAGTTTCTTACAGAAGATGACTGTCTTAAATCTACTGGATAAAATTTCCCAGGATTCACAGCTTATTGTAGACACTTTTGTCAACTATGATTGTGACGTGGAGGCTCCAAATATATTTGAAAGGTACAAGAATTAGATCCATTTGTATCTGAAGTTTTCTTTATCTTCAACTTGGAAGTATTTGTTATTATCTAAATGTAATTTAGATCCTCCTGACCCTTTTATTTCTACTGCAGCTTCCCATTTTTATTTGTTTCAAATATTCCTGCACCTTAGTTTGTATGAATAGGCTTATTATCGAAAACAAATCTTGAAGCATTTTAAATTATTCGTGTATGCAAGGATATAGAATGGAGGTATGACGCGAGAATTCACCACTACTTTGGTCCTACATTTTAACAACCTAGTAACATGCGCCATAAACTGATGAACACGAAGCACTGAATTTGATCAAATGACTTTACACTCTTTCTTTCTATTCTATTTTGTTAGCCATCGAAGTTAGATGAATTTACGAATTATACAGTCTTTCTTGCATTAGGAAGATTTGGTCCCTATACTGAACCGTGCATATTTTTGTTATCTTGACTCTTGAAAAGAAATGTGCCGAAGAACATATGATACGGTGTCGTTATTGTCCTAAATGTTCATGTAATCTATATACTTCTCCTATAATTCAAGGAGTCTAGACTCTAGATTATCTAGGAAACTTTTTACGAAAGCAAATGGCATTAAGTGATGTAATGTAAGTTAGAAGATGTATCTGTTTCTACAATAAGACATACAATACCATTTTCCCCTGTTTTAATGACAATTCCTTCTCTGCACTGGGAAATTTTCAGCCATGCTTGCCATTTAGAAGCATGGAGCTATATAACCATAGTAAATCAAAATAGATGATCTGGAGACAAATAAGGTTTCATATGCATTAGGTCAAAAGCTCAGAATGAGTTTCTTTTCGGTACTCCTTGAATACTGTGATGACCTTTTATTTTCTTACATTCCGATTCTTATTTCATAGTTGTTCTCTTTTTCACATTATTTACATTAGTTGTGTGTCCAGTTAATTAAATCTGACTATGATCTTGATTTAGTGGTTCAAGTTTAGTCTTGTACTGCCCCATGCCTTAGTTGGTATTATTAAGAATAAAATAGTCGTTGAGATTAATTCTATGAAGTTTATTTGAGTTGAGTATTTGCTGAAACCTTTGAAGAGTTTGTAAACCATGTCTTTGTATCATGAAGTCAGATGTGCATCTTCTCATTTTAAATAACTTCTGATTTAGCTTTGTACCGCCTTTTGTTGTTTGTATTTGCAGTACCTCAAATACAACTGTAATGAATAACCTTTGCCATTCAGCAATTTTTGTTCCACATTTTCTTGCTTTTATTACAAGTTTTATTAATTGTTAATTCCTTCAGGTATGAAAAGCACTGTAAATGGTCTTCTTGCATTGTTCTATAAATTGTTAGAAATTTCCTTAATTTCTTAAGGTATATGCAGGACTGCCAATGGTCTTCTGAAAACTGCCTTGGGTCCACCACCTGGTTCTGTTACCTCTTTGTCTCCTACCCAAGATATGACATTCCGTCATGAATCAGTAAAGTGCCTAGTTAGAATTATCAGGTCAATGGGTTCGTGGATGGACCAGCAGCTGAAAGTTGGAGAATCCAATCCACCAAAAATTTCTGATAGTGAAAGCATGACTGAAAATTCCACTTACCTCATTGAGGATGCAAATAGTGCTGATTTTGAGCTGCAACCGGAAGCAAATTTGGAGCTTTCTGACACTGCATCGCTGGAGCAGCGTAGAGCTCATAAATTACAAATTCAGGTTGCTTATAATTATAAATTTACTTCCAGAGTTTTTGTTTTTATTTTGTCACTATGAATTGTTCTGACTGCTGTTTTACCATGGCAATATTGTTCTGTAAACAAAAACCTATCATGTAATTTAAGTTCCTAATGCTCTATATTTTCTGGTTTCTCATATAAATAAAAACTTTACAATAGTCTATATGCTATGAATGCAGAAAGGTGTAGCACTGTTCAATAGGAAACCTTCCAAGGGAATCGAGTTCCTAATAAGCACCAAAAAAGTGGGCAGCTCCCCAGAAGAAGTGGCTTCTTTTCTCAAAAGTGCTTCTGGCCTGAATGAAAGTATGATCGGCGATTATTTTGGTGAAAGAGAGGATTTTCCTATGAAAGTTATGCATGCTTATGCAGATTCCTTCGACTTCGAAAAAATGGGCTTTGCAGAAGCGATCAGATTCTTTCTAAGAGGCTTTAGGTTACCAGGAGAAGCCCAAAAGATTGACAGAATCATGGAAAAATTTGCTGAACGCTATTGTAAGTGCAATCCAAGCTCATTCACCAGCGCTGATACGGCTTATGTCCTTGCTTACTCAGTCATAATGCTCAACACTGATGCCCATAATAGTATGGTAAAAGATAAGGTGCATTTCTGATACTTTTATCTAGCTAAAATCAACTTTTATCTTTATTCATTCAGTGTTTCCCTTACATCTGTTTTTTCTATCGTATTTTTGTTGTGTCTGAGATGGGAAACGTCATTCAATTAAAATTCAGTGTAACCATCTTATTATTTATCAGAATGATGGCTGATGAAATGTTTCTAAAGTGTAATGTTTCGAAAAAATGTCTTAACATATGTTAATCCCCGCCAAGGCAATAGGTGGCTCTTGACTGTCTTGTTGATGTTCTCACTTAGGTCCCGCATAATCACACTAAAGAAGACCATGTTTAACTCAAACATGGCTTCATACTTATTTGTCTTAAGATGCAGATACCAAAAAATTGAGGGTACTTACACTCGATATATGTAGTCGGCCAATCTTGGATATGGTTCCTCCTTGTTTCCAACGTCCAAGCCAATACTATTGGTAGAGTAATGGACCAGCAAATAAATTAAGAGAGACCCAAAGTTGTCCTTGATGTGACCTTAACCTTATAGTATCGGTAGCTCATTCCCGTGGCAGAGTACTGTGTGATTGTGCCATGTGGACCTGATATAGATTTCATTTGCTACACCAAACTGAACTAGTTTGTTTCCCCCTACACCATAAAATATTTATGAAAAATAGAAATTGTATCTTATGTTTTCTTTAAAGCAATGATAATCTTCTCACTCCATAACCTTTTTTGGGTATACATTATGATTCTATATATCAACTCTTATTTGTTTTAACTACTGTTTTCCTAAGGGTCTGCAATCTGAAGATATAGTAAGTGTAGAAACAAATTATTTATATTTCAGTTTTTCCACATAGAAAATCTTGAGCTTCAACGAAACCAAAATCAAGTAGTTGATCTCATACATTCAAATTCCTACTGAAGTTAGGAAATGGTAGGAACTAGGAACTTATAATCTGTTGAGTTTTCATAAACTGGATTGGTGTATCATTGTTTTAATCGATTATGTTGTATCAAGTATATACTATATTCTGACTTATTTTGAGATTTTTGAATCTTAGATGTCCAAGGCTGATTTCATTCGGAATAACCGAGGAATTGATGATGGCAAGGATCTACCTGAAGATTATTTGGGTGCACTTTATGATCAAGTTGTGAAAAATGAGATTAAAATGAAAGCTGAGTCAGTTGCTCCCCAAAGCAAATATGGAAACAGCCTGAATAAGCTGCTGGGCTTGGATGGAATACTCAATCTAGTCTGGAAGCAGATAGAAGAAAAACCCTTGGGTGCTAATGGACATCTATTAAGGCATATTCAAGAGCAGTTTAAGGCAAAATCAGCAAAATCCGAGTAAGATCAATATTCCACAGATTTATTAGGTTAATATGTCTCTTGTTATTAATGGTTTTTCTGTAGATCACCTCAGTTCTATAGGTAAAAATGTGGAAACGTTATGTGATGCATGCAGTTACAGCATGATGATCTTGCTTTTGGGGAATGCTAACCACTTCTTGCATTTGATTTTAATCCTCATTTTTTTTCCACTGCAGGGTTTACTACTATGCTGTAGCAGATCCTTCAATTCTGAGATTCATGGTTGAAGTTTGTTGGGGCCCAATGCTTGCCGCATTTAGTGTAACTCTGGACCAGAGTGATGACAAAGAATCTACTTCTCATTGTTTGGAGGGAATTCGGCATGCTGTGCATGTTACTGCTATGATGGGCATGCATACCCAGAGAGATGCCTTTGTTACCACTGTGGCTAAGTTTACTTACCTCCACTGTGCCGTTGATATGAAGCAAAAAAATGTAGATGCTGTCAAGGTATTATAGGTTTCACCCTTCTGCTCTTTCTTAATGAGCAAAACTCTCAAGCATGATTTTTTGTATAGTTAGTGGCTTAGTGCACTACTTGTGTGAGGTGATTCATCATTTTATTTCGGATATAAAGTGATTGAGAAAAAATTCTATTGTTTGCCAGGCTATCATATCAATTGCAATCGAAGATGGAAATCACCTTCAAGAAGCATGGGAACACATTTTGACATGCTTATCCCGATTTGAACATCTACAGCTGTTGGGGGAGGGAGCACCTTCTGATGCCTCCTTTCTTAGCACATCTAACTCTGAATCCGAAGAGAAACCATCAAAGCATGAGAGTTACCCATCTTTCAAGAAGAAAGGAACACTCCAGAATCCAGCTGTTATGGCAGTTGTTCGAGGGGGCTCTTATGATAGTACCTCTGTTGGACTCAACTCCCATGGTCTTGTTACGCCAGAGCAGATCAACAGTTTCATTTCAAACGTGCATTTGCTCGATCAAATTGGGAATTTTGAATTAAATCACATTTTTGCTCATAGCCAAAGGTTAAACAGTGAGGCAATAGTGGCTTTTGTAAGGTCGCTCTGCAAAGTTTCCATGTTAGAATTGCAGTCTCCAACTGATCCGCGGGTGTTTAGCCTCACAAAAATCGTGGAAGTTGCGTAAGATCCTTCCCCAAATTTGAAGTGATTCTTATTAATGCCTAGAAGATGTTTCTTAGGGATGAGAAATAAAACCACTTGATGCTTCTGTTTTGCAGGCACTACAACATCAATCGCATAAGACTAGTGTGGTCTCGGATATGGAGTGTCCTTTCCGATTTTTTTGTGTCAGTTGGTTTGTCAGAGAACCTTTCTGTTGCCATCTTTGTTATGGACTCGTTGCGACAACTTGCTATGAAATTCCTCGAACGAGAAGAACTGATTAATTATAATTTTCAAAATGAATTTTTGAGAACGTTCACAGTTGTGATGCAGAAAAGCCGTTCCACAGAGATCAGAGAGTTGATTGTTCGATGTATCTCGCAAATGGTTCTCAGCAGAGTCAGTAACATAAAATCTGGATGGAAGAGTGTCTTCATGGTATTTTTCCTTTTACATATTGTTCTAGTCTTCTAGATATAGCTCTCTGATGACGTACCAAATATAGAGGTTGCCTTGAATTTGGGTTATTGGCAGTGTCTTGCTTTATCTAGTAAGCAAATTAGCCCTTGGCTTCAAGATTTTAGAAAATTCTCATTAAATATTTGCTGCCTTTCGTCTTCACATGTTGTGTTCTTTGTAGGTTTTCACCGCAGCTGCGGCTGATGAAAGGAAGAGCATTGTTCTGTTGGCCTTTGAAACAATGGAAAAAATAGTGCGTGAATATTTTCCCTACATAATCGAGACAGAGGCATTGACATTTACCGACTGTGTTAGATGTCTCATCACTTTCACAAATAGTAGATTCAACAGTGATGTTAGCCTCAATGCCATTGCTTTTCTCCGGTTCTGTGCTGTCAAACTTGCCGATGGTGGACTTTCTTGCAATGAAAGAAGTAAAGGGAATGATTCTAGTACTCCGTCAGCAAAGAGCATTGCTTTGGATGGTGAAACATGCTTGGATAGAGAAGAACACATGCAATTCTGGATTCCTTTGCTCTCAGGTATTTGATTTTAATTGAGAAAGAACTATGAATAATGCTATCATTATATCTATTGCACTTTCTTACCTCTTGTTTGATATAATAAATGTATTTATCCTGTTGTCCATAAATTTTCATGGATATTCCCACTTGAATAAAGATGCAGAAACTCATTGATTCTCATCTGATGCATATTTCTCTTTATGTCTGCCCCAACACACATCAGCATTTAAACTTAAAACATTTTTTTCTAATGTGTCAGGGTTATCAACATTGACTTCAGATCCTAGAGCAGCCATCAGAAAGAGTTCTCTGAAAGTTCTGTTTAATATTTTGAAGGACCATGGCCACCTTTTCTCACAGCCTTTCTGGGACAATGTTTTCAAATGTGCCATCTATCCAATATTTAGTAGCTTCATCCTTGATAATAAAGAGGATCATACAGTGGATGATAGCTCTTCGCCAAAATCTGGATCCTTGCATCATTCAGAAGAGAGCATATGGGACTCTGAAACTTGTATAATTGCAGTAGAATGTCTGACTGATGTATTTGTCCATTTCTTTGATTTTGTAAGGCCCCATTTGCATGAAGTGATATCTATAATATTGAAGTTCGTAAGTAGTCCAGTTCAGGGTACCTCAAGCGCAGGGGTGGCTGCTTTGATGCATTTGACTGCTGATTTGAGAGGCAAACTTTTGGAAGAGGAATGGCGAGATATCTTTCTTAGTTTGAAAGATGCTTCCGGGTCCAGTTTCGGCAGTTTGCCTTCTTTCATGAAGCTTTTGAAAACAATGGATAGCATTGAGTTGCCTGATGATGAAATGGAATCTTCTGATGACCATGGAGTAACTGGTGATGGTTCTAACGATGATCACAACCTTAAAATTGTGGAATATATTGTTTCTAGGATCAAAGTCCATATATCCCTACAGCTTCTCATTATACAGGTTCATCTCTCTCTCATTATATAGTCCTATATATATATATATATATATATTATTATTATTTTTTTTTTTTGGGGCAAGGCCATGGCATAATTATAATACAATTCATGATGCATTTAGTAAATTAAGCTTGTTAACAGTCTACATCCAATATGAAAATAATGATGACACCTCAACTTATTCCTGAATTCTTGCTTTCTGCATTGTCAGTTTTTAAGGTGCACGTTTTCGGTCCATATTGGAGTAGTGTATTTAGTTATATATGTTTTTTATTAACTCTACTCATTTTTCGTATTTTATTGACACATCCTGACTTGTTTATATATTGCTCACAGGTTGTGACTGATCTTTACAAAAGGCACTGGCAGTGCTTTTCTGCAAACATTGTCTCTATCCTTGTTGAGATATATTCATCAATTTCATCTCATGCCTGTGAATTAAACTCCCAAACTACATTACTGCACAAGTTGGAAAAAGCGTGCAGTATCTTGGAGATACCTGATCCACCATTGGTTCACTTTGAAAATGAGTCTTGCATGAATTACATGAACTTCCAGCATGATTTACTAATGAACAGTCCATCTTTCTGTAAGGACAATAACATTGAAGCAGAGCTTATCTCTGTGTGTAAGCAAGTATTACAGAAATACCTCGACTGTAGTGGAGGATTTGGATGTGCCACCCTCGATGATAATAATAATAGTAGGCGCCGTTATTTTCTTCCGTTAGGGTCAGCCAAGAGGGAAGAGTTGGCTGCTCGTACGCCTTTAGTTGTATCAGTGATGCGGATTTTGGCTAGTCTAGAAAGTCAATCGTTCAGGAAATATGTCTCGCAGTTATTTCCATTGTTTGCAGATCTTGTTCGAAGTGAGCATACTTCACTGGAAGTGCAGCGACATCTTAGCAACATATTTCAATCATGTATAGGTCCAATTATAATGAAGTGAGTTCAGTTTCTTTTCAGTTCAAATTACGGGAAATATATAGGAGAATCATTTTGCAATGCCTTATCTTTCTGGGGCTTAGTGCTTATACTGGACAGGTTATAGATGTAAAGGCATTGTTTTTAGATTTTTTACCAAGGAGATTATTATAGTAAAAAACAATTTTGAACTTCATTCTCTATATCACTTTTTCTTTTTGTGTGCAAGTTAATTAATATTGATGTTTGATTTTCTAGTATGCAAACAAGATGAGTTATTCCAGCTTGAGCTACTTCAGAAAATGTTAAGGTGGAGCTCGTTTATACGAGCAAGTCTTGAACCTGTGTTAAGAAAGAATAAACAAATGTTTTCTTATTATTCATGAATAGTGCTGCACACGAGTGGAGCTCCTGTAATAAATGAGCAAGGCTTTAACTTATTAGTTATTACGTGTTAGGAAAGAATTAAAAGATTGAACAAGAGTATTGTTTTCAATTATTGATGAATAGTGCTAGGTTCGTGTGGGCAGAGCTAGGTTTGTGTGGGTCGGTTTGAGCTGCGGGCTAGGGAAATTAGACTCAAAATTTGGTTTGTGGCTTGTTGAGTTGAGCCAAGAGCTAAGATATAAATTATGAGTACTACTTTCATCTTACAACAAATTTTGGTTTGTGGCTAGGGAATTACAACAAAATTAGTCAAGACTAGTACAAACTATGATAAACACTATTGACTTGGTAAATTTAAGTGTTAATGTTCTATATGATCAGCATCTACTAAGATCATAGTCTCTAAGCCAAAGACCTTCATTTGAAATTTGGTCGACAATATTTGTAGGACTTTTGAGCATATCACAATCGTTGAGAATTGGTTTGCCCAACTCTAGACAATTACTTGCAATCCTCAAAATTGTATTTCAATATTAATATGAAGTTCCATTATGTTTCATTCCATATTTTCAATTTGAGAGGTAAGATTTCGTACATTTTATGGGTTTTATGGGGTTACACTCGCATAAGTCAAGAGATATCCCACGTTTCTTTTGCTAATTAACATCTTTATGCAAATGATACATTTGTGCATGAGTCCTTCACCCAAATAATACTCTATTTGTCCCAGAGTTATAGGCAGAGGTGGTCAACGTTAACTTTTTTTTATCAGTCCAATACATATGATAAAAAGTATACAAAAGTTATAAAAAAAATAAAATAACTAAAATAAAATTTAATAGTTAAATTTTATTTTAGTTATTTTTTCATAATTTTTGTATACTGCTTATCATATGTATTAGACGGACAAAAAAATCAACGTTGACTACCTGTGCTTATAGCTCTAGAGACAGAAAGTATTTGCTAATTAACATCTTTATACAAATTTATACAAATGATACATTTGTGCATGTTTCCCAAATAATATGGAGTGCTTTGTCATTTGTGGTTGACATCTCATGTCAATGCATTTTATTTTATTTTGTATTATATTTTCAACAAAATTGTACTCCATAGTTTTTTTTAAATACTCACACTCATGTCTTACTCATGTCTTGAGTTCTAACCTTGAACTTTACATTTTTTAATTCAAGTGTTTAACTAACTGAGCAAACAAGCATTGACTACTCCATAGTTGAGACTCCTTATATACCTACCTAACTCAATTGAAAAATAATGGATATTCAAGTGATTGTAATGTTGGCATTTGGCTATTATTTGAAACACTAAGTTCTCATGCATTCCATTCTCTTAGACAGATCAACCAAAATCATTGAAAAGTTAGAAATTAAAAAAAAATAAACATATACAAAGTTCTCCTATGATTGAAGGGAATTTCAAAATTATATTACTATATATAAATAAGGTGCGTGTGGGCCTTAGGGGGGGGGGGGACCGAGTGAATGGCTGGCTGTAAGCCTGTAATAAGCTCGAATAAAACAGGCTGTGTTGTGTTGTGTGCGTGAACATTAACATTCCTTCTTCCTCTCTTTCTCTTTCTCTTTCTCTGAAATTCATTTCCAATTACTCATAAATTACTCATATCTCCGATCTTGATCAATCATGAGCACGGTTTTCCAGGTGCTGCAGGGCAAGCAATCGCTCCCTGTTTCGGTTTCGCACGCAGAAGAAGAGCGCGGGATCCGGCGGAGGCTGTCCTCCATCTCCCTCAACCTCAACCTCAAGATCCAGCCGCCCTCCGCCGCCTTCCGCCGCTCCAAGTCGCTGTCCGAGTTCGCCGGCAGCTCCATCCGGAAGTGGTGGCCCGGATGGGACTGGATCCTCAACCGGAAGCCCACCTTCGCCGCCGATCTGGAGATGAACGAGGACGAGGTCGCCGCCATCGGGACCCACAACAGGGGCAGCTGGCGACACCTCTTCTACAAGCTCACATCCCAGATCCGCCGCAAGCTCCTCCGCTCCGACAACGTCGGCCTCCCTCAGACATTCCGATACGACTCCGCCGCTTACTCTAAGAACTTCGACGACGGCCGCTTCCACTGATCAATCAATCAATCAATCCCAATCTTTCGTATCAATGTGTTTCATCCAATTGTGGGCGTGTGATTCATATAATATATAGTAAGTATTTATGTATACATATTTGTATCCGTATTCATAGCAGTTAGTTCCATATATATGATATCAATTGTTTCATTTATTTTTGTAGTGTTTTTTATTTGTATTTGCTATTGTAAAAACAATAATTAGCTAAATTGTGTTCCCTATTCAATTAATAATTAAGTGAGCTACAAAATTCTATTTATTTGTATTTTTACTGTGCTTTATTTTTACAATGTGTAAACTTGTTAAAATTAATAGTTCATTTACATTAATTTGTTCAATTATAGTAAAATTTTAGAAACATTATTCAACTATTAATATACAATTTAATCAATAATAAAAAAATTACATGTACATTCTTTACTATAGAATAAAATCTTGAGGTTTATTTTTTTTATTTTTTTTGTGAAAAAACAATAAAAATTTGAAGTATGTATATGTAGTTGAATGCACATTGATTCTAGTTTAAGCATAGTGATGGGAATGGGACTGTCGGTGGTCCAAATTGTATAGCTGCATATAATAACAAATAGCTATGCATTTACTTTACCGCTAATTCTTGCTCTTTTATCAAAAGCAAATATCTTTATCTAATAAATCATTTATCTTATTTTATTTATCATTATTTTTAAATATAAATTTACTCTAGTAACAAGTATAGAATATTACTATCTCCCCGGCCTCACTAATTTATTCACGTTTTGTTTTGACAAATAAATAAAACATAATGTTGCTACTATTTTTTACTATTTGCCCAAAATTTAATGAGTAAAAATGTATTTTAAATTAAAAATTAAGTAATTGTAAATAAAATTTAAAAGGTAAATTAATTACAGTAATATTATATTTTAAAATAAAAATTAATTAATTATGTTATACTATATATTTACAGGTGTTCAAATTATTTTGTGACGTCTAAAAAAGTGAATAAAATTTTAATTATAACGAAAAGAATAATTTTTTAGAGCTTTATTAAAAATATACTTCTAAAAATTTGTAAGGGACATAGTAATGTATTTTTAATAAAACTCTAAAAATGTACTTTTTTTCGTTCTATCAATTTATTTACACTTTGTTTTTGTTACATAATAATTTAAATACTTATAAATAATACTCTCTCTATCTAGTAAAAATAAACACAAATGCTTAACGTTCATTCTTTTCATTCTTTTTGTCCGTTCAATACATATAATAAACGGTTTACAAAAATTATGAAAAAAATAACTAAAATAAAATTTAATTAAAAAATAAAAAATTATATATACGCGTGCATAATTAATTCTCTTGGATATGTAGTATTTTTTCTTTTGAATGGTCTTATTTTTTTATTTTTGTTTCATTAAAATAAACTTATTTTCTATTTCGAATGATTTATTTTTAATACTTATTCCGTCTCAAAAAAATGAACCACTTTCTTTGAAAAATAAAAATATAAATCATCTTTTATGAAATGTACAGATATAATTTTGCATTATTTTTAAATTGAGTTGTGTAATAATCAAATCGAAAGAGAGAGAAGAATGATAGAGCAAATATAGTCGGTAGTTGGTGTGGTAAAATGGACGACAAGCATTGTTGTCGGTGCGGTGATCTCCGTCATTCATGGCTCGTCCTCGTCGTGGCCAGATATATTTAAAATCATTTAAAAATAATTACTCAGTAATATTTTAAAACAAAACAAATATAGTACTAGTGATAGTTAAATAGGTTTGATATTATGACAGGTCTGTGACAGACATATGCTACTGCCCAATTGTATCAAAATTTGGACAACGTGGACGGTATACCCGCCTGATTAAGGTTGACGCTGACGAGGAAATAAAACATGTCCATTCAATTTTCCTTTAAATTTTTGTTTCAAACTGAAAAAACAAATTGTGAGGTAAAGATAAATTACTTCTAAGAGCTAAGTGACTGACACTCCTGTTTTCAGTTTTTCCCAATCCAATTGAACATTTAGTTTTCGATTTTCTCTTTATTCAATTTCAACCTTCTGCCAAGTGGCAACAACATGCTAATTGAAGATTTCACACTTTATATATTCTTGTTTATTTTCTTTGTATTTCTTTTGTTTTTTACTTTTAGACATAAAACACTACCAACAATTACATACACTAGAACATTACAAGAGCAATACAAAATTCTTCATATCATTGCCTGCATTTTTTCTTTCTATCATTCTGCAAATTCATTTAAAGAGGCAAAATAATTTATGAAATATAGTTACAAATTCATATAAAGTTAAAAGAACATTAATTCCATGTAATTAATAAGACCCACAACAAAGTTTTAGCAGTTGCAAGCCAAAATGTAATAGACAAAATAATATGCTAATGTTATAGAAATGGATTTTCCGGGTGATGAGTCGCCAAACGAACAATGCATTACGTAAACAAATAATCGAAATCACGCTGAACTCCTAAAGAGCTCCTGGAGCATCCCGCATGCTTATATTCAAGCTGTTCCTCATCGTTCGCCTTCCGATGCCAGCATTGCCTTTTGTCATCATAGCAACAAACTCACCATAATCAATTCTTCCATCCTACACACAAAAACAAAAAAACGCGATTCTCAACCATATTCAGCTTACGAGATAGTACGATTATTTAATACACAGGCAGGACGAAGTCGAACTCACATTGTCCTGATCAACTTCGCTGATAATGTCTTCTAGGTAAACATCGGTCATCCCGTGTTCCACACAAGCTTGTTGGAGTTCATCGACTGTAATATAACCGCTTCCATCCTTGTCGAAATATTGGAATGCTGCACAGAGATGTTCTTCGCGCTCTAGTTTGTTCAAATGAATGGTAGCTGCTATAAACTCTCCGTAGTCGATAGTTCCACTGTTGTCAACATCAGCCTGCAGAGCAGAAAGAGAAAAACAAAAAAAATACGAAACAATTAAGAAGACAAAAACAATTAGAGAAAAATAGTTTAATTATTTCCATATATATACCGCATCCATAAGATCACGGATCTCTGTATCCTTTAAAGTGGATCCATATTTTCGTAAGCCGGCTTTGAGTTCGTCGAATGTGATAGCTCCGCTATTATCAGTGTCCATGGCTGTAAACATCTCTCTTAAGCCGGCTATCTCCTCTTCTGACAAGCTTTCAGCTATCACCCGTAAAGCCATTTTCTTCAACTTATTCATTGCAGAAAATTGTTTGAGTCGAGAAAGGACAGCTGGATCGAGGGCTCGGTCGGGCGCAACCCCATTTTCAGAAATCCAAGGATGACCTGTATATGATTTTACAATAAAGCATCAAGACTATTATTGTATGTGCCAGCACTCACAAGTGTACGTACTCATAATGATCAAATAAATTCGTAAGAGAAAAAACGCACATAGTACTTGGTGAGCAGTCAAGCGATCGGATGGATGCATGCACAACATCTTTCTGATAAGATCCTTTGCACTTTCCGATATCAGCGGCCACGGCTCAGAATCGAAGTCAATGTTCCCTTTCAAAACAGCATCAAATATCCCCTGCTGAGTTTCTGAACGAGTAACAGAACGAAACAAAAATCCTCAGTTCCGCACACCAGAAAAGATAATGTAAACTCGTCGGTAAAAGTAAAAGTAAAAACCAACTCACCAGCCCAAAAGGGCGGCACCCCACTCAGCAATATATACACTATCACCCCCGCTGTCCACACGTCTGCCTCCGGGCCATAATGCTTCAACAGAACCTCAGGCGCCACGTAATACGGGCTTCCAACCACATCCATGAAAATCTGACCTGCAGTCGAAAAAAAAAAAAAAAAACGCACAGTAAAAAGTCAAAAACAAACAAACACCCAAAAAAAACACGTCGAAAAAACAAGACACTCCACCTGGCTTGAAGAAAACAGAGAGGCCAAAGTCAATAGCTTTAAGAGAGAAATCATCATCCCTGTTGACCAACAAGAAATTCTCTGGCTTCAGATCCCTATGCATGACTCCGAGCGAATGACACGCCTCGACTACTCCCACGATGATCTTAGTCAGCTCAGCTGCCTTCTGCTCACTGTAATGTCCCCTGTGTATAATACGATCAAACAGCTCACCCCCAGCACAAAGCTCCATGACAATGTGGACGTAGAGAGGATCCTCGTACGCCCCTTTGATGGTGACGATGTTCTTATGGCCCGCCAGGTGGTGCATTATCTGAATCTCCCTCCTGACATCATCCAAGTCCTCTTTTGAAATCAGCTTCCTCTTGGATATCGACTTGCAGGCATACTCGTCTCCAGTCGAGACCTCTGTGCACAAGTAGGTGGTCCCGAATTGGCCCTGGCCCAGCTTTCGGCCCAAGGTGTAGATGTCTCGAATGTTGGCTGTCTTGTGGCCCAACACGAGGTTGGCCTGGTTAGTGGGCCCGCGGCTCATTTCTTTCCTGGGGTCCTTTTTGGAGAATTCGAGGTGTTGGGTCGGAGGGTAGTAACCTTCGGGAGAAGACGAGCCGGGTGATGGCTTCGGACGGGAGTCGGCTTGGTCTTCCGGGAGGTTGTAGCCCTGTAAAGATTTGCCTCCGAATGATGCACCGCACGTATTGCCCATCAAACGACGTCGGCTTTCTCGTTGTTCGCATCAATGCAAGGAGAATGATTCTGGAAAAAACAAAACGAAAACAGATGGGATCATGAGAATGAGATAAAGAAAAGGAGATGGATCGCAATCAATAATAAGGCATGAATCAATGCAACAGAATTTAATACAATGATAAATAATTGAAGAACACATACACAGATCATATGTATGTTTATTCAAGAAAGAGGAAAAGGAAAAATGGGAAAATCTTTGAACATGAATAATAACTAAAGAAAGAAGAGGAAAAAAGGATCTAAAGATGCCGGGAGCATATATAGTAATAAATGGTGTGTTCTTCCTTTCCTTTAGGACTTTTCAAATGAGCAAATAAAATAAAATATTAGACTTCCCATGTTTAAATTACATTGTGTTGATGATTTCAAATACGTGTGTGGGACTGTGGGTGTGACTTTTGGGAATTTTGATTATAATAAAGATTTTGTGATAATCCATAATATATTAGTGTACGCGTTAATTTTTTTTGGTCCCAATTCCTCATATTTAATTTTATGGAAATTTAATAGTTACAAGTTATTGATTTGAAATCTTAAAACTCAGATCTACTTTGAAATTTATGAAAAATTCAATCTTTTCAATTAAACAATATAGTTCCCATTAATGAAAAGGTATTGTTTGGATTGATGATTTAAGAAAATTAAATAAATAAAACAGGAAAACTTGTAGTGCGTCTTATTAATGTATATCCTCACTTAATTTTCTATACATCTAACTGAATTGAAATTGTTTGAATTATCAATTCATTATTTTTGCTTGATTAGTCTCAAGCATATGCATTGTTTTTCTAGGAAAAATGACGGGAGAATCCGCAACTGCTACGGCTCTAGGTAAACCATCAACTGGACGTACTAGCATGCAAACTACGCCAACTAGTCACACTAGGCAAGCCCAGTGTGACAGGTAAGCAATCATATGCATTTCGTTCATAAAGTATACATAAATCATTTCTCGAAAACAAAACAAACTATTTGATATACAATAATAAGCTGCACTACAATTTTTTCTGATTTTTTTTCTCTATATTTATCTATGTTGATAATTATCTCAACACAAAACATACACATTCTCAAAGGTGTAGTTGGTGTTGCCTCAAGTCACAGCCTATTGTTATTACTATTATTCAGTAGTTGATATCAGATGCCTTCTCAGCCCTCCACTAGTAGGCCTGTAATGCATACTCCGAAACATTAAACAACAAATAAAAATACATAACCGTACTAGTTAGACATAAGAGCAAGCACATATGAGAATAAGAATTTTCTTCCAGGACCCACAACATCGATGATCTATTATGTCTCGTGACAAAGGTCATTTTACCCGTTTCAAAAACTTTTTCATAGTTGAAAATCCAACCAAGGCTCTATTCTTTATCTCAAGACCAACCAACCAACCAAACGTATGACTATTATATAAGATTCAGGGCATCGATGATCACATACACTATAGAGACAGAGATATACTTACAGTCCATTGAACAGTTTGATGCTGTCATAGAAAAACCACTGCAGACTAACAACAGGACCCACAATTGCAAACCGGACAGGAAGGCTTCTAGTGAACAAATTGGCAATCCCTATTTTCTTCACAGCCTGAAAAACAAAATAACGATAAGATGAGGTATACTTGATCCCAAAATCTAAATCCAAACAGAACAACTACTACAATAACAATTATTATTATAATACCTTCATTGCAGTGGTAGCATTTTTATTGTAAAGAGAAGAAACTATATTGTCAGCCGGATTAGAGATCACAGTCCCAACAGCTCCAGCTGCATATCCACCTAAACACGTAACCGCAAGTTGTTGCGCTCTTGAACAATCTTCCTTCTTTCTTCGTATGATGTTCTTATACATCAGCTCCACTGAATGCTCAAATGTTGTAAACATAATCATCGAGACTGCCAAAAAAGGGTCAGAAAGTTTTAGCCTAACGTTAGAGAAAATGGTATCCAACAAACATCATTATTTTCATAAGTTAAGATATCTTATGAGATTACTTTCATTACTCCTAAAGGGATGGGTATTGATAAGCAGGTAAATAACAGATAATCAAACATAGCTCTACTTCTAACAGGTACGAAATATCTATAATATACAGAAATAAGTAAGTCACAGGCTATATATTATATGCTCTGGCACTATTCTATGCCCTTAAACAGCTACAAAGGAAAACCATAGCTGCTCCTTGAAACAAACGAGAACAAGCTCGAACCAAACATACAAATATAAAATATACTTTCATACTCGAAACTAAATAGCTACATCAGAAATGACAGTGTCTATAGTAGGCAGCCAAGGATCAGCACTAGAAAACAAAATAAAATCCTAAACAAAGAAATTGTAATTATTCTTGATCAAATTAACCTATAGAGAAATCACAAGCAACCACATATTGGCAATTGAATAGTAAATACGAAAATCCCTCTTAAAGTAAGGGCATTACATGGCAGGTTACGACACCAAAGAGGAAGAAGACCCTTGTAGAATCTGAGAAAAAGGGTCAAATGCACAACGTATGAGCCTCCTAATTATAATGAAAACAAAGGAAAAAACAAAAGACGATGTACAGTAAATTCAATTACCCATAAAATCCTTCGGTGGCATAAATTTTTGGAAACCCGTCAGCCAAACCCCTAGCAAAAGATGGCTGTGCTTGGAGTCGAATTTTGACAGCTTCGAATGGGCTAAGAGCAACATCGGCAAACACTTGAGCAGAGGAACTGCTGAGGAAGAATATGACCCCCTTGTTTTGATCCGGCAGTAGGTCACCGTAAAGCATCTTGAAATATTCGTAAAGACCGAATCTGAATCCACCTTGTATGCCGTAACCAAAAAGCTTGCATGACCAACCCCTCCAGAGTGCAGAAGCACCTTCTTCCCTGCAGAGGGTACTAAACCCTGACAGGATCCCATTATATTTCATTGGATTCACCTGGAATGCAGTGTGTTCATATCCGAAGTTAGAAAATCAATCATCTTATAGAAGACAAATTCTACGAATTTAGGGAGATTATATTTTATTGGATTCACCTGAAATGTAGTGTTTGTAATCAGAAGGTATATTATATCTAAGGAATATCAATCGTCTTATAGGGTAAAAATCATACGAATTTAGGGAAATTATATATAATCGATAAGAGAGAAAAAGAAGCGAACCTGCATGTTAACCTTCAAGACATCGAGAGGGGTAGTGGCGAGATGGACGGCTCCGGCGCTGAGAATGCCTCCGGCCGCGCACAGACCGTAATAACCCGCCGTGAACTCCTCCACGCTACTCTTCATCTGTAATTTTGCCGTCGAGGGATTTTTCTTCGGAAAAAAATACAGCAGTTTATTAGTCTAATAGTCTTCGGCTCTACTCATAATTTTTGTCCACGTTTCCATGCTCACAACCGCAGCTTCGTAACCAGGCTCTCATAAATCACAGATTTAAATTTGTACTGTGGTAAATGAAATTCATGAATCTGATTCGGTACTGAGTAGAGTAATTAATCCCTCTCTAGCCAGTATTGGGTTTTTTATACTCACTCACCTTCTTCGCAAAAATAACCCTAGGATGTGATCCGCTGCAAGAGGCCCTATATCTTACCATAGACATTTTCCTCAGGCCCAACCTATAAGAAAATTGTTTCAGCCCAATTACGTGTGCTGAAGTCTTTTGATACTTAGGACATTTTTTGTTGCCAAGTTAAGTTATCTATACATAACATTAGATAACTATCTTAGGTACTATTCAACCAAGATAGATTAAATAATTGGTGTTTGATTCATATTTTTGATATTCAAGATTGAGTAAAAATATTACTGTATCTTATTTTCCAACTTTTTTTTATTGTTTTTTTTTTTCTCAAAAATAAATATTAAAATTGAGCTTTAATTTGAGCAGATTAAAAATAAACTGTCTTGATCTTCATACGGTACTAACTAAAAGCTGAGCCACATGAATCTATGATTTTCATCTCAATGCTTTCAAATAATCGAAAGTAAAAAACAAAAAAATCAATCTAATTAAAAAAAAAGTTGTAAAAGTGTGCGAAAACAAATTCAACAAAAACAACAATATTCATGATGTACAGATTTGAACTTAAATCCATAATGAAAAAAAATAAAAATGAAGAAGTTCAACAGGTCGCAACAGATCCATCAATACTTACAACAAATTTCAAACCCTGCATTTCAAATGCATTATAAAAAATAAAAAATTATATAGTAATTAAGAAACTAAAAATAAAAGAAATATATATACCTCAAATTTGAGTTCTCGAATTGCCTATCTCGCAGCAAAAAATGGAATATGAATTCCAAAATTAGGAATTACCAAAAAAAAATGGGATTCAAAATTAAAAAAAATACGTAGTAAAAAGAAATACGGAGCACTCCTATTTTTTTACTGTTGAAACAATATTACTTATCTGCCCAAGTTGAGCGGATAAGATTTCTGAAGGCGTACAGTGATTAGAAACGGGTCTGCTATCTGACGCAGACCCAATAAAAGCAAACCAAACAACATATAACGGAGTTAACCTAACTAACTTGCTTTTATCCGGCCCACCAAACGGCCCCTTACAATTCACACAATATCAATTCATGCGTTTTTGTATCTTCCCTCCTCCTCGTCGTTGATTCTCGCCACCTTCAAGCACCCGTCGAAAGCGTCAATTCTCGCCGCCTTCAAGCATCAATTTTCGTTGCCTTCTTCCTCCATGCCTCGCCGCATCCAAGCTTCGCTATCGGCTCGTCCCCAAGTCACTATTATCTAGCCTTTAAGCTTCGCGGAAGATACTAATCGATCGAAATTCGATTATACAAACCCTAGGTAAAAATTAAATTTCTGAAAATCATAGTATCTTCTACTCCGTGTAAATGTTGATCCATCAAATTGATTTGGTTCAGTGATTCAGGGTTTAGAGTTTCGCATAATTTGAGATTTTCCACTTCGTTCTTATATGTTCAGCCTCAGTATAGGGTTTTTAAGATATTTCTATTCATTAATGAACATTTTATTCTTTTGCGTATTTGGAAATGAATTCTCATATGATTGGTGATATTTAAGCTATTAGGTAATTTTGTTTGTTTCACAGCGAATCAATCCTAATTAAATTCTTCTTCACTTAATAATTACTTAAGATGCTTTTGGTAAGAATAGTAGGGACTCGAGCAATTAACATGGAGATACTTTCATTTAACAGGTTTGAGTTTTATATGTTTGAAATATTAGAATTCTGCAGTAGAACCCCAATTACATTATACCCCAGTTATATTGTGTTCATGACTGGAGATGAAAATACACATTAATTTGTGTTTAATAATCTCGAGTTTTATGTATTCGAGTAGTATCTGTTGGACTGATATATATATATATATATATATATATATATATATATATATATATATATATATATATATATATATGAAAGTACTTGCAGGGTGTTGCAACTGAACCAATCACAATAGTATTGTGGAATGGATCACTATTGTGATTGATCCATCAAAAATTGAAGGAAGACATGACAAACATCGAAAAGTAAGTTTCTATTAAAACTCATTATGAGTTTTATTGATTGAAAAGTTATTGTTTGTTCTTCAGGAATGATTGAAATTCAAGACAAAAAGAGCTTAGCAAAGCATGCATCTACAGAAAAACAAGTAAATACAGTTGATAGGACTGTGCAAAATATGATCGGACCGGAAAAAAGACCGGAACCGGACCGACCGGTTGCAATCCGGTCCGGTCTCCGGTCCTAAAATATTTTTGATTCCGGGTTCCGGTCCGGTCCGGTCTAAACCCGGAATGTTCTGGTCTAGACCGAAAACCCGGTATATATATATATATATATATATATATATATATATATTAAATCCAAAATGTTTCATATTTTGTTCAGATTTTATTTCCCAAATCTCAAGGAGCAAGAGGTACACGTACATAATCTATTTCAATATATATATATATATATATATATATATATATATATATATATATATATAATTTAATATTTTTAATATTCTGAACTTTTCATCTTCTTTTGCAGATTTTAATTCCTTAAATCTCTATATTTCAAATCTTTTATATGCTCTCTATAATCTCTAACTATACGCAAATTCCAGCCGCTCTTATCTCAATCTCCATGATTAGAACCAAAAAAAAAATTCTTCTGCAAACAACACATCACAACGAATTACTAAACACAGACAATCTGCTTGCAATGTAAGTGTATATTTTGTTATTAGTTTAATTTTAATTGTTCATCATCATACTTGTATTAATTTTAATTTTATCTTTTTAGATGGATAACCCTAATAGTAGCTCTAAATATAAAAGAATATTGAAGAACTTGACGAATTGCGCAAGTCGTTACTTCCAAGTAAGACACTAACAGAGGGACGTATGTATATCAAAAGAAAGAGCAAACGAAGGGCTGCATATTGGCAAAATTTTATCCTATATTTGGACGACAAAAAAGTTCTTCGAGCCGAATGTAAGTTTTGCGACTCAACTTTTTTTTTTTTTTTTGTGATTATTTACAGATGTGCTCAAGACTACCTTGGACGAACATGACAATGTTATATATATTGTGGATCCTTAAAATTTATGTTTAATTTCAAACTTTCATATTTCCAGTTTATTTTTTATTATAAACTTTGAGATGTTCAATTTATTTTTCCCATTGAATTTGAATACATTTCTACCCGTTTTATTTGAATGTGTTTTTTAGTATACTGCACTATTATCATGCCTTAATTTCATTTTTAAAATAATTGTATTTAAAAATAAGTAATAAATATAAGAGACGAAATCCGGTCTAAACCGGTCCAAACCCGGACCGGACCGGAATTTATCGGTCCGGTCCGGTCGGGACCGGATCAATACCGGTCCGGTCTCCGGTCCTTCAATTTTAAGGATTCCGGTCCCGGTCCGGTCTTGGACCGGTGCACACCCCTAACAGTTGATCCTTCATATCTGTACAAATGTCATGTTTCATATATATGACTGAAAAATGTACATGATCATACTTTATCATATTTTCTATTTCATATCTCAAATTATATGTAACTGAATACATCTCATGCTGCATACGTAACAATGCTACTCCACCAAACCAGACAAAACTCTTAAAAATCTCATACTTCATATACATAGCATTGCATCTTTCATCCAAAAAAGTTCATACTTCATATTATTAAAAGACAGATTATACTTCAATGACTGAACTTATTTCATACTTTACATTATAAATATTATACTTCATATACATAGAATGTCATCTTTCATTAAAGACTGTTCATATTTCATATTATTAAAAGACTGTTCATACTTCATATTATTAAAAGACATATCATAAATTTAGTTTAATATTTACATATTTCACATTTTATTTTCTGGGTGTCAAATCAGAAAAAAAGGTGTTATTACATCTCAAGTTCTGATAATTAATAATCAAAAAATGAATATAGGGCTCGGCGAAATCGTCTGAAAGTTTAAATTTAATTTTAAAAAAGTTCTAATTTCAATAAATTTAAGTATTATTTTTTATCCATTTTATTAAAAAATCGAAATTGAGAAGAGAACAAAAAGACAGAAATAGATAACAAGATCAAAGACATCAGACACCGTTATTCCTAAAATACCAGAGGTAACTTCCTTTAATTTTATTTTATTTCTTTTATTTTGAAGCATTCTCACTATTAATCCTTTTTTTGTATGAAATAACAAGAAATCCAAGGAATAGTAAACAGCAGACCCAAACAAAAAGAAAATGATGTAAAATTATTTTGTTTCTTTTCATTTGAATCTTTCTCACCATTATTCATTTTCTGTATGAAATGACAAGAAACTCAAGAAAAAATAAACAACAGTCCTAAACAAACAAAAAATGTTGAAAATTTGAAGAGCATAAAAGATGTTGTAAAGACACTGACAACACGCTCAAAGAAATCAGAACTTGTTGTTCCTAATACAACACATGTTACTTACTTTTATTTTATTTTAATTCAAATTGAAGCATTCTCACCATTAATCTTTTTTTTTTATGTATGAAATGATAGGAAATTCAAGAATTATTGAACAACAACCCCAAACAAAAAGAAAATGATGGAAGTGAACAGAATAAAAAACATGTAAGTTTTGTTTAAAATATACTTTTTAAAGCTTTAAATTTGATTACACTAAGAAAATGTAAAACAATTTTGTATAAATTCACAGGAGGACGCAGTGGACACGTTGAAAAAGACGATTGTTGTTCCAAAAGAGAGAAAAGAGATGTAAGTTGTTACTCATTGACAATTTTGTTTGTATAAAATGAAGCTTAGTTAAAAATATTAATTTTATGAAGTCTGAATCAATACTTAAAGCGCTTAAACCTCCTGTTGTTGATGTTGTTGCTAAGGGAAAAAAAAGGTACAACTATACTTTCATGTAGTTGTTTCTCTAATTAAATTTTGTAAATATGCTTAAACAAAAATGTTTAATAATGAAGTAAAAATACTTTGCAAGGAACAGATTCAGAAGAAGATTATCATTTTGTATCATCAAAGAAGGTGAAGCCGACCTCAATTGCAACTTTTCAGAAGGTGAAGTCAATGACAATTGAATCTACTCAGAAAGTACAAATTAAATTCGAAAAAAAACATTTAACATGTAGTTCCAAAATAAAGATATTGTAGTTTTTAAACAACCAATTTCAGTAACTATGAACATACTATATTATTTCAGAAAAATAATACAAACGTTGAAGATGAAAATACGAAAGAATAAGTTGATGAAAAGAAAAAGAAAAAGGTATAATTACTATTTTAATTCATAGATTGAAAATTAGTAAATGTGCTTCAACAAGATGAATAATGAAGTTACAATACTTTGCAGGGACATATTCTAAAGTTGATGATATTGTATCTTCAAAGAAGCAAAAGACGGCGGGAAATCCTACTTCTCGGAAGGTGCAAAAAAAAAAAAATATTGAAGATGAAAAGAAGAAGAAGATGAAGGTACAATTACTATTATTATTTTATACACTGGAATTTAGTAATTGTGCTTAAACAAGATGAATAATGGAGTGACAATACTTTGCAGGGAACAATTTCTGAAGATGATGATTTTTTGTCTTCAGAGAAGCAGAAGACGACTGAACTTCGAACTTCTGAAAAGGTACAATCATTTTATGAACTATGTAATTACTATTTTAATTTTATACACTGGAAATTAGATTCATTTATAGACACTTACATATATTAACATATGGTTTTGTAAAGCTGAAAAAAAACTCTGAAAAAAAGATTGAATATGAAGGCTGAATCTCTGAAGAAAAAATCTAAAGCCCCGAAAAAGAAGTGTGACAAAGTTGAAGATGAAAATGAGAAGGTGATATATTTTTCTACATTACTGATAAATGATTGTAGTTTTGTTGATGAAAGTAGTTTCATTTTTTGTTGAAAAAGAAAAAAAATAGTAATTAAAAAATTTATATATTGTATTAGGGTAAAGATTGATGACAACACCAACACACATCCTTTTCAAACACGCATGAGTTCTCTTCTGGTTGTTAAGCTGTGCGAATCATTATATGATTAACAAAGAAAAATACTGTTAGAGAAATTGGATTTGGTGGAATATTAGAACTGAAAATGAAATCAAACAATAAGGAGCTTTTTCGATACATTATCGATAACTTTGACTGCGCTCGGGCTTCAATAAAACTTGTTGAAGATGAAATTCTGATAAATGAAGATGATGTAGAAGCCGTGTTTTTCCTACCAAGGGGGGCATATGTCGGTGTTGAGGGAGTTGGTAAGATAAATTATTTCAATGACTTTAACATCAATGCATTTTTTTAATAAATTCTTACAGTGCATATTATTTAAATTGATGCAGGGAGATATAGCAGGAATGAAACATTGGGGTATGTTTCATTTCTGAAAGCATGGAGGCGCATGTGACATGTGAAAAGGGAGCACCAAGTGCCAAAGATATGTCAGACAACCTCTATACAAAAAACATTTTGGAAGCAATTTCAAAATAGAGAGGTTGTCTGAAATATCTTTGGAACTTGGTGCTTCATTTTTCACATGTCATCTGCGCCTCCATGCCTTCAAAATTGAAACATACCCCGATGTTTCATTTCTTCTATATCTCTTTGCATCAATTTATATAATATGCACTGTAAGAATTTATTAAAAGAAATGCATTGATGTTAAAGTCATTGAAATAATTCATCTTACCAACTTTCTCAACAACGAAATTTGGGCCCCTTGGTAGCCAAACACGACTTCTACATCATCTTTATCTATCAGAATTTCATCTTCAACAAGCTTTATTGAAGCCCGAGCGTAGTCAAAGGTATCGATAATGTATCGAAGATGCTCCTTATTGTTTGATTTCATTTTCAGTTCTAATATTCCACCAAATCCTATTTCTCTAACAACATTTTTCTTTGTTAATCAGATAGTGATTCGCACAGATTTACAACCAGGAGAGAACTCATGCGTGTTTGAAAAGGATGTGTGTTGATGCCGTAATCAATCTTTAGCCTAATAAATAAATAACAAAAAATGAAACTACTTTCATCAACTAAACTACAATCATTTATCAGTAATGTAGAAAAATATACCACCTTATTCTTTTCATCTTTAACTTTGTCACACTTGTTCTTCGGGGCTTTAGACTTTTTCTTCAGAGATTCAGGCTTCATACTCAATTTTTTCTTCAGTTTTTTTCAGCTTTACAAAACCATATGTTAATATATGTGTCTATAAATGAATCTAATTTTCAGTGTATGAAATTAAAATAGTAATTACATATTTCAGAATATGATGGTACATTTTCAGAAGTTTAAAGTTCAGTCGTCTTCTGCTTCTCTGAAGACTAGGGTGTCAAAATTTTTGTTAAACCGAACCAAACCGACACTATTCGATTTAACCAAACCAAACTAATTTGGTTCGTTTTTGGTTTATAAATTTATTTTTTTTGGTTTTTGGTTCGATTTGGTTATTTTAGTCGGTTAACAGAAGTAAACCAAAACCAAATTTCATATATATATATATATATATGCACAGGCATGAGCCGCATGACATTAGACAACTTTATAGTGGTTGGGCCGATGGCCTTGCCTGCATACTCAATGTCCAATTCAAAGCGGAAGTTACACACTTACACTATAATATATAATAATATAAATTAATTAATTATGTGATATTATATAATCTAAATTCAAAGCTTCTCGAATACACTTCCCATCTAAACTCTTTCATTTTTTATTCTGCTCCTTGCCGAGCTCTCTTGTGATCTATGTGACCACGTTTGCGGGATCTTAAATGTTGAATCTTATACAAGCGCTCGGTGAGGGTCCGCTAGACACCTGCGGGGCAGGGGAGCCCTTCGGCACCACCTCAGCAGATGATGGGTCCCGCGTTTTACGGCGGGGGCGGTTTCTTGCCGCCTTTTCCCACCGGCCAACTCATTGGGAATATGGGCCTTCTGATTAGTCTTTTGGTTTAAATATGTAATTATTAATGGTGGAGTACTTGCTAATACTCATTGTTCTAAAAATCCCCGTCTAGCTCCGCCTAGGCCCTGCCTAGACTCTAGGCTATACTTGTCCGTCTCGATTTTAGGCTCTAGGCCGCCTAAACTCGCCCAAACTCGCCTAAACCAGATTTGAGCCGTCTAAATTCGATTTGTTTCCTCTTTACCTGTTTAGACGGTTCTCGAGCAGATTTAATCGAACAATTAAATTTTATGCAAAACATGATAAATTAAATAAAATAAATTGTGTTATGATAAATTTTTAGTATAAGACCAAAATTTGAAAAAAAAAAATATTAAAGACATAATCAAAATGCTTTAAAATTTTAAATTTACAAACTATTTTAATTATTATATTATGTTAAACTTGTGATTAATACTATGTTTAGATTATTTATTGATTATTTTGTACAAAATATTGAATTATTATACATAAAAATATTTTTAAAATATAAAATTAATTAATTAAATATAAAAATGTAAAAAGATTAATTTCCGCCTAGTCCCGATTAATCCATCTAGGCGCTAGGCCCTTAGTCACCGCCCGACTAGCGCCTAGCGCCTTTTAGAACCTTGCTAATACTACATATTTTGATTAGTCTTTTGGTTTAAATATGTAATTGTTAATTGTGGATTAGATATGTATGTTTTTAAACGTATCCACTTATGAGCCACAACCCAATTTTTTAAAGGGATTTTTGGTTAAAACCGAACCAAACCGAATGAGTTCGGTTTTAACAGAACCAATCATTCTTTAAACGGTTTGATTTTGGTTCTTGAAAAAAACTCTTATTTGATTCGGTTAGACAAAATTTCGGTTCGATTTGGTTAAACTGAATTGACAGCCCTACTGAAGACACAAAATAATCATCTTCAGAAACTGTTTCCAGCAAAGTATTTTCACTCCATTATTCATCTAGTTTAAGCACATTTACTAATTTCAAGTGTATAAAATATTAATAGTAAGTATACCTTCATATTCTTCTTCTTTTCATCTTCAATGTTTTTTTTTTCACCTTATGACAAGTGGGATTTCCAGTCGTCTTCTGCTTCTTTGATGATACAATATCATCAACTTCATAATATGCCCATGCAACGTATTGTCACTCCATTATTCATCTTGTTGAAGCACATTTACTAATTTCCAAACTATAAATTAAAATAGTAATAATACCTTTTTCTTTTTCTTTTCATCAACTGTTTCTTTCGTCTTTTCATCTTCCGCGTTTTTATTATTTTTCTGAAATAATTTAGTATTGTTGAAAATGTACACAAAATTCAACTCCGAGTGACAAATTCTACAAAAACTGAGCACAGGGGCATTTTGGTAATTCTGCAGGAATTTGAATTTCCCGCACGATGAAACAACGCCGTTTTGCCTGGCGATTGGGCGCGGGTGCACGTTTTTAGGGCAGATGATTCTCAGTTGATTCTTCACCAAAATGCATGATTCCTTCGTGGTTATGGTCATTGTCAGCTCATCTACATGAAGCACAAGAAATTGCGTCGATTGATCGTATGGTTGAGATGTGCGAGTCTGTTACAGGTTGACGGCTTGGATGACGATTTTAATTTTGTGCGTTTTGGTTTTGGCATATAATCACTCGTATTTGTGATCGATATGTAAGTAGTGATCTAGAGTGAACATTGTTGTACTCTCGTAGTCTCGTTTTGCTTCGTATAATCCCAGAACCACCTTCCCCTCCACCGTGCACGTAGGTCGTCTTCCCGACGGCCGAAGCACGAAAAACTTTGTGTCCATTTCGGTTTTGCTATGTGAGTGTGTTCTATATACTTCCATCAAACTTCGTGAGAGATGAGAGCTGAGGATTTGATTCGCATTCGTGTTTTGAGTTTTTGTGTTCGATTGTTCGATTTGAGTTTTAGATTGATACTCACCGGAGCTCGAGCTTGTTTCCGGCGTGTTTCTCAACAAGTATGTTCATAGTTACTCAAACTGGTTGTTTAAATTCTACAATATCTTTATTTCAGAACTACGTGTTAATGTTTTTTTTTAGAATTTAATTTGTACCTTCTGAGTAGATTCAATTGCAGTCGGCTTCACCTTCTTTGATGATACAAAATGATAATCTTCTGAATTTGTTCTCTGCAAAGTATTTTTACTCCATTATTAAACATTTTTTGTTTAAGCATATTTACAAAATTTAATTAGTGAAACAACTACATGAAAGTATAGTTGTACATTTCTTTTTCTCTTAGCAACAACAGCATCAACAGGAGGTTTAAGCGCTTTAAGTATTGATTCAGACTTCATGAAATTAATATTTTTAACTAAGCTTCATTTTATACAAACAAAATTGTTAATGAGTAACAAGCTACGTCTGTTTTTCTCTCTTTTGGAATAACAATCGTCTTTTTCAACGTGTCCACTGCGTCTTCCTATGAATTTATACAAATTTGTTTGACATTTTCTTAGTGATATCAAATTTAAAGCTTTAAAAAATATATTTTAAACAAAACTTACATGTTTTTTATTATGTTCACCTCCACCATTTTCTTTTTATTTGGGGCTGCTGTTCAATATTTCTTGAATTTCCTATCATTTCATACAGAAAAAAAAGATTAAAGGTGAGAATGCTTTATTTGAATTAAAATAAAATAAAAGTAAGTAACATGTGTTGTATTAGGAACAACAAGTTATGATTTCTTTGAGCGTGTTGTCTGTATCTTTACAACATCTTTTATGATCTTCAAATTTCTATCATTTTTTGTTTGTTTGGGACTGTTGTTTATTTTTCCTTGAGCTTCCTGTTATTTCATACAAAAAAGGATTAATGGTGAGAATCCTTCAAAATGAAATAAATAAAACAAATTAAAGGAAGTTATCTCTAGTGTGTTAGGAATAACGGTGTTTGAGTTCTTTGATCTTGTTATCTGTTTCTGTCTTTTTGTTCTCTTCTTAATTTCAATTTTCTAAAAAAATGGATAAAAATTAAAACTTATTTTTATTGAAATTATAATTTTTTTAAATAAAATTTAAATTTTCAGCCGATTTCGCCTGCGTCCTATCTTCATTTTTTTATTATTAATTATCAGAGCTTGAGATGGAATAACACTTTTTTTTCTTATTTGACACCCAAAAAATAAAATGTGAAATATATAAATATTTAACTAAGTTTATGACATGTCTTTTGATAATATGAAGTAAGACCAGTATTTTAATGAAAGATGAAATGTAAAAATTGCATTTCCACGCAACACTTCCTCCACCACTGACAACTTTTCTGGTTAGTTTGACATATCGCCATAACGGTTTTGCAAAATCATCGTTGACATTACTCGTAGAAGAAGGAGATGCATGAAAAGTTACTTTGCTCGACGTACTATATTAAAATAACAATTTGTAAAATATGAAAACCTTAAAATATATATTTAATTAGAATAATTAAAATATAAATTATTTATTTAATTACTATAAAACATTCTTAATTATTAAAAAGATGCTGTGGCAATACAAAAAGTTTTGAAAAAACAAGCAACACTTATTGAAAAAACAGGCGCAATAATTGCACTAAAACATATTTAAATATCAATTAAATTTTTTTATACAAAATACTACTTCATGCGGTAAAAACTAAGAAGCAAAGCGGGATGAGTGAATTAAAACATCTATATTAAAACCCATAATCAGTTTAACAAAGCACTAACTAGTAACCCTAAAGAACAAGTACAATTTGCGGTGAAACGATGAAGTAAAGAGGCGCTACGAAGCGAAGCATGGAGGCGCGAAGAAGCAAAGTACGGAAGCGCGACGAAGCGAAGCACGGAGGCAGGACGAGGCGAAGCAGAGAGAGCTGGCAGCGGCACTGGATCTGGTATGTTAGATTGGCTTGCTTTTCACTTAGATTTTGCTTTATTATAAATACAGGTACAATTCCAACGTTTTTGGAACATATTGTTGGAGTAGTATACTTAATGTCTAGATTTGAGTATTCTGAACTCCTTGTACACTTTCATTTACCTATTAAATACGAACATTCATTTGCTTTTAATTATTATTAATTAAATATATGCAAATCATAGTCCTGGATTTCATACGTTGTAGTTAGTATGGTGTGTCGGGCCCACACAGAAGATCATACTATCGGTTACTCGTATTTAATCAAACAGATGCTCACGACCTAGATGGACACGGACCAATCCATCGGTATAGTCGTTGTGTGAGAGAGAAAATAATTTGTCTTAATTATTTTATCACACTTGTACACTTGGTGTATTGAGCGGATCGATTGAGACTCATCAATTAGGATTGCTCGGCGATAATTGATTTGAGACTCAGTGTATTTTATTCTTAATCCCCGATATTGTTGCGGGTGTGTATATTCAATATAAGTGACTTTGATTTACCAAAGGAATTAACCGATTTAATTATTGGGTTAATTACCGGTTAAGTTGGGTCACTATATTTTATATATGGCATGCCGTGAATAATTGACCGGACAGTGTATCCCGGAAGGGTTGATAATATCCCCGAGATGAGCTCATAAGGATTTATTATGTAAACCTCGCGAGTGGATTTAATTCCGCATAATAAATAAGGTTGAGTGGTACTAGTCTCGGATAAAAGAGATGAATAAATTTATTAAGCAATAAATAAATTTTATTCATGGATATTTATATCTTAAATACACGGAATAAATAATACTACCGGAGAAATATTATTTGGATATAATATGGTTTAATATTGGGAGTGCAATTAATTTATATAGTGGAAAATAAATTAATTAATATTAATGGGAGATTAATAGATTTGGGCTTGGGCTCAATTTAATCATTAATATTGGAAGCCCAATATTCCACCTCCTTTAGATCCCCTACGTAGCCTATAAAAGCACTACATGGTCTTCTCTATTCTCATATAAGTTGAAGATCATAATTCTTCTAGAGAGAGAAAGTAGAGAGAGAAGTAGATCCATAGAGCTTGGAGGATCGTCGCCCACCCGGCGTTCAAGCTAGTGCAAGGAATACGTGGGAAGATTCAAAGGTCATCTTGAATTCGTTTCTCCGAACAACGAATCGAAAGGTAAAAAATCTAAACACCCTTGATTTATTCGATTTTGTTTATCGTAAAATACCATAGAACAAGATCCGAAGATCGAACCCGGACTAGAGGACGATCGCGTGGTGGTGGCGAAGCCACCGGACCACGGGCGATCGCCCCTAGGGTTCGACGGGGCAAGGGGGCCGAACCCTCGGCTGGGCCGAGGGTGTGCGATCGACCGCAAGGGGTCGATCGCTGGGCACGGGCTGGCGCCGTGCCCAACCCCGCCGTGAAGGCGGGGGGTCTCCAGCTGGCGGCGAGTCGCCGGACTCGCCGCGGGGGCTGCCGGAGCAGCCCCACCCCAACCGATCGCCGGCGTGCGATCGGTGATCGCATCGAACCCCGCGGACGGGGGTTCGGGCTGGGCGCGCACACGACTTCGGTCGTGTTGTGCGTTCGGCTCGTGCTCCGGCTCGTACGTGGTGCTCGCGTGATCTCCGGCGGATGGTTTTGATCGGGTTATTGGTTTCCGCAAATTTAAATAGCCCGGGATATCAAATTCCAACAATTGGTATCAGAGCGTGGTTTACGTTCGCGGTATTTTCGATGAATTTGTTCTACCTTGCAGGGTTCCGACTATTATGGCTTAATTTATTATTCGTTTAATTTATTTTGTCATGTATGTTGGATTGATTAAACTCTCGGACATGTCGAGATTCGTTTTTGGTGGTGAATGCTTGTAATAGTAAAAATTCGGGGGTTGACCGAATTTAGGATTTATTATTACGTTCTACTTTTTTCCGGAAAATGTATAGGGTCGATTTCATGTATAGAATCGATACCGGATAGTGTAAAATTTATTTTGTAATTTATTTTGCGTTGGATCGATGCCGAAACGACCGCCGGAGAAGACGTGTGACGAAGGAGATGATCGTGAGGGCCAAAGGACGAGGATAGACCGCCCCATGGTCGATCCCATGAGGATCGATCGACCCTCACATGGAGGAGCCGCCGGCGATGGTGGCCGGCCACCTCCTAGGCGTGGGTCGAGGGTGGCGCGGGGATCCTCACCCCGTGCTATCCCGGTCCGGAAATTTACTTTCCTAATTAGTTCGGATTTTTCCTATTTGAGTATTCCTATTTTTGGGAATTCTCATGGATTAGGAAAAGAATTAATTGGAATTAATTTTATTTCCTTATTCTATTATGGAAGTCTTCTAGAGTATTCCGAGTTCTACTTGGAATAGGATCCTAGAGATTTAATAGAATTGGAAAGGAATAAAAGTTAATTTAGGATTGATTTATTTCCTAATTGATTATTCCTATTTTATGGGAATTTTCATAGAAATGGAAATTAATTAATCTTGGAAAGTAGAAGAGTCCTAAGTTATTTTATTTCCTTATTTCATTATGGAAATCATCTAGAATATTCCAAGTGGGTCTTGGATAGATTATTCTAGAGATTTAATGAAGTAGAAAGGGAAAATAAAATAAATAAAAATATTAATAATATTTAATTTTATTTTTGATTTATTCGATTGACTTAATTTTAATTAAGTATCTTTTGGATTTATTAAAAATAAATAGATTTAAATATTGGAAATTAATATTCTCGTCACATGGAGCATTCAAGAACGAAGACTGAAGACTAGAAGATGCGTACGGAGATGGAGTAAAGCCATAATAGTCGGAAAATAATATTCTAGTAATTATTTTGACTATGTGATAATACTATGTGCCTTTATTACATGTATGCATGCTATATGTGTTTACTTTTATGCACTAGATAGCGTATCCCTTTATTGTAAAAAGCTAAGTGGGAGAGGGTATGGAAACATACCCATGGTCTCCATTGCTGCTCTCTTGGTGACTTTTATAAACTTTTGAAGTTTATATAGATAAGTTATTGGAGGAGAGTTCTTGTAATTCCTCTTACGAGAAACATTGATTAAGTTTATCAAACAATGCCTAATTTGTCTTTCCAAAGCTGATTTCAAGTCGACTCATTCTCACCCCGGGGAGTGGAATGGAGCCAGAGCCACTTGGTCATGTCGAGGACACAAATTAGAGGCAGTCGTACCATTCTTTGATAGATGGATCGATTGTCTGCTCGGCTCCCTCATTTATGAGAGATAGGGTTGTTCGCATGGTGAATCACTGGTTAGAAACTTCGAGTTTCACTTATGATTCTCCACGTCTTGATTTACAAGATCGAATGGATCAAGTAATTGGATTTCAATTATATAAATCTTTTGGTATAGTAAACGTCCACACGAACGTGGCTTGCTATACTGAATGGGATTTTAGAATAATTGATGTAGACAGTTATAGGGAGTTGTGAAGAATTGCGAGTTGTCGTAAACGTCCACACGAACGTGGCTTGCGGTGACGTAACAATTCTAAACGATTCACCTTGGTACTGAGTAATGGTTTACACTTAGATACGCTTTATAGTATTCTTCCCAACGAAGTAACGCTATAATGATGTATGACCGAAGCAAATCTAATTGCTAAATCATTTGGGTGGGTAAACGTCCACACGAACGTGGCTTGCTTTAACCTGATGGGATTTTAGATGTGATTAGTGATTTAATGATATTATTTGAGGGAGATAATATCGGATATTAAATTGTGTGTTTGTTTTATGTGCTTATAGGTTAGGAATGACTGTGACCCCACTTTGTGATATACTTAAAGATGAAAACTCACTGGTTCCATATAGTGCTGATTGGAAAAGAAATCTGGACAATGTTCAGACTGTTGAGCCTTCCGAATCCACTATTGTCCCAACTGATGAGGACATTGAAAATGACCTCAAGGAGATGTTAGGACATAGTAAGGAAGCCGGACTAGAGGTGATTGACATACTCATCAAGTTCAGTCCTCTTGAGGAATCGCTTAAAAACGATTTCAAAAGAACTGAACTGATAAGTATGATCAGAGAATCACAAGCTCTAGTGGCCAAGTTGGAAGTGCAAGCAAAGAAGCCCAGTGGTTCCAAACCACGGAATGGGAAGAGCAAGCCGCGAGGCAAGTGCTATCGATGCAAGCAGTCTGGGCACTGGAAGTCTGATTGTCCTCTCATCAAAGGTACGAAATTTTCCTTAGTCACCGAAACATTGTCAGTGGTGTTATCTACCAGCACCTGGTGTGTAGATACGGGGGCCACTGATCATGTCTGCAATTCATTGCAGGGGTTCCAGGAAACCCGGAGACTTAGAGAGGGAGAGATCGTGGTCTACATGGGCAATGCCGTGAAGGTAGCGGCTGTTGCAGTGGGAGACGTTCACTTACGTTTTAGTAGTGATAGGATTTTAGTTTTACACAATTGTCTTTATGTACCCAACTTTAGAAAGAATTTAATTTCGGTTTCTAAGCTTATTTTGAATGGATATTCTGTTTCTTTTGACCACTCTGTGATCATAAGAAGAAACAGTGAAATTATCTGTTCTGGTACATTGGTGGACGATTTGTATGTGCTAAATCCTGAGTCTAACACGATGCAACTAATCGAGAGTAATAACACATCTACGAACACCAATAAGAGAAAGGAACCTTCTAGGATGAATCAATTATACTTGTGGCACCTAAGGCTAGGTCATATCAACTCAAATAGAATTCAAAGGTTGAAAGCTGATGGTCTCATCAGTGGTGTTGAAGGAGAGGACCTTCCAACCTGCGAATCCTGTTTAGAGGGAAAAATGACCAAGCGTTCTTTTTCTGGTAAAGGACGAAGGGCTGAACAAGTATTGGATTTGATTCACTCTGATGTATGCGGACCTATGTCTACTCAGGCAAGGGGAGGGTACGAGTATTTCATCACTTTCACTGATGATTACTCAAGGTATGGATTTGTATACCTGATGCGCCGCAAGAGCGAATCCTTTGACAAGTTCAAGGAGTTCAAGGCTTTTGCGGAGAACCTTCAAGGTAAATCCATTAAATGCCTGCGATCTGATCGCGGAGGCGAGTACCTGTCTGGAGAATTCAAGGCATACTTAGCAGAGAATGGGATTGATTCCCAAATGACATCACCATATACTCCTCAGCAGAATGGTGTGTCGGAAAGAAGGAATATGACTCTTATGGAAATGGTGCGTTCAATGATGAGTTACTCGGACTTACCTACTATGTTCTGGGGACATGCCTTGGAAACGGCGGCGTACATTCTCAACATGGTTCCAACAAAAACGGTACCCACCACACCCATGGAAAGGTGGAGCGGGCGCAAGCCTAGCCTCAGGCACCTTCGGATCTGGGGTTGTCCAGCACATGTGTTGCGACAAGGTGCCGATAAGTTAGAACCTAGATCAGAATTACGGCTGTTTGTAGGATACCCGAAAGGAACTAAAGGTGGCATGTTCTATAGTCCTACGGACCAGAAGATCGTTATAAGTACTAACACTCGGTTCTTAGAGGAAGACTATGTCATGGACCACAAGCCCAAAAGTGACATAATACTTGATGAGTTGAGAGGTAACAAGGAAGACTTAGACACAGCCGAACCGAGTATAGATACACCACTAGAATCTGCACCTGACACTATCACTGTTAATACACCGGAACGCCGTCGTAGTGGGAGGGTTGTTAAGCAACCAGACCGATGGATTGGACTGGGTGAGTCTTCGGACTCTGGACCTGGAGTTCATGAAATCGATCCCTGGACCTATGATGAGGCGGTACAAGATATAGATGCGCCTTCTTGGAAGAATGCGATGAAATCCGAAATAGAATCTATGGATTCTAATAAAGTCTGGGATCTTGTAGAACCACCAAGCGGCGTAAAGCAAATTGGGTGTAAATGGGTCTACAAGAGAAAGAGAGGATCTGACGGAAAGGTTGAAACCTTCAAAGCTCGGCTTGTTGCGAAAGGATATACTCAGAAAGAGGGAATCGATTATGAGGAGACCTTCTCGCCAGTAGCCAAGATAAAGTCGATCCGGATTCTCTTATCCATAGCAGCTCATATGGATTATGAGGTGTGGCAAATGGATGTCAAGACAGCTTTCCTAAATGGAAGTCTTGACGAGACGATTTATATGAAACAACCAGATGGATTCATTGCTAAGGGGCGAGATCATCTAGTGTGCAAGCTTAATCGATCCATTTATGGATTGAAACAAGCCTCGAGATCGTGGAACCTGCGGTTTGACGAAGTAGTCCAATCTTTTGGATTTAGTCAAAGCATGGACGAATCGTGTGTGTATTGGAAACGTGATGGGAAGAAGGTGGTGTTTCTCGTGCTTTATGTAGACGACATTCTTCTCATTGGCAACAGTGTGAAAATGTTATCAGACATAAAGGGATGGTTGTCTAGACAATTCGATATGAAAGATTTGGGAGAAGTCGGGCATGTTCTAGGGATCAAGGTTATAAGGGATCGCCGGAATAGAACATTGTACCTATCCCAGCAATCTTACATAGACACGATTCTGGCTCGTTTTAACATGCAAGATTCCAAGAAGGGTGAGCTGCCCTTCAGTAAAGGAACTTATCTTTCTAAGGAAATGTGTCCTCGGACACAAAAGGAGAAAGATGAAATGAAAGCAGTTCCCTACGCTTCGGCTGTGGGAAGCTTGATGTATGCAATGTTATGCACGAGGCCTGATATCTGCTATGCAGTTGGCGTAGTAGCGAGATATCAGAGTAACCCTGGAAAGGCTCATTGGACTGCCGTAAAGAGCATTTTCAAGTATTTGCGAAATACTAAGGATTATGTTCTAAGTTACGGGGCAGACAATCTGATTCCTTTGGGTTATACGGATTCGGATTTCCAAGCTGATAAGGACCGGCGAAAGTCGACATCAGGCTATGTGTACACTATGGGAGGTGGAGCCGTATCATGGAGGAGTGTTAAGCAAAAGTGCATTTCAGACTCTACCATGGAAGCTGAATACGTTGCAGCCTCAGAGGCAGCGAAAGAGTCAGTTTGGTTCCTTAATTTCCTCCAGGACTTAGATGTGATTCCGAGTTTGCCCAAGGCTATGACAATTTATTGTGATAATAGCGGTGCAGTGGCAAACAGTAAGGAACCACGGTCCCATAGTGCTATGAAACACATAGAGCGCAAGTACCACCTTATTCGAGACATCGTCAAGAGGGGCGATGCGATAGTCACCAAGATAGCTTCGGAGGACAACCTAGCAGACCCTTTCACCAAGATACTTCCTAAGGAAGTTTATTTCAAGCACTTGGAGGGTTTGGGAGTCAGAAGTTTGGAGGATAAGACTAGACCTTAGTATAAGTGGGAGATTGTTGGAGTAGTATACTTAATGTCTAGATTTGAGTATTCTGAACTCCTTGTACACTTTCATTTACCTATTAAATACGAACATTCATTTGCTTTTAATTATTATTAATTAAATATATGCAAATCATAGTCCTGGATTTCATACGTTGTAGTTAGTATGGTGTGTCGGCCCCACACAGAAGATCATACTATCGGTTACTCGTATTTAATCAAACAGATGCTCACGACCTAGATGGACACGGACCAATCCATCGGTATAGTCGTTGTGTGAGAGAGAAAATAATTTTTCTTAATTATTTTATCACACTTGTACACTTGGTGTATTGAGCGGATCGATTGAGACTCATCAATTAGGATTGCTCGGCGATAATTGATTTGAGACTCAGTGTATTTTATTCTTAATCCCCGATATTGTTGCGGGTGTGTATATTCAATATAAGTGACTTTGATTTACCAAAGGAATTAACCGATTTAATTATTGGGTTAATTACCGGTTAAGTTGGGTCACTATATTTTATATATGGCATGCCGTGAATAATTGACCGGACAGTGTATCCCGGAAGGGTTGATAATATCCCCGAGATGAGCTCATAAGGATTTATTATGTAAACCTCGCGAGTGGATTTAATTCCGCATAATAAATAAGGTTGAGTGGTACTAGTCTCGGATAAAAGAGATGAATAAATTTATTAAGCAATAAATAAATTTTATTCATGGATATTTATATCTTAAATACACGGAATAAATAATACTACCGGAGAAATATTATTTGGATATAATATGGTTTAATATTGGGAGTGCAATTAATTTATATAGTGGAAAATAAATTAATTAATATTAATGGGAGATTAATAGATTTGGGCTTGGGCTCAATTTAATCATTAATATTGGAAGCCCAATATTCCACCTCCTTTAGATCCCCTACGTAGCCTATAAAAGCACTACATGGTCTTCTCTATTCTCATATAAGTTGAAGATCATAATTCTTCTAGAGAGAGAAAGTAGAGAGAGAAGTAGATCCATAGAGCTTGGAGGATCGTCGCCCACCCGACGTTCAAGCTAGTGCAAGGAATACGTGGGAAGATTCAAAGGTCATCTTGAATTCGTTTCTCCGAACAACGAATCGAAAGGTAAAAAATCTAAACACCCTTGATTTATTCGATTTTGTTTATCGTAAAATACCGTAGAACAAGATCCGAAGATCGAACCCGGACTAGAGGACGATCGCGTGGTGGTGGCGAAGCCACCGGACCACGGGCGATCGCCCCTAGGGTTCGACGGGGCAAGGGGGCCGAACCCTCGGCTGGGCCGAGGGTGTGCGATCGACCGCAAGGGGTCGATCGCTGGGCACGGGCTGGCGCCGTGCCCAACCCCGCCGTGAAGGCGGGGGTCTCCAGCTGGCGGCGAGTCGCCGGACTCGCCGCGGGGGCTGCCGGAGCAGCCCCACCCCAACCGATCGCCGGCGTGCGATCGGTGATCGCATCGAACCCCGCGGACGGGGGTTCGGGCTGGGCGCGCACACGACTTCGTTTGTGTTGTGCGTTCGGCTCGTGCTCCGGCTCGTACGTGGTGCTCGCGTGATCTCCGGCGGATGGTTTTGATCGGGTTATTGGTTTCCGCAAATTTAAATAGCCCGGGATATCAAATTCCAACACATATCTCAACGGATCTCATACGTATGGAACATATCTCAACGGATCGCATACATATCTCTTATGTATTTCATGCATATCCTAATCTAATTTATTTAAAAAAATTGATTAAAAAAACGTCTTTAAAATGTTCTCACGCGTTTTTCTGATGTTCCTGTTTTTGATGTTGAGTATGAAGGCCAAATTCACGTCGGGAACGTCGAGAGGACGTCGAGGAGAAACGCCGATCGCCGGAGGGGGTCCAGCGACCGTGGGTCGCCGGCAGCGGGCGCGGCAAGGGTTTCAGCAGGCGCTGAAACCAGGGAAAAAAAGGCAGACGACCTGGACGGATCGAGGCCCTTTCAGCGAGCGCGACTCGACCTTCCGTGGTCGCGGGTCGCATTCAGCGGGCACTGAAAGTTCTAAATTTCAGGATCGCGTTTTTCTTGCACATGAAGAGCCACTCGATGTAGTCGGGATGTGAGATATCAACCTAAAGATGTCAAATTGGCAAACTTGGAAGATCACCAAGGTTAGATATGTGTCGGGGTTGATGAGGAACCTAATTTCGGTGGGCCTGGTTGATAGTGATGGCCACCGGGTGTCATTTGGAGATGGGTCGTGGAAAGTTTCAAGGAATTCCATGACCATAGCTCGAGGTCATAAGACGGGCACACTTTACATGACGACGAGCGTGAGGGACTCGGCTGTTGTTGTTGATAACACCCAAGACCGAATTGTGGCATTGCAGACTGGGGCAAATGAGTGAGAAAGGGATGAGGATCATGGCAAAGAACGGGTTGCTGCCCGAACTGAAGGCGATTGAGTCTCATATGTGCGAGAGTTGCATTCTTAGAAAGCAAAAACGAGTGAGTTTTTCCAAAGGTGGAAGGGAGCCCAAGGCGGAGAAGCTGGAACTAGTACAAACGGATGTTTTGGGACCAACTCCCGTCGCCTCACTCGGAGGGTCACTCTACTAAGTTACCTTCATCGATGACTCCACAAGGAAGGTATGGGTATACTTAATGAAAAATAAGAGTGACATATTCTCTATTTTCAGGAAATGGAAAGCCGAGGTTGAGAATGAAACAAATCTCAAGGTGAAGTGTTTAAGGTCCGACAACGGTGGTGAGTACGTTGACGCCGACTTCAAGAAATATTGTGTCGAGAGTGGGATCAAGATGGTGAAGATTGTTAAATTCCAAAATGGGGGTGTTCAAGTGCGGTCCCACGCCTAGCGCACACAAACGAGAGCGGGAGCTTGAATATGCACTAGAGAGCCTCATTCTAACTCAAAACCATATGGTACTAAGTAGGAGAACTCCCTAGGCTTATATCATAGACTCCCCTCTCATAATTATTCGATGTGGGACAACTCACAAGTGGCCTTCAACACACCCCCTGAAGGTACCGGTATACCGATCCGATCGATATACCGTATGTGCGGAAGCGTGTAAAGCATATAAATCTATCATGCTTGGATCTTAGTGCACACATAATGTGTATAAGAACACATACAAATATATATATATACACATCCAATATATATATATATATAGGGATCAACGAGTTCTTACATTTGGTGATCGTTGAAATTGGTTAAGGTGGTGTTGAGTAGATTGAACCACCTTAATGGATCAGCCACGGATTGTTAACCTCTGGAATGACCCCGTCACGCCTTTGGATCGCCCGGATGTTGAAGCCGCACAAATGGCCCGGCCTCTACGTGTTGCACACGAACCCGGATGATGACTTGCTTGATTGATCGAGTTGATTCTCCAAGAACAACCTCTTTTCTCTCTCTCTTTTGTGAATTTCGTGGGTGAAAAATTATGCTGAAAAATCAGCATTTCTTCACCTTAAAATGCCATCAAAACCACATTGTAACCCCCTCCTTGATGGTGATATTGATGCCCCATCATTATCACACATTAAGGTGTGATTATGGTGAATTTGAATGGACATTTCCACCTCATTATGCCACATGACATTAGATGGTCCCACTTACTTGTGTGGCATGCCATGTCACACTATGTGACATGCATCCATGCAAGCCATGCATCCCATGCATGTGTATTAAATCCACGTAAATATTGATTCTAAATCAATATATTTATCAAGCATTGTACATCATCTTTGAGTCCGTGTGTGACCCTGTAGGTATGATTTATTGATCAATATTATATTGTTCCCAACAATATAATATTATCAAATAATCATTTAACATCCATAGACGACCTTATGACTTCATCGATTGCACACGTAGGATCGAAGGACATATTCCAACAATCTCCCACTTGGCCTTCAGAGCCAGTGTGCTGCCAACTTCCTGTTGTCACTTTATGTCTATGTTTGAACTTGAGGCAAGACTCGAGTCATCCTCAATCGGTTCAAACCTTTCTTGGACTTTGAGGCAGACCGTAAAACCAGATTTATCACTATGATACGAATCTGGACGTGGCCACGTATTTTCCACAGTCTCGACTCTCCAAGTGGCCGGTAAGACATATGATCCATATTAAAATGGAGGACAATCCCATCTTGTCAATCCAAGCTCTCCCACTTGCTTCCTGATATACCCAATAACAAGTTTTATAACCTCCTTTTACGAAAGGCGTTTACTTGTATCAAAGTACACCATTTCACAATGGAATTACTCTGGACTACTCAGGTCAGAGGAAATTGCTCGACAGTCAATGAAATAGTATTATGACTCAAAATCTTAAATACTATTCCAGTTGGGTCTGTTCGATCATTAGCTCCCAGCTAATATCTATGTAATTGTACTTGATGTCCCACAACACTAGCCCATGAAGCGGCGCTATAGTACACATTACAATCTAGTTCATTGTATTATCAGTTTGTCCGTACTTGATAATACGAACTAGGAACAATTCTATGATTTAATTATATTAGTTCAACAATTGGGACTTCATTTATGTGGTAAATCGACCTCATAACCCAATTAATATAATTTAATCATTTGGACAATTCATACAATTTAAACCATAATTATATGAAGAAATTTATTGAATATCATAAAAGATACGTGAATGTTTACATAAACTCCAAAAGTAGATAATACAATAATAGGAATCACAATCCATCTCTAAGATATCGTATCCCTATTGCAGTCGTATGAGCATCATGCTTTGACTGCTGGAGTGGTTTAGTTAACGGGTCTGCAACATTATCATCAGTTGCAACTTTATTTATCTCGATGTCTCCACGACTAACTATCTCCCTGAGAATGTGGAACTTCCTGAGCACATGTTTGGATTTGTGGTGCTCCCTAGGCTCCTTGGCTTGCGCGATAGCTCCACTATTATCACAATAGAGAGCTATCGGATGGGCCGAACTAGGTACGACACCGAGCTCATCTAAGAACTTTCTCATCCAAACGGCCTCCTTTGTTGCTTCTGATGCAGCAATGTACTCAGCCTCTGTAGTAGAATCAGCTACGGTGGGTTGCTTGGAACTCTTCCAGCTCACCGCACCTCCATTCAGACAAAAGACAAATCCGGATTGAGACCGGAAATCATCTTTGTCTGTTTGGAAGCTTGCATCCGTATATCCTGTCACAACCAACTCTTTTTGTTCTCCAAAGACAAGAAAATACTCTTTAGTCCTTCTAAGGTACTTAAGAATATTCTTGGCCGCAGTCCAATGCGCCTCACCTGGGTTTCCTTGAAACCGACTCGTCATGCTCAAAGCATACGATACATCCGGTCGTGTACATATCATGGCGTACATAATAGACCCTATTGCCGAAGCATAAGGAATATTTGCCATCCTTATTTGCTCATCAGGTCCCGAAGGGCACTGACTCTTGCTTAAAGATGTACCATGAGTCATTGGAATGAGACCCTTCTTGGCGTCTTTCATTCTGAACCTGTCAAGCACCTTATCAATATAGGTTGCTTGACTAAGTCCAAGCATCCTTTGCGATCTGTTCCGACAGATCTTGATGCCCAATATGTACTGTGCTTCTCCAAGATCCTTCATTGAAAACCATCTTCCAAGCCATTCTTTAACAGAATTAAGCATAGGAATATTGTTTCCAATAAGGAGTATGTCATCGACATACAACACAATGAATACAACGTAACTCCCACTGACCTTCTTGTAAACACAAGAGTCTTCCATGTTCTTTTGAAATCCAAACTCTTGTATGGATTCATCGAATTGAAGATTCCAGCTCCGAGATGCTTGCTTTAATCCATAGATGGATCTATTAAGCTTGCATACTCTCTCAGCCTGATTAGGATCGATAAAACCCTCTGGTTGTGTCATAAACACATCCTCGACTAGAATCCCATTCAAGAAGGCGGTTTTAACGTCCATTTGCCATATCTCATAATCATAATGAGCAGCAATGGCTAAGAGAATCCGAATGGATTTAATCATAGCAACTGGTGAAAAGGTTTCATCATAATCCACCCCGTGAATTTGTTTATATCCTTTTGCCACCAACCTTGCTTTGAAAACACTAGGTTTTCCATTCATGTCTGTTTTTATTTTGTAAATCCATTTGCATCCAATGGGCCTAGCCCCTTTAGGCAAATCGACCAAGTTCCAAACTTGATTTTCAGACATTGATTCCATTTCGGATTTCATGGCACCCTGCCATTTCTCGGAATCTGGACTCGTCACAGCTTGGATATAGGTCGAAGGTTCATTGCTTTCTAAAAGCATGACTTCATAGTTCTCATTTGTCAGAATACCTAAGTATCTGTCAGGTTGAGATCTAATCCTTCCGGACCTTCGAGGGTTAGGTGTGGTTTCTAAAACCACTGGAACACTCTCGACTTGGTCTTGAGTGTCCATCTCAGTTTGATCTTCTTGAACCTCGTTCAAGTCTTCTTGAACTTCGTTCAATTCAACTGAGCTCCCACTTAATTTCTTGGAAAGATATTCCTTTTCAAGAAATACACCATCTCGAGCAACAAAGACTTTGTTCTCAGATTGGTTGTAAAAGTGGTACCCTCGTGTTTCTTTTGGATAACCAACAAAGAAACATTTATCCGATTTGGGTTCAAGCTTTGAAGAGATATTTCTCTTCACATAAGCTTCACATCCCCAAACCTTGATATAAGACAAGTTAGGGACCTTCCCTTTCCATATCTCGTATGGTGTCTTATCAACAGCTTTTGACGGTGTCCTATTCAGTGTATAGGCCGCTGTTAAAAGTGCGTGTCCCCAAAAAGATTTTGGAAGTTCACAAAGGCTCATCATCGATCGAACCATATCCAATAAGGTTCTATTCCTCCTTTCGGAAACACCATTCATCTGGGGTGTTCCAGGAGGAGTGAGTTGATATAGAATACCACAACTCATAAGATGATCATCGAATTCTTGGCTAAGATATTCACCACCTCGATCCGATCGAATGGCTTTTATCTTCTTACCAAGTTGATTCTCAACTTCATTTTGGAATTCTTTGAACTTTTCAAAGGCTTCCGACTTATGCCTCATTAAATAGACATAACCATATCTACTTAAGTCATCGGTAAAAGTTATGAAGTAGAAATAACCTCCACGTGCTTGTGAGCTCATTGGACCACATACATCAGTATGGATTAAACCCAATAGATCACTTGCACGTTCTCCTTTTCCTAGAAAAGGTGACTTTGTCATTTTGCCCATCAAACATCTTTCACATGTATCGAATGACTCCAAGTCAAAAGATTTGAGAATACCTTCTTTAAGAAGTTTCTCTACACGTTTAATGTTGACGTGGCCTAATCGACAATGCCAAAGGTATGTTTCATTGAATTCATTCGATTTGGCCTTTTTGGTATCAATGTTATATATATGATTGTCAAGTTGAAGTATATATAAACCATGTTCTAATCGTGCCGAACCATAGAACACTCCACTTTTTGAAATAGTAAATAAACCATTTATTATAGTGAAGGAAAATCCTTCAGTATCCAATACTGAAATAGAAATGATGTTCTTGGTAATACTTGGAACGAAATAGACATTATTCAATACTAAAACAAGGCCCGAAGGCAAACACAAATCATAAGAACCTACGGCTAATGCAGCGACCCTCGCTCCATTTCCAACCCGCAGATCGACATCTCCCTTTACCAAAGTTCTACTTCTTTGCAGTCCCTGCACATGTGAAACAATGTGAGCACCGCATCCGGTATCCAATACCCAAGAAGAAGAATTTGTAAAGTTTATGTCTATGACATAAATACCTGAAGATGAAGGAACGACACCGTTCTTCACATCCTCCTTGAACTTGGGGCAATCTCGCTTGTAGTGTCCAACACTCTTGCAGTAGAAACACTCAGATTCCCCAGGAACCTTAGAAGCTTTCAAGAACCTTTTGGAAGGAGTTGCCACAACTTTCCCTTTCCCTTTGCCTTTCACTTCTGGTTTCTTAATCCCCTTGAACTTTTTGGTACCTCCTTCCCGAATCATAAGAACTTCCCTCCTAGGGTCCTTCTTAATCGCCGGCTCAGCAGCCTTAAGCATCCCATGGAGCTCATGAAGCGATTTCTTCAGTCCATTCATGTGGAAATTCAGCCTAAAGGCGTCATAACCATCATGAAGAGAATGGAGAATGAAATCGGTAGCCAACTCGTCATCATATGCAAAACCGAGGCGAGCACTTGAAGCAAATAATCCAATCATTTGTTGTACATGTGGTCCCACGGGTTTACCCTTTTCCAGCCTAGCTGTTGCTATAGCCCGGGTGACACCGAAGCGCTCAATCCTAGCCTGTTCCCCGAACATGCTCTTGAGCTCTTCTATGATGTCATAGGCTTCCATGAACTCGAATTGTTTTTGCAACTCGGGTACCATGGATGCCAACATCAAACATGTCACCTCATTCGAGGCTTTCTTAGCAAGGGCATATGATGCCTTTTGGGCATCCGTGCCCCCATCAGCGGGAAGCACGGGAAGGGGTTTGTCCAACACACTTTCCTTTTCTTCGTATTTGAGGACTATCCTCAAGTTACGTTGCCAATCAAGGAAATTGGTGTTGTTCAACTTTTCTCTATCCAAGATAGAGCTGAACTTGAATTGAGTTGAGACAGACATATTATACTACAGAAGAAAGATAAATAACGTAAGTAAACATTCACAAAGCGGTAAACAAATAAGGTTGTCTCGCATAACTACTATTATTTGTTTCATTTTGTTCATTCGATATCCAATATCGTCGTTCCCAATTATCTTAATATCAAAACCGTGATAAATCGTAAGTGAAAACTCGAGGTTTTCTAACCAGCGATCTTATCATGCAATTGAAGCCCTATCTCTCATTAAAATGAGGGAGCCAACCAGACAATCGATTCACGCCATCCAATGGATCGAATGTCTCTAATCTGTGTCATCGACATAAGCAAGCGCTTTGGATCCATTCCACTCCCCGGGGTGAGAATGAGTCGAGTTGAACTTAGTCTTTGAAAAACAAATTAGACATTGGTTTTTGACATTTTAATAAATTAGAACAAAACGATCCCAAGACCCTCATCTTGCGAATCCTTAAGCCGACTGAGTCCGCACTTAAGAACTCCAAGATAGGTAGACATCTCATGTCAATGACATCTAATGTCACTCTCGGTCGATGAGAGTTCCATTCTCATCTCATGTCTCGATAGCCACGCCTGCAGTGGATCTATCGATGAGAAAACCAAACTCACGTGTAAGGGTCTAACCCTTACTCCCACTTATCCCAAGATAACAAGCAGTACCCCGCTAAGGCGGACCTACTAACTTATGATCGAGGGTTTCATGAGTGTGACGTTTTGGACAAGACATTATACTCATTATTATTGAGAACTTGCGTGCATAGGTTTGTTTATATGTAAGTTGAACATTTATAACATAAAACAACCTATAAATAGCAAAGCATATAAATACGAAATCGAAAGGCCCCTAGAACCTCACAACTCTCAAACGAAAAGAATTAAAGTAATAACAAAAGCCTTGAACATCTTCTGGACTGGTCCTCGCCCTCCGTTTTAGTTCCGTGCTCGCCGATTTTGGTCAAAACAAGTCATTACCTCAAAAACCACGAACAGCGCCCGCCGTTTTACAACCAGCGGTCGCTGAACACCACCGGCGGTCGCCGTTTCCAAAACGGCGCCCGCCGAAAAGGCAAAAAACCCATCTGCCCCAAAAAAGGCCTTTCGCGGTCGCCGTTTCCAAAACGGCGCCCGCCGAATCAAAACGGCGCCCGCCGGAGCTCAAACGGCGACCGCCGTTTGGCTCCAGCAGCCCGGTTTGCTTCGTTTTGCTTCGTTTGGCTTCGTTTTGCTTCGTTTCTTCTCGTTTTCGCCGGAGAGCCGAGATCCTCCATCGAACCATGGACCAAGTCCATCGCTTACAAGTTTGAACAATACAAATTGAAATAGAAAATCTATCTATTACAAATGATTCCAAGGGACGCAGCCCTTCAAAACTATGGCCAATCGAAACGTAAAAAACGACAATTTCATTCACCCGACCACTAACGGTGGCCGGTCTTACATCTAATCACATAATCACAATTAAACAAATAAGTCAATTATGTTTAATTAACCTTCGTGTCCAACACAAAAGTGTGCACGAGCCCTAGGCTCTGATACCAATTGAAGGTACCGGTATACCGATCCGATCGATATACCGTATGTGCGGAAGCGTGTAAAGCATATAAATCTATCATGCTTGGATCTTAGTGCACACATAATGTGTATAAGAACACATACAAATATATATATATACACATCCAATATATATATATATATAGGGATCAACGAGTTCTTACATTTGGTGATCGTTGAAATTGGTTAAGGTGGTGTTGAGTAGATTGAACCACCTTAATGGATCAGCCACGGATTGTTAACCTCTGGAATGACCCCGTCACGCCTTTGGATCGCCCGGATGTTGAAGCCGCACAAATGGCCCGGCCTCTACGTGTTGCACACGAACCCGGATGATGACTTGCTTGATTGATCGAGTTGATTCTCCAAGAACAACCTCTTTTCTCTCTCTCTTTTGTGAATTTCGTGGGTGAAAAATTATGCTGAAAAATCAGCATTTCTTCACCTTAAAATGCCATCAAAACCACCTTGTAACCCCTCCTTGATGGTGATATTGATGCCCCATCATTATCACACATTAAGGTGTGATTATGGTGAATTTGAATGGACATTTCCACCTCATTATGCCACATGACATTAGATGGTCCCACTTACTTGTGTGGCATGCCATGTCACACTATGTGACATGCATCCATGCAAGCCATGCATCCCATGCATGTGTATTAAATCCACGTAAATATTGATTCTAAATCAATATATTTATCAAGCATTGTACATCATCTTTGAGTCCGTGTGTGACCCTGTAGGTATGATTTATTGATCAATATTATATTGTTCCCAACAATATAATATTATCAAATAATCATTTAACATCCATAGACGACCTTATGACTTCATCGATTGCACACGTAGGATCGAAGGACATATTCCAACACCCCCTCCACTTGTGAGTCCTAGTCAAAGGGTGGTTATAACCACTCACAAACAGGATCGAAACCTGCTCTGATACCATGTTAAATTCCAAAATGGGGGTGTTCAAGTGCGGTCCCACGCCTAGCGCACACAAACGAGAGCGGGAGCTTGATAGACTCCCCTCTCACAATTATTCGATGTGGGACAACTCACAAGTGGCCTTCAACACACAATTAGAATATAGTAGTTATTATATTTATAGGATTATGGTTTACCTTTTGTTTATAGAATTAGGGTTTACCTTTTGTTTATAGGATTAGGGTTTACCTTTTGTTTTGGCTATATAAAGCCTCTCTCTTGTATATTTTAGATAACGCTTATCACGCTTATTTTGTTCTAATACCACAAGTTCTCTACTTTTATCTTTTCCTTTCCTTTAACCCTTGTTGGATTATATAAATCCTAACATGGTATCAGAGCCAGGTTGAATAAAAAAAATTTTCCTTGTTCGCGTTCTTCGTCCGAGGTGTTCGTTTTGGTTCGTGTTTTTCGTCCAAGGTACATTGACATGGGCTTGTTTAGTTTTCCTCATCTGATTCCTTTGCAGCTTTGTTCGACGGTTTGTTTTGTGTTCTTCGTCTGAGGTACATTGACACCCCGATTTTGGTTCGTTTTGATTGTTGGCGTTTTCGGTTTCGCCAGTCAATTTTGGTTCCTTTTGGTTAATTGGTTAATTTTGGTTCGTTTTGATTGTTGGCGTTTTCGGTTTCGCCAGTCAATTTTGGTTCCTTTTGGTTAATTGGTTAATTTTGGTTCGTTTTGATTGTTGGCGTTTTCGGTTTCGCCAGTCAATTTTGGTTCCTTTTGGTTAATTGGTTAATTTTGGTTCGTTTTGGATAATTGGTTCGTTTTGGTTGTTGGTTAATTTTGGTTTGCTTTGGTCAATTGGCGTTTTCGGTTTCGCTTGTTTTCCAATGGCTCTTAGTGAGGACTCGTTGCAGTCAATTGGTGTTCGTTTGGATGTGGCTTCAGAGTCTTTTGTTTCCATCCACCGAGGCAGAGTATCGTGCTAAGGCTTCCACTACGACTGAGATTATATGGTTGCGCTCATAGATTTTTCGTTGACAAACTCTCGATGCTTCTTGCTGTACCATCGTGAGTTTGAGGGGGAGTGTTAGAATATAGTAGTTATTATATTTATAGGATTATGGTTTACCTTTTGTTTATAGGATTAGGGTTTACCTTTTGTTTTGGCTATATAAATGTTGGAGTTGTGTACTTAATGTCTAGATTTAAGTGACAGAAACTCACGATCCATTGCCATTAATCTATTTAACTAAATGAACAATTGTTTGCGTTTAATTATTTATAATTAAATATATGCAAAACATAGTCCTGGATTCTATACGTTGTAGTTAGTATGGTGTGTCGGGCCCCACACAGAAGATCATACTATCGGTTACTCGTATTTAATCGAACAGTTGCTCACGACCTAGATGGACACGGACCAATCCATCGGTATAGTCGTTGTGTGAGAGAGAAAATAATTTGTCTTAATTATTTTATCACACTTGTACACTTGGTGTATTGAGCGGATCGTTGAGATTCATCGATTAGGATTGTCGGCGATAATCGATTCGAGTCTCAGTGTATTTTATTCTTAATCCCCGATATTATTGCGGGTGTGTATATTTAATATAAGTGACTTTGATTTACCAAAGGAATTAACCGATTTAATTATTGGGTTAATTACCGGTTAAGTTGGGTCACTATATTTCATATATGGCATGCCGTGAATGATTGACCGGACAGTGTATCCCGGAAGGGTTGATAATATCCCCGAGATGAGTTCATAAGGAATTATTATGTAAACCCTGCAGGTGGATTCGTTCCGCATAATAATTAAGGTTGAATGGTACTAGTCTCGGATATAAGAGATGAATAAATTAATTAGCAATAAATTAATTTTATTCATGGATATTTATATCTTAAATACACGGAATAAATAATACTACCGGAGAAATATTATTTGATATAATATGGTTTAATATTGGGAGTGCAATTAATTTTATATAGTGGAAAATAGAATTAATTAATAATAGTAAGGATTAATAGATTTGGGCTTGGGCTCAATTTAATCACTATTATTGGAAGCCCAATATTCCACCTCCTTAAGATCCCCTACGTAGCCTATAAAAGCACTACATGGTCTTCTCTATTCTCATAACTTGAAGATCACAATTCTAGAGAGAGAAAGTAGAGAGGAGGATCCATGGAGTTCGGTAGATCGTCGCCCACACGACGTCCGGGCTAGTGCAAGGAATACGCGGGAAGATCTCAAGGTCGTCAATTGAGTTCTTCGTTTCTCCGTACAACGAGAACAAAGGTAAAATCGTTGAACCCCCTTCGATGATTTTAAAGTTTAATTATCGTGAGAATAACGTGAACGTAAGATCCAAAGGTTTGGGATCCTCACCGGGGTCGAGCCGAGCGGTGGCGATCGAGGATCGCCGGACCGCCGCGGCTGGAGCGACCCGGCGGCAAGGATCGCGCGCACCCGCTGCCTGGGGAGGCAGGCGACCGCCTGGGGGCCTAGCGCCCGCCTGGTGGTGGTCGCGAGCGGCCGCCCGGCAGGCTGGCGGGCGCTTCGTATGGCCTGGCAGCGGTGGATCCGCGGGGATTCGCCGGAGCTGCACGGGGCTGAACGGACTGAACCCGAGCGCACGTCCGGTGACGTGCGCATGCCTTCATCGAATAGCATCGGCCTCGGCTGATGCTAGGGTTTCGACGAGGGGCTGATCGGGAGGAACCCTAGCGCACGCACGGTGGCGTGCGCACGCCTCGATCGGGCAGCAGCGGTTCAAGCCGCTGCTAGGGCTTGATAGGGGTGTTCGGCGAGGGTTCCCGGCGCGGTTTGAGGGCTGCTACGAGCAGCCCTAGGCGGCTGTAGTGATCAGCCGCGAGCCCATGCGAGGGCTCGACCGAACAAGCCGCGGGTTCGCCCGTGGTTAGGGTTTGGTTGGGCTCGGCTTCGTGGTGGTTCGTGGCGGGATGTTCCGACAACCGGGAGTCGATTGGAATTGTCGTTCCGCATTGACAATTCCGGATATTCGTTTTCCGAAGGATTTCGGTCGGAATTAATTAGATAATTTATTTATTTAAATTTATTAATTCCGGGATATCGATTTCCAACAATTGGTATCAGAGCGTTGGTTTTCGTTCACGTTATTTTTCGATAAATTGTTCTACCTTGCAGGGTTTCCGACTATTATGGCTAGATATAATTGTTCTTAATTATTGTCATAATATTGTTCTTGATTATTAAACTCTCGGACATGTCGAGATTCGTTTTATGTGTGGTGAATGCTTGTAATAGTAAAAATTCGGGGGTTGACCGAATTTAGGTTTATTATTACGTTCTACTTTTTCCGGAAAATGTATAGGGTCGATTTCATGTATAGAATCGATACCGGATAATTGTAATTTAATTCTTGTAATTTATTTACGTTGGATCGATGCCGAGACGACCGCCGGAGAACACATGTGACGAAGGAGAAGATGAGAGGGAGGACCGGGGATCGATCACGAGGATCGATCCCATGAGGATCGATCAAAGGCGCGGAGGGGGCTGCCCGTGGGATTTCTTGGCCACGCCGGCCACCGGTGGTGGTGGCGCGTGGGCCGAGGTGGCGGCGGCGCTCCTCCCCGGCCGGCGATCGATGGTGGGGGGCGCGGGGTCCTCGTGATCTCGTGTTCTCCTACCAAGATACTACTTTCCTAATTGATTCGGTTTTTCCTATTTGAGTTTTCCTATTTTTGGGAATTCTCATGGATTAGGAAAAGAATTAATTGGAATTAATTTTATTCCTTATTCTATTATGGAAGTCTTCTAGAGTATTCCGAGTTCTACTTGGAATAGGATCCTAGAGATTTAATAGAATAGGAAAGGAATAAGAGTTAATTTAGGATTGATTTATTTCCTAATTGATTATTCCTATTTTATGGGAATTTTCATAGAGATGGAAATTAATTAATCTTGGAAAGTAGAAGAGTCCTAATTTATTTTATTTCCTTATTCTATTATAGAAGTCTTCTAGAATATTCCAAGTTTAACTTGGATAGATTATTCTAGAGATTTAATAGAATTAGATAGGAAAATAAATAAATAAAAATATTAATAATATTTAATTTTATTTTTGATATATTCGATTGACTTAATTTTTGAATTAAGTAACTTTTGGATTAATTGAAAATAAATAGATTTAAATATTGGGATTAATATTCTCGTCACATGGAGCATTCAAGAACGAAGACTAAAGACTAGAAGATGCGTACGGAGATGCGATAAAGCCATAATAGTCGGAAAAAATAATATTCTAGTATTATTTTGATTATGTGATAATATTCTATGTGCTTTATTTCATGTATGCATGCTTATGTGTATTTAATTATGCATTAGATAGCGTATCCCTTTATTGTAAAAAGCTAAGTGGGAGAGGGTATGGAAACATATCCATGGTCTCCATTGCTGTTCTCTTGGTGACTTTTATGGACTTTTGAAGTTCGTATAGATAAGCCATTGGAGGAGAATTCTTGTAATTCCTTTTACAAGATACATTGATTAAGTTTATCAAACAATGCCTAATTTGTCTTTCCAAAACTGATTTCAAGTCGACTCATTCTCACCCCGGGGAGTGGAATGGAGCCAAAGCCACTTGGTCATGTCGAGGACACAAATTAGAGACTTTCGTGTCATTTGATGACTAGATCGATTGTCTGCTCGACTCCCTCATTTATGAGAGATAGGGTTGTTCGCATGGTGAATCACTGGTTAGAAACTTCGAGTTTCACTTATGATTCTCCGCGTCTTGATTTACAAGATTAAATGAATCAAGTAATTGGGAGTCAATTGTAAAAATCTTTTGGTGTAGTAAACGTCCACACTATCGTGGCTTGCTGCATTGAATGGGATTTTGGAACGATTGATGTAGACAGTTATAGAAGGGAGTAAAGGAGCGTATGTTAACGTAAACGTCCACACTATCGTGGCTTGCGGTGAATATGCGTGTCCCAAACAATCTTCTTAGATACTGAGTAATGGTTTACACTTAGGTACGCTTCTTAGTATTCTTCCCATCGAAGTAACGCTAATGATGATGTACGACCGAAGGAAATCTAATTGCTAAATCATTTGGATAGGTAAACGTCCACACTATCGTGGCTTGCCATATCTGATGGGATTTTAGATGTGATTAGTGGTTTAATGATATTATTTGAGGGAGATAATATCGGAGATTAAATCGATTGTTTGTTGTTATATGTGCTCATAGATTAGGATATGGCTTTGAACCCACTTTCTGTGATACGTAAGGATTTTAAACTCATTGGTCCCTAAATGTATTGATTGGAATAGAGACCTAGACATTGTCCAGACTGTTAGAGAGTACAAGTTTGTACTCAGTGAGCTTTGTCCTCCCGAGCCTACAAATGTCTTAACTGATGAGGAAAGGACTGATTTTGATATCACGTTCGAACTCAAGGAGATGTTTAGACATGATGTAGAGGCTAGACAAGAGGCGATGAGGATACTCATAAAGGCTAGTCGATTCGAGGAAACGCTTAAAAACGTTTTTGAGATGATTGACCTTTTAGACGAGTTGAGACGGAAATCGCAAGCTCTTGTAGCCAAGACCAAGGGTTTCGAACCTAAGGGCTAAATCGGGGGAAAGGAAAAGCAAGCAAACCCAGTGGTCAGTGGACCACGAGATGGGACGAGAAAGCCGTGAGGCAAGTATTCTCGATGCAAACAGTCTGGGTACTGGAAGTCTGATTATCCTCTCAAAGAAAGTACGAAATTTTTCTTTAGTCGTAAAACATAGTCAGTGGTATTATCTACCGGAACCTGGTATGTAGATATGGAACCACTGACGGTATGTGCATTTTAAATGCAAGAGGTTCCAGGAAACCTAACGACTTGGAAAAGAAAAGATCGTAGTCTACATGGGCAATGCTGTAGAGGAGGCAGCAGTTGCAGTGGAGGACATTTTATAGGATTTCATTTTGGGTTATTGCTTTTTATGTACCTTTCAAATTAGAAAAAACTTTGTTCTGGATTTCTAAGAAATGGATATTTTATTTCTTTTAATCATTTGATGGTTATAAGAAGAAATAATGATATTATCTATTTTGGTACATTGGCTAGCAATATATAAATGATGAATCCTGAGTCCACCACGATGCAACGAACCGTAGTATGAAACTCGTTTTACTAATAAGAGATTTCTTTATCAATTATTCTTGTGGATTCTTATGCTGAGTCATGTTTATTCAAATAAGAAGTTCAAAGGTCGAAAATTGATATTTTATCAATTAAGATGAAGGAGTGGATCTTCCGACCTAAGAATCTAATTTGGAAGATAATATGACTAAGCAATCCTTTATGGATATAAGATGTAAGATCCGGACAAGTATAAGAATTGATTGACTCTGATGTATGCATACCTATGCCTACTCAGACAATAAGGTACGAGTACTTCATTTTATGATTACTCGAAAAATGGATTAGAATACCTGATGTGCCACAAAAGCAAGTGTTTTGACAAGTCAATGGACACTAAGCAATTGTGGAGATCCATCAAGGTATATCCATTTATAGCCTGCGATTTGATCGCGGAGGCAAGTACCTGTCTGAGGAATGCATGGCATACTAATCAGAAATTGGGATTTGATCCTGAATGACTTCACCATACACTGTTGTGTAGAGATGGTGTGTCGTAAACAAGAAATGGAACTCTTATAGAAATAGTAAAATTATGAGTTATACGGAACTACCTATGTTCTATGGATATGTCTGGAAACAACGGCGCATTCAAATGCGGTTGTAGAATATCCTAGAAGAACAAAAGATATGTGTTCAATAGTACTATGAACCAGAAGGACGTTATAAGTTCTAACGCCCGGTTCTTAGAGAGAGACTATATGATGAACCACAAGCCTAAAGTGACATGATACTTTGAAATGAGAGAGAAAGATTAAGACTTAGAACCAGCCAAACCGAGTAGCAGTACACCACTAACTGCACCTACTATTATCACTGTTTATACACCGGAACGCCATTGTAGTGGGAGGTTGTGGAACAACCGGAGATATTCATAAGACTAGGAGAGTCTTCGGACTCTGGACCTAGTATACATGAAATCGATCCCTGGATCTACATGAAGGCCGTACTAGATCTAAATGTGCCTTCTTGGAGAGCAATAAGGATTATTGCTAAGAGGCGAGATCATTTAGAGTACAAGCTTAGTTGATCCATTTATGGATTGGAACAAAGCATTGAGTTCGTGGTACTTGCAAATTGATGAGATAGTCCATTTTATGGATTCATCAAAAGCATAAACGAATTGTGTGTATTGGAAACGTGATGGAAACAAGGTGGTGTTTCTCGGAGGTTTTATGTAGATGACACTCTTATCATTGGCAACAATGTAAAGATGTTATCAGACAAAAAATGATGGTTGTCTAGATGAATCATTATGAAAGATAAAGGAAGAAGTTGGACATGTTCTTGAGATCTTGGATCTCTAGATAGAACATTGTACTTCTCCTGGACATCTTACATATATATGATTATGGTTCGTTTTAACATGCAAGATTCCGAGAAAGGTTCGTTACCTTTCAGAGACGGAATGCATCTATCTAAGGATATGTGTTTTGGAACACAAAAGGAGATAGAAGCAATGAAAGCAGTTTCCTACACTTTGAGTGTGGAAAGCTTAATAAATGCATTGTTGAAAACAAGAACCTGATATCGGCTATGCGGTTAGCATAGTGGGAGGATATCAAGGTAATCATGGAAAGGAATATTCGACTGCCGTAAGAGTACTTTCGAAGTACTGTTCTAGACTACGAAGCAGACGAACATTTTCCTTTGGATTACATTCTCTTAGATTTCTAATCAAATAAGGACCGGTGTAAGTCGATCAGGCTATGTGTTTCACTATTAAAGGAGAAGGAGTTTTAACATGGAAGAGTGATAAGCACGATGCTTTTCGGACTCTGCCATGGGTAACCAAATAGCGGCCTCAGAGGCAGCGGAAGTTTTGGTATAACTCCGGGATAATCTCTGGGACTTAGATGTGATTCTTAATTTGCCAAAGGCTATGTAAATAGCGGTGCAATGGCAAATGGTAAGAAATCACAAGTCCATAAGTGTAAGATAACACATAGTGCAAGTACCACCTGATACGAGTCATCGTCGAAGGAGACGACGCTGTAGTCACCAAGATAACTTCAGAGCGGCAACCTAGAGTGCTCATTCACATAGTACTTCTTGGAAGTACAACTTAAGCACGTGATGAGTATGGGAGTCGGGAGTTTGGAGGAAATGACTAGACCTTAGTACAAGTGGGAGATTGTTGGAGTTGTGTACTTAATGTCTAGATTTAAGTGACAGAAACTCACGATCCATTGCCATTAATCTATTTAACTAAATGAACAATTGTTTGCGTTTAATTATTTATAATTAAATATATGCAAAACATAGTCCTGGATTCTATACGTTGTAGTTAGTATGGTGTGTCGGGCCCCACACAGAAGATCATACTATCGGTTACTCGTATTTAATCGAACAGTTGCTCACGACCTAGATGGACACGGACCAATCCATCGGTATAGTCGTTGTGTGAGAGAGAAAATAATTTGTCTTAATTATTTTATCACACTTGTACACTTGGTGTATTGAGCGGATCGTTGAGATTCATCGATTAGGATTGCCGGCGATAATCGATTCGAGTCTCAGTGTATTTTATTCTTAATCCCCGATATTATTGCGGGTGTGTATATTTAATATAAGTGACTTTGATTTACCAAAGGAATTAACCGATTTAATTATTGGGTTAATTACCGGTTAAGTTGGGTCACTATATTTCATATATGGCATGCCGTGAATGATTGACCGGACAGTGTATCCCGGAAGGGTTGATAATATCCCCGAGATGAGTTCATAAGGAATTATTATGTAAACCCTGCAGGTGGATTCGTTCCGCATAATAATTAAGGTTGAATGGTACTAGTCTCGGATATAAGAGATGAATAAATTAATTAGCAATAAATTAATTTTATTCATGGATATTTATATCTTAAATACACGGAATAAATAATACTACCGGAGAAATATTATTTGATATAATATGGTTTAATATTGGGAGTGCAATTAATTTTATATAGTGGAAAATAGAATTAATTAATAATAGTAAGGATTAATAGATTTGGGCTTGGGCTCAATTTAATCACTATTATTGGAAGCCCAATATTCCACCTCCTTAAGATCCCCTACGTAGCCTATAAAAACACTACATGGTCTTCTCTATTCTCATAACTTGAAGATCACAATTCTAGAGAGAGAAAGTAGAGAGGAGGATCCATGGAGTTCGGTAGATCGTCGCCCACACGACGTCCGGGCTAGTGCAAGGAATACGCGGGAAGATCTCAAGGCCGTCAATTGAGTTCTTCGTTTCTCCGTACAACGAGAACAAAGGTAAAATCGTTGAACCCCCTTCGATGATTTTAAAGTTTAATTATCGTGAGAATAACGTGAACGTAAGATCCAAAGGTTTGGGATCCTCACCGGGGTCGAGCCGAGCGGTGGCGATCGAGGATCGCCGGACCGCCGCGGCTGGAGCGACCCGGCGGCAAGGATCGCGCGCACCCGCTGCCTGGGGAGGCAGGCGACCGCCTGGGGGCCTAGCGCCCGCCTGGTGGTGGTCGCGAGCGGCCGCCCGGCAGGCTGGCGGGCGCTTCGTATGGCCTGGCAGCGGTGGATCCGCGGGGATTCGCCGGAGCTGCACGGGGCTGAACGGACTGAACCCGAGCGCACGTCCGGTGACGTGCGCATGCCTTCATCGAATAGCATCGGCCTCGGCTGATGCTAGGGTTTCGACGAGGGGCTGATCGGGAGGAACCCTAGCGCACGCACGGTGGCGTGCGCACGCCTCGATCGGGCAGCAGCGGTTCAAGCCGCTGCTAGGGCTTGATAGGGGTGTTCGGCGAGGGTTCCCGGCGCGGTTTGAGGGCTGCTACGAGCAGCCCTAGGCGGCTGTAGTGATCAGCCGCGAGCCCATGCGAGGGCTCGACCGAACAAGCCGCGGGTTCGCCCGTGGTTAGGGTTTGGTTGGGCTCGGCTTCGTGGTGGTTCGTGGCGGGATGTTCCGACAACCGGGAGTCGATTGGAATTGTCGTTCCGCATTGACAATTCCGGATATTCGTTTTCCGAAGGATTTCGGTCGGAATTAATTAGATAATTTATTTATTTAAATTTATTAATTCCGGGATATCGATTTCCAACAATAAAGCCTCTCTCTTGTATATTTTAGATAACGCTTATCACGCTTATTTTGTTCTAATACCACAAGTTCTCTACTTTTATCTTTTCCTTTCCTTTAACCCTTGTTGGATTATATAAATCCTAACAAAGATGTTGGGATATGTCCTTCGATCCTACGTGTGCAATCGATAAAGTCATAAGGTCGTCTATGGATGTTAAATGATTATTCGATAATATTAATTGTTGGGAACAATATAATATTGATCGATAAAATCATACCTACAGGGTCACACACGAGCTCAATATTGATATACATTGCTTGATAAATATATTGATGTAGAATCAATATTTACGTGGATTTAATACACATGCATGGGATGCATGGCTTGCATGGATGCATGTCACATAGTGTGACATGGCATGCCACACAAGCAAGTGGGACCACATACAATGCATAGTGGCATGTGTATGTGGCATGACCTTTCACCTCCTTTGTAACCCCTTTTGCATGTTAATGGTGCATTATGATGCCCATTATGTTGTAGGTTACAAAGGGGAGTAATGTGGTGAATAATGAGGCCATTATATGGATGAAAATCAGATTTTCATCACATCACAACATTAGCCACGAAATTCCACTCAAATAGAGAGAAAAGAGGTGATCTTGGAGATCAATTCTCAAGCAAGCAAGGTGTTCATTATCCGGGTTCGTGTGCAACACGTAGAGGCCGGGCCATTTGTGCGGCTTCAACATCCGGACGATCCAAAGGAGTGACGAGGTCATTCACAAGGAGAGCTTCAAGTTGCTGATCCATTAAGGTGGTTCAATCGACTCAACACCACCTTAATCAACATCAACGAATCCATTCATTATCAAATGTAAGAATTCGTTGATATCTCTCTCTCTCTCTCTCTCTCTCTCTATATATATATATATATATTGGATGAATATATATATATATATATATATATATATATATAAATATGTGTCTATACATATTTGTGTGCACTAAGATCATGGCATAGTAGATCCATCGCTTTACACGCTTCCGCACACACGGTATATCGATCGGATCGGTATATCGGAACCTTCTGAAGACTATTCCGGGGACCCCAATGAATGACCATGACGCTAAATGAGAAAGCCCGGAGTATGCGGTTACATTCGGGGATGCCCAAGATGTTTTGGGCGGATGGCACTCACATGGTGGCTCATATGATTAATAGAGCATCGTCGGTTCCTTTGGAATATCGGATTCCTAAAGAGGTCTGGAATGGGAAGAAGCTGAATCTGTCCTACCTGAGGGTGTTCGGGAGCCTAGCGTATGTTCATATCGACGCAGCTGCTCGTAGCAAGCTTGATCCTAAATCCAAGAAGTGCTACTTCATTGGATATGGCGGCACGGAGTTCGGGTAGCGAATTTGGGATGTCGAAAATCATAAGGTGATCCGAAGCAGAGATTTTATCTTCAACGAGGCGGTCTTGTACAAGGGTAAAGACGAGGTGTTTGAAGAAAGCATCGATCTCGTGGGTAACATGGAGGAGGTTCTAGTAAAGGGCAAGGAGACAGAGGAGATCGAATAGGGTAACACGAGCAGCTAGGATGAGCAAGATGAGAATGCTCAACCAAACGTCGTCGATCCAGTTACACCGCAGCAGAGGAGGTCAACTCGGGTAAAAAAACCGCCTCATAAATTTTCACCATCACTTAACTATATCTTGCTGACTGATAGGGGTGACCCGGAGAGCTACACCGAGGTTATACAAGCGAGGTATTCGATCAAGTGGGAGTCAGCCATGACAGAAGAGATGAGCTCATTGATGTCGAATCAGACTTGGGAACTAGCCGAGCTTCCGAAGGAGAAGAAGGCCTTCCACAATAAATGGGTCTTTCGGGCAAAGGAGATACGATGGAAGCGTTGGGTACAAGGCAAGATTGGTGGTGATGGGCTTCCAGCAGAAGGAAGGGATCGACTACACAGAGATCTTTGCTCCGGTAGTCAAGATGGTAACCATTCGGGTTGTGCTGAGTTTGGTGGCAAAGGAGAACTTACATCTTTAGCAGATGTATGTAAAGACAGCATTTCTTCATGCGGACCTAGATGAAGAAATCTACATGAAGCAATCGGAGGGTTTTGAAGTCCAAGGCAAGGAGAAGCTGGTGTGTAAGCTTCAGAAGAGCTTGCATGGGTTGAAGCAAGCTCCAAGGCAGTGGTACAAGAAGTTCGATATGTTCATGAAGCAAGTCGAATTCACGCGGTGCGAGGCGGACCATTGCTGCTACTTCAAGATTCTTGGAAGAGGTACCTACATAATATTACTCCTTTATGTAGATGACATGTTGATAGTCGGGACGAGCTTGGTGGAGATCTACAAGCTCAAGAGGAGTCTATCATGAAGGTATCGATATACCGATCCGATCGATATACCGTGTGTGCGGAAGCGTGTAAAGCATATTAATCTATCATGCTTGGATCTTAGTGCACACATAAAGTGTATAAGAACACATACAAACATATATATACACATCCAATATATATATATATATATATATATATATATATATATATATATATATATATATATATATATATATATATATGGATCAACAAGTTCTTACATTTGGTGATCGTTGAAGTTGGTTAAGGTGGTTTTGAGTCGATTGAACCACCTTAATGGATCAGCCACGAATTGTTCACCTTTGGAATGACCCCATCACGCCTTTGGATCGCCCGAATGTTGAAGTCGCACAAATGGCCAGGCCTCTACGTGTTACACACGAACCCGGATGACGAACACTTTGCTTGATCGAGTCGGTTCTCCAAGAACACTTTCTCCTTTTTCTCTTTGGTGTAAATTTAATGGGTAAAGATAATGTGTGATGAAAATATGATTTTCATCCATATATTAGCATCATTATGCATGCCATAACACCCCATTGTAACCTCCTACATAATGGGCATCATTATGCACCATTAACATGCAAAAGGAGTTACAAAGGAGGTGAAAGGTCATGCCACATACACATGCCACTATGCATTGTATGTGGTCCCACTTGCTTGTGTGGCATGCCATGTCACACTATATGACATGCATCCATGCAAACCATGCATCCCATGCATGTGAATTAAATCCACGTAAATATTGATTCTAAATCAATATATATATCAAGCATCGTACATCATCTTCGAGTCCGTGTGTGACCCTGTAGGTATGATTTATTGATCAATATTATATTGTTCCCAACAATTAATATTATCAAATAATCATTTAACATCCATAGACGACCTTATGAATTTGTCGATTGCACACGTAGGATCGAAGGACATATCCCAACAATCTCTCACTTGGCCTTCAAAGCCAGTGTGCTGCCAACTTCCTGTTGTCACTTTATGTCTAAGTTTGAACTTGAGGAAAGACTTGAGTCATCCTCAATCGGTTCAAACCTTTCTTGGACTATGAGACAAAGTGTAAAACCAGATTTATCACTATGATACGAATCTGGACGTGGCCACGTATTTTCAACAGTCTCGACTCTCCAAGTGATCGGTAAGACATGTATCCCATTATAAAATGGAGGACAATCCCATCTTGTCAATCCATGCTCTCCCACTTGCTTCCTGATATACCCAATAACAAGTTTTATAACCTCCTTTTACGAAAGGCGTTTACTTGTATCAAAGTACAACATTTCACAATGAAATCACTCTGGACTACTCAGGTCAGAGGAAATTGCTCGACAGTCAATGAAATAGTATTATGACTCGAAATCTTAAATACTATTCCAGTCGGGTCTGTTCGATCATTAGCTCCCAGCTAATATCTATGTAATTGTACTTGATGTCCCACATCACTAGCCCATGAAGCGGCGCTATAGTACACATTACAATCTAGTTCATTGTATTATCGGTTTTTCCGTACTCGATTATACGAACTAGGAACAAGCATATGATTCAAGTATATCAGTTCAACCATTGGGACTTCATTATGCAGTAAGTCGACCTCATAACCCAATTGATATCACTTAATAATTTGGACAATTCATATAAATTAAATCATATTTATATGAAGAAATATGTATTATTCATATGAGTGAATGTTTACTAAATCTCCAAAAGTATCTAATACAGTAATAGAGATCACAACCCATCTCTAAGATGTCTGATCTCTATTGCAGTCGTGAAAGCCTTAAGCTTAGACTGCTGGAGAGGTTTAGAAAGTGGGTTTGCAACCTTACCATAAGTTGCAACTTTATTATCTCGATGTCTCCACAAAACTATCGCCCATATAATGTGGAACTTCCTGAGCACCAATTTTAGACTTGTGATGCTTCCTAGCTCATTGGCTTGCGCGATAGCTCTACTATAAATAGAGAACTATCGGATGGGCCGAGCTAGTTACGCCACCTGGTTTATCGAAGAACTTCAAATCTGAACTGCCAACACCACTGCATCCAATGCAGTGCTGTACTCAGCTTCTGTAGTTTAATCAGCTATTGCATTGCATGGAACTATTCCAGCACATTTTACCTCTAACCAGACAAAAGATATAACCAGATTAAAATCGGAAATTATCTTAGTTTGTTTTGAAGTATGCATCAAATAGATTGTTAATATCAACTCATCTTGTCCTCCAAAGACAAGATAATATTCTTTAGTCCATCTAAGGTACATAAGAATATTCTTGGCCGCAGTCTAATACGCCTCACCTGGGTTTCCTTGAAACCGAATCGTCATGCTCAAAGCATACGATACGTCCAGTCGTGTACATATCATGACGTACATTATAGACCCTATTGCCGAAGTATAAGGAATATTTTCCATCCTCTTTTGCTCATCAGGTCCCGTAGGACATTGCATCTTGCTAAGAGATGTGCCATTAGTTATTGGAATGAGACCCATTCTGGCGTCTGTCATTCTGAACTTATCAAGCACCTTATCAATATAGGTCGCTTTACTAAGTCCAAACATCCTTTTTGATCTGTTCCGACAGATCTTGATGTCCAATTTGTACTGTGCTTCTCCAAGATCCTTTATTGAAAAACAATTTCCAAGCCATTCTTTAATAGAATTAAGCATAGAAACATTGTTTCCAATAAAGAGTATGTCATCGACATACAACACAATGAATACAACGTAACTCCCACTGACTTTCTTGTAAACACAAGAGTCTTCCATGTTCTTTTGAAATCCAAACTCTTGTATGGATTCATCAAACCGAAGATTCCAGCTCCGAGATGCTTGCCTTAATCCATAGATGGATCTATTAAGCTTGCAATGGCTAAGAGAATCCGAATGGATTTAATCATAGCAATTGGTGAAAAGGTTTCATCATAATCCACCCCGTGAATTTGTTTATATCCTTTTGCCACCAACTTTGCTTTGAAAACACTAGGTTTTCCATTCATGTCTGTTTTTATCTTGTAAATCCATTTGCATCCATTGGGCCTAGCCCCTTTAGGCAAATCGACCAAGTTCCAAACTTGATTTTCAGACATTGATTCCATTTCGAATTTCATGGCACCCTGCCATTTCTCGGAATCTGGACTCGTCATAGCTTGGATATAGGTCGAAGGTTCATTGCTTTCTAAAAGCATGATTTCATAGTTCTCATTTGTCAGAATACATAAGTATCTGTCAGGTTGAGTTCTAATCCTTCCGGACCTTCGAGGGTTAGGTGTGGTTTCTAAAACCACTGGAGTACTCTCGACCAAGTCTTGAGTCTCCATCTCAGTTTGTTCTTCTTGAACCTCGTTCAAGTCTTCTTGAACTTCGTTCAATTCAACTGAGCTCCCACTTACTTTCTTGGAAAGATTACTCTTTTCAAGAAAATCACTATCTCGAGCAACAAAATATTGTTCTCAGATAGATCGTAGAAGTTGTACCCTCGAGTTTCTTATGGATACCATAAAGAAACTTTTATCCCATTTGAGTTCAAGCTCTATAGAGATAAATCTCGCCAGAGAAGCTTTTAGAACCTCAAATTTTGATGAAAACAATTTAGGGACCCTCCCTTTCCATACCTAGTATGGTGTCTTATCAACATCTTTTGACAGCGTCCTATTCAGTGTATAAGTTGAAGTCAAGAATTGTGTGTTCCCAAAATAGACCAGTAGTTCATTTAGACCTCTCATCGAACGGTCGAACTATATCTAATATAGTTTGTTTTCTCTTTTCCGAAACATAACCTTCATGTGCTTGTGAACTGATAGGTTCCACATACATCAGTATGGATCATCCCTAATTAATCACTTACATGTTCTCCTTTCTCCAAGAAAGATGACATTGTTATCTTTGTCCATCAAACATCATTCACATATATCAAATGACTCCAAGTCAAATGATTCTAGAATGCCTTCTAAAAGAAGATTCATTACATGTTTAGATTTTGATCTAATCAACAATGTTACAGTTATGTCTCATTGAGACTTATTCGATTCGGCATTTGGTGTTAATGTTATATATGATTTGTTGAGTTTAAAGTATACATAAATAATGTAATAATCGTACCAAAATCAAGAATTGTTCACAATTAAAATAGTTATCAAACTATTTAAATAGTGAAAAACTAATCCATCAGTATCCAATACTGAACCAATATTCATTGTTTATTGAAGGTACGAAAAATACATAGTTATAATACTTAAAACAAGGCCCTAAGGCATAACAACATCATATGATCATACGGCTAGTGCAGCGACCTTTGCTCCTTTTCCAGCCCGTAGATCGACATTTTTACTTTCCAAACTCCTACTTCTGTGTAGTTCCTTCACTTACAATTGTGAGAACCACAAATTGGCATCCAATAAAGAAGTAAAATTTGCGAAATTTAATGTCTATAACATTAATACCTGAAGATGAAGCAGCCTCGTTCTTCACATCTTCTTTGAACTTTGGGAAAGTTCAATTATTCCCAATAATTAATCTATATTCGACTTCCCATTCAAAATTATCACAATATCAAAACGTGATAAATCGTAAGTGAAAAGTCGAACTTTTCTAACCAGCGATATTATCATGCAATTGAAGCCCTATCTCTCATAAAATATGAGGGAGCCAACCAGACAATCGACTAACGCCATCCCATGGCTCGAAAGTCTCTAATTTGTGTCATTGATGAACTAAGTGTTTTGGATTAAATCACTCCCCGAGGTGAAAATAATCCTAACTTTAGAATCCATCATATGAAAGACAAATTAGGAATTTGTTTTGAAATTGAATAAAATATGAACTTCTACATATTTGCAAGTAGTGTCCAACACCTTTGCAGTAGACACATTCAGATTCCCTAGGAACCCTAGTAGCCTTCTTGCCCATGTTATTTTGAATACCACATCCCTTTTAGTGTCCTTTTTAATTGACGACTCACCATCTTAGAAAAATTTAGGAGATCACTTAAAGCAAATAATCCAATCATTTGTTGCACATGTGGTCCCTATAGGTTTCTCTTTCTCCAGCCTAGCTGAAGCGATGACTCTGGTCACACCGAACCGCCCAATCATAGCATATTCCCCGAACATGATATTGAGTTGTTCAATGATATCTTAGGATGTGGTTAACTAACACATTTTCCTTGTCTTCGTATTTGAGGACCATCCTCAAATTACGTTGTGAATCAAGAAAATGTATGTTGTTCAATTTTTCACAATCAAGAATTGAACCAAACTTAAATTGAGTTGATATTTGACATGATAAACTACAAAAGAAAGATAACTAAAGTATGTAAACATCCACAAAGCGGTAAACAAATAAGTTTGTCTATCAAAACTACTTATTTGTTCCATTTTGTTCAATCGATATCCAATATCTATGTTCCCTTGAACAAAACGATCCCAAGACCCTCATCTTGTGAATCCTTAAGCCGACTGAGTCCGCACTTAAGAAATCCAAGATAGGTAGACATCCCATGTCAATGACATCTAATGTCACTCTCGGTCGATGAGAGTCCCATTCTCATCTCATTTCTCGATAGCCACGCCTGTAGTGGATCTATCGATGAGAAAACCAAACTTACGTGTAAGGGTCTAACCCTTACTCCCACTATCCCAAGATAACAAGTAGTACCCCGCTGAGGCGGACCTACCAACTTATGATCGAGGGCTTCATGAGTGTGATGTTTTGGACAAGACATTATACTCATTATTTTGGGAACTTGCATGCATAGGTGTTTATATGTAAGTTGAACATTTATAACATAAAACATCCTATAACTAGCAAAACAATTAAATACGTAATCGAAAGGCCCCTAGAACCTCACAACTCTCAAAAGAAAAGAATAAAAGCAACAATAAAGCCCTTGAACATCTATTGGACTGGTCCGCGCCCGCCGTTTCAGTTCCGTGCCCGCCGATTTTGGTCAAACCTATTCCGTACCCAAAAAACCACGAACGACGCCCGCCGTTTCACAAATGGCGGTCGCCGAACACCATCGGCGGTCGCCGTTTCCAAAACAGCGCCCGCCCAAAGGGTTCGGAAAAATCTGCCAAGAATCAGGCCATTCGGCGGTCGTCGTTTCCAAAACGGCGGCCGCCGAACCAAAACGGCGCCCGCCGGAGCTACAACGGCGCCCGCCGTTTGGCTCCAGCAGCCCCGGTTTTGCTCGTTTTGCTTCCTTTCTTCTCGTTTTCGATTTGAGAGCCGATATCCAATGTCGATCCATGGATTCAATCCATTGCTTACACATTGAACAATACATATTGAAATAGAAAACCTATCTATTACAAATGATTCTAAGGGACGCAGCCCTCAAAAGGCTATGGCCAATCGTACGTAAAAAAAGACAATTTCATTCACCCGACCACTAACGGTGGTCGGCCTTACATCTAATCACATAGATACAAATAAACATATAATTCAATTATGTGATTTAAACCATTGTGTCCAACACAAAAGTGTGCACGAGCCCTAGGCTCTGATACCAATTGAAGGTATCGATATACCGATCCGATCGATATACCGTGTGTGCGGAAGCGTGTAAAGCATATTAATCTATCATGCTTGGATCTTAGTGCACACATAATGTGTATAAGAACACATACAAACATATATATACACATCCAATATATATATATATTGGAATGACCCCGTCACGCCTTTGGATCGCCCGAATGTTGAAGCCGCACAAATGGCCCGGCCTCTACGTGTTGCACACGAACCCAGATGACGAACACTTTGCTTGATCGAGTCGGTTCTCCAAGAACACTCTCTCCTTTTTCTCTTTGGTGTGAATTTCGTAGGTAAAGATAATGTGTGATGAATATCTGATTTTCATCCATATATTAGCATCATTATGCATGCCATAACACCCCATTGTAACCTCCTACATAATGGGCATCATTATGCACCATTAACATGCAAAAAGAGTTACAAAGGAGGTGAAAGGTCATGCCACATACACATGCCACTATGCATTGTATGTGGTCCCACTTGCTTGTGTGGCATGCCATGTCACACTATGTGACATGCATCCATGCAAGCCATGCATCCCATGCATGTGAATTAAATCCGCGTAAATATTGATTCTAAATCAATATATATATCAAGCATCGTACATCATCTTCGAGTCCGTGTGTGACCCTGTAGGTATGATTTATTGATCAATATTATATTGTTCCCAACAATTAATATTATCAAATAATCATTTAACATCCATAGACGACCTTATGACTTTATCGATTGCACACGTAGGATCGAAGGACATATCCCAACATATCAAAGAAGTTCTCTATGAAGGATTTGGGTGCTGCCAAACAAATCCTGTGGATGAGAATCACGAGGAGTAAGGAGGGTCTTGAGTTATCTCAAGAGGATTACTAGAAGAAGGTACTGGCGAGGTTTAGCATGGAGGATGCGAAACCTGTCGGCACTCTTTTGGCTAGTCACTTCCGTTTGTCAAAGGAGGACTCGCCGGTGAGCGTGGAGGAGCTGGAGCATATGGATAAGGTCCCTTACGCCTCTGCGATCGGGAGCCTTATGTATGTCATGGTGTGCACGAGGCCTGACATTGCTCATGCAGTGGGAGTGGTCAGCCGGTTCATGAGTAATCCGGGGAAGCAAAATTGGGAAGCCGTGAAATGGATATTTCGATACTTGAGGGGGACTTCAGATTTTGCTTTGAGGTTCCGAAAATCACATGTGGTCTTACTCGGGTTCGTGGATGCCGATAACGGAGGCGATGTGGATAGTAGAAAGAGTACTACCGGGTACGTGTACACTTTTGGGGAGACCGTGATAAGCTGGGTGTCGAAATTGCAGAAGATCGTGACATTATCGAGTTGTGAGGCGGAGTACGTCGCTGTGAAGAAAACCGCGAAGGAGATGATGTGGCTATAGGCTTTTTTGCGGGAGTTGAGACAAGACCACTCGGGGAGTGTCTTGTATTGCGGCAGCCAGAGCGCCATTCACTTGGCGAAGAATTCGGTATTCCATGCTGGAACGAAGCATATCCGGCTGAGATATCACTTCATTCGATCGGCCTTAGAGGAAGGCATCTTGGTGTTGGAGAAGATTCTTGGGAGTAAGAATTCAGCCGACATGTTTACGAAGGTGGTACCGTGCGACAAGTTGAGGTTGTGTTCAACCTCGGTTGGTCTTCTGGGATGAGTACCGGGGACGCCGCTGCGATGGAAAGAGAAGATAGGGGTCGTGAATTAGCTTCAAGTGGGATATTGTTGAGTATGAAGGCTAAATTCAAGCCGGGAACGTCGATAGGACGTCGAGGAGAAACGGCGGTCGCCGAAGGGGGTCCAGCGACCGCGGGTCACCGGCAGCGGGCGCGGCAAGGGTTTCAGCGGTCGCTGAAACCGAGGAAAAAAAGGCAGACGGCCTGGACGGATTGAGGCCCTTTCAACGGGCGCGACTCGACCTTCCACGGTCGCGGGTCGCAATCAGCGGGCGCTGAATCATTTCAGCGGTCGCTGAAAGTACTTAATTTCAGGATCATGTTTTTTACTTCTTCCCTAAGTTTCTCCCCCCCTTATTTAAACTGTACTCAATTGTAAAATAGGGTTAACACCTCCAGAAAGTCTAGAACCATATTATAGCATTACAAGAGTGTAATCGAGCCTAATAATTGTTCTAGTGAAATCATTGCAGCGGCAAGAAGTGGACGTAGCCCTCGTTAACGGGTGAACCACTATAAATCTCTTGTTCTTTATTTTTCGTATTTTTCGTTCTTGTGTGTTTCGTGTGCTTTTCAGGAAGGGAATTCGGACGCGAATATCCCAACATTTGAAATGTTCCCGGTAAGGGGATGGTGCCTCTTTGGACGTCTCCTTGCTTCCTTGCTTGGTATTATAGATCAAGTCGTGGTTGACTTAGAGAAAAACACATTTCTCTAATCACACCCACTACATTCTTTTGCCAAAGACTTAATAGACTATAAATCACACAGGATATCCATGATCATGCAATTGAATCCCCTGCTACAATGCACATATTTCACACTAGATTTTGAACTGCATGAGCGTTGACCGTTTGAGAGACCTCCGAAAAAATTAAAAGACAGGTCACGATACAGCTGGTCCGCTAGTGAAGTCATGGTGATGTCTGAGTCTTAAGAATTAATGGTGTACAACTATACCATAGAACTCTTTACTCGATTAATGGGAACCAATTAGAGAATTGTAGGCAAGAGAGTCCAGTGAATTTATCAAGTATGATCACCTACTCAAGTATGTCGATGTCACAACACCGAGACTGGAGATACAATCCACATACACTAAGTGTTAGTCTCAAAAGGGAAAGACTGAGTATCCTTGTTATTAGCGTAACCCATCGACTAGGAACTTCAATAGTTATATTACTTTAGTAATAAATTAATGACCATTTCTTTTGAAATGAAACTGGCTGAACTAACTAAACTGAACTGAATTAATATGTCTGAACTTAATTGAACCAGACTTAAGTTCAATTTAATTTAATTTTAAAATATTAAAATAATAATAAAATTTTAAAAATAAATAAAATATAAAAAGAGCTAATTCTATATTAGGGCACTTCTAAGATTCTTATTATAATTTGTACCTATTGTTTAGACTAATTATCTAATAAGGCCAACTACTCATTTTAACCTTTTGATTTAAATAAAGTATTTTTAATAAAAAAATATTCTTTTCATTAAACCTAATTCCATAAAATTTGATTTCTGTTTTTTAGCACACAACATCCACATCTGAAAAGACGTTTTTTCCCAACTCATAACCTACACAATAACTTACGTAGATGAGCGTGAATCTCATAAAAATCCACTAAGATTTTCTTAGAAACGATGATACTTCAGCCTGTGAAAATTTTAAGATTTCAAACACTTTTTTTTTGCTAATCTGAACATTCGAGTATGAACTTTATTTTAATTTTTAGAGTACTTTTTTGACAAATGTATTTCGTACATAATTCAAAAACCAACCGAGAATTTGATGTTTTTTTAGTGTGATGGCGCCGCGTATGATGAACACTTTCATGGTGTGTGGCGCCATCTCTGCTGGAGAGTCCTCAAGAATGGCGCTGGTTCAACTGGTGAAGCTTCAAGATGGCGCCATTTTGCCCAAGATGGGATGGCGCCAATCCAGCTGTGGACTCCAAGGGTGGCACCAGATCAGGGAGAAGGTGAGTGGCGCCATATTGCAAGCTAGCCAATCTAACTTGCTTTCATCCTGAAAAACAAGTATCAAACAAAAACACAAGTTGTCGCCAAAAACCAACATTTACAAGTAAAGACACTAAGAGCATTTTTTAATGTATTCCCATCAACACTATTTTTACCCTTTTATTTCGTAAAAACATCAGGTGATCGATACTACCAAGCAAAAGTGCTAGAGAGTCTTCTCTGACTCCGCGCTGGCAAGGTCACGTATTTAGCCCCATTCGGCGGTGCTAAATAAAAAACAACTCACCGACAATGACTCTGAATACTCGTACCGACATTAATGCATGCACAAAATCGATCAATTTCAATCGGTATTTTGCCCCGATCTCCGGAGGCAGAGTAGTCGAGCCGTCACATAGCCCAACCTATATCCAATATTCGAAATCCACCTCGCTTTGCCTCGAACCTCCAAACAGTCATCGTTTTTTCGTTCGAAAAACAGAGATTAGAGCTGCTTACCTCCGCAAACAACTGTCTTCAGGCCTACATGCCTCCGAATTCTCCAAGCTCACCATCCTCCCCGTAAAACAAACAGCCCGTCCACTCCTATGGAGAAGAACTTCGAATTCCTATAATGTAAATCAGAGATCGCATCAAACATCTCCTCTATTTGCCTGCAGCTTGCGGAGGAAGAACCCTGCTTGACCGTCGACCTGACCCACCGAATTTTAAACTGTTTCCATTCCGTCAAACACAAACTCATTAATATCATTAATATCGACACAATGATTTGTGTTTAATTAATTTTAAATTTAGGATGTAACAAATTATAATAATTAAATAAATGTAGAAATAATAATTATTTAATTGCTTTAACTTAAAAGGTATTGTGGACTTTCTATATTTCAAGAAATGATTTTAAATATAATAAAAACATGTCCATCTCCTAATATTTTAGAAATGGTAAAATATAGAGCATTTTTTATTATATTAAAAATCATATGGTTTCTTTATAATAAACAAACTTAAAGAGACATATACCATAAATATAGCTTAGAATAATAATCCTAGAGCCATCTAAATCAGGCCCGGACTCCGCTCTATTTTTATCAATAAACAAAACTAAACTGACACAATTTATCTCATTCTCTCTCACCATCACAATTCACATTCCCTGAGATTGATTATGCGACCCCCCAATTATCATCTCCTCTCCTCTCCCTTAATTAATTAATTACTTTCTGATTAGACGATCTCATTCTCTCTCACATCACAGTCAGATTGATTATGCGACAATTATCATCCCATCTCCTTTCCTTAATTAATTAGTTAGTTTCTGATTTGATTGCGGATCATGAGTGCGGCTGTGCTCGTAGCCATCGTCGCTGCCCTCGGCAGTTTAATACAAGGATGGGATAACGCAACAATGGCCGGTACAAAATAATTTAATTTAATTTAATTTCTCCGATTACTTAAATCATATATATAAATATACAGGTGCCATCATCCACATCAAGAGGGAATTCAAATGGGAAAACGAGCCCACCATGGTCGGTCTCACCGTCTCCACCTCCCTCTTCGGCGCCACCCTCATAACCCTCTTCACCGGCGGCCTCTCCGATTGGCTGGGCCGCCGCTCCATGCTCCTCATCTCATCCGTCTTGTATTTCCTCAGCGCCCTCCTCATGCTCTGGTCCCCCAATGTCCAGCTCCTCCTCTTCGCCCGACTCCTCGATGGCCTCGCAATCGGCCTCTCTGTAGCCACCGCTCCTCTCTACATCTCCGAGATGGCTCCCCCTGAGATTAGAGGTTCATTGAGCACGCTGCCTCAATTCACGTGCAACGGGGGAATGTTCCTTTCCTACTCCTTGCTATTGTGCATGTCCTTCATGAAAGTCACTAGCTGGAGGTTGATGCTCGGTGTCCTTTCGGCTCCTTCCTTCGTTTTCTTTGCACTCGCCGCGTTTTACTTGCCTGAGTCTCCGAGATGGCTCATGACTAAAGGTCGGATGCTCGAGGCTAAGCAGGTGTTGCAGAGACTCCGCGGGAGAGAAGATGTTTCCGGTGAGTTGCATTTATATATATACTTAATTGGAGAGTTAACTACGTTCTTTTAGACTTAATTTCAGTTCAGTCAGCTCTCGATTAGTTACTCATGGATTCTTTTGGACTTAATTGGAGAGTTTGCTCTGTTTTTTTTTTACTTCATTTCACTTAAGTTCAGCTTTCGATTACTATTATCATTATCACCACATTCACTTTCAATATTCTATTTTTTTAATTTATTTTTTTCATAAAATATACATGAATATTCACTTCAGTTAGTTTTTGTTCAAAATAAAATAACTTTAGAGCATCTTCAATGGTGTAAGCAATTTTTGTTCAAAAGAACATAGCCTGAGAGCATCTCCAACGGTGTACCCAAGTATAAGTATAATTTAGTGATACATCACTTGACACATCACACATAATTTGTACCTAACAATTTGTACTAGTCTGTGTAGGATGAAATTATTCACTTTTTGGAATGGGGGAATCACACAATAAGACACAATACAAATTGTACCTAATATCGATCTAATATTTGATACTCTCTCTTTTTTCTCTTTCCTATTTGTACGTAATCTCCCAATAGTATACCTAGGTACAATTCTTGCCACAGGTGAATTGTACCTACATTGCGATGCTCTTAGTAGTTACTGATGGATTCTATTTTCAGGTGAAATGGCTCTGCTAGTTGAAGGACTAGAAGTCGGGGGTGAAACCGAGATCGAGGAGTACATAATTTCTTCAACAGATGCAGCCGAGAAACAAATAAAGAACAGTAGCGACGAAGTAAGATTGTTCAGGCCGGAAGCCCAAGGATTCTCCTCTGTAATTGCCCAGCGTGTCCCCGGGCAGAGTTTCGCTGCCAGTGCTTTCTCCATTCAAGAAAGCACAGACAATATGCAGCAGCAACAGCAGCAGCAGAACGTTTTCTCCACCGACCCTATTGTAAAACTCTTCGGCAGCATGCACGAGAAGCTTCCGGACACAGCCGCCGGGAGCATGTTCTTCCCGCGCATAGGCAGCATGTTCAGCATATCAGGAGGAGGGGGAAACAACCAACAGAAAAACGACGAAGATTGGGAGCAAGGGTCTAGAGACGAAGAGGAAGACGATTACACGATGAACGACGGTGCGAGTGAAGTAGACGAGTCTGTGCACAGTCCTCTGATATCTCGACAAGCAACATCCGAGACCACACGGATGAGGCAAGAAAGCGGGCAGTTGCAGAGCGAAAGCGTGGGCATGGGAAGCGGTTGGCAGCTGGCGTGGAAATGGAAGGAGGGGGAAGGTAGTTTCAAGAGAGTGTTCTATCACGAGGGAATTGGCGTGAGCGGGTCAGTTGCTGGCTTGGTGAGTCAGCCGGCTCTGTGTTCGAACAAACAGCTGATGAGTCAGCATCCGGTGGGGCCCGCCATGATGCACCCGTCAGCGGCTACTAGTAAAAGCCCGCAGTGGAAAGACCTATGCGAGCCCGGAGTGAAACACGCGTTGTTTGTAGGGATGGGGATCCAGATGCTTCAGCAGATGCTGGGGATAAACGCGGTTTTGTATTACACTCCGCAGATTCTCGAGCAAGCGGGAGTTCAGGTACTCTTGTCCGACTTAGGCCTAACCTCGGAAGCATCGTCTTTGCTTATCAGCGGCATCATGACTATGCTCATGCTCGTTTGCGTTGTGGTTGCCATGAGGCTTATGGACGTAGCCGGCAGAAGGTATATATATTGGAGAATATATTCGACCAACTATAAATTTCTCTAACAGTTCGAGCTTTTAGATGAAACAGTTTCTAACAGTATATATAGTTTTTCATCTACTTATTATTATTTACTCGTTTCAGGAGTTTGCTTCTCGGAACGAACCCGATTATAACAGGGAGTCTCGTAAGTCTAGTCATGATAAGAGCCGTGAACGTGGGCAGCGTGATTAAAGCGAGCGTGTCGACTTTGAGTGTGATCTTCTACAGCTGTTCTTATGCGATGGGGTACGGCCCGATTCCGGGAATCCTTTGTGCGGAGATATTCCCTACGAAAGTCCGCGGGGTCTGCATAGCTATTTGCGTATTCGCGTCATGGATTTGTAGTATTGTCGTCACATGTACTCTGCCGATGATGCTCACTTCGATTGGGCTCGGGGGCGCTTTCGGTATTTACGCGGCTGCAAGCATGGTGGCGTGGGCGTTTGTGTACCTGAAGGTTCCGGAAACAAAGGGAATGCCGCTCGAAGTTATCTGCGAGTTTTTCGCCATGGGTGCGAAGCCGACCACTGCAAACAACCGCGGACCCGGAGGAGTATGAAGTAACAAGACAATTTTTTTTTATTTTTTTTTAAATTAATGTAGTTGTTTGAATAAAAGTTGTGAAACAAAGTGGACCTGTTTGCAATTTTCGTAAAATATAGGGATCTTTGTGCAAGTTTCGTAAAATAAAATTGAAGCCATTTAAAACCCATTCGATAAACCCTCGTCTCTCTCTCTCCCGCACTCGCGCCTCTCTCTTGCGTAGCCATGGCTTCCGTTTCTGCGAAGAAGACGAAGAAGAGAGAGAAGCGGAGTATATCAGATCTGAAAACCCTAGGGGAGCAGCTGCTGACGTCACGGGCTCACGTCAACAATCTTCCCGTTATTCTGGATTTCATCAGCCCCAATTTCCCTCCCCAGTACGCCCTCGAATCTCTCCTCTCGCTCCAGTCCTTCTTCACTCCCCTCGTCCCCAAGCTTCCCTCTTCGTCTTCCTCAGCTCTTTCGAATTCGGACCCCGACCCCGAGTTTATATACCACACGTGGCTGCGCTCCAAGTTCGACGAATTTGTCGAGCGGCTCGTTGATGTTGTCGTCTCTCCGCAAGCCGATGATGCTCTTCGGGTACAGTCAGTTCTCTTTTCGGTATTCCCTCATTTGTTTCTGTATCTTTTTCATTCAATTCGTATTGGGCACTTTTTTTTTTTCGGGTACAGGAAGTTGTGTTGGACACTATAATGGAGTTTGTGAAGGTGGGAAATTTCGGGAAGTTTCATTCGTCTATTTATCACAAGCTTCTCGGTGCTATTGTAAGTTTGGAAGCCATCTTTGCTTTTTGGGGTTGGTGTTTCATTTCCCCCCTAAAGCTCTCACTCATGATTGTAGGTTAAATCTGTATTCGGCATTGATGACATGTTATTGGATTTGCTCGCAACTAAGTATTTTGATTACGTTGATGTTCGGTATGTTTCAACGACATAAATGTTCTATTCTGGAAAGCAATTCGTTTTATGAGCATGTCTTATCACCTCTACTTATCTGTTCAATTGCCATTTTGATTCTGCAGTTACTTCACCTACATTAGTTTGGAAAACCTGGCTCGGAAGTTGGAAGTTAAAGGTATCTCACATGTTTACCGTAATGCTGGTTAGCAATTAATATAGAGTTATAAGTGGGTTTGTAAATCATTTTAAAGTGTTAGCCTACATTGCTTAAACTTCTAAAGTCTAAATCAAATAATACTATTTATGTTTTCCCCCACAGAAGACAGAAATGTAAGTCCAGGTGTTCCAACTGATATCAATTCAAGGCCAAGGTCAGTATACGCACTCTGATAGTTCTGGTGTTTGTAAAATGAAATTGGTGGATTATGTATTCATCCCTTAATTTGGAAGATTCAACTAATTTGAGAGAAACAGTTTAGAATTTTGCATTTTGATATTATGACTTTTGATTCTTATTAACTTATTACCAGTTAATTCCTTTCTGCCTTTCCTATTGTAGTCTAAAGACAAGGACTTATAAGCTTTTTGTATATGTAGCAAGGAGCTTTCCATTCAAAAGATACATAAGTTACTATCGCATATCCCTCCATTAGATGCTTCCGAGGAAGAATTAAAGATGTGGAATGGTTCTGGTAAAGTTTGCTGACTTTCACCGCACCAATGTTTCCTTAGGTTTCTTTTTATTCTATAGAATATATCATTTTTTAAACCACAGTATAACATGATTGGAACAGTTCCTGGATAAAATAATAAAAACGGTTCACCAAGAACCATTTTCGACTAAAATGTGTAAAAAATATCATTCACCATTGGTTTCTTTATGGGGTTTAATTATAATCACACTATGAATCTTCACTGCAAATAACCATTGATTTCTTGTAATTAATTTTTCTGATAAATTTAATTGCCTTGATTATTCTCACATTTAAGGGAGAGGGCATTCTTTACTTCAAAATCTGTCTTCTATGACGTTCTTTTTTCCCCCCAAAATTCCCAAAATATTCTTCCAGTTTGCAGGGAGCATATAGAAGTCGTATTTTGTGTTTGGATATTATTTCTACTAATTTTCTTTTAGATCACAAATCCAAATTCTTAGATCAATAAGATCATGTAAATACTCCCCTAAATCCACTAATTGGAACTGTTGATGTATAGTATGTAATAAAGTGTTAACTTAACTGAGTATTCAACTTGTAAACGTCTATTAAAGAAGGGAAATGATGTATACATAAGGGGAAAAGGCCATGTTTAGTCTGCTTGCTATCATTTCAACATTCAATAATAATTGAAGTTCTCACCTGCAAATTGTGGCTTAATGTGTTATTTTGCATTCTGAAGACACTTTTATGATATTGCGATTATATAGCTGCTTGTTTCTAGTTCTTGTTATTTGCGGTAAAGGTTTACTGACAGTGGTTTACGGCTTTCTGTGTATAATAGGCATTTTCGTCGAGAAAAGCAATAATAAAGAAAATATTAACCTGAAAAAAAATCAAGCCAAGTCTCAGAAGCCTAATGACAAGGTAAGTTCTATGGACGAAGTTTAGAAAAAATAAGCCTGCATGAGCACTTCCAAAAAATAGATATTTTACTATGTTTTTTCCAGGTTTTATCATCTCGAGATGTCTCAAAGAAAATGAAGCTGAAGCTTGGTAAAGCATGGATATCTTTCCTCAAATTGCCCCTCCCTCTTGATGTGTACAAGGAGGTAAAGTCATAATGATGTCTCTATATTCCTATGGTGATCTTTGATGTACTCTTCTATTACTTGTGTTCCATCATTTGTTTGTTTTATTCTCAGTTTTGTAATTTTTCAGCGAGTTGCAAGTCTACATAATTTTCTATTTTAAAGATCTCATTTTGTAGTGTTTCTGCTCTCATATACTTCTATTCAATGTGCAGGTTCTTGTCAAACTTCATCAGACTGTCATTCCTTACCTCTCCAATCCAATTATGCTATGGTAAATGGTGCACAGTTTACTGATTAGTTCTGCTTAGGACTTTCACTCTTAAAAATATTATTATTTGTATCCTAACTCTATATATGCACAATGCAGTGATTTCTTGACTCGGTCATATGACATTGGTGGTGTGGTCAGCGTTATGTCGCTTAGCAGCCTCTTTATTCTCATGACACAACATGGTCTTGAATATCCCAACTTCTATGATAAACTTTATGCTTTGTTGGAGCCCTCTATATGCATGGCAAAACATCGAGCAAAATTCTTCGAGGTAATAGATCAATAACAGATTTGTATAAAATCTTGTGGCACTATGCTTACAGGAGGATTTGTGACAGCTGGACTTATTGCACATAAATGATTGGCTACATAGCAACTCCCCAAACATACAAAAAATGTTATTTGCATATCTCAACATTTTGCATGATATAGTTACATTATATTTAGGGAAAGGCTGTCTATATCTTCGCCTGTGTAAGGAGTGCTTTCTGCTCAAGATAATGTGGCATTTTAAAACATGCTACTTCCACCCGTCCTTCAATAATGTTCACCTGCACTTGCACTAAAATGGTTACACAATCCATATAAGATGGTTTCACATTCAAATATCTACTGACCTCGGTGTTGCAAATCGCTTCCACCTAATGATAGTATGATGATGACAGCTTCAAAACCTCCTCTATGCATGAAAGGATTCTTGTAAATTTTCCCAGATATGCTTAAGTTGTGGTTGTCTGCATTTTAGAAATTTGTTCCAAGGTTCTTCAACAACTAACAAAAAAGGCGTGATTACCAATAAATCCATGGAAAAAAGTCTTCCAAAATGATATGGCTATAAACTTTTTTTTTTGGTAAAGAGCTATAAACTTTGCTTCTATGTTAATATTATTATGTGTTGGAATTGATCCTTGTTTCTGTCATGGAAGGCGCTTACATATGTGAGGTGCATAATGCATATAAAATGATTATCTTTGTATCATTTCGTTGGATAAGGGGTACTCATCAAATTACACCACGTTGATTATTATCTTTTTTACACTGTCATTTTCAGCTGCTGGACTCATGCTTAAAATCATCACTCCTTCCAGCATATCTGGCTGCTGCCTTCTGTAAAAAGCTAAGCAGACTTGCCCTCTTTGTCCCTCCATCAGGAGCACTAGTCATCATTGCATTGGTTCACAACCTTCTACAGAGGCACCCTTCAATAAGTTGTTTGGTACATCGGGTAAAGATAACATCTTTCTCCCTGTTATTAAGACATTATGAATTGATTAAGTTGTTTTGAGATCTGTGTTGGAATGAGTAGTCATCTGTGTTGTCATATAATGATTCTGGCAACTTGTTGAAATTATTTCCCTTTAGGAGAGTAATGCTGGCACTACTGGAGAAACTTCTAATGAAGGTAAAAGCAGTTCTGAAGATCCTGAAGACTGCAGCACTAAGCGGGATTTAATTGAGGAGAAACCAGGATTTGATCACTTTAGAAATGAGGAAAGTGATCCTAAAGATACAAATGCCATGAGTAAGTTTTGTTTTATTTTCTCTTTTGCCTTATTCCCTGTCGAAGCAAATGTCTAATACAGTTTTTTTTCCTTCTAAATCACGGCTCACTTTTATCTCCCTTTTCATGCATAGATTTCATAATTCACTTTTTCCGCTACTATATTATTATTATTAATAATGAATGTGTGATTGGGCAGGGAGCTCACTCTGGGAGATTGACACTCTTCGTCATCATTACTGCCCTCCAGTCTCAAGGTGTGTTACCTTCAAATGTATTATGATCATCAAATTAGTCCTTAATAAAACTTATTAAACAAATAGTAGTAGTAGTAGTAATAATTACTAATAACCTTCTTGTATAAACAGATTTGTTTTGTCCCTAGAGAATGATTTGTCTGTAAGGGCTAGAACTGCTGAAATTGCGGTTAAAGATTTTAGTTCTGCTTCCTACTCCACAATTTTCAGTGATGAGGTAAATCCGGCTTCATTGTGCATCACATCCATTATTATCTCATTTCGTCTTCAGTGCGCTGAGTCTTGTTATTAACCATTGCAGATTAAACTTGCTGTTTCTTTGTTTTTGGTTTTCAGATTAGGCGAAGGGTGAAACAGGTGCCATTGGCCTTCTATAAAGCAACTCCGACACACTTGTTCTCGGAGTCGGACTTTCCCGGTTGGACATTCAAAATCAAGGATGATGACACGTCTGCAAAACGACAGCGGGTAGTGTGATGTGAAAGCAAGTGTTTTAGCAACTGTTCTGCCAAGAAAATTTTGATTCCATTTTTTCTTTTGTATGGTGGTGGCATATATATAGAATTTCCATGTATGGCAGTACCTCACAGTGACCAATTGACTGTATAAGTGTCCAACCAGACAATGAGCCAGCTTGAGAATCTAGTAGATTATAGAACTTGTGAACTTATTCTATTCGCTATGTTCTGTTAAAAAAAAACAGCTATTTTTAATCATTTTTTCCGTTGTGAGGTTACCACCTTTTAATTGGAAATGTGAGAAAACTTGCAATTAGTTGTGTTCAAAATTTCAAATAGGTTTATAACCTTTTTCACTGTTCTACATGACTGAAAAATCATTGTCGATTACTACGAAGTTTAAAGCATTTGCAAAAACTTATTTGCTCCTAGAAATGAACACACCAATTATGATTGATTACTAATTTAAAATTATATAGTGGTAATCGACAATGATTTTTGAAATCGCCCCTTTTTTCTTAGAAACTTAATATTAGTTCCTATAAATTACCTGATATTTAAAAAAAAATCATAACACAATCACATTTTTTTTTTGGTAGTTTCCCACCACTCGTCAAATTGAATGTAGAGATTATAGTGGAATTTTGCCGATGCAGAAGAGTAGTTGTATGTGCACTTCGTTGTTTGATTTAAACCTTAAGAAGAGGTATTTAGTGAGGTTCTCTCAATTTTAGATGATGTTTTTCCATTTTTTTTACTTTCTTGATTTTTTTCTTCTCAAAATCTAAGTAACTTTATTTGATTCACGGCTCGTCATTTCAAAGCTTAAAGGTTGATTAATTTTGAAAGTTGAGCAATTGTTTTTATCTTGTTAGAATTTCCCAAAGAAATGATGATTTATGATCAATATTCAAACGAAGTCATTTGATCAAGATTGAATTATTGATTTCATAATCAAACATCAAAATTAGAATCTAAGCTTTATGCTGCATGATATCTAAAGACTCTTGATTTTTTAGGTTATTTGACCCACATTAGTGTAGGTTTTATCTATGCTACATCGGGTGGAGTACAACATGCATTTAATAATCGTTGATTTAATATTATTTTATACAAATGCACACACAATCACACACACCAAACGTGTATGGTGTATGCATCAATGATTAAGATGCTACCATAGTAATACACCAGGTGTAGCATCTAATAGACACATCAGTGTATCAAAACAATTATGGTATTTTTAATATTAAAATCTGTATTCACATATTTGGTACTTTTCAACCGATACTTTTGTCGCAACCGTACACGTTTGAACAAATTTGGTCCACTAGCGACGCGTGCCAGAACTGACTCTCTCTCTCTCTCTATTTAAAAACTTCTCATTTCTCCATTTCTTTTTTCATTTCTTATTGACGACTTCAATTTCTCCTTTTCTACTTGAACAAAAAATACAGTATTAACCAAATAATTCATTTTTGTCTGTTTCTAAATCGATATCATCATCAACAACAGCACTGAAAAACAGGGTTTACACCGAGAACAGAATCATCGATTCATACTCCAAGAAACTGTCAAATTCCTGATCGATCCCCACCATTTTCAAATGGGTTTCGACAAGCGCAAAAGGGGAGACGCCGCCGAGTCATCCTCCCAATCATTGCCGAGGGAAGACACCCCTTTGTTGTCCGGCAACGGCAAGCCACACGTCAACCTCTCTTCTCAGCCCAAAGCCTTCGCCAACGTCTTCATCGCCATCGTCGGCGCCGGCGTCCTCGGCCTTCCTTACACCTTCATGCGCACCGGCTGGCTCACCAGCCTCCTCACCGTCTTCCTCGTCGCCCTTCTCACCTTCCACTGTATGATGCTCCTCATCCACACCCGGAAAAAGCTCGAAGATTCCCCTTCTTGCGCCTTCCCCCAAATCACATCATTCGGGGATTTAGGATTCGCCGTCTGCGGCTCGATCGGCCGATTCGCCGTCGATGCCATGGTCGTCCTCTCCCAAGCCGGCTTCTGCATCGGCTACCTCATCTTCATCGGCAACACCCTCGCCACCCTCTTCAGCTCCTCCTCCTCCGCCAGCCCTAGGGTTTTCGGGGCTTCCGCCAAGAGCGTTTACATTTGGAGCTGTTTCCCCTTTCAATTGGGCCTGAATTCTATTCCATCCCTAACCCTTTTGGCCCCGTTGAGCATTTTCGCTGACGTCGTCGACCTAGGTGCCATGGGGGTGGTGATGGTGGAGGACGTCATCATCTTCTCCAAGCAGATGCCTGTAGTCCATGCTTTCGGAACTCTCTCCACCTTCTTCTACGGGCTGGGCGTGGCTGTATACTCGTTCGAGGGGGTCGGGATGTGTTTGCCCCTCGAATCGGAGATGAAGGACAAGGCCAAGTTTGGGAAGATCTTGGGCCTGACCATGTTTTTCATTGCTGCCATGTATGGTAGCTTTGGGGCAATGGGTTACTTTGCATTCGGCGACAACACAAAGGACATCATCACGGCTAACATGGGGAAGGGGTTGTTGAGTACTATTGTTCAGTTGGGCCTCTGTATAAATCTCTTCTTTACTTTCCCGTTGATGATGAACCCTGTTTATGAGGTGTTTGAGAGGAGATTTTGGGATGGGAGGTATTGCTTGTGGATTAGATGGATTCTCGTGCTTGCTGTGAGTTTGGTTGCTCTGTTGGTGCCGAATTTTGCTGATTTCTTGTCGTTGGTGGGTAGCAGCACCTGCTGTGTGTTGGGCTTTGTTTTGCCCTCGCTTTTTCACTATCTGACCTTCAAGGATGAGATGAGCCGGAAACGAGCTAGCACGGATTTGATCATAATCGTCTTGGGTGTTTTACTTGGGGTTTCAGGGACATGGTACTCCCTTTCAGAAATTTTCTCTGTGAAGGTATGACAGAAAAATATTCTTGGAACAATTGTGAAAGCTTTAATAGGTACTTAATGATTATTATAGTGCCCCAGTATGCAAATGTTCGTTTGCTGAATTCATCCCATCGGCCTTTCAGTTTTTATTTTCTGTTACTTTTGTAAAACAGTAGACACATTATTATTATTATTATATTAGTGTATTGTCTTCATTATTTATGAAAACATTATATTTCAGTTTTACATGAAATATTATGAAGAACATTTCACCATCAATAAACATACTTTGAAAGTAGTAAGTATCAGCTTTTGTTCTACTTTACCAGCGCCTGTTTTTTACTCATCCTGAATTTTGTAGTTCATGCTAAATGTATATATGTAGACAGTTGTTACAAGTTGAAACAGAGAATGTTGTTCATCCATATTGTGACTTGTGAGACTAACCTTGGCAGTGCTTTCATGGCTCTTATCGTTTTTACAAGGGAAAGGAACTAGCTAGATTTTGATTCTCCTTTTTCCTCATCTGTTCTGTATTGTTTTGATGCTTTGCAACGTTTCGTTTTGGTACGAAAAATGGGCTTACTTGTGTTAAGCATAGAAATCTATCTGTTTATAACAAGGAATAGCAAAGACAGAACTTTGAAGGGCATGCACCGTCCGTGGCAACTCATAGGAAAACAAAAATAAATTTAAGGTAAACGGCATCGCTTCTTATTACTGGCCTCCTTTTCACTATATGAATTTGCTTAGTGTATCCCACCGTGAAAGCAAACAGTCGGTTTGATATTTCCAAGGCCATCTTTGAGTTGGCTCTTAATGAGGTCTTTGTTTCTCATTTTATGTTATTAGCTTGAGTATCTACTAGTTGAAGTCTCTATTTTTTATGTTCCCATTAGCTCTTTGTCCTCCTTGAGACTATTGTGTAGGTGTAACTTGAAAGGCCTAATTTCAATCAATGACTACTGGTATGACAAATCAACTATTGTTTCTATACAATTTCCCTCATTATTAATTTATTTCAATCCATTGCTAACTCGTTTATTTCCCATCATCAATCATAATTTTAACACTTTGACATTTCCTCGACTTTCATAATCACACTATTCAAACAAATCACATCCTCAAGAGTTTCTGTTCATTTTTTTACTTTCACTATTCTCTAACAAAATAAAATGAAAATGAAAGGTATCCAATCGCTCCATAATGGTGATATTTTGAATATTTTACTCCTTCAGTCTACGAATAGTTGTCATACCTCCTTTGTAATTTACAAAGGAAGTATGACAACTGTCTTTGGACAAAGGGAGTATTACATTTTTTTTCTGTTCATCTTATTGTTTGAAATTTGGAGTTGATATTGGCTAAAATAATGATCTTCAGTTGAATCAATAACTTTGATTGGATATATTCTGAACATATTTCTAGTCTGGATACTCTTCTTGATTTGGGATGAGTAAAAAAGAACCACCATTTTGATATCTAAATATTATCAAACAGGTAAAAAACAAATCTGAAGGTTACCATCTTTGATGCCTGTAACTTTGACTTAGGTTACTTTGTTTTTTGTCTCTCTAGTCTGCTTAAAATGGTGGTTCTTTTTGCTGTGATTTATTATGTGTGCCATTCAAGAATCTACAGAAAATAAGATTGTGTACAATAAACAAAAATGACTCATTGGCATTGGCCAGCACCATGTAAATCACTTGTGTTTGAAGTGTATACATGTTCGTGTTTGGTGCCATTCAGATCTGGGATTGTAGTCGTTTGTGTTTTTAAGGGTGACTTTATTTTGTTGCTGGCTAATCTGAAGAAGTTTTGCAATTAATTGCCTCTTATTATGATATTTTCATCATTTCGTAAGAAAATTTTGGAAAGTTGTTTTATGCAGTGGTTTCCTTGTAGCATTAGGCTTATGCAGACTGTATTATTGTTTTCGGAAAATAAAATTATATTTATCTCCAACCACTTTGAAAATGGAGAGTTGCTATCACATACACTCCTCCTGCATTTGATTTGGACCACCATCTTCATCACCATGAGCATCACTTACTGCATAACAAATTCACAGCTACCATCCGTGGCCCACTATTATGTAGTATGCAAGAATGAAGTTGACTGCATGCGTGTGAGCAATTGATCGTGTTTGCGATCGATCAATCTTTCATTACATGAACATAAATACCAACAAGTACTATCAAAACATAGTCTGGCCCCTAAAACGCCTCCCTATAACTCCCCTCTCAAACTTAGATATTTTGCAACAAACACCTGTCACTCTGCCTATTGTCAAATTTAGCACAATAATTGCTGCTTTCCCTTGCTTTATACAATTACAACATGTGTATTATAAATAACTAAAAACACAATAAATATTAATATTAATATACAATTCAATGTTCTTTTTTATGAATGATTATTTTTAAACATATTTTAGAAAATCGAATTTCAATAACAAATTAAAAAGCAAAGAAACAATAAGAAGAATTACCCCAAAAACTTTAAAAACTCAGGATAGAACAAGGCATTTGGAGTGTACTTGTACTTATTTATTAATTAACAATCCTTTAGCACACACTCTTTAATAGTTGCAAATTCTGTGAAACTTTTGAATTGTGTCATTTTTGGATAGTTTGAAAATATAATTTTGATGTCATTTGTTAATTAACATGTGTATTGCCTTATGCAATTATTATAGTAGAAAACATGTCTAATTGGAGAAATGTGAAGGAAGTGCTGTCAAAATTTGTAAGTCAACGATTCTAAACACTAACTAATAATACACGAAATCACACATTTTAAGGCTATGTGCAACTGAATTTATCCGGAAATGTTGTCAAACTGTCTAATTTACTTAAGTTATAAGTTGAATTAAATTAAGCTATTCTAAAATTTTGATGGTCAAAGTATACTTTTAGGACAAACCGTGACTAAATAAAAGAAAACAATTCAACCAACAAACAATAATTTTGCATGGGCTTAATATGAGTATCAATGACTCGTGAATATATTTCTTTTAACATAGATGACAAATAAAATAGTTCTCTTGAAACATCCGTGGTAGTCCTTGGTGTATGAACATAGCATGTTCCTATTATCATCGATTTTTCAGGTTTTTGATCTTAAGTAGGGTTAGGGTTATATAGTCTCGTTCACTTTACAATATTTATAAGTAAATCTAAGTGTTAATGTTAAAAAGTACACTAACTCAGATAGTAAAACATCTTATTTGTATTACCATATAAAAAAACTATTTTTATACACAAATAGACTGATTTGTCTTTCTTCTTGACAATAAAAGCACACGCAACCCTATTTCTTCATTTTCATTTTTTTTTTACTTTTCGGTCGTCTCCCTCAAACATTTCTGTCGGCGTCTTCAAATTTCAGAGCGACATCCACCCACCACTTGAAGCGGCGTCAATCTTCGTCTGAAGCTTGAAGTTGGGGGTCTTGTCAAAGATTTTTATTTTATTATTATTGAAATATTTGCGTAACCTTTTTTTTTTAATGTGAGTTTCTCTACGGGGAATGTGGATTCGCCCACGGCGAATGTGAATTCTCCACGGGGAATTTGAGATTCGACATGTCGAAAATTACTTATAAATTCGCCACAATAGAAAGGCATTTTCGGATGTTCATTACTTTTATGTGCAAATAAGCGATTCTTTAATCTACTAGTATAAATAAAATGTATTACTATACTTTTATTTTTCTCTCTTAAATTTAATCCTATTTTTGGAATCTTATCCTATTTTGGGAATCTTATTTTTTTATTTGGTCTCTTGTTTGATAGAGAATTTCAATTTGATTCTTTTTTATTTCTTCTTTGAAATATAGATATTCACCACTCTTTATACTATAAGTTTTCGAGTATCACAACTAAGTTTCTGTCGACCACTACCTCCATGGTTGATTTATTTGGCTTGCGTGTAGAACGACAAGAACATATAGGTAAAATGCTTTAAAAGTTTTGTTAAATTTTATCAAATTCTCTAATTACATAGAAGGAATTATAGAATGAATTATGAAGGTGATATGATTTTCAAAAAAAGGGTGGATGATGGTTACATATACTAATCCAATCCCCCAAACTATCCTCCCCTTTTTAAAATATCCCTAAAAAGTTAAAACAAATAAATGAATAGTAGTAGTACGCGACAGCTGTCCACAGCCATTTCCCTCCCAAAACCTAAATACTAGGAGTATCTTTTTCTCTCTCTCTCACACACATACACGTACTGACACGCACATTTGTTATCCTTTATATACACACAGCCACTCCTCACTCGTTCACTCACTCACTCACTCACTCACTAACTCAGTAACTCACTCGCTATGTTGATACAACAGCAGCACACCTTCTTCTTCTTCTCCTCCGTCTTCTTTTTCTCGTCGTTGCTGTTTTGTTCAATTTCCTCAGAAAAACAAGAATTGAAATTCAACCCCCACGTGACTCTCCCATCCATCAGATCCCTCTCCTCCTCGAAGCAATTCGAGGGCTCGTCGGAGATTGTCGACCTCCGGTACCACATGGGCCCGGTCCTCTCCTCTCCGATCAACATCTACCTCATCTGGTACGGCGATTGGGCCTCCTCCCAGCAGCTCCCCATCCGGGATTTCCTCCTCTCCATTTCCCCCTCCTCCTCCGCCGCCCGCCCCTCCGTCTCCGACTGGTGGCGAACCGTCTCCCTCTACACCGACCAGACCGGATCCAACATCTCCCGCACCGTCCTCGTCGCCGGCGAGTACTCCGACCGCCAATACTCCCACGGCAACCACCTCACCCGCCTCTCCGTCCAGCAGGTCATCGCCTCCGCCGTCCGGGCCAAGCCCTTCGCCGTCGACCACAAGCACGGGATCTACCTCGTCCTCACCGCCGCCGACGTCACCGTGCAGGACTTCTGCCGCGCCGTCTGCGGCTTCCACTACTTCACCTTCCCGTCGATGGTCGGGTACACGCTCCCCTACGCCTGGATCGGGAACTCCGGGAAACAGTGCCCGGAGGTCTGCGCGTACCCGTTCGCGGTGCCGGGGTACATGGCCGGAGGAGGGACGGAGGCGCTGCGCCCGCCGAACGGAGACGTGGGGATCGACGGGATGATAAGCGTGATCGGGCACGAGCTGGCCGAGCTGTCGTCGAACCCGCTGGTGAACGCCTGGTACGCAGGGGAGGATCCGACGGCGCCGACGGAGATTGGGGATCTGTGCGAAGGGCTGTACGGGACCGGCGGCGGCGGGGGGTACATTGGGGAGGTGATGAGGGACGGAGGAGGGAGGAGCTACAATTTGAATGGGCGGAGGGGAAGGAGGTTTTTGGTGCAGTGGATTTGGAGTCCCATTCTCAAAGCTTGTGCAGGTCCCAATGCAATTGACTAGCTACACAGACACTCTTTTTTTTTATTTTTTTTTTATTTTTATATATTAAACAAAAAAAAAGAGTTGTTGAATAGATAGATACATTAAATATCATAATCAATTACTTTTTGTATATTTTATCTCTTTGCTCTTACTTTTACTTCTGTCATTTTTTTTTTTGAAAACTACTAGTACTAATATTTCTCTCTTTAGAGTTTGGACTTTGTAGACATGACTAATAAATATGGAAGATAAAGGCATCAAGATTCAAGGGTGTGGGTGGTTGTGGATTTCATTACATTTACAATCACGTCCTCTAAAAATATTTAAAAATATTTTACTCTCCCTTGTTTTGGGTGATATTCTGTTCCAGAAATTGTTATCTTCAAAATAAAAATCAATTGTTTTTTCAAATTAATTTTTCATCAACATAAAAGTTGTTCCTTATTCGTAATCTGCACAATACAATATAAAAAGTTATAAGTGAAGCCACAACAAATTGTGTTTTTACTTTTAATGTACAATTAAGATCTCAAGTTACAACACCTTCAAGTTAGAAGAAAGTAATTTGCGATCAACTCTCAATAATATTTAAAAACTCTATACTAGACTCTCTATAATAAGACATTTTTAATTTAAGTTTAGTACATTTAGGTGAATAAGCTTATAAAAGAAATGAACACAATTATTTACTAAACTAATTGAATTGATATCTTTGGGCATTAACCAATCGAAACAAAAAGAGCATAAATAAATACCATGGTTTGAAACATAATAATTGGATCATGTGACTTCCATTTTCTCCCACAAAGTGCGCATTGAGTCCTTGTTGGTATATTGGGTCATATAATCATATCTTCGAGCAAAGGTTATTTGCATATCCTCCGTGATTGGGAGATACTGTTTCTAATTTTGATCATTCTAATCATTCATTAAATTACATTTTATTTTTGTCTCAAAACAATAGTCAAACTTCCTTCACAAATAACAAAAGAAGTGTCACTGTAAAAATTGAACAGAGATAGTATATGAGATTATGTATATACTCAGTAGTGAAATACTTAATTATCATAATCTAATTTACCAAACAACCATATCAAATTCTGAGAACAAGTCATGAAAATAGTTATTTTCGGGAATTAACAATTTTGGCAGGATAGGACAATCCGTTTACTAGGGCACAAGGATCGAACGAAACCGGAAACCGTGATGGGCATGCGCATACCACCACGTCGAGAGAAAAAGAGGGAATTGAGTTAGAGTTATAATTTCATAAGAATAATCATATTTTCTTTGAAAACTATTTTTATGACATGGAGAGAGTATTTGATGTGATGTGCTGGAAATTTTATTATTATTGTTATTATTTTGAGCTTTGAGTACTTACTTAGAGTTTGTAGACTTTAATTCTTACAATTGTTAAGTTATTATGGTTATCTTGGATAATTGGAATTAGGAGTCTTTTGACTTGGACGGAAGAGTGTTATCTTATTTAATTTCTTTATTTTTCTCTTAATAGATATTCTATTTCGTGCTTCATCTCTCTGAACTTTAACAAATTGGTTCGACCTGTCGGATCTGCCATGACGAGAAGCGAGGCTCGATTAGACGCGTTGGAAGCAAACGTGGAGAAGTTAGAGAAATAGATGGAAAAATGGGGTGTGATGGTTAAAAAGTTGGACGAGCGTGTGATGGCTTCCAATCGAGTATAGATCAAGTGCAAGATATGCTCAAGAAATCGTTGCGAGATAAGGGAGTTGAATCAGAGGAAGCGTCGGGATCCACACCCGAGGACGCACGGTAAATTTCAGACGCCCGTCAAGAGCGATCATCTCTGACACCAAGCTCGACGAAATTGGATCTGCCATGTTTCAACGGTGAGATTCTTTCTGCTTGGATCTCTAGGGCTAAGCAATTTTTTCAAATCGATAACACTTCTGAAAATTTGCGAATTGAAGCCGCAATTATAGCCATGGAAGGAACCACCTTACAATGGTTACAATGGCTAATGGAAAGGTACCCAAATTTGAGTTGGAGAAAGTTCCTGGTGGAACTCTTACGTCGTTATGGCGATAATCTCCGAACAAACTCATTCGAAGCTTTGGCTGCCTATCGTCAAATATCTATTGTTGATGAATTCGTGGAGCAATTCATTGCAAGAATGGCCGCGATTAAATAACTACCCGACTCGCACTCGCTAAGTTTATTTCTCAATGGTTAACGTGAAGATATTTGAGTCCGAATACGTTCGAAGGACGCAAAAGACATATGTACTATGATGCATTTAGCGAGGAAAATCGAGTATGAAATTGCTGCAATTAATGGGTCACAAGTTCCATTGTATATGAATCGGGGTCCAACGAACAAGGGTGAGTGTCGAGGGAAAGTCGATCAAGCGGGTTATCGATTCCATTATGTTCTTTGGGTTATACCCATAACGGGCCTTACAACCTACAGGGGCAGCCCTACGGGAATTTTCAGTCTGACTCATTGGGTTCTTCAGATTCGACTCGACAATGCGGCTCTAGACAAATGTCTCATGATGAATTTTTGAATCTCCGCGCTAAAGAATTATGGTTTAAATGCAAATACCCATACTCTCTAACGCATGTGTGTTCGAGCAAGTCTCTACGGATCATAGTTCTGGAAGAGGACGAAGAGAGTTTAGAAACCGAACATATGTGATTTCTTCCAACTGAGCATGTGAACGATATTTATGGCTACACGTCCAAATTTCCGCTTTGAGGACAAAACAAATTTTTAAAAGGAAGGGAGTTGATGTGATGCGCTGAAAGTTTAATTATTATTATTATTATTATTATTATTATTATTTTGGGCTTTGGAGTACGTTTGTGGACTTTAATTCTTATAAGTATTGTTAAGTTATTAGGTTAAGGTTATCTTGGGATTATTAGAATTAGGAGTCTTTTAACTTGGACAAGAGTCTTTTGACTTGGACAGAAGAGTGCTTATTCTGTAATTTTCTCTTAATTATATTCTATTTCGTGCTTCATCCCTCTGAACTCTTAACACTATTTGTTAAGTAAAATCTTATAATCTCTTGGAAGTTTGATTATATTTCTCAGTGTATCTTGTAGTTTTAGGTTTGTGTGGGGATCTTAGAGAGAGAGTGATTGAGTTGATGTTAGAATTTTGGGAGAAAAATATTGCAATCCCTTTGTAAGTTCAACTTTCCGTTATCTAATGGAATGCTCATGGTGTCAAAAATGAATGTAACTTATCAAGAGGTGGATCATTTATAAATCTCGATGTCATGTTTTTTTTTTTTTTGGCTTTTCATTTTCGTGTTTGATTGCTCAATTGGTCAATTACTCGAATATATAGTATTTTGTATGTTTGACTTGCATTGGATATAAAAATAGAAATACACTCACGATCTGGTTCGCTCTCACGCTTTTTTTCTTGCCAAAGATTGCTACCACATGTCCTTTTCTTATTAGTCAAGATTTGATATTTAATTCATATTCATTTTGTACAAAACAATTTATATAACACATGATGGGATTACAAGGGAAGGCGGGTGCGTTACGAGACCACCGTCTACTCGAACCACCGTCTACTCGGACCACCATAACCCGCCAAGAGAGCACGAGGAATTTTTACTTGACTCGCCGATACCCGATCAATCGGACACGCCCAATGCGCGACGAAACCTCCGATCTATCTCCGAACAAATCCACCCCGTACTTTTCTACCAATCTCCCGAGAACAACCGACGTCCAACCATTATCGGAAATCTACTCAACCCAAGTGTACTGAATTCCAGATCAACCAATCAACGACAACAACCTATCGCAAGCAATACATATATCACCAATGCACCTCAAGCATACACAATATACATATTCAAGCAATATACGAGGTATCTCACAATCGAAGCAATCAACCACATAAACACGGATCGAGAAAGCTAACAAATAAAAGACAAAGAAAATTATAGTGGTTCACCCAAATAGGCTACGTCCACTTTGCCGCCACGAACCTTTCACTGGATACACCGAGCTTTACAAGAATTCTCTTGAATTTTAACTTTCTCGACTCTCTCTAGGATCATCACTCCCACCTAAGAGATACACCGAAATATTAAAGAGAGCTTCCAAGACCTTACAATAATTTTCTCCAAATTCTAACCCTAACTCTCTCTTCCTCAATATTTCTCTCTCTACAATGTAAACTAGCAATGTTAGATAAGATACAAGTGAAGGAGAGGAGCTATTTATATCCACCAGCCAAAACCCTAAAGCCCAACATACTAGGCCCAATCAAACCCGTGGTCAACATCTCGAAATTGGGCTGAGCGGTCGCTCGACCCCAAGCGCCCGCTCGCGTCGTTGATGGGTTAATTGAAAACGGGACATGGTGCCCGCCAGCGTGCTACTGGGAACTTCTTCGTCTTCGACTAGTCTTCTTCTCCGTCGGTTCGGTACGGTTTGGTTTGGTTTGACTCCACCAAACCTAACAACACATGCTTGTTTATATTTTATTAAAAAAAATCCAAAATTTGTATTTTTAAATTAATAGAGTATAATGTTGATATATTTTTCATACACATCCAAAATTTATCTTTGAAATCGTTTCTCTCAAACTTTTTAAGCATTAATCAAATAAACTCCTATTTTTTTAAAATTCTCAAGAATATTCACTCTATATTATTCTAATATTCAAAATTTTGAAAATTCTCAAAAGCAACCAAATTTTCGATATCATGAAAACCCTTCAATTTCACATAAATTCAACCAAACTCATATCACACAAAACTTCTCAGAAGAAGGCGATAAATGGGAAGCTAAAGAAGATGTAGATGTAATGTCATCATGGTGTTTAGCTAGCGAAGATAAATTTCGTGGCAAAATTAAAGGAAAGGATCATTGTGGGCACGAGTTCTTGAATTGTACAAAGAATGTCGAGTAGAAAATCCAGAATAAATCAATCAAAGGAATGAAAATTAGATGAAGAGTCGTTGAAAAAGACTTATTGAAAATGCAAACAAGTGAGTTGAGCATGAAAGATGTTGAAAAGAAAGCTCATGCAATTTATGAGGCATGCAGCCAAGTTTAACAACTTCATTGTATTAAATGAAGCTATGTGTAAACATCCTAAATGAGATTTACAACTGGAGCATGATACAACACATTGTCGCACTGAAGATGTGAGTAATGAAGAAAGTGGTGGCAGCACTAAAAGATCAAAGACGTCTGAAGAAGGAGAGTATGTAGGAAATGTCTGGCTGTTCAACATTTCTCGTCCTACGGGTAGGGATGCAGCTAAAAAAGGAAAATGTAAGGTTCACAATCTTTAAATCCTACTGAATTTGTTTCAGAACTTCGTGCAATGAACATTACCAAGGAAATCGAAATTGATTTTTTGGGTATACGACTTGAATTGAAGCTCAAAAAAAGAAGAAATCGAGCTCAAAAGAAGACAAGAAATGTTAGGATTTGGGTCGCCTGTGAGTTTGACCCGACTAATGAAAGAATTAAAATAAAGTATTTTAATTCATTTATAATATATATATATATATATATATATATATATATATATATATATATATATATATATATTATATTTAATATAATATATATTATAAATATATCCTAAATAACTACTATGCAGTTATTGGTCTGCAGTCATCACAATTCTATCTGTATTTTAATATATATAGATATATTATACAGAAATGAAAGACTGCGAGAAAGAAAGTTAACGCACATAAAAAACAATAAAATAGCAATATCATTGGTTCTTAGATTGTGAACAATTCAACATTCTATCTGGGTGTTGCTGACGTTGCGAACAAGCAAGTGGATTCGATCGGTTTGATTCTCTTCCGCACTAACGAGAAGTAAATTTTCGTATCCAGTTGTAGCGCGTGTTCATACCACGTGTACTTTAGTGATCATTAAAAGGTGAATGAGAGAAACTTCCCTGTTTTCTCATTATGTGAGACTTTGAGGTTGAAACGATGTCGTTACCCTTAAGACTTCCAACTGTGTCTTGAGATTTCACTAGGTGCTGCTACTTTGATATCTTACCAAATAACCATGAAAATTCGGTAAATGCGGTACATATCAGAAAGCAACTGACGTGAAGTTTATAGGCTCTAGTGGAGAAGAAAGATTATCTTAAAACATGCACTTAACTTGGTATTCAAGGCTAGCCCAATCGTGTACGGACATGATTGTGAATATGAGTTGGGACAAGGTCGAGTATGCTAAGTATCTGAGGGGGATAAGAGATACGTCGACTAGTGCGGTTTATAAAGATATCTGGGGTATAGCGAGTAAAAAATTTCAATATGTTTTGTGAACTGTCATAATAAACTAACCGGTTTATGACAACGACATAGTTCACACGCTCGCAGGTCACACGATCTATTTGCCATCTATGAATGATGTTGTTGCGAATGTTTATTTAGACGTCGAGTCTAGCTCTTTGTGCGAGTGAGAGATGTTAGGATTTGGGTCGCCCGTGAGTTTAACCCGACTAATGAAAGAATTAAAATAAAGTATTTTAATTCATTTATAATATATATATATATATATATATAATATTATAAATATATCCTAAATAACTACTATGCAGTTATTGGTCTGCAGTTATCGCAATTCTATCTGTATTTTAATATATATAGATATATTATACAGAAATGAAAGACTGCGAGAAAGAAAGTTAACGCACATAAAAAACAATAAAATAGCAATATTATTGGTTCTTAGATCGTGAACAATTCAACATTCTATCTGGGTGTTGCTGACACTGCGAACAAGCAAGTGGATTCGATCGGTTTGATTCTCTTCCTCACTAACGAGAAGTAAGTTTTTGTATCCAGTTTACTTATTTGTTCAAGTAAATTACTTCAAGAAAGCTAAGCAGATGTATCACGTGCATCTCAATACACTGTTCACAAAATTACATTTGACAGAAGATGATGAAGACATGAAATGTATGTTGTTGACAAAGTTGTATGGAAAGTGAAGATTTTATTTTAATTATTTAATTATATGTGAGAATAATTTGTGGTTATTATCTTACTAATGGTATATATCCTCAATGGGCTTCATTTGTTAAGTCAATTACTTTTCGGGTGCTTCGCAAGCACAAATTGTATGCTCAACACCAAGAGTCTGTTACAAAATATGTTAAATGAGCATTTGGAGTTCTACAAGCTCGTTTTGCTTTCATCCTATGCCCATGCTTTATTTGGGACAAACATTTGATGGAGAATATCATGATGGCTTGTATAATTATGCACAATATGATAGTTGAAGATAAAACGAGACTTATCAACACTATTATGATCCTACCGAATGTTTTCAAGACAAACCTACAAATCAACATATGAACAATTGCGTTTCCGAAGAAGAAGAAAATCAACATTTTCAATACTAGAACGGATCGCAAATCTATCAACATATATGACTAGTAGAAAACTTAGTAATAAGGAGACTCACATTGCTCTTAAAATGATTTGATTGAGCATATATGACACAAATACAACAATAATAATTGAATATAATTTGCATCCTTTAATTTCTATTTATATTTTATTTTGTGGTATATTCGAAACTTTGTTTTTTATATACAATTTCTTATTTAATTTTTTATTTTGTTTAAAATTACTTTTTCAATTAGCTTCTTATAATAGATTTCTAATTGTTTAAATTAAACTAAAATTGATAGTATGCAATTTAAATAAATTATAAAATAAATAAAAAATAATTTTAGATTGGGTTGAATTGTGACTTAGGAGTAAATTTAAAAAAATTTATTAAATAGTTGGTGTTATAAATTGGCTAACAAAAAGTACAAATTAATATTTTATAAAAAAATTGGGTTGAGTTAAGCTGATATAAACATAATATAAGAAGCAGTGAATGTTAGGAGTTTATTCTTGGAAATAAAAAGGCATATGAATGGTGTCTAAGAAAATGATAAATTAGCCATTGAAAGTGTTGTTGAGAGCGATTGGGTAATTGGGTCGGAAGAAAGAACGAAGAGAGACCGAAGTTGGAGCAAAACAGCTAAGCAAAAGCTAACCCATTCCCATGCAAGTTACCCTACCTGTATATCAATCAATTATATAATTAATCATCAAGCACCTTTCACATGACCATTGACAATTAGTAATAACTGCTTTCTTCTTCCTTATGAAAGTTGTAATGTACTGTAGTTGATACCTGGATGTGAAGTCGCATGATCATCTACCAAGTCCTCGTTCCATGTACTCTAAAATTGATGAACAATCTTACAAGCAACTAACAAAGATGAAATGGCCACCCTGTGGTAGAACTAGAGGTAAGAGGTTTGTTTGGTCATCGTCAGATCATATCAGTCGACAAGAGCTCCTACTCGGCTATGAATTGCCAAGTGAGGGAAGCCATTTGTAACCACCAGCGTGCATAGCATGTCAATGTCCCACTCAGATAAATGAGTTTGAACAAACAGAAGAAATTGGACATATAACCATAATCAGGAGTTGACCACCTACTTGAAAGTATTTAATTTATGAATAGCACAACTTTTAGATTGTTGGAAGGAATACAAACATTGCCAGTTTGTTTTGGACTAGTTACAATATATAAATTGTTGCTAGAAATAAATAGTAATCGACCTCCTGCGCCAGCTCTTTCAAGGACCTAGTCAAAGGAAAGCAGCAATAATCTCACTCTGTTAATCGAACTGGGCTGCTCATACGCCAATTATCTAATCTCCGTGTCACAAGGAGGAACAGTGACAAGGATATCAGGAGCTGAAGAAGAGAGAACTTTCTCAAGCAATGAATAGAAGGCAATCCCGCTTTTAGTCCGGGTTTTGAAAGAAAAGAAGATATACTATAATACTAGTATATGTAAAAAACAAAAGATAGTATCACAATTTTAAGATTTTTTGTTTTGTCAAAGTGCACGTAGAAGCTCTATTTAAAACTTAAAAGTATGCGTCAATTGTTTTTCCAATTTAATAGTTCACTCGCTCATTTTAGAGTTGAATGAATGATAAATTATTTTCAAAGTTGTAGAGAAAATTAAAAATAGAAAAACAGACTATTGGTTATGGAAATTTATTTATTTTTATATTATACGTAAATGTTTATAAATATTTAATAAGCTTATGCCTTATACTACGTGTCATATAAATATATTATAGTGCTTGACTATATTTATATTAAAAAGTTACATGCCTTTTATATAATTTTAAATATTTTAATTACAAAATAAATTGATGAATAATTCTAAAATTTAAATATTAGTAATATTTTAAACTTATAAACAAGGAGTATTATTAAAAAAAATCAAAGAATTATAGAATTTAAAATTTGTGCTTGAAAAGCTTTTAAAAGGTTTTTGGGCCAAACCTATTTATTACAAAGGTCAGACCCGAACCTCTTAAAAAACTTATGACAGTTGTTAATATGTGAGAGTTGGGCCAAAAATTTATAAGTCAGGCCTGTGCTTTATTATGTAAGGTTATGGTTTGTTCCTTCAAAGGAGAATATGAAAGGATAGAGTTATAATGCTTCTGTAGCATAAGTCTGACTACTAGTCTACTACTAGAGGAGTTCTAGACAGAATAATAACAAAGGAGTTGAGGGTCCAAAGGAGGAAAAAATCCAAAAGGGAAACAGCTTGGCCACCTTCAAAAGATCTATCTATTGAGAAACTGACTCTTCTGTAACCCCGTATTTACAGAATGGAACATTAGGAGAAACGGGTGCAGGTAGGCGGACATCGAAAATGATATTTTGGATTGGTGGTCCAACCTAATCAATCCACTAACGCACGTGAAATGTTAATGTCTCTTGTCAAACGTTTATACTGAACAAACATTTAGCAAAAGAGGACTGTATAATGGAGGAGCAGAAATTTGGCATTAACATAAAAAACACTAGACAACTTTAATAAAGCTACAAAGAGTGACTCATATGATACTGGATTCAGCACCAATTTGCAATTTCAAAAATGAGTGAACACCCGCTTCAGTCTCCTACATTTCAATTTACTTCAGTTATTTAAAGTCGGAACTTCCTATTTCCAACTGATAATATACTTGAAATTATTCCAAGTCCATGTCCAAATGCATATTATTATTTCTTCCATTTCAAAAATTACAAATTGTCCAAAAAAATGTATTTTCCTTCGTAATTTTTATTATTTTACAAATTTACATTATAAAACAAGGTTGAAACCAGCTATTTCCGACCGGAACTGGAACTCTGCCTAATATACAAGTTACAGACTTACAGTTAACCTGTCCTGTTCCCCCTTCCTCAAAAACTGAAACTGGCGATTTCAAACCATAACAGGCAGATTGAACCGGTTGGCCACGTCCTGGGGATTATATACAATTACGATAGGAAATGCTCTCCATAAGTCCATTGTGGTGGAGAAGCAATTTCTGAGAAACTTTTAGATTATTGAAATCCCCAGAATTTATTTTTAGGTGAAGTTTCATTTTAAATCGTAGTACAAGATTGTATTATTAATCTAATTTCTTTTACTTGCCTAAAACGCAGGAGGTGCAAAGGAAGAAAAAAGATGCATGTACAGTTACACTAAATACATACATACAGTGATACAGGGATAGAGTTACCTTATACTACTCTAGCTCTTCAACTTTCTCTGTTTCAATATGAAAGGTTATGGTTTTTTCCTTCCATGCATCCTGCTCCAGATTTCGTTCATAAAAAGATAAAACTCCTCCGCCATTACTTCTCAGTACCAGTGCAGAAGTGCTTCTCGTCCCATATCGACCCTATGATTGAAAAACACAACTTAAACATGTTACTCAGACGGAGGGTGCATTGCATTGTATCAATAAGAGTAATAAGATTTTAGTTTTTTAAAAATATCTATTACGAGTTGTGTGTCCGCTTGGACGAAAATGGAACTTAATGGGTATTCAATATCAGCGGGATAAATCCCAGGAAGCTCGCTTTCTTCATCATCCTTGGTGGTGTCGTTCATTAGGGCTTCAGTTATCTCTTTCAGTGAAACCTCACCCTCAAACTTATGTTTCACTACTTCTTCAAAACTGCGTCTCAACCGTTGAGCCTGCATTTGCAAGAAAATAAAAAAGAGCAAACAAAGATCACTCCATCGAACTTATAAGTCAATTCATTGTAAAATGGTACTGCAAATAAATCGTTAGACATGGATCCAGCTTACCTTAGGCCAGGGCGTGTCGAGTTTTGCATTGGACAACACGTGAATACCAGGAGAGACTTCTGTTACTGAGACACCACCTTTAGGTCTGTTGGTTACGTAAACCATGTCCATACGATGAAGGTCAGCAACGATTAGATTGAAACCGTTAAATAAGTCCCCTTCTCCTACGAGCTCCTCGGCAAATTCTTTGGGACTTTTATTACCCTGAAAGCCCTCCTCCATAGGACACCCATCAATATTCATCAGCAACAACAAGTAATCATTCATCCAGCAAAAAAAAATAAATCACAGTAGACCTATAAATGTGTTATAATTGAGATTTTGAATCTGAGAGTAAAATTACCTTTAAGAAGCGAATCGGAAGGTGGCCTCTGCTGGAGGTGAGGTGTGAGTGAGATCGGATTTCCCTGACATTAGTAAGAAAAGCAACCTTTCCAGACCTCGTGCAACCCAACCAGGTTCCGCCGGCCTGCGCGTCCCTTCCGGCGAGTATCTCACCGTCCTCCCACCAACCCAACGGCGTCGTTGGCCTGTAATTCACGGCGGAATAAATTATTGGGGAAAAAAAAGAAGGTTAAACAAATCGAAATATATGGAAAATGGAAATACGAATTTCAGTCACCGATTGTCGTATTCGTCTCTGTTGAGCAAGAGGAGGAAGGGGTACAGCGGATGAGATTTCCATATGAAAACCGCTATACACATTTGATATTCAGTTGTCTTCCTTTGGATCGATGATTGTTTGCCCAAAAGCCAAAACCTCCTCTAAGTAAATTTCCAGTGCAGCATTTTATTTGTAATTATTTAATATTTTATTTATTTAAGTGATTCATACTTTATCTTGGTGAGGTTTTTATGAACTGTAGTAGCTAAAATCAATTGAGGAATCTCGATCAACCTTACAAATGAGCACTACATAATGTTACATTGTTAGGTTTCATCAGCACATACAAAAACCCCAAAACACAAGAAAATCATATCATATTTTACATGCCAAAAATTATACAACTAACAACATTTCTGTACAATATTATGGCTCATAACTAGCAAACGAACTTCCAAGATGTGGGTGATGAGAGACTTGGTTGACGGATATTTTGATGGTTCGCCTATTGGACGATACGTGTAAATCCTTGCATTCTTCAAGATCATCGTCACAAGTCAAAAGCACCCAGTCATCATCATCGTCCAGATACTTGAAACTGAAGCTACTCACATTTTCTACCTTAAAACGTTCAAACACCTTTTGCTGCAAATCCTTAAAACCCCACTGTGGTTGCAGGCTAAACTTGACTTTTTCCTCCCCAAAACCAGCTTTTACCTTAAGTTGGTTGCTGTTCTTTGCCACGGAGGGAGCTTTGATCGGAGAATTATCGTCGAGATTCTTATGGCTATACGTATTAGTCAAAAGCTTTGTTTTCTCTTCATGCAATTGTGCTTCACTTTGAGCTCTCTTCTGAATACAAGACAAAGAAGGTGTTTCAGGGGCAGTGGGGCCCTCAGGCCGATTGTACTTCACCGAATCGCACTTCTTTGACGTTTCCAAGTGGCTGCCTCCTGGTGGTACATTCGGAGCAGAGACGAGTTCCGGAAATTCGTCATAGAAAGAGCTGAGCTGGATCGAACCTTTGGCTCCCTGGACTGAGTCAATCACGAGCTGAAGCTTCCTCAGCGAGTGGCCCACTTTCTTCATTTTCCGGGAAGGCCAACGAGTGATGCCATGCTGTCTACATATTCTTTTCAAGGTAGTCGGGCACACTGAAAACAGCAATAACAACGAATTTAAAGAAAAATCATTACTACACAAGTGAATAGTGATGAGTAGTTTTTCTTTCATACCACCAATGCTCATCGCAGCATCTTTAAGGCTCCAGCCGTAATACTGCCTAAGTACTTCCAAGCTAATACTCTTCTTCGTCTTAATTCGTCTCCTTCCGCAGCTTATCTTACCCTTTTTTGGATGAACTTCTCCGTCTGAAGAGGTTTGTAGCGCCAACTCCCTATCTGGGATTACTCGTAGGCTCGGGCACTTCTCTCGTACAGCAGACGAAAACGAATCGAGCATCGTCTTCAGATCATCATCACCCTCTTTCCTGCACTCCACTGGCAAGAAGAAAAACTCCAAAACAAAATCATCATGCACACCGTTTTTCGCGCTTCTTCTAAGGCATATAGCTCCAGAAGCAGATAACCCAAACACCCTCGCGTGATGCGATAGAGGATATTCCGTTTTACTGTAAGCAGTTACGTTTTCCGTGAAACAAGTTTTTTTCGTGAGGAATGAATTTCCAACAACGCCCTCGCCCGTCAGCAAATGGTACCCAGAGCACGCCTCGTGAAATCCGGAGACCCTTTGGTCGAAAACGTAGCAGGCAGATTCGACCGTCGAAACACAACACGTGTAGTTCTTCTCTAAAGAGTGCCGACAGCCTCCACCTCGTCTTCGTTGTTGTACGCACGGGGCCCACGTCTGTGCCAGAGGGAGGTTATGGGCTTCGCAAATGAACTTCAAGACGCCTCTGATCTCTGCCAGAGCATCATGGTACGATTCGTTCACATCGGAAGGACTCGGAACGTTGGAACTCTTCAAATTAACTGCCTGCAAGAGAATATAACATCATTATGGTTCATAAAGATACTATAAATAGAATAGCAAGACCACAAGACCTCTAGAGCCTTGCAGACGTTTTCGAGCTCAGGGGTAAAATCGACTTTCTGGGTAGTCGTGACGATCTCGACGACCCCCAAGCAAACGCCACTGCCCTGTTCGAAAACCGGAAGCGCGAGCGAGCCTCTAACATCGTGCTCGTGGGCGTGGGCAACGCGCGGGTACTCTTCTCTTTGAAAGAAGCGAACATCGGGAGTCCAATCGGGCAGCTCGGTCAGGAAGACACGTCCGGGCAGCCCGTAAAAGTCCTTAGAGTCGGCATCGGTGGAGAAATGGTAGTTCTCGGAGACGGTCCTGTAGTGGGCGAGGTTCTTGCATAGGGGATTTAGGGAAAAGGGTTGGTCGGTGGTGGTGAGGACTTGCTTGTTGTCGCCTCTGTTGACTGGAATCCATATCTGGATAAGAACATCTTTATCGACGGTGGAGTGTCTGAGACGATCGATGGCCTGAACTAGCCTCGTCTCGACGGGGACATTGCCGGAAATCGAGTTTCCGTTTGGTCCAACCCATAACGTTGTCTCGTGATCTGGGTTTAGGTTTTCAAGCCCAAGTGTATTCGTATGAAAGAAGTCGGAAGCCTCCAACCAGAATCCATCAACCAAGAGTTCATCCATGAGGATGGAATCAGGACCACCATCTTCCATGATTCTTCAGAATCCAAGAAAACTCGAAATATGAAAATCAAGAAGAGAATATATGGCCCTCTCAATCAGACCCGAAGGGAAATCAAGAAATTCGAAAAAACCCAAATCATCAACAAAAAGCAAAGTAAGTGACAAAAGAGAAAGAAAGGGATTTTAAGATATATTTGATTGACAAAGTAGGGCATAAACAGAGAGATGAGTGGTTTGTGAGATTGATGTACCTCGGCTCTGATTGTAGGAAGGCCTGCTTGCCGGAACCGGAGTACCGAGTACTGTATTATCTTAAATACTGTAAAAGAGAAACAAAAGGGAGAGCACCTCATAATCCGTCACTCTTTTATTTTTAATTTATCCTCTCAACTCTCAAGCTTTACAAAAGTCATCTCTGTTTCTTTTAAGTGAAAATGTTACTATAAAATAGTGGGAATACCGAATTCAGGACCACCTCATAAAATAAATAAGTTATGAGGTCCTGTCTATAAAAGTAGAAGTTTATTAGGCAATTGGATAGGAAAAGTTTACACTACCCTTGCTGTTTAACAAATGAATATAAATTGTATATGTAATTTAAAATAGAATTTCTCTTTTAAAAAATAATAATAAAACTCCAATACAATTTCAGACAATCCACGGTTAAAGTACGCCGTTAGACTATGCACGATAATAAGACACCGTGACATCATTCACGATTATCATACGCCGTGAGTTCATCCACGATGAAGTAGACACCGTGAGGACATCCACGGTAATCGAACACCGTGAGTTATTCCACGATAAAGAGAGACCGTGTGACCATCCACGATAATCGAACACCGTGAGTTCATTCAAGATAAAGAGAGACCGTGTGACCATCTACGATAAATGAACACCGTGAGAACATCCACGATAAATGGACACCGTGAGGACATCCACGATAAATAGAGACCGTGTGACTATCCACAATAAATTGAAACCGTGAAAACATATAAGATAATTGCACACCGTGAGCTCATCCACGATAGTCGCACGCCGTGAGATAAATCACGATAAATGGACAGCGTGATGCATACACGATAAGTCAACTCCGTGAGAACATCAACGATAATCATACGTCGTGAGACCATCAACGACAGTCATACGTCGTGTGACTAGCCACGATAAATGGGCGTCGTGGCATCGTACACGATAATTAAAAGCGACTGTGATCATTTTGATTGAGAATATGAAATTGGACAAATTTAAAATAAATTTAAATCTTATAATTGAGAACAATTGATGAATCAAAACTCTAAACCCTAAAACTTTAGAACAATTGATGGATCAAAACTCTAAACCCTAAACACCATCGGTCAGCGTAATACAAAAAAGATGAGCAAACAAAAAGAATAACAAAGCACACAGTGAATCTCCTCTTTTGACATCTGGTCAGCAGCACAGATTTTTGAGCCTCAACCAGAAGTGAAACGGCGATTGAAGACCTAACTGGTGATTTTGACGGAGATAAGGAACTCAGGTGTTCCCGAATCATTCCAGCCGAAACCCCGAATCATCTCTGGTGGAAGATAATTCAGGGGAATGATGATTTTATTTTGGAAACTCGAGTATCTCGATACAGTAATGAAACTATGAAAATCGAAAAAGTGAGGTGATAAGTACTGCTCCATGAAAAAACCAGAACAAAACAGAAAAATGGATTATTAATGAGTATAGAAAAATAGAGTTCTTACGTTCGTATTTATAGGCTTAATATTCTGATCTAATTTAAGTCATCCAACCACCAGGATTTCAAACGTTCCGCGAAACGATTCAACTGCCATCTACACTTATTAATTACTAGTATTAATAAAATTAAAATTTATAGAAAATCACCCCATTAAACACGTTATCCATTAATTTGATATGACCATTCAATTCAGGGAATTGATGCATCTCTGTTCTGAGTCATCCCACCACCGAATTTCAATCGTTGCACGAAACGACTCATCAACTCCCAACCACACCCATTAAACACATTGCGATTAATTAATTAAAAAAATAAATAAAACACTAGAACTGTGTCGCCGTGCGGTTACCACGGTGGATTGTAACACCGTGCAACTGTATCTGATAGCAAACCTTAAAACCTAATGTGTCGTCGTGGTTAGATCATGGTGGATTGTAACACCGTCGTATGAAAAAGAAATTGCAATATAAAATACATAAAACAGTGAAATAATATTACACCGTGAATTAATATACACCGTGCAAAAATTCAAGATGCTATATCATATAACCTTATACCGATGCACGGTTACACACACCCGTATTCAACACGGTAATAGTACACGGTAAAATAAATAGTAAATTAGTACACGCATATATATATTGTAATTTTAATTTTAATTTTAATTAATGAAATCCAGGCGGAGCGCCAACGCGTCTGGAAACTACGGCCGTCTCTTAATAATTAATACGAATACTGATAGATTTAGGGTTTCTATATTAATGAGTAACCGTGTGACGGTTTTAGCAAGATTAATAAATGACGGTGATATTAAAATCTTTTAATGATACATTTAAGGAAAAAGTACAGTAAACAATTGATATTTGGTTGAAAACCCTAAAACCTATTGTGAAAAATTGATGGATCAAAACCCTGAACACTATCTATTGAAAAGTAGATACATCTTGAAAAGCCGCTTGACCCTGTACATGAATAATGGGAAGCTCGGAAGACATAACCGGAACACTATCTATTGAAAAGTAGATACATCTTGAAAAGCCGCTTGACCCTGTACATGAATAATGGGAAGCTCGGAAGACATAACCGGGTCGGAAGAGATCCCGATCTATCCCCATCAAATGCACAGTCTGAAGAGAGTCAAGAAGATGGAGTCCGGTATCATGAAAGATAAGAAGATGGTTTTCTTTTGGAAACTCGAGTATCTCGATAAAGTAATGCAACTGTGAAATTCGAAAAAGAGTGGTGATAACTGCTCCATGAATAACAAGAACAAAACAGAAAAATGGAGTATTAATGGGTATAGAAAAATAGATTTCTTTCGTTCGTATTTATAGGCTTATATTCTGATCTAATTTTAAGTCATCCAACCACCAGGATTTCAATCGTTCCACGAAACGATTCAACTGTCCACGATGCTTATTAATTACTCGTATTAATAAAATTATTATAAAATCACCCCATCCAACAATCCCTATCCATTAATTTGATATGACCATTCAATTCAGGGAATTGATGAGTCTGTTCTGAGTCATCCCACCGCCGGATTTCAATCGTTGCAGAAACGACTCAACTCCCAACTACGCCCATTATATACATTGCGATTAATTAATTAAGAAAATAAATAAAACCCTAGAACTGTGTCGTCGTGGGGTTCCCTCGGTTAGCCACGGTATTAGGTAGAAAATCCTAAAACCTAATGTGTCGCCGTGGTTTGGCACGGTGGATTGTAACACCGTGGAACTCTCATAAATGAGATATAAAACCCTTGGAACATTTTCGCCGTGGGGTTCCCTCTGTGGATTGTAACACGTTGCAACGGTATTAGGTAGAAAACCCTAAAACCTAATGTGTCGTCGTGATTATATCACGGTGGATTGTAACACTGTGGAACGCTCATAATTGGGATATAAAACCCATAGAACAGTGTCGTCGTGAGGTTCCATCGGTAGCTAATAACACCGTGCAACCGTATCATGCAGAAAACCCTAAAACCTCATGTGTCGCCGTGGTTCAAACACTGTGGATTGTAACACCGTTACAGATCTTAAATGGCATAGTCGAAGTGTGTTCATTACAAAATTTACAATGGAAACCAAAAAGGAAATTATTAAACAATTTAAACTTAACAAAAGTAGTCTTATTACAATTGATGGATCAAAACCCTATTGAGAATTACAATTGATGGATCAAAACACTACTGAGAATTACAATTGATTGATCAAAACCCTATTGGGAATTACAATTGATGGATCAAAACCCTAAACCCAGAACCATACTTGGTTAAACAAAGAAAAAAAAATCCAACCCGCCTCAGAATCTACTCTCTGGATGGGAAGCAATTCGAAGACCTTCTTTTTCTTCGGCCTCAATCATAGCCTGTTATGATCTCAACATATGGCCAGATTCACCGCCACGGAGAAAGAGGCACTTGATAAAATCCGTATCTAACAATAAGATACTCGAAATGTTTTGGAAACTCGAGTACCTCGTTAGGTTTTCTTTTGGAAACTCGAGTATCTCGTTACCGGACTGCAGCTTTGAATTTGAAAGATGTGTGGTGAATTGAAAACCGCTCCATAAGAAGAAAAAAAAAACGCAGAAAACATGAGAAAAAATTGGGTATAGAAAAAAAAAAAGGTTTTTTCGTTCGTATTTATAGGGTCAATTTTCTGACCTAATAAAGTGATCCCGCCGCCGGCTTTCAATCGACTCACGAAACGACAGACCTCTAAACTACGCCCATTAAACACATTGCGATTAATTAATTTATTATTTAAATAAAAACCTAGAATTGTGCCTCCGTGTGTATTTCACGGTTGATTAAATCACCGTGTCGCGGTCACTGTGACTTTGGTAACGTGACTACAACTCTGAATGGGTCGTCGTGATGTTAGCACGGTGCATTCTAACACCGTGTACGTACATGTTATAGGTGACATAAAAACAAACCTAATCCTCCGTCATCGTTGGTATCCCACGGTGCGTAAGCCGTGGTATGTTCATATATGACATAGAAAACTTAACCCCACATCCACCACGATATCCATTAATTAGATATGACCGTGAAATTCAAAGAATTTATGATGTGTGTCTGTTCTGATCCTCCTCCCACGACCCAACCCAACTTCCAACTACGCTCATTGATGGTCCAGATATGATATGATATGACCATTCAATTCAGGGAATTGATGAGTATCTGTTATGAGTCACATCGTCGCCGGATTTAAATCGTTTCACGAAATCACTCAATTCCCAACCACCCCCATTAAACACATTGCGCCGTGGGTTTATTACAGTGGATTTCCTCACCGTGTAACGGTTACCGTGACGGTCTATGTGACACTGATAACCCTTGATAAAAACCCTTACCCACCGTCGCCGTTGGTATCTCACGGTGTATTGTGAAACCTTTATTAGTTTATTAACCCCTCAACTACCCACTTTTGGCGTGTATACATAAGCACCGTACCACGCTGAAAACCCTAATTTTTATAAAATCAAATTTCATATTCAATGGCCACCCCAATCCCGATTTGTAGATTCTTCAAAGTTCTGAACACCGTTGATTTCCGCGAAGTTTGTCGTTTACCTTCTGATTTTGCTCATGAACATGAGTATCTGGCAGGCAGGGCTACTTTGCTTGGAGATGGTGAGACACTCGCCTCATTTGCCACCGCTCGTGCCCCGTGGTCCGTGGAAATCTCTTGGGTCAACGGTTACTTGTGTTTTCATCGTGGTTGGACCGATTTCTGCACGGCTCATCATCTTAAATTCGGTTATTTTTTGGTTTTTCACTACGCCGAGAAATTGGGTCCTTTCTTTGTCAATGTCTACAGTAAAGATGGTCTCGAGATTCGGAACTTTTCCGATCCTAATGCCCCTGGAGACCCCCTTCTGCCGACCATATCTAAGGTTGTAGAAGAGATCCTGTTTGAGAAGGTGGTGGAAGTGGTGGAGCTCTCGGACGATGAGGACGATATGGGCGATGAAGCAGACGATAAGGACGAAACGACTGATGAAGGCGATGACGCAGATGGCGAGGATGATGAACCATGAATGCAAAGAATGTTTCTTTCTGCGTTTTGTTTATGAATAGTATGTTTTTATTTTTGCTTTTACAGTATGTTTTTCTGGTTTCGTAGCTACTACACTACGTAATCTACGTTATAATACTGTACTAGTGCTTGTTTTTCTTTGTTAATATAATTCGATCTTCTCCCACCGTGCACGAGTAACCGTGTGACTTTAGCGTTTGAATATATTACCGTGCGCCAAGGGTCGGGTGATTGAACCGTGGCAAAAGGCAACCGTCCTCTCTTTTTTTTTTTTTTTTGGTTTTTGGGAATCCCGGTAATTTACTTTATTAAATATTAAAAGATGAATAAAAAGGTTGAATAAACCTTCGGCTTCAAAAGCTGTTCTGTTCACTGACAAAACCGTGCCACATAAGTATCTGTTTACATACTTACATTGATTTGACCGTCGCACGGTACTGTATCACGGTGACGTCTCACGACATTACCGTGTGAGCATGAACAATGACGTTTTCACGTGATTCTTGCACAATCGCGATAATCTTTTTGGCAAAATGCTTAATAAAAGTTAATTTCCTATGGACATGATTATATTGAACCTAAAAAATTCCACAATAATCCATCAAACGATTAAATTCCACAATACCATGTGCAATATGATCACACTTGAGAGTAAATTGTTACCAATGAACTACACATCTCTTGAATTTGAGACATGCACTAATGTAAATCGCATCGTACGTCTTTAATTTCAAATACCATACGTCTCACTGCCTGAAACATGACCCCGTTGATGGTAACGACGGCTTAAAAGTGTATACAAACGATTGACGATCGTTTTTTTGCGGGTTGAACAAGCCACGGTGTAGATGTATTGATGACCATGTAACGCCGTGCAGATACAACCGTGAAACTAAATGACCGTGCGAAACAAAAGAATAAAGGATGACTATACCGGCCTGCAAAAGCTGTCCTGATAAATGACACCACTAATATTTCGCGTGCATCGGTTATCCCGCTCCAATACGAAGATACGCCATCTAAAAAAAGAACTCGTCCAATTTCAAAAATGTTTAAAATTGATTTGATAACCACACGGTGTTGTAACACGGTGACGTCTTGTGAGATCACCGTGTGAGCATGAACACTCACGTTTTCGTGTGATTCTTGCACAATCGCAATAATCTTTTTGGCTAAATGCCTAAGCAAAGTTAGTTTCCTATGGAAATGATTATATTGAACCTAAAAAATCCACAATAGTCCATCAAACGATTAAATTTGACATATCATGTGCAATATGATCACACTTGAGAGTAAATTGTTACCAATGAACTACACATCTCTTGAATTTTAGACATGCACTAATGCAAATCGCATCGTACGTCTTTAATTTCAAATACCATACGTCTCACTGCCTGAAACATGACCCCATTGATGGTAACGACGCCTTAAAAGTGTATCCAAACGATTGACGATCGTTTTTTTGCGGGTTGAACAAGCCACGGTGTAGATGTATTGATGACCATGTGTCACCGTGCACAATATACGTTTTACTGAGCCGTGCGTAAAACGGCTTCCCCCTCTCATTTATTTTCCGATGTTTTAATTTGAATTTTAAATAAAAGAATAAAAGATGAATACCCGCCTGCAAAAGCTGTCCTGAAAACTGACACCACTAATATTTAATAAGTACACGTGCATCGGCTTAACCCGCCCCAATCCTAGAAACGAAAATACGCCATCTAAAAAAAGAACTCGTTCAATTTCTAATATTTTTAGAATGGATTTGATAACCACACGGTTTTGTATCACGGTGACGTCTCGTGAGATCACCGTGTGAGAGTGAAGACGTCTTTAAATTCAAATACAATAACCGTCGCCGTTGGTACCTCATGGTTCGTGCTGATACAAGACCGTAAGTGCACACGGTTATCAAATTTTTTTTTTAGATACAGTCATTGATAGTTTTGCACACGGCGCTGATCAACCACACGGTGATAAACACACGTTTATACATACAACGGCATACAGTATATGAAAAGTTTACTCTCTTGCAAACCAAAACGAAACCAACTGTTATCCATCCCTTAATCAAAAAGGGAGTTCAATGTCTTTGCAGGACATCCAAAATATCTTCAGTGCTATGTTTTTTCTGACAGCTTTGATATCGATGTCGTCCGCGTTACGATACAATGATGGGTCGGTGAGCAATCGTTCCAAATACATTGTGCAGAAAGGACCGCAAGAGTGGTTGTCATCTTGGGCAAATTGGTCTTCGGCTGGCATGACCTTGAGCTTGAAGTCTTCCGTTTTCACAGGTAATCTTTTTCTTTCCCAGTAACCTGTTTCCTCCAACATTCGGGGTAAGACCTTCAACAAACACTCGAACTCAGGGGCGCGAGGGTTCACACCAGGCTCATAGTTATGAGCTAACGAGTCATACAGCTCGACAGTCCAATCATCAAAACAAATTCGAACTACGACCCAATGTCCCGGAAGATGACAAACCATGACGGCCTTCACATAAAATAAGTAAACGATATCATGAGTGCTTAATTAGTGTTCAGAGTTTGTGATTTAGGGTATATGATTGTAGTACTTACGTGGGAATATCTGAACCATTCGAAATCGTAATATAAACTGACTGGGAGTTTCCAATTTGGATTGTTCAATGAGCTGTAAGCATGTTTGAAGGTCATCTGAAGAAGTGCAACGAAAATATATAAGGTCATAAGTGAGCTAGATTTTATTGAGTTCATACCACGGAGTTTGTGAAAACTTACAAAATAGTTTGGGGGTAAAATTACGAAGGATTCCTTAGGACACTTTTCCTTTTCCATTTTTAACAACATGTAACTGAAGAAGATAGTTATCACCTGATATAAAAATACTAGTTGGTAAGTATATAAAATTTATTTCTGAATTATACTACTATATACCTTAAATTTGCAATGGTTACCTCTTCGTCGAAGTCCCAATCCACGTTTTCAATGTCAAGAAATGTTTTCCGTTTCACGGTAATTTGCGTGCCACTGAAATTTACACAATCGACAGAACATTTGGTTCGTTTGGATGGTCTCAGAAACGACCGATATCCTTTTACAACGGCTTCAAGTCCTTCACTGGGAGAAAGTGGTGTCTCACCGTGAGTTTGGGGAGCATTTTTCGCCGCTTCAGGCTTACGATTTCTCAGCCTACGGGGAGAAACAATTGGCCTACCAACATGTTCGCACGCATCTGTGGGATTCACTGTGAGCTGATCGATGGGATCAGCTGCGTTTGATGAACTGTCGAGATCAACCGCCGCCAAGTGATCAGCTACAGCGGTTGTCGAGGCTACGTCACTGGCCACATCAGCTACCATCCCGGTATCAACTGTTGGCGATAGGTTAATGTTTTCTTGGACTTCTCCGGCAGGGAGTGTCAGTTCTAGGACACTGGCTTCATCTGCTGAAAGTTGTCCAACAATAGACATCACTAAGTCGCTGGGATCAGTGGTTTGGCCGACTTCGACGGTATCAGAAACAAGGACTGTGAATATTTGGCCGACTTCGACGGTATCAGAAACAGGATCTTGCTCCGGTTGAACGTGGTTTTTTTCGACTTCTCCGGCAGCAACTGTCTGATTTTGGACGTCGGCTTCTCCGGCAGCCTCACTCGCTGTATTATTGTCTGATGTGATCAGCGATACAGGTCGACGCAGATCTCCCGGCGACTCATGCAGAGACGCGCTCTCATGAAGTTGTTGTGGAGTGATGCCTTTAATCCGCTCAAAGATATATCCAGCAAAATCTGCAATCAATCCCTCATCAGACAAAATCCGTTCATGCTCGGCTCTCAATTTGGCCCTCAAAAGCCCAGTCAGTCGTCTGTCCAACTCAGAAACATCTTCATGCGGGCAACAAAGTGTACGCCAACAACACACGGGCCTACAACACACATGCCCACTTGGACCAGGAGTACTCTGCTCAGAAGCACGTTGTCTGCGTGATCTAGAAACGTGCATTTCAATATCCGTGGCTGCAGCACGCTTTTTCGAAGAAGGCTTCTTGGTTTGTGTAATTTGCTTCTCCGGATTTTGTTTGGCTTTGATTGCATTACCACCATTGCGTACTGGGCGATTGTACTCAACATGAAATGGTCTGTCATGTACAGAAAGGTAACACGGCTCATTTTTCTCTTCATCAGTAGGAATCAAGGTTTCATGAACAACTTCAATCTGAAACTTATCAACACAGAGTATTAATATTCCACCGCGTGAAACAAATACTATTACTAGCAAAATATAAGTAGGAGTAGATGGTTACGTACCTCTCCTTGGAAGAAAAGATCATCGCAATCAGTCTTTGTTGTAGATGTACTCCACATCAAACAACGTGGCACTTTCATATTCGGATCATGTTGACCACATAACTGACCGATATTCGGAACGGACTCGAACATCCAAATTATAAAAGCCCAACTGGGGCCATAGACGTGGTACGAATTTTTTTCTGCTAATTCAGGGTCCATCGCTGTTGTTTCGAGGTAGTAGCTCAGAGCCTGGTAGGAATAAGCGCCCCATGGAAAACTCTGCCACTTTTCCGGCTCATCCACTAATGCCCATGCCCAGTCCTCGACATACATTTCAGCGGATCGACAAAGAAAGAAGGAATAGTAGACGATGAGATTGGCGACTTTAATGTAATCCTCCAACGAGGCAGGTTGTTCGCCATCGAAGAGTTGTTTGGCCGCAAATAACTTGCGTAGATCATTGCTTCTTACACGCTTCCCACCGAATAGCCGCTTATTTAAGCTACCTGGAGCAGACTGGGGTGTGGCATGGATGTCAAATTCATCGTAGTTGCCGAAATTCAGTCCCGTTACAATGGCATAAGCGGCGGGTGTGAGTTTCGCAGTCTTACCACCGACGTAGAACCAATGCTCCTTCTCCGGTATTGACGGACCTGACAACTCTCGACATACGAGGTGGTGCAAAAAATTAGTGCTTGATTTGGCAGTAAATCTTATTCCCAGAACACTTTTCATGTAAGGCAGCGCAAAAAAATCGCGAACTGCGACGGCATCACCCCCGATATCTTTTATTGTCTTCGTGATCAGTTTCGGAACTTCGTAGCGAGTATACAAATTGAGACTTAAAGTGACCGACTGCAGATTGGTTGGTCTCTTCCATTCAAATCCAGACTGAAATATGAAATAAATAAATAAGTATTAAAGGATAAAAAATGAGAAATATAACGACACGGTGAAATTACACCGTAAGAAAAAAAACCATAGAATATCAAGGTGTAAATTCACCGTGAACATACAAAGCTGTGTTCTTCCACGGTGAACATTACACAGGACCTTGAACATATGGTGAATATGTTTATCCACGGTTTACTTTATACACGGTGTTTGTACACCGTGAAATAAAACACTGTCGTGGATCGTGCTCGTACAAGACCGTAAGTACACATACACCGTGAAATAAAACACTGTCGTGGACCGTGCTCGTACAAGACCGTATGTACACATACACCGTGAAATAAAACACTGTCGTGGACCGTGCTCGTACAAGACCGTAAGTACACATACACCGTGAAATAAAACACTGTCGTGGACCGTGCTCGTACAAGACCGTAAGTACACATACACCGTGAAATAAAACACTGTCGTGGACCGTGCTCGTACAAGACCGTAAGTACACATACACCGTGAAATAAAACACTGTCGTGGATCGTGCACGTACAAGACCGTAAGTACACATACACCGTGAAATAAAACACTGTCGTGGATCGTGCTCGTACAAGACCGTATGTACACATACACCGTGAAATAAAACACTGTCGTGGACCGTGCTCGTACAAGACCGTAAGTACACATACACCGTGAAATAAAACACTGTCGTGGACCGTGCTCGTACAAGACCGTAAGTACACATACACCGTGAAATAAAACACTGTCGTGGATCGTGCACGTACAAGACCGTAAGTACACATACACCGTGAAATAAAACACTGTCGTGGATCGTGCTCGTACAAGACCGTAAGTACACACGGTAAATGTACACCGTTAGATGAATCATAGTCATAAATCGACAAGACCGTAAGTAGACACGGTGTATGTCACCCGTGAGATATATCACCGTCTTAAACTCTACCGTGATAATACACGGTGATAAAACTCACGGTTGAACCGTCGTCTACTAGAACTGACACACAAACGCATGCGAAAAAATTGCAGAGAGCAATAAACCATTAACCATTTTAAAATGTCGGAAACAAAAACCCTATCTTGAAAGGATATACCAATATCAAATTACAATCGAATGATTTACAAACATCAAAGCTCGAATAATCGAAAGTTCGAAAGCTAGGGTTATGGACTTACCGGAGGTTGAGCGCGATTGTCTGGGTTGTCCATGTTGTCACTGCTTGCCATAATGATGATCGTCGGAGACGGAGTTGAATAGTTGATACGATAACGGTCGGGGCTGGTGTTTCACCGTGGCGGCGCTTGTCGTGCGTGTGAATTTCAAACGTCGAAAATTGATTTTTTGTGGGGCAACTTTATTTTTCTAATATTCTTTTTGTTATTTTGTAATATTCGATTTGTTTTTTGTGAGAAAAGATAACTTTTGAGGGCACTTAAGTCTTTTCATTCAAATTTGCCTACTTAACTTACATTTTTATGGACGGGGCTTCAGAACTTGTATACTCTTATGTTTTGGCCTTTAAATGCCTCCGCCCCAAATACATAATGTAAATGGGTGGGCGCGAGTCGAGTCGAGCCCAAAAATATCAAAACCCGGCACAAAACTCGACCTCTGCGGTTCAAGCCGAGCCAGGTTTTTCTGAGATTGGGGCTCGGCTCAGGACCGAGCATGACGAGCCCGAGCCGAGTTTTCGGGTTTTCGGTCCCAAATTTTATAGAATTTCTATTATAAATATTATGCAATTTATAATTCAATAAAAATTGAAAACATTTGAATCACATTATACTAAACTCAAAGTTTAAAAATAAAAACAAAAAATGATGTTCTTATTGTTTGACCAAATGAAAAAAAAAAAAAATTAAAGTCTAAATAGAAAAAATAATAATAAGCATCAATAATTCAGAAATGATTTTACAAAAAATATATACAACACATTACACTAGAAAAATCAAGTATACTTTTAATTATTGTCTTTCTCTTATTCGAGATGTTGTTTAATTTTATTATATTTTGAATTTTTTTTACAATGATTTGCACTGTGAAGTGTTAACTCGAGAACGAAATAGACGTAAATTGAAAAACTTGGAATAAAAACCTTAATAAATAATAAAAACCATGTACACTAAATCTTTTTTTTTAACTTTATATATATATATATATATATATATATATATAGAAAATGAAATTGACGGTCCGAGCCGAGCTTTCGGTCCTAAATATTTTTGGGCTTGAGCTCGGACCACATATACACTTCACGGGTTGGGTCGGTCCTATGACGGGTCAGTCCTTAAAAAAATTGGACTCGGCCCGCGACGAGCTTTTTTGACGGGTTTTCGGTCCGAGCTCGAGTTTTCGAGCTCAAACGCTCACCCCTAGTACATATTATTTGTCACCCCATTTAAAAACATGATTTTCTACACAAATAGTCCAAATTGCCCTTGCCTCATGCTTTAAATAGACATAATTTTTGAAACCCTAATTAAATGAATCACATCATCTTTTACATCTTCTCCGCCGCTCCAAAAAAAAACCTCCCCAAAAAAAAAAATCTTTCAGTCTCTTCAGATTTCAAATTTGTTCTTTGACCACCCGCACCCACGGTGAATGACGATGGTGATGATCTATCTTCTCGCTCTCCGTCCGCAGTGAAGGCGACGACCCATCTTCTCGAATCTCATCCCCCACCCAAATCTTTGCTCCCCGTTTCTCTTGTCCGTCTTTGTTTTTCGTCTACCGCGGTGAATGGTGGCCTTCCGAAAATGGCAACGACGGATTCAGATGGGATTTTTTTTTAGATTTTTATGTTCATCGAATAAAGATATTAGATCTACATTTTTGTAGTTTATATTTTTATTTTCTTTTAATTTGTATTTTTAGATATATATGTGTGATATGTTCCATTTAAATTAATTTTTATTTTATTTTTTAATGTCTCTCGTATGTATGAATGTGTGTATAATATTTTTAAAATTTAAACTCAAATGTCAAAATGTTAGAATTAAAAAAAAAAAATTAGATATATGTTGAAAAAAATAAATATAAAAATCATAATTTTCACTTTTCCATTGTTAAATTATGGAATTTTACAAGTCGAATCCCAAATTTGATTTATCGAATTGATTTGTCGAATTGTTAATCGAATTGGTATGTCGAATTGTAATTCGATATGTCGAATTGTAATTCGATATGTCGAATGTGAATTCGATATGTCGAATTGTTTGTTGTTTGTCGAATTGTTTGTCGAATGTGAATTCGATATATCGAATTGTTTGTCGAATGTGAATTTGATACGTTGTTTGTCGAATATCATTCGCCATGTCGAATGGGACTCGACATGTCGAATCTATGTTGAATGTGGGTCGAATTAATGTTTGTCGAATTATGTTTGTCGAATTAATATTTGTCGAATCATGTTTGTCGAATTGGAAGGGCAATTCCGGTATATCACCGCTTTTTAGTGTAGAAAAGTACATTTTTCATCACTACAAAAAAATCAGGGATTCCCTACGGCTATCCTCCCGTAGGGACTCCCCTACGGCGTTCCTTACGGGAAGTACCATATTGAAAACCCCTACGGCTGGGGTCGTAGGAGAAAATCCCGTAGGGGTTCCTGTAGGGGACAGCGTGCGCATTCGCGCGCTGGGTCTCCCTCCAAATGATTTTGTGTTGGTTGGAAGTACCATATTGAAAACCCTTACGGCTACCCCTACGGCTGTGTTGGTTGATTCGAATGATTTTGATATTGTGTTGAATTGAATTTGAGTAGCAGGTTTGAATTGGATAATTTTGAATGTATTTGAGTGCAGGTTTGGGTAATAAAAACAGAATTTATCCTGCTCAAATTACCAGATATTCCCTACGGCATAGCCGTAGGGAAAGTAACTCAATTGTCCCTTACGGCTTGTCCCGTAGGAGAGACACCTCGGAAGTCCCCTACGACTGTGCCCGTAGGGGACAACATGTTTAGGATCCCTACGGCGTGTGCCGTAGGGGATCGCCTCTGGAGTATCCCTACGGGCACAGCCGTAGAGGTCACCCCTACGGCATCGTCGTCGGTCGGGCCTACGGAAAGAAGGGGCGGGGGGAAATGACATCTCCTACGACATCCCCTACGGCAAGGTCGTAGGGGATCCCCTACTGCGTTTATTTTCCCGTAGGGGAGGCTTCCCTTACGAGTCTAGACCCTACGGCCAAATGTCGTAGGGGATGCCGTAGGGGAACGGGATCCCTACGGGAAAGGCCGCAGGGATTGAATGGATTTTTTGTAGTGTATAAGATGTGACAAATAAGCCTGTTCACTATATGTTTTATGGTACTTATATTTTTCTCCCTTATTTCAAACTAAAACGTTAAATTAAGTTTTAAAATATTAGTGTAAGAGTGTAAATTGTAAAAAAATAATTTTAAAAAATTACTACAATACAATTTTGAAATATATTTTATTTAATTATGTAATTATATACAGTAAAACATCTATAATTTAATACTCGATAGATTAATAACCTCTCTAAATTAATAGAATCTTTCTGTCCGGATTTGGCCTTTTAAATGAAAAAAACAACTCGATAAATTAATAACCTCTTTAAATTAATAAAATTTCATGCATAAAAATAAAATATAAATAATGAGTGTAGATTATATTAATTTATAGAGGTTTTACTGTAAATATATTGCATAAAAATAAAATATAAATAATGAGTGTAGTGATAGTAATCGAGAATTCAATTGAACCGAGTGAACTAAAATTAAGTCAAAAAACCAAAAAAAATTATATTTTTTTTGTAAAAAAAATCTTTATATTGTTTGTGAACAAGGGAATATAACATAATTTTTAATATTTTTAAATTTTTTTTTTTATGTATATTTTATAAAAAAAAAAAGTAACTACTCATGTTAGGTCTTTTAATTTTGCTTGGATTTTCTTCTTTAACCTTCTTGTACTTTAATTTTCAAAACAATTAACTGCATGTTCAATCTTTATTTACTTGGTATTACATGAGTAGTGAGATAAGTGTTTTTCATATACTTCTATTTAGTATCTCACTGAGATATATATCTCACTGCCTATCAATATTCTCAAAAAAATGACAGAAACACAACAATCCAAACTATATACTGTATATATCAACATTATCAAAGGCAATTCATCCGCATATATAGCTAGATTATAGTCATATAATATGGCATTGATCACTTGCGATCATGTCCTCCATACTCTCACTAATCGACTTTAGAATAAGTATGTATGATCGATTTGTGCACGTGGTACTTTTCACTAGCCACTTGAAAATAGATCCTATGTACGTACCGTGGAAGGTATATATAATAAGTCTGAGATCTATATATCTAAGAGGACAAGGTGATCAAATTAAACTTTGGATAGGAGCTACCTAGGAAGAAGAGGTGGTTTCCGAACAACGTACGGCCGGACAACCAGCTTAACTTAGCTACATATGTACACATCATGAGGTCAGCAAGTGTTAACAAGGTAAGCAATGTTATGTGCATATATATATATCAAGCAAACTAAAGCTCTGTGTACTTAATAATCTCCGGCAGTCCCTTTGCGCGCATCTAATCAAAACATAATTAAGCATAAACATGTACACACATATGAATACAGAAGGCTTGATACAACATCCCTGTCATTAGTATATTATTTACAACAATCCCATATATGATCATCTAAATGATACCACAAACACAACACACTATCAATCAAAAGTATATACTACTAAGTAGTACGTACTTCCCAAATATAAAACCACACAACATACATGCACCCACGTACACAAATCCGAATATCCAAATGAAAACAACACTATATTATCTACATATACATGACATCACACTAGCTAGCTATATAAGCCCATCTACTTACGGCCTTCGATCGAACGTTAAAATCTTGGTCAAAGTCCTAACCTCAAGTCCAAAGCCACCCCCGACGAGCACGCGAAAGAAGCACCATCGTCGTCCTCGTACTCTTCGTGCGCAGCCAGATTCAAATCGAAAGCAAAAACCCTAGACGTCGTGGGCTGATCCCCCGCCTTCTCCCAGTGGCACCTCATGTGCCCGCCCAAAGCCTGCCCGCTCGAGAAAACCCTAAAACAGACGCTGCACTTGTGCCCGTGATGATGCTCCTTGGTCGCCGCCGCCACCGGACCGCCGTGGCTGAAATCCAGCGAGCAACAACCCCCGTCGAGCTCCTCCCCGTCGGCGCTCCTGGTGATGGCGTAGCACCCCTTCACGTTCTTGTGGCTCGCCCGGTGGCCGCCCAGCGCCTGGTGGGACCCGAACACCTTCTTGCAACTCCCGCACTCGAACCGCCCGCAGTTGCCCGGATCCGCCGTCTCGTCGGAGGAGCACCGATCCGCCGCCGCGCCGCCGATTTGGTTGACAGTGCAGGTGTCGGAGGGAGGGCCGCAGGCGAGCATGAGGAGGCACGCGGCGACCTCGTGGTCCTCGTCGGTGACGGCGGAGGACGCGCCGCCGCCGTCGTCGTCGTCTTCGTTCGCGGCGCGGCGGAGGTTGGGCGGCGGGACGATGCCGCGCCACTCGCGCTCTGGGTGGCAGCGCATGTGGCCGAAGAGGGCTTTCCAGGACCAGAACTTGCGGCCGCACTCGGTGCATGGCCGGGTGATCTTCGGGGCGGCCGGGTCGGGCTTTCGGGCGGGCTTTGGGTGAAACACTGCGCCGCTGTTGTTGTTGTTGTTTCGAATGTGCTTGTAATTGGTGCGCTTCTTTCTGGGCTTGCGGTGGTGGCCGGAGGACTCGCCGGGAAGCAACCGCAGAGGATGGAAATCGGGGGAGGAGATGTAACCACCGATGTTTTTCTCCATTTTTTTTTCTTATTTTTTTTTTTTTTTGCTTTCGTTGTTGTTGGTAATGGAATCGAAAAAACTGTAAGAAGTGGAGGAGGGTTGGGTTATGTAGTACAACACGCCGACTAACTGAACGACAACTGTAAGCATTTGTTATTTCTTTTCTCTCTATCTACTGAGTAGAGAGAGAAAGTAACTTGGGCGAGTGGTTATCTTTTTCTATTGGGCAGTTATTAAAATTCTATCCCTACTCTAAATTACCATTTTTATTATTATTATTATTTAATTGTGTTTTATTTATATATATTTAATATTTCTGTTAGGATTCAGCAAGGAAGTGGGGACTGGGGAGTGTGCAATGGGTATGATGGATATCAAATTTCTTCACGTACAAATGTCTAATTATTTATTTAAAGTGAATTTAACAAAAAAATAGATAAAGCGAAAAATATTAAAATATATAATGATGTAAAATTTGCGCAAAATTAAAATTAAAATATAATTGCTTTTTATTTATCTAATTTTTTGTTCAACATTTAAAGTGAATTTAACAAAAAACATAAATGAGAATATGTAGAAAAAAACGAAAGACTTGACACAAAATATAGTACTTGAGAAAGAGTTTGTATGTACACAACGGTAAAAGGTCCAAATAGGTTGAGTGGGTGCCTCAAAAACTCTAAACCACGAAATCTTCGTCCACAAGTTTACATCAATCACAAAGTAGTAAAAGTAAGCGAAAGAAGAAGTCCACGATCCATAATATTACACGTAAATAAGTACTAGTTTTACAGTTTCCTGGGACAGGTCCCAAAAAATGTCTGTAGCCAACGAGTTGTGATACTATTGGCCAGGGTTTCCCAGGAGTCGCTCAACAGCTGCATGAACATTTCCTGAGGTGGCTCTCAGTGCTCTGATATTCTCTTGTGTGTCAAAGAAACCCATCTCTTGAAGCTGTGACAGCTGAGTTGCATATAGTTCTTCTGGGGGCACTGCAGGAACTGAAAAAAGAAAACCTGTTGGTATTTTGACAAACAAAAATTGATCAAACAAAAAGGTCGAGAAAAATTAACAAAACCATTAATAGGGTTCGGAGCAGTCAAACCCCCCGCTCCAAGTCCACCAAACATATTCATCAGCATGTCCAGGCCCATGTTATTTGGGGTACCAGCTGCATTTACAGAAAAATCACATATTAAAGAAAAGGGATGATGTTGGTCAATGATAACAAGAAATGCTTCGATAATCATCTATTTGTGGAAACAAGATTTTCCAATTCCCGATGCTATGTTATTTGCTTTACCTCTACCCTGACCCGTCTGAGGCCCTTCCCTGCATCAATAAGAATTAAAATAACAAACGGTAAGAAACAAGAAAATACTCGCAAGGAACAATATACATATAAAAGCCTAACAAAAATAGAAACAAGTCATACACATAATAAAAGATACGTGCACATAATAAATAGCAAGTTGAAGTCATACACAATGTTCAAAACAAAACATGAATCATAGAAATTGAGTGAAATATCAGGGAACTTAAGCCAGCTGCTTTGTTTAGTCCTCTTAAAGGTTCGAACACATTAGGTAACACCAAACACATCTGCAGAATTATTAACCTCAAACAAATATTTCACTCACATGCTTGGCTGTTGTCTACTAAGTTGTGAGAGCTGCTGTTGCAGTGTCATCATTTGCTGAGAAAATAACATTTGACAGATTAGTATGAAAAAAAGGAGAATTTAGCATGTAATATCGATCATTCGGTATTATAACAAAAGCTTTACTAAACAGCTGAAGACAATTATAGTTCTAGAACATAAATTTTTGCAACAGCCTGTAATAGATTAAATAAGAAAAAAATGCTTTAGCAAGTTCTAACCACAATTAATACTAAACATACATTAATGAAGCAACTTCAGAACTGCAAGGACACCGGTAAAAGAAGTAAATTCTTGTGACATCAATGAGCGATGTTAAAATATTTTGCAATATCATTAACATAATGCTTAAGATTGACGTTACTCGCGTGAGATACTATACTTAAAAAGGTGCTTATTCAACAGATGTGTATTAAGGACTTTATTTTCAAGAAGATTTAATCAAATAAAGTAACAATTCGACTTTATAGGAACAACCTAAATTTAATAGAAATAACATGATTAGTTTTAGTGATTTGTGAAGTGGCACAGCCACAAGGAAAACCATACTACAGAGAACTTGAGTGAGAAACAAGACTTGCATACACATACCTGCATAGTAGCTGGTGAGGAAAGCTGTCGCAGAATTTCTGGGTTTTGCATCATTTCTCTTAATTGCGGGTTCGTGTCAAGCATGCCGCGGAGTTGAGGATTTAGGCCTATGATCTGCAATAGAGTTGTGATATCAGTAAGCTAAAGTCAAAGCACAAGTATATAATATAATTTCCCCTTGGGTTGTACTTGATCCATGTATTGAGGGTTGGAAAGCAAGCTTTGCATCATCTGTGTTACGGCCGGATTCTGCAATAACTGACCGAAGGAGGAGGGATCTGGCATTGCCATTCCAGAAAGACCAAGTCCTCCAAGTCCAGCAATAGAGGGTGTTCTTGCATCACCAGTTGGATTAGTTGGTGTAGAATTATTTGTTTGAGAATTTCCTATAATATGACAACCAAGAATTAAACAGGAAAGATCTTAGAATCACTCACTACCATAGGACAATAAAATGGAATCAGTTTCTAAATTAATCAAGCAAGGATATGTTCCATTCCATGAACTTAACTTCGAAAGAAAATTTGAATATTCATACTAATTTGACCATACATAGAACCGTCAAGTAAGGTTCAAGACTACTCCATTTAGTATTTACCATGTAAGACTAAAGTAAACAGAAGGATGCATGACTAAGGAGTAAAAATATGTGAGAAAATAAATATGGGGATCTTTCTGTGCCACACATTTCAGACCATTGGACTAGAGAAACAAAAGGGAACAGATAACCAAATTCTGACACTAAAGACAGGTCGCAGTTTTAAGCAGAAAGGATTTTTCCACAAATCTGGACCCATCAAAAGTACTTATACAACTAGTAAAAGAATATATTTACACTGAAATGATTGAACCAAACACATAAGATAATATAAAATGAACCTTTAGCAGATTAAACAATTCTATCATTACCATTGCTACTCCATGGGTTCGGAAGGGGGTTAGAGTTTGGAACAGTGGTTCCTGTAGTTGCTTGAGGTGCAGCAGGCGAAGAATTAGATCCACCTCTGGTTTGAGCACTACCCTGATTTCCCAAGAGAGCTGCAAATGGATTCGTTCCTGCATCAGTGGCAGCCGCAGCGGTGCCATCCATTGTAGTTGCATTCAGAAGAGGTTCTTGGACATTTTCGTACATGCGTCGAAGCATGTTAAATCCTTCAGGAGAAGACTCAATATTGCTCATTGCCCTATCAGTGTTCCGCATCATCTCACGCATCAACTCCGGGTTCCTTGCAGCTTCCATAGTTTGTTGCAAGATGCTTGGGTCATTCAGAACATGACCGAGTTCAGGGTTCCGATCAATAATCTCACGCATCTGAGGGTTACTCATTATCATGCTACGCATAATTTCAGGACTGTTCATTATGCTCTGAATTGCAGGCATGTTCATTATATCTCTCATCATGTTAGGGTTTTGTGTTAGTTGTTGCTGCATTTGTTCAAAATCAGGAAGTCCAGCTCCAAATAATCCAGGTACCCCACCGGTGCCACCAAATGTACCTAAACCGAGCCCCCCTAAAGGAGATCCAACTCCACCAGCATCTCCTGCATTGGTGCTGCCGACTTGTGTGGGAGAGGGAACAGATGAGGGTGGGGTTGCAGCTGGGGCAGAACCACGAACCATATGAACTGTGTGATCTGCCTGCAAACCTATTAAAGAAAAGAAAAATAGCATTATCAACCAAAATCAAGGGAAACAAAACATTTAGGATAAATTATTTTTGGACCATTGTCCCAATGACAGTTTCTCATACAACTCACATTATTCAAACATGTTCACAGAAAAACAATCCATTTATAATCTTTATGTGATATCACATGGCATCGAAATATCATTTTCAACATAACTGTTGCAAATGTAGAGTTATTCCCTTTTTTCTTGAAACTCACAATCAAATCTGAATATATTCATTGTGTGTGCCATAACTTTATAATCCAAAAAGCACATGCAAAAACCATGAAACAAGCAACATAATCACTCATATATGATGTTTGCACCAAAATAGTAATAATATATAGTATTATAGTGCTACTACATCTTTCGTTGACTGGCTAATTGCTATTGTATAGTTCTACAACATCTTTCATTGACTGGCTAATTGCTATTGTTACTCAGATTCGCTAAACGAATTTGTGTCTGCTTTATGCAAATTAAAAATGATACATCACGTTAATATTCAAGTGATCCCAAGTCACACAAAAAAGGAAAGCACAGTTTGCTGGTAGCTGGTAAGAAAGCTAGATATATTGTTAAATTAAAATGATATTTTATCTTTATTACACTTGCCAGACTTCCTTTGATACTCTACGAGAGCCACCTAACCACAAACGAATTCACAGTGCCCAAAATGTTTCACCGTGGTCATGATTATTAGAATATTCATTATCAGACTATTCATTTGAAAAATAATAAGTTCATAGCAAACGAGAAAATGTATGAATATTCCACGGACAGTCAGACACGCCTGATTCATGTTTCACTACCTAAAATTTAACATGGCAAAGATCAAAATATTCTCGGTTATCAAGCAAAAACAATATATAGAAATCATAGAATCATCCAATACTTCATGTTTTGCCTAATCAATTTGATGCACATATTCCATATTCAATTCAATCCCTAAAAAACACAATTAAAAAAAACACCAGGAACTTCGTGGGAAAATAACATACCATAGCTGATTAGCGTCTGATCGTTTTTGAGGATCCGACCTTTGTAAATCAAACGCTGCTGTTCAACCGGAACATCGCAGTGCTGCGCCAACAGAGCCTTGAATTCCTCCACCGTCGATTGGAGGTTCGTTTTGACCGAATATTTAGAACTGTCGGTGGATCGAATGTTCACATTCACCAGATCATCCCCACCCGCCGTACCCACGCTTGACTCAGCCTCCGCGCCCATTGATTTTGACGAAGAACAAGATCAATCAAAAACCCTAACCCTAAAATCGAAATTACAACTGGGCTATGGAAAAAAAATATAGATGCAGGAGAGGTGTCTATTGCTATATCAGTAATGACAAAACTTAATAGAGAGGAAAATGATAAATAATAATAATAAAAATAAAAATAAAAATAAAAATTATTACTAATAAAGATCAGCACAGAGAAATGACTTTCTTGACAAGAAACGATCGGTTGAAGAGTCCGGTTCATCAGACTCGAACCGGAAGGCTTGAATTACCATTCTAGGCCTCTAAGTGGTAAAAATATAATAATACCAAAGTACAAGGATATAAATGTAAACAACATATCCGCCCCGAAACTTCCTTTAATATCTGGCCTTGGACATTTTCTTCATGAATCCCTCTACAGCCACCGTCTCAATCACAGCGTAGTCAAAACCCTCTGAATCGAACCCTAATTTCAATCCGCGAGTAAGAATGTCGAGAAGGGCTATTCCGATCCTCAAGCATGCCCTCTCCGGTGGCCGATTGACAACGACGACCCGATCCGTAACCTACATGCCTCGACCCGGTGACGGCACCCCTCGCCCCGTGACCCTGATACCCGGGGACGGCGTCGGCCCACTCGTCACCGGAGCTGTGGAGCAGGTCATGGAAGCGATGCACGCGCCGGTGTACTTCGAGAAATACGATATCCACGGCGATATGAAGAGCGTGCCGACGGAGGTGATGGATTCGATTAAGAAGAACAAGGTTTGTCTGAAAGGTGGATTGAAAACACCGGTGGGTGGTGGTGTGAGCTCTTTGAATGTGGTGTTGAGGAAGGAGCTGGATCTCTATGCGTCCCTCGTGCACTGCTTCAATCTTGAGGGGCTACCCACTCGGCACGATAACGTGGATATCGTTGTGATTAGGGAGAACACTGAAGGAGAGTACGCGGGCCTCGAGCACGAGGTTGTTCCTGGAGTTGTGGAAAGCCTGAAGGTGCTTTTGATTTCTTTTTCAATTCATAAAACTCTTTCAATGAGCTTTTATTTGATTTTAGAGTATTGTATGTCTTATTTTGATTTCATGTTTTTCAATTCTGATTTTTTTGGGCAGTAGATATATGTTGATAAGTCATCTATTATCGTTTTCTGGATTATACATCATGTGAGAAATACAAAAAAACATAGATGGTAGAAGATAATTCAAGAGTTGTATTAAAAATCATCGAATGCGATGTAATTTAGCTTCTTAGATTTGCAACTTGTCATGTTATCTTGAAATCATATGACTGTTCATCTTTTGTTTTTTCATGTAATCAAAGGATATTCTAATCCATTTATTTCCATCCTAATATCCTATGTGCTCTGGGCTCTTATATTTAGTTCTCCCCGTGTTATTTTATAATTTTCCAACATGATTACATTTCATGGGGTATTTTGAAGTTTTCCACTTTTCCCAAAGCCTCATTTTCTATATCTTCCATATATGGTTGCATACTTAGACTTTATATATGATATTTTCTCTAATCTTGTCCTTAATTTGGACAAACTGATAGGTTATAACAAAGTTTTGTTCTGAACGAATTGCGAAATACGCCTTCGAGTATGCCTATCTCAACAACCGGAAGAAGGTCACTGCTGTACACAAAGCAAACATTATGAAGCTTGCAGATGGTTTGTTTTTAGAATCTTGTCGTGAGGTAGCGAGCAAGTACCCAAGTATTCAGTACAATGAGATGATCGTGGATAACTGCTCCATGCAACTTGTTTCCAAACCAGAGCAATTTGATGTCATGGTAAGGGACCAAATGAATTTGCATTTTTTAGTATGTGAAACTCACTTCCAGCTTCCTAATTGAACCCCAAATGTGCTGTTAGATTGTCACACTCTGCGCCCTTTTCAATTTAGTAATACAGTACCATTTATAAACATTACTTAAGATTATAAATGGTTTGTCTCGTAAATACTGGAAAGTTTCCGATCCCTGATAAATTACCTTTAGTAACGAAGGTGATCCGCTTGATTGATTATTTCAATTTATGCATGCAAATATTTCTTATTTCGTTGTCGTGTTTCACTTTATCTATAGTGAAGCACATAACAACCTGAGATTGGTATTTAGGGTTGCATTCGTTATTATGATTGAGCTTCCTTTTTCATTGCATTTTTTTGAATAAGAAGCCTAGTCTTTTGGGCTTTTTGCTTGCACTTACTCTTACGTATTACAACGTAGATGAAAATGAACCAGGATGCCTTACTATTTCTTGTCAAACCATACCCTTCAAGTGAATTCATTTATAAATAAATCTCATACAATTCTTCTGAGTCGTCCTGTATTTTTTTTCAGTATGCGTAACTTTCTTTTCTGTCTAATGCCACTACTTATCACTGAGCGAGTATATATTTTGCAGGTGACTCCTAATCTTTATGGAAATCTGATTGCCAACACAGCTGCAGGCATTGCTGGGGGTACTGGAGTCATGCCTGGGGGTATGTATCAGTATTACAAATAATTAAATAAGTCTTGAAAACCTTATCCTTTTTTTTGTGATTTGATTGATAAAGATTTCCTTATTTTATAGTAGGGATGCTATATTCATAACTTAGAGTGTGTTTGATAATGTAAGTGTTGAAAATTGATATTTTAAGGCAAAAGTGATTTTTGGTGTTTACAATTGTTTACTTATATATGATCAGTAGTGCTAAATTTATTTTGTACTCGTACTTTTTTCATCAGTAAAAGCTCAACTCTTATTAGAATAAACATTTTAGGCATTATTGCGCATTTATTTTTATAAAATGAATATGTTTATCAAGTACTATTGATGATTTCAGCATTATGATTCAGACAATTATAAATAGTTTTTCTGAACATAAAATTTAGACTCGGTGTAATCCAACATATTTTAATGTATAATTTTATGCCGACAACAGGGAATGTTGGTGCTGATCATGCCATCTTTGAGCAAGGTGCATCTGCGGGTAATGTAGGGAATTTGAAATTACTGGAGCAAAAGAAGGCAAATCCAATAGCTTTGCTGCTTTCTTCAGCTATGATGCTAAGACATTTGCAGTTCCCTTCGTTTGCTGATCGTCTAGAAACTTCGGTGAAGCGTGTGATAGCCGAGGGTAAATACGTGACAAAGGATCTCGGTGGAGACAGTACCACACAAGAAATCGTGGATGCTGTAATTGCAAATCTTGACTGAGTTATATGCCCCATCTCTCTTGGTTGCTGGACTATTTCTTTTCATTTAGCGGCTTGTCAGCAAGTCTTCAAGCGTTCGTTGTATTGATTATTTGTCTTGTTTTTAAATATTCAATTTTTATGCTGCCCAATGAAAAGGCTATATTCATAGTCAAATAATGATTTTGGGCACTGTTACTACAATAAGTATAAGGGAAGGAAGAATTTGAGTTTTATGAAGACAGAAATGTTGTTTTATTCCCAAATTATCGAAATTGATAATTGGTGCATTTTGTTTTAAACAGAAGTTTTGTGCAGTAATAAACTGTCTGAGGATGAATATATATATTATGGATAGATGTGGTTTTTGCCTGCACAATTTATTCTCATTAACTTGTGTATGTGATGTTTAATAGTTGTGATATAATACCAAATTTTAAATTTCGCACGCCTTTTTTAAAGCCTAATAATTCAACAGTTGATCTCATCAATCTTCAACATCCTTACGGGAACCTATAAGTGGAGAATCTCCCATTGATCAACGCGCTTGAGGTTCATCCGTGTTTTTTCATTTCTTGAGATTTTATTGGCTAATTGAGGTTCATCCGTGTTTTTTCATTTCTTAAGATTTTATTGGCTAACGATTTCTTGAGATTTAGTGATTGAACGCTTTTTTCTTGGGCTAGCGCCCAACTATTTGCCTCAGGTAAAATAGTTGAAACATGATATAAGAACATTTTGGATCTTACACGACTAGGTAAAATAATTGAAACATGATATAGAACATTTTGGATCTTACATGATATAGATATTTGGATCTTATTCGGCTCGTGGATATTTTAACCTCTAACTTTCACATGTGGTGTGCACATAAAATACAGCCAAATTGTCTGATGATCCGATTACTTTGGTGACTTACTGTAAGATACAAAGATTTTATAAATTCATAATATCTTTCAATCATCCAAAAACATTCTCACATAAGTCATTATCAATTTAAAATCATTAAAAAAGAGATAGAAACTCCTATCTCAAAAACGACTAGAAACATGAAAAAATTGTACTCGATAAAGATATGCTCAACTCGAATCCAATTTATAATTATCATGTAGTAGTTCCTTTATCGTAGTATGTATAGTATGGTGCTGCTGTCACCCGTAAAAAACATAGCAATTGCCTCCCAATAGATATAACAGACGCTCTTATATAGAATTTGAGGAATGTTTAACATGAAAGTAGAAGAATACGAATTTGGTATTTATAGATAAAACATAGGGAATATAAAAGAGCCCATATTTAATATTACTATGATTATTATTAATATTATTTTTATTATTATCATTGTGCAGATGAAGAGCTTTTGAGTTTTTAACGGTAAAAAAATATAGAGAGAAAAATTAAAGTACACTATATGATATAGTCGTACATTTTATTTACACTAGAAGATAAAAAAACCGGTTATTTACACACAAAAGCGGTGAACATCCGAAAATACCCTCCGTTACATTCGACATGTCGAATTCACATTCGACACACACATTCGACATGTCGAATCACATTCGACACACATATTCGACATGCGATTCGACACACATTCGACATAAAATTCACATTTGATACACATTTTACATGTCGAATCGCATTCGACACAGACATTCGACATACATCCACATTCGACACAGACATTCGACATGTCGACTCGCATTCGACATACACATTCGACATAAATTCACATTCGACACACATTCGACATGTCGAATCACATTCGACATGTCGAATCGCATTCGACACAGACATTAGACATACATCCACATTCGACACAGACATTCGACATGTCAATTTCTTGTCCCACTTTTCATATGATATTTTGAAATTTTAATTATATCATTTTTTTTCAATTTCAAAATTCAAATAATCAAACACAAACCTTTACAGTCAAAATAAAGTCGAATTACATACGTATCATTATCAACAGATCTCATTCCCAAAATAATATATTAGCCCACAAATCTCATTCGCCATAAGTCATCTAACTGGTTCGATTTAAAACAAAAAAAAATCTCATATTTAAGAAATAAATATTTGAAAAAGAATATAATAAACAAAAACATTCAACAAAATATATCTAAAAAATTTTAAACATTCGATCCAGACATTCGACGAGAAAATATTTCTCAACAAAGTCGTCGGATCTCGACTCAGCCCTCCGTGGTGATGCAGCCATCAAACGAACAAGATAAGGTCGCCTCAGATCTAAATCTCGTCAAGGCTCCGGGTCGAATTGCTGCTAAAAGAGAATTAGATCGAGGAGGGTAATGTGTGTTTGTGAAAAACTTAGAAATCTAAAATTCAAAAATTTAAAAGCAATAGAGAAAAGCAATCGAGATTTCGATTAGAGAATGGAGGTGTAGAAAAGAAATGGAGGCGGAGAAGAGAGGCGGCTGCTACAGTGAAAATTGGGAGGAGCGGATTTGAGAATGATTAGGGTTTGTGAGATTACATGACTATTTAAAGACATGTGTAAGGGCAAATCGGTCTATTAATGTACAAAAGCGGTATTTTTATATCCTAGTGCAAATAAGATGTTATGCTAACCCATTCCGTGTATTTTTTAACATTTACTCAAAAATATATGTATATACTCTATGAAATAATAATTTAAAATTAATTATTGAAATGTCAATAGTTAAGACAGCTAATGCATATATGGAAACATGGAAACGTGTCAAGTTCTTAAGAATTAAAATAATTAATTATGTATATATTTGAGTAAATTAGTAAAATTATAACTTTATACATATGCATGTAAAAATTAAAATGTTCATAAGTAAATACTCCCTACTATTTATTTGAAGTGTCATTTTAGAGTTTTGCACCGTTTTTAATATATACTTCCTCCTACTCTTAATAGGAGTCGTTTTAGCACTTTTTACAAATTTTAACGAAAACAATTTATGCTCATAATAACCTTATTAATTACATTTAAAAACCAATTAAATTAAATCAAAATATCATATAAAAAGTCTTCATTGCTCAAACAATCGTACTTAAATCAAAATATCATATAAAAAGTTTTTATTGCTCAAAGGAACATGCTCTTTCAATTCTGCTCCCATGCCAAAGGAGGGCAATTCTTATAATGCCAACGATACACGTGGCAAATACACCTGTTACTTAGACAAATAATTTTATTCAATTTTTTTTCTTACGTCCACATTCCAAATATCCCACTACCAAATTATACTTAATTAATTCATCTAATAAAATTCATCATTCTGACAACAAATTATATTTATTTTTTAATAAAAACATTATAAAGATCAAACAAATTTTATTTATTTATTTATAATTTAAATATAATGAGAAACAAACAAACAAACAATAACACGTAAAATAACACTAATATAAAAAAAATTAATAAAATTTTCAAACATAAAATTTAATAAACAATAATAATAAAAATTCATGCAATAAAATAAGAATTTATACGTAATAACAAATAAACTCTATTCATGAATTGTGTTGAGACGATCCTGGATTGCGCATCTCATCAATAGATCGAGTATGACCTACAAAAAAATTAAAATATATATGTTACTCTTACACAAATAATAAATATATTAAAAATAATTATTAAAATTATCATACGTAGAATGAACATCAGGGCACGTTCGTCTGTCATGTCCGCTTTTACCACAAACACTACACGACCTAGTACTTTGTGTGGCCTTTTCCTTTGAAGGTTTAAGTCGTTTCCCTTTAGTGTGTACTTGATCTGGATCTTGAACAATTTCTGTGAACTCACGACTCTTACTCTGATTCATATGCTTGCTTATGTTGCCGCCATCATCGATTTCATTCACCATTATCTTCAATTTTTTTAATTCGCTCAACAAAAAACTACTGCGAGCCTCTGTCAACGAACAATCATCAACCAACTCCATTGCTTTATGAGCTAATAATCCACGTCTTGTAATAAAAGACTGACCTTCTCCAAAATCAGTAAGTGGCTCATTAATTGTAGCAATTCTTTCATTCTTAGTCCATCTTTTATTGATGTATTTATCCGGTAGCATCATAACTTGCTGAACTCTCATCCAACATAACATATGTCGACATGGATATCCTTCAAATTCAAACATACGACAACTGCAAGATATTAAATCATAAGATTTTTGATATATCAACTTTCGTTGTCGATGAAATATTTTTTCCATCTCAAATCGTTTCACTTCATAAACTGAAGTCTCATCAGTGTTAGAAATAATTGTGCAAATGTAGGCCATACTATCTTGCAACTCCTTCTGAAATAACAAAAATATTGTCTTTGTATAAATCTTGGCCATCTGTTGTTCCATCAAAAAACCTTTATTCATGCGTGGCTTTTCACTAATGTCAATATGATTTGCATGCAACTCTTGGTGTCTTTGGTTGACAAGCGCCCTATTGAAACGTGTGATAAAATCAGCCAAAGAATTTTTTTTGTTGACATACCTTTTAAAAAAGGAATGATTACTCTCAACTCGTTGGCTACTTGACATCCCCGCAGCAAACACATGCCTAACAAATGCAGGTACCCATCGTTGTCGTATTAAGTATATATTACTTAACCATTCATTATTCCCCAAATCTGTAGTACTCATCAATTGCATCCATCGATCCTCAAACTCCTCAATCGACTCTGACTCTTTAATAATACCAACTAATTTGTGATACTGCTCTTTGTACAATAGAGCATTCAACTTCTCAGAAAACTTGTTAAGTATATGCCATAAACAAAATCGATGCAATATATCGGGAAATACCTCTGAGACCGCTCGTGAAATGGCCGCATCTTGATCAGTAATTAGGACCTTTGGAGGTACATGATTTGACATAGCTTGCAAGAACGTTCGAAATAACCAAGAAAAAGATTCTGTTTTCTCGTCACTTAGCAATCCACATCCGAAAAATGTAGTTTGACGATGATGGTTAACTCCAACAAATGGGGAGAACACCATACCATATTTGTTTGTGTTATAAGTCGTGTCGAATACCACTACATCACCAAAATCTGCATATGATCTTATAGACGCATAATCTGCCCAAAAACATCTAACAAAAACTCCTGAGTCATCTGTCTCATAAGAGAAAAAAAAATTCTCATTTCTCTCCTTTTCCATCTCAAAATGTTGGATTAGTGTTTCAGCATCGTGTCCTAAGAGCTCTCGTCGAATGTCTCTTTCATGGTTTCTGATATCCCTTTCTAAACAACCAACTGATGATGGACCTCCTGCATTTATCTCTAACACTCTTACCTGTTGACATGTCGGAACATTTGCTTCTGTTAATTGTTGTAGAAGGGCTTTCTTCGCTGTCGAAACCTTTCGATGTGATTTTAGTAAGTGAACCTTACTCGGCGTAGTCAAGACATGATTATGTCTCTCAGTAAAATAACTAACAACCCACATATCCTTGGTTTTGGATTTCACAATACTCAACATGCTTTAATTTATTTTGCCATGTTTCGTCAGTCTTTCCCTCTTTAGAGCAAACAAACATTTTCCAAATGGTTTCTCCGGTTTCTTTATTTTTCCTGCTATTGTCAATTCGTATGCTAAATCCTGCATGTCTGGCATATTCATTATAAAATTCTTGTGCTTCTTCGGGTGATTGAAATTCTTGACCAACTTTTGGAAGAACGCCGATCATCACGTGAGGAACAAAATTTGAAACTTCTAGATTTTCTTCCATTACTACACCAAAAAATAAAATACATTCATATTATAATATATATTCAAACGTAAAATTATTTGAAAAATTAAAGAATAATAAATAAATAAATAAAATAAACATTAAAAATAAATTCTAATGATTAATTGCGTTATTATCAAAAAAGCAGAAAATATTAACAAAAAATTAATGAATAATAAATAAATAAATAAATAAAATAAACTGAAAGAATAAATTCTAACGATTAATTGCGTTAATATCAAAAAAGCTTAAAAAAAAAATTACCTGATGTTTATTCTGACAGAATAAGTTAGTGCTCCTTGACGATTAAGTTTTCCTAGATGAATTTTTTTTTATGAATTCACGTAACATACTTGAGAAATATATAATGCTAAATAAAGGAGACATATGGAAATAAATCTTTTAGATTTTTAATAGGATACGAAATCTAGTAAAGTCGGTGCGGGTGGGTTTGTTTTATTTTTTTTATTTGTCTAAATAACAGGTGTATTTGCCACGTGTATCGTTGGCATTATAAGAATTGCCCTTCGTTGGCATGGGAGCAGAATTGTGTGTGAGTGTTTTTAGTGAGAAATTGAACAGTTGCATAGAATTGAACGGTTACTGTAACAAATTGAAAAAATTACTAATAAAGGTATATTATGGTAAAAATTTGTAAAACGCCAATTAAAATGCATATAATTAAAAATATATACGGACGTGGATAAAAAGAAATAAAAAATTGTGTCTTCCTCTCTAAGTTATTAGTATTTTATTTATTTTAATTTATTTTATTTTACTAGGGTTTTTGTACTATTTATATTTACCGTATGTCATTGAATTCATTAGTTGTTTTGATATGAAATAAAAAGAGAGTTTTCTCGTCGGTTTTCTTGAAGTTTATCGATTTTCGGTATTCTGAGGAATCAACGAACTTTGATTTAATTAATTCTTGGTATTCTGCGGAATCAACGAGTTTTAATATTAGTGTTATAGCTTCACTGCGTCAGTTGGTATCAGAACCTGCTACGATGCTTTCTCGTCGTCTGGCAATCGCCGACCCCGCCGCTGAAGCCGCAGCCCATTGACAAGACGTTGTAGTGCGTCAAAAATCAAATAAAAATAACCGAACTTATTGCAGAAGCAATTCGCCCGAGTCGATCTCTCGAGGAACACTACTATCGACACGTATTCTTATTTATTTGTTTCCAACGAGAAAAAATAAAGAGATATAGCATAATGCAAAGTTTGAGTTTTTGTTTTAAACTAAATTATCTAAGAAATAAAAAGCTAAAAATATCAAGAAACAATTAACTAGATTTAATTAATAAAGAGAGATACTAGAGCTTCGGGTTCGTCAAGCATGAATTACGGGTTTTCAATTCGCGAGAAACAAATAAAATCTAAAATGTCCGTCTCCGGTTGATTTTAGTGAGTTCGATTAACCTAGATCTTGTAATCGCTCCTAAGCCTCATACAAGGGTTTTAAAATCTCATTAGCTATTAATCGAACACGTTTAATTGAACTCGTAAATGTCTACCCCTAATTCACGTTCGAATCCCCCTAGCCCTAGTTGAATAATTAGCTACTCATAATTATAGATGCGAAATAATTGACGTTGGATAAACTCATAATCAAGACAAAGAAATTAAACAAGGAATCGAAAGAAAGAGACAAAGCAATAGAAACAAACGATAACAAGATGAAAAGGAAAAACTTACTAGGTTACTTATTCAAGAAAATAAAGATCGGAGCAAGAACCGATCAAAATCACCAATCCAAAAGCGAGGAAAAACGATGTTCTTAAACCTAGAATCTCAAGTCTACGAGCTCTCCAAAACGTGCAGAGAATAAGTGAAAAAGTGTGTACTTCTTACGGGTCACGAAGCCCTAATTATAATATAAGAAAGACGGGTCAAAAACACGGTCAACATCTGGACGAGGCACCAGGCGACCGCCAAGCAGAGGAGGCGCGCGCTCACGCTGGCAGGCAGGCGAGCGCTCAGTTCGGAGGCGAGCGCTTGGTCTGAAAATCGCGTCTCTGAAGTTAAGGGCAGGCGACCGCTTGTGTGCCAGGCGCTCGCCTGGTGGTGGTCGCGAGCGGGCGCCTGGATGTAGAGCGAGCGCTTGCATGGCTGGGCCATGTAGAGCATTCCAAGGGCTTTCCGTAGAGATATAAATAATCGTTATAGGTGTTCGGAGTTGGGAGAACCAAGCTCCCCAAGTTCGCTGCACATACACTCCGAGGCAGCTACGTACCGGGATGGAAACTAGAAGATTGCGACTATATGACTGAGATCCATGATAATGAACGGGCTGGGCCTCGTACACCTCTTCGAGAGCTTTCCAACAATCTATGGAACATGCATTTAGGTGGTCGGAGGTGGGACAACCGAGCTCTCCAAGTTCGCAGCGCAATCTAGGTCGTTTGTCGGACAAATCACTTTTATCGATTTTAACTCGTTTTCTTTCTCTTTTCGCATCGAACATGCTCATACACCTGAACACTTCACAACACATTAAAACATACCAAAAACAAGAGAATGACAGAAATAAACGACTCAAAACGACACGAGATAACACAAACATCACAAGAAAAATGACACAAAAATATATAAATCACCCATCGTCGCGCCGACGTCACCGCCTTGATTCCCCAGGTTAGGGCCCTTGCGGTTGAATTAGAAGAAATCCGACTTTCTCTCGCCGATGTTCTACCGAAAGCTCAACACCAACCCATCCCCGTACTTGGGCGCACCATTGGTGATGAACTCGATCCATATGATGATGCTCCAATTTGGGATGTCGAGCCAATCTGGGACACCGAGCCCGCCGAGCTGATCTGGGACGCCGAGCCCGTCGAGCCGATTTGGGACGACGAGCCCGCCGAACCGATCTGGGATGCCGAGCCGATTTGGGATACTGAGCCGATCTGGGACGACGAGTCGTTGTCTTAGACCAGTGCCCCAACGCCACATCCTGAAGTTGATGTCCCAGTGCCGCATCCTCATGTCGTTGCCCTTGCGCTGCATCCTGATGCCGTTGGCGTTGTCCTTGTGTTGCTTCCTAAAGTTGATGCCCTTTTGTCTAGGGGTGTGCACCGGTCCAAGACCGGACCGGAACCAGTTTGGACCGGGACCGAAATCTTGAAATTTCAAGGACCGGAGACCAGACCGGTATTAATCAGGTCCGGACCGATAAATTCCGATCCGGTGCGGATTTAGACCGGTTGAGACCGGTTTTGTTTATTTAATTAAATTTTATTTATTTTTTAAAATTATAATATTTAATATTAATTTAAATGAAAATATTAGTTCAATATATTAATAAATATACATAGAAAATATGAATAAATTCAATTGATAAATAAAAATAATTAAATTAGGCAAATATTTCATATTAAAAAAATAAAAATTTAAATTTTTATATATTATTTTATATATAAACATATATTTATATATGTAATATATATAAATAATAATGTATATATTAAAATTTCGGGTTTCCGGTCCGGACCGGAAAATTCCGGGTTTAGACCGGACCGGACCGGAACCCGGAATCTCAAAAATACTCGGACCGGAGACCGGACCGGATGCAATCGGTCCGGTCCGATTCCGGTCCGGTCCGGACCGGTTCCGGTTTTTTTTTCCGGTCCGGTCTTATTTTGCACACTCCTGCTTTTGTCTCTTTCTCTATTTATTGCTCATGCGTCGGTACTTCCTGCCACTACTCCTGCGTCGCCTAAAAAATTAACTGCCCTTGCGCCACGCCAACGTGTCACTGCCATTGCGCTTGAGTCGTGCCTTCAAAGCCGTCGACGTTTGGTGTTTGATCCCGACGGCTCCTTGCTTGAGCTTTCAAGTTCACGGTCGAACCTTTTCCGAGAGAAGGAGAATGATGTGGATAGAAAGAAATCAAAGATTGTGTCTTGCTCTCTAAGTTATTAGTATTTTATTTATTTTAATTTATTTTATTTTACTAGGGTTTTTGTACTATTAATATTTATCGTATGTCATTGAATTCATTAGTTGTTTTGATATGAAATAAAAAGAGAGTTTTCTCGTCTTCAAGGTTTTCTTGAAATTTATCAATTTTCGGTATTATGCGGAATCAACTAACTTTGATTTAATTAATTCTCGGTATTCTGCGGAATCAACGAGTTTTAATATTAGTGTTATAGCTTCCCTGCGTCAGAATGTGAGTATTCTACTTTCTCTATTCCATACATGTTCTTTTGGACTTATTCTCAATTCGTTTCAGTTCAGACAGTTCAGATTCATTAATTTCAATTCAGTTTCATTAATTTCAATTCAGTTTAGTTGAGTTTAGACTCATTAAGTTCAGTCATTTAATTTTTAATTTATTTATCTATTTATTATTACTATTATTATTATTTAAAAACTAAATTAGTTAAGTTCAATTCAGACCTATATATACATATATAATTTCTGAATCTCTCCATGTCACGTGGACCAATAAAAAAAGTTTAATATTGTTGTGTTCACACTATAAATTATAAATAAAAATAATAATATTTAACTATAAATTATAAATAAAAATAATAATATTATTATTAAATCAAAATTTATACATTAATATAATTTTTTTGGAGGTTTTTATATGCAGTAAATTTACACGGTTTAGAATATGTAATTTTAGTTAATGATACTTTTTTTTTTCATTTGCATAAATATTTTTTTTATTCTCATCAAACCTATTATCCTCCTATTCTCAAATTTCAACTGATCCGCTCAACTTTCAAAAAAAATCGGACACATTTCATAGAACATCTCGAGATCAATTCGCCGATGTATTCCATGTTCTCATGCTTCAATATTTCTGCGTATATATACAGTATTGATTTTTTTTATCTTTTCCAGAATTTCATGTACGCTTTAATTACTTCATTATGCATTTTTTTTCGTTTTTCTCTAATTCAAATTTGGATTTTTTTTTTGCAGAATCAAATTCAGGTATAATTTGTTAATAGATTGTTTTTTTCAATATCTCATAAATTGAATTTGAACTTTAGCCTACCGTCTGTTTGAAATGTGATTCTTTTCGGTAGGTGTAGAATTGATATAAGATTTGACAAACGACGACTATGGAAATGTTTGCATTTCTATTTGCTAATTGCAATGTTAATCGATCGAAAGAGAAATAAATTAACCTTTTCTATTTTTACAGTTCTATTTTCGATGAGCTAATTACGTACGGGCCGCAACTGCGGTGGTTCTCGACATTGATCCGTCCCCTTCACAGCTTAATCATGATTCTTGAATCTTGCTCTCTTTCTTCTATATTTTTTTCACTGTAAGTGAGATCAATATGATGGTGTCGAATTTTTAAATATTAAAAATAATCAAATAAATAAAATATTTTCTATAATGAGATTTTATACTTTATTTTCATAATTTTATTATTATTTCGTTGAGAATGAAATGTAATTTGACCAAAATTAATTATTATTATTTATCAATTTAATTTAATAGATCACATCATATACTTATGAAGTATGAATTATAAGAAAAATAGTTCACTTATAAAAATAATAATTCAACAATTTAATTTAATTGTTAAATTAAAAACTTATTTTTTTAAAAAATTTAAATTTTTTAGTTTTATTTATATTTTGATTATTTTATAAGTCGATAATATTTAATTTAATTGTTAATTTTATAATTTTATTTAAATTTGGGTAGGTCCTGATCCCGTCTCGATCTGAACCTGAATATAAATGATCATGAAGGGACGAGATTCCCCTAATTCCGTCTCATGCTCACCCTACAAATTAGAGTAAGAGTAGAATTATGAAATAAAATAAAATTTTCATTCTCATCAATTAAAAAAAAAATACCACGTGCATCGCACGGGAAGTGATACTAGTTAAGTTCAGTTCAGAACAGTTCAGTTCAAACATATTAAGTTCATTTCAGTTAAACTAGTTTCAGTCCAAAAGAACAAGTCCTTAGTTGTCGCACTTTTTTTTTGTAAATAACAAAGAATTTGCGACAACTGCTCTGAAACGGAAATAGCAGTGTTTTAATGAAATTGTTTTTTAAAATCGACAAAAATTTTTACAAAATGGTTTCAAAGTAAAACCTAGAAGTAAAGGTATTTACGTAATTTCTCCTCATTAAATCATTCTAATGAAATTGTTTTTAGAGCGTGACAATAAAGGATGGATAAAGGATGGTGAACAAATTGATTGTGAACGAATTATGTAATCCTTTACTAAGGAATCCTTTGAAATAAGGAGTGAAGCCAATCCGTGATTACTCGATGTTTGATGCAAAAAATCTTAAAAAATTATTGATGCAATGAAATTTGAAAAGTTACACCAATTATATATAGTAAAAATTTTATAAAATTATTATTCGATAAATTAATAATTTTTTAATATAATAAAAATGTTTGATCTCGACTTGGACTTTTAAAAAAAAATGAGCGAATTCGATAAGATAATAAATATATTAATATTTTTTTTGAAAAACCCTTTATAAGTATTAAGTCCATGAAAAATCTAAATTAATAATTTGTAAATATTACAATTATAAATATTATGGTAATTTTTTAAAATATGAATCTACTTTTACTTGATTTTTCTTAAAATTTAAATCTAATTGGATTTTATCTACAATTTTTTTAATTAAATTTTGTTGTTTTGTGTCACTTAATACTCTCACCTTTCTCAAAGTTGGCTGAAAAGTACTCCAGTGATCTTTTGAGAGTGTTTGATATTATACCTTCACTAATTTTCAAACGATATTTTTCATCAATCCAATCTTGTAAATCTTTTTGAGTGTAAGTGGGATGATCTCTTTTATATTCACATAATGCTTTACGCATTCAGATGATGAGAATACATGATTTGGAATTATGAATTAATTTATTTTTATAATGAAATATATATAGAAAATATTTCATTTAATAAATATATAATTCAATGAATATAATAGTTAAGATTATACATTGAATTTAGGGATAATTATAGTTTAGTACCTGAACTATAGGCACTTTCAGACTTTGGTGACTCATCTTTTTTTTTTTTTGTGGTTTAGTACCTGAACTAAGGCTTAATTAGCCTTTAGTGGCTGGAGTGGCGGATCCCTGGTTTAGTACCTGAACTAAGGCTTAATTAGCCTTTAGTGGCTGGAGTGGCGGATCCCGGCGACACGTGCAATACACGTACTTATTTTAATCCCAGCTGCAGATTTTGAAGGGTATTATCGACATTTCCATACATTATTAATATATATAACAAATTAATGTATATTTTAAAAAATCATATTACACGTATATATTGAAAAAAACTGAATAAATAAAAACAAGACCTTTGAAATCAAGAACTCAACTTTCATCAATTATCAACACAACCCAGAACAATTTTTTTACAGAAAAAGAGTAAAGCAAAAATGTCAAAACATCGGGGTTATGCTTTTGAACTCGACTTTCAACAATTTTGAACTCGCGAGGCGCTCGTCGGCGACGCGACAGGCACGGACGGAGACCACCGACATTTCCAGCCGAAGGCCGACCACCTGTTGGAGTTGTGTACTTAATGTCTAGATTTAAGTGACAGAAACTCACGATCCATTGCCATTAATCTATTTAACTAAATGAACAATTGTTTGCGTTTAATTATTTATAATTAAATATATGCAAAACATAGTCCTGGATTCTATACGTTGTAGTTAGTATGGTGTGTCGGGCCCCACACAGAAGATCATACTATCGGTTACTCGTATTTAATCAAACAGTTGCTCACGACCCAGATGGACACGGACCAATCCATCGGTATAGTCGTTGTGTGAGAGAGAAAATAATTTGTCTTAATTATTTTATCACACTTGTACACTTGGTGTATTGAGCGGATCGTTGAGATTCATCGATTAGGATTGCCGGCGATAATCGATTCGAGTCTCAGTGTATTTTATTCTTAATCCCCGATATTGTTGCGGGTGTGTATATTTAATATAAGTGACTTTGATTTACCAAAGGAATTAACCGATTTAATTATTGGGTTAATTACCGGTTAAGTTGGGTCACTATATTTCATATATGGCATGCCGTGAATGATTGACCGGAAAGTGTATCCCGTAAGGGTTGATAATATCCCCGAGATGAGTTCATAAGGAATTATTATGTAAACCCTGCAGGTGGATTCGTTCCGCATAATAATTAAGGTTGAATGGTACTAGTCTCGGATATAAGAGATGAATAAATTAATTAGCAATAAATTAATTTTATTCATGGATATTTATATCTTAAATACACGGAATAAATAATACTACCGGAGAAATATTATTTGATATAATATGGTTTAATATTGGGAGTGCAATTAATTTTATATAGTGGAAAATAGAATTAATTAATATTGATAAGGATTAATGGACTTGAGCATTGGGCTCAATTTAATCTTCAATATTGGAAGCCCAATATTCCACCTCCTTTAGATCCCCTACGTAGCCTATAAAAGCACTACATGGTCTTCTCTATTCTCATAAGTTGAAGTTCACAATTCAAGAGAGAGAAAGTAGAGAGGAGGATCCATGGAGTTCGGTAGATCGTCGCCCACACGACGTCCGGGCTAGTGCAAGGAATACGTGGGAAGATCTCAAGGTCATCAAATTGAGTTCTACGTTTTTCCGAACAACGAGAACGAGGTAAATCGTAAAACCCTCTTTATGATTTTATCGTTTAATTATCGTGAAAATACCATGAACCAAGATCCGAGGGACGAACCCGGGGATGGGGTTTGACCGCGCGGTGGTGATTCGAGATCACCGGACCGCGTGCGGTCAAGCGAGCCCCGCCGGGATCGAAAGCAACAAACCCTCGGCTGGACGCCGAGGGTGGCGATCGGCCCTAGGGCGCGATCGCCGTGCGCGAAGTGGGAGAACCCCGGCTGGACGCCGGGGGTGCGATCGAGCGTGTGCTCGATCGCTGGGGGCGCGGGCTGGTGCCGCCCCCCGTTCCACCGTGAGCGGCGAGTCGCCGGACTCGCCGCGGGGCTGCCGGAGCAGCCCCATCGATCGCCTTGAGCGATCGCGATCAGCGATCGCGAGCCCCTCGCGGGGGCTCGGCTAGGGCAGCCGCGGGTTCATCCCGCGGCGGGTGTTCTTGGCCGGGCTCTGGCTCGTGAGGTGGTTCGTGGTTGTTTTCCGGCGAAAGGATTTCGATTGGGTTGTCGGTTCCGCAATTTAGACAATCCGGATATTCGAAGGATTTCGGTTGGAATTAATTAGATAATTTATTTATTTAAATTTATTAATTCCGGGATATCGATTTCCAACAATTGGTATCAGAGCGTTGGTTTTAGTTCATGGTATTTTTCGATAAATTGTTCTACCTTGCAGGGTTTCCGATTATTATGGCTAGATTTAATTTTATTAATTAATGTCATAATAATGTTCTTGATTATTAAACTCTCGGTGATGTCAATATTTGTTCTTGTGTGGTGAATGCTTGTTCTTATTTTTCCGGAATTTGTATGAGGTCGATTTCATGTAGAGAATCGATACCGGAGAACGTAGTAATAAATTTGTAATTTATTTACGTTGGATCGATGACGAAACGACCGCCGGAAAAGTGTGACGGAGGAGACGAAGAGAGGGAGGATTCCGGGGATCGATCAACCCCATGATCGACCCCAAGGGATGGATCGATCGAGGGAGAGGGGGCTGCCCTCGGACCGCTCGGCCACGCCGGCCACCGGTGGCGGTGGCGCGTTGGCTAGGGGCGGCGGTGGCTCTCCTCTCGGCCGGCGATTGTGGTGGGGGCGCGGGGTCCTCGTGATCTCGTGCTCTCCCGCCAAGGTCCAACTTTCCTAAATTGATTCGGTTTTCCTATTTTGAGTATTCCTATTTTTGGGAATTCTCATGGAAATAGGAAAAGAATTAATTGGAATTAATTTATTTCCTTATTCTATTATGGAAGTCTTCTAGAATATTCTAAGTTCTACTTGGAATAGGATTCTAGAGATTTAATGGAATTAGAAAGGAAAATAATTAATTATTAAATTAATTTATTTCCTATTTGATTATTCCTATTTTATGGGAATTTTCATGGACATGGAAATTAATTAATTTTGGAAAGTTTAGGAGTCCTAAATTAATTTTTCCTTATTTAATTATTCCTTTATGGAATTTTTAATGGATTAGGAAAGGAATTAATTTGGAAGGACTAGGAGTCCTAAATTATTTTATTTCCTTATTTCATTATGGAAATCATCTAGAATATTCCAAGTGGGTCTTGGATAGATTATTCTAGAGATTTAATGAAGTAGAAAGGGAAAATAAAATAAATTTATTTTATTTCCTTATTCTATTATAGATGTCTTCTAGAATATTCCAAGTGGGTCTTGGATAGATTATTCTAGAGATTTAATAGAATTAGATAGGAAAAATAAATAAATAAAAATATTAATAATATTTAATTTTATTTTTGATTTATTCGATTGACTTAATTTTCGAATTAAGTAACTTTTGGATTCATTAAAAATAAATAGATTTAAATATTGGAATTAATATTCCCGTCACATGGAGCATTCAAGAACGAAGACTAAAGACTAGAAGATGCGTACGGAGATGCGATAAAGCCATAATAGTCGGAAAATAATATTCTAGTATTATTTTGATTATGTGATAATATTCTATGTGCTTTATTTCATGTATGCATGCTTATGTGTATTTAATTATGCATTAGATAGCGTATCCCTTTGTTATAAAAAGCTAAGTGGGAGAGGGTATGGAAACATATCCATGGTCTCCATTGCTGTTCTCTTGGTGACTTTTATGGACTTTTGAAGTTCGTTTAGACAAGTCATTGGAGGAGAATTCTTGTAATTCCTTTTACGAGAAACATTGATTAAGTTTATCAAACAATGCCTAATTTGTCTTTCCAAAACTGATTTCAAGTCGACTCATTCTCACCCCGGGGAGTGGAATGGAGCCAAAGCCACTTGGTCATGTCGAGGACACAAATTAGAGGCAGTCGTACCATCTTTTGAAGGTGGATCGATTGTCTGCTCGGCTCCCTCATTTATGAGAGATAGGGTCGTTCGCATGGTGAATCACTGGTTAGAAACTTCGAGTTTCACTTATGATTCTCCGCGTTTTGATTTACAAGATTAAATGAATCAAGTAATTGGGAGTCAATTGTAAAAGTCTTTTGGTGTAGTAAACGTCCACACTATCGTGGCTTGCTGCATTGAATGGGATTTTGGAACGATTGATGTAGACAGTTATAGAAGGGAGTAAAGGAGCGTGTGTTAACGTAAACGTCCACACTATCGTGGCTTGCGGTGAATATACGTATCCCAAACAATCTTCTTAGATACTGAGTAATGGTTTACACTTAGGTACGCTTCTTAGTATTCTTCCCATCGAAGTAACGCTAATGATGATGTACGACCGAAGGAAATCTAATTGCTAAATCATTTGGATAGGTAAACGTCCACACTATCGTGGCTTGCCATATCTGATGGGATTTTAGATGCGATTAGTGGTTTAATGATATTATTTGAGGGAGATAATATCGGAGATTAAATCGATTGTTTGTTGTTATATGTGCTCATAGATTAGGATATGGCTTTGAACCCACTTTCTGTGATACGTAAGGATTTTAAACTCATTGGTCCCTAAATGTAATGATTGGAATAGAGATCTAGACATTGTCCAGACTGTTGAAGAGTACTGGTTAGTACTCAGTAAGCTTTGTCCTCCCGAGCCTATTGACATAGGCGGCTAGACAAGAAGCGATGAGGATACTCATAAAGGCCAGTCGCTTCGAGGAAACGCTTAAACACGTTTTTGAGATGATTGACCTTTTAGACGAGTTGAGACGGAAATCGCAAGCTCTTGTAGCCAATGCCAAAGGTTTCGAACCTAAGGGAAAAAATCGGGGGAAAGGAAAAGCAAGCAAAGAAACCCAGTGGTCCTAGGTTTCTTGGACCACGAGATGGGACGAGAAAGCCATGAGGCAAGAGTTCTCGATGCAAACAGTCTGGGTACTGGAAGTCTGATTATCCTCTCAAAGAAAGTACGAAATTTTCTTTAGTCGTAAAACATAGTCAGTGGTATTATCTACCGGAACCTGGTGTGTAGATATGGAACCACTGACGGTATGTGCATTTTAAATGCAAAGGTTCCAGGAAACCTAACGACTTGGAAAAGAAGAAATCGTAGTCTACATGGGCAATGCTGTAAAGGAGGCAGCAGTTGCAGTGGAGGACATTTTATAGGATTTCATTTTGAGTTATTGCTTTTATGTACTTTTCATATTAGAAAGAACTTTGTTCTGGATTTCTAATGAATGGATATTTTATTTCTTTTAATCATTTGATGGTTATAAGAAGAAATAATGATATTATCTATTCTGGTACATTAGCTAGCAATATATAAATGATGAATCCTGAGTCCACCATGATGCAACGAACCGTAGTATGAAACTCGTTTTACTAATAAGAGATTTCTTTATCAATTATACTTGTGGATTCTTATGCTAAGTCATGTTTATTCAAATAAGAAGTTCAAGGGTCGAAAATTGATATTTTGATCAATTAAGTTGAAGGAGTGGACCTTCCGACCTAAGAATCTAATTTGGAAGATAATGTGACTAAGCAATCCTTTATGGATATAAGATGTAAGATCCGGACAAGTATAAGAATTGATTAACTCTGATGTATGCAGACCTATGTTTACTCAGACAATAAGGTACGAGTACTGATTACTCAAGAAATGGATTAGAATACCTGATGTGCCACAAAAGCAAGTGTTTTGACAAGTCAATGGACACAAAGCTATTGTGGAGAACCTTCAAGGTATATCCATTTGTAGCCTGCGATTTGATCGCGGAGGCAAGTACCTGTCTGAGGAATGCATGGCATACTGATCAGAGATTGGGATTTGATCCCAAATGACTACACCATACACTTTTGTGTAAGAAATGGTGTGTCGTAAATAAGAAATGGAACTCTTATAGAGATAGTAAAAAGATGAGTTATACGGAACTACCTGAGTTCTATGGATATGTCTGGAAACAACGGCGCATTCAAATGCGGTTGTAGAATATCCTAGAAGAACAAAAGATGTGTGTTCAATAGTACTATGAACCAGAAGGACGTTATAAGTTCTAACGCCCGGTTCTTAGAGAAAGACTATATGATGAACCACAATCCCAAAGTGACATGATACTTTGAAATGAGAGAGAAAGATTAAGACTTGGAACCAGCCGAACCGAGTAGCGGTACACCACTAACTGCACCTACTGTTATCACTGTTTATACACCGGAATGCCATTGTAGTGGGAGGTTGTGGGACAACCGGAGATATTCATAAGACTAGGAGAGTCTTCGGACTCTGGACCTAGATTACATGAAATCGATCCCTAGATCTACAAGAAGGCCGTACTAGATCTAAATGTGCCTTCTTGGAGAGCAATAAGGATTATTGCTAAGAGGCGAGATCATTTAGAGTACAAGCTTAGTTGATCCATTTATGGATTGAAACAAAGCATTGAGTTCGTGGTACTTGCAAATTGATGAGATAGTCCATTTTATGGATTCATCAAAAGCATAGACGAATTGTGTGTATTGGAAACGTGATGGAAAACAAGGTGGTGTTTCTCGGAGGTTTTATGTAGATGACACTCTTATCATTGGCAACAATGTAAAGATGTTGTCAGACATAAAATGATGGTTGTCTAGAAAAATCGATATATGAGATGAAGAAGAAGTTAGAGCATGTTCTTAAGATCTAGGATCTTAAGAAAAGAACATTGTACTTCTCCTGGACATCTTACATATATATGATTATTGTTCGTTTTAACATGCAAGATTCCGAGAAAGGTTTGTTACCTTTCAGAGACGGAATGCATCTATCTAAGGATATGTGTTTTGAAACACAAAAGGAGATAGAAGCAATGAAAGCAGTTTCTTAAACTTTGAGTGTGGAAAGCTTAATAAATGCATTGTTGAAAACAAGAACCTGATATCGACTATGCGGTTAGCATAGTGGGAGGATATCAAGGTAATCCTGGAAAGGAATATTCGACTGCCGTAAAAGTACTTTCGAAGTACTGTTCTAGACTACGAAGCAGACGAGTTTTTCCTTTGGATTACATTCTCTTAGATTTCTAATCGAATGAGGACCGGTGTAAGTCGATATCAGGCTATGTGTTTCACTATTGAAGGAGAAGGAGTTTTAACATGGAAGAGTGATAAGCACGATGCTTTTCGGACTCTGCCATGGGTAACCAAATAGCGGCCTCAGAGGCAGCGGAAGTTTTGGTATAACTCCGGGATAATCTCTGGGACATAGAAGTGATTCTTAATTTGCCAAAAGGCTATGTGTATAGCGGTGCGATGGCAAATGGTAAGAAATCACAAGTCCATAAGTGTAAGATAACACATAGTGCAAGTACCACCTGATACGAGTCATCGTCGAGGGAGACGACGCTGTAGTCACCAAGATAACTTCAGAGCGGCAACCTAGAGTGCTCATTCACATAGTACTTCTTGGAAGTACAACTTAAGCACGTGATGAGTATGGGAGTCGGGAGTTTGGAGGAAATGACTAGACCTTAGTACAAGTGGGAGATTGTTGGAGTTGTGTACTTAATGTCTAGATTTAAGTGACAGAAACTCACGATCCATTGCCATTAAACTATTTAACTAAATGAACAATTGTTTGCGTTTAATTATTTATAATTAAATATATGCAAAACATAGTCCTGGATTCTATACGTTGTAGTTAGTATGGTGTGTCGGGCCCCACACAGAAGATCATACTATCGGTTACTCGTATTTAATCAAACAGTTGCTCACGACCCAGATGGACACGGACCAATCCATCGGTATAGTCGTTGTGTGAGAGAGAAAATAATTTGTCTTAATTATTTTATCACACTTGTACACTTGGTGTATTGAGCGGATCGTTGAGATTCATCGATTAGGATTGCCGGCGATAATCGATTCGAGTCTCAGTGTATTTTATTCTTAATCCCCGATATTGTTGCGGGTGTGTATATTTAATATAAGTGACTTTGATTTACCAAAGGAATTAACCGATTTAATTATTGGGTTAATTACCGGTTAAGTTGGGTCACTATATTTCATATATGGCATGCCGTGAATGATTGACCGGAAAGTGTATCCCGTAAGGGTTGATAATATCCCCGAGATGAGTTCATAAGGAATTATTATGTAAACCCTGCAGGTGGATTCGTTCCGCATAATAATTAAGGTTGAATGGTACTAGTCTCGGATATAAGAGATGAATAAATTAATTAGCAATAAATTAATTTTATTCATGGATATTTATATCTTAAATACACGGAATAAATAATACTACCGGAGAAATATTATTTGATATAATATGGTTTAATATTGGGAGTGCAATTAATTTTATATAGTGGAAAATAGAATTAATTAATATTGATAAGGATTAATGGACTTGAGCATTGGGCTCAATTTAATCTTCAATATTGGAAGCCCAATATTCCACCTCCTTTAGATCCCCTACGTAGCCTATAAAAGCACTACATGGTCTTCTCTATTCTCATAAGTTGAAGTTCACAATTCAAGAGAGAGAAAGTAGAGAGGAGGATCCATGGAGTTCGGTAGATCGTCGCCCACACGACGTCCGGGCTAGTGCAAGGAATACGTGGGAAGATCTCAAGGTCATCAAATTGAGTTCTACGTTTTTCCGAACAACGAGAACGAGGTAAATCGTAAAACCCTCTTTATGATTTTATCGTTTAATTATCGTGAAAATACCATGAACCAAGATCCGAGGGACGAACCCGGGGATGGGGTTTGACCGCGCGGTGGTGATTCGAGATCACCGGACCGCGTGCGGTCAAGCGAGCCCCGCCGGGATCGAAAGCAACAAACCCTCGGCTGGACGCCGAGGGTGGCGATCGGCCCTAGGGCGCGATCGCCGTGCGCGAAGTGGGAGAACCCCGGCTGGACGCCGGGGGTGCGATCGAGCGTGTGCTCGATCGCTGGGGGCGCGGGCTGGTGCCGCCCCCCGTTCCACCGTGAGCGGCGAGTCGCCGGACTCGCCGCGGGGCTGCCGGAGCAGCCCCATCGATCGCCTTGAGCGATCGCGATCAGCGATCGCGAGCCCCTCGCGGGGGCTCGGCTAGGGCAGCCGCGGGTTCATCCCGCGGCGGGTGTTCTTGGCCGGGCTCTGGCTCGTGAGGTGGTTCGTGGTTGTTTTCCGGCGAAAGGATTTCGATTGGGTTGTCGGTTCCGCAATTTAGACAATCCGGATATTCGAAGGATTTCGGTTGGAATTAATTAGATAATTTATTTATTTAAATTTATTAATTCCGGGATATCGATTTCCAACACCACCGAGGCATCTCCTTCAAGTCGACCGCTCATCCAGTCGTTGGGCCACATCAGGTCCTCAATCGCATCGTCGCTCCTCCACAGAGATCAACGACGAGGGTGGTCGGGCTGGCGGGTCGGGCTGGGCTCGTAGGAAGGGATCGGGCTCGGGAAGTAGGAAAATCAAAACAGGGGTGTAAACCCTAATTCCCAAATTCGACAGATCTAAAGATCAACAGAATTCGAGATTCGGCCGGCTTCAGAGCAGAGAGATTTCAGAACCTCGTTGTTATCGCAGCGTTTGGGGAGATCGTAACTGTTGGGATATGTCCTTCGATCCTACGTGTGCAATCGATAAAGTCATAAGGTCGTCTATGGATGTTAAATGATTATTCGATAATATTAAATTGTTGGGAACAATATAATATAGATCAATTAAATCATACCTACAGGGTCACACATGGACTCGAAGATAATGTACGATGCTTGATATATATTGATTTAGAATCAATATTTACGTGGATTTAATATACATGCATGGGATGCATGGCTTGCATGGATGCATGTCACATAGTGTGACATGGCATGCCACACAAGCAAGTGGGACCACATACAATGCATTGTGGCATGTGTATGTGGCATGACCTTTCACCTCCTTTGTAACCCCTTTTGTGTGTTAAATGGTGCATCTTTATGCACATTATGAAGGAGGTTACAAGGAGGTGTAATGGTGTGCATAATGAAGTGATTATATAGATGAAAATCTGATTTTCATCACACACAATATTCAGCCACGAAATTCCACACAAATAGAGAGAAAAGAGGTGATCTTGGAGATCCATTCTCAAGCAAGCAAAGGTGTTCATTATCCGGGTTCGTGTGCAACACGTAGAGGCCGGGCCATTTGTGCGGCTTCCACATCCGGACGATCTAAAGGAGTGACGAGGTCATTCACAAGGAGAGCTTCGAGAGGCTGATCCATTTGAGGTGGTTCAATCGACTCAACACCACCTCAACGACATCAACGAATCACTTCGTCACAAAAGTAAGTAATCGTTGAACCTTATATATATATATATATATATATATATATATATATATATATATATTGGATGTGTATATATATATATATATATATATATATATATATATATGTTTATATGTGTTCTTATACACATTAAGTGTGCACTAAGATCATGGCATAGTAGATCTATCGCTTTACACGCTTCCGCACACACGGTATATCGATCGGATCGGTATACCGGTACCTTCAATTGGTATCAGAGCTTAGGGCTCGTGCACACTTTTGTGTTGGACACGAAGGTTAAATCAACATAATTGGATTACTTGTTTATTTGAATCTATGTGATTAGATGTAAGGCCGGCCACCGATAGTGGTCGGGTGAATGATTTCGTCGTTTTTTACGTTTCGATTGGCCATAGTCTTTTGAGGGCTGCGTCCCTTGGAATCATTAGTAATAGATAGGTTTTTCTATTATATTTGTATTGTACTACTTGTAAGCGATGGACTTGGTCCATGGTTCGATGGAGGATCTCGGCTCTCCGGTGAAAACGAGAAGAAACGAAGCGAAACGAAGCAAAACGAAGAAAACCGGGGCTGCTGGAGCCAAACGGCGGGCGCCGTTTTAGCTCCGGCGGGCGCCGTTTTGATTCGGCGGGCACCGTTTTGGAAACGGCGACCGCCGAAAGCCCTTTTTCTTGGCAGATTGTGTTGGAATTCGATATCCCGGGTTATTAAAATTTGCGGAAACCAATAACCCGATCAAACCCTTCGCCGGAGATCACATGAACGCCGACTCATCCGCCGGAGTTCAGCCTTTGGAGACCACGCACCCGAAGGCACGCGGCCCGCCCCCAGCCGAACCCCCGCGAGACGGGGTTCACTCGATCGAAGATCGCGTTCGATCTTCGCGATCGATGGGGCTGCCCAGCAGCCCCCGCGGCGAGTCTGGTGACTCGCCGCCGCATAGGAGGTCGGCCCGCCTCCAGCTGGGCCGTCGCGGGGCCCAGCCCGCTGCCGGCGATCGATCCTTGGATCGATCGCACCCCCGGCGTCCAGCCGGGGTTCGCTCCATGCGCGCACGCCGAAACCCTAGGCGGCGATCGCCGTGGTCCGGCGATCCTAGATCGCCACCACGCGTTCGTCGTCTAATCTGGGGTTCGAACTTTTGGATCTTTGTTCTTCGATAATTGATTCAATAAAACAAGAATTAAATAGCAATTATTTAATTCACCTTTCGATTCGTTGTGCGGAGAAACGAGATCTTATGATGACCTTGAGATCTTCCCACGTATTCATTGCACTAGCCCGGACGTGTTGTGGGCGACGATCTACCGAACTCCATGAATCTCCCTCTCTACTTTTTCTCTCTAGAATTGTGATCTTCAAGTTATGAGAATAGAGAAGACCATGTAGTGCTTTTATAGGCTACGTAGGGGATCTTAAGGAGGTGGAATATTGGGCTTCCAATAATAGTGATTAAATTGAGCCCAAGCCCAAATCTATTAATCCTTACTATTATTAATTAATTTATTTTCCACTATATAAATTAATTGCACTCCCAATATTAAACCACATTATATCAAATAATATTTCTCCGGTAGTATTATTTATTCCGTGTATTTAAGATATAAATATCCATGAATAAAATTAATTTATTGCTAATTAATTTATTCATCTCTTATATCCGAGACTAGTACCATTCAACCTTAATTATTATGCGGAACGAATCCACCTGCAGGGTTTACATAATAATTCCTTATGAACTCATCTCGGGGATATTATCAACCCTTACGGGATACACTTTCCCGTCAAGTATTCACGGCATGCCATATATAAAACATAGTGACCCAACTTAACCGGTAATTAACCCAATAATTAAATCGGTTAATTCCTTTGGAAAATCAAAGTCACTTATATTAAATATACACACCCGCAATAGTATCGGGGATTAAGAATAAAATACACTGAGACTTGAATCGATTATCGCCGGCAATCCTAATCGATAAATCTCAAACGATCCGCCCAATACACCAAGTGTACAAGTGTGATAAAATAATCAAGACAAATTATTTTCTCTCTCACACAACGACTATACCGATGGATTGGTCCGTGTCCATCTAGGTCGTGAGCAACTGTTCGATTAAATACGAGTAACCGATAGTATGATCTTCTGTGTGACGTCGCACACCATACTAACTACAACGTATATAATCCAGGACTATAATTTGCATATATTTAATTATAAATAATTAAACGCAAATAATTGTTTATTCAATTAAATAGATTAGTGGCAATGGATCGTGAGTTTCCGTTACTTAAATCTAGACATTAAGTACACAACTCTAACAGATTGTTCTCGGACCTTTCGGCGGGCGCCGTTTTGGAAACGGCGACCGCCGGTGGTGTTCAGCGACCGCTGGTTGTGAAACGACGGGCGCTGTTCGTGGTTTTTTGGGTACGGAATAGATTTGACCAAATTCGGAGGGCACGGAACTGAAACGGCGGGCGAGGACCAGTCCAGAAGATGTTCAAGGCCTATTTTGTTGCTTTTAATCTTTTCGTTTGAGAGTTGTGAGGTTCTAGGGGCCTTTCGATTACGTATTTAATTGCTTTGCTAGTTATAGGATGTTTTATGTTATAAATGTTCAACTTACATATAAACACCTATGCATGCAAGTTCCCAAAATAATGAGTATAATGTCTTGTCCAAAAACATCACACTCATGAAGCCCTCGATCATAAGTTGGTAGGTCCGCCTCAGCGGGGTACTACTTGTTATCTTGGGATAAGTGGGAGTAAGGGTTAGACCCTTACACGTGAGTTTGGTTTTCTCATCGATAGATCCACTGCAGGCGTGGCTATCGAGACATGAGATGAGAATGGGACTCTCATCGACCGAGAGTGACATTAGATGTCATTGACATGGGATGTCTACCTATCTTAGACTTCTTAAGTGCGGACTCAGTCGACTTAAGAATTTGCAAGATGAGGGTCTTGGGATTGTTTTGTTCAAGGGAACAAAGATATTAGATATCGATTGAACAAAATGAAATAAATAAGTAGCTTGTTAGACAACCTTATTTGTTTACCGCTTTGTGAATGTTTACATACTTTATTTATCTTACTTTTGTAGTTTATCATGTTAATTTCAACTCGATTCAAGTTTGGTTCAATTCTTGATTATGGAAAATTGAACAACATAAATTTTCTTGATTCACAACGTAATTTGAGGATGGTCCTCAAATACGAAGACAATGAAAATGTGTTAGATAACCACATCCTAAGATATCATTGAACAACTCAATAGCATGTTCGGGGAATATGCTAAGATTGAGCGGTTCGGTATGACCAGGGTCATCGATTCAGCTAGGCTGGAAAAATGGAAATCTATGGAATCACATGTACAACAAATGATTGGATTATTTGTTTCAAGTGACCGCCTAGATTTTTCCTATGATGATTATTTGGCAACCGATTTCATACTTCAATCTCATTATGGTTATAATGCCTTTAGGCTAAATTTTCCATATGAATGGTTTGAAGAAATCGCTTCGTGAGCTCCACGGGATGATCAAGGCTGTTGAGCCGGCGATAGAAAAGGACCCTAAGAGGGAAATTCTTATGATATGGGATAGGGTAGTCAAAAGAGCATGGGCAAGAAGGCTACTAGGGTTCCTAGGGAATCTCAATGCGTCTACTGCAAAAGTGTTGGACACTACTTGCAAACATATAAAAGTTCATATTTTATTCAATTTCAAAACAAATGCCTAATTTGTCTTTCATTTGATGGATTATAAGGTTATGATTATTTTCACCTCGGGGAGTGATTTAATCCAAAACACTTAAGTTCATCAATGACACAAATTAGAGACTTTCGAGCCATTGGATGGTGATTTACATGTTTTTGTGCTACTTTTTCTATGATGTTTTGTGTCGTCTCATGCCATTTTGTGTCATTCTTGTGCATCATTCTCATGATTATCGGTAGGTTTGATGTTTTGTGTAGTGTGTAGGTGTATGATCATGTTCAATGCGAAAACGAGCAAAAACGAGTTGAAAAACGGTAAATTGATTTGACCGACCACCTATCGTGATTGCGCTGCAAACTTGGCCACTTTGGTTCTCCCAACTCGGACCACCTATACCAATGATCTATATCTCTACGGAAAGCCCTTGGAGTGCTCTACATGGCCCAGCCATCCAAGCGCTCGCTCGCGACCACCACTAGGCGAGCGCTCGATGACCAGGCGCTCGCTTCGCCTTAACTTCAGAGAACCAGTTTTTGGCACCAAGCGCCCGCTCCCCTACCAGGCGGTCGCCTGCCTCCTGCCGCGCGCGAGCGCCTCCTGCCCTCAGGCGCTCGCCTGCCCCGTTTCGGCCAGATTTGACCCGTTTTGACCCTCGATTTCCAAGACTACTTATTAGGTTTTTGAACCTAGCTTTGACACTTCTTCACGGACGATTTTCAGCACTTGTTCTCTTAGACCTAGGGCACGCTTTTCACTTGGAGATGGAAACTCTCGATTGATTTTGGATTGCTCGGACAGTTAATAGTGTAGCTTGATTTCTTTCTTCCTTTGATTTTGAGATCAATAATTAGTAAGCTTTCTTTTTATTTTATTCATCTACTTCAATAGTTCATCACCATGAATTCTCTTTTCCTTGATTGTTTGTTCTTGTTTAATATCATGTGTAGCTAATTCGTTTACTAGGGTTAGAGGGATTCAACCATGAACTAGGGTTATAAATTTACGAGCGCATCTAAGGTGTTCGATTAAATGCTAATTTGATTTCAAATGCTTGTATGAGGCTTAGGAGCAATTACAAGACATAAGATAAATGAACACACTAAAATCAACCGGTGACGGACGTTTTAGTAGAATTGTTTCTCGTAAATTGACGACCCGAAATTTATGCTTGATGAACTCGAAGCTCTAGTTTTTCTCAATATTCATTACATTTAATTAATTGCTATTTCATTATTTTTAGTTTATTCCTTCTTAGTTAATTTAGTTTAAAACAAAACCAACCAAATCATGCATTATGCTATACACTTCTTCCTCTTTTCTTCGTTGCAAACATAAAAACATTTTTACGTGCCGATAGTAGTGTTCCTCGTGAGATCGACTCGGGCGAATTGTTTTGACAATGAGTTCGGTTATTTTTATTTGATTTTGACGCACTACAACGTCTTGTCAAATTGGCGCCGTTGCCGGGGAACACTTTAGGCGTTAGTATTAGTGTTTGAATTTTTGCAACTTTCTTTTTTCTTTTTTTTTTTTTTTTTTTGATATGAGTATTATTTTTCCCACCGGTGCGTTTAATGTTTTTGTCAAGTGTTTGTGTTAACAGTGATGAATACATATAATAACTATCCGTGGGAGTTCACAAGGCCTCAGACGAGCACTTATTACGAGCCTTCCCAATATGACACGACAACACATTTTGGCTCTCAGTCTCAGGCATACAATCCGGAGTGGGATACTCAATCGAGATATCATTTTGATCCACCTCACCAACAATGGCTTCAACAAAAATGGCCTCCTCAGAACATGGTGTACCCTCCACAATATTCAATGCAATTAACCAGAGCCGCCATACAAGCCCTCGTTGGATGACGTTTTTCAGGACTTCATGCAGGCGACCAATCAGATAATAAAATCAAATGAAGCGGCGATGAGAGCGAATGAAGTGGGGATGGCCAGAAATGTTGAAGAAAATTTGGCCTACCCTCCACCATATTCGATGCAACCGGAGCCGCCGTGCAATCCATCTTTTGATGAAATTTTTCACAATTTCATGCAATCGACCGAACAAATAATGAAAGCAAATGAAGAGGCCATATCAAAAAGGGAAGAAGCAGAGGAAATGTCAATTGTTTTCGATGATGAGATATGTATGTTATCTCCCCCAATGCGCGAGTGGGAACAAGATGAAGAAAATCATACGCGCCATCTGACGGAAGTCCAGGCCCTCGCGATTCTCCAAGGTGACTACGAAGATGAGGATGTAGAACCGAATGAGGTCAAGTCCACAGTGGAGCATGTGTACCTCGATGAATTACATTTGGAGGAAGATGACGAAAAAGAGACGATAGAGAGTATGGTGCTAGAGGATATTACACCTAAAGTGTCGCATAGAGACGAAAGCTCATACAAATCGTCCATTCAACCGAGACAACCAGATGAAGAGATATTGAACACCAATGTAGTGGTAGGAAATCAGGATGGTCTAGAAGGGGATCCATCGATGCTAGCTACTCCTCTTGGGTATGAAAGTTCAAATATCTATGTCACGAGTCACGACAAGGGCGAGGAGGTAGAGGATATGTTTCCCGAGCATGCATGTATAATCCAATCACCATCTCTCTCTCACAGTGATTTAGGGGATAACAAATCAGAACTTCCTCGTCCCTCACTAGAGATGACTGACCTTATGAATGCTGAGGAGTCAAATGTGATAAGTGCTAATGACCCACCCAAGCCACATGATCCAGGTGCGGTGGCGCTCTTGGAGTTTAAAAACAAAAATAAGCCACTCCCACAACAATTAGAGCGTAAGGGTTTATCAAAACAATGGAAATACGTATACATAGAAGAGATGACACATGAGATGATGAGCCTCGTTGAGGCTCCTCATTGATGAAAGATGATTCAAGCTTGGGACGTTAAACAAGCGCCGCATGGAGGCTAATCCACGGACCGTGATGCTCTTTCGGTTCCCAAAATGAGCGCCACGTGGGGGCCTTCCCACGATTTTATACGGGCTGAATCGAGAAGACCGAAGGAGTCGACACCACTGTTTGCACCTTCTTACCCTTGTTCTTTTTATGCTTTTTATGTGCATTATGTTTCTTTAGTTTGTTCTTTTTCGTTTGGACATGTTTGTACTTCCTTGCCTGAGATTTGCTTACTCATGTGTTTTACATTGAGGACAATGTGTATTTCAAGTTTGGGGGGTAACTTTGCATGTTCTTAGTGTTACCCGTTGTTTCGCGAGGTTTGTTGGGGTTATAGTAGTCTTCAAACGTCGCTTATGTTTGTGTCTTTTGGTATGTTTTGTCGTGTTGATCACCCTCCCCATTTAGCCCAATTGTGGTATAGTTGTTAGAAGCATGTTCTAGGCAATATAGGCTTCGGTTTACACATAATTGAATTCAGGGCTTCATCAGAATGATAAAGACGAGTTGATTAATTGTGGGTCCTACACTTAGGATTTGCTACATAGGGAGAGCTGTGTTTTTCATGACATCGGTTAGGCACGAGTATTAAGTGGATCGAGTTCATTGATTGTTTGGCCATGTTATACACGAGGATTATACTTTGATCGTCTCTCTTATTAGCAGTGTGGCTTAGCTATATATAGGTATTATTCGCAACCGGACGCAAAAACAGAAGATGTTCGAACAAGCTAGTTGCGTATGTGAAAAAGGGCCGGCAGCCGAACTAGTAAGAAAAAAATAAATGGTTCGAAAAATCCCGTTGCCGAGAGAAAAAAAAAAGAAAAAAAGAAAAAAAAAATACTAGTATAAGTATTAATATTAGTAGAGCAGCCACACTGCCTATACGAGAACGATGAGTATGGGAAACCACGCTAGGATACTCGAGTGACCCTCGACTGTTTACACCTAGTGAATATTGCCTCACTTGATTAACTTGGCTAGAGATTTATGTGGCTTTGTTTACTTGTGCTCGTTGTTGATATTGGTGGAGTGGAGTCATGGTTTGAACTGTGGGGATTTGAATACTTGAGGGACACTCACTAGTTGGTTCTGATTTGTCGAATGTGAATGACTTGAATTCCCTTATGGTTGATTGTTTGTCTTGAGCTTAGTCGATGCTTGGTTCGTATTGTATACCGTGATTGTTTGCTTGAGGACAAGCAAAGAGCTAAGTGTGGGGGAGTTGATTTACATGTTTTTGTGCTACTTTTTCTATGATGTTTTGTGTCGTCTCATGCCATTTTGTGTCATTCTTGTGCATCATTCTCATGATTATCGGTAGGTTTGATGTTTTGTGTAGTGTGTAGGTGTATGATCATGTTCAATGCGAAAACGAGCAAAAACGAGTTGAAAAACGGTAAATTGATTTGACCGACCACCTATCGTGATTGCGCTGCAAACTTGGCCACTTTGGTTCTCCCAACTCGGACCACCTATACCAATGATCTATATCTCTACGGAAAGCCCTTGGAGTGCTCTACATGGCCCAGCCATCCAAGCGTTCGCTCGCGACCACCACTAGGCGAGCGCTCGATGACCAGGCGCTCGCTTCGCCCTAACTTCAGAGAACCAGTTTTTGGCACCAAGCGCCCGCTCCCCTACCAGGCGGTCGCCTGCCTCCTGCCGCGCGCGAGCGCCTCCTGCCCTCAGGCGCTCGCCTGCCCCGTTTCGGCCAGATTTGACCCGTTTTGACCCTCGATTTCCAAGACTACTTATTAGGTTTTTGAACCTAGCTTTGACACTTCTTCACGGACGATTTTCAGCACTTGTTCTCTTAGACCTAGGGCACGCTTTGCACTTGGAGATGGAAACTCTCGATTGATTTTGGATTGCTCGGACAGTTAATAGTGTAGCTTGATTTCTTTCTTCCTTTGATTTTGAGATCAATAATTAGTAAGCTTTCTTTTTATTTTATTCATCTACTTCAATAGTTCATCACCATGAATTCTCTTTTCCTTGATTTTTTGTTCTTGTTTAATATCATGTGTAGCTAATTCGTTTACTAGGGTTAGAGGGATTCAACCATGAACTAGGGTTATAAATTTACGAGCGCATCTAAGGTGTTCGATTAAATGCTAATTTGATTTCAAATGCTTGTATGAGGCTTAGGAGCAATTACAAGACATAAGATAAATGAACACACTAAAATCAACCGGTGACGAACGTTTTAGTAGAATTGTTTCTCGTAAATTGACGACCCGAAATTTATGCTTGATGAACTCGAAGCTCTAGTTTTTCTCAATATTCATTACATTTAATTAATTGCTATTTGATTATTTTTAGTTTATTCCTTCTTAGTTAATTTAGTTTAAAACAAAACCAACCAAATCATGCATTATGCTATACACTTCTTCCTCTTTTCTTCGTTGCAAACATAAAAACATTTTTACGTGCCGATAGTAGTGTTCCTCGTGAGATCGACTCGGGCGAATTGTTTTGACAATGAGTTCGGTTATTTTTATTTGATTTTGACGCACTACAACGTCTTGTCAGATGGCGTGAATCGATTGTCTGGTTGGCTCCCTCATATTTTATGAGAGATAGGGCTTCAATTGCATGATAATATCGCTGGTTAGAAAACTTCGATTTTTCACTTACGATTTATCACGTTTTGACATTGAGATAATTTTGAATGGGAAATTTGAATGAAACTCAATTATTGGGAATAATTGAATTTGCCCAAAGTTCAATGAAGATGTGAAGAACGGGGTTGCTTCATCTTCAGGTATTAATGTTATAGACATTAAACTTCACAAATTCTACTTCTTGGGTATTGGATGCCAAATGTGGTTCTCACATTTGTATGTGGAGGAACTACATAGAAGTGTAAGTTTGGTGAGTAGAGATGTCGATCTACGGGCGAGAAATGAAGCGAATGTCGCTGCATTAGCCGCATGATCATATGATGTTGTTTTGCCTTAGGGCCTTGTTTTAGTATTATAACTATGTAATTTCGTACCTTCAATAAACAATGAATATTGGTTCAGTATTGGATACTGATGGATTAGTTTTTCACTATTAAATAGTTTGGTAACTATTTTAATTGTGAATTATTCTTTGTTTTGGTACGTTTATTATATTGTTTATGTATACTTTAAACTTGAAAAATCATATATAACATTAACACTAAAGGCCGAATCGAATAAGTCTCAATGAGACATAACTATAACATTGTTCATTAGGTCAAATCAACATCTAAATATGTAACGAATCTTCTTTTAGAATGCATTCTAGATTCATTTGACTTGGAGTCATTTGATACATGTGGATGATGTGTGATGGACAAAATAACAATGTCATCTTTCTTGGAGAAAGGAGAACATGTAAGTGATTTATTAGGGATGATCCATACTGATGTATGTGGAATCTATCAGTTCACAAGCACATGAAGGTTATGTTTCGGAAAAGAGAAAACAAACTATATTAGATATAGTTCGACCGTTCGATGAGAGGTCTAAATGAACTACTGGTCTCTTTTGGGAACACACAATTCTTGACTTCAACTTATACACTGAATAGGACACTGTCAAAAGTTGTTGATAAGACACCATACTAGGTATGGAAAGGGAGGGTCCCTAAATTGTTTTCATCAAAATTTGAGGTTCTAAAGCTTCTCTGACGAGATTTATCTCTATAGAGCTTGAACTCAAATGGGATAAAAGTTTCTTTATGGTATCCATAAGAAACTCGAGGGTACAACTTCTACGATCTATCTGAGAACAATATTTTGTTGCTCGAGATAGTGATTTTCTTGAAAAGAGTAATCTTTCCAAGAAAGTAAGTGGGAGCTCAGTTGAATTGAACGAAGTTCAAGAAGACTTGAACGAGGTTCAAGAAGAACAAACTGAGATGGAGACTCAAGACTTGGTCGAAAGTACTCCAGTGGTTTTGGAAACCACACCTAACCCTCGAAGGTCCGGAAGGATTAGAACTCAACCTGACAGATACTTAGGTATTCTGACAAATGAGAACTATGAAATCATGCTTTTAGAAAGCAATGAACCTTCGACCTATATCCAAGCTATGACGAGTCCAGATTCCGAGAAATGGCAGGGTGCCATGAAATCCAAAATGAAATTGATGTCTGAAAATCAAGTTTGGAACTTGGTTGATTTGCTTAAAGGGGCTAGGCCCATTGGAAGCAAATGGATTTACAAGATAAATACAGACATTGATGGAAAACCTAGTGTTTTCAAAGCAAGGTTGGTGGAAAAAGTTTTTTTTCACAGGGTGGATTATAATGAAACCTTTTCACCAGTTGCTATGATTAAATCCATTCGGATTCTCTTAGCCAATGTAGCTCATTATGATTATGAGATATGGCAAATAGATGTTAAAACCGCCTTCTTGAATGGGATTCTAGAAGAGGATGTGTTTATGACACAACCAGAGGGTTTTATCGATCCTAATCAGGCTGAGAGAGTATGCAGGCTTAATAGATCCATTTATGGATTAAAGCAAGCATCTCGGAGTTGGAATCTTCAGTTCGATGAATCCATACAGGATTTTGGATTTCAAAAGAACATGGAAGACTCTTGTGTTTACAAGAAAGTCAGTGGGAGTTACGTTGTATTCATTGTGTTGTATGTCGATGACATACTCCTTATTGGAAACAATGTTTCTATGCTTAATTCTATTAAAGAATGGCTTGGGAATTGTTTTTCAATGAAGGATCTTGGAGAAGCACAGTACATATTGGGCATCAAGATCTGTCGGAACAGATCGAAAAGGATGTTTGAACTTAGTAAAGCGACCTATTTTGAAAAGGTGCTTGATAAGTTCAGAATGAAAGACGCCAAAAAGGGTCTCATTCCAATTACTCATGGCACATCTCTTAGCAAGATTCAAGGCCCTAAGGGACTTGATGAGCAAAAGAGGATGAAAAACATTCCTTATGCTTCGGCAATAGGGTCTATAATGTACGCCATGATATGTACACGACCGGACGTATCGTATGCTTTGAGCATGACGAGTCAGTTTCAAGGAAACCCAGGTGAGGCGCGTTAGACTGCGACCAAGAATATTTTTATGTACCTTAGATGGACAAAAGAATATTTTGTTGTCTTTGGAAGACAAAAAGAGTTGATGTTAACAAGCTATTTGAATGCAAAATTCATAACAGACTAAGATAATTTCCGATTTTAATCTGGTTATATCTTTTGTCTAGATAGAGGTGAAATTTGCTGGAATAGTTCCATGCAATGCAATATAGCTGATTAAACTACAGAAGCTGAGCACAGTATTGCATTGGATGCAATAATGTTGGCAGTTAAGATTTGAAAGTTCTTTAATGAACTAGGTGGCGTAACTAGCTCGGCCCATCTGATAGTTCTCTATTTATAGTAGAGCTATCGCGCAAGCCAATGAGCCAAGGGAGCACCACAAGTCTAAACTGGTGCTCAGGAAGTTCCACATTATCTGGGAGATTGTTTTGTGGAGACATCGAGATTATAAAGTTGCAACTTTTGGTAAGGTTGCAAACACATTTTCTAAAACCTCTCCAGCAGTTTAAGCTTGAGGCTTTCACGACTGCAATAGAGATCAGACATCTTAGAGATGGTAAACAATCACTTATATGTGTTACACATATTTCTTCATATAAATTTGGTTTAATTTATATGAATTGTCCAAATGATTAAGTTATATCAATTGGGTTATGAGGTCGACTTACCGCATAATGAAGTCCCAATGGTTGAACTGATATACTTGAATCATATAGTTGTTCCTAGTTCGTATAATCGAGTACGGACAAACTGATAATACAATGAACTAGATTGTAATGTGTACTATAGCGCCGCTTCATGGGCTAGTGATGTGGGACATCAAGTACAATTACATAGATATTAGCTGGGAGCTAATGATCGAACAGACCCGACTGGAATAGTATTTAAGATTTCGAGTCATAATACTATTTCATTGACTTTCGAGCAATTTCCTCTGACCTGAGTAGTCCAGAGTGATTCCATTGTGAAATGATGTACTTTGATACAAGTAAACGCCTTTCGTAAAAGGAGGTTATAAAACTTGTTATTGGGTATATCAGGAAGCAAGTGGGAGAGCTTAGATTGACAAGATGGGATTGTCCTCCATTTTATAATGGGATACATGTCTTACCGGCCACTTGGAGAGTCGAGACTGTGGAAAATACGTGGCCACGTCCAGATTCGTATCATAGTGATAAATCTGGTTTTACAGTCTGTCTCAAAGTCCAAGAAAGGTTTGAACCGATTGAGGATGACTCGAGTCTTGCCTCAAGTTCAAACTTAGACATAAAGTGACAACAGGAAGTTGGCAGCACACTGGCTCTGAAGGCCAAGTGGGAGATTGTTGGGATATGTCCTTCGATCCTACGTGTGCAATCGATAAAGTCATAAGGTCGTCTATGGATGTTAAATGATTATTCGATAATATTAAATTGTTGGGAACAATATAATATTGATCAATTAAATCATACCTACAGGGTCACACATGGACTCGAAGATAATGTACGATGCTTGATATATATTGATTTAGAATCAATATTTACGTGGATTTAATATACATGCATGGGATGCATGGCTTGCATGGATGCATGTCACATAGTGTGACATGGCATGCCACACAAGCAAGTGGGACCACATACAATGCATTGTGGCATGTGTATGTGGCATGACCTTTCACCTCCTTTGTAACCCCTTTTGTGTGTTAAATGGTGCATCTTTATGCACATTATGAAGGAGGTTACAAGGAAGTGTAATGGTGTGCATAATGAAGTGATTATATAGATGAAAATCTGATTTTCATCACACACAATATTCAGCCACGAAATTCCACACAAATAGAGAGAAAAGAGGTGATCTTGGAGATCCATTCTCAAGCAAGCAAAGGTGTTCATTATCCGGGTTCGTGTGCAACACGTAGAGGCCGGGCCATTTGTGCGGCTTCCACATCCGGACGATCTAAAGGAGTGACGAGGTCATTCACAAGGAGAGCTTCGAGAGGCTGATCCATTTGAGGTGGTTCAATCGACTCAACACCACCTCAACGACATCAACGAATCACTTCGTCACAAAAGTAAGTAATCGTTGAACCTTATATATATATATATATATATATATATATTGGATGTGTATATATATATATATATGTTTATATGTGTTCTTATACACATTAAGTGTGCACTAAGATCATGGCATAGTAGATCTATCGCTTTACACGCTTCCGCACACACGGTATATCGATCGGATCGGTATACCGGTACCTTCAGTAACTTCCCTGAGCCCTCAAGCCGGCGTAAATCTTGGCCGCAATCCCTCTCCTACGCCGCTTTCTCTCTCTCCCTCCAGGAGGGCTTTCTCCGGCCTCCGTCTCCGCCGGATTCTCCTGCTCCGGCCGCCGAGGAAGACGCCGTAGATCCTCCGGCTTCCCACATCATTTTCTGGAATGAAAATATGGCTAAAAGAAAAACAATCTTTTTTGTTTTTATTTTTTTGTTAATTTGTGTACAAATTTTAGCGTGAACAAGGGAGGATTAATCGATTTGTTGTGTTATGAAAATTTTACTCCGTATTATTCTTTCTGAATCTTTGTATTTTCTTTTCTGTAAATTCATTTTAAGTTTACTATAAAGAAATGAGAAAAAAATGGAATTGAAAGGGATGAAAGATTTTAGGGATAAAAATGTAATTTCACTCTTCGAACCAATGAAATATCGCCACTTGGCATTGAAAGTCACGTGTTTTGCACGTGTCGCCGGGATCCGCCACTCCAGCCACTAAAGTCTAATTAAGCCTTAGTTCAGGTACTAAACCACAAAAAAAAAAAAAAAAATATGAGTCACCAAATTCTGAAAGTGCCTATAGTTCAGGTACTAAACTATAATTATCCCTTGAATTTATATTATACATGAATATATTAGTAGTTTACATTGAATCAGTTGAATATAATTCAATGAATATACGTGAATTTTGATAATATATTTTGAATACATTGTGTTAAGGAAATTTAATCACCTAGGTTGATAGGAATAGGTGATGAGATTGATTTTTTCAAGGCTGGGAAAGGGAATGAGCGCTCGATAAACTTGACATGCCGAGAAGTGTAAATTTTGTTGGTGATAGGTTCTAAGAGATGGTAAGCGCTTTGGGTCGAAGAGTATCCCACAAAGATGCACGGCATAGAACGAGGTTCGAGTTTATGAGAGTTGTAAGGTCGTAACAAAGGGTAACAAAGACACCCAAAACATCGCAACTTAGTATAGTTAGGATGACGTTGAAATAATTTTAGATAGGGAGAAGAATTAGCTAGAGTGGGAGTGGGAAGACGGTTAATGAGATACACTGCCGTTGTAAAAGCTAATGGCCAATACGTAAGAGGCATATTGGCGTGGGATAGAAGGGTAAGTCCGGTTTCAACGATGTGGAGATGACGACGCTCGGCATAACCATTATGTTTGGGTGTATTGTTAGGATGTGTCCTTAGATCCTACGTGTGCAATCGATAAAGTCATAAGGTCGTCTATGGATGTTAAATGATTATTCGATAATATTAATTGTTGGGAACAATATAATATTGATCGATAAAATCATACCTACAGGGTCACACACGAGCTCGATATTGATATACATTGCTTGATAAATATATTGATTTAGAATCAATATTTACGTGGATTTAATTCCCATGCATGGGATGCATGGCTTGCATGGATGCATGTCATATAGTGTGACATGGCATGCCACACAAGCAAGTGGGACCATCTAATGCCATGTGGCATAATGAGGTGGAAATGTCCATTCAAATTCACCATAATCACACCTTAATGTGTGATAATGATGGGGCATCAATATCACCATCAAGGAGGGGGTTACAAGGTGGTTTTGATGGCATTTTAAGGTGAACAAATGCTGATTTTTCAGCATAATTTTTCACCCACGAAATTCACAAAAGATAGAGAGAAAAGAGGTTGTTCTTGGAGAATCAACTCGATCAATCAAGCAAGTCATCATCCGGGTTCGTGTGCAACACGTAGAGGCCGGGCCATTTGTGCGGCTTCAACATCCGGGCGATCAAAAGGCGTGACGGGGTCATTCCAGAGGTTAACAATCCGTGGCTGATCCATTAAGGTGGTTCAATCTACTCAACACCACCTTAACCAATTTCAACGATCGCCAAATGTAAGAACTCGTTGATCCCCATATATATATATATTGGATGTGTATATATATATATATATTTGTATGTGTTCTTATACACATTATGTGTGCACTAAGATCCAAGCATGATAGATTTATATGCTTTACACGCTTCCGCACACACGGTATATCGATCGGATCGGTATACCGGTACCTTCAATTGGTATCAGAGCCTAGGGCTCGTGCACACTTTTGTGTTGGACACGAAGGTTAAATCCACATAATTGAATTATTTGTTTAATTGTGATTATGTGATTAGATGTAAGGCCGGCCACCGTTAGTGGTCGGGTGAATGAATTGTCGTTTTTTACGTTTCGATTGGCCATAGTTTTGGAGGGCTGCGTCCCTTGGAATCATTTGTAATAGATAGGTTTTCTATTTCAATTTGTATTGTTCAAACTTGTAAGCGATGGACTTGGTCCATGGTTCGATGGAGGATCTCAGCTCTCCGGCGAAAACGAGAAGAAACGAAGCAAAACGAAGCCAAACGAAGCAAAACGAAGCAAACCGGGCTGCTGGAGCCAAACGGCGGTCGCCGTTTGAGCTCCGGCGGGCGCCGTTTTGATTCGGCGGGCGCCGTTTTAGAAACGGCGACCGCCGAATGACCTGTTTTTGGGGCAGATTTTTCCGAACCCTTTCGGCGGGCGCCGTTTTGGAAACGGCGACCGCCAGTGGAGTTCGGCGACCGCTGATTGTGAATTGGCGGGCGCCGTTCGTGGTTTTTTGGGTACGGAATGGATTTGACCAAAATCGGAGGGCACGGAACTAAAACGGAAGGCGAGGACCAGTCCAGAAGATGTTCAAGGCTTTTGTTATTACTTTAATTCTTTTCGTTTGAGAGTTGTGAGGTTCTAGGGGCCTTTCGATTTCGTATTTATTTGCTTTGCTAGTTATAGGTTGTTTTATGTTATACATGTTCAACTTACATATAAACAAACCTATGCATGCAAGTTCCCAAAATAATGAGTATAATGTCTTGTCCAAAACATCACACCCATAAAGCCCTCGATCATAAGTTGGTAGGTCCGCCTCAGCGGAGTACTACTTGTTATCTTGGGATAAGTGGGAGTAAGGGTTAGACCCTTACAAGTGAGTTTGGTTTTCTCATCGATAGATCCACTGCAGGCGTGGCTATCGAGACATGAGATGAGAATGGGACTCTCATCGACCGAGAGTGACATTGGATGTCATTGACATGGGATGTCTACCTATCTTGGAGTTCTTAAGTGCGGACTCAGTCGGCTTAAGGATTCGCAAGATGAGGGTCTTGGGATCGTTTTGTTCTAATTTATTAAAATGTCAAAAACCAATGCCTAATTTGTTTTTCAAAGACTAAGTTCAACTCGACTCATTCTCACCCCGGGGAGTGGAATGGAGCCAAAGCGCTTGCTTATGTCGATGACACAGATTAGAGACATTCGAGCCATTGGATGGCGTGAATCGATTGTCTGGTTGGCTCCCTCATTTTAATGAGAGATAGGGCTTCAATTGCATGATAAGATCGCTGGTTAGAAAACCTCGAGTTTTCACTTACGATTTATCACGGTTTTGATATTAAGATAATTGGGAACGACGATATTGGATATCGAATGAACAAAATGAAACAAATAAAGTAGTTTTGCGAGACAACCTTATTTGTTTAAACGCTTTGTGGATGTTTACTTACTTAATTTATCTTTCTTCTGTAGTTTAATATGTCTGTATCAACTCAATTCAAGTTCAGCTCTATCTTGGATAGAGAAAAGTTGAACAACACCAATTTCCTTGATTGGCAACGTAACTTGAGGATAGTCCTCAAATACGAAGAAAAGGAAAGTGTGTTGGACAAACCCCTTCCCGTGCTTCCCGCTGATGGGGGCACGGATGCCCAAAAGGCATCATATGCCCTTGCTAAGAAAGCCTCGAATGAGGTGACATGTTTGATGTTGGCATCCATGGTACCCGAGTTGCAAAAACAATTCGAGTTCATGGAAGCCTATGACATCATAGAAGAGCTCAAGAGCATGTTCGGGGAACAGGCTAGGATTGAGCGCTTCGGTGTCACCCGGGCTATAGCAACAGCTAGGCTGGAAAAGGGTAAACCCGTGGGACCACATGTACAGCAAATGATTGGATTATTTGCTTCAAGTGCTCGCCTCGGTTTTGCATATGATGACGAGTTGGCTACCGATTTCATTCTCCATTCTCTTCATGATGGTTATGACGCCTTTAGGCTGAATTTCCACATGAATGGACTGAAGAAATCGCTTCATGAGCTCCATGGGATGCTTAAGGCTGCTGAGCCGGCGATTAAGAAGGACCCTAGGAGGGAAGTTCTTATGATTCGGGAAGGAGGTACCAAAAAGTTCAAGGGGATTAAGAAACCAGAAGTGAAAGGCAAAGGGAAAGGGAAAGTTGTGGCAACTCCTTCCAAAAGGTTCTTGAAAGCTTCTAAGGTTCCTGGGGAATCTGAGTGTTTCTACTGCAAGGGTGTTGGACACTACAAGCGGGATTGCCCCAAGTTCAAGGAGGATGTGAAGAACGGTGTCGTTCCTTCATCTTCAGGTATTTATGTCATAGACATAAACTTTAAAAATTCTTCTTCTTGGGTATTGGATACCGGATGCGGTGCTCACATTGTTTCACATGTGCAGGGACTGCAAAGAAGTAGAACTTTGGTAAAGGGAGATGTCGATCTGCGGGTTGGAAATGGAGCGAGGGTCGCTGCATTAGCAGTAGGATCTTATGATTTGTGTTTGCCTTCGGGCCTTGTTTTAGTATTGAATAATGTTTATTTCGTTCCAAGTATTACCAAGAACATCATTTCTATTTCAGTATTGGATACTGAAGGATTTTCCTTCACTATAATAAATGGTTTATTTACTATTTCAAAAAGTGGAGTGTTCTATGGTTCGGCACGATTAGAACATGGTTTATATATACTTCAACTTGACAATCATATATATAACATTGATACCAAAAATGCCAAATCGAATGAATTCAATGAAACATACCTTTGGCATTGTCGATTAGGCCACGTCAACATTAAACGTGTAGAGAAACTTCTTAAAGAAGGTATTCTCAAATCTTTTGACTTGGAGTCATTCGATACATGTGAAGGATGTTTGATGGGAAAAATGACAAAGTCACCTTTTCTAGGAAAAGGAGAACGTGCAAGTGATCTATTGGGTTTAATCCATACTGATGTATGTGGTCCAATGAGCTCACAAGCACGTGGAGGTTATTTCTACTTCATAACTTTTACCGATGACTTAAGTAGATATGGTTATGTCTATTTAATGAGGCATAAGTCGGAAGCCTTTGAAAAGTTCAAAGAATTCCAAAATGAAGTTGAGAATCAACTTGGTAAGAAGATAAAAGCCATTCGATCGGATCGAGGTGGTGAATATCTTAACCAAGAATTCGATGATCATCTTATGAGTTGTGGTATTTTATATCAACTCACTCCACCTGGAACACCCCAGATGAATGGTGTTTCCGAAAGGAGGAATAGAACCTTATTGGATATGGTTCGATCGATGATGAGCTTTAGTGAACTACCAAAATCTTTTTGGGGACACGCACTTTTAACAGCGGCCTATACACTGAATAGGACACCGTCAAAAGCTATTGATAAGACACCATACGAGGTATGGAAAGGGAAGGTCCCTAACTTGTCTTATATCAAGGTTTGGGGATGTGAAGCTTATGTAAAGAGAAATATCTCTACAAAGCTTGAACCCAAATCGGATAAATGTTTCTTTGTTGGTTATCCAAAAGAAACACGAGGGTACCACTTTTACAACCAATCTGAGAACAAAGTCTTTGTTGCTCGAGATGGTGTATTTCTTGAAAAGGAATATCTTTCCAAGAAAGTAAGTGGGAGCTCAGTTGAATTGAACGAAGTTCAAGAAAACTTGAACGAGGTTCAAGAAGATCAAACTGAGATGGACACTCAAGACCAAGTCGAGAGTGCTCCAATGGTTTTGGAAACCACACCTAACCCTCGAAGGTCCGGAAGGATTAGATCTCAACCTGACAGATACTTAGGTATTCTGACAAATGAGAGCTATAAATTCATGCTTTTAGAAAGCAATGAACCTTCGACCTATATCCAAGCTATGACGAGTCCAGATTCCGAGAAATGGCAGGGTGCCATGAAATCCGAAATGGAATCAATGTCTGAAAATCAAGTTTGGAACTTGGTCGATTTGCCTAAAGGGGCTAGGCCCATTGGATGCAAATGGATTTACAAAATAAAAACAGACATGAATGGAAAACCTAGTGTTTTCAAAGCAAGGTTGGTAGCAAAAGGATATAAACAAATTCACGGGGTGGATTATGATGAAACCTTTTCACCAGTTGCTATGATTAAATCCATTCGGATTCTCTTAGCCATTGCTGCTCATTATGATTATGAGATATGGCAAATGGACGTTAAAACCGCCTTCTTGAATGGGATTCTAGTAGAGGAAGTGTTTATGACACAACCAGAGGGTTTTATCGATCCTAATCAGGCTGAGAGAGTATGCAAGCTTAATAGATCCATTTATGGATTAAAGCAAGCATCTCGGAGCTGGAATCTTCGGTTCGATGAATCCATACAAGAGTATTTTCTTGTCTTTGGAGGACAAGAAGAGTTGGTTGTGACAGGATATACGGATGCAAGCTTCCAAACAGACAAAGATGATTTCCGGTCTCAATCCGGATTTGTCTTTTGTCTGAATGGAGGTGCGGTGAGCTGGAAGAGTTCCAAGCAACCCACCGTAGCTGATTCTACTACAGAGGCTGAGTACATTGCTGCATCAGAAGCAGCAAAGGAGGCCGTTTGGATGAGAAAGTTCTTAGATGAGCTCGGTGTCGTACCTAGTTCGGCCCATCCGATAGCTCTCTATTGTGATAATAGTGGAGCTATCGCGCAAGCCAAGGAGCCTAGGGAGCACCACAAATCCAAACATGTGCTCAGGAAGTTCCACATTCTCAGGGAGATAGTTAGTCGTGGAGACATCGAGATAAATAAAGTTGCAACTGATGATAATGTTGCAGACCCTTTAACTAAACCACTCCAGCAGTCAAAGCATGATGCTCATACGACTGCAATAGGGATACGATATCTTAGAGATGGATTGTGATTCCTATTACTGTATTGTCTACTTTTGGAGTTTATGTAAACATTCACGTATCTTTTATGATATTCAATAATTTCTTCATATAATTGTGGTTTAAATTGTATGAATTGTCCAAATGATTAAATTATATTAATTGGGTTATGAGGTCGATTTACCACATAATGAAGTCCCAACTGTTGAACTAATATAATTAAATCATAAATTGTTCCTAGTTCGTATCATCGAGTACGGACAAACTTATGATGCAAAGAACTAGATTGTAATGTGTACTATAGCGCCGCTTAATGGGCTAGTGATGTGGGACATCAAGTACAATTACATAGATATTAGCTGGGAGCTAATGATCGAACAGACCCGACTGGAATAGTATTTAAGATTTCGAGTCATAATACTATTTCGTTGACTGTCGAGCAATTTCCTCTGACCTGAGTAGTCCAGAGTAATTCCATTGTGAAATGGTGTACTTTGATACAAGTAAACGCCTTTCGTAAAAGGAGGTTATAAAACTTGTTATTGGGTATATCAGGAAGCAAGTGGGAGAGCTTGGATTGACAAGATGGGATTGTCCTCCATTTTAATATGGATCATATGTCTTACCGGCCACTTGGAGAGTCGAGACTGTGGAAAATACGTGGCCACGTCCAGATTCGTATCATAGTGATAAAACTGGTTTTACAGTCTGTCTCAAAGTCCAAGAAAGGTTTGAACCGATTGAGGATGACTCGAGTCTTGCCTCAAGTTCAAATTTAGACATAAAGTGACAACAGGAAATTGGCAGCACACTGGCTCTGAAGGCCAAGTGGGAGATTGTTAGGATGTGTCCTTAGATCCTACGTGTGCAATCGATAAAGTCATAAGGTCGTCTATGGATGTTAAATGATTATTCGATAATATTAATTGTTGGGAACAATATAATATTGATCGATAAAATCATACCTACAGGGTCACACACGAGCTCGATATTGATATACATTGCTTGATAAATATATTGATTTAGAATCAATATTTACGTGGATTTAATTCCCATGCATGGGATGCATGGCTTGCATGGATGCATGTCATATAGTGTGACATGGCATGCCACACAAGCAAGTGGGACCATCTAATGCCATGTGGCATAATGAGGTGGAAATGTCCATTCAAATTCACCATAATCACACCTTAATGTGTGATAATGATGGGGCATCAATATCACCATCAAGGAGGGGGTTACAAGGTGGTTTTGATGGCATTTTAAGGTGAACAAATGCTGATTTTTCAGCATAATTTTTCACCCACGAAATTCACAAAAGATAGAGAGAAAAGAGGTTGTTCTTGGAGAATCAACTCGATCAATCAAGCAAGTCATCATCCGGGTTCGTGTGCAACACGTAGAGGCCGGGCCATTTGTGCGGCTTCAACATCCGGGCGATCAAAAGGCGTGACGGGGTCATTCCAGAGGTTAACAATCCGTGGCTGATCCATTAAGGTGGTTCAATCTACTCAACACCACCTTAACCAATTTCAACGATCGCCAAATGTAAGAACTCGTTGATCCCCATATATATATATATTGGATGTGTATATATATATATATTTGTATGTGTTCTTATACACATTATGTGTGCACTAAGATCCAAGCATGATAGATTTATATGCTTTACACGCTTCCGCACACACGGTATATCGATCGGATCGGTATACCGGTACCTTCATGTATGAGGGGGAGAAGTGAGATGAGATATGCCGTTGATGGAGAGGTGTGGGGTGAGTTTGAGATATTCACCACCACTCTCAAAACATTGTCGGCTGTAAATGGGTTTGGCTGTAAATGGGTTTACCGTATTAAATATCATCCCGATGGATCTATCGAGCGCTTTAAAGCTCGCCTTGTAGCTAAAGGCTTTCACCAACGCCCTGGTCTCGATTACTCTGACACTTTCAGCCCCGTTATCAAACCCACTACTCTTCGCCTTATCCTCTCCTTAGTTGTATCTCAAGGATGGACTCTTCGTCAATTAGATATTAACAACGCATTCCTCCAAGGTACTCTAACAGAAGATCATGTATATATGTCCCAACCTCCGGGTTTCATCAATCAAACTCACCCTAATCATGTTTGCAAATTAACCAAAGCCATTTATGACCTCAAACAAGCACCTTGTGCTTGGTATAATGAGCTGAAATCGTTTCTCATAGAATACGGGTTTCGCCCCACCATCTTTGATCCATCTCTCTTCACTTACAAACAAGCAACAATCTCCTTCTACCTCCTTGTCTACGTTGATGATATTATTGTCACCGGGCCTTCCCCTTCTCATCTTACTACATTTATCACCACCCTTGCCTCTCGTTTCTCCCTCAAAGACCTTGTTCGCCTCTCTTATTTCCTCGGTGTCGAAGTCGTCCCTACACCCCATGGGCCATGGCATGTTCCTTAACCAAACAAAATACATCACAGACATTCTCACTCGTTCTAACATGCTCGGCTCAAACCCTGTCAGCACTCCCATGAATCCCTCTCCCTCGCTCACTCTTATAGGGGGGCGTCTCCTTCCGAAACCCACAGAATATCGCGCCCTAGTTGGTGCTCTCCAATACTTATCCTCACTCGACCCGATGTCGCATTCTCAGTTAACAAACTCTCACAATTTATGCATTGTCCAACAGATGATCATTGGCTTGCTCTTAAAAGATTACTTTGATTTTTAGCGGGAACTGCTCATCACGGCCTTATGTTATATAATAATTCACCTCTTAATTTGCATGCTTTCACTGACGCAGATTGGGCAGGCGACAAAGATCAGTTTCGTTCCACCACCGACTACATTGTTTATCTTGGTCGAAATCAAATTGCATGGAGCTCGAAGAAGCAACGTACTATAGCTCGATCCTCTACGGAGGCCGAGTTTCGCGCCGTTGCAGCTACCACATCCGAAATCATATGGCTTCAATCTCTTTTATCTGAACTTGGTTACTCCTCTTCACACCTTCCCACCATCTACTGTGATAACCTTGGTGCAACACATTATTCAGCCAACCTTGTGTTCCACTCAATAATGAAACACATTGCACTGGATTTTCATTTCGTTCGTGAACGGGTCACTAACGGCACACTACGGGTAACACATATCTCCGGGGATGACCAACTTGCTGACGTCCTTACCAAACCACTACAAAAGTCACGACTCCACAATCTCCTGTCCAAGATCGGACTTCTCGCTCGATCGTCCGTCTTGTGGGGCGTGTTAAGAAAAATTAATCACGCTAATTATGCCATCATCCTTTGCATATAATTTAGAAATATACATACTGTCAATATCTTTTATATTAGGAAGTTAGTTTAATTTTTATTATTTGTAATCGTAATCGTAGGATAGAATTAAGGTGTATATTCCCTTTGTAATCCTATATAAACCAACAGTGATCAATAAGAAAAAATATCTTCTCATAAAATAATATTCTCTACACATTGTACTTAAATTTATTGAATTTAAACATCTTTCTTTTAATTAAACATCTCATTTTCCCAGCGGAGCTACTGCGTGGCTGGGGTAGGCTTTAGCCTACCCTGATTTTAAAATTTAGAAGGATTATATATACTAAAAACCAATAATTAGTAATGTAAATTGGCTATCCCAACTGGTAGATGAAATCAAACTTGTTTTAATTGGTAAAGGGATCAATCCCTCACTTTGCTTTTTTAACCTTTTTATATCAAGGGATCAATCCCTCACATTGCTTTTTTAATCTTTTTATATGTATATATGATTTCTTTAGCCCATCTAAATTATTTTTTTACTAGTTTAGCTCCTCTAGAAAAAAATTTCTGGCTTGCCATTGCTTGTGGGCTTGATTCAATATACTTGTGCGCATCACTGTCTTAATTTATGGATTTCTCAAAATAATCGGACCTACGTCATTTTTGCGGTTTAACGGTTTAACCCCCAAGGCATATTGAATTATTTCTACAGCACTAATTAATTAATTATAGAGTATGTTGTATATATCCTTTGTCCTTTGACTTTGATTGATCGATGGCATATTGAATTATTTCTACAGCATTAATTAATTAGAGAGTATATAAACTCATGCATGCGCTGTATTAATAAATTACTAGTTAAATTAAATTAATTTAGGCTATAATTAAGATCAATTTGCGATTCATAACATGAGAGCATGAGATGTACATATGCCCAAAGTCAACTCATCATACTTAATTAATGAATTAGTTTCTAGATTAAAAATTACTAATTATTAATTGTTAAAAACACACCTTACATATATAACGTACAACTCTAAAACTCTTAATTAATATTTATACCTAGTCCACAGTCCACACACAAATCACGCACACACATGGCGAACAAGATCATCAAGAAAAAGAATGACGCCGAATTGATCGGCGTCCAGATTCTAGAGGGTGTCTACATCCACTACCACCACCACCACCCGCGGCGGCGACAGCCCTTCCTCCGATCCCTTCTAACCGTCGTCTCCGGCTGTTTGCTTCTTGCCCTCGCGGTTCTTTCTTTTCTCCCTCCGGCTATGATCAACAACCATCTCATCACCTCGGTACGTATCGTTTTAATTTCAATTGCCACCGTATAATTAAAATTATAATTGTGTCTCACATTTGTTATTTCTTGTGAATCAAGTCTAGTGACGGAGGCATAAAAGTCGAGAAAATACGAGTGTTCGACGTTCCGGTTAGATTTCTAATTTTGTTTTATTATTATCAAATTATTTGATTATAAATTATAACTGACTTTATGTATTACGTGTTAATCGTAGATTGTAGGAGAAAGCTCGGGTCGCGAATTGTGGACTACTACTTCTAATGATGAGACCGAGTTATTCTACGGGTGTAGCAATGCCAGCCATAACTTCATAAGTACTAATTATATCTATGTGTGTTAAGTTTTATATTTCGTGACATCGTGATTTGACACGTGTACGTGTTACGAATTGCAGCTGCGGAAAAGAACACAAAGCCGAATAGGTACTTGCTGATCCAAACCAGTGGAGGCTTGAATCAGCAAAGAACAGGGGTAATTAATTTAATTAAATTGTTTCTTTATTTATTTATTAGGTTAATTGCATGCCAAAATCGATCGATTAATTCTTCGATTCGCAGATAACGGATGCTGTAGTGGCTGCCTATATTTTGAATGCTACCTTAGTCGTGCCCGAATTGGATCGACAGTCTTTTTGGAACGACACGAGGTTAGCACTCGAATTGGATCGAAAATGTTTTTGTATAATGTTTACGGATAAAGAAAGTCAATGTTGACCACTTATGCCTATTATTATGCATATTATTAAGTGTAGTATATATTATTGTCCTGCCTAGTGCCTAATATATAGTGAACTAATTTAATTAATTGATGATTGAATTCGTTGCAGCAACTTCTCAGACATCTTCGATGTAGATTGGTTCACGTCTTACTTGTCGAAAGATGTGGTGATCATAAAACAAGTCCCGGAGAGCGCAGGGGAAATCGTAACTAGTCACATTCCGAGGAACTGCAATCCAAAATGCTACAAGTCTCGAGTCACACCCCTTTTCGACAATACACATGTATGCAATATAGTAGTAGTACTTGTTAATTACTAGTACTAGCTAGTTATGGAGTATAATTTAATTTGAACTATTGTTCAGGTTGTTCGACTTAAGAGGTTCGATTACCGGCTGTCGAATTGGCTAGTCGACGAGGATTTACAGAAGCTGCGGTGCAGAGTGAACTACCACGCGTTGAGGTTCAGCAGCCGCATTCAGGAGATGGGTCAAAAATTGGTTCAAAGAATGAGAATTCAAAGCAAGCATTTCATTGCCTTGCATTTAAGGTAAAATGAATATACAGTACTAATAAGGTACTGCTTTTTTACTAAAAAATTAAAAAATAAAATTTGAATTTAATTAAAAAATAAACAGATACGAAGCGGATATGTTAGCTTTCTCGGGATGCTATTTTGGCGGCGGAGAGAAAGAAAAAGAAGAACTCGGTCAGCTGCGAAACAGATGGAAAACGTTGCCCGTGAGTCCCTATATTCTTTCTCTTACTTTATTCACTATATTTAAATTTACTAATATGCCCTTTAGTTCTTTCAATAGGATTTAACAAATACTCCTTGTCCATGTATATGATTCAATTTCAAAACATACAATAAAACTTCTATAAATTAATAATATTGGTTCCGTAAAATCAAAATCGAAACTAGAAAATTTTATTAATTTAGAGTATTAATTTAGGCAAGTTATTAATTTATCAAATATTAATCTATAAAAGTTTTACTGTATAATGATTTTTTCATAATTATATTTCATAATATACAAAATTAATGTTGGTATCAAATTGTTGAGTTTCTATTTCTATTTTCATTATTTCATTTAAGATTTGATAGTAGTACTTAGAATTGTATAATTATATGCAACAGCTAGAGTAATATCGTACTGAAATATAATAATATTATTACAAAATATGCAAAATACTTTATAGTAGTACATCAAAATAGTAATGGTATATTCATTATCCATTTATTGTTCTTTGACATACATATAAACATGATTTAGTATTTCATTTGTATCTATGGTAGACTATGGATCCTGAAAGGGAGAGAAGGCATGGAAAATGTCCACTAAGCCCAGAAGAAGTTGGGCTGATGCTCAGGGCGTTGGGGTTTGGGCCTGAGGTCCATATATATGGTGCATCAGGCCCAATTTACGGAGGTGAAGAAGCTTTGGCACCTCTCAAAGCTATCTTCCCAAATCTCCATTCCAAAGAATCACTTTCGAGCAAGGAAGAGATAGCAGAGTTCTCATCCTACTCCTCTCGCATGGCTGCATTGGACTTCGTTGTTAGCGATGAAAGCGATGTGTTCGTCGTCAATAACAACGGAAACATGGCAAAGATACTCGCCGGAAGAAGGTAAGTACATGGTACGAGGTTACATTCGTAATTTTTGTATTGTATAAAAGTCTAAGCAACCTAATTGTGTTTCTTGTTTTCATTAACAGGAGATACTTCGGTCACAAGCAAACGGTACGTCCAAACTCGAAAAAACTATACGAGTTATTCTTAAACCGGAATAACATGACATGGCAAGATTTTTCGTCACGTGTTCGGAAAATCCAAACTGGTTTTGTGGGAAATCCGAACGAGGTAAAATCGGGGATGGGTGGATTTCACGAAAACCCGTTCTCTTGCATTTGCAAAAAATACGAAACATACACGAAAACTCTTCAAGTTAGCGCTATCGTGAAGTGTGATCGGAATACGAGCAAGATTTCTAAGAAACGGAATACGCAGATAGAGATGGTATGATTGATGCTAGAAAAAATAAGAATGTAATTACACGAGTAACAAGAGGTGAATCTATATATAGAGGAGTATATGATTATTTGATTCTTAAGTTGCCAAATATTTTAGTCATCGACTGAAATAGAAGCCTAAGCCCAAGTTTGAATTGTGAATGTTCATTTGTGAGTTGTCTCACATCGAATTTGTTTTAGGACGAACGCTTCCGATTTCTACACTAATGATCTAATCAACTCCAAGTCAAGCTGCAAACGGATTACGTACTCCAGTAATCATGATTCATATCCACCAAATTCAATCAAGATCATACAATGTTGAATGGAAGGGAATAAGAATAACCACTGCTAAGAGAAAGTCCACATCCTATCAAATTGAGAATGCCAAAAAAACAAAATTCAATGAATAGAATAAGTTGGATTAATTGAATTTTTTTCTTTTTTATTTATAAGTCCACATCTTATCAAATTGAGAATGCCAAAAAAACAAAATTCAATGAATAGAATAAGTTGGATTAATTGATTTTTTTTCTTTTTTATTTATTTTATTTTTCTTTTAGTGACGGGGTGGACGTGACGATGGTCTTAGCCATTGTTAGTGTAATATGCTACGCAGTGCACTGCCGCAGCGAGTCGCTAGGCAATGCGATGCAACATCATACTTACACGTTTTTCTCTTTCTTCACATTGTGTACTGTTGTGCATCACATATATCATGTGTGATCTATTTAGCGCATGATCCGGTTGATCCGTGCGTGTATATGCAACCAACACTCGTCGAGCATTGAAGAGTGATGCAGCCATGGTGTCCTACACATGATGCATCAAGATTATATGCATGAGAATGTTTGCTGAAGACTTAAGGCGCAACAGTTGCTGCAAGACCTCCTGAGGATATTGACGCAAGGTGTTGCAGCAGCAGCTAGAGTTGCCCTCTGCTAGACGTTGCAGCAGCGGTCAAACCTAAATCCCTATATTCTAGCAAGTGCCTAACAACTCGGTTTTCAAGGGATTTAGTTGAAGACTAAAGACGCACCGTTGCAGCAAGTCTCGTTGAAGCCACTGATGCAAGGAGTTGCGCAGCAGTGATTCAGTCTACGCAAGTGTTGCAGCATCAGTCAAAACTGATTTCCTAATTTATAGGAGCAGCTCAACAACTCGTATTTCAAGGAAGTTTGTTGATGTTTTGGGCCTATCAATACAAGGAGTTTTCAGCACATTCCTCACCCACTTCAGAACACCTTTTCATCTTTGTGAAAAGTCTCACCCGAGCTTTTCTTCTTCGATTATTCTCATTTCATCGAGAGTGATCGAACCTTTCAACTACGAAGCTTTGTATCATAACATATTCAGCTGTAGTTTGTTTAGTGTTGGTTTGGTTGTGATCTTTGAATACGATACCCAAGGAATACATGTGTGTATGTCCGAAAGGTAGTCGAGTGTATATTCAAGATCACATTTTGTAAAGACAATCGATCTTTATTAATCATTTTTGCCATAAGGCACATTCATATGGGTATAATTTAAATACCCATACAAGATTATTTCGTTGTCTTCTCTTGCTTTTCATTTTATGTGTGTGTGTGTTCGTTCGTTTGTTTTTTCACGATTTTCATTATTCCGCTGCACTCTTTTAATATCGTATCAGAATATATATTTATATATTTTTGGTATTATATATAATCCACTCAAACAAAGTAAATCATATAATAAACTAACGAATTTATTTTCTGCAACGCGCTGCGCAACACCCTAGTTGTTGTTGTTGCAGTGCGCTGCATGTGCAGTGCTGCGTATTCTTTATAATACCGCCGTCCCCGGACTTACAAGTGGTATCAGAGCCAACACTAGACTCACACTACTAAAAACAGAGCCATAGACATCAGTTCATTTAAATCATCTCTAAATTGGCCCGATGTTAGTATATATATTTTAATCGGTTAAAAAATAACTGATTTAAATCTGAATAACAATATCATTTTTAAATGAAAACGATTTAAATAAGGTAATTTTAAAAAAAAATTAAATCTCTTTTATTGTGCAAGCGATTTCATTGATATTTAAAAAAAATCCTTATCTAAACTGGACGGGGAGTAATGTCGATATATTCGTTGAATAATTAATTTCCCTCTTTTCTCACACAAACCCTACCTCAAACACCTCCGCCGGTTAGGCCCCCTTCGAAACTCCACCGCAGTTGAGACGTCGCCAAAGCAAGAGTACTTACACCACCGGAGTCGAGAAAGGCTTCTCCGTCGAAGAAGGCTCCCCCGTCGAAACCCAGCTCACTCCCGCCGTCGACCCCAACCCTCACTTTGGCACCGGCAGCCACCAGGAACACCACGACCACCGCCTACAACATCTAACCACCACCCATGCCTTGCTCCTTCAGAAGCAGCACCAGCCCACGCGCGCGATGACCCAGTGCCTCTGACGACTCCTTTCTTTGCCAAGTCACGGCGCCTCCGCGTCTTCTCCTCTGTCCCAGAGCCACCGTTGCCGGCTTCTGAAGGTAAATGGTTGAATTGAATTGAAATTGTGAATTTGAAATTAGGAACGACGCGAATATCGATTTGGCGGAGGTTTGCGACTCTATTTCGGATCCTAAGGACCCGCGGCTCCGTGAATTTGGTAAGAAATTTAGATTGATTCTTGCGTTAGATCTGATTTATTTTGATTATTGTTAGGGGTGTAGTCGATCTGTTGAAAATGATCCCCAAATTTGCAGAGCCTCGTTCGCCAATGTGCAATTTGGGGATTCTCGACTCCCCGAGTGAAAATTCAACCGGAGAGATGGCGGATAGCTTGAATGCGTTTTGCGTATCGACAGAAGCTCTAATCGGAGGCTTCGCCGACTTATGGTTGGCTTCCGATATCATGCCGCACGTGCTGAATCTACGCGGTCACTGACTCCAGTAGCTAATAAATAATCACATTTGGCTTTGGCAGATGGCTTTTGAGCTTTATGGTATGCTAGCTGGAAGCGTTAGCCCCATGACTGGTGGAAACGTGAAGCCGGCTTACGGAGGAGAAGAGGAGGCTTTCCTAAGAAAAGTTGTGACCCCGATCTACGAAGTGATTGCGAGGGTATAAGGCAACCGTACATTATCTGGATGATACCTTTAATAACCTGTTTTAGTTTTCACTGGAGTTCATTCAATCTGTATGATTTATGTTCAGGAAGCTGCCAGGAGCAAACAAGAAAAATCGAAACATTCGTAGTGGAGAAATTATGATGATTTGATCGAGTACTTTTGGTAAAAAAGATTATCTCACACGATTTCAATAAATATGTTTATCATATCTTTTTTCTTGGTTATATATTTAATTCCTTTATTATTAATGATAACAAAAAAGTAGGTCTGTGAGCTGTTTCCGTTTGGGTTGGCCAATGCGTGCGGATGCTGTTTTCTTTTGCAAAATTGTGGATCAGCTAAGGAGTGAAAGAAATGGAGTAAGCTCCAAGTCTTTTTATCATCCTTATTTTTTGACCATGTTATTTTTTCTGCATTTGATCACAAGATGCAAGCCTTTAAGTAATATTTTTGCTGTATATATGTGAAGATAAGATGTCATATATTATTTGTTTATTTTTATTGATATTCCTCTATAGCCTTATATTTTGTTATCCACATTAGCATCTCACGAAAGTGTCTATAGAGCAAACATGATTTTTAGTACAATCTCAATGCTCAATTTTGTACCTTTTTAGAATATTTGGACTCTTGGGATTTTGAGATTAAAGAATCCAATTTGCGAAGTGAACATTTTCAACTCAATATACCTGTAATATTTGAGTGAGAGCCAACTTTTTATGGTTTATCATTTATCTGTTTGGGTTTTTCATAGGCAGTAGAAATTGACCAAGTTCTTATTGAATTTGCAGCCATTGTATCAGGAGGTAAAGGTACTGCACAAGAAAACATTAAGACTCTAAGAGAAGCCGGAGTTACTGTGGTTGAGTAGCCTTCAAAGATAGGCACTCCAATGCTTGAAGTCTTCAAACAGAGGGGCCTTGTCTGAGGCTATGAGCTTGAGAGATTATTTGATAGAAAACACCAATGTTTATCGGCTATTATGATGTTTATTGGTTGATCGAATGTCTTGGATATTGGTTAATATTGACAGTGTTTAGGATGTTATTGAAGCAAATATTATGGTATTGATTTATTTATTAATATATTTATATATTTGGTGTGATTTTAGTTTTAAGGATATCGTTTGTAAAAGAGTAAAAGGATGTATCAAACGGTAAAAGACATCACTTTTTATTAATTAAATGAAATCGGTATATTTCAGATATCGGTTTTTTGTGCTAGCAACGAAATCGGTTAATACTCGATTTTATAAGTTCACAATTATATCGGGTTTTTGTGCTCGCAACGAAATCAGTTAATAGTCGATTTTATAAGTTCACAATTATATCATTTTTCTTAGTAAACCTGATTTAAATGTTAATATAGATATCGGTTAATAACTGATGTCTGAAATAAGGCGAGTATAGACATCGCCTCCATACACATCGGTCGCTTACATCAGGTAATACCCGATTTACATCAGGTAATACCCGATTTGTATGACAGTTTTTTTAGTAGTGTCACTTAGTGTTACGGTCCCTCTGATTACTCACACACATTATGTCGAACGCCTCGTACATCGTTAGAACACCGGTTGTTCTCGATGGCTCAAATTATGGTTTTTGGAAAACTCGTATTGAAGCGAGAATCAAGTCCATTGATCGTAATTCATGGCTGTCAGTTCTCAGAGGATGGAAACCACCTCTTGAATCAATTCCAGAAGGCACTAAGCTTGAAAAAGCGCCTGAAAAATGGTCAAAAAATGAGATCGATGCTGCAACAGCCAATGATAGGGCTAGATGCGCGATTCTTGAATCCATTGATTGCGAGATGTATAAGCTTGTTAAACAACGTGGTTCAGCCAAGGATATTTGGTACCAACTTCAACTTCACTGTGAGGGTGATACCACAGTGAAGAAAACGAAGTTGCGCATGCTTATGTCTCGTTTTGAGAATTTGCGAATGCATGAGGATGAGTCCGCTAGTCAGTACTTTGGCGATATCATGGCTATTGTCAATGAGTGTCCTGATCTTGGTGGACCTATCTCCAATAACGTTGTATGCAGCAAGGTGATGCGGTCTTTGAATTCAAAGTTTCAAGCTAAAGTCACCGCAATCGAAGACGGACCGTTGGGCTCCTCGGAGGATTATGTCACACTCATGGCTGTTTTTAAAACATATGAGCTGAACATACAAGATCGTGAAAGTCATGGACAAGCCCGTGAGAAGTTTATTGCATTCTCCGCAACTGAACCAAGGGGCAATTCATTCACAAAGACAGGCACTGCAGCAACACCTCGTGAGCAAAGTCCAGATCCTCTCACCGACGATGAGATCTATGAACTACTTGGATACGATGATGGTGATGACAAGTTTGATCGACTCTCAAAGAAGTTGGATCTTATTCTTGTACGATCTCTCAAAGGAAATTTCGATCCACGACGAAGGAGGAATCTATCCAATGCTGCAACAGGCCAAGAAAGAAGACTTGTGCATCAACGACCAAACTCAATTTTCAATTCGGGCCAAGAGAAGGACTGGTCCAAAATTGAGTGCCACGTCTGCCATGGAGTTGGGCATTATGCTACCGAATGCCCATCTAAGAATAGAAAAATTGAAAATCTTGTTAATATGATGGAATTGCAGGACCCTAAGGTTGAAGAATTTTACACTGAAACAGCCCTTGCAGCTCGCTTCAAAGGTCGATGCTTATCAGATGATGAAGATGATGATGCTGCTGCAACCCCTGCCTACCAGCTGCAACATGCCAGCCCTAAAACTCCTGCAGCCATGGCAAGGGATTTCATGTGTCTCACTGCCTCCATTCATGACTATGAACCTGAAGAAGTTTCAATCCCCATCGATCTTTTCATGGAACTAAAGGACCAATTGGACATTCTCCAAATGGAATCCAAGAAGCAATCAATGATGGTGGAGAGACTTAAATCTGATAAAGCCTCATCCGAAGAAAGATTCAAGAAGGAATCAAAGTTGACGGAGAGTTTAATCAACGACAAAGGCGCATACGAAGAACGATTAAAGAAATTTGATGTGGAACTTACAAGGAAGGATCTAGAGATTGATAGGCTAAAGATCGATTTGGATAGGGCTAACGGGAAACTGGAGGTTGCCAACAACACATTTGAGAAACTTAACATCGGCACCTCAAAGTTGGATGCGGTGATGAGCATATCAAATGTTGAAAGGCAAGGCCTCGGGTATCAAAAGACCGTCGATGCCGTGTTCCCTCCAAAGAAGCTATCTTCTGGAATCACATTTGTAAAGGCCATGGAAGATGTTCCTGAGTTCCCAACAGCAAAAGAATCCACCGCAAGAGCAAGCTCGGAAGCCGTTGCTGCAACAGGAAGCAAGCCAGCCGCTGCTGCCACACGCAAGAGCAAAAATGCAAAGAAGGGTCATGCAACAACTGGTAAGGTGAACAATCCTCAACATCTTCCCAAGCCCAGAAACAAACCACGAAGACGATATGTGTGTCACTATTGCCTTGTTCCTGGTCATATTCGACCATATTGCTGGAAGCGTGAGGAAGATATTGAAAATGGACGTTTCCTCGTATCAAATGTCGGTCCATGGAATCCCAACAAGCGATTCAACATAGCCCGACCTCCTTCGCGTCAAATAAAGAAGAAAGTGACTCAAGTATGGGTTCCAAAAATTGATAATGTCGCGTTCGATGCTTCTGCAACACCTGCAGCCACTGCCGCAGGAATTTCAGACACTATCGATGGACTTTCAGCTACTGCCGCAATACACTCTATCTCTGACGTAGGACTTTCAGCTATTGCTGCAGTACCTCAAAGCATTCCTTGAACGCACGATCGTAACACGCTGCCGCATTGACATGTAAGCTTAAACTTTTCTTTCGACACTGCCGCATCAGAATGTCTTAATAAAGAATGTAAAATCTTCCGAAGGCAGAGAGGATATCCAAAGCTCTGAGGTAACATAGACGAACCCAATTTCCAAAAAAAAAACACAAAAAAAAAAACACAATATATATACAAAGGGTTTAGATTCAATGTACTCAGTGTTTAGGATATTCAATACATTCACTTTCTGGGTCACGGTAATTTCATTAGGAAGTACGTAGCTTGTTTATATGCAGCGTGTTGCCGCATCAGGAGAATTTTCACATCTCCTGTGTTTTTGTTAGTTCTTCATTGAATAGTTTATCTTAGAAGTCACCACATCAAAAAAAAAAAAAATCATTGCCGCAAGAAGCTTCGACGATGCCACAGCGTGCTGCCGCATTAGGCCCTGATACTTCAACATTTACGTCTGCTTTGCTGAAAGATGTGTGCCCTACAGCTGTTCTAAAAAACAAAAATGTATGGCCTGTACCTTTCATCACAAAAAGGGGAAGTGAAGTTCAGGAAGAGCAAGTGCATGAGCAAAGGAAGTCATTGCAGTGATGCATTAGCAAGGGGGAGCCACTGCAGATGATGCATCAGCAAGGGAGAGCCATTACATGAGAAGGTTATGCACAAGTGGATGAGCAAAGGGAGTCATTGCAGATGATGCATCATCAAGGGGGAGCCACTGCAGATGATGCATCAGCAAAGGAGAATCCATTGCAAAAGAAGTTTCATAAATTTAATTATTCTTTTATTATTTTTATTTAAGTTAAAAATTGGTGTGACTGTCTTTTATAGATAAGCTTCATGTACGTTCTTTTTGTTAGAAAATATTTTAACTTAGAGGTAATTCACTAAGGGGGAGTGTGTTCTTCCTTAGTGATAATGCTAAAATATTATTTTACATTTCTAGGTTAAGAGAGTTTTTATTGAGGGGGAGTTGTTCTTTTGCTCTTCCTCATGTTTTGTGAAGAAAGATAAAAAGGGGGAGTTTGTTAGTGTAATATGCTACGCAGTGCACTGCCGCAGCGAGTCGCTAGGCAATGCGATGCAGCATCATACTTACACGTTTTTCTCTTTCTTCACATTGTGTACTGTTGTGCATCACATATATCATGTGTGATCTATTTAGCGCATGATCCGGTTGATCCGTGCGTGTATATGCAACCAACACTCGTCGAGCATTGAAGAGTGATGCAGCCATGGTGTCCTACACATGATGCATCAAGATTATATGCATGAGAATGTTTGCTGAAGACTTAAGGCGCAACAGTTGCTGCAAGACCTCCTGAGGATATTGACGCAAGGTGTTGCAGCAGCAGCTAGAGTTGCCCTCTGCTAGACGTTGCAGCAGCGGTCAAACCTAAATCCCTATATTCTAGCAAGTGCCTAACAACTCGGTTTTCAAGGGATTTAGTTGAAGACTAAAGACGCACCGTTGCAGCAAGTCTCGTTGAAGCCACTGATGCAAGGAGTTGCGCAGCAGTGATTCAGTCTACGCAAGTGTTGCAGCATCAGTCAAAACAGATTTCCTAATTTATAGGAGCAGCTCAACAACTCGTATTTCAAGGGAGTTTGTTGATGTTTTGGGCCTATAAATACAAGGAGTTTTCACCACATTCCTCACCCACTTCAGAACACCTTTTCATCTTTGTGAAAAGTCTCACCCGAGCTTTTCTTCTTCGATTATTCTCATTTCATCGAGAGTGATCGAACCTTTCAACTACGAAGCTTTGTATCATAACATATTCAGCTGTAGTTTGTTTAGTGTTGGTTTGATTGTGATCTTTGAATACGATACCCAAGGAATACATGTGTGTATGTCCGAAAGGTAGTCGAGTGTATATTCAAGATCACATTTTGTAAAGACAATCGATCTTTATTAATCATTTTTGCCATAAGGCACATTCGTATGGGTATAATTTAAATACCCATACAAGATTATTTCGTTGTCTTCTCTTGCTTTTCGTTTTATGTGTGTGTGTGTGTTCGTTCGTTTGTTTTTTCACGATTTTCATTATTCCGCTGCACTCTTTTAATATCGTATCAAAATATATATTTATATATTTCTGGTATTATATATAATCCACTCAAACAAAATAAATCATATAATAAACGAACGAATTTATTTTCTGCAACGCGCTGCGCAACACCCTAGTTGTTGCTGTTGCAGTGCGCTGCATGTGCAATGCTGCGTATTCTTTATAATACCGCCCTCCCGGACTTACAGCCATGCTAATACATGTCTACTTTGTAAGAAGACATCAATAATCAACCTACAACTTCAACGAATATATAGGGATTTGTATAATTAATAATTACATGTTCTTTATTCGATTTCATTTTCTTTTGACTACTTCTCCTCATAATCATGCCATTATTTTGAAATTTTTATAATATTCTTTGAATAAATGGATTTGTATGTTTAATTATTCCATGTTCTTTATTCGATTTCATTTTACTTTGACTACTTTCTCCTCATAATCATGCCATTATTTTGAAATTTTATAATATTCTTACTAAAACTATTTAAACTTTTGAAACTCAAAATACATAATTTTTGAAAAAATTGAGTTAGTTTGTTACCACAAGTGACAAGTTCTACTTTATTTTTTAAAATTAAAAAAATATTAGGGTTAAAATTTCACTTTTGGTTATAAAATATGATTAAATTATTATAACCACATAATCTAATTTTATTTTTGTCTCAACTAATTATGGAATTTTTTTTTAATGTCTCAACTAATTATACACATTTCTAAAACAAAAACCTTTTTTTTTTTTAAATACAATTTTATTTATACTTTTTTCAAATAGTTTTTAAACTTTTACTCATAACTACTTCACTTTATAATTTAAAAATACAGTCAAAAAGTCCATATGTAACAAATATTTTTAAATTAATTAACGTACCATCAACACGGGCATATAAACTTGACGTATGTAGGATTATTTCAACTAATTACAATACACAAATTTCCTACACAAATAAAATACCCTCTCATTTTTTTAAATTAAAAAAAATTGTTGGAGATTTTGGGACAGAAAATTATAAAATCAATTACAAATAATGAAGGAGAATATGATTTTGAATTTAATACTACGAATCATGATTCATTATATAAGTCTATGATAGTGAAATTTTGTTATGAAAATATAATATGTCCACGAAGAAGGAAGAGGAGGTTCAGTTGAACTTTCACCACCACCAGCACCATTATTTCAGCCTGCTGCCTCTGCTAATCACAATCGCTTGCAGTTGTTTGCTTCTTTCGATTTGTTATTTTATCTTCCTCTCGATCACACATCACATGCATTCAATCATCGGTATATGTTTTTCTTAATCATCGGTATATGTTTTTCTAATTAAGGCGGCGATCCATATATATATCGTGTCTGACTTTCTTTTGGTTTGTGTATCTTTGAAGTTTAACGACGATTTCCATGTTGGGCTGATTGCTGAGAAGGAAAATGTGTTTCACGGATTCGGGAGTTCATCAAATCGGTCCAAATTGTTCTACGGGTGCAGCAATGCCAGCCGTAACTTCATAAGTACGTACACTTATCTTAGTCTTTTCTTCTCGTCGAAATAAATGTGTTTACGCATATTGCAGCTGCGGATACGAATACGAAACCCAATAGGTACCTGTCGATTGTACCTAGTGGAGGCTTGAATCAACAAAGAGCAGGGGTAGTGAAGTTGCTAAAATTTAATCATCGAATTAACAATTTGATGCGACGATTGCAGATAACTGATTCTGTAGTCGCCGCGTATATCCTGAACGCTACCTTAGTCGTGCCTAAGCTGGATCATGAATCATTCTGGAATGATTCAAGGTTAACTTCAGAATATATTGAACCTACTAATATATATAAATGTCAAGTTATTTAACTTTTCTAACAGTTAATTAGTCCAGTAATTAATTAACTTGTGTACTTGTTCTGTAGCAATTTCTCCGATATCTTTGACGTTGAATGGTTCACGACTTACCTGTCTAAAGATGTCAAAATTATCGAACACCTCCCGGCTGGGAAAATCGTCACCACTCGGGTACCGATGAAATGCGATCTAAAATGTTACATGTCTCGTGTTCTGCCCATCTTTAACGAAAAACGAGTACGTGGATTGATATATATATATATTTGAGTGTTCTTGATCATGACTATCGACGTTTTCTTTTTATCGGTCAGGTTGTTCATATCAAGGAATTCAATCTCAGGCTGTCTTATTGGCTAGCTGTCGAGGACTTACAGAAGCTGCGATGTCGAGTCAACTTCCACGCTTTGAGGTTCAGCGACCGCCTTCGTGAGATGGGTGATAAATTAGTCGAGAGGATGAGAAATCAAAGCGAGCACTTTGTCGCCTTGCATTTGAGGTAAAATAGCTACCCAAAACAAACAAACAAACAAACATTACATTATAAGCTTATTAGATTTGATCGAAAAAACAACAGATACGAACCCGATATGCTGGCGTTCTCCGGATGCTATTATGGCGGAGGAGCGAAAGAAAAGGAAGAACTCGGCGAGCTGCGAAAGAGATGGAAATCGTTGCCCGCGAGTCCTCACTCATTTGCCTTATTCGTTTCAATAATTATAATCACGAATAGTCAACGGTTGTTTGCTTTGGTTGACCACTTTGAATTGAGAGGACTGTAAAAATGTTCGAACTCGAGACATGTGTGTGTGAGTATTGACCAATAAGCTAGCTAGTCCCACAAAAAAAAAAATTATAATCACGAATAAATCTAGCAGTCCGAATTGATGTTCTGCAGTCGAACCCTGATTCGGACCGGGAAAGAAGAGACGGAAAATGCCTGCTTAGTCTGGAGGAAGTTGAGAACTTTGGGGTTCGGATCCGAAGTACATATATACGGAGGCGAGGGGGCCCTCGCCCCTTTGAAAGCTCTGTTCAGGAATCTCCATAGTAAGGAGACACTTGCCAGCAAGGAAGAGATGGCGGAATTCTCATCCTATTCGACTCGGATGGCCGCACTGGATTTCATCGTTTGCGATGAAAGCCAAGTTTTTGTGGCCAATAACAAAGGAAACATGGCAAAGATCGATACTCGCTGGAAGAAGGTATATATGATCCGATACGGTACAATTATATATACGCATGTCATGATTACAACTCGATCTTATAGTATTTATTTGATTAGGAGATACTTTGGTCACAAAACGACGATCCGACCCAACACACAGAAACTATACGCGTTGTTCCTTCACAGGCATAATTCAACGTGGAAGGAGTTTTCTTCGGATATCCGAAGAGTCGAAAATGGTTGCATGGGAGAGCCGAACGAGGCAAACAATCGGAAGGATAGTAGCTTCCTAGAAAACCCTTTGTCTTGCATATGCAAAAGCACATCAAGTAGCACAAGCATCAACAGTACTAAGAATTGAAGCTGTACTAAAGTGAACAGAGCATGTAGTGATGTTTGAATTGTTGCTTAAAAGAATCACTATATCTATATTCAATCATTTAAAATTGTTGTTGTTAAATAATCAAATATTGAGAATTCATTGGGAAATCTTAACTTTTGTGTGGTTTAGCTACCAACGGTCTGGATTAATGGCCGACAAGTTCAATTGGTAAATAAGGCCAACATTTGGAAAATGTTGATAAAATCTCTCGGAGTTCTTCGGGTTTATGATATGAAGCGTATACCCCTCGACACAAATTTTATTAAGTTGTTCTGCTGCATTCCTCATAAAGAACTTTAGTATATCATATATATAGAGCTGAGCTGTACATTCAGGTTCTAGATGACAGAAACCGCAAAACACAACTTCTTCCAGTTGAGATACAATACAAGCCAAGGTGGCATCAATTCCTCCATTGCTCCACGATAAGAATCATCCCTATCAAACTGATTTAGAAAGAAAAAGAAGCCAAGTTTAAATTCATATTAAATGGAAAGGATAACATTCATATCTACTCGCGAACATGAAAAAGACAGTGTAAATCGCATCTTACCAGATTTATATTGGACAAGTATTTCAGTGATGGCGCCGAGTGAATTGTAACTCAAATAGTTGTCTGGCATTACTCTGATGTTGAAGCAAGGTTAGTCGCTTCAACTTATCAAGACAGCGAAGAGGAGAGAACAATATAACAAGGGCTACAAACAATTCTAAAACGTCTGTTGAAGCAAGGTTCGATTATATGTGTTGAAACTAATCTTATGTGCCTGGCAAAGTTGTACGCTTTCATATTGTCCTATGCGACTGGGCGTGAATTTTCCCGAAATCGTCGACGCTTCCGGAAGGATTCTCGACCGAGGTTTTGTTTAAGATACAATTAATACATGGTCGGTTGGGATGACGCGTGGAATAGGAAGTTGCTCGAACGGCATGGCCGATCATCGCGTCCGAATCTCCGCCTGAAAAACAATACGAAAAAATACGAAAATAAATAACACGAGATTTATAGTGGTTCAACCGTTGACGAGGGCTACATCTTACATCCACTTCTTGCCGCTGCAATAATTCCACTAGAACAATTATATGCCTTGATTACACGCTATAATTCGACTCTAGACTTTTAGGAGGCGTTCACAGGTGTTAACCCTAATCTACATATCCTAATGTACATATGCATAGGGATTAAATAAGGGGGAGAAAACTTGACGGAGAAGAAAAACCCGTCCGCTGTGCAAAATCCTGAAACTGTCGGACGACTGAAACTGTCGGACGACGGGGATTGATGTCGGCCGACAACAGAGTCGCGGGGACAATCTGTTTTTTCAGCATTGTTTCACCGCTGCGCTCACGGGCACGGCGCTCCACCGCTCCCACAGTTTTCTTCGTTGTCTTATGCGATCGTCTCCGGGCGTGAATACATCTTCACTCTCAACACAATGTTTCAATAAATATACATACATGTATTGTGTCAGCTTTTGATATATGAAATAAAATCAAATTTCAGAAAACCAGTAATAAAACAACATCAGCTCTGATCTCCTTATCATTATCGGACAATTCAATCTAACGTTTTTTCTTGTGTTTAAAATAAAATCAGCCCTCATCGGACAATTTAATCTAACGTTTTTTCGTGTGTTTTAAATAATTAATTTTTATTTTTATTTTCGATCTTACCGTACTATGTTTGATATTTTTAAATATATAACTCAAATTTTTAGTATAATTTGTCAGTTATTTGATTTTAGTAAATTATCATACATATCTTTTAAATTTATCTATAAATAATTAATAGAATATATTAGTAAATTTTACTAATTTTATTCATTAATGTTTTAAAGTAAATAAAATTATTATCAAAATTATAGTATATATTAGTAAATTTTACTAGTTTTATTCATTAATGTTTTAAGTAAAATTATTATCAAATTGAATATCGTGTGATGGAAAAATAAAATAAAAATTATAAATAGTAGTATTATTTGTTATATATTTAATAACGTTGTGTTATATTTATTAGATAAAAATATATTAATTATATTTAATAATAAATCATATAAACATACCCTCTCAAATTTCAAAAAGTCATTCTAATTCACATGATACATAACAAAAATTATGATTAAGCAAACCATCGCGTAGATGAAAATGCCCATGAAATTGATCAAATCTGATTTTCAATTTACATTGTAATAGATAAGAGTTTTTGGATTTTGTTTATTTTAATTAAATTTAATTAGTGTAGGAATAATTAATGTAATAAATATAAATAAACAGTAGAAATTAAATCTAATTTTAAATTTACATTGTAATAGATAAGAGTTTTTGGTTTTTGTTTATTTTAATTAAATTTAATTAGTGTAAGAATAATTAATGTAATAGATAATAAATAAACATTAATAAAAGTAGAAATTAAATCTAATTTTAAATTTACATTGTAAATTGTAAGTTTTTTTTCTTATAATTTTATGCTCTCAATGTTGTTTCTTTTGTGTGTTTCTGAATGTGGAGGCTTTGGAAAATATTGAATCACGTTTACACGTTTTCCTTAAAAAATATTTCGACCCTATAACAGCCAAGGTATCACGAAACTTCTTCTAGGATAAGACAATACCGCACTTGTTCTTTGGCGTAGAAACAAGTATACTATAGAATGTTTATTCGCTATACTTCGTTAACACAAAGCTCTTAATTTTCGTGGGTCTTAGAATCTGATTTTCAACACCCTTATATAGGTGTTGAAACACCCCTTTGGATAGTGAAAATACCCTTTCATGAAGGGCTGCACCCTTTGGGAAGAGTTGCACCTTTTAAGAATGGTCACACCTCTTCGAAATCACTTTCTTTAGGTGCCATGCATGCAATTTCGTGGCTGCATATTATAACCATGCAAACCATGAAATTAACATATATTTCATGCTAATTTACACACAATAAATCAACACCAACATTCACTTAACCAAACAATGATCCGTTATCACTTTTATACAACCGTGCACTCCGCACTTCGCCTAAATCATATTGTAGTGCTTTAGGATCATTACCGAAACTTTGTATGAATCCAATTACATTAAATGGACAATGATTTCACTTAAATCATCAACACTCAATACATATTTGTTTACACTTGTACCACTACATTTTCAAATAATTACGTATTTTATTACTTACACATCAATACATATTATATATCACTACTTTATATTTACTAAATACATAAAAAAATCATAATTTACATATAATTTTCTTTATGCACTGTTTTAAGAGAAAGATGTACTACTATTTTAAAGGACGAATGAATAACATTGCAACTAACTGAAAAAGGAGAAATCTCAATCTTAATAGAAAATTAATTAAGGTTACATTAATTTGTTGAAATTACATATATTCCCTTAATATGTTTTTCTAATTCCCACTATATAGTACTAGTAAAATCAGATTTGGGGTTACTCGGGTTCGTGGACGCGGATATCGGAGGTGATGTATAGGAAGAGCACTACGGGGTACGTGTATACTTTCGGGGGTACCACGATAAGCTGGGTGTCGAGGTTGCAGAAGATCGTGGCATTGTCGAGTTGCGAAGCGGAGTACGTCGCTGTGACGGAAGCCGCGAAGGAGTTGATGTGGCTGCAGGCCTTTTTGCTTGAGTTGAGACAAGACCACTTGGGGAGTGTCTTGTATTCCAACAGCCAGAGCGCCATTCACTTGGCGAAGAATCCGGTGTACCATGCTCGATCGAACGAAGCATATCCAGCTGAGATATCACTTTATTCGATCGGCTTTAGAGGAAGACGTCTTAGTGTTGGAGAAGATTCTTGGGAGTAAGAATCCGGCCGACATGTTTACGAAGGTGGTACCGTGCGACAAGTTGAGGTTGTGTTCAACCTCGGTTGGTCTTCTGGGATGAGGACCGGGGAGGGATGAGGACCGGGGAAGCCGCTGCAATGGGAAGAGACGATAGGGGTCGTGAATTAATTTCAAGTGGGAGATTGTTGAGTATGAAGGTCGAATTCACGCCGGAAACGTCGAGGAGAAACGGCGGTCGCCAGAGGAGGTCCTGCGACCGCGGGTTACCGGCAGCGGGCGCGGCTGAGGGTTCAGCGGGCGCTGAATCCGGGGAAAAGAGCTCAGACCATCTGGACGGATCAAGGTACTTTCAGTGGGCGCGGGACAAGCTCCCGCAGTTGCGGGCTGATTTCCGCGGGCGCGAAAATCATAACAACGGGCGCCAATGTGGTGTAGGCTGACAGGATTATGTCGTCGGTCGACAAGCGGGGGCTTTTACGCCAAACGGGATTTTTTCTTCTCCGGTCCGTTCTTATTCCCTCCCCTATATAAATCCTATATGCGATGTAAAATAGGGTTAACACCTCCGGAAAGTCTAGAGTCGAATTTATAGCTTTACAAGTGTGTAATCGAGTTCCATAATCAATCTAGTTAATTATTGCAGCGGAAAGAAGTTGACATAGACCTCGTTAACGGGTGAACCACTATAAATCTCTGTGTTCTTTACTTTTTGTATTTTTCGTGCTTTTGCGTGTTCGTGTGCTTTTCAAGAAGGGAATTCGGACGCGAATTTTCCAACAGAAGCCACGACGGGCCTGTCCAGGTGCTACTGCTTGATACGTACCTCGATAGGAGGAGAAAGAGACACGAAATAATCGAAATGGATACCTGGTGGAGATCCCAAAACCCTTGATCCTAACCCACGAAATGATTTAGGTTCGAAAGCCCTAAACCCCAACGAGACGTTGAATCAATAATTCGGAGACGATGATGACACACAAACGAAGTGTGACTGCTTCGTTGATTCGCCGGTTGAATTATTTTGGTAGAACCCGGAAGAATTCGGAAAACCCAAGAGAGAAATATATCTCACAAAATAATTTATTCAATATCAAAGTCTGCGTAAAACAATGTCTTGGAAACCTTAAATATGCATAAAAACCCTAAAAGTAATAAAAAAAGGAAAACAAAATGAAATAAAAAACTTCTGCCGCGATTCTTGTAATTCTGGACTTCTGTCGGCCGACAGGTTTAGGGTGTCGGCCGACAAACCCTCCGTCGTTCGCAAGCTCAACCTGCGATATGTTTGAGAACTCCCTGTTCCGCAACTAACTTTCCGAGACTTGTCGGCCGACAGCTTGGAGGTGTCGTCCGACAAACCTGCCTGTCGGCCGACAGCTTCTCTCTGTCACCCGACACCACGCCAAAATCCTCCCCGAACTCCTCGGCTCGTCCTCGACTCACGTCTGACCTCCGTTCCGGCGTTTCCTTCGTCGTTCCATACCGAAAACGAACAACTTGCCTCTTCGACCGACCTCAGGCCGCATCATTCCCCTCCTCTTGAAGAGGATTTGTCCTCAAATCCAAGGCTTCACCAGGCTCGAACACCACTGGTGCGAACATTGTTGGGACAGACTCAATTGGATGCTCAAACCCTCCCATGTGTGGTGATCCAGGAGTTGCATCAACATGAATGATATCAACAAAATCCTGCAAAACAGCGTGAATAGTAGGTAGAATAGGAGAAAGGTCGTAAGTGATAAACGGATCCTTCTCGCACAACATCGCCAACTTATTTTCCTCCACTCCGTGCTTCGTGTTACTATCCTCATTCAGTACGGGCTGCTCCTTAGACTTTCCTATTTCGGCTTCCCTTTGCAACTGCACTTGATCCTCGTAAACTTTGTTGGGGGAGGAAAAATCAAATATAAAAACATACCTCCGAGGAGAAGGCGCACGGGCATGGGCTATCCAGAGGCGGGCCAGGGCGGAGGACGACGCATGGGACGCGTCGCGGCTCGGACAACGGGTCACGGATCTCCTGGGCTATCCACGCGGGGAAATGACTCGGGGCTCGTCCGAGACTCGGGTCACGGATCATTCAAGGCGAGCCATGCAAGGGTATGAAGTGAGTGGCAGGCTCGTCCCGGGACCCGGATCCGTTTTGTCATCATACTGACTAAAACAAGGGTGCCGGACCCGGGTCACGCCTTTGATCCTCTACACGAGCCCGTCACGCATTCCGTGCGAAGAGCCAACAGAGGTCCAAAGACCCAGCCCGCGGCCCGAGCCACGCAATCACTACCTGGGGAAGGGCTCATCTCAGGAGGAACGGAGACATCGCCCACGTGAACCCACATGCGTCGTATGCATTCCGGGTCACGGGCCCCGGGTCATTACTAGCTTCATTTAAAGATATAGACATAGTACGTGGTCTGAATGTAATCATTCCATAACTCCCTATAAATAGGGGGCTTATCCCTTCAGATTAAAGGGCGGCACTAATTAGTGAATATACTCGATATTAAAAGAGTGGATAATAGAAATCCTTCAGAAGAAGCTTCAAAGCTCAAAACCTCTGTTCTTTCCCAGATCTAGTCCAACCCCTACTCCAGAATATAAATTTACATGTATTAGTATCGTTTCAAACCCTCTATACACAGCCTAGCCCCGTATCATTCTACCCGATAAAAACGTGCTAAAACATTTGACGCTAGAAGGAGGGGGTTGTTATACTAGACCCAGGGAAAGAAAGAAGAGCCGAAGCCATGTCTGATGGAGCCACCGCGTCAGATTCCTCCCGCTCCGCCACGAGGAAGAAGCTGGAGAGAGGGAAGATGCCTGCCGTCGAGTCAGACGCCGCCCCGCCACTCTCCCCAAAGGTCCCGGGAGACGTCCCCGGGAACGAAGACACCGTCATCACCGGGGATCTGGACGGACACAACACGTCCAACCAGTACCTCCGTAGCAGCTCCGAAGCCCGACGCCTCAGACGCCGCCAGCAGGCCCACCGCCATGCACATCGCTCGGATCCTGAGTTCCGACGCGGACCACCTCCCCCCGAGACACCGGCCCGGGAATTGCACCTCCTTTTGGACACCCCCGAAAAGATCGACGTTGCGATGTCCGATTTCATACAGCGTAAGCGTACTCTAACTTCCCTCTCTATTCGTCCAGGTGAGAAGATTGGGAAAGGAAGCGCGTTCGGCCGTCTGGGGCCCGGTCACGCCAGCCACAGCGCGTTCGACCGCCTCGGAGGATGCCGTGCCGGCTCCAACCACTACACAATCCCCGCCCGACGACTCGTTTTCGATCTCGGCAAGGAGGCCGGCAACCAATCGGCCCCAGCGGACCAGATCGGGGGAGACGGCGAGGAGAAGACTAGTCGCGTCGAGCCGGAGCAAGGTCCCGGGACCCGTGCCCCGCGACCACCGGGACCCGAGGCGGGTCTCTTGGACCTCTACAGCAAGGTGTCCGAGATGGAGAGAAAGCTGGCCGAGGCCCAGGCCCGACCGGAGCGGGTCGACTACTGCAAAGAACCCCTGGCCCTGGAGGTCGAGCACGCGGTCATGCAGTACGAGATCCAGCCCCTCCAGACCACCTTGTACGACGGGAAGACGGATCCCGAGATCCACCTCAGCCGCTTCCGTACATACATGTCCGGGCGGGGAGCTAGCGACGCCACAAGGTGCAGGCTCTTCCCCCTCACCCTCGGGGATGTGGCCCACAAATGGTTCGCGGGGATCTCCTCCCGTTCGATCCACTGTTTCGACGACCTCGTCCAGCGTTTTGTGGCGCACTTCGCCTCCAAGGTGAACCGCCTCAAGCAAAGCCAGCGCCTGATCGGCATTCGCCAGAATGTGGAGGAAGGCGACGAGCGGTACGTGGACCGAGTCGGGGACATCCTGCTCGGCGGAGAAGAGGTCGGCGACGATCTCAAGCTGCACACGGCGATGAACGGGCTCCGGAAGAATTCCGAGCTCTTCAAGCATCTGATGCTCAACTATCCACAGACCTACGAGGACTTCCGCGTAAAGGCCGCGGCACAGTGTTGGTACCAGCGCCTCATGCGCGGGACGGAAACCCCCGGAGACGCGAAGCGGAAATATCCCGCACCCGTGGAGGCGAGACCGAGTCACGTTCCCAGGAGAGGCCCTCCCAAGGCCCCGGAACGGGACCGTCCTGCCCCGAGTTACCGCGAGATGGAGGTCCGGCTGGTCGAGGTCACCGGACAGGACACCATGGCCATGATGCACGCACTCCAAGCCATGTGGGACGCCCTGACCAAACCCGAGCCTATGAGGATCTCGCCGGATAAGCTCGACAGGCGCCTTTGGTGCGCTTTCCACGAGCAGCACGGGCACCCCACCGGCCAGTGTCGCCAGTTGTTGAAGCAGTTATGGAAGTTATTCGAGGACGGGAAACTCTGGGAGCTCCTCGGCAGACCCGGGGATCGGGGAACCGGCCAGGTGGCCAACCCGGGCAACGGAAGAAATGTAGTAGCGGCCCCGGGCCGCGGTGGTCAGAACCGCAGCCAGTCCCCGGTACACATCGGGCAAATCCTGATGATTGGCGGGCTCCAGCCCATCACGAGCGAGAGCAGAAGGAAAAGGAAGCGTGAGGTGGAGATATGGAGGGTCTACCAGGAGACGAACCCTGCTCCCCCTCGAAGCATCTCGGAACGCGCCTTGATCACTTTCTCTCCGGAGGACCGCATAGGGGTCGGCTATCCGAAGAGCGAGGCTTTGGTGATCACTACCGCCATACTCGGAGTGGAAGTTGCGCGGCTTCTAGTCGACAACGGGGCCCACTGCAATATCTTATACAAGCAGGCCCTCGATCAGATGGACAACATGGCGCAGTACATACTCCCCAGTAGCATAAGGTTGAAAGGAGTGGGAAAAGACGTGCTGGTCCCCTACGGGACGGTGGTGCTACCTTTGGAATTGAGAGACGAGAAGAACCCTGAGATAAAGCTATTAAGGAACTTGACCTTCGTAATAGTCGATGAAGTCAGCGGATACAACGCACTTTTGGGGAGGCCCTTTCTAGAAGCTTTCGAAGCTGTGGCCTCCTCGTACTATTACTGTATCAAGTTCCCAGTCTCCTCCGGGGCCATTGGCACCGTCCGAGGAGACCAATTAATGGCAAAGAGATGTTTGTTGTAATTCCTTGACTAAAGGAATCAATGTATTTGATATTCACGAGAAAGTAGTCTCCGCGGACCCGGGATTCGGGATCAACCCCGAAACCCCGGGGCCCGGGATGAAAAATACGAGAAGAAGAACCTAGAGGGGCCTTTTCGCAGCATTGGCAAAAGATGACCCGGATCCCGGATTGGAACGTGCACCGGACGCGGCAGCTGCAGGGGGGGACCTCGGACCCCAACGCAGCTCCGGGTCTCCAACTCGGCGGGCCGTCACAAAACAATATAGCCTCGGACCCAAGGCCGAGACCGCTATTGAAATAAAGAACCGGCAATCAGACCCAATTCGTGGGATGCGGAACCCGGCAGTCGAACCCGTGACGCTCAGGACACGCTTCCAGGAACCCAAAACCAGGAGAGCCTAGGGATCGAGGCTCTAGAAGAAAACCGCCCCCCTTCAAGTCAGAAGCAATGAACTTCCGCGACAACTGATCATCGGAAAGTCGCTGGCACCCGTAACGAAGTACGAACTCGAGAGATTCCTCCGAAGCGACCCACCCACATTTTCATAAACCACCAAGGGACTCGGCAGGGTCGACCCGGGGCACGCGCGTCAAAACCACCTACAGCTGGGTAAACAAACACCGTGCCATAGCCCAGAGACGCCGGGAGTTGGTTTCCAAAGGAAATAAGGTACTGAACAACGAGGTAGGCAAGCGGCTCCGGGACGGGTTAATCCGGCTCGTCCCGCACGACGTAACATGGGTCTCGAGCGCAGTCATGGTGACTCACGCGGACTGGTCGGGGAGCTCACCTTCCCCCACGGAGCACATGGTCAGCACGCCCCTGGCAACCTCGCGTGGACTGATCCTACACGAGTGCGTGCTCGGGGGCCGGGGTGGTACTCCTCGAGCCAGTGCGTACTCGGGGACTCGCGGCTAGTAGTGAACCAAGTCACCAGTGATTACGGGGCAAAGTAATCAAGTTCACCTGAGGGAATACTTGGGCTTAGCATGGCCTCTCCGCGAGAAAATCCCGGACAACCGCGTCGAACAAATCCCGGGGGAGCGCAACTCGCAGACCGACGCCTGGTCCCGAGTCATCTTGACCCAGGTGCACTCACCATCAAGCGCGACCCGGGCGGAAGTTATGCCAATTGACCCTTTTCCCGGGACGGCTCCAGAATCGGCGCCCGAAATGGATTGGCACGGCCCGGTGGACCGATGCTTCGGATCCGGGACCCTCCCCTCAGACCGAATCGAAGCAAAGCAGCCCCGCAGGCGCGCCGCGAGGTAAGCGATCCTAAACCCAAAATTATTCCGCAGGAGTTTCTCGATGTCGTTTTTAAAACTGCATCTCCAAAGAAGCCGTGATGCGGGAACTTGCGGGGATCCACGATGGGCTATGCGGAAAACCATGCCGGGAGCGGACCTCTCGCCCACAAGACGATGGACCAGGGCCATTACCGACCGAGTTCGCGACGGGGCGCATCCAACCTCGCCCGCACATGCTCCCAGTGCCAGCTTATGGGGCCAGACGTCTGGGGACCCCGGAAGAGCTCATGCCAATGTACTCTCCATGGCCGTTCGCCCGGTGGGGGATTGATATCATTGGACCTCTAGCCCCCGCGCCGCGAGGATTCGAGTTCGAAGTCGTGGTAGTAGGCCACCTCACCAAGTGGGCCGAGGCAGTGGCGGTCCAGAAGGTCAATCGAGCCAGAGTAATCAGGATCATCTGGCGGGACATAGTCTGCCGTTTCGGTTTGCCCGAGTCCATCATCCCGGACAACGACAAGCAGTTCGACGGGACCGTGGTCGCGGAGTTCTGTGAGCAATTAGGAATTCGGAGGACGTGTTTCCACCCCCTACCATCCACAGACGAACGGGAAAGTCGAGGCAGTGAACAAAAACTTGAAACATACCCTTAAGGCGAAACTCAAGTCGCGAAAAAGGAAGTGGGCCGAGGTGTTACCCGAAGTGCTGTGGTCATACCGGACCACGGCCCGGAACGCCACAGGGGAAACGCCATACGCCCTGGCATTTGGATTCGAGGCTGTGATCCCAGCCGAAATCACGGCCCGTTCGCACCAAGCCTTCCAGGCCATCGCCCCGGAGATCGAAGCGTTTTTTCATCTGGGGCGGGAGATTTCTCGAAGAAAGATGGTTTAGCTCCGACTCCCTCAACGCGATAAACAAACGGAGGATCGCCAAGGCTTGTTACGCACGGGTCCGCTCCCGCGAGCTCGGGATAGGAGACATGGTGTTGAAAAAACTGATCGAGACGGCTCCGGGGCCCTCGGACCGAGTTGGGAAGGGCCGTCGCGGGTCACCAAAAGTCTACTGAACGGGGCGTACAAAAATGAGGCTTCCAGGCTAGTCCCCGAATCAGTACCAATGGAACGCACGACACTTGAAGAGGTTCTGCCGGGGAGAAGGAGCCGTCGCGGTCCCGGACCAAGGAAAAGCGAGTCCGTACGTGGGTTCCTAAATGGGGAACATATAAAACCGGATATTTCCGCACAGCTAAATGCCAAAGATCCCGGTAATACTAATGAGCTCCTAAAAAGACCTCCGGGTAAAGAGTCATAACGTGCGGGGGAACATATAAAACCGGATATTTCCGCACAGCTAAATGCCAAAGATCCCGGTAATACTAATGAGCTCCTAAAAAGACCTCCGGGTCAAGAGTCATAACGTGCGGGGGAACATATAAAACCGGATATTTCCGCACAGCTAAATGCCAAAGATCCCGGTAATACTAATGAGCTCCTAAAAAGACCTCCGGGTCAAGAGTCATAACGTGCGGGGGAACATATAAAACCGGATATTTCCGCACAGCTAAATGCCAAAGATCCCGGTAATACTAATGAGCTCCTAAAAAGACCTCCGGGTCGAGAGTCATAACGTGCGGGGGAACATATAAAACCGGATATTTCCGCACGGCTAAAACGCCAAAAGATCCCGGTAATACTAACGAGCTCCTAAAAAGACCTCCGGGTCAAGAGTCATGACGTACGGGGAACATAGAAACGGATATCTTTCGCAAACGAAACCACGAGCTATCCCCAATGAAAAAACACGGGATAATCACAGGACCACGAGGCCCAAATCAGGATAAAGTAAATCCCAGAATCGCGCGTTGAAATCCGCGACGGGCCCCCGGTACCCACACCCGAGACCGCGTCCCGCACTTTCAAAACGGGGCCGCGAGACAGCATCCCGGACATATGTTCTCCACCCGGGACCCATGATCCCGAGATAAAGAAGTGAAGTAGCCTCGCGGGCCTTTAAAGTTTCCATTCATCCATCCCAAGAAATACCTGGAAGAGGGGTACAATCCGCTAACCAGGTAGATTCGGATCGGACCACCAGAATCACTAGAAGGAAAAACAGCGTTACGATGAACACTATGCGCAAGGAATAGCTAAAAGCACTGAATAAACATCCAAATAGAAACCAAAGCCAAGCCCCACGGCTCAACTAAAAATATCCAAAAAGGCAGAGCCTCGTAAAAAACAAACCACACAAAGAACAAAATCCAAAACAAGTAAAAGAAATTGTCTTGGGCTAAACGCCCTCGGCCACCAACGGCCACAGAAGGAAAACAAAAACAAAAAACAATCATTTATCAGAATGGCCCTCGCGGGGACTGTCATCACTCGGAACCACCCACCTCATCGGGACACTGGCTATCCGCCTCGGTCATCGCCTGATCCGCCTGCACGGGAGCCGGCACTGCTGTAACATCTTCAACAGGATCCATGCCGGCCATGAAGGCATCAAAGGACTTCTCCGGGAAGCTCGACACCACCTCCTCCATAGCCGCCTCCTGGTTGGGTTCCGAATCACCTTTCCCATCCGGGGTCGCCTCGGGGACCACGTCAATGCTCTCCCCCACCACTTCCGGGACATGGGCGGTGTTTTCCACCGTCACTTCAGCGGCATCCAGGGGACCGCCCGCCAGTCTGGAAGGAGCGGCGTGAGCTGGGGGTGAGCCAGGACGGACCAAGCGGTCGTAGGTAGGCCACCACTTCATATCAATATGGAGATCCTCCTCCAGATCAAGGAAGGTTTCGGCAATTCCGGGATCAAGCTCGCGCCCCTCCATATACTTTTGCCAATAAGCAAGGACGCGGTCGAGGAGTACCTGATCATTGACATGGTGAGCATGCCGGATGAGGTCCGCCATAGAGCGAGAGTAGAAGTGGTCCAGGAGAACCGTGTGGTCAGTCCAGGGACTCTCGAGATAGGCCTCCAACTCGTCCACACGAGCATCCGTCTCTGCCTGCCGTTCCCGGAGGGACGCCACTTCTGCATCCCGAGAGGTGAGGGAGTGATCCAACTGCGCCGCGCGGGCCATCGCCTCGGAGAGCGCAATAGATAGTTGCGTCACCCGGGCCTCCGCCGCCGCAGTCCCCGCGACCGCCGTCTCTAGTTTCTCTCCCCGGAGATCCGCCGCGGCACGCCACTTATCCCGGTCTCCTGACGAGGCGGCGAGGGCCTCGGTGCTCTGCCGGAGAGCCTCCTCGGTCTCCTTAAGCTCGCCGCTCAGCTGCTCGTTCCGAGAAACCACTTCCGTATTCATACGACCCAGCTCCTCGATCGTCCTCTCCCTCCCGTTGGCGAGATCCATCCAATGTCTGATCTGGCGGGCCTGCCCCTCGAGCCAGTCATGTACCTCGGCCATGGCCACGGTCGCCTGGCTCTGCAGCATGGACGCAAGGAGGAAAATCTCGTCGGGTCCCCGATTGAAGGCCTGCAGCTCTTGAGTCCAGCAGCGGGCAACCGAATCGATCGCCCGGCCTACGGGGAGTCCAGGGGTGGACACCGGGGGCAGGGGCCCTCGACTCGCGGCATACTGAAGCAGGAGCGGCGCCAGGTGGGGCGCAGAACCCGAGATGCTGTCACCAAAAGCGAACAACAAATAAATCGCCAGTCGTGGCGAAAGGGAAGACACAAAACTAAGTAACGGGACACCTACCTCTGGGCGACGCCCGAATCAACCCCGTAGATCGGTGTGCTGCCAACGGGCGGGACATTGCCAAGAGACCCGGTCCGCGGCGGCTCAACAGGGGCCCGGGGACCAGAGCTCCCGCCCTCCGGGGCGGAGGGCGCCCTCCTCTTCCGAGACAAAGAGGGCTCGGGCACCTCCGGGAGCTCTTGGGAGAACAGCCCGCCTCGGGGCGAATCCGGGAAGGACCCCGTCAACGGCTCCCGCGCGGAAGGAGACTCGTCCGAGACAAGGTCCACGGGACCACCATCCCCGGACCCGCGAACGCGGCCACCAGGGGAAGACGCGTGAATCACGCCTCTCGCGTCCATTATAAAAGGGCCGGGAGGGATCTCGGGCAGCGGCCCCGAGTCACGGGACTCCACCGCCTCTTGCGGTAGCGGCGACGAGGACGGCGGGACTCGGCGAACCCGAGAGGCAGACCGGGCCGGGATCACGGGCGGGGGTGCGGCAACAAGACCGCGGGTCCTCACCCGGGGCGCGGGTCTCCGCGGCGGCGGCGCGGCGGACGACAACTTCTTATCTGGGACTCCAGGGAACATGGACATTTTGCCACGGGGGCGATCTTCGAAGATTCTAGTAAACGGGGCTGCAACACAATACCCAACCCCATAAGCAAACGAGGGAGTATCTATGAAATGACATGTAGACGAAGATAACACGAGAACAGGGTGACGTTACCTGGGTACGGGTCAAACAGATGCTTGGGAGGACAGATCAACCGAGCGTCGTCCCGCGACTCCTCTGTGCACAAATAGTCGGCTCGGCGGCGCCTCGTCGGCAGGGCACCAGCGAACCCTAGCGCGACTTGGTAGTCCCAGTTCAACGGCCCCTCTCTGCGAGTGTTCACACCTGAGAAATCACAAGAGGGAGTTAAAATCAGTACGACGAGGAAAACCTATAAACAACTCAAGTCTTACTGGCGATTTTCTCATGATAGCGAGTGGGGATGTCGATCTCCCCGTTTGGAGTCTGGGTCCGCCAGGCCCCGGCGACGTACACCCACTGCGCCCAGGGGAAGTCCACTTTGGACATTTTCACCTCCACGGCAGGGATCCCGGAGCGCCCCTTGACGGTGTAATCGCCGTGGCTCCCCCCGAATCGCGCGATCGTGAACGAGCGCCGGATCTCCGAATCAGTGAGGGTCCGATAGAGGCCGACGTTGCCCAGCATAGAAAGGACCCCGATGAGCTGTGACCACCCGTTGGGATGAATCTGATGCGGGGCCACTTCCCAAAACCGGAGAGCGGCGCTAACGTTGGGGTGCAAGGGGAACCGGAGTCCGAACTCTAACGCCTCTGTCCCGATCGCCACCATCCCGGGAGGCGGGCAGCAGGCAGACTCCCCAGCACGAGGGAGATAGATATGAACATCAATCGGGATCCTCCACTCCTCTCGCTTGTCCTTTAACATGGCAGAGGTGACTATGCTCGCCCGGCCGTGGGCCCCCCATGCGGGGGTGTTGCAAGCACGCGGCGAACGGGCAGGGGGCCGTGGGGGCGCGCCGGGATAAGGATTCTCGCGGAAGTAAGAATCCCAGAGAAACACGTCAGGCGGAGGATATTCCTCGTCCATCAGCGAATCGAACTGCTGAAAGAGGGCATTCATGTCCGGCTCCGTGTCCGACGATGACCCGCCTCGATTCTCTCCTCTCACCGCATCCTCGGACGAAGAATCCGACAACATGATCTCTTTCCCCCGGGACGACGACATCGAAACCTGTGAAAAAGAAATTATGAAAAGGGTGATGGGGACTACCTTGAGCAACTCCCGAAGGTTCTGAATCTGGAATCCGGCGATTTTTAGGGTTCAAAGCAAATTTGCAGAGGCGAAAAGAGAAACCGCTACGTGATTAGGGGGGTCTTTATAGAAGGGGATTGCATCTAAGAGGGGACAATGAGGAGCGGTTATTGATAAAAACACTCAAGTACTTTCGAATCCCAACACGCATAAAGGGGCCCAAGCGAATATGAACCGTCCATAGGGCGTGAAGGATCCGCGACCCGGCACACGGGAACCGATTGTTATATTTCTTATTTCACTTGTTATTTCGGGAAAATCAAAAACCGATACAGGCCCAATAAAGGCGGAAAAAGATTTTTCATCTAATTATTACATGGACAGGGGATGTAGAGAGCGAGTAGGCCGGCCTAGCTCAAAGGGGCCACTGAGCCGCGACGGGTACGGGAACCAGGGAACCATCTTCACGGAAAACGGCGATGTTGATATCCTCCACCGCCGACCAGCGCAGCTCCACTCTCCATCCTTCCTGCAGTTCCATATGCTTGACGAAGACGGCCCATCCAATACCCCCAATCCCCAAGCGATTCCCGCCGGAGATCAAGTCAAAAACCCACAGGCAGCTGGAGGAATCAGTGACCGCGAGCAAAGCGGGCCACACGTGCCCATACATCTGCAAAAAAGGAGATGGCATCAGAAGCACCTCGCGGTGGTATCGAGGGTGGAACTTCCGGGACACGGTGAAACGCTTAACCCCAGACTCCAGAGTAGCCACCAATGACTCCTCCCCGGGCTCACGTTCCCGGGGGTGAGTGATGGGCCCCACGCCGGAGTTAGCAGTACTTGGAGGAAGGCGCGACATGTTTTTACTTTTCTGGGGATCGATAGAAACAAGAGCTTAGCGGCTTTATAAAGACCCCGGTTTGCAAAGACCAAGGCCACCGTCTAGGCACGATTCCCGGGTGCATTGAATAGTTTCCCAGTACTACAGCAGCGGGCCAGGGGCACTCAGACGATCACGATTGCCCGAGGCGGGCGGCGAAGTACAGGAGAGGGCCACCTGCCAACCCCCACAATTAAAGTCAGACAGTCGTAAGGGGACAGCTGGCCGAAAATCCCCAACGGGCGGAGACATCCCCGAAAATACGGAACCTCCGGCGATCTCTCCGGGGGCCAATGTTGGGGGAGGAAAAATCAAATATAAAAACATACCTCCGAGGAGAAGGCGCGCGGGCATGGGCTATCCAGAGGCGGGCCAGGCCGGAGGACGACGCATGGGACGCGTCGCGGCTCGGACAACGGGTCACGGATCTCCTGGGCTATCCACGCGGGGAAATGACTCGGGGCTCGTCCGAGACTCGGGTCACGGATCATTCAAGGCGAGCCATGCAAGGGTATGAAGTGAGTGGCAGGCTCGTCCCGGGACCCGGATCCGTTTTGTCATCATACTGACTAAAACAAGGGTGCCGGACCCGGGTCACGCCTTTGATCCTCTACACGAGCCCGTCACGCATTCCGTGCGAAGAGCCAACAGAGGTCCAAAGACCCAGCCCGCGGCCCGAGCCACGCAATCACTACCTGGGGAAGGGCTCATCTCAGGAGGAACGGAGACATCGCCCACGTGAACCCACATGCGTCGTATGCATTCCGGGTCACGGGCCCCGGGTCGTTACTAGCTTCATTTAAAGATATAGACATAGTACGTGGTCTGAATGTAATCATTCCATAACTCCCTATAAATAGGGGGCTTATCCCTTCAGATTAAAGGGCGGCACTAATTAGTGAATATACTCGATATTAAAAGAGTGGATAATAGAAATCCTTCAGAAGAAGCTTCAAAGCTCAAAACCTCTGTTCTTTCCCAGATCTAGTCCAACCCCTACTCCAGAATATAAATTTACATGTATTAGTATCGTTTCAAACCCTCTATACACAGCCCAGCCCCGTATCATTCTACCCGATAAAAACGTGCTAAAACAGTCGCCCACACGACGTTCGAACGAGGTGCAAGGAATACGTAGGAAGATTCAAAGGTCTTCAATTTGATTTCGTTTCTCCGCACAACGAATCAAAGGTAAAATCATAAACTCCCTTGTATGATTTTATGTGAATTAATTGTAATACATACATGAACGCACGATCCGGGAAAACGATGAACTTTGGGGACGGGGATTCGAGATCCCCGGCGAAGATCAAGACGAACCCTCGGCTGGGAGCCGAGGGGTGGCGATCGAGCCCTAGGGCTTCGACCGCCGGCAGCGATCACAAGGGGAGCCCCGGCTGGACACCGGGGCGAGCGATCGACCTAGGGTCGATCGCTGGGGGCTGCCGCGGGCTAACGCCGCGGCTGGGCGCCCCCTCCCCGGTCGGTGGTGGCGGTGAGTCGCCGGACTCACCGCCGGGGGCTGCTAGGCAGCCCCACGCGATCGATGTCGATCGCGAGCCCCACGGTGGGGCTCGGCTAGGGTTTAGCCGCGGGTTCATCCCGCGGCGATGCTCTCGTCGGGCCCGGTTCTTCGTGGTGTTCGCGATTGGATTTCCGGCGATGGGATTTCGGTCGGAGTTATCGGTTCCGCAATTTTTGAAAACCCGGGATATCGATTTCCAAAAATTGGTATCAGAGCGTTGGTTTCGTGTTCATGTATGTGTTCAATTATCGTTCTACCTTGCAGGGATTCCGACTATCATGGTTTAATTAATTGTTAATTATTTTTACCATGATTATTCGTTTATTAAACTCTCGGACATGTCGAGATTCGTTTTGTGTGGATGAATGCTTGTAATAGTAAAAATTCGGGGGTTGACCGAATTTAGATTTATTATTATTGTTCTATGTTTTCCGAAAATTGTATAGGGTCGATTTCATGTATAGAATCGATACCGGAGTTGTAAATTTATTTTTTGTAATTTATTTACGTTGGATCGATGTCGAGACGACCGCCGGAGAACACGTGTGACGAAGGAGAAGATGAGAGGGAGCTAGGGCTCGGGATCAATTGAGATTGATCCCATGATGATCGATCGATGGCGTGGGCGAGGGGCTCGATCGCCCTAGCCGCGGGCTGCCGCCGGTTCGGTGGCTGAGCGGCGTGGCTGGGCGGCGATGCTCCTCCCCGGGGGCCGGCCGATCGAGGTGGGGGGGCGCGGGGTCCTCGTGATCTCGTGCTACTCCTACCAAGATTCACTTTCCTAATTAATTCGATTTTCCTATTTTGAGTATTCCTATTTTTGGGAACTCTCATGGAATAGGAAAATAATTAATTGGAATTAATTTATTTCCTTATTCTATTATGGAAATCTTCTAGAATATTCCAAGTCTTACTTGGATAGGATTCTAGAGATTTAATAGAATTAGAAAGGAAAATAATTAATTAATGAATTAATTTATTTCCTAATTGATTATTCCTATTTTATGGGAATTTTCATGGACATGGAAATTAATTAATTTTGGAAAGTAGAAGAGTCCTAATTTATTTTATTTCCTTATTCTATTATAGAAGTCTTCTAGAATATTCCAAGTTTGACTTGGATATAATTCTAGAAATTTAATAGAATTAGAAAGGAAAATAAAATAAATAAAAATATTAATAATATTTAATTTTATTTTTGATTTATTCGATTGACTTAATTTTCGAATTAAGTATCTTTTGGATTTATTAAAAATAAATAGATTTAAATATTTAGATTAATATTCTCGTCACATGGAGCATTCAAGAACGAAGACTGAAGACTAGAAGATGCGTACGGAGATGGAATAAAGCCATGATAGTCGGGAAAATAATTTTCTAGCATTATTTTGACTATGTGATACTATGTGCTTTATTACTTGTATGCATGCTATATGTGTTTACTTTATGCACTATATAGCGTATCCCTTTGTTATAAAAAGCTAAGTGGGAGAGGGAATGGAAACATTCCAATGGTCTCCATTACTGTTCTCTTGGTGACTCTTATGGACTTTCGAAGTTCGTATAGATGAGTCATTGGAGGAGAATTCTTGTAATTCCTTTTACAAGAGACATTGATTAAGTTTATCAAACAATGCCTAATTTGTCTTTCTGAAACTGACTTCAAGTCGACTCATTCTCACCCCGGAGAGTGGAATGGAGCCAAAGCCACTTGGTCATGTGGATGACACAAATTAGAGACCTTCGTACCATTTATTGAAATGGATCGATTGTCTGCTCGGCTCCCTCATCTAATGAGAGATAGGGTTGTTCGCATGGTGAATCACTGGTTAGAAACTTCGAGTTTCACTTATGATTCTCCGCGTCTTGATTTACGAAAATCGAATGAATCTTGTAGTTGGGAGTCAATTATAAAAGTCTCTTGGTGTAGTAAACGTCCACACCACGTGGCTTGCTATACTAATAGATTTTGGATTAATTGATGTAGACAGTTATAAGTAATTGTGAAGAATTGTGAAGTTATCGTAAACGTCCACACCACGTGGCTTGCGATGATGTAGCAATTCCAAACGATTTACTTTAGTGCTGAGTAATGGTTTACACTTAGATACGCATTATAGTGTTCCTCCCCACGAGGTTACGCTATAAGTGATGTATGACCAAAGAAAATCTAATTGCTAAATCATTTGGGTGGGTAAACGTCCACACCACGTGGCTTGCCTTACCTGATGGGATTTTAGATGTAATTAGTAATTTAATGATATTATTTGGGGAGATAATATCGGACATTAAATTGATTGTTTGTTTAAATGTGCTTATAGGTTTAGAGAATAGCTATGAATCCACTTTCTATGATACTCAAGGAATTCAACGCACTAGTTCCATACTGTGTTGGATGGAATAGAGAATTAGACATTACCCAGACTGTTGCTGAGTACAAGTTAGTGCTCAGTGAGCTTTGTCCTCCTGAACCCACAAGTGTCTCGACTGATGAGGAAAGAGCTGATTTTGAGAAGTGGGAAAATGCTTTTGCATTAACCACTAATCATGACATCATGCTCAAACTCAAGCTAATGTTTAGACACAGCGAAAAGGCTAGAAAAGAGGCGATGAGGATACTCATAAAGGTCAGTCGCTTCGAGGAAACGCTTGAACACGTTTTCGAGATGTTGGACCTTTTGGATGAGTTGAGACAATCGCAAGCTCTTATATCCAAGGACAAAGGTTTCGAACCTAAGGGCATAGACGGGGGAATGGAGAAGAAGGCAAAGAAACCATGTAGTCCTAAAGTACTTGGACCACAAGATGGGGTGAGAAAGCCTTCAGGCAGTCATTCTCAAAGAAAACATTCTGGGTACTGAAAGTCTATTTTCTCTCCTCAAGAAGGTATGAAATTCTCTCCTTAGTCTTTAAAACATAGTCAGCGGTGTTATCTACCAGAAGCCTGGTTGGTAGATATGGAACCACTGACGGTATGTATGCATTTTAAATGCAGGGGCACCAGGTAACCCAGAGACTTGGAAAGGAAAGAGTGGTCAAGGGAAATGCTGTGAAGGAGGCAGCTGTTGCAATAGAGGCTTTATCTATGAGTAGTTAAATAGGATTTCATTTCGAGTTTATTGCTTTATGTACCCTTTTAATTTTAGAAAGAACTTTGTTCTGGATTTCTATTATTTATGAATGGATATTTTATTTCTTTAATCATTTGATGATTTTGATAAGAAATAATGGTATTATCTATTCTGGTACATTAGATAGCAATAATATGAATGATAAATCCTTAGTCTACCACGATGCAACAAACCGTTCTATAACTTGTTTTACTTATTAGATATATTTCCTTGTTAAATCATTGTACTTATGAATTCTTATACTTAGTAGTATTTATTCAAATAAGATTCAAAATGTCGAAATTGATTTGATCAATTATAGTTGAAGGAATGGACCTTCCGACCTAAGAATTGAATTTGGAAGATAATACGACTGAGCATACCTTAAGATAAAGGATAGAATTCGGACAAGTATTGAAATTGATTAACGATGATTTATGCACGTATGTGAAATTAGAAAGGTGCGAGTGATTTAAGAATACTCGGTGATGGATTAGAATACTTGATGTGCCATAAAAGCAAAGTGTTTTGACTAGTCAATGGACACAAAGCTATTATGGGGAACCATCGAAGTATATCCATAAAATGCCTGCGACTTGTTCGCGGAGGCTACCACCTATCTAAATAACACATAGCATAATCAAAGATTGGGATTAAGTCTCAAATGACTACACCATACACTCACGTGTAGAAATGGTGTGTCGGAAATAAGAAATGGGATTCTAATAGTAAAAGGACAAGTTGTTCGGAACTACCTATGTTCTATGGATATTTATGGAAACAACGGCACAAATGTGGTTGTAGGATATCCTAGATGAACAAAATATTGTATGTTCAATAGTTCTATGAACCAGAAGGACAATCTAACGCCCGGTTCTTAGAGGAAGACTATTAGATGAACTACAAAGCCCTAACTGACGTAATACCTTGGAATGAGAAAAAGGACAAAGACTAGGAACCAGCCAAACCGAGTAAGAGTACACCACTAACTGCACCTACTATTATTACTGTTTATACAACGGAATGCCATTGTAGTGGGAGGTTGTTTGACGACCAGAGATATTCATAAGACTAGAAGAGTTTGGAACTCTGGATCTAGTAAAGATGAAATCGATCCCTAGCTCTGCACATGGGCAGTACTGAATCTAAATGTGCCTGCTTAGAAAGCAATAAAGGTTTATTGTTAAGAGGCAAGATCATTTAGAGTACAAGCTTAGTTAATCCATTTATGGATTGGAACAAGGCTATAAATCGTGGAACTTGCAAATTGATGAGATAGTCCATCTGATGGATTCATCAAAAGGCATAGACGAAAGGTGTATTGGAAACATGATAGAAACAAGGTGGTGTTTCTCGGAATTTTATGTAGATAAACATTTTATCATTGGCAACAATGTAAAGATGTCGTCGGATATAAAATGATGGTTGTCTAAATGAATCGGGATATAAGATTGAGTAGAAGTTGGAACATGTTCTTGAGATCTTTCGATCTAAGGATAAGAACATTGTACTTCTCCTAGATATCTTATACGATTATGGTTTGTTTTAAACATGCATAATTCTGAGAAAGGTTATTGCCTTTCAGACACAGAATATATATCTATCTAAAGATATGTGTTTCGAACACATGAAGGAGATAGATACAGACAAAACAGTTTCCTGCACTTTAAGTGTGGAAAGCTTGATGAATGCAATGTTGAAAAACAAGAACCTGATATCAACTATGCGGTTAGCATAGTGGGAGGATATCAAAATAGTCAATAAGAGATATTCGGATGCTGTAAGAGTACCCTCAAAGTACTGGATTACTGAGCAACACGAATTCTTCTTTGATTACATATTCTCAGATCTCAAATCAGAGAAGGACCAGTGTAAGTCGATATCAGGCTATGTGTTCATTTTTGTAAGAGGTGGAACCCTGAAATGAAAGAGTGATAAGCATGACGCTTTTCGGACTCTCTCATAACCGAATAGCAGCCTCAGAGGCAGCGGAAGTTTTGGTTAGGTTCCGGGATAACCTCTGGACTTGGATATGATTCTTAGTTCACCAAAGGCTATTTTATAGCGGTGCATGGTAAACTGGAAGAAGTCATAAGTCAAAAGGTGATAATAACACATGAGCAAGTACCACCTGATACGAGTCATCGTCAAGGGAGACGACGCTGTAGTCACCAAGATAACTTCAGAGCGGCGACCTAGATTGCTCATTCACATGGTACTTCTTGGAAGTACAACTTAAGCACGTGATGAGTATGGGAGTCGGGAGTTTGGAGGAAATGACTAGACCTTAGTACAAGTGGGAGATTGTTGGAGTTGTGTACTTAATGTCTAGATTTAAGTAACGGTAACTCTCGGTCATAGCATTTAATCTATTTAATTAATAAACAATTGTTTGCTTTTAATTATTCGATAATTAAATATATGCAAAATATAGTCCTGGATTCTATACGTTGTAGTTAGTATGGTGTGCGGGCCCACACAGAAGATCATACTATCGGTTACTCGTATTTAATCGAACAGTTGCTCACGACCTAGATGGACACGGACCAATCCATCGGTATAGTCGTTGTGTGAGAGATAAAATAATTTGTCTTAATTATTTTATCACACTTGTACACTTGGTGTATTGGACGGATCGCTTGAGACTTATCAATTAGGATTGCCTTTGATAATTGATTCAAGTCTCAGAGTATTTTATTCTCAATCCCCGATACTATTGCGGGTGTGTATATTTAATATAAGTGACTTTGATTTTCCAAAGAAATTAACCGATTTAATTATTGGGTTAATTACCGGTTAAGTTGGGTCACTATATTTTATATATGACATGCCGTGAATACTTGACGGGAAAGTGTATCACGTAAGGGTTGATAATATCCCCGAGATGAGTTCATAAGGAATTATTATGTAAACCTCATGAGTGGATTTGTTCCGCATAATAATTAAGGTTGGATGGTACTATTCTCGGATACAAGAGATTAATAAATTAATTAGCAATAAATTAATTTTATTCATGGATATTTAAATCTTAAATACACGGAATAAATAATACTACCGGAGAAATATTATTTGATATAATATGGTTTAATATTGGGAGTGCAATTAATTTATATAGTGGAAAATAAACTAATTAATATTAATGGGATTAATATATTTGGGCTTGGGCTCAATTTAATCATTAATATTAGAAGCCCAATATTCCACCTCCTTTAGATCCTCTACGTAGCCTATAAAAGCACTACATGGTCTTCTCTATTCTCATAACTTGAAGATCATAATTCTTCTAGAGAGAGAAAGTAGAGAGAGAAGGAGATCCATAAGAAGTTCGGAGGATCGTCGCCCACACGACGTTGGAACGAGGTGCAAGGAAGATGACACACAAACGAAGTGTGACTGCTTCGTTGATTCGCCGGTTGAATTCTTTTGGTAGAACCCGGAAGAATTCGGAAAACCCAAGAGAGAAATATATCTCACAAAATAATTTATTCAATATCAAATTATGCGTAAAAAAATGTCTTGGAAACCTTAAATATGCATAAAAACCCTAAAAGTAATAAAAAAAGGAAAACAAAACGAAATAAAAAACTTCCGCCGCGATTCTTGTAATTCTGGACTTCTGTCGGTCGACAGGTTTAGGGTGTCGGCCGACAAACCCTCCGTCGTTCGTAGGGGTGGGAATGAGCCAGGCTACCCGCCAGGGCCTATGGCTCAGCCTACAAAAGCTCGGGCTCGGCTCGACTCGTTTAATAAAAAAGCCAGACTCAAGCTTTTTTAAAAGCTTGTTTATATAAACAAGCCGAGCTTGAGCTTTCTTTTAAGCCTTTGAAGCCTAGCAGGCCGACCTATTTAATATATATATATATATATATATTTTATTCATAAAGTACTTCGTATATAAATATTTAATAAGCTTATAAATTATAATATATAAATATATTAATAAGTATTTATCTAAATTAATGAAACAATACAATTCATTTAGTTGTAATTTTTTAAGTACTTATTAATATATCATACATTGTTAAAAAAAATTATAATTGAAAAGTGAAATAGATTATTTTATATTGATTGGAGAATATTTTGAACTTCTTTTTATTTATAAGAGGTTGTTTACTTGTATTATTATTATTAATTACTTAAAAGTAAAAATAATTTTATGAAATGAATTAAATATAAGCAAATTTAATTAAAATATTTTTCATTGAATTTTCGACTAATCATCGAATCGGTTGAAGTTCAAATTGTATTTAAAAAGGCTTATAAAAGCTTTCAGGCTGGGCCTATTTATTTGAAAGGCTCAGGCCGAGCCTTTAAAAAAAGCCTATAACAGGTAATAGGCCAGGCCCAAGCCTAAAAATTTCGCATCAGGCCAAGCCTATTTAAGTAAAGCTCGACTCGGCTCAGCTCGTTCCCACCCCTAGTCGTTCGCAGGCTCAACCTGCGATACGTTTGAGAACTCCCTGCTCCGCAACTAACTTTCCGAGACTTGTCGGCCGACAGCTTGGATGTGTCGTTCGACAAACCTGCCTGTCGGCCGACAGCTTCTCTCTGTCGCCCGACACCACGCCAAAATCCTCTCCGAACTCCTCGGCTCGTCCTCGACTCACGTCTGACCTCCGTTCCGGCGTTTTCTTCGTCGTTCATACCGAAAACGAACAACTTGCCTCTTCGACTGACCTCGGGCCGCATCACTGCTCGTACAAGAGATACGGCGGTGGAGAAGGAGGCGGAGGCACTATCGCCGATCGAGAATCCAAACGAATCGAAGGGTCTGGGGTGAGGTGTTTTTGCTACATGGTGAGTTAGGTGGGTTAGGTGGGGTGGGTGGAGTAGGATTAATTGAAGGGTATTTTGTCATTTTAAGTGTATTTTGTTTATTTAAATGCCACAAAAAGGACTAATTAACATATTATTTGGAAGTTGGCCTAATTGCCCAAAAATGTTGAAAAAAAGCATAATTGCCATTTTTCCTTATTTTTAATAGTGAGTAAATTTTTACCTTCAGTCTTACTAAATCTACGCTTCTTAATTTTAATAGTATTTTTTAATAACATAATAAAAAATTTGTAATACATTTCTTATAAAATTCAACATTTTATTTTTAATTTATTATCTACTGTCATCATCATTCATCGTAACAATTAAAATAAATTGTGATTAAACAAACAAAATATGTTAACGCAACCATTAAAATATACTCCAACTCAAAAAATTGCAGTATTACTTTCTTTGTAACTGGGACATTTTCTAAAACACTAGAAGTATTTTGAATTGTTTGTTGACATCATGGGCCTACAAGCTTGATTGTTTCAAAGGTGTAATGTTTGAGTTGTAAATAAAGTGAATATTTAAGTTATTCGTCGTTGATGTAATTAATTTTTAAAGATAAGTACAGTAGAAATCCTATACAGTGATCCGAAAAAAAATATTAGTTATTCTTAAGTTTTACAAAATAAAAATAATTTTTTCGAATAAAAAATAATATAAATATAAAAATAACATACATTATATTTATCTATTTTAAGTTTATATAACAAATTTAATAGTTTTGACTATAAATATTTGTGTTTAACATATATATTAAATAAAATACTAATAAATCTAAATACTATAAACATTGACTATATAGTATATGTTGTTGATTTTGATAAACATTTTGATTCATTTTAAACATGTTATAGATTTTAATAAATAAAAATATTATTAATAAATATTTTTTATTATATATTAATTATTTATTCTTATATAGAGGTATAAATCCATAATGTGGGACTCAAAAAATTTATGACTTATGACAATATGGAGTTTATTTCTAATTATATACAACTGGTCCCAAATCGGGACTTGAATTTTTTATTACTATAGGGAGTTTATTCCTATATAGAGTATTACTGTATAGAGTTTCTACTATTCTGAATTTAGTTTGAAATTCGTTTTTTTCATTTTTGTGTTGTATAGTCCATAAATTGCGTTAATTTAGTGTTTTTGTTTTTGTCGAAAATTCTATTTCGACTAGTCAACTACACACAATTGGAAATTTTTGAAAACCAGTGACACGTGACTGGCCAACTGCACAAAATTGGAAATTTTGTGTTGACGATCGGACGATGTATAGTATGAAGAAAACAAGAATACCGAAGAAAAGAAATCAACAATAAAATAGAGAAGACAAGAATTTACGTGGAAACCCAACTGGAAAAAACCACTGGAGGAACGACGAACAATTCACTATAATATTGCTTCACGATTACAAGGATGATATACGCTTTAAACCCTCAAATCTCACGCAATAGCTATAGAATTATAATTGATGTTTTTCGTGTCATCTGTGTCAATGGAGCAGCTCTCTTTATATAGGGGAGAGTCCATAATAATATATGGAATAATATATTACCCCAAAAAGAGTCCTAAAAGGAGTAGGAATCAATTTCCATCAATTTGGAAGACTTTCCAAAATAAATTCCCGCAAGTAGAAAGCTGGCGCAAATGCGCCAGAACCTGGCGCGAACGCGCTGGAGCCTCTGAAGGCTGGCGCGAACGCGCTGGAGTCTCTGAAGGCTGGCGCGAACGCGCCACCCTGGCGCGAACTCGCTGGAATGCTACTTTGCTCGTTTTAACTCCGTTTCGACCGAAACTTTCACGTCATCGACTCCACGCGGTTTTGAGTCACATTCCAACAAATCTCCACCTTGACACCAAACCGCGAACATCCTTCGCCTATCGTCTTCCTCCAAAAGCCCCTAAGGGCTTAATCCCTCGATCGAAGTCCAACCAAGCTAGAGCAAAGCTCAAACTTGGTTGCGGGTAAACTCTTCGTCAACATGTCCGCCGGATTGTCGTGAGTACTAATCTTACTCACCTTAATATCGCCTCGAGCGATCACCTCACGGACAAAGTGATAACGAATATCAATGTGTTTTGTTCTCTCATGGAACACTTGATCTTTTGTGAGGCAAATAGCACTTTGACTATCACAAAAGATTGACGTCGTCTTAGAGCTCTTCAAGAGCTCTCTAAACCAACCTCTCAACCATAGAGCCTCCTTGCATGCCTCGGTGACCGCCATATAATCCGCCTCGGTAGTCGATAAGGCCACCGTACTTTGCAAAATAGCTTTCCAACTTATAGCACACCCACCAATGGTAAAAACATACCCGGTAAGAGATCTTCTTTTATCTAGATCACCGCCATAGTCGGAATCCACGAACCCTTGCACATCTTCTTGATTCCTCCCGAACACTAGTTTCTTGTTAGACGTACCTCTCAAATAGCGCAACACCCATTGCACCGCCTTCCAATGCTGTCTTCCGGGATTCGCCATATACCGACTCACGGCACTCACGGCGTGGGCCAAATCCGGACGAGTACACACCATTGCATACATCAAGGACCCAACGGCATTGGAATAAGGGACTCGAGCCATATCCTCGATGTCTTTCTCCGTAGTCGGAGAGTAAGCAGAGGTAAGTCTAAATTGTGTTCCAAGGGGAGTACTTACCGGGTTCGCATTCTCAAGGTTGAACCGACGTAGCACCTTCTCTATATACCCCTTTTGGTCAAGATACAACTTTCCATCTCTTCGATCTCTTGTGATTTCCATTCCTAGGATCTTCCTTGCCGCACCAAGATCCTTCATCTCGAACTCCTTACTAAGTTGTGCCTTGACTCTCTCCACCTCCGACTTATCCTTAGCCGCTATCAACATATCGTCGACGTAGAGGAGAAGATAAACTAAAGACCCATCACGGCCTTTCTGAAAATACACACAACTATCATAGGAGCTCCTTCGGAAACCATTCTTAATCATAAACGTGTCGAAACGTTTATACCATTGTCTAGGAGACTGTTTCAAACCGTATAGGGACTTCTTGAGAAAACACACCTTGTTTCCTTGGTTTGAACCCTCGAACCCCTCAGGTTGGACCATGTAGATATCTTCCTCGAGCTCCCCATGTAGAAAGGCCGTCTTCACATCCATTTGCTCAAGCTCCAAATCATGCATTGTCACAATGCCTAAAATTGCTCGAATCGAGCTATGCTTGACCACCGGTGAAAACACATCATTGAAATCTACTCCGGGAATTTGACTAAAACCTTTAGCCACCAATCTCGCCTTATATCTCTCGTCCTCAACCCCAGGGATGCCCTCCTTCTTCTTGAAGATCCATTTGCACTTGATGGCCTTCTTGCCTTTAGGGAGATCAACCAACTCCCAAGTGCCATTCTTATGAAGAGACTCCATCTCTTCTTGCATAGCTAGCATCCACTTGCCCGAGTCATCACAAGTAACCGCCTCGTCATATGAGGAAGGCTCCTCATACGAATCAACATCATCGGCTACACTCAAGGCATAAGCGACCAACTCATACTCGGCTAACCTTCTAGGTGGTCGAGTCTCTCACCTTGGCCTATCTCTAGCTATGCATTGCGGCTCCACCTCTTTTGGATCTTCCGGAGTAGTCGAACTACTCGTCTCATCGGTCGGGGAACTTGACCCATCATCTTCCTCTTGCACCCTGTCCGGCTCCACCTCAATAGGAGTACTTGGAACCTCGAGATTCCCTTTAGACGCCCGATCACCAATAATAGAAGCCTCATCAAAGACTACATCACGGCTTAGAATGATCTTCTTCGTCTCTGGACACCAAAGCTTGTATCCTTTAACTCCTTCCTTAAAGCCAACGAATATGCACTTCTTAGAACGTGCACTCAATTTCCCGTCGTTGACATGCATGTAGGCCGGACACCCAAACACCCTCAAGTCCTCATAATTTGCCGGAGATCCCTTCCACAATTCTTGTGGAGTCTTCTTATAAATCGCCATGGACGGGGATCGGTTGATAAGGTAACATGCTAAAGAAGCCGCTTCAGCCCAAAAACATTTACTCAACCCAGAAGTTGCTAACAAGCAACGTACCTTGTCCATAATCGTGCGATTCATCCTCTCGGCTACTCCATTTTGCTGGGGCGTGTATCTCACAGTGTGGTGCCTCACAATCCCCAAACTCTTGCAGAACTGGTTGAATTCGTCGGACACAAATTCTAGGCCATTGTCCGTACGTAGGTTCTTCACGACTTTCCCGGTTTGTTTCTCTATCATCACCTTCCAATCTCTGAAGGTAGAAAACACGTCGCTCTTGTTCTTTAAGAAGAACGACCAAACCTTTCGGGAATAGTCATCGATGATGGTAAGCATGTAGGAAGAACCTCCAGTGGAGGGGACCGGGGATGGTCCCCATAGATCGGAATGGACATACCCGAGTATCTCTTTTGTCGTGTGAGCGCCAGTGGTGAACTTCACCCTCGTTTGCTTCCCAAAGACGCACTGCTCACAAAACTCCAACTTCGACAAGCCCTTATCCCCAAGAAGCCCTTGTCTACTCAACTCGGCCATTCCAGAATCACTCATATGCCCTAGACGCATATGCCAAAGTCTCGTCGTATCGACATCCTGGACCTTGGAATCACCCACGGCTACTTCGCCTTTCACCGTGGTAACTTCAAGAACATAAAGCCTATTCGACTTACGTTCACCTCTCATAACGACCAACGAACCGCTGGCCACCTTCACGACTCCACCTTCTCCGGTGAATGAGTAACCCTTGAGCTCCAAAGTACTAAGCGAAATTAAATTCCGCTTTAAGCCGGGGACGAATCTAACCTCGCTTAGGGTGCGGATCGCGCCGTCAAACATCTTGATCCGGATGCTTCCTATCCCTTCGATCTTGCATGACGCGTTGTTTCCCATAGTCACCGCACCTTGTTCCACCTTTTCAAAAGACTCGAACCACTCACGATTCGGGCACATGTGGAACGTACATCCCGAGTCTAGAATCCACTCCTCGCTTGATTTGGAGACCTCACCCAAAGCCATAAGGAGATCACAATAATTCTCGGCTACACCAACTTCACCGGAACTCTTCCCGGAATTATTGTTGTTGTTGTTGCCGCCTTCTCTCTCCAACCTATTTTTCAAGGCGTAGCAATCGGCTTTGATGTGACCCTTCTTCTTGCAATAGTTGCAAACCTTGTTACTATGTCGTGACTTCGATCGAGACCTCTGGCTCGATTTCTGAGTTGTCCGCCCACGGACATTCAACCCTTCGCTTGGCGTCTCTCCCGAATTAGGATTCTCCATCATCATAATATTATCCCTAGATGAGAGAGCCGAAATAACGTCTTTAAACGCGAGACTCTCTCGAGCGGAATATAGGAGAGTATCACGGAAGGTCGCCATAGAAGGGGGTAGAGAAATTAGGAGCCAAAACGCAAGATCATCATCTTCGATCTTCACGCCAATGTTGCCGAGGTCGGCAACCTTCTCCTTGAACTTCGCTACGTGCGCTTGGATCGAGGATCCCTCCGCCATCTTGAGGAAATAAAGACTCCTCTTCAAATTGTGCTTACTTGACACCGTCTTGGTGATGCACATCTCTTCAAGCTTCTCCCACAATTCTTTCGCTGTCTTCATCTCCATGATGTCCTCCGCCAAAGCGTTCGAAACATGGAGCCCTATGGTCGCCATAGCCATCTGATCGAGCGACACACGCTCGTCATGCTCCATATGAACCGGCATGTTGTCAATACCATTGAGTGCGATCTCTTGCTTCAAGGATCGTAGAACTAACCTCATCTTATATTGCCAAATTGGGAACCTTGTGTTGAGATCCAGCATCGGTATGTCATACTTCACGCTCGTCATAGATCCTTAGCTCTGATACCACTTGTTTACGATCGGACGATGTATAGTATGAAGAAAACAAGAATACCGAAGAAAAGAAATCAACAATAAAATAGAGAAGACAAGAATTTACGTGGAAACCCAACTGGGAAAAACCACGGGAGGAACGACAAACAATTCACTATAATATTGCTTCACGATTACAAGGATGATATACGCTCTAAACCCTCAAATCTCACGCAATAGCTATAGAATTATAATTGATGTTTTTCGTGTCATCTGTGTCAATGGAGCAGCTCTCTTTATATAGGGGAGAGTCCATAATAATATATGGAATAATATATTACCCCAAAAAGAGTCCTAAAAGGAGTAGGAATCAATTTCCATCAATTTGGAAGACTTTCCAAAATAAATTCCCGCAGGTAGAAAGCTAGCGCAAATGCGCCAGAACCTGGCGCGAACGCGCTGGAGCCTCTGAAGGCTGGCGCGAACGCGATGGAGTCTCTGAAGGCTGGCGCGAACGCGCCACCCTGGCGCGAACTCGCTGGAATGCTACTTTGCTCGTTTTAACTCCGTTTCGACCGAAACTTTCACGTCATCGACTCCACGCGGTTTTGAGTCACATTCCAACATTTTGGACTGAAATTTGTTAAATTTGTTTCTTAGAGCCATCCACACTAATAGTTTATTTATCCTATCAATTTTGAATTAATTAGTACCACTGCCCCGTGCGATGCACGTGATTTAATTGTTTGAAATAATCTAAAATTTTATTTAATCTCTAACTATTTCGGCCAAAAATTTATTAATGAACTAACACATTATTTTATTTAATAATCGAACTTTCACTTAAATTTGTAAATTCGTATTAATCTCATTATTAACCATATTATTTCAATTATGAAAATTTTATTATTTTCAAAGACTACTTATGTTTGATGTAATTTATAATATGTAAGCTTCTTGGGCATAGCCGAGTGGTAAGGTCTGTGGTGATGTTAGTGTAATTCCCCGACGACGCAGAGTTCGAATCTCGGATATGACAAATTTTCATTGAAATATTATGAAGTTAGTTCTTGGATGAGACCTATTGCCTATGACTAATTTTCATTGAAATATTATGAAGTTAGTCCTTGGATGAGACCTATTGGCTCTCTCCCACATGTGTATGCTGTTGGAAATCGATATCCCGGGGTATCAAAAATTGTGGAACCGATAACCCCGACCGAAATCCCATCGCTGGAAACCGATCACGAGCACTACGGTATCCGGAGCTCAACCGGAGAATCGCCGCGGGATGAACCCGCGGCCGAAACCCTAGCCGAGCCCCACCGCGGGGCTCGCGATCGAAATCGATCGCGTGGGGCTGCTCCGGCAGCCTCGGGCGGTGAGTCCGGCGACTCACCGCCACCACCGACGGGAGGGGGGACCACCAGCCGCGGCGCGAAGCCGCGACGGTCCCCAGCGATCGACCCTAGGTCGATCGCTCGCCCCGGCGTCCAGCCGGGGCTCCCCTCGCGTAGCTGCTCTCGGCGGTCGAAGCCCTAGGGCTCGACCGCCTCTCCCTCGGCTCCCAGCCGAGGGTTCGTCTTGATCTTCGCCGAGGATCTCGAATCCCCGTCCCCGAAGTTCATACGTTTTTCCCGGATCGTGCGTTCATGTATGTATCACAATCATATTCACATAAAATCATAGAAGAGAGTATATGATTTTACCTTTCGATTCGTTGTGCGGAGAAACGAAATCAAGATGATGACCTTACGATCTTCCCACGTATTCCTTGCACTAGCTTGAACGTCGGGTGAGCGACGATCCTCCAAGCTTATGGATCCTCTTCAACTCTCTAGAATATCAAGTATGATAATCTTGTCTTATTAAAAAGTGAAGATCATGTAGTGCTTTTATAGGCTACTTAGGGGATCTAAAGGAGGTGGAATATTGGGCTTCCAATATTAATGATTAAATTGAGCCCAAGCCCAAATCTATTAATCTCCCATTAATATTAATTAATTTATTTTCCACTATATAAATTAATTGCACTCCCAATATTAAACCATATTATATCAAATAATATTTCTCCGGTAGTATTATTTATTCCGTGTATTTAAGATTTAAATATCCATGAATAAAATTAATTTATTGCTAATTAATTTATTCATCTCTTGAATCCGAGACTAGTACCATTCAACCTTAATTATTGTGCGGAACGAATCCACTCATGAGGTTTACACAATAATTTCCTATGAACTCATCTCGGGGATATTATCAACCCTTCCGGGATACACTTTCTCGTCAAGTATTCACGGCATGTCATATATAGAATATAGTGACCCAACTCAACCGGTAATTAACCCAATAATTAAATCGGTTAATTCCTTTGGAAAATCAAAGTCACATATATTAAATATACACACCCGCAATAGTATCGGGGATTAAGAATAAAATACTCTGAGACTTGAATCAATTATCTAAGGCAATCCTAATCGATAAATCTCAAGCGATCCGCCCAATACACCAAGTGTACAAGTGTGATAAAATAATTAAGACAAATTATTTTCTCTCTCACACAACGACTATACCGATGGATTGGTCCGTAACAATCTAGGTCGTGAGCAACTGTTTGATTAAATACGAGTAACCGATAGTATGATCTTCTGTGTGGGCCCGCACACCATACTAACTACAACGTATAGAATCCAGGACTATATTTTGCATATATTTAATTATCAATAATTAAATGCAAACAATTGTTTATTAATTTAATAGATTAAATGCTATGACCGGGAGTTTACCGTTACTTAAATCTAGACATTAAGTACACAACTCCAACAATCTCCCACTTGTACTAAGGTCTAGTCATTTCCTCCAAACTCCCGACTCCCATACTCATCACGTGCTTAAATTGTACTTCCAAGAAGTACTATGTGAATGAGCACTCTAGGTTGCCGCTCTGAAGTTATCTTGGTGACTACTGCGTCGTCTCCCTTGACGATGACTCGTATCAGGTGGTACTTGCTCTATGTGTTAACATCACTTTTGACTTATGACTTCTTCCAGTTTACCATGCGCCGCTATCCAATAGCCTTTGGTAAACTAAGAGTCATATCCAAGTCAAGAGGTTCATCCCGGAACCTAACCAAAACTTCCGCTGCCTCTGAGGCTGCTATTCGGTTATGAGAGAGTCTGAGAAGCGTCCTGCTTATCACTCTTTCATTTCATGGTTCCACCTCTTTCTAAAAGTGAACACATAGCCTGATATCGACTTACACTGGTCCTTCTCTGATTTAAGATCTGAGAATTTGTAATCAAAGAAGATTTCGTCTTGCTTACTATTACAGCATTCGAATTTCTCTTGTCCAGATTACTTTGATATCCTCCCACTACGCAAACCGCATAGTTGATATCAGGTTCTTGTTTTACAACATTGCATCTATAAAGCTTTCCATACTTGAAGTATAGGAAACTGCTTTGTCCTCATCTATCTCCTTCATGTGTTCGAAACACATACCCTTTAGATAGATGTATATCCTGTCTTTGAAAGGCAATAACCTTTCTCAGAATTATGCATGTTTAAAACAAACCATAATCATATAAGATATCTAGGAGAAGTACAATGTTCTTATCCCTAGATCATAAGATCTCAAGAACATGCTCTAACTTCTACTCAATCTTATATCCCGATTTATTTAGACAACCATCATCTTATGTCTGAAACCATCTTTACATTGTTGCCAATGATAAAATGTTATCTACATAAAATCTCCGAGAAACACCACCTTGTATCCATTACGTCTCCAATACACCTTTCGTCTATGCCTTTTGATGAATCCATTAGATGGACTATCTCATCAACTTGCAAGTTCCACGATTCATAGCTTTGTCATAATCCATAAATGGATTTACCAAGCTTGTACTCTAAATGATCTAGCCTCTTAACAATAAACCTTATTGTTCTCTAAGCAGGCACATTTAGATCTAGTACCGCCCTCATGCAGAGCTTAGGGATCGATTTCATCTTTACAAGATCCAGAGTTCAAAACTCTTCTAGTCTTATGAACATCTCCGGTTGTATAACAACCTCCCACTGCAATGGCGTCCTTGTGTATAACAGTAATAACAGTAGGTGCAGTGTGTGGTGTATTTCTACTCGGTTTGGCTGGTTCCTAGTCTTTGTCCTTTTTCTCATTCCAAGGTATTACGTCAGTTAGGGCTTTGTAGTTCATCTAATAGTCTTCCTCTAAGAACCGGGCGATATACGTCCTTCTGGTTCATAGTACTATAGAACACACAATATCTTGTTCATCTAGGATATCCTACAACCATATTGAATATGCCGTTGTCTCCAGGAATATCCATAGAACATAGGTAGTTCCGAACAACTTGTTCTTTTACTATTAGAATTCTATTTCTTATTTACAACACACCATTTCTACACGTAAGTGTATGGTGCAGTCATTTGAGACTTAATCTCAATCTTTGATTATGTTATGTGTTATTCAGATAGGTGATGGCCTCCGCGACTAAGTCGCAGGCCTTTAATGGATATACTTTGAAGGTTCCCCATAATAGCTTTGTGTCCATTGACTTAGTCAAAACACTTTGCTTTTATGGCACATCAAGTATTCTAATCCATCATCGAGTATTCTTGAAAGAACTACTCGTACCTTTCTAATTACACATACGTCTGCATATACCATTGATCATTCTCAATACTTGTCCGAATTCTATCCTTTACCGAAAGGTATGCTTAGTTGTATTATCTTCCAAATTCGATTCTTAGGTCGGAAGGTCCATTCCTTCAACTACAATTGATCAAATCAATTTCGACTTTTTGAATCTCATTTGAATAAATACTACTAAGTATAAGAATTCACAAGTATAATGATTTAATAAAGAAATATATCTAACAAGTAAAACAAGTTATAGAACGGTTTGTTGCATTGTGATAGACTAAGGATCTATCATTCATATATTGCTATCTAATGTACCAGAATAGATAATACCCATTATTTCTTATCAAAATCATCAAATGATTAAAGAAATAAAATATCCATTCATAAATAATAGAAATCCAGAACAAAACGTTCTTTCTAAAATAAAGGGTACATAATGCAATAAACTTGAAATGAAATCCTATAACTACTAAAGCAGATAAATGTCTTCCACTGCAACAGATGCCTCCTCTACAGCTTTGCCCATGTAGACTCGAATTCTTCTTCTCTAAGTCGCCGGGTTTTCTGGAACCCCTGCATTCAAAATGCACATACCGTCAGTGGTTCCATATCTACACACCTGAATTCTGGTAGATAATACCGCTGACTATGTTTTTACGACTAAAGAAAAATTCGTACCTTTGAGAGGACATTCAGACTTCCAATGTCCAGACTTATTGCATCGGAAGCACTTGCCCCTTGGCTTTGCAGCCCCCACTCGTGGTCCACTCCTCTTGGCACCACTGGGTTTCCAAGCTTGCTTCCTTTTCTTGCCCCTACCTCCAACAGGCTTCAAGCCTTTGGACTTGGTAGCTACAAGCGCTTGAGACTTGCCCTTCTTGTAGATCCCCTCTGCCGCCTTCAGTTCAGTCAGGAGTTGCGCAAGAGTATAAGACATTTTACCCATATTATAACTCATGCGAAACTGCTCAAAACTAGGGGTCAGAGACTGGAGTATGATGTCGACTTGCGTCTCAGCATCAATTTGAGCTCCTAGGATCTCAAGCTCATTCAACAAACTCATCATCTTAAGAACGTGATCCCCAACGGGCGTTCCTTCAGACTGAGTAGTTGTCATGAGGACTCTCATGGCTTCTTGCCTTGCCGAACGATCTTGCTCCCCAAACATTTCTTTGAGGTTAAACAACATATCATAGGCAGTGGCCATTGACTCATGTTGGGTTTGGAGTACATTTGACATGGAAGCCAAAATATAACACCTAGCCATTTCATCAGCCTTTTTCCACTTCCGATATGCCTCTCTTTCCTCATTAGTTGAGGCAGTCGTGGGCTCAGCAGGGCATAATTCATGGAGTACAAATTTGTACTCTTCAGAAGTTAGGACAATGTCTAAATTTCTCCTCTAATCAATATAATTGGGGCCAGTGAGTTTATGCTCCTTGAGTATCACAGAAAGTGGGTTCATAGCTATTCTCTAAACCTATAAGCACATTTAAACAAACAATCAATTTAATATCCGATATTATCTCCCTCAAATAATATCATTAAATTACTAATTACATCTAAAATCCCATCAGGTAAGGCAAGCCACGTTCGTGTGGACGTTTACCCACCCAAATGATTTAGCAATTAGATTTGCTTTGGTCGTACATCATTATAGCGTTACTTCATTGGGAAGAATACTATAAAGCGTACCTAAGTGTAAACCATTACTCAGTACTAAGGTGAATCATTTGGAATTGCTACGTCACCGCAAGCCACGTTAGTGTGGACGTTTACGATAACTCACAATCCTTCACAATTCCCTATAACTGTCTACATCAACTATTCCAAAATCCCATTCAGTATAGCAAGCCACGTTCGTGTGGACGTTTACTATACCAAAAGATTTTTACAGTTGACTTCCAATTACTTGATCCATTCGATTTTCGTAAATCAAGACGCGAAGAATCATAAGTGAAACTCGAAGTTTCTAACCAGTGATTCACCATGCGAACAACCCTATCTCTCATTAGATGAGGGAGCCGAGCAGACAATCGATCCATCTTCAAAAGAATGGTACGAATGTCTCTAATTTGTGTCATCCACATGACCAAGTGGCTTTGGCTCCATTCCACTCCCCGGGGTGAGATTGAGTCGACTTGAAGTCAGTTTCAGAAAGATAAATTAGGCATTTTTTGATAGACTTAATCAATGTTTCTTGTAAAAGGAATTACAAGAATTCTCCTCCAATGACATATCTATATGAACTTCGAAAGCTCATAAATGTCACCAAGAGAACAGTAATGGAGACCATGGGAATGTTTCCATCCCCTCTCCCACTTAGCTTTTTATAACAAAGGGATACGCTATATAATGCATAATTAAACACATAAGCATGCATACAAGTAATAAAGCACATATCACATAGTCAAAATAATGCTAGAAAATTATTTTCCGACTATCATGGCTTTATTCCATTTCCGTATGCGTCTTCTAGTATTCAGTCTTCGTTCTTGAATGCTCCATGTGACGAGAACATTAATCCCAATATTTAAATCTATTTATTTTCAATAAATCCAAAAGATACTCAATTCGAAAATTAAGTCAATCGAATAAATCAAAAATAAAATTAAATATTATTAATATTTTTATTTATTTATTTTCCTATCAAATTCTATTAAATTTCTAGAATAATCTATCCAAGTTAAACTTGAAATATTCTAGAAGACTTCTATAATAGAATAAGGAAATAAAATAAATTAGGACTTTTCTACTTTCCAAAATTAATTAATTTACATGTCCATGAAAATTCCCATAAAATAGGAACAATCAACTAGGAAATAAATTAATTTATTAATTAATTATTTTCCTATCTAATTCTATTAAATCTCTAGAATCCTATTCCAAGTAGGACTTGGAATATTCTAGAAGACTTCTATAATAGAATAAGGAAATAAAATAATATTAATTAATTCTTTTCCTATCTCCATGAGAGTTCCCTAACTTAGGAATACTCAAATTAGGAAAATCGAATTAATTAGGAAAGTGAATCTAGGTAGGAGTAGCATGGGTTGGGGATCCCCACACCACCCCCACCGTCGACCACCACCACCGGAGAGGGCACCGCCGCCGCCACCCCAGCCGGCCGGCCACCACCATGCCGGCGGCAGCCCCAGCCGAGGGGCGATCGACCCCTCCCCATGGCTTCGGTCATGGGGTCGATCATGGGGTTGATCGACCCCCGCTTTTCGTCCTCTTCGTCTTCTTCGTCACACGCGTTCTCCGGCGGTCGTCTCGGCATCGATCCAACGTAAATAAATTACAAGAAATAAATTTACAATTCCGGTATCGATTCTATACATGAAATCGACCCTATACACTTTCCGGAAAACATAGAACAATAATAATAAATCTAAATTCGGTCAACCCCCGAATTTTTACTATTACAAGCATTCATCCACACAAAACGAATCTCGACATGTCCGAGAGTTTAATAATCATGGTAAAATTAAATAACAATTAATTAAATAAATAATTAACAATTAATTAACCATGATAATCGGAATCCCTGCAAGGTAGAACGATAATTGAACACATACATGAACACGAAACCAAACGCTCTGATACCAATTGTTGGAAATCGATATCCCGGGGTATCAAAAATTGCGGAACCGATAACCCCGACCGAAATCCCATCGCCGGAAACCGATCACGAGCACTACGGTATCCGGAGCTCAACCGGAGAATCGCCGCGGGATGAACCCGCGGCCGAAACCCTAGCCGAGCCCCACCGCGGGGCTCGCGATCGAAATCGATCGCGTGGGGCTGCTCCGGCAGCCCCGGGCGGTGAGTCCGGCGACTCACCGCCACCACCGACGGGAGGGGGGACCACCAGCCGCGGCGCGAAGCCGCGACGGTCCCCAGCGATCGACCCTAGGTCGATCGCTCGCCCCGGCGTCCAGCCGGGGCTCCCCTCGCGTAGCTGCTCCCGGCGGTCGAAGCCCTAGGGCTCGACCGCCTCTCCCTCGGCTCCCAGCCGAGGGTTCGTCTTGATCTTCGCCGGGGATCTCGAATCCCCGTCCCCGAAGTTCATACGTTTTTCCCGGATCGTGCGTTCATGTATGTATCACAATCATATTCACATAAAATCATAGAAGAGAGTATATGATTTTACCTTTCGATTCGTTGTGCGGAGAAACGAAATCAAGATGATGACCTTACGATCTTCCCACGTATTCCTTGCACTAGCTTGAACGTCGGGTGGGCGACGATCTTCCAAGCTTATGGATCCTCTTCAACTCTCTAGAATATCAAGTATGATAATCTTGTCTTATTAAAAAGTGAAGACCATGTAGTGCTTTTATAGGCTACGTAGGGGATCTAAAGGAGGTGGAATATTGGGCTTCCAATATTAATGATTAAATTGAGCCCAAGCCCAAATCTATTAATCTCCCATTAATATTAATTAATTTATTTTCCACTATATAAATTAATTGCACTCCCAATATTAAACCATATTATATCAAATAATATTTCTCCGGTAGTATTATTTATTCCGTGTATTTAAGATTTAAATATTCATGAATAAAATTAATTTATTGCTAATTAATTTATTCATCTCTTGAATCCGAGACTAGTACCATTCAACCTTAATTATTGTGCGGAACGAATCCACTCATGAGGTTTACACAATAATTCTTTATGAACTCATCTCGGGGATATTATCAACCCTTCCGGGATACACTTTCCCGTCAAGTATTCACGGCATGTCATATATAGAATATAGTGACCCAACTCAACCGGTAATTAACCCAATAATTAAATCGGTTAATTCCTTTGGAAAATCAAAGTCACATATATTAAATATACACACCCGCAATAGTATCGGGGATTAAGAATAAAATACTCTGAGACTTGAATCGATTATCTAAGGCAATCCTAATCGATAAATCTCAAGCGATCTGCCCAATACACCAAGTGTACAAGTGTGATAAAATAATTAAGACAAATTATTTTCTCTCTCACACAACGACTATACCGATGGATTGGTCCGTGTCCATCTAGGTCGTGAGCAACTGTTTGATTAAATACGAGTAACCGATAGTATGATCTTCTGTGTGGGCCCGCACACCATACTAACTACAACGTATAGAATCCAGGACTATATTTTGCATATATTTAATTATCAATAATTAAATGCAAACAATTGTTTATTAATTTAATAGATTAAATGCTATGACCGTGAGTTTACCGTTACTTAAATCTAGACATTAAGTACACAACTCCAACATATGCTACTCGGGCGCATCCCTCGATTTACATCATACCCGATCGAGGAGCCTCTGATCTGCTGGAAGAGAAGTTTCTCGTCTCATCCTACCCGATCGAGAAGTCTCTGATCTGGTGGAAGAGGAGTTTATCTTCTCTGCATTGATCTTACATCTTACCCGACCTAGGAGCCTCTGATCTGGTGGAACAAATTTTCATTGAAATATTATGAAGTTAGTCCTTGGATGAGACCTATTGGCTATGACTAATTTTCATTGAAATATTATGAAGTTAGTCCTTGGATGAGACCTATTGGCTCTCTCCCACATGTGTATGCTACTCGGGTGCATCCCTCGATTTACATCATACCCGATCGAGGAGCCTCTGATCTGCTGGAAGAGAAGTTTCTCGTCTAATCCTACCCGATCGAGAAGCCTCTGATCTGGTGGAAGAGAAGTTTATCTTCTCTGCATTGATTTTACTAACTACCCGACCTAGGAGCCTCTGATCTGGTGGAAGAGGAGTTTCTCGTCTCATCCTACCCGATCGAGAAGCCTCTGATCTGGTGGAAGAGGAGTGTATCTTTTCTGCATTGATCTTACATCTTACCCGACCTAGGAGCCTCTGATCTGGTGGAACAAATTTTCATTGAAATATTAATTATGAAGTTAGTCATTGGATTAGACCTATTGGCTCTCTCCCACATGTGTATGCTACTCGGGCGCATCCCTCGATTTACATCATACCCGATCGAGGAGCCTCTGATCTGCTGGAAGAGAAATTTCTCGTCTCATCCTACCCGATCGAGAAGCCTCTGATCTGGTGGAAGAGGAGTTTATCTTCTCTGCATTGATCTTACTAACTACCCGACCTAGGAGCCTCTGCTCTGGTGGAAGAGAAGTTTCTCGTCTCATCCTACCCGATCGAGAAGCCTCTGATCTGGTGGAAGAGGAAATTTTCTTCTCTGCATTTCTCGAGTGTGAAACGCATCCAACAAATACCTAAAACCGCTGGGGGAAAATCCAAATAAATGGAAAATAAAAATTATAAAGCTGAAAAATAAATAGAAATATAAAAAAATTGAATTTACTTGGTGAACAAATAGGAGATGAGATAACAGAAATGCAATTAAATTAATATAAGTATGTTAACGTGTAAAACAAATGTAACATAACTGAATTAGGGATAAACTAAAAATTAAAAAAAAAAATTAGTCGAACATAATTAATAACTCGATTAAATGTTCAGAAAAATAAAAAAGGACATACGAAGCCATTATAGGAAGAGAAAACAACATACTTAAAAAGTTTAATTTTTTTTTAACTCAAATGGATTAAAGAATAGGAAGAGATTGATTTTTACCATATACAATTAATTGAAATTAAATTAATATTAATAAAATAAAAAAGAATATTGAGAAAAAAAATAAAAAAATATATATTTAAGATGATAATTTATTATTATTACCAAAAATATATAATTTCAAATTATTATTTAAAATTTATATATAATAATTTAAATATGCTTAATAATATTACTCCCTCCAATCTTTTTTATTTGTCGTTCTAACTTTTTTAACTTTTTCCAATTTAATTGTCGTTTTAAGATTTTCTCTCTTATATACCCTTATGTATTAAATACATCATTAATTAATTAAATTAAAAAAATATCTAAAATTTTAAATATTTACTGTTGGTTTAGTGTTTTAATTTATTTTTTTTATATTGAAAATTTTCAAATCTTCAAATTGTAAGGAATAAAAAAATAAAATTAATAATTTTTTTTTATATATTGTGAAAAAGTTTACGCAATTCATTTTTTAAATTGTGTAGTTATAGATTAATATTATGTCAATAAACTAAATTTGATTACAATAAAAATACTCATATATTTTAATGAAAAAAAAACGAATTTAAAATATTTTCTTTGTATGTTGTGAAAGAATTTACGCAATTCATTTTTGAGACTGCAATTTTAGATTAATATTATGTCAAGAAATTAAATTTGATTTCAATAAAAATACTCATATATTTTAATGGAAAAAAAGAATTTAAAATATTTTATTTATATGTTGTGAAAGAATTAACATATGATTTCAATAAAAATACTCATATATTTTAATGGAAAAAAAGAATTTAAAATATTTTATTTATAAGTTGTGAAAGAATTAACGTAATTTATTTTTGAGATTATGTAGTTTTAGATTAATATTATGTCAAGAAATTAAATTTTATTTTATTTTAATGGAAAAAAGAGTCCAGTCGTTATGGGTTTTGTGTGAAAAAATAAATGAGTAATTATCTTAAATATAATTAGCAGGAGTTAATGAAGGGTAAATTGGGTAAAATAAAATTTCCTTAATAATTGTGTCAATGCCTAGGACTACAAATAAAAAAAATAGGAGGGAGTACTAATTATAATTTATAATATTTTTTATTTATAATTTATAGTATGAACACAATATTATTATTCTTTCTTATCTTATTGGTAGAAGGATCCTGAAATAAATTATATACGTATAGATTAAAATTTCAGTCACAACGGTTGTAAAATATTTAACATATGATCAATTTCCAAACTCTAAAATAGTTAGATTTGAACATCCAAACTGACTTTTATCTAACAAAAAATTGGAACGAATATTTCACCAAGAAATAAGTACACACACGAGGGTTAGAGTTTTGGTTGTACAGATTCCAAATATTGTCTGTGAGGAAAGAAACAAGTGTATCTAAATCAATGGATCTCACACGCAAAGGATTCAATTATATTATTTGTCATTTTCTCCATTCCATTCGTGTGCATAGCTGTTAAAGATTAAGAATTCGTGATGTAGATCTTGCCAGCCTATACATTCGTGCGAAATAATTTCAGACAAAGCCAGGTCGATCATTCAAGGCGGGCGCGGGCACTCGTGCAATGTGGATCATGCCTCATAATGCCAGAGATATATTATGTTAATTATACAGGGTCCTTCTGGTAGGAAACATTTAACAACACCATATTAAATTAGCTACCAAACAATAATAATTCTAAATCCAGATCCAAAATAAATTCATTTTTGTATATAAATAGGTACACACACATTCCTATCTATCACATCCCCTTTTCAATAAAACAAGAAGAAATATAATGGCCTACAATCACAACCGCTCACTGAGCTGGCCTAGCGAGTCGAACCCCGCCTTCAATCGGTTTCAACGAACCTTATCCGACGTAAAACTCTCCGAGTCGACCTCTTCCTCGTCGCTCTCGTCCATGAGCAAGAGACTAGTCGGCCTCAAGAAGCTCTACTCCGATATGGATGACTTGCTCCGCTTGCCCCGGGCCCACCAGCTCATTTCTCAAGAAGCGGAATGGGTTGACCGAGCATTGGACGGTCAAATCAGCCTCTTCGACGCGTGCGCAAAGGCCAAGGAACTCGCCTCGCAAACAAAACAGAACGCGCAAGACTTGTTTTCCGCTCTCAGACGAAAGGACTCGAAAGGGATCCAGAGCTACCTCTGCTCCAGACGGAAGTCAAAGAAAGCGATCCAAAAGTCTTTGAAGGATTTGACGAGGAAGAGTGTTATCGCTTCGTTCGAGAAAGAAAACGAGACGACTACGGCTCTGATGCGCGTGATGAAAGAAGCGGAGTCGGTGATTGTAAATTTTCTCGAGTCGTTGTTTGTCTGTTTGAGTGGGTCGACGAATAAGGTGAGGAGTAGTGGATGGTCGTTGGTGATGTCGAAGGTGATTGCGGGCTCGAGGAAAAATGTGTGTTCGTTCGACGAGAATGAACTTGAGATGATCGATGGGTTTTTTGGGCAAGCGACGGGGAAAGAAGATTTGCGAGTGGAGGAGAATCAGGAGATTTCGAGTCGGTTGAAAGAGATGGACTCGAGGATTCAAGATCTCGAAGAAGAGCTCGACTGCCTATTTAGACAGTTGATTAAAACTAGAGTTTACATCCTTAACTTGATCAACCACTAAGGCTTGTAAATTTGTAATTTTGGGTTGTTGAGAAGACACTATAAAGGAACATCCATACTACATATATACATTTCAATTTTCATCTACGTGATTTTGATCATTTCATTTCATTAGTTACAGGCTGAATTACAGTACAAAAAGACACCACCTCAAACTCTTGTCTTGACAAATGAATCAATGATCCAAACATATTACTTGGGCGTAATAATAATGGGCCGAAAATAAAAGCATAAGCCCAGAAGTAAAATACGACCTAACAAGTAGAGCGGATCCATATTTAAACACCCGTAGCCGTGGGCCGATCTTTTTTTCTTCCATCCTTCGACCATGAAATACAAAAATTCTAAGGTAAGAACATGTTCTTTTAAAAAAAAATTGACTTGATGAATTGAACTTAACGTAACTTAATATGGCTGAACTAAATTTAATTGAACTTAATAGGTAGAACAGAACTGAAATTAAGCTCAATTGAAGTTTATTTTAAAATATTAAAATAATATATAAATAAATAAAATTAATAAGTATGAACTGAACTAAACTGAAATTAAGTTCAAAGAAATTAGATTTTAAAATATTGAAATAATAATAATAATAAATTAAATAATAATAATAATAATAATAAATAAATAAAATGATTGAACTAAACTAAATGAATCTGAACTGAACTTAATTGAATTTAAAATAAGTCTAAAAGAACAAGTCTTAAATCTCTCTTGATCATTACCTGAGCTTTGAGCACTATTCTATTTTCATACCTGACCTTTAAAATGTCGCCGACCAATACCTGAGCTTTAGAGAAATTACATTTAACTACCTGGGATGAGCGGTTTCCGGCGCACGCGCAATACACGCGCTTTTTGAAGAGAAAAATGTGGCAGATTACAGTTTTGCCCTCAAATTAATTATATACCTAATATTTATATATTGAAAATACGTCTATATATTGAAAATACGTTTCACATTTCTGAAATCCAAATTCTGAAACCCTAATTTCATTCCAAAAAAAAAAAACTGCTGCTTCTCTTCGATTCTCTCTGCGATTATGGAAGATCTATGTCGCTGTGGGAGCTCTTTGGTTAGGCGGACGTCTTGGTCAGATTTAAATCCTGGAAGGAGGTTCGCGAAATGTGAGAAAACACGGGTAAGAAATTCTGCCCTAATCCCTTTTTCTCATTTGAGATATTTTAGTTACTGGATCTTCCTATGAACTGTATTCGATGCAAAAAAATGTTTCTTTCATGAGTTTGTGAGTTGCAATCATTTTTTGATTTGTGATTTTTTGTTTGGTTCATTGAAGCAGGGGGGTTGTGGACAATTTAAATGGATTGACCCACCTGCTTGTGAGAGGTGCGTTCAAATCATACCTGGTCTTCTACGGAATATCAATTCCAAAGTTGCAGACTTTGAAGAGGTGAACAAAAAGAATGGAGAGTTGAAGAGGAAGAATGTGAAGCTGTGTGCTTGTTTGGTTGCATGTTTGGCAGTGATTGTGGTTTTGCTTATGAAGATTTAGTGTAGTTGTTTTTGTGTATTGCATGGTTTGTAATGTAATGACTTTTCTAATGACTTTTGTTTTGCAATGTAATGACTTTTTTTAATGATTTTTTATTGTCATTTCATTGTTTTAATATCAATTTTTTCCTTGTTTCAACATGAGATACAAACCCTGAGATCAACAATGATACACAGTAACTAACTAACAAAATGATCAAATGTATGATCAAATGACAAACCAGATACAAATGAATGATCAAATGTACAAACTAGAGACAAATGACAAACTCAAAATATGACAATTTCATAATAAAGATTCAAAAGAACCTTGTCCCTCAGGCACCCGCTTTCCTGCTGGAATCACCTCACTTGACCTCCTCAAATCCCACTGCATGTCTGTCATTGAGCTGAAATCGCGCTCAAATCGCGCAAAAATAGATAATATATAGAGGAGAAATCGGGCTGAAAAATTAGGGTTTCAAATCGAATGGAAGAACTGGGTTTATCATGAGATTATTACAGCTTGAATTCGAACTAGGATTTGAGATTGGGTATTTAGGTTTTTTGGTTAATTTATGATTTTGATTTTGTGTAAGTAAAAATAAGAGCTGTAAGGGAGGTAAATATCCCGCTCCTTCCGCTGAAAATGTGATTTTACTAACTTACCCTTCAAAAAGTGTGTGTATTGCGTGCGCCGGAAACCACTCATCCCAGGTAGTTAAATGTAATTTCCCCAAAGCTCAGGTATTGGTCGGCGACATTTTAAAGGTCAGGTATATATGAAAATAGAAAAGTGCTCAAAGCTCAAGTAGTAAACTCTAATTATCCCTAAATAGAAATAAAATCACAACTTTATCTTTACTATACACGTTTATTTATTTTAATATCATTATTTTTTCATTAATTCATTTCTTTACACAACAATACACATTATACCTCTATTTTATATGGAGTAATAATTTATACTTAAAAAAATTAAATAAAATTAATGAGAAGGAGATGATACATTTTTAATTAAAGTTTATAATCCTTTTAATTGAAAGATCAAAGATGGCACGAATTTTGAGTGGAACTTTAAATTTTTTGAGCTGGATCGGGCTCTCGCCAGCCCAGCCATACCCTCTCAGTCGGCCTTTTTTTTTTAAAGGTCAATATTATATAAAAGAAAGAGTGTAGTGTACAAAATATCGAATAGGGAGAGACTCTACTGCGTCAACGAGCTAACAAGCTAGCTCTTCAAACAAGCAATCGTAACATATAGCACTAGAATATAAGGCGTGGGACCGCACTTGAACACCCCCATTTGAAATTTAACATGGTATCAGAGCAGGTTTCACGCCTAGCGCACACACGAGAGCGGGAGCTTGAATATGCACTAGAGAGCCTCAATCTATCTCAAAACCATATGGTACTAAGTAGGAGAACTCCCTAGGCTTATATCATAGACTCCCCTCTCACAATTATTCGATGTGGGACAACTCACAAGTGGCCTTCAACACACCCCCTCCACTTGTGAGTCCTAGTCAAAGGGTGGTTATAACCACTCACAAACAGGATCGAGCTCCCGCTCTGATACCATGTCAAATTCCAAATGGGGGTGTTCAAGTGCGGTCCCACGCTTAGCGCACACACGAGAGCGGGAGCTTGAATATGCACTAGAGAGCCTCAATCTATCTCAAAACCATATGGTACTAAGTAGGAGAACTCCGTAGTCTTATATCATAGACTCCCCTCTCACAATTATTCGATGTGGGACAACTCACAAGTGGCCTTCAACAATAAAGAGAACAACTACCATGCTATATGCCACACACTCTTTAGTGCCCACGTCTGAAAAGAGTCGAGGGGTCGTAATGAGATGATCTTCTCTCGAATGATGGAAAGAGCATAAGCAGCCACACCCTAGACCACATCAAGCGAGTCTCCCTTATACGGGTGTTCCGTCCTCTCTCTCTCTTGACCTTTCTCTCTATGTAAAAACGAGAAAATGTATAAGATTTTAATTTTTGATCAAGTTAAAGAATTGAAGAAAGATGGGTTGAGTCAGCCCATTTCTCGGCCCACTTGAAATTTAAATCTGGTCCAGTTTTAGATAATGCCTCTCTCTGGGCCAACTTTGTTTAATTCTTGAGTCTTGACCCACAAAATTCTTCGTTTTGAACATTATTTGAACAGTACCCACGGACGGAGACTCACTTCCATGTGATATTGTTTTAACTTAATTAAAAACTAGTGTAATTTAATTTCTCAATTCCTGGAAACTAAGTACAAGCATCACGATCTTGATTCTTGCATAGTATGACTTTGTCAAAGATTCCAATCCCATTTCATTTTAATTAACACCTTTTCGGACAGGAGGGAAAACATAATTGCACACTACTTGTAATAAAGACAACTCTTAGCTTTTATGTTACTTAATTACCAGCCAAAAGTTTTCAACATGCCATCTCATTAATTAACAATAATTAATGGTGTCTGTGTACGTAATTAATCTATCGGTATCACACCTGAACCTAAATATAAATTTATTGCAAAAGGCAAAAAGCAAAATTACTCACTCCGAAGTCCAATCTACTGACACACAATAAGCTACTTATGAGTTATGCCACACACATACGTAAATTGAAGGATTTGTTCAATTGGTAGACAATTGTGATAGAAATTTCATAAAATTTTCACCTAAAGACAAATTTTATAAAATTTTAATGAAAATATATTTGTCTTAACAAAATATCGAATCTGCGTTGCCGAACAATTGCACTCACATCACCGTAAACTCGATGAGAGCTACAATGTTCTTTTACTTTTCGACAATTTATATAAAAAAACAATGTATTTTATGACGTGTAAAGTGTGGATTTGTATAGTCGGATCAATGAAATACAGTAGTACTATTATTTCATGATCAATCAAAGTACTCTTAATTTGCCTCATGTTTAAGGAAACAGAAAACTTTATGGTGTTTGAGTTAATTACATGCATGTTCCCTGTTATCGTAAACAACTCGGCGTCAGTCCAGTTCCCCGAAAGTAGGTAGTTCGATGAACGATGACTCTTTGACTTTGAGTTGTCCAGATTCCAAATGTCCGCGAAGAGAGAGCACGTCCAATAATTAATTCCTATAAAGTTACAATACAAACAAACCTCGCCTTTTATCTATCTATCGTTTCAGATCTAATAATAAGTACCGAAAGGTGTCCGAAAAATAAAAATTGCAGATCCAACTTTTCACACTACACACACTAACATGTGCACTTACGTAAGCACACATTGCTCCCTTTTTAAATTGAAGTGAACAGTGTCACTCCAATCATTCATTCCTCAATCACCTAATTTCATTTGCTCTCTATCTCCCAAAAAAAGTCAACACTTTTTTTCTACCTATAATGGACATCTCTCAGTGGCTGCAAGTCATCGGTGTCGTCACACCGGTGCAAGACTCGACCCGCCCTTGCCCCATGCAAGCCGACTACGACTTCGAAACCTCCACAACGAGGGGAGGGCAAAAGGGTCATTACCATGCTGCCCCCGTCTTGAGCTGCCCGAGATGCAAGTCAACCAACACTAAGTTTTGCTACTTCAACAACTACAGCGTAGCTCAGCCGAGGTACCTTTGCAAGGGCTGCAAAAGGTATTGGACCGAAGGCGGCCACCTCCGGAACGTTCCGGTGGGCGGAGGTTCCCGGAAGATCAAGACAAAACCCTCCTCTTCTTCCTCTTCATCCTCTTCTTCTTCCAAGAAAGTTGTGTCGAAACTAAGCCAGCCCAAAATAATCTCGTCCGATCAAACCTTGTATTTAAACTTTAATAACTCGGAGTCGGGGTACGACGGGATGTCCGATTTCGAGGACACGCCGTTCGGTATTAACTTCGAAAATAGCGCCAACCCGCATAGCCCTAATCTATGTTCTTCGACTTTTTCCCATGACTTTCCGGATTGTTCTATGCCGCTTAACTACGAGTCCAACTCGGTTTTTTCGTCGTCGAGCTTCGATAATCATGTGGACTACGATATCAAGCCTAGTTTGAGTTATTCGATGGATGGGGTCGAGCACTGTTTCGGGATGGAGGCGGTTCAAGAGAACGCGGCTTCTTCGCCGAGGATCATGTTTCCGTTCGAGGAGTTGAGGCCGATGTCACCGAGTGACTATCAATTCGAGAGGGAGTTTTCGCAAGGCGAATCGAACGGGTGTTGGAACGGAGGAATGATGTACGATGGATCGTGGTGAAAATAATTAATCATGTTTTGGTAATTAGTTAATAATTGTTCTCTCTTGTATTAATTGTTTTTTTTTTTTTTTTTTGTGTTAAGAGTCTTTTACTATGTAGTGGAATGTTGTGTGAAGCAAAACGGTCTTCGACAATGGAGTTTCTCTTACCCATGATTTTAGTTTTGCTTTGTAACAAACGGACATTTCATTTAAGAGATTTTTGTGTGAAGACTCTCAAGACATTTTTTATTATTTATATTTTGGTGTGTTCAATGTTAATAGTACTATATTATTTTTGTTTGTGGGTGATGAATGTAGGAGTTCAAGAACTTGATATTAATAATTGAAATAGTGATAAAATATAACTATACTATCTCATATTTAAAATATAAGTCATTTTTTAAGTTTATATATACGTATTACTAAAAATATGAATTCGGTGTGTTTTATCATCCATTAATTAATCTTTAAAAAATAAATTAATTATAAAACTAGTTACTAATATTTAAATAATTTTAAATAATTTGAGGGTTGCTGTTGAAAAACTATATTTAATTCACATTTATAAATTCAAAACAACACATGTACAAATTGATAAACAAATAAATAAATCAAAATAATTTATATTATGAATTAGGGAGAGTAAGTCAAATAAATTCTCAATCCTTTAAAACAGTGCATAGTTATTTTGTAAATTACAAAAGAGTTATGCACTGTTTTAAAGATAGAGGTAGTACAAAAGAGGTGTCATGATCATTTATTCGCACCAAGTGATTTTATTATTGGTTCACATGAATTCAAGGAAAGTAGAATCACGAGGACCTCTATGCAAGTTGCAATTTGCATATAGCTTACCGAGTGAATCAAGATTCCAAAAATCATTAAGTAAAGATTAATTAAATTAAAGGATAATCTTAATTAATCTAACACACCTTTTCAGCAATTAAGACAAGCTCTTCCTATATTAATTGTTGTATGAGATTCATGCAGTTCCTAAAAGTTTAGTTGCTATAACAATTAGGTCCCCATAATTAATGACCATTAATTTAATTATTATGATTCAAAGCCACTACTCATGCATGTACTCATTCATTCACTCTTTAAAATACACAAATTTGCATGTGCTGTTAGGGACCGTGCACTTTTGCACTACACAATAACAAGTGACTGCACAATAACAAGTGCAATATCTCACAGTTAATTTATTAGATCTATTTTTGTACCGTTAGATTTCAAAATACTATACACTTGTTTTCTTCTCAATTAAAATTACACTTTAACGCAAACTAAAATTATTTTATAAGTATAATTTAAGGCAAATTAAAATTATTTTCTAAATATAAAAATTATGAAATAATACTTAAATAAAATAATATAAAAATATTTTTAATATTTTATATTATTATTTTAGAAAAATCTATATACAGTATAATATTTTAAGTACAATTTTTTATTTTATTGATTTATTACGTTAATATATAAATCATTAAAAAATTATATTTGATCTTATTTAAATATTATTCCATAATTTAAAAAAATACTAATTTTTAAAATAATAATATAAAATATTAAAAATATATTTATATTATTTTATTTAAGTGTTGCTTTGTAATTTTTATATTTAAAAAATGATTTTAATTTGTATTAAATTATAATTACTTAATTTTAAATGAGAAAAAGATAAGTTTATTTTAAATTTAAAAAATAATTTTAATTTACTTTAAAATATAATCGCTTTTTAATTTGCGTTAAAATATAATTATAATTATAAATTTTAATTGAACAGAAAATAAGTTTTTTAAGTGTATAGTGTTTTAACTTTAACATCTAACGGTCCAGAAATAGATCTAATAAATTAACGGTGACATATTGCACTCGTTATTGTGCAGTGCAAAAGTGCACTGCACGACCCCTCAATCCGTGGTGTTATGCTAAGAAAATTCAAATCATATATACTCCCTCCACACTTTTGTTCATAATAATATACATGTGGTTTTCCATGTAAATTAAATGTATTTATTTTTCAAATTTACTCTCAAATTAATTTTAAAATTAGTTAAATAGTAATTAGTTTAATGTTTAATTTAAAATTTCAATTAATATAATTATTGAGCCATAAACTTAAAAGTTGATCATGTATTATTCACAACATATGTGCATAAAATTAAGATGAATATATTTTGAGCAGACAATTAATTCGATCGCATGTGCAACTATTCTATTACAAAAAAAAAATTATAATATAATTTATAAAAAAACAATTTATAATTAGTTTGAACAAAAATAGTATTATATTATAATTAAGACAAATGATATACACCGAAAACAATTTATGCTTATTTTTGGATCAAATTGATAGCTAAGGAACATGTTCAATAAGCAGTTCACAAGGTCGACGACTCACTTGTGATATTTGGGCGTTTGGAGAAAAAAATACTCCAAAAAAAATTTGGTGTATTTGGTCTTGTGTTGATTTATTTGAAAAGCGAGAAATCTTCAAGTTTTTTAAGGCATCGAAACCACTTTAAAAAAAATATTTGAAATAATTAGAGCTAAGTTTTTTAGTCAATTTTTATTAAAGGTATCAAGGTTTACAGAAATGAAAGAGAGGATAAAAGGGCACAATAATTAATCATACTTCTTTACCTTTTCAAGATTGGTGTTTTAATCCTAGACTGTCTATTTTAAGAGGTTTCAATATAAATTTTGAGTACTAGTTCTCTTTTCTATGTTAATTCGTTTTCCGTTCAAAAATAAATAAATAAATAAAAATTGTGACTCGATCAAAACTGATTCCTAGTGGTAATGTGATTATTTTGATTTTTGCATGAAATATAAAGTTTCTGTAAGATAAAAATAATACTATATTTTATTAATGCAGTTATGAAAAATTACCTTTTCTACTTTTCTTGTTCAAATTGTTTAAAATAACTAGCGTCTATATATTGAGTTGTTTTTATGAAGTTTTTAGAACAAGAAATTAAAATCTAATAGAAATTGTTGAAATTTTAAAATGGTTTCTTTAAATTAATGATTAAATTAAGGGGTTCCGTACGTTGTTGAAATTTAATTCTTCGAGTGTGTTTAATTTACTAATTTTCTTACTATTTTTTTAGTAGCTCACTGGTCAATTGAAGAAATTTAAATACTCACACACATTGGACTTTAGGAGTCTTAATTCAAATGCTCAACAAATTGAGCAAACAACCTTAACATTTTTTTTATCAATAATTAATAAAATTTATATTAACATTTTTTTTATCAATAATTAATAAAATTCATATATTGATAAAAGAGTAATTATTGTACTTACAAAGTATGGAAATTAAAATTTTTAATATAAAAAATGAATATAAGAATATTTATTAGTATTCTATATTGGTATAAAAGAAAAATATTTAATTAAAAATTAATTAGTTAAAGATTAATTAGTGTGTTGTATATTATTAATATATACTAGTACTAGTTTATAATACGTGTGTCCATAAGTATGCATATTATATACTTCTTACATGCTTGGCGTATTATATACTATACAATGACGCACATGTATTTATGTATAGTAGTATATGATATACATATTTTAAAATTATCTCTATTTTAAATCAATAAATATTTTATTTATAAAATATAAAAGAAGTGTAATCATTAATATGTCATGAATAAAGTAATACACTATATATTTATTGTTGTTAATTGTGTGTTAGCTCATTATTTTGGTGCTAGCAATTGCAGCTATATAAAGCAGTTCAACCCCATTGAAGTGCAACCCACTCTCACCCTTTGCACTTGCCCATCTGTTTCAGCCCAGTTCATATTAAACTTTAGGTTTAATTATGGACTAGTTGACCAATCTTGACCCTCCATCTATGTTGGGTATATTGTGGCTACATTTGGACCCTTGATTCTTCTTTTTGTGATTTGAGTTACCCGCAACCCTACTCACTTCACTCTTCACCTACTGTGTGTAAATCCTCCTACATTCACTGTGTGCGATTTCTTTCTCCTTCACCTTAATCACCAACTGTGGTGTTGTTGTGGTGTTGATCCTTTGTGAGATTTCTGAGAGCCGAGGGTTGAGAGTGTGTGTGAGATTGGGTTGTGCACTGGGTGCTGCTGGCAAGGTGTTTGTAGTTCTTCCCTTGTTTGGTGACTTCTGGTGATCCCTGTTGTGATATCAATTTCTCAGTCCGGAGCCGAAGCTCAAATCTCTATCTCTGTCCTTATTTAATTTATTCTGCTGTGTATTTACTTAACTTGACCCAGCTTGACCTACTTGACTCAACGGTTAGAGTATCGCTTTATGGGTTGAGTTTCTGTGTTTTGCAGGTGTACGAGGCTCGCCGTAGAAGCACAGAGAGACAACATTTATGTATGTATATATATTTACATATTTACCCTTGATATATATGTTGAAATGTACACGAAAAATCATCTCTGGAAGCAAAATCGACAAAATGCACTATAGGGGCAAAACCGTAATTTTTGCAAGGATTTGAATTTCCTGCAAGACAAAACGATATCGTTTTGTTGCTGATTTGGGACTGGGTGCAGCGGTCTAGGTCGATCGATTTCTCAGTGGATTCTTCACAATTTTTACGTGATTCTTGATGCTACGTGATCCTAGCCAGCTCATCTACGAACTGCACCTGGAATTGCAACGCATAATCGCACGGTTGAGATTTGAGAGGTTGTTACAGACCGATGACTCGCGTGTTCATCGATTTTGTGCATGAAGTAGCACTTTTCGATCACATTAAAGGAAAGAGAAAGCGTTTTTACCTCGCTTCAAAAACCGAGGGTACGTTGTAATTCGACCACTCGGATTATCAATCCGAGGGAGGGCTAGAGTGAGGGGTTTTCATAATCATGTTCATTTCAATGTGTAACAAAATAACAAGTTGTTCAAATAGTCGAGCAAAAACAAATTAACAAGTGTATCAAAAGGAGAGTAGTGGAGGTGAAGTCAAGGAAAATGCCACAAAATGAATGACTAATGCTTTGGTAAATTCCCAAAGGATCTCGTCCCTAGAGTCGATCTCTTGTAGTGTTTAAGTTCAAATAATCGATATATGAGAAGAAAATGCCCGACCTATCGGTACTTAATCGTTTAATCTCCGTGTGTAGCACCGTAATGAAAACACACGTTATCAATTATCGTTACTTAAACCTTTAGTTTGTACATGCAAAAACCGAACTTCGAGATGAAGAGCCCCGCACCACGGTAGCTTATCGATTTTAATCTCCAATTAACCTAAACCCCGCCCCACGGAGATTTGGATCAATCGTGGTTCGAGAAATTACACTTAAAACTAAGTTTTATTCATTGAAGCATTTTGTCAAACACTTTGTGGGCATTACCTAAGCTTCATCTCCAACTAGGAATTTAGCTAACAAAAGCCATATAAATCATCATAATCAACATGTAAATCATAAATCCAAGCTCAATCATCATCATTCAATACAATCCAAGTCTCAATTTCCACAAATCAAACAAAATATGAAAATTACTACAAAACAATAAAGAGAAGAGAGAGTAGAAATAGCCAAAGTGATGAGATAGCCGAAATCTCGACTCCGTGGTCCTCAATCGTGCTCGAATCCGTCGTCAATGGATCGCCTCAATTTGGGGAAGATGAACTTTCTCTCACTATTTTCTCCAATTTCCTCTCTAAGTGCTCTCAATTCTATGTAGAAGGTAAGTGGTCACAAAGTCCCCTTGAAAACGCAGCTCCCCCTCTTTTATACTCCCCATGTGATTGTAACAACTTCTAGCTCCTTTCCGCCGAAAATTGGGATTAAATCGAACTTGAAATGACTCAATTAGCCTCCGATCAATGTTGGTCAATGCATGGTTAACGATTTTCAGTCCGGGTCAACCCTTTTTTACCGCATTTCAGCTCAAATGCGGGCTGCTACAGGGATATGCGGGTTGGTGCGCGGCCAGCGCGGGTTGATGCATGGTGATCCGCATTGCTTGGTCTGCGTGATTTATCCCTCGGATCAAGCAGTCCGCGGGTTAGATCCGCGGAAACTGCTGCCAGAGAAGCTTTCATGCTTCGCTCTCGATCGTGGTCCGCGGGGTTTTGTGCTCGGATCGAGCGATCCGCGGGTTTGGTCCGCGCCTCCCTTTCCTGTGCGCAATCTCTCGATTCTTGTCATATCTTTGTCTTCCGAACTCCGATTGTTGAGATTCAAAATTCCCCGGATTCCCGACTTCAAGATCTTCGCGTCCATGTATGTCACAACCTCTAGTTCTCGACGAGAGATAGCAGTTTTGGCGTCGAAGGTGCTGTAATTCTGGGTTCGGCTCGTCGTCTCATTTTTCTCGTTTTAGCCTCGTTTTCCTACAATTTAACAAGAAAACTCGACTACACCTCACGTAAGCCCCGTCAACACAATAATAAGCGAATCCTCAACAATCATACACATATATACACAAAATATACCTAAAACCACCCCGAAAACAATAATAAAATCGAGCATAAAACCGGCATTTCAGTGCATTTCGTTTTTCGTTTATAATCGCGAGTATTAGCGATTGATATGCAAGCATTGAGCTACAGAGAGATTTGTACAATCGTTTTTCACCTTTGAATAATAATACCAAAACACCCCTCCCCTCCATCGTGCACGTTATTCATCTTCCCGGTGATCGAAGCACATTAAATCGTTGGTGTGTGTTTGTTTTATCTTCGTGTTTGCGTTTCACTTTTGAATAATAATACCAGAACACCCCTCCCCTCCATCGTGCACGTTATTCATCTTCCCGGTGATCGAAGCACATTAAATCGTTGGTGTGTGTTTGTTTTATCTTCGTGTTGAGTGTTTACGGCTCGAGTGTGATTTTAGTTTTTACTCTGTTATTCAATTTGTTGTGTGAGTTCGATTGTTCTCGGAGCTGGTGATAATTTCTGGCCGCATTTCTCAACAATATATATTGTATATAATACGTTCATATATTTATTATATAATGATGCACATGTCTTTATGTATAGTATATTGTCAAAGTTGGGCCAATAACACTTTAAAAAATCTTATTAAGGTGATAAGTTAATCCAACTTATATTTGAAATTTAGGACCTTATTCCAACCGATATTGGATATTTAACATATATTATATACATATTTTAAATGTCTATGTGAGATTATAAGGATGGGGTACTATTGAAAGAGTGTAATCCATGTCAAAGGATAATACACCATTTGTAATTCATCATTAATTGATTTAATTAATTAAATGAAATCCTTAATTTGTATAATGTGACTATTCATGAAAGGCGAAAAAAAATATATAATTAACAACACATAAATATTTTTTTATGCTCGTTTCTACTCGTCAGATTCAGTATCGTATGTTTTGATATTATTTCATTTGCTATTTTATTTTGAAATATTTTTGTTTGTAATTTCATAAAGTACTACTACCGTATTACGGGATAAATTTGTCTTAAAAAAAAAACAGAGAGAGTCATTTCTTAACTCGATAATATTAGAAATACAAAAATAAATCCAATAAAAATATCATAAATATCACCAGGTTGTAGATCGCTGACCGGCCAGGATTGCCGGTCAAACATGATCCACGTGATGGGATTTATTTGGTTGATCATATCCCTTAAAATAGCTAATTAGGTGTATTTAATTAGGTGAGTATTTAGTTAAATAATCCAAATTCTCACACTCACCTTATAATGACAATATTAGGCTTTTGTGTTGCTGGGCATGAAGTAATCCTCTCTTTTATTTAGCTTTTTTGTCAAAACTATTGATGCCGCTCGATACTGCTTGTTGACGATCGACGATGTATAGTACGATAATAACGAAAACCGAATAATAATTCAACAATAAAAGAGAAGGAGACAAGTAAAGAATACAAAGAATTTAAGTGGAAATCAAAATCGGTAAACACCACGGGAAGAACGACGAGAACTTTCACTATAATATTGCTCACGATTATAAGAATTGATCTCTAATCTCACAATAATAATATCTCTCTTGATTGGTGTTTCTCGTGTTATTGGTGTCCATGAAGAAGTTCTCTTTATATAGGGGATGTCCTAATTATTGTATGGAAACAATAATTCTTGCCCATAAGAAGCTTTGGAGAAGAAAGAATTAAAATCGGATCAAAATAGAAAAAGTTTCCGAATTCACGCCTGGGACAAAACGGCGACCGCCGTTTACCCTCGCGGTCACGGGACACCAAACTGCAACCGCTGTATGGACCCGACGGACGCAGAATCCACTAAAATCCCGATAGAACCTTCGATCCGAAAAACGACAGAATCAGCGAGCGTTGCCGCCTTCCCGCGGTCGCGAGACCACCACCGGCGACCGCTGTTTGAGACCAGCGGTCGCGGAATGCTCCAAGTCGTTTTCTAGGTTTCAGTTTTGTGTCAAAACACAAGGGGAAATAATGTATAAATTACAATATTTATTTTTGTTCGAAAATATTATTTCCGTTCGAATTTCGACTTAAATTGTAAGAGGTTTTGAGTTATATATATTTCAATAAATCTCTACATTCACACCAAATTGCAAGAAGCTTATAAAAGCTTATTCACCATAACATCGCCCTGGAGCTATCACATTCCAAAAAAAAAAAATATCTATTTGTTTTGTACTTTCATGAAATATTTGATTTTTTGTGAAAAAAATTTGCACTTTGACTATCACAAAAAATCTTGGTCGTTTCCAAACGCATTTTAATGCTCTCTCCTCGAAATTGCAATGAACCGATTCACGGCATGCGCCAAGTCCGAGCGTACACCATAGTATACATCAAAGCCGCAATGGAAATATGGAATTAGGGACTCGAGTTGAAGGTCATGTCCTTGATATCTTCATATGTAATCGAAAAATAAGAATATGTAAGTCTAAATTAGGTTTCACAAGTAATTTCTCAACTTGCAAAAATGTTGTGCTCACGGGCGTGAGTAGCCCGAACATGACAACATAAAACAACACGTTATTAGTATGAATTTAATTTTTAAATTAAATATTATTTAAGAGAAAAATGCTCTTTTGAATTTGAATTTTAAAATATTTAATAAATTTTTTAATGCTTATTAATAATATGATAATACCTATTTTTATTTATTTTTATTTATTTTATTTTTTTAATATTATTATAAATCAAATTATTAAAAAAAATTATAAAGTAAATTATTAATAAGAAGAATTAAAAAACAATTAAAATAAAATAAAATATAAGAAATAATATATTTTATTCATTTTAAAATTAATATTTATTTATTTATAATTTTTTGAGGTAAAATAGATTTATTACTAAAATAATTATTATTTCAAACATTTTTAGAGGAGGTTTAAAGTTTTTAACTTTTTTAAAGTTTTAACTTTTTTTTTTAATTAAAAACGTAATGAAATGTGATATGTAAGAAGTCATTGATGTATGCACATACGTACAGTATACGAGTATGGTCTAAAATAATGGAGCTCTCGTTTGGCGGTATCTTTATGCAACTCACGTGATACACTTTTTTTAATTCCATGTTGTAAGTGTGTGTGTTTTTATTTGTTGTATTTGAAGATTCAAAATCATCAGCTGACCGGACCGGACCGGACCGGACCGGACCGCCAGACCGGGTTTCATTTAAATTAATTAAATTATTTTATGCACGTATATAGATATTAAACTAATCTTTACTTTTTTGATTTCTCACTAATCTAAAACAATGGATCGAGTTCTCGTTTGCATCTCTCCTGCAATGAGTCAAAGCAACTGATCATATGTGACACTTTTTAAATTTCATATATTTTCTTATGTAATTGGATAAAAAGAAAATAGCTGATGGAGTATATAAACACACACATTCACTCAAAGTTCAATTAAACTGATTTATATTAATCATGCAAAACAAAATAATTCACCAAAAAAACTATACTTATATTTTCTTCCATACAAAGTATATATATAAACATCGAATTAAATAGATTATTTTCGATATAATTTATATATTGAAATAAGAAAATATTAAAATTATTACATTAATATCATACAAAAATTTATATATATATTATCATACTGTACAAAAAAAATTAATATATCAAAAATTCAATATTTTTTCTTACAATAAATTTGATATTTTAATATTTTATCTTAATCTCTACTTAATTATAGTTCTTCAGTTTATTATAATCGGATCAAACATTGCGGTTCATATTATCACATTACACATGTTAAAAGAAACGGGACGAGAAGTTAGAAAGTGCGAGAACATCTACTGCTCATGGCCACGCTATTTGATTTTGGGGTGTGTGTCATCATGACATCACCAATTGAATATAATTGATTTAGGATGATATAATTGGTGAATCATGAATGGCAAGGGTGAGTGGTACGGATGTTAATGACGCGATGGATTATTTATTCTCGGTTAATTTTATTTTTTTATTGCTCAAGGTAATTATAAGAAAATTATAATTATATTAAAAATATAGTTATATTTCTTAAAAGATTTAGCGGGTGTATTCAATTAAGATTTAATATTTTTTTTTTTTGAATATTTAATAGTTTTTGGATTTTAATTTTTTTTTTAATTTCTGTACCCATAAAATTGTTTCAATTTTTTTAGATGAAATAAATAATAATTATTTATATATTAAATCAAATCAAAATAATTTTGGCCCATAAAATTGTTTCAATTTTTTGAGATGAAATAAGTAATAATTATTTATATATTAAATTAAATCAAAATAATTTTGGCAATTGCATTGGAAACATACACTGTAGTGTTTTTAAAAAATAGATATATCAAATTTCATTATAATTATGCAATGGGATGAATAAAATTATATAAAATGAGATGACCCCTATAAACATGTTTTATTTATTTAATTTTTAATATAATACACAATATTTTTCTATTATTATATAATTAAATTAAATTATATAAAATAAAAATATGTTATATACTAAATATATTAAATTAATAATATATTTAATAATAAAATTTTTAAAGAAACAATTACTTGATGAAACATTATTTTTTAACACAAAATATTTAAAATTACACACAATGCGACTAATTTATTTCAAATCATTTTTACTCTATCTCATTTAATTTTTATAAATACATATTTTTATTAAATTTGCAAAACATAATAAATTAATGATGTAATTGTATTTTAATAGCTAAACTATGGAAACTTTTCTACTTTAATTACTCAAATTGCAATTTTTACACAACAGAAATTTTACTGAATTGCACTTTCATACAAAATCAAATCAGGCGGTTCCGGCGACACGTGATCCTCAATGTCAGATGTCACATTTTCTATGAATTGATGAGAAAAATTACATGAATAAAAGTTATTTTTCTCTTAAATTAAATCAAAACATAAAATATCAGACATTAGTAAAATATAAATCAATAAATATAAATTAACAAAAAATTGAAGTATATCAAACGTCTATCAATCCATGAATACAAGTATACAACATAAATAAAAGATAAAATTAAAAAATTAATTACTTGTAGAACAAAACATACACACAAACAATACAATCATACATAAAAAAAACTGTAAAATCTTTTCAGAATAAATGTATTAACAAGATCGGAAAATGTAAAATTTATTAACAAGATTTATTGCAATTTAAAAAAGTTAGATCCATATTTTATTAACAAAAAAAATCTACAATTTGCAGATCTAGATGCATTTTGACGACGACTTCGATCATCGACGGAGATAGGTTCTCCAGCGAGGCAGTGATTATCGACAACATTGCAGTGTTCTCGTACATCACCAACGATAGTCTCGGTGGCTTAGCGTTGGCAGGAGGCGGGTCAGACGGAGAACAGTGGTTCAGTCGCAACAAAGGTAAGCTCTGAAGATTGTGTCGTGATGTCCAATCAATTATATTATTTATTTTATTAGGTTTTAGGGCTATTTATAATCATCGTATGACATGAAGTTCAACTGTTGTTTTTATGAATAAAAAGTTTATTCTTTTGATCTTGAGGTTTTATTAGATTTCTTATAGTAGTGTCTTGATGTTTTATTAGATTTCGGTAATCATAAAATCAAAAAACTTTGATGTATTAATTCTCGGCATTCTTGGAATCAAAGAGTATTAGTTCTCGTGTTACACGCTTCCGCTACATCAATTAGAAATTAAGTTGTTCACTTCATCACAAATTGAAATATACATGCGACAATTGTGTTATCGCCTTCAAAATATACCTGTATTATTGAGTAATAATTTTAAGGGATAATTGCAGATTGCTACCAAGGGTGTTACCAGTTTTTCACTTTGCTACCAAATCGGGAAATTTGCTCCGGTGACTACCTCAACTTTTATGAAATTGCATTTTCATACCTGTCGGTCGACAAAAGGGGACTTTTCGAAGAATATTTATTTTCTGGGTTTTTTATGGTTTCTTAATGGTATCTTGTGAATTTAACGTGTAACTAAAGGGCATTTAGGTAATAAAACAATTGGTCATTAATACATGTAATAAAATATATTTGTAAAATGAAATGTAATAATTTCTCTGTTCAAAACTCTCTCAACTCGAATTCAAAACACGGCAATTTTCTACCGTGCTATTATGTGTACGGAGTATTGTACACATACTAATTATTGTAGTGTATTTTTGATGAAGATTATTTTGATATATAATGAATATTTTAGTATATGATAATTTACATTTTATGCAATGATTGATTTGTTATTGTTCAATGATGATTATTTATTTTTATAATGAATATCTTTTATATTTTAATTGAAATTTGATGTACAATGTATCATACACATAGGTGTACGATAGAGAAATTGCCAAAACACCTCATTGTGCATACAAAACAGCTAGAAAGCCGTAATTTATCTCTATTCAAAAATCCCGCTGCTCGTCCATAAATTTAAACTCGACAAAAAACCATTAAAATTCCACAACTTAATTTTGGTTGCAATTCGATGCCGTGGAAATTGAGAGGTGAGAATTGGTGGTCAGATGAAGAGGAGAAAGCTCTATTGGCCCCAAAAATAACTTTCATTTTGAGGATTCACCGTTCTTGGGAATTTCGGCTCCACAATGGTAAGAAATCAATGTTAGGAGAAAACGGCATATGTAGATTATTGTCGAAAATAAGAATTGTATATGAAGGATTTTTTTCTTATGGTTGGTCCTTTGCTACCCAACCGAAAAGAAGAATATGAAGTCCTACACAACACCTGCTGCATAACCTACAAGGACTAGGCCTAGGAACAAAATGAAGCGCATTGCACCCTCAACTTCATAGCCTGCCCTAAGAAAAAAATTCCCTCGTATACAATTCTTCTTTTCGGCAATAATCTACATATGCCGTTTATCCCCAACATAAATTTTCTTACCATTGTGGAGCTGAAATTTCCAAAGTTTTTGTTTTCTAAATTGTTCATTAATTTGAGAAGATACTCAATTTATTGATCAATAATCAAACATTAATAGGTCACAATAGCTAGATTGAAAACTTTGCTAGAGGAGATGATGTTTTGCCTTTGATTTGTTGTACAAGTGTGCTTCCAGATTCCAGACAATTAAAGTAAGTTTTGATTAAAATTAAGTTTAATTAAAGTACATACAATACAACACTAATTAATTAATCTCACACCTTTTTCAGCCATGCCAAAAAATAATGAATGATACTAATACAGACAAACCTTTACTTTATTACATAACATTACAAAAATGGTGGCAAAAAGTTGATAGAACATGTACATGTCTCGTCTTAATAATGCACTTCAGTCAATGCCACTCTTGTGATACATTTTTATTAAAAAAAAATTGTACATATTGAACGTGCATTTATGAGTTGTTATGTTTGTTTAGTTTGTAGCCTCAAAAACCGGCATCTTCACCATTTCATAACAAATGACAGATCATCAATATGTTGAATCTAAATTTTTTTTTTTATTGATCTGAAAAAGTTGTGCATTAATTGGTTCTTGTTGTAAAAAGCATTGCACATAAAATATTATGATTCCTTTTCGTTCCCTTTATATATATATACACACACATGCCCAAATCACTATTCCATTCATCACAACTTTCTTCATTACAAACACATATAGAAAAGGAAAAAAAAATGGCCTTCAATCACGTCCGTTCACTCAGCCTCCCATCCAAATCAAATTCAGTCTTTTGTCCCTTCGAAGAAACCCTGTCCAACGTAAGAGGCTCCGAGTCTGAGGCCTCTTGTTCGTCCCTTTCGTCGATGAACATCACACTAAACAACCTCCAAAGATTATATTGCGATATGGTCGATTTACTTCGTTTGCCTCGCATTCAACACATCGTCTCACAAAAAGGCCACGAGAAATGGATCGATCGAGTGTTGGACGGTCACATCAACCTTTTGGATGCATGCACGACGGCCAAAGACCATGTATCGCAAGCGAAGCACGATGTACAAGAGCTGCTTTCCGCTCTCAGGCGAAAGGACATCAAAAGCATCCAGAGCTCTCTCGACTCGAGAAGGAAGTCGAAGAAAGCAATCCAAAAGTCGTTGAGAGATATGACGAGGAGATGTAAGAGCAAAGACAATATCATCGCATCCTTGGAGAAAGAAGACAACGAGACAACGATTCTTATATGCATGCTGAAAGAGACGGAATCAGTAACTATAACAATGCTCGAGTCATTGTTGGCCTATTTGAGCGGGACCCACAAAGGGCATGGATGGACGTTGTTGGTTTCAAAGCTGATGTCGAGTTCAAAGAAAACCGCCGGCAGCCAGAATGAATTTGATAAAATTGATTGTTTATTTTTGCAAGTGACGAGCCTGGAAGATGCACTACAAGTCGATGAGATTACGAGTTTAAAGGGAATCGACTCGGGCATTCATGATCTGGAAGAAGAGTTGGACGGCCTATTCAGGCAGTTGATCAAAACTAGAGTTTCCCTACTCAACATGCTCAACCACTAAGGCCTCAATCTTATTTGTAACGATAAATATACTTGTACATTCTTAATTCGATCGGTTATTAATATAGTGAATATTATCGAATTCTGCCTACATGACTTTGTCTGATTTTATTGTGTTTATGTTCACACTTCTACATACCTTGTACAAACTACAAAGTCTTAAGCCCAATAACTTGTTCACAAAACATCATTAAATTTAGATTCAAACATATTTTTGAAAAGAACTCTAAAAGCGAAACCATGAGGGCCGAGCTTGATCTAAAACGGACAATAACAACTAATGTGATGCGCGCGGTAGTGAAGGCGGCAAACTCTACAAGTAAAATAACAAAACTGCTGAAGAAAGTAAATTATCAAAAAATAAATGATTGCTTTTTTAAAACATGATTTGAGTGAGAATAAGATATCACTCTGATCAAGATCAGGATAACCGAATCGACCCATAATGATCGATTCACGACCCACAAGGGGTCGGATGTCGTTAATTACAACTTCATTCACATTTTTTACTTTTACAAATATGTATAAACTCCTTTACTTTTAAGCATATCATTAAAAGGATTAATTAAAGATTCCAATAACATTTTATTAATTGTACAGTAAACGTACAGTTCAATAAGTTATGAGCTTTTAATACAAGAGTTGTGTATATACTTGTAATAATCAATTTTAAATAATTAATCAAACATTTTCTTAGTCTATAAAACCATAAGATTATTTTTTTCACGTTTGTAGCCTCATGAACAACAATTAATATAGTTAACTATATATTGAGATATTTGAGATGTGCACATTCCAAATGTCCTCTGAAGAGAGAACAAGTACGGAGCAGAGATGAAAGTACTCTCATAAATTAAGGATGTAGTATACCTTTTCAACAATAATGATCGACAACAATAAATAAGAAAGCTAGCTAACTAAGGTTGTCTTTAATAATGCTACAAAGTAAAATATGTCTAGCTCATAATAATAATGACATTGTTTGCCAAAAGTTATTAATATTATATGTGTACACAGCTAGACATATTGAATAGTCTATTAATAGAGCATCCAAAAGTTAAGGAAGAACATGTCATAGTAATTGTGGACGGCCTCGAACGTGTGTGTGTGTGTGCATCTATGAGAAGCTCCTTACATTGCATTAAATATTTGCATGTGAAATTATGCTAACCATGTCTGAATGTGCAACCCGTGTTTAAGTGTCATTAGGAAAAGAGAAATGTGTTTAATTAGTCATTTTAAAATTTAAGGTTTTTGATTTGATTTGATTTCATATTTCATATTTTGAAAATTTTAACACGAGAGCTCCTGACATGTCAAATAAATCATAAGTGCATATAGACCGTCTGAAGGTGAGGGTTAGTTGTTCCGAGTCTAGAGAAGTGGCCACTTGGGCAATTGTCCTCTCAAAACATGTGGATAATCCAAAATAGTACTATTTGTACTGTAGATTAAAACTTACCGAACACAGTAAAAAAATGATACTGAACAAAAAGTTGGAAATTAGATTTCTAAGCATTCTAAGTGAGTGGAGACGAAATCAACGGACAAGATTAGGCACAATCAAACCTTGCATACTTGCTTGCAGGGTTATTAGGTCAATTGGTCAAACGCAAATAGTCTAAGTATGTGCGGGATCCAGAAGCCTCTACGCATTAATTCTTCATTCATCTAAGTATTCTCTAGAGAAACTCACCCTCTTCTCCATATATGTATATTTAATTATAGGAAAAAGTACTATAATTCTCCTTAATCACCACCCTCTACAAATTATCAAATTATAGTCTTACGATTAAAATCTTAATAGTGAAGGGATAATGTATAAGATACTGTATAAATATGACTAATTATTTGATAAAAATATTAAAAAAAATAATAATATAGAAAAATAATACGAAACTATTTTTCAACAACTGATTTACAATAGAGCATGAGACTCCAATTTTATATGAAATTAAATATAAATAGTCTTAGATATAACATCATCACTTTAACATATATATATAGTCTTTTTTATATGTGTTGGAATGTACACAAGATTTGAATTCTAGAAGTGTTTTTATACATTCTGGAAGTCTGGGCAAAGTGACCATCTCATCGCGGTTTGAGTTTGGGCAGAGTGGCCATTTCAGCAGCTCATTTAAATCTGTCGCCAACAGGGCAAAACGACGCCGTTTCACCTGGGTTCACAGCAATGTCGCGGAGCAGTGAATCGAATCTCTCTCACGTGTTAGTGGATGAAAATGCGAGATTTCAAGTGCTCCAAGTTCCTCGCCAGCTCACGCACATCATGACGATCACAATTTCTGTTAGAAATGTGTGGTGTGGATTTGCCCAATCTGATTTGATCGTAGGGTTCTTACGGATTTCAGATTTGGGGTTTTTTGTGTGCGTGAGTATAAATGTAATTCACCGTGTGTGTGTGATGTAGGGCTGATACTGAACTCATATTCATAGCCTTGAGAGCTTGAATAACACGCTAGAACCACCTCCCTCTCCGAGCACGTAGATCGGTTTTCAATCGATCGAAGCTCGTAAAATCGTGTGTCATTTCGTGTGATTTCTTTTGTGTTGTGTTCCTGGAAGTTCAGAGATACTTTTAGGATCCTTAGATCGAGCGTTTGTCTTCGTATCCCGATTTCACCATTTGAGCTCGAAGCTTTCCGGCGCCAAGCTTTTGTGGCTCCCGCGGCTGCGATTGGTGGTGTTTGTTTTTCTTGTTCGAATCCTCAACACGTGGCGCCGTCTGTGGGAATCAAATCCAGCTGCGGTGAAGATGATGAAGGGTGGATCCGCGAAGGTCGATCTGGAGAAATTCACGGGGAAGAATGACTTCAACCTCTGGCGAATCAGAGTGAAGGCGGTTCTGGTACAACAGGGTTTGATCTCAGCGTTAGATGCCCCGTTGCAGTCGCCAGCGCCAGAGGGCAAAGGGAAGGAGACGAAGGAGTCGAGCTCTGCAGAATCAACACCTGATCCAGTGGAAATTTCCATGCGTGCTCATAGTGTGATCATCTTGAGCCTGGGGGACAAAGTGTTGAGGGAAGTATGCAAGGAGTCGACTGCCTATGGTTTGTGGAAGAAACTGGAGAGCTTGTATATGACTAAATCCTTGGCAATCAGGTTATATTTGAAGCAAAGGTTGTATACCTTTAGGATGTCTTCGGATAGATCTGTGGTTGACCAGTTGGATGATTTTGTGAGGTTGTTAGATGATCTGGAGAATGTAGATGGTCAGATGAAGGAGGAGGATCAAGCACTGTTGTTGTTGAGCTCTTTGCCTTCATCATATGATCAGTTTAAGGATGCATTGTTGTATGGTAGGGTTCATGATTTGACTCTGGAGGAAGTGCAGGTTGCACTTAGGTCAAAGGAGTTGAACAAGAAGGATCCTAAGGCCAAGGAACAACATCAAAGTCCAGAGGGTCTAACTGTCACAAAGAAGAAGTCATGGGGAAAGAAGGACAACAGGAAGAAACCACATGGGGGTGGTGATGCAGCTGCATCAACCTCAGAAACTAGGAAGTGCTACCATTGCAATAAGACAGGTCACTTGAAGAAGAATTGTTACCAGTTGAAGAATCAGCAGGGCAAAGGGAAAGAGCCTGCTTAATCCGTGGATGTGGTTGAGTCAACTTCTGATTTGGAGGATGCTGAGGTACTTGCAGTTACTTCTAACTCTAGAAATGAGGAGTGGGTGCTTGATTCTGGTTGTACATTTCATATGTGTCCTGTGAAGCATTGGTTTGAGGACTTTGAGTTCATAGATGGTGGTTCGGTTGTTCTTGGAAATAATCTTACATGTCAGGTGGAGGGTATTGGTTCAGTGAGGTTGAGACTCTCAAATGGATCAATCAAGAAACTGACTAAGGTGAGGTATATTCCATCCCTCAGGAGGAATTTGATTTCTCTTGGAATGCTTGACAGTTTGGGCATGAGCTTCAGTTCAGTTGGTGGTTGCCTTCAGGTTAAGAAAGGCACTACTGTGGTACTAGAGGGAGTCAAGAGGAATGACTTGTATTTCTTGAAGGGTTCTACTGTTGTTGGTGAGAACTCCTTAGCTGCTGCCTCAGTGAAGGTGGAGTTATAGCATAGGAGACTTGGACATCTCAGTGAGAAGGGTCTTCATGAGTTGTCTAAGCAGGGTGCATTCAAGGATGGTCAACTTGACAGGCTCAAAGTATGTGAGTATTGTGTTCTGGGCAAAGCTACTAGGGCCAGTTTTAGAGTGGGAAGGCATACAACCAAGGGAGTGTTGGATTATGTTCACTCTGACCTATGGGGCCCAGCTAGAACAAATACCAAGAGTGGAGGCAGGTACTTCTTATCCATCATTGATGATTTCCCAAGGAAAGTATGGGTGTTCATTCTGAAGAATAAGAGTGATGCCTTTGAGAATTTCAGAGATTGGGTAGTTGAAGTTGAGAGGCAGTCAGAGAGGAAGGTTAAAAACTTGAGGACTGATAATGGTCTTGAGTTTCTCTCTGAGGAGTTCAACTCCTTCTGTGTTGAGAATGGGATCTCAAGGCATAGGACTGTGGCTTCTACTCCTCAGCAAAATGGAGTTGCTGAGAGGATGAATAGGACCTTACTGGAGAGAGTAAGGTGTATGCTTCTGAGCTCTGGGCTAAGTAAATCATTTTGGGGAGAAGCAGTGACTACTGCAGCCTATTTGATCAACAGGAGTCCAGCTGCAGCTTTGAGCATGAAGACTCCTCAGGAGGTTTGGGCAGGGGAAGTTCCAAACTTTGAGAATCTGAGGGTCTTTGGCAGTTTGGCCTTTGCTCATGTGAGGGGTGACAAGCTTGAAGCCAGAGCACTGAGGTGTGTGTTTCTTGGTTACCCAAAGGGAGTAAAGGGTTACAGACTGTGGTGCATTGAACCGGGAAACCAGAAGTGTGTGGTCAGTAGGGATGTGACTTTTGATGAAGACACTATGCCCATGCTCTCTGAGAAAGAATCAACTGAGATGGATCAGTTTGAGGTGGAGTTACATGGTAGAGATGTACTCAAAGCTCAGAGAGGTGCCCAAGCTGAAGATGAGGATGACTTTGAGGTCAGTGATGAAGAACCTGAGGTCAGTGATGGGTATCAACTTGCTAGAGACAGGGAGAGAAGGGTGATACAACCTCCTAAGAGGTATGCACAGGCAGATACAGTGTCTTATGCCCTATTGGTAGCTGAGAACATGGTTAGTGATGAGCCAAATTCATATTCTGAGGCATTGAGGTCCTCAGATAGGGCAAAGTGGCTTCTAGCTATGCAGGAGGAGCTCCAATCTTTGGATAGGAATCATACCTGGGATGTTGTGCAGAGACCTAAGGATCAAAGAGTGGTTGGCTGTAAATGGATCTTTAAGAAGAAACAGGAAGGATCTGGTATAAGGTACAAAGCAAGGTTGGTTGCTAAGGGCTTTACTCAAAGAGAGGGAGTTGATTTCAATGAGATCTTTTCTCCAGTGGTGAAGCATTGTACAATCAGAGTCCTGTTAGCCATTGTGGCTCAGTTTGACCTTGAGCTTCAACAAATGGATGTGAAGACTGCTTTTCTCCACGGGGAGTTGGAGGAGAAGATCTATATGAGGCTGCCTGATGGTCTAGAGGGATGCTCTGATGTCAACAAGGTGTGTGTGTTGAAGAAGTCCTTGTATGGGCTCAAACAAAGTCCAAGGCAGTGGTATAAGCGGTTTGACAGCTATATGTTGTTGATAGGCTTTGTGAGAAGCCAGTTTGACTGCTGTGTGTATCTCAAACTGAAGACAGGGAGGGTTGTTACCTATCTACTGCTCTATGTGGATGATATGTTGATTGCCAGTTGTTCCAAGGTGGAGGTAGAGTCATTGAAGAGGTTGCTAAGTGCTGAGTTTGAGATGAAAGACCTTGGAGAGGCAAAGAAGATTCTGGGAATGGATATTTCCAGGAACAGGTCAAATGGGACCTTGTTCTTGTCTCAGGCTTCTTATGTTGAGAAGGTTCTCAAAAGGTTTTATATGCATGAGGCTAAGGCAGTGACTACACCACTTGGATCTCACTTAAAATTCTCAGTGGATCAGTCTCCAAAGAGTCAGTTTGAGGAGGTTGCCATGAGTAAGGTTCCTTATGCTTCAGCTGTGGGCAGTTTGATGTATGCTATGGTGTGTAGCAGACCTGACCTTGCCTATGCCCTAAGTTGTATCTCAAGATACATGGCCAATCCAGGGAAGTCACACTGGGAAGGTGTGAAATGGGTATTGAGGTATTTGAGGGGCACTTCTGAGTTTGGTTTGATGTTTAGGAGAGTGAGGAGCTCTGGAGATGCTCTTACTGGATATGTAGATTCTGAGTATGCCAGCAATGTGGATACCAGGAAGTCACTCACAGGGTTTGTGTTTACCTTGTATGGTAGTGCTGTGGTCTGGAAGGCATCCCAGCAGTCTGTGGTTGCTTTGAGTACCACTGAGTCAGAGTATATTGCATTGACTGAGGTAATCAAGGAGTCTATATGGTTGAGAGGATTGCTTGAGGAACTTGGGGTTCTGCAAGAAAGGGTATCAGTGCATTCTGATAGTCAAAGTGCTGTGCATTTGGCCAAGCACCAGGTCTATCATGACAGGTCCAAGCACATTGATGTGAGATTACACTTTGTGAGAGATCTGGTTGACAAGGGTGTTGTCAAGGTGGAGAAAATTGCAACTGAAATTAACCCTGCAGACAGTTTGACCAAGAGTATCCCAAGTGATAAGTTTCAACTGTGTCAACAACTGGTCCAGTTGGTTGACATTCCACAATCTCAGTGAAGATGGTAGTGTGGAAGTGGCAGCAGGCATGATAGTTCTGCTGTGGTTGTCAAGTTATCCAAGAAAATACTCAAACAGGTCAGTTTTGAGCATTTCATGGTGATGACTTGATGGTTTTTTGACTCAGTGGTTTTCTGAGTGGTTTGGGCATGACCAGAGGTTCATGTTGTTTATAGTGACTTGTATGCACTGAGGTTTGCATGGTTACTTCAGAGAATTGGATTTTGAGGCATGTAGTTCTTGGATTCAATTTCTGGTTTGGTCTAGTGACTTGGTGTTTCTGAGTTGCTGAGGGAGTTTGAGACATGGTGATGTGCTGGGAAGTCACATTACATGTGTGGAGTGTGTAGGTTCTGGCATTGGAGGTTTTGGTTCAGAAAATCCCAGTTTGTGTTCTTGGGTAATTTTTCTGGAGAAACCAATTTGGCTTGCTATGGTTTTCTGCTGTTTGTGGAGGCTGTGGTTGGAGATAATCCATGGTCTATAGCTTGCTAGAAAGAGGAGAAGGAGGGGGATCTGCATTTACTATTGTGAGAGTTTGAATCTTGGTTGAGCTTCCAGGAGGGTGGTCCAAAGTTGGCATTCTGAATCTTTGTTCAAGAACAGGTCAGTTTCTTGATTTTGATTCTGGGAGTGATCAGGTGTTGATTGGTTGATACATGATGTTTGCTGGAATTGCAAATAGTGTGTAAGGTGGAGATTTGTTGGAATGTACACAAGATTTGAATTCTAGAAGTGTTTTTATACATTCTGGAAGTCTGGGCAAAGTGACCATCTCATCGCGGTTTGAGTTTGGGCAGAGTGGCCATTTCAGCAGCTCATTTAAATCTGCCGCCAACAGGGCAAAACGACGCCGTTTCACCTGGGTTCACAGCAATGTCGCGGAGCAGTGGATCGAATCTCTCTCACGTGTTAGTGGATGAAAATGCGAGATTTCAAGTGCTCCAAGTTCCTCGCCAGCTCACGCACATCATGACGATCACAATTTCTGTTAGAAATGTGTGGTGTGGATTTGCCCAATCTGATTTGATCGTAGGGTTCTTACGGATTTCAGATTTGGGGTTTTTTGTGTGCGTGAGTATAAATGTAATTCACCGTGTGTGTGTGATGTAGGGCTGATACTGAACTCATATTCATAGCCTTGAGAGCTTGAATAACACGCTAGAACCACCTCCCTCCCCGAGCACGTAGATCGGTTTTCAATCGATCGAAGCTCGTAAAATCGTGTGTCATTTCGTGTGATTTCTTTTGTGTTGTGTTCCTGGAAGTTCAGAGATACTTTTAGGATCCTTAGATCGAGCGTTTGTCTTCGTATCCCGATTTCACCATTTGAGCTCGAAGCTTTCCGGCGCCAAGCTTTTGTGGCTCCCGCGGCTGCGATTGGTGGTGTTTGTTTTTCTTGTTCGAATCCTCAAAAATATGAAATTAAATATAAATAGTCTTAGATATAACATCATCACTTTAACATATATATAGTCTTTTTTATATGAAATTAAATATAAATAGTTTTAGATATAACATAATCACTCTAACATATATATAGTCCTTTAGTTGAAATGAAGGAAAGTACATTTTCTTAAACCAAAAGCATTTTTGAAATCTAAAGTACATTTTAAACCAAAGCATTTCTGAAATCTGAAGAGTGGAAGATGATGATCAAAGTTTCTCAGAAGCATTTCTAAGATCGGAAGAAGAGTTGGAGATGATCAAAGAGTTTCCCAGAAGGCATTTATTTTATTTGTATATAAAGATCGGAAGAAGAGTTGAATATTCGCCCTCAACGTGTCCTCGATTGAAGATTTGCGAGTGGCTTGTATCAAAATTCTTTATAAAAGTATACTAGTAATTAATCAGGAGCGAGTCTGTTCTTGAGTTATAACGACAAAGTCTTTTATCTCGACAACTTGTGTGTGCTAGTTTCTCATTCACAATCCCTAAGCATTCGTGAATTTCTTCATCCAAACACCACCAACAGCTCCAGCGCCATCTATCACCATTGTCACTATGTTGTAAAATGTAATATGAATATACACCGTCACCATAGAAGTTCAATGTTATCAAAACAAATTGGATTGTTGTTTGGAAATCGGAAGAAACTTGTGTCGTAGCCTCGTAGGGTTTTGAAACCGGGCGATGCTAACTACAAACATATCCTCGTCATAGTCGACAACAATCTAATAACAGGATTCAATATCCAAAATGTGTGCGGGGCAAATACAGATGAAGCCGTTAGACAGAGCATATCACGACATGAGAAGCAGATATAAAAAGATGAGAAGTGTGAATGTATGTTTTGGCTACAACTTTGTTTTTCCCTTGTTGTTCTTTTTGCAGGGTTTAAAGCTCAAAGGATGACATCTCGAAGTATTGAATATTGGAGCTCAAACCCTTGGAGGATATACGCGCGAAGTGCACCAGGCATCGAGCGCATGGGACTAGGCGCGGGGCGCCTTGGTGGAGTTCTGGGAGTCAGGCGTGTGGTGCCTTGATCGTTCCTCTCCATCCTTGATGAAGTTTACGCATGCATGAACGCATCGGGCGCATGCACGTCAGGCGGATGACACGTCAGGCGCGTAGCCCATTTCTTGAAGATGCAATGCGCGGGGCGCATTGCTTGGTGTCTCAGGCGTCGAATCCCTTCCATGAAGATACATGCGCGGGGCGCCTTGAGCTGGGTGCTTCTATCCTCTGAGGATGCTATTCTCTAAGAATGCAATCATTTGAGGATGCTATCCTCTAAGAATGCAATCCTCTGAGGATGCTATCCTCTAAGATTGCAATCCTCTGAGATTGCTGTCCTCCAAGAATGTGACCCTCTAAGAATGCAATCCTCTGATAATGCAATCCTCTGAGAATGAAATTCTCTGAGGATGCGCATGGCATGCGCTTGGAGGATTAAGCGCCCCGGATTGAAGCCGCGCTGATTCGACATTCATCAATGCAATGAAGATGACGACACGCCAAACTTCAACACTTAGAAGATTTTCATGTCAAATTGAAGTTGAAGCGTAGACAAGCATTTGAGCTGTGCATCCGTTGAAGCGCGCCCAGAGTCAAAGATTTGAAGAATTGAAGATTCGAAGATTCAAAGTTTCAAGGTTCGAAGATTCAAGATTCGAAGATGGTTCTGGAAGTGTGACGTCAAGAATTTCCGTTTGACGTCAGCCCAACGTGTAACCAATCAGGATCACTTTCCTCCGGCGTTCTCACGTGCGGCACTCCTATAAATACCCTCGTTCCCGATTTGGAAAATCACTTCTTGCATTCTCTTTTTCGAAATTGGGTTTTTACTTAGTTTATTTTAGGAGTCTTTAGGATTCGAGATGAAACCGGCTGACGAGATTAAGCCTCGCAGCGGACGAGCTCAAACGCAGGTAGTCGGTAGCCAGAGTAGGATCCTCTCTGTTTATTCTTCTGCTAGGAGAGACAACCTCTGTTAGGGTTTTTCAATTTGGGGGAAAGATGAATTTCGTTTTTATATAACTGGAATTTGTTCATAGGTACCTTGGAAAATATCATATACGGTCCTATTCGGATGTCAAATTCAGTAAGTAGTCTTTTGACCTGCTATTATAGGTTAAAACATGACGTGACATATGTGTAGACTTGTTAAATCGATAATTTTGGTCAAATAATCAAAATAAATAGAAAGTTGGATAAGGGATTGATCCTTTGATGTGTAGATTTATTAAACCAGTATTTTTTGTCATATAATCAAAATAAATAAAAAGTTGGATAAGGGATTGATCCTTTGTTTAGACTTATATTTTTTGTCATATAATCAAAATAAATAAAAAGTTGGATAAGGGATTGATCCTTTGTGTAGACTTATTAAACCGATATTTTTTGTCAAATAATCAAAATAAATAAAAGGTTGAATAATGGATCAATCCTACGTATACTAAATTAAATTTTGGTAAACCACTATACCATAACCATCAAACATATATATATATATATATATATATATATATATATATAGAACCATTAATATATTTGAACTATTACGTATTATACTAATATTAAATAAATAAATAAATGATAAAAATTAAAAAAAAAGTTAAATAAATATTATAGTATAATAATATAATATTAATTTTAATTAAATATAAAAATTAAATTATATTTTAAATTAAATAAATTAAACATCAAATAAAATTACAAATTATTTTATTAATATATTAAAAATAAAAAATAATTACTAAATAATATTAATTTTCTATGCTTTTTTTAATATTATAATTTTAGTTATTGAATTTAAATAATTAATTATTAATTAATTAATAAATTTAAAATACTGAATTATTAAATTAAAATTATATTTATTTTTAATTTTATTATTATGTTTTTGATTAACAAAAATAACGATTAATTATTTAATAAATTTAAATTAATTGATTATTAAATTTAAATTTACTCTATAATTTATTAATTTTTATTATATTTTTTAATCAAATTTATCATGATATTTAAATTAATTGGTATTTACTTAATACTAGTCCCACTGCCCATGCGATGCACGTGATTTATTTGTTTGAAATAATTTAAAATTTTATTTAATCTCTAACGTATTTCGCCAAAAATTTATTAATGGACTAAGAAATTATTTTATTTAATAATCGAACTCTCACTTAAATTTTTAAACTCGTATTAATCTTTCATTATTAACCGTTATCTCAATTATGAAAATTTTATTATTTTCAAAGATTACGCCTGTTTGATGTAATTTATAGTATGTAAAGTTCTTAGGGCATAGCAGAGTGTAGGGATGCCAATCCAACCCGAAACAGTGGGCTAGCCCGAAGCCCGCCCGAAAAAATGTAGGGTTAGGGCCGAATATTTTCAACTCGAAAAAATTTCAGCCCTAACTAAAGTAACCCGATAGCCCGAGTGGGCTAGCCCGATAAACCGTGGGCTAGCCCGACAACCTGATATATTTAAATATATTATAATTTATTTTCTTTATTAATACAAATATTTTAAATAAATAAAATAATATATTCAAATAAAAGAAAATTGTCAACTAAAATTACAATCTTAAACATTATTGAATAAACATTTAATAATTTGAGCAATTTAAATATTAGAATTATTATTAAATATCAATATTTTATTAATATTAAATTTAATTTGGTATTAAAAATAATTTTTTTATTACATAATATTATTTTTTCCAGCCCGACGGGCTAGCCTGAACCCGAAGATTTTAGGGTTAGGGCTACACATTTACAGCCCGAAAAAATTTCAGCCCGATCAGCCCGGACCGAAGTAACTCGGTAGCCCGAGTGGGCTGGACCGAAACCGAGTGGGCTGACCCGATTGACATCCCTAGCCGAGTGGTAAGGTTTGTGGTGATGTTGGTGTAATTTTCCGGCGACGTTGGCTCTCTCTCACATGTGTCTGCTACTCGGGCACATCCTTCGATTTACATCATACCCGATTGAGGAGTCTCTGATCTGGTGGGAGAGGAGTTTCTCGTCTCTGCATTCCGTTTCTTGTCTCTGCATTTCTTGAGTGTCAAACGCATCCAACAAATACCTAAAACCGGCGGGGGAAAATCAAAATAAATGGAAAATAAAAATTATAAAGCTGGAAAATAAATAAAAATATAAAAAAATTGACTGGTGAAGGGATGAGATGACATAAATTTAATTATATTAATATAACGTGCAAAACAAATTTTACATAACTGAATTAGGGATAAACTAAAAATTAAAAAAAAAATCTAGTCGAACATAATTAATACCTCGACAATTTGATTTTGGAATCTGCGAAAAATCATACATAATACATAAAATTTTTTGAATGAATAAAATAACGTTTACATGTAAATCGATGCAATGTTCAGAAAAATAAAAAAAGTACATACGAAACCAGATTACAGCAAGAAAAAATCATATACCTAAAAAGTTTGATCAATTTTTTTTGAACTCCGGTTGATTAGAGAATAGGAGGAGATGATTTTTATGAGATACGATTAATTGAAATTAAATTAATATTAATAGAATAAAAAATAATTTTGAGAAGAGAAATAGATTAATTGAAATTAAATTAATATTAATGGAATAAAAAATAATTTTGAGAAGAGAAATAGAAACGTATATATTTAAGATGGTGATTAATTATTATTACCAAAAATATATAATTTTAAATTACTATTTAGAATTTATATATAATTTAAATAAGTTTAATAATATTACTATTTAAAATTTATAATTTTTTATTTATAATTTATAGTATGAACACAACATTATTATTGATTTTCTATTGTTTCACGTGACATTAGTGGATCATGAAATTATATATGTATAGATTAAAGTTATAATTATAAATTAATTTATTTATTTTTTGTATATTTTTTAATAAATTATTATTGTGATTAAATATTAAATATATATTTATCGTGAAATAATTAGAATATATTATAATTTCACATTCTAATTATTACAATTCAATTGTTTGGTATAATTGCAAATTTATGGTTTCAAATTCTAATAGACCTTAGTTCGAACCTCATCGAGTGCAATTTATTTTTTGTTTTTGCAGTTAACGTATTATAGCAGATCAAATGTATAATTTTGATAATTTTTAAAGATAAATGACTACTTATAGGATTTGACTTCGACCATATGTGATATTTTGTTTTTGCAGTTATCTTATTATAGCAGGTCAAAGGACTAATTTTGATAATTTTTAAAGATAAAAAATTATAGGATTTGACTTCCAAACATGACCATATGTGATATTTTCCCTAAGTACCTTTTCATAAACAAAATAGGAGATAAGATCGCAAATAGTCCTGATCTCCGGACCAGTAGAAAGTGGTCGTCATTTTGCACGAAAAATGGCACGCTTTTGGCAACAAAAAAATCTACGTGGCAAACGGAATGAAATTAGAGAGAAATATTGAGCCGTTTTTTTGTAATTAATGAGTTTCTCGTGCTTTAAATGAAAACAACACAATTCTCTCTCATAAATTTAAGAGAGAAATTTTTTGTCAGTCTTTTAAAAAGAGTCTCGATTGTTCCTCTAAAATGGGTCAGTTTCAATTTAGTCTATTTTTTTTTTTTTTTGATAAGGAGGAGAGACGAGAAACTCCACCCCCACCCGATCGGAGGTCCCTCGATCGGGTAGGATGTAAATCGAGGGATGTGCCCGAGTAGCAGACACCTGTGCGAGAGAGCCAACAGGTCGAACCCCAGGACAAACCTTCATAATATTTCAATGAAAATTTGCCCCACCCGAGGTTCGAACCCTGCGTCGCCGGGGTATTTCACCCACATCATCACAGGCCTTACCACTCGGCTATGCCCCTGGGGAAAATTTAGTCTATTAAATCACAAAAATGTAGTTGATTTAATTCAATTTAATCGAAAAATTCAAAATTTCACCGAAAAAAGACATGTGAATTTATTTTCGGTGAAATTTGCTCACCAAGTGCCACGTGGATCTGCCACGTAAGTATCACCTTGAACAATTTGGTCCATAAAAAGTCAGTTTCAGTTTAGTCCTTTAATCAAAAAAATTTAGTCAATTTAATCCAATTTAATCGTAAAATTTAAATTTTCACTGAAAAAAATATTGTATTCAAGAACGATTTAATCAATTTTTTTTTTAAAAAAAGATAGGTTTAACTAAGTAGATAACTTACTACAGTTATATTTTCATTATGTAGTATTAGTTTTAGTTACATATAAATATAATTTTTTTTAAATAACATTTTGAATTGAAAAATAAAGCAATTTTTTATTAAGTACTTTAGTAATTATTATCATGAGGTGTTGAAAATTTTATTTATATAGAATAAAGATTTGGTAGCTATCGTAACAATTTTCCGTTTAGTTAGGTAAGTGTTAAAAACACTAAACATTGGGCATAAAAATGAAGTATCTAACGGTAACAATTTTCTGTTTAGTTATGTAAGTGTTAAAAACACTAAATATTAGGTAGATTTTAAGTTATGCAAGTGTTAAAAACACCAAATATTAGGTAGATTTCTGCAATATTCTCTTATATATTTTTGTTTTTAGTTTGATTTTTACCCTTCGCAATGGCTACACAAGTTTCCAAGTGAGGATAGACGAATCGACATACTTGCTTGCAATTGCAGTGGATTAGGGCAAAAGCACAGTGAGGATAGACGAATTGACATACTTGATTGCAATTGCATTGGATTAGGGCAAACGCAAAGAGTCGAAGTATGCGTGGATATCGAAAGGGATTTCAAATGCATATTAATCGTAAATGCATACATAATATATGTTGATGTGTGTGCACTTATATAAAATAATATTAAATTTACTATTATTATATGCACGATGTACTCCATGGAGTGTAGAATAAATTAAACCATTACATGAATGTAGAATAAATAAAACCATATCAGTAGTACGCATTTCTTCATTCATCTATCTACAAGTACTCTCTAGAGAAAGTCCCTATCTTCTCCATGTATGTGTATCTAAATATTAAATAAAGTTCTATAATTGTCCTTAATCACCACTCTTTTAGAATTAATTATCATCCATGGATTAAATTTAAGTATAGTAAATCTTAGTAGTTGGAGAATATATAAATAGAGTTAATTATTATTTGGTAAACATATAAAAAACTATTTGAGAGATAATAACATATTTGCCTCAAACAAAATACTTTTATTCATAATGAATATATAGTACAGAAAACGTAAAGAACGGGAAGGAAGATAAGTATATAAGAATACAAGATATAAACAACTACTTAAATATCGCTAACACCCCCCGGCAAGCTAAGCGGAGTACGATCGTGAACGCGAAGCTTGGACCGAAACATTTCGAATAAAGGTCGAGATAAACTTTTGGTGAAGACATCAGCGAGTTGTAGATTGGAGGGCACAAATCGAGTGGAGAGACGACCCGATTCAACAAGCTCCCGGACAAAATGACAATCGATATCTATGTGTTTGGCGCGCTTGTGCGAAATGGGATTTTGGGTAAGGAACAGTGCACTCCGATTATCTGTAAGAAGAATAGGCGGTTGTGGCGGGAGAGCATATAAGTCGCGAAGAAGATTACACACCCAAATGAGTTCGGCGGAGGTGTTGGCCAAGGCACGATATTCAGACTCACAACTCGATCGAGAAACGGTGGGTTGCTTCTTTGCACTCCAGGAAACAAGATTCGGACCCAAAAAGATAGCATAGCCATAAGTAGAGCGACGAGTGTCGACGCAGCGGGCCCAATCAGCATCGGAGTACCCAAGAAGGGAAGACGATCCAGGAGAAAAAGACAAGCCATAACCAAGAGTACCCTTTACGTAACGAAGAATTCGTTTAACTGCTTGGAAGTGATCAATAGTCGGTTGTTGCTGAAACTGACTCACCGTGTTAACGGAGTATGAAAGATCGGGGCGAGTGATGGTTAAATATTGTAGGGAGCCAACCAACGATCGATAAAGAGTAGGATCCGGAAAAGGGACACCTTATGAGGTGAACGAGGCCCCGGGTGCGAGAGGGGTAGCTACCGGTTTGGAGTCCAATAAATCGGCGCGGATAAGAATATCCCGAGCATATTTTGATTGGCTAAGAAATAAACCTGACGAAGGATAAGAGACTTCCAAGCCAAGAAAGTACCCGAGTCGGCCAAGATCTTTCAAAGCAAATTCTTTGCTCAGTCGAGTCATCAACTTGCGTAGTGAGACGCTGTTGTTGCTAGTGACGATAATATCGTCAACATAGACGAGAAGGTAGATAAGAAGACTCTGGCGGCGGAAAATAAATAGAGAAGTATCCGAAGTGCTACAAGTGAACCCAAGGTGAAGGAGAAATGCTCGAAGTCGTTGATACCAAGCGAGGGGTGCTTGACGAAGCCCGTATAGTGCTTTTCGAAGGCGACACACATGATTAGGATGTAATGGGTCGATGTAACCAGGTGGTTGCTCCATGAATACCGGTTTATCGAGAATACCGTTTAGAAAAGCATTCTTGACATCAAGTTGATGTAAAGGCCAGGACTGCATGATAGCCAATGAAAGAATGATACGAACGGTGGAGGCCTTAACAACCGGACTGAATGTGTGTGTAAAATCAAACCCAGGAAGTTGACTGAAACCCTGTGCTACAAGACGAGCCTTGTAGCGATCGATAGATCCGTCAACAAGAAATTTTGTGCGATAAACCCATTTGGATCCAACAATGTTTGTATTATGGGGCCGAGGGACAAGGTCCCAAGTATGATTGCGACGAAGAGCGTCGATTTCTTCATTCATGGCGAGTACCCATTTAGGATGCTTAAGCGCAGACTTAATTCCTTTCGGTTCAGAAGTAGCGGTAAGGGCAGAATATAGACGGTGTGACTCAATAAAGGCAACATCGGCAGGATAACGAGTTTTAAAAATACCTGATTGGGCTCGTGTCCTCATCGGATGAGACCGTGTAGTGGTTGGAGGTTGCATATTTGTTCCTTGACCAGTGGCAAGAGGTGGCAGCGGGTGAGCGGGCTGCTGTACAGAGGGTACCGTAGGTGGTAGGGGCCCTGCGGACTGCTGGACAGGGGTTACCGTAGCTGGTAGCGGCCCCGCGGACTGTGGGTAATTTTCAGCTGGGCAAATAAGTGGTAACGGCAAGGAAGACGTAGTAGAACCAGATGGCGAAATAGAACCACACGGCGAAATAAGATCGGGCTGACGAGGAAGCGCATGAGCTTCTAAATCACATGCATCGAGAAATTCTGATAAAACTGGGAAGGAGGATGGTGGAGACTTCCCTGGCCCTGGAGATGCAAAAGGAAAATTTTCTTCGTCAAATCTAGCGTGTCGAGTGATGTACATGCGGCGAGTTGAAGGGTCCAGGCAACGGAAACCCTTATGGTGGGGACTGTATCCCAAAAAAACACACGGTAGACTACGTGGGTCAAATTTTGTTCTTGTGTAGTCGCGGAGACATGGATACACACGGCAGCCAAACACATGAAAGCAGTCGTAGGCGGGCGATCGACCATAAAGTATATTAAAGGGAGATTTATTATCAAGAGTGTCACTGGGCAGTCGATTGATGGTGTAGACCGCGGTACTAAAAGCGTCAACCCAATATGATAGAGGAGTCGAAGAGTGAAAAAGCAAAGCGAGTCCCATTTCGGTTATATGACGATGCTTTCGTTCGGCCCTCCCATTTTGAGCTGGTGTGTGAGGGCATGACATGAGATGATGAATACCACATGATGTAAGATGAGATTGCATGCGGTGATTAGTAAACTCCGAGCCTCCATCACTCTGAAATCGTTTAATTTTCCGAGAAAATTGATTTTCAACAAAACGTTGAAAAGTAAGAAATATATCAACAAAATCTGATTTGGTGCGCAAAGGGTAAAACCAGCAGAACCGAGAGTGATCGTCAATGAAGACAACGTAGTAGCGAAAACCGGTTATGCTCGTGACAGGCGCGGGCCCCCATAAATCACAGTGAATTAAATCCAAAATGTTGGAAGCACGTTTAGGATTGAGAGTGAAAGATAAACGAGTGCTTTTTGCTAATTGACAAGTCTTGCAAAGAGTCGGTAATGGAAGTAAAGCAGTAACGGATAATAAACCAAGTTTACTTAAAAGACCAACAGTAGAAGGGGCAACATGCCCAAGTCTAGAATGCCATAATTCAAAAGACGCATGCAAGCTTTTATTTCCAAGGACTGCAGCAAAGGCATGAGCTTTATAGTCCAGCAAATATAGTCCCTGATCACGAGTGCCGGTGGCGAGAACCTGTCCTGTGAACCGATTCTGAATACAAAAGTGGGAAGCATTAAAAATAACTGTGACCGGATGATCACGAGTGAGTTGACTAACAGATAATAAATTTTTAGTTAGCCCAGGCACAACGAAAACATCTCGTAAGGTAAAATTATGTGAAAGGTGAAGAGAGCCAATATGAGAGATTGACAAGTTCGCACCGTTTCCGACCGTGACATGATCGGTGCCAGAATAAGTAGAGACGTTGTCGAGATGATTTGGATCTGTAGCCATATGAGCAGAAGCACCGGTGTCTAGGTACCAATCAGATGAAGGAGTCGGAGATACGTTACAACTGGCAGAAAAAGCTTCGGCTAGGTTTGCCGTATTCGCTGGTCGACAAGAGCGATCATAGGCGCGGTCAAAACGCTTGGGACAATCGAAGGCGTCATGATCTGTTTCACGACAAAAATAACAGCGCGGTGTAAAATTTCGACGGCCGCAGTTGCTGCCTGAACTCCCGGGTGAGGTGCTAGAACTGCCACGTCCCCTGTGATTTGTGGAACCACGACCTCGATTGTTTCCGAAACCTCGACCTCGTCCGCGAGAAGTAGCAGTGAAGGCTGCCTGTGACACAGTCGTAGAAGTGTTAGTGTAATCAAGAGATTTTGAAACAATTCATGAGATTGAGCCCGGGCGAAGAGGGTCGTAAAATCGGGCAAAGGATCTTGCGCCATTTGAGCCGCTGTGAAACTTGCAAAGTCAGGTCCTAATCCCCGAAGAAACCAATGCGATTTGTCTGATGCATCAATCGGTCGACCAATAGCCGCGAGTTGATCCGAGAGAGATTTGAAGTGGCGCGCATAATCGGCGACCGGCTTATCACCTCGTTTAACAGATAATAGATCATCCTTAAGACTGAGTTCGCGGGCTTTTGAATTATGGCTATACGCACGAGAAAGCGCATCCCAAACTTCTTTTGAAGTTTTGCAACCGATTACGATTGCCATGGACTCCTCCGTAAGAGTGGATACGAGGAAGAGCTTGATAGTCTGGTCACGTTGTTGCCATGTGAGAAACTCAGGATTCGGAGCTTGGACGTTCGCTGTCGTGAGGACTGTAGAAGCGGGTGCAGGCGACGTTCCATCGAGTAACGGCATAAATTGTTGGCTTGTTAGTAAAGGCTCAATTTGAGCGTGCCACAGCAGGTAATTAGAGGAGGTAAGTTTTATATTCACCATGTGAATCATGGTGGAAAGAGGAAGAGTGGGGACTTCTGTTGCTGCCATGTCGAGAGAAGAGTTGCAAGAGTTGCAGAGAGGAGAAGAAAAATATGGCGGAGACTAGGGTTTCAAGCCAATTAGGCTGATACCATGAGAGATAATAAAATATTTGCCTCAAACAAAATACTTTTATTCATAATGAATATATAGTACAGAAAACGTAAAGAACGGGAAGGAAGATAAGTATATAAGAATACAAGATATAAACAACTACTTAAATATCGCTAACACTATTTCGTTTAGATAATTGGTGATCTTCCAAGAACCACGCTAATAATTAATTAATATAAAAATAATTCTAAATTATAAATTATATAACAGAAAATAATTATTTAAATTCTAAAAATTAAATTTATTAATAAATTGATTTACATTTACTAATTAAATAATCAACAAAATAATTCATTATGAAAAAAAATTGAATTAATTAATTAAATACTTTGTAATTTAAATTTAATAACTAATTTGAATTTATTAATTATGTAATCATCAAAATATTTTTTTCAATTAATAAAATTATTTTTAATTATTAATAAATATAAAAAGAAAATATTTAATTAAATAATAAAAAGACTTACATTTAATTAAATGGCCATTTATTACATTATTAAGCATCAAACCAAATTGAACATAATTTAAATCAAAGACATGAAATAGTCTATAATTAAAAAATGAATAGGTATTAATATTATTTTTTTAATAACAAATACTCAAATAGTAATATTTTGGATTTAAAAATAATATTTTTTTTAGTATTAATTAATAAATTGTACATGTTCTAGAAATTCCATACTTTACAGTGATAATTATTGTCACTAACCAACCAACCAATGAATTGAAGAGAGCGAGGCTATATATGAAAAGGATAAGTTAAGACGAGCTGTGAGTCTTGTGTTCTGAATAAGAAAAATACTGATACATATGTTGTATCACAGATAAACGTGTTGGTCCTTAAAAAACGACGAGTGAACTGGCTTTCATAAAATGAGCAACTTAACACACTTTAAATTTCACAATGTAGTAAGTAGTACTGTATGATTTATGGCCTTAAAAGAAAATGCGCGCAGTTCCCCTTTACAAATTTCAAGTCCATCAATTCATTGGTGCATAGTGTAGACGAACAATACCTGTTGACTGCAATGTCCCGGTACTTGCAGTATTTTCCCGCGAAAAAAGTCATTTTGATCACAGTGCCCAAGAGCTGCCAAATTGTTTTAGTCTTCGTTTGCACACTTTTACCTTCCAATCTCCTTGCTGCAAAACTAAAATCACAAAAACAATGAATGAATAAAACTTCGGATAAGAATAAGGCCAACTCATTCCGATAAATTTACCAGAATGTATTGGATTCAAACCCGAACCCATCCATAAAAACCAAGCACCCCACAGCCACGAGCAAAAACCATATCGATGGTACTAGTTTATCATTCATAATCCACTAAGCATTTTACCGTATCTCGAAAAGTTGTGTGTTAGTTTCTCATCCACAATCACTAAGCATTCTGGAATTTCTTCGTCCAACCACCACCACCAACAGCTCCAGAGCCATCTCTCACCATTGTCCATACCATACGTTGTAAATTGAACAATATACAGTACAAATAGTAGTATGGTATAAATTGTCGTCCGTCACCAAGAAGTTAAATGTTATCAAAACAAATTCTCCATTCAAATTTCCACCAAAACAAGAAGGAATTAGCTGGAGAATTACAAAGACAATTCATCTGCACATTCGATTGTTGTTTCGAAATCGACGAAACTTGTGTAGTAAGGTTTTGAAAATTGAAATGCTACAAACATATCCTCATCAGAGTTGGCAAGAATCCAATAACAGAGTTCAATATCCACATGTGATCCAGTGTCAGAGTCGGATCGATACCGATTACTGAAAGTGCGGTTCCATTTATCTTCCCCGGCAATACAACATGAGAAGCAGATAAAAGATGAGAAGGGCCTGGTGGTGGATCAGCCCTAGCTAGTGTAGAAATAATATAAACTCAAAAAATACTATTTATTATTTGTGGAGAATATATTAGTACTAATGATGAGAGAAAGAGGAGTTAAGATGCTTTTTTGTTTCTTCAACTCATATCTTTTATCAAAACCCACAAAGCCTTTATATAGGCACAAAGTAGTACATACCTAAACACAAAACTGAAATTAATTAATTCTAAAACCATCAATTAACTCTAACACTTATTTCACTTTAAGTTACAAGAAATAACTCTTGAACTTTTATTATTTTCTCAACTCCATCTCATTTAATGTTTATTTAACAAAACTCCCCCGTAAACTTAAATGCTTCTTCCATCCATCATACCAATCATCTTTTTGCATTTGTCGAGACTCACTTTCGGTTGCGGTTTTGTAAATATATCCGCCGCTTGATCTTGACTTGTCACATGCACCAATTCCACATTTCCCTCCTTCACATGATCTCGAATAAAGTGAAAACGTACGTCAATATGCTTGCTTCTCTCATGGTTCACCGAGTTCTTTGCCAACTCAATTGCTGATTTATTGTCAACTTGAATCACGGTTGCTCCTAGCTGCTTTAGGTCCATCTCGAGTAGAATAACCCCAGTGACATCGTTCCTTGGACATACCTTAGGATTCGTTTTAGTGCTTTCCTATGTGAATAAACTGGCTCCTCCATGAACCGACTTACAATGCCAACACTTAATGAAAGATCTGGTCTCGTGCATGTGAGATAGCAAAGGCTTCCTACCAAACTCCGGTATTTACTTGCATCGACACGTTCTCCGCCGTCAAACTTTGAGAGCTTTGTACCTGGTTCCATCGGAGTTGATACCGGACTGCATTTTTCCATGTTGAACTTCTTCAAAATCTCTTTTGCATAATTCTCTTGTGATACGAAAATACCCGTCTCTACTTGTCTGACCTCCAAACCGAGGAAAAACTTCATCAAGCCAAAATCAGTCATCTCAAATTCTTGTGTCATTGTGCCCGTAAACTCCTTTATCATCTCATCATTGTTACTCATAAAAATGAGATCATCTACATAAAGAGCAACAAATAACACGTTACCTCCATTCTTCTTTACATAAAGAGCATGCTCGTATGGACATTGCTTGAACCCATTTTCCTTGAAATATGTATCGATGCGTGTATTCCAGGCCCGTGGTGCTTGCTTTAACCCGTAAAGCGCCTTCTTCAATTTTAATACCTTCTTCTCTTCTCCAACTTTCATTTAGCGGTGGTTGTTCGATGTAGACATCTTCTTCAAGCACTCCATTTAAGAATGCCGACTTGACATCCATTTGAATTATAGGCCATTTGAATTGAGCTGCTTGTGAAATGAGCAATCGAATTGTCTCCATCCTTGCAACAGGGGCAAATACCTCGTCATAGTCGATTCCTGCCTTTTGCTTGTATCCCTTTGCAACAAGTCGCGCCTTGTATCTTTCTATCTCTCCTTGAGCATTCATTTTCTTCTTGAACACTCACTTTACACCGATAGGTTGACTTCCTTTCGGCAATTCTGCTAGCTCCCATGTGTTGTTGCGTTCAATTGCCTTAATTTCCTCGTCCATGGCGGCTTGCCACTTCTTGTCTCGCACTGCCTCTTCAAAGATGATATTCTCATTATCTGCCAAAAGACAAACAAGATGTACCTTATTTGTCGAATCATACTTCAGAGTTCGATATTTGGGTTGTCGTGGTTCATCTTCATCATCACTGCTTTCACTGTTTGTTGGTATGCTTGTTGGTGTAGCACCTGATGATTCTCCAACTTCGTTGTTAACCTCCCTTGAATTATTCCAGTAACACTCGCTTGCTTCGTTTACTCGGACATCACGACTCACCATCACCTTCATGCTTATTGGGTCGAGTAACTTGTACCCTTTTGTCTTTTCATCATACCCAATAAAAACATACATTTTGCTTTTATCTTCAAGCTTCGTTCTCCTTTGATCTGGTACATGTGCATAAGCCACACTACCAAACACTTTGAGATGGGAGACTGTCGGTTTTGTCCGCTCCATGCCTCTTGTGGTGTTTGATCTCCTAACTTCATATGTGGACATTTATTTTATATATAGATTGCACACTGCACAGCTTCTGCCCAAAATTCTTTTGGCATCGTCTTGCTCTTGAGCATTGATCGGACCATGTCAAGAATAGTTCGATTCTTCCTCTCGGCAACACCATTTTGCTGAGGAGAATATGGTGCTGTTAGAAATCTCCTTATGCCTTGCTCCTCGCAATACTTCATGAAAGCCGTTGAGGTATACTCGCCACCTCTATCGGATCGTACGGCTTTGATTTGACTACCCGTTGATTTCTCCACCATAACTTTGAAATTTTTGAACATCTCAAATGCCTCAGATTTTTCCTTCAACAAATATACCCAAGTTTTTTGTGACAAATCATCGATAAAGGAAATGAAGTACCTTTTACCGCTGAACGATTCTGGGGTAATTGGTCCAAATATATCTGTATAAATCAACTCGAGAATACTTTTAGCTCGATATTCTGCCTTCTCTTGAAACGAGGTTCTGGCTTGCTTGCCTAACACATATCCTTCACAAAATTTATCCTCGTAGTCCATTTCTGGTAGCCCGTGCACCATGTTATTCGCTGCTAGTTTTTGTAGACCACCACGATGTAGGTGACCGAACCGTAGATGCCACAACGTCGCCTTGTCTTCTACGTTGACTTGTAAACATTTTTCTTGCACGTTTCTCAGATTTATTTTGTACATCCAATTTCTTTCCATTTCAACTCGAGCAACCAAGCGCCCTTGCTTGTCCTTCAATTGCAGTACCCGATCTTTAAAAAGTATCGAGTAACCTTTCTCCGTGAGTTGTCCTAAACTCAAACTATTGGTCTTCAAATCTGGTACCTCATAAACATTTTGGATTGACCCTATCAAACTATCCTTTTGTACGTAATGAATCGTACCTCGTCCTCTGACCTTCACTTTTGATGCATCTCCAAATAATACATGACCATCTTCAATCTGTTGCATGTCTCTAAATAGGTACTCGTGACAGCACATATGGTTACTTGCTCCCGAATCCAGATACCACATAGTATCATTATTTTTGTTGACTTCATTTTGAGCCATCAATAGTAAACCTTCGTTTGCTTTGTCTTCCAAAGTTAGGTTGGTTGTCTCTTCCACCTTTTTATCTGCTCGACAGTCTTTTGCAAAATGTCCCTCTTTACCACAATTATAACATTTGTTGGAGTTGCATTCCTTCGCGTAATGACCATACTTGTAGCATTTGTAGCACTCGATGTTTGAATAGTTCGATCGACCACCTCTTCCTCGACCGCGTCCTCTTCCACGCCAATTTTGTTGGCTCGACTGTCCTTTCTCCTTAGAGTCCCCTTCTTGACTCCTGCCTTGATCACCGCGACCATTTCCGCGTCCTCCACGGCCACGTCCTCTTCCTCTATAATTTTGGGAATATAGTACCTTCTCGTCTGTGATTGATGCCTTGGTTTGAAGTGCTTGTTCAAGCGTCTCCTCTTTCCTTTTCTTCTTTCGTTGTTCGTTAGCCTCGAGAGAACCTGCAAGGTCATCGATTTTCAGCATCGCAAGATCCTTTGACTTTTCTATCGCACATACAATATTCTCAAAATTGTCAGTTAATGATCTCAAATTTTTTTCCACAATTCGCACATCGGTTAACGCTTCTCCATTACGATTGAGTTGGTTCGCCACGGCTTGCACACGAGTAATATAGCCAGATACACTCTCTGACTCCTTCATATTCATGCTCTCCAACTCTCTACGAAGAGTTTGGAGACGCACTTGCTTGACTCGGTCGGCTCCTTTGAACACTTTTTCTAAAATGTCCCACGCTTCTTTTGAAGTAGTTGCACCGGCAATCTTCTCAAAGCCCGACTCGTCAACAGATCGGAACAACATGTATAATGCTGCTTTATCCTTCAATCGCGCCTCTTTCAACGCCTTATTTTCAGCCGTCGTATATGCCGTGGTATTCGCTGGTTCTTCGAAACCTCCTTCGACTATACTCCACCTATCTTGAGATACAAGAAGAGCTTTCATTTGAATGCTCCAATTTTCATAGTTCGTCTTTGTTAGTCGTGGTAGCGGCATTTGACCCGTAACATTAGCCATCGGCTCTGATACCAATTTGTAGAAATAATATAAACTCAAAAAATACTATTTCTTATTTGTGGAGAATATATTAGTACTAATGATGAGAGAAAGAAGAGTTAAGATGCTTTTTTGTTTCTTCAACTCATATCTTTTATCAAAACCCACAAAGCCTTTATATAGGCACAAAGTAGTACGTACCTAAACACAAAACTGAAATTAATTAATTCTAAAACCATCAATTAACTCTAACACTTATTTCACTTTAAGTTACAAGAAATAACTCTTGAACTTTTATTATTTTCCTAACTCCATCTCATTTAATATTTATTCAACAGCTAGGACTAAAGGAGGAGCAGGGGGGATCGGATTTGGATTTGGAGCGTTCGAGGTGGGCAGGACGAAACCGGCCGACGAGATTACGCCTTGAAGCGGACGAGGTCAAACGCAGGTAGTCGTAGTCGGAGTAGGATCCTCTCTGTTACTTCTGCTAGGAGATACCTTTATTAGGGTTTTCCAATTTGGGGAAAAGATGAATTTCGTATAATGGAATTTGTTCATTCATACATTTTCCTAAGTAAAATAAAAATAAATAAAACATGTAAATTTAATTACAATTAAATTACTTTTACCTTCTAAAATAATTATCTAATCACATTCTTTATTATAATACATTTTTAATACGTTTATAAAATTTGAATTCTTATTGAAATTATATATTATTTTTAGGGGAATCATGGATCGGGCAACTCTGAGAGTGATATTATAACTATTACCTATATTTTTGCTTAATTATTTTATAGGGCAATATGTCAATACTAACCTTTTCAATGTATTAATTTAAAGATTTAAATAATTACACATATCTAAACTTGATCTGTACCAAGAAAAGATTTTAGTATACCCGATGAGATTTTCATCAAAACTACGGTAGAATTCCTGCTTCTTAAAGACTCCCAGAAAACGACGGAAGGTAATGAGATTTTCATCAAAACTACGGTAGAATCCCCGCTTCTTAAAACTCTCAAGAAACGGCGGAAGGTCTGTTACCGTAGCATTTCAACGTGTAAGGTGAGAAATCTATTGTGATAACCAGATCTAAACATTTGCTTTATATGAATTGAATGTAATCAGTTGTGCTACGGTCGATATTTACACATTTGTTGTAACGCCCCGGCCCGTTGAGGGGTCGAAGCCCGACCCTAATGGGCCGGCTCGGTTACCAATGACTGCCTTCGGGAGTGATATTCTGGCCCCACTGTACCAACACTTGTCTTTTCCAGCGCACTTTGTCCTCACTCGTGCGCACCCGTGAGACTTCCCAGGGGGTCACTCATCCTAGAATTACCCCAGCACGCTTAACTTTGGAGTTCTTATAGGAGGATGCCCAGAAAAGTAGATGCATCTGTTGGTATGAGTAGCATATTCAATTCCTTTAAGCCTTTGAATTTTCTGGGGCGTTACATTTGTTACAATTAGGTTTGTTAAATTTTGGTAAAAATTATGTATTTGATCATTCGTAGTCTTTTTCATGTGTGTTTATACTAAATCGTCCTTAGTCAGTTGTGCTACGGCGAACAATTAGGTGTATGAAAGTCGTAGTATCCTTACAGTGTATGTTTCAAATTTGTAGAAATTCATTCTGGATATTTCATGTGGTTTTTACCAAATCATGCAGACTAAGTATTGTAATATTTTGTGTAGCAAATTTGTTACATTACTAGTAATTTTGATTTCGAAGATATTATGACGCGTTTGATTCGGTAATATTGTGTATTTTCGATAGAAATTATTATCGATAAATGCGTCTTAATTAACATTGATCAATTTGTGGGGGCTTGAAAAGTTGCTAAATATTTTTGCCATTAATATAAGGTAATTGTTTATACATAAACTACTTGTCCTTAACTTACTGGAAGTTGTTTCTTTCGTCTTTACTAGACGTACATTGAAGTAACGGATATGGCTCTGTTGAGTAAGTCACACATAAAGAAAAGGCGCAAATTTGAGGTAGATGCTCGCACCAAGGTGTCAAGAAAAAGTAAAAAAAAAAAAAACAGTTGACAAAGTAACATTGCAGGCGACCAAGAGAAATAAGAAATTAAATAATAATAGTTTTTAAAAAAAATCAGATATCTTGAGTCAAGCGCAAGATAGTGTCGAAAAGAATGAGAACCGAGCAGATAGTGAGTTCACTTGCACATAGCACAAGATCCAAAACACCCAGAGTAACATGATGACATTACTGTTTTCATTCATTTTGGTGATACTATTCTAGCTGTTGAGTATATTGTAGGAAACTGATAAAAGTGTGATTTCTAGTTCAATTTGTAATCTCTTATGTTTCTAGAGTACATACATATATTGATTTACTCATATGTATGTAGTGTATATATCCTCGTGCACTCATATCCTCGTTATATCCTTATATACTCACATGAATTCATTTACTCATATTTATCTATGGTAGATATCCTCATGTACTCATATATATCTAGGCATATATATTACATGACTAGTAAAAAGCGACAACAAACTATAATTGATTTACTCATATGTATCTAGCGTAGATATCCTCATATACTCATATAAATCATTTACTCATATATCTATCTTAGATATCCTCGTACTCATATTCTCAATTCTCATTTATTCATATGTATCTATAGTAGATATCCTAATATACTCGTATGAATTTATTTACTCATATTATCTATCGGAGATATCCTCATGTGATTATATGTATCTAGCATAGATATTACATGACTAGTAAAAAATTTGTAATACAAAAATAATTATACGTATAGCCATAACAAACTAAAGTCGCATCAATAAATATAGCGAAGTAGTAATCCCAAGAATCAAAATTGTCGAAATCCCTACACACAGCTTTGTCTCCTCCCCCGTTCGAGCAACCGAGCAAAGTTAAACTCTTTCTCCATCTCCATACTGAATGTTGATTAGAAGCCTATATCTTTAGAATGTGCTGGAAACGTACTTTATCCACGACACGAAGAATGCACCTTGTGCGCGTTGTACCCTCCTGTCAGAACGAATGCCAGCATGGTTACGATCACCACAGTCGAGGCTTGTTTGGCATTGTCAAAGTTGGGCCAATAACACCTTAAAAGGCCTTATTAAGGTGATAAGGTTGTCCAACTTATATGTGAGCCCAGAATTCTTATTCCAATCGACGTGGGATATCCAACACTCCCCCTCAAGAGTAGGCCGGAAATTTCATCGGTTCTACTCGTGGATTAATGCCATCTTTGTGGCGAGCCGGAAATTCATCGGCTGGGGGATCCACATCGTATTGGGCCCGCTCTGATACCATGTTAAAGTTGGGCCAATAACACCTTAAAAGGCCTTATTAAGGTGATAAGGTTGTCCAACTTATATGTGAGCCCAGAATTCTTATTCCAATCGACGTGGGATATCCAACAGGCATCCAATGATAATTGCGACGAGCATAAGGCCAAGGCCGGTAGAAACGAACACGTAACCAAGCATCACGTTTAGCGTCGTGATGACTTGGCAAATGCGCAAAGCGTAGAAAACCACACGCCTTCTCTCCTTGAGGCTTCTTTGTATAGCAGAATTATGAATTGGTTGGCCCAAGCCACCAAAGATTCATGATCGGCATAATTTTAAAAAGAAGAATAAGCCACATAAAATTGCTGTCAAAATGTCATCGTCCCTCTAAAGAAAAATCCAGCACAAACAAACAACAACATAGGCAGAACATACCAATGCATCCCGTGCGATGAAAACCCAGAAACCATCGTGCTCCACACAACGTTTTTGTAGAGGTTCAAGTACACGTGGTACACGGTCTCGACCGACACAGCCTGATTCAAGTACACGTGCTAGTACGGAGCTAGGTCGACCGTTTGCATGGATCGTGTGGTCAAGGAGAGCTTCGACCTCGGCCTAGAGGACGTCAGGTGGTTCGTCATGGGGGACGACGACACCGTGCTCTTCCTCGATAATTTGATGAGAGTACGGGAAAATGTACTACGTCGGCGGGAACTCGATCGAATTCGGGTTCACGATCAGCTACCCGTTGGCGGCTGAGCTGGTGAGGCTTCTGGACTGGTGCATCGACGGGTATGGGTCATGATCAGAAGATTGAGACATACCTGTATAATGAATTTGATGTTCCTTTAAGTAAAGAATTTTGTATTGTATAATTAAATATTTAAGATTATTATTTCTCTTACTATCAAAATCATGAATTCGCTTGAGGGTGAGGTTATTTTAGACTTTACAAATGTAAAAAACTGCGCTTAGTTAAAATAGTAAAATATAAAGATCTTAATTAATAAAAATATTAAAAATATAAAAAAACCTTGAATCCTATAGAAAAAACTATGAGTGTTCAAAATAATATTAAAAATCATTTGACCTTAACCCTAATATTACTTTATTTTTATATTAATTTTTAATTATTAATTTATTAAACATATTTTAGAATAAAGACTACAGATAAGACCGCATATCAAATGTTTTTGGCGCTATTATCACTACCATGGATTCAAAATCTCTTCTATTTATACATATATAATTCCTGAATCTCTAAATCCTACATGGACCAATATGAGAGCTTTAATATTATTGTGTTCACACTATACATTATAAATAAAAATAATAAAAATACTTATAAATTCTGAATTTTAATTTTTTTTTTATTACTTTTAGTAATTATAAAATATTCCTAATTAATTAATTTATTTTTATTTATATTTGGTAGTAGTATTCATAATAATAAATTAATTTACATTTATTTATATTTAATAGTAGTAAATAATTAATCGTAGTATTAATTAATAAAAAAATTATCAAAATAAATTATTAAACTATCTTCAAAATATAAATTAATTATTTAAATTATTTTATACTGGAAGTTAGATCAATATGATCGATGGTGTCGAATGAGATATAGTTTAACCACAAATAATAATCATTTTCCCATTCAAGTCTCAGTCAAGACTTAAAGACAATTGTATACTTATATATATGCGTACTTGCTCCATTTTTCTAATAAAGACGGATGAAAATTTTCCAACTACTCATTTCCTTCTAACATACATGAGCCCGAGCATTAAGCGCTATGGGCAGCTAGACTCACAAGTCACTGTTCCGATGGTGATGATTCTATATGCCGCAATTCACTTTAAAATGTCTGTGTTTTTTCTATATAAATTTGAGGCCTCAATCTATAATGGCTTTGAAGCTTGCTACAGTGTGCGTCTTACCACTTCTACAGAAAATACTGAAAATTATTATTGAAAAACAATTTTAAAACATATTTTTGAGTTTTGTATTAGTTTTAATAGTAATATAATGGATAAAACTCTGAATGTTGTTGAAAATCTTATGTTGTTTACGAGAATGACAGAGAATGATAACTCAGTAATAAAACCCTAAATGTTGTTTATTAGGAGATACTTAGCAATTTGCAATGAGAATATTTGATTTTATAATTCCCTTTTTGTTTTATAATTTGCTTTATATACTTAAATATTACTTCAAACATGCATAACCTTTTAGCTTTAATAAACATTTTATATTTTAGATAACGATTAATAATAAGATTCAATAAGAGCTTACAAATGAGTAGGGGTGGACAATTTGTCTCGGAATATCAATCCCATCTCGAAAGTTAGCGTGATGGAACATGATCAATTTTAAAAATGGCAATCCCGTTCCGTTTCGTCCCGATTTATTATTTTCATTATGCATGTGACGGGATGGGATCGGGACGATCGCGTTCTATCCCGCTCCGTCACCCAAATTTATTAATATACATACAAATATTATTTTTTCACATAAATTAATAAAATATCAAAATATTAATCAAAATTTCAATTAAATTTATTACTTAATTAGTTTATTTTCACAAATCTCATAATACTTTTTTAAATAATTTGTTTTGAAAATACTTAAATACTTATATTTTAAAAATTGTAAAAAGTTTTTTAAATTGAATAATTTAACTTATTTCTCTTAAAAACTTAAATTTTTTTATTTTATTTGTATTTTGCTTATTTTATAAATCGATAATATTTAATTTAATTTTAATTTTATTGTTAATGTTATTTCAAATTTAGGGATATCCCGATACCGTCTCGATCTCGACCCGAACTCATACGGGATTGAGACATGCGGGAAGAAAATTTTAAACGTCAATCCCATCTCATGTCCACCCCTAATATCGGGACGAGACGAGACGAGATTCCCCTAATATCGTCTCATGTCCACCCCTACAAATTAGAATGAGAGTTCGATTATTAAATAAAATAAAAATTTTATCCGCATCAATTTTAAAAATTTACCACGTGCATCGCACGGACAGTGGTACTAGTTTTAATAATTTTAATTCTGTTTTTTGTTTGTTATAATATACAAAATATAGAAATTTGGATATGTTTCTTTAGATTTATTCTTAGTTCACTTATTTAGTTGACTTCAAACCTATTAAGTTCATCATTTTTTTTTTATTATTATTTTAATATTTTATAATTAAATTTAATTGAACTTAATTTTAGTTGAATTTATGGACTGAGTAGTGTAGTTGATGATTCAGAAAGTTGTAGATAGTCCAATAGTTGACGGATTCGTGTTTGGCTATTTGGACTATCAACCAAGTATTGCAGAAAACAAAAGCTATCACGTCAAGAATATTAAGCAGCAGTACTTTTGAATTAACCCAACCATAATTTATTAAACTAATTTTAATTTAGTTCTTATTAATTAATAGAGACTTTAATTAATTAATTAATTAATTAAGCAAACTCGCCCCTCCGCGCGTATCTAACGGCGTGGCGTCTCTGCCACAGCTGATACATGACCATGTGAAACGCATCCAACGGCTGAGGCTCCTCGTTCCACACCAGATGCTTACTCGCGCCCACACCCAATCCCCTCATCTCCGCATACTTTTCCTCACTGATCCCACCCAGCACCTCCTTCAGCCTACCCACCCCTCCACGTGGCACTTTGACCAGCAGCGCCATCTCTGACCATCTCAACACGTCCATCAACGGCAGGTCCTGAATCGGACGGTCCACGATCACCACCGGCACGCACCCGGACGCCATCGCCTCCGCCACCCCCGCCGCCTCTCCGCCGCCGTACAAAAACAGGCAGAACTTGCTCTGTTTCGCGCCGCTCGGCCTCTCCTCCACCAGGAAATCGCCGTCCGCCATCATCTCGCCGACCAGGCCCGGCTCCGTCTTCCCGTCCCAATTGAGGTAACCCAGCTTCGTCGGGCTCTCCGCCGCCTCGATTCGGGCCTCGATTCCGGCGAGCGGGGGCAGGGTGACGTCCTTGTGCGGGACGAAACGGCCGGAGACGACGGGGAAGACGGAGATTTGGACGGAATTTTTCTTGAGCTCGAGAACGTTCCGGTCGGAGGAGTAGTCGATTCCGGCGGGGGAGAGGTAGAAATGGTCGGCGCCGAGGGTTCGGTTCCAGAAAGGGAAATCGGTTCGGAGCTGCTTGACGACGCGCGCGAGGGAGCGCGTGGGGGTGTCGGGGGAGAAAGGGACGAAGAAGAGGTGGGCTTCGTGGGGGTTTTGGGTGAGAAATCGGCTGCGGAGGAGTGAGCTGTAGAAGAGGGAAGCGGGGGCGTCGGGGAAATTGAAGGGTTTTGTGGGGTTGTAAACGAATATCTTCAAAGATGCGAGCATGTTTTCGTAGCTTTGGAAAAGCGTGGTGCCGGAGAGGTACGGAGATGCTAGTGATGATGCGGCGGCAGAGAGGAGGAGGAGAGGGAGGAAGAGAGAGAGTGCAGCGGTGGTCGCCGCCATCGGTGGCTGGATTTTAATTTTAATTTTAATTTTAATATTGTAGCTTTGTGTCGTCTTTATCGACTTCTTGTGGGGGTTGTCAGCAATAATGTCTGTTAGTTGGAATATTTATTCGCAGCTTGAAATGAATTGAGTAGCTTTTGTTACTCCATTATTTTATTAATGATACTAAGCAACCCTTCTTCAAAAAACAGCATGCTTTTCTTAAAAAATATATGAATAATTTTATATATTATGTAAATTTATTCATATATTAAATACTGTATAATGTATTTTTTAATATTTTATTTAGTATATTAGATTTATTTAAAAAAAAAAAAAGTGCAAAATTGATTAAATCAAAATTTATTGGTTCAATTTGGTCCGGATTAATCTGTACTATTCAGACTTTACTACTAATTCTGATCCCGATTCAAATTGATTCTGGGTCTTGAACCAATGCACACCTCTACTACTTATAGTTATATTTATGCTTTTTTACAATGCTTTTAAATACAATGTTTTTTTTTTACAAGAAAACAAATAGAAAAAGCTTCATCCCTTAAAGTATTTACACCATTATAAGTACTCCACGTTTGATCAATAGTTTTGAAATAATATTTTTCACATTTTGTCGAGCACAATTTTTTTTAAAATTAAATATTACATAATAAAATAAGTAAGATTAATTACGTGGAATAATTTTAAAAAAAATGTAAATACATAGTATGCAAAAAGAAATAAAGTGATATTTTTCTATTAGTATTTTAAGTTTGATGTAATGTTATAACATGTAGTCATAATTGTTCGCACATAATATTTTTAAACCGTTATATTAACCATTGATTAAAAAATAAAAAGTAGAATTAATATTTTTGAAACTAATGAAATAAGTAGTTGTGTTAGTAAATAGTTCTTTCCCATCACAAAATTTTATAAAATTTTCATTTTAATTTATTTTACAAAACTTGTGTTTATAAATAGTTCCTTCCAATCACAAAAGTTTGTAATTTTTTTTAATTTATTTTACAAATCATTTTAGACCCGACAAATAAAAAGTTTTTTCATATTATTTTAATATTATTATTTTTTAACTAAAATCATTCATTACTTATACAACAATTTATACTTTAGTGTATACTTAATCAAACATTTGTCGCGCAAATTATTGTGATTTGTAGGACGTTATACTTTAGTGTATACTTAATCAAACATTTGTCGCGCAAATTATTGTGATTTGTAGGAAGTATAAAGTTGTCCGGCGTATGTGGCATCAAAAGTTGAATGGACCTTAAAATCCACGGACGCATTCACACACTCGTACCCTTACGTTAAGAAACTTAACTTTATGGGTGAATATATGCTAAACTTCAAGCAAACAAACTTTATGTGTTAAAGTTAATTAATTACAAAAATTACTCCCACCTTCCTTCGGTCTATATAAAAATGTACTCCTAAAGGAAGAGTGTTCGTAAGTTGCGTACAAATTTCCAACTGCTATATTAAATTATAATAAATAAGTGGGTTTTATGTAATTGTGATATTTTATTTTCATTTAAATTAATTGCTTGAATTAGTTGTATCATATTTAATTCAACTACTAGTCAATTCTTTACAAATCATTAGTATTCTCAACGTCAACTTAGAAAACTGTATTCAATCTTATAAAATTGTATTCAATTGGAATTTTATTAAATTTTTTTGTACTTTAAAAAGTTGGCGAATCTACAAAATTGTTAAATTTATATTTTTATTAATTGATAGAAATTTTCATAAATTTAAAAACATTGTGTAATAATTTTATTTTGTGAATTTCTATTGATTTTAGATGGAACTATTGATGCAAATGTATATGTGATGGAGTTATATTCTAAATGTCTAGTTTAGTGACAATATGAAACTCCTTATCTGTGTTTTACTATCTATTAATCAAACAGTCTGCATTTTGTCTATTATGTACTTTATGCTATAGTCCTAGATATATACGTTGTAGACAGTATGGCGTGAGTAGACACGCGGAAGATCATACTGTCAGTTCCTCGTATACTATCGAACAGTAGCTCACGACTTAGATGGACATAGACAATCCATCGGTACGTCGTAGTGTGACTGGTAGATAGTCGGTCTTGACTATTATGTTACACTCGTACACTTGGTGTATTGAGCAGGACCACGGGAGGGCGTTCGATTTATAATAATCGAAGTAATCGAACTAGACCTCAGATATTACGGATATACGAATTCCTAATCCCTATATAATTATAGGTGTGTGTGTCCAATTCTCGGTTCTTTAATCTGCCAATGAGTGAGACTAATTGATTAGTCGATATTCTCGGTAAATTGGGAATCGGAATTGTACACACGGCATGCTATAGATTATAGACAGGAAACCGTGTCCCATTTATTGGGTTGATGATGTCCCCAAGATGAGCTCATAAAGTTTATCATGTAAAACCCTGCAAGTGGATGATAATAAGGATGAGTGGTACTAGTCTCGGATAATAAGAAACGAATTAATTTAATTATTAGTAATTAAAATTAATTCGTGGACATACGATATCTTAAACACGGGGAAAATCATATATGTAATTTCGGCGGAATTATTATTGTTGAAATAATATTAAATTAATTTCGAGAATTCAATTATAATTTTATAGTGGAATTAATTATAATTAAAATTGAATTTAATTAAATGTTTTCTTTTAAGGACACCGGTTTAATTAAATTGCAATTTAGTCCGTGATTTATTTACCTAAGAGGTCCCTAGTGTAACTCTATAAAAAAACCCCTTGCCCACTCTTAAACCTACGCTACGCGCAACATATATTTTCTCAGTGAAAAATTAATAGTTCACGCAATTATATTTTTCTCTGTTAAAATAAAAGTTAACGCAATTATTATTCTCACATAGAGAATAATTATACTCACGGTGGTTTGAGAAGAGAGAGAAGAGAAGGAGAATCCAACGGATGTTGCCCACACAACGGCTGGAATCGGGGAAGAGGCATACGCTAGAAACGTCTAAGGTCTCAACAATCGACCGAGAAGGTATGAGATCGAAACCTAATTCCGCATTTATTCGATCTCTAATTTCGTTAATTATATATCGAATCTTAGATCGGGTTCCGGGTGTCATGGATCATGTTCCTCGACTACTGGGGGGTCAAGGACCTCCGGATCGGTAGTCGGAAGAGGAAAAACGACCCGGAAACGAGCCCGGAACAGCAAGTCGCGCTGCTGTTCTGTAACGCCCCAGAAAATTCAAAGGCTTAAAGGATTTGAATATGCTACTCATACCAACAGATGCATCTTCTTTTCTGGGCATCCTCCTATAAGAACTTCAAAGTTAAGCGTGCTGACTCTGGAGTAATTCTAGGATGGGTGACCCCCTGAGAAGTCTCCCGGGTGCGCACGAGAAGAATCCAACGGATGTTGCCCACACAACGGCTGGAATCGGGGAAGAGGCATACGCTAGAAACGTCTAAGGTCTCAACAATCGACCGAGAAGGTATGAGATCGAAACCTAATTCCGCATTTATTCGATCTCTAATTTCGTTAATTATATATCGAATCTTAGATCGGGTTCCGGGTGTCATGGATCATGTTCCTCGACTACTGGGGGGTCAAGGACCTCCGGATCGGTAGTCGGAAGAGGAAAAACGACCCGGAAACGAGCCCGGAACAGCAAGTCGCGCTGCTGTTCTGTAACGCCCCAGAAAATTCAAAGGCTTAAAGGATTTGAATATGCTACTCATACCAACAGATGCATCTTCTTTTCTGGGCATCCTCCTATAAGAACTTCAAAGTTAAGCGTGCTGACTCTGGAGTAATTCTAGGATGGGTGACCCCCTGAGAAGTCTCCCGGGTGCGCACGAGTGAGGACTGTAACGCCCCAATTTTCGTAACTCAAAATAAAAGATATTCCATCAGAAAATAATTCCGTACTTAGAGGCGCTACTCACGTACTTTTGAAAAGTCAAATGTTCCACGTCATATTTTTCAAATCCCAATAATAAAAATAAAATCATCATCACAGAGTCATTAGTTCAAAAATAAAGTACTTCTAGACGTTTTTGAAATCAAAGTTTGCAGCGGAAAATAATAGATATAATAACCAAATAAAATTCCTAATTCGTCTCCTCGTCATTCCCCCGGTGATCATCCTCGTAAGTACCTGAAAAACAATGCGTTGATTTGGGGTGAGCTCAACGTGCTCAATAAGGACTACTCATCTCCAATCAACATCTCAAATCACCGTACGATATATATACAATTATCATATCATGAAATCACAAAATGAAACATAATTTTCAATACATGTTGCGCATATTATAGAACACGGCGTGTATACCACGATGCCTCCTCCTGACATTGACCCTTCTGGGTCACAGGTTCTATAATATAAAATTTTGACCCATGCGAGTATACCTCGGTGCCTCCTCCTGACACTGACCCTTTTGGGTCACGAGTCTAAAACATTTTCATATCATGCAATAGTTCACGTATTTAAATCACATATAACACATACTTTGAAATTAGACATTAAAAAGGAGATGATAAACCCCTACCTTATAAACGTGTCGTGCGATTAAGTCTTTGAATTTGAGAGAAGTCCCTAAGTTCCTTGCGCTTCGTTTCCTATTAAAGTGAAATTCATAAACTTAATAAATATAGATTATTTAATTAAGTTAATACGTATAATATTTTAGTGTATATTAATTCTAAGGATTCCTAATGTTTATTTTGATTAAACTGTACATTTTAATTGTAATTATGATCATTTAGGACCACTTTGTAATTTAATATGTTCAAAGGGGTGATATGTAATTATTTAAGAGTTGAAAACTACATTATGGAATTTACGGCTGTGGTGTTTTTGGAATTGTAAGTACAGAACCCTAAACTCCTTTTCACAATTACATTATCAAAGTTAAAAGAAACATAGGCCCAATCAGTCTTGCCCTTTTAGATTATTCTTAAGCGATAATTATATTAGACTAAGGTTTAAACTTTGGAATCCTACTCGTACTCTACAGAAGTTCGACAGATCAATGTTCGGCAGCAGACAAGTTGGCGAGACGAGACGCGCTCGACTCGCGGTGGCCGGGGAGACGAGACTTGCTCGACTCGCGGCAGTGCCAGCGGCCCATCTCCGACTTCTTTCGGAGACGCAACCGATAAGACATACAACAATTTCTAGGCATGACGAGTCTAAAATCTTTAATCAATACATTATAAAATTTCCAGCAGTGTTCCTACAATTATAAAGCTTATCGGATTTATAGGTTCTAACACCCTAAGGAATAATACAGTAGAAAGATGTGCATCTAGTGGTTACTCTTGTTCTTAATTTCCATAGGTGTAGTATATTATTCTTAAGATTTTACTTCTTTCTCGCAGGAACAGAGACTAGTTATTTAACAGAAGATTTGAGGGTTACCTTTTATCGGGAGATATTAAAGGTTTAGTATTTTCTGATGATTTTCCCTAACTCTGACGATGATTGTGCAAAACACCGACGATCTCCTCCCAGGCTCGCCTAAGACTCTTGAAAGATCTCCTTTTGTGCTCGTGTGAAACTTCAAGACCGTAGCGTATATGTGTATAAGGATTTATTTGTGATGTTTGGATGGAAAGAAAATTATGTTTTTGTGATTTTGATTCTTTTGCTGGAGTAACGATTATATATGTAAAGAGTATCGTGGATGACCGTTTGCAGTCAACCCATACGTTAGGAGTGTTGTTAAGGGGTTGCGGATTTGTGGGATTCTTATTTCTTAACGTGCGCTTCGAGATTTATTATGCTGAAACAGTCAAATGACTTGGGCAAATATATATATATATTTATTTATTTATTTATTTATTTTGAGATTAGAATGCAACAATGTTAGTCACATGGCGCAAGCTCAATTAATAATAGTTGAAAGTCTTATTTGATGTTATATTGTTGCATCTTATAATTTATTAATTATATTATATTTTCCTATAATTATTTTGTAAGACTAAAATATCAAATTGGCGCAAGGAGATTTCTAAATAGAATACTCAATTAATATAAATAATTAATTATTTCATTTTTATTTTTTATTCTCTACGCATGGACATTACAATACTACCCTCCTTCGAAAAAATTTCGTCCTCGAAATTCAGAAACTAACCAATAGGCAAAAAGTTCGGATACTTGGCGTAAAATTCATCTTCTCGTTCCCATGTAGCTTCGCTTTTGTTATGTCGTCTCCATTGTACTTTAAGTAGAACAACTTCTCTATTCCTTAAATTTTGGACCTTACGATCCAATATTTCTTCTGGAGTCTCCTCGTAAGTCAAGTCTTCCCGAATGTCTAATTCATCGTGACTCACGACGTGTCTCGGGTCATGCAAGTATTTTCTCAACATCGACACATGAAAGACATTGTGTACGGCTGAAAATTTTGGTGGCAATACTAGCTCGTAGGCTAATTCTCCAATCCTTTTTAATATCTCGAAAGGACCTATGTATCTCGGTTTCAGTTTACCCTTCTCGCCGAATCTTATGATGCCTCTGACCGGTGCTACTTTCAAAAATACATGATCACCAATCTCAAAGTGAAGCTCTTTCCTTCGTCGATCGGCGTACGATTTTTGTCTATCTTGGGCGACCTTAATTCGATTTTGTATAGTAGCGATGTGTTTCACGGTTTCTTGGACCAACTCGGGTCCTAGAATCTTTTTCTCACCCACTTCGCTCCAATACAATGGGGATCTACACTTTCTTCCGTACAAAGCTTCATATGGCGCCATACCGATTGTCGCTTGGTAACTATTGTTGTAAGCAAACTCTACCAACGGTAAAAGTGTCTCCCATTGACCTCCCAAATCTAGAACGCAAGTTCTCAACATATCTTCAAGTATTTGATTCGTTCTTTCGGACTGCCCATCCGTTTGGGGGTGATAAGCTGTGCTGAACCTTAATTTTGTTCCAAGAGCTTCTTGCAAACTTCTCCAAAATCGAGAGGTGAATCTCGTGTCTCTATCTGACACAATCGACACAGGCACTCCGTGCAATTTCACAATTTCTCGAATATAGATTTGAGCGTATTGCTCCATGTTGAACGTCATCTTAACTGGTAAGAAATGTGCTGATTTCGTGAGACGATCAACGATAACCCAAATAGCTTTGTTACCTCTTATCGATGGGGGCAATCCTACCACGAAGTCCATCGTAATGTGTTCCCATTTCCACTCAGGAATTTCTAACGGCTTGAGCAGACTTGACGGTCGTTGATGTTCAGCCTTCACTCTTTGACAAACCATGCAACTTTCCACGAATTTAGCTATGTCCCTCTTCATGCCTCTCCACCAGAACATGGTTCTTAAGTCTCGATACATTTTTGTTCCACCAGGGTGTGCTGTATAAGGAGTACTATGAGCTTCGTCGAGAATCTTTCTTCTCAACTCTTCATCTTTTGGAATACATAACCTTCCTTCGTACACCAGGACATCATCATCGGCTATTGCAAAACCTTTGATGTTTCCTTCTTGTGCTTTTTGTCTCATTTTATTCAAGAATGCATCTCGAAGCTGGAGTTCTTTCACTCGATCTCTGAGTGTTGGTCGTACAGTCAAAGAAGCTAATCTCGCTTTCGTGTTACTCGGAGGTACGATTACTTCGATTTTCATTCTTTCAAAATCTCGTACCAAATTTTCTTGATCGGAGAGTAAATTCGCCAACTTCCCTTTTCGACTCAAAGCATCAGCTACCACATTTGCCTTACCCGGATGGTAGCTAATTGTGCAGTCGTAGTCTTTTACTAACTCAAACCATCTCCGTTGTCTCATGTTCAATTCTTTCTGCGTGAACAAGTATTTTAAACTCTTATGGTCGGTGAAAATCTCACATTTTCCTCCATACAAGTAGTGTCTCCAAATCTTTAGTGCATGGACTACTGCAGCTAACTCCAAGTCATGTGTGGGGTAGTTCGTCTCATGCGGCTTTAGTTGTCGTGAGGCATAAGCCACCACTTTGCCCTGTTGCATCAAAACGCAGCCTAAACCCAATTTCGATGCGTCGCTATAAATGACAAAATCCTTACTGGGGTCAGGAATTGTCAGCACTGGTGCAGTAGTGAGTCTCTTCTTCAACTCTTGGAAACTGTTCTCGCATTTTTCGTTCCATACAAACTTCTCCCCTTTCCTTGTCAGTCGAGTCATCGGTATTGCTATTTTCGAAAAATCTTCAATGAACCTCCGATAATAACCTGCTAAGCCCAGGAAACTTCGAACTTCGCTTGCATTAGTAGGTGCAACCCATTCATTGACAGCTTCAACTTTGCTCGGGTCGACTTCAATTCCTTGAGCAGTGATAACATGTCCCAGAAACACAACTCGATCAATCCAGAATTCGCATTTCTTGAATTTCGCGTACAATTCCTCTTTTCGAAGTATCTCTAGCACTATTCGCAAGTGCTCTTCATGCTCTTCTCGACTCTTCGAGTAAATCAGGATGTCGTCGATAAACACGATGACAAATTGGTCCAAGTACGGTTGGAATACTCTGTTCATCAAGTCCATGAATACTCCAGGTGCATTACTTAGACCAAATGGCATAACCACAAATTCATAGTGTCCATACCGTGTTCGGAATGCCGTCTTCGGAATGTCACTTTCCTTGATTCTCAGTTGATGGTACCCTGATCTCAAATCAATCTTCGAAAAGCAACTTGCTCCTCTTAGTTGATCGAACAAGTCCTCGATTCTCGGCAATGGGTATTTATTCTTCACTGTGAGTCGGTTAAGTTCTCTATAATCGATACACATTCGAAATGAGCCATCTTTCTTTTTGACAAACAAGACTGGTGCTCCCCAAGGTGACACGCTCGGTCGAATGAATCCCAAGTCTAACAGTTCTTGAATTTGCCCTTTTAATTCTTGTAACTCTTTCGGTGCCATCCGGTATGGGGCCTTCGATGTAGGGGCTGCTCCAGGTATCAAATCGATTGTGAACTCCACTTGACGATTTGGTGCAACGCCTGGTAGCTCTTCTGGAAATACATCCAAGAAATCTCGTACAACGGGCACATCATTTGGCAAAACTTCAGTCTTTACACCGCCGATTAAGTTCACAAGGAAACCTTGACACTGATCTTTTCTCAACATCTTTACGGCCTTCATCGCTGATATTACATATGGTAGTGTCTTAGCCTTTGCCCCGGGAAGTTTAATCTCACCTCCTTCTGGAAGTGGAAAAATGATCTCTCGCTCGTGGCATTGGATGTTAGCTCGATATTTGTTAAGCCAATCCATGCCCAAAATTAAGTCGAAATCCTTCATATCGATCACATACGGATCAGCCGATAGAATTCTTCCACCAACGTCAACTTCTATTCCTTCGACTCTTTCACTCGTCAAGATTGTATTCCCTGAAGGTAGACTGACTTCCAAAGAATTCTCTACTCTAGTGCTATATTTATCAGTTATATCGTGAAACTTTCTAGAGATAAAAGAATGTGAAGCACCCGTATCAAATAACACAAGTGCAGGTACTCTAGAGATTGATAACATACCAGTCATCACATCAGGATCTTTAGCAGCATCTTCCCTTGCCATTGCATACATCCGTGCATTTCCTCCCGATCCACGCCTATCTTGATTTTGCTGCTGAGGTGCATTACCGCCATTACGTCTCGGGTTACCCTGTTGGTTACCCTTTGGACAATCCCAAACTTGATGCCCTTCTTGGTGACATCGGTAGCATGCGTTCTTGCCTCTCAAACAGACTCCGAAGTGATGTTTCCCACATTCATTGCACAATGGTCGGTTGTTTGGTGCTGCATTGCGGTTGTCTCCGCCAGTTCTCATATGTTTGTTGTCGTTCTGGTATCCTCCATTCCACTTTCTCTTTTCGGACGAGCCTGTGACTGGTTTTGGCTTTACTTCTGCAATTCTCAAGCTCGTCTCCACATCATGAGCTCTACTCACCATCTCCGAATACTCGATATTCCCTTGAGCTGATAGGATACCAGCCAATTGGGACTTCAATCCTCTGCGGAACCTGAGTGCCTTCTTAACATCCGTGTTCACTAGATGCGGGGCATATCGACTCAATTGATTAAATTTGCGTTCGTACTCAATAACGGTCTGATTCCCTTGCTTGAGGTTCAAGAACTCGGTCTCCATTTCGTCACGATAGGAATGTGGGAAGAATTTGTCCATCATTGCTGTCTTGAAATCCTCCCAAGTGAAAGCATTTCGCTGTGCATCTGTAAGAGTCCTCCAGTAACCCTCCCACCAGTGATCGGCATCTTTCGTCAGTTGGAAGGTGGCACATGTGATCTTTTGTGCATCGTCACACTCGATCATTCGATATATCCTCTCCAACGAGCGGAACCACTCTTCGACGGCTTCGGGTCCATCTTTTCCATTGAAACTTGGAGGACTATAAGAACGAAATTGTTCAACTGCTTTGACATTTCGATTTCCATTCTGATTTCCATTTCCATTACCGTTGCCATTGCCATTTGCTTGATTCTGTAGATTCTGAAGAAAATTAGCCAAGACAGCTCCCATGGCATTCGCAGCAGCCTGGTCGACAGGGATGTTGTTACGTGGGTTTTCTTGTTCTTCTGCCATTGGAGGGTTCCTAGATGCCCAACGGGGATTAATCATAATTGTTCATGCGTAAAGAAATTAATATTGATCTTAAATGCTTTAATCCTTCAAATGCTACGTACCTTGAGGATGCCACGGGGTAGGACGAGGACGAATGAAACTAACATAAAAAAAAAATAAAAAAAATAAAAAAAATAAAAATTAAAGAGTCTGCAGAAAAGCGAGCTAGCTCTGATACCACACTGTAACGCCCCAATTTTCGTAACTCAAAATAAAAGATATTCCATCAGAAAATAATTCCGTACTTAGAGGCGCTACTCACGTACTTTTGAAAAGTCAAATGTTCCACGTCATATTTTTCAAATCCCAATAATAAAAATAAAATCATCATCACAGAGTCATTAGTTCAAAAATAAAGTACTTCTAGACGTTTTTGAAATCAAAGTTTGCAGCGGAAAATAATAGATATAATAACCAAATAAAATTCCTAATTCGTCTCCTCGTCATTCCCCCGGTGATCATCCTCGTAAGTACCTGAAAAACAATGCGTTGATTTGGGGTGAGCTCAACGTGCTCAATAAGGACTACTCATCTCCAATCAACATCTCAAATCACCGTACGATATATATACAATTATCATATCATGAAATCACAAAATGAAACATAATTTTCAATACATGTTGCGCATATTATAGAACACGGCGTGTATACCACGATGCCTCCTCCTGACATTGACCCTTCTGGGTCACAGGTTCTATAATATAAAATTTTGACCCATGCGAGTATACCTCGGTGCCTCCTCCTGACACTGACCCTTTTGGGTCACGAGTCTAAAACATTTTCATATCATGCAATAGTTCACGTATTTAAATCACATATAACACATACTTTGAAATTAGACATTAAAAAGGAGATGATAAACCCCTACCTTATAAACGTGTCGTGCGATTAAGTCTTTGAATTTGAGAGAAGTCCCTAAGTTCCTTGCGCTTCGTTTCCTATTAAAGTGAAATTCATAAACTTAATAAATATAGATTATTTAATTAAGTTAATACGTATAATATTTTAGTGTATATTAATTCTAAGGATTCCTAATGTTTATTTTGATTAAACTGTACATTTTAATTGTAATTATGATCATTTAGGACCACTTTGTAATTTAATATGTTCAAAGGGGTGATATGTAATTATTTAAGAGTTGAAAACTACATTATGGAATTTACGGCTGTGGTGTTTTTGGAATTGTAAGTACAGAACCCTAAACTCCTTTTCACAATTACATTATCAAAGTTAAAAGAAACATAGGCCCAATCAGTCTTGCCCTTTTAGATTATTCTTAAGCGATAATTATATTAGACTAAGGTTTAAACTTTGGAATCCTACTCGTACTCTACAGAAGTTCGACAGATCAATGTTCGGCAGCAGACAAGTTGGCGAGACGAGACGCGCTCGACTCGCGGTGGCCGGGGAGACGAGACTTGCTCGACTCGCGGCAGTGCCAGCGGCCCATCTCCGACTTCTGTCGGAGACGCAACCGATAAGACATACAACAATTTCTAGGCATGACGAGTCTAAAATCTTTAATCAATACATTATAAAATTTCCAGCAGTGTTCCTACAATTATAAAGCTTATCGGATTTATAGGTTCTAACACCCTAAGGAATAATACAGTAGAAAGATGTGCATCTAGTGGTTACTCTTGTTCTTAATTTCCATAGGTGTAGTATATTATTCTTAAGATTTTACTTCTTTCTCGCAGGAACAGAGACTAGTTATTTAACAGAAGATTTGAGGGTTACCTTTTATCGGGAGATATTAAAGGTTTAGTATTTTCTGATGATTTTCCCTAACTCTGACGATGATTGTGCAAAACACCGACGATCTCCTCCCAGGCTCGCCTAAGACTCTTGAAAGATCTCCTTTTGTGCTCGTGTGAAACTTCAAGACCGTAGCGTATATGTGTATAAGGATTTATTTGTGATGTTTGGATGGAAAGAAAATTATGTTTTTGTGATTTTGATTCTTTTGCTGGAGTAACGATTATATATGTAAAGAGTATCGTGGATGACCGTTTGCAGTCAACCCATACGTTAGGAGTGTTGTTAAGGGGTTGCGGATTTGTGGGATTCTTATTTCTTAACGTGCGCTTCGAGATTTATTATGCTGAAACAGTCAAATGACTTGGGAAAATATATATATATATATATATATTTATTTATTTATTTATTTATTTTGAGATTAGAATGCAACAATGTTAGTCACATGGCGCAAGCTCAATTAATAATAGTTGAAAGTCTTATTTGATGTTATATTGTTGCATCTTATAATTTATTAATTATATTATATTTTCCTATAATTATTTTGTAAGACTAAAATATCAAATTGGCGCAAGGAGATTTCTAAATAGAATACTCAATTAATATAAATAATTAATTATTTCATTTTTATTTTTTATTCTCTACGCATGGACATTACAAGGACAAAGTGCGCTAGAAAAGACAAGTGTTGGTACAGTGGGGCCAGGATATCACTCCCGCAAGCAGTCATTGGTGACACGCCGGCCCATTAGGGTCGGACTTCGACCCCTCAACGGGTCGGGACGTTACAAATGACTTCCTTCGGGAGTGACTACCATTTGTAACGCCCCGGCCCGTTGAGGGGTCGAAGCCCGACCCTAATGGGCCGGCTCGGTTACCAATGACTTCCTTCGGGAGTGATATCCTGGCCCCACTGTACCAACACTTGTCTTTTCTAGCGCACTTTGTCCTCACTCGTGCGCACCCGGGAGACTTCCCAGGGGGTCACCCATCCTAGAATTACTCCAGAGTCAGCACGCTTAACTTTGGAGTTCTTATAGGAGGATGCCCAGAAAAGAAGATGCATCTGTTGGTATGAGTAGCATATTCAAATCCTTTAAGCCTTTGAATTTTTTGGGGCGTTACAGCGGACAAACGGCGCCCGCTGGAGGGAAAACAGCGGTCGCTGTTTGAGGCCCTTCCAGCGACCGCTGGTTAACGGGCAGCGAGCGCTGCCCGAGGCAGACCAGCTGTCGTTTCGCGCGGTTGTCCTCCGGGGTGACGGCTGGACGTGATTCGGCACATGGGCTGTTACGTGAACGGAGTAGCGCCACCGGAGGTCGACTGAGAGCGTTCGGATTTTCGAGCGATCGAACGAACGCATCCCGGGTAGTCGATTTCCAACAATCTGAAACACTTGACATATAAAAACAATTATCCAAATAATTTAGAAAAAATACATTAGTTAAAAAATATACATTGTTATTTATTATTATTGTCGTGTATTGCCACAAAACCACTAGAGCCCGCTTCCAGGCAGAAGTGTCGGCCGACAAAAATAGCTGTCGGCCGACAAGCTCCAGCGAGAATGCGTTGGACGAGAGCACTCTCACCAACCTTCAGAGGCCGCTGGCGCAAACGCGCTGGGCTGACGCGCTTGCGTCAGGGACATGCCGGCTGACACCTCAACCTGTCGGCCGACACCAAGGAAATTCAGCGGCGTGAATTGTTGGAATAATCCTATTTCGACCAGGATTCTTTTTCCATCTTTTCTGGGATTCTTTTAGGCGTGAATTATTGTTTCCATACAATCATTAGAATTTCCGTTATATAAAGAGAGTTGCTCAATTGACACAGACAACACCAATTATTGAGATTATAATGAGATTAAAGGGCTTTGAGTGCATATCGATCCCTGTAATTGTGAAACAAAATTATCGTGAATTTCGTCGTTCCTCCCGTAAAATTTTCCCGATTAGGTTTCTATTTAAATTCTTTGTCTTTCTTTTATTGTCGAATTTTTAATAGGTTCTTGATATTATCGTACTATATATCACCCAAATTACAACAATTATTATTCTCATTTTCATGTTTATCAAAAAAAAATTAATAAACTTGTAATAATAAAAAAATAAAAAAAATACAAAAATAAGAATACTGTAATTAATCAGTCATATTTACATATTTTATATTTCTAATTTTTAATCTATATAAGTTATTATACGACGGTTCACGCATCATTTTTTTCAATGTTTTTTCAATCCTCGATTTCTCTATAAAAAATTAAATAAAATTTATAAAGATTTTAAAATTTTATTCTCAAATAATTAATACAGTCACATTAACAATTAATTACCTCAAATAATCAAAATTTCAATAAGAAATTTTGGAAACTTTTGAAATTTAGCACATTGAAATTTATTCAAATTTTCAAACGAAAATTCATAAAATATTAAAATTCATAAACTTTTGAATACTTATTTTGTAAGACCTTTTAAAATATGTATTGAATATTTCATAAATTTTATAATCTATTAAAAATTCAAATTAAATAACCCCAAACTTTAAACGTCTATAAAAAACTCTGAACAATCTACAACCAATTCACATTGAATATATTTTCTTTTGAACTTATAATTTAATTTCATTTAATTTCAATTAAGTTCGCATTCATTCATTTCATTTCTATTAAGGTCTTTTGAAAAAATTTATCAATAATTTCAGTATACAATCTAATTAATGATAGAATATTATTCATAATTTTTTAAAAATATTTAACAATATATTAAAAAACAATTATTAAAAAAATTCAATTAACTTCGATTCAAACTCATAGTTCGGTTCATATATACACATTCAATTCATTACATTTCACCCGATTTCAGCCCAAAAGAATAATTCTTAAGTTGAATTAACGTGAATATTAAAAAAATACTACTAATTTTTGAATTTTTTTTACAATTAGTGAAGAGAAGAAATATATTTTTAAATTAAAAAATAAAATATTTGTGAGTAAGATTTAAGAAAAATACGAAAATGTATGGGCAAAATTATAATTCTAAGTAAAAAAAATCAAAGTTTTTTTATATTGAATATTATTGTGAGATGTAAAAAAAAAAGCAAGTGTGAATAATATTGTAGGACAAAAGAAATTCTATATTATGTAGAGTTTATGAAGTCTAAATCTAAGCTATCGAAAGAAAACAAAAATATCGATGGCAGTTATGGACGACCTTAGTTGTTTTGATATCAGAAATATTGATGGCAGTTATAGACGAACTTAGTTGTTTTGATATCACTTTTATTTTGATCATCAAATGACCAAAATCGTGCTTGCACATAATCTTGTAAACTTCATATACTTTGTCGATCTCACCTTTATCATCATCCCATGACTTACTTTTTGAATAGACGATGTTTCGTATTGAGAATTCACACAACAAGAATCAGTTAACCGAATAAGTTTGATTAATAAATTTTTCTTTAATCACTACGATGTGATTAATTTAATGTAAAAAAAATATGATTTTACTCTTCATCTCACAAACACTTACGTACATATATATATAAACTCACAAGAATATAAAAAAATAAACAAAACAAGAATTTTATAAACTTCATTAATATCTACCACAACAACTACCTAGTGCTTAGGGTGAGAATAACATACTAGTATCTTTTGAATAACATACTAGTATCATTTTTTTTTATTAAACTTATAAAATAGTATATTACAATGACTCCAGTATTCCTATAACCTTCAAGATTTAAGGGTTGTTTGGTGTGCTAAGTTAAGTTATCTTTATTTATTTAGATAACTATCTTTGTGTGAGAGAAAAATTACTCTGCAACCAATATTCTTATCTCTTCTAAATGACCGAACATTTTTTTTTTATGGGACAACAGTAATTAAGACCGGGCCTGCAATCTAACGCAGGCCCACTGATACGTACCCCGTTGATGGATTGAACGGAAAGAAGAAGAAATAATTAATTCGGATACCTGGCCGAAGATCCCAAACCTCTGAACCTGATTCGTGAAATAATTTAAGGACGAAACCCTAAACCCCAACACGAGATCGATGCAGCAACTCGGAAATCGATGAACGACACACGACGAGATTGGACTGTCTCGTAGATTCGTCAAGTAATTGATGGAGTAGTATACTTAATGTCTAGACTTAAGTAATCTGAACTCCTTGTACACTTTCATTTATCTATTTAGAAATGAACATTCATTTGCTTTGTTAATTAAAATGCAAATTATGGTACTGGATTTTATACGTTGTATTTAGTATGGTGTGCGTCGTCACACGGAAGATCATACTATCAGTCACTCGTATATAATCGAACGGTTGCTCACGACCTAGATGGACAAGAACTAATCCATCGGTATAGTCGTTGTATGAGTGAGAAAATAATTAGTCTTGATTATTTTATCATACATGTACACTTAGTGTATTGAGAGGATCTGCTTGAGATTTATCGATTAGGATTGCCTTTGATAATCGATTTAAATCTCTGAGTATTCTATTCTTAATTCCTGATATTATTGCGGGTGTGTGCATATAATATAGGTGGCTTTGATTTTCCAAATGAATTGATTGATTAGAATAACCAGTCAAAAACCGGTAAAGTTGGGTCACCGTATTTTATGTATGACATGCTGTGAATTCTTGACGGGAAAATATGTCCCGATAAGGGTTGATAATATTCCCGAGATGAGCTCATAAGGATTTATTATGTAAACCTCGCGAGTGGATTTGTTCCCGCATAATAATAAAGTTGAGTGGTACTAATCTCGGATATAAGAGATGAATAAATTTTATTATGCAATAAATAAATATTTATTCATGGATATTTATATCTTAAACATACGGAATAAATAATACTACCGGAAGAATATTATTTGATATAATATGGTAAATATTGAGAGTGCAATTATATTTATATAGTGGAGTTAATCATATAATTAATATTAATGGATTAATAGATTTGGGCTTGGGCTCAATTTAATCAATAATATTTGAAGCCCAATATTCTACTTCCTTAAGGTCCCCTACGTAGCCTATAAAAGCACTACATGGTCTTCACAATTAGAACACAAGACAAGAATATCATTAGTTGATAGTTCTAGAGAGTTGTGAAGGAGATCCATAAGCTTGGAGGATCGTCGCCCACACGACGTTCAAGCAAGTGCAAGGAATACGTGGGAAGGCTTCAAGGTCATCGAAGTTCTTCGTTTTTCCGGACAACGAGAACGAGGTAAAATCTAGAAAACCCCCTCTATGATTTTAATCGTTAATATATCGTAAATACCGACGAACCAAGATCCGAAGTACGAAACTCCGAAGGAGGATCAACCGGCGATGGTGGTCGAAGACCACGGCATCGCGGCGGTCGACCCATCTAGGGTTTTGGCGAGCATGGGAGCCCTCGGCTTCCAGCCGAGGGGGCGATCGACGCCTAGGGCGCGATCGCCGGGCGGGCGGCTGGTGCGCCCGCAGCGGCTCGTCGATCGAGCGGCCCCTCCACGGCGAGCAGCAAGTCGCCGGATTTGCTGCTGGGGGGCTGCCGGAGCAGCCCCGATCGATCGCCCCATGCGATCGATGCAATCGATCGCGAGCCCGCGTACGGGGGCTCGGGCTGGGCGTGCGCACGACTTCGGCCGTGTTGCGCGTTCGGTTCGGGCTCCGACTCGTACGTGGTGTTCGTGTTATCCGGCGATGGGTTTTTGATCGGAGTTGTCATGTTCCGCAATTCCGGCAACTCCGGGATATCGAATTCCAACAATTGGTATCAGAGCGAGGTTTACGTTCGCGGTATTTTCGATATAATTTTTCTACCTTGCAGGATTTCCGACTATTATGGCTTGTTTAATTATTGTTAATTATTTTGTCATAATTGTTGGATTATTAAACTCTCGGACATTTCGAGATTCGTTTTTTTGTGTGGTGAATGCTTGTAATAGTAAAAATTCGGGGGTTGACCGAATTTAGGATTTATTATTGTTTTATCTTTTTCCGGAAAATGTATAGGGTCGATTTCATGTATAGAATCGATACCGGATTATGTAGAAATAAATTTGTAATTTATTATGCGTTGGATCGATGCCGAAACGACCGCCGGAAGAGACGTGTGACGGAGGAGACGAGAGAGAGGGGGAGGACCCTCTCGGCCATCCCCATGGCCGAGGGATCGACCGCGGGAGGAGGGGCCGCCGGCGACGGTGGCCGTCCACCTTCATGGCGGCGGTCCGATGGTGGCGTGGGGATCCCCACCCCATGCTATCCCGGTCCGGTGATTCGCTTTCCTAATTGGTTTGGTTTTCCTATTTTGAGTGTTCTTATTTTTGGGAACTCTCATGGAATAGGAAAAGAATCAATTTGGAATTAATTAGGATTCCTAATTGATTATTTCTATTTTATGAAAATATTCATGGATTAGGAATCTAATTAATTTGGAAAGTAGAAGAGTCCTAAATTATTTTATTTCCATATTTCATTATGGAAATCTTTTAGAATATTCCAAGTGGATCTTGGATAGATTATTCTAGAGATTTAATGAAATAGAAAAGGAAAATAAAATAAATAAAAATATTGATAATATTTAATTTTATTTTTGATTTATTCGATTGACTTAATTATCATTAATTAAGTATCTTTTGGATTTATTAAAAATAAATAAATTTAAATATTGGAATTAATATTGATGTCACATGGAGCATTCAAAGACGAAGACTGAAGACTAGAAGATGCATACGGGGATGCGATAAAGCCATAATAGTCGGAAAATAATATTCTAGTATTATTTTGATTATGTGATAATACTATGTGCTTTATTACATGTATGCATTCTATGTGTGTTTATTTTATGCACTAGATAGCGTATCCCTTTGTTGTAAAAAGCTAAGTGGGAGAGGGAATGGAAACATTCTCATGGTCTCCATTACTGCTCTCTTGGTGACTTTTATGAACTTTTGAAGTTTATATAGACAAGTTATTGGAGGAGAGTTCTTGTAATTCCTCCTACGAGAATCATTGATTAAGTTTGTCAAACAATGCCTAATTTGTCTTTCCAAAACTGATTTCAAGTCGACTCATTCTCACCCCGGGGAGTGGAATGGAGCCCAAGCCACTTGGTCATGTCGAGGACACAAATTAGAGACCTTCGTACCATCCTTTTAAAGGTGGATCGATTGTCTGCTCGGCTCCCTCATTTATGAGAGATAGTGTTGTTCGCATGGTGAATCACTGGTAAGAAACTTCGAGTTTCACTTATGATTCTCCACGTCTTGATTTACAAGATTAAATTGATCAAGTAATTGGGAGTCAATTATAAAAATCTCTTGGTGTAGTAAACGTCCACACAACGTGGCTTGCTATATCGACGAATTTTGGATTAATTGATGTAGACAGTTATAGGGAGTTGTGAAGGATTGTGAGTTATCGTAAACGTCCACACAACGTGGCTTGCGGTAATGTTGCGGTTCCAAACGACTTACCTTAGTACTGAGTAATGGTTTACACTTAGGTACGCGTTATAGTATCCTTCCCAACGAAGTTACGCTCTAATCGATGTTCGACCGAAGAAAATCTAATTGCAAAATCATTTGGGTGGGTAAACGTTCACACAACGTGGCTTGCCATATCTGATGGGATTTTAGATGTAATTAGTAATTTAATGATATTATTCAAGGGAGATAATATCGGTATTAAATTGTTTGTTTGTTTTATATGCTTATAGGTTAAGAATGACTGTGACCCCACTTTGTGATATACTTAAAGATGAAAACTCACTGGTTCCATATAGTAATGATTGGAAACGAAATCTAGACAATGTTCAGACTGTCAAGCTTTCTAAATCCACTGTTGTCCCAACTGATGAGGACATTAAGAATGACCTCAGGATGATGTTGAGACATAGCGTGGAAGCTGTACAAGAGGTGGTTAACATACACACGGAATCCTCTCTCAATGAGTCTTTTAAAAACGATTCAGCGAGAGCGAATTTTGTGCGTAAGTTAAGAGAATCACGAGCTCTTGTGGCAAGGCTGAAAGAAAAGCGTGCAAAGAGGCCAGTGGTTTCGAACCACGGAATTGGAAAAGCAAGCCGCTAGGCAGATGTTTTCGATGCAAACAGTTTGGACACTGGAGGTCTGATTGTCCTCTCATCAATGGTACGAAATTTTCCTTAGTCACTGAAACATTGTCAGTGGTGATATCTACCAGCACGTGGTGTGTAGATACGGGGGCCACTGACCATGTCTGCAATTCAATGCAGGGGTTCCTGGAAACCCGGAGACTTAGAGAGGGAGAGATCGTGGTCTACATGGGCAATGCTGCGAAGGTGGCGACTGTTGCAGAGGGAGACGTTCACTTACGTTTTAGTAGTGATAGGATTTTAGTTTTACAAAATTGTCTTTATGTACCGAATTTTAGAAAGAATTTAATTTTGGTTTCTAAACTAATTCTGAATGGGTATTCTGTTTCTTTTGATCACTCTGTGGTCATAAGAAGAAACAGTTAAATTATCTGTTCTGGTACATTGATAGACGATTTATATGTACTAAATCCTGAGTCTACTACGATGCAACTAACTGAGACTAATAACACATCTACGAACACCAATAAGAGAAAGGAACCTTCTAAAATGAATCAATTATACTTGTGGCATCTAAGACTAGGTCATATAAACTCAAATAGACTTCAAAGGTTGAAAGCTGATGGCTTAATCAGCGATGTTGAAGTAGAGGACCTTCCAACCTGCGAATCCTGTTTAGAGGGTAAAATGACCAAGCGTCCTTTTTCTAGTAAAGGACGTAGAGCTGAACAAGTATTGGATTTGATTCACTCTGATGTATGCGGACCTATGTCTACTCAGGCAAGGGGAGGGTACGAGTACTTCATCACTTTTACTGATGATTACTCAAGGTATGGATATATATACTTGATGCACCGCAAGAGCGAGTCTTTTGACAAGTTCAAAGAATTCAAGGCTCTTGTGGAGAACCTTCAAGGTAAGTCCATTAAATGCCTGCGATCTGATCGCGGAGGCGAGTACCTGTCTGGAGAATTCAAGGCATACTTAGCAGAGTCTGGGATAGATTCTCAGCTGACTTCACCATATACTCCTCAGCAGAATGGTGTGTCAGAAAGAAGGAATAGGACTCTTATGGAGATGGTGCGTTCAATGATGAGTTACTCAGACTTACCTGTTATGTTCTGGGGATATGCCTTAAAAACAGCGGCGTACATTCTGAATAGGGTTCCAACCAAAACGGTACCTACAACACCCATGGAATTGTGGAGTGGGCGTAAGCCTAACATGAAACACATTCGGATCTGTGGATGTCCAGCACATGTGTTGAGACAAGGGGCCGATAAATTAGAACCTAGATCGGAAGTACGGCTGTTTATAGGATACCCGAAAGGAACTAAAGGTGGCATGTTCTATAGTCCTACGGACCAGAAGATCGTTACAAATACTAACGCTCGGTTCCTAGAGGAAGACTATATCATGGACCACAAGCCCAAAAGTGACATAATGCTTGATGAGATGAGAGGTAACGATAAAGACTTAGATACAACTGAACCGAGAAATGATACACCAGTAGAACCTGCACCTGACACTATCACTGTTAATACACCGGAACGCCGTCGTAGTGGGAGGGTTGTTAGACAACCGGACAGATGGATTGGACTGGGTGAGTCTTCGGACTCTGGACCTGGAGTTCATGAAATTGATCCCTGGACCTATGACGAGGCGGTACATGATAAAGATGCGCCTTCTTGGGAGAAAGCGATGAAATCCGAAATAGAATCAATGGATTCTAATAAAGTCTGGAATCTTGTAGAACCACCAAAAGGCGTAAAGCCAATTGGGTGTAAATGGGTCTACAAGAGAAAGAGAGGATCTGACGGAAAGGTTGAAACCTTTAAAGCAAGGCTTGTTGCGAAAGGATATACTCAGAAAGAGGGAATCGATTATGAGGAGACCTTTTCGCCTGTAGCCAAAATAAAGTCGATCCGGATTCTCTTATCCATAGCAGCTCATATGAACTATGAGGTGTGGCAAATGGATGTCAAGACAGCTTTCCTTAACGGAAGTCTTGACGAGACGATTTATATGAAACAACCAGAAGGATTCATTGCTGAGGGGCAAGATCATCTAGTGTGGAAGCTTAATCGATCCATTTATGGATTGAAACAAGCCTCGAGATCGTGGAACATGCGATTTGATGAAGTAGTTCAGTCTTATGGATTCATTTAAAGCATGGAAGAATCGTGTGTGTATTGGAAACGTGATGGGAAGAAAGTGGTGTTTCTCGTACTTTATGTAGACGACATTCTTCTCATTGGCAACAATGTAAAGATGTTGTCAGACATAAAGGGATGGTTGTCTAGACAATTCGATATGAAAGATTTGGGAGAAGTTGGACATGTTCTAGGGATCAAAGTTATAAGGGATCGCCGGAATAGAACATTGTACCTTTCCCAGCAATCTTACATAGACACGATTATGGTTTTTTTAACATGCATAATTCCGAGAAAGGTGTGTTACCTTTTAGACACGGAATGCATCTATCTAAGGATATGTGTTTTGGAACACATAAAGGAGATAGAAGCAGTGAAAGCAGTTTCCGACACTTTTAGTGTGGAAAGCTTAATAAATGCGATGTTGAAAAACTAGAACCTGATATCAACTATGCAGTTGGCATAGTGGGAGGATATCAAGGTAATCCTGGAAAGGAATATTCGACTGCTGTAAAAGTACTTTCCAAGTACTGAGTTCTAGATTACAAAGCAGACGAGTTTTTCCTTTGGATTACATTTCCAAGTTCTCTAATCAAATCAGGATCAGTGTAAGTCGATATCAGGCTATGTGTTCACTAATAAAAGAGGTAGAGCTTTAGAATGGATGAGTGATAAAGCACGATGCTTTTCAGACTCTACCATGGATAACCAAATAGCAGCCTCAGAGGCAGCGGAAGTTTTGGTAGGGCTCTGGGATAACCTCTGGACTTAGATATGATTCTTAGTTTACCAAAGGCTATGTATATAGCGGTGCAATGGAAAACTGAAAGAAATCATAAGTCCGTAGTGAAGAATACACATAGAGCAAGTACCACCTGATTCGAGACATCGTCAAGAGAGCCGATGTGGTAGTCACCAAGATAGCTTCGGAGGACAACTTAGCGGACCCTTTCACCAAGATACTTCCTAAGGAAGTATATTTTAAGCACTTGGAGGGTTTGGGAGTCAGAAGTTTGGAAGATAAGACTAGACCTTAGTATAAGTGGGAGATTGATGGAGTAGTATACTTAATGTCTAGACTTAAGTAATCTGAACTCCTTGTACACTTTCATTTATCTATTTATAAATGAACATTCATTTGCTTTGTTAATTAAAATGCAAATTATGGTTCTGGATTATATACGTTGTATTTAGTATGGTGTGCGTCGTCACACGAAAGATCATACTATCAGTCACTCGTATATAATCGAACGGTTGCTCACGACCTAGATGGACAAGAACTAATCCATCGGTATAGTCGTTGTATGAGTGAGAAAATAATTGGTCTTGATTATTTTATCATACATGTACACTTGGTGTATTGAGCGGATCTGCTTGAGATTTATCGATTATGATTGTCTTTGATAATCGATTTAAATCTCTGAGTATTCTATTCTTAATCCCTGATATTATTGTGGGTGTGTGCATATAATATAGGTGGCTTTGATTTTCCAAAGGAATTGATTGATTAGAATAACTAGTCAATTACCGGTAAAGTTGAGTCACCGTATTTTATGTATGACATGCTGTGAATTCTTGACGGGAAAGTATGTCCCGATAAGGGTTGCTAATATCCCCGAGATGAGCTCATAAGGATTTATTATGTAAACCTCGCGAGTGGATTTGTTCCCGCATAATAATAAAGTTGAGTGGGACTAATCTCGGATATAAGAGATGAATAAATTTATTATGCAATAAATAAATATTTATTCATGGATATTTATATCTTAAACATACGGAATAAATAATACTACCGGAAGAATATTATTTGATATAATATGGTAAATATTGGGAGTGCAATTATATTTATATAGAGGAGTTAATCATATAATTAATATTAATGGATTAATAGATTTGGGATTGGACTCAATTTAATCATTAATATTAGAAGCCCAATATTCTACTTCCTTAAGGTCCCCTACGTAGCCCATAAAAGCACTACATGGTCTTCACAATTAGAACACAAGACAAGAATATCATTAGTTGATAGTTCTAGAGAGTTGTGAAGGAGATCCATAAGCTTGGAGGATCGTCGCCCACACAACGTTCAAGCAAGTGCAAGGAATACGTGGGAAGGCTTCAAGGTCATCGAAGTTCTTCGTTTTTCCGGACAACGAGAACGAGGTAAAATCGAGAAAACCCCCTCTATGATTTTAATCGTTAATATATCGTAAATACCGACGAACCAAGATCCGAAGTACGAAACTCCGAAGGAGGATCAACCGGCGATGGTGGTCGAAGACCACGGCATCGCGGCGGTCGACCCATCTAGGGTTTTGGCGAGCATGGGAGCCCTCGGCTTCCAGCCGAGGGGGCGATCGACGCCTAGGGCGCGATCGCCGGGCGGGCGGCTGGTGCGCCCGCAGCGGCTCGTCGATCGAGCCGCCCCTCCACGGCGAGCAGCAAGTCGCCGGACTTGCTGCTGGGGGGCTGCCGGAGCAGCCCCGATCGATCGCCCCATGCGATCGATGCAATCGATCGCGAGCCCGCGTGCGGGGGATCGAGCTGGGCGTGCGCACGGCTTCGGCCGTGTTGCGCGTTCGGTTCGGGCTCCGGCTCGTACGTGGTGTTCGTGTTATACGTCGATGGGTTTTTGATCGGAGTTGTCATGTTCCGCAATTCCGGCAACTCCGGGATATCGAATTCCAACAGTAATCTCTTTTGGCACAATCGAAAAGAGAACGAAAAGAGATGAGATAATAAACTCACGAATTAAATTAAATTATGATCAAAGTTGTGTTCTAAACAAAAGGGTTCAAAGGCCTTTATATAGGCAAACCTAAAACATGAAGAAAAAGGAATAAAAACGCTAAGAATTCCCGTCCGCTGAGTTTTCACGATTTCTGGGACTTTGTCGGCCGACAGGATAAGGGTGTCGGCCGACATCTACTTGTCGCCCGACAGGGAAAAGCTGTCGTCCGACATCTTCACGTCGAGCGTAGTAATTCACACCGCACGACGTCGAGGTGCTCTGGACCCTAACGTCGCTGCAGCTCGATTTGCGTCGCTCGCAGCGACTTTGTCGGCCGACGGGGATATGGTGTCGGCCGACACCAAGCTCTTTTCTTTGCTGAACTCCGCGGCGCGTCCTCGGCTCACGTCTGACCTCCGTTCCGGCTTTTTCTTCATTGTTCCAGCTTGAAACTCAAAGCCTTCTGTTGGTTCGGCCTCCTCGTACGTAATCATGTTGATAAGGCTTGGCTTCTCCACCTCACCGATGGGTTTCTTCAATAGCTCTTGCGCCCAGACTTCTTGGATCATCACCATCAAGCTTGCCTTGAACTTCTTGGCCTTCGAGCGCGTCACTGGTCCAGCTGGAACTTGTACCGGGTCTTATATCATTGACGACTCTGGGGCTGCATCACCCAAAAAAAAACAACCAAACATATTATAACAAAGATAACTCAACTATATTATATTTATATGGGCTACCAAACAACGGTTACATACTTAATCTCACATCTAATTAATCTCTCTATAAAATTGCTGAAGCTCCTCACAATATCGCACTCGTCCTCCTAGGCCACTCCAAGGATTCTGAACTCGTAGCCTCATTTTATAGACTTTATTAAAGCGCCTCAATTATAGTCGAAATAAGTACTTGTTTGCATTTTGAATCACCTAAATTGGATGAGTATCCAAAGAGATTCAAATTTTAGTAACTTTTCAAAATTATTAAAGTCTTGCCAAATCATGTTCTCTATTACTACGATTACATATACCGTGCAACTAGATGTACAATATATGATACATGCAGTCAATTAAGTAAAAAAAACTTAATAGTAAATAAAATAAACTTCACCATAAATAAAATAAGCTTCATTTGATACAAAAATACCTTGCAACTAGATTTACAATATATGATACATGCAGCCAATTAAGTAATAAAACGTAATAGTAAATAAAATAAACTTCACTATAAATAAAATAAACATCACTTGATACAAAAATATAAATTTGAAACGCGTATCCGTAATAAAATCTTCATCATCTTAATTCATGTGTAGAATTTTCAACAACCTCATTTACAATAGATTAATCAAATCTTCATAATACAACAATCAAATTTTCATCACGTTATAGTACATGAGATCTTCATTACAATTTTCAACATGAAAAAAAAATATGAAAAATAATTATTATACTATGCAAAGAATCTAAAATGTATCAATATGTATCAAATTACTTTAGTTGTTAGATTTTTAATTTGTTAGGTAATTCAGTCCTTTCATATTCTTTATTAATTTGAAACGACTGAATATATAGATTTTTTTCCTACTTGATAGTTGATATATATATATATATATATGAGGCTTTTACAGTGCAGTCAAGGCACACTTTGTTTTTATTTCAACCATTAGATTTAATTAATTAATGTGAACCGTTTAGATTTATTAATACAATAGTTAGCGTAGAGATAACAACACACAATTATTATTCTATATATTGACTAACCTATTAACCGGTAATATACATAAATATTTTTCAGAATTAAGAACAAAAATTTGGCCGCGTGTTTCAGAAATAGAGGGCAATCTTTAGCCACGATGCCCACACAATGTCAATTTTTCAAATCTCAATTGAGTTTCAATGTCAATTTTTCAAATCTCAATTGAGTTTCTCTATAATTTTTTTATTGCGGATCAAGGAAGAAGATATTAGAGCATCTCCAGTGGTCGTTTCAAGTTTTGGCTGATAAGTAGGCTACATGTGCGCTAACTCATATTTTTACTACTTCTACAAAAAAAACTTCTAACTAATCCAACAATTCTACCCAAAAAATAAATTTTATAGGTCCCATCACTTACTTATTTTATACTTTTTATTTATTATTTATATTTAAATAATAATAATAATAATAGTAAACATAAAAAATGATTTTTAGATAAAATAAAATAAATATTAATATTTATATAATTCATAATTAAATAAAATAAATATTTAATTAATTTTTATATAAATACAAAATAATTTATAACGTTAAAAATTTAACTATTTCAAAAAATTTTATTTTTAATTAATTTTTATATAAAATAATTCCGCTAACATTAAAATTTTAACTATTTCAAATTTTTTAATTTTAATTAATTTTTATATTAAATAAAAACTATTTTTAATTAATTTTTATATAAAATAAAAATACAAATAATCCGTTCAAATTTTAAATATTTTTAAAAAAAATTAATTTTTATTAATTTTTGTATAAAATAAAAATACAAATAATCCAAGTTAAAATTTTAATTAATTCAAAATTCTTATTTTTTATTAATTTTTATATAAAATACAGAATAAAGTTAAAATATAAATAATTCTTAACGCTAAAATAATAATAATAATAATAATAATAATAATAATAATAATAATAATAATAATAATAATAATAATAATAATATTTTTTATCTCTAAAAGTTCTTTTACCCCAGAATTTTTAGGGACTTCTAATGTCTGTAAAGAGAAGGAAAAAGATTTGCGTGGACAAAAATTAATAATACAGAGTAGTATATGTTTCTTTTTCTAATCATTTTTTATAAAATATAATTATTTAATTATTTATTACATATAAAAATATTAATTCAAATCAAATTATTTGTATAATATATGAAGCAAATATTAAGTGATTCACATTTGTATTCAGTTTTTTTTAATACGTATAATCAAAAGACTTAGCGAATCACAAATTGCTTCGTTTTTTTTATTCTGCAACTCTATCGTCTAGTCTTCACAAAGTCGATTTTTGATGGAATCAGACCAAGCATTTTACATCAAATATGAAGTCTCATCTAACTCAACTTTAAACTTAGTGACTATATCAATGATTCCCAAGTCGACTATTTTTGTATCAATTATAATCCCAAACAAGCTCATTTCATCAATATGCAGAGAAATTCTTATAGCCTTTCAATAATTTTTTTTTTTTTGTACACTGAGGTTGGTCCCTCTATTATGGGAACTTCTCTTTCTAGTATTCACATGGATCAACAAATTAAATGATCTATAATCTCTTTGATATAAGTATGATTGAAATTAATCGAATTGTTTTATGAACAAACGAAAACACAACAATTTTTAACTAACTAGAACAAAATGAACAAAACAATATAAATATTTTAATTAGTTTCCGTCAATGAACACTATTTTTTTTTGTTGTTTTTTGTAGAAATGTGATTTTTTATCAAGCTTCACTAATATCTATTGCTTCATTTGTTCATGAATTTTGTTTGCCTCATCTATTCGGTAAAGAAAAAAATTGTTGAACTCAAACGAATAAGTAACTCTTGGTGGGTCATTTCGGGAACAAACAATTTTATTTTAAAATTTATTTAAAAATCAAATATGTTTAAAAATTAATTTATTGTGTTTTTCATAGTTAATAATAAATTATTTATTTATAAATATTAAACGATATAAATTAATAATTATGTTAAATAAATTAATTGCATTGTGTGTAATTTTAAGTTGTTTAAAAGAAATATATAAAAATAAATATTTTATTTTTAGAAAATTATTAGTCAATTATAAAATATTTTTTAGATAAATGTATTATTAAGTGTATTATTTAATGTAATTTTTTTTATTTTAAATAATTTAATTTAATTATATAGGAATATAAAAATATTGTTTATTATATTAATAAATAAATAAAAAAAATTGCTATAGCAGGTAACAGGTCATAATTATTTTAAAGTTGTAATCAGGTGCATGCTAACAAAATGAAGTGTTAAATTTTAATTGGTTAAAAGATAAATGTACGGTACATTCAATATTAACAAATGTACTGAAGTATTCTCTTATATATATATATTGTATTTTTATACAATTTTTTAATTTTTATTATAAAAATTATCATTATAATCATATTTCCAATATACTTAAAACATACACAAACATATTTAGATATTTAATTAATTAAAATTAATTCACACATGAATTAATTATAATTCTATTTGTTTATATCCTGTTTTTTGGACTTGATTTTAGTCGATTTCAGTTCAATTCAAATCGATTAAGTTCAGTTCAGCTCGATTAAGTTCAGTTCAGATCGATTCAGTTCAACTCTCGATTAAGTTCGTTTTAAAATAAAATAAATAAAAAATAATTTCAATCTATAATTTTAAATATACAATTTAATTAATGTCATAATATTATTAATATTTTTTAAAAAATATTTAAAAATTTATAAAAATTATTATTATTTTTATAAAAAAATCAACTCAGTTCAGTTAAGATCGCTTCAGTTCAGTTCAGATCACTTAAGTTCAGTTCAGTCGATTTCAGTCCAAAAGAAGTCTTTATCAAATCAGTATTAAATTTTCGATTTGCTCTAATAATTTGTCTTGTGCACTTAATTAATTGTTAATTTGAAACACTCGTGATTCACGGCAAAGACTGGATTATCAGACATTATTTCTACTGTATATAAAATAAATAGACATGACAACTTTAATCCAAGACACTGCAAGTTTCCCTTCAACATATAGTCCTCCTAATGGTTTCTTCCGAAACCAATAATTCAACAAACATGGAACCCAATCCAAAATCGGCTATATGGAACTACGTCTTCGGCTTCACTCCGATGGCCGTAGTCAAATGCGCCATCGAGCTCCAAATCCCCGACGTCCTCGAAAGCCACGGCGGGGCCATGACGAACTCGGCCCTTGCCTCCGCCCTCCGCTGCTCCCCTTCCATCCTCCACCGCATAATGCGGTTCCTCATCCACCACGGCTTTTTCGAGTCGAGAGCCGATCATTGCTACGTCCAAACTTCTCTCTCGCGGATGCTCATGAAAAACTCCGACAACAGCTTGGCCGATCTCGTCCTTCTCGAGAGCAGCCCGGTGATGCTCTCCCCGTGGCACAACCTGAGCTCGCGGGCCTCGGAAAACGGAGCTACATCCTCTTTCGCGGCTGCGCATGGTGAGGATTTGTGGGAGTTTGTGTCGAAGGATTCGGCCCATAGCAAGCTTGTGAATGATGCCATGGCTTGCCATGCTCGGTTGGCTGTGAAGGGGATTGTTGATTTTTATCCGGAGGTGTTTGAGGGGATAGGGACTTTGGTGGATGTTGGGGGAGGGGATGGGACGGCCCTTCGGACTGTGGTGAAAGCTTGCCCGTGGGTTCGTGGGGTCAACTTCGATCTTCCGCATGTGGTTTCGGTTGCGCCGCCAGGAGGTGATGGCGGAATCATCGAGCATGTTGGCGGGGATATGTTCGAGAGCGTTCCTAAGGCGGATGCTTGTTTTCTTATGGTACGTTCGGATTAATCGATATCTTAATTTGTTTGTTCGTTCGTTGTATATATGTTGGAAATTATTTTATCTAAAAGCTCGAACTTGTATAGAATTTTGTCAACTTCACATTTGTCAACTCCTTTAGACGATGTTGTTTTGGAATGAAACTTGATGAAGTGAATGGATCTGAATTGAAATGAATGATTTTTTTTTTTTTTATAAAAAATAATAATTTTTTTTACTAAGTGTTAAATATTTTTTAAAAAATATTGATAATATTTTAGCATTAACTACATTTACATTGTATATTTATAATTATAGGTTTGAATTATTTTTTATTTATTTTATTTTATTTTGAAACAAATTTAATCGAACTGAACTGAACTGAACTTAACTTAAACGAACAATTGAAATTGACTTAAAATAAGTGGGCCGATTTCAACATTTTTGATAGGCCTAACAAATAGATAATTAAGTGAGAGTCTAACGTTTTGATAACATATTAGAAACAGTTTCATCTAAGAACTCGAATAATATATATTCGCTGTTTGACACTCTAGTTTTGTTATATAGTGGGTTCTGCACGATTGGAGTGACGAAGAGTGTATCCGAATACTGAGTAAATGTCGCGAAGCAATTCCGAAGAAGACGGGGAAAGTGATTATAGCGGAGGCGGTGCTCGAAGAAGAGGACGATAATTACAGCGGCGTTCGACTGGCGCTGGACATGGTTATGCTGGCCCACACGGAGAAGGGAAAAGAAAGGAGTATGGGAGAGTGGGAGTACGTGGTGAAAGAAGCTGGGTTCACCAACTACACTGTGAAGAAACATATCCATGACGTCATATCTGTTATTGAGGCGTACCCATGATTAGTGAAACTAATTATGGAATGCAATATTTATATCATTCCTTGTGTTGTACTTGTATAATGAAATGTCCGAGTTATATTATTGTGAGACGTGTGATTATTTGAATTGGAGTAAGTATAGTATTTTTTTTAAAGTGAAATATAGAATGAAGGAAAAAAATTGTTAATTCTTAGCTACCCATAGTTGCCTTCACTAATGCAGAATTAGCAAAGTGTCCTATTTTGTTATTTATTTAGGGCTTGTTTGGTAACCAAGTTAAGGTTATCCACGATATCATATGTTTGGTATCATTCATTTAGTCCCATGTTAGATAATATTGGGCTGAGTCTAATTTCCTATTCACCTTCTATAGAGTTAACACCCCAAATGTGATGGGTTGGGGAGTCCTAGTCCAACAGTAATTCAGATTGAATAAAAAAATACTCTTCGTTTTCAAGAATTCTTCAATCTCCCGCACTAACAAAATATATATTTTACTTATAAATGAAAAATATTTGAAAATAAAGATTCAAAATTATCTTCACCCATCTTCTAAGTCTCATTTGAATTCAAGTTTTTTCTACAACACAACACCAGAGAGCATAAATAATACTAATAATAATTGGAAACCAACAATTAAATGTTTTCAAAAACCTGTAAAAGTGATAGATCTTAGCCAGAAGATTACAATTTTCCAGATCTCCTTGGTCCCTCTCGAAGATTATAATTTTCAGATCTATTCGGCCCTTATCGAAGACTACAATTTATAGAACTGGTTCACTCCTTCTCTGAGCTTGAGATAGATAGTGTATCAAACAATAATATATGTATCTTGTTTGTCAATCTAAGATTATTTAACTAAGTTAAATTATTTACTCGAAAAATTATCTTAGTTTTGATTTTTTATTTAAGATCAAGTGGGACACATGCTAAATTCCCATGGATGAGGCACTACCCATAGAATAGCTAAGAATTAACCGAAAAAATGAAACAAATATAATACTATTAATACTCCACATTATTTTTTCTCAATTAATAATTCCCACTTATTCATTTTTATCAATAGTTTTATATTTTAATAAAATTCCACACTAACCATTTTTAAGAACCTCCAAACCTTCTCGAATGAGTTCTACTATATAAACTTTTAACATTTAAAATAGATAATTATTAGGATCCATTTCACAAATAAAATGTTTAAAATTAAAAATAAGAAATTATTTTTGTAGAGATGTTTAACTAAAATAAATAAATTAATAAGAAAAATACAATTTCTGTTTGTGTGCAAATTGATTGAAACAATTAATGCTCTATTTATAAAAACATAAAAAAAGAGAATTTTTTTGGCAGCTGCTGGATCCGGATTTGAAAGCTAGCAACTGCTGAATCTGAATCCGTGTCAACATGAATGAAAACCAATCTTGTTTTTCAAACCTGAAACACAAGATAAAACAAAAAAACAAAGTTGTTGTCAAAATCAACATTTACAATTTTTTAAATAAATTAAAAAATATTTATTACTAAATTTATGTAGTTTGTCAATTGTCATATCAAAATAATTAGTTTTGTGTTCTTGTTTAGAGTATCTTCAACCGATATCAAAAACTTATTTTAGAGTAGGGGAAATCCTCCAATCGATATCAAAACATAAATCTATTATTGGTTTATGGGTGGGACCCACACAAAAAATACTTAGATTTACGTTTACGGTAAACTCAAACAAAAAACTAATTGTTATTTATAAAATAATCATTTTTTTTACAAATTAATAAAAATTACTTATCAATTATTTTTTAGTTTTTTATTTAATATTTTTTGTAATGTAATTTCTTTAATAATTATATCATTAATAATTAAAATAAATTTTAATAAATATATTTTTAATAATGAAATAATTAATAATTAATGATGAGTTTTTCGTGTGTTTTAATGTAATTTTTTTAATAATTAATTAATATTTTATTTAGTATTATTTATATTTATTATGTTTGAAAATTTAAATTAAAAATAATATTAATTAAATTTATAATTTTAAAAATTATGAGGTTTAATTGTAAATTTGTAAAGATTTTGTTATTTATCTTGGTTGGAGTCAAATTACTGTAAACTTAAAACTAAATTTATTTTTAAGTTTAAATTTTGGTGTTGGGTTGGAGATAAATTGCTATAACTACAACTTATATACTTACCTATATATACTTATGTTTATATTTATGTTTCTGTTGATAAGGGTCAATAATTTAATACGGAGTGAAGATTTAATTTTTTGATTTTTAAGATTTCAAATCAATTGCACCTAATATATATAATTATTAATTAAAATTAGGCAGGCCAAAGAGAAATAAACAATATTTAATATTATAAATTATCATAATAATCTCGTGTGTATACGTTATATCACGAGAATCGCTTGTTGAAGGAACAGTAGTAATCACTCTATATAATAGTTAAATTAAGGTTTAATGTTCTTCGTATATTATCGAACTTATTAATTTATATATCATCCATTTTTATTTAGAGATTGAACAATTTCAATTATCAAAAATTGCATAATTAATACTATAGATGTAAATCCCATATGATCGTCCAAGTGCAGGCTGTGCAGCTCCTCCTTAATTATACATTTGATGGGCATGACGTGTAATTGGTACAGAGAAAAGGATTACCTGATATATCTCTGCATATATATACACAACAACTTTTAAACAAAATGTATATAGATACGGATTAATAAAATTAACTCGTTTAATAAATGGATGATTGATTACTCACATAGTTCCTCTTACGCCAATAGGCACCAATTCATGGACAGGTACGCGGCCACTCAAATTATTATCATTAAGCCGACTATCCTTACAAAAGTATATTAAAATCATTTCTCCAAAAATATACACAATATATATTAAGAACATTTTGAATATATATATGTAAAAAAAATGCATGTATATATATTTGTCCAAATTAAATATAATTCACTTATGGTCTGTTTGGATGGAGCAATTTCATTTGACAATTCGGATTAGAGTTAAATTAGTTGTTTGGCAAATACACGGATTTGGATTTGGTATTTGGCCCAAATCCCAGGAAATTCCCACCTTACCAAAAAGAGCCCATTTAGAATTCCACCCTTTACACCCTCATTTGTAAATCCACAGCCCACCCACTTACCCAACTCACCAATTCACCAACTCATAATTATTTCCAAACATTAATTTTGGATTTGTAATACGGATTTGAGTTTTCTTCATTTTAATTTCAAAATCTTAATTCTAAATCAAGTATTTGAAATGAATTGTTGGTTCCCAAACGCAATCTTACAGGAATCTTAAATTTTTCAAGTTTCCCAGTGTTTTTGGAATAGGACCGGTGAGCACGTTGTCGTACAAATTCAAAGAAATCTGTTAGTGTGTAAGTTCGCTCTAGTTCATAAAGAGTCTTCGGACTCTTGTGAACTAGCTTGAACTTCACACTTTGGTTTTTGAATGAACTTCATTCTTATGTGTTTTTGTCATTTGTACAGGTTGAGTAATTCTAAGTATGCTAGTGCTTGAAAGACTTAGCCATATACAAGTACAAATTACACTGTGGGTCTTGGAAGCACTGGTGCTGATAAGTCCCTGGAGTTCGAAGCTGCAAAGGGTTCGAACTCCTCTGTTCACTGACTCTTCAAAGGAGTGTTGTAGAAGCTGATGGCTCTGGAGTTCATCCTGCTAGGGCTATGAAGCCAGAAGCGCGAAGAGTGAGAAGGCCCTGCTAAGGGAATTCGAGCTCGCTGAAGTAGAACATCAAGTAGCTCTACGCACTCCCCGTTCGAAGTTCGAAGGCTCGCCAGAGACAAAGGACAGAGAACAAGTCAGTGTTGGAATATTCGAGATTCCATAGAAGATGCTGTGGGCTCGGCCCATCAAGCGTAAAACCCGGAAGCCCATTAGGGTTTCAATCACGAGGTCTATAAATAGTCGCTAGATTATTTGTAGAATTTAATACTTTTATCTGGAATTTCCTAGAGAGAGAAATATTGTAATCCGAGAGTATTCGCTAGAAAGCTCCGGTTCACTCTACTGTGATTCACTTAGAACAAGTTCGCTAGAAGGAGTTCATAGTGTATCTGTTTAGTCTGTGGTTCATAGGACGCTAGTACATTGAACTAAGAGACGTTGTTTTTGGTCGTGTGACCTTTCTATAAGTTCGTAAGGACTTATAGATGTTTGATTGAAGTGTTGAATACAAAGCTTTCATTCAAGAACCTCTTTATTGTGTTGACATATTTTATAGTTCATAGACCCAACGCTGTTTACTCTACGGGTCTACCAAGTACTGCAGTTCTTAACACTGTAGTGCTTCAAACACAATTTCAATTGGTATCAGAGCAGTTCACCTTGCTACTTCGGTGTGATCCTTGCTAGAGGTTCGAAATCATGGAAACATATACAGTTATGAAACCCGTCATTCTCAACACTGATAACTACTCCTACTGGAAAAGTAAAACCCGAATGAGACTTAAACAAGCTGACTCAAGAGTGTGGGGCTCAGTAATTAAAGGATGGGAGGTACCTAAATATACTGATGCTGACAATGATATTCTCCCTAAAGACGAATCTACATGGACTCAGGCAGAACATGAAGCTGCAACCTTTAATGACCGAGCTATACACATTATCACTGAGTACATTGACATACACATGTTCCAACTCATCAAACATCTAACTTCTGCTAAACAAGTTTGGGATACTCTTGAGAATATATGTGAAGGGAGTGAGAGTATCAAAAAGTCCAAGATCAGAGGACTGAACACGGCCTTTCAAAAACTTCACATGCGTGATGATGAGAACTTGGACACCTACTACAACAAAATCATGTCCATTGTGAGTGAATGTCATGAACTAGGAGATCCTATTCCTCCTTCGTACATATGCACCAAGGTTCTGCGGACTCTGAACGATTCCTTTGAACCAAAAGTGGTTGCCGTGGAAAGCACTAAGTTGGCCAATACTACGAACTACAATGAACTGATGTGTGTTTTCAAGGACTATGAACTGAACAAGAAGCTCAAAGATGATAACTACATGTCTCCACTTGAGAACTCTGTGAGGGCATTAAAAGTAAGTCCGAACTCTTCCACACCTCAAAGTTCGAACACCACTTCAAGCATGGACGTAAGTGCCTACTATGCTGAAGATTCTGATGATGAGTCTAGGCCATGGCACTTCTAAGCTCTCCAAATCCTGACAAACTCATTGCTCTTCAAGACACTGTGAATTATCTTATTCGTCAAGATATTAGAAGAAAAAGGAGATTCAAGAAATTTCAGAATCAAAGACCCTCTGGGAGCTCGAACTCTCCCTATGCTAGCTCTTCTGGAAATGCTAGCTCCTCTGGAAATCGCACTTCGAACTTCCGGAAGTTCATACCCAATACTTCTGGAAAGGATATGTCCAAAATCAAGTGTTTTGAATGCAAAGGAATGGGTCATGTCAAAAATGAGTGTCCTAATCTACACCGCAAGAACAATGTAGATGTGAGCTATCTTGTCCTTGATGAGGAAAATCCGTTATTCTCTTCTGAGGACGAGAGAGATAATGTCCGGGAGGATGGAAAGAATGTGAATGCTTTCATTGGCTTTGCTGACAATGAGTATGAAGGTGAGTATGAAATAGCAATGGAAGATGTTGCTACCTATGATAATATTTTCTGCTTCTCCTCAAACACTACAGAAGGTTCGAACTCTGTGCTCTCTGATGGTTCGAACCCACCTTCCTACAAAACTGTGTTGACTTCAAAGTCTGAAACTGTTAGTTTGAGAGAGTTCAAGATTGTCAAGAATGAACTTGAAAGGGCCCTAAAAGAAGTCAATGAACTGAGAGAGATTGTGAAGAAAGATGACTCTGAGAAGGACTTCCTTAGAAAGTCATTAACTCAAGTAGAAGAAGCTTTTGCTATGAGAACAAAAGAACTCTATGAGTTAAAAGACAAAATGGATGTAACAGATTCCTTATTCAAAAAATTGAATACTGGAACTTCCAAACTTGACTATCTCATAAGCTGTGTTAACCCTAAGAGGTATGGACTGGGATTTAAAGAGACTCTTGAGACAGTGTACACTGAGCCGATAAAATTTCCTCCGAAATTCATTCGACCAAAGGATAAAAGGATCATAGAATCTGTTGAAACTAATCCAGATAACTCTCCAAAGTCTATAACAAATCAGGCTTCCACATCCAAATCTACTACTTCTATCTCAAAAACCAAGGGTGATGTCTCAAAATTCATCAAATCACACAATGTGTCAGATAGATCTAAGCCTTCTGACCTAAAGAGTTCAAAGACACAGAGTAATGTTCCCAGGTCTATGAAGGCTAAAACAGACCAGCTTGTGAAAGTGACAAAAATGACTCTTCGACCTACTGAGCCTCGGAAAAACTTTGTAAAAAGATATATTTGTCATTACTGTGGCATAGCTGGACATATAAGACCTTATTGCTACAAGAAAATGGAAGATCTGAAAATGTCACAATCTCACATTATTAAACAAACTTGGGTGAAGAAAAATCAGGCATCAGGTGTCAGAAAGGTATGGACAGAAGAAGTTCAAAGCCCTGTGGATTCAAATAGTTGTGTAAAGAAAATCTGGAAAGAGAAGCTAAACTCTCATGCCCCTTTGAAGCCTACTGTAAAAAGAGTATGGAAGCGCCGAGAAGATATTATATGCAATGTTGCTCTCACAGCTACCAAATCCGGAAACAAGGAAACTTGGTACTTTGACAGCGGATGCTCCAGACATATGACTGGTGTGAAAGAGAGTCTCATTGACTATGTACCACACTCTGGGGGACCAGTTACCTATGGAGGAGGTGCAAAGGGTAACATTGTTGGTTGTGGCACTTTGAGTGTGAAGGGTCTTCCTTCTCTAAAGAATGTTCTTCATGTGGAAGGGTTGTGTGCCAATCTGATTAGTATAAGCCAGTTGTGTGATGATGAACTTGATGTAAAGTTCAACAAAGACAAGTGTGAAGTCTACAATTCAAAAGGAAAATGCATATTGACTGGAGTTCGTGCTAAAAACAACTGTTATGCTATTGAAGAGACATGTCTGTCTACCAAGTCCGCTGATGAGATAGACTTATGGCATCAAAGATTGGGCCACACCAGCCTTCGAAACTTGGAAAATCTGATTCGCCTCAAAGCTGTGAGAGGCATTGATTCTTTACCAAAAATTGAGAAAAGAGTGTGCGGCGAGTGCCAATTGGGAAAACAAACCAGAAGTTCACACCCTGCTCTAACCTTGAACTTTAGAACTTCCAACTGTTTTGAGCTTATGCATATGGACCTTATGGGACCAATGGAAGTTCATAGCTTGGGACACAAGTGGTACACTCTAGTGATTGTTGATGATTTCTCAAGATACACATGGGTAAATTTTTTAGCTACCAAAGATGAGGCCTTTGAAGCCTTTCACAGTTTGGCTAGGAAGGTTCGAAACATGCATGGGGCACGTATTCAAAGGATTCGAAGTGATCATGGTGGGGAGTTCCAAAATCAAGCTTTCCTTGAATATTGCAACCGAAAAGGCATTCATCATGAATTCTCTTCACCTAAAACGCCTCAACAAAATGGTATTGTTGAACGGAAAAATAGAACTTTAAAAGAGATGGCCACTGTTATGTTGGTGTCTAAGAAAATGCCTAAAGGATTTTGGGCAGAGGCTATCAGCACGGCTTGCTATGTGATAAACAGGATCACCCTTCGAAGCCAAACAGAGAAGACTGCCTATGAACTCCTTACTGGGAAAAAGCCAAATGTTGCTCATCTACGAGTCTTTGGGTGTCTATGTTATATATTGAATGATCGTGAGCCTTTGAAGAAATTTGATTCAAAATCAGACAGAGCTATCTTTATTGGTTATGCTCTAAATAGTCATGCATATCGTGTCTTCAACCTTCGAACTCGTACTGTTCAAGAATCAACAAACGTAACTTTTGATGAACATGACTTCAAAGGAAAGCCCACTGACGTTGTTACTAAAATTCGAAGCTCTAATGAAACATGTGAAGGGGAAGAGCCTGGATGTTCGAACTCTGCAGCTTCGAACTCTGAGGCTTTTGATCAACATGTTGCTGATGGTTCGAAGTCTAGCTCCAGTACAGAATCCTCGGATGATGATTCTGTCCCAGAAAATTCAAACTCTCCTCTTACTACTTCGAACTCTACTGGTGTTCCGAACTCAGGACCCCCTGCTCACATAAGAAAAAGACATCCAACTCAACTGATTATTGGAACTTTGGATCAAAGGACAACTCGCTCATCCAGGCCTTTGAACTCTTGGACTGAGACTTCAAACCTGGCGTTCATGTCTCCAGACATTGGAATTATGAGTTTTGTCTCGGAAATTGAACCGAAGAATATAAAGGAGGCCATTTTGGATGAATTCTGGGTTGCTGCTATGCATGAAGAGTTAAACGAATTTGAACGAAACAAAGTTTGGTCGTTGGTACCCCGACCTAAAAATGTCAACATTATTGGAACAAAATGGATCTATAAAAACAAAACAAATGAGCACAATCAAATTGTCAGAAATAAGGCTCGCCTTGTTGCTCAAGGGTATACTCAAGTTGAGGGTGTAGACTTTGATGAGACCTTCGCACCTGTAGCTCGAATTGAGTCTATACGTCTTCTTATTGCCATAGCTTGCTATAGAAATATCCCATTAAGGCAAATGGATGTTAAGGCTGCATTCTTGAATGGTGTGTTGGATGAAGAAGCCTACGTTGAACAACCAAAAGGATTCATAGATCCAAAGAAGCCAGACCATGTCTACCGTCTTCATAAAGCTCTCTATGGTCTAAAGCAGGCACCCCGAGCTTGGTACTCTTGTCTGACAGAGTTCTTGATTGCTTATGGGTTCATAAGAGGAAATGCTGACACTACCCTCTTCATTAAAGTGGTTGGGAAAGATATGCTCATTGCACAAATATACGTTGATGACATTGTATTTGGTGCCACCAATCCAAAGTTGGTAAAAGAATTCTCTGCGGCTATGTCATCCTCCTTCCAAATGAGCCTTGAGGGAGAACTCAATTATTTTCTTGGACTCCAAATTTCTCAACGAAAAGATGGAATTTTTGTCTCACAAACCAAGTATGCTCTAAATATGCTTCAAAAATTTGATATGGCAGAGGCTAAGCCTATGAAGACTCCCATGGCCACTACTGATAAACTCTCTCGGGCTTCCAAGAGTAAGGACACAGAAATTACCAACTATCGCTCACTCATTGGAAGTTTGTTGTATCTCACAGCTACTAGGCCCGACATCATGTTTAGTGTTTGCCTATGTGCCCGTTATCAAGCTCAACCAAAAGAAGAACATCTTACAGCTGTTAAGCGAATCCTTCGCTATATTGCTGGGACTACGGAGTTGGGACTATGGTATACCAAAGACACTACAGCTTCTCTTGTTGGGTATGCGGACGCTGATTGGGCAGGTGATGCTGATGATAGAAAGAGCACGAGTGGAGGATGTTGTTTTCTTGGAAATAACTTGGTCTCTTGGCATAGTAAGAAACAAAATTGCATAGCTCTCTCAACTGCTGAATCAGAGTATGTAGCCGCGGGAAGCTGTTGCACTCAACTCCTTTGGCTTCAACAAATGTTGGCAGACTACCAAATCACAAGTACCCCTCTAACTCTTCTTTGTGATAATGAAAGTGCTATAAAAATCAGTCAAAATCCGGTACAACACTCTAAAACTAAACATATTGGCATTCGACATCATTTCATTCGTGACTTAGTTGAAAAAGGTGAAATTATCATGGAACATGTGCCTACTGAAAAACAACTCTCAGATTTCTTTACTAAACCTTTGGCTTCGGAGAGATTCATTTCTCTCAGAAAATCCTTATGTATGTGTGCTATATGACTTAATTGGAGAGACACAGGCTACGGCTTCTGTCTTTTGTGTGTCACTTTGCAGGAAGCCCCACAGGTAGATTGACAAGAGAGTATGACTCACTTTGCTTGGATGTTGAAAATGCTTGAACTTTGGTATTTGCAATATACATATATACTTCTTATACATATAACTATGATAAATTTGAAAGTTCATTTTCTTACTCTCTGACTATGCACTTTGAACTTTTCGTGGATTAGTCTAGTCAGTTGAACATGGATTCGAGGCCGCTTTAGTCTTCGGACCCAAGTGTATTTATTCCTCTGAGTGTGAACGTGTGAACTTGGATTTTAACTCCCACAAGCTATCACTTGCATAGATTCATAATACTAAGTAACGGAGGACGCCGGATCAATTGTCCGCCGGCTCCCCTCTTCGAAAGGTAGCACATGGACGCCTCAGTTTAAGATGCTCTTCAATCACACTTCGGAGATGCGGGTTGATCCTCGCTCCCCTCTGACTGCTGTAATGAGCATCTGTTGCATTTCATTTAAAGCTATTAACTCATCTGGAGAACGCCGGATCAACTGTCCGCCGGCTCCTCTCTGATTGAAGTTTTGCTAGTCTCAAGCGGAGTGCCTTTAAAAGTTCATCTCACACTCATGAATTAAAATCTCTTGTGCGGCGCTAACTCATCAATATGTTCCGACGAAACACGAACACGACTCTGTGATTGTGACGATTGAAAAGTAAATTTCTTTCAAAAACGATTCATTGTAATACCACATATTCACACTTGCTTGCCTGGTGCTTCGAACTTACTCATTTCCCATGGCTCTAAGAGTTCGATGTCTCTCTATCTCTACCTCGTGGGCGCATCAACAATGGGACACACAGAAGTGTGGAGGTTCAAAATCCTTACTCTCTTTAATTTATGTATTTTTGCACGTCACGCCTTCGAAGCCACATGATAACAATAGTAGTCGTCTCTCTCTGAGACTTCGAACTTGGAATCTTTATTCTATTTCTTGTTTCGATCTCTGAGAATTGTTATTCTTCCCTGTCTGTGCTGCGATCTCCGTTCTACTATTGATTATTACGTTTGTTAAAACTAACCACGCCTTCGAACTCATTTTTACATTACTTTGGTTCTCTATCACACTACCTTGCTTGCTCTTCGTTTGTAGTCTTAACAGGAATTTCAGGGTTTCCTAGTCCACAGCTCCGATCTCATGCCCCAAAGGTTCGCTCCTCTACTTAAAACAGGCATGAACCTATACTGGATCGAGTTCGTTCTCATGCTGTGCTAACGAAGTTGAAACTTCGAACTTACACCGATTGATACTACACGTGGCATGATCTCAGCGGTTGAATATGAAGCGGTTTCACTGTCCTCTATAAATACCCCCTCCGCGAAACACATAGTTCACGTTTTCACTGTGTGTTTTTCAGAGCTAAACTCTTGCAAATTTTTCTCTCACTACAAAGTTCGAACTCACTGCTCAATCACTATTTTATTTGCTCCTACCAGTTCGTACTACTCTAAAGATGACTACCTCTATTTCTGACTTGACTATCTCCGAACTTCAAGCCCGTGTAGCCCTCCTCACAGGCCAAATAACAGCTCAGACTGCCGTTACCAAGGCCTGTTCTATGAAGTACGCAGAAGCTGAGATGGATGACACTGATGCCATCCTAATAGAACTAAATTCACAGAGGAAAATTCTCCTCGAACTTAAATCACAAAAAGAGGCAGCAGAAAAGGAAATTTTAAAGAAACAAAAGGAGGAGGAGGATCGAAAGGCTGAAGAAGAAAGACAGAGGATTGAAAGAGAAAAATTCGAAGAGTCTGAGAGACTTCGAATTGCTGAAGAAGAAAGGAAGAGAAAAGATGAAGAGGAGGCTGAGAGGGTTCGCACTGAGCTCCTCAAGAAACAGAGAGACGAAGAGGAGGCTGAGAGAGTTCGCTCTGAGAATGAGAGGAAACAGAAGGCAGACGAAGAGGCTGCGAAGAAACAGCGTACTGAGGACGCAAAAAGGGCACAACAAAAACAATCTTCACATGCTTCGAAGAAGCCTACTGAACCTAAAACATCTGGTTCGAAGGGACTGTCTGTTGAGATCCCTAGGGCTGTCTCTGATGTGGGACCAAAATTTTTACCAAGTCCTACTCTGTCGCAAGGTTCGAATCTCTCTACCCTTGAACTTCGTAAATTAAAATTGAAACAGGCAGCAGGAGAAGAAAAGCTCAAAGCCTCACTGGAGAATATTACAGACGCCTCTCAGAGATGTTCTCCCGAGTTCGCAGGATCTCTAGCTCGCACTTCAAATTTTATTACTAATGAAGTGTTCTCTGAATCTCCAGATTCGCCTGTTATCATTGGTACTTCGCAGGGTGAGGGCTCCGCGGCACCTGACGTCAAAACCACGATTGTGGTTCGCTCTCCCACACTGCCTCTGAAAGGTTACTCAGATGACTTCTACACCGAGGCTGCGGAGACTCGTTTCAACGCCTTGGCCACCACTCAATTTACCTATGAAAAGATTTACAACTCCAGACTGAAGAAGCTTGGGTTTATTGAGTTTCTGGCGCGTATGAAGTTGAACTGCGCACTCAATTATGACTACCCGTGCTATTCGAAGGTGCACAAGATCTTCTTTGCTCACGTCACCAAAGACTTCGCAGACCCTGTCTCTCCGTTCTATGGAAAGTTTGTTTTTCGCGGCACAGTCTACAATTTCACTCCCTCTGTCATTAACAAGTTTTTTAAAAGGGATAGGATCGAAGCCTCATGGGACTCTCCGAAGACCACACATCCTGACTCCGAAATGCTGGGCTTCGTACTAACTGGTGGACGTGATCCTTCGGGCCAGCCTGCGTTCCCTAAACTTACACAATTTTTTTGTGTCTTACACAAAATGGTGTCAAGTAATTGGATCCCTACAACTAGCATGGCTCAAGTCCACTCTGCTTCGCTCCATCTCATTTACAGACTAAGCCGGGGAATACAAGTTGATTTGGGACAAGTAGTATTTGAGAAAATGTGCTCCTATGCTTCGAAGACGGACAACACATTAGCTGCTGAGAGACTTCCATTCCCTCATCTGGTGGCTTCGTTGATGTACGAACAAGGCTTCGTCCCCCTACCTTCGGATGGTGTTCCCATAAAAATTTCAAACTTTGTTTGGAATGGTTCGTACTTAAGCAACAAAAGAGTGAGAGATCTCCCTTGGGAAAATTTTGGGGATCGAAGCATGGATGTAAAAATGTTTGGAAAAACAAAAATCAAAGTCATCACAGCTGCCTCGCATCTGTCTCATCACAAAGGGTCTTCGAAGCGCAAGCCTCAACTATCTCCATCTGACTCTACTGATTCGGACTCCTCAGATGATGCATTGTATTTAGCTGCGCCGACTACTCTTCTGCGTGATATCAGAAATGAACGTTATTACATTAAACTTGCCTTGGATATCAACAGGCACATGGAGCGCAAGGTTCGAAGAGCCAGTCGTCGAGGGGGAGATGGGTCATCATCCAAGGACTCCGAACGACTAGGAAAAATGTACAAGCAGATCCTCGAAGTTGCAGAGACTATCAGGATCGAAAAAGAAAAAGCGGATGCGGCTGCAGTTGAGGAGGCCAGGGCTTCGAAGTCAAAAGGGAAGAAGAGGAAAGTTCACTTTGACGAGGAAGTGAAGTATGATGATGACGAAGTAAAGGAATTGGATGTGGATGAGATCCCTATAGCCAAGAGAGCGAAGATGAAATTCACTAAGTACGATGCTGAGGGACTTCCGTGTACAGATGATACTGAAGGATCGAAGTCCAGCGTCAAGTCTTCGAGTGATGTTTCCGCTGCAGCAACAGAAAAAGATTTTATAAAGTCTACTGACAAACCTTTTGCAGGTTCGAAGTCAATAGACACTGTGAAGCTGGTGGTAAATCAAAAGACTGGAGTGTCTGTGAAGAAAGTTCCCAGGAAGCAATTGGCTAACAAAGGATCTTCGAAGAAGAAATCAGTCAAGCTTCCTTCTCCTACCCCTGCGACTGAAGATGAAGAAGACGAAGAGAATGAAGAGGAAGATGAGGACGAAGACCAAGATCAAGAAAGTGATGATGGTGACTGTGATATCATTTTCAGTGGCGACGAGGATTTGGATGAAACAGATCTACGAAGACCTGATACCCCGATTGATGATTCGGCCACTGGATCTGATTAAACTTTCTGCTGTGATTAATTGTTATCTTTGTGCTTGTTCGAACTTGTTTAAACTGTTTTACTGTTTCTGTTTTGATGCTAGTTTGAACTCGGTTTCTCTTATCTTATTATATTCTAAGTATCTTAGTTGTTCGAACCTGTGTGCTGTTTGTCTACGCTCTTTCACTCTCTCGTTTTGCACTTGTTTATCTTTACAACTTTTTGAGTGTGATACTAATTTGAGGGGGAGATTCAGTTCGAATCCCCGATTATGAAGTTGACTCAAAAAGGGGGAGATTGTTAGTGTGTAAGTTCGCTCTAGTTCATAAAGAGTCTTCGGACTCTTGTGAACTAGCTTGAACTTCACACTTTGGTTTTTGAATGAACTTCATTCTTATGTGTTTTTGTCATTTGTACAGGTTGAGTAATTCTAAGTATGCTAGTGCTTGAAAGACTTAGCCATATACAAGTACAAATTACACTGTGGGTCTTGGAAGCACTGGTGCTGATAAGTCCCTGGAGTTCGAAGCTGCAAAGGGTTCGAACTCCTCTGTTCACTGACTCTTCAAAGGAGTGTTGTAGAAGCTGATGGCTCTGGAGTTCATCCTGCTAGGGCTATGAAGCCAGAAGCGCGAAGAGTGAGAAGGCCCTGCTAAGGGAATTCGAGCTCGCTGAAGTAGAACATCAAGTAGCTCTACGCACTCCCCGTTCGAAGTTCGAAGGCTCGCCAGAGACAAAGGACAGAGAACAAGTCAGTGTTGGAATATTCGAGATTCCATAGAAGATGCTGTGGGCTCGGCCCATCAAGCGTAAAACCCGGAAGCCCATTAGGGTTTCAATCACGAGGTCTATAAATAGTCGCTAGATTATTTGTAGAATTTAATACTTTTATCTGGAATTTCCTAGAGAGAGAAATATTGTAATCCGAGAGTATTCGCTAGAAAGCTCCGGTTCACTCTACTGTGATTCACTTAGAACAAGTTCGCTAGAAGGAGTTCATAGTGTATCTGTTTAGTCTGTGGTTCATAGGACGCTAGTACATTGAACTAAGAGACGTTGTTTTTGGTCGTGTGACCTTTCTATAAGTTCGTAAGGACTTATAGATGTTTGATTGAAGTGTTGAATACAAAGCTTTCATTCAAGAACCTCTTTATTGTGTTGACATATTTTATAGTTCATAGACCCAACGCTGTTTACTCTACGGGTCTACCAAGTACTGCAGTTCTTAACACTGTAGTGCTTCAAACACAATTTCAAAATCAACTCCGTCAAATTCCCAAGTTCGGGAGGTATTGTCCCATTTAAACTATTGTTTTGCAAGTCTCTGTCGTCGTAATGATAAACGAAAAATAAAATCACTTTGGATACTTATATAACATGTTTAGTTAAATTAAACAAATATAAATATGTGACCTACAAATATTGTAATTTCTTCAAGTCGCCAAAGTTTGGGACAATAGGACCAGACAATTCATTTTTTTGTAGATAACTGTCAAATGAAGAAAAATTAAGAAACATCAATTTGTTAATCAAATTAAGTAATATACATTGTATAATTAGGAAACATATTAATTATTGTTCTTACACTTCTATGACATTAGAATCATTGTCGCAATTGATATGAATCCATGTGCAGGGGTTAACAAGGTTACCATCCCAACTGTCTAAAGCATCATTCTGAGACACCTTGTTCTTAAAGGCCATCAAAGCTTGAACTACAAAACATGTATAGTAACATAAGTTAAATATTACATATATAGAATCACACTACTCATTTCGTTCTCGTTTTGCATATTTATAGATTGAAAAACGGTACAAGATAAAGAAACATATTTATAGATTGAAAAACGGTACAAGATAAAGAAACGAAAAACAATACAAACCCTCGTCAGAACCAGTATCGCTGCAGCTCATATGAAGATTCTGCAGTATGCAAATGAACCACACCGCGATTAACAAAATAACGCCCCGTGCTCGTATCCAACTCACCATCATATATGTATTTGCGTGATAATGAATTAAATTTGGCGTGCTTAATTTGTCCGTATTCTTCCCCAATCTTATAACCAAACAAATCCAACTATTTTTTAGAAAAATACCAAAAAAAAAAAAAGTCCATAAGGTGATGTACAAAATTGATAATCACAAAAGATGATTCACAAGGTGCGTCACATGCGGAATGTTTAGAGCTGCTGACGTCGTCTTATAATATAGATTCACAAGGTGCGTCACATTGGGAATGTTTAGAGCTGCTGACGTCGTCTTATAATATAGATTCACAAGGTGCGTCACATTGGGAATGTTTAGAGCTGCTGACGTCGTCTTATTATATATAATCTCACTTAGTAGGGGTGGAAAATGGGCTACTTATTAATATTTTCTTACAATGATAGAAATTCATTATATTATAAGAGGCTGAAAATTTAAATGAACGCTTTAGTAAAATTTCTTTTACTTTGTTCAAATATAATTAGTCAACAATTTAAATTCAAAGTTTGAGTTTGATTTTCAAGATAATTGTTTTTATTTTAATAAATTAGTCAAATATAATTATAAAATCTCTCATTATGAGTTTAGAATATTATAATTAAGCACGCCAAAGATAATAATAAAAAAAATAAATAAAAAAAAAAAATAATAATAATAATAATAATAATAAATAAATTAATTAATTATTATCTCTTGGTTAAAAAAAAATTATATATATATATATATATATTTCTCATTTGTTACTATTTCTCCATACAAAGCTGAAATGCCGATGTTGTGCTTGATTTTATTGTTGTTTTTGACGTGATTTTGTATGTTTTAGGTATATATGTATATGATTATCGAGAGTTTACTTATGATTGATTTGACGAAACATATACGCGATATAGTCGAGTTTTTTTAGTCATGATTGATTTGACGAAACATATGCTTTCTTTCAACTCTTGCATTCTGCTGAGGTGTCTCCACACAAGAATGTTGGAGAACAGTGTCATATTGGGCAAATAATATAGGAAGAGAAAACTTAGAACCATTATCACATATAATGCATTTGATAGTGGTGTAATTTGGCTAAAGATAAATGTCCCAACCTAGAATTCCAAGTATTAAAGGAACTCACAGAACCAACTAGGATGTCACCAGAAGAAGGTTCAGCAGAATGTGAGGCCTCCAACACATACAGGTTTCCAATCCTTTTACCCATCCCAATCTGACATCCCTTTGAAGTCTCCTGAAGTATACAACAATAATGAGTAAACTGAACTGAACATTGAGATGTTAGAGTGAGAGCACTGATGGATAAAAGGTTGTAAGTAAAGGTTGGCACATAAAGAACTGATTGCAAGTGAATGTGATCAGAAACATAAACTGAGCCTATGTGAGAGACTGTCACCACAGAACCATTTGGTAAATTGACATTAACACCTGTAACTGGTTGAGGATCAACCAAAATCTTAAAATCATAACACATGATGTGTGGCTCCTGTGTCAAGCAACCAGTGAGAAGGAGAATAATTGATAGCACCAGTACAGAAGGATAGTACAATACCACTGAAATCAACTGTGGTTGCATTGATATTAGCAGGAGATCCACTGGAAGAGGTGCTAGACCTTGCAGAAGAGGATGCAGCTGGAGAACCAATATTCATTTGACCTTGTAAAAAGGTAATAATCTGCTTACACTGATCAGGGCTCAAAGGAGTGGAGGAAGGTGACAGGGTAGAGCCAACTGAATCACACTGACTCCCTGTCTCTGAAACTCCTTCACCAACAAAAGAGTTTCCTTGAACCTTACCAAACTGTGGTGGTTGTCCATCACTTTTCCCTCTGCCTCTACCATAACCAGCAGGATAGCCATGTAGCTCATAGCATCTATCTATAGTGTGTCCAGTCTTCCCACAATGGGTACAATGAAACCTCTCTTTCCCCCTGTTGGAGTGGTATACTTAATGTCTAGATTTAAGTGATGTTAACTCCCGATCCATTGCCATTAATCTATTTAAATAAATAAACAATTATTTGCGTTTAATTATTTATAATTAAATATATGCAAATTATAGTCCTAGATTATATACGTTGTAGTTAGTATGGTGTGCGTCGTCACACGGAAGATAATACTATCGGTTACTCGTATATAATCGAACAGTTGCTCACGACCTAGATGGACAAGGACCAATCCATCGGTATAGTCGTTGTATGAAAGAGAAAATAATTTGTCTTAATTATTTTATCATACTTGTACACTTGGTGTATTGGGCGGATCGCTTGAGATTTATCGATTAGGATTGCCTTTGATAATCGATTTAAATCTATGTGTATTATATTCTTAATCCCTGATATTATTGCGGGTGTGTGCATTTAATATTAGTGACTTTGATTTTTCAAATGAATTGACTGATTAGAATAACCGGTCAATTACCGGTAAAGTTGGGTCACGGTATTTTATGTATGACATGCCGTGAATTCTTGATGGGAAAGTGTGTCCCGATAAGGATTGATAATGTTCCCGAGATGAGTTCATAAGGAATTATTATGTAAACCCTGCAGGTGGATTTGTTCCGCATAATAATTAAAGTTGAATGGTACTAGTCTCGGATACAAGAGATGAATAAATTAATTAGCAATAAATATAATTTATTCATGTACATTTCTATCTTAAACGCACAGATTAAATAATACTACCGGAGAGATAATATTATTTGATATAATATGGTATAATATTGGGAGTGCAATTATATTTATATAGTGGAAAATAAATATAATTAATAGATTAATTAATAGACTTGGGCTTGGGCTCAATTTAATTAATTCTATTGGAAGCTCAATATTCCACCTCCTTTAGATACCCTACGTAGCCTATAAAAGCACTACATGGTCTTCTCTATTCTCATAACTTGAAGATCACAATTCTAGAGAGAGAAAGAAGAGAGCAAGATCCATAGAGTTCGGAGGATCGTCGCCCACACGACGTTCGAACGAAGTGCAAGGAATACGTGGAAAGGTCTAGAGGTCTTCAAAGATCTCGTTTCTCCGCACAACGAGAACAAAGGTAAAATCATGAAAACCCCCTTTATGATTTTAATAATTAATTCGGGTATACGCATGAACGAAGATCCGAGGGACGAACCCGGGGATGGGGATCGTCCTCGCGGTGGTGATCGAAGATCACCGGACCGTGGGAGGTCGGGAGATTCCCGCCGGGATCTCACGAGAACCCTCGGCTGGTCGCCGAGGGTGGCGGTCGAGCCCTAGGGCTTCGACCGCCCATGCACATCGAAGGGGCCCCGGCTGGACGTCGGGGCGAGCGATCGAGCCCAGCTCGATCGCTGGGGGCAGCCGCGGGCTGGCGCCGCGGCAGGCGCCCCCTCCCTCGACCGACGGTGGCGGTGAGTCGTCGGACTCACCGTCGGGGGCTGCTACGAGCAGCCCCGGGGGATGCTCGATGCATCCCCGGCGATTGTCGCGTGCAATCGCGAGCCCCATGCGGGGCTCGGCTAGGGCTAGCCGCAGGTTTATCCCGCGGCGGTGTTGCTTTGGTCGGGCCCGACTCGTGTGGTGGTTCGCGGTGATTTCCGGCGAAGGGATTTCGGTCGGAGTCGTGATTCCGCAATTCCGTCGACTCCGGGATATCGATTTCCAACAATTGGTATAAGAGCGTTGGTTCTAGTTCATGTGTATATGCGATAAATTGTTCTACCTTGCAGGGTTTCCGACTATTATGGCTTGTAAAAATTATTCGTTTAATTATTTTGTCGTAATGGTTTGATTATTAAATTCTCGGACATGTCGAGATTCGTTTTATGTGTGGTGAATGCTTGTAATAGTAAAAATTCGGGGGTTGACCGAATTTAGGATTTATTATTACGTACTACTTTTTCCGGAAATTGTATAGGGTCGATTTCATGTATAGAATCGATACCGGATAATTGTAGTTAAATTTTGTAATATTATTTACGTTGGATCGATGCCGAAACGACCGCCGGAGAAGATTTGTGACGGAGAAGACGAAAGAGAGGGAGGACTCGGGGACGATCAACCCAATGATCGATCCCCATGATGATCGACCAAGGGGAGGCGCCGCGAGGGCTTCTCGGCCGCGATGCCGCCGGTCACGGTGGCGGGTCGGCTGAGCGGCGGCGGTGGTCCTCCATGGCCACGGTCGATCGGTCGGGGGGGCGCGGGGATCCCCACCCCGTGCTACTCCTAACCGAGATTCACTTTCCTAATTTATTCGGTTTTCCTATTTTGAGTATTCCTATTTTTGGGAATTCTCATGGAATAGGAAAAGAATAAATTTAGAATTAATTTTGTCTTCCTAATTGATTATTCCTATTTTTGGGAATATTCATGGATTAGGAAAAGAATTAATTTGTAATTAATTTGTTTCCTTATTTAATTATTCTTTTATGGAATTTTTAATGGATTAGAAAAATAATTAATTTGGAAAGTTTTGAAAGTCCTTAATTAATTTTTCCTTATTAAATTATTCCTTTATGGAATTTTTAATAGATTAGGAAAAGAATTAATTTGGAAGGATTAGGAGTCCTAAATTATTTTATTTCCTTATTCCATTATGGAAATCTACTAGAATATTCCAAGTGGGTCTTGGATAGGATTTTAGAGATTTAATGGAATTATAAAAGGAAAATAAAAATAATAAAAATATTAATAATATTTAATTTTATTTTTAATTTATTCGATTGACTTAATTTTCGAATTTAGTAACTTTTGGATTCATTAAAAATAAATAGATTTAAATATTGGAATTAATATTCCCGTCACATGGAGCATTCAAGAACGAAGACTGAAGACTGGAAGATGCGTACAGGGATGGAATAAAACCATAATAGTCGGAAAATAATATTCTAGTATTATTTTGATTATGTGATAATATTCTATGTGCTTTATTTCATGTATGCATGCTTATGTATATTTAATTATGCATTAGATAGCGTATCCCTTTATTGTAAAAAGCTAAGTGGGAGAGGGATTGGAAACAATGCCATGGTCTCCATTACTGTTCTCTTGCTGACTTTTATGGACTTTTGAAGTTCGTATAGACAAGTCATTGGAGGAGAATTCTTGTAATTCCTTTTACGAGAAACATTGATTAAGTTTATCAAACAATGCCTAATTTGTCTTTCTGAAACTGATTTCAAGTCGACTCATTCTCACCCCGGGGAGTGGAATGGAGCCAAAGCCACTTGGTCATGTAGAGGACACAAATTAGAGACTTTCGTGTCATTTTATGACTAGATCGATCGTCTGCTCGGCTCCCTCATTCTATGAGAGATAGGGTTGTTCGCATGGTGAATCACTGGTAAGAAACTTCGAGTTTCACTTATGATACTCCGCGTCTTGATTTACAAGATCGAATGGATCAAGTAATTTGGGAGTCAATTATAAAAATCTCTTGGTGTAGTAAACGTCCACACCACGTGGCTTGCTATACTGACGGATTTTGGATTAATTGATGTAGACAGTTATAGGAAATTATGAAGGATTGTGAGTTATCGTAAACGTCCACACCATGTGGCTTGCGGTAATATAGCAATTCCAAACGATTTACCTTAGTACTGAGTAATGGTTTACACTTAGGTACGCTTTATAGTATTCTTCCCCACGAAGTAACGCTATAATTGATGTACGACCGAAGCAAATCTAATTACTAAATCATTTGGATAAGTAAACGTCCACACCACGTGGCTTGCCATATCTGATGGGATTTTAGATGTGATTAGTGATTTAATGATATTATTTGAGGGAGATAATGTCGGATATTAAATCAATTGTTTGTTATTATGTGCTCATAGGTTAGGAATGACTTTGAACCCACTTTATGTGATACTTAAGGAATTTAACTCACTGGTCCCTGAATGCATTGATTGGAATAGAAATCTGGACATTGCCCAATCTGTTGAAGAGTACAAGTTTGTACTCAGTGAGCTTTGTCCTCCCGAGCCTACAAATGTCTCAACTGATGAGGAAATGACTGATTTTAAGAAGTGGGAAAATGCTTATGCAATGACCACTGATTATGATATCATGTTCAAACTCAAGCAGATGTTTAGACATGACGTAGAGGCTAGACAAGAGGCGATGAGGATACTCATAAAGGCCAGTCGATTCGATGAAACGCTTAAACACGTTTTTGAGATGATGGACCTTTTGGACGAGTTGAGACGGAAATCGCAAGCTCTTGTAGCCAATGCCAAAGGTTTCGAACCTAAGGGCATGATCGGGGAAAAGGAAAATCAAGCAAAGAAACCCATTGGTTCTAAGTTACTTGGACCACGAGATGGGACGAGAAATCCAAGAGGCAAGTGTTCTCGATGCAAACAGTCTGGGTACTGGAAGTCTGATTATCCTCTCAAAGAGGTTCCAGGGAACCTGACGACTTGGAAAAGAAGAAATCGTAGTCTACATTGGCAATGCTGTAGAGGAGACAGCTGTTGCAGTGGAGGACATATATTATAGGATTTCATTTTGAAATATTGTTTTATGTACCTTTTATTTTAGAAAGAACTTTGTTCTGGATTTCTAAATTTTAATGAATGAATATTTTTATTTCTTTTAATCATTTGATGGTTATAGGAAGAAATAATGAAATTATCCATTCTGGTACATTAGCTAGCAATATATAAATGATGAATTCTGAGTCCACCACGATGCAACGAACCGTTTTATATAACTCGTTTTACTAATAAGAGATTTCTTTTTTAAATCATTTACACTTGTGGATTCTTATGCTGAGTCATATTTATTCGAATAAGAAGTTCAAAGGTCGAAAATTGATAGTAAGATCAATTAAGTTGAAGGGGTGGACCTTCCGACCTATGAATATAATTTTGAAGATAACATGACTAAGCAATCCTTTATGGATATAAGATATAAGAGCTAGGGGTGTTCATAAAATGGCCCGGACCGGAAACCGGACCGGAACCGTACCGGTTGGTCCGGTTCGGTCTGGACCGGTAAAATTCCGGACCGGTTTCCGGTTCGACTAAAAGTGAGATTCCGGTTCCCGGTCCGATTCCGGTTAAAAACCGGTAAAATCCGGTCCGGACCGGATTGGACCGAATTTAATTTATTAATATATAAATTTATATATTTGATAAAAATAATTAAATAACTTGATAAATTATTTATATTTTAATATAAAATTGTTCTACTTATTAAATATAATTTTTGTATTAACTAAAATTTTCATTATATATATTAAATTATTAGTACTTAATATAACAAAATAATCTATAAATAATTAAACAAAAATATATTTTTTAATTTTTAAAATATTTTATTATTTAAAAATGATATTTTATTTTTATTGAGTAAAATTTAAAATTTATAAATATAAAAATTTAATTTAATTATTATTTTATATTTAATTTATTAAAATTTTAAATTAATCCGGTTTTATCCGGTCCAAAACCGGACCGGACCCGAATTTACCGGTTCGGTTCGGTCCGGACCGGTATTATTCCGGTCCGGTTTTCGGGTCATGCTTTTTCATGATTCCGGTTCCGGTCCAATCCGGTTTCGGTCCGGTTCGGTCCGGTTTTGGACCGATGAACACCCCTAATAAGAGCCGGACAAGTATTAGAATTGATAGACTCTGATGTATGCAGACAATGTCTACTCAGACAAGAAGGTACGAGTACTTCATTTGATGATTACTCGAGAAATGGATTAGAATACCTGATGTGCCATAAAAGCAAGTGTTTTGACAAGTTAATGGACACAAAGCTATTGTGGAGAACCATCAAGGTATATCCATAGAAAAGCCTGCGATTTGATCGCGGAGGCAAGTACATGTCTGAGGAATGCATGACATACTGATCAGAGATTGGGATTTGATCTCAAATGACTACACCATACACTGTTTTGTAGAAATGGTGTGTCGTAAATAAGAAATGGAACTCTTATATAAATACTAAAAGACAAGTTATTCAGAACTACCTGTGTTCTATGGATATGTCTGGAAACAACGGCGCATTCAATGCGCATTTAAAAAAGTTGTGTGTTCAATAGTACTATGAACCAGAAGGACGTTATAAGTTCTAACTCGGTTCTTAGAGAAAAACTATGTGATGAACCACAAGCCCAAAGTGACATGATACTTTGAAATGAGAGAGAACGAAGAAGACTGGAAACCAGCCGAACCGAGTAGCGGTACCACTAACTGCACCTACTGTTATTACTGTAAATACACTGGAATGCCGTTGTAGTGGGAGGTTGTGTGACAACTGGAGATATTCATAAGACTAGGAGAATCTTCGGACACTGGACCTAGTATACATGAAATTGATCCCTGAATCTACATAGAGGCGGTACTGGATCTAAATGTGCTTCTTAGAAAGCAATAAGGATTATTGCTAAGAGGCAAGATCATTTAGAGTACAAACTTAGTTAATCCATTGATGGATTGAAGGAAAGCTTAAAGATCGTGGAACTTGCGATTTGATGAGATAGTCCATTTTATGGATTCATCAAAGCAAAGACGAATCGTGTGTGTTGGAAACGTGATGGAACGAGGTGGAGTTTCTTGGGTTTTATGTAGATAACATTCTTGTCATTGGTAACAATGTAAAGATGTTGTCAGACATAGAATGATGATTGTCTAGATAAATCGATATGAAAGATGTAGGAAGAAGTTGGACATGTTCTTGAGATCTAGGATATCTAGAAAAGAACATTGTACTTCTCCTGGACATCTTACATATAAATGATCATGGTTCGTTTTGACATGCAAGATTCCGAGAAAGGGTCGTTACCTTTCAGATACGGAATGCATTTATCTAAGGAAAATGTGTTTTGGAACACAAAATGAGATAGAAGCAATTAAAGCGGTTTCATACACTTTGAGTGTAGAAAGCTTAATAAAATACGATGTTGAAAAACGAGAACCTGATATCGACTATGCGGTTATCATAGTAGGAGGATATCAAGGTAATCCTGGAAATGAATATTCGACTGCTGTAATGAACATTTAAAGTACTTTCGAAGTACTGGGAACTATGTTCTGGACTACGGAGCAGGGAAACTTTTCCTTTGGATTACACTTTCTTAGATTTCTAATCAGATGAGGACCGGTGTAAGTCGATATCAGGCTATGTGTTTCACTATTAAAGGAGGAGGAGCTTTAACATGGAAGAGTGATAAGCATGATGTTTTTCGGACGCTACCTTGGGTAACCAAATAGCGGCCTCAGAGGCAGCGGAAGTTTTGGTGTGGCTCCGGGATAACCTCTGGGACTTAGATGTGATTCTCAGTTTCCCAAAGGCTATGTAAATAGCGGTGCTATGGCAAACTATAAGAAATCACAAGTCCATAAGTGTAAGATAACACATAGAGCGCAAGTACCACCTGATACTAGACATCGTCAGGGAAGACGACGCTGTAGTCACCAAGATAACTTCGGAACGACAATCTAGATTGCTCTTTCACAAGGCACTTCTTGGAAGTGCATATTAAGCACGTGAAGAGTATGGGAGTCGGGAGTTTGGAAGAAAAGACTAGACCTTAGTATAAGTGGGAGATTGTTGGAGTTGTATACTTAATGTCTAGAATTAAGTGATGTTAACTCCCGATCCATTGCCACTAATCTATTTAAATAAATAAACAATTGTTTGCGTTTAATTATTTATAATTAAATATATGCAAATTATAGTCCTAGATTATATACGTTGTAGTTAGTATGGTGTGCGTCGTCACACGGAAGATCATACTATCGGTTACTCGTATATAATCGAACAGTTGCTCACGACCTAGATGGACAAGGACCAATCCATCGGTATAGTCGTTGTATGAAAGAGAAAATAATTTGTCATAATTATTTTATCATACTTGTACACTTGGTGTATTGGGCGGATCGCTTGAGATTTATCGATTAGGATTGCCTTTGATAATCGATTTAAATCTCTGTGTATTATATTCTTAATCCCTGATATTATTGCAGGTGTGTGCATTTAATATTAGTGATTTTGATTTTCCAAAGGAATTGACTGATTAGAATAACCGGTCAATTACCGGTAAAATTGGGTCACGGTATTTTATGTATGACATGCCGTGAATTCTTGACGGGAAAGTGTGTCCCGATAAGGGTTGATAATGTTCCCGAGATGAGTTCATAAGAAATTATTATGTAAACCCTACAAGTGGATTTGTTCCGCATAATATTTAAAGTTGAATGGTACTAGTCTCGGATACAAGAGATGAATAAATTAATTAGCAATCAATATAATTTATTCATGGATATTTCTATCTTAAACGCACGGAATAAATAATACTACCGGAGAGATAATATTATTTGATATAATATGGTATAATATTGGGAGTGCAATTATATTTATATAGTGGAAAATAAATATAATTAATAGATTAATTAATAGACTTGGGCTTGGGCTCAATTTAATTAATTCTATTGGAAGCCCAATATTCCACCTCCTTTAGATCCCCTACGTAGCCTATAAAAGCACTACATGGTCTTCTCTATTCTCATAACTTGAAGATCACAATTCTAGAGAGAGAAAGTAGAGAGGGAGATCCATAGAGTTCGGAGGATCGTCGCCCACACGACGTTCGAACGAATTGCAAGGAATACGTGGGAAGGTCTAGAGGTCTTCAAAGATCTCGTTTCTCCGCACAACGAGAACAAAGGTAAAATCATGAAAACCCCCTTTATGATATTAATAATTAATTCGGGTATACGCATGAACGAAGATCCGAGGGACGAACCCGGGGATGGGGATCAACCTCGCGGTGGTGATCGAAGATCACCGGACCGCGGGAGGTCGGGAGATTCCCGCCGGGATCGCACGAGAACCCTCGGCTGGTCGCCGAGTGTGGCGGTCGATCCCTAGGGCTTCGACCGCCCATGCACATCGAAGGGGCCCCGTCTGGACGCCGGGGCGAGCGATCGAGCACAGCTCGATCGCTGGGGGCAGCCGCGTGCTGGCGCCCCCTCCCTCGACCGACGGTGGCGGTGAGTCGCCGGACTCACCGCCGGGGGATGCTCGATGCATCCCCAGCGATTTCCGCGTGCAATCGCGAGCCCCACGCGGGGCTCGGCTAGGGCTAGCCGAGGGTTTATCCCTCGGCGGTGTTGCTTTGGTCGGGCCCGGCTCGTGTGGTGGTTCGCGGTGGTTTCCGGCGAAGGGATTTCGGTCGGAGTCGTGATTTCGCAGTTCCGTCGACTCCGGGATATCGATTTCCAACACCCCCTATTAAATCCAACAGCAGCATTTGCCAAGGGGCCAGGTTGTTAACTAACATACTGACTAAATGGTTGTGGTAAACCACTATTAATGAGCCTATGCCTTTCCTCTTGTATCACTATAGAAAAAATCTTTGTCAGAGGAGGGAAGGGCACCATAGACATTATGTGTGACCAGAGCTGAGAATAAGAATTATTCAAGCCAAGTAAAAATTGCACATCACACTCTTGCTGTTGATACTCCATCCATCTCTTACTACTGTCACACCTGCAAGTGTTACAGACACACCAAAACAGGGGCTGCAGATTCTTAAACTCATCCCAAACAACCCTCAACCTAGTATAATATGCATTGATATTCTGACCACCTTGATTCAAACTCATAAACTGTTGTCTTAATTGATAAAAACGATCCATATTACTCTCAGAAAACCTTTCTTTCAAATCAGACCAAATCACAGCTGCATCATCAAGATATAAAAGACTGGAGTGAATATCAGGACTTACAGCATTTCGAATCCAAGAGACTACCATGCTGTTGCAGTGAATCCAAGCAGCATACAATAAATCATTAGGATCTGTTGGGCACGGGATAGAACCATCGACGAAGCTGAGCTTGTTCTTCGCTTGCAGAGCCGTAATCATCGATCTACTCCACTTGTTATAATTAGACCCAGTGAGGAGCTGCACGACCAAGATCTTTCCCGGATTATCACCTGGATGAAGGTAAAAAGGACGGGTTGAATCCTCCATCATCGGAGTGACCTCGCGGCTTGTGCTGCCTCTCACCATCGAGCACAGACAGAAAACAAATCAGAGAAAATAGGTCAGAAAATTAGCTGCGGAAACAAGAGCTTTCTGCTCTGATACCATGTAAAATATGAAGAATCGACATTGATGAACAGTGGAAAACCAGAGAAAAATAAAAGGCACCAATAAGAGAAAGATGTGTATTCAGAAACCAATCAAAAATGGAATGTAACTCATTCAATCCACAAATGACAGCTACAAAGTCTATTTATTCAAAACCTAATAACACTTTATAAAAGTGCTACTATTAAAACAAAAGGATAAAGTGCTATTTTCTTTCTTCTCTAATAAGAAGTGTTAAGCACAAAGAATATGTAGCTCATTTGATCTTCACAGGTTGTATAGATAAATGACCATATCTTTATATGAAGAGGCTTTAGTAATTTATACTAGTAGTAATTTTTACTTTTAGTTGTTAATGTCCTAGTACTTTTTGAACGTTTGAAGTATTTTTCTCAATGCAAAATTTTAATTTCATACTTAATTTAATTATTGTTATAAGTAATTGTTTTTCTTCATATATTTAGTAATTGAAAATAATTTGTTATGCAAATTATAATTATTTTTATATTAACACATATAGCTACGAGAAAATAAATTTTTTTTTGTAATCTAAGAAAGATAATCGTCATAAAAAGATGTTTTTTGGTGACAATTAATGGAATTGTCATGAAAATAATACAATTTAGTGACAAAATTGTATATTTGGTGATAAGTGTTTTATATCAAATATGACGATTTATATGTCACTATAATGATATATCGAAATCCTCGATAATATTTATCGTCATCAAACAACTACTTTTTGAGACAAATCAAAATAACGTTACATTTATCTATTGTGATGCACATTCGATGACGATCCTTGCGACGAAAAAAATTCGTCACCAAACATTTAATGTGACAAAATTTGACCTTTTAATGAAAAAAAAAATTCGTCGCGATTTCTCTAATTTTTTGTAGTGTTGAGAATGAATGATTTAATTAGATTTTTGATATCATTTTTTATATGAAGTTACTTTGACTTGGTTGAGAATGGAAAAATTACGTTTGAGATTGCTAGGATTACCTTCACATTAAATCCTTAAGGAGCATGGTGTCATCTGTAGTACTGCCAAAACTTTAGTTCTCTATTGCAATAATAGTGGAGCTATAGCCCAGACAAGTGAGCTGAGGAATCACCATAAATCCAAACACGTGCTCAGGAAATTTCACATTCTTCGCGAGATCGTGGAGAGAGGTGATATTGAAATTTACAAAGTGGCAACCGAGGATAATGTTGTCAACCCTTTTATTAAAACTCTCCCGCAGTCAAAGCATGAAGCCCTGAGTGTTGCGATAGGAATTAGAAGTCTTAGAGACTAAATTTCTGTAGATTATAAAGTAAACATTCATGTTGATTTATAAATCAACTTATTCATATTTTCGTGGTTTGTATTATATGAACTGTTCAACGTATATTTTAAATTTTATCTTAGTTATATGATAATGTCACATAATGAGGCTCAATGATTGAACTGAAATTAAAATCAACTTAAGTCCCTAATCTAGATCACCGTGTACGAACAGACACAATGGATCATTATAAAGATTAGATTTCAAGGTGTACTATAGCGCCACCTCATTGGCTAGACGTGTGACGTCGAGTACAATTGCAATAGACAATAGCTGGGAGCTGGGTGTCGGTTGTGACTCGCCTAAAAATGGTAAATAAAGCAGTGTGTCATAATACCAATTCTTTTAGCTTTCGCACGTCTCCTCGGACCTAAGTAGTCTAGAGTAACTACATTGTGAAATGTTGTGTTTTGACGCTGTCAAACGCTCTCGGTAAAAAAGAGCTATAAAGATAGTCGTTGGATACCTCAAGAAACAAGTGGGAGCACATAGATTGATAAGATGAGATTATCCTCCTACGGGGTAGGATCATATGTCATAAAGGCCACTCAGAGAGTTGGGATTGCAAAAGTGCATGGCCATGCCCGGATCTGTATCATAGTGATCATCCGGTTCGCAATCCGCTCATATATTCGAGAAAGGTTCGAACGGTACGAGGGTGACAGTGGTCTTACCTCTAGTTCGAACTCAGAAATCAATCGATAAGGGAAAAGTGGATACACACTGGATCTAAAGCCCAAGTGGGAGTTTGTTGGAATGGTGTCCTTCATCCCACACGTGTTGTACCGAAACAAGCTATGTAGTGCGTCCTGTGTAGATGGGTCGATTGGGCGATATTAAGAGTCGAGTTGAGAACTTGAACTTAATAGTCGACAATCAAGCCAAATGAGTCACACAACCCTCTTAATCATGTATACTTAGAGTATACAAACTTCGGTTGGGAACCGAGGTGAAACGACGGAGAAAACGGAAGGAAAACGAAAAAAAGAAATTTTCTTATTTCTTTCCATATTTGGACTCCTATGTCTACTAATAAACAGTATGGGACTTTTACTATATAAAGAGACCATATGCCACGAAATTTACTACTACATATCATATATTCGAGTGAGAGTAAATTCGTGAGAGGCTAGAGGAATTGAGGAATAGAGTAGGACCCTTTTCAAGTCCGAGTTCTTGTCGTTTCGAGATCGACGAGAGTTCGTGCATCGAATTGAGGTCTAGTACATTCGCGGCTATCCATCTACGCTTGGACATACTACATAGAAGAATTACAAGGTACATGTAAATGTTGGTTTTGGCGACAACATATGTTTTGGGTGTTTGTGTTTTGTTTCAGGTGTTGAATGAATTGATGAATAGCATATAACATGGTGATATGGAATCAGTGATGTCCAATGCATCACGTCAACATGAGTGCCAACTGGAACTAGAACTCTAGCAGGGTGTGTGTAAAAATCAGGGTGGCTGATGTCTACTGCTGTCACTACCCATATATTAGTAAGGACTACTATAAGGAGTGGTTGGGTAGGTGTGCGCTGTCCGTCGACTATTGTCATATCTTCTTCGTGAGAGCTCCGATTGCGGTGATTCAAAATTCTATGGAATACACTTCAAGAGCTACAAAATGGATTTGGCGACTAGAGGCGCCGAATTTGGATCCGGCGACTGAAGTCGCCACAATTTGGTTTCGGCGACTACAAGACTTCACCATGCGCAATCCGTCGATATTGGGCATATCTCCTTGGTGCAAGATCCGATTGACTTGATTCAAAATTCTTTGGAATCTAAACTTCAAGAGCTACAACATGGATCCGGAGACTGGAGTCTCCGCATTTGGATCCGGCGACTGGAGTCGCCACATTTGGATCCGGCGACTACAAGGCTTCACCATGAGCAGTCCGTCGATTTTGGTCATATCTTCTTCGTGCGAGCTCCGATTGACTTGATTCAAAATTCCTTGGAATCTAAACTTCAAGAGCTACAACATGGATCCAGAGACTGGAGTCGCCGCTTTTGGAACCAGCGACTTGAGTCGCTGAAAAAGCGGAGACTCACGTCTCAAAAACCGGAGACTCATTTTTCGCCAAAAACGGAGACTCCTGTCAACTTTTCCAGAGAATGCCAAAAACGGAGACTCCTGTCACTTTTCCAGAGAACGCCAAAAAACGGAGACTCCTGTCAACTTTTTCAGAGAATGCCAAAAACGGAGACTCCTGTCAACTTTTCCAGAGAACGCCAAAAACGGAGACTCCTGTCAACTTTTCCAGAGAACGCCAAAAACGGAGACTCCTGTCAACTTTTCCGGAGACTACGCAAAAGTGGAGACTTCACAAAAGTGGAGACTACGCAAAAGTAGAGACTACGCAAAAGTGGAGACTACGCAAAAGTGGAGACTTCACAAAAGTGGAGACTACACAAAAGTGGAGACTACACAAAAGTGGAGACTCCAAAAACGGAGACTCAAAATCCGGAGACTCAAAAACCGGAGACTCCAACTGTCCAACCCTGCGACTGTCGACTGTCCAACCCAGCGACTGTCGACTGTCCAACCCAGCGACTGTCGACTGTCCAACCCAGCGATTGTCGACTGTCTAACCCAGCAACTGGCGACTGTCTTCATGTATTGGATTCGGAGACTTTGTGTTTACTACTTCAATGATATCGACGACCATGAAGACGATGAAATTCTGAGGCTTCAACACTTAGAGATTTTCACGAGAAATTGAAGATGAAGAATTGAGATCGATGGAGTCAAGATTGAATTGAAGTTCTGATTTTGAAATTGAAGATTCAAGATTCGAAGATTCAAGAATCAAAGATTCAAGATTCCAAGATTCAAGAATCCAAGTTCAACAATAGTGATGTCATCCATGGAGAAGTGACATCAGCCAAGCATGTGACGAATGAGAATATGCCACGTCATCATCTCACATGTGCGGGCTGCCTATATAAACCCATGGATTTGGATTTCATCACTTGACGATTTTGAGAGAACGAAATCTGATATTCGAGTATCACTGTCGTTGTTTGTTGGCGCTGAGCCTTAGAGTTTTGGTAGTTGTTTTGTGCTGTGCACCACTAGTAGGGTTATGTGATTTAGCTCTAGGTGTAGTAGTACTAGGTCTCTGGTTCGTTGGAGTGCTGCGTCACTTGGGATACGACCTTTGATCATTCCGTCTACCTTTCTCTACCCGTGTAATAGTTTAGTTTCGTCGATCAATGAAATGAAAACTATTACATAACTTTGTCTTCAGCACTTTACTGTACTTTACTTACATTGAGTTTGAACTATACACACAAGCAAGCGATAGTTGAGAGAGTGCGTGAGTTCTTCGACTGAAGCTGCTGACTGTGAGTTCGTCGACTGAAGCTGCTGACTGTGAGTTCGTCGACTGAAGCTGCTGACTGTGAGTTCGTCGACTGAGGCTGCTGACTGTGAGTTCGTCGACTGAAGCTGCTGACTGTGAGTTCGTCGACTGAAGCTGCTGACTGTGAGTTCATCGACTGAAGCTGCTGACTTTGAGTTTAAGGCCAACTTCGCGAAAAGTTGGTATCATACGTCGAAGACGTAATTTTCAATTGGTATCAGAGCGGGACGTCATACGTATAAGACGTGATCCGAATCTTGACTTCATATTTTCCGCTACAATGGAGTCTCCTATGTTCGCACATCAACCGATCATGCTTACTCATCAAAACTATTCGAATTGGAAAGCCAAAGTATCAGCTAGAATTAAAGGACATGACTCTCGTGCATGGAGATCAGTGTTAGAAGGCTGGGAATGCCCATTTACTATTGATGCTAAAGGCAACAAAATTCTCAAACTTGAACGACATTGGTCTAATGAAGAGCTTGAAGCTTCTACTGCCAACAACAAAGCTTTACGTTTCATCTGTGAATGGCTGGAGCTCAACATGTATCGACTTGTCAAAAATTGTACCTCAGCCAAAGAAGCTTGGGATACTCTCCAGAGAACTTGTGGAGGACACAAACATGTCAACCAATCTAAGAGTTGCACTCTCACTACTCTAGTTCATAAACCTCAGATGGGAGAGCATGAAGACGACAAAAATAGTGAAACATATTCTGGAAGAAATTCTTCAGATCGTGAATCTGAGTATGAGTCGGAATCGACAGAGGCTACTCCTATAACGTCTCATGCAAAAGTCGACTCAAAAGAAATTGTGAATCTAAAGGAAGTTTTTCCAAAGCTTCAAATTCTTTATAATGATGAATCTACTTCAAACACCGATTCTGAGTGTGAATCAGAATCAAAAGAGAATGCTCCTAAAACACCTCAAGCTGAAGTTGAGTCTACGAAAATGTTGGACTTGAAAGAAAGCATCATAGCACTCCAAAGGGAGCTTGAAACTGCAAATACAGAAAAAGGAGCACTTCAAGTGTATCATAAAACATTGAAAGGATCATTTGATGATGATCACAAAATTGATGAAATACTGAAGGACACGCGGACTGTCAACTGCATGGTCTCCAAAAATAGAGAATTTTGTGATGAAGGAATTTTCTCAGATTGTGAATCCAAGTCTGAATCTGAAATTGAAAAAGCAACATCACTTGTGTTTCAGAATGAAGTTGTGTCTGATGAAATGCTTGTATTGAAGGAGAATCATTTAGAACTCCAAAAAATCTGTGGAGAAGTAATCACTGAGAAAGGAACACTCGAAGTGTCTCTAAAATGTTTGAAAGAGTGTGTTGATGACTTCTCTAAAGCAAAAAAAAAAATCTCCGAAGAAGCTATTGAGTTGAGAAACTTGGTTGAAGAGTCTAACTCTGAAAATTTAAAGTTGAAAGCTTCTCGTAAAAATCTGGAACAAAAGTTTGATGATCTCTTTGAAGAGAAGCACAAATTCTTCAAGGAAGCAGTTGAGTTGAGATCACTATTTGAAAAGTCTAATACTGAAAATTCCAAGTTGAAAGCATCCTTGAAAAAGGAAATTGCTGAAGTCAAAATGCTTCAAAATTTGTTCAAAACTTCCGATGCTGAGAATGATGAATTAAAAACGACTTTGACACAGACTCAGACAGATCTTGCTATGAGTGTCAAAGATTGCTTCAACCTGAAAGCTAAATTGCACATGACAGATGAGCTTTTGAAGAAGATGAACACAAATTCTTCAGTTTTTGATAATGCTACCTCCTTAGTGAATCCAAATCGATATGGTCTAGGATTCCAAAAAGTATTCAACTCCATATACTCAACTCCTGAAAATAAGCAAATGAAGTTTGTCAAGGCTTCCTCTGATGAACATTCCAAAGTTGAGACTGATGGATAAAATCGAAAATGAAACATCTAAGCGAAAGGAGATTGCAGAGGGAAAGAAAATTATGACTTCAGAGTCCAAGGTTGAGATTCCTGAAGCTAGCTCCTCAAAATGTTTCAACGCCAAGTTATATCAGCCTCCAAAGAATATCATGAAGAAACCTAGAAACACTCTATCTTATGAGGACGTCTTCATGAATAAGCTAAAGAAATTGGCTCCAAATGTCTCTCTGAAAGAAAGGTCCATTTCTTCTTCTACTAAGATTGAAAAGCCAAAGCTAAAAGAAGCTAAGCCCAAGAAGAAGTATGTTTGTCACTACTGTAACAAAACCGGACACATCAAACCTTATTGCTACAAGTTGAGAGATGATGTGAACCGAGGGATAGTGACTGAGAAAATGAACGTATATTCCAAGAGAGTCCGACTTCAAACTCCGTTTCATGAAGATGCTTCGATGAAAAATTTGATGGAGTCCTCATCTTCAAGGTCGACACCCAAAATGCTTGCTCCTATCTCTACTAATGTTGAAAACATCAAACGAAAGGAAGTAAAACACAAGAAAAAGAATGTTTGCCACTATTGCAACAAGCCTGGACATATTAGGCCGTATTGTTACAAAATGAAGGATGATGTGAATCGTGGCTTTATGGCTGTGAAAAAAGAAGAATGGCTCAGCGAAGCAAGTGAAGAAGCAATGGGTGCCAAAAGTGAAAAATCAAAAAGTCTGGAAACCAAAAATCAAGAGCACTACTCAAAATCTTGAAATCAAGAAGAAATGGGTGCCAAAAGTGAAGAAGAATGAAGTTACTTCTGACTCCACTCCAAGAAAAATTTGGTTACCAAGACAACTGATTTTCTGCAATGTTGTGCTAAACGCTTCTGAGAAACACTCGCAAGGAGTCTGGTACCTTGATAGTGGTTGTTCCCACCACATGACTGGAACGAAGAAATTTCTTAAAGATTACGAACTTGTGACTGAAACCCCCGTCATGTTTGGAGGGGGAGAAAAAGGTATCGTGTTGGGAAAAAGAACTCTCCATCTCAAAGGATTGCCACCACTCAAGAATGTTGTCCATGTTGAAGGACTAGTGGCCAATCCGATAAGTATAAGTCAACTTTGCGATGACCAGCTGAATGTCAGTTTTGACAAAGACTCTTGCAAAGTCTTTGATAGTGAAGGGAAGTGCATTTTGAAGTGTCATCGTGCTAAGAACAATTTCTACGTCTATGGCAACTGTCAAAATGACAAACAAAAATCAGAGGAATCAACTGAGAGAGAAATTTTGGATTTCGTCATGGACACTCTTGCGCAGGCAGCTATGTCTGAGGCTCCGACACCCAAAATCTCCGGAGCTAAATTTGATGCGCTTAAGGACTTGGCGTTTACTTCGAAGACTTCTTCTCCTAAGCTGACTCTTGAGATTCTTATCTATGAAAGTTCTACTTCTATCTTTGTATCTCGAAAGGCCGCGGAAAATATGGAAGAGAAGTCTGACAAGCATGAATTTGAATCAACAACGACCCATATGGCAACCTATGAACGGTTATTAAAATCGACTAAAAGTCGAAGTGTTGATCAAACACTCTTTCGTTCCATGATTGGAAGTTTACAATATTTAACTCCAACTCGCCCTGACATTATGTTTAGTGTTTGTATGTGTGCCAGGTACCAAGCAGATCCAAAGGAAGTTCATCTACGAGCTGTCAAACGGATTCTCAGCTACATCTCAGGAACTGCTAACTTGGAAATCTGGTATACACGCCACACATCATCAAATCTTTTCGACTTCTCCGATGCAGATTGGGCAAGTAATACGGACGAAAGAAAGAGTACCTCCGGTTGTTGTTATTTCTTGGCAATAATATTGTTTCATGGCATAGTCGAAAGCAAAATTGCATCGCACTGTCAACTGCCGAGTCGGAGTATGTTGCAGCTGGAAGTTGCTGCACTCAACTACTTTGGTTGAAACAAATGTTGAATGACTATCTTCTTGAGAGTGCTCCATTAGTGCTGTATTGTGATAATCAGAGTGCTATCAAAATCAGCGAAAATCCTGTCCAGCATTCAAGAACTAAACACATCGACATTCGACATCATTTCATTAGAGATTTGGTTGATCGTGATATAGTCAGTCTACAGGATATTTCAACAGAAAAACAGCTTGCTGACATCTTTACCAAACCTCTTGACTTTGAGAGATTCAAAAAACTAAGGAATTCTCTCTGCATGTGTTCTCTCTAAGAGTTCACGAAAAATTTTGAAGTCTGAAAGAGTAGTTTCTTTACTTCTGAATACGCACTCGGAATTGTCGTGGATTAGTCTAGTCAGACAAACATTGATTCGAGGCCGCTTTAGTCTTCGGACCCAAGTGCATTTATTCCGATGAATGCAAACATGTGAACTTGGCATTAAACTCCCATAGCTATCATTTGCATAGATCCATAATACCAAGTAACGGAGGACGCCGGATCACTTTGTCCGCCGTCTCCCCTCTTCGAAAGGTAGTACATGGACGCTCTAATTTAAGATGCTCAACCATCACACTTCGGAGATGCAGGATGATCCTTGCTCCCCTCTGACTGCTGTAATGAGCATCTGTTGCATTTCATTTAAAGCTAAAACTCGTCTGGAGGACGCCGGATCACTTTGTCCGCCGGCTCCCCTCTGATGTAGTAAAGCTAGTCCCAAGTGGAGTGCCGTAAAAGTTCACCTTGCATTCATGAATTAAAATCTCTTGTGCGGTGCAAACTCATCAAATATGTTTCGACGAAACACGACTGCATCCTTGTGACTGTGACGAAGGACAAGTAAACATGTCTATCAACATACTTCGGTCCATCTCACCGGTTTTTAATATGAGAGATTTTCATTAACTCAAAGTTACAATCACCTAGTGTGAAATTTTTGTTTTGGAAAATGATGAAAAGTGGACTCTTTTCTGGGAAAATATTTGCTCTTCATTGCCTAATATCACCCCTCGAATCTCCACTAAAATGTGTTTGAATGTTTGCAGTGTGTTGAACGCTTGAATACTAACTCGGGATGTGTTGTTTTGATTTGGTACTCTTGTAGTTCATATTCAGCATCTCGTGGAGTTCAATCTTTATGGCGTAAGATGAGTGCAGCAGCATCCGGTGTCACTCAGTACTACGTTTGCCTATCTTCACCAGATGACCCATCAAGGGGGAGGTTTAGGTGATGATGCTGGTTCATCTGGCAAAGGACTGCGTAATGCATGGTTTCTCTATTTTGAATAACTCTTGAAACTCTTGAACTATTCTGTTTGCATGCATATGTCTTGATATATTGATGTTTTGACTAAGTGTGTTTGGTTTTTCATATCTTATCAATGCTAGTTCTTCATTGTTGATTAATTGATTGCCTTTGTTTTAACTTAGTCATATTTTTGATGTATATCTCTTGAGGGGGATATTGTTTTGTATCTCCTTGTGCTAACTCTTCGTCATATGAGTTGTGCCAAAAAGGGGGAGATTGTAGATGTTGGTTTTGGCAACAACATATGTTTTGGTTGCTTGGTTTTTGAGATTTTGTATATCTCCTTATGCTAACTCTTGATCATATGAGTTGTGCCAAAAAGGGGGAGATTGTAAATGTTGGTTTTGGCGACAACATATGTTTTGGGTGTTTGTGTTTTGTTTCAGGTGTTGAATGAATTGATGAATAGCATATAACATGGTGATATGGAATCAGTGATGTCCAATGCATCACGTCAACATGAGTGCCAACTGGAACTAGAACTCTAGCAGGGTGTGTGTAAAAATCAGGGTGGCTGATGTCTACTGCTGTCACTACCCATATATTAGTAAGGACTACTATAAGGAGTGGTTGGGTAGGTGTGCGCTGTCCGTCGACTATTGTCATATCTTCTTCGTGAGAGCTCCGATTGTGGTGATTCAAAATTCTATGGAATACACTTCAAGAGCTAAAAAATGGATTTGGCGACTAGAGGCGCCGATTTTGGATCCGGCGACTGGAGTCGCCACAATTTGGTTTCGGCGACTACAAGACTTCACCATGCGCAATCCGTCGATTTTGGGCATATCTCCTTGGTGCGAGATCCGATTGACTTGATTCAAAATTCTTTGGAATCTAAACTTCAAGAGCTACAACATGGATCCGGAGACTGTAGTCTCCTCATTTGGATCCGGCGACTGGAGTCGCCACATTTGGATCCGGCGACTACAAGGCTTCACCATGAGCAGTCCGTCGATTTTGGTCATATCTTCTTCGTGCGAGCTCCGATTGACTTGATTCAAAATTCCTTGGAATCTACACTTCAAGAGATACAACATGGATCCAGAGACTGGAGTCGCCGCTTTTGGAACCAGCGACTGGAGTCGCTGAAAAAGCGGAGACTCACGTCTCCAAAACCGGAGACTCATTTTTCGCCAAAAACGGAGACTCCTGTCAACTTTTCCAGAGAATGCCAAAAACGGAGACTCCTGTCAACTTTTCCAGAGAACGCCAAAAAACGGAGACTCCTGTCAACTTTTCCAGAGAATGCCAAAAACGGAGACTCCTGTCAACTTTTCCAGAGAACGCCAAAAACGGAGACTCCTGTCAACTTTTCCAGAGAACGCAAAAAACGGAGACTCCTGTCAACTTTTCCGGAGACTACGCAAAAGTGGAGACTTCACAAAAGTGGAGACTACGCAAAAATTGAGACTACGCAAAAGTGGAGACTCCAAAAACGGAGACTCAAAATCCGGAGACTCAAAAACCGGAGACTCCAACTGTCCAACCCTGCGACTGTCGACTGTCCAACCCAGCGACTGTCGACTGTCCAACCCAGCGACTGTCGACTGTCCAACCCAGCAACTGGCGACTGTCTTCATGTATTGGATTCGGAGACTTTGTGTTTACTACTTCAATGATATCGACGACCATGAAGACGATGAAATTCTGAGGCTTCAACACTTAGAGATTTTCACGAGAAATTGAAGATGAAGAATTGAGATCGATGGAGTCAAGATTGAATTGAAGTTCTGATTTTGAAATTGAAGATTCAAGATTCGAAGATTCAAGAATCAAATATTCAAGATTCCAAGATTCAAGAATCCAAGTTCAACAATAGTTATGTCATCCATGGAGAAGTGACATCAGCCAAGCATGTGACGAATGAGAATATGCCACGTCATCATCTCACATGTGCGGGCTGCCTATATAAACCCATGGATTTCGATTTCATCACTTGACGATTTTGAGAGAACGAAATCTGATATTCGAGTATCGCTGTCGTTGTTTGTTGGCGCTGAGCCTTAGAGTTTTGGTAGTTGTTTTGTGCTGTGCACCACTAGTAGGGTTATGTGATTTAGCTCTAGGTGTAGTAGTACTAGGTCTCTGGTTCAATGGAGTGCTGCGTCACTTGGGATACGACCTTTGATCATTCCGTCTACCTTTCTCTACCCGTGTAATAGTTTAGTTTCGTCGATCAATGAAATGAAAACTATTACATAACTTTGTCTTCAGCACTTTACTGTACTTTACTTACATTGAGTTTGAACTATACACACAAGCAAGCGATAGTTGAGAGAGTGCGTGAGTTCTTCGACTGAAGCTGCTGACTGTGAGTTCGTCGACTGAAGCTGCTGACTGTGAGTTCGTCGACTGAAGCTGCTGACTGTGAGTTCGTCGACTGAAGCTGCTGACTGTGAGTTCGTCGACTGAAGCTGCTGACTGTGAGTTCGTCGACTGAAGCTGCTGACTGTGAGTTCGTCGACTGAAGCTGCTGACTGTGAGTTCATCGACTGAAGCTGCTGACTTTGAGTTTAAGGCCAACTTCGCGAAAAGTTGGTATCATACGTCGAAGACGTAATTTTCAGTACACAATTCTTTACGAACTCAATTAATTGTTCTTACTATTACGTGTGCGTACTAGATCGATGTATATGGTTTTACGTGTTTATGCATGTTCTACTTTTTCGCACTTTTTCATGATTGTAAACACACGTAAATTCTTCTATTGTGTTATGAATGAGATCCATACAAAACTCAACATACGTAACAATACTAATTTTCAGATTTTTCCGTGAAGTGAATCTAGAGAATTTACCATTCACTATTTGAGTTATTTTGGAAGTAGTCAAATTAACCCTCACGATTTTTTTATTTGATTAACCGCTAATTGTATACTCATTTTATACAATTAACGACAAACATTAATATGTTCAAATTCATTAATAGACATTAATTCATCAATCATCATTAACACAAAAAGATTAAATATAAATTGGTTCGACCAGTAAGAGTTTTGGAAGTGGAGTGGTAGGGTTGGGCCGGTGGGTCACCTATTGGCCATTTAGGTGGCGCCTCTGAAAATAGAAAAAATGAAGATTACAATTAAGATTTTTGTATATTTTCCGTTTTTGTTGAGTTGAATATTTTTGATTTAATAGTTTCTGAAATGTAAACAGTGTTAATGAAAAAAAACACTCTATTCATTGGTATTTAGTGTATATTAGTAGGTAAATTATATTCTGTGTATAAATGATTTATCTTAATATTAAAATATATATATATATATATATATATATATATATATATATATATATATATATAGATAGATAGAGGTGGCTTCTCATAAGGACCGGTACTTACGCACCATATATATATATATATATATATATATATATATATATATATATATGTGTGTATAAATGACTGAAGCTGCTGACTGTGAGTTCGTCGACTGAAGCTGCTGACTGTGAGTTCGTCGACTGAAGCTGCTGACTGTGAGTTCGTCGACTGAAGCTGCTGACTTTGAGTTTAAGGCCAACTTCGCGAAAAGTTGGTATCATACGTCGAAGACGTAATTTTCAGTACACAATTCTTTACGAACTCAATTAATTGTTCTTACTATTACGTGTGCGTACTAGATCGATGTATATGGTTTTACGTGTTTATGCATGTTCTACTTTTTCGCACTTTTTCATGATTGTAAACACACGTAAATTCTTCTATTGTGTTATGAATGAGATCCATACAAAACTCAACATACGTAACAATACTAATTTTCAGATTTTTCCGTGAAGTGAATCTAGAGAATTTACCATTCACTATTTGAGTTATTTTGGAAGTAGTCAAATTAACCCTCACGATTTTTTTATTTGATTAACCGCTAATTGTATACTCATTTTATACAATTAACGACAAACATTAATATGTTCAAATTCATTAATAGACATTAATTCATCAATCATCATTAACACAAAAAGATTAAATATAAATTGGTTCGACCAGTAAGAGTTTTGGAAGTGGAGTGGTAGGGTTGGGCCGGTGGGTCACCTATTGGCCATTTAGGTGGCGCCTCTGAAAATAGAAAAAATGAAGATTACAATTAAGATTTTTGTATATTTTCCGTTTTTGTTGAGTTGAATATTTTTGATTTAATAGTTTCTGAAATGTAAACAGTGTTAATGAAAAAAAACACTCTATTCATTGGTATTTAGTGTATATTAGTAGGTAAATTATATTCTGTGTATAAATGATTTATCTTAATATTAAAATATATATATATATATATATATATATATATATATATATATATATATATATATATATATATATATATAGATAGATAGATAGATAGATAGAGGTGGCTTCTCATAAGGACCGGTACTTACGCACCATATAAGATTCTCAATATTTATATTAATATATATTGTTAAGATCTCTATATATATCTTGTATAATATACATACTATATTAAAGAGACGCGCGATAAGGTAATTGATTTAATATCGATAGTAAAGTAATAGATTTAATGTCGGTGTAGGAAAATTATTATATTTATTTATTTCACAATTTTTCTCCTTTATATATTTCAATCAATTTATCAATTTATATATACGCAATATTTCTCTCACTTCGTTCACATAGAAAATTCAACTTTTTGCATGCTACAAAATTGTAAGTAATTCTTCATAATTTTATTTAATATTGTACTCATGTATGTTCATATTAATTGTCATTATTTTGTATTTTTTACCTTAATATAGTTTTACAATTATTAGTTTAATATACTCGTATTTACTCATGTATGTTCATATTAATTGTCAATATTTTGTTTTACAATTATTAGTTTAATGTCCTCTATTTACTTACGTGCTTATTAATCATGGTTGCTTATATTTTTTTTTTCATTGCTATCAATTATCAACTCTTTTTTATGATTTAAAAAATAAAGAAGATTAAATTGCAGAGTTGTGTTTTTACTTTATACAAGTTAATAGAAATAGAATGACCACATATGTTTTTGTAAGAATTTGTATTACGTGTGCTGCGCAAATTTTATGTTTTCTTTTTAATTATTTTTATAAATTTACGAATTATTTGACTGGAAAGAAAAATCCACTAAATACAAAATAATAACTATAATTACTAATTGTATTTTTCTTTAAGTTTTGATTGTTTGCATTTTATTACATATTACAGATTATTGTGGAATATGAAGAATTTAAGTACAGAAGCAGAGAGAGGATTGAAGATGAGGATATTGAAACTAATTTTGAAGAAGACTCACATGAAAATAGTAAGAAATACACTCCTCAAGTAGCAAATGAGTTGAAGCCGAAAAAGGGTCAACAATTTGATACAGTAGATGATGTTGTTTCATTTTATAATGCATATGCTAAAGCGGCTGGATTTAGTATACGAGCTTGGTCTTCTAAAAAAGAGAGTGAGAGTGGAGAAATAAAACGGAAAGAGTTTGTGTGCTTTAAACAAGGGAATTCTTCAAGAATCGTGGAAGCTGGAAAAAAACGACGTCGAGGCAGCTTAAGTGAAAATTGTACCGCCAAACTTGCTGTTTTAAAATCAAACAGCGAAAAATACGTAGTTACTGTTTTCAATGAAGAGCATAGTCACCCGCTTTCCAGTCCCTCGAAAGTTCACCTTTTGAGGTCTCATCGTAATGTTTCTGCCGCTACAAAGTCTCTAAGTAAACAATTTTCTATGGTCAATATACCTCCACATCAACAATTTAGTTTTCTTGGAGTTCAAGCTGGAGGTATAGAAAATATCGGTTGCACGCAAACAGATTTGTATAACCATGCAAGGGATATGCGCGCTGAAAAAAAAGGTCAAGATGGTGAAATGTTTTACGAGTATCTAAAATTGGAGAAATGCAAAAATCCGTCGTTTACTTACAAAATTGATGTTGATGAAGATAAAAAGATAACTCGTTGCTTTTGGTCTGACGCAATTTCTAGGCGAGCTTATGCATTTTATGGTGATGTGGTAATTTTTGATACTACATATAATACTAATCGTTATGGAATGATATTTGCACCGATTATGGGGGTTAACAATCATGGTCAAACTGTTATATTTGCTTGTGGATTCTTGAATCATGAGAGCGTTGATGATTTTATATAGTTATTTACTAACTTCTTGGAATTTATGCATGGTGGTGCTCCAAAAATGATTATTACTGATCAAGACCCAGCTATGGCTAAGGCATTCCCAATTGTTCTTCCAAATACATTTCATAGGTACTGTAGTTGGCACATCTTAATGAAGTTTTCGGAGAAGATTGATGCAGTAAAGTACAGTATTTATAAAAGTGAGTTCATGGATTGCATTTGGAAATCAGAGACTCCTGAAGAGTTTGATATAGCATGGGAAAGTCTTATTAAAAAAAGTGGACTTCTAGAGAATAAGTGGTTAGAACATCAGTATCAACTTCATTCAAAATGGATTCCTGCATATGTTAATCACAATTTTTCGGCCGGCATGTCAACTAGTCAACGTGCAGAGAGTGGTCATTCATTTTTCAAAAGATTTGTTTCAAAGGGAAATTCATTAGTGGAATTTATGATACAATTTGGCAGAGGTCTTGTACGCCAACGCCACGAAGAGTTGATGGCTGATCACAAAGATATAATTGAGAAGCCCAAACTTAAAGTAAATCTTGATCTCTTAGATCAAATGGCTGATATTTACACAAATAAGATATACTTTAAGTTTGAGAGTGAAGTGCTTGATAGCTTCAACTATAGGATCCAAGTTCTGCAAGAAGTGGAAAATCATATTGTTATGCGACGAATTTCCGACTAGGACCCGAGCATAGGGCTCCTCCCTCTGTTCGCCCTTTAGAGCAGAGCGAGCTGAATAGGAAGGATAACATCGAAGGTTGCCTCCATAAGATATAATAGGGTGAACAGGAGACGTGTCCGGCCAAAGCGTATGGGCAGACAGTCGAAACAAGTAGGAACGCAGGCGAGCAGGAATGACGTGTTCGATCCGTCAAAATCCAGGTGATTGCCTTTGGGCCCTGAGTGTGAGGGATGGGCCTAAAGGAGAGATATTGGTGGGCTCGGCCCATTAACCTATTTTAGAAACCCTAGTTTGTATTCTCTATAAATAGTAGGTGTAATATTTTATTGAGATATCCACACATTTCCCCAAAAAATTCTGAGAGAGCATAATTGCCTTGTTCACTACTCAATCCTCAAAATATCTATATTTTAGTTGATTATTGGAGAGCACAATTTTTCCGCTATCAACACATATCACCGATCCCTTTTCGCCTTCTCCATCGCCTCAGTCCGGCGGTTCAGCTCTCCGACCAGGAGATCCAGGGTCCTACGATTCTCTTCGGCCAATCGCACCCTCTCCGTCATCTCCATGAGCTGATCCTACTCGGACGCCATCACTGACTTCAGCTTGTCGAGCTCCTCCTGACGCGCGTCTCTCTCCCTGCTCGCCCCCGCGGCGCTCGACTCCGCCTCATTCACCTTGGATCGCAGAGCCACTTCGGCCTCTTGATACTGATCCACCAAGGACCGGAGACTAACAACCTCGAGCTCCAGCTCGACCAACTTGTCCGCCCCAGCGCTAGGGGCAGTAGCAGGAGGACTCCGAGTCTTGCTCAGGGTAACCAGGAGCATGAGTACCCTCGAAGCCATGATGATGGCCATCTGCTCGGCATGCTCAGGTTGTTGAGCAGCGAGCTCAGCCGGGATGGTCCAGGCGCGAGGAATGCACTCCATCGCCTCTCGCATCACAGGGGGCAAGGTCGAAAAGTCATTGGGGCGGGCGGCCAGAAATTGAACGAGGCAGGTGGATAAGTTCGCGCGAGGGCCGCCCAGGCTAGTAAACGAAAAGAGGAGTCAAAGGAAGAAAGCAGGTATAAAGAAAAAAAACCAAAAGGAACGTACCGAGCAATGGCCTCCTCGTCAACGGTGGCCACGTTGCTGTAGGGATGAGTTTCGGGGACCTCCGGCATTGGCTCTTTGCCCCGACGTCGTTTGGAGGCCCGGGGGTTCGAAGGACCCACGGGCTCCGAAGTGGGGGCCGAAGTGGGAGGAGCCGAGCCGATCCCTCCCACAAGAGGGACCGAGGAAGCTTCGGAGTTACCCGATCGAGCTGGCCGAGCGAGTTGGTTTGAAGGCACCACCGGCGGGTCAGCTGCGGCCGCGGCGGCTGCCACCTCGGCGGCCCGGCGAGCGCGGTCAGCAATGGCGGCCAAACGAGCGCGAGCATTATTACCGGCCATCTCGGGCGGAGGTTCAGGGAAAGTGGGAAATCTGACAACTGGAAAAAGGAAAATGGAAACTTTTAAAAACATTTTAATCGAGTATAAAGGCGAAACACGGGCCACCACACTCACGAGGATGTTGGTCCCGAACGTGGCGGGGAATGGTAATAAAACGGGATGATCGAACATGGGCTCTAGTAAACACATTCTCTATCAACAATTGAGCGTCGGGGAGAGAACGAACACGTTCATAGACCGTGGCAAATTACTCAACTAAGGTCGGGAATAGATGGGGTCGGAGGACCTGCCGAACAACAAATGCCCGAACAAGAAGGAGTCAAAAATAAAATAAAGAGAAGCCCAGGGGAAAGGGGAAATGCACAAGGAAAAGACTTAACGGTGATATTGGTGAGCAAACGAGGTCGGGACAGGGAACGCCTCAGAACCCCAAGCGCCATCCACGAAGAACCAATCAGCCCACCAGCCCGTCAGTTTGTTGGGCAGCTTTTCGAGTAGTTTGCTCGGAGCTCGCAAGTAGTGATCCCCGCCTCTGAAGTGATTGATGATAAGGAGGAAAGAAATCTCGGGAACAGAGAGATGGCGATAGAGGCCATAATGGCCGAACAGAATGTTCAGATTGATAAGCAAAGACCAAGAGTTCGCATGAAGTTGCATAGGAGCGATACCCCACGTTTGCAACACGGCGGCTAGAGAATCATGGAGAGGGAACCGAAGTCCCGCCTCCATCATCGTACCGGTGATGGCGACCATACCCGGGGGAGGGCAGTTCGCTCGCTCGTCGGGGGTCGGACAATAAATATGCACATCGGAAGGAATTCCCCACGCCGACCTCATGGATTGCAGCTCCTCCTCAGTCAAGATGGTCGAGTTACGATTGCTAGCATAGAACCCCGCTTGGTCGGGACCGGGGCGAGCACCAAATCGCGTACGCTCCACAAAGACGTAGGGATTCTCGTGGAGATAATGGGTAAAGATGAACGGGGGAAGAGGGCCCCGAATCTCGCCCATCATGTCGATAAATCGACGGTAACAGTCGGAGACTCCCCCAGCGAACAGTTCTAGTTTTTCCTCTTCGAAAAATCCGACTATTGGAGCCTGCTCGCCCTCAGACGGAGAAGAATCCGAAGTGTCAGAGCGCGAGGAATCGTCGTCTACGGAGGTATCAGAGAGGGTAGCAGAACTATCGTGGTCGCTCATCCTCACTCGTTCGAAAGACGATAAAGCGAAAGTTTATAAAGAACTGAAAATCCTACCGCTAAACACCCCCAAACAACTATAAATAGAGAAGCGAAACCTACGTGTTTAGTCGAAGGTGAGGCCGAGCACCGTTAGTAATAAGCCGAGCAAGAGAGTCTGGATGTTCGGAAATCAATAGCTTGGGAGCGCAAAATGCAAAATGAAGGGCATCAAGAACTATTTATAAGGGTGAAGGGCGGCAAAATTTGAAATTTGAATTTGAAAAGACAGTTGACAGAAACCGAAGCGTCACTTCGGGTAGAAGCCAATCAGCAGGCGACATGTGGCAGTAACCGCCATACTGCATTTAAGGGCCTGTCGTAACCGCCGAAACCAAAATCTATGCTCGGGCCATCTAACGACCGTCCGCATACCGAGATCGACCTTTTCTTCCGAACAGAACGATCTCGGGGGGCATTTGTTATGCGACGAATTTCCGACTAGGACCCGAGCATAGGGCTCCTCCCTCTGTTCGCCCTTTAGAGCAGAGCGAGCTGAATAGGAAGGATAACATCGAAGGTTGCCTCCATAAGATATAATAGGGTGAACAGGAGACGTGTCCGGCCAAAGCGTATGGGCAGACAGTCGAAACAAGTATGAACGCAGGCGAGCAGGAATGACGTGTTCGATCCGTCAAAATCCAGGTGATTGCCTTTGGGCCCTGAGTGTGAGGGATGGGCCTAAAGGAGAGATATTGGTGGGCTCGGCCCATTAACCTATTTTAGAAACCTTAGTTTGTATTCTCTATAAATAGTAGGTGTAATATTTTATTGAGATATCCACACATTTCCCCAAAAAATTCTGAGAGAGCATAATTGCCTTGTTCACTACTCAATACCCAAAATATCTATTTTTTAGTTGATTATTGGAGAGCACAATTTTTCCGCTATCAACAATTCGGAATATTCATTATTTAAATAAATTAAAATATATTAATTTAGTTTAAAGCGTGATTAATTGAATAATGAATTGTTATTGAATTTATTAATTTATGGTAAAATATTTTTTAATGCTGCATAATTAAAATAGTATAAATAGAGGATAATATTATTTCTAATTGTAAATTAATAAAAAATTGAATTATTATTATTTCATTCTCAAATTAATTAAGTCGACCTTTGAATTAATTTAGTTGCTTAAAATAAGTAATAGATTTACTATACTCATAATTAATAATATTATTGATATATAATTTTGGTTGACATTTGAATTTATCCAATTGCTTAAAATAAGGAATATATTTACTATACTCATAATTAATAATATTATTGATATATAATTTTAGTTGACATTTGAATTTATCTAGTTAACTTTGAATTTATCTAGTTGCTTAAAATAAGGAATATATTTACATACTCATAATTAATAATATAATTGATATATAATTTATAATCAAGATAATAAAAAATTTATAATATTATTTATACATCAAACATGGTTGGATGACTAATTGATATAATAATTATTTTTATAATTTATTACTTTAATTATCGGTAATTCCTATAATTAAAATACATAAATTAATTAAATCAAAATTATTATTATTATTATTATTATTATTATTATTATTATTATTATTATTATTATTATTATTATTATTATTATTATTATTATTATTATACATAAATTATTTTTGAATTTATTTCCGTAAATTAAAAAAATTGAAAAAATCTAATAATAATCAATTATTTTGTATAAAAATAATAATCATCGATTGTATTGTTGTTTTTTCAATTATTCAATAATTATTAAATACAATTTTATTTCATTAACTATATCAAAGATTTTAATTATGTTGTTTTAGTGATATTTGTAAGTAATACAAATAAAGTAAATTACAACATAAACAAAATTAGAAATAAAGATATTGTTGCGTAAATTACAACATAAACAAAATTAGAATAAAATTAAATAAAATTACTGTAAATTGCGTAAATTAAAGTAAATAGATAAAATACATCATACTAAATAAAATGAAAACAAACTACTCTAAAATTACAGTAAATTGAGTAAATTACATTATAAATAAAATTAACAAAAATGACTTTAATTTTATTAGGAAACATAAACAAAAACTTGGAATTCATTTAAAATTTGTGAAATCCAATGTTTTAATCTTTCTTCATGAACTTCTAATTGTTCGATTCGTACGTAGAGTATTTTACTTATAATGAAACTTACGAAAGAAATAGTTATAAAGAAACTTACAAAATAAACAAAATAAAAAATAAAAAACCCAAAATTTCTGCAAAAAAAATAAATTATCAAAAAAAATAAAAATTCAAAAAACTTGAAGAAACATACAAAAATTATTATCAAATAAATGGTTATATTTACAATACAATTATAATCTAACAAAGGTAATATTAATTAGTAAAAAATACTTACATTAAAAGCTGCAAAAAAAATATATATATATTAATAATCAAACAATAATATTAAAACTAAAATTCAAATTTGTAATAAATGCAAAAAAAAATATTAATGATCAAATAATAATATTAAAACTAAAATTTAAATTAGTAAAAAAATACTTATGATTAAAGAATAATATTAAAATTAAAATTCAAATTAGTAAAAAATACTTACATTTAAAGGCTACAAAAATAAAAACATTAATTATCAAACAATCAAATTTAAATTAAAATCGAATTAGTAAAATAATATTTAGCTACAAAAAATACAAAAAATAACAAAAAAACAACAAAACTTACATAAAGCTTGAAAAAAAAATGTGAGTATGGACAAATAAAAAAATAACTGAAATGAAAAGGGGCAAAAATACAAAAAAAACAAAAAAAAAACAACAAAACTTACATAGAAATCTGCAAAAAATAAATAAATGTGAGCATTAACAAATAAAAGAAATACAGAAAACAACAAAAAAACAACAAAACTTACATAAAAAAAATGTGAGTATGAACAAATAAAAAAATAAAAAACAACAAAACTTACATAAAAAAAATGTGAGTATGAACAAATAAAAAAATAGCTGAAATGAAAATGCTACAAAAAAAAAAAAAAAAAAACAACAACAAAACTTAAATAGAACTCTGCAAAAAAATATATAAATGTGAGCATTAACAAATAAAAGAAATAGTTGAAATAAAAAGTGGGAAGTAGGAAGTGAGTGAAGATGACTAAATGTGAGCATTAACAAATAAAAAAATAGTTGAAATGAAAAGTGTAAAGTAGGAAATGAGTGAATATAACGTCCTTTATATAGGATTTGAATTAGGTTTGATAATTATTATTATTTTTTAAATATAAAAAATTTGAATTACCTTAAATTTCGATATTATTGTTTGTATAATAGAATAAACTTAATAAAAATGAGATAATTAAGAAATAAATGTGATATTTTGAATATTTCAAACTAATATTTACTAACATTAAGGAGTATATTAAGGAAATTATAAATATAAATTATATTATATAAAGAAATAAATAATTGCGCTAATTAATTAAAAATAATTACGCTAATTAATTAAAAATAATTACGCTAATTAATTACGCTAAAAATAATAATTAATAATAACCCGTGTGAACACAAATTTAATCTAACGGTTGTTTATTAATAGGTGTGAACACAAAAAAATCAAACAGTTAATAATAGGTGTGAACACAAAAAAATCAAACGGTTAAAATATATGACACACAATTGCTAGCTGAATTATATATTATAAGGAAGGATAATAAGTTTCCTGCACCACCGACATTAAATCTTAAAAAAAAAAGAAACTAAAACTAATAATATAATAATTTTCCTAGACTCGTATCTCTTTAATATAGTATGTATATTATACAAGATATATATATATAGAGATCTTAAGAATATATATTAATATAAATATTGAGAATCTTATATGGTGCGTAAGTACCGGTCCTTATGAGAAGCCTCCTCTATATATATATATATATATATATATATATATATATATATATATATATATATATATAAAATTTTAGTTATATGGTTAATCCAAGTCACCTACAAACATAAGAAACAAAAAGTTTATGACTTGAAGGAACTCAAAAACTACCTAATTAAGTCGATCAAGTTTCTATTTCTTATATGATAATCCAAAGTCAACTCACGGAGACTTGTTCTTTGGTTTCGAATCTAATCCATCTCTTTATATATGTATGTTATGGTTGAAAATTAATAAAACAAGACATACAAAGAAAAGTAATACAAAGTCAAGAGTTATGTCGTCGGTGGAGCTATAGCTAGCTAGGTAGGGCGGACCCAGCTTTTAAGTTCAGTGGGGGCCAAATTTTAAAATAAATAAACTAATAAATAAATAAAAAATTTTAGTATCTCTTTCATAATTTTATATAATATTTTATGGAGACATAAATTAATAATAATGAATTTATCAAAAAATTGTTAGTTTATATATTAAAAAAGAATCAATTTTTAATATAATAACTTAAAAAATATTTAAAAAAATTATGAAAAATAGTACCAAAACATCAAAAAAAATTCGGGTAATTTGAAAAAAAAAAAGAAGCAATGCATGTATATTAGTACTATATATCAAGTTATTTTTAATTCATAGAATTATAAAAATAATTATGAAAAATATATGAAAAGTTAATAATTATTAAAAAAAATGTTAAAAACATAAAATAATTGACTCCACGAGTAATTATAGTAAATATATGTAATATTAGTTAATAGTTTTCTAACTACTTAATTACATAATCTAAACTCCAATACCTTAATTAATGTCAATTGAAAACATTTTTTATTTTTATTTGAAACAAACAATTCATTTAAAAAACATATTTCGTATTAAAATTAATTACAAATTAAAATAGTGAAACTATTCCCACTTTTGGAGTATTATTCTATGCCCGTGTAACAGTAAATAAAATGAGAGAATTTGGTGGGGCATAAAATAGTACCGTAGTAGATTAAAGTATTATTTAAAGTACTATATGAAAATTGAAAAAGAACAAATAAAATAAATTTTTGCATTGAGGCCTGGAAAAATTAAATTTCAGTGAGGGCCGTGTAAAATTAGCAGTACTATTTTAAGAAAATGTAAAATCTCAGTGCGGGCCTAGGCCCACACTCGCCATAGTGTAGGTCCGCCATTGGAAGGCCTCATTCCGATGGTGTACAGATCACTCAAGAGGAACAGAACACGACCCCAATACGAGTCCCTCCCAGCACAAGACCACCATGATGATGATCGCCAACACGATTATCTGATCAGCAGAAAACAATTAAAGCACTTGATCATGTCGGTCTTACGTGGGCCCGGCCATCGACCCGTTCAGAGGATGATGATGCTCAGATGTTGTATATGATAAGCCTAGGCAACTCATCGTGAGGTTTATAATTCGAACCCGGAGTAATATGTTTTAAAGGATTATTGATTTAAACTAGACAAATTATTATATGCAGATCGAATTTGTTACAATCAATTTGTTCATATATTTGTGGTTGTCCTTTTCCCATTCATATCGAGCACATGGTTCTACATTTTCCTGCAGGGATAATTTAATTCACACTAATTCCCAATTTATGATCACAATTCACAAATTAAATTAGTCAAATATATATAATTAATTAATATCTCAAAGAAAAAAAAGAGGAACTATATTTAGAATTTATTTATATTTCGTGACCAAATATTGTAATTTAATTGAATCGTCCCAGAATAGTTTTCACTGTCAACTGTTTTTTTTTTTTTTTTTGACTGTCATTTATAAATTTTATTTTAGTATTTTTTTTTATAAAAAAATTAATATTCTTTTAATAATTTTTATATATTTTTTATAATCAGTCAAACAAAAGAGTAGTTGATCAGCTGTGAAAACTATTTGTGAAATAGAGGGAGTATAAAAATAATTATCAATTTAATTATAAAAATATTAAAAATATATTTATACTCCTATTTATTTGCATTTAAAATTAATTATTAATGTTAATTTCATATTCCTTCTTTTTCACAATTAGAAGCCAGCGGACTCAGAAGTCAGAAGTCCGAACCATAATTAAAAGTGACTGTAGCCTTTTCCGTAGTAGTATTATTCGGCTTTGGAGTGTATGCTTAAACTGTATATTTGTAAGCGGATTTTCCAATTAGAGAAAAATACATTAAAAATATTGTAAATTGTTGGATTATATTAAGTTATGTTGAAATATACTGTGTTGTTCTCCTTAAAATGGTATTTTACAGAAAGTTCTCCACATTTGATCCATATGACGATGAAAAGATCGTTAATTTATTGTAACTTCATTATCGATGTACTGATGTGAGATTGTGACCAAATCACCAAGATATATAATTACCTTGCTCCAAAGAAACAGGTCCACTTTTTTAAACAAAATACAAAGGAGTAACTATTTAGAGATACATGATTTGCATAATTTATTTTGGTAAAAAAAAAAAAAAAAAAAAAAAAAAAAAAAAAAAAAAAAAAAAAGGAAAAAGTAGTAGGTGCCGCAAGAGTCCAATTGATATTTACATAACTATAAGTATCTTTTCACCATTCTTTATGGTATTAGAGCATTAGGTTTTAGCACTCGAGTTTTGCATGTGCCGTCTGAGCATCAATATGCCGATATATTCACCAAAGGACTGCCACGACACTTGTTTGCTCGTTTTAAATCAAGCCTTAGCGTTCGGCCACCTCCCGCTCTGACTGCGGGGACTAATAGACGTAAATAATATTTACATTAATATAGATATGCTCGTTGTTTTAAAAAACGGTCGAGGCGTACGCCTTGAGGCGCGCCTCGTACCGCCTCGGTATTTCCATGTTCTGAGGCGCACGAGTCAAATCCGTTTTAAAATTTATACGCCTTGAGACGTGAGGCGTACGAGTCGAGGCGCATGCGCCTCGACTCGTCTGAGGCATTTTTCATATATATTTTTAAAAATTGATATTTTTAGTTTATAATTAAGTTAATGTTATTAATTATATTTGACTCAATCTATAATCAATTAGTTTACCTTAAAATTTTATTATTTCATATTTATTATTCGTCTCTGTCTTTTAATTTCTTATTGAATTTTTCGTTTTAAAAAACTCACTTCCGAAGTACCATTCTCTTTCAAAAAAAATATATTGTACAATTTTTTTCTCTTTTTTCTCTTATTTATACTTTTCTTTATTTTCAAGGTATATTATCTTTATTTATTTATTGTATTTATAAATATATTGATTTTAAAAATAATACTGAGTGTCAACCAAAATATTTAGATTTTGAATTACTTTATCATTGAATTCGGACAATTCATTTAAATAACACTTAGTTTATTAATAATAAATTAAATTTCATTTTATAATTGTAATATAATTGATTTTTTCTAATAATTTATAATTTAATTGTTTTAATTTGAGGCATACGCCTCGTTACGCCTCAAGACGTACGCCTCACGTCTCAAGTGAAAAACGCTTCAAATACGACTCGCGGTTTTTAAAACAAAAGTTACATTTCCTCATTAATTAATATCTCAAAGAAAAAAAAGAGGAACAATATTTAGAATTTATTTATATTTCGTGGACCAAATATTTTAATTTAATTGAATACTCTGCCCCCATAATAGTTTTCACAATTGTTTCACAATTGCCCCATAAATCGTAAAACTCTCTTTATGATTTTTATCGTTTTATTATCGTGAAAATATCGTAGAACAAGATACGAGGAACGAGACTCGACACGAGGTCGAACCGGGCGGTGGTGGCCGCGGACCACCGGCGGCTCGACGGCTCATGTCGGATGGGTCGAGGGGCGTGAGCCTCGGCTGGACGCCGAGGACTCAATCGAGCATGGCTCGATCCCCCTCACGAGCTCGGCCGTGAGCTGCGGGGTTTCCCGCAGCGGATTCACGGGCTGGCCGAGCCCCTCCCGTGCACAACTAGCGGGCTGCTGCGAGCAGCCCCGTACGCGTCGCACGGGACTCACGCGGGCTGCTACGAGCAGCCCCGCACGGCTGTCGCGAACAGCCGCGAGTTCACGCGGGGTCTCGATAGGGCAGCCGCGGGTTCTCCCCGCGGCGGGTTGCTTGATTGGGCTATCCCCGTGAAGGTTCGTGGCGGGTTTCCGACGATCGGGATTTCGTTTGGAGTTGTTGTTCCGCAATTTTGACAACTCCGGATATTCGATCTCCAAAGGATTTCGGTTGGAATTAATTAGATAATTTATTTAATTAAATTTTTTAATTCCGGGATATCGATTTCCAACAATTGGTATCAGAGAGTTGGTTTTAGTTCACGGTATTTTTCGATAAATTGTTCTACCTTGCAGGGTTTCCGATTATTGTGACTAGATTTAATTTTAATTAATTAATGTCATGATAATATTGCTCTTAATTATTAAACTCTCGGTGAAGTCGAGATTCGTTTTTATGTGTGGTGAATGTTCCGGAAAAAGTGTGACGGAGGAGACGAGAGAGGGAAGGACTCGGTTCGGCCATCCACATGGCCGAACTATGGGGATCGAAGGCCATGGGAAGCCCTCGATCGCGGCTGGCCAGAAACCGGCGACTCCACCGTGGTGGTGGATCGCCGGCGATGCTTAGCCGGGCGATTGGCGGTTCTCGGTCGATGCTACGGGGATGGACACGGGGATCCCCAATCCGTGTTCGTTCCGGTAAAGATCTTATTCCTAATTTAATTCGGTTTTCCTTATTTAATTATTTCTATTTTAAGAATTAATCCAATTAATTTTGGATTATGATTCTTTTATGGAATTTTTAAATAGATTAGGAAAAGAATTATTTTTGGAAAGTTTAAAAGTCCTAAATTAATATTTCCCTATTTAATTATTCTTTTATGGAATTTTTAATGGATTAGGAAAATAATTAATTTGGGAACTTTTGAGAGTCCTAAATTAATTTTTCCTTATTTAATTATTCCTTTATGGAATTTTTAATGTATTAGGAAAAGAATTAATTTGGAAGGACTAAGAGTCCTAAATTATTTTATTTCCTTATTTCATTATGGAAATCTTCTAGAATATTCCAAGTGGGTCTTGAATAGGATTCTAAAGATTTAGTGGAATTAGAAAAGAAAAATAAAAATAATAAAAAATATTAATTAATATTTAATTTTATTTTTGATTTATTCGATTGACTTAATTTTCGAATTAAGTAACTTTTGGATTTATTAAAAATAAATGGATTTAAATATTGAAATTGATATTCCCGTCACATGGAGCATTGAAGAACGAAGACTAAAGAGTAGAAGACGCATACGGGGATGCGATAAAGCTATAATAGTCGGAAAATAATATTCTAGTATTATTTTGATTATGTGATAATACTATGTGCTTTATTTCATGTATGCATGCCTATGTGTATTTATTTATGTACTAGATAGCGTATCCCTTTGTTATAAAAAGCTAAGTGGGAGAGGGAATGGAAACATTCCCATGGTCTCCATTGCTGCTCTCTTGGTGACTTTTATAAACTTTTGAAGTTTATATAGACAAGTTATTGGAGGAGAGTTATTGTAATTCCTCTTACGAGAAACATTGATTAAGTCTATCAAACAATGCCTAATTTGTCTTTCCAAAACTGATTTCAAGTCGACTCATTCTCACATCGGGGAGTGGAATGGAGCCAAAGCCACTTGGTCATGTCGAGGACACAAATTAGAGACTTTCGTACCATTTTTGTTAAGGTGGATCGATTGTCTGCTCGGCTCCCTCATTTATGAGAGATAGGGTCGTTCGCATGGTGAATTACTGGTAAGAAACTTCGAGTTTCACTTATGATTCTTCGCGTCTTGATTTACAAGATTGAATGAATCAAGTAATTGGAAGTCAATTATAAAAGTCTCTTGGTGTAGTAAACGTCCACACCACGTGGCTTGCTATACTAACAGATTTTGGATTAATTGATGTAGACAGTTATAAGGAATTGTGAAGAATTGTGAAATCATCGTAAACGTCCACACCACGTGGCTTGCGGTGATGTAGCGGTTCCAAACGATTTACTTTAGTACTGAGTAATGGTTTACACTTAGATACGCATTATAGTATTCTTCCCCACGAAGTTACGCTATAAGTGATGTATGACCGAAGCAAATCTAATTGCTAAATCATTTGGGTAGGTATACGTCCACACCACGTGGCTTGCCATATCTGATGGGATTTTAGATGTGATTAGTGATTTAATGATATTATTTGAGGGAGATGATATCGGAGATTAAATCGATTGTTTGTATTATGTGCTTATAGGTTAGAAATGACTTTGCCCTACTATGTGATATACGATAAGACATTTATACTCACTGACCCTTAGAATGATGATTGGAATTGAAATCTGGACAATGTCCTAACTGCCGAGAAGTACAAGTATGTACTTCATGTTCTTTGTCCTCCCGTGTCAAGAAATGATTTTGAACCTATGGACGGGTAGATGGAAAAGAAGAAGCAAGATACGGAAACCCAGTGGTCGGTTATGGACCACGAGATGGGATAAGTATGCCACAAGGCAAGTACTTCCGTTGCTAGCAGTCTGGACACTGGAAGTCCGGTTGTCCTCTCATAAAAACAAGGAGTGAATTTTTCCTTAGTCGATGATACATTTCAGTGGTGATATCTACCAGCACCTGGTGTGTAGATACGGAGGCCACTGATCATGTTTTGCATTTCGATGCAAAGGGTTCCAAGAAACCCGTCGACTTAGAAAGGAAAAGATCACCATCTACATGGGCAATGCTGCGAATGTGGCGGCTGTTGCAGTGGGAGAGATTCATTTACTTTTGAAGTAATGAAAGGATTTTATACATTGTCTTTATGTGCCTGAATTTAGAAAGAATTTGATTTCAGTTTCTAGAAGAAATGGATATTCTATTTCTTCTGATCATTCGATGATTCTAAGAAGAATAGATGATAATATCTGTTTTGGCACATTGGTTGACAATTTGTATATGTTAAATCTTGAGTCTACCACGATGCAACAAACCGAAACTAGTAACACATTATCTAACACCAATAAGAGAAAGGAACTTTCTAGGATGAATCAATTATACTTGTGGTATCTTAAGCTAGGTCATATTAATCCAAATGGGATTCAAAGGTTGAACAACTGATGGTTTACTCAGTGGTGTTGAAGGAGAGGACCTTCCTACCTATGAATCGATTTTGGATGGTAATAAATGACCAAGTAACCTTTTAAGGATAAAAGCTATAGATCCGGATAAGTATTGGATTTGATTCACTCTGAAGTATGCGTACCTATGTCTTCTCAGACAAGAGGAGGGTACGAGTACTTCATCTTTCGATGATTACTCGAGACATCGATTTAGATACCTGATGCGCCGCGAAAGCAAGTACTTTGACTAGTTCAAGGGGTACAAAGCTCTTGTGGAGAACCTTCATGGTAAATACATTAAATGCCTACGATCTGATCGTGGAGGCATATACCTGTCTGGAGAATTCAAGGCATACTGATCAGAGAATGAGATTGACTCCCAACTGACTGTACCATTTACTCCTCCAAGGAATGGTGTGCCAGAAAAAAGGAAAAGGACTCTTATTGGAATGGTGAAAACGATAATGAGTTATTCGGACTTACCTTTATGTTCTAGGGATATGCCTTGGAAACATCGGCGCACATCCTAAACTTGGTTCCTTAGAACCTCGTACGTAAATGCGGTTGTTTATAGGATATCCTAGAAGAACTAAAGTTGTGTGTTCAATAGTCTTAAAGAACAGATGGCCGTTGTAAGTTCTAACGCCCGGTTCTTAGAGAAAGGCTATGTGATGAACCACAAGACCAAAAGTGATGTGATACTTGATGAAATGAGAGGGAATGATCGAGACTTAGAACCAGCCGAACCGAGTAGTACACCACTAGAACCTGCACCCTGTTATCACTGTTAATACACCGGAACGCCGTCGTAGTGGGAGGGTTGTGAGACAACCGGAAAGATTCGTGAGTCTGGGTGAGTCTTCGGACTCGGCACCTGAAGTACATGAAATCGATCCCTAGAGCTATGATGGGGAAGTACAAGATCTAAATGCGCCTTCTTGGGTAAGGCGATGAAATCTGAAATAGAATCTGAGGATTCTAATAATGTCTGGGTCCCTGTAGAACCATCGAAAGGCGTGACGCCAATCAGGTGAATGGGTCTACAAAACAAAGAGAGGATGTGACAGGAAGGTCGGAACCTTCAAAGCAAAGCTTGTTGTGAAATGATGACATTTCGCCGGTAGCAATGCTAAAGTCAATCCGGATTCTCTTAGCATCTTATATGGATTATAAGGTGTGGTACAATGGTTGTCGATACAGCTTTCCTGAATGGAAGTATTGACGAAACCATTCGTATGAAATAACCAGAAGGATTCATTGCTAAGGGGCGAGATCATTTAGTGTGCAAGCTCAGTTGATCCATTTATGGATTGAAGCAAGCTACAAGATCATGGAACATGCGATTTGATAATCCGTTATGGATTCATTCAAAGCACGGAAGAATCGTGTGTGTATTGGAAACGTGATGGAAACAAAGTGGTTTCTCGTGCTTTATGTAGACGAAATTTTCTAATTGGCAACAATGTGAAAATGTTATCGGGCATAAAGGGATGGTTGTTCTAGACAATTCGATATGAAGGACTTAGGAGAGGTTGGACATGTTCTTGTGATCAAAGTTGTGATGGATCACAAGATAAGAACATTGTACCTATCCCAAGCTTCATACATAGATACGATTCTGACTCGTGTAACATACAAGATTCCCAAGAAAGGTTTTCACCCTTCAGACTTGGAATCTATCTAAGGATGTGTGTCAAACACAAAAGGAGATAGAAGAAAGAAAGCAGTTCCCTACGCCTCGGCTATGGAAGCTTAATGTATGTTATGTACGAGACCTGATATCTGCTATGCCGGGAGCATAGTGGCGAGATATCAAAGTAACCCTGGAAAGGAACATTGGACTGCTGTGATCAGTCGAGCAATTTCCTGTGGGTTACACAGATTCGGATTTCTAATCGCAGAGGGAAAGTTGAAAGTCGAAGTCAGGCTATGTGTTCATACTAAGAAATGGAGATCTCGAATGGAAGAGTGTAATGCAGTGCATTACGGACTCTACCACGGAAACCGAATAGGTAGCAGCCTTTGAGGCAGCTTAAGGATCGGTGTGACTCCGTAGATTTCTCCAGGACTTAGATGTGGTACCTTGTTTGCCCAATGCTATTGTGACAATAGTCGTGCAGTGACAAACAAAGGAACCACGAGTCCATAGTGTGAAGATAACACATAGAGCAAGTACCACCTGATTCGAGGTATCGTCAGCGAGGCGATATAGTCGTTACCTAGATAGCATCGGGGGACACCCTAGAGTACTCGTTCACTAAGGCCCTGCGAGCGAAAGCGTTCAGTAGGCACGTGGATGGTATGGGCGTCAGATGTTTGGGAGAGAGCGACTAGACCTTAGTATAAGTGGGAGATTGATGGAGTTGTATACTTAATGTCTAGATTTAAGTTACATCTGAACTCCGTCTAAAGCATTTATCCTATTTAATAATAAACAATCATTTGCATTTATATGCAAACCATAGTCCTAGATTATACACGTTGTAGTTAGTATGGTGTGCGACGTCACACGGAAGATCATACTATCGGTTACTCGTATATAATCGAACAGTTGCTCACGATGGACAAGGATCAATTGTATGAGTGAGAAAATAATTGGTCTTGATTATTTTATCATACTTGTACACTTGGTGTATTGAGCGGATCTGCTTGAGATTTATCGATTAGGATTGCCGTTGATAATCGATTTAAATCTCAGTGTATTTTATTCTTAATCCCCGATACTATTGCGGGTGTGTATATTTAATATATGTGACTTTAATTTTCCAAAGGAATTGACCGGATAGTATATTGGGTCAATTACCGGTAAAGTTGGGTCACTATATATTATATATGACATGCCGTGAATTCTTGACGGGAAATCATGTCCTCGAAAGGGTTGATAATGTCCCCGAGATAAGCTCATAAGGATTATCATATAAACCTTGCAAGTGGATTTGATCCGCATGATAATAAAGTTGAGTGGTACTATTCTCGAAATTATAAGAGATGAATAAATAATATTAGCAATAAATATAATTTATTCATGGACATTTATATCTTAAACATGTGGAATAAATAATACTACCGGAGAATATTATTTGATATAATATGGTAAATATTGGGAGTGCAATTATATTTATATAGTGGAAGTAATTATATAATTAATATTAATGGATTAATAGATTTGGGCTTGGGCTCAATTTAATCATTAATATTGGAAGCCCAATATTCCACCTCCTTAAGGTCCACTACGTAGCCTATAAAAGCACTACATGGTCTTCTCTTTTCTCATAACTTGAAGATCACAATTCTAGAGAGAGAAAGAAAGAGAAGGAGATCCATGGAGTTCGGAAGATCGTCGCCCACACGACGTTCGAGCTAGTGCAAGGAATACATGGGAAGATCTCAAGGTCTTCAAATTGAGTTCTTCGTTTTTCCGAACAACGAGAACGAGGTATAAATCGTAAAACCCTATTTATGATTTTTATCGTTTTATTATCGTGAAAATACCGTAGAACAAGATCCGAGGGACGAGACTCGACACGAGGTCGAACCGGGCGGTGGTGGGTGCGGACCACCGGACCGCCGGCGGCTCGACGGCTCATGTCGGATGGGTCGAGGGGCGTGAGCCTCGGCTGGACGCCGAGGACTCAATCGAGCATGGCTCGATCCCCCTCACGAGCTCGGCCGTGAGCTGCGGGGTTTCCCGCAGCGGATTCACAGGCTGGCCGAGCCCCTCCCGTGCACAACCAGCGGGCTGCTGCGAGCAGCCCCGTACGCGTCGCACGGGACTCACGCGGGCTGCTACGAGCAGCCCCGCACGGCTGTCGCGAACAGCCGCGAGTTCACGCGGGGTCTCGATCGGGCAGCCGCAGGTTCTCCCCGCGACGGGTTGCTTGATTGGGCTATCCCTCTGAAGGTTCGTGGCGGGTTTCCGGCGATCGGATATTTCGTTTGGAGTTGTTGTTCCGCAATTTTGACAACTCCGGATATTCGATCTCCAAAGGATTTCGGTCGGAATTAATTAAATAATTTATTTAATTAAATTTATTAATTTCGGGATATCGATTTCCAACACCATCCCCACCTCCCACATCCACCAAACACTAGTCATATATGTCTATTCATGCAACTACGAATTTACCATGCAAAACATGATAATAAATTATATCATACCATGCATATCCATGCTGTCACATAATTAAACTTAGCATGCATATTTTTACTTATCCAACTAATTGTTCGACCCAAGTCACATGCTCTGCTTGAAATGTGTGTTAGAAAAGATTTGTTGTAATTTTTTTTGTTAGGAAAGATTTGTCGTAATTTTTTATTTTTTTTAGATATCTATTACCTTTTAACTTGTATCTGGGCTTACTCATTTATTAGGGGTTAATAGGAAAAGGAGGAATTTGATTTTTAAAAAATATAAATAATGACACAAAATGTGTAGTTATTATGATAATTTTAAGAGGCCTGTGGATTTATGGTCATGTGTATAAGAATTGTGAGTTTTTTGTACTCAATTATAAGAGTGTGAGTTTTTTACACCAATGTTAATTGAATGGTCAAATATACCCTTCAAACTTATTAAAAAAAGACAAAACAAAATAAAATTTGGTCCCCACTTTTCTCTCTCTTCTCTTCTCTTCTCTTCTTTTCTCCCGTAACCTACCCTACCGCCCGCCCCCTTTTTTTTTTTTTCGATTTGAACTCACGTCACCGGCGAAAGCAATGTCGTCGGCGTCCGAGCATGACGAGGAGCACGAAAGCGAGGAAGAACAACAACAACAAGAACCGAGTCTCCAACCTCCGGTAATTCCCGAATCCATCCCCTTTTTTTTTTTTTTTTTTTTCGAAATTTCGAGCAATTTGATGGATTATATGGTGTTTCGATGCTTGTTTAAGTTCTTTATTGTGTTATACTTCATTTAGAACTGTAAATGTGAGTTGAATTGTTCTGAAATTTCAGTTTATGATTTCTGTTCTTGGTTAATCGATGGCAGTCGATTAGTACCATCGACTAACCCCATCGACCAACCCCGTCGACCAACCAATTCGAGTAGTCAGTCCTGTTAATCGAATGGGTTGGTCGATGGGGTTAATCGACTAACCCATCGACTAACCCCTTCGATTAACCTCCTCGAGTAGTCTGCTCTGTTAATCGAATGGGTTGAATGATGGGGTTAATCGAATGGTTGGCCGATGGGGTTGATCGATTGGGGTTGATCGATTGGGGTTGATCGATGGTCTGCTCGATCGAGTAACAGACAGTTTTTTTTTTTTTTGATCCTATTTTTCTCTTTTTTTAATTGCTTCTTCTCCATTTGTGCAGGCTGGTTTCCGATGGAGGAGACCGGATTTCGTCGACATTGCGAGAGCGATCAATTGCGGCGATCGACGCGGCGTTTTGAAAAACGTAGAAGATACTCTGAGGGAAGTGGGTGGGGACGAGGGCCTCGCGGAGTACGAACAGACGTATATCTTCAGTCAGTTCTTGGCCCTTCCCAAGGCAGACCGATCGAACAAACCTCTGCACAAACTGCTATCGAGAGAGATCGTTAGCAAGAGCAGAATACCAGAGTTTGAGCACTGGTTTGCTATCGGGGATCGTATTGTGAAGTTCCGAGCACAAGAATACGCCCTGATCACCGGCCTGCGCTTTGGGGATAGTAACTTCGATCCCACAGACAAAGGTCATGAAGCTCCCATTACAGGCATCCATCGGAGGTTATTCCGTTGTAGAGTGATGAAGATTGAAGCACTGCTCAGTTCGTTCAATGGTCTGCGGATGGGCAACGACCTAAATGATTATTTCAAGGTTGCCAACATCTTGATTCTCTACTTCGTTCTGATTGGTCGAGAGAAGCTGGATGTCGAGAACTGGGTCTGGACACTGGTGGAGGATCACGATGGCTGGGAGTGGTTTCCTTGGGGTTCTTACACGTTCCAGAACTTCTCGCACTACATCAGCATTACTGGGATGGCAGCTGATCAGGCCGAGAAAGCGGCTTATCACTTTTACGGTCCAGTTTGGGCCTTCCAGTGTTGGGCCTTCGAGGCCTTTCCTGCTTTAGGGAGACAGTGCGCTACTCGGAGCCGAGAGACGCGAAGGCCCCGGTTTTTGCATTGGACGCAGAGGAAGACTAACTTCGATTTCACGGATTACTTCGAGGATGAGCAGGTAACCGTCAATCTGTTTCGTTAATAATTTTGAATTAATAATTTTATCGAATATCTAATAATTTTTTTTTAATTGTTTTCTTTTAGCTTGAAGGGCACGAGACCCTCACACCGACACCGGAGGAGAAGGAGATGATGTATTACAGGAGTTTGACGGAGGCCGGTGAGCTGTATGCCGTCCCGTACCAGCCTCCCCTCCGCTTAACTCACGCAGCGGCGCCGGCACGAGCACCGGCACCGAAGAAGCAGATGGAGAAAAAGAAGAAGAAGAAGCTTGTGGATCGTGTGGCCGAAAGCGTGGCCAAGACGTTGAAGAAGGCGGCGACAGGTATCCGCACGCGTGACGATGTCACGCCCAGCTCTTCAGCAGAGAGACTAGAGAGACGTAAATCTCGAAAAGCTCGACATAATTCTCCGCCTCCTCGACATGCTTCTCCTCCTATTCCTCCTCGAGGTGCTTCTCCTCCTATTCCTCCTCGAGGTGCTTCTCCTCCTGAGTCTCGAGCTGCACATGCATCTGAGAGAGTGGTGGACGATGATCCACCTATTTATCGTCGGAGTGACCTCGAGAGGATCTTGTTCGACACGTCCGAGAAGGGATTCACGACTCACATCGTGAAGGCCGTCACGGAGAGCGTGACGAAGAGTGTCACGGAGAGCTTGCTCTCTAAAATGAAGGGCTTCTTCGGTATGAGACGACACTCCCAGCCACGGCCTTATCCCTCGAGGCCATTGTACGAAGAGCCTTCCTCGCCCCTTCAGAGTTCACCTCCTCGTCATTCCTACCACTTCGAGGACATTGCTGAGACTTCTTTGAGCAGAGCACCAGGTCGATTCTCGACGTCGGCGATGCCTGACCCTCGGCAGTATTCGTTTGGAGATGCTGACGCATGGATGCGTTACCGCATGCAGCCCCAGCCCCAGGTGCCTCCAGTATTTCCATTTGGCTATCCATTCGAGAGTTACCAGATGTCGGGTCCATTCGAGGGTCCAGTCTTTCCATTCCAGGGTTATCAGATGCCGCCGCCGGCCTATCCATTTGAGTCCTCCAGCTACCGTTAGGATTATTTATTTTCGACACTTTAGAGACTTGTTTAGTATTGTTTGGTATTAGACTTGTTTTGGATGATTTATTGTTTAGTATTGTTGGTATTTTTGTCTTGGATGTTTGGTATATTGAATGTTTGGTTAGAATGTTGCAGGTTTGGGTTTAAAAATGTGTAAAAAAGTCATTTTTCATTCTGCCCAGAGGTTACTCGAATGGACTGTTCCATCGAGTAACCATCGAGTAATCAAGAACAGGTCCATCGAGTAACGTAGAATGAGGCCTGAATCTGCAAGAGTACTTAAAAAAGGTTAGTCGAAATGGTTAATCGAAGGGTTACTCGAAATGGTTAAGCGAAAGGGTTACTGGAATTGGGTTACTCGAAATAGGTTACAGGAAAAGGTTACTCGAATTGCCATCCTGTAATCATAAATCTCCAAGGTTGGTCGATGGAATGTTACTCGAACCACCATCGACTAACCATCGACTAACCTTTCAAAATTAGTATTTTTTGGCCTTTTTTTGGATAATTAAGTTGTTTTTTGCACTAATAAGTTCAATTTAGAGCAATAAAACATTATTAAAACAGTTTAGATGATCAATCGATTCGTTTAGAGTGAAAACAAGTGAAACGTGGAACATTAGTCATATTTTCTAAATATCTTAAGTAAGTTTACAACAAACAAACTATGATATTGTTCAATGTTGACATGTTATGGATTAGAACTCCAAAATTGAACATCAAAACATGTTTAATGAATGTTTTTTATCATTAAAATGAAGTTACATACGCAAAAACACAATTAGAAATTGACGAACGACCTTAAAATTGAAAAAAATGGGTCCTGTTCATGGTTGGTCGATGGGCATTCTTAGTTACTCGAATGGTTGGTCGATGGTAACCCTAATGTACTCGATGGAAACCCTAATGTACTCGAAAGGGTTAATCGAAGGCAGGGTTAATCGAAGGTAGGGTTAACCGAATAGGTTAATCGAACTGGTTAATCGATGTGGTTAGTCGAAAATAGGTTTACAAAATTGGGTTACTCGAAAATAGGGTTACAAAATTGGGTTAATATGTTACAGAATTGGGTTAATCGATGGGTTACAAAATTGGGTTAATCGATGGGTTACAAAATTGGGTTAATCGAAAAAAGGGTTACAAATGGGTTACTCGAAAGGAGGGTTACAAAATTGGGTTAATCGAATGGGTTAATCGAATGGGTTAATCGAATGTGTTAATCGATGGGTTACAAGAATTGTGTTACTCGAAATGGTTAATCGATGAGGTTAATCGACATAGGTTACTCGATGGCGTACTGAATATGCAGAATGCCCTTTCTCTTTTTTTACATACCCTGACCTGCAAATCACAAAGGTATAACAAAAACCACTGCAAATATCCAAAGAAACACACTGCATATCCAGAAACAAAGATAATAAATCAATCCTAGTCATACGATGTATCGAGAAACACGATAACAAATCAACCAAACACCAGAAGAGCCCTCAATCCACACGCATCGGACATTTTGTTTTTGTGTGGCCCTCGGTTCTGCAAATGCTGCACTTTTTCTTCTGCCTTCTTCGACCCGATTCTTGCGTTCCTGAGGCTTCCGGAGGGACATTCAAATCAACGCCTGCAGGAGGTATGTAAGCCTTGCAGTTGCGTATGTTATGTCCTGCGCCCTTACACTTCGTACACACCTGCACACAAAGACACGATATTAGGTCTTTAATCATACTAATGACGACACAATATTAGGTTCGAAGAACAAACCTGTACACGACGAGCAGACCCAGATCCCTCAACTGCAGAACGAACCCGACTCAGCCGCGGACGTCCAGCCTGACTAACCACTTCCGGTGGAAGACACACGTACGAAGCTACTTCTGGAGGGACAACCCAATCATCAACGTGTGGTACTGGCACAATAGGAGTCGCATACATCTCTCTCAAGCTGCTTTGCTTGAAATAGGGGCCGACGAAATCGTACAATGAAAATCTAGCCCGTCTACATAAAAGTATCAAGTTAGTGGCATTAATTAATTTAAAAGAAGATGTAAGGAAACCGATACCATACCGTATAGCGGCAGCAGCATGACGACACGGAATTAGGTCTAAGTCGAACTCCCGACAGTCACACGTGCGTCTCGCGATATCCACGAGATAGGACCTGCCGTTTTCCTCAACTCTGAACACGGTCCCCGCACTGACCTCCCGAACAGCAAGATGATGACTCAACTGATTCTGATTAGACATCTTTGCGAATGCCTCCTCGGTCATCTCATGCTCCCTCTCATTAGCCTTCCTTCGTTTCTCGTCAAACCATCTCTCAATCATCGCACGAATCGACTCGAGCATAGCACAAACAGGTAATCGTCGTGGCCATTTGATAGCACTGTTGAAGACTTCGGCCGCGTTCGATGTCATGAAACCATATCTTCGTTCAGGACATTTTGACCTTGACCAGGTCTCAACACCGAGTCCAACGAGGCGCCTATAAGCACCGTCTCCACTGATTCTCTCCAAATCAGATAAATATTTTTCAAACTCATCCACTCGATAACAGTAGGCTGCTTTGTGTACAATTGTGATCACATGAGAGCGGTACATTGCCAGATTCTTCTCGAGGTGGTGACAGCACAACGCACGGGTCGCGTGGGGATAGGCACTCCGAATAGCATTCGCGATGCTCTTATGCTGGTCGGACACAATGAGCAGATCGTCTGCATCGTAGCAAAGCCTGAGGTGCTCAAGAAACCACGTCCACTCCAGGTCATTCTCAATCGGACCGATACCCAAAGCAAGCGGGAAAATCTGCTCATTTCCGTCCTTCGTGACGGCAACAAATAACACACCGCTGTTTTTCCCCTTCAGATGAGTGGCGTCGACTACTATGACGGGACGCAGAGTGCGCTGCTGAAATGCACTAATGCACTGCCCAAGTGCAACAAACATGTGACAGAACACGCCCTCACTGGTCGTCTGAATATCATACCGAGTCCCTGGATTGCATTCTTTCAGCACGTGCAGATATGACGGGAGCATCTGATATGAATCCTGATAGTTGCCGTACCTCATTTCAACGGCCAGGTTCCTCGTCCGCAGGGCAAAGCTGTAATCGATCACTACTCCGTACAATCTCCTCAGATCAGAAATCATCGTCTTCGGCTTCAGTGTGATCTCATCGTCGACTAGCTGACGTGCAAAGTAAGTAGCAGCAACCTTGCTCGACACGTGACGATCGGCAGTCCGACCCAAATCATTGACACACTCGTGATTCAAGTTCAGCCTCGTAATCTTCCAGAGTGTTTCGTCATTCCCAGTAGCACACAATTTGAACGGGCACTTCTCACGGTCTCGCTTGCAAACGAACTTTACCCGTTCACAGGTCGAGCGTTTAGTGGCACACTCCACCATATGCTCCATGTGATACATCCCCACCGCTATCTTCAGATCCGATTTCGTTCGGAATGTCGAGCCGACTGCAATATGACCATACACAAGTTCGGGAGGCTCGACCGATCGCAATGGAACCGCGGGGTCAAACTCCGGCAGTGGAATGATCCAGTTGCGCAGTGGATTATTCTGTGCATTCTGAGCTGGTTCGGGTTGCTCGCCGGTTCGCGAATTAGAACTCGAGGACAGATTACGGCGTGAAAGAATATTTGTGATGACGCGCGGCTGTCTAATCCATTCTGTCCATTCAGTGGTCAACGACTGCAACAGGTCGGTCTGACGAGCTTCTTCGTCGTCCTCGGAATTCTCAGCAGGCCTCTCGCCCTCAGTCGGTACATCCGTATCTACTTCTGGAATATTCACCTCGGGTGCATTTTGTTGTGCCTCCTCTAGGATCTCGGTGACGAAAATGAAACAATCGTCCTTTTGCTCGTCTAGCATGCGGGATACATCGTCGTCGCTAAGCAAAGGGCACCGCACGCTCCTAAAATCATTGCCTCGTGTTAAGATAAACAACATGTACTCGATATTCGGCGGAGGGCGCAAAACGGCACGAATCTGCCTCACAAGACCATCGAGGGTAAGTTGATCCCTCCTGAAGAAAAGGCACATATCTATCCCGTCGACGTAGACCGCTCGTTCCCAACGACCACCGTAACGTATCGTGATTCGTTGATTCGACATCTACAATTACAAAAAACATTATTGAATTAGGTTAACTATTACAACATATCCATATATATCGACGAAACAAACCAAAAATTACGGAAAAATGCGTTTTTTGCAAAAAACAGGCCCTGTTACTCGAATGGACTGTTCCATCGAGTAACAGGATGGACTGTTACTTTCGAGTAACATGATTCGATTAACCTAAATTCGAGTAACCTCACATTACTCGAATCTGTGTTACTGGAATGAGGTTAGTCGAAACATGTTACTGGAGGGTTAATCGAAAAACTACTCGAATGCATTTCGGGTAACCTCAGTTCGATTAACCTCAGTTCGAGTAATGTTTCGCTTCATAAATTCTTAGTTACTCGATGGGTTGCTCGATAGAGCGTACCATCGACCAACCCATCGAGTAACAGTCGCAGAAAAAAAATTTGCGAAAAAATTGAACACGTACCTCTCGTTTTGGCTCGTCAAGGCACGCGTATGTTCTCCGGCGTTTTCCAGAATCTAACGGGGCAACATGTAAGAGATTTTATGTGTGGGTTTGAGAGAATTTTTGATTTTTTTTTTGGTTTGAATGGGTTGGTTTGATATGAATATTGTGATGAATGCACAATTAAACCTACACCAAACCCTCATCTCACCAAAAAATCTGATTTCGTGGGCCCCACAGTTCAATTTGTTTTTGTTTTTATTTTATATGATATTCTTTTTGTTTTTGTTTTGTTTTTTTGGATTTATTAAAAAAGTAAGGGTATAAGAGACAATTTATGTTCAATTGGTGTAAAAAACTCACACTTTTATAAAGGGGGACTTTAAACTCATCCCCTTATCAAATGTGACTAAAAAGTCACATTCCCTCTAGTTTTAATGTGTATAATAAGTAGTAGTACTGTAGTAGTATTATTCGGCTTTGGAGTGTATGCTTAAACTGTATATTTGTAAGCGGATTTTCCAATTAGAGAACAATACATTAAAAAAATTGTAAATTGTTGGATTAAGTTATGTTGAAATATACTGTGTTGTTCTCCTTAAAATGGTACTTTACATTTATAAATAGAAAGTTCTCCACATATGATCCATATGACGATATGAAAAGATCGTTAATTTATTGTAACTTCATTATCGATGTACTGATGTGAGATTGTGACTCCAAATTCAAATCACCAAGATATATTATTTATCTCTTCCTCAAAGATATATGTTCATTTTTTTCACAAAATATGAAAGAAATTTATTTATTATTCCATATAATTACTCGCTCCAAAGAAACAGGTCCACTTTTTAAAACAAAATACAAAGGAGTAACTATTTAGAGATACATGAATTGCATAATTTATTTTGGTAAAAAAAAAAAAGTAGTACATGTCGCAAGAGTCTTTGAGAATTGAGATCTTCAAGTCTCTCCAAATTAAAGCATAGAGTTTATTAATGTAATTAAATTTAAAAAAAAAAAAAAAAACCAACAACATACAGTAACACACAATTGAAAAGCTTAGACAAAACACACAATTACATGGCATGCAGTGCCTTATTAACTTATAAGGCTGAAAATAGAAGAAAATATTTCAGTCAACAAAAATAATTAATCATGGATAGGCCTGAATCACGGATATGGTTGCATCGAGGTGTTTGATGGTGCACCTAGCGAACCCAGCTTCATTCACTACGTGCTCCCATTCTTGAGTAGTCCTCTCCTTCCCTTTCCCCGTGTGAGCCAGCATCACCATGTCCAAACCCAAACGGATACTCTTGTACTTATCCTCCTCTTCCTCTTCGCGTATAACTCCTTCCGCGATGATAACTTTCCCGGTTCCCTCAGGAATAGCTTCACGACATTTGCTCAGTATTTGTACACACTCCTCGTCGCTCCAATCATGAAGCACCGACTGCATTAATGACATATATATAGATTAACTAACGTAACTAATTGCATGTAATAAAGTAATTAAAGAAAAACACGACATATATATATATATATATATATATTTAGTATTTACGATGAGGATAGCAGCATCGGCCTTGGGAACACTCTGAAACATATCGCCGGCAACATGCTCCACACTACCCTCACAACCCAACAACGCATCCGCCACCACGTGAGGCAAGTCGAAGTTGATCCCTTGTACCCACGGGCAAGCCTTCACCAGAGTCCGCAGAGATGTCCCATCCCCACCTCCCACATCCACCATAGACCCGACCCCACCAAACACCTCCGGACACTGATCGACCATGGCCCGCATGTCCACCTTCGCCCTGCACACCATCGCCTCGTTCAGCAGCTTGCTGTGCTCGGGGTTCCGAGACGTGTACTCCCACAAGCCCTCTCCCCCGTTGGCGGCCTCGAAAGCCGACCCGGCCCGGTTCGCCAAAGCCCGCGAGCTCAGCTGGTGCCAGGGCCTGAGCATCACCGGGCTGCTCTCCAGGAGGACGAGAGCGGCCATGCTGCTTTCAGAGTTGTTGCTCTTCACGAGGAGTCGAGAGAGAGGCGTGTGTTCGTAGTAGGATCCTTCTTCTAACTTGAAAAAGCCGCGGTGGATCAAGTAGCGCATTATGCGGAGGAGGATTTCAGGGGAGCAGTTGAGGGCGGACGAGAGGTCCGCGTTGCTCATGGGGGTTTCCAGGAGGACGTCGGCTATTCCCAGCTCGATGGCGCACTTCACTACTGCCAACGGGACGAAAGCTAAAGCGCACTCCCATATATCGATCTGTGCCTGATCCATGGTTTTTTTTTGTTAATTTTAAGGATAAGGCAAACACTCTGCCCCGGGTTTTTATAACGGATCGAGTTATTACTTCTTAATTGATTATATTATATTAAAAAATATATGAAATTAATTAATAAGATTGGGCCTTCAAGTTACTGTACAAAATCTTATCATGATACTAATATATGACTAAAATAATATACTACTACATAATGGATTATTCAATTAATTGTTAGATCACACGAAATCTACTACTATTAAATTGGATCTTCGAAGGTCAGTTGTGTCGGTTCAAATAATTCAGACAATGTATATATCCAAATTAGTCTTAATCAACGTACAGTGTACTGAAGAGAGTATGACATATAGTCTATTGATTATGTTTGTATTTTTTAATGCAATAGGTTTTGTTGGTTGGTTAAAGAGTTAGTCTGTTAGCACGGTGATGCGGTGAGGGTTTAATTCTCTATGCTCTATATTGTATTATACACTTTTTATTTTTTTTTATGTGATTAACTTTTACCTAAAAAAAACATATAGTGCTAATATCGTTCGTTGTTATAATGTTGATGGAAAACAAATGACGTATTATGAAGAACGAATATATATATATATATATATATAGAAATCTTGTCAAGCACGAGTCTCAATTACTTATACGAAACATTTTCAATTATCTATCATACCATATTAGTATATTACAAGTGTTGGTGATCTGTTAATCGTAATTGAGTTTAGAGTATTCCTGATGGTAGATATAATTGTAGCAAGAATTTGTACGTAGTACATTGTCTTACAGTATTGTGTGATGAGATATAAATAAGAGAGAAAAAAATATAGTAATCTTTCGGATTTTAATAGTTTTTGCACAGTTTTATTTTTTGTTTGGATCACGACAATTTACACGCTTATAAAAGTTTTTTTTTATAATTTTATCCTTATATAGTTATATTACTTATCCATTTACATAATTATATAATATCATTATTTTTTCACTAAAATTATTTATTATTTACACAATAATAATAATATTAATAATAACTATTATACTACCTATTTACACAATAATAATAATAATAATAACTATTATACTACCTAAAAGCATCGGAAATGCTCATACTTCACCTAAAAGCATGTATGTATTAGCCAATAAGAAAGACCCACGTATCCAGAAGCATAAACTCCCGCATCTGCACCACCGTTTTAACCCTCGCACACGCCCAAAATCCTGAATCAGAAAATAGCATCGTCTCCTGTTGGTTATGGTTTTCTCAACGGTAATAACTTCGTCTCCGCATTTTTGCTTAGGCAGGGCCAATCGCCCTCTCCTCCGCCGCTCGATTCGGTGCTCCATGGCTTCAATTTCGCCCAAGTTTGATCTCAAAACCTATTGGACGGCGCTGATTAAGGAAATCGACCAGAAGCTCGACGAGGCCATCCCCGTTCAGTATCCGCACCAGATCTATGAAGCTATGCGATATTCCGTTCTGTCCAAAGGCGCTAAGAGGGCGCCGCCGGTCATGTGCGTCGCCGCCTGTGAGCTTTTCGGCGGAAACCGCCTCGCCGCCTTCCCCACCGCCTGCGCTCTTGAAATGGTGAGCTCTTTTCCCGAACTCTGAGCTCATTAGAGATATTAGTTACATACAGAATATTTTTTCACATTTTACTGTGCGGATAAGTTGGTTATATACTTTTCTATAGCTTTATCAGAAAGGTGAAGTTTAGTTCGGCCATTTGTGCAATTGCTGAAAATAGATTCTGTTTTATTTCAGATTTGTATGAATTTCACACTTCGTGTTTTCATGAGATAAATGAACAGCTGGATAGCCAAGAATCGGGTTTTATTGGGTTTATAAAATTCGGGAAATGATCCATGTATGGTATTGATATTAATGCAGCTATCTGCACGAACTAGGTATGGCTGTGGCCGCAATATTTTGCCTATTTCGCTCAATTTGGTTAGTCTTCAGACTTGAGTAAGTTTCAAGCTCTTTAGGGAAGGATTTGGCTTAATTACACGTGTTGCAAATCGAGAACAGAGTTTTCATGAAAATGTAATGATTTTTAAATCATAGTGAGTTTTCGGTGTTCTCCATTCGCCATTTTGATTAGTTAAATTTCCAAAAGAGTTTTCAAGTACTTATTTAGGTAGTTCAGTAAATTCTGGATTCATTTACTGAATGTTTAGAGTGGACTGTGAAGTCGGATCTGACTTACACACAATTCCTTGCATTAAGAACCATTCATAACTGTGGACGAAACATCCAATTTTATCATCAACTGGAGAATTAGCCGCTGTAGGTACTCTACACAAGTTTGTTCTCTTATATTATGTTATTCTGATGTCCATTAGGTTTACGAGTCTTGATATTAAACCTAGCTCCTTTCCTTGTAACCCAGAGTTTAAACATCATAAACTCAAATCTTTTCTCCTAAATATATACAGTAAAACCTTGATAATTAATACTCGATTACTTTCTTTTCTTGTTCTAAGTAAAGACCTATGTGCGCTAAAACATTTGATAGCCCCAAGGTTAGTTATAAACACTATGTTCTTAAGAAATATCTTGCTTCTCGAGACATCATATAAACGCCTTTTTCAGGTTCATGCTGCTTCACTAATCCACGATGACCTGCCATGCATGGATGACGACCCGTCGAGGAGAGGCCAACCCTCCAACCACACCGTCTTCGGTGTGGATATGGCCATACTAGCCGGTGATGCCCTCTTCCCTCTCGGCTTCCGCCATATTGTCTCCCACACGCCGACAGACCTCGTCCCTGAGACACGCCTCCTCCGCGTCATCGCCGAGATCGCCAGGGCTGTGGGGTCCACCGGAATGGCAGCCGGTCAGATCCTTGACCTCGAGGGTGGGCCCAACGCGATCGACTTCGTCCAAGAGAAGAAATTCGGTGAGATGGGGCAGTGCTCTGCCGTCTGTGGGGGGATACTGGCGGGTGCATCGGATGATGAGATCCGACGGCTGAGGGGATACGGGCGGGCTGTGGGAGTTTTGTATCAGGTAGTGGATGATATTCTGGAGGAGGGGATTGGGAAGAAGGGCAAGAAGAGTTATGTGTCGGTGTACGGAGTTGAGAAAGCAATGGAGAAGGCAGAGGAAATGAGGAAGCAGGCGAAGAAAGAGTTGGCTGCGTTGGAGGAAAAATATGGAGACAAGGTTTTGCCGTTGTACAGCTTCGTTGATTATGCTGCTGATAGAGGTTTTAGCTTTGCAGCTGCTGTGTGATTTGAATTTTATGAAATATTAATAATTTGTAGTGTTATCTACCCTGCGTCCTACCTCTATCTAGTTGCTCTAGTTGCGAAGCTGGAGTGTTGTTTTGTTTAGTTGTATAACAAAGTATGCAATGTTTTGTTGCCCAACGTAATTGTTTAGTATTGAAGTATGCAATGTTTTGTTGCCCAACTTAATTGGAGTGATTTTTTAACTTTTTTTCTTTATTTATAAACTAAAATTAATTTTTCAACGACGAAGAGAGTAATTTTTATTGATTGTTTTGAACTAAACTTAACTAGATGTGAAATATAGTGAATTTATTAGATTATTTTTGTTAAAAATAATAATAATTTTTATTTTTTAAATATTAATAATATTTTAATATTAATTATATTATATATCTAAATTTATTGATTTAAATTATTTTTTATTTATTTTATTTTAATTTATTTTGAAATTAACTTAATCTAACTAAAATTTATTAAAATTAAGTTCAAAAGAACATATTTTTTGTTTCACTTACGATTACACTTTCTTTTTAGGGAAAAATGGCAATAAGGCCAATTTTCAACATTTTTTGGGCAATAAGGTCAAGTTCCAATTTATGTGTCAATTAGGCCTTTTTGTTCCAACTAGTATCTTTCTACCCGTGCGATGCCCGGGAATATTTTTCTTCAGTTTCTCCGGCTAATATTTTAATTTATGTTCAAATATTATAATGATTTAATGGTTCATTTAATTGACAAAGGTTATAGTGATTTTTTATAAAATGAATTCTTGGAATCGGCAAAAAATCTTAGTTGATAATACATAAAAAAATCCTAAAATGATAAAATATCAATTTACATTTCGGAACACCTCCTTGTAAACGACATTTGTAGCTTTATTTGTGAGGTTACCATTCGAATCACAAATTAAGAATTTCAATCCCGCTCGATTAGTCACTCTTGAAACTGCAACATATAATTGTCCGTGTGTGAACACCGGCTTTCTCAACAGAACCCCCACCTTTGACAATGATTGACCTTGACTTTTGTTAATAGTCATAGCATAAGATATCATAATTGGGAATTGCCGGCGTTGGAATCGAAAGGGCAAATTTGAGTTAGAAGGCGTAAGAGGCAATCTCGGAATGAAAACAATTTCATCTTTCTTGTCGCCTCCTAATACCTTTGCCTCTATTACGTAGTTTCCCAATTTTGATATTACCAATCGAGTGCCATTACATAAGCCTGTACTATGATCGAGATTTCTTAACAACATTATAGGCACCCCAACCTACAAAATAAATGGAAAAAATTTAATTAATAAATTTTAGATAGAAAAAATAAATAATTTCAACATAAAATAACAGGAGAGTCTAAATTGGAAAAGGCTACAGTTACACAAGGTGTACCGGACTTCCGGTACACCACCAATCAAAATATGACACGTATCATTAATTAATTAATTAATTAGATAAATATTATTTTAATTATTATAAAATTGAATTATTAATTAGGAAAATAAATCATGAGAATCTTGTAAAAAGTTCAAAAAATAAAATCAATATAATCTTTCCAAATATTAAATATACTAGAAAATCTATTAGATTTTTTCCCTCTTTATAATATAATAGTAACTAACAAATAAAATAAAATAAAATAATATATATACTAAATTAAAAAAAAAAACGTACGATTTTTTAAAAAAAAAAAACTACGATTTAAAAAAAACGTAACTTTTTTAAAAAATATATTTATATTTCATTTTTTTTAAGTAAAATTAATTTATACAATATTAAATTTTATATACACTAATTTAATTATTAATTTATAAATTAATATATTTAAAAAATATGAATAATATATGTGTACGTGATAATTATTGTTTTAAAATGACTAATTCATTCAATCTATCTTATATATATGTAAATATGAAATAAAAATGAATTCATAATTAGTATTTATTTTTTGAAAAACCATGAAAATTTGAATCAAATATCGAATTGAGACAAATAATTCTATTAATTTTTCATTCTATCGTTATTTATGTACAAATGAAAATAATTAATTTTATTTTTTAGGATTAAATTGTAAGAAAAACTATTTTGCATATAAGCATGTCAAAATATTTTAATATTATTATTAACCTGACATGCGATATTATGTTTCGTATTTATTAAAATTAAAAATAATATACTTTAAATAAAAATAATATTTTGATTTAAATATTACATTTGATAGCTCAATTTTCAATATTATCTCACTTTTAATTATATTTTTCAATAAAATAAAAATGTCATAGTATTCAATTTGAATATTATGTTCAATTTTGCAACTTATCTTTACCGTCTATCTTTTATGTCTGCATCAATATTAAGTAGATAGAGTATGGTTTTAAAAGTTTATTTCATGTGAAACAAAAATAACATTAAATAACGAATTGACGTTAAATTTATTCATTTTGTAGATAGAGTATGGTTTTAAAAGTTTATTTCATGTCAAACAAAAATAATATTAAATAACGAATTGACGTTAAATTTATTGATTTTTTAGTAATGACTCAATTGATTTGTAGTCACGCAAAATTAAATTAAATAACATAGTAAAATGTCGTTTAATTTTCAAATATATATTATCAACGTGTGAAATTAAATAAATATATTAAATAAAATAAATATTGATTTTCACAAAATTAAAGAATTCATGATATATTCATAGTAAGTTTAGAAAATTACATATATTATTATAATTTTAATACCTAATTATAAATTTTAAAACATTAAAAAATTATTTTTCTTAGAAAAAATTCAAATTTTCTATGTAAATGTAGATAGTACAAAAATAAAATAAAATAGGATTATATTTATTCAATGAATAAATTATCTGTTTTTAATTTTATAATCAGGTGTTAGCTGAAAATTACATGTAATTTTCAAATATCACAATAATTTTTTATGAAAATTTAATTTAATTAATGAATGTGACATTTTCTAAAGATAATACAAAAATAAATTTATAAAATCATTTTTACTTAACATTGATACAAATAAAATGATAGAGATCATTTGATAGAGATAATTTGCACTTAGATCTCTATTATGATAATATTTTAAAATTGAACATAGTATTTGAATTGAATATTATTTTTTTATTTTTTTAAATAGAAAAAATAATTTAAATAAAAATCGTATAATATTTGATTTAAATATTACAATGATAGCTCAATTTTCAACATATATATATATATATATATATATATATATATATATATATATATATATATATATATATATATATATATATATATATATATATATATATATATATATATATATATATATATATATATATATATATATATTTTGAATATTTTATTTATTTTATTTTAATTTATCTTGATTATTGATTATTTAATATTTTAAATTAATTCAAAAAAATAATGAATTTTTATACTAATTTAATTAATTAATTTTTTTACTTTATTTTTAATCTATTTTGATTATTGATTATATAATATTTTTAAATTAATAATAAATAATTGTGAAATTCTATTAATTTAATTAATTATTTTTAATTTATTTTTATTTGTAATTTTTATAATTAAATTAAATGATGTATAAATTAATTTTTTTTAATCAAAATACTTTAGAAAAATAAAATATTTTCTTTTAATCTCTTACTTACATTTTTTTAATGTTTTTTTTACGATTTAATATATATTTTATTTATTTATTTGTTATCTATATTTTAAGGAAAACAATCTAATAGATTTTAAAGAATATTCAATATTTGGTATGATTATATTGATTTTATTTACTTAACATTTTAGAAGATTTGTTAATATATTTTCCTAATTAATAATTCAATTTAATAATAATTAAAATACTAATTATTTAATTAATTAATTTTAAAATGTCACGTGTCGCATTTTGATTGGTGGTGTACCGGAAGCCCGGTACACCTTGTGTAAGTGTATCATCTTCCGTCTAAATTAGTCATAAAGAAAACAAATTATAGTTGTTTAGAGATGTTTAGGATATATTTATATTAAAATTATAGTTGTTTAGAGATTCACTGTAATTACTCATAAATAAAACAAATATTTATAGATCTTAGTATACAATCTAGCAAAAAATAACAATCAAAAAAAATTTGAAAAGTCTAAATTTTATTGTCCAATTAAAATAATTTAAAATATTTATGAACATTCATTATTTTTTTAAGCATGGATTAAAATATTAAAGAATAATGATTAATACTAACCTTAAGCTTGAGGACATGGTTCGGCAAACCGGAGCATTTAATTGTGTTTAAATATTCTGTGGAATGCATCTGATCAAACATGCTTGTCCCTTTATCAGCCGTATCAATAGAGTCTGCACTAAGATAAATTCTCTCTTCTGTTGAATGTAGCCTAACCATGTACTCATTAACGGCTTCCACTTCATCCAAAGTAGGACACAAAATTGCTCGACCTTGCAAGAAGTTAGTGTCTCCTATATGCTGGTGGAAATCCGGGAAAATAGCTTGAACGATGGAACCAATGTAGTCATCTGAGTTGGATATAATGAGATCATCGGGGATTTCAATAACAGCCTCGCCATTATTATCATTTCCCAAAGTTCCATCTCCAATGCACGTCATCCATTCTGCAAATTCTCTTAAAGCATGAACATCTGTTCCTTGAACCACATTCTCCAATCTCATATTCTTTGTTAATTTCAGAATCTTGCAGTTATTCCAAATTGTAGAGGAGTTGATGGTTGCATGTATAATATCTTGTCGAGTTCCTTGTTGGATTACAGGAAGGATTTGCCGAAAATCACCTCCGAAAACAACAACTTTTCCTCCAAATGGCGATTGAGCAGAAGCTGGATTATCACGCTTCATAACATCTCGCATGGTTCTGTCGAGCGCTTCAAAACAGTTGCTGAGAATCATATAAAAAGGACATGGTTTTATAAACTTCAACAGGAAGGTTCTCAAACTTGTGAATATTAAAAAGATATTTCAATTTTAAACAAATCAGTATGAGTAATACGAAAGATAAAGGCACGTGAAAATATTGAAAATTTGAATTAATAGAATTCCACTTACCGGTGCATCATTGGGGCTTCATCCCAAATAATAAGAACTGCCCTCGAAATCATTTCTGCAGTATCGCTATCTGTTTCTATGTTACATGTTGCATTTTCAGTCAGTACCAAGGGAATATGAAATTTAGAATGAGCAGTCCTTCCACCAGGTAATAGCAAAGAAGCAATGCCGCTGGAAGCAACGTTAAGCACAATGTCTCCTTTCGAACGAATAGCAGCGGAAATTGTTTTCCACACAAACGTTTTTCCGGTTCCTCCGTAACCATAAAGAAAGAAAACCTGCCCTGTTTCGCTAATAACAGATTGCATGATGCAATTGTAAGCATAAAGTTGCTGCTCATTCAATAAAGAAAAAGAGCGAGCATGTTCTTCTGCAAGGGATGGACGATCGTAATTCAACTCATTTTCTAAGAGGGAGTTTCCAAGGAATGAGATATCAACATCTTTAGGAAATGGCATTGATGGAAAATCTTTCAATGATTTGCCCTTGGACTGTAATAATGATTCAATCTCGCTCAAGCAAAGATTGTTTAATTGATCATCTGTCAATATGAGGCCTGTATAAAGAAGACAAATTGATACATAAGAGGATTAGAAATGTATAATAAACAATTGAGATTTAAAATCAAAAGCCGATTACCATAATTTCTGTGCTTTTGTCTATACTTGTTTAGTAGGTCTTCCTTCAACCACAAAAGACAATCTTCCCAAACCTTCACAGGACTAATTATACAACATGAAGTTAGAAGATTCACAAATAAGGATCGAAGGGTTGGACCTAATCCCCAAACAACAGCTTCTTTTATAGCGTCGATATATTCTTCATCGTCCCCAATTAAACCGCGAGCATAGCAGGCTTTTTCAAAAGTGTCGTACTGTTCTCCATTATAAAACCTAATTTCTTCATAAGATACGCAGCCTCGCACAAAATTCAAGAGCAGCCTCATGTAGTAGACTTCTCCAAGGCCTGGGTGTATATAAGCTAATCGTCCAAGCGCCCTTCCCTTTTTTCTCGGCGTCCAAGTTCTATTGTCGTCGTGCCATACAATCTCCAACAAGTTAATAGTGTCGGAAACTCTGCATAAGTTAATAGTTTGGCTTCTTCGTAATCTCGGTTTGCTATCATCCACGCTGTGAACATTGATTCTTTCTCAGAGGACCTTTCCATTACATCAGTAACAGTCTCTCCGTCTTGAAAAACAATGAATTGTTGATCTTCTAAATGAATCGTCAACCTAACAACTGTCGGTTCTTTGAAATGGATTTCATAGGCAAACAATCTCCAAGTAGCCTCAGAGGCAGATATATATCTAACATCTAAGTACTGCTGAATTTCATCTATGTCTTTTTTACCGTTTCCATTTTGATGAGACTTGTAAAAGACGGCAGTTGCTCTGTCATGACCTTTGTGCACGTATTTGAACAAATACTTAATAGAACGGGCCCTGTTGCACCACTCTACATTTATATGAGCTCGATACTTTACCAAAAGAGCACGATTATGGGGAATGACATGTCTGTTCAAGATCATTGCAAATAACATAAGTCACATTTAGTTATTTAAAATTAAAACAACTTAAAAATTATGAAAATTTAAACAATTATTAAGTAGTACCTGTTGTCAAGTTCAATTCCTCCTTTCAACACAGAATTTCCGTTATTCCTTCGACGATATATAACATATCCATCCTCATCTACAATCGTGTGATCGACAAATTTCTTTGGATAACGTTTAGTACAGGTGGTCCCATTCATACACGGGGATTTCAAATTTGACAGTCCACATGGACCGTGCATCATAAATTCCTTTACAGCATTGTGGTACTCCTTATCAGTCAGGGGATTTGGAATTTAAGCGGAAATCAACTTATCAACAACATCTTCTGTTGCTGTGTTGGGAAAATCTTTTATCCACGAAAGAATATGGGCATGGGGGAGACCTCGTTTTTGAAACTCGATAGTGTATATCACTACAGTAAAAGAAAAAAATTAATTTAGATTTTGTTATTTGGATAAATATAAACAAAGCTTCTGTATCAGATTTGTTTATTTCAGATACGAAATGAATAGAAAATGAAAAGAAATTATATATAATACAAACTTACCAGCAGTAGTCTCTCCAAATAGCTTCCCTTTCCTAATGTCCGTCATTAGATTTTCCAATTTTGTATGGAAAACTCGGGAAATAATGTCTGGTCTATCGACAGCAGTCAGACCAAGATTTTTCACATAATCAGTAATTTCTCGCCACTTGGAATTACATGTGAAAGTAATAAACAAATTAGGGTAACCTAACCATTTGCAAACTGCCATTGCATCGTGATAGTTTTGAATCATGTAACGTGCTCCGCCGACAAAAGAAGATGGTAATATTATACGCTTTCCTGTATTGGCAGTGTTAGTATCACCTTTGGCCAATGCATCTCCCAAAGCAGCATAAGAACCACACCTGAACTCTTTCTGATGATGCCTCATGAAAGTAAGCCTAAAAGCTTCAACCATTGCGTAATCATCAACTAAAAACTGTTGAAACAATCGCCTTCCATGCAAAATATGAAGAGACTCATTTTCTCTGTCTTGGACCTTATACGTTATGTACTCCCGCATTGTAACCTTATGCTCTTTTGTTTGCTTAGATCCTGGAACATTGAGATGTTTTATGTTGTCTCTGTACCCATCTTCCCCGTAAAAATATAATAATGGATACTGAAGAGGCAAATAGCTTGGGTGCAGCTCGAATATGCGTTGCAAACTACCCGACTGCTTTTGAACAATAATGTCACGATAATTTTCAAGATCTTCAATGTCTCCTTCGATCAATGCCGCGACTTCTTCAACTGTTGGCAAATCGTGAACTCTTCCATCAGAAGTTCTCCTAGAAATTAACCGTAATTTAATATCAGCCCCCGGATCTTGTTTGAATCTATCTCGAGCAGTACGAAACCACTTGACCAATACGTTATGTTGAGCAAGCAGGTCTGTCAACTTCTCTACAATTTCAACATCCTCATCATCTTCTGGTTCATCGTTAGAAGGTCGATTAGAAGACCTGAAATTAAACATTATTTAGGAAGGATAACAGGAATATAATACTTAAAGGATGAAGATAGCACGGGTATAAGCTTTGTTTCAGAGTACAAACCTCACAGCTCTTATCCTGTCTTTGGCCTCGTTTTGAGTATCATAAATATAAAGCTGGGCGAAGGCAGCTTTAGGATTATCATCTTCTGGTAGTAAACTACCTATTCTATGTATATTGGATCCATGAATTCGGAAAATTGGAGGAGAAGTTCCTGTGTTGTAGGAATTATCGATTTTCCCTCCCATAGAAGTGAAAGCAAAAATCATATTGAACATTCTAATTTTAGCTTGAAAGTTTTTGCACTTTTTTTCTGTTCCATACAATAAATCTTGGAACTCCTGAGGAGGATGTCTGGATGGGGGCAATTTAATTTTTCCTATAACAGAACGAACTAAAATTAATAAAACTACATGGCAAAAAATAGAGTATAAAAGGTACTAAATATAATTCATCTTATTATGGATATTTTTATTACCATTAGAGCAACATAAACTGAACAACGGCGGGGATTTTTTTTCCTACTTTTCTCCTTTCTCTCATCGTACCAAAACCTAGCCTTACAATGTTCACACTTCCAAGTACAGTCTCCAATGTCGTAATAAGCTATGAACACAAAAAAAAATTTAATTTCAAAGAGTTTAAATGTATGTTAGTATTTAAAACAGTTAGTATTTGTAATTAAATAGAAATCACTTTCAAAAGTAAAACTGTAATACTTGGATACTAATTAGAGGATTCATCAATTATTACAGCTGCTGATGATTGTCCCTAATCAGTAGTCCGTATGAATGGAGGAGTCAAAGGATTCCCTGTAAAAATTATCGGGGAGATATTAGCTTACATGTAAATTATGAGAAGTGCATGGTATTTTATTAAGTAAGGTTAAAATTTCACCTGTTTCATAAACAGCATTGAAATCTTCTTACAATCTTCTAATATGAGGAACACTTCTGCTAGATTGTCCAGTTTCAATATTATTGAAATTTATACTTTTCTGGGGAACAGGATGCCTCAGTAATGATGGTTCAGCAATTGGGGAGGCATTAACGCGATCATGATTACTTATATCTTTACGATAACAAAAAATAAATAATAACAATTTATTGTTAGAATAAAAGAATATAAAGAAAAATTCAATCTACAGAGATCCTAGATACGTGAAATCTTACTGTTTGTTATGTCGGCGAGAGGAATTCCACTACTACCATTAATATTCTAATGTAATCGAGGAAAAATTGTTTTCAACTTTATACTATTGTTTTGACTAAATGACGGGGAATGCACAGGAAAAACATTAGAGGGGGGATGAAGTTGATAACTCGGCTGAATAGTATGTTGAAGGTTAAGAAAGTTCCCTGCTAATATAAGAAGAATGGTTAAAATACAGAAATCAAAAACAGTACAAAACTTGGGAAGATAAATAATTTTAGATTTAGAAAGATAAATCTTGAAATTTACCAGAACCAATATGAGTAGATGTTGTACCATAAACCATATTGTTGCTAGGAGTCCTTGATTTGCTGGATTGCAAACTAATATTCGATTTAACATTTGAAGATAGCGATACAGGGATATCAATTAATCCATCAGTATCCAAATGACTTTGGGGAAAATTTGTTTTCTGCTTCTTATTGGAAATTTGAGTAATTCCAGAAGTTTGAGTAGGAGAACCAAAGCAGAAAGAAGCAGGCACATAAGAAGGATAAATTTCAGATTGAATATTAACATCCCTATCTCCCAAAGGCACTGAAAATAAAAAAATAAATAACATGTCAAATTAAAATAAAGACATATTTCAATGTTTTACTACTAATATGAACATAAGGATTTATAGGTTCATAATCATTAAACAAAACTAAACCTCGAGGGGAATTTGATTTCAGGATGCAGGGGGATGATTTCTTCCCGCTTTGATGCAGAACAACAGGTGTTGGAGAAATTACTGGACCTGGTCCTTGAATAAACACTGAATCCAGAACTTGAAAAATCAACTTGTTTGATCGAAATTTAATTTAAAACTATTCAGGATTATACATGAAATGATCCACTTACCCGGTATGTTAATCAAAGTGTCAGAGTTATCCTCCACATTTTCCTTCCCTAAGTTTCATAACGTAGAGATTTAAAATAATGACATTCTTGAATCAATTCAATAGTTTAAAATATGAAAATTGGTGACATACCTGAATTAAACTTTCTTCTTGGCGCCATATGCAACTCAGAATGAACCTAGCAATAAAATGAATTCATTTAAACAGAGAATGAATGAAAAGGTATAGCCAAAATAAAATAAAAGCCAACTATAAAAGGATTTTTGAGAATCAAAAACTTAAAAGGCAAATATGATCTTCAATAAATAGAAACTCACATTAAAGTTGATAGGAATATCTATAGAATACTTTGACTAAAATGAATTGTATTATGTTAATCATATATAATAACAGCTGTAACAATTTATAATTTTACATTATACAGCTACATAAACATAAATATAAACAATCAAATGAGTATTTATAAACTTTGATAAATATTGCAAAATTTAGTAGAAGTTACTCAACATCTTTAATTTAAGGATCATTGATTATGACTAATAATTAATCAACAATCAACAATATTTAAATTTTAGATCACGTACTGTCAAAAGTTTTTGATCTTTATATAATCAAGAGGCCGTAATAAATATGCAACTAATATTTTGATGGAAATTAAAATTTCATAATACAGGGGGAAGAAAAAAGAAATTCATAAAAGCAAAAATATCCCATCATAAAAGCAATTGTTCAACATAGAAAATAAAAATTAACTCAAAACAATAAATGATCAAACAGATGCAGAAAATATGAAAAGATAAATTATAGCCAAATGCAATTATAGACATCATCACTCTGACTTGGGAGCCTTAGTTGAGGAGTGTTCTTCAGCTTCATCGAGTTCACGGTCCAGATTCCTCTTTCCTGATTTTGGAAATTCAGGAGTATTCATCATGGGAATTGATTCACTGTCATTTTCCTCCTGGACAGAAACAGAAATTTTATCCTTCATAGGAGAGGTAGACGTATCAGTGACATCATGGTTGGACTTCTTGTGCTTCTTTATTAAATCTTGATCTTGAGAAAACCTGTCAACAATGTACATTTTCTCTGTTTTTTCAATATGCCTTTCAGTAATTGTAACCTTAAAAATGTACTCTTTCCCAATCAAATCTTGAATTGGCTGAGGAATTCTTAATTTAGCCAACTCTGCAACAGCTTCTTTATCAGTTTTATCAATGTCACCATGCTCCTATAATTAATCATAACAAAGAAAAAGTGGGATTAATATTCCAAAAAAAAAATTATGAAAGAATAATTTCAACTTTAAAGCTTTAGTGATCAAACCTGGAAGAAGATATCCCAAACATCATTCACAGACTTTCCAATCATGGTCTTGGCAGTTTCATCCCAAAGCATGAAAGGGGCATTAGAGGTTCCATCAACGACACTCATATTAACTCTAAAGCGTTCTTCAGCAATTACAAATTTGTTGCATATAAGGCACCAAAATTGATCTTCTTTTTCCTCAACCTTCTTTTTACATATTGTGCAGCTAATGTACGACCACCCACTATTACTCCTGATATCAGAAATAGAACCAACAATCCAAACCTTGCAAGGCTGAAATTTAAAAAGAAGTTATTAACAATTTGACAGAATTTGGAAATTATACATTATTAAGTTTTCTACCCATACAGATAAATTTAGTATAGAGAGTTTATAATATAAACATAAAAAGATATATAATATGGAAAGTTAAATAAAAAATTATTAAAATGGAAGAAAGAAAATACCTTAGTTGCATCCTTCAACTCTTGGACTGTATAGAAAACAGAGGTTGAACTTTCTATATCTCCCTTGACAGAAATGTAAGACGAACAGGATATCTGGGAGCCATCAAAAGAACTTGATACAACAGTTTATTTTAATCTGTATAATGTGGAATCGGGTATATTAAAGAATGTTTCAATAAAAAATAAAAGAAAGAAAATAAAGTTTATCTTTTTAAGCTAAATATGCATTACTTGCTCTTGAATTCTCTAATATCATCATTATTTTGGTCAAGAATCAGCTTAGTTGCATCAAAAGTGTTAGATACACCAATAGAATCTGTTGAGAAAATAAAATGAAAAGTAAAAAAAAATTATTTAACAAACAAATCGATATTTAGAATAAAACTGTTAAAATATGATTATTTGAACCTGGAAATTCCTTGGCACGGCAAAGTTGGACTATTATAACCTGATGAACATCCCCGCCTCTTACTAACTCCAAAAAGTTCTTCAATTCAAAGCAGAAAGGATCCCAAAGTAAACAGCTAATTCTTATTTTGCTGAGACAAATATGAATGAAACTGATTATGGAAGAAGCCTCACATGTCTGTAATGTAATTAACAAAAGTATCACCTAATAAATGAAATACAGCAGAAAATAAAAGAAAAACAGCAAGATGATAGAGATAAATGTTTATACTTTAAATCCTCAATCAGAACAGTTAGGCTTTTGGAGCCTTTAAAAGAACCATCACTTTTCATCCAATCCTCGTTCATGTCAACTACTCGACCAATTACATCTGCAAAATAGAAAATAAACCTATAAATAAAAGCAAGAAAACCAAAGAGCAAGAAATCTAAATCTTATTCTTTAAAAGGATGAATTATTATACGGACAAAAAAATAAAAACAACAAAAGATACCAAAGACAGGCCCATTAGGTTTCATAATTCCATCACGAACATCCTGGAAGTTCATGAAATTGAAGATGGAGACTTGACAAAGAGGATCATCCACTTTTTTAATTAACGTACTGCCATGAAACATAATGCGATAAGGAAAATCTGTAATTGGAAATGCATGGGGGGAGTTCACAACAGAGAACTGATGAACAAAGCAAACATCGCCTTTTGAGAGTTGGTTTTCATATTTTGAGATATGAATCTTTTTCACGGAAGCATGGACTCTAGATCCATGGATATCAAGAAACAAAAACTCCAAAGACTCTAGAATTTTCCCTTTAGGCTTAGTTTTCCACTTTCGACAAACTCGTACTTTAATCCTCCAATCCATTCTGTCCCTTGTAATTTCAGACACAGGAGTGATAGGAATTCCTGACATGACTGAATAAACAACTCTGAGTATTGAAATTGTTAACAGTCTTGGCTCTAAGGATGCTTGTTTTATAGTGATTCTCCTAAGTCAAAGACAATAATTTATTTCTGACGTAATATTGATTTGTATTCCATTTATTTAATGCATAAATATGGAATATTGACTGATTGTTAAGGTATTGAATATTCATTAGAATATTAAATCTGGAATTAATTTAGTATCAATGGAATTCCTTTGTTATATATGGAATTTAATAATTATTGGAATTATAGGATTTTAGATAATCAATCTAAAAAAAATTCAGTGGGCAAATCTACAATTTTAATGGAAATTGATATTGAAAAAAATCTATAACTAAAAATAAGTGAGATTTATTACTATCAGAATAACAGGAAGGTTTTTATATAAAATATATTAACTTTAAGTTTAACAAAGGGCATAGAAATTGAAGATTTGGAATATTCATTTATACTATTATCACTTCATAGTTTAAACAGAACACGTTAATTGCAAAATGTAAAAAATTTGAAACATATAGAAAAAAAATTCTTGAAAAGTCTATTAAAAGCATTCGAAAATTGTAGATAGTTCAAGGAACAGGAAATCTAAAAAGGGAATAAAAACATTAATATTCAGAGCTTCAAAGTTTTTTATGAGAATAAAAAAGGAAACATCAACTTTGGAACTAATCACGTATCTGAGTCGGTGGACCAGTCAGAATCATCAGAACTTTCTTCATCTATACCATCGCTTGAATGAACTTCAAAAATCGGGGAGGGTTCAACAGGGACATCTGCATCACAGGCAACATTACTCCACATCTTCTCCTTATGAAAAGTAAGTAATCTGGGATGCTCGCAACATTTATCAACATAATACTCCCTTGGTTGGTATGTCTCAACATGATAGTCTTCAACTTTCAACTTAAAAAACATTTCCCTAGCAAATAGAGCGAAAAACACCTGATAGGGAAATGTTGGTTTTCCTCTTCCCTGGAAATAAGAGGCTTACAGTTATAATATGTAAGAAGGGACAAAAATTATTGTTCATGAAATGAAATGTATGAATTCTAACCTTAAAATCAGCTTTTATGAATGAGTGGACTGAAGTCTGAATTAATGAAGTTGCGAGTTCATTAATGAGGATAAGAGATGCCTCATAAAGCCGATGTCCAGACACAGTAATGTGAACTTTATATCTTGCAGTGTGAAGAATATTTACCCCACATTTTGGACAGTTAACTTCAGAACATGAAATGTCATCTATAGCAGAGCAATTGGAGCAATATGTGTAATACCATCCCCGGTCTTCATGCACTTCAATTATAGTTCCATATGTCCACAGATTTAACACCTAGAACACATGACAAAGTTGGGGACAGATGAACTATATAATTGAAAAAAAAATAGGTAGAAAACATAAAATAAATAAATAATATACTTACATCTTGGCAACACGATACGTCAACAAAATCATAAACAGTACAATCTGGTTTGACCAGTTCCTTGAAGGAGGAGGTGAAAGATTTAGAAGGAAACAAAGCACCATCCAAGAAATTAATTTTCTTTGAAATTGGCATCCTGAGACATCATTGGTTTTCCGCTTAAACAGATGCATTCAAATAGGTAAAAATCACAAATTTATAAAGAGCATGTTTAAAAGAATATAAAAGTACCCCTTCTTGAATTCAACAATTTCAGCAAGATCTTGATCGAATAACACATCAGAAACATCTAAGGCAGTGGCAACACAAACTTTGCCTAAAAAACAAAACAATTATTAAGAATCTTCAAAAACAGAAAAACGTAAAGAACAAATTAGCATTGTTTAACATGAAATTATTTACCTTGATAGATCGATTTCCGGCACAGCTGCAAAATAATCACCATGGGAATGGAAATGTCAGACCGTAAAACAGAGAGACAATTGGAAACCTTTGAATGATGTGGCCCAAAGATTCGGCAATGGATACGATTCTTACTGATAATGTTAAAGTTAAATATTAGAAAATAACAAATGATTGCTTAAATAATCTTCATCTAAAAATAAAAGTTTTAATAAAATACCTAGAATCTTCAAGCAAAATATGGATAACAGGTTGGCCGTCCATACGTTCATCCACATCGACAACACGACCAATAACATCTTGTAAAGATCAGGGCAGCAATAATATAATATATTAAAATGAGATTATGATCTAATAGAAGGGGATATAGAGATCAATCATCAGATTATTAAAATTTTGAATTAATTCAGTACCAAAAAGATGACCATTAGAAAACCTTGAACGGCGTTTCAAATCCTGGAAGTTTGCAAAACTGAATATTGAGGGCGGGAAGAAATGATAGTTACTATGCCTAACAAAAGTATTAGCCCGAAACACAATCATGAAATTGTGATTTATAACAGAAGATGAAGTAGGCCTTGGGACAACATCAAAATGCCGTAGGTTACACAGGCTGCCTTCCTTCAACATCTTGTTAAAATCACAGATCTGGGAATTGTTAACCGATGCTAGTATAATTAACCCCTATGAAGGTTGAAAGATTAAACAGAACAAACATATGTTAAGATTAAGAAAAGATGACTTATATTGAAACATTTAAAATCAAACATAGAAAATAACAAAGTGAAAACTTACTGTATTATCTTTCATCACAACATGCAAACGTTCTGGAACATTATCCCTGCCGAGGGTTAGCCATTTTCGGCATATCCTTAGGCATAAAATAGGATCTTCTGTTGTTGGATTAATGTCACAAAGTGCTGAGTAATAATAATCAGCCATCAGCAGAAACAGGAGTTTGAATACTCAAAGAAGTGATTTTGAACGATAACTGTAAATCCTTAATCTTTTATGTAGAGGTTTAAAGAGAAAAGAGTTCTGTGATTTTGGAAGAAATTAATTAATACCAAGATTAATAAATATTTTCCATTTGTCGTATTATATTAATGATTTAAACGAATCTTTTAATCAATTATTAAATGTAAAAGAATATCAAGAGACATGAACTTGGTATTTCTTTTACTATTTAATAAAATAATTACTACACATCTTTATCAGAATATGAATGGACAAATTAGCAGTTATATATGGAAGTTACTTAAACTAAAACATAAATCTGAAACAATTTCAACAAAATGCAAAATCCAAAATGCAGTTTAGAATATAAAACATTAAGAAAAATTAAAATTCCAATATTAACTTCTTTGTAATTAAAGAAGAACCATGAATACAGTGGACTGGTTATATAAAAAACCATAAAAAAAGAGGTATTGACAAAATGATTGAAATACAGAATTTAGAGAAAATTTAATGTTAAGTTAAATAATTAATAAATAATACAAACTCTTAGATGGTCAAAACAAACAAATCCAAAACGGAAAAATTTCATATGTCTGCATTGAAGTTTAAAGAGTACAAAAGCATAATATTCTTCATAAATTAACCAAAACAAATAACAATATGTTTCTTCATACCATTTTAATAACCAACATCAGAGTCATCGTCGTCTTCAGAAAATTGACCTAAAGATTCTACGTAGTTTGAATCCGAGTCTTGATCATCATTTCCACAGGCTTGACTTTCAGATTGTAGGGACTCTGAATCCGAGTCTTCATCATCACTTCCACAGGGTTCATTGTTGCTGGTAATTTTGCCTTTGTAATGTTGAAGTAAAAAAGGGCAAACACAACAATTTTTAACATGGTAGATATCCACCCCAGACGGAAGATTACTTTGCCCACACAGAGAAACCTTAAAAAGAACCTCCTTGCCAATAAGATTCCTAACCGAAATTGGAATATTTTGAGAAGGAAATGGCTGCAATTTATAAAAAGAAACAGACAAAATTAGAATACTATTTCTATATATATATATATATATATATATATATATATATATATATATATATATATATATATATATATATATATATATATATATATATATATTAAGAACACAACACATAGACTTGATTATATAGGAAACTTACATGACTATTCATTCTGAGCAAGGAGGACACCCGTCTTTCTATTAAGAACGTAGCAACATCAGTCTCAATGAGGAAACAACCGGAAGCCCCTCTGTAATCATCAACATCTATAAAAATTCTGTACTTTCGCATGGTAAGTCAGATTCTTCCCACACTTAGGACAATAAACACCCACATCAATCCCATAGTTTTGATTAGAGCATATGGGACACGATAGGGAATACCAACCCATATCAGAACGTATATTATGAATTTTCCCAAGGGTCCATTGATTGATCACCTACAGTGAGAAGTTCAGATGTTAAATGAAATACTAAGATAAATAACAATTTGAAAATTGCAGAATAAAAAAATTATAACCTCTTCAAAATAAGATAAATGATTTATCGAGTAAACAATTTTCCCAGGATCACTCAACTCTGATATCCCGAATTTCAAAAGCGGAGGAAGAAAAGTAGCTCCATCAAAACTCAGTCTGACACCTCTAAGGTCAAACCTGTTGAATTATAGATAAAAAATGGAGTTCTCGCAGAAAAATTAATTGAGATCGATTTAAAATATAAGTATCTGAGAAAGAGTATCCTAAAACAGAGTTTTTAAGCTAATATGTCAGAAATACTACACAGATGATTAAGAATCATAAAAGAAATAAGATAACAATTAAACCTTGACTCATATGTCTTAATTTCGTCTAAGAAAGGATTGCATATTACATCCTGTTGGAGTTGTGTACTTAATGTCTAGATTTAAGTAACGGTAAACTCCCGATCATAGCATTTAATCTATTTAATTAATAAACAATTATTTGCACATGCAAATCATGGTTCTGGATTTTATACGTTGTAGTTAGTATGATGCTGCATGGGCGCACAGAAGATCATACTATCGGTTACTCGTATTTAATCGAACAGTTGCTCACGGCCTAGATGGACACGAACTAATCCATCGGTATAGTCGTTGTGTGAGAGAGAAAATAATTTATCTTAATTATTTTATCACACTTGTACACTTGGTGTATTGGGCGGATCAATTGAGACTCATCAATTAGGATTGCTCGGCGATAATTGATTTGAGACTCGGAGTATTTTATTCTTAATCCCTGAAACAATTGCGGGTGTGTATATTTAATATAAGTGACTTTGATTTACCAAAGGAATTAACCGATTTAATTATTGGGTTAATTACCGGTTAAGTTGGGTCACTATATTTTGTATATGGCATGCCGTGAATTCTTGAAGGGGCAGTGTATCCCGGAAGGGTTGATAATATCCCCGAGATGAGTTCATAAGGAATTATTGTGTAAACCTCATGAGTGGATTCGTTCCGCACAATAATTAAGGTTGAATGGTACTAGTCTCGGATTCAAGAGATGAATATAATTTATTAAGCAATAAATAAATTTATTCATGGATATTTAAATCTTAAATACACGGAATAAATAATACTAAGATGGAGAAATATTATTTGATATAATATGGAATAATATTGGGAGTGCAATTTTATTTATATAGTGGAAAATAAATAAAATTAATATTGATAAAAATTAATAGATTTGGGTTGGACCCAATTTAATTTTCAATATTGAAGCCCAATATTTATTCTCCTTATGATCCCCTACGTAGCCTATATAAGCACTACATGGTCTTCACTTTTCATTAACCTAAGTTACGCCAATCATAAAGTTCTGAGAGTGAGGAAGATCCATAAGAATCCGATAGATCGTCGCCCACACGACGTTCGGACGAGGTGCAAGGAATACGCGGGAAGATCACAAGGTCGTCAATTAGATTCGTTTCTCCGTACAACGAATCGAGGTAATAATCGAGAAACCCCCTTCTTTGATTATGTGCGTTGAATAATTGTGATGTATACATGAATACGCGATCCGGGAAAACGACGAACCTCGGGGACGGGGATTCGAGATCCCCGGCGAGGATCGAGGGAGGCGGTCGAACCCTAGGGTTCGGACCGCCCCATCGCGCGACAACGGCGTGCCCCGGCTGGACGCCGGGGACACACGATCGACTCCGGTCGATCGCCGGGGTGCCACGGGCTGGTGCCGTGGCGGACCCCAGCCGCCGTCGTCGGAGGCGCGAAGCCGCGGGAACCCTCGGCTGGAGCCGAGGGGTGCGATCGATCGCGAGGATCGATCGCGGGCTGCTGCGGGGTCACCCGTAGCCGCCTCGCATGAGCTACGGGTTCGCCCGCAGCGGATCATGCGAGGGCGATGCCCTCGCGGGCAGCGAGTCATCGTGACTCGCTGCGGGCTGCTACGAGCAGCCCCGGGGATGCCTCGCGCATCCCCAGCGATCGTCCGTAGACGATCGCGAACCCCTCGTGGGGGTTCGGCTGGGCACACGGGGCCTTCGGGTCTCGATGGCGTTCGGTCGGGCCCCGGTTCATGAGGTGGTTCGCGTTCGTGGATCCGACTCGTGGGAGAAAATCGGCTGGGGGCGGGCTGCGTGTCTTCGGGCATGTAGTCTCCAAAGGTCGGACTCCTGCGGATGAGTCGGGGATCCAATCTTCGGTGATCGAGGGTTTTGATCGGGTTATCGTTTCCGCAATTTTGATAGCCCGGGACATCGAATCCCAGCAAATGGTATCAGAGCGTTTGGTTTCGTGTTCATGTATATGTTCGATTATTGTTCTACCTTGCAGGATTTCCGGCTATCATGGTTGGATTTAATTAATTTTTTTTTTAATTAATTATCATGATTATTAAACTCTCGGACATGTCGAGATTCGTTTTGTGTGGTTGAATGTTTGTAATAGTAAAAATTCGGGGGTTGACCGAATTTAGGATTTATTATTACGCACTTTTTTTCCGGAAATTGTATAGGGTCGATTTCATGTTTAGAATCGATACCGGAATTGTAATTTAATTTTTGTAAATTTAATTACGTTGGTTCGATGTTGAGACGATCGCCGGAAGACGAAGAAGTGACGAGAAGACAAGGGCTTGGGATCGATCACATGGTGGTGATCGACCCATGACCTAGCCGGCGGTGGCTAGGCGGCGGCGGCGCTCCTCCCGAGTGGCCGACCGATCCATCATCGTGGGGATGGCGTGGGATCTCCTAATCCCGTGCTATTCCTACAAAAATCTACTTTCCCAATTAATTCAGATTTTTCCTATTTGAGTACTTTCCTTTTTTGGAAACTCTCATGGATTAGGAAAAGAATTAATTTAAATTAATTTTATTTTCTATTGATTTATTTCCTTCATGGAATTATTCATAGATTAGAAATTTAATTAATTTAGTACTAAATTTATTTTTCCTATTTGATTATTCCTACTCATGGGAATATTCATGGATTAGGAATAAAAATAAATTTAAAAAGTAGTAGTCCTAATTTATTTTATTTCCTTGTTCTATTATAGATATCTTCTAGAATATTCCAATTTTTAATTGGATAGATTATTCTAGAGATTTAATAGAACTAGATAGGAAAATAAATAAATAAAAATATTAATAATATTTAATTTTATTTTTGATATATTCGATTGACTTAATTTTCGAATTAAGTAACTTTTGGATTAATTGAAAATAAATAGATTTAAATATTAGAGATTAATATTCTCGTCACATGGAGCATTCAAGAAACGAAGACTGAAGACTAGAAGATGCATATGAAGATAAAGCCATGATAGTCGGGGGAAAAATAATTTCTCTAGCATTATTTTTGACTATGTGCTATGTGCTTTATTGCTTTCATGCATGCTTATGTGTTTAATTATGCATTAGATAGCGTATCCCTTTATTATAAAAAGCTAAGTGGGAGAGGGGATGGAAACATTCCCATGGTCTCCATTACTGTTCTCTTGGTGACTCTTATGGACTTTTGAAGTTCGTATAGATGTGTCATTGGAGGAGAATTCTTGTAATTCCTCTTACAAGAAACATTGATCAAGTTTATCAAACAATGCCTAATTTGTCTTTCTGAAACTGACTTCAAGTCGACTCATTCTCACCCCGGGGAGTGGAATGGAGCCAGAGCCACTTGGTCATGTGGATGACACAAATTAGAGACTTCCGTGCCATTCTTTGATAGATGGGTCGCTTGTCTGCTCGGCTCCCTCATTTATGAGAGATAGGGTCGTTTGCATGGTGAATCACTGGTTAGAAACTTCGAGTTTCACTTATGATTCTCCACGTCTTGATTTACGAGATTAAATGGATCAAGTAATTGGGAGTCAATTATAAAAGTCTCTTAGTGTAGTAAACGTCCACACCACGTGGCTTGCTGCACTGACGGATTTTGGATTAATTGATGTAGACAGTTGTAAGGAATTGTGAAGAGTTGTGAAGTTGTCGTAAACGTCCACACCACGTGGCTTGCGGTAATGTAGCAATTCCAAGCGATTCACTTTGGTGCTGAGTAATGGTTTACACTTAGATACGCCTTGTAGTATTCCTCCCCACGAGGTTCCGCTATGAGCGATGTATGACCAAAGAAAATCTAATTGCTAAATCATTTGGGTGGGTAAACGTCCACACCACGTGGCTTGCCTTACCTGATGGGATTTTAGACGTGATTAGTAATTTAATGATATTATTTAAGGGAGATAATATCGGATATTAAATTAATTGTTTGTTTAAATGTGCTTATAGGTTTAGAGAATAGCTATGAACCCACTTTCTATGATACTCAAGGAGCATAAGCTCACTGGCACCAACTATATTGATTGGAAGAGAAATTTAGACATTGTCCTAACTTCGGAAGAGTACAAGTATGTACTCCATGAAGTGTGCCCTGCCGAGCCCACGGCTGCCTCAACTGATGAGGAGAAACTGGCATATCGGAAGTGGAAAAAGGCTGATGAAATGGCTAGGTGTTATATTTTGGCTTCCATGTCAAATGTACTCCAAACCCAACATGAGCCAATGGACACTGCCTATGATATGATGTTTAACCTCAAGGAGATGTTTGGGGAGCAAGATCGTGCGGCTAGGCAAGAAGCCATGAGAGTCCTTATGTCGACTACTCAATCTGAAGGAACGCCCGTAGGGGAGCACGTTCTTAAGATGATGAGTTTGTTGAATGAACTTGAGGTCCTAGGAGCTTCTATTGATGGTGAGACGCAAGTCGACATCATACTCCAGTCTCTGACCCCTAGTTTTGAGCAGTTTCGTATGAGCTATAATATGGGTAAACTATCTTATACTCTTGCGCAACTCCTGACTGAACTAAAGGCGGCAGAGGGGATCTACAAGAAGGGCAAGTCTCAAGCGCTTGTAGCTACCAAGTCCAAAGGCTTTAAGCCTGGTGGAGGTAGGGGCAAGAAAAGGAAGCAAGCCTGGAAACCCAGTGGTGTCAAGAGGACTGCACCACAAGTGGGGGCTGCAAAGCCAAAGGGTAAGTGCTTCCGATGCAACAAGATGGGACACTGGAAGTCTGAATGTCCTCTCAGAGGTACGAATCTTTCTTTAGTCGTAAAAACATAGTCAGCGGTATTATCTACCAGAATTCTGGTGTGTAGATATGGAACCACTGACGGTATGTGCATTTTTGAATGCAGGGGTTCCAGAAAACCCGGCGACTTAGAGAAGAAGAATTTGAGTCTACATGGGCGAAGCTGTTGGGGTAGCAGCGGTTGCAGTGGAAGACATTTATCTGTTTTAAGTTTTCATTTCAGTTATTGCTTATGTACCCCTTTTATTTTGAAAAAGAACTTCGTTCTGTTTTTCTTTATTAATGGATATTTTATTTCTTTAATCATTGGATGGTTTGGATAAGAAATAATGGTGATATTCATTATGGTACATTAGATAGCAATATGTGAATGATGAATCCTTAGTCTACCACGATGCAACAAACCGTTATATAACTTGTTTTTCTTATTAGATATTTCTTTATCATTATACTTATGAAATCTTATACTTAGTAGTATTTTCAAATAAAATTCATATGGTCGAAATTGATTTGATCAATTATAGTTGAAGGAATGGACCTTCCGACCTAAGGATTGAATTTGGAGGATAATACGTCTAAGCAAACCTTTCTGGAAAAAGGATAGAATTCAGACAAGTATTGGAAATGATTAGATATGCAGACATATGTGTATATTAGAGAGGTATGAGTAATTCTTTCAAAGAATACTCAGTGATGGATTAGAATGCTTGATGTGCCATAAAAGCAAAGTGTTTTGACTTGTCAATGGACACAAAGCTATTATGGGGAACCATCAAAGTATATCCATTAGAAGCCTGCGACTCGGTCGCGGAGGCCATCACCTATCTAGATATCACATAGCATAATCAAAGATTGGGATTAATTCCCAAAGAGACGCGCCGTGCACTTACGTGTAGAGATGGTGCGTTGTAAAGAAGTAGAAATCTAATAGTAAGAGAACAAGTTGTTCGGAACTACCTATGTTCTATGGATATTCCTGGAGACAACAACATATTCTGTAACGCCCCGGCCCGTTGAGGGGTCGAAGCCCGACCCTAATGGGCCGGCTCGGTTACCAATGACTTCTTTCGGGAGTGATATCCTGGCCCCACTGTACCAACACTTGTCTTTTCCAGCGCACTTTGTCCTCACTCGTGCGCACCCGGGACACTTCCCAGGGGGTCACCCATCCTAGAATTACTCCAAAGCCAGCACGCTTAACTTTGGAGTTCTTATAGGAGGATGCCCAGAAAAGAAGATGCATCTGTTTGGTATGAGTAGCATATTAAATCCTTTTTAAGCCTTTGAATTTTCCGGGGCGTTACAATCACCCCACCTTGTTTCTTCGCAACGTCCTCGTTGCGTGCCTTACTTGCCTTACTTGCCCAGGACCTACCATCCGTGCAGGAATGCCCCTTGCGGGTACTCTCACCAACTTCTGGGTGGAGCACTTGGCCCCGCAAGACACTTAGTTCCCACAATTCCGGTCGGCACCTGCTCTGATACCATTTGTAACGCCCCGGCCCGTTGAGGGGTCGAAGCCCGACCCTAATGGGCCGGCTCGGTTACCAATGACTTCTTTCGGGAGTGATATCCTGGCCCCACTGTACCAACACTTGTCTTTTCCAGCGCACTTTGTCCTCACTCGTGCGCACCCGGGACACTTCCCAGGGGGTCACCCATCCTAGAATTACTCCAAAGCCAGCACGCTTAACTTTGGAGTTCTTATAGGAGGATGCCCAGAAAAGAAGATGCATCTGTTTGGTATGAGTAGCATATTAAATCCTTTTTAAGCCTTTGAATTTTCCGGGGCGTTACATATTCAATATGGTTGTAGGATATCCTAGATGAACTAAGTATTGTGTGTTCTATAGTACTATGAACCAGAGGGACGTCTCGTCCGGTTCATAGAGGAAAAACTATTAGAAGAACTACAATGCCCTAATTGACAAAATACTTTAAAATGAGGAAAGAGAAAGACTGAGAACCAGCCTGACCGAGTAGTAGTACACCACTAACTGCACCTAATGTTGTTACTGTTACACACCGGGACGCCATTGCAGTGGGAGGTTGTTAAGCAACTAGAGATGTTCATAAGACTGGAGGAGTTTTGAACTCTGGATCCAGTGTACATGAAATCGATCCCTAGGTCTGCATAGGATTAGCAAAGAAGGTGTGTTAGAGACGTGACGGAAACAAAAGTGGTGTTTCTCGGAGATTTTATGTAGATAACATTTTATCATTGGCGACAATGTAAAAGTGTTGTCAGACATAAAATAGAGGTTGTCTAAATAAATCGAGATATAAGATTGAGAAGAAGTTAGAGCATGTTCTTAAGATCTTATGATCTAGAGATAAGAACATTGTACTTCTCCTAGACATCTTGTACGATTAAGGTTTGTTTTAAACATGCATACTTCTGAGAAAGGTTATTGCTTTTCAGAGACAGAATATACATCTATCTAAAGGGTGTGTGTTCGAACACATAAAGGAGATAGATGAGGACAAAGCAGTTCCCTATACTTCAAGTATGGAAAGCTTTATAGATGCAATGTTGTAAAACAAGAACCTGATATCAACTATGCGGTTTGCGTAGTGGGAGGATATCAAAGTAATCTGGATAAGGGATGTCCGAATGCTGCAAGAGTACTTTCATAGTACTGGCTTGAGCAAGACGAAATCTTCTTAGATTACAGATTCTCAGATCCAAAAATCAGAGAAGGACCAGTGAAAGTCGATATCAGGCTATGTGTTCACTTTTAGAAAGAGGTGGAACCATGAAGTGAAAGAGTGATAAGCGGGACGCTTCTCAGACTCTCTCATAACCGAATAGCAGCCTCAGAGGCAGCGGAAGTTTTGGTTAGGTTCCGGGATAACCTCTTGACTTGGATATGACTCTTAGTTTACCAAAGGCTATTAGATAGCGGTGCATGGTGAACTAGAAGAGGTCATAAGTCAAAAAGTGATGTTAACACATAGAGCAAGTACCACCTGATACGAGTCATCGTCAGGGAGACGACGTAGTAGTCACCAAGATAACTTCAGAGCGGCAACCTAGATTGCTCACTCACATAGTACTTCTCGGAAGTACACTTTAAAGCACGTGATGAGTATGGGAACCGGGAGTTTGGGGGAAATGACTAGACCTTAGTACAAGTGGGAGATTGTTGGAGTTGTGTACTTAATGTCTAGATTTAAGTAACGGTAAACTCCCGATCATAGCATTTAATCTATTTAATTAATAAACAATTATTTGCACATGCAAATCATGTTTCTGGATTTTATACGTTGTAGTTAGTATGGTGCTGCATGGGCGCACAGAAGATCATACTATCGGTTACTCGTATTTAATCGAACAGTTGCTCACGGCCTAGATGGACACGAACTAATCCATCGGTATAGTCGTTGTGTGAGAGAGAAAATAATTTATCTTAATTATTTTATCACACTTGTACACTTGGTGTATTGGGCGGATCAATTGAGACTCATCAATTAGGATTGCTCGGCGATAATTGATTTGAGACTCGGAGTATTTTATTCTTAATCCCTGAAACAATTGCGGGTGTGTATATTTAATATAAGTGACTTTGATTTACCAAAGGAATTAACCGATTTAATTATTGGGTTAATTACCGGTTAAGTTGGGTCACTATATTTTGTATATGGCATGCCGTGAATTCTTGAAGGGGCAGTGTATCCCGGAAGGGTTGATAATATCCCCGAGATGAGTTCATAAGGAATTATTGTGTAAACCTCATGAGTGGATTCGTTCCGCACAATAATTAAGGTTGAATGGTACTAGTCTCGGATTCAAGAGATGAATATAATTTATTAAGCAATAAATAAATTTATTCATGGATATTTAAATCTTAAATACACGGAATAAATAATACTAAGATGGAGAAATATTATTTGATATAATATGGAATAATATTGGGAGTGCAATTTTATTTATATAGTGGAAAATAAATAAAATTAATATTGATAAGAATTAATAGATTTGGGTTGGACCCAATTTAATTTTCAATATTGAAGCCCAATATTTATTCTCCTTATGATCCCCTACGTAGCCTATATAAGCACTACATGGTATTCACTTTTCATTAACCTAAGTTACGCCAATCATAAAGTTCTGAGAGTGAGGAAGATCCATAAGAATCCGATAGATCGTCGCCCACACGACGTTCGGACGAGGTCCAAGGAATACGCGGGAAGATCACAAGGTCGTCAATTAGATTCGTTTCTCCGTACAACGAATCGAGGTAATAATCGAGAAACCCCCTTCTTTGATTATGTGCGTTGAATAATTGTGATGTATACATGAATACGCGATCCGGAAAAACGACGAACCTCGGGGACGGGGATTCGAGATCCCCGGCGAGGATCGAGGGAGGCGGTCGAACCCTAGGGTTCGGACCGCCCCATCGCGCGACAACGGCGTGCCCCGGCTGGACGCCGGGGACACACGATCGACTCCGGTCGATCGCCGGGGTGCCACGGGCTGGTGCCGTGGCGGACCCCAGCCGCCGTCGTCGGAGGCGCGAAGCCGCGGGAACCCTCGGCTGGAGCCGAGGGGTGCGATCGATCGCGAGGATCGATCGCGGGCTGCTGCGGGGTCACCCGTAGCCGCCTCGCATGAGCTACGGGTTCGCCCGCAGCGGATCATGCGAGGGCGATGCCCTCGCGGGCAGCGAGTCATCGTGACTCGCTGCGGGCTGCTACGAGCAGCCCCGGGGATGCCTCGCGCATCCCCAGCGATCGTCCGTAGACGATCGCGAACCCCTCGTGGGGGTTCGGCTGGGCACACGGGGCCTTCGGGTCTCGATGGCGTTCGGTCGGGCCCCGGTTCATGAGGTGGTTCGCGTTCGTGGATCCGACTCGTGGGAGAAAATCGGCTGGGGGCGGGCTGCGTGTCTTCGGGCATGTAGTCTCCAAAGGTCGGACTCCTGCGGATGAGTCGGGGATCCAATCTTCGGTGATCGAGGGTTTTGATCGGGTTATCGTTTCCGCAATTTTGATAGCCCGGGACATCGAATCCCAGCACATCCGTCACAGGTTCTTGCGTTGTAACACAAACTTCATCTGCAAGTCAAAGCCGGAATAACAAAATTTAGAAAATTTATGAATACAACAGCTAAAATTTCACAAATGAAGAGAGGTGAAATAAAAAACATTAAGAATTTATTATTTTGAACGTCACACCTTTGAGAATTACTTTCTTGTATAACTGAAGAATGATTATGAAGGTTTTGTATTTTCCACTTTTACAAAGCTGGGGAGAATTATCCAGCTTAAAAAGATAGGGATTGGATATCCGGCACACCAATCTATTGCCTCTGGGATTAAAAAAAAATATTACGATGATTATGAATGAAACATTAAAGAACTATTAACTAACTATATTAAGACGACGAAAATCAGGAAAACATAATATATGGAAATTTTTCTAACTCTAAGTCTTGAAGCATGAAACGCATGCAACCCTCACTGTCTATGCGTTCATCAAAGTCCACAACTGCTCCGATGACGTCTGTGTTGGGCAACATTATATATAACAAAAAGTTAATTACCAAAAACATAAAAAGGCCAAATCTTAAGAATTTACAGAAGGATGATGTAGGAATAAAGATAATTACATACCAAATAAAGGCCCTTCAGTTAGTGTAGAATATCCAAGGACATCAGGGAAGGACTTGAAAAGGAAATACGATTCATTAAAAAACGGATAGTCACTTGTTTCAAGGAAGGTGTTCTTTCTAAAAACTATCATATATGCACTGGCACACATGTCATTGGATATCGACTTCTCAACAACATCAAAACAACGAAGGTCGTAGATATTGCCTTCAAGTAACATATGATCAAATTTGGAAATCAAATCTGCATGAATAGTGGCTTGTATGGTGTCTCCCTAGAAATATAACATAGACATGAAAAATACATTTTTAGGAGAATAACAATAAACACATTACAACTGAATTTTAAGAACAGAAAAACTCACTGGTTTATCGACCAAAAAGAGTTCCAAGGACTCAGGTTGTCTGTCAGGCCCAAAGGAAATCCACGCCCTTCGAATCCTGACACATAGAATTGGATCATCAGTATTTGGAGAAAGATCAGACACAGAATTATACATCGTCATAATTCAAGCAGAAGGGGATTTCTCTGTCTGATTTGGGAAAAAAAGAAAATGAGGGAGATTAGACCGGCGATAGGGTTAAAAGTCTTAACATATGTATTAGGGTTTTATTAATAAAGAAATTTTCAGCCTTTAGATTATTTGAATTAAATAATTATAATTATAAATATCTTTTAAAAAATAAATATAATCTATTATTAGGAAATGAATTATTTAAAGAAAAATAAAAATTACTACATGAAAACTATAATGATATAAAATCCTTCCTTGAACATATTTCTGAGATTAAAAAAGAAAAGAGACAGTTGGCTAGAAAATCCAAAATTCTATTATGTCAATCTTTGGGTAGAAGGACCTGATGTAGCTTGAGCAAGCATAAATGAAATTTATAATCAAACTGTTAAAATTAACAAAGTTAGATAAATTATAGTATGATGCAAACAAACAGTAAGAACTGGAAATGAGAGAAAGGTGGAACTTAAAGAAAATTGATGCTTAAATGGGAAATATACGTCTCTGTTTGCAATTACATGATAACATATTAATAGAAGTTCATTAATAAGATCCATCTTCAAAAAACTGGGGAACAAACAGAAGTCACAAATGTTATGAAAAAAAAAAGATTAAAATTCATCATGGAGAGTTGAACTTGAAGCATCTTTTCTTATCTGCAGAAGATCCTTATGTAACTTGATCAAGTCTACATTGTCTGAGTATTCTTCAACATCAAAAAAATTTTCACGACGGTCGACATGACATGATGCAATCCTAACTTTGAACAGGAATTCCTTCCCAATTAGAGTTTGAAGCAGAGCTGGATCCTGCACAGTATAAATCAGAATATTATAACGAATGAGAAATGTTCAGTGTTGAAAGAACAACTCATACCTTTGTAGAAAGTAGATTGGCAAAGCTGGATTATAACAACCTTTTGATTTAATAAGCCACTTAAACCCTTTTCAACAAAGACTCTTTCTTTATTGGAAAATGGAGGATTTACCAAAAGACCAACACTAATAAACCTGAAACATTGAAAAATCCGAAAACAAAAGAATGGTAATACTTAAGCAAGTCAAGAAATTAGAAAGTTATAAAGGAGAAAAATATAATTAATACTCCAAGTCCTGCAAGATAAACTGCACCACTCCATTTCCCGGATCTTTGGAAACACACACAACGTGTCCAATTACATCTGAAAGTTACAACAATCACAGGGGTTCATTAATTTAAAGTCATTAGAGGGAAAACAAATAAAGTAGAAAAATTGCTGAAATGAAAAATAATATATACAACATACCAAAAAAAGGGGAAGAATCATCATTTTCTCCATCACTCAATATGTCTATAAAACTTTTAAAGTTGTAGATGGAACTGAAAAAACCTTGAAATGATGATTGAACAACAATGGTCTGCTCTATGAACATAATCTTGAATGGATTATTGCACATAGCATTCTTTATCTCGACAGGTTCAACTTTGAAATACGATATTTCATAAATCTGATTCTCAACAATGAGATCATCAAACTGTTTTATCAAGGGATACTTCACAGAGCCATGAATAAATGCACCCTAAACAAATAAAAAAATAAAAGTATTAGCTTAAAACATAAAAGAATAAATGATGTTATCTTAAAAAAAAATATTACCTCATGATCAACCATTATCAATTCTAAATACAGCGGGAATTTTGCATATCCCTTCTTTGTCCATTTCCGACAAACTCTAACACATATTTTCCATGGTTTATCGCTGTTGTCAAGGTTCGAGACAGAATCATACATTGCCATTATATATCGACCTCCAGCCACACCACTCCAAGAGTAGCCTATAGAAACGTGATCTGCAACCCAAATAAAATACATTCAACTGATATGTGATTCTCAAATGCATCAACCTGGAAAATATGATGGCTCCTAGGAAAAAACAAACCTGCTCAATTGAAAATTCCAAAGTATGACAGATTAATTATGAACGGTAAAAAGGGGATTTCGGATTAAACACAGAATTAAGATTAAAAACATTCAGAACTCGAAATAAATTAAGATGGCCGATGAGAATGAATATACCTTAATTTCGGAGAGGATGGTCAATGACAATGGAATCTGCAAAAAATCAAAGACAACAACGAATCGCCCAATCGGACATGGAGGAGTATGCAATAAATTATGAATTAGAACAAATTAGAAAAAAGTAACAAATACCTTGATAGAAACCCTTGAATTTGGAACAGTACAGAATGTAGTCGGAATCAGAAGAGACACTGCATTTAAATCAACAATATGAAGATAAGAACACACCATAAAAATTGATAATCACACAATATCGAACAATTTGGCGACAATAAATTGAATACATCAATAAAACCTGAGAACCGAACGTATGATTGGCACACTGGGCGAATTGAAGAGAATACGTACTGCGAGAAGGGAAAAATATTGAGAGAAGGAGAAATACAACCGCGATAAGGGGAATGGAAGAGAGCAGGAGAAATACACAATTAAACCCTATTTCTGAGAAGATGGAATGTGAATAATGAGAAGGAGAAGACGAAGAAGCGGAATAATAGCTGTCTAATTGGAAAAGTTGACCGAAATTAATATTTCAATTACTGATATTGATTTCAATAAGATTTAAGGAGAAAATATAAATTGACGTGGCAAAATTGAGAGTTTCTATTGGACAATAGAATTTGAAATTGAATGAGAAAAGTTTCTCAATATGTGAAATTGAGCATTCTGATTGGTCAATAGATTTTAATTTCATCTACGTGGCAAAATTGAAGCTTTTGATTGGTTGTCTGCTTGATAGATAAGCGTTCTGGATTTATATATTAATAGATTAGGCCAGAAAAATATATATGAAAGAACGAAAATACCCTTACTCTATTTCTACTCAACCCACCTCAACCTCAGACACTGAATACCATTAAAAAACACTGAACGTCAATTTTTTTTTCTATTCAACCCACCCTACCTCCAGACACTGAATACCAATAATAGACACTGAATACCAATAATAGACACTGAATAACATTAAAAGACACTGAATAACACTGAATAACACTGAATAACATTAAAAGACACTGAAAGACACTGAATAATACTGAATAACACTGAAAGACACTGAATAACACTGAATAACACTGAATAACATTAAAAGACACTGAATAACATTGAATAACACTGAATAACATTAAAAGACACTGAATAACACTAAAAGACACTAAATAACACTAAAAGACACTGAATAACACTGAATAACATTAAAAAACACTGAATACCATTAAAAGACACTGAATATCATTAAAAACACTGAATGTCGGATTTTTACACTAGACTATTATATGAACACTGAATAACATTAAAAGACACTGAATAACAATGAATAACATTAAAAGACACTGAATAACATTAAAAGACACTGAATAACACTGAATAACAATGAATAACATTAAAAGACACTGAATACCATTAAAAAACACTGAATACCATTAAAAGACACTGAATATCATTAAAAACACTGAATGTCGGATTTTTACACTAGAATATTATATGAACACTGAATATCATTATAAAACACTAAATATTATAAGAACACTGAACGTAATTAAAAACACTGAATCTAATAAAAAAACACTAAATATTATAAACACACTGAATGTCATAAAAAAACACTAAACGTCGTAAAAAAACAATGAAAATGAAATAAATATCTCAAAAATAAAAAATAAAATAAAAAATACAACGACTCTCGCCCTCAACGACGACGTGCTTGGACTTATCGTCTTCAAGTCGGGCTTACAAGACCCCTCGAGTTCCCTCGACACCTGCGATCAAAATCCAATTGTACAGTCAAATTGTATATCAAGCTCGAGTACAATGAAACACAAGTAGCATTCACATTTCACAAAGATCGCACAAGCGTGATAAAAAAAATCCATATACACATGATAATTGATGTCAAGCTTAAAAATCCATATACACATGATAATTGATGTCAAGCTTAGCAGCATTACTCATTCTAGCACCATTAACCGAGATAACTTGCCAAATGAAGAGCCCCTTCTAAAATTTTCAAAAATAAAAAATAACAAAATTACTCATAACATGACCTGTATTTCCCAACAAAATTCTACATTTTCTGTCCATGTATACGGTATATTCATAGAAGCAAGATTCAACAAAATAAACTGCACTAGCAACTAACTCATTTACGGCATACCATCATGTCAAAAACAGGAATCGACCTGCTGAAATTACCCTAGAAAACATAAGAACAAATTCAATAAATTTCAGCTAGCTGAACACATATTCAATATATAGACACTGAAGAGTGAAAATGAAACCAAACACGACTGTGAGAAAATAAATCATATACACAAGATGCATATTAAGAAAATAGGTAACACAATACAAACAAAATTAAGCATACCCATATTTAATGTAGGCTCCATCTGTTTGCTTTTTGTTTGCCTCCGACTCAGGTTTTTTGATTAAGTTGTTATCTGTATGATTCTCATTGTCAAGAGACATATTTGTTGTTGGTTGCCCCAGTGTTTTGATAACACTTGCATCTTCAATTTTTTTTTTCATATTTAGCTCTAAGAAGAAAGCCAAATAAGTTTAATTAGAATTATTAGAATAAACATATAAGGATCAGATTTATTATCAAGAAATTATAAAGGCACCAGAAAACATTTTAAGCAGTATACACATACTACAAAATACACCCCCCATTGACACACACACAACACAATGCCCAATCAAATGCTATTTTCAGATATCTCCTACACACGACATTAAAACACAGACATTTAAACAACCAGGCATCTTATTTCATCGATCGAGAAAATCTGCAACGCTTACAAACCCAACATTATCGACAGAGAAAGCAGTCATTCGATCACAAAATGATTCACACGCGGGCACACAAACACAAAGCACAAATTGAAGATTCACACTCAATCAGATCCGCAGAACACAGACACACACACACACTAAAACACACACAATGACGCCCACACACACTAACACAAATATTGACGATCGACTCGCTCGATCGCGCGAGCACACAAAGAACACACTGGAAGTGAAAAAGAGAGAGAAGTATAAATGTAGCTAGTACTTATGTGAAAGTGACCTTCGGCCCGCCCTCCGACAGCCGCATCAGGCATCACCGCCGGAGAAATCAGCACTGAGCTCCTGCTCAAATCCGGCTTCCTCGAGATCGCCTCCACCCCTTTGGCAACCTCCGCAAACGCGTTGAAGAAGTTCTAGAACAACATCCCGTCGACGACGACGTGGTTGAGGGCGCACCCGATGAAGACGCCGTCGGCGAGCTCCGTGACCTGGACGACGATGACAAGTACGGATAAGCAGTCTCCTCCTCTTCCGCCGTTCCCGATTTAAAAAATCGAGCGATTCAATTTCTCCCTTGCACCTACAACCGACGAGATCAGATCTAAAATCTCGACAATCGCTTCCCGAATTCGGATCTGGCCAGAATTCGCGAGGGCGTCGACGAGCCTTGACACCGATTCGTCCGATTCAGTGACGAATTTAAGATTCTCCTCCGACGCGGTCGCGAACGTGGAATTGGGCACCGGCGATGATGGTCGCCGCTTGGTGCTTGGAAATCGGCTGCACGAGAATGCCGTCGGCGTGCGAGATCTAGAGGTGGATGAGGCGACGGAGCGTGAGATTGGGGTCGTGAGGGTCAACGCTCCGGTGGTTTGGCTGGTCTGGAGTCGCCGGCAGCGGCGTCGGCATGGTGAGGCTAGGAAACGAAGGTGAAACGGGCTTCGTGCGGGTCGGTTGTGGGGAAAGGAGGGGACGCGGTTTCTGGAAACGAATTGAATCGGGCTCGATGGATGTGTGAGGGAGGAGGGGTGGGTGAGCGTACAAGAAGGGTAATAGGGTCTTTACGCATTTTAGGCGGCCTAATTGACACGCGTAATTTCTCGAAAGCCTTATTGCCGAAAAAATGTTGAAAAATGGCCTTATTGCTATTTTTCCCTTCTTTTTAAAATATAAAATAATTTTCAATAAAAAGTATTTCGTTTATGTTATGAATATTATTAATTAGTGAATAAGACAGAAACCCAACTTTGTATCCCCATATCAATGAAAACAATTCTATTTCATATTGTCTCTCTTTCTACTATATTATTTTCTCTCAATTCTCTTGAGTTTATAACACGTTATCAGCACGAAAGCTTAACCGCGTTCTTTATCGAAATTCTTCTACTCATCCAAGATCCGAACTCAAAGGCAAGAATTTATATTTATATTTATATTTATTAATAATTATAATATATCTACTTCTTCTTCTCTTCTTCACAAAAGTAACATATTCTTGAAGAACATTATAATATTATATTCCTGAAGTAATATCAAATGTTCCCGAAGAACATTGTAATCTGATATTCATGAACTTCTTCATAAATTGCTCATCTTGAAGCAAGTAAATGTCTAATATTCCTGAAGAATATTATAATCTGATATTCCTAAAGTAATATCAAATTAATAATTATAATCTGATATTCTTGAAGTAATTAAAATTAATTATGTCTAAGTTCCTGAAGAACATTGTAATATGATATTCTTGAAGAAATATCAAAAATAAATGTTCATGAAGAACATGATATGATATTCTGACGAAATATCAAAATTAAATGTTCCTGAAGAACATCGTGATATGATATTCATGCAGAAATATCAATATCAAATTGATTATGATTATATACTAATAATCTCGAATAATATCTTTTGAAAATAAATTCAATAGCTTTGTGGAAAGATTTAAAAGAAAGATACGATCACCCGAAGTTGGTCGTAATACCAAAACGTGGTATGATTGACTCCACATTGAATTACAAGATTTTAAATATGTTGAGGCATATAATAAAGCTATCATGAAAAACATTATAATTTGATATTCCGGAAGTAATATCAAATCAATTATTCTTAATACATCAATTAAATTGAATGTTCCTAAAGAACATATATATTTTGGTTTAAATATTATATTGATCGTTTTGGAAGAACATCATGATTTGATATTATTCGATAAATATAAAATAAAATTGCTCCCGTAGTAGTAATAAATTTGGAAATATCAAATTAAATTGCTCTCGTAGAAGCAATAAGTTTTAAATGTTTCCGAAGAACATGATGATATGATATTCATGATAAAATATTAAAATTAAATTTTCAATGTTCTTGGAGAACATCATGATATGATATTCCCGCAGAAATATCAAATCAAATTGCTTCTAATTTAGCAATTAAACTTTAAATATTTTAAATCGATATTGATTTATACAAAATATTTCTGAAAAAATATTTTTATTAATTGCTCCCGAAAAAGCAAAGTTCAAAACATTAAATGTTTTTAATAAAGTTACATCTCATTATACTCATAGTGAGCCAAATTCGATTATTCTCGTTGAAACAATAATTAAATGAATTGTCCCTGAAGGATATCTTTTGAAAATCGAGAAAAAATGTATCTTATTATGTGGGTACTAATGGAATATCGAAAAAGTCGATTCCACTTACATGTAATTTCTGAGAAAATTATATATTGAAATTTATTTTGATCCCCGAAGGATCATTAGTAAAGATATTGTATCCCCGAAGGATCATTGGTAAAATCTAATATTTTGATTCCGAAGGATCATTGGTAAAGAGTGGGCTCCGGAAGAGCTTTACTAATTATCCCCTCGAGTACTACAAATGTACTTAATGATGCATATCATGATTATTATTAAGTGCGTGGAAATTGTTATTTCCCATCTGCGAAAATAGAACATAAGGTATATTAAATATCTCGAGCTTGCTATCCTGAAGATCGATTTATAGCAATTACGCTGAGTTGGATATTTAACGAAGATCATTTCCCGGCATTAGGGGGAGATAAGAATATAAAAGTTATAAATGACGAGAAATTTCATGGAATGAAAATGATCTTTAATTCTAGATCCACGCACCAATCAATTGAACCCGAAGTTCATGGAAATAAGTGACTTGCAATATTGAACAAGTAATCTGCCAAATTCATTTACATATTAATGAAGGTGTGACAAAATCACATATATTTGTGATAAATGAACTATAAGAGTTCAAATATCAAAGAGATTAACTCAAATGTTGATTCTAATATATGCCTGAAGCGTAGTATATCGATCTTAAAATATAAAATAAATTTGCGGAAAAACAAAGAAATTTAGTCACCCTCAAAATCTCCTGAAGAGAGTTAGATGGAAATCCCATTGAAAAAGTATGTGCACATGATAATAGAAAATCGTGGGATTGCGGAACAACCAAATTAAATACTTTGAGAAATGATGAATGATTTGGTTGATAGAATGAATTGTCATCAACATGGAAAAAGTCGTCAACGACATATTTGCCTCAAGAGTTGCTCTAGAAAATCTGGATCCAAAACTTAAATCAATAATAGTGTGCCAGCAGCACTCAAAAATAGAAACAAGCAATTGAGGCTGAGCATGACTCGCTAAATAAAGATTTATTATGACTCTATAGTACACACCTCAAAATATTATCCCAGAAAGATATATGTGGGTGTTCGTACGAAAAACGAATAATGATGTGGTGAGATATAAAAGCGAGATTAGTTGCTCAAGAGTTTTTCGCAGAAACTCGATGTTAATCAAATATTTTTAAGGATGACATTAAGTTCCGCTACCTTATACTTTTGGCAGCAACAACGATAAATATAGATATGCATGAATGTATGATTTGACCATATAGGAGTCATTAGAAAGATACATACATGAAAATCCTAGATGGATTTTAAGATTCTTGAAATGAAAGGAAATGAAAATCAGAACATATACAATATCATATTACATATGTCATTATGGACAAAAATGATATTGAAGACAAGGTCCCGAAGACCAGTGATTGGTCCCGAAGACCAGTGATTGCACTCTTTTTCCCTCTACTAAGTTTTTCCCACAGGGTTTTCTTAATTAAAGGTTTTTAACGAGACAATCACCACAATATAAATGTGAATGTCATGTACTCTTTTCCTCGAGTATTTTTTCCTGCAGGGTTTTATAACGAGGTTTTTAACGAGGCATGTACATCACTCGATAATAATTAATGAGGACATCAGAATGTTCCATTTGAGTTTGTTTTCGAGATAAACTGAGATATTGAATATGAAGTTCAAATGATTGTGAATTGAAGTTCACATTATTATTCATTTGTGAAGAAATGTATATTGAACACTAGACGCATCTAAAATATACTCCAGAAGAGTTACCGGTCGGTTATAGCAATTGCGAATGCTCTAGTGAATAGATGTCTGGTAAAGTCATGTCCCAGAAGGACGAAAAATATACAATAATACAAATGAATGTAAAACTCGACAATTCGAAAGTTGTGTCCTGAAGACCAAAATGTATATTTGAATAACTAAGGAGGGTGTATTCAATTGAGATTTTATTGGAATTTTTTGGATTTTAGAAAGTCCATAGACTTTAAAAATCCATAGATTTCACACAGAGTTTAACAGACTTTTGTATGGATTTATATAGATTTTCTCATTTTCATAGACTTTATTTGATTACGCTAATATATTTTTTTATAAAATTATAATGATTTTATTGATTTTTGCACTAATACTAGTGATACAAATGTACTTGTTGATAAATGTTGGTCTATTCATACAAATATACTTTATAAAAAAAATATTGCACAATAAATTTATTATTTTCAAATTTTATTATTATTTTTTTAAAATAATTAACTAATAAAATTTTTAAATAAAAGAAAAAACAAATATAATTTTTTTTATAATTTTTTAAGGTCTTATTATTTTTATTAATAATAATATAATTTATTAGAATAGAAAAATATAAATTGTAATTTTTTATTTAATATTTAAAGTTTTATTTTTAATAATAATTTAATTTATTAAAGTGAAATCCATGTAAATCTCTTCCCATTACGAGAGATTTTAAAGAGTTATAATCCTTTGTATTTTTTTAGAGAGAATCCAATAAAATCCATTAAGTTTTAAAATTCATTAACCTTTGAATATCTATAGATTTTTAAAGACTTTTTAAAATCTGAATTGAATACCTCAAGATTTTGATGACTTTTGAAAATCTAGATTGAATACCCCTAGACTTTAAAAGTCTTAAAAAATCCTACAGACTCTCTAACCAATACACCCTCCTAAGTTTTTCCTACATGGTATTATTAGTTACAAATTTTAATGAGATGGATTGATCACCAATAACTATTTTCAAAAGTCAAAGATCTTCGGTGATTACAATCAGGGGGAGCAAGCTGTACTTTTTTTCTTTCGCTTAGGTTTTGTCTCACTGGGTTTTCCTGGTAAGGTTTTAACGAGGAAGCAATCCTATAAATAGTCATTCAAGGGAGAGTGTTATGAATATTATTAATTAGTGAATGACTAGTTTACCTTTTCTTGGTGAACAAGACAGAAACCCTACTTTGTATCCTATATAAAGGGGTCTCCCCGTATCAATGAAAACAATTCTATTCTCCCCTCATATTTTCTCTCTTTCTACTATATTATTCTCTCTGAATTCTCTTAAATTTATAATAATTTATTAATAGATGTTTTTAAATTAGAGGATAGAAATTACAATTTATTTATTTTTACTTAATTTCAATAAAAAGAAAAAGGTGATGATGAATAATTTCATGTAAACATCTATTTCTTATATCTTATCTATTTATGCAAAATTTTGTTTGTAATTTATAAAAGAACTTTATTTATGCACAATTTTTTTGTAATTTATAAAAAAACTGCATAAAAAAGTTGGAACAAAAGTAGTATTTCATATGTTAAAATATTATTTATATTTGTTTAAATTTATTTTATTATTATTATTATTATTATTATTATTATTATTATTATTATTATTATTATTATTATTATTATTATTATTATTATTATTATTATTATTATTATTATTATTATTATTATTATTATTATTATTGTTGTTGTTAGTTAAACTCATTAATTCAAACTTATTTAGTTCAATTCAACCGTATTAAATCTAAAAAATGCTAATAAAAATAAAATTAATATCATTAAATATATATATATATATATATATATATATATATATATATATATATATATATATATATTCTCTCCAATTGATTATACTAATTCATTCTTTTGAAATAGTTTCACTTATCATTTTGAATGTCGTCTTTATGCAAAATATATTCATCATTGATCTGATTTATTCTATGATACTTTAATACCATTTCCAATAGTGTACTTAATTATATGTACAATTTAGTGACATGTTAATTAACACATTACAAAGTATCTATCAATTTGTACCATCAATTTTTTACTTCAACTTTTCAATAGTGTGATGTAAAATTATTCATTTTTATGCATGAGAGATCCACACAATAAGATACTAAATTTTAATTTCTATAGTACAAATTTAAACTTTGATATTCTTTTTTTCTTTTAAATCTCTCAATTGTGTATATAAGTAAATTTTTGTCACGTATAAATTGTAGCTACTATTGAAAATGATGTAGAATTATATTCACACAGGTGTGATATGTGTGTGTTGAGTGATATTATATGCACACTCCATGTGACATTTTTTTTTTCTTTTCGGTTGATTTTTTTAAAAAAATTATTTAATTAAAATAATGTTTTTCGAAAATATTAATTCAAATTCGTTTTTACAAAATATAAATATTTTTACATTTTTGAAACATACAAAATGCGCACGTAATATAAACATCAATTTTAAATATCAATTAAATCATTTGTTTCTACTTACTCGTACACGCAAATAAATTCGTCCCGAATTTTAAAACATACTACGTTTTTAGTTTCTGAAAATTGGGTAATAAATATAAACAAATACGACGAGACTTCTAAAGTATAAAATGACGATCGAAAATCATAAAAATATTGAAATACCTTAACGTAAATAAATCATACTATAAAATACTTATTATACTTTAAAATATTCAAAAAAACAACTAAAATACTAAAACGAATTTCGAGAACTACACACCTTGAAACCGTTAACATTTTCATATGGTAAAAAAAAAACTTATTACATTAGAAAACAAATGAGAAAAAAGTTTGATACTCATTTAAATTAGAAAACAAATAAAAATTACATTAATTACATATTTTTCAAAAAAAAAAATTGAAAAATTGATTTCTTTTAACTTCTTTTTTGGCCTCTTTGTAAGTCTCAAATTGATCTTTACTTTGTTGTGCATTATTGTTATGCAGATAATTGTATATATCCATTTGTTCTTTAAATTGTAACTCTAAACCATATGATGATGGGTCTCTTCTTTTGATTCAGTATTCCGAGATTCACGTGTTGGTATATGTCCTTCGATCCTACGTGTGCAATCGATAAAGTCATAAGGTCGTCTATGGATGTTAAATGATTATTCGATAATATTAATTGTTGGGAACAATATAATATTGATCGATAAATCATACCTACAGGGTCACACACGAGTCGGAATTACGTTGCTTGTTATATTGATTTAGAATCAATACGTATGGATTTTCACATGCATGGTATGCATGGCATGCATGAGATGCATGGCTTGCATGGATGCATGTCACATGGTGTGACATGGCATGCCACACAAGCAAGGGGACCACATCTAATGCCATTTGGCATGGTGATGTGGAAATGACCCTTCACCTCCCCATTATCCACCATTACTTGTGCATTATGATGCACATTATGGTGGGGGTTACAAGGGAGGTTAATGGTGATCAATATAGTGATGAAAACATGTGTTTTCATATCACTTTTGATCAGCCACGAAAATCATACACAAAAGAGAGAGAGAGAAGAGAGTTCTTGGAGAACCACTTCAAGCAAGCAAGCAAGTTCATTTTCCGAGTTCGTGTGCAACACGTAGAGGCCGGGCCATTTGTGCGACTTCCACATCCGGACGATCTAAAGGAGTGACGAGGTCAATCACAAGGAGAGCTTCGAGTTGCTGATCCATCAAGGTGGTTCAATCGACTTAACACCACCTTCAACAACATCAACGAGGCACGCATCACCAAATGTAAGAATTCGTTGATATCTCTCTATATATATATATTGGATGTATATATATATATAAATATATGTGTGTCTATATATATTTGTGTGCACTAAGATCCAAGCATGATAGATTTATATGCTTTACACGCTTCCGCACACACGGTATATCGATCGGATCGGTATACCGATACCTACAATTGGTATCAGAGCCTAGGGCTCGTGCACACTTTTGTGTTGGACACAATGGTTTAAATCACATAATTGGCTTAATTGTTTATTTGAATCTATGTGATTAGATGTAAGGCCGGCCACCGATAGTGGTCGGGTGGATGAATCGTGTTTTTACGTGTTGAATGGCCATAGTTTTGGAGGGCTGCGTCCCATGGAATCTTTTGTAATAGATAGGTTTTTCTATTCAAAAATGTATTTTTTAATATGTAAGCTATGGATTTATCCATGTATCGGAGTTGGATTTCGAAGCCCAAGCGAAAACGAGAAGAAAAGAAGCAAAATGGAGCAAAACGAACGAAGCCGGGGCTGCAGGAGACAAACAGCGACCGCTGTTGTAGCAACATCAGTTGCTGTTAGAGGTTCAGCGGGCTCTGTTGTGGCAACAGCGACCGCTGTTCGTGCAAAATCGCGCCCAAGACGTTCTGCCCTCTTTTCTTGCTTTCAGCGGGCGCTGATGGCAAAACGGCGACTGCTGTTTGCATTCAGCGAGCGCTGTTTACATAATAGCGACCGCTGTTCCGAGTTTTTGGGGGCAGATCTGAGATGACCAAAGAAGCGGTCGCTGACCTGAACAGAAGCAGCCAAAGTCAACCGGATTGAGTCGAGGCGAATTTCAAGACGTTTCAATAGTTTTATATCGTTTTTCATTTGAGTGTTGTGAGGTTCTAGGGGCCTTTCAATGCGTATTTATATGCTTTGCTAATTTTAAGTTATGCATGTTAATATTGTTCAACAACATACACCTTAAATAGCAAGTTCCCAAAATAATGAGATTATGTCTTGTCCAAAACATCACACCTATGAAACCCTCGATCATAAGTTGATAGGTTCGCCTCAGCGGGGTATCACTTGTTATCTTGGGATAGTGGGAGTAAGGGTTAGACCCTTACACGTGAGTTTGGTTTTCCTTATCGATAGATCCACTGCAGGCGTGGCTATTGAGACATGAGATAAGAATGTGATTCTTATCGACCGAGAATGACATTAGATGTAATTGACATGGGATGTCTACCTATCTTGGTTTTCTTAAGTGCGGACTCAGTCGGCTTAAGGATTCGCAAGATGAGGGTCTTGGGATCGTTTTTTTCAAGGGAACAACGATATTAAATATCGATTGAACAAAATGGAATAAATAAGAAACTTGTTAGACAACCTTATTTGTTTACCGCTTTGTGGATGTTTACATACTTTATTTATCTTTCTTTTGTAGTTTATCATATCTAATATCAACTCAATTCAAGTTTGGTTCAATTCTTGATTGTGAAAAATTGAACAACATAAATTTTCTTGATTAACAACGTAATTTGAGGATGGTCCTCAAATACGAAGACAAGGAAAATGTGTTAAATAACCACATCCTAAGATATCATTGAACAACTCAATAGCATGTTCGGGGAATATGCTAAGATTGAAAAGTTCTGAATGACCAGGGTCATCGCTTCAGCTAGGCTGGAAAAGAGAAACATATAGGGACCACATGTGCAGCAAATGATTGGATTATTTGCTTTAAGTGATCTCCTAAATTTTTCTAAGATGATGAGTCGTCAATTAAAAAGGACCCTGAGAGGGATATTCTTATGATAAGGGATGAGGTATTCAAAAGAGCATGGGCAAAAGGCTACTAGAGTTCCTAGGGAATCTAAATGTGTCTACTGCAAAGGTGTCGGACACTAATTGCAAACATGTAGAAGTTCATATTTATTAAATTTCAAAACAAATGCCTAATTTGTCTTTCATATGATGGATTCTAAAGTTAGGATTATTTTCACCTCGGGGAGTGATCTAATCCAAAACACTTAGTTCATCAATGACATAAATTAGAGACTTTCGAGCCATGGGATGGCGTGATTCGATTGTCTGGTTGGCTCCCTCATATTTTATGAGAGATAGGGCTTCAATTGCATGATAATATTGCTGGTTAGAAAACTTCGATTTTTCACTTACGATTTATCACGTTTTGATATTGAGATAATTTTGAATGGGAAATTTGAATGAGACTCAATTATTGAGAATAATTGAATTTTTCCAAAGTTCAATGAAGATGTGAAGAACGGGGTTGCTTCATCTTCAGGTATTAATGTTATAGACATTAAACTTCACAATTTCTACTTCTTGGGTATTGGATGTCAAATGTGGTTCTCACATTTGCATGTGAAGGAACTACATAGAAGTATAAGTTTGGTGAATAGAGATGTCGATCTATGGCGATAAATGGAGCGAATGTCGCTGCATTAGCCGTATGATCTTATGATATTGTTTTGCCTTAGGGCTTTGTTTTAGTATTATAACTATGTAATTTCTTACCTTCAATAAACAATGAATATTGGTTCAGTATTGAATACTGATGGATTCGTTTTTCACTATTAAATAGTTTGGTAACTATTTTAATTTTGAATTATTCTTTGTTTTGGCACGATTATTATATGGTTTATGTATACTTTAACTTGACAAAATCACATATATCATTAAGACCAAAGGCCAAATCGAATAAGTCTCAATGAGACATAACTAAAACATTGTTGATTAGATCAAATCAAAATCTAAACATGTAACGAAGCTTCTTTTAGAAGGAATTTTAGAATCATTTGACTTGGAGTCATTTGATACATGTGAATGATGTGTGATTGAAAAGATAACAATGTCATCTTTCTTGGAGAAAGGAGAACATGTGAGTAATTAATTAAGGATGATTCATACTGATGTATGTGGAACCTATTAGTTCACAAGCACATGAAGGTTATGTTTCGGAAAAGAGAAAACTAACTCTATTAGATAGAGGTTGATCTATCGATGATGAGTCTAATTGAACTACTGAACTCTTATGGGAACACACTATTCTTGACTTCAACCTATACACTGAATAGGACACTGTCAAAAGCTGTTGATAAGACACCATACTAGGTATGAAAAGGGAGGGTTCCTAAATTGTCTTACATCAAGATTTGATGTTCTATAGCTTCTATGAAGATATTTATCTCTACAGGGCTTGAACTCAAATGGGATAAAAGTTTCCTTATGGTATGTCCATATAAAACTCGAGGGTACAACTTCTACGATCTATCTGAGAACAATATTTTTTTGCTCGAGATGGTGATTTTCTTGAAAAGAGATATCTTTCCTAGAAAGTCAGTGGGAGCTCGGTTATCTTGAACGAGGTTCAAGTGGAACAACCAATGATGAATACTCAAGACTGGGTTCGGAGTATTCCTATGGTTTTGGAAACCATACCAGCCCTTGTAGGTCCAGAAGGCATATATCTCTTTTAGTCAGATACTTAGGTATTGTGATCAATTAGAGATATGAAGTCATGCTTTTGGAAAGCGATAAACCTTGAAACTATATCCAAGCTATGAAAAGTGCAGCTACTAAAATTGGCATGGTGCCATATAATCCGAGACGATTTCAATGTCTGGTAATCAAGTTTGGAACTTGATAGATTTGCATCAATAGGCTAGACCCATTGAGTGCAAATAGATCTTCAAGATCAATATAGACATGTGTGGAAACCTAGGGTTTTCAAAGCAATTTTGGTGGTAAAAGTTTTATATTCACGAGGTGGATTATGATTAATCTTTTTTCACCAGTTTATGTGATTTATTCATTCGGATTAACTTAGCCATTGTGACTCATCTTGATAATGAGTTATGGTAATATTGGATGTTAAAACTAACTTCTTGAATTGGATTCTAGAAGAGAATGTGTTTTGACACAACCAAAGAGTTTTATCGACCCTAATAAGGCTAAGAAATTATGCAAGCTTATAGTTCCATTTATGGAATAAGGAAAGCATATCGGAGTAGCAATCTTCAGTACAATGAATCCATACTGGGTTTTGGATTTCAGAGGAACTCGAAAGAGTCTTGTTTTACAAGAAGATCAGTGGGAGTTACGTTGTATACATAGTGTTGTATGTCGATGACATACTCCTCATTGGAAACAATGTTACTATGCTTTATTATGTTAAAGAATGGCTTCAAATTTGTTTTCCAATGAAGGATCTTGGAGAAGCACAGTACATATTGGGCATCAAGATCTGTCGGAACAGATCGAAAATGATGTTTGGACTTAGTAAAGCGACCTATTTTGAAAAGGTGCTTGATAAGTTCAGAATGAAAGACGCCAAAAAGGGTCTTATTCCAATTACTAATGGCACATCTCTTAGCAAGATTCAAGGCCCTACGGGACTTGATGAGCAAAAGAGGATGGAAAACATTTCGGCAATAGGGTCTATAATGTACGCCATGATATGTACACGACTGGACGTATCGTATGCTTTGAGCGTGACGATTCGGTTTCAAGGAAACCCAGGTGAGGCGCATTGGACTGCGGCCAAGAATATTCTTAAGCACCTTAGATGGACAAAAGAATATTTTGTTGTCTTTGGAAGACAAAAGGAGTTGATGTTAACAAGCTATTTGAATGCAAAATTCATAACAGACTAAGATAATTTCCGATTTTAATCTGGTTATATCTTTTGTCTAGACAGATGTGAAATTTGCTGGAATAGTTCCGTGCAATGTAATATAGCTGATTAAACTACAGAAGCTGAGTACAGTATTGCATTGGATGCAATAATGTTGGCAGTTAAGATTTGAAAGTTCTTTAATGAACTAGGTGGCGTAACTAGCTCGGCCCATCTGATAGTTCTCTATTTATAGTAGAACTATCGCGCAAGCCAATGAGCTAGGAAGCACCACAAGTCTAAAACTGGTGCTCAGGAAGTTCCACATAATCTGGGAGATAGTTTTATGGAGACATCGAGATAATAAAGTTGCAACTTTTGGTAAGGTTGCAAACCCGCTTTCTAAACCTCTCCAGCAGTCTAAGCTTAAGGCTTTCATGACTGCAATAGAGATCAGACATCTTAGAGATGGGTTGTGATTTCTATTACTGTATTAGATACTTTTGGAGATTAGGTAAACATTCACTCATATTTATAATACATATTTCTTCATATAAATATGGTTTAATTTATATGAATTGTCCAAATGATTAAATTATATTAATTGAGTTATGAGGTCGATTTACCACATAAATGAAGTCCCAATTGTTGAACTAATATAATTAAATCATAAAATTGTTCCTGGTTCATATTATCAAGTACGGACAAACTGATAATACAATGAACTAAATTGTAATGTGTACTATAGCGCCGCTTCATGGGCTAGTGATGTTGGACATCAAGTACAATTACATAGATATTACCTGGGAGCTAATGATCGAACAGACCCGACTGGAATAGTATTTAAGATTTCGAGTCATAATACTATTTCATTGACTGTCGAGCAATTTCCTCTGACCTGAGTAGTCCAGAGAGATTCCATGGTGAAATGGTGTACTTTGATACAAGTAAACGTCTTTCGTAAAAGGAGGTTATAAAACTTGTTATTGGGTATATCAGGAAGCAAGTGGGAGAGCTTGGATTGACAAGATGGGATTGTCCTCCATTTTATAATGGGATAAATGTCTTACCGGCCACTTGGAGAGTCGAGACTATGGAAAATACGTGGCCACGTCCAGATTCATATCATAGTGATAAATTTGGTTTTACAATCTGTCTCATAGTCCAAGAAAGGTTTGAACCGATTGAGGATGACTCAAGTCTTGCCTTAAGTTCAAACTTAGACATAAAGTGACAACAGGAAATTGGCAGCACACTGGCTCTGAAGGCCAAGTGAGAGATTGTTGGTATATGTCCTTCAATCCTACGTGTGCAATCGATAAAGTCATAAGGTCGTCTATGGATGTTAAATGATTATTCGGTAATATTAATTGTTTGGAACAATATAATATTGATCGATAAATCATACCTACAGGGTCACACACGAGTCGGAATTACGTTGCTTGTTATATTGATTTAGAATCAATACGTATGGATTTTCACATGCATGGGATGCATGGCATGCATGAGATGCATGGCTTGCATGGATGCATGTCACATGGTGTGACATGGCATGCCACACAAGCAAGGGGACCACATCTAATGCCATTTGGCATGGTGATGTGGAAATGACCCTTCACCTCCCCATTATCCACCATTACTTGTGCATTATGATGCACATTATGGTGGGGGTTACAAGGGAGGTTAATGGTGATCAATATAGTGATGAAAACATGTGTTTTCATATCACTTTTGATCAGCCACGAAAATCATACACAAAAGAGAGAGAGAAGAGAGTTCTTGGAGAACCACTTCAAGCAAGCAAGCAAGTTCATTTTCCGGGTTCGTGTGCAACACGTAGAGGCCGGTCCATTTGTGCGGCTTCCACATCCGGACGATCTAAAGGAGTGACGAGGTCATTCACAAGGAGAGCTTCGAGTTGCTGATCCATCAAGGTGGTTCAATCGACTCAACACCACCTTCAACAACATCAACGAGGCACGCATCACCAAATGTAAGAATTCGTTGATATCACTATATATATATATTGGATGTATATATATATAAATATATGTGTGTCTATACATATTTGTGTGCACTAAGATCCAAGCATGATAGATTTATATGCTTTACACGCTTCCGCACACACGGTTTATCGATCGGATCGGTATACCGATACCTACACCACGGCATTGGATGATGGTCGGATCTCATTTGCAACTAAAATAAAAGTTATAGTTATTATCTGTTTACACTTTAGAAATCTCATTGTATTTGTTTATAGTAATTGCACAATTTTTAGAAATTAATTACACTTTAGAAATCTCATTGTATGTTTTGAAATTCGGAACGAAATTAATTGCGTGTATCAGTAAGTAGAAACGCATGACTTAATTGTAATTTAAAATTGATGTTTACATTACGTGCGCATTTTGTAGGTTTCAAAAATGTAAAAATATTTACTTTTTCGTAAAAATATGAAAAAAAATAGAACCCATATCATCCGTGGTTCTAAAATATCATTAAGGGCAAAAAAAATATTAAATCAATTTCTAAAAAAAATCCAACTAACGGAGGTATACTGCACAATATTCGTAAATCAATTTTATCACAAGAGCTCGACCGCCTAATCCGGATCGAATCTCCAGAATGGGAAGAGGGCAAATATTTGGTTGGATTCAACCTTGTCAACGCAGATGACAAATTTGGGTTTGTTGATCTCACAGGACTGGAACCGAGACGCTCGAGTGGTTTAGCCTGGCCCGAGACGCTCGAGTGGACGAAGAACGGCATATATCGATTTGAGTCTCGTGGATCTGAGAAAAATATCAATTTAAAAAGAAGAGATGACAATTGTGATTTTTCTCTCAAACATAGATGTTTTTTATGAAGTTTAGAAAATGGTAATGGTAAGTGGAGTTAAAATCAGTAGTCTCAATATTGTGAGTTTTTTTTTTTAATTTTAAAAAGTATTAAAGATTTGCAGTGTTCTTGAGTTAGAAATTAGGGTTTCTAAGCTGGTGAAAGATGAAGAAGATAAGGACAATTTTGTAATTATACATTTCTGAATTTATGAAAAATTACGAAATATTTTAAATAATCATGTGATGTGCACGTGCATCGAATTCCGGCAACTCGAGGTAGCAATTTGCAAATTTACTAAAGGTCAGATACTGATCGGAGATGTTTTGAAGGTCAGGAATCAAAGTAGAAAATAGTCTAAAAGTCAGGTATGAAACTATAATTATCCCTTTTTTTATGTTACTATATACACCACTGTGTTTGGTGTGTGGTACTACCCTAATAAGGGTAGCATAGCCACCCATGTGCAAATTTTGTTTTCGATAGATTGACCCGTTTTTTATTCGTATTTTGGGTCGGTTTGTAGTCCTTTCCATCCTCTTTCTAGGTCTCTTTCCTCGTATTATGAGCTTACTTTGGTTGAATCGTGTAATCGAGATGGATTTCTTGCTTTGTTAGCGAAATGGGAAGAAAATGAGTGAATCGGTTTTTCGACAGGAAATTGACTACATGTCGGCTGACAGGTGGTTTGCACTAAAGACTTGTCGGCCGACATCATTGGAGGGCGACAGGTTGAAGCTTGAAGATTTCTGGCTGGCGACATTTAGTTGTCGGACGACATAGAAACCTGTCGGACGACAAGAAGAACTTTGGAAGGTCGATTTTGAGAGTATTAGAGAATTGGACCTCGACTCGAAGGAAATTCCTTCGAGCGACGACGAATTGTCGGCCGACATGAATTCGCTGCCGACCGACATTGGGTTTGTCGGGCGACAAGAATCAGATGTCGCCCAACAATTTGCGCTGTGCATCCGGATGTTTTTAATTCATCCTTGACTTTTGTTGACTCCTTTTTAGGAGGGTTAAATAGGATTTTGGCATGAAACTTGTAACTAACCTTTACATTCTACAACATTCCATATTCAATTTCTAGCTTTCTCTCCAAGTTTCATTTTTCTTAAATTGTTCTTCACTTAATCAAATCACAAATCTTAGATCTACTTTTCGTACGTCGAGAATTTGATAAAATCTCATTCACAAACGTTATTCATCTCATCAAGCCCGACGTTTTCATCGGATTAGTTTCTTCGTGTGACAAGTTGAAGCTCCGCCTCGATTTTGGAAGCTCGGTTCGGTTCTCTCGTTCATCCATCGACTTCTCGATTCCCGTGGTAAAATTTCTTTCGAATCTTCTCGATTATGGATTATTCGTTTACAGATTATTTGATTGAGTGCTTGATCATGGCTAGCTATATCCTTAGTAAGGGTGTTCGATTAAATTATATTGCCTACATAATTAAAGTTGATTTCTATAGTAGTTTGATTCCTATTAATTGGATAATTATACGGTTCGATTTGTGTTGTCTCGTGTTGAACAACCACCGTGTATATCACTAGTGGAATGTTGGTATATGTCCTTCGATCCTACGTGTGCAATCGATACAGTCATAAGGTCGTCTATGGATGTTAAATGATTATTCGATAATATTAATTGTTGGGAACAATATAATATTGATCGATAAATACATACCTACAGGGTCACACACGGACTCGAAGATGATGTACGATGCTTGATATATATATATATTGATTTAGAATCAATATTTACGTGGATTTAATACACATGCATGGGATGCATGACTTGCATGGATGCATGTCACATAGTGTGACATGACATGCCACACAAGCAAGTGGGACCACATACAATGCATAGTGGCATGTGTATGTGGCATGACCTTTCACCTCCTTTGTAACTCCTTTTGCATGTTAATGGTGCATAATGATGCCCATTATGTTGGAGGTTACAAAGGGGTGTAATGGCATGCATAATGATGCTAATATATGGATGAAAATCAGATTTTCATCACACATAATATTCAGCCACGAAATTCACAAGAAAGAGGGAGAAGAGAGAGTGTTCTTGGAGAACCACTTCAAACAAGCAAGATGTTCATCATCCGGGTTCGTGTGCAACACGTAGAGGCCGGGCCATTTGTGCGGCTTCAACATCCGGGCGATCTAGACAATAGGAGTGACGAGGTCATTCACAAGGAGAGCATCTAGTGGCTGATCCAAGGTGGTTCAATCGACTCAACACCACCTTCATCAACATCAACGAGGCACGCTACACTGGTTGTAAGTGTTCTCGTTAATCCTTATATATATATATATATATATATATATATATATAAATATGTGTTTATACATATATATATGTGTGCACTAGATCTTGTTGTTCGTGTTTACTCGTTTTACACACTTCCGCACACACGAACGAGGTAATCATGCGATTGGATCGGCATCGAAAACCATCAATTGGTATCAGATCCTAGGGCTCGTGCACACTTTTGTGTTGGACACAATGGTTTAAATCACATAATTGACTTATATGTTTATTTGTACTTATGTGAGTAGATGTAAGGCCGGCCACCGATAGTGGTCGGGTGAATGAATCGTGTTTTTTACGTGTTGAATGGTCATAGTTTTGGAGGGCTGCGTCCCTTGGAATCTTTTGTAATAGATAGGTTTTTCTATTCAAAAATGTATTGTTCAACATGTAAGCTATGGATTTATCCATGTATCGGAGTTGGATTTCGAAGCCCAAGCGAAAACGAGAAGAAACGGAGCAAAACGGCGGGCGCCGTTTGTGCTCCGGCGGGCGCCGTTTTGGAAACAGCGACCGCCGAAAGGCTGATTTTGGGTCAGCCCCGTTTTGTACCCTTTCTGCGGCCGCCGTTTTGGAAACGGCGACCGCGGGTGGTGTTCAGCGACCGCCGTTTGTGAAACGGCGGGCGCCGTTTGTGGTTTTTAGGGTACGGACTAGGTTTGACCAAAATGGGCGGGCGGGGACCAGTCCAGGAGATGTTCAAGGCTGTTTTGTTGCTTTTAATCTTTTCTTTTGAGAGTTGTGAGGTTCTAGGGGCCTTTCAATACGTATTATTTGCTTTGCTATGAATGTTCAACTTACATATAACACCTATGCATGCAAGTTCCCAAAATAATGAGTATAATGTCTTGTCCAAAAACATCACACCCATGAAGCCCTCGATCATAAGTTGGTAGGTCCGCCTCAGCGGGGTAATACTTGTTATCTTGGGATAGTGGGAGTAAAGGTTAGACCCTTACAACGTGAGTTTGGTTTTCTCATCGATAGATCCACTGCAGCCGTGGCTATCGAGACATGAGATGAGAATGGGATTCTCGTCGACCGAGAGTGACATTAGATGTCATTGACATGGAATGTCTACCTATCTTGGAGTTTCTTAAGTGCGGACTCAGTCGGCTTAAGGATTCGCAAGATGAGGGTCTTGGGATCGTTTTGTTTAAGGGAACAACGATATTAGATATCGATTAAACAAAATGAAACAAATAAGTAGTTTTGATAGACAACCTTATTTGTTTACCGCTTTGTGGATGTTTACATACTTTAGTTATCTTTCTTTTGTAGTTTATCATGTCAAATATCAACTCAATTCAAGTTTGGTTCAATTCTTGATTTTGAAAAATTGAACAACATACATTTTCTTGATTCACAACGTAATTTGAGGATGGTCCTCAAATACGAAGACAAGGAAAATGTGTTAGATAACCACATCCTAAGATATCATTGAACAACTCAATATCATGTTCGGGGAATATGCTATGATTGAGCGGTTCGGTGTGGCCAGGGCTATCGCTTCAGCTAGGCTGTAGAAAGAGAAACCTATAGGGACCACATGTGCAACAAATGATTCGATTATTTGCTTTAAGTGATCTCCTAAATTTTTCTAAGATGGTGATTCGTCAATTAAAAAGGACATTAAGAGGGATGTGGTAATCAAAAGAGCATGGGCAAGAAGGCTACTAGGGTTCCTAGGGAATCTGAATGCGTCTACTGCAAAGGTGTTGGACACTACTTGCAAATATGTAGAAATTCATATTTTATTCAATTTCAAAACAAATGCCTAATTTGTCTTTCATATGATGGATTCTAAAGTTAGGATTATTTTCACCTCGGGGAGTGATTTAATCCAAAACACTTAGTTCATCAATGACACAAATTACAGACTTTCGAGCCATGAGATGGCGTTAGTCGATTGTCTGGTTGGCTCCCTCATATTTTATGAGAGATAGGGCTTGAATTGCATGATAATATCGCTGGTTAGAAAAGTTCGACTTTTCACTTACGATTTATCACGTTTTGATATTGGAATAATTTTGAATGGGAAGTCGAATATAGATCAATTATTGGGAATAATTGAACTTGCCCAAAGTTCAAAGAAGATGTGAAGAACGGGGTTGCTTCATCTTCAGGTATTAATATTATAGACATTAAATTTCACAAATTTTACTTCTTGGGTATTGGATGCCAATTTGTGGTTCTCACAATTGTAAGTGAAGGAACTACACAGAAGTAGGAGTTTGGAAAGTAGAAATGTCGATCTACGGGCTGGAAAAGGAGCGAAGGTCGCTGCACTAGCCGTATGCTCATATGATGTTGTTATGCCTTAGGGCCTTGTTTTAAGTATTATAACTATGTATTTTTCGTACCTTCAATAAACAATGAATATTGGTTCAGTATTGGATACTGATGGATTAGTTTTTCACTATTTAAATAGTTTGATAACTATTTTAATTATGAACTATTCTTTGTTTTGGTACGATTATTACATTATTTATGTATACTTTAAACTCAACAAATCATATATAACATTAACACCAAAGGCCGAATCGAATGAGTCTCAATGAGACATAACTGTAACATTGTTGATTAGATCAAAATCTAAACATGTAACGAATCTTCTTTTAGAAGGCATTCTAGAATTATTTGACTTGGAGTCATTTGATACATGTGAATGATGTTTGATGGACAAAGATAACAATGTCATATTTCTTGGAGAAAGGAGAACATGTGAGTGATTAATTAGGGATGATTCATACTGATGTATGTGGAACCTATCATTTCACAAGCAAATGAAGGTTATGTTTCGGAAAAGAGAAAACAAACTATATTAGATATAGTTCGACCATTCGATGAGAGGTCTAAATGAACTACTGGTCTCTTTTGGGAGCACACAATTCTTGACTTCAACTTATACACTGAATTGGACGCTGTCAAAAGCTGTTGATAAGACACCATAATAGGTATGGAAAGGGAGGGTCCCTGAATTGTTTTCATCAAAATTTGAGGTTCTAAAAGCTTCTCTGACGAGATTTATCTCTATATAGCTTGAACTCAAATGGGATAAAAATTTCTTTATGGTATCCATAAGAAACTCGAGGGTACAACTTCTAAGATCTATCTGAGAACAATATTTTGTTGCTCGAGATAGTGATTTTCTTGAAAAGAGTAATCTTTCCTAGAAAGTCAGTGGGAGCTTAGTTGTCTTGAACGAGGTTCAAGTAGAACAAACTGATATGGATACTCAAGACTTGGTCGGGAGTACTCCAGTGGTTTTGGAAACCACACCTAACCCTCGAAGGTCTGGAAGGGTTAGAACTCAACCTGGCAGATACTTAAGTATTCTGACAAATGAGAGCTATGAAGTCATGCTTTTAGAAAGCAATGAACCTTCAACCTATACCCAAGCTATGACGAGTCCAGATTCCGAGAAATGGCAGGGTGCCATGAAATCCGAAATGAAATTGATGTCTGAAAATCAAGTTTGGAACTTGGTTGATTTGCTTAAAGGGGCTAGGCCCATTGGAAGCAAATGGATTTACAAGATAAATACAGACATGGATGGAAAACCTAGTGTTTTCAAAGCAAGGTTGGTGGCAGAAGGATTTTTCACTGGGTGGTTTATAATGAAACCTTTCACCAGTTGCTATAATTAATTCGGATTCTCTTAGCTATTGCAGCTCATTATGATTATGAGATATGGCTAATGGATGTTAAAACCGCCTTCTTGAATGGGATTCTAGAAGAGGATGTGTTTATGACACAACCAGAGGGTTTTATCGATCCTAATCAGGCTGAGAGAGTATGCAGGCTTAATAGATCCATTTATGGATTAAAGCAAGCATCTCGGAGTTGGAATCTTCGGTTTGATGAATCCATACAGGATTTTGGATTTCAAAAGAACATGGAAGACTCTTGTGTTTACAAGAAGATCAGTGGGAGTTACGTTGTATTAATTGTGTTGTATGTCGATGACATACTCCTTATTGGAAACAATGTTTCTATGCTTAATTCTATTAAAGAATGGCTTGGAAATTGTTTTTCAATAAAGGATCTTGGAGAAGAACAGTACATATTGGGCATCAAGATCTGTCGGAACAGATTGAAAAGGATGTTTGGACTTAGTAAAGCGACCTATATTGATAAGGTGCTTGATAAGTTCAGAATGAAAGACGCCAGAAAGGGTCTCATTCCAATAACTAATGGCACATCTCTTAGCAAGATGCAATGTCTTACGGGACCTGATGAGGAAAAGAGGATGGAAAACATTCCTTATGCTTCGGCAATAGGGTCTATAATGTACGCCATGATATGTACACGACTGGACGTATCGTATGCTTTGAGCATGACGATTCTGTTTCAAGGAAACTCAGGGGAGGCGCATTAGACTGCGGCCAAGAATATTCTTACGTACCTTAGATGGACTAAAGAATATTTTGTTGTCTTTGGAAGACAATAAGAGTTGATATTAACAAGTTGTTTGGATGCTAACTTCAAAACAGACTAAGATAATTTCCGATTTTAATCTGGTTATATCTTTTGTCTGGTTAGAGGTGAAATTTGCTGGAATAGTTCCATGCAATGCAATATAGCTGATTAAACTACAGAAGCTGAGCACAGTATTGCATTGGATGCAGTAATGTTGGCAGTTAAGATTTGAAAGTTCTTGAATGAACTAGGTGGCGTAACTAGCTCAGCCCATCCGATAGTTCTTTATTTATAGTAGAGTTATCGCGCAAGCCAATGAGCTAGGAAGCACCACAAGTCTAAAACTGCTGCTCAGGAAGTTCCACATTATTTGGGAGATAGTTTTGTGGAGACATCGAGATAATAAAGTTGCAACTTTTGGTAAGGTTGCAAACCCGTTTTCTAAACCTCTCCAGCAGTTTAAGCTTGAGGCTTTCACGAATGCAATAGAGATCAGACATGTTAGAGATGGGTTGTGATTTCTATTACTGTATTAGATACTTTTGGAGATTTTGTAAACATTCACTCATATGTATAATACATATTTCTTCATATAAATATGGTTTAAATTATATGAATTGTCCAAATGATTAAGTGATATAAATTGGGTTATGAGGTCGACTTACCGCATAATGAAGTCCCAATGGTTGAACTGATATACTTGAATCATATAGTTGTTCCTGGTTTGTATAATCGAGTACGGACAAACCGATAATACAATGAACTAGTTTGTAATGTGTACTATAGCGCCGATTCATGGGCTAGTGATGTGGGACATCAAGTACAATTACATAGATATAAGCTGGGAGCTAATGATCGAACAGACCCGACTGGAATAGTATTTTAGATTTCGAGTCATAATACTATTTCATTGACTGTCGAGCAATTTCCTCTGACCTGAGTAGTCCAGAGTAATTCCATTGTGAAATGGTGTACTTTGATACAAGTAAACGGCTTTCGTAAAAGGAGGTTATAAAACTTGTTATTGGGTATATCAGGAAGCAAGTGGGAGAGCTTGGATTGACAAGATGGGATTTTCCTCTATTTTATAATGGGATACATGTCTTACCGGCCACTTGGAGAGTCGAGACTGTGGAAAATACGTGGCCACGTCCAGATTCGTATCATAGTGATAAATCTGGTTTTACAGTCTATCTCAAAGTCCAAGAAAGGTTTGAACCGATTGAGGATGACTCGAGTCTTACCTCAAGTTCAAACTTAGACATAAAGTGACAACAGGAAATTGGCAGCACACTGGCTCTGAAGGCCAAGTGGCAGATTGTTGGTATATGTCCTTCGATCCTACGTGTGCAATCGATACAGTCATAAGGTCGTCTATGGATGTTAAATGATTATTCGATAATATTAATTGTTGGGAACAATATAATATTGATCGATAAAATCATACCTACAGGGTCACACACAGACTCGAAGATGATGTACGATGCTTGATATATATATTGATTTAGAATCAATATTTACGTGGATTTAATACACATGCATGGGATGCATGACTTGCATGGATGCATGTCACATAGTGTGACATGGCATGCCACACAAGCAAGTGGGACCATATACAATGCATAGTGGCATGTGTATGTGGCATGACCTTTCACCTCCTTTGTAACTCCTTTTGCATGTTAATGGTGCATAATGATGCCCATTATGTTGGAGGTTACAAAGGGGTGTAATAGCATGCATAATGATGCTAATATATGGATGAAAATCAGATTTTCATCACACATAATATTCAGCCACGAAATTCACAAGAAAGAGGGAGAAGAGAGAGTGTTCTTGGAGAACCACTTCAAACAAGCAAGATGTTCATCATCCGGGTTCGTGTGCAACACGTAGAGGCCGGGCCATTTGTGCGGCTTCAACATCCGGGCGATCTAGACAATAGGAGTGACGAGGTCATTCAAAATGAGAGCATCTAGTGGCTGATCCAAGGTGGTTCAATCGACTCAACACCACCTTCATCAACATCAACGAGGCACGCTACACCGGTTGTAAGTGTTCTCGTTAATCCTTATATATATATATATATTGGATGTATATATAGATATATATATAAATATGTGTCTATACATATATATATGTGTGCACTGGATCTTGTTGTTCGTGTTTACTCGTTTTACACACTTCCGCACACACGAACGAACGAGGTAATCATGCGATTGGATCGGCATCGAAAACCATCATGGACCATATGGTTGATCGTGTAATGTCGAGGCTTGAGATACCGGCACTCCGAGTAGAGGACATCGAGGGGTGAAGCTCTCCTGAGTGTCGTGATCGAGTGTAGACGGTCAACTGGGGAGGTCGACAGGTCGTAATTGACAACGCCTTGATCCCTAGTCGGATTATTAGTTAATTGAGTGTTTTGTAAATCTCGTGCAACTCTAGTTCGTGAGGTAGAGTAGTCGTAACACCCTTGCTTACCAAACCCAATTGTTATAACTCTCGCTTTTAATTACGTGTTTTTCATATTTGCTCTAGTCGATTAATCAAACACTCATTGCAACCCCCCTTAGACGTTAATGAATTTGTTACTCTTGAAACTCGAACTAAACGAATACAAAATGGCATTCACGTGCCGATAGTATTGCTCCTCGAGAGATCGACTCGGGGGATTTACGTTCGTAAATCTTTCGGATTTTATAAATAACTTTTGAGCAATCATCGACTCATCTCTATTTGTTTTCGGCTAACTCCAATTAATGTGCCAATTTTTTTTTAGAGAAAAATTTTGTTGGTCTTTTAAAATGTGTCAAGTCTCGATTTGGTTCAGTAAAAAGAGTCGGTTTCAATTTAGTCCCTTAAATCACAAAAATATAGTCAATTTAGTTCAATTTCATCGGAAATTCAAATTTTCGTCATAAAAAGACATGTGAACTTCATTCCGGTGAATTTTGCTGACCAAGTGCCACGTGAGCATCACCTTAACCGATTTGATCCACTATAAAAGCTCGATTTCAGTTTAGTCTCTTAAAACTAGTTATTAATAAATAATTAGTAATTATAATAACTAATTATTAATAATTTATTTCAATTTATTAATAAAAATTTAAAAGAAAGTTAATAAAAAACAATAAAATATTTAATTGGGAAAAGTGTTTTATATGTTATAAGTTCTAAATATATAAATTTTCTAGTAGTTTCAACAATAATTAATCTCATTTGAGGGAAAAGAACAAGTTCGATCTTCCTAGTAAACAATATTTTTATCACGGTGAAAATTGAATTTTACGATCAAATTGAACTAATTGCGATATTTTTGTGATTTAAAAAATTAAACTGAAACCAACTCTTTTAAGTGGACCAAATCGATTAAGCGGATGCTCACATGATAAATCTATGTGGCGTAGTCAGCAAAATTCACAAGAAAAAAGTTCACGTGTCTTTTCCGATGAAAAATTTGAAGTTTCCGATCAAATTAGAGTAAATTGACTACATTTTTATGATTTAAGAGATTAAATTGAAACCGACTCCTTTTAGTAAATCAAATCGAGACTTCTTCCTTTTAAGGGACCAACTAAATTATTCTCTCACTTTTTTTCAAATATAGATTTTTGTTTAAAACAAGAGGTATTGACTTTGAAAATGAGATTAATTGTTGATTTGTGTTTTTTTAATATTTTTTTATTGAATATTTATACATATAATTTAATTTTTCATTTACAATATTGTTTTGAAAATGCGATTATTATTTTTATGTATTTTTAAATTATTTATAATAATATTAACAAAAACATATTCAAATAATATTGAATACGAATACAAATCTAATTTAAATTCTAATAATATTCGAATAAAAATTCAAATAGAATATTGAGATATAGATATTCAATACAATTCTATTGAAAATTGATCAATAATTAATGATCAATTTTAAGGGTAATTAAAAAAACTATCTTGAGATTTTGCCAAATAAAAAAAATAAAAAATCATCTAATAGTAATATAATTACACTCAGGTTAATTTTTATTTTACAATAAAAATACAATTATGTTGTTTATCATTAAATAAATAAAATTCAATTCAAGATTATTTTGCACAAGAAGAATATTAATATAAATTTCATTAACATGTTACTCTCCGTCAAATGAATATATCATGACTATATTTATATTTTTCTGAGAATGTAAATTAAGAAAAAAATAGTATGTATATTGGTTTGGTAAAAAAAAGAGTAGTTTGGTATTTAAATTAAAAATATAAAAGAGACAAAGTAATTAAATAATTTAGTTCATTTATTAATTAATAGGACAATTAATATTATTTAATTGATAAATTTTATTAATTTTATTAAAATATTTTACTATCAAGTTTATTTAGAATAAATAAATTTTTTAACAAATTTAATTATTTAGAAAATAATAATATTGATTATTCTTATATTAATACCAATCGTTTAATTTTAATCAAAGTTCAAGCTATGATGTGTACTACAAACACAGATAATCTCAATCTATTATTTTACTTTTACATTATAATATTTTAAATTATTATTTTTAAAGTTATTATAAATTTTATATTTACTTAATTTACCATTATTATTAATTACATATTTTCTCATTAAAAATATAAATATAAATAAGATAATTTTAAATAAAAAAACGTTTAAATTTATTAAATTAAATAGAACTCTCAATCTTTTTTTAAAATATTTAGAATAATAACATTAATAATTTTAAAATATATAAGTATAAAATATGTTTGATTAATACGTAGACTTTGATAAGTACTCGTGAGGGCCTATACCATGGTTAATGGTACCATACTGTTCATATGGTACCGGCCCATGAACAAAACCAAATCAGGCCTAAAATCACCATTCAGCCGCGACCCATACACACACTCTCTCTCTTCTGTCAACACCCATACGCACAACTCCCGAAAGAAAACCGCACGCGAAACGTTCTCTCACCGGAGCAGCGACGACCACCAGCGACGACGCCAACAAAACCACCGTTCACCTGCAAACCACTGTTAATCTGCGACCACCAAAGCACCTTCCACCTTCCGCCGAGAACCACTGACCGCGATTTCCCGCTGCAAAACTTCACGTCGCAAGCACCTTCCACCTTCCGCCGAGAACCACTGTCCGCCGAGAAAACTACACATCCACAGAAGCAGAAACAAAGTTGCGAACCCTAAAATCGAACAAAACTCGAACAAGGTATGTAGAAACCCTATTTTCTACGATTCCAATTTTAGAAGTAATTGCATGTTCGAATAGAAACAATATTGGGGAAATTGTAACCCTCTGAAACCCTAAAATCCAAAAAAGAGGCGTAGAAACCCTATTTTATACGATTTAAAGTTCTCCTCAAATTGCATGATGAATCTGAAACACTATTTGGTATAGTTGTTTGATTAAATAGCATTTTACTGTTTCTCCTGTATGTTTGTGTGATCTGTATGTGTGTTTGTTATATTCGGAACATTTTCAGTAGAATACATTGAGATAAGAATGAAAATCAAAACTATGAAATCAAAGTTTGATTCATCTCAGTTATTCTACTGTATTGTTGGTTCATCTAATTGCAATTTTCTGTGCATGGTTCACAATCCAGTGATTTGTGTGTAATTGTTCTCTGTTTGGACTGTTTATTTTTTTTTTCAAATTACTAAATCAGAATTTGATTCATCTCAATAATATGATATATTCTCCTTTGTTTTGTAACCAATTACTAAAGACAGAATATGGGAAAAACACCATCACTACGTGCAATAATCAATGGTCAACGTGTGAAGTTGGGTATTGGAAGAAAGACACATCGGAAGGTCAACCCTTAATTGAAATTAATAGGGGGGGGGGGGGGGGGAGGATTAATTATGTACAAAAACTCACTATATTTTTATAATGCTTTTTAGGAAATGGCAATCAAAAAACAGACCAAGAAACAAGAAGTGAATTCTGCGGATATACTCACAAGAAGGGTGAGTCCAAGGAGGGGGAGTCCAGCAATCCCAGAAGCTGAACCAGTTGTCTGCCAAACTCCTGTGGTTGAACAAAGTCAGCAAACACCAACACAGGATGAACAACATGTCTTCCAGACTCCAGTGAAACCTGCTGTAAGTTTGTTCTACTCTCTTTATTAGTATATTCTACTGAATTAATTAATGAATCCTACTCCATTTTTCTAAATACTAAAATCCTAAAACACTAATACATCATCCTTTTTCCAATCATAATGAACAGAAGAAGAAAAAGAAACAATCTAAAAATGTTCAGATAATAAGAAGGAGTCCCAGAAGGGAGCCTCTAATTCCAGAGAATGATGAATCTGTCTCCCAGACTCCAGTGGTTGAACCAATTCAACCAACTGCTGCTGCTGTAAGTTTCTACTTACTATAATAATTTTTCTTGAATTCTTCTTACTAAATTCATCTACTATTTATGATAATAATAAACTATAATATTCTCGCACTAATACATAATCCTTTTTTCAATCATAATGAACAGAAGAAGCAAAAAAAAGAAAATCAACAGAGGCCCCAGATAGTGAGAAGGAGCCCCAGAAGGGAGGCTGCAATCCCAGATAATGAACCTGCAGCAGTTATCCCAGAGAACCCGAGAAGGGAGACTGAAAAACCTCCAGTGGATGAACCAACTCAACCAATTGCTGCTGCTGTAAATTTCTCCTTACTATATTAATGAATTCTTCTACAATTCTTAAGACTAAATTAATCTACAATTTATGATAATAGTAAACTATAATATTCTCGAACTAATACATAATACTTTTTCCAATAATAATGAACAGAGAATGAGCCCGAGAAGGGAGACTGAAAAACAAACAAAAACAGTATACTCATCCTTAATTATTTCATTACCTTATCTTCTGTATATTTCTTAATTGAAAACAAAAAATTAAACTCAAAATTGAATTATACAGGCTGATGAAATTTTGCAAGCTCTGAAGGTTCCTTCTAAGAGAAATGTTGATTCAAATGAATTGGCGCATCGGAAAAAGGTATTTACACAGCTTCTACACTGACTAGTACTAAAAACCACTTTCCTCTGATTCTTCTGAATGTCTCTTGATGGCAGAAAAAGAAGGAAGATAAGAAGGAGAAGGAGAAAGAAGCCGAGAAGCAAAAAGAAGATATGGAGAAAGAAGCTGCTTTGAAAGTAGATGAAAAGCAGAAGGTATGAAGAAAATGAATGTTTGGCTAGTGATTATCACTATTATTTTTTAGTTAGAATTAGCTATTTATGAGTTGTACTGCATTTAGTTGGGCATTCTCCTCTGTCTATGGGTGTATTCTACTACATTCATTCAGGAATTCTTATGTGACTAGTATTATATGTCTTGATCACAATTCTACAGAATTAGATAGCTAATTCTACTCTCTTTAGTTCTATATTCTACTACATTAATAAATTCAAATTATAGTTTGTTCATAGCAATTTCTCATACACAGTATTGTTATGATATTTCAGAAGTTGAAGTTTGTTGGGTATCTAAATACAAAGAAAAAGAGGAATAATTATTACTGTTATTATAATCCACAGTTTTGATTGATAAATTTTCTTTATTTATTTACAGGAAAAGGAGAAAGAAAATGAGAAGGAGAAAGCTCCAAAGCAGAAACCTCCGAAGAAACAAACTCCTAAAAGAAGTTCTGAGAATGATGAGAGAGAGGTGAAGAAACAGAAGAAAGAAGAGAAAAAGAAGAAAAAGTGTACTAATGTTGCAACTCGCATGGCTCCGATACATGTATCTAAAGTTGTTGATTCTTTGAATGAACAACAAAGACGAGCTGTGCGAGAAATAGGTTTCGGAGGATTACTTAACTTGAACATTAAATTTAATAAAAACGAATTAACAACATTTTTGATTAAAAATTTTGATATTTGTACTTGTTCCATCATTCTCCAAAGTGGAGATTTGGATATAAATGAGGATGATGTCGTCTCGGTCTTTGATCTGCCAAAGGGCCATCTCCCAGTGGTAGAATCATCAGGTAAACTAATCAATTTTGATTTTCTTCTGGAATCTATAATACATATACACTGATTCTATAAAAATGTTCATTGATGAAGGTTTGAAAACATCAGACGATGAAGATGGATTTGCAGAATTCTTGAAAGATTGGAGGCGAACATGGGGTGGAAGAGGAGGTATGTAAACTATTACACTCATGAGTTTGATTCATAAGAATGTGGATAATGAATTATACATATTTGTTCATTACACAGCGGGACCCTCTACACAAGAAATGGCAAACGAACTGATGGGCCGAAATGATAGTGGTGACCGGTTCAAACAAGATTTTGTAGTATTAGTTGTCAGCACCTTGTTAAAAGGTAAGCAAGACAACTATGCAAACTACAAGGTCTTGTACTCGCTGAGAAATGTAAATCAAATTCGACAATTGGACTGGTGCAACTACACTATCAACTCACTGGTCACCGCAGCAGAGTTATGGAGATCAGGTCAACGTTCAACATTCACTGGACCTGTGACCCTATTATTGGTAAGAAAAATTTATTACTCTGTAATATTATTCTAGCATTTCTAGCATTTTTACTAAATTCTTCTGTCATTATGAATAAATACTACTAACTTTAACAATAAAATCTTCTTGGTTTGACAATGTAATATTGTTTTCTGTTTATTACTTTGCAGCTATGCTACCTAGACCGATTAGTTTTCAAAGCCAGAACAGTATCAAGACAATTCCCAATATGCTCGAATTGGAATTTTGACAAAATCACCAAGAGAATCAAGGTTGAGAAAGATAATGCAAAAGGCCTCGAAACTAAATTTGGTATTGGGAAGATTTGGCCTAGGTTACCTAGGCCAGCTGAAGGTCAACATGTTGCTCCCCAAGAGAACCCTGTTCATGCCCCACAAGATGCTGATGAAGAAGTAGCTGCTCATGCCCAAGAAAATCAAGCTGCTGATGCGGATATCCATCAAGAAAACCCTGTTCATGCACCACAAGATGCTGATGAAGAACTGAATGCTCATGCCCAAGAAAATCAAGCTGCTGATGCGAATATCCCCCAAGAAAACCCTATTCATGCTGGGGATTCACCCAAAGAAAATCCATCTGCTGCTGCTGCTGATGTTAACAAGAATTATCCAGCAGATCTGACAAGCGGTCTTGGTCGGATCGCCGATGGGGTTCTGGAGTGCATAACTGCCCTAAAAAAGATTGGTAAAGAAGAGCTAATGGTTGGAATCCTTAAAAATGCCCTACTCAAGATTCTGATGAATGATGAACCAGAGAAGCCTGTGGAGGAACCGGGTAGTTTGGATGGAACAAGGCAGTCGGAGAAGCCTGTGGAGGAACCGGGAAGTTTGGATGGAAGCCAAAAGGATCCAGTGCAGCCGACACCAAACAAAACTTACAACTTTGCTATAGAGCTAGACCCTCTGGATGATGATTTTTTCACTACTGAGGCGTTAGAGGCTATGGACAAAATGGTGTTGGATGTCCTAAATGCCAAAAAGAAGAAAAAGGATCCTGACTTCCCAAGCTTCTCCCTAGGGATTTCTGATGTCGATTCAGAAGAATCTCCAGATGATACGGTTGTGGAGGATACAATATTTATGGTATCTGCTGACGATTCACAAGCTGCTAGAAAGGCTGAAGATTTTTTCGCAATGAAAACGCGAAAAATTGATGAGTTTGAATTCAAAGAGTAAGTTAAAAATACTATTTCTGAAAAATTAATATAACATAATAACACATGAAATATAATAGAATTTCTTATTGAAACAGGTTGTTGAATGAGTCGGAGGATGAATCGGAGGATGTCATGACTCGGAAAACAAGAACCAGAAAATTCAAAAATCTTCCGATCAATCTCCGGTCACCCTTCTGGAAACAAATGAAAACAGACGTGGATGTTGTAAGCAAGAAGGAACAACTCATTGCTGATTATGCATTCCTCCCGACAACTGCCGAAAACAAAGAGTACGTACTATGTTTCTTTGGGTATTTCATCTATGAGTTTTATTCTTTTTACTATAAAATCAAATTCTACAGTATGTTCTGGTGATTTCAACTCTGTTTTTTAATGAATTCTACTCAGTTTATATGATGTAACTGAAATTTCATGTTTATTTGACTGAATTCTACAGAGAGTGCCTATTTAGAGAGAAGGAATTGTATGGTTTCAAATCTGATTTTGAATCACTCCTTCCAAAAAATTGGGTTGTCAGCAATGTAATTGACATCTGGTGTCATAAGCTCAACTATGAAAACATGAGAAGATCGCCTGGCAAACCTAAAAGGATATTCTTTTCGGTTTTGTTAACAGTAAGTACTATACTTCATATCATTAAGTAATAAATGCATCAAAAAACTAATAGTATTTAAAAATTACAGAGAGTGATTATCAATGCAAAAGAAGAAAAGGAGTTTGCTGCAGGAATAAATTCGGAGCTTATGAATGTTGACATTGAAGATGCTGATCTGGTAACAAAAGGAAGAACCTTATCTAATTATTTTGAGGAATTACAGACTTTAACCTAAAAATTGTTAACTGTTTTGAATTATAGGTTTTCTTCCCAGTTTTTAATCAAGCACATTATTGGGTGATTTGCTTCAACTTCTTGAATGATACAATGGAGGTGATGGACAACAAGCCTCTGGTACCTGGATTCACAGCAACTGACAAATATGGAGAAATTGCAGATGATGTGGTATGCTTCAAAACTAATTATTGAATTACTATTGTTATGAAGCAGTAATATAATGCACTTTCCTTTGATTCTACAGAATTAGATAGCTAATTCTACTCTCTTTAGTACTATATTCTACTACATTAATAACTTCAAATTATAGTTTGTTCATAGCAATTTCTCACACAGTATTGTTATGATATTTCAGAAGTTGAAGTTTGTTGGGTATCTAAATACAAATAACCTGAAAAGGAAGGATGATGTAGCCAGTTTCAAGCTCCGAATGCTGAAAATGAAATGGCGCAGTAGTAAGAACAATACTGACTGCGGCATTTATTGCATGAGGCACATGGAGACTTATCAGGGTGAGGGAGATGACTGGAGTAGTGGATTTTCAAAGGAGAAGGTAATTATGTTGAATATTTTTTACAAAGACAGTGGATTCAATAAAAATACTACATAATTATTACTAAAAATACTGTTTTGTGTTTTACTTTTGAACAGGATGATGACTTCATGAGGGTGCTTCGTATAAAGTATTGTTCAGCAATAATCATGATGAGGGAGAATGAAGTCAAGAAAGAAGTAGAAAGAAAGGCAAGAGAAAATGCAGTAGTAAATTGTTAAAAGTAGGTTTTGTTGATTGCGATTTGTGTATTGTGGATTGTAAACTGTATTGTTTGAATTGTAAATTGTGAATTGTGAATTCTAAAATGTAGTGTGAATTGTGAATTTTATTGAAGTTATGTTTAAAATTTGTTCTGAATATGAATTTGTTGTAGTGGGATTGAAGATAGATTTGTTCTTTGTACTATCTTTATGCATTCTACACCATTTAGTAATGTATTCTACACTATTTATAAACACAGTCTCCTCAATTTTGATTAGTACTCTAAAAATAAACCCTAAACCCTAATCCATCTACATGGTCCCCAGCCCAAATATAAAAGAAATCAGGCCCAAAAATTTCCGCGCGTTACGTGACTTCAGCCCAAAACACCCAACCCAAACAATTGAATTCACTCTCTCTTTCTCTTCTGAAACTAACAAGCCGATCGAACACACCGAAAACAACACCGCACACCACCGCACAAAATCGCACCTCTGCACCGACGTCCGCCGCACTTGCCTCCGCCGCACTTGCGACCGCCGACGACAGAAGCAATTCATACCCCACACCGCGAACCGCAGCATCAATCGAACATCCGACTTGCTAACCTGAGACAACCACCATCCTTAGCTTCCACAACTTCACCAACGGCAACCACCACTTCACCGCGCCTCCTCCAAATTGAACTCTACCACCGCGCCTCTTCCACAATTTCGAACCGCAGCATCAATCGAACATCTGACTTGCTAACCTGAGACAACCATCATCCTTAGCTTCGACAACTTCACCGGAGCAGGAGAAACAGCATCGCAACACCTATCGCCCGCTCATCTGAAACCCTAGATTCATATAAGGTAAGCCGAAACTCTATTTTCACCAATATCAATTAATTTTCAAGTTGCATGTTACAAAGGCTTATAGTTATACTTTGATTTGCGATTAATTGGAATCATAGACTTTGTTTGTATGTGTGTGTTTGTTCATTAATTTCAACAAAGTTTGTTGGTATATTATACTGTGACTTGTGAATTTTAATGCTCTGTTTGATCAGTTGTTGTGGAATCTTAATGAATAATGGTGGAATCATAGAGTTTGTTTGTATGTATGTGTTTATTGATTAAACAAACAATCACAAGCTGTGTTCATCATTGAACACAGTAGTGTTAACTTCTGAACGTAACTTCTGAACTTGTGTGTTAGGGTTGATATGTCGTTTGGGTCTACACTGATTTGAAAAGTAAATCAATCTCCTCTGTTTATATATGGTTTGTCTGTAAATGAAACATGCAATTCATTGAGGATTTAAATCAATCTCTGGTTTGTCTGTTTATATGTGGTTTGTCTCAAATGTTTATTGATTGAAAACAATAAACATTTGAGACTTGTGATCATGTATTTGAATCAGTAGAACAATTCTGTTGTATTTGGTATGTTAATACTAACATAATAGAGAACCACTATTAAAACAGAATATGGGGAAAATACCATCAGTTCGTGCAATAATCAATGGTCAACGGGTGAAAATCATACAAAGAAGCAAAAGAAAGGTCAACCCTTAATTGAATGTAAGGGGGTGGGGAGGATTAATTATGTACAAAAAATAATTATTCTGTTTTTTACACTATTTAGGAAATGAAAAAGCAGTTGGTTCATAAAAGACGCGGTAAGACGGCAAGAAGCAGCCCTAGGAAGAAACTGGATTTCAGTCCAGAACAAGACAAGGTTTGTACTATTCACTAAATACTACGACTACTCCAGAAGTTTTCTCCTCTCTTATTTCATTATAACATACTAATGTTTGATGCAATATGAATTAAAAAGCAAGCACAAGCCCCAGAGATTGTGCGAGAAACTGAACATTTGGCTGGAGAGGAGCGGGCTCTGGTTATTTTCGTCCCACAGATAGAAAAAGAACCCGAACCAGCCCAAACAACTGGACAAACTTCTGAGATGGTAAATATGTTATTAATATATCATTATTCATCGTACATTTTGTATTTTTAGAATTAATTCTCTTCTCTTATTTCATTATAACATAATAATGCTTTCTGCGTTATGAATAAAACAGGAAACAGAAGCAGCCCAACCTGAAGCTCAACCCGAACCTGAAGCTCAACCTAAAGGTTTAAAGATAAGGAGCCCAAGGAGGGAAGCTGTAAATGAGGTTGCAGCAGCTGAACCTAAAAGGAAAAAGGTAAAAACTGAATGCATTCTCCTCTGTTTAAATAGGGTTTAATACAACTGAATGCATTCTCCTATAACATACAACTGAATGCATTCTCCTCTGTTGGATTTAGTAAATAGGGTTTAATACTCTGCTCTGATTAATATGGTTTGAGTTGACATTATTTTTTGGCTTGTTTCAATAATAAATGTTTAAATATTCATGTTTCAATAATTTCAGCAAAAGAAGCAACAGCAACAGCAAGAAACTGACAAAGAAGCTACTGCAAAGGATAAAGAAGAAGCAGAGAAAGAGGATCTGCATAAGAAGGAGATGGAGAAAAAAGCTGTGAAACAAGCAGCTTTGAAAAAGAAAAAAGAGGAAAAAGAAGTTGCTGAGAAGCAGGAGAATGAAAAGAAGAAGAAGGAGAGAGAAGCAGCACTGAAAGTGGTAAAGGAAAGCATGGAGAAAAGGAAAAAAACTGCTGAGAAGAAGGAGATGGAAAAAGAAGCTGCTGAGAAGCAAGAGAAGGTACACAGTAATTGAACAGATTCTACACTGAATTGTGATGTACTCTGCTCTGATTAATATGGTTTCAGTTGACATTATTTTTTGCTTGTTTCAATAATAAATATTCATTGTTCATAATTGCAGCAAAAGAAGGAAGCTCCCAAAGATATAAAAGAAAAGAAGGAGAAGGAGAAGGATAAAGGAGCAGAGAAAAAGGAGATTGAGAAAAAAGCTGTGAAACAAGCAGCTTTGAAAAAGAAAAAAGAGGAAAAAGAAGCTGCTCAGAAGCAGAAAGAAAACAGAGAGAAGGTAATATTATACTTTGACTTATATGTTAATATATCATTATTCATCGTGCATTTTGTATTTAGGATCAATACATGTTATTTTTTTCATTAGGATCAATATAATTCATTCAATCAAGGTTTAATAAGTATGTATTTACTGAATTATAATGTAAAAATGTGAATCTACACTGTAATTGAACAGATTCTACACTGAATTGTGATGTACTCTGCTCTGATTCTTATGTTATTTTTTGGCTAGTAATTATTATGGATTGAGTGAAGTATAATGCAAAAATAAGAACCTACAAAGTAATTGAATAGATTCTACACTGAATTGTGATGCCCTCTCCTCTGATTCTTATATTATTTTGTGTCATGTAATTAATATGGTTTCAGTTGACATTATTTTTTCTTTGTTTCAATTTATAATTCAAATGTGTTGATTATTCTATTTTTGCAAAAAATACTAAAATATCTATTGTTTAAAAAACTTAGCAGGAAGCTGAGAAAGACAAAAAGAAAGGAGCTGAGAAGGAGGTGGAGAAAGAAGCAGCTGCTGAGAAGGAGGTGGAGAAAGCAGCTAAGAAGAAGAAGGAGAAATTAGCTGTGAAACAAACAGCACTAAAAAACAAAGAAAAGAAAGAAGCTGCTGAGAAGGAGGTGGAGAAAGAAGCAGCTGCTGAGAAGCAGAAGAAAACAAAAAGAGGTGCTTCTGAGAAAGATGATCCAGAGCTGCTTCTGGGAAAGAGGAAAAAGGCGAAAATCGACAAGGTTAAAGGGAAAGCTGACGAGGATGAGGAGGATGAAGCAAAAAATAAATTCCCCTGTCGAATGTCGCCAAACCATGTATCAAGTTTGGTTAAAGAGATGACTGAAGATCAGAAACAGGCCGTGCGAGATATCGGCTTTGGAGGTTTTCTGAATCTGGACATCAGTCAAAACAAGTTCAGCTTGTTAAATTTCATAATGGAGAGTTTTGATTACCTTACCTGTCGTATCATTCTCCAGAACGGAGATATTGATATTACAGAAGATGATGTGGTATCAATTTTTGATCTTCCAAAAGGAAACAAGCTGGTCGAAGAATCCACAGGTAAGAAATTACTGCACTATAATCTTAATCATATTATAGATATAATTGTAACTGAAAATATACTTTCTATGACGCAGGACTTAAATGTGATGATATAGATGATGGATTCACGACATTTTTAGAGGATTGGAGGAGAAGATGGGGAAACCCTACTGGTATGAATTATAATTTGCAGTTCCACTACACATTTAATGATTCTAAATTCAATTAACTGATTGTGTTTTATGTCAATAACACAGGTGGTCCTTCACCAGCAAAGATGTGTGAACGATTGAAAGGAACTACTGCACATGGAGATGACTTCAAACGCGATTTTGTTGTCTTAGTAGTTAGCACCTTGCTGAAAGGGAAGCAAGATAACTACTCAAACTTCAACGTCTTGCGTGCTGTGAGAGATGTTTCAGAAATCAGAAATTTGGATTGGTGTAGCTACACAATTGACTCCCTCGTTACAGCTGCAAGATTGTTCAAAGAGGGTAGAAATTACTACTTCACAGGGCCAGTGACATTTCTGATGGTAAACAGATATGAACACTATAAATCTACTTTCTTTTACATATAATCCTACTTACTTTGTTAATGCAATCTACATTTTTTTTTACAGCTTTGCTATTTGGACCGAATGGTGTTCATGTCAAGGACTGTCCAAAGACAGTTCCCGGTATGCAGAAGCTGGAACGCCAAAAATATAGCTGCCAGGATCAAGCGGGAAATTCACACTCAACCAAAGAGGTTTGGAGTTGGAAAAGTAGTGGAGAGGCTGAGAAGGCCAGTTGGGGAACCAGAAGTTGTTCAACCAGCAGTTGCCCCACTCGAAATTAATGTCGATGCTGTTCCTCAACAAAATGCTGAAAATGGAGAAGATCGACAAGAAGCTCCCATAGATGCTGCTGCTGGCCCTCAACATAATGATCCCCTGAATGCTCCTGCTGGCCCTGTACAAGATGATTCCCAGGATAATGTTGCTGCTTCTGAACAAGTCCCTGTAGATGATGCTGGAAAGATAGGGCGACAAAAGAAAAGTCATACACCAGACCTGACTGTGGGTCTTAGGAAGATTGCCGAAGGAGTAACTCAATGCTTAAGTGTCCTAACAGAGATGGGCAAAGCAGACTTGATGGCAACCATCTTTCAAAATGCCCTGGTCAAGAGCATGATGGCAACAAATGATGAAAATGCAGAAGAGCAACAGGCTGTGGTTGATAAGGATGATGATGGTAAGGAAAAGGTGGTTGAAGAGGAGAAGAAAGTTGATCAGGAGAAGGGGATTGCGAAAGAGAAGGAGAATGAAAAAGAGAACGATCCGATCCAGTCATCTCAAAACAATACATTCAGTGTGTCCATAGAGCCAACAACTGATGAAGTCTACTTTGACGATGACTTCATCGCAGCTATTAATGAAATTGAGAAGGCTTTCATATTGATGAAAGCAAAGAAGATGAAGGAAAAGGATCCAGGTTGCCCTTCATTCAACCTTGGGATTCCAGGAGTCGATTCTGAAAGCCAAGATGGCTGCCAAATTGTGGGGGACCAAGAAAACACGTATATGGTCGTGACAGAAAGAGAAATGAAAGAGATAGAATTCATTGAGTAAGTTGTAATAATATTTTAGCAAAAGTTTTTTGAATATAAGCATGATTTACATTAAATAAATGATTTATTGTTTTTACTCTTGAAAACAGGTGCTTGCATGAGTCGGAGGACGATTCCCCAGATGTTTTGGTGCGAAAAACAGAAAAAAGAATGCACAAGAACCTCCCTCTGAACCTGAGGTCTCCATTCTGGAGGGGAACAATGACTGATGCGAATCTTGTAAGCAAGAAAGAGCAGCTCATTGCTGACTATGCTTTTCTGCCAATGAACGACAAAACCAAGGGGTATACATCTGTTTGACATGTTATTGTATGCACTGTATACTGTAAAAATGTGAATCTACACAGTATTTGAACATATTCTACACTGAATTGTGATGTACTCTGCTCTGATTCTTATGTTAAATTCAACACTGATTTGAAATGAATTCTACACTGATTTGAAATGTGAATCTACACTGATTTGAAATGAATTCTCCTCTGTTTTAGATGTAATTTTTTTGTCAAGGTTTAATTAGTATGCATTGAGTGAATTATAATGTTAAGGTTTAATTAATATGCATTGAGTGAATTATAATGTTAAGGTTTAATTAATCTGCACTGTAATTGAACAGATTCTACACTGAATTGTGATGTACTCTGCTCTGATTCTTATATTATTTTGTGGCTATTAATTAATATGGATTGACTGAACTATAATACAAAAATAAGACCCTAACTGATTGTGATTAATTGTGATAGAAAAATATAGATTAAGCTATTTGCTAGAATCTACACTGATTTGTAACTAACTCTCCACTGTTTGAACTGTTTCATAGGGAGCTCTTATTCAGAGGGAAGGGTCGTTATGCATACAGGATTGATTTTGAAACCCTCCTTCCTGACACTTGGGTCGTGAGCAACATCATTGACATCTGGTGCTTCAAGCTTAACCATCAAAATTTCAGAAGAGCACCAGGGGAAATGAAAAGAGTTTTCTTCACTACTGCTGTATCGGTAAGTAAAATTTAATATGTATTTTAAAACAAAGAATTCATTTGAGACGCATATCTAATTATATTCAAAAAACAGCAATTGATTCAACATCCAAAGGACAAAGATGACGATACCCAGAAGTGTTTTGAAAACACTATAGACGACGAGCTGAAATGCAATGGAAACATTGACATTGAGGATGCAGACTTGGTAAGTAGATTTTAATAGATGCTTTGTACTGAATTTTAAAACAACATACTAATGTTTTTGAATATTTGTGTGTACAGATATTCTTTGCTGTAATAGAGAATGCCCATTTCTGGACTGTGTGCTTCAATTTCCAGAATGAGATGGTGGAAATAATCGACAACAAACCACTCCCGGGCAATCTGAAATGCTTAGATCGTTATGGGGAAATCAGCATAGAATTGGTACAGTTTTACACTATAATGTTCCCTTTACTGTAATGCACTCTTCTGTAATTTTTTTTTGCTAATTTTCAGCGTATTAAGGCACCTTGTATTTTTGCTAATTTTCAGCAATTCAAGTTTGCCGCCTACCTCCAAATGAAGAGCAAGAAGTTGAACAGGGCAGTGGTTAACTTCAAGCAAACAAATCTGAAAATGGGATGGCGCTACAAGGATAATAACAATGACTGTGGAATCTATTGCATGAGGCACATGGAGACGTACAAGGGGGATCAGAACTGGACTTGTGGGTTCAGAAAAAACAAGGTAAGAATCAGGATGTTGTATTTTTATATTCTACAGCTCCTTTGATTGCAATAACCTATATTCTAATGTGACTTGTATTTTTCAAACAGGATGTTGATATGTTGAAGATCCTTAGAGTGAAATATTGTTCTGCTATCATCATGACAGAGTTGAATGAGGTGAGAAAAGCAGTCGCAAGAAGAGCAAGAGAGAATGCATCTATTGAGCATGAAGTTCTAAAACAAGGATAGAACATTCAGCAGTCGGAGCATGGTTTCTGAGTATTTGAACATATTTGAACATGTGTTGAATTTGTATTTGAAATTGTGGAAGTTGTATTTGTTGTGGAAGTTGTATTTGAAATTGATCAAGTTGTATTTAAAACTGAGCATGGGTGATGTTGATTACATCTAAATCTTTTCTGAATATGAATTTGCTGTAGTGGGATTGGAATCTGAAAAATGGTTTGTTCTTTGTACTGTCTTTATGCATTCTACACCAGTTAGTAATGTATTCTGCACTATTTATAAACACAGTCTCCTCAATTTTTACTAGTACTCTATTTATAAATTACATTGTACTCTGTTTAATAATCGATTCTACTGTAGTGAATAATATAATCCACATAAACACTAAAAATAACCCCTAAACCCTAATCCCTAAAAATAAGCCCATAAAGCCTAATCGAAGGATAATCGAGGGAGGTGAACGATCACGGCCGCCGAAGGCGGCCGTGATTGTTCACCTCCCTCGATTATAAGGGGACACAGGGGGGTCTTGTATCGAAGTGGAAACTATAATCGAGGTGGGCAAACAATAATCGAGGAAATTACCTTGTTGTAATGAGTTCTACTGCATTTCGTAGTGCATTCTACTCTAATCTGTATCTTATTCTACTCCATTTATTAATGATCGAGGGAGGCAACAATAATCGAGGGAGGCAACAATAATCGAGAGAGGCAACAATAATCGAGGGAGGCAAACAAAGATTACGGCCACCTTCGGCGGCTTCAGAATTTTAATAAAGGGATAAAGGGGGGGTCTTGTATCGAAAGGTCTTGTATCGAAGTGGCAACAATAATCGAGGGAGGCAACAATAATCGAGGGAGGCAAACAATGATTACGGCCACCTTCGGCGGCTTCAGAATTTTAATAAAGGGATAAAGGGGGGGTCTTGTATCGAAAGGTCTTGTATCGAAAGGTCTTGTATAGAAGTGGCAACAATAATCGAGGGAGGCAAACAATAATCGAGGGAGGAAACAATAATCGAGGCAGGCAAACAATGATTACGGCCACCTTCGGCGGCTTCAGAATTTTAATAAAGGGATAAAGGGGGGGTCTTGTATCGAAAGGTCTTGTATCGAAAGGTCTTGTATCGAAGTGGCAACAATAATCGAGGGAGGCAAACAATAATCGAGGGAGGAAACAATAATCGAGGGAGGCAAACAATGATTACGGCCACCTTCGGCGGCTTCAGAATTTTAATAAAGGGATAAAGGGGGGGTCTTGTATCGAAAGGTCTTGTATCGAAAGGTCTTGTATCGAAGTGGCAACAATAATCGAGGTAGGCAAACAATAATCGAGGGAGGAAACAATAATCGAGGGAGGCAAACAATGATTACGGCCACCTTCGGCGGCTTCAGAATTTTAATAAAGGGATAAAGGGGGGGTCTTGTATCGAAAGGTCTTGTATCGAAAGGTCTTGTATCGAAAGGTCTTGTATCGAAGTGGCAACAATAATCGAGGGAGGCAAACAATAATCGAGGGAGGAAACAATAATCGAGGGAGGCAAACAATGATTACGGCCACCTTCGGCGGCTTCAGAATTTTAATAAAGGGATAAAGGGGGGGTCTTGTATCGAAAGGTCTTGTATCGAAAGGTCTTGTATAGAAGTGGCAACAATAATCGAGGGAGGCAAACAATAATCAAGGGAGGAAACAATAATCGAGGGAGGCAAACAATGATTACGGCCACCTTCGGCGACTTCAGAATTTTAATAAAGGGATAAAGGGGGGGTCTTGTATCGAAAGGTCTTGTATCGAAAGGTCTTGTATCGAAAGGTCTTGTATCGAAGTGGCAACAATAATCGAGGGAGGCAAACAATAATCGAGGGAGGAAACAATAATCGAGGGAGGCAAACAATGATTACGGCCACCTTCGGCGGCTTCAGAATTTTAATAAAGGGATAAAGGGGGGGTCTTGTATCGAAAGGTCTTGTATCGAAAGGTCTTGTATCGAAGTGGCAACAATAATCGAGGGAGGCAGCAATAATCGAGAGAGGCAACAATAATCGAGGGAGGCAAACAATGATTACGGCCACCTTCGGCGGCTTCAGAATTTTAATAAAGGGATAAAGGGGGGGTCTTGTATCGAAAGGTCTTGTATCGAAAGGTCTTGTATCGAAAGGTCTTGTATCGAAGTGGCAACAATAATCGAAGTGGCAACAATAATCGAGAGAGGCAACAATAATCGAGGGAGGCAAACAATGATTACGGCCACCTTCGGCGGCTTCAGAATTTTAATAAAGGGATAAAGGGGGGGTCTTGTATCGAAAGGTCTTGTATCGAAAGGTCTTGTATCGAAGTGGCAACAATAATCGAAGTGGCAACAATAATCGAAGTGGCAACAATAATCGAGAGAGGCAACAATAATCGAGGGAGGCAAACAATGATTACGGCCACCTTCGGCGGCTTCAGAATTTTAATAAAGGGATAAAGGGGGGGTCTTGTATCGAAAGGTCTTGTATCGAAAGGTCTTGTATCGAAGTGGCAACAATAATCGAGGGAGGCAAACAATAATCGAGGGAGGCGAACAATAATTGAGGTAGACAAACAATAATCGTTGAAATTACCTTGTTCTAATGAGTTCTACTGCATTTAGTAGTGCATTTTACACTAATCTGTATCATATTCTACTCCATTTATTAATGCATTCTACAACAATAATCGAGGGAGGCAACAATAATCGAGGGAGGCAGCAATAATCGAGGGAGGCAAACAATAATCGAGGGAGGCAAACAATGATTACGGCCACCTTCGGCGGCTTCAGAATTTTAATAAAGGGATAAAGGGGGGGTCTTGTATCGAAAGGTCTTGTATCGAAAGGTCTTGTATCGAAGTGGCAACAATAATCGAGGGAGGCAAACAATAATCGAGGGAGGAAACAATAATCGAGGGAGGCAACAATAATCGAGGGAGGCAAACAAAGATTACGGCCACCTTCGGCGGCTTCAGAATTTTTATAGAGGGATAAAAGGGGGGTCTTGTATCGAAAGGTCTTGTATCAAAAGGTCTTGTATCGATGTGGCAACAACAATCGAGGGAGACAACAATAATCGTGGGAGGCGAACGATCACGGCTGCCCTTCGGCGGCTCACCGCCTTCGGCGGCTCACCGCCTTCGGCGGTGAATAATCCAGGGAGGCGATCTATAATCATGGGAGGTGAACTATCGAAGTGGCAACAATAATCGAGGGAGGCAAACAACGATTTCTAAAACCCTAAACCCTAAATTCTAAAACCCTAAACCCTAATTTCTAAAACCCTAAACCTGAATGAATTCTACTACATGTAGTAGTGCATTCTGCTCTTTTTATGTTCTTATTCTACTCTATTCATTCATGAATTCTATTGTATTAGTACACAACATCTAATACATTAATAAAAAAAATCTCCACGATATTATAAATGTAATCTCGACATTATACAAATTCTGATCAACGGGAAAATAAAAATAAAAACCAAGCACAGAATGTCATCAACACAACATTGTCAACAATAAAAACACAAATGTCATCAACACATCATTTCCAAATATAGTAAAAACAATCAGGCAACAGAATCATATAACACTGCGGGAAATCTTGAACTTGTATTCGGAGATATAACTTCTAAACGTTGACCTCCAGAAACAGGGTGAACAACGTAACCACCATTGTCATCCTAAAAAAAACACATTAGAAAGGTATTAAAAACAGATTAGAATTCATTATAACATGGAAAAAAAATCAGAATTAAAAACAATAAAACACAAAATACAAAACTTTGTTACCTCTAAATTCTGAAGAGCCATTCTGGTTTTTAACTCGTCAGTTTTCGATTTCTTCTTTCTGCCTCTTACTTTATTCCATATCTTCTCCACTGCAGGCTTCTCCCTGGTTCGTCGCTTATACTTCAAGTTTGTACTCTTGGGATTTTGAACAACATCACTCCTTGAAGACGTTTCATCCAAACACCTATCATCGTCTCTTGACCGAACATCTTTCTTGATACCCTCAAAACCTGTGTCCCAAATCAACCGAGCATCCTTATTATTTTCACAAGTGGCAATGAAATCCACAGCCTTCCTACTTGCTTGTGTTCTCCACAAAGACGCTGCCATAGAATCTTCATCCGGAGAGGTCAAGGAAGGCACCACATTCTGAATTTCCCGACCCTTAACAACATCTTTACGCCACCTCTTCAATATGTAGAACTCAGGAATGACAGACACACAATGTATGTTCATGACTCTCAGAGAATGCGAGCACAGGATACCAACTTCAGTAAACAAATTGCAGGTACAACTGACACAATTATGAGTAAACTTATAAGTCACAGTGTGCTTCAGTTTTTCACGACCTGCTCGCCACACATGGTATGTAGCCATGACAGAATCAGCACTAACAAGTTTCTGAAAACAAGAAGAACCTTTCCTGAATTCATCCTCGAAAATGTTGTAAGCTTTCAATGTATATACATCTCTAGCATGCAAAAGCATAGGAGCCTCATCTAGAGACAATGTTCGCTTACCGATAAGGCAAGCCACATCTTGGGCTTTCTCATTACTCCTCCAATCTGCAACCACACCCCCAAAACAATGATAAAAGTCACAGAGGTCAGAAGTCTTCGACAATTTGTTAGAGAGTGCTTGATTAGTGCTTTCACTTCTTTGGGAAGACAATGCACCACCAGAGAAATGATTCTTATTGAAGGCAGGACACCATTTCTCTCTTAACCCATATAGCCTCAACAACCATTTATTTCGTGCACAACCATATTTGGACATCACCCTAAAAAACAAACAGAATATTGTAACTACAGAGTAGGATGTAAAAGACAGAAGCATGGACAGTGGAAGAGAGAAAAATGACATATAAAACACAGTAGAATTTCACATACATCAGAATTCAATGTAATAATAATAATGAAAATGAAAATTACATAGTGAAAATAAAAAATAAACTTACTCAACCCATTTGTCTTCAAACTCGGCAATCGTATCACAACACTTCAACAAGTAGTTGAAGTCGTCCATGAATCCTTTCATGCGCCGAAGTGCACCAATGCGATTCTTTGAATTCTCCCCAATGTGCCATATGCAAAGGCGATGACGAGAAAGTGGAAAAACCTCAGAAATAGCAGCAGCCATGGCAGGACTTTGATCCGTCATAATAGTATCAGGATGTCTATTGTTCATGGATCTCAAAAAGGTATTGAATAACCACTCAAACGACTCGGTAGTTTCATTCATCAAAAAACCACACCCAAACATCACATTCTGTCCGTGGTGGTTCATACCGACAAACGGACCACAAATCATATCGTACTTGTTTGTCCGGTAAGTGGTGTCGTGTACCACCAAGTCACCAAATAAAATGTAGTCGTCCTTCATTCGTTTATCCCTCCAAAAGAAACTACACAACCGGGACTCACTATCAATCTGAAAATCAAAGTAAAAGTCGTCTTCGGTAGCCTTCCTTTTCTTAAAAATTTCTATTAACCTGTTGGAATCCGTCCCATCAAGAGTCTTAGGGTTCTTCAATGCATTATAAGCATCTCTAGGAGTAAACCCTAACATCAGTGATCCACCGGACTGATGTTTCAACACCCGAACAGCAGTAGCGACCCCGACTCCACTTTTCTTTAACTCTTCCAAGTACGAAACATGATTTCGGTTAAGCCTTCTATGAGATCTCAGAAGGTGGCTAGAAGATGGGCAAAGGTCATGGTTATGTTCTTTGACATGCTTCGAAACAACCCATACACCACCTCTGTCAACATGGAATTGTACTCGAGCTTCACAACCAGATCTGACATCAAGCTTAGAATAGGATGGATCGGGGTTGGTATTATTCTCCTTCAAACCAGCCTGAGAGCACACATACAGTTTCATTGATACAGAGCCATCTACTCTACATCTTCCCCTTGACCTCCGAACACTAAAACCCATCTTAAAGGCATAATCATTATACATTTCATAAGCCTCCTGTTCAGAATGAGCAACTACACCAACCAAATCTTTTTCAAAGGTTCCTGCTGCAATTTGAATACAATATAGTAAAACTGAATATAATATAGAGTAGAAAGCACTATACAACAGAGTAGAAATCATTGAACAACAAAGTTGAAATCACAATGGAACAGAGTAGAACTAAGAAATCATGATGACTGTTAAGTAAATTGTTACCTTCTTCAGCAACATCATTAGTAATGACTTCAGAAATTGGGAGATCAACACCAATATCTTTGGAAACATCACTTGGAACTACAACAACAAATGTGAAAATGCACACTTTCATAAAAGGAACAAAAACAGATTTCAAATTAAGTTAAAAGTAAAAAAGGACGACAAAAATGATAGTTACATTCTTCAACATCATCTGTAATAATAACTTCAGCATCATCACCAGTATATTTGGAAAGATCACTTGGAACTACAACAAAGTGTAATGGATTACAAAGAATAAACATGTAATGAACACAGAACAAAGTGTAACTAAGGAAAACAGTTTTCAGACCATCAAGGTTGTCTTCTCCAGAATCAATAGGGATTACTTCTACATCATCATTAAAATCAACTGAAAAAATGAATTTAAAACACATAAACACGGAGAAGAATGAATTGAATCACATAATTATAATAAAAGAACATCTATACCATCAAAAGTATAAGCATCCAAATCAATGTCATCCATCCTATGATAAACACCAAATCAGAATGAACAGAGCTTTTGGAACCTGCTTGATGCAATTCATATGATATGTTAATATGAAAAACTAATGGATTATGAACAAATGAATTCCTAAATTCATATCAATCAGAGGAAGCTACTGGATTATGAACAAGCTACTGGATTATCAATCTCAATTCCAAATTCATTACATGTTGATTCTTTGTGATTTCAATCTGAATACCAAATTCATTCTGATTACAAAATTCACAACATAATCTGATTAACAGAGGAAGCTACTGGATTATCAAATTGAATTAACATAATCTGATGAACAGAGGAAGCTACTGGATTAACACAATCTGATTCAGAACACAAATTGAATTCAAAACCTAATATGGAAAACGAAATCGAAACAACAATTGAGAACCGAAATTGAATTCAAAACATAATCTGGAAAACGAAATTGAAATCGAAATCGCAATTGCAATCTAGAAAACGAAATTGGAATGAACACTGAACCTACAACATTGAAATCGAAATTGAACATACCTCACAGCTACTGGAACGAATGATATTTCGCCGTCGAAAGCCGTAGCCGCCGGTGGTGAGCGCTCGAATTGGCCGCCGCCTGTTCGTAAGACTATCTCTCTCCAACCGAGAGTCAAGTTAAGGAGATCGCCGCCTACACCAAATTCGAACAGGATATGGACTCCGCAGATCGTATAGAAATGTATGAGAGGAGAGGAAAATCCTCTGAAAATTCTGTTTCGGTGGTTTTGTTGTTGGAGCTGAGAGGAGAGAAAAGAAAAGGGGAAAAAAAAAGAAGAAAAAAAAGTAGGGTTTGAAAAATGAAATGTTTAAATAATAAAATGTGGTATCATGTTGTTTGGTATGGTACTAGTACCAGGGTATAATTTGCCAGTACTCGTTACTATCTTAGAACTTTAAATATAATGATAACTCAATCATATTTTTTCTGTTAGATAAACGAATTCTATTCCAATCATACAATTATTTTTTGTAATATTTATTTATTTTTAGTTTTTGAAACTATCATTTATTTTGTTTAAATGTAACAATTCTATCTTAATCATACATTATTTTGTAATATTTATTTATTTTTATTTTTTGAAACTATCATTTATTTTGTTTAAAAATAAAAATAAATTTTAGGCTTGTATTAAATTTAATTTTTTTTATTTAATTTTAATAGTTTTTTTTAAAGCTCAATCACATAGAAAATAAAAGTGTATGATACAGTACATCGCATAGAGGATGAAACCCCTACCGAATCACCGAGCTAAAAGACTAGCTCACAAACCAACCAAACTAAATATATAGCACTAAATATTGTAATCAGTGTAGATGCGATACAACGAATTAATCATTGAGTTAAATAACTTATTTAATTTAAAAAATACTTATTAAATTATTATTTTTGTTAAATTATTTGCTAAGTAAATTTATTTTATTATTATATAATTAATATTATATAATATTAAATATTTTTTTATCAAAATAAATTAAAAATATGTAATGTTATTTATTTAGTTTCATAAGAATGTACGCATATCTTATAATAAGCACCATACATTAGAAAATATTTTCATACTTTTTCATAAAAATTTGCACAATCATAAATGAAAAAAAAAATTATTACTTTATTCTTTGAATACTTATTTATTTGCATTAATATCATTACATCCTTCAATATTCATATAACTCACTCATTATTTAGGAATATCTTAATTTTAAAAGGGAGCTTTGACGAAGTGCCCTCTTTCAGGGTGTTAATTAATAATGTAATTTTCTCTCGATTATTCTTTATCATCTACCCTCTTTTATATTTACTACTTAAAATTAATGTTCAATTACATTAACACCCCTTTACCCATATTCATCAAACCCTACCCAACACAAACATAACCCAACCCATTAACAAACCCATCCCCAAACCCCATTCATGTTTTACGTTTCTGCAAATAAAATTCGATTCTCCAAATTTCCTAAAAAAACCCTAATTTCCCACAAAAAAAAAATCAAAATCGATTCTTCCAATATCGCACGAGCTTGCAATCACCTTCTTCGTCTTCAATCCGCAGTTCGCCGGACGTTGCCCATCAATACCGCACCGCGAGCTTGCATCACCTTCTTCGTCTTCAATCTGTTGTTCGCCGGCCGCCGACCGTGAATATCGCTCATCATCAACTACCGGCGTTCGTAGTCTCCAATCTGTAATCTGAAGTCTGCAGTCCACCAATTCGGCGTCCTCGATTCAATCCCGCTCGATTCAATCCAGAAAATTGTGCAGCCCCAAATTCAATGACCAAAGAAGCGTGGTTGTCGGTTTGTTATACAGGGGATTTTACGGTCTCTGACGGTGTTATCTATTGGGTGTTTGACGGTGGGCTTGAGAATGGCAAGGTAATTCCATTTCTTGTTCCGAAAAACGTGACTTATTTGGAGCTGTACCAGAAGCTAATTGAGAGGTTAAAAGTCGATACTTCTGTGTACGAAATGGTATTGCGATGCCATCGGCCGACGAAGAATAAAGACCCACTGTTCAATGTGCCGTATTCCATAAGCGATGATGATAGTGTAGGTTGGTTAGTATCGTCCTGTGATAAGACTCGACTATGTGTAACATTGAAATCAAAGTTGATCCCTGAGGTCGAAGTACTGGGTAAAGAGGTAATGGGTGATGATAATGTTGCTTTGGAAATTAGGGATGGTGCTGATGATAGGTCAGAAGAAATCGATAGGGTGGTGCAGTCTTTTGGTTCAGTTGTAGCTGAAAATTTGGAATCGAATGAAGTGCGATGTTTGGTAGGTACATTTGATGATGTTGATCCTATGTTGAACTCAAATGAGACAACTCTAGAAGTTTGTATTGCTAGTGAGCCACAGCAGCCGGCAAATGAAATGGATGTAGATGCAATTCAGCCGCCGACTAATGAGATAGGTCCAGAAGTTGGTGATGATTCATGGTTGGCAAATGAGTCAAATGAAAATCAGGATTTAATGGTGGTTCATGAGGCTTTTCGTTGGTGTATTCCTCCGGAAGATGACATCAAAGTGAATGAAATATTCCAGACCAAGGGGATTTTGAAAGAAAAGTTGCAAATGATGGGGTTGAAGCACCATCCCCTCTATACACTTTTACTAACTGTCTAAAATATTTGTTCACAAGAGGAGATTTTTTTTCCTACTGATTCATCTACATACATATCAACACTACTAACTTTCAACCCAGTAATTACAGCAAAGTCTATAAGGCTAAATCGAAGAGACTGCCCCCCGACGATAAACCAACATTCCTCATCACTTATTGTCTTCGATGTACGCATAATGAGTTGATGAATTATGGTACCTGATACTTTCAAATCAGGCATGGAAAATAGATGTTTAAAGCAGCCACCTTTCAACAACTTTCGATGACGGGAGTCCAGTCCTTCATAAACCGTTCTTATAACATCCAATTGGCTACGATTGCTTAATTTAAACTCCTTTTCTCTTTCCACTGGGCTTAAAGTATATCTCAGCTCCATTCCCTCCATATTCAACCTAACAATCTACACAATAAATACAACAATTAGTACAAAACAAAAGTCAGCAGATAATTGAAATAGGTATCAAAATTATACAGAAAGTTGAAAAGAATGCAAATAAAAAAGTCAGCACATAATCGTTTCAGCAATGTAAATAAAAAAATCAAATGAAATCCCTCAAACAGAACCCTCACCAAACTCAAAATCAAATTCAATCAAAATTGAAAAAAAAATCGAAATTACACAGAAAGTTGAAAACACGACCAAATTCATAACTCGTTTCAATTCTTTTATGTGGTTGTTGTGTAAGTGAAAAAAGGTCGATTGAAAAAGAAATCCCCAACCAAAAAGGTCAAACAAATGTTGAATGAAAATCCAAGAAAAAAGGTCAAACCAGTTTCAATTGCTAAATTCCTCAAACTGAATCCTCATCAAACCCAAAATAAAAATCAAACAAATTAAACTGAAAAACATCAAAATAACCTTTGTTTCGAATCTACGAATTGGGGGTTTCTTTGCATGTGACTTTTTCTTCTTGTTTTAGATGATTCGAACGCCGGAGTTGTGGAATTTAGCAAAGTGGGCCGCCAGAGTTGAGGATTTAGCAAATTCGACTGTCGGAATTGGGGGATAGGGTTTGGTTCCCGCTCGGGTAGCTCGACATTGTTGTGAATTTAGGTAAGCATCTCTCTCTCTCGGATGTTGTAGGCTATAGGGTTTATGTTGAATTTCGATAGGCTCGGGTTTTGATTTGGACTGGAAAAAAATTGGGAGCTTGGTTTGTGGTTCTGCGATTCGAAAAGGAGAGAACAAATTTTGTTTTTTAATTAATAACCGTGTGCTGAAAAGAGAAGAAGAAACGAGGGCATTGAAGACATTTTCATCCACTTTACATTAAATATTATGTATTTTGATTTATTTTTAATATTAGTATTATACACAAGAAATACATGCTATGTAATGAAATACATGTCCCTTTGGGGTAGTCCATCAAATGTCCCATTTTAAAACAATGATGTGTACATGTCAATATTTGAATAGTTTATTATTTTTTTTATGCAATAATTGCAAACATTAAAATTTAAACAAAGTAAAATAATCACTTTCAAATTTCCAATCACTAAAATAAGTCATATGTCCAGATTCAATGAACATTTCGTATCTATGCGTCTATGTTCAGTGAATACGAAGTATTATTTTAATATATTAATATTATAAAATATTCTTCTTCTTGTCATAAGAATAATCACATTTTATTTGTAATTTAGAAAAGAAACATGACTATTCTTATGAGATAGAGATAATATTAATTATTTATGATGGTAGATAAAAGAATATTTATTGTGAAAGTACTTAATTGTTTAAATTTTTTATATATTCTATTTTTTTTAAATTGAAAATTGGTTATATCAAAATTATATTTCTCACGTCCCGAACAAACATGATCACTTGCATAATTGTTTAATTTTTTTAAATGGATTATTAGTGTAATTGATTAGCTATAAAGTTAACTTGTAAATTTAAAAGTTTACATCGTATTTTTTATTAATCATGTATTTTTAATATTTTCCGATGGTCTCATTCTCAGAACTCAAAAGTCATCAAATTTGAATTGTAAGATTAAGCATGTCGAGGACCATCTATGTAGGTAAAAGAAAATTATAATAAATTTAAAAGGGTCGAGATGAATTTAAACGCTAAAACTGCTATGAGAATTATAGTCTAGCCAGCCTAGGCTAGGTTACAATCTAGACGGTCAAGAGAAGTCTGGAGTCTAAGCGAAACCCAAAGATTTTTTTTTAAAAGAAGTCTAGAGTCTAAGTGAAGTTCAAAGATTTTTTTTAAAAGAGTAACTAGCTAGAACTAATCAATGTTTATTCATTTACATTCAAAGATTGATATATTTATTTATATGCTAATGTATTGGACTTAATAACCAATTGTTTATTTCAAATAATAATAAATTACTACGGAGTATGAAATTATTTTAGATTGTGCATTTGATCATCATATTGAATTAGTAAATTTATATAGTACTTACTTCTGTCTCAAATCAATTGTCACACTTTTTTTATAAAAAAAAATGGGACTATTAGTCTATAATAATGAAATTTGTATACTTCTATTAATGAATGTATCAAGTACAATATTGGATATGTCTAGGTACATTGAATGTGGAATCACATGAAATGTATATAATAAAAAAATTATGTAACTTTGAGCAATACCTATATCATGCATCTAGGTGTATGATCTATTGTGCACCTAGTCCAAATCTTCATTATAAACATACAAAAACATCATCCAAAATAAATAAATCATCATAAAAAACATTTCAAGAAAATATTCATTAGTAACACTAAAATCATCATTACAAAACATTTAAAAAAAATATTCATTAAGTAACAATAAAATCATCATTATAATCAACACCAGAAGAAAGTGGATACACAATTCTCCTTTTACTCCCGGGTGCAAGTTATAAGTTACCAACTTTAAGATACTTTAAAATATGTAATTTATTCCACAATGTCAATTGTTTCATTTTTTTAATTAAAAATAATAATATTTTATATGTAGAGTATAAGTAAATTGTATTATTTAATTATTATTTAATAAATAAAGTTGAAAAGTACATTATAGTTAATTGATGCGTAGTAAGTTTTAGTTTTTATTATTTTAAAATAGGTAGAATTTAAAATAAGATTTAGTGTGTCGCATATCAAAAAGTAAAAAAAAGACCGTAAAATTTAAAACATGACTGACGTAGTAGAATTCACTACAGTAAAAGTAAAAGATGCAATACTTCTTTTGTAATTTACAAAGAAAGTATTGCATCTTTTACTGGGACAGAGGGAGTAATACATTTACTACATATATGTCTGACTCTTATAGGTCGGCTTGATACCCATGACTATTTTGAAAGTGATATCTTAGAGGGTGTTTGACATAGCTTATAAGCTCTTTAAAATAGTTTATAAGTTATTTAAGAGCTTATAAGCTCTTAAAATTTGTTTGGTAAAATTTAAAAAAAAAGATCTTAAAAAATTTAAAAATAAGCTGTTTAACGGCTTATAAGGTGTTTAAAAAAAAGTAAGTGGGGAGTACTTTTTTTTTCAACAGCTTATAAGCTCTTGTAATTTAAACAATAAAAAACCAAACTACCCCTAAAATTATTACCTTTTACAAAAATTCCAATTTTATTATTTAGTTAATATAAATATTTTTAATTATTTTTTTCATGTATAACAATTTATTTTTAGTAATTTTATTTATATAAGATCTTAAATTTCCAAACAAATTAATATCTTATAAGTTTATATATCTATTTTATTCAAACGTTTTAACAATTTATTTATTAAATAAGACATAACAGCTTATCAGCTCTTAAAACAACTTATAAGACTTTAAAATCTTATAAGATCTTTAAAATAAGCTCATCTAAACAGGTTCTTAGTACAAATTAGCATATTTCTTTTTACCGAATTTTTGCTATACATATGTTCGACTCTTATAGGTCGGCTCAATACAAATGATTGTTTTAAAAGTGATATTTTAGTACCGCAAATAAGCATGTTTCTTTTTAACGAAAATTTTTAACTGTTCGTGCGTACTTAAGACATTTTTCTCAATGAGCCACTTATCATAAAATTGAGCTAACATGCATGCTTAATTTTAAAATTCTTATTAATGAATATATAAAAGAAAAAATTATATTTTATTGGTATAAATAAGATATTCAATTATGTTAAATATTTATATAATTAATGTGCCACGCATGCGCTTTACTTTCCAAACCATTTGTGTACAAGATTCTAGAGGAGACCTTACGAGTTCAACACTAATATTTGAAGTGTAGGATTTAGTTCCTGCATAGTAGTTTATGTCACTCCGGTCCTACCATATACCATCGTAAAACCTCAACTCTTTGCGGGTCGGCCCCGACCTTTATAGATCCTTTTCATTATTTCATGTCATTTCTAGAATATTTCATGTCTCTACTCGTGCTTATTAATTTAATTTCAAAAATGAATTACACACTTCGCACTCAAATATATATTGATTACAAATAAATAATGATAAACGAGATTAATATATAATAATATAACATGAAAATATTCCTCGAATTAGAGAAAAACTACCGGTCAAATGATGAGAAATTTCATTATATAGAGTTACAATAATGATTAAGGTTTATTTTTCATCAATTGTGAAGGAAAATATTAGGAGTCAAATAATAAGATTCTTTTATTTGGGTGTGAAATTTAAAATTTTATTAGAAATGATATTATATTCATAAATCATAATATTCATTACTTGATCACTACTCAAGTAATCCGCTCACCAAATCCATGGGTCGAGCTTGTTCCAAAATCCTCATCCAAGTTACAAAATTCGCATACCATAAAATCACTGAACCCTACCTATGTAACGGTTGGTTGATCCTTACTGTTAGATATCCCACATCGATTGGATTAAGAACCCTGGGCTCACATATAAGTTGGACAACCTTATCACCTTAACAAGGCCTTTTAAGGTGTTACTGGCCCAACTTTGACATGGTATCAGAGCGGGCCCAATACGATGTGGATCCCCGAGCCGATGAATTTCCGGCTTGCCACAAAGATGGCCTTAATCCACGAGTAGAGCCGATGAAATTTCCGGCCTACTCGTGAGAGTGTTAGATATCCCACATCGATTGGATTAAGAACCCTGGGCTCACATATAAGTTGGACAACCTTATCACCTTAACAAGGCCTTTTAAGGTGTTACTGGCCCAACTTTGACACTTACATGGCGGCCGTTATGTAGGAAAGCAGTTGTTGTCCTCTCCTTTGTCCGATATGTGCTGATCTCGGCCTATGAGAACATTCAATCAAATCTTCGACTTTCGAGATTGAGTGAGACAGCGGTCGCTCTTTGCTCAGTGACCGCTGATTCTCACTATTATACAACATTTAATTTTTATTTTTGTTTTGTTTTTATTTTTGAATTGAAGTCATACTTCAACACTTTATTTATCTTAAACACTTAGGGGTCATCTATAATAAAATTACTTCAAACTAACAACTTAATTTTGAAATTCTTATATACATGATACAACTAAACACTTTGAATTATTTGAGGTTCTGAAAATGATTTCTTAAACACACTACAATAATGGCAAGAACTTGAAAAAGTGTTTAATTATTGATATTTGTTGTTGATACATTTTCCATGTGATGCCCCAATAACTTATGTTTGGAAGTAAAGTGAATAGCTTATCAATTAATGGATCAACATCAAATAATTAAATAATTAGGTAAATTATTAGAAATGCACGTACCAACATTTTTTTAATAAATTGATATATTTTTAAGAAAATTTTACTCCCTCCATCATAATATGATCATTTTTTCTAGGCGAATATTAAGAAAAAATTTATTTTTTAATTTTTTAATCAATAAATAAATAATATCGTAGAATAATGTATTTTCAAGTTAAAAAATATAATATTTTTAACCAAAGTTAAAAAAAAAAGTAAAAAAACAAATACAAGTTTATATTTAAAAATAAAAAATAGAGTTTTTTTTAAATGTCATGTTATGGTACTAATTCTATAATTATGAACATGCGTACTTGGTTATTTTTAAATAACTATTATTAAAATGCAATACATGGTTAGTGGGTAACATCTTGATCGTAATTTTAATATTATTATATTAAATACACACTCAATCACACACTACCTGTATAATATATATATTTACGGTTAAAATGTCACACATGAGTAGCATCACATCTCGTATTCAATGACATATTCGAGTATACGTTCTAATATAGCGCGCGGCAACAAGTCGCTGCTTCCGCTGCCAAATCTAGATTTGGTTTCCCAATAATTCATCCAATTGCAATGTTGTCTTTTGAAGAGACCCAAAGGTCATTTTAGAGGATTGAGGGCATGATGTGAAAATTTGCTCCGGTTAATAAATGTGCAATCGTGCACAATTTAAATAAATTTATTAAAATCATTAAATTTTTTAATTAAATTGTGTTAACGATGTGTTAACATTTGTGTTAAATTTATTAATTAAATTTGTGCATACCCTCAATCCCATTTTACAAATTTGTGTTAATCATTTGTCACATCAAAATAATTTATACATATAAATTTATACTTGCATTTTTCAATAATGCTAAAATACATATTTTTATTTTATTTACATATACTCCATATAACAAAAAATAAATAGTAAAAAAAAAAACTAACAACTTGGGCTCATATCATTACCTTATTTTTCTCTCTTTAATTTGTACTTATAAATTAGTTAGGGCTAGGCGTGGGACGGGATGAGACGGGATTTGGAGAATCTCGTCTCGTACCGAATATAAATTTTCGGGACGAGATTCGTATTTTAAAAATTCGTTCCGTATGTCTCAATCCCGTTTGGTTTCGGAACGGGATCGGGAAGTCCCAAAATTTTAACTAAAAAATAAAAATAAAAATTAAAAATTGAAATAAAATAATAAAATTACCGACTTATAAAACAATCAAAATTTAAATAAAGTAAAAATGACAAGTTTTTTGACATACTATATATATTGAATTGATTTAAATTTTTAATTTTAAAAATAAATTATTAAATAAGTTAAATAATACTTATTTTTATTCGATTTAAATAATATTTTAATTTTTAAAAAATTTATAAAGTACAAATGTTAATATTTTTCAAGAAAAATATATAAATAAAAAATAAATTATTTTGAAATGTTATTAGATTTTAAAAATATAATAAATTTAATTAAGACTATGATTAATATTTTAATATTTTTATTAATATATGTGAAAAAATAAAAATATTATTGATATTAAAATATAAACGAGACGGGACGGGATTAAACGAGGTCGTCCCGATCCCGTTCTATTGTAAAAAATTTGAAACGGGACAGGACAAGACGGATTGTCATTTTTAAAATCTATCCCGTCTCATCCCGTTAGTTTTCGGAATGAAATCGGGATTTCGGGACGAAGTGTCCACCCTTAATTAGTGATTCGTCCCCACTCTTAATTAGTGATAAGAATTGTACATACTATTCTTTTAGATCGAACCGGTTGAACTGAACTGAACTTAAGCGATTTAATCTGAACTGAACTGAACTGAAACAATCTGAATTGAATTGATTTTTTTATAAAAATAATAATAATTTTTATAAATTTTTAAATATTTTTTTAAAAATATTAATAATATTATGACAATAATTAGATTTTATATTTAAAATTATAGATTAAAATTATTTTTTATTTATTTTATCTTAATTTATTTTGAAACAACTTAATCCAGCTGAACAGAAGCATGTGAACTGAACTGGAGATCTGAACTGAAATGAATTAGACTGAAATTAAGTAAAAATAAAAATAAAAGTGTTATTAATCTTGCTTGTTATTAATCCTGCTGAGTATTGTATTCACCGTAAATCTATTTATATTATTAATTCATTAATTAATACTCTATTTATTTATATTATCAATTCATTAATTAATACTCTATCTTATTTAAATATATGTTATTCTAAGTTTATACATGTGTTACAAAAAATTTTGTTTTTGTTATGAATATTATTAATTAGTGAATGACTAGTTTACCCTTTCTTGGTGAACAAGACAGAAACCCTACTTTGTATCCTATATAAAGGGGTCTCCCCATATGAATGAATACAACAATTCATAACAATTCTATTCTCCTCTTATATTGTCTCTCTTTATACTCTATTATTCTCTTTCAATTCTCTTGAGTTTATAACACGTTATCAGCACGAAAGCTCAACCCTCAACCTTGTTCTTCATCGAAGTTCTACCATCCAAGATCCGAACTCCAAGGCAAGAATTTATATGTTTATTTATATTCATTAATAATTATAAATATATCTATTTCTCCTCTCTTCTTCTTAATATCATATGTTCTTGAAGAACATTATAATCTGATATTCCTGAAGTAATATCAAATGTTCCCGAAGAACATTGTAATCTGATATTAATGAACTTCTTCATAAATTGCTCATGTTGAAGCAATTAAATTTCACATGTTCCTGTAGAACATTATAATACAATATTTCTGAGGTAATATCAAAGTAATTATGTCTAAGTTCCTGAAGAACATTATAATCTCATATTCACGAAGTCATGTCAAATTAATTATGCTTAAGTTCCTGAAGAACGTTATAATATGATATTCTTGAAGTAATATCAAATTAATTATGATTAAGTTCCTGAAGAACGTTATAATATGATATTCTAAAAGTAATATCAAATTAATTATCCTGAGTAAATCAATTAAATTTTTAATATTCCTGAAGAACATATGATGTTCCTGAAGAATATCATGATATTAATCCTGAAGAAAAATATCAAAAATTAAATATTCCTGAAGAATATCGGGCGAGTCTTTCGTGATCAATTCATGTATGTGCGAAGTCGACCCATGAATCAATTGATGTATTTCTTGAATTCCAAAGTGGGTGAAACTTTAGGAAAAGTTAATCCAAACATTATTGAATAGCCCGATGATTATTTGCTTGGATATTGGGATAGCACATGAGTTTGAATCCCCACGAAAATTTGATATTCCTGAAGTAATATCAAATCAATTATTGTTAATATATTAATTAAATTGAATGTTCCTGAAGAACATAAATTTTGGTTTAAATATTATATTGATCGTTCTGGAAGAACATCATGATTTATATTATAGAGAAAATATCAAATTAAATTGCTCCCCATAGTAGCAATAAGTTTTAAATGTTCATGAAGAATATTATGATATTCCCGCAGAAATATCAAATCAATGGCTTATGATGTAACAATTATTTTTATTGATTGTTCCCGAAGAAGCAAAATTCAAAATATTATATGTTTCGGAATAAAGTTATATCGTGATACTCATAGTGAAACGTCAAATCGATTGTTCTTTTGTAACAATGATTATATGAATTATCCATGAAGGATATATTTTGAAAATCGAGAATAAATATATTGTGTAACGTGTTATTCCTGAAGAATACACAATTGATTTATTAAATTTGATAAATATTCCTGAAGAATATTTAATTAGATTATTCGTCAATAAAGTTTGAATGACACAAGTATTTTGATCCCGAAGGATCATTGATAAATATAGATATGCACAAATGTATGATTTGACTATGTAGAAGTCATTAGAAAGATACATGCATGAAAATCCTATATGGATTTTAAAATTTCTGATTTGAAAGGAAATGAAATCAGAACATGTATAGTATCATATTACATATGTCATTATGGACAAAAATGATATTGAGACAAGGTCCCGAAGACCAGTGATTGCACTCTTTTTCCCTCTACTAAGTTTTTCCCACAGGGTTTTCTTAGTTAAAGGTTTTTTAACGAGACAATCACCACAGTATAAATGTGAATGTCATTTACTCTTTTCCTCGAGTATTTTTTCCTACAGGGTTTTATAACGAGGTTTTTAACGAGACATGTACATCACTCGATAATGATGAGGACATCAGAATGTTCCATATGAGTTTGTTTTCGAGATAAAGTGAGATATTGAACTTGAAGTTCAAATGATTGTGAATTGAAGTTCACATTATTGTTCATTTGTCAAGAAATGTATATTGAACACTAGACGCATATAATATACTCCAGAAGAGTTACCAGCCGGTTATAGCAATTGCGAATGCTCTAGTCAATATAGATGTCTGGTAAAGGCATGTCCCAGAAGGACGAAAAATATACAATAATACAAATGAATGTAAAACTCGAAAATTCAAAGGTTGTGTCCTGAAGACCAAAATGTATACTTGAATAACTAAGTTTTTCCTATATGGTTTTATTAGTTACATGTTTTAATGAGACTGATTGATCACAAAGTCAAAGATCATCGATGATTACAATCAGGGGGAGCAGGCTGTACTCTTTTTCCTTCGTCGAAGTTTTATCCCACTGGGTTTTCCTGGCAAGGTTTTAACGAGGCAGCAATCTCATAAATAGTCATTCAAGGGGGAGTGTTATGAATATTATTAATTAGTGAATGACTAGTTTACCCTTTCTTGGTGAACAAGACAGAAACCCTACTTTGTATCCTATATAAAGGGGTCTCCCCATATGAATGAATACAACAATTCATAAGAATTCTATTCTCCTCTCATATTGTCTCTCTTTATACTCTATTATTCTCTCTCAATTCTCTTGAGTTTATAACAGTTTTACTTTTTAATAATTTGTTGGAGATTTTATTGATTTTTTACTTTAAAAAGTTTATGAAATTTTATAAACTTAAAATTCTTAAAATTCACAAAGTTTATATAGACTTAAAAATTTACAAATTTTTTTAGTTTGTTATTGATTTATATGAATTTTATGGTAAAAGAAATTGAAATACAGTTTTTTTATTCACATGGATTTATATAAATTTTGATATGTATTCAAAATTTCGAATCATAAATAGAGTAAATTATAATTTTTGGCTGCCATTTCAACTTTGAACCAATAAATTTTTGGTAATAGAGTAAATTATAATTTTTGGCTGCCATTTCAACTTTGAACCAATAAATTTTTGGTGTAAATGAAATTAATTTATATATGATATTAAAATGGTTAAATATAGATAAATTTTTATTTAGTAAAAAAAATTATACATATATATAACAATAGTGAAAAAAAAAGTAAATTAATTTAAAGCAACACACAATAGACGTATTAATTTAGAAAAGATGTGTATTGATTATATCGCGTCAAATATATAAATCTTGTGTGATTATATTGATCTTCCATATCTCCAACACATACTGTATATAAAAATCAGCAATATTTTTCTAAATATAAAGTCCGATTATTTTAGGTTTCCCAAATGGAAATTCACATTAATGTTATACTTTATTCTGTAACAAAACAAATTTGATATGGGTAATTTGATATGGGTAATTTAATGAAATTCACATTAATACTTTGTTCCGTAACAAAACAAATTTGATATGGGTCGTCGGTCAACACTCGTCACGACTCTCTTAACATTTTTAGAGAGAGAAAGTATGTTAGAGAAAAAAGAGGATATGGATGAAGGAATAAACCAATTCAAAATCCACAGATCCTTAGTACTGTATTAACGATTGCTCCTTTCCTTTTTTTATTATATATTTTCCATTTTTGTATACTCTACTTGTTGATACTCCGCGACTACTATAAAATATCCGATGAAAATCCTCTACGTAAACTGCAGAAGCCATTGCATCGACGAGATCGGGAGGAACCCCGCCGCCGCATGAATCTGTAAAATTCGCCGGTGGATTTTTAGGTTTCGAATGGTGATTGAGGCTAGCGAGAGCTGTGGAAGTAGGAAAGCCGCGCCGCCGCCTCCGCCGGGGAAGAGCCGGCAGCAGACGAAGAAAGAGGAGGTATACAACGAGGTTTTGCGCCGGCTGAAAGAAGTCGACCATCCCGAGGCTCGCGACGTGTCCTTCGATGATCAGCTCTGGGCGCATTTCAATCGTCTTCCTGCCAGGTCAATTTTTCTTAGATATTTTTATTCATCCCACGCCGGGAAAACCGTACGCCGTCGGCGATGAATGGTTTTAATTTCAAGATGTGTTGTGTTTGCATGTCTCGGATTTTTAATTAATTTGTTATTTGAATTTTAGGTATGCTATGGATGTGAATCTGGATAGGGCAGAAGATGTTCTGACGCACAGGAGGCTGCTCCATCTGGCCGGTGATCCGGCAACGAGGCCGGCTTTCGAAGTCCGGCTAGTGCAGGTGAGTTTGTTGTGATGGGGCCCTCATGTGCTTGTTTTTGGATAATGTGTGTGGGGCTTTTTGCTACTTATCCTATCTGATGCACAAAGCCTTGTAGGTGGTATGTATACATGGACCATTTAATTGGGTTTGGTGGGGTTTGTTTGTGTCTCTTTTGCATTCACCAATTTCCAACTAATTAATTGCTGCCCTCACCTTGAGAGAGAAAGAGAGAATCATATATACCCAATGTTTAGGGATGCTGCATTTTATTCTGGTTATCTTTTTTTGAGATAAGTTTTCATCATCTCTATATCGCAAGTATTTTGGACGATATTCGGCTCAAATGCTGGTGATCATTATTAACCATTCAAAAATATAATTCAGAGTGCACACTTAGGAAAATCAGTTTCTTTGTGCCAAATGAAATTAGTTTCAAATGGTGATTTTGCTTGGAAAGTTCTAGTAACAAATTCAGAAGAGAACTGTCTGTAATCGGACGTGTCATGAAATTACTTGGACAATTTTTTTTTATGCTGTTTGTGTACATCTTTGTAAAGTGCATTTAAAGATTGTTACTCTCTTAGCATTAGAGGGAGCTTGGAAATACAATGTACATTCGGGGAATAATATTATATGGGAATCAATATTACACTGTTCACCTGTTATTTCCCTTGTATATCCATTTCTATGTTAGTTGATCTGATCGTTATGCATGTTGGATATAATAATTTTGAAACGTCAGGTTTTGCCTGTCTCTGATGGGAACTCGGAAGATTTAGTCAATTCAAGTTCTCCCACAAGGGGAAGGTACGTATTTAAATACGTAGCATTACATTATCTAATGTTTTGATGTTTACATTTTTCATTATGGCCATTTGTGTAACTCGTAAATCTCATTTTTTTTTTTTAATTTGGGTTCGTCATCCCATAATTTTATTTTGTATTGGATACTAAAGTATTTAAATTTTTTGTTCAGCATCCATCCACCACCTGCTTTTGGTTCTTCTCCTAATCTTGAAGCACTTGCGCTACAAGCAAGCAATACAGAAATAGAAGGTGGAGATAATGGGATAAATGCTGGTGCCAAGTTTCATAGGTATATGTATACGTTACTGAGATGTTATTTACCTTGTCTTTTTGTTGTTACATGATTAATCATCTTTCAATAATTGACGTTTGTTTATCACCATGATAAAAGTAGTCTGGTCTATAGTATTCGTTCTTTCACAGTCACATAGTTCTTTGAGGCAAATTATAGTTTCCCTTGATACGAGAATATATTAATTGATCCTTAATTGCCACAATATGGATCTATGTGCCACCAATATGTAATGCATTGCAGTATTGTGATAATTCAGGCCAATGCATGAGATTACATTCTCAATGGTTGACAAGCCGAAGCTCCTCAGTAAGGTAATTTTGTTACTTACTTATTCTGATGCACCGTTATCACCTTAAAATATTCCATCTGTACGCCCAAAATAGGCTTTCGGAAAAATCGCTTCAGATTCAGAAAACGTAATAAATTTACCTAGGATAATATTGTTTTGCTAATTTTCCTAATTTAGCATAGTTGTTTTACTTTTAACCTTTTGTATGGCAAATGCCAATTAGGTGAATAAATTGAATAGGAGTCTTTTTAGTATTTTGGTGTGTAATTAATACTTTCAAAAGGAAACAAGACTATCTTAGATGGGCGGAGGGAGTATATAGATGCCTGAACTTCTCAACCATTGATGAAAACATTATTGTTGGATGCTTGCTATCGTAAATAAGAGGTCAATGTGAGTATATTAAATGTGCTTGTTTTCTATAAAGTTTATTTTTCTGGCTGAAAATAGCAACCATAAATGATCCAAATTCTTTTGCCCATTTGAATTATGACATATTTCAAGCCCATATATGCTTATGTTGAAGGTTTTGTAGTGGGGTTTTCCGTCTTTATTCTTTCCCACGATAATTCATTATATTTCGTAATTACGATCACTGTTTCATATACCTAAAAAAGCTGGTTTGAACTCTTGACTAAAATATGCAATGGTGATCTTGCAGTTGACTTCTTTATTAGCTGAAGTTGGGCTAAACATCCAGGAAGCACATGCCTTTTCCACTGCAGATGGTTATTCCTTAGATGTCTTTGTTATTGATGGTTGGCCATTTGAGGTATCACACTTTTATTCCGCGCTGTTATGTATAGTTATTCATTCTCTTTTTTCATTCAATTTGTTTCTTTTGGATTAAGCTAAATTTTAAGATTTTTTTTTTCTTTACTTTTGAGTCTTGGCATTGGTACATTTGTCTTAATTTTTTACATTATCATATGTTCTTTGAATTTGGTTGTCTTATTGAAGTTGTTATTCTGTTCATCCATAAGATATTAATAAGTGGACTTTATATAAACTTCATTGAAGTTTCATATAAGGCATGAAACTAACTTTCCGATTCTAATAACTACATGTCTCCATGTATGAATTCTTTTTATATTGTGTTGTGCAATTTATTTAGGTAGCAGCAGATGTATCCTATATACCCTTTTAATAATGAAATGAAGTTTCACTTAAGGCATGGGAATAACTTTCCGGGCCACTCATCACATTTGGTTGTGCCTTCTAGAGATACAATGCCAACCTTGATATTTGACAACCTCTGTAACTCCCTCAGATCAAGGGGAGTTTTGACTAACCTTTATGTTTGACTCTTTCAGGAGGTTGATCGTCTCCGAGCTGCAATTGAGAGAGAAGTATTACAGATTGAGGTACTTTTATTCTTTGCTTATGTAATAAATCTAAAACCTATCTATCTTATAATTGTACAGTGAGACCTTCGGCCTTTTTTATCTTGTGTGTGTGTGTGTGCTTGATCCTCAACAGTAAGTAACAATTCTGAAGGAATGTTGTTCTTTCAAGCAGAAAATCCCTTCGCCAACTCCACAGGTTGTGCCTTCTATAGTTAAACATGAGCAAATAGAGCTGAAATGTGATTTTGATCATCTAACTATACCCAATGATGGTACTGATGTCTGGGAGATTGATCCTGAGTTCTTGAAGTTCGAGTCCAAATTAGCATCTGGATCATACGGTGATTTGTAAGTTTCAATTACTTTGAATCTTAAGCTTACAGTTTTATATGCTCCGTATAATCCAAAAACTTTATGTCCAGATACAAAGGCACTTACTGTAGTCAAGAAGTAGCGATCAAAATTCTCAAGGCTGAGCGACTGAATAATGAACTCCAAAAAGAGTTTGCACAAGAAGTATATATAATGAGGTTTGTTGACATTAACTAGATTTTCCATCAACAGCTTTTAAATGATCTTTACATAATATTCATCGCACTATTTGTTCTCATGGATCTCTTCTTTTCGGGTTTGTATGCTACAGAAAAATACGACACAAAAATGTTGTGCAATTCATAGGAGCATGCACCAGACCTCCAAATTTATGCATATTAACAGGTATACATAAGTTTGAATAAGATATCCCTTTTAAAAAAAAGCGAAATATGTGTGGTTAAAGATTTAGTAATTGTTTATTTTCCCTTTCCACCATCTATGGTTTTAAGTCTATGTTTTCTTTAATTGAAGAGTACATGCCTGGTGGTAGCATCTATGACTATTTACACAAGCAAAAGGGTGTTTTTAAGCTCCCAAATTTACTAAGAGTAGCGATTGATGTATCAAAGGGAATGAACTATTTGCATCAGAACAACATAATTCACAGGGACTTGAAAGCTGCAAATCTTTTGATGGATGAAAACGAAGTAAGTGTTCTGTTAAAATATTTGTCTCTTAGTTGTTGATCACTTAACTGTTTAAATAATAATAATATGGAGTTATATTTTTAGGTTGTTAAGGTTGCTGATTTTGGAGTGGCAAGAGTGAAATCCCAAACAGGTGTGATGACAGCTGAAACTGGGACATATAGGTGGATGGCCCCTGAGGTATACATCATCTTATATCTAATTAGAATTTAAGAGCCTATTATTAATTTTCTATTTATGAGATCTTCGAGGTTATAGGCTGGGTCTTTCTGACCCTGATTGCATTTGCTAACGAATACATTTTCCTTTGAAGGTTATAGAGCATAAACCCTATGATCACAAGGCTGACATTTTTAGTTTTGCGGTGGTTCTATGGGAATTATTGACTGGAAAGGTATTATTTGCATTTTCTAAGATGTTGGTATGAACACTTTATATCAATTTTCATCTTAACACTTACAGTTCTGCATTGCCAGATTCCATACGAGTACTTGACCCCTTTACAAGCAGCCATTGGAGTGGTCCAAAAGGTATAACATTTTGGGTTATTTAAAAAAAAGATTTGAGGACATGGTTTCACTTGATTATTAAAAAAACATGACTGGTGTGTGTGAAACATTTTTGACAATTGGAATTTCTCGATATTAGGCTAAACTTCAGGGGTTATTTGTTACCACCCCTATTTTCATTTTTAACTGCTCCGCACAATGCACAACTAAATATACATTTTGTCTATTCTCTCAGGGTCTCCGCCCAACAATTCCAAATAACACCCATCAGAAGCTTGCTGAGCTGCTTGAAAGATGCTGGCAGAAAGATCCATCTTTGAGACCTGACTTTTCAGAAGTAACAAACATCTTACAGATTTTTTTGAAAGAGGTATGTTTTTTTAACAGCTGAGGTGTAGTTTACGTATTTACGTTCACCACGTAAACCACCGGAACGAAGTGCTCGCTTACTTTTTAAAATGTTTTCACTAAATTGTTGAATTCTATCTCATTTATTCTTACCAACTGATGCTTGTTAAATTTATTGATTGCACCTATTTGCATTTCAAACTGCTAATAGTCCTTACAACAAACACTTTTGTCCTATTGTCGAGAGTTTTTTTCTCAGTCTTTTTTTGTTTTTTTGGTGAGTAATTTTTAGTGGAAGGATTATGGGGCTGTTGCTTTCACCGTATAAACTAAATACCCTATACAACAGGTTGGAGATGATGGAAAGGGGCAAAAGGAGAAAGCAGCCGGCTTTTTCTCCAACCTGAGACGTGGATATCACTAAAGAGAAAACTCTTCCTCGACATATTCTTTGGCTACGCGATGAAGGCACGGGTTATAGTACAGGGTTCGTGTTGTCAGAAATTGCAGCCCCTTGGTGCAAACATCCAATTTTGGTTTATGTAACCCTGTGATTTCTGTGTAACTGTACAGTGTTTGTTTTTCATTAATTATGTACTGTGTAATCTTTAAAACAATCTTCACTAATTCATTATTCAATTTCTTGAGCGGGTACCTCTTTTTCTTTTCTTATTTCTGAAATAACTTTCGTACTCGATTACTCGGTATATGTTAGGAAGCATCGACTGTACTTTCAATATTGTGTAAATTCTCATATAAAATTTACTGTATCTTTTTACTTGCATGTCTTTGGCTTGTATTTCATGTTTGTTCCAATCGGTGTGATCATCCCCTGCAGAACTTTTTGATGGTTTTGCATAACTTTGCCTCTGCATCTTCTTCGGTTATTCTATTCACCTAGTTGGTTATCGCGCTATTGATTTCGTAGATCTCGTTGGGTCTAATCCGTGGGCCAGAGGCTTTTGATGACAGATTTATGAGGGGTACTATTATCAGTGCCAGAACAATTACGTCAATACAATATTTTTTACAAGATAGTATTGATTTTTCAAAGTGTAATATATTCTTCACATCATGTGTTATATTTTTCATAAATTTTTCCGAGTTCGTGTAATATAATATTTTGCACGAGAGAGAACGTGTATATATAGAATTTAAAAAAATATTATTTTTATTAACTTTTTGACTAAGAGTAATAATGTTTTTAAAATTAATAAATGAATTAATTTAGAGTAAAATTTAAAAATAGTAAAAGATATGTAGTTCATCTCATATTGTAACGCTCCAGAAAATTCAAAAGCTTAAAAAGATTGAATATGCTACTCATACCAACAGATGCTGGACATTTTCCTATAACTCCAAAGTTAAGTCTGACCTCTTGGGAAGTGTCCCGAGTGGCACCAGTGAGGACAAAGTACAGTGGGACCGGGATATCACTCCAGACTGCCGGGACGTTACACATATAGGAAAAATGTCTTTTAATGTTAAAATGTAGTAATTATTTCTTTAAATTTTATGTATTTGGAAGTTAAATAATAAATCAAGATTTGAATATATCAAATGAGCCGCTTTATACCATCTCATATACTCAAGTCTAATTCAAATATATAAATCATTTTGACTTTCAAATTTATTTTTGCGAATTTCGTTGTTTGTTTTTCAACGTTAATTTATTAAATCTATGTTTTTTAGTATAAATTACCGTAATAATGAATACATTTGGATATCTTAAAGATTGATTCAATCAAATTTCATTCATATTTTAAGATAGTAAATATTTGATTGAATCAATCCACTTAATCAATTTTAAGATAATACTGTTATTTTGTTCATATTTGCACGGAAGATGATACAATTACACAAGGTGTACCGGGCTTCCGGTACACCACCAATCAAAATGCGACATGTGGCATTTTAAAATTAATTAATTAAATAATTAGTATTTTAATTATTATTAAATTGAATTATTAATTAGGAAAATATATTACCAAATCTTCTAAAATGTTAAGTAAATAAAATTAATATAATCATACCAAATATTGAATATTCTTCAAAATCTATTAGAAAAATCTTATCCTTTTGCGCCATTTCCTAATCGTTTTTTCGCTACAAAAATCACGCACACACACGACACGCAGAAACACACACTCTTGCTCTCTCTCTCTCAAATGGCCGGAGCCAATAATTATGAATTCATTTTTATTTCATATTTAGATATATAAGATAGATTGAATAAATTAATCATTTTAAAACAATAATTATCACGTACACATATATTATTCATATTTTTTAAATATATTTATTTATAAATTAATAATTAAATTAGTGTATATAAAAGTTAATATTGTATAAATTAATTTTACTTAAAAAAATAAATATAAATATATTTTTTTTAAAAAAGTACGTTTTTTTTTAAATCGTCAATTTTTTTTTAAAATCTTACCTTTTTTTTTCAATTTAGTATATATATTATTTTATTTTATTTTATTTGTTAGTTACTATTAATTAAAAGAGGAGAAAATCTAATAGATTTTCTAGTATATTTAATATTTGGAAATATTATATTGATTTTATTTTTTGAACTTTTTACAAGATTCTCATGATTTATTTTCCTAATTAATAATTCAATTTTATAATAATTAAAATAATATTTATCTAATTAATTAATTAATTAATGACACGTGTTATATTTTGATTGGCGGTGTACCGGAGGTCCGGTACACCTTGTGTAACTGTAGCCTTTTCCTATTTGCACTAAATATTATTTAACCTTAGCATTATTAATTTTATGATTTGCTAAATTTTAGTTAAAAATACTCTAAATTTTAGTTTAAAATACTGAATTACAAATTATGAATTAAAGAAAAAGACTAAAATAATAATGTGATTCATTCAACTAAATTAAAACTAAATGTTAAAAGATTAAATAACTATAACTGTTGGTTCTTGATCCTCCTTGAACGTATGATCAATTAGTTCGTCTTCCGACCATTCTCGCCTGCCGCCACTGAACACAACCAAGACAACGTCGTGAAAGCATCCACAGCACTTATCCAGAAACTCAACCCACCACCTGCCGTCTTTGCCGTGGGCCGTGTTCATCGGGCGAAGATAAGCCCACGCCGCATGCTGCAGCAGCGGATTTTTGATCGGAATCTCGCGACAGCTCTCTTTCCGGCAGGGGGTCTCGGGCGCCCGGGGAGAATCCGGCAGCAAATCTTTGAAGCTGGTGTAGGTTTCCATTGATTCCCCAATAAGATTTTTTATTTCTACTCTTAAACAGTCAATAGAACTGTGTATTCCACCTGATGCATCATATAGATAAAACCGCATAGAAACTGTTTGTATATGAAAGATGACACATAGAATTCCTGAATTATAGTACAGTATATTACAATAACTTCCACTTTGTTATTCTTGCTAAATGCTGAATTATTCTTACTATTGACCAATATTATACTGAAATAGTATTACTATATTAGTATTGGATTTTCCCATTTAGTGGATTATTTTCCTAGTATTTTGGGATTTTGTTAACCTAATATTACCCACAATCCATTATATTTTATTTCTTTACAAATAAATAAATTTATTTATTTATATCTTCTTTAATTATCAAATTAATGAAAAGAAAACACAAACAAAACCTTTTCTTCTGGTTCAGTTATGACTTATGAACCACACATTCCAAAACTAGCTCAGTGAGAACTCCTCGAGCGTCCAACGAATGCACACACATCGCACTCGTCAATCTACAGCCAATCTGGATATATATACACACCCGGTACTCGTCAATTGACACCCATTACGAGCATCATCGCCATAATCTTTATTATGAACCCTATGCACGTGATCCACTCTACACATCAATTTCTTGCCACCAGAACACCGCGATATAGAGTGAAAGAACAGGCGAGGTAAGAAGAGAGAAAAGGCCATTCAAAGCATATACTCCGTATTTGAATTTCATTTGACTGAAAACAATTTGTATCATATATTGAATGATAGTTGCATTGGCAAATTGGCATCCCAAGAAGGAAGACAACACCTCTATAAGACTATATCTTCATAAGGCCATGTGCATGTTTGACGACTTCTTCCAACTCCATATTGAGTTCAGTAATAAGTCACTTTTGCCCCTGAGCAGCCTATTGCCACAATACAAAAAACATAATCACAACACAGATTTAGCTCTTTTGCTACCCTTCAAAAACCCAGAAATTATGACATTATGTACTGACTTGTTATTAAACCTTCGAAAAACTCCAGATTTTTTTTATTAGAATAAAAAAAGATGGAAGAGAATAAGAACAGTTTATACCTTTTTCATCATTTTTTCAAGCACTGAATCTTCAAATGCCTTATGTCCAGCACCAACAAGATTGTTTAAATTCGGACCATCATCATACTCTCTTTTTTCGGTACTAAAAACAGCTGGTGATGACGCCGGTTGAAGAGGTAATACTAGGAGAGGATTGGAAAGATTACCCAACACGTTCCCAGTAGCTGCTACCTGCAAAGAGAGAAAATCTCCTCAGAAATGCAAAAATGAAAATTGGAAGAAGGCTAACTAATTCCAAAACTTACAGCGTCAGCCTTAGACACCATAACCACAAGGGCCGACGCTTTCTTCTTGCTACTCTTGATGACCACATCCTCAACACCACCAAATTCTTCGAAAATCTCCCTAAGTCCCTGAGCCGTGTACTGCCCACCAGTCTTTTCCCACGAGACTTTAAGAACCTTCTCCTTATCCAACTCAATACCCCCACCACCACCCGTGCTATTTCCCCCTCTTGCTGCAGTTGTATTATCTTGCTTTAAAGGTGAACTTTTCTTGGTATGCATGGCAATGATTCTAGCCACCTCCGCCTTCAGCTGCCTCGCTATCCTCTCTTCCTCTTCCCGAGCTCTCCTATTGGGATCCTCAGCAAAAGCGGATCTCTCCCTTTCCTCGAGATCTGACACCATCTTGCGGCGCTTGGAGTCCTGCTGTCCCTGGCGGAGAAGCTTCTCCCTTTTGACTCTGAGAAGGTCGTCGAATAACTTCCTGGCCTTTCCGTCCTTGAGGACTTGATAGGAATTTTGAAGGTTCAGAAAATTGGCATGAGCATTGGGGTCGTCGCGCTTTTTGTCCGGGTGCAGCTCCCGGGCCTTGGAACGATAAGCTTTGTTGATATCTTGGTCGGAAAGCCGAGCGCCTTCCTCGCCGGAAGGCAGGCCCAAAACACCATAATGGTCCACTTCGGTGTCCATTCTGGATTATATTCCCCAACTGCACAAACAAGAGAAGCACGCCTGCATACGACGGGAAAGCTTAGGATTTAATGCATGCAAATGTACACAGCAGAAAATGTAGACAACAACAGAAAAAAAGCCTTTCCTCAATCCAAATATACAAATCAAGCAGGGAAAAGTCATTCTCATTTCTCACTGCAATCGCTAATATTGAATTCTGAGGTTTGAACTTTGAACCTTACTTATATAGGTATTCTGCCTAAACTAAAACTGGAAAACATAAACTAAGGTAAGGACTACTAAAACTGGAAAACATAAACTAAGGTAAGGACTATTAAACAAATAAGAAAATTGATCAGAATAGAAATTAAACGAAGAAAGTTTAACCTTCTTTGTCATATATACGAAAAGAACTCCAGAATCAAATGTAAAATCCAAATGAAACAAATGCATAGAATAGTAAGTGCATGAAATGCATGACGTAAAAATAAATACTTCTATATAACAAGGAAGAAATTGAATGTAGACAAGACGAGAAAAAAAAGATTAAACAAAGAAACTAGCTGCAACAAACGAGATAAAAGTACCCCATAGTTTACTCATTTACTATATCACCCCACCTTCATAGATCCAATTTGACAATTTCTTCATTCAATTGTTACATTGATGAACTCTACCATTTTGAAAATACAAAATAAACACTACAGGCTAGAACCAATCAACTAATTAAACATTCATCAAGAGTTGATCTTGACATCCCAAAAGTTATCCACAATCATACATAATTTCATTTAAACATTCAATAGGCCAATATAAATTCTCTCATAACAAGTGAAAATTCCAAAACATATCGTTTAAAACACAAAACTCGTAGCCGCACAATACAAGTACAGTCGGAATTCGCAGCAAATAAGAATATCTACTTCAGAACCTCAAAACCGCCAAATAGAAAACTGCAGTTACAAAACTACACATCCCACACCTAAAAAACGGTGAATTTCCTATATTGACCTAGAAATGGAAGGCGAATCAATTGACAAGCTTCAAACTTTTCAGAGAGCTGAATAGAAAAATAATCACAACGGAAAATGAGTACCTGCGGCTGCGTAGGAGGTAACCGGCGGACGCGCTTTCCCAGTTGCGGCAGACCACGGCGAGGGTTTTCGATTTGGGGGAATTTTGATTTGTTGTGTGTGGGTGTCAATTCACAATTTATTATACGCTTTAAAATTTAAATAAATGGGCTTAATAATCAACTTGCTCCGGATATACATAACATTATGTTAAACTGGGTGGTTTACCGGGTCGGGTTCGGGTACGTAGTGTTTAAGAAGCTTGTTAGGCCATCTCCAACCGAACACAAAAACTTAAACTCAAATATAAGTTTTATTTTAAGTTTACAGTAATTTGACTCCAACCGAGATTCCAATACTTAAACTTAAAAGAATATTCTCAAAATATTCTTCTTATACAATTTTTTATAAATAACCAAAATCTTTACAAATTTATAATTTAACCTCGTAACTTTTGATATTAAAAAAATTTAATAGTTATTATTTTTAATTTAAAATTTTAAACATAATAAAAAAATATTGTGATATCCCATACGGTTATTTTATTTTTATTAAAATTTATTTTAATTGTTAATTATATGTTTATTAAAAAAAATTACATTATAAAAAATATTAAATAAGAAACTAAAAAAATGTAGATAGATTATTTTTATTAATTTATATAAAAAGGATCATTTTATAAATAATAAAGTTTTTGGTTTGAGTTTAAGGTAAACGTAAATTTAAGTTTTTTTTCTGTGGGTCCCACTTTAAAACCTATAATAGGTTTATGTTTTGGTATCGCTTGGAGCATCTCCCCTACTCCAAAATAGGTTTTTGGTATCGGTTGGAGATGCTCTTAGACGTATCTCACCCGTTTTATTTTCTTAAATAACTAAAATAAAATTATTAATCTGTACAGAATTAAAGCGTAAACTTTAAATTTTAAATTTCACATCTACATGTGCAATTGCAAGTTTGCAACCACTAACAATTTAAATAAGGAAATTTTAAATTTCACATCAACATGCGTAATTACAACTATTATCAATTTTTAAAGGTAAATTTGGATAAGAGTAAATATTTAAGATTGTTTATAATTAAATAATTTAATTTTTTTTAATTATAAAAATGAGTAATGTGCTTATTTTATTTTTTAGAATTTATTGGGTGATTATTTTTTATTTTAACAAAGGTAAAATAGTCTTTTTCAATACATTTCATTTTAATTAAAAACATAATTATTCCTTTTTCTTAAACAAATTAAAAAATATATTATTCATTTTAATAAAGTGAAAAAAATGAAAATTTATTTATAATTATTCTTTCTTAAATAGTATTCATTTAAATAACCACTAACAATTTAAATAATAATAAATAAAAAGAAAATAGTAAGTTCTAATTAAATCTGAATGAATGCAGAAACATCTTCAACTACTCAAATTGTATCAAGAATATCACCTAGTTATTGAAGTACGATTAAGTGATCAAGACTTTCCTCAGAAAATGTTCAAATTTTCTTCTTTTTTTTCCTATTCTTATCTTTCCGTCGATCATCCTCTTTTTTTTATCTCTTGTTTATGTTTTGTTTTACTCTCCTTGTTGGACGCTATTTCAGACCTCGTCTACTCTTGGGCCGTGCATGGGCTTTCAACTTTCTGCCCTAAATTTCTTCTATTTAAATTGATGTATTTGTTACGCAATAAACAAGAGAAATAAAGAGACGGTATTAGTTTTCATCATATCATACGTTTTGTCATGGTATCAGAGCCTACCAATTGACCTAAAATCATAAACATCTTCTTGCGCCGCTCCCTGCACCACCAGCGTGTTCTTGCAGGTATCGACCATGGCGGAAGACGGAAAGATTGAACCTACTTCACCATATTATCTCGGGTCCGGAGATCAACCCGGAAATCTGATCACACATGTGATTTTACATGGCGACAATTATGTGGCATGGGCACGGGCGATTACTCTGTCTTTGAAAGCTCGTCGAAAATTCGTATTTGTCGATGGGACGATCATCAAACCTGCGGAAAAGAAAAAATTACTTGACTGGGACACAGTCAATTCTATGCTCGTATCGTGGATGTTGCGTAGTATCGATCCTAAGCTCGTGCTATCTATTCCTTATCACGATGAAGCAAAATCACTCTGGGATTATCTCGCGAAGAGATTTTGCGTGGTTAATGGTCCTCGGCTACAACAATTGCGTGCGGATATCACAGAATGTAAGCAAACTAAAACCATGTCTATTGAAGATTATTATACTCGTTTGATGGGGCTGTATGATGAACTCGCTCGACTAAAACCTTTACATGCTTGTGAGTGTGGTCGATGCACGTGTGATATAGCCGGAAAGTTTGCTCTTGATCGCGAGGACGAAAAATTCCACCAATTTTTGATTGGTATTGACGATGAGTTATATGCTATGGTGCGCACAAACTTGTTATCTCAATCTCCTCTCCCAGATATAGACCGTGCGTACCAGGCCTTTCTTCAAGAGGAACGATCTCGTAATATTGCACGAGGTAAAGCTGTCAAAGAGGAACTTCATGCTTTCGCCATTCAAAGTGATCGAAGTTCACTTAAATTTGACAAGATCGACAAAACAAAGTTATTTTGCAGTCACTGCCAACAAAAAGGCCATGACGTTGGGACATGCTTTAAATTGCATGGATACCCGGATTGGTGGGAAACGCGAAACCGTGGAACGAAAGGGTCTAGTTCGGGTAGAGGTGCTCCAACCACAACTCCTCAGTCTGCTGGTACAGGCCGTGGGTCCATACCTAGTACTCTTACCGCACAATCTCCTGTCGATCGTGGCCGTGGAGTGCGCGCTAATGCAGTGATCGAGCCAACTGGTGTGGTGTCTGATAATAACCATACATCTTTGGCAAATTTGAACCCAGAACAAGTTCAAATATTATTAAAGTTAATTCATAGTGAAAAGCATTCTGAAATTCACGATCGGATGACCGGTAAGTGCTCTGTCTTAGATTGGATTATTGATACAGGGGCCTCCCACCATGTTACGGGAAATCAAACATGCTTAAATGATACTCGACGTATAATTGAATGTCCTGTTGGTTTGCCAAATGGTCAACGTGCTGTTGCGACTTTGGAGGGTCGAGTTCATCTCTCTCGGGGATTAGTACTTGAACACGTCCTATTTGTGCCTCAACTGACTTGCAATTTAATATCGGTGTGGCAATTGATTGATGATGTTAATTGCCATGTTCGGTTCACTGACTCCTTATGTGTTATACAGGACCAACGTACGGGGAATCTGATTGGAGCAGGTGAAAGACGAGATGGACTTTATTTTTTTCGAGAATCCCCTACAGTCCAAGCAGTGACGGTTTCCTCAAGCGATTTTGAGTTGTGGCATCGTCGATTGGGTCATCCTTCAGATCGTGTTGTGAAGTTACTGCCTGCTATTAGTTCAAGTACTTCTCGAAAGAAATTAAATAAAGCTTGTGTCATTTGTCCTCAAGCTAAACAAACTCGTGATAGTTTTCCCATTAGTGAAAATAAAGCCGGTAAATTATTTGAAATAATTCATTGTGATTTATGGGGGCCGTACCGCACACCCTCTTCATGTGATGCAGTTTATTTTTTGACTATCGTTGACGATTTCTCTCGAGTGGTGTGGGTATATTTGCTACGCAATAAAACAGAAGTTCGTCGTGTTTTTTCCTCTTTCTTTGCTATGGTTGAGCGTCAATTTAATATTGCGGTTCAAACTGTCCGAAGTGATAACGGCACCGAATTTACTAGTCTACTTGACTATTTTTCTGCGCATGGTATTCTCTTTCAAACCTCTTGCGTGGGTACTCCGCAACAGAACGGGCGCGTTGAACGTAAACATCAGCACATTCTCAATGTCAGTCGAGCCTTAATGTTTCAAGCTAATCTTCCTATTAAATTTTGGGGAGAATGTGTTCTTGCGGCTGTCCATTTAATTAACCGGACTCCTTCAGGATTGTTGGCTAATAAAACACCATATGAAACTCTCTTTGGCCACCCACCTAATTTTGATGAATTACGTGTTTTTGGGTGTTTATGTTTCGCCCATAATCAAAAGGCGAAAGGAGATAAATTCGCACCTCGGAGTCGCAAATGCATTTTTGTCGGTTATCCTAATGGAAAGAAGGGCTGGAAATTATATGACCTCATTACGGGCGACTTCTTTGTCTCACGTGATGTTAAATTCCATGAAGACGAGTTTCCCTTTGCCATAGCCGACACTCTCACTACTCCTGTTGAAACTCCGACCGAAGAGGGACACACACACCATGGGTTGATGGACTCAGAGTCTGTACTTGATGAAACTAATACTCTGCATAGTTCCTCTCCAGCACCTACTAATCTACTTTCACCAACATCATATGGTCAATCGTCGCCCAACAATACTGTGGAGTCCAACAACAACTCGGAATTTCTCATTGATAGCCCATCTACGTCGAGCTCCATTCCTTCGTCTCTCCCTTCAGATATCATTGTCGGTGATCCTAATCTAGGTCGTGGTATGCGCGAGAAACATCGATCAATTTTACTACGTGATTTTGTTACACACAGTGTAAAGAAATCATGTCCATCTCCAAGCCACTCCAGTTCCTCAAAAACTTCATGTTCCCCTGGTCCTACATATCCTCTCACACATTATGTGACTTGTGAAAAATTCTCGATGCGTCATCGCATTTTTCTTGCAGCCATTCTCGCTGGTCATGAGCCTCGTACTTTTCGTGAGGCGATGCAAGATGTCGGGTGGCGCGAGGCTATGACACAAGAAATACGTGCCTTGGAGGACAACCAGACTTGGACCATGGCTGCTCTCCCTCCTCACAAAAAGGCCCTCGGATGTAAATGGGTATATCGAATTAAATATCATTCTGATGGTCGAATTGAACGTCTTAAAGCTCGGCTTGTTATATTTGGAAATCATCAAGTTGAGGGTATCGACTATCACGAGACTTTTGCCCCCGTCGCTAGAATGGTTACCGTACGTACATTTCTTGCTGTTGCCGCTGCTAAGAACTGGGAACTCCACCAAATGGACGTTCACAACGCCTTTCTTCACGGGGACCTCGACGAGGAAGTATATATGAAGCCGCCTCCTGGATATACTCCTGCTCGTCCCGGCTTGGTGTGTCGTCTGCAAAAATCTTTGTATGGTCTTCGTCAGGCTCCGCGATGTTGGTTTGCTAAGTTGGCTGCTGCTTTAACAAGTTATGGTTTTACTCAGTCTCTGTCTGATTATTCTTTGTTCGTCCTATCTCGTGATGGTGTCCAACTTAATGTTCTCATATACGTAGATGATTTGATAATATCCGGTAATGACACATCCTCCATTATAGCATTTAAAACCTATTTGGGGACTTGCTTTTATATGAAGGATCTTGGTACCCTTAAATATTTTCTCGGCGTGGAGGTCGCTCGTAGTTCAGAGGGCATTTTCTTATGTCAACGAAAATATGCGCTTGATATTCTTGATGAAACTGGTCTTTTAGGTGCCAAACCGGCTGGATTTCCGATTGAACAAAATCATTCCTTAGCCTTCTCTGTCAGCGATTTGCTTCCGGATCCAGAACCTTATCGCCGACTTATCGGTCGTCTTATTTATCTCTCTTTCACTCGTCCTGATTTGGCCTATACGGTCCATATTTTGGCTCAATTCATGCAAAACCCACGACAGGAACATTGGGATGCCGCTCTTCGTGTTGTTCGCTATCTCAAAGGTTGTCCGGGCCAAGGCATACTATTGCTCTCTTCTTGCAATCTCTCCTTTTCGGGATGGTGCGACTCCGACTGGGCGAGCTGTCCATTAACTAGACGCTCTTTGACAGGTTGGCTAATCTTTCTTGGCTCATCTCCAGTCTCTTGGAAAACCAAAAAGCAACACACCGTCTCTCGATCGTCTGCCGAAGCTGAATATAGGTCCCTGGCAGACATTACTTCGGAGTTAAAATGGCTTAAGGCCCTACTGCGTAGTCTTGGAGTTGATCATCCTCAAGCTATGCGTATTTTTTGCGATAGTCAATCCGCACTTCACATTGCCCAGAATCCTGTGTTTCATGAGCGCACCAAACATATAGAAGTCGACTGTCACTTTGTGCGTGATGCGCTTAAAGAAGGCCTCATCACTACAAGCTACGTTCCCACCGATGAGCAACTAGCTGATATCTTTACAAAAGCGCTGGGTAAACGTAAATTTCTCTACTTACTTCGCAAGTTGGGCATTTATGATCTGCATGCTCCAACTTGAGGGAGGGTGTTGGACGCTATTTCAGACCTCGTCTACTCTTGGGCCGTGCATGGGCTTTCAACTTTCTGCCCTAAATTTCTTCTATTTAAATTGATGTATTTGTTACGCAATAAACAAGAGAAATAAAGAGACGGTATTAGTTTTCATCATATCATACGTTTTGTCACTCCTCTTTTTATCACTTGTTTATGTTTTGTTTTACTCTGTAGATCATTCTCTCTTTTTTTTGTCTCTTTTTTTCATCTCTGGTTTATGTTTTGTTGTACTCTTTCTATCTCATGTTAATATGCACTGATATTTGTAATTTTTCTTATATCACAAATAAATTTAAAAATGTAACCTAGTTAACGGTTTTGTTAATATGCACTGATATTTGTTTTTCTTATATCATCAATAAAATATATTTTAAAAGAAACTTTTATCAACATAATAATAAAAAAAATGAAGAAGATATAAGATGATAAAAGAGTTTTAAATATTCTCTGTTTCGAAAAAATTGCCGCACCCTCTTTACATTTGAAGATGGGCCAAAGAACTGACTTTGTAGAAAACAATTTACCACTTCTCAAGAAGGGAGAGAAAGAATACTGCATTTATTTTTTATGATACACAATGAAAAATGTCCACACACACCACAAAAAGCACCACAGGACAATTCACAACCTCAACTTAAATTGTTTAACTTACTATGGTCCATAAAAGCAACACAAAAAAATCATCTAGAGAAGCAATAACGCAAACAACTTACAGGTTCTGACCGGTTTCTAGTTTGAAAGACACCATTATACTATGGCTTTTACTGCCCATCAAATTTCTCAATGTTCTAAACCAGATAAGACAAAACAGCGCAGGCGTTTCATCTTCAGATGGAAGCATCCCTGCTGTAGAACTGGTCCAGTGTCTTTGCTGGGATACGGTGGAGAAGCTCACGCGGGAAGATTCGGAGCAAAGTCCATGCCAAATCAAGTGACTGGAAGATGTTACGAGTGTCGTACGCCCCTTGAGCTACAAACTTCCTCTCGAATTTATCGAGGAACTCGAGGTACAGCTGTAAAACCATGTTGAGTTAGCAAAATCCATAGCAACTACAATTATTACTCTTAAGGTTTAGTCTATAATTAGTCATGTTTCAGATTTGTTTCTAGGGAGACATTGGCATTCACTAACCTAGAAGTTTGAAAACTGTAAAAAAAGGAAAAAAGTAATCTTGGAATTAAAAAATCCACACTTGATATTATACTTCCTTCATTTCAATGTGAGAACTGACGGAAATTGTTGACATCTTCATCAATTACTTTTACAAATTTATTCTTTAACTTTACCAAGTATTTGTAATATTTGGAGAAGTTGAGGGTTGTAATTGTAAAATATTCGCGACATCACTTATTCCATCAAAATATGCAACGGTTGAGTCAATCGTAAATGGAACAAAATCTTCCGGGTGGTTGAATTTTCAAAGTCAGCTAGGGAATTTGCAGATACTCCAAATCTCGGATAATTGTTGCCATGATACCTTATTATGTTTAAATTGAAACCCCGAATGGGAAGTGGAAAATACAAACCTCAAAGGGACATTTTTGTAATATCAAGTGTAGGTTTTGTAAGTATATTTATCAGTTATCACTCTTTTATTTATCACTGGAGAATAAAACAATAAAGAGGTTTTGGATGAGTAACTGACCAGATCCTCTGAAGAAAGCGCTTCTTCTCCAACCACAGCTTTCATTGCCTGGACATCCTTTCCAATGGCGTAATTTGCATATAGCTAGACGTATTAAAACAAACAAAAGGCATTAGTGAAATCCAATTACTGTGTAAACGGAAATCAAATGGCTTGATCCAGTAGAGGAAATTTGAATTAAATTCTGTGAAATGAAATTATATTAGTGTTACCTGGTTAGACACATCAGAGTGATCCCTACGGGTCATGCCCTCACCAATGGCACTCTGCAATAAATTGAAGAAGCAAAAATATATCAAGCTTTATTATCCTCTCATTCCTTCACACGAATCTAAAACATTAAAAAAGAAGAAGTACCAATTCTAATTACCTTCATTAGACGAGACAAGGATGGAAGCACATTAATTGGAGGATAAATCTGTAATAAAAGGCAATCATATACTCAGCCAAGTTTTGATAGAACAACCTAAAAGAGAAATATGACCCATGCACCACTCTTTTTTACCTGCCTATTGTGAAGTTGTCTGTCGATATATATCTGACCTTCAGTAATATACCCAGTGAGATCTGGGGTAGGATGTGTAATGTCTGACCAATTGAATGTGAAACACAAAGTAAGAATGATTAAAATAGCAGAATAGAGACGAAACATTAATTTCCAGGTGATTAGTGTAACATAAGAACACAATATAAAATGCTGATAATTGATGTATTACCATCATTAGGCATAGTTAGAATAGGGATTTGAGTAATGGACCCCTTTCGCCCTTCAATTCGTCCAGCTCTCTCATAGATAGTAGCCAGATCAGTATACATATAACCAGGATACCCACGCCTTCCAGGCACTTCCTCCCGAGCAGCAGACACCTAAAAAGGAAAATTTGAACACCAACAGTTTTTGTTCAATTTACTTGAGAAAAGAATAAACAACTAAGAGAAAGAAACCTCACATAAACAACTAAGAGCGTGTTTGGTTAAGCTTAGAAGCTCCTAAAAGACATCATCTATGATGTTAAGATCTTATAAGCTCTATAATTTTGTTTAGTAAATTTATTTAAAAGAGAGCTTCAAAGTATTCAAAATAAGCTCAGAGCTTATAAGCTCCAAAAAAAAAAAAAAGAACTACCCACCCTACTGTGTTTAGCAACTTACATGCTCTTTTATTTTTTACAATCAGAAGACAAAAATATCCTCAATGTTTTTTTATGTATTCCATATACATTCGATCCCTTCGTTTTATTTAATTAAAATTAATTGAGGCATGTTCTTTATAGTCATTAAGATCGTAAAATACCAAACTTAACAACTTAAAAGATCTTAAAACGGCTTATACCTAAAAAAATTATCAAAACACTTAACTTATTTAAAAGATATTAGATACGTATCAACTCTCATAACCACTTATAAGATTTACATTTATTAGCTTATAAGATTTTTAAATAAGCTAAGTGCCCAAGACAAACAACCTCTAAAAGAAACATAAAAATGCCAAAATATTAAGCAGATATTATTACCTCACGAAGAGCATCAGCATATGAACTCATATCTGTCAATATGACAAGAACATGCTTCCCGCATTCATATGCCAAGTACTCTGCAGTTGTCAATGCAATACGGGGAGTGATAATGCGCTCTATTGTCGGGTCATTGGCCTGCAGGAAAATAAATATTAATGACACGCAAAATATTGTGTAAGAAAAAACTAAAAAAGGTAAAAAGCATAATAACCAAGTTTAGGAAAAGGGTCACTCTCTCCATGGATCCATTTTCCTCAAAATCACGTTTAAAGAACTGTGCTGTCTCCATGTTCACTCCCATGGCTGCAAAGACAATGGCAAAATTGTCTTCTTCACCGCCCTGTAGCATACAGAAGACCGATCAAGCAACACATGAAGAATATTTTTCATAAAAGAAGGGAAACAAATAAGATTTCGAATTAGAAGAAAATTCAGCAAGAGTCCTGAACCAAGTAATGCAGTATGTACAAATAACAGTTATATTATTCAAAACAACGAACTACGAACTGAACAGATGATATTTTGAATCATGTCATGAAAAATAAAAGTTTCCTAATCAACTCAGTTATAATGGAAATTTAAAAGGACATGTATCGTTGTTAATAATATACCTCGAGAAGATTCTCCTTTTTCTCCAAACGTTTCACCAGTCCAGCCTGGCGACATATCTGAGCAGCTATTTCATTGTGAGGAAGACCAGCAGCAGAAAAAAGAGGGATCTTCTGCCCTCGGGCAATTGAGTTCATAACATCAATAGTTGAGATTCCAGTCTGTATCATTTCTTCGGGATAGGTTCTCTCACTAGGATTGATGGAACTCCCTGAACCAAACAGGTTAAAAACAGTATATCAAATGTGAACAGGTAACATGGATATAAAAGGAAAAATTATTCATGCTCCATTGATACTTGCCAGAGATATCCAAGTAAGCCTCAGGTAGGATAGGAGGGCCATTGTCAATGGGTTTCCCAGAACCATTAAAAATACGACCAAGCATGTCCAACGAGACGGGTGTTTTTAAAACCTGTGAACAAGTCATAGAACAACTTCTTATTAAAAGACACTCCAAAACAACAAGGTGCATAAAACGTAAGAATTTCTATGAAAGGAAATTTGCATCAGTATTCAACCTCGTTCGGTAAAAATAGTAATCCATATTGAATCTCAAGAAATAAATAACATTCAAACAACATATTTAAAAAATTTAATAAATCAATTGTAAACACAAAAGTAGTCGGGAGAGTTCATAGATCCTCGTAAACCATGGCTGCATTCTAAAAATAATGTTGTGAATTTGAATGCCTGTGAAGAGCTTATATATCACAAGAACTGATCAAGGTAATATTTAAAGTCCAATTCCGTAGTATAAAGTATAAACCATTTAGATCATTACACTGGCTCAAGATTTTCCATAGGAAAGTTAAGCCTCAGTGATTGAAGCCATAACTTTTGGGAAAAAATGGTCAATGCAGTGTCAGGAAATCACATAAAGAGAAGGGAAAACACATATATAACTAAAAATAAAAATATATGGTGAACAAGTGAGCATGAAAAAGTCTACATATGGGTTGGAGTAACAATAAATGCCACATCTAAGCGATACCCACTCACTAGTCATAACAGGAGCAATAGGAAAACCGCACTCAAACTCAAGTGTGTGTTGCATAATGCATAGAGTTGACTACAGATAAATTCTAGAGTCATTAAACATTTCAATGCTTGTTAGCAATCTCAGTCCAAGGCATTTGGGACTGCCAGGGAAATAAAAAAGTTGATTTTTAATGGGAAAATGTCAAATGTACAGCAAACATAATTTAATGGTAATTTAATTCGTAGTTCTGCAATAGGCCAATAACTGAAAAGGGTCAAGTGACTGTACCTCCCCGGTGAACTGGACAGTTGTATATTTGTTGTCGATTCCAGATGTTCCTTCAAAAACCTGATGGAAGAGAAAAATGGAAACAAAAATCCAGTCTTTAATAGTACAAGATTTGAGGGTGACGATTTAACTAAATACAAAAAGTTACAAATATGCAAGAGAAGATGTTTATCTCAAATAATTCAAGGATATCGAACTCTTAATCAGGTAACTCAATACATACATCAATTATAGTTGTAGGGGCTAAAGAAACAAAAAGACATACTGCTTGACAAGAGACAAGTGAAACAGTTTATTCTTCAGAAGTAGAAAAAATAACAAACAACTCACAAATTACAGCAGAAAATACAATGGAAAACCACTCAAATAAGTAGAGACGAGATTTTTTTTTACGGTGGTCACCTGAACAACAGCCTTCTCTCCATCAACCTCCAAGACTTGCCCACGTCGGGTTGTTCCATCTCCCAGGCGAATGTTAACAATTTCTTGGTACTTAGGCCCCTGAATAGTTACAAAACATGTAAATGGCCCTGTTTCCCTGTTCTGCCTTCAGAAAAGTGTCTTAAAATGATTAGATAAAAAAGGGTGTCAAACATTTACCTTGACTTTGTCGAGGATAACCAGAGGTCCAGCAACACCAGAGACGGTTCTATATTCTGAAAAAAATCCAGAAATGTGAAGGTATGACTTTTGTAGTATACAGGTACATATGAAGTGCAGAAATATTATGAAAACAAACATAATTAGATTATAACATAGCTTCTGACGGGCTAGTTTGGAAAATAAAGATCTCATATTAATTTTAGTGTACATTAGCCGCTCATGAAAATCACAGCTGATCTTAATTATAAATTATATTAACAGTACATGGTACTAAGAAACAACCCGAAAACCCAACAAGCATCCCGAAAAAAGAGAGCAGTTTTAATGTTTATCAATGTCCATGAGAAAGAACATAGATACCTATGCATAGATTATATATAAAGATATTATCAATGTCCATGAGCAAGAACATAGATACCTATGCATAGATTATATATAAAGATAATATATGATGTGGGTTATTGATGATGAGATGAGAATGTACCTATTCCAATCTCTAGAGTTCCTTCATCTGTGTCAATGGTCTTTTTCTCAACTCCCATAATTATTAACCTACAGAATAAACCCACAATATTTTTCAACAAATACTCCAAAATCAAAAATACACTGAAACTAATTAATCGTTCTTGCAAACTCACGCTCACACACATACGAGAAACAACGATCAAAAATCAAAATAAAAAAAAAATCAAAATCGAACGAGTACATTGAAACTGATTAATTTGATTAAACGGGATCTGGAAATGCCGCCATTACCTGTACCAATCTTTCTCAATCCGAGGAGGTATGCGATGATGGATGAACAGAGCGAAAAACGAAATTGAGATCTGACGATCTGAAATAAAATAATTGGTCAGTATATATGAATCAATCAATCATGTGGGATTTTTATTTATGTTTTTTAATTTTATTTTTATATAATTAAATTGCGATTGAAAATGAAATTGGGGAGTGTACAACTTTCGATGCGTGGTTTACAAGCCCTGCTTGTACAATACAACAACTCAACAAGCTGGCAGATGGCACCGGCGTGGAATATGCGATAAGCAGTTAGCGGTGTATTGATTGATTGATAGGTGGCCGTGGGACACGTGTGTATCAGTCCTTATTTATAATTTTCACATTTTCTCATCCAAATTTCAAATACCAACATTTTCACACTTTCTAATTATCTTTATGTTAAATGTAAAGAGTATTTTTATGATTTATTTCGTCCCCATTAATAGATGTCATACTTTGTTGGACACGAAGTTTAAGAAAATTGTTATTTTTTTAATTTTTTTATTAAAAAGTAAAGAGTAAAAATATATTTTAAAAATGAAAAGTAAAGTAATTGTGAGTAAAGTTTAAAAAGTAGGTGGGGTAAAGTAAAATAAAATTGTATATTAAAATGAAAAAAATTAGAATAATTATTTTCTTTTTTTTGGAGTGTGTCAACTATTGTTGCACACCTCAAAAAAGAAAGTATGACAACTGTCTTTGCGCCAAGGGAGTACATAACTAAACATTTTTACATTAAAAAAAAAAGTTAATTACATTTTTCACTTCTTTGTATGATTTATTGTCGATCACTGCTTAAAATTAAATGAGATATACATTTCTCAATCTACTGAAAGTCGAAACAAAATATTTGGATGAATACTCTTTATACATGACTTGATTAAAGAAAATCAAACAATTTTCAATTTCCACTTAAATCACTCTTATTATTTTATTATTCGTTAAGTTGTAGTATATCCTTGACGTCATGATCACAAAGAATATTAAAAAGAAGTCTGAAAAAGAAACCTGGAACAAAGAATATTAAATAGACTTAAAATAGATTAGTTATTAAAACCACTTCCATCTGTAATCTGTAGCAGTTATCTTTCATACCCCAAAAAATTACAATATAAAACAAGACTCCAAAGATCTGCCCAGAAAACTTAAGTAACCTCTAACTGGCATTATTATCACTAATACCATGTATTAGTCTTGTGTTAAAAAAAAAAAAAAAAAAAAACAGGTTATTACAGTGTACATTAAGAAGGAAATCAAAAGGCTGCTCTTTTTATATATCTCCTAAGGAAGGGAAGCTACCTGTATTCACATGCGAAATCGGATAAGTAGTACAACAGGTAATGATAATAATAATAATTTTGTAGTATAACATTATAGAGACAGCATATGTGTCAAGCAGCAATTGGTTCCGTCGGCGTGGTAAAGGGAGCGAGGCTATTGTGGGGCAGGGTGATCCCACCTCCTTTCACAGAGACGTTGGGAATTCGGAACGAGCTAGCCCTGCTCATCAGATGCGAGTCGAGGAAAACAACCGCTACAGTGATGTCGTCGTGGAAATGGCGCCGGACCCCGCGGTCGATCTTCTTCAGGTCGGAGTATCTCATCTCCCGTTTTTTTGCCGCCTCCTGAAGTGCGGCCTTCACTAATCTCCGAGCGCTACCCTGCAAAAACGAGGCAAATCGACGTATGATCATTATTGGAATCATGTTGAAAGCGAATTACTGAAAAACAAACTGAGGTTTGGTTCAGATTTGAATGCACAGGGTAACTAATGGTTATCATAACAAGGGGAATGTCGAAGTGTTGTCTATAAAGGTGGTAAAATCTGAATTTTCAAATATCTGAAGTTAACTGTAATTAGACTACATTAAGGGGTTGTTTTTGTGATAAATCCTTTATTTATAGGAGTTCTTCTAGGATCAAATAAATTTAGATACTTGTGTTGCAAAAAATACAAATACTACACTTGAAGCTTGCAGTATTTCCAAAAATACGCAAAGATGTTTTAAAGTTGCGACAAAAACAATTCGTATGTTATACTTATATGCAAGACTAGCCCTGAAGCAGGTAGTATTTCTTAATTCAAAAGGGTTAACTGAATTATTTTGATACATATAAAAGGGGTTTTTGAAACTTATTTCCTTATGAAAGGACAAAATTTAAGAAGAAAATTAACCTCAATGACATTCTTTTTGTAATTAAATTTTTTTTTCCTGGTTTTTATTTTTGCAATCATCTTAGCTCCAGGGGAAGCTTTTGCTGCCGTAGCAGTTAAAACAGAAATCTGTTGAATGTATTTTCGGCATTAGATACTTACACTGCGTTGATGGTTTTGAACAAGGTCAACTGCTTCTTGGTTGGAAAGATGCTCCCAAAGACCATCAGACGCAAATATAATGAACTGGTCCTGAGGCAGCAATGGGTGGACAGTAACTGCTGGTTCTGCACTTAAGATTGGTCTTTTGAAAGGCTCGCGTAATCGGAATTTCTGATACAGTGGCTCCCTGTTATATTCGGGCTTTTTCAAATACACATCTCCAATTGATCTCGAGATCTGAAAATAACATCTTGTGTCAAATTCAAACCCAAAGATTGGAAATATAAGAGTAAGATCTATAAACTATTTATTCCCAACTATGTATTTGGATTGGAATGTCTATCGTATCAGACTAAGCATAGAAATTCAATAAATACTAATAGGAAGTGTGGAAAACGGACTCTATTTTCTTTTTCGGGCTTCAGGGGAAGACTTCACTATATGTGAATACAAAGAAATCCCCTCTTATTCTCAAATCAATAGTTGCCTTTTCATAGCTCCAAAAACACCAGAATAGAACATACTCCGTAATTAGCAAAATTTTGAAAGAACTGATATTTTTTGTTTTCGCAATAACCTTGTTCAATAGCCTACGAACACATGGATGGCCTGAAGTCGAACATCAAATTCATGATGCTCACGCCAACAATAACAAACAAGTTTTTAGGTTAATATTTTATTTCCCTGATTGCAACACTTATGGCCGTATAAGATAATATTCATGTCAAAGGATCAAACAATATCACTTAGAAAGAGAGATGATATAGAAATAATTCCCACCATGAGAAAGGAAATGAAAGCAAATAAATCATTAATCATGTATATTTCAATTATTTTCCATTACACCCAATGTGGTAGAATTAATTCTCAGACAAAACTTGAGCACTTGGGAATTGAAAACAAGGCAGTGCTGGAAAACAATTGCCAATATACAACTAATTACGTAAAAAATAGGGGTCCGTGGTAAAAAAAAAAAGTCCAGATTTTATAGTATCTTGTAGGAAAAATTAGTCAATATTTTGTCTCTGCATAATCTGGTGAGGATTAAATAAATCAGATCATCAGATGACAATTGGACATAATAGGATTAATGGTATAGTAGTCAAACTTTAGGATTAAATATATTCAGATGAGGAAAATGATACTTTACCAACCAAATAAATATTGTCCAAACATAATTAAATGAAGCTCAGTTTTAGTACTTTTATTCATTAATTAACATCGATAATCAAAATACAATAAAATCTAGAATCAGCAGAATTTCGATTTATCAGATTTCCCACTTGTCTAACCAAAAAATATATAAAAATCATAACTAGCGACCCCAATTATTCAACAATAAACGATAAACCAACCTGTATAAGACCCTTCACACGCCACACGTTATGCTTCAAAACCACAATCTGCTTGTCGTCCGGGTGCAACGACTGCAGTTCTTGTCTCACAGACTCGTAACTTGCGTTGTGCTCAGCTGAAAGCTGCATGGCAAGCACTTCCCCTGTGGCCTTGACGAGCCTCCCCAAGACAGCACGCGAGTCCCCACAGTTGGCCACGTAGAGGGTCCCACCACAAACGACCCCTACAAGACAGCATGAGCCAACAGCTGCAATCTGCGGCCTCGTTGGCCACTGCCTGCTGACAACCGAGAAGAAGCCGTCTTCGGTCGCTTGAAACGCCTTGCGTATGACCTCCACTGACATGGATTGGTGCTCGGCCGTGAATCCTGCAAGAAACTAAGAAATCAACTACCTTCAAAATTACAAAAGTGTCCCTGGCGTTTAACTTAATCACCAAAAATTAGCAGGGGCGGTTTTGTAATTAACCTAACAAATAACATAAACAAAGAAAGGATTGACAAAAATTGTATTTAATGTGTCCAAATGTCAACTTCTGCTCTGGATTCATTCAACATCAAAGAAACATATTATATACCCGGGGGAGGGAGAATTCAATTTTATTAGCTTCTACATACAAATAAAACACTTGTATAACTTTATTCACCAAACTCTCTCTTTGAATTTATTTTCTGATTCTCAAATCTGAACTACTTTTCATTAAATCACATCCTCTGAAAGTAAAAATCCCTTCCAAACACCCTAAGCCTCCATATACCAAAATTAAATGGTAAACGAAACATGAGATAATTAACAAATTCCCACAAATGTAACAATCACTATAACTTTTAAAAATCCCAATATCTTAACCAAACTTCTAAAAAACATCAAGAGGCTACTACTTACTCTTCAGATGTTGGAAAAGATATTCATTGATGAACCTCGAGGTCTCGGGCCCTCCATGCCCATCGTAAATCCCAACAAAAGTTCCATAAGGCCCTAAATCACTTGTGCTCAAGCAACCTGATTCGAGCTGGCTCTGATCCTCTAGTAGATTATTCGCCTGAACCACAGCCATCGAGAACTCTCCATTAAAATGATGGCCGGAGTCTTTATACCAAAGAAGCCCGTCTTGACGGCCACTAGCATCTTGGCCCGTGGGAAAATGTCGACCCATCCCGGGCCGAAAACAGGCCCGCAACAAGTTCATTAACCCGGATAACATCCCTCATCTCATCCAAACCACCCTCCAAGTTATCAACATCTGATTAGCTCTCCAAGTGAATTTCACGCCACCAGGAATAAAGATACTTCAATTCTGTAATTTTGTGAATTTGAAATAGTGTGATGAATAAATCCCGCAATGAAAAAGAAAGAGACGAATATTTGCCTGTTAAACAGATAGCAAAATAGGACTTTCGATGTGAAACAGATCTCCAAAGAAAACCCATGAGCACAAGCGCCGCAAAAAAATAAAATATGCTATTACTATTATTTATTAAAATAAATAAAATTCAACACCGTGAAAAACGAAAAATGATTTGTGGAGGCTTTGAAAATTAGGGTGGTCAAAACTCGGTTTCTTTGATCAGCAAATCAACAAATCAAGCGTGAAACGAAATTGAAAGTTCCCAACACTGCAAATTATCCTTCCGAATGAAAGTGAAATTTGCCACAGAACTATTACCTTTTTTTCTGAATTGATCGAGCTGAAGAAAGATCCGGAGGTGGAAACGGTTCAGATCTGCGGATCCATCAAATCAAACTAGAAATTGAAAAAAAAAAAAGAAGCTAATTACAGTCGAAGAAACTCCCAAGTGTTTGACGGCGGCGGCGGCGGCGGCGACGATGTACTGAAACAAGAGAAAACAAACGAAAGGGGAAACCGCAATATAGAGAGAAGAGTGAAGAAAGAACTATCAGAGAGAACAGTAGAGAGAGATTTATGGTTTTTGATTGGGGTAACTGAAACTCTGCTGGTATCTATTAGCAGACAAACCCCATTAAAAACCAACAACGAGAGCTCGATGCCAGCAAAGCAAAGGACCAATTTTGGGGCCCACACTGACTTCCATTCAATCAAAGAGAGAGAGTAAATATATCGGAAATTTTAATTGTTAGTCGGACGTAATTAAAACAATTTCTATATCGGGTATTTTAAGTTTTTTTATTTTTTCGAGTGAATTGCAGATATTTAAATGCTCACATGTTTCGAATTACCTTACGTTCTTAAGTCGAATGCTCAACCAACTGAGCTAACAAGAAAAATAAATTTAAGTAATTTTGTGTGCTTATTTCATTCGATTTTCGTTTTGCGTGTTTAAAACATAGTAAAATTTCTCATCTCCTCTTTACTAATATCGATTATTTTGACTTAACAATTTATAATTAAATGGGACTTATCGAAGGTACTGTAAATTTAGTTTGACAAGATAAGTGTCGTGTCACAAACGTTCATTTTTTAACGTTAGTTTTAATCAGCAATATTAAATTGTCTCGCTTCATGTGAGACTTGTCTTGATGAATTCAGTGTAGACGTGGGTTTTATGGAAATGGCAGAAAAAAAAAAAAAAAGGCTCGTGTTTAAAACAGTCTCCTTAAAACAAAATTCGATTCATACCAATCATTGTGTAGACGTGAGTTTTATGGAGATGACAGAAGATTAACCAAAACGAAACTCGTGTTCAACAAGATCTTCTTAAAACAAAATTTAACATTTACCAATCGTTTATTTTCAGCTTGTATTTATAATCGAATACTAAGGAGCTGAAGGTTCATGCATGAACCTGAACAAGGTTGACCATAACGGTTCAACCATAATGGCTCAGCATTAAAGAGACGGAATAATACTATAGTAATTCATTCATAAACTATTAAAGGATGAATAATTTATATACTCACTTCACTTTTAAGATTTTTCAATTTAGGATTCCTTATTCTTTTTTGAATTTTTTTTTTCTTTTTCCCAATTTTTGAATATATTTAAACCATTAATTTATCATTTAATTCTACTCCGATTTGAGCAAATGAATTATCGAATTGAAGCTCTATTCGATCTCAATATTTTTCAACATTCAGTTCATTGAACGATTTATATAGTTATAAAGTATCTATACGGAGTATCATTTTTTTTATATAATTTTGAAAACTAGATTTGATAATTCTTTTTTTTTGTTTAAAATATAAAGAGTAATAAAATTTAATATAGATTCTCTTTCGACTTGACTATTTATAATTAAATATATTTTTTCAAAACGTAATGCACGTTTAGTTTGACAAGATAAGTGTTGCGTCACAGACAATAAATTTTTAACGTCTGTTTTCATCAGCAATATTAAGTTGTTTCGCTTCGTGTGAGATACGTGTCTACTGGACTCATGAGGAAATGTCTCTCTTATCGGTCGATATTGTAAGACGATTTTCTCTATCTATATATCATTGTTGTGATATTCACGCCCAACAATTTCAAACAAGACACTTTATTGCGATCATTGAATACTAAATCGCATACCGCTCTCGAATATATATAAGATGACGAAAAAAAAGAGGAACATGCACGCAAATTTACATGGACACAAAGAAACACGGAAAGAAACTATAGCGTCTGGGTTACAATAATTCACTAAGTTTTGTCTACGTTGTTTGGCTTACAATAATTCACTAAGTTTTGTCTACGAAAAATCTCAATTTATAAACCTAAAAAACCTATCAAATTGAAAATAATTAGAATTAAAAATAAAATCATTCTCCTAATATGACTTTAAATTTTAATGAATTTATATTCTATATATAAGTATATCATCAATTATAACAATATCAATTATAACAATTGCGTGCAACGAAGTCGAAACCGCGTGAAATCGCCTCCTAATCCCGCATGTGACACGATATTAATTTCATCAGAAGATGAATACTTTGTTGCGATTATTGAATATTAAATCGCATGTCGCTCTCGAATATATATAAGATGACGAAGAAAAAAATGAACATGATAATTTACATGAAAAATAAAAATACGGGAAAAACCACGAGAATAAATATATTGTTGGGTTACAATAATTCACTAATATTAACTAATTTTTGTTTACGAAGAACCTCAATTTATAAGCGTAAGAAACTTATTAAATTGGTAGCCATTAGAATTAAAAATAAAATTATTCATTCTAAATTTTAATGAAATATAATTATATTTTTATATAATTATACTCTTGTATCATTAATTAATTTTTTTTTGTTATAGGTCAATTACAAATAATTGCGTGCAACGAAGATGTCATCAATGACATTGTTACTAATTGACAGCCTCACTTTTAATTACCATAATTAATTATTAGGGGATTGTGGATTGATTTTAGGTGCGTATTCTTCGTTATCGTCTTGTTTTTATTTTGATTCGAGTCATACTTCAATAATCATTCACGATTATTCAAATAATTATAAAGTATATACGAGTTAATTATGTAAAAACACATTTAAATTAAATATTAGTATGTTTTAAATGTCTAAGTATATATAAATAACACGTGTGATAAAAAATAAACCTTGTTCCTTTTAGCTCGGTTTTAATGTAGAAGTCGGTACAAAGTCGAATCTCGAAAAAGACATAATATTGTTTGGTCATAGCTAGAAGTTGATTTAGGAAGATAAATACATCCGCAGCCCAACTCGCGTAGTCGAGTCATTCGAGTCCCTACAAACATAATTACGATTTACTTTGAATGAGGTAATTTTAGTAGCATTACTTCCGATCACATACAGTATATAGGAGATTTGATTTATCTAATGAAATCATATTGACCTCAGGACAAACAAATGAATAATAGTATTGTGGTGATTTTTATTTTTAAATTTGAATAAAATATAAATATTTAAATTGTGTATTAGTTTGTTAGAGCTTCATATTTGATCATAAATTAATAATATATCTTCGTCCATAGATGTTTAAGTTACTATTTTTTTTTTACTATATGCATAAATTAGAGGACTAATCATTAAATTAGCTTAGAAAAACCATTTTGCTTCGTCCTTTAATTGGAGTAAATGCTTATGAAGCTTGTTTTAGTAACTATTTTTGTCGTATTACATTAATTACACTTTCGTAAAATTCATTAATTTGAGATAAAATATTAGTTTAAGAAGAATATTAAAAATAAAATTGTATGATCAAATTTCAAAGTGTGAAAAAAAATTGAGAAGAATATACATCATGCATGAGTTCTTACATCATATATATATAATAGACTCCGCCGGGTAAAGGCCTTTTTGGAAGAAGTCTTTGTGAAAATGTCTTTTCGAGATTGAGTGTTATCAAAATGGCCCTTTTTAATATTAATTCATTTTATATAATTTTAAAAATAAATTAAATCATTTCTTATTTTCTGAAAAATACAAAAATTGTTTTATATAATTAAAATATAGATCCAACCCATTAACCCGTACCCGTTTCATACTCAAACCCGAATCTCACCATTTCAACCGAAAATCAAAATCCCCAATTTCTGAAATTAGGGTTCTACCGCAAAACCCAAATCCCAAATTGCATTCTGCTCAATTTCGGCTCGATTCCGGTCTGTTCTTGTTCAATTTCTTCAATATCCAGCTTGGACGCGATTACAGTCAGCTTCAATCTCCACAGGCGCATCTTCCGCCCGCATCTTCTCCATCGACTGTGTTCTCCAGCTTGGAGACGCGATTTCGGTCAGCTTCAATCTCCACCGACGCATATTCCGCCCGCATCTTCTCCATCATCTAAGTTCTCCAGTTTGGACGCGATTCCGGTCAACTTCAATCTCCACAGCCGCTGCATATTTCAGGTATGAAATCGGTTTGGTTGTCAGTGAATTATTTGGGTGATTTCATAAAAGATACAGATGGCTTGTGGTCATGGGAGAATGCATGTGGTGCAAATGAAGGAAAATCGTTTCCATTCCGTGTTCCAAAGAATATCACATATGCAGAATTGTATGAGAAATTAATAGAGAAATTGAAAATTGATACAAACTTACATGAAGTAGTTTTGCGATGCCCTAATCCTATTTCCCCGAAGGATCTACCGTATGAAATTTTTGATGAAGATAGTGTGGACTGGTTGATCACGAGGTGTGATTGCAGTCCTCTTTGTGTGACTGTGAAGTTAAAGGAACACGTTGTAACTGAAATTGGAAGTAATAGATTGTCACAATTAGAGAATGAGGATGTTAGATTGGCAGTTTGCAATGAGGGAGTTGATCACAGTTCTGTGGCTGTGGTAGAAGTTGGAGCTGTGGTAGAAGTTGAAGCTGTGGAAGTTGCTGATGATGGAGTTTCTGATACTATTGTTGCTGATGATGAAGGAGTTTGCAATGAGGGAGATGCTGATACCATTGTTGGTGTTGAAAGAGTAGTTGCCCCCATTTCTATGACAGTAACTGAAAGAGTAGCTGCCTCTATTTCCTTTACAGAAACTGAAACAACAGGTAGCCTTCTATGTGATAGGCAACCTTCTGCTCTGAGAATTCCTTTGGTTGAAGACATCAATGTTAAAGACTATTTTGAAAGTAAGCGTCATTTGAAAGACAAGCTGGAAACTCTTGCTGTGAAATTCCATTTTGAATTCAAGGTGAAAAAGTCTAACAAGGCAGTATACAGAGTTTGTTGCATAGATCAACAATGCAAGTGGCAGTTAAGTGCATGTGCTGTGGGAGAATCAAAGTTATTCAAAGTTTTGAAATATAAGTTCCCCCATTCTTGTTCTCTTACTATTCGTAACACTGACCATAAAAATGCTTCTTATAAGTTAATTGGAAGGCTTGTTGTTGAGAAATTCCAAGACCCAAAACGTGTTCATTCTCCAAGAGATATTATTAATGACTTTCTCCAAGAATACGGGTATGAGATAAGTTATACAAAAGCATACATGTCTCAGCAGTATGATATTGGACTGATCCGGGGTAATCCTAAAGATAGTTTTGGAAAACTTCCAAAGTTCTTTTAGTTGTTGAAGTTGGCCAATCCTGGGACAATGACATTCATTAAAACATCTGATGATAATGTATTTGAATATTGTTTTATGGCACTTGGCCAGAGTATTCGTGGGTTCCAGTCTTCCCTTCGTCGAGTCATTTCTGTAGATGGGACTTTCTTGAAAAGTAGATTTAAAGGCACTTTGTTAGTTGCAACTTGTCAGGATGGGAATCGACAAATATATCCTCTTGCTTGGGCAGTGGTGGACTCAGAGAATAATAATTCTTGGACTTGGTTCTTTGAGAAACTGAAATTAATAACTGGTGATACCACTGATCTTGCCATACTTTCTGACCGTGCTGAAAGTATCAAACATGGTTTCCAGAAGGTGTTTAAGAATGCATGCCATGGATTCTGTAGTTACCATCTGAAAAGAAATTTGAAGGCCCGTTTCCCCAGATGTGATGTTGATGACCTGTTTAATCGAGCAGCAATGGCTTACACTATACCAGAGTTCAGAAATTATTCAATGCACTTTGTTTGAAGCACAAAGGAATCAGAGATTATTTGGATGAAGGGTCCTTTAGGTATTGGTCTAGAGCTCACTTTGATGGCTTAAGATATAATATCACGACAACCAATAATGCAGAGACCCTGAACGGTGTTCTCCAATCTGCAAGGAGGTTTCCCATTGTTGGTTTGCTCACAGAAATAAGAGACATGTTGCAAAGGTGGTTTGCTGAAAGACATGATGCATCACATTTATGTGGTACACAAGTCACTCCAAAAATTGAAGAAGAAATATTGAAGACATATAATCATATGTTGGAGGTGTCCCCTGTGGTTAGGGTTATTTGCAACCCGAATAATTTTCAGGTGTCTGTTGAGCAGTCTTGCAGACTTGTTGATTTGGAGGCACGTACGTGCACATGCAGGAGGTTTGATTTGGATAAGCTGCCCTGTATTCATGTTGGAATTCGATATCCCGGGCTATTAAAATTTGCGGAAATCATAGCCCGATCAAAAACCCATCGCCGGAGATCACATGAACACCAACTCATCCGCCGGAGTCCGGCCTTTGGAGACCACGCACCCGAAGGCACGCAGCCCGCCCCCAGCCGAACCCCCGCGAGCCGGGGTTCACGCGATCGAAGGATCGATCGCACGCCGGCGATCGATCGGGGTGGGCTGCTCACAGCAGCCCCGCGGCGAGTCCGGCGACTCGCCGCCGCATGGGGAGGTCCCCACCGTCGTGGTGGGGTCGGGCACGGCACCAGCCCGTGCCCAGCGATCGATCGTGATGATCGATCGCACACCCTCGGCCCAGCCGAGGGTTCGCCCCCCTTCGCCCCGCCGAAACCCTAGCGGGCGTACGCCGTGGTCCGGTGGCTTCGCCACCACCACGCGTTCGTCCGTCTAATCCGGGCTTCGAACTTTCGGATCTTCGTTCTACGGTATTTTCAATAAACAAAATCGAATAATAGTATCGAGAGGGTTTAGATATTATACCTTCGATTCGTTGTTCGGAGAAACGAAATCAAACACCTTTGAATCTTCCCACGTATTCCTTGCACTCCGTTCGAACGTCGGGTGGGCGACGATCTATCGAACTCCTATGGATCTCCTTCAACTCTCTAGAACTATCAAATAATGATATTCTTGTCTTGTTCTTTATGAAGGCCATGTAGTGCTTTTATAGGCTACGTAGGGGATCTAAAGGAGGTGGAATATTGGGCTTCTAATATTGAAGATTAAATTGAGCCCAAATGCTCAAGTCCATTAATCCTTATCAATATTAATTTTATTTATTTTCCACTATATAAATAAAATTGCACTCCCAATATTTACCCATATTATATCGAATAATATTTCTCCGGTTAGTATTATTTATTCCGTGTATTTAAGATTTAAATATCCATGAATAAAATTTATTTATTGCTTAATAAATTTATTCATCTCTTATATCCGAGACTAGTACCACTCAACCTTATTTATTATGCGGAATTAAATCCACTCGCCAGGTTTACATAATAAATCCTTATGAGCTCATCTCGGGGATATTATCAACCCTTCCGGGATACACTGTCCCTTCAAGAATTCACGGCATGCCATATATAAAATATAGTGACCCAACTTAACCGGTAATTAACCCAATAATTAAATCGGTTAATTCCTTTGGAAAATCAAAGTCACTAATATTAAATATACATACCCGCAATTGTTTCAGGGATTAAGAATAAAATACTCCGAGACTTAAATCAATTATCACAGAGCAATCCTAATTGATAAGTCTCAAGCGATCCGCTCAATACACCAAGTGTACAAGTGTGATAAAATAATTAAGATAAATTATTTTCTCTCTCACACAACGACTATACCGATGGATTGGTCTGTGTCCATCTAGGTCGTGAGCAACTGTTTGATTAAATACGAGTAACCGATAGTATGATCTTCTGTCTGCCCATGCAACACCATACTAACTACAACGTATAAAATCCAGGACTATAATTTGCATATATTTAATTAACAATAATTAAAAGCAAATGAATGTTCGTTATTAATACGTAAATGAAAGTGTACAAGGAGTTCAGAATACTCAAATCTAGACATTAAGTATACTACTCCATCAATCTCCCACTTATACTAAGGTCTAGTCTTATCTTCCAAACTTCTGAATCCCAAACCCTCCAAGTGCTTGAAATATACTTCCTTAGGAAGTATCTTGGTAAAAGGGTCCGCTAGGTTGTCCTCCGTAGCTATCTTGGTGACTACCGCATCGCCCCTCTTGACGATGTCTCGAATCAGGTGGTACTTGCGCTCTATGTGTTTCGTAGCACTATGGGACCGTGGTTCCTTACTGTTTGCCACTGCACCGCTATTATCACAATAAATTGTCATAGCCTTGGGCAAACTTGGAATCACATCTAAGTCCTGGAGGAAATTAAGGAACCAAACTGACTCTTTCGCTGCCTCTGAGGCTGCAACATATTCAGCTTCCATGGTAGAGTCTGAAATGCACTTTTGCTTAACACTCTTCCATGATACGGCTCCACCTCCCATAGTGTACACATAGCCTGATGTCGACTTACGCCGGTCCTTATCAGCTTGGAAATCCGAATCTGTGTAACCCAAAGGAATCAGATTGTCTGCCCCGTAACTCAGAACATAATCCCTAGTATTTCGCAAATACTTGAAAATGCTCTTTACGGCAGTCCAATGAGCCTTTCCAGGGTTACTCTGATATCTTGCTACTATGCCAACCGCATAACAGATATCAGGCCTCGTGCATAACATTGCATACATTAAGCTTCCCACAGCCGAAGCGTAGGGAACTGCTTTCATTTCATCTTTCTCCTTCTGTGTCCGAGGACACATCTCCTTAGAAAGATAAGTTCCTTTACTGAAGGGCAGTTCACCCTTCTTGGAATCTTGCATGTTAAAACGAGTCAGAATCGTGTCTATGTAAGATTGCTGGGATAGGTACAATGTTCTACTCTGGCGATCCCATATTACCTTGATCCCTAGAACATGCCCGACTTCTCCCAAATCTTTCATATCGAATTGTCTAGACAACCATCCCTTTATGTCTGACAACATTTTCACACTGTTGCCAATGAGAAGAATGTCATCTACATAAAGCACGAGGAACACCACCTTCTTTCCATCACGTTTCCAATACACACACGATTCATCCATGCTTTGACTGAATCCAAAAGATTGGACTACTTCGTCAAACCGCAGGTTCCACGATCTCGAGGCTTGTTTCAATCCATAAATGGATCGATTAAGCTTGCACACTAGATGATCTCGCCCCTTAGCAATGAATCCTTCTGGCTGTTTCATATAAATCGTCTCGTCAAGACTTCCATTTAGGAAAGCTGTCTTGACATCCATTTGCCACACCTCATAATCCATATGAGCTGCTATGGATAAGAGAATCCGGATCGACTTTATCTTGGCTACCGGCGAAAAGGTCTCCTCATAATCGATTCCTTCTTTCTGAGTATAGCCTTTCGCAACAAGCCGAGCTTTAAAGGTTTCAACCTTTCCGTCAGATCCTCTCTTCCTCTTGTAGACCCATTTACACCCAATCGGCTTTACGCCGCTTGGTGGTTCTACAAGATCCCAGACTTTATTAGAATCCATAGATTCTATTTCGGATTTCATTGCTTTCTTCCAAGAAGGCGCATCTATATCTTGTACTGCCTCATCATAGGTCCAGGGATCGATTTCATGAACTCCAGGTCCAGAGTCCGAAGACTCACCCAGTCCAATCCATCTATCTGGTTGTTTAACAACCCTCCCACTACGACGGCGTTCCGGTGTATTAACAGTGACAGTATTAGGTGCAGGTTCTAGTGGTGTATCTACACTCGGTTCGGCTGTATCTAAGTCTTCCTTGTCTCCTCTCAACTCATCGAGTATTATGTCACTTTTGGGCTTGTGGTCCATGATATAGTCTTCCTCTAAGAACCGAGCGTTAGTACTTATAACGATCTTCTGGTCCGTAGGACTATAGAACATGTCACCTTTAGTTCCTTTCGGGTATCCTACAAACAGCCGTAATTCTGATCTAGGTTCTAACTTATCAGCACCTTGTCGCAACACATGTGCTGGACAACCCCAGATCCGAATATGTCCCAAGTTAGGCTTGCGCCCACTCCACAATTCCATGGGTGTAGTTGGTACTGTTTTGGTCGGAACCCTATTCAGAATGTACGCCGCTGTTTCCAAGGCAAGTCCCCAGAACATAACAGGTAAATCCGAGTAACTCATCATTGATCGCACCATCTCCATAAGAGTCCTATTCCTTCTTTCTGACACACCATTCTGCTGAGGAGTATATGGTGAGGTCAATTGGGATTCAATCCCATTCTCTGCCAAGTATGCCTTGAATTCTCCAGACAGGTACTCGCCTCCGCGATCAGATCGCAGGCATTTTATGGATTTACCACGAAGGTTCTCCACAAGAGCCTTGAATTCCTTGAACTTGTCAAAAGAATCACTCTTGTGGCGCATCAGGTATACATATTCATACCTTGAGTAATCATCAGTAAAGGTGATGAAATACTCGTACCCTCCCCTTGCCTGAGTAGACATAGGTCCGCATACATCAGAGTGAATCAAATCCAATACTTGTTCAGCTCTCCGTCCTTTACCAGAAAAAGGACGCTTGGTCATTTTACCCTCTAAACAGGATTCACAGGTTGGAAGGTCCTCTCCTTCAACATTGCTGATTAGACCATCAGCTTTCAACCTTTGAAGCCTATTCGAGTTTATATGACCTAGCCTTAGATGCCACAAGTATAATTGATTCATCCTAGAAGGTTCCTTTCTCTTATTGGTGTTCGTAGATGTGTTATTACTCTCGGTTAGTTGCATCGTGTTAGACTCATGATTTAGCACATACAAATCGTCCACCAATGTACCAGAACAGATAATCTCACTGTTTCTTCTTATGATCACAGAGTGGTCAAAAGAAACAGAATATCCATTCATAATAAGTTTAGAAACCGAAATTAAATTCTTTCTAAAGTTGGGTACATAAAGACAATTATGTAAAACTAAAACCCTTTCACTACTAAAGTGTAAGTGAACGTCTCCCACTGCAACAGCCGCTACCCTCGCGGCATTGCCCATGTAGACCACGATCTCTCCCTCTCTAAGTCTCCGGGTTTCCTGGAACCCCTGCAATGAATTGCAGACATGATCAGTGGCCCCCGTATCTACACACCAGGTGCTGGTAGATAACACCACTGATAATGTTTCGGTGACTAAGGAAAATTTCGTACCTTTGAGGAGAGGACAATCAGACTTCCAGTGCCCAGACTGCTTGCATCGATAGCACTTGCCTCGCGGCTTGCTTTTCCCAATCCGTGGTTCACAACCACTGGGCTTCTTTGCTTGCACTTCCATCTTAGCCACAAGAGCTTGTGATTCTCTGACCATACTTATAAGTTCCGCTCTTTTGAAATCGTTTTTAAGCGATTCCTCAAGAGGACTGAACTTATAGAGTATGTCAATCACTTCTTGTCCGGCTTCCACACTATGTCTCAACATCATCCTGAGGTCATTCCAAATGTCCTCATGAGTTGGGACAACAGTGGATTCGGAAGGCTCAACAGTCTGGACAATGTCCAGATTTCTTTTCCAATCAGTACTATATGGAACCAGTGAGTTTTCATCTTTAAGTATATCACAAAGTGGGGTCACAGTCATTCTTAACCTATAAGCACATAAAACAAACAAACAATTTAATATCCGATATTATCTCCCTTAAATAATATCATTAAATCACTAATCGCCTCTAAAATCCCATCAGGTAAGGCAAGCCACGTGGTGTGGACGTTTACCCACCCAAACGACTTAGCAATTAGATTTTCTTTGGTCATACATCACTTATAGCGGAACCTCGTGGGGAGGAATACTATAAGGCGTATCTAAGTGTAAACCATTACTCAGCACCAAAGCAAATCGCTTGGAATTGCTACATTACCGCAAGCCACGTGGTGTGGACGTTTACGATAACTTCACAACTCTTCACAATTTCTTACAACTGTCTACATCAATTAATCCAAAATCCGTCGGCATAGCAAGCCACGTGGTGTGAACGTTTACTACACCAAGAGATTTTTATAATTGACTCCCAATTACTTGATCCATTTAATCTTGTAAATCAAGACGCGGAGAATCATAAGTGAAACTCGAAGTTTCTAACCAGTGATTCACCATGCAAACAACCCTATCTCTCATAAATGAGGGAGCCGATCAGACAATCGATCCATCTATCAAAGAATGGTACGAAGGTCTCTAATTTGTGTCCTCTACATGACCAAGTGGCTCTGGCTCCATTCCACTCCCCGGGGTGAGAATGAGTCGACTTGAAATCAGCTTTGGAAAGACAAATTAGGCATTGTTTGATAAACTTAATCAATGTTTCTCGTAAGAGGAATTACAAGAACTCTCCTCCAATAACTTATCTATATAAACTTCAAAAGTTTATAAAAGTCACCAAGAGAGCAGCAATGGAGACCATGGGTATGTTTTCATACCCTCTCCCACTTAGCTTTTTACAACAAAGGGATACGCTATCTAGTGCATAAAATAAACACATATAGCATGCATACATGTAATAAAGCACATAGTATTATCACATAGTCAAAATAATTACTAGAATATTATTTTCCGACTATTATGGCTTTACTCCATCTCCGTACGCATCTTCTAGTCTTCAGTCTTCGTTCTTGAATGCTCCATGTGACGAGAATATTAATTTCCAATATTTAAATCTATTTATTTTTAATAAATCCAAAAGATACTTAATTAATAATAATTAAGTCAATCGAATAAATCAAAATTAAAATTAAATATTATTAATATTTTAATTTATTTTATTTTCCTTTTCTATTTCATTAAATCTCTTAGAATAATCTATCCAAGACCCACTTGGAATATTCTAGATGATTTCCATAATGAAATAAGGAAATAAAATAATTTGGGTCACTTCTACATTCCAAGATTAATTAATTTCCATTACTATGAAAATTCCCATAAAATAGGAATAATCAATTAGGAAATAAATCAATCCTAAATTAACTTTTATTTCTTTCCAATTCTATTAAATCTCTAGAATCCTATTCCAAGTAGAACTCGGAATACTCTAGAAGACTTCCATAATAGAATAAGGAAATAAAATTAATTCCAATTAATTCTTTTCCTAATCCATGAGAATTCCCAAAAATAGGAAAACTCAAATAGGGAAAAACGAATTAATTAGGAAAGTAGAATCACCGGGAGAGCACGAAGATCACAAGGACCCCCGCGCCCCCCCACCGGATCGCCATCGCCGGTCGAGGTCCACCGCCGCCACCGCCCAGCCGGCGAGCCACCACCGCCGGTGACATCGCCGCCGAGGGGCGCGAATTCGGCGCCCTCCCATGCAATCGATCGATCCTCATGGATCGATCATGGGGATTGATCGATCCTTATCCCGTTCACCCTCTCGATCATCTCCTTCGTCACACGTCTTCTCCGACGGTCGTTTCGGCATCGATCCAACGCAAAATAAATTACAATTTTAATTATACACTATCCGGTATCGATTTTATACATGAAATCGACCTTATACATTTTCCGGAAAAAATAAAAAACAATAATAATAAATCCTAAATTCGGTCAACCCCCGAATTTTTACTATTACAAGCATTCACCACCAAAAACGAATCTCGACATGTCCGAGAGTTTAATTAAACCAACAATCACATGACAAAATAATTAAACGAATAATCATCAAGCCATAATAGTCGGAACCCTGCAAGGTAGAACAATTTTATCGAAAATACCGCGAACGTAAACCACGCTCTGATACCAATTGTTGGAATTCGATATCCCGGGCTATTAAAATTTGCGGAAATCATAGCCCGATCAAAAACCCATCGCCGGAGATCACATGAACACCGACTCATCCGCCGGAGTCCGGCCTTTGGAGACCACGCACCCGAAGGCACGCAGCCCGCCCCCAGCCGAACCCCCGCGAGCCGGGGTTCACGCGATCGAAGGATCGATCGCACGCCGGCGATCGATCGGGGTGGGCTGCTCACAGCAGCCCCGCGGCGAGTCCGGCGACTCGCCGCCGCATGGGGAGGTCCCCACCGTCGTGGTGGGGTCGGGCACGGCACCAGCCCGTGCCCAGCGATCGATCGTGATGATCGATCGCACACCCTCGGCCCAGCCGAGGGTTCGCCCCCCTTCGCCCCGCCGAAACCCTAGCGGGCGTACGCCGTGGTCCGGTGGCTTCGCCACCACCACGCGTTCGTCCGTCTAATCCGGGCTTCGAACTTTCGGATCTTCGTTCTACGGTATTTTCAATAAACAAAATCGAATAATAGTATCGAGAGGGTTTAGATATTATACCTTCGATTCGTTGTTCGGAGAAATGAAATCAAACACCTTTGAATCTTCCCACGTATTCCTTGCACTCCGTTCGAACGTCGGGTGGGCGACGATCTATCGAACTCCTATGGATCTCCTTCAACTCTCTAGAACTATCAAATAATGATATTCTTGTCTTGTTCTTTATGAAGGCCATGTAGTGCTTTTATAGGCTACGTAGGGGATCTAAAGGAGGTGGAATATTGGGATTCTAATATTGAAGATTAAATTGAGCCCAAATGCTCAAGTCCATTAATCCTTATCAATATTAATTTTATTTATTTTCCACTATATAAATAAAATTGCACTCCCAATATTTACCCATATTATATCGAATAATATTTCTCCGGTTAGTATTATTTATTCCGTGTATTTAAGATTTAAATATCCATGAATAAAATTTATTTATTGCTTAATAAATTTATTCATCTCTTATATCCGAGACTAGTACCACTCAACCTTATTTATTATGCGGAATTAAATCCACTCGCGAGGTTTACATAATAAATCCTTATGAGCTCATCTCGGGGATATTATCAACCCTTCCGGGATACACTGTCCCTTCAAGAATTCACGGCATGCCATATATAAAATATAGTGACCCAACTTAACCGGTAATTAACCCAATAATTAAATCGGTTAATTCCTTTGGAAAATCAAAGTCACTAATATTAAATATACACACCCGCAATTGTTTCAGGGATTAAGAATAAAATACTCCGAGACTTAAATCAATTATCAAAGAGCAATCCTAATTGATAAGTCTCAAGCGATCCGCTCAATACACCAAGTGTACAAGTGTGATAAAATAATTAAGTTAAATTATTTTCTCTCTCACACAACGACTATACTGATGGATTGGTCCGTGTCCATCTAGGTCGTGAGCAACTGTTTGATTAAATACGAGTAACCGATAGTATGATCTTCTGTGTGCCCATGCAACACCATACTAACTACAACGTATAAAATCCAGGACTATAATTTGCATATATTTAATTAACAATAATTAAAAGCAAATGAATGTTCGTTATTAATAGGTAAATGAAAGTGTACAAGGAGTTCAGAATACTCAAATCTAGACATTAAGTATACTACTCCATCAATTCATGCAGTTGCTGCAGCAAAACATGTGGGGATGGATTTCTATTGCCTGTGCAGTGATTACTACCTTGCTGCAACATGGAAGATCACCTATTCTGAGTTCATCTTACCTCTGCCTAATGAAGATGAATGTGAGTTTCCTGATGAAGTTCTTAATGCAGATGTTTTGCCACCAAAAGTTAAGGCTCAAAGTGGACGGCCGTCATTGAAAAGGAAAAAATCAGCCGGGGAACCGAGGGGGCCTGGAGATAGAATGAAGAAGACTAGTCTTCCAAAACAAATGAGCCAAGAAGCAACTGAAAGTGATGGAGAGCCTCTGGAAAAAAGTAGAGAGGCTGAAAGTGATGGAGAGCCTCTGGAAAGGAATTCTGAAAGATATGCGAGCTTGAATTCTTTGATGACAAAATGATGGTATAATCCTAATATGATTGTTTATTATTTTATTTTTTTTAAATTTTTTTATGGTGGATGTAAAATACTTTTGATGACTTTTTTTATAGTTTGATGAAATAACATTAATTCATTAAATAACATTTTAAGTACAAATAGAAAGTTAATTTCATGAAATAACATTTTAATTACTAATATAAAGTTAATAATATAAAATTAATTTCATTAAAAAAACATTTTAATTACTAATATAAAGTTAATAATATAAAGTTAATTTCATTAAATAACATTTTAATTATTAATATAAAGTTAATTTCATGAAATAACATTTTAATTACTAATATAAAGTTAATAATATAAAGTTAATTTCATTAAATAACATTTTAATTACTAATATAAAGTTAATTTCATGAAATAACATTTTAATTACTAATATAAAGTTAATAATATAAAGTTAATTTCATTAAATAACATTTTAATTACTAATATAAAGTTAATTTCATGAAATAACATTTTAATTACTAATATAAAGTTAATAATATAAAGTTAATTTCATTAAATAACATTTTAATTACTAATATAAAGTTAATAATATAAAGTTAATTTCATTAAATAACATTAATAATATAAAGTTAATATGAAGGTATATGACATTTAGTCTTAGGTGTATTGAAAATCTATCTATCACAATGTGTAATTTCATAGAAGCTGGCTTATATACCATGCATATTGCGTATCGGAGACTTCATACTAAACAGTTTAGAATTGCATTGGGTATATTACCATTATTCTTAGGTATGTGTGTCTGGAATTCAAGATTAAATCGTAGTCATCTGTTTAAAACTGAATAATACAAGATTTAATCACAGCCATCTATTAATTTCAATAAATAAAAAATGAAAAAACCAAGAATTAATCACAGCCATCCGTTCAGATGTAATCAACGAATGTGTTTGTTGATCCGATCCAATGGTGAACTTTACATCACAGCCATCCGTTCAGATGTAATCAACGGCTAGTAACACACCCGTTCAACTCCCCCGTCGGTCGGTCACACGCACCTCTTCCCGTAATGATTTGAGTACTGTATAATTATTGTATTTTATTCTTTTTTTTTTACTTTAATCACCCCATACCCCCTCTAACCCTAATCACTTCATCCTCACCCCTTTCATCTTCTCTGTTCCAGAGCCGTTCAAGCATCCGTTCCAGGTTTGTTTGTTTTTTCTTTTTTTCATCACTTTCTTGAAATAACTATTTGGGTTTTTTTTATTAATGAACTACCACATACCAATTTTTTTTATAGTATACCCTTTTTTTTTCAGAGAATGAAGAATTTGGGCAGAACCACCAGTCTTGCTCATGTATGCCACAAATGTGGCCAAGAAACACACGGAGCAGTTTCAGGATATTCGAAGACAGTAGGACGTCTATACGCACGTTGTCGGACACACGGGTTCTCACACTGGCTTCAACCAGCTATAAAGGAGGAGAAGGAGGAGGAAACCCCCAGATCCAAAGGTAATCTGTCTTCTCGTTTTAAACACTTATGTGGTTAGGGCCTAGGGGTATTCGGTGATTTGGTTTGAACCCTATTATTTTACATGCATCAAACCCTGTTGTAAATAGCATCCACATCGGTTTCAGGAAGAAAAAGGAAGGGACCCTCATACAGTCCCAGATTCCACACATATATCATTGATCCAGTCACAGAGTACATTGTAAGTATACATTGTTGCTTTGCTTTGTATGCTTTGATTTTGATTCTGGTTTTCTGTTGTAACTTGTAACTACACTTTTGTTTGCTAGATTATCCCCAGAGCATTTGTGAATGCATGCACACACAATATCCCAATGCATGTGTTTCTGAAGACTCCTTCTGGTCTAATGATGCCTGCTGAATTTTATGAAGATGAGCTGGGCCGCATGATTCTTGGAGAAGGATGGTCAGCCTTCAGTCAGAAATATGACATTCAGAATCATCAAATGCTGGTATTTGAGTGGAACTACTTATCCCACATCTTCCAGATTGCTATTTTTGGGAGGGACATGATTGAGATCAACTATGCTGTGGATGGAGGCCGGAGGAGCCGGGAACTGGAGGTCTGTGAGAGCTTTCTACTTAAACTGAAAGAACATCATCGCTATCGTGTGGTAAGTGTTATTTGGGTTCTTTTTTCATTTTTTTAGTGTCATCTACAATTTCCATTAATATTTTGTTTCCAACTTCACTGCAGAGGATTCCAGCAACATTTGCTGCGGCTTCTGGGCTCCAGTACAAGGTTGAAGTGAAGCTTGCAAATGAGAGAGGGGAGAAAATGCCTGCCACGGTGTTTGCAGGAAAGGGAAAGGAGAGCAAGTATGTGTTCCTCCAGCAGGATTGGAGAGCCTTCTGTCAGCACACAATTTGAAGAAAGGAATGACTTTGCTCTTCACCTACGAACCTGTCTCGAATACACTGCACATATCCCAAGCACCCCCTCTGTGAAAAAGTCTGTTATTATGTTTTTCTGCTTTGTTAACTTATCGAACAATTTGGGCTGTGTCCCCCTTTTAACATTATGGTTTTTTTGGTTTTGTGAATGATGCTACAATTTGGGTTGTGTCCCCCTTTTAACATTATGGTTTTTTTGGTTTTGTGAATGATGCTACAATTTAGGCTGTGTCCCTTTTAGCATTTCGGTGCTATATTTTTGTGAATTTTGAAACAATTTGGGCAGTGCCCTCTTCTAGCAGTATTTAGTTATATTTTTGTAAGTTTTAGTAGTACAATTTGGGCAGGTTCATTCTAAGTAGTATTCAAGCTTTTTTGGTGGTTTTAATTTATTATTTTCTAATTTTTGATATCTTTGATTATTACAATTCACTAGCTTTGATTATGTACCTGTTGATGCAATTGTGATTTAAAACAAACAATACACATATACTAGTACAAGCTCAAACCTGATTCACTATAACCAAACCAAATTAAACCTTAACATATATACTGCATCAAACCAAAACAAAATCACAAAACCTATAAATATACTACATCAAACCAAACAATTTGTTTATAGAACAATATGTAGCAGTTTTGAATATCAAAACAACAATTAGCTTCCCAAGTTGTCTACAACTGTTTTCAGATTCAACATCTATACAAAACAACTTTTCAGATTGTCTACAATGAAGCAACATCAATACAAACCAGAAAATCAGAATTTAAATGAATCAACATCAATACAACCCAATTTTAAAACTTCAATGTAGTAACATTTAACAACTGGAATGAAGAAAAATCTAATTTCCAAACTCCTTCATAGGTTCCTTCTTTTGGCATAGTCATATCCACATCTTTTCTCATCTCATCCAGCCCAGACACTGATCAATATTTTGCATTGCAAAAAGAACATTTCAAATTGATTTGTAAATGGATCAAATATCACATTTGTTCATATTTAAAGCTCAGGGGATGAACACATAAAACTGATTTGGGGCTTAGTGTTCTGCACCATAAGAATTATATTGATAAACACTCTAATTCATGCTGATCAAATTGATTTGGGGATTAGGGTTAGGGTTCTGAATTTGAACAATTCTTTGAAAAATTGGGGAAAAGTGGAAATTCAAGAAATTTATGTCTCAGTGTTCAACACCATAAGAAATATATAAGATAAACACTTTAATTCATGCTGCTACAAAAATAGAAGAAATCGATCAAATTGATTTGGGGATTAGGGTTCTTCATTTGAACATAATTTTTTGAAAAATTGGGGGAAAGTAGAAATTCGAGAGATTTATGTTATGAACAGACGGATTACTACACAATCAAACCAAATTCATTTCAAATTTCAGTAGTCGACGCGAGATTACCTCGGCTATGGCTATCGTTTGGATCAAAATATTCCGCCATTGAACACTGATTTCTCCCACGTCTGAGCAACATGTACCACCGACTACGTCTCTGAATCTAATTTCTTCGAATTCAATCCAATGTGTTTTTCCAGAAAATTAGGGTTCTACGTGCGGTGGGGGGAGAGAATTTGGGGATGAAAACGTTGAAAAACGATTGAAATGAGAAAGAATGAAAAGGGCATTTACGTATTTTCACATATAACATTAAGATTTATAATAAAAAAAGATTTTATAATAAAAAAACATTTTCTAAATTAATTTTATGTTTTTTGAATAATAAAAATGTATTAAAATCATTTTTTTTTTTTTTGAAACCTTGACTTTGTCAAAGGCTTCATAAACAAAAGGCCTTTGAGAAAAGGCCCTTTAGACAATAAACCCTATATAATATATTTGTATACAATATAGTAAGATATTCCACACTGTTTTTCATTTTTCATTTTTTTAAATATGGAGTAGCTACTAGCTTAGACTTTACATTGCATGGACAAAAGTTCAATTGTTTTTAGTATTCTTATTACTTTAATTTTTATAAGAGTAATAAAAACGCCAAAAAAAATATATTATTAGAAACACTTCTTAATTTATTTATTTTTGGTTTTCTATATCATTTACACAAGTTATATATGTTTCAAAAGAGTTAAAAAAAATATATTACAAACATATTTTAAGTCTTTTTTGATTTCTATATAATTTACATAAATTACATTTGTTTTTAGATGTTGGTATACGTAGTCTGTTACAGTGCTCGTTTTTGGATTAAAATCAGCACTACTGAATGGATTAAGAATAATAACTTTAAAATATATACATGAATGGATATACATGAATGGATACATGAATGGAGATACATGAATGGATTTTAATAACTTTATATTAAAACAATTAAAAATATAATTTTTTTACTGAAAATATAACATTTTTATTATAAAAATTAAAAAAATTGATATTGAATAATAATAATATAGAAAATAAATGTAATACTTATCTAATTAACATCTAATATATAAAATTCAATAATATTTATAATATTATAATAATAAAATATAATTTAAAAACGATAATTTTGTCGTGCAGAATCTGCCCAAAAATAATTAATTAACATTTAATATATGAAATTCAATAATATTTATAATATTATAATAATAAAATATAATTTAAAAACAATAATTTTGTCGTGCAGAATCTGCCCAAAAATAATTACCGTTAAAATTTATACTACAAGTATTATTTTTTTGAAAAAACAGACAAATAAAATAAACTAATGACCATTTTATGCAAGTTCTAAAATTTCAAACTACTATAAAAAAAATAAAAAATAAAATTAAACTAACGAAACGGGTAAAATTAGACTTGTTGGATTTGACTGGTTTTTTTGAGTCAAAACCAAAATCGAAAATTGGATGATGAATGGTAATCCGTCGTGGTCGAATTAATTAAAACCTCACTGTATATTTCAAGGACAATGATATGATATGATCCATTGCAGTTGTAGGACAGTCCTCTGCCATTAATTGCACAAAATAAGGAAAACACGCTGCCATTTTTACCCTTGCAGAGTACAGTAATAAATATTCACACGTACACACACAATTCAATATCACATACTGTACTACTAAATTTGCTAATATCATAATCGTCACATTGTATATGTAGAGATAGAAATCATACATTAATTATAAAAAAAGGATAAAAATTAAAGAGGGAATGTGACTTTTTAGTCACATTTGTTAAGGGTATGAGTTTAAAGTCCCCCTTTATAAAAGTGTGAGTTTTTTACACCAATTGAACATAAATTGTCTCTTATACCCTTACTTTTTTAATAAATAAAAAAAAAAAAAAAAAAAAATACAAAAACAATTTCAATTAACATAAAAATAAAAAGAAAATACATGTGGGGCCCACAAAATCAGATTTATTGTTTGGTTGAGGGTTTGGTGTGGGTTTATTGTGCATTCAATCCTCCATATTCATCACATATCTACCAAAACCAAACCAATTTTTTTTCAAAAATTCTCTCAAAATTCTCTCAAACACTCTCTACATGTTGCCCCGTTAGATTCTGGAAAACGCCGGAGAACATACGCGTGCCTTGACGAGCCAAATCGAGAGGTACGTGATCAAGTTTTTCAAAAAAAAATTATCTGCGACAGTTACTCGATGGGTTGGTCGATCGTACGCTCTATCGATCAACCCATCGAGTAACTAAGAATTTATGAAGCGAAACATTACTCGAAATGAGGTTAATCGAACTAAGGTTACCCGAAATGCTTTCGAGTAGATTTTCGATTAACCCTAACTCCAGTAACATGTTTCGACTAACCTCATTCCAATAACACAGATTCGAGTAATGTGAGGTTACTCGAATTGAGGTTAATCGAATCATGTTACTCGAAAGTAACAGTCCATCCTGTTACTCGATGGAACAGTCCATTCGAGTAACAGGGCCTGTTTTTTGCAAAAAACGCATTTTTCCGTAATTTTTGGTTTGTTTCGTCGATATATATGGATATGTTGTAATAGTTAACCTAATTCAATAATGTTTTTTGTAATTGTAGATGTCGAATCAACGAATCACGATACGTTACGGTGGTCGTTGGGAACGAGCGGTCTACGTCGACGGGATAGATATGTGCCTTTTCTTCAGGAGGGATCAACTTACCCTCGATGGTCTTGTGAGGCAGATTCGTGCCGTTTTGCGCCCTCCGCCGAATATCGAGTACATGTTGTTTATCTTAACACGAGGCAATGATTTTAGGAGCGTGCGGTGTCCTTTGCTTAGCGACGACGATGTATCCCGCATGCTAGACGAGCAAAAGGACGATTGTTTCATTTTCGTCACCGAGATCCTAGAGGAGGCACAACAAAATGCACCCGAGGTGAATATTCCAGAAGTAGATACGGATGTACCGACTGAGGGCGAGAGGCCTGCTGAGAATTCCGAGGACGACGAAGAAGCTCGTCAGACCGACCTGTTGCAGTCGTTGACCACTGAATGGACAGAATGGATTAGACAGCCGCGCGTCATCACAAATATTCTTTCACGCCGTAATCTGTCCTCGAGTTCTAATTCGGGAGCCGGCGAGCAACCCGAACCAGCTCAGAATGCACAGAATAATCCACTGCGCAACTGGATCATTCCACTGCCGGAGTTTGACCCCGCGGTTCCATTGCGATCGGTCGAGCCTCCCGAACTTGTGTATGGTCATATTGCAGTCGGCTCGACATTCCGAACGAAATCGGATCTGAAGATAGCGGTGGGGATGTATCACATGGAGCATATGGTGGAGTGTGCCACTAAACGCTCGACCTGTGAACGGGTAAAGTTCGTTTGCAAGCGAGACCGTGAGAAGTGCCCGTTCAAATTGTGTGCTACTGGGAATGACGAAACACTCTGGAAGATTACGAGGCTGAACTTGAATCACGAGTGTGTCAATGATTTGGGTCGGACTGCCGATCGTCACGTGTCGAGCAAGGTTGCTGCTACTTACTTTGCACGTCAGCTAGTCGACGATGAGATCACACTGAAGCCGAAGACGATGATTTCTGATCTGAGGAGATTGTACGGAGTAGTGATCGATTACAGCTTTGCCCTGCGGACGAGGAACCTGGCCGTTGAAATGAGGTACGGCAACTATCAGGATTCATATCAGATGCTCCCGTCATATCTGCACGTGCTGAAAGAATGCAATCCAGGGACTCGGTATGATATTCAGACGACCAGTGAGGGCGTGTTCTGTCACATGTTTGTTGCACTTGGGCAGTGCATTAGTGCATTTCAGCAGCGCACTCTGCGTCCCGTCATAGTAGTCGACGCCACTCATCTGAAGGGGAAAAACAGCGGTGTGTTATTTGTTGCCGTCACGAAGGACGGAAATGAGCAGATTTTCCCGCTTGCTTTGGGTATCGGTCCGATTGAGAATGACCTGGAGTGGACGTGGTTTCTTGAGCACCTCAGGCTTTGCTACGATGCAGACGATCTGCTCATTGTGTCCGACCAGCATAAGAGCATCGCGAATGCTATTCGGAGTGCCTATCCCCACGCGACCCGTGCGTTGTGTTGTCACCACCTCGAGAAGAATCTGGCAATGTACCGCTCTCATGTGATCACAATTGTACACAAAGCAGCCTACTGTTATCGAGTGGATGAGTTTGAAAAATATTTATCTGATTTGGAGAGAATCAGTGGAGACGGTGCTTATAGGCGCCTCGTTGGACTCGGTGTTGAGACCTGGGCAAGGTCAAAATGTACTGAACGACGATATGGTTTCATGACATCGAACGCGGCCGAAGTCTTCAACAGTGCTATCAAATGGCCACGACGATTACCTGTTTGTGCTATGCTCGAGTCGATTCGTGCGATGATTGAGAGATGGTTTGACGAGAAACGAAGGAAGGCTAATGAGAGGGAGCATGAGATGACCGAGGAGGCATTCGCAAAGATGTCTAATCAGAATCAGTTGAGTCATCATCTTGCTGTTCGAGAGGTCAGCGCGGGGACCGTGTTCAGAGTTGAGGAAAACGGCAGGTCCTATCTCGTGGATATCGCGAGACGCACGTGTGACTATCGGGAGTTCGACTTAGACCTAATTCCGTGTCGTCATGCTGCTGCCGCTATACGGTATGGTATCGGTTTCCTTACATCTTCTTTTAAATTAATTAATGCCACTAACTTGATACTTTTATGTAGACGGGCTAGATTTTCATTGTACGATTTCGTCGGCCCCTATTTCAAGCAAAGCAGCTTGAGAGAGATGTATGCGACTCCTATTGTGCCAGTACCACACGTTGATGATTGGGTTGTCCCTCCAGAAGTAGCTTCGTACGTGTGTCTTCCACCGGAAGTGGTTAGTCAGGCTGGACGTCCGCGGCTGAGTCGGGTTCGTTCTGCAGTTGAGGGATCTGGGTCTGCTCGTCGTGTACAGGTTTGTTCTTCGAACCTAATATTGTGTCGTCATTAGTATGATTAAAGACCTAATATCGTGTCTTTGTGTGCAGGTGTGTACGAAGTGTAAGGGCGCAGGACATAACATACGCAACTGCAAGGCTTACATACCTCCTGCAGGCGTTGATTTGAATGTCCCTCCGGAAGCCTCAGGAACGCAAGAATCGGGTCGAAGAAGGCAGAAGAAAAAGTGCAGCATTTGCAGAACCGAGGGCCACACAAAAACAAAATGTCCGATGCGTGTGGATTGAGGGCTCTTCTGGTGTTTGGTTGATTTGTTATCGTGTTTCTCGATACATCGTATGACTAGGATTGATTTATTATCTTTGTTTCTGGACATATGCAGTGTGTTTCTTTGGATATTTGTTGTGGTTTTTGTTGATATGCAGGTCAGGGTATGTTAAAAAACAGTAATGGCATTCTGCATATTCAGTACTCCATCGAGTAACCTATTCGATTAACCTATTCGCTTAACCTTTTCGAGTAACCTCATCGATCAACCTTCGAGTAAACCATTCGATTAACCCAATTTTGTAACCCTATTTTCGAGTAACACTTTCTTGTAACCATTCGATTAACCTCATCGATTAACCCCCTTCCAAGTAACCATTTCGCTTAACCTATTCGCTTAACCTATTCGAGTAACCTATTCGATTAACATATTCGGTTAACTTATTCGCTTAACCTATTCGAGTAACCCAATCTTGTAACCCTTACCTTCGATTAAACCTACCTTCGATTAACCCTACCTTCGATTAACCCATTCGAGTACATTAGGGTTTCCATCGAGTACATTAGGGTTACCATCGACCAACCATCGAGTAACTAAGAAGCCCCCATCGAGTAACTAAGAACAGGACCATTTTTTTCAATTTTAAGGCCGTTCTTCAATTTCTAATTGTGTTTTTGCGTATGTAACTTCATTTTAATGATAAAAAACATTCATTAAACATGTTTTGATGATCAATTTTGGAGTTCTAATCCATAGCATGTCAACATTGAACAATATCATAGTTTGTTTGTTGTAAACTTACTTAAGATATTTAGAAAAATATGACTAATGTTCCATGTTTCACTTGTTTTCACTCTAAACGAATCGTTTGATCATCTAAACTGTTTTAATAATGTTTTATGGCTCTAAATTGAACTTATTAGTGTAAATAACAACTTAATTATCTTAAAAAATGCCAAAAAATACTAAATTTACACTGTTAATCGATGGTTGGTCGATGCCTTTTCGAGTAACCTACGATCGACCAACCTTGAAGATTTATGATTACAGGATGATGGCATTATTCGAGTAACCTTTTCGCTTAACCAATTCGAGTAACCCCATTCCTGTAACCCTATCGATCAACCTATTCGAGTAACACATTCGATGAACGTTTTTAAAGTATTCTGCAGATTTCAGGCCTGATTCTTGGTTGATCGATGGACCTGTTCTTGGTTGATCGATGGTTACTCGATCGCGTCATACGATCGAGTAACCTCTGGGCAGAATGAAAACAATTTTTTTTGAACATTTTAAAACCCAAACCTGCAACATTCTTAACAATCGAACACATTACCAATACAGAAATACCAACAAATAATTATAGTTTGAAACACTCAAATCCAAAGTAAATACCAAACAATACTAAACAAGTCTCTAAAGTGTCGAAAATAAATCATCCTAAGCTCGTATGTCTTCATTCGTGCGTCCTTCCTGAGCTAACCAATAAATCATCCTAGCAATATACTTTCTGTACCTAACGATGTAAGGAATGTCAATAGTCTTGTCCTCGTGAGTCAACTTCTTGTTGAACAAGCGATCCAGGTACATGCAACAAATCGGCCCACACGAGTTCCCGTCGGGTTGGATTATTTGTCGGTCCTTGGGCATCAGCTTAAACTTGAAAGCACACTTCTTACGCTCCCTGAAACCAAAAACATTGAAATGAATGAAACACTTCTCCCGTCAATATAATATAAGAAAAAAAGACTAAAAAAATACACAATGAAATGAATGAATCATACAAGTACGAGTGCTGCTCCCACCAGTGTGCGCATTTCAACAATCGAGGCAACAAATCTGTCAGGGGCTTCAGCTGTTTAGCACTGACACTGCACAATGAATCATACACTTCGACAGTCCAATTCTCGAAATCAATGCACGCCACGATCCAGTGGATGTTATCAATGTTGCAAATCATGGCCACCTTACATAAAAACCATGAAAATATAAGAAATAATAGAAACCAAAGATTATTCAAATTCAGTTAACATACCTGATGGATATTGTACCAACAATGCTCACCACGACCAGGACCCGATACAGTCTTTATCATATCCTGAGGTGGTTTCCAATTCTTGTATCGTAACTCAAAATCAGGAGAAGTCCCTGTATGCTTCAGTTTCTTGTATTCGAGGCAGAAATCATTCTTTGGAAATGTGATAAATATTAAATTTTAAGTTAGTAAGAACATGATAAATGTAAAATATAACAAATAATAGATAAAAGACATTCACTTACAAAGAAGCTGGGACCGAAGATCTGGTGCCCACTTGCGCTCACGTAACTCTTCACCCCGACCTTAGTTCTGATTTTTATTTTCATGAACGCAATATACAAGTCGAGTACCTGAATATTGACACGTTGTTAATATTTAAATATAAATTAAAAGGGTTATAATTTAAAATTTTACCTGAGAAGAGAACCAAACAGAGGGGTTTTCCACATCGTCGAAGAACTTCTGATCAAGGATCAAATCATCACAGCACTTCAGCTTAATGCAAGAATCGGGCCCCGATGCTCTGTACACATTGTACAACTTCCAGCTTCTTTTACCCCGTGTCTTGCTAAACCCTTGGATGAAAGGGCTACGCAAGTACCTGGAAGGACGAACGACACGAGGTCCGAGACTGCTCTCCCCATCATCCTCCTCGGACACCGCATCCTCGTCGTCATCCTCGTCGTCATCCTCGTCAGTGAAGCACAAGGGCACCTCATCCTCGCCATCATCCTCGTCATCAGCAGCTGGCTCTGAGAAGATATCAAAGTTCCTCCCAGTATGGGTCTCAACATCGACCACAACAGCTGGTGTCGGCGTCCTGAACATCTCCAGATCAAAAGGAACTATCGACGGAGGCGTGCGGTAGCTGGAGGACTCAAATGGATAGGCCGGTGGCGGCATCTGGGGTCCCTGAAATCCATAGGCCGGTGGAGGCATCTGATAACCCTGGAACCACGTGTCAAATGGAAATACCGGAGGCACCGGGGGCTGCCTGCAGTAACGCATCCATGCCTCAGCGTCTGCATATGAATACCGAGGGTCAGGCATCGCCGACGTCGAGAATCGAGCTAGTGCTCTGCGCGAAGAAGTCTCCTGAATGTCCTCGCAGTGGTAGGAATGACGAGGAGGTGAACTCCGAGGGGGAGAGGAAGGCTCTTCGTACACTGGCCTCGAGGGATAAGGCCGTGGCTGAGAGTGTCGACTGAAGCCGAAGAATGCCTTCATTTTAGAGAACAAGTTCTCCGTAACGCTCTCTGTGACATGCCTCACGATGTGAGTCGTGAATCCCTTCTCGGATGTGTCGAACAATATCCTCTCGAAGTCACTCCGACGATAAATAGGTGGATCATCGTCCACCACTGTCTCAGATGCAGGTCCAGCTCGAGACTCAGGAGGAGTGGCATGTCGAGGAGGCGGAGAATCATGTCGAGGAGGAGGAGTGGCATGTCGAGGAGGAGGAGAATCATGTCGAGGAGGCGGAGAATCATGTCGAGCTCTCCGAGATGTACGTCTCTCTGCTGAAGAGCTGGGCGTGATATCGTCACGCGTGCGGACATGTGTCGTCGCCTTCTTGAATGTCTTGGCCACACTTTCGGCCACGCGGTCCACAAGCTTCTTCTTCTTCTTCTCCATCTGCTTCTTCGGTGCCGGTGCTCGTGCCGGCGCCGCTGCGTGGGCTAAGCGGACGGGAGGCTGGTACGGGACGGCATACAACTCACCGGCCCCAGTCAAACTCCTGTAATACAGCATCTCCTCCTCCTCCGGTGTCGGTGTGAGGGTCTCGTTCACTACAAGCTAAGAGAAAACAATAACAAAAAAAATATTTATTAATGAAATATTCTATAAACTATGAAAATTCAAAATAGATTGACGATTACCCGCTCATCCTCAAAGTAATCAGTGTAATCGAAGTTAGTCTTCCTCTGCGTCCAATTCAAAAACCGAGGCATCTGCGTCTCTCGGCTCCGAGTAGCGATCAGTCTCCCTAAAGGAGGAAAGGCCTCGAAGGCCCAACACTGGAAGACCCAAACTGGACCGTAAAAGTGATAAGCCGCTCTCTCTGCCTGATCAGCTGCCATCCCAGCAATGCTGATGTAGTGCGAGAAGTTCTGGAACGTATAAGAACCCCAAGGAAACCACTCCCAACCATCGGTATCCTCCACCAGTGTCCAGACCCAATTCTCGACATCCAATTTTTCTCGACCAATCCGAACGAAGTAGAGAATCAAGATGTTGGCAACCTTGAAATAATCATAAAGGTCGTCGCCCATCCGCTGATCATTAAACAAATTGAGTAATTTTTCAATCTTCATCACTCTGCAACGGAATAGCCTCCGATGGATGCCTGTACTGGGAGCGACATGATCTGCGGCTGTGGGATCGAAGTTACTTTCCCCGAAGCTCAGGCCGGTGATCAGGGCATATTCTTGTGCTCGAAACTTCACAATACGGTCCCCGATAGCAAACCAGTGCTCAAACTCCGGCATATTCTTGCTAACGATCTCTCTCGATAGCAGCTTGTGTAGAGGCTTGTTCGAACGGTCTCCACAGGGAAGGGACAAGAACTGACTGAAGAGATACGTTTGTCTGTACTCCGCGAGGCCCTCGTCCCCACCCACCATTCTCAGAGTGTCTTGTACGTTTTTCAAAACGCCGCGTCGATCGCCGCAATTTATCGCTCTCGAAATGTCGACGAAATCCGGTCTCCTCCATCGGAAACCAGCCTGCACAAATGGAGAAGAAGCAATTACAAAAAGAGAAAAATAGGATCAAAAAAAAAAAAAACTGTCTGTTACTCGATCGAGCAGACCATCGATCAACCCCAATCGATCAACCCCAATCGATCAACCCCATCGGCCAACCATTCGATTAACCCCATCATTCAACCCATTCGATTAACAGAGCAGACTACTCGAAGAGGTTAATCGAAGGGGTTAGTCGATGGGTTAGTCGATTAACCCCATCGACCAACCAATTCGATTAACCCCATCGACCAACCCATTCGATTAACAGGACTGACTACTCGAATTGGTTGGTCGACGGGGTTGGTCGATGGGGTTAGTCGATGGTACTAATCGACTGCCATCGATTAACCAAGAACAGAAATCAAAAACTGAAATTTCAGAACAATTCAACTCACATTTACAGTTCTAAATGAAGTATAACACAATAAAGAACTTAAACAAGCATCGAAACACCATATAATCCATCAAATTGCTCGAAATTTCGAAAAAAAAAAAAAGGGGATGGATTCGGGAATTACCGGAGATTGGAGACTCGGTTCTTGTTGTTGTTGTTCTTCCTCGCTTTCGTGCTCCTCGTCATGCTCGGACGCCGACGACATTGCTTTCGCCGGTTACGTGAGTTCAAATCGAAAAAAAAAAAAAAAGGGGGCGGGCGGTAGGGTAGGTTACGGGAGAAAGAAGAAGAGAAGAGAAGAGAAGAGAGAGAAAAGTGGGGACCAAATTTTATTTTATTTTTGTTTTTTTTTAATAAGTTTGAAGGGTATATTTGACCATTCAATTAACATTGGTGTAAAAAACTCACACTCTTATAATTGAGTAAAAAAACTCACAATTCTTATACACATGACCATAAATCCACAGGCCTCAAAATTAAATAAATAGTTACCTAACAAGTGATTTACGGTATTAGAAACTATAAGTGCCCATCTTTTTTATTGGACAGCTGCAAAAGTTGTGCTCAAATAGCAAGTTAGCTTACTGCCACTATATATTACTATATATATATATACTTTCTATATATATATTTATATATATGATGTGCCCAATAGGTTTGAACCACATATATGATGTTCGTTTTCAAATTACGAATTACGAAAGTTACGCTAGGTGCTTCATAAGGCGAACCACAATTGCTTGATTCGATTGAGGGCTTCGTTTGGTTGGTCGAAGAAACTGCATCTCGTGTGAAGTCTTGCTTTCATGATCAAGACATATATATACATTGGAACTTCTGTTGGAAAATAAGCGTCTCGTAGAGAGCTTCGATTTGATATCTCATATACTCATTTTCGAGTAGTATGAATGAAAAATTATTTTTCAAAGATGTAACTAATTGGAAGAGTATTTCAAAAGGATTTATATCCTAAGTGGGAAAAATAAAAATATGCAAAGTGTATACACATTTTTTTCTAGTATTTTATTTTTCTAAGTAATAATAATAATAATAATAATGGTATTATTATTAATTTTTAAGAAATATTTTAATAATAATAATATGATATTATTATTATTATTATTATTATTATTATTATTATTATTATTATTATTATTATAATAAGTTACATTTGGATTAAATAATGAAATAATGGTCATTATGTGACATTATAGTGATTTTGAATGGTGGTTTTGACCGTCCACATTCAACGAACATTCGTCTCCAACGTCTCTATATAAGTGCATTCGGTTTTGCATGAAAAAACACTCGAAAAAAACTCGACGACTCGAAGAGAATCGAGAATAAGTATGAAAATATTTGAGAAATATACAGACGCATTCCGAGCAATCGCTCTCGTCTTTCTTTTGTTTACCCCGTTTCTTTGACCCTCCGGTGATATTATTTCAGGCAACATCTCGGTTCGCCGTAAGCAAATGTTTTGCTTGTAATCGTTGTATCCTGGGAAACAATCGTACCCGTAGAGGACGAATTTGTTTTAAGGAAATCGTGTTGAACACGAGCCTCGATTTATTCGATTTTCTTTTCTTCCATCTTCCTCTAATGGACACACACACCATACACAAAAGTTACTACAAACTTAAAACAAATTAGTTTGATGGTTGAAATGATTATTTGTGTTTACGACCGGAGATGGTTCAAACTCGATTAAGTGAACGAACATGTATCCTTCGGGACCTAGTGGTGGTGCGCCACACTAGATGATATTTTGGTTAATCATCGTAATAACCAAAAAAAAAAAAAAAAAAAATTCAACGACGTTGTTGAAGTCGGGAAAAAAAAAATGTTGTCACATGTAGTGATGTACAAGAAATGTTCAATGATGAACAAAATAGTTCGAGCAAACATTATCGAAAATGTTGTATGATTGTTTGATTCAATTTATCGTAAAGATACGTGATTAAATGTGAAATCACTAGATGTTGATGAATATATCTTTTGATATAATTAAATAATAAAAATTTGCATTTTATGCATATTTTATTATGATATAAATAATAATATGGACATTATTATTATTTATGTAATAATGATGAAATTATTATTTGATAATTATGGTGAGAAAATAAGTACAACTTATGACTACCATTAAAATATAATAAATAGTGAAATTTATTATATTATTATTATTGGTTGAAAATAATAAATAATGAAATTTATTATTGGTTGAATATAATAAATAGTGAAATTTATTATAATGTTATTTATTGAAATAAACCCTTTGAAATTCATAAAGAGTTATGGATGTGGTATAAAGATTTGTTGAAAATAAGTAAATAAATTATTGAAATTCATATAATGATATGAATGAGGTAATAATAATTTATTCTCACAATTAATATTATTTACTTAATGAGAAGTAAATAAAAGAGAAAAGTCAAAATTATTATTGATTGATTTTTATCAATAAAATTTTAAGGAAAATAACATTTACTTAATGAGAAGTAAATATGAGACTTTTGAAATTCATATTAAAATATGAATTATTTGTACAAAATAAAATCGGAAGTTATAAAGAACATCCGAAGTAGACGAAACATGTGTATCCAATTAGTATTAATTGTGATTGTCAATTTGTAATTGGAAGAACACAATGTATGACAACTACTCTCTACTGGAGTTATCTCAATAGACTATGTAAGATCTAAAGATAATATCGCGCAGTCAATTAACCAAAGAACTGGTTAAATCGAGAGTTAGTAATGTCGTCATCTAAAGGATTGGACTTAAGCCTTAAAGAAAGAGAGTTGAGACGAAGGAAAACCTTACCTATATGACTGGAGATCCCAAGAACTAGGTTCAAAAGGACAACATAATTGTCTTACTCTAATATCACTGTTATGTGGGGGAATTTAATTTCCATGAAAGTCCATTGCCTAAGAGATGTTACAGTGATATGTTGTGAGGATTAGCATATGGCTATTAATGATTCAAAAGAAATCACCTATGTAAGAGAGAAGTGGGGCCGCTTCGAAGAGAATATAGTAAGGCATATTCTTAAACACTCTTACAGAACCAGGCAGATGTTCAGGGCCAAAATGAACATAACTATGAGAACTGAGAGTTGTTAGAAAGAACGTGAGTGGAGTATATCATTGTTTACACAAATGGTGAATAGTTCAAAGACATCGTGTCTACTATTTAACTAGTAAAATAAGTATGCTTTCACAAGGAAAGGTTCAAAGGGTAACACCTACCTATTCTATGCACGTTTCTAACGTTGAGTAATATCACCAAACTTCTTTATGGTGTCTGTATAATTTTCATTCATGTGGGGGATTGTTGGAAAATGAGCGTCTCGTAGAGAGCTTCGATTTGATATCTCATACACTCATTTTCGAGTAGTATGAATGAAAAATTATTTTTCAAAGATGTAACTAATTGGAAGAGTATTCCAAAATGATTTATATCCTAAGTGGGAAAAATAAAAATATGCAAAGTGTATACACATTTTTTGCTAGTATTTTATTTTTCTAAGTAATAATAATAATAATGGTATTATTATTAATTTTTAAGAAATATTTTAATAATAATAATATATTATTATTATTATTATTATTATTATTATTATTATTATTATTATTATTATTATTATTATTATTATAATAAGTTACATTTGGATTAAATAATGAAATAATGGTCATTATGTGACATTATAGTGATTTTGAATGGTGGTTTTGACCGTCCACATTCAACGAACATTCGTCTCCAACGTCTCTTTATAAGTGCATTCGGTTTTGCATGAAAAAACACTCGAAAAAAAACTCGACGACTCGAAGAGAATCGAGAATAAGTATGAAAATATTTGAGAAATATACAGACGCATTCCGAGCAATCGCTCTCGTCTTTCTTTTGTTTACCCCGTTTCTTTGACCCTCCGGTGATATTATTTCAGGCAACATCTCGGTTGGCCGTAAGCAAATGTTTTGCTTGTAATCGTTGTATCCTGGGAAACAATCGTACCCGTAGAGGACGAATTTGTTTAAGGAAATCGTATTGAACACGAGCCTCGATTTATTTGATTTTTTTTATTTCATCTTCCTCTAATGGATACACACACCATACACAAAAGTTACTACAACTTCTACCGTAATTTGAACATTTCAAAATGCAATATAAGTCTTAGAATGACTTAAAATTCTCGGAAATGCATGTTTACATCGCAAAAATATCTTATTTTATTATTAGTCGTATAGTTATTTTTGACATGTTTTTAATAACTTTATGCAAATAATTGATTTTTACATAAAGATAAAATAACATAGTAGTATGTTTTAATTGTAGATTTCGTGAACATCATTTTTTAAATATTTTAATTTACTTTATACAAATAATTTATTTATACTAATATAACACACAATCATTATTATATTTTTTTTAGACTAGCTAGTTCAAATTATATTAAAGTGAATATATCATTATTTTAGAGAATATTAACGGAAAACTATAAAGTAATTTTAGTATAATTGTTTTATAGTTATTTGATTCAATTGTAAACTTATATATAAATAATTTATAAAAATATATTAGTAAATTGTATTTATTTCTATTTTTATAAAAGTAAAATTATCAAATTCGAGTATAGTGTGAAAAAAAATGCTATTTCATTATTATTTAAAAAAATCTTCTATATTTACTATGGTTGTGTAAAAATAAGTTAATTGCATAATATTAATAAAAATATGATAAATATATGTTAAACTTAATAAAAATATTGTGAAGGGATGTTGATAAAATTTAACCATTCATATTTAAAAAATATTACTCTTATGTTTATTGATGTTATATATGCATGGGTTATTCAAAAATTTAACATTGCACTATCTCTCAATCCAAAAAAAAAAATGGAGTCTCAATGCCGACTGTATAATTGTCGAGGGTTTATAAAAGATATGTCATTTATAATTTTGTACTATATTTCATAATGAAATTTATTTTTCTTCTCGGCGATTTTTTTCTATTCGTGTTATCTCCTAATTTATTAAGTTGGTTATATTATTTCAATTTTACTTGATACTTTCTTCGTCCACCTATTAACGACTCATTTTTATTTTTAGTTATCCCATGTTAAAGTACTATTTTTTTTTAAATTTATTATAAAATATTATTAAATAATTACAATAACACAAATTCACTTTATTTATAACTATACTCCACTATACATAAATGTAGTAGTAGTAAAACAATGCACATAATGTTAATGTTAATTACTATACTACGACAGTTATTAATTAAAAATGGTGCTTTCAAACTAATCTATTATTAAGAAAAATTAAGACATTTTATATATAATCAATTAGATTTTTACTTTTTACAAAATCCTCAAAAATTTATAGTTATTTTATGAATGGTCAAAATTAGAGTTTAAGGAATCAAACGGCAAATTGAAGGTTGAAGTCGATGTTTGTGATTGGAATTCACTCACAAGTCAATTAATTTGAGCCTTTCGAATTAGTTTTCAGTAATATACTTGACGAATATCGACATATCGTTCGTTTATTATTATTATATTTGTTAGAATTTAATTATAAAATAATATTTAATGATCAACTTTTGAAAAAAGAATTCCATTTTCGACAGTTTGAGTTAATTTTTAAATGAATTGAATATTATCGTTACATTAATTGACTCAACAAAAAAAAACTCTACTCCATTCAAGTTATACACAAAATGCTGCACGACCGATCATGTTTGAGGTTTGCCTTATCTTAACAACCAATCCAGCCGTTACAAAATAAAGATAATCTAACATTGCATTTAGCCTCTCATTTATATGATGCATTAAATACGTGGACCCCAATCTTGACGTCTAAAAACCAATAATATAATTTTATTTATTTTTAAAATTAATATCATACTTTCTCAATTATAATAAAAATTATAATTTTTTTATGAATATTGTAATTAGTGAATAAATAATTTACTATTTTTTTGTCTATATAAATGAAATATAAATGAAATATCTATATAAATGAAATATAATTTTATTCTTCTCTTATATTGTCTCTCTTTTAAGTCTAATCTATTTATCTTTCAATTTATTTTGAGTTTATAACAAAAAAAACATTTTATTTAGATTATAAAAATTTATTAACAAAACAACAAAATAAATTGTGATATATAGCGAGTCTCACAATTGTTGGTAATGAAAATTAATTTATTTTTGCAATGATGTTTATTAATTTTTGTGATCAACATAATATTTATTATATGGAGATAATATCATAAAACGTTTCGTAAGATAGGCTGATTCAACAGTTAATCCTCAAATTTAAAAAAAATCAAAATTTTCGTTAAATTTAACGATTTTTTGTGGAATTTCGAATGGTGGTCGTATGTAAAGTGTAATTGATAACTCACTCTAAGTGTTTTTGAAGTCCATTTAATTTTAAGTATCACAAAACATGATTTTATTAGACAAAATACATTCAAATTTTTCATATTTGTGTGACATTTGCTTAGTTCAATAAATTTTAAATAAGACAAAACACTAGAGTAAGCAGTCACTTACACTTCGAGTACACTCAACGTGTGAAATTCCACTAAAATTTGTTAAATATAACAATTTTTTTTAAATTCAAAGGTCTAACTGTAAAATCAACCCATGTTAGAAGACGTTTCGTAATATTATCTCTATTTAGATGTATAAAGATTATGGCCTAGTAAAACACAAAATTTTAAATTTTCTGAATAATTAATATTTTTTGAATGAATTTTTTATATGTAATAATAATTTTAGTGTTGATAAATAAATTTTTTTTTTTTTGGGTTTTTGCCATTTATACAATTTTTTTTAATAAGGTTTATTCATTTTTGTGATGATGATTGTAATAAATTTTATATTTAATTTTTTTTTGGTAAAAGTCAATCATATATAAAAGAAAAGTGTAAAATACAGTAAAGTGCATAGGGAGTAAAAACCCTATCGCATCAACGGACAACGAGCTAACAAATCGACTAGGTCTCCAATCAACCAAATATAGCACTAGAGAATACAAATACAATCATCAGGCTATATGTCATACCCTCTTTCATGCACGTGCCTGAAGAGAGTCTGGAAGTCGTCGTAACGAGTGGATCCTCTCTCGTATGATAGAGATCGCCTGAGAAGCCACCACTCCAGGCGACACCGATCGAACGAGCCTCATGTATCGAGCCAAATAAAATAGATTAGAGCAGCGAGAAGTCCACGATACGCACAAGATATCAAGTGCCTCCCACGCCAACGACTAGAGGCCCGTAAAACAGCACTATGCCAACCACCCATTGGCCATAGAAATCACCTCCCCTTTAGTCTCCGCAAGCAATCCCGTGAGAAGGGACACTCAAAGAAAAGGTGGGAGTGTGTCTCGGTGCTCTCTCCACCACATAGTACACTTGAGTTATCCCCCGACCAATTCAACGCTTATCTCTAATCGACAACTGATATTTTATATTTAATTCAGATAAAAGTACAATGCATTTTACATCTATACGCGCTTACATTTTAAATAAATATTTTTTTCATCTTAAGAAGAATCAATATTTGAACATTGATTTGTATGGTTGTTGGCAATAATTTTACAAGTCAATAACCACCCTAAAACGACATTTGAATTAGTTTTATGAAACTAGGTTAAAACCTTCCCGAGAACCAACTTTCTCCATATGTTGAAATCATCAAGTTCGCTACAAAATAAGAAAATTAATTCATTCGCATTGAATTGCATTTTATATATTGTCCTAATTATTAATTGAGAGAAAATTAAGCAATATCTATCCACACGTCTGATTAGCCAAGTCCAAGGATTTTGGGTATGTCTATTGCATCAATTTGACTGCTCATAATAATTAATGCAATAAAACTGACAAGATTCACGGTCAAATATGACCCCACTTCCTGGCTAATTAATTCGACACAACACTTTACCAAACTTTATAATACCCGTATAATTACTTACAGTATACTCTATACCACTACATCTATTACTACATTATTATACAAAAATCAAAATCAAACGATCTGACATATTCGTTGATGTGTATTTTATACTCCTTCCATCATCTCCCTAGTTTAAAGAAAAAACAATTTTTTAACAAGTATTGATTTTATAATTAAATAAAAAAGTTAGTTGAAAAATAGTGATATATGTTTAAATAAAAGTGTATTTTGAGAATAAAGTTAAAAAAAAATCATTTTAAGGTATACAAACAATTACGAGACACCAAAAAAAGAAAGTGTGCAAACAATTGTAAAACATAGAGAGTTATGTCCATAATTAATTAAAATTATTTCACTTATTATTCTGTTAAATCAAATCGAACTAAACTAATTTGACTTGATTTTCGATTTTGATTTTTCTAATTTTTCGATTTTCGGTTTGATTTTTTAACTAATTAATCGTAAAAACTAAACTAAGTAAAAATAAAATAAATATAATTAATATATATATATATATATATATATATATATATATATATATTTTAAATGTAAATAATAATATATGTTTTTATTTTTTTAATAATTAAAATTTTATTTTTAATTAAAAGTATATTTTATATTTTTTATACTTCATTTTAATAAAAAAAAAATATTCTAATTTTTAAATTAAAATCTTAAAAAATAATGCTAGAGTGAGTTCTCAATTACATTTTATATCAAAATTCTACTAAAAGTTATAAAATATGACGAAATTAGAAACCAAAGTATATAACAAGACGTCCCCAGGAGCATAGCCGAGTGGTAAGGCAAGGCCTGTGATGATGTGGGTGTAATTTCTCGGCGACGCAGGGTTCGAATCTCGGGTGGGACAAATTTTCATTGAAATATTATGAAGGTTTGTCCTGGGGTTCGACCTGTTGGCTCTCTCGCACAGGTATCTGCTACTCGGGCACATTTCTCGATTTACATCCTACCCGATCGAGGGACCTCCGATCGGGTGGGGGTGGAGTTTCTCGTCTCTCCTCCTTATAAAAAAAAAAGTATATAACAAGACGTTTTATGATATTATCTCTAATTACAAAATCAATTACTGTACCTTACTAAAGTGATAAAATGGTATAAAAATCGAGGATGAATATTCTAAATTGTAGGGCCTTCAATGAATAAATATTATAAATACGTCATTGTTCTACTACTAAATCTTCTTAAATTACATTTTGGTTTGAACAAAAAAGATTTTGTGCCCTACGCGTTGGTCAATGAACTTGATTCTTTATAAAACAAATATATATCCTTCTGATTTTAATAATCAAATAAAATTATATTAATTTCCTCCATCTTTCATTACTTGATTAAAATATTTAAGTAAATAATTTTACAAGCTAATATTAATTATCTACCTCATGTGTTGGGTGGTAACATTGATGGTTGATTTTCGAACAACTGCAAAATTATGGGTCGGCAAGAGACGATATTTACTTGATTTCAGTATTGTTCATAAATTTTTGAATGAGACGATGAGACGGGACAAAATCACACTTTTTAAAAATTGATCATATGAGTTCGGAATCTCTTATGCAATTGAGAAGAGATCGAAATTGAAATGGAATCGCGTTTAATTTTAACTAATTTGAATAAAAAGAATACTCCCTAGTTATAATCACATTTTTTTTTTATTTTGTGAAAAAAGTGTGACTATTCTTACGGAACATATATATATATATATATATATATATATATATATATATATATATATATATATATATATATATATATATATATATATATATATATATATATATATATATATATATATATATAGTTGATTTAATTATTTATTATAAAATATATTGTATTTTTTTTGTGTGATCAATTGGAGAAATTTAAATATTTACATATGTCTCGATTACGGTCTTCAATTCAAGTGCTTATAGTATTATAAAGTTTACGGAGTATTTTTTTACAAATTATATAAAACTAAATAAATTAATATATCATAAATAATTTTAAAATGTTATTTTAATATATATAAATATATAACGGTTATGTTACACGGGATTTACTTAGCTAATCACATTCCTATTTCGTTATTTTAATACAAGATTGAAATATACTTTTTATATTTCAATCCCGTCTTTTCTCATTTAGAAACAATATCGAAACGAGATCAAGATATTGAGACTAAACTGCCACCCATATACAAAACATATTTGTAAATAAAATATATACTACCTATTTCCGAAATCAATAATCACAATTTTTATAAATAACAAAGAAAGTTAAATCATTAATATAGAGAGCTCTTTCCAAAATCAATAATCACACTTTTTTTATAAATAACAAAGAAAGTTAGATCATTAATATAGAGAGAGGGAGTACATGTTGAAAAATCATTTAAGTCAAAGTTGGTTTTATCCAACGTTTGACCGATTTGACTGGCTATAAATTAATTCCGATTGGGAAATAAATTGTACGATAATTTTCTACGTCGTTCGTAGATAATTATAGAATTTTATTTCGTCAAAAACCGATTTTCGGTGAGTGAGAAATAAATTGTTAAAGATATCCAATTAAAAAGGCATTTAATTGAATATGTAATAAAGTGTAAGACTTTATTACATTGAAATGTGTAATAGTTATTACATCTCACATTGAAAGATGTAATAAAGTTATTACACTTAATAAGTGATTGGAGGATTAATGTGTTCAACAAGTGAGTAAGACCATGGACCGTTAAGGTACATGGCAATTGCCACACGCGTACGTCCGCTCGGCTCGGCCCGTGCCCGTGCCCGTGCTCGTGCTCGTCTCGGCCCGTCCCTTCTCGACCCGACTCGTCCTTGGCAATTGGACTTTGGGCTGGACTTGGGCTTCCTTGGGCCTCTTGGGGCTTCTGGGCCTGGCCAACGTAATAGTTTTGCTGACGAGCTTAACTATGTTTTGATTGGGCTCAATTGTATTGGGGCTAACGTTGAACACAATTTGACTGAAGATGAACAGGCAGGCCTGATTGAAATAATATTTAATAATTATATTATTATTATTTCTGAAAATCCCCAACGGTCAGAATACTACTGGTCATGTCCATTACTGCCCGTCCCGACCCGACTCGCCTCGTCCTTGACAATTGGACTTTGGGCTGGACTTGGGCTTTCTTGGGCCTCTTGGGGCTTCTGGGCCTGGCCAGCGTAATAGTTTTGCTGACGGACTGAACTATGTTTTGATTGGGCTCAATTATATTGGGTTAACGTTGAACACAATTGGGCTGAAGATGAACATGCAAGCTGATTGAAATAATATTTAATAATTATATTATTATTATTTCTCAAAATCCTCAACGGTCAGAATACTACTGGTCATGTCCATTACTGTTGGGCAGTTACATGGATGATTATGGAGGTGGTAATGGGCTGCATTACTCACCAGATTGAATGTCTTGACTTGACCCTTCACATGCATGGAGCTCAGCTATAAATAGTGAGTCCTAGGCTGCATATCATACACAGCAAAAACGCAAAAGTAATTCCCAGTATATCATTCAGTTCATACTCCTCGTTTTTTCTCGTTCGAAAGGTGGTTCGACTCTGGTTGCTTCAGAGACGGACATAAGAAAGTCGTTGTATCTTTGGGGACATTACGTCTGAAAACCGTAGCATACACGGGACGTATTTGTCTTGCGGATAGCGAAAGCGCCTCGACTACCCGCAATCCAATTCTGACGTTCGATCGAAGTTGAAGACTTGTTCGTGTTTCTCTTCTTCTTCATTTCTTTTATTTAAGTTTATAGTTTCTGGAATAGTGTAAAGATTCAGTAGTACTGATTCTAATCCAGAAACGAGCACTGTAATAGCTACGTAATACGTACATACAAAAAAAAAAACGTTTGGGTCAGGAATGTAAAGTAGTCTTCATCGTAGAGGTGACTAGTGGTAACTGGTAACACAACGGTCGAGAAGTCACCGAGATCAGAACTCAAGCTCACCTTACTCGCTCTCTCCTTCCACATAGTAATGATTACACACATGACACATGACACAATTCAAAAATGGGCCTTGTTGGCCCAAAGATGTAGGGTTTGAGTTGGGCTTATCGAGTTGAAGATGGGCTATTTTATTATATCATATCATTAAATATTTGAGGAATCGACATCCTATTTAATGATTTTTAATCGAATTTCGATACTTGACGTATTTATCGTTCTATCGTGAAATCAATTCAATTGAGTTAATGTCACGAAAATATGACTTTAAAAGCAAGATACATTTAATTTTTTCTTCATATTTGTGTGACACTTGCTTAGTTGAATAAATATTTATGTATAAATTATAATTTTCATCACTAAATGTATTATTTTATAAAATTATATTATTGCAACAAAATGCTAATTTTAGTATGCATGTAATTATTTGTTAATTTAATTTGTAATCTAAATTAAAAAAAATTAAATATTAAATAAAGAAATAAACGGTAATGTGTTAATATCTTTTATTTTATATTAAATATATTAATTATATAGTCAATATATATTTTCAACATTGCTATATTAATAAACATCATTTGAATAGTAAATTAAATAAATTGATTTAAATATAAAAGTTCATTTTTTTTACAAATAAGACATTAATACTTATATGCATAAAAAATGGGGTCTTTGTTCAAAGAAATACAGTATGTCACATATTAATATTATCATTTTAGATGAGGTTTTGTTGAGCTTCTTTGTGTGTTGGTGGGTTTCTTGAATCGTAATGGGCTTTGTTGTCCCAAATATGTTGGATTTGGGTTGGGCTTATCTAGTTGAAGACGGGCTATTTTATTCACCCATGACATTAGATATTTTAATAAAATTGGCCGTTGCTAATGAAATCCCAATTGACAATTTTGGTTACTTTTACTTGCTAACAAATGGTTTGTTTTGCTTTAATGTTATTGTGGGTAATTTGTTAGCTTTTTTTAATCCTTGAACTCTTCCTCTTATGCTTTTTTTTTTCACAAGTTTTTTTGTTCAATTGTAATTGACATTGTTTGAAAACATGCTCTTAATATTATGTATTTATATTCAAGGCATAAATATTTCTATGATTTCATTAACAAAGTTTTTTGGAAAACATAAATGCCTGTTTGCATAAAAAATTGAGTCTTTATCCAAACAAATACCTAACATATTTGTCCTTTTATTACAAATAAGACAAATATTAATACTTTTATGAATTAAAGTCTTTGTCCAAAAGAAATATGGGACATATTATCCTTTTGTTACAAATAATTGAAGTTGTTTTTGTGCTCATATTCAAAGAAAGAAAATAAAAAATCAAAAAAATCAAATGGCAACCCAAGAAGATGTAGTGATTGTTGGTGCTGGAGTTGCTGGTCTTGCAACATCTTTGGGACTTCACAGGTATGAATTATATCCTCATCAAGATTAAACAAATTCATGCTACATATATAGAGTATATTTTAGCTACAAAAGTGTAATTGAGGTTGGGAAATATTAGGTTGGGAATTCAAAGTGTAGTTTTGGAGTCATCTGAGAAGCTGAGAACAACAGGATTTGCTTTTATAATGTGGACTAATGCTTGGAAGGCTTTAGATGCTATCGGCATAGGAGACATCCTTCGTGCAAAACACAACGAACTTATTGGGTACTTTTTTCGATTTTAATTTAATTTTTGCAATTTATTCAGCAAGATTTTTTGATGATGTGGTTATGCAGAATCGTGACAACGTCGGTGAATTCAGGGGTTACAACTTCAGAACTGCCTTTCGGGGCTGTAGATTCAAAGTGAGTTTTCAAGGCTTTATTCGGAAACGTAGGTATATATATATATGCTCAAAAATGAAGTGTTTGTTTGTATGGATGTGCAGGGGAAATCACGAGGTGTATTGTGTTAACCGTAAGGTTCTGCTGGAAACAATGGAAAGTCAACTCCCAAAGGGCGCCGTTAGGTACTCTTCCAAGGTGTCTCATATCGAAAATGAAGGTCGGCTGAAATCTATTCATCTTTCGGATGGATCTGTCTTAAAAACAAAGGTATATGACGTTTAGAAGTGCTTTATGTTAATGAAATTCGGCGAATTTCCCTAATCTTAGTATGCAATTAATTTAGGTGTTAATCGCATGCGACGGGGTGAACTCCATTGTGGCAAAATACCTCGGTTTCAGCACCCCGTTTTTCGTGGGCCGATCGGCGGTTAGGGGGTTTCTGCATTTCGAGGAGCCGCATGGGTTTGAGCCCAAGTTCATGCAGTTCTTCGGGAAGGGTGTCAGATATGGTGTGATCCCATGCGACGATCATGGAGTTTACTGGTTTTTCGCCTGTAGACCTTCTCAAACCCAAGGTAATAATTAGTTCAATGATAAAATAATGAATATATATATATATAAATGTGAAGTTGTCCAACTTGTTTATTAGTTCGAGCTTTTTTAAATGGAGTGGCTTCTAACATTAACATTAAGATTTCTGATGTGAAATTATAACTTTGCGTAGAGAATGATTTTGTGGAGGATCCAAACAAGTTGAAGCAATTCATACTCGGCAAACTCGGAAACATCCCCTCAAAAATCAAGCTAGTATTTGAGAAAACCGAGCTAGCAAACATGGCGTATTCGCCTCTGAGATCGAGACGCCCGTGGGAGCTTCTTTTGAAGAACATTTGCAAAAACAACGTTTGTGTCATTGGAGATGCTTTGCATCCCATGACGCCCGACATAGGACAAGGTGGCTGCTCGGCGCTTGAAGACAGCGTGATGTTAGCTAAGTGTTTAGCCGAGGCCTTGAGGGAAAAAGAAGGTTCAAATGAGGAGGAAAGGAGAATTCAGAAGGGGCTGGAGAAATTTGCTAAAGAGAGGAAATGGAGGAACTTTGATCTTACGAGCACGTCGTATGTGGTTGGTCTGGTGCAGCAGAGTGATGGGGTTGTGGCAAACTTTGTTAGGGATAATAAGAAGGTGGCTAAGTTCTTGGCAGGTTTATTGTTGAAGAAGGCTAGCTTTGATTGTGGCAAGCTAACTAGTAACTAGTGTTTCAACAATGTTTTTGTCGATTTGGCTTGAAAAAGGCAATGTAATTTAATTATGATCTCAAACGAATTGTATCCCACTCGAATTGTTTTCTACTTCTTTATAGACTTGTAATTTGTAAACATGCTTGAATTTGAAAAGGATAAAAAAAAATTAAAAAAATACTACATAGTCTAATTATTAAGGGATAATTTGTAAAATAGAATAGATATCTCTACACATTAGTAACTTATATTAGTATCTATATCAGTATATCATTTTTTTTATATAATTTCATAAATCAAATAGTGTATTGTGCTAATAACTCGAATAAAGAAAAATTGAGGGCAATTTATATCACACTACTATGTTTTCATATTGATTAACGAATATTGTTTTAATTGGTAATTTATGTTTTAAGTTGTGATGATTTTAGTGTTAATGAGTGATTTTTTTTAGTGATGACTAATTATTTGTATGATGAAGATTGTAATGAACTTTTTAATCATATGTACAATACATCATTACCCATACGTATGTATTTGAAATTGAGAATTGTATTGTAAAATTCGTTTCAATTTCAATTAGAAAATTAGAATTACAAATTCACAAGTAGAGAGAGCTACAAGCCCCGCAAATTTCATGGCAGTTTTTGTAATTATGGTGAAAATCAAGTGTCAAATAATGAAAACGATTATGGAGTAGCGAAAAAGAAAACGTATGCGAATTGACAAATATGCCCCGAAACCCCTTTTTCGTTCTGCAAAGGTGCTCCGATCCAAATCCAAAACCCAAACAAATCCTCTCTTCAATTTCACGGTTTTTTCTTTCACGGTTTTTTTCTTTATCGCAGAGGGATAATACCCGAATCTCAGGTTTGATTCTCTCCCCAATTTCTTCCTCTTCTTCGTAGATATTGATCTCTTTCAAATGCGTTCGATTTTCTCGGATAATTTTTCCTTTCGTTCTGAAAAACCCTAACTTTTTCCAATTCGATCAAATCAAATCCTATTAAAAAAAATTCACTGTTTGGCTCGATCTCAGGTGAAGTTGAATCAGTACTCTGAAATCCTATTAGAAAATAAATTGAGCTTTCATGTTTTTATTTCTATGTAATATTTATCGATCGTATTTGCACTCAATGTTCAGGTTTTGGAAACAATGACTCAAGACGTTGAAATGAAGGATCAGCCGGCCGCCCCCTCCAATTCTCCGTCGGCCACTACGCCCTCCACTATCCAGCGTGAGTGTTTAATTCAAACGTGTTTGGATCTGTAACTTAGTAACTTCGCTGTGTGTTTTTAAGATTGGATTTTTTTTTATTGTTTTTTGTTGATTTCATTAGATTTGAATGACATTGCTGCATTGATTGAGACTGGAGCCTACACACGGGAGGTTCGGAGGATTGTAAGAGGTATTCGGTGGACAATTCAGCTGAGGAAGAAGCTGAATCCTTCTGTACTTTCTGCATTTCTCAATTCCTCACTTGTTAATGGATCCGAAGTGCACTCACGCCTCTCCTCGTATATTCCCAAGGTAAGTGAGTGAATTGTTTTTTCTTAATCAAAATCTTCTCTGTTTTTGTGTGTGGGGTCCTTGTATTAATTGATTTAAATGTGTGTTTTTTTGACTCCTGGTATTAGTGTTTCTTCTAACTCTGATAGCTGCTATGTAGTTCGCATTCGTCCCTTATCTATTTAGCTATTCTTTTCACTTTCATGAAAAAAATTGAACGTAGTGTAGTTACGTCTAATATTTAAATAAAAGTGTCACTCAAAATTCTTGTAAAACACTGGGCATGGGTTGGCAGTTGGAATTTTTCCTAGTCTATTAAATAGAGGAATCTATGCATGTAAAACTGACTAAAACAATTTTCCTTAATTAAATTACTGATGCTTTCAGGGGGATGTAAATGATATGGAGGTGGATACTGCAACTTCTGCTGCTCAAGTTCCTGCTAAGCATGTCTTACCAGAGCTAGAGATCTATTGCTATTTGCTTGTCCTAATATTTTTGATTGATCAAAAGAGATACGATGAGGTAGTTCAGCGTGATTGAAGAAATTACCACAAAAGCTTTAATTTTTTTATTTTTAAATGATGCCTGTTGATGTTTCTTTCTTACTATCAGGCTAAGGCTTGTTCTTCCGCAAGCATTGCACGTATAAAGAACCTCAATAGAAGAACTATAGATGTCCTGGCATCCAGGCTCTACTTTTACTACTCTCTCAGCTATGAGCTTACTGGGGATCTTTCAGAAATACGAGGGTATGCCTGTGCCTTAACTCGATTCCAATATTTGCGTGTGCGTGTCTCTGTGTGAAATAAATGGCGTCATTTCTAATAAAACCAACATTTGTTAACAGAACTCTACTTTCTTTGCACCGGACGGCGACTTTGCGTCATGATGAGTTGGGGCAGGTAATTTCATCCGTTACTTTGTTATCTTTTTTGGTAGTGTACTGTTCTCCAAAATGTATGATAAGTTGACGACAAATGTATGATACAGGAAACTCTACTGAATTTGTTGCTTAGGAATTTCCTCCATTACAACTTATATGATCAAGCAGAGAAGCTGAGATCAAAGGCTCCCCGTTTTGAAGCTCACTCTAATCAGCAGGCAAGTCACTCTGCTCAAATAAATTTTAGTCTGTTGATGTTGGACCCGGGTATTGCATGTTTACATGTTTAAATGGGCTATATATATTGATGCGTAGGGGAAATTGGAGTAACTTGAAATGTTAGCGGTATTTTTTATACTTGGAGATTAGTAGATTATTATTGGAAAACGATTTTCAAATGCCAGTTTCATAGTACAATTAACTAATTAAGCATTGTTTTAGAGCTGCTATCAATTTTTAAGAAAATCGTGTGAAGCATAATTATGCTATGATAGTTTCAAATAAAATTTTACTATATGTTTTTCTAAATGCAAATATTGGGTTCTATTTTATTTTTCCCTCCAATCTTTTGATGATAGTACTTTGGGGTTTTCCAGGCGTAGAACATATCTAGTCCTATGTTCTAATTGTTGAATTTTATGTCTCTGAGATCTATATATTCTGATTTTATCTCTGTAGTTCTCTCGGTACCTCTTTTACCTTGGCAAAATCAGAACAATTCAGCTAGAATACACTGATGCCAAAGAGTCCCTTCTTCAAGCTGCAAGGAAAGCCCCTACTTCGGCTCTAGGATTTCGAATTCAATGCAACAAGTGGGCCGTGATTGTCCGCTTGCTGCTCGGTGAGATTCCAGAAAGAACCGTTTTCATGCAGAAGGGAATGGAAAAAGCTCTGAGGCCCTACTTCGAGCTAACGAATGTGAGTCTGGATCTTTGATACTTTAAACTCTAACCAACATGATTTATGTTAATATGTGGCCCTTGTTTTAATTTTTTGCTGTGGCAGGGAAAAAATGCAATTTCCAGTTTTACATTATTTTTTAAAAAGTTTGGAGAGTGGAATTAATGAATTGTTAGTAGGGGAAAATCAGTACTGTTTTACATAATTCGACTTCATATAAGAACCTATTTGTGTATCAAAAACTTGGGAAATGTTTGAGTGGTGATATACTCCACCTAATGAGCAACTGCAATAGTCCATCTCTACATTTCAAGTGTGAAAATTCAAGTGTGAATTATGACTGAGTGTTTATAGACAAAAAAAAATATAGGGATAATTGCAAAACCTAACTTCCATGTCTTACATATTTACACAAAAAAACAATTACTCCCTCCATCACAATTATATGATCCAGTTTGACTTTTAACACAAATTAAGATATTTCCTGCAAATTACAATTATGCAGAATATTTCATGCTTTACTCTTTTTAATATGATGATAGATGTTAATTACAAAATGCATAATAAATAGTGTTTTTAACAGTTAAACAATGAAACATTAGCACTATTAAACATAGAAAGTGTAGTATGCATTTGGGGTGGAAGGAATATATTTCTAAATTAGAAATCCATCCTCCCTCTTGAGGCATTACAAACTTCTTGAGATTTTTTTACCTTTCCCAGAAGTATTTTCCTTATTGAAGGTCCAATATGTAAAATAAAAATAAAAAACAAAATTTTCTATTTTTCTATCAGACTTAATCCCAATGGAGTCTTTTGTAAATACTACATACACAATTTATTTTGTTACTCACGTTTTTTATCGGTTTCAGGCTGTTCGAATCGGAGATCTGGACCTGTTCAAAAATGTGGCAGAGAAATACTCCACCACCTTTAGTGCCGACCGCACTAACAATCTAATCGTGAGGCTAAGGCACAATGTGATCCGTACCGGCCTACGCAACATCAGCATTTCCTACTCCAAAATCTCACTAACCGACGTTGCCAAGAAATTGAGGTTGGATTCTCCAAATCCTGTTGCTGATGCTGAAAGCATCGTATCCAAAGCGATCAGAGATGGTGCGATTGATGCCACCTTGGATCACGTGAACGGATGGATGGTATCAAGAGAGACTGGGGACATTTATTCTACGAACGAGCCTCAGATTGCGTTTAACTCGAGGATTGCCTTTTGTTTGAATATGCATAATGAAGCTGTGCGGGCCCTTAGGTTTCCGCCGAATTCTCACAAGGAGAAAGAGAGTGCAGAGAAGAGGAGAGAGAGGCTGCAGCAAGAGCAGGAGCTTGCGAAACATATCGCTGAGGAGGATGAAGATGAGTTCTGACCTTGATGAAAAGATCACGTGGTTGGGGCTTGTTTGGATTCCTTTTATCTTCTCTGAATGTGCCAGGAGGATTATTTAAAGTTTATTTGTTGGTTACTTCTGTTATTGAACCCATTGATCGAGAAAAAAAACATTCTTTGTTTTTGTCTTGTTAAGAAATCGTGGCTGTCCTAAAATTGCTAGGAGATGCAAACTTATGAACCTTATGAAAACACATTCTCTTTGGGGCAGATTTTCCATGTTTTATTCACTTAATTTTATGTGATAAGTATTGGCATATTGCAAAATGTGGAATTTTTACTCTCTTTATTTCTAAATTAATGATCATTTGATCAATAATGATCACATTTCTTTTACAAATTACTTATACCGTATAATTGTTTAAGAGAATCCTTATTGATCTCAATATTTCGAAAATCCTTATTGATCTCAATATTTCTTGAGCAATCGAAAATCCTTATTATTCACAATATTTCTTGAGCAAGTGCTAGTGGTGGAACAATCTTTTTATAATCTTCGGCAAATGCTAGTGGTGGAACAATCTTCTTATAATCTCCGGCATGAGAACTTTCTTATAATCTTCGACATGAGAATTTTGTATAAGTCGAGGTTTGGAGAAGATTAGCTAGATGATGAAGTTTGCTAGCGCTTGTCGTATTGTCTCCGTTTGAATAATCTTCCCGTAATGTCGGATAGGTGGAGCACTTGTCGTAAGGTGACATGATTGTGAGAATTGAGATAGTATGTAGATTTTGTGCATTAATGAGTATTAATTCTGGAGGCATGTTTTTTAATTATAAAAAATTGATAAGTTGTCATGTTGAGACGGCTAATAGTCTTTAATTTGTTTAGGTGATGTATTTTTTAACATTTGTTAACTTTGTGTCAAAATTTGATTTCTACTGCATTTAAAATTTTTTATATACATGTGTAGCTAAATGTGAACTGCATAAATATAAAGTTAATTATTTTAAAGTAGAATTTTTGTTTGTAGACTTTTGTGTATTACAAAATCAACCGTAAAGTCTTCACCATTAAGATAGACCAAGTCGAGATCCCTAAATCGAATCGGAATAGAGTGAGGGCGAAGAGTAAGAACAGCAAAGAAAACGCCTTGCCCAGACTGGGATGTAGCAGTGACCGTGAGTAAATATGAACTTAGTATTGATAGTTATGAAAACTGTGAAAATATAAAGTATGTAGCTAAATGTGAACTGCATAAATATAAAGTTAATTATTTTAAAGTAGAATTTTTGTTTGTAGACTTTTGTGTATTACAAAATCAACGTGATTATTTTTTCTAAAAAATGTACTAATAATCTTCTTATATTATTCAACACTTTGTTTAAAGTGGAGCAATTATGTGATTGTGTATAAATCCAAAATATGTTTCTAAGAATGAACTAAAAAATGTACTAATAATCTTCTTATATTAACACTTTGTTTAAAGTGGAGCAATTATGTGATTGTGTATAAATCCAAAATATGTTTCTAAGAATGAAAATATTGATGATAATTGCTACATTCTTAAGTAAGAGTTATATTAATTTTCAAATAAAGTTGTGGAGTTACTACGTATTCAATTACACTACAAACTCTATATAGTAATACTCAATATAGGAATAAACTCCTTATAATAATAAAAAATTCAAATCCAGACTACTTATAAATAGGAATAAACTCAACATTGTCATCTTACATTTTTCAAGTCTCGACTTAAGGATTTATACCTCTAAATAAATGATTAATATATAATAAATATATTTATTAATAATATTTTTATTTATCAAAATCAATAACATGTTTAATGACTTAAAATGTATAAAATTAATAATAGGGTCAAAGTTTATAATTCTTAGATTTATTAGTATTTTATTTAATATATATGTTAAACACAATTTTTACATATATATATGATCAAATTTTATTAGTCAAAAATATTAAATTGGTCACGTGAATATAAAGATACATAATATACAATGTATATTATTTTTATATTATATTATTTTATATGAAAAAATTATTTTATTTTGTAAAATCCTATATAAGAATAACTCTTTTATATATATATATATATATATATATATATATATATATATATATATATATATATATATATTTGGTTTATACGACTGTATGGAGTTTTTAATGTACTACTTGTTTTCTAAGATATCTCTTTGTGAGAGTGGATGCTAGTAATGTGTTTAGTTGCTTGAGAATATGTTGGTCAAAAGTGAACGGTATAGAAGGATTTTGGTGAACAGTGTAGTCGAGATCCTGAAAATGAGGTAACATGTTGAGAACTCCGACCAACTGAAGAGTGCTTTGTGTCCAAACATTTGTTGGGCTTGAGCCCAGTAATGTGCTTCACGTATTGAAGCATTAATTAATTAAGGGTAATGTTATTTACACCTCTCTAATTATTTTAGCCATCCCTTAATTTTTATAATTCTTTAATAACATTGTAGAAAGACTAAAATACCCTTTATCTATATTCTTAGACTCTAATTGTTCGCGAAAAAAATAAAAACAAATCGTAATCTCTTTTACAGCAGATCTAAGAGTACTAGAGCACCAAGAGAATCGACTACTGCAAAATCATGCTACACAAGAATGACGAAACCCTCGAGACACTCAATTATGCCTGCCGGAAGGAGCTTCACGCTGGATCCACGACGACGATGCTGGTCCCGGCCCCCTCCAGATCCCGCACCGAAGGCCAATCCTGATGGCCTCTTCATGACGTCACCGGCATCGACATCGCCGTCAGAATCCTCTTGATCGGATTGTAGTAACTTGTTACGGAACAAGTCTTTTTCTTCACATATTCTTCCATTTCCATGTCAACCTTTTGGTCTCGTAGAGATGCTATTTGTAGGGGTCGCGGAGGTTATTGCCTTATTGGTGGTAGTGTAGAGATGCTATTCGTCGGGCAGCGGACGTTATCGGGCAGCGGACGTTATCGGTGGTAGTATACGGGAATTTAAAAAAAAAAAACTGTGATTTTATTTCTTAAGTTAATTTTATGTTAATTTTTAAAGGTGATGTTAATAAGGGTATTGTAGATAATTTATAGGGGTGTGCTAAGTATTAAATAAAAGTTATCAGGGTGAATAAATCATAAGGGTGTGAAGAGTAATGTTAGAAGTGTAAATAACTTGAGCCATTAATTAATTAAAGAGAAAAAGCTTTGTTGTTTGATCAAAGAAGAAACTGTGTCCAAACATTTTTTTTGGGCTTAGGCCTGGGCGCGGCCCGCCTGGTCCCAAAATTTCCAAGGCTCGACCCAAAATCCAATTTTATCGGTACGGGTCGGTCTGTTTTTTTTTAAATGAAAGCTCGGTTCGAAATCGAGTCAGGTTTATCGAGCTTTTCAAACTCAATTTTTTTAATTTAAAAAATTGTTTTTAATTATTAAAAATAATTATTTATTTTTTCTATAAAAAAATAAAATTTTAAATAATATTATTGTATACTATGTTTATAATTTAAATTTTAAAAATTGAATTATTAATTAAAATATTAAAAATTATATAAAATATATAATATTTATTAAAAAAATTATATAAAAATAAAAAAAGGGCTGTTCTAGGCTTTCGGTTCCAATTTTTTTTGGCTCCGTGCCTGGAACGACCTTTTATTTTTCGATCCGGGCCCTAGTGGGTCGATCTCAAAAAAAATTGGACTCGACCCGTGTGACGGATTTTTTTTGGGTTTTCGGTTTGGACTTTCGGGTTTTCAAGGCCAAACGCCAATCCCGAAATATACTGTATCATTTTGTATTCTAAGTTTACTTTTGTATTCAATTTACTGTTTTAGTACATTTTAATTGCCGAGTTTGTTAGGTTGTTCAATTACTTTGTTAACAATCTATGACCCCCTCTCCCCTCTAATTCAACATTAGTTTTCTTTGATTATTGCAATTTGGGAGATATTTAATTTTCATATTTATAGATATTTATTGATTCACGAGTGTATTAGTTTGATATTTCATTGAATTTTTTTTAAATTTTAAAATTTGAGTTATTCAATTTGAATTTTCAAAAAATTATTAAAATTATTGAGTATTCAATGTAAATTTTAAAAAGCCTTAAAAATCTACCGGTATTCAATAGTTGCATTTGTTTTTAAAAGTGTATGAATTTTAAAATATTTTTTTTAAAAAAATATAAATGAATTCACTTTTCAAAATCTCTCATAATTATAAGAGATTTTTACGATTTTTTTTAATTTACTATAAATTATTTTTAAAAAAAAATAATAAAATTGAAGAAAATTATATAAAAATAATTAGAGACATTTGTAAAACTTTTAATGTACATGAATATTTAAAAATAATAATAATATTCTTTTTAACCATTTGGATAAATATTTTTATTCGCAAATGTGTTTCATATATGTTTTTATTAATAATTTATGCTGAAATCTATGGAGATATATGTAAATCAATGAAAATATATATTTTACAATATTTTAAAATCTACGAAAATTCTTATAAATCAATAAAAAAAAGTCTTTAAAATTTTATAAACGATATGAATTTTCAAAATCTACTTACTTTTTAAAATCCATCAAAATTCTCTACAATCCGAATTGAATACAAGTTTTTTATGCTATTATAATTTCTTTTCAGTTAAGAGAGTGTATTTAATTTGGATTTTATTGAATTTTAATTGATTTTAAAAGGTAGATAGATTATGAAAATTCACAGAGACTTTGCAAAGTTGACTGATTTTTGTTATTAATTTATATAAATTTTTATAGACTTTATGGTGAAATATATATTTTCAATTGATTTACATTAATTTCCATAGACTTCCGAATATGAATTATTGATACAACCATATATAAAACAAATTTATAAAAAAAAGTTATTCAAATTGTTCAAAAAAAATATTATTGTAGTATTATTTTTATCTTTTATTAACATCACTATTTATTTTAAATATCATTAATTATTATTTTTTTAAAAATATTTTTAATTTTTTTGAAATTTTATTGATGATTTTGTTAATTAAAATATTAATTTTTTTTCTTCAAATTATTTTTTTAAACATATTTTTTTTATTTTGTATTTTTGTATTTTGTATAATTTTTTAAGTTTTTATTATTTTTAAAAACAATTTAGTTTATTTGTAGAAATCTATAGTAATTATGAGTGATTTTGAAGGATGGAATTCCTTCCTATTTTTTAAGAGAATTTTTTAAAATTTATAAATTTTTAAAAAAATTTAAAATTTATAAAATATTGAATACTTAGGACTTTTTAAAATTTAGGTTGAATATCCCATATATTAATAGACTTTTTAAAATTTCAATTGAATATCCCAAACTTTAAAATTATAAAAAAATCCAATTAAATCCAAAACCAATACACCCTTAATTATATACTCCGTAACTCTTATAAAGAAATGAATCTTTTCGATTTATGAGAAACAAATTGATTCTAAAATGAGGGCATACGCATAAAATTACTTGTACGGTACTTATGACAAAAATACCCCTGCTCTCACCGTGGTAGCCTCACAGCGGCGCGTGTATACCGCACCGTGACCTTTCTGTAAGAGCTCTAATCTCTTATATATATATACAATAATATTTTGTTCTCACGATCAAAAGGAAAACAACGAAGATAGCCGCTCATTTTCTTCTTCTTTTTCCAATCGATTATTTTTCGCCGCAGCTCGATTTCGAAGGTATATGATACAAAGCTTCTTTCATCCATCGTATTGTTGTGCAATCAATCGATTAATTTGTTTATGTTCAGTTAATCTGAATATTTATTTATTTATATATTTTCCCCCACGCGTGGTGAATGAATCTGCGCACGCTAGCAATTCGTCTGATCTTGATTTATAAGTTAGCTTCTCCTTCAGCTGCGGCTAATTTTGGAGCTGGTTTTAGGGATTTATTAGCTGTATTACTCTTTTAGCCCCTTCTGAATCTGGATTTTGTAAGTCTTACCGACAAAATTGTTTATCGATATCGATTCTGCGATCCGTGACGATTATGGGATTATGTTAGGGAAGCCCAAGTGATTAGATTTGATATAATGACTGTTTAATTGAGTGAAATAACCTTGTGGAGCTGAAAAAAGCTCTCTTTGGTTGCATTGTGTCTGTATCATATAGTAGCTTTTTCTAAATGTGGTTTATGAGAGTTTAATTCTTTTATGTTGATTCGATAAGTACCCTTGCTCTGGTTTCATTCAACACATTCTTGGTAATAAAAAAACACTACAACTTTCTGAATGGTGTTTTGTGTGTCTACCAGATGGAATCCGAGCAGCACTCGGGTGTTTTGGATGTTGACAAACCTACAACGGCTAATGGGGATGATGCCACCTCCAAGAAAGGCGATTCAGCATCACACGCGTCTAGCATAGATCCAAGCTTAAGCTACGCGAATAGACCTGGTGACATTCTCAAGAACTTACAGAATGTCTCATACATCTATAGACAAGATGTTGTGAGAAAGAAAATCAACTCTGGGATCGGAATAGTCACTGAAGTTGCTGGCGACTCAGATTCTGATAGCAGCATGACTGATGATGAAGATGATGAGGAAGAGGATGAAAAAGATGACGAGGCCGGTTCTAACGAGGAAGGAGACGAAGTGGAAAAGATTGGAAGTCCAGGTGAGGATGCTGATGCTGCTGAGGATAATGACAATAATAATAATGATAACTACAAGCCGACCCCACTTTCAGACGACCAAGTTAGGGTACTTTGGATGGATGGTTCAGAAACAGTAGAAGGTAACACCGATGTGGAAATTGTCGATAGAGGGTTTTTACATGGGGATTATGTGGCTTCTGCTTATGATCCAACGGGTCAGATAGGTATTGTCGTTGATGTCAGTATTAATGTCGATTTGTTAGCACATGATGGATCGATTTTAATAGATAAACCATCTAAAGACCTGAGGCGCATTAGAGATTTCACTGTTGGTGATCATGTTGTCCTCGGCCCATGGCTAGGTAGAATTGAAGACGTTTTTGACAATGTGACTGTGCAGCTTGATGATGGGTCCGTTTGTAAAGTGATGAAAGCCGACCCATTGAATCTTAAACCTGTTGGAAAGAACATCCTTGAAGATGGGCATTTTCCGTATTATCCAGGCCAGCGTGTGAAGGCTACCTCTTCGTCCGTTTTCAAGAATTCTAGGTGGCTATCTGGATTATGGAAGGCAAACCGGTTGGAAGGTACAGTGACCAAAGTCACTGTCGGGTCAGTGTACATTTACTGGATTGCTTCTGCTGGATATGGTCCTGACTCAGCTACAACTCCGGCTGAAGAGCAGAGCCCAAAGAATTTAAAGCTGTTGTCTTGTTTCGCTCATACGAATTGGCAATTAGGTGACTGGTGCCTACTTCCGTCATCCCAGGACTTGTCAACCACACCATTAAACAGGGCATTATCTAAATTGGATTCGAATAATGAGTCTGAAACAGGCGATGAGTCAGATGCAGAAGTGAATGCTAAGCCAGCAGAAAATAGTTTGGAGACTTCCTTGAGCAAGATTGGCGACACATCAGATAATAATGTCCCTGCTGAAAAATCATGCAATTGTTCAGTGCCTCCTCACCGTAAAAAGATCCGGAAAGTGGTGGTGAGGAAGGACAAGAAGTCCCGGAAAAAAGTGGAAAATTTTGAACGTGCACTTTCAATTTCCAATACACATACAAAAGTCGATGTAGCATGGCAGGATGGCACCATAAAACGGGGCCTGGATTCCACAACTGTGATCCCTATTGACAGTCCGGGGGACCACGAATTTGTGGCCGAACAGTACGTAGTAGAGAAAGCTGTCGATAGTGACGATGTCGTTGAGGCCAGACGTGTCGGGGTCGTTAAAAGCGTCAATGCAAAAGATCGTACGGCTTGTATCAGGTGGTTGAAGCCCGTCGCGAGGGCCGAGGATCCACGAGAATTCGATGAAGAGGAGATGGTGAGTGTGTATGAGCTGGAGGGGCATCCTGACTATGACTATTGTTATGGAGATGTAGTTGTTCGGCTGTCGTCTATTTCTTCCCTGGAAAAAATGGACTCATTTGTGGGATCTAACAAGGATACACAGCTTAATAGCTCGGATGAGCACAAAAATGAAACCTCACATGTTGATGACGTGTCCGCTGAATTTTCAGATCTCTCTTGGGTTGGAAATATCACGGGGCTGAAGGATGGCGATATAGAAGTTACATGGGCAGATGGAATGATATCTACGGTAAATATATATATATATATATATGCAGACCTTGTGTAATATCAGTATTTTTATTTCTTATAGTATAAAATATGGTTCTTCCAAATTGTTAGGTTGCTGATTTACTTTTTAGCGTAATGTGTTTTCAAATGAAAAGATCTGTCATTATTTCAGGTTGGTCCTCAAGCAATATATGTTGTTGGTCGAGATGACGATGAGTCCATTGCAGCTGGAAGTGACGCTAGTGATGCGGCTAGCTGGGAAACTGTTGAGGATGATGTGGATCATGTTGATAATGCTGAGGTAAATAGCTATCTTGATTAGTTCTCTCTGGATGGTTTTTAAAAGTCAAGCTCATCCTCTGAATGAACATGCATATTCACGTGATATGAAATTGAAATGCTAACAGTAGTTCTCATGCAGAGTATCTTTTCTGCGCATTTGTACTTAAGTGGACATGTAAATTTCGTATATGGCTAATGAACTGCATGCATAGTTGCACACTTCTATATGGTTTTAATGGATTATATTAATTACAGTGTATTTATTTTAATAGTAATAAATTGAAGTTATTGTAACCAATGCAATTCATAAGTACATCAATTATTCTATTTCTGCATTTTGTGCACAACCCGAACTCCATTTGAAATGTGAGTTTACTATTTTTTCACTTGAAATAAATGATGTTTTTAATATCATTCACGTGGCTTGTATTATATGAGTTGTGATATTCAAGTGGAATGGTATGACGCATATGGCTGTTATCTGTTTGTTTCGGTAAAACAGTTTCCCTAAGTTTGTTGAGGAGATTCTCTTTCACGTTTGGATATAGGAACACGGGATGGAGAATGCTGGTGACGTCAGGTCTGATACCGATGATAACGACAGCGTTGAAGAATATTCCGGGAAGAATGGAGGTGCTCTCTCAATTCCTCTGGCTGCAATTGGTTTTGTCACCAGACTAGCGTCCGGAATATTTTACAGGGGACGGAAGCCTTTGGATGAAGATGATCTTCAGTCTAATGAGTCGGCCCTGGACCCAGATCCCAACGGAGGGTCCACCTCTCAAATACCGAATGATTCCGAGAACCAAGTTTCTAATCTAGTGACTAAATATAAGGGAGAGGAACATGAAGCTGCTGAGGCCTCTGATTTGTCAGAAGTTGCCGAGGCTCTTTGCAAATTAAAACTATCACAAGATGCTCCTCCGAGTGATAAGATTATTTCAACATTCAAAGGGTTTGATATTGGTAGAGATCCAATCGACCATCATTTTCTTGGTACACAGGGGCAGGTTAGTAGTAGTACTGTATGGTGATTAATTCGGGTGTGGCTTATATTCTCCTCCCCCCCCACCCCTAACACCCACACCCACAGACCAGAAAACAACATCAATTCACCCCCATGCTATGATTGTTTTTGCCCACCCCTGCTTGTAGTTGTCCCTTGTTCACTGATAAATCCTTGTTCAATGTCCAACTAACTACACTGTCTTACATAATTTACAGATCAATGCTGCCAGAAAATGGCTCAGGAAAGTCCAACATGATTGGGACATTCTCCAAAACAACCTGCCCGGTATGTTCTTGCCATTTCCTGATTCTCAAACGTGCCAACTTTGGTTATCTTCTTTTAAAAATATCAGATGTATTGAAAAGTTTAAAAAACTGTTAAACAGAGGGCATATATGTACGCGTTTACGAAGATAGAATGGATCTTTTGAGGGCTGTGATCGTTGGAGCATATGGGACGCCCTATCAGGATGGACTTTTCTTCTTTGATTTTCTACTTCCACCAGAATATCCAGATGTCCCACCCGTAAGTAAAGCTCTTTACTAATCTGATTCTTCCTCGAAAGTATGAAATTAAGAATGAGTAATGACAAAATCTACTTATGAGGTGTGATCTAGTTAGACTGAAGTAACATACACTATAAAGTAATAGCATTGAGACCACTGAATGTTATTAATTTAAAGAGATAAAAATTATCGATAAATTACTAATTTATTAAAGTTATTAATGTTCATAAAATTATAATTGTAATTTTTTTTTGTTTTTGTAAACCACTGTCATAGCAGACATTTTAAGAGATATATTGACTATGGGTGGATAGTCAGAGAACGAAGACACTTAAAATTGTAAAATCCAATCAAATAATTGGATTATCGTAATATTATGCTTGTCAAATATCTCTTAACTACTATAATCAATTACGTGTAGATTATTCAATCCATCATAAGAACTCATGAAGAGATGGCAGAATTGTTGTTGATACTATTAGTCTATTACTATAGGACCACATTAATACTATTACTATAGGACACCATTATCAAAAAAGAACTCCTAAAAGGTTTGAGTAAATCAATACTAATATTTTGTTTGTTGAGTATACTTTTTCGACCATTTAAGTTAATATCATTTGACGGAAGACAGACAATTATTTAGTCATATTTTATACGAAGTTTTGAAAGATTGATCATTTACATGCATTAATTGTTATATATATATATATATATATATATATATATATATATATATATATATGTGTGTGTGTGTGTGTGTGTGTGTGTGTGTGCGCGAGCGCGCGCGCACGAGTCATTACCCATAAAATGGGGTCTAAATGCTATAAAAAAATGTAAGAACCTATAGTGTAGTGAATTATTAAATTAAATTAACACATTGTCCCCGAGACAGTACTGTCAATTTTTTTAATTTAAGCGAGGGTTATTCCTTAATTTGCAGTTTTGCTCTGTATTAAATTGTGTAGGTCTCTATTGTAGTACAAAAGAACACGGTCATATTTCCAAACTATGAACTCTTTAAGTTTGCATTTTGTTTGCAAATGTCACCCTATTGAGGGCGTGAAATGTGACTAGACCAAACTTCAAGGGTACTTGTAATTATCCTTTTCTTAAAACTCAATTTTCCCATGCTGATGTAAACCTCCTCTACTTATCTATTAGTTTTTCAAGTTACCATACAATTAAACCATCTTTATTATTTACAGTCGGCATACTATCACTCTGGAGGGTGGCGAATAAATCCGAACTTATACGAAGAAGGAAAAGTTTGCCTCAGTCTTTTAAATACATGGACAGGTAGAGGGAATGAAGTTTGGGATCCTTCAACCTCAAGTATTCTTCAAGTACTGGTTTCACTTCAAGGGCTGGTATTAAATTCAAGGCCGTATTTTAATGAAGCTGGATATGATAAACAAGTTGGGACAGCTGAAGGAGAGAAAAATTCATTGTCCTACAACGAGAACACCTTCTTATTAAACTGTAAGACAATGATGCATCTGATGCGGAAACCCCCAAAGGTTAGCAAGATCATTTCTTTCCTAGCATGTTCTAGCTATCCTGAATTCTTGATTATCGTTGCTTGTTAGGAGATTTTATGCTATATTTGTATTATTCTTGGTTCATAGTCACCATTTAGATTTTTTAATAAATAAAAAAAAAATTATTCTTGCGTTTACATTTACATCTCTCATTTTTTCTAAAGTTTTACAAATAGCTGGTTGAAAAGTTGGGCTATTTGCATTATTTTGAAATGTTGAGGTACGTAATTTAAAAATATTTGATGATGTGATTGAATTCTGTGAAATTCAAAATTTAAGTTCAATCATACCTCAAAAGGGTGTTTTCTGTACTTTTCAAAGTTGGTTGTTTCTCTTTTTGTAAATACCACAAACCTAAGGGGTAGTTTTTGTAGTTACTAAGAACACGTTTTTATTAAAAAGAAAATTGATTTAATCACTTGAATATATTCAGGACTTTGAGGAGCTTGTCACCCAGCATTTCAGGAAGCGTGGTTATTATATTCTCAAGGCATGTGATGCCTATATGAAAGGGCACCTCATTGGCTCTCTCAAAGAAGATGCTTTCATCAGTGATGGTAATACCGACTCGAATTCTGTCGGTTTCAAGCTCATGCTTAGTAAAGTTGCACCCAAACTTTTCTCCGCTTTAAAGGGAGTTGGATCCAATTGTGAGGAATTTGAGCATTTAAATCAGATACAGTTGTAGCTGATGGGTGGATTCTAATTAAAGAGGCAAATCTGATGTTATTTGAATTGAAATTCTGCGGTTTCAACCATAATGCAAGGAAGACAATTTTTTTAAATTGGGATAAATGGTCATCCAAATTCTGCGCAAAACTTCTTTTTCTTCTTCTCGTATTATGAACTATTGATACTACATGCTCAAGCTCGTCTTTTCCTTGAATGGATTTGGTGGAGTAAATTATCGGGGTATACTCGCATAATTGTAAAATTATTTATGATTTGATATATGGTGGGATGATCATTATGGTGATGATTTTTTACAAGTCTGGCTGTAGGTGTGGCATTTGTTTTTCGTTGCATTCTTGGAATGTCCGAAAGTTTTGTGTCCGAGTATAGTTGAATGAGATATTTTTTGGATTATTATCCATATTGTTCATCTTGTTTCTTGGACAAGAACCTGAATTTATCATTTTTTACCGACTTGTTATATTTGTTGATGCTTGGTTTTAATAGATTTATATTATAAAATGAATATGCATGTGTGATTTATAAGAACTTATATGGTCTCCTTGTTGTAAGGACCAAACAAGGGCGGTTGATATGTCATATGCTGTGTTGACACGTTTTTTGAGTAGAAAGAAACACATCCTTGGCAGAAGGCGCATCAAGAGTGTTTAAGCACATAGTTACCTTAATAACCTTATCGTCGCAAATGATGTGTTGGCACGTTTCTTGAGGGTGGTGTCAACCATCATTTGTGGAGGTTGCCATAAGATTTTTCCTACAAAAATCAAGAGTGCTTAAGCACAAAAGTCTAACCAAGACAACAAACATTGGTTAGAAAACTTAAACTTTGCAATAAATATGATTGGTACATATATATATATAGGATGATCATTATGGTGAAAATTTCTTACAAGTCTGGCAGCATGTGTGGTGTTTGTTTTCTTTGCATTCATGGAGTATTGTTCTAAAGTTTTGTGTGGTTTGACTACAGTTGAATGATAAATAATTTTTAGGATTATTATCCATATTGTTCTTTGCCAAGGTTTCTTTGACAAAACCTTAATTTATCGTTTTTTATTATTACCCGAGCTGTGATATTTGTTGAAGCTTGGTTTTCATTGCAAAATGGATATGCACTTTACGTGTGTGAGTGTGTGTGTGATGGTAGTATTTTCGACTCTGCGGCTCTCCTGCAAATGATGTGTTGACACAGCTTCTTGAGTAGCGTCAACACATCATTCACGGAGGGTGCCATAAGGATGTTTTCCTGTTTCCTGCAAGAATCGAGAGTGTTTAATCGAAGACTGATGTGAATTCACCAAGACAACAAACCTAAATCAAGACGAATCATAAATATAAAAGTTATATGATTGGTACACAATGCATTCACTCCCTTCCCTTTTCACCAGGAGATGAGTTTGTAATCTACACTGCATAATTTAATTCCCACATTATCAACTGAGTTTGCTTTGAAAATATCAAACCGAAAAAAAAAAAAAAAAAAAACAGAAAGCAAATCAAATCATCCACCGGTCTTGTAAAGGTTGCGCTTCGCGAGAAACCTCGCTATAGGCGGCGTCAGCGCAAACGTGATCGGAACCCTGACCGGAAAGAGCGCCTTGTTGATTAGCACCGCCACAGCCAAGGCGCCGCCGCTCGAAGCAGCCAGCTCCGCCGTCCGATTTCTCTCCTTCACCGGCTGATCGAGCGTCATTTCGAGATCCTCCGAAGGCACGGCGGAGCTCTCGGTGTCCTTCCCCTTGGCGAGGTTGGGCAGTCCGACTTTCTCGAGCATCGATTCAACATCGACGTTGTTTTTGACGGCGACGTAAAGGCCAGCGATGGACGCCGCCGAGACTGATAAATGCACGCCCATTCCTACCTTGCCGTACTTCTTCACCAGCTCCTTGAGTCTTCCGGTCATGTTTTTCCACATGAATTTAGGTCGTATCGGTGTGGATTGAGCGAAGGTTTTGCAGCTAGGGTTTTTGATTTTTTTCCTTTTTTTTATTCTTGGGTAAGGGGGAAACGGGATGTGGGCTCGGGTTTGGAAATAATTTAATTGGGCTATGAATTTCATACTTTTGGGCTTCTGTTGTTGGGTAATGTTGTACAGTAGTAACTTGTGATAATATGGAGATTTGGTTTGGAACCTTTGTCAACGCAAGATTAAAGTGAAAATTGTGCTTAATACCCCAATGCAAGCACAATGTGCTCCTACCTGCAGGCTGCAGTTAAATAATCTCGTATTTACTGGACGAGTTAGTACTATATAGTATTAGACTTGAGTTCAACTTTCTTATTTTAAATCAGGCTCATTATATAAAAGAAAATTTCAATTTGACTCGCCAAATAATTTAAAATACAATCCAATTTTCATTTTACATCACAATCGACTCTCATTTTATAAAAGAAATTTTCAATTTGACCCACCAAATAATTTAAAATACAATCCAATTTTCATTTTACATCACAATCCACTTTAACGTTTCACAATTTTTCAAAAAATTTCTTGCCAACACATCAATAAAGTAGTTTACAGTAAAATTTATAAAATATGTAAAAAAAATACGAATAAAATTGTATTTTAAAATAATAAAATAAAGTAATTATTTTATTTTTAAGAGTGCATGATTAATTAAAAAAAAAAAGAGAGAGAGAGTAAAATATGCATAATTTAATGCATTAGTATTTTTTATTATTTACCATTACCAACAAGTAAAAAAAACGCAAACCATTAATGATGCACATTTTGAACACTTTTGATTGGGCCTAGTTAATCTTTTGAACTAATCATTACCCAGCCCAATATTGGTTTATGTTGGTCTTTCTCCTTTTTGTTTTCGGAATCGAATTTATTCCCTCCTCAAGCCAGAAGAGAGATAGAAAAGAAAATCCCCAAATCGTCTTCTCAACTCGTCCGAAGATTATCAGGTATCAATACTTTTTTGTTGAGGCCAAATTAAGCTATAATTTCTGTCGAACAATGGTTAATTAGGGTAATATCGATGTTTAGGACCTTAGGTATTTATTTATACTTGCTTCTGTGTTGCAGGTCTCGACAATGGGTGAAGAAAGGAGGGTGCACCCAGATTGCAGAAACGCGGCGAATCCTTATCACGAGTGTAGTGAGTATTGCTTCATCTTTATTGCTGAAGCGAAGAAAAAGACGAATACAGGTTCGTTCTCTTTTCTTTCTCGCTTTGGATAATTCAGTAGAGTTCGTGATATAATGATTTATTAGAAGATACCACTTTTGGATTTATGGTTGACTGATGTGCATCGAAATTTCGTGTTGGTGATGGGTTGTCAATTAATGGAAACTCGTTGAAGTTGACTGAACCGATTGCTAACTAAAAATCAAGAACCGTGTGTTGCACATGATTTATTCAACGAGGATTAAGAAAAATTGTTTGTGATGGTTAGAAATCACTAGCCATTCTTAAAAAAGAACTAAAAAAATATTCTAGCCTTCCAAAAACAAATTGGGCTTTTCCTATGTTCTGAATGATCTTCTTCACTACTAAATTTCTTGGCTTTTATTCCTAATCTGTCTACGGTAGGTTTGCAAGCTGTTGATGATAATGTACTGCCAGATAAAATTACTGCTCCTGACCAAACAGAAGGCCTCAATATTGGAAGCAATGTAAGTGAGGATGATTCTGATAAGGAGATTGTTGGTGAGGGTGAAGAAGATGACGCAACCCAATGTACTACAAATCTTACTGGAAGGCAGAAGAAGCTATTTGAGTTGAGGTTGAAGATGGTAAGTGAGTTTGGACACATACATATTCCTAAATCCTTATCACAGACTAGTGTCAATATATTTGTTTTTACATCTTTTCCCCCCGTCTTATTACATGTAGAATCAAGCAAGAAAAGCCAATCAGACCGCGATGGTGGCTGAGAAGAAGAAAAAAGAAGTTCCGGTTGAGCCCAGGGGAATTTCCAAGCAAAAATGGCTTGAGGAGAGGAAGAAGAAGATTGGGAAGCTTCTTGATGCAAATGGATTAGATATGAGCAAGGCATATATGCTGGATACTCAAGAGATGGCAGAGTCAAAGTACAAGAAATGGGAGAAGGACCCTGCTCCTGTTGGTTGGGATGGTGAGTCTCTACTCTTTGTGTGTGTGTGTGTGTGTGTGTGTGTGCGCGCGCGCGTGTGTGTATTCTTTACTTGCAACCAGTGCAGCAGTACTTGAAATTATAAAAAAATACTAATGTTTATTAGTATTATGATGCACCTGAAAATGTTACTTTTTGGGGTGTTTTTTTTTATTAGTTGGTGGTTTCTGCATTCATGTTTTTTACTATGATATACCAAAGAGTCTCTTGATACTTTCAATTGGATTTGGAAATCATACAAAGCCTCAATAATCATACATTTTATCAGACATTAAGACTGAACTGTAAGCCATCATATGGTTTCCTACCCACGTAGTACCTTCATGATTTAGGGACATTTTGTACTCTCATTGGGTAATTAGTATATAAATTATTAAATATATTGTGTTGTACACTAGTAGTTTCTTTGATCACAATAGTAAAGAAATACTTCACGTGGCAGTAGTTTTTTCAGGCATTCCCCGTTTTTAACATTGGCTATTGACGGCATTTTCCTAACAGTTTTCAATCAAAAAACATTATACAATGCATACAAGAAAAGGACAAAGAATATGGATGTAGACCTCGAGGAGTACAATAAAATGAAAGAAGCAGATCCAGAATTCTACCGAGATGCTTCAAGTCTTCAATATGGAAAAGTAAGCATTAATTCAATCGCTGGACCATTAGTTATATTGTGGGTAAATGGGTCATCAGGTTTTACTTTTTTTTCTTGTTTGAAAAAGCTGTTCCTCAAACTTAAAATACCCTGTTGATTTATTTTTTATCGTGTTAGGTGAACAAAACTCGAGAGTATGTGTAAAAACTTTTTTTTTAACCTGACTAAATCAGTATGTGAAAAATGCCCTATTCACATTTGTTTCTCTTGTTATGTACATAAAACAAACAAAAATCAAGGGTGAAGAGTATTTATTATTTTCAAAGAAAATATTTTTTTCTCAAAATAAGACAACCTTGAGGTAGTTTTGTAATTTCTCGTTATTCTGAGCTACTCTTATCTGGAAGTAATTTTCATGTAATATTGATTTTTGCATCAGGCACCAAAGATCACGGAGGATAAGATTGACAAAATGGTGAAGGAACTCCATGATAGGGAACAAAAGTCTAGAGAATTCAGCAGGAGGAGGAAATTCCGTGAAGAAAAAGATATCGACTCCATCAACGACCGTAATGAACATTTCAATAAGAAGATCGAACGTGCTTTCGGAAAGTACACACTCGAGATCAAGAACAATCTCGAGAGAGGAACTGCATTGCCCGATTAAGGAGGTACTACTAATACTGAGCATATATATCCATGTTTCTGTTTGTTGCTACGTTCATTGAAAAATTGTTTGAAATGTAACTGGATTCTTTTATGTGATGAAACTTGTTGGAACGGTGATGTACTACTATGTTTAGTTTAATTCTTTAATTACTTAGAAATAGGGATAATTTGATAATAGAGATGATTATTTCAAACCCTAGCAATATTTTTTGTTTCATCATTTTATTAATTCGACCATCTTCTTCACTGAAAATCTTTACAAAATTGAAAATGATCCGTTTGCTAAATTTTCGAACAAATCAATATGTATACCACACAAAATTCATTTTTTCCAAACTAATGATCATATTTTCTTTACAAATTACGTGGTAGGAGGGAGTATGATACTACCAAGTATGGATGACTATTCGGTACGGACGAGTACCATCACTCGAATTTTTCGGGTACCCATACCCTAATAACCAAAAAACTTCATCCCATAACCCGACTCTCTTTGTTAAATCAGGTACCCAATACCCGGGCTGGGTAACCGGGTACGGTAATCGTGTACCCAAAATTACCAGAAAATTTTAATTAACAAAAAATCTACAATGATAATCAAATTCAATTTTGTATTTTTAACCAACAACAAAAAAATATCAATTAAAGTTCAAAATTGTAATAAAAAACAAAACAAAGTAATTAAAAACAATCAAAAATTTCATTTATTATATATATAATGTTTTAGATTTGTAATTAATATATTAATATATTTATTATTTTAATTTAAATAATTAATCGGGTATTTCGGGTATACCCGAACGGGTAATCGGGTACCCTAATACTCAATAATTTTAAAAATGAATCTCATAACTCGACCCTTTACCCAAATTTGTTGGATACAGGTACCCGAAAACCCAAACGGGTACGAGTATTTCGGTACAAACCCGAATACCCTAACCCGAATAGTCAACCCTACTACCAAGTATATTGAGAATTGCAATACATTCAATCTACTCTTATTTCAAATATATTTTCACACTATTTTTTTTTTTTTACTTATTTCACATATATCTTAGCACTTTCAAATTATTTTTCTTATTTTTTAATTTTAAAATACAATTATACTCTTAACTCCTCATCAAATTTTCCATTTTTTTTCACATAATTATTTTTATTTCTTATTTTAAATACTAAATTATCCTTTTATTTTATTACTAAAATATATATTTTTAAATTACATGCACATAAAAATATTATCAATTTTTTATTTTTATTTTTATTTTTGTGATGGTAGGAACTTCCGAACTAGGAAGTATGATTACTACATATTCTTAGTTTTTTATGGGCATATTATTTGTGGAATTGACTTAAATAAAAATATGCATATAACAATAATTTGGTATAACATTTAATAATGATGCAGAGAGACAGAGTCTTTGATAGTAGCCTCTGACCAATTGCAGTAGGTTCTAGCAAAATCATGTGATGTGCGACAGAAAGCAGAAGAAAAAAGAAAAAGGAACAGAGCCAAATGGGTAAAAGAAAGCCCTAGAAATTAGAATTCACCGCAGTAAAAATAAGCTCTCTTAGTGCATATATTTTCATGACGATGGAGTAATTTTAACACAAAAATTGTGAACTGCAAAATCAAAACATACCTCCACCAGTTGCATTAAGAAAATGGTTGTGTCAATCATTCAATAAATAAACACATTTCATACATACATACATTCTCCAATTAATAATCATATTCATTCATTACACACAACAAATACATTTTTTAATTAACATACAACAAAATAACAATTCACATACAAATATTTTGATTAATTAATTGGTGGGGTTGCTTCTGAATGATCCCAAAGCTTTAATGGCGGCAGCCCTGAGTATGTACTGGTGGTAGGCCGCCGCTGCTAATGCTCCGACGAACGGTCCGACCCAGAATATCCACTGCAATAAAAAATATTAATCCAAAAAACTTGATAGATATATATGAATTCATTATTATAGCAAAACAAATGGTTGGTGTGTGCGTACGTGATCATCCCAAACTTTGTCGTTGTTGAAGATGACGGCAGCTCCGAAGCTCCGGGCCGGGTTGATGCCCGTTCCGGTGATGGGTATCGTCGCCAAGTGGACCACGAAAACCGCAAACCCAATTGGGAGTGGGGCCAACACCTAACAAACAAACAACTCATCACGAGATTTTCATTATATTCCATCCATTATTTTATTTAATTAATTAATTAATTATTTATTTGTCCTGGATAAAAACAAAAACAAAAAATGCTGGTGCTCACCGGGACGTGAGAGTCACGCGCGCTCCTCTTGGGGTCGGTGGCGGAGAAAACGGTGTAGACGAGCACGAAGGTTCCGATTATCTCGGCGCCGAGGGCCGTCCCGTTGCTGTACCCCGCCGCGACGGAGTTGGCGCCGCCGCCGAGGCTGTTGTAGGGGCTCTTCATGATGGCCTTCACCAGGCCGACGCCGCAGACGGCGCCGAGGCTCTGGGCCACCATGTAGAGGACGGCGCGGATCAGCGACACCTTCCGGGCCAGGAACAGCCCGAAAGTCACCGCCGGGTTGATGTGGCCGCCGGAGATGCCGGCGGTGCAGTAGACGAGGATGAAGATCATGCCGCCGAAAGCCCACGCGATGCCGAGGACGCCGACGCCGCCGCACTGGTCGGCGGCGCTGAGCTTCTTGTGGCCGATGACGGTGGCGACGGTGACGTAGAGGAAGAGGAGGGTGGCGATGAACTCGGCGATGAGGGCTCTGTAGAAGGACCAGAGCTTGAGCTCGCCCATGTCGAGCAGAGGCGCCGGCGGTGGATCGACGTAGTCCTTGCCGTGTTGGTGCACCGGCGGCTCTTCGCTCACTTCCTTGGCCATATTTATGGTTGATGTTATTTTTCTCTGTTTTTTTTTTTTTGCTTCTGTGAATTCACACGTTTTGGCAGTGCTGGGTGAGTGAGCTTATAAAGGATTGTAGACGATTTTCGGATAAGGGATGAAGGGTATTTTGGGAAGTCGCAAATTAAAGTTCTGGAATATGTTGTTACTGTATTTTTTAACTGTATTTAAATTAGATAAATAATCATTAACGAAAAAAGTTATACTTTGACTGATTTCTTTTGTATTTTGTAAAGGAAGTGTGACTATTAGTCTAGAAGGGAGGGGGAATATGTTGTTACTGTATTTTTTAACTGTATTTAAATTAGATAAATAATCATTAACGAAAAAAGTTATACTTTGACTGATTTCTTTTGTATTTGTAAAGGAAGTGTGACTATTAGTCTAGAAGGGAGGGAGTATTACTCATTTTTTTTTTTTTTTTGGTTTATGTCAATTAAAAAGTTATACTTTGACTGATTTCTTTTGTATTTGTAAAGGAAGTGTGACTATTAGTCTAGAAGGGAGGGAGTATTACTCATCTTTTATTTTTTTTTGGTCTATGTCAATTGTAATGTCAACTTTGACTGATTTCTTTTGTATTTGTAAAGGAAGTGTGACTATTAGTCTAGAAGGGAAGGAGTATTACTCATCTTTTTTTTTTTTTTGGTCTATGTCAATTGTAATGTCAACTTTGACTGATTTCTTTTGTATTTGTAAAGGAAGTGTGACTATTAGTCTAGAAGGGAGGGAGTATTACTCATTTTTTTTTTTTTGGTCTATGTCAATTGTAATGTCTTGGGTTCGAACCTAGGACCTTTGATCCCAAATTCGAGTGCTCAACCAACTGAGCTAACAACCCTTGACGTATTACTCTTCTATTTCACAAAAGATGCAATATATTTTTATTCATTGATGTTAAAAAAATGTTATTTTTTGACTTTTTCCCAAAAAATAAAATTTTATTATATTTTTAAATTGAAAAGTAAAGTAATTGTGAAAAAAAATTAAAAAGTATACAGTAGAAGTAAATTATATTTTGAAATATAAAAATATGAATATTTTTTTCTTTTTATGGAACATCTCGAAAAGAAAATTAGTGTAACTTTTTATGGAAGGAGAAAAATAGTAAGCAATAGCAGTGCCAGTAATATTTTTATTTGATAAATAATATAATTAAATTAATAAATCCTTGAAATACATAAGAAGGTGAATTGTTTGGAAAATGAACCATCTGCTAATTTAAATTGTCACCATAATCTTTAATTTGCCATAAAATTTGTGTTGAAAGTAAATCATCTTCAATTATTAAACTCAAATTTCAGAAATGAATAAATAAAATTCTAATTAATTTTATTACAAAATTTATTTTTATTTTATAATATTATATATAAATTAAATTAAAAAATTATAATATAAAATTACATAATAAAATATTCCTTCTAACTCTATTAAGATACAATTACTTTTTTTATTGAGATTAAAAAAAATATTGTTTTTTGACTTTTTTTACCAAAAAATAAAGACTTTAATATATTTTTAAATTGAAAAATAAAATAGTTGAGATTAAAATTTAAAAAGTAGGTGGATAAAATATGAATAAAATGTATTTTAAAATCAAAATGTAAGAATATTTATTTTATTTTTTGGAGTGTATCAAAACAACAACAAAAAGTATTGCAAGGAGTGAGAGAGTATCATATTAATAATTAAAAATACACATATTATTATATAACAATGTAACCTTCAATTTTTTCATAATAAATTTGATATTGAAATTGCATAAAAAAAAAAAAAAAAAAACTCCCACGTCACCTTAACTTGCTTTCCCATCACCTCATTTCGTCATTCAAAAATTTACATTTTATAAAAAACATTAAAAAATAAAAAATAAAATTAATACTATTTACAAATTTATAATTTATTTATATTTGAATGATTTTTCTGCGCAAAAATCTACAAACTATTAAGAGCATCTCTAATAGAGAGGTAGAAGTCTATTGTACTTCTATCTCTCACTAAAAAAATGGGTAATGGCATGGGTGAGGAGTTTGGGGTAGAAGTAAAAGATTTGAGGATTTTATTATTATTTTCATAATAAAATAGTAATTAGAATATAAAATATAAAATATAAATAAATTGAAAGTGGGCTTATTTATGAGGTAGAATCATCAAGTGAGGTAGAAGTTTTTGAAGTAGAGATTAATAATTTTTGACGTGGCATAGCTAATAGCTTTCTACCTCAAAACTTATGCTCTAAATAACTTAATTAGTTCTGAATAATTTTTATCTCATCACCGAATGATTTTTATCTCATCACAGAATGATTTTTATCTCATCATGCTAATCTAAATCTACAAACTCTATATCTTAGATCAGCATAAATGATTTTTGAATGATTTTTATCTGCGTTAATCTAAATCTAAAAACTCAAAATCTTAGACAAGCATGAATGATATGATTTTTATCTGATTGATACTAAGAACACATGAGAAATTAAAAGGAGAAATAACATGTTGTGCTCTTTACGATCCTCTTGACGCCACTTATTGCGAATATTGAAACTAAATCTCTCACGACTCTCGAAATATATATGAGATGCAAAGAAAAAGATAAACGAAAAGAACGAACACACAATTTACGTGGAAACCCGAAACACGGGAAAAAAACCACGGGAAGAAAGAAATCGACTACATCGTTGAGGCTTACAATAATCCACTCTATTGCACTCTATTGCACTCTATGATCTTCGTCTACCGGAGAACCCCAATTTATAGGTGTAGCAAACCTATCAAATTGGTAACAATTAGAATTAGGAATAAATCTTTTTCCTAATATATGACTCCTAAATCCCTAAGGAATAGAATTATATTTCAATATAATTCTTATTTCCTAACCAATAAATCAAAAATCCCATATTTGGAGTCCAAAAACGCAGCGAAAAATCGCACAAGAAAGCTGGCGCGAACGCGCCACAGCCTCAGCAGGCTGGCGAGAACGCGCCACAGCCTCAGCAGGCTGGCGAGAACGCGCCAGACTGCTACATCGATCTTTTCGCATCCCGACTCCAAATTTCATCCCGATTTACTTCTCTTTGGATTCGAGTCATATTTCAACAAATCTCCACCTTGACGAGAATCCCCGCAACTCCAAGTCGCACCATCCTCCAACGATCATAGACCAATGTTTCTTCCTTCCACCCAGCCCCGCAGGACTCACTCAAAACATGAGCAACCTAAGTTTGAACCGCACCAAACTTAGTACAAGAATGCGAATATGCACCGATCATCCCTTGGGTACCACCAAACTCCATGACCACTCCGCAATTTCCATTCTCAAATCTCGCCTTCCCACTACTATCAGCACCACCTGCATTCGCCAATACTACAGTGCTATCCATAGTACGCCTAGGCTCGATTCTCCAAATTTGAATACTATTCGGGTTAGTATTCCCGGTGTCCCCGACACCAACACACATGCGCATGACTTTTAAAACAAGGTGATCCCGACTCACCTTCCAGCGAATGACTTCCTTGGGCAGAGGCAGTTGCCCACTTGGTAATTGTGTTGCCGCATAGCTCATACAATCCACCAAAACTTTCTCTCGCCTCGCAAAATAAGTCGTCCCGACTTACTTTCAACACTCCACCTTTACAGAAGTTGGTACTCATTCGGATCTAAGGTCTATGAGAGATAAGATTACCATTCAAGACCGGAACGTACCTTGCAGTACCGAGGGTTCGAATATGCCCATCGACCATCTTGATTCTCACAGTTCTCGTGCCGCGTTTCTCACACGATGTATCATGCCCCATGGCCACCGATCAACCGACACCATCGAACATCTAGAATCCAAGATCCACCGCTCACACGTTCCCCAAATCAGAGACAACCAGGAGTTCCACATCGATGAAACCTCCTTCTCCGGAATCGGCCACCTTCGATTCCTTTCTCCGATTCTTCAGGGCCTGACAGTCCCCCTTCACGTGGCCTTTTTCCTTGCAGTAGTGACAAATCCCCTAGAATTTCTCCCATGCTCCACCTTGGCCATTAAGAAATTCACCTAGATTTTCACCACTCCCTTTTTCCTTGTAGTAATGACAAACCCCCTGAAATTTCTTCATCTTTACCCAACCCTGGACATCAAGACATTCCCCCGGGTTTTCACTACTCAAAACCTCCTTCATCGTCTCCCTCGATCACAAAACCGCGACCGCATGAAACAAATCACCGGAGGGATAGAGTGCAATTATACCTCACCTTTCTATTCTTCCATACCTTCTCTTATGGCTCCATCGCGCTTGACATCGTCCATGCCCCAGCAACGCATCATCAAGATCCATGTTGGTTAGAACCACTGAACCAACTCCACCTTGAACCGCCATGAAGAGAACCACGTGTTCCGATCTAACACCGAATATCAACCATCGTCGCCATCTCCCAAAATATTCTCGAGCTCCACCTGGATCTAGAAACACCAATATCCGCAACGCCCGCCTTGTATGGATTCCCCGTCCGGGATCCCCACGAAAGCTCTTGATAACAGGTCACAGGATCGTAACCTAGCTCTGATACCACTTGTTGTGCTCTTTACGATCCTCTTGACGCCACTTGTTGCGAATATTGAAACTAAATCTCTCACGACTCTCGAAATATATATGAGATGCAAAGAAAAAGATAAACGAAAAGAACGAACACACAATTTACGTGGAAACCCGAAACACGGGAAAAAAACCACGGGAAGAAAGAAATCGACTACATCGTTGAGGCTTACAATAATCCACTCTATTGCACTCTATGATCTTCGTTTACCGGAGAACCCCAATTTATAGGTGTAGCAAACCTATCAAATTGGTAACAATTAGAATTAGGAATAAATCATTTTCCTAATATATGACTCCTAAATCCCTAAGGAATAGAATTATATTCCAATATAATTCTTATTTCCTAACCAATAAATCAAAAATCCCATATTTGGAGTCCAAAAACGCAGCGAAAAATCGCACAAGAAAGCTGGCGCGAACGCGCCACAGCCTCAGCAGGCTGGCGAGAACGCGCCACAGCCTCAGCAGACTGGCGAGAACGCGCCACAGCCTCAGCAGGCTGGCGAGAACGCGCCAAACTGCTACATCGATCTTTTCGCATCCCAACTCCAAATTTCATCCCGATTTACTTCTCTTTGGATTCGAGTCATATTTCAACATAACATAAATAAATCACAAAAAATAATAATAAATCAGAATAAGTAAAAGGTAATTTAGTAATTAGATATTTTAAAATATGTCTTTTATCATAATTATCCAAATAATAATACCCTAAAAATTAAATATAGTTACAAAATTTATCCTTTAAATATGAAGCGTAATTTATGTGGTTTAAGTTGTAAATTTAAAAACTAAAATACCCTTAATCGCAAATACTTCTTTTAATAATATATAACTATGAAATCTATTTTTAAAAATTGAATAAAATTATAAAAGTATCTACTTGTACTTATATAACAAACAAATTAATAAAATAAAAGTATTTTAATGTTACTTACATAAAAAAATAAATTTATAAAATATTATAATTTTTTTAAATACTAAAAAAATTAACATTACATTAAATTAAGAACATTTTAAAAAATATACTCCGTATCTATTATTTTAATTAGTTTTTTATATAAATAAATAATATTTATTTATTTATTTTAAAAATAATCCGGTCTAATCCGATTAAAAACCGGACTCGGACCAGACCGGAATTTTTCGGTCCGGTTTTCGAGTCTTACTTTTATTGAAATTCGATTTCGGTCTTATTCGGTTCCGATACGATCTAATCCGATTTTGGACCGATGAACACCCCTATCTTTGAGTAGAGATTTGAGTTGAATTCAAATTTGAGTTATACTATTCACATGCTTCAAATTGAGTTCAATTTTGAATCCAAAATAATCAACATTGCAGACTACAAGAAAATATATTTTTAGAGACAAAACTATAAGAGACGAACCTTATTTTTGTCTCTAAAAGTTATTATGAGTGACCAAAAATAATATTAGTTAGTCACTTAAAGTCATTATATTATTTTAAAATTTTAATATATTTGGGTGAAAAAATAAAAAACAACAATGACAAAATATTTTAATGCTCTATCTTTTTAATCTCAAAATAATTTTTTGTCACAAATATTCATTAGTGATGATATTTTATTATTCAATAATTAGATTTCGTGGTTTACTATCTCCAGCGAATGACTCACTCTATAGTATTGACATCTACATTTTTATAAATTTTAGTCTCACATTTATATATTTAATACTCATATTTATCTTGAAACTTCAAAATAAAACAAACATCTAGATTTTAACTTCAAAACCTCACTTTCACCGGAGTAGAGATTACATTACTTCTAATCTAGAGTAGTCAATAGTAATGGAGTTACGAGCATAGAAAGAAAGAATTACTTTCATTCTAATTATTTATGTACGCTTTCTTTTTTGAAAGTCTCGAGTAAAGTTTTTAAAAATAAAATAATTATTTTATTTTTTTACTTTAAAATATTATTTTATTTCTATTTTTTCATATATTTTTTAAACTTTATTCTAACTAATTTACAATAAAAAAATTAAAAATACATTTTTAATTTTTATTTTTTAATCCAAAAATTAAAAAATAATATTTTTTTTAATTTATATGTCGATCAACCTGTATATTTAATTGAAAGGGAGGTACTAAATTTATTATATTCGATAATCAAGCTAAGATGATAATCGCTCTAATATAGTCTTATATATACTGTTAGAGAACCTTATTATTTATTACTAGTAATGTGTAGAAAATCTTCTTAATAGATTTAGAAAGTCTTAATTATTTCAATGATAACTCTACAAATGAACATATTTTGTACTTCCAACAAGAGAAAACCTAAATATACGGAGCAAATGCTCTCTTTGTTTCAAATTTACTCATATTTTTTTGTAAATTAAAAAAAAAGTGTGGCCATAAATTGTTAACATAGGAGTAGGAGTATTTGTTTTAATTAGTATCAATTATAGAGACTATAACATATGATTATAGTAAAAAATTATAATAATACAGAATGAGTAACAAAATATTTAAATAATTTTTTTACTATTATTAAAAAATTACCAGTTTCTATGAAAAATAATTTTTGTTTCATTGTTCTATATAAAATTTATGCATCCAACAATATAAAATAATTGAGCTATTATTCTCTAAATCAAAAAATCCGGCTCACAATTTTTTTTATTCATATTACAGTAAATTATGTATAGGATACTCTATAAAGGAATAAACTAAAGGGAGAAATATATTACTACCATAAGACTATTTACAATGGAGGTGTTGAAAAAATTATTAAACTGTTGAACAAGTGCAATGAGGGTGTTGAAACATGTGTTGAAAATGAAGTGGATTTGTTGGTGTTGAAAGAATTCAACCTGTTGAATATCAAAAGGAGTAGGATGTAGAACACTTGTACCCTCGTGATTGGTAGTTTAGATTTTAAGATTTTCATAACATTTTTCTTCTCTTGAGCTCAATTATTTTAGAGTAAATGAGTTTTTTATATTTTTATTTTTACATCAAAAATTTTCATTTTTTATGCTCTATAAATAGAGTCATGTTTCAATTAATTTGGACATAAAAAAAAATATAGCATTTTTCTCTATAATATTTGATTATTAAATTTTAATAAAAATAAAATTATAAAAAAAATAAAAAGGATAAATAAAATTGGTTGAGGTTGAGTGTTGAATTTTATTAAATAAAACCATTGTAGGGTATATAAGTTGAATGGGTGTTGAATAATTAGGTGGAAGAGAGAGAAAATGATGTGGAGTAATAAAGTGGGTGTTGAATGTTGAAACCATTGTAGATAGTTTAATGCACATAGTGAATATAAAAAATGTGCTTTTCTACACTAAAAAGCGGCGATCTACCGAAATTGTCCTTCCAATTCGACAAACATGATTCGACAAACATTAATTCGACAAACATAATTCGACAATCGAATCTCAAATTCGACCCACATTCGACATGGATTCGACATGGCGAATCACATTCGACGTGATTCGACATAGATTCGACATGGCGAATCTCATTCGACATAGATTCGACATGGCGAATCTCATTCGACACGGCGAATTCGACACATTCGACAAGTCGAATGCGATTCGACAATTCTAAAATTCGACATGGAATTCGACAAGTCGAATGAGATTCGACAAGCCCATTCTCAGATTTGACAAGCCCATTCGACAAGTCTCATATTCGATTAGTTCAAGAGTTCCACTTTTTAAATATTTATTTTTAAATTTTGAGAATAATATATTTAGAAAAACGAATTTATCCTACATTTTTTTTAATTCGAGTGATTAATTCTCCTTTTTTTCATTTTCAAATTTAAAAAATAAATAAATACATACCTTCAAATCTGAACACATATAAGATTTATTAAAATTAAAAAAAAAACAAAAATCATATCTATACACCTTTTAAAACAAACGAAAAATTACATTAATTCAAACACAAAGATCTGTTAACATTCAGATCTGTCATATTCATACACAATATAACACATTTACGTCTATGAACATACAAATCTCACATCTGGATGAACAGATCTGATGTCGCCGCAACTAACACCGAAGAAGATGGGTTGTCGTCATGGTTGGAGCGGATGATGAGAGGATAGGTGAGCGGCGGAGACGAAGACAAGATTTGAGGAGAGAGAGAGAGAGAGAGAGATTTGGAAGAGGCGAAGAGAAGTTTGAGAAGAGAGAGAGAGAGAGAGATTTGGAGGAGGCGGCGGATTTTCAAAATGAAAAATTAGGGTTAGAGATAGTGTGTATTTAAAGTAGAGAATAAGGGCAAATTTGTCTATTTGTGTAGAAAAACATATTTTCTATATGCTATGGCAAAAAAGCATGTAGACTATATGCATAATGACATTTTTTTACATTTACACTAAACTAAATCACTAGTTATAAATAAAACAAACTCCACATTATTATAAGTCATACATTTTTTAAGTCAGATATTAAAAATTTATAACTATATATAAGAATAAATAAGTAATATATAATAAAAATATTTATTAATAATATTTTTATTTATCAAAATTAATAACATATAGTATATGGTCAAAGTTTATAGTCCTTAATTTATTAATATTTTATTTAATTTATATGTTAAACACAATTGTTATACATATATGGTAAAATTTTATTATTAAAAACTAATAAATTAATTTTGTGAATTTAAAGTTAGATAATATTGAATTTATATTATTTTTATATTCAAAATTATTTTTATTTTGTAAAATCTTGTATAAGAATAACTAACTCTGTATAAGTGTAATATTTTTTTAGGTCTCAACGATATTGATGTATAAAAACATGTAATATTTTTTTGGGTCCCAACGATATGAATATATAAAAATTTGTCTGTAGATGTCTTCCCAAGCTTTAATACATTTTTTTATAATTATAATTGCTTAAGTTAACCATATTTAATAAGAGTCCTGTCTTCCCAAGCTTTAATACATTTTTTTTTATAATTATAATTGCTTAAGTTAACTATATTTAATAAAGGTCCTGTTAAATGGGCAGAATCTGCCCATAGACATAAAAATATTTTATAAATTTAAATAATAGTTTATTTATATTTAGATATGGATTAATATTAGTTATACCATTATTAATTTAATTAGTGTAAAAAAAATTAAAAATATAATTTTTTTTAAATAAAAATATCACATATTTTGGTATTCTAGTAAAAAAATAAATAGTGTAAAAAAAATTAAAAATATAATTTTTTTAAAATAAAAATATCACATATTTTGGTATTCTAGTAAAAAAAACTGTTAAATATCACATAATTTTTTAAATAAAAATATCACATATTTATAAAAAAATTATTTTATTAATTTTAATAATAGTTTGTTTATATTTAGATATGAATTAATATATATTATATTATTATTAATTTATATAATGTAAAAAAAACAAAAAATATAATTTTTTAATTAAAAATATTACATATTTAAGTATTTTAGTTAAAAAAGACAGTTAAATAAAAATAAATATTTTAATATATAAAAATAATAAGTAAAAATATTATTTTTACATATATATTAACTAAAGTATATTGTTAATGAAATAAAAAAATAAAAACAAAAAAATAACGGAAAATTAAAATTCTGGCCATAGGCATATTTTAGTCTCAAAGAATTACGAAGAATTACCGTAATTATAATTTGTTAAGTTAAACCTTTATTCAAATTTAAGAACCACCAAAAAGGAAGTGGGTCCGGATGGGGTATAGGTTACAGCAAAGCCATGTGAAGGTGATCGTAATTCCTAAATGTTGGAATTGGTGCGCTGTGGTGCGGGTCCACTATAGCCCCGCAAAATACCCAACGGTTAAAAACGTCTTTTTCCCCCAACACGGTCCTCTTCTTTTCCATTTTTTTTTCTTGGATTCTTTTTTCTTTTTTTGAAAGTAATTTTTAAACGTGGGCCTCGTGGCCCAGCTCACGTGATTTTCGAGCTAATCCACGTACATTCTCTCTTTTACAATAAACGTGTTTCTTTTTATGACGGGTAAAATATTGAAGAAAATTAAAATATAATCGTAAAATTTTATTTTAAAATATAAAAAAGAAAATAATTATTTTGTTGTGTTTGAGATAGAAGGATAAACTTTGAATATAATTTCGTAAGCATAAAAAACCTATATTTGACTTTGGAGTAAAAAATAAAAGAGTGAAGACTTTTTGTATAAGATAAATCGCTTTTCATGTTTTGTATACGGTATACCTAAATTCCCACTAAACGTGTGATGTTGATCCTTGTTTCGAAACTAAGTTATTTTCTCTAAATTTGAAGAGGTTTACACAACAAGTAGATATATATTTTTGGGCTGAAATGGGTTGAGTGCATATAATATCATTCCTTATGTTTGAAATTTTGATAGTGAAAGACTTAAACAAAATACAATTTAATCAAACTTGAGCTTGATTACAAAAATTGAAGTTATAACTAGATCAGTGTGTTAGAGTAAAATGCTCCATATTTTAATTTTATTTTATTTTATTTTAGTTGTATATAAAATTTAATAGAATTTATATTGGTAATAAATGTATCTTCTATATTTCTAAATAGAGTAAAAGTTTTTAGATCGTAGTAGGTACGGGTCCTGTATGATTTTTTTGTACTTTGATCTTAAATTGTACTACTTCTTTTTCATTTTAATAGTCATATTTTTTTTGTTATTTGTAAAGAAAGTGTGACTATTGATAAGACGTTTTTATAGGGGCGAAATCAATTAAATTTAACCGAACTAGTTGTCGAAACAACTCGCCTGAATCGGTCTCGAGGAACACTGCTATCGGCGTGTAAAAGTGTTTATTTATTTGCAACGATAAAAAGAGAAAGAAATAGCATAATGCAAATTTTGGTTTGTTTTTGTTTTAAACTACGGACTAACTAATAGAATGAAAAGACGAGTACTAGTAAAAAAAAGGTTTTTGAAATACTAAGAGAAAGGATTAGGGATCGGGATTCTCAATTCTCGATTTCAAAGTTCGATAAGAGTTCGCAAAGATCACACTAGAACGCCCGTTTCCGGTTGGTTCACACGTGTTCTATCAAACTACTAGAACGCCCGTTGCCGGTTGGTTCACACGTGGTTCGATTAATTCCAAATTATTTTGCACAAGACATTTTAACAAACACCTTTCAAGCGATCAAAAATCAAACCCCTACTCTCGAGAATTAAATCACCCTAACCCTAATCGAATAATTTAGCTATTCATCTTTTGAATTGAAATCAAATAATTTGGTATAAACGAAAGCATGATTACGAGAGTTAAATAAGAAACGAATACGTAAAACAATTAAAGCAAGAACACAAGAAGAAAAGAAAAGCTTACTAGAATCAATAACGGAAAACAAGCATCTATCGGCGGCTAACTCCGACTTTTACCGAGATTCGAAAACAAGAAAAACGAGAGTGAAATCTTCCTAGGGAACCGAGTTTAGTATCTCCAAACGTGCGTCCAAAAACAGAGAATAAAAAGTGTGTTTCAAATAGGGTAAAACCCTATTATTATACAAAAGACGTCGGTCAACGCGGTCAAACATCTTCAAAAATCGGGGGCCAAGCGTCCGCTTGGGGGGTCAAGCGGCCGCTTGCCCCCGCAGTCCAGAAATCTCAACTTCACAGCCAAGCGGCCGCTTGGGGGGGTCAAGCGGCCGCCTGCCCCTCCTTCCAGAACTTCTGATCAACACAGCGAGGCGGCCGCCTGGGGGGTCAGGCGGCCGCGTGGGGCCTGCTCCAGAATAGTCTGCCAAGAGCACCAGGCGGCCGCTTGGGGGGTCAGGCGGCCGCCTGCTCTGTTGGGCAGTTTCGTCTTGGCTCGTCATCTCGTTGCCTCGTCTTCTTGTCGTCTCGTCTACTCGTCAACTCCAAGATAACTCCACAAATTGCTACTATCACCAAATGTTACCTGCACACTACAAAAACACATAAAACGCACCAAGCCAAGAGGTATACACACGATACGACACAAAAATAACACAAGACGACACAAAAATAACATACGAAAAAGCACACAAAAGCAAGTACATCAACTCCCCCACACTTAAGCTTTTGCTAGTTCCTAGCAAAGTCCAAGAGTAGAGCAACACATAACCAAAACAAACAAATAGCACAAACGAGCCAATCACCTAGTCAACCTCCCGAAATCACAAACAAATTTCCGGTGCTTCCAAAACAATCCTAGTGAATAGCCTCGACCCCAAATACGTATCACAAAGACAATCAAGCGAGTTTCAATACAAGTGACCAATCCGACGCCCCTTACAAAGATTCACTCTCTTCTTTTACACTCGAAGAATAAGGTTCACTCGAAAGTGTGCACAAGAGAAAGATAGATGATCAATGTATACTTGTGCACTCAAATAAAAGCGGATATAATAGGAAAATGAAGGAGCTTCAAGTAATATCATATGCGCCTAAGAACAACAACTAAACACGTTATTCAATTTTTGCTCTCCACAAATCAAGTTCTACCATTTTAAGAATCAAGGGCGATCGATAAAAATGGTGTAACGAGGCTAGGCTTAGGGTATTCGGGATAATTTGGGCAAAGTGGACTAATTAAGACTTCACGCGTCACCACACCAAACTTCCTTTATTTCGCACCACAACCCTCGACAACTCCAATCAATCATCAAGAACACATCAAAGCCACAAACAATGTCCAAGACATTATTAAACTAATACACTATTTCTCTCTCTTTTTTGGAGACTTATAACACGTCTCAATTTTTCTTTTTTTTTTTTGGAGACTACTAGTACGTCTCATTTTCTTTTTTTTTCTTTTTTTTTTTTCTTTTTTTTTTTTTTTGGAGACTTATAACATGTCTCGATTATTACAAAACAAGTCAATCGACAACATAACTCAACACCCTTCATTATAAAAGCACACCCCAACCAAATACACCACTCCCTCCTCGACGTTTAGGACAAGAAAGAAAGGCTAAATGTAGGCTCAACGGGGCTATCTAGGGTGTCCCACGACGGGCTCAAGGACAAAAGTAAAGCGGCTCGAATGGCTAACCTAATCGATCAATTCCCAATTTCAAAATCAAGCAAGTTATGATTATCAAGTCTCAAACACAACCAAATCACGGCCTAGTTACTCTAGTTCATACGGGCGCACACAATATAGAATAAGAAAGAAAAAGAAGCTCAAATAGACAACGAAGTATTACGCACATAGAAGAAAGCTAGATAGGCTCAAAATCTCACAAGGGTAATTGGACAAGGAAAAGTCGACAAGCATATAACTCACCATCACATCAAAGTGACAACACACGGGGTCTAAACCATTCACATCCAACACAAAAGCACCAAAGATTTATCCACGATTTCAAGAGACGTCATAAAGCGATTGACAAGCACATAAACAAGCAAAAGACGAAACAAAGACTAAAACCCGAGCATGCATCCAAATCAATAGAGTTCCCCCCACACTTAGTACGAAACCGTGTCCACATGGTTTATCGTCACAACAAAACAAAGGAAAAATCACTTAATTCAAAAGCATGCTCACGCGAAACAAAAACAAACAATGAGACGCACAAACAACTCACACACACAAAAAACAAAGAAAAAGACACAAACCTAGGCCGTAAGAAGTTACGGCCTAACCTCAAGGTTCGGACGGTGGGTAATGTGGCCCCCGGAGTACGCTCATAATCTCGTTGTACCGGGAAGCATGGAAGTCCTCGTCATCTATGTAGACATATTTCCATTGCTTCGACAATCCCTTGATCTCTAATTTTGGTGGAGGTGATTCTTTTGCTTTATCGCTTTTGAGTATCTTAATCATTCCCACACTATCTTCAACATGCTTCTCTTGCTTGGCTTGAACACCGAGAAATAAAAATATCGAGCTACTTTTCTGCAAAAACACCATCTCGGCCAAAAGATCAATAGCATAAATGTAAAAATAATTTACAATGTAGGCATCAAACGAACTAATAACCTCATTGTAAATAACCTTACCCGAAGATGTTTTATCCTCAACCACGACACAAATAGATTTGAAAATACCTGGATCATGCGGTTTGGGTGGGTGATGAGCACGAGGGACTCTCGACTCCTCAACATTTTTAAGGTCGATCATCTTAAGTGAGGAAGCATGAAGTATCAACTTCTTATCTACCAAACAACTAGGAGAGGAAGAGGATGATTTGATAATACATGGATGCTTGAGAACTACATCCCCTACCTCTTTGCGCTCGTCTTTCGTGTCATTGGTATTTGAACTTTGAGACTCAAGAGAGATATCTAGCATCAATGACTCCTCTTCTTGTAAATGCACTACCTCATGATTGTCGACTACTATATTGATACTCAATGTCTCTTGCTCTAGTTCTCTAGGGAGTGGAATTGACAACTTGAATGAGTCTTCGTCTTGATGTGGCACTTTTGGTGTAATCTCCTCCAACACCATACTTTCAATCGTCTCTTTTTCCTTATCTTCCTCCAAAATTAGTTCATTGTCGTACATATGCTCCACTTTGGCCTCGACCTCATTCGGTTCAATTTCATCATAGTCGTAGTCACTTTGGAGATTCTCTTCCTCGTGTACCCACTCGCTTTGATTGCACATCTTATCGATCATATCTCCTATGACCTTAGACCTTGCTTCTGCTTCAACACTTTCTGCCAATCGAACTTCATTCGCCTTCATTGTCGTTTCGTCTGCTTTCATGACTTGTTGGGCCATCTGCATGAAATCCTGGAAAGTGTCCTCCAAAGATCGCTTATATGACGGCTCTGGTTGCATCGAATACGGTGGAGGGTATGCCAAATTTGGTTCAGCATTAATTGTCATCGCCACTTCATTCGCTTTGATCCGCGCTTCATTTGATTTCATTAACTGTTGGGTCGTCTGCATGAAATCTTGAAAAACGTCATCCAATGATGGCTTGTATGGAGGCTCAGGTTGCATCGGATATAGTGGCGGGTACGTCAAATTCGGAGAAGACCATTGGTCCTGAGGCTGGTCCCAATAACAATTGGAATATGGTTGCCTTCCCGGAATGTATGACTGAGAGTACGGACCAAATTGTGATGTCTCCTCATAAGGTGAAGGCTCATAGTATATGCTTGTCTGAGGCCTTGTAAACTCCCACGCATAGTTGTTGTATGAATTCATCACTGCTTAAACAAAAACTTGACAAAAACATGAAACGCACCGGTGGGAGAAATAATAATCATATAAAAAATAAAAAAAAATAAAAAAAAAACTTGCAAACACTCAAACACTAATACTAGTGCCTAAAGTGTTCCCCGGCAACGACGCCAAATTGATAAGACGTTTTTATAGCCGCGAAATCAATTAAATTTAACCGAACTAGTTGTCGAAACAACTCGCCCGAGTCGGTCTCGAGGAACACTGCTATCGGCGTGTAAAAGTGTTTATTTATTTGCAACGATAAAAAGAGAAAGAAATAGCATAATGCAAATTTTGGTTTGTTTTTGTTTTAAACTACGGACTAACTAATAGAATGAAAAGACGAGTACTAGTAAAAAAAAGGTTTTTGAAATACTAAGAGAAAGGATTAGGGATCGGGATTCTCAATTCTCGATTTCAAAGTTCGATAAGAGTTCGCAAAGATCACACTAGAACGCCCGTTTCCGGTTGGTTCACACGTGTTCTATCAAACTACTAGAACGCCCGTTGCCGGTTGGTTCACACGTGGTTCGATTAATTCCAAATTATTTTGCACAAGACATTTTAACAAACACCTTTCAAGCGATCAAAAATCAAACCCCTACTCTCGAGAATTAAATCACCCTAACCCTAATCGAATAATTTAGCTATTCATCTTTTGAATTGAAATCAAACAATTTGGTATAAACGAAAGCATGATTACGAGAGTTAAATAAGAAACGAATACGTAAAACAATTAAAGCAAGAACACAAGAAGAAAAGAAAAGCTTACTAGAATCAATAACGGAAAACAAGCATCTATCGGCGGCTAACTCCGACTTTTACCGAGATTCGAAAACAAGAAAAACGAGAGTGAAATCTTCCTAGGGAACCGAGTTTAGTATCTCCAAACGTGCGTCCAAAAACAGAGAATAAAAAGTGTGTTTCAAATAGGGTAAAACCCTATTATTATACAAAAGACGTCGGTCAACGCGGTCAAACATCTTCAAAAATCGGGGGCCAAGCGTCCGCTTGGGGGGTCAAGCGGCCGCTTGCCCCCGCAGTCCAGAAATCTCAACTTCACAGCCAAGCGGCCGCTTGGGGGGGTCAAGCGGCCGCCTGCCCCTCCTTCCAGAACTTCTGATCAACACAGCGAGGCGGCCGCCTGGGGGGTCAGGCGGCCGCGTGGGGCCTGCTCCAGAATAGTCTGCCAAGAGCACCAGGCGGCCGCTTGGGGGGTCAGGCGGCCGCCTGCTCTGTTGGGCAGTTTCGTCTTGGCTCGTCATCTCGTTGCCTCGTCTTCTTGTCGTCTCGTCTACTCGTCAACTCCAAGATAACTCCACAAATTGCTACTATCACCAAATGTTACCTGCACACTACAAAAACACATAAAACGCACCAAGCCAAGAGGTATACACACGATACGACACAAAAATAACACAAGACGACACAAAAATAACATACGAAAAAGCACACAAAAGCAAGTACATCAACTATTGTATTGAGACATATGTAGTATAAGTAGATGAACTTTTCCAAATAGTTAGATTAAAATTTGAGAGAAAAATTAAAGTACACTATATCATATAGTCATACATCTTATTTACACTAGGAGATAAAAAAAAACCGGTTATTTGCACACAAAAGCGGTAAACATCCGAAAATACCCTCCGTTACATTCGACATGTCGAATCTACATTCGACACACACATTCCACATTCGACATGTCGAATCTACTTTCGACACACACATTCCACATTCGACACACACATTAGACACACACATTCGACATACATTTTAACAGGTCAAATCACATTCGACACACATATTCGACATGTGATTCGACACCCATTCGACATGTCGAATCGCATTCGACACACACATTCGACATAAATACACATTCGACACAACTTCAACATGGCAAATCACAATCGACACGGCGAATCTGACATTCGACACGGCGAATCTGACATTCGACAAGACAAAAACTTATTTGTTTTTTTTAAAAAAAAAAAATTCTTTCATTTTTAATCGTAACTTTTTCTTTCATTTTTTTAATTTCAATTTTTATTTTATTTAAACAATAACACAAAAAAAAACTTCAATTAAAAAATTTGACAAAAATATTATGATAAAAAACTTTAAAAAAACAAACAACATTCGACAAATAAAATTTCAAAAATGAAATATTCAACAAATAAAGTCCTGCACACATCGACATTCTTATACGGGGAGGAGCTCCGTCGAGAATCGGTGAGGGTCCCACACGACGAAGCTGGTTTTGGCGAGACCCCACGATATTATCGTGTCCGTGCGGGGATCGTCCACCATCTCGTAGGGTTTCCTCAGGAACGGCGGCAGCCCGACATCTCTCAGCCCTTCGACCGGCTTTGGAACGTCGTAGTCGTCTTGCTCGGAGATAAAATCGAACGGCTCTTTGTTTGCGTGAATGAATGAAGCGTCTTCTCCACCACCACCGCTCGCCATTTGCGTGGATCTGTGGATGTTTCATTGCGGAAATGATGTTTGAAGAGAGAGAAAAATTGAGGGAGGCGGCCAAGAATGTTTGAAGAGAGAGAAAAAACGAGGCGGCCAAGAAAGAAAGTGAGAATGAAAAATTAGGGTTGAGTGGGTTTGTGGGCTTTTATTGACAAAAATAAGGGCAAATTGGTCTATTTAAGTATAAAAGTGTTTTTTTTATGTCATAGTGTAAAATAAATGTATCCCAAATGCATTTTATAACATTTACTCTTAAAATTTTGTGTTTTAATGCATGCTTCAATTTTATGTTTTTAATTTTAAAAACTAGTTCAGTGAACATACATAACTTATATTTATATGATTTTTTATTGCCTTGAGGCAAGATAATAGTTTGAAATAACATTAAATACTTTGATTTATTAATTTTCATTGTTTGACAAACTGAAAAATGAGTAGTGTTGATGGTGGAAAAATCGTGTTCTCCAATTACCAACTAAAAACGGATATTTTGGGGATTGAGTAGTAAACAAGATAATGATGCTCTCTAGGAATTTTTTGTTGGGATGTGGAGTCAAATCGGAGTCGAAAGGATGTGAAACGAAAATAAACGGAGAAGAATCGAGAAATTATACGTCGAACCTGAAGGACAGAAAGTCGGAAATCAAAAGACGTCCACTGCTACTTTACCTTGAAGATTGACTTGGTCAAATAAAGTGGGCTTATGAATGGGCTTGGATTTGATCCAACAGGTGCGTGAGTTTTTATACTCGAAGTCGGTCGTACACGGCGTGAATATGAAGATTCTAGAGTTATTTCGTGTCCTTTTATGATTTGGACTCCTACCTATTATATGATTAGGGTATTAGGTTTTTACCCTTATAAATAGAGATTCCTATCAATGTAATCATATCATCGTGAGAATACTAGAGTGCTAGAATAGACGAGAGCGTGAGTTTATTGTGATACGTGTGCGTGCGTTTGTAAACTCCCCGGAGTCGTTTATTGTGATTCTAGTGAAAAGATCTGCAGCGGCGAGTGGACGTAGCCTTATTGGGTGAACCACTATAAATCCTTGTGTCTTTATTTTTCGTTCTTATTTCTCGTCTCGTTTAATTCTTTAGTTTTTTACTTCTCGTTCGTGTGTTCGTATTCGTCTCTTGCAGCGACGTGGTTAGGCGAAAATCCTAACAACTGGTATCAGAGCTTCAAGGGAGGCGATTGAAGAGACGATGGGCGATCTTGCGAGTTTCGCGGTGACGAGATTTGATGGAAAGAATTATAGACATTGGAGGATGCAGATCGAGGACTACCTGTACGGGAGGAAGCTTTATCATCCATTGTTGCCGAAGCCGGAGAAGATGGAGGATGCGACATGGCTTGAGCTCGACAGGCAGGTTCTGGGGATTGTCCGTCTATCCCTGTCGATGAGCGTGGCGGATGACGTGGCCGATGAGACCACTACTCAAGGTTTGATGAAGGCCCTTGCCAACAAGTATGAGAAGCCCACTGCCAACAACAAGATACACCTGATGAAGAGCCTGTTCAACTTGAGGATGAAAGACGGGTTCGATGCTGCGGCTCATATTCATGAGATGAGCTCGACCCTAAACAAGCTGAAGGCGGTCGGAATTGTGTTCGACGACGAGGTGTGTGCATTGATTTTGCTGGCGTCTTTGCCGGATAGCTGGGAGCCCATGAGGGCGGCGGTTAGTAATTCCATGGGGAAGGAGAATCTCAAATTTGCTGATGTCAGAGATAGCGTTCTGGCCGAGGAGCTGCGAAAGAAGGATTTTAAAGAGGCACCGTCTGGTTCTGTCTTGAGTACTGAGAGCCGAGGACGAGGTCAAGGGAGCGACACTAACCATGGCAGCGAAGGGTCAAAGACGAGAGAAGGCAAGAAGGTGAAGTGTTGGAATTGCGGGAGGGCGGGGCATGTCAAGCGGCATTGCAGGGAGCCTCCGAAGGCTCAAACCAATGCTGTGACTGATGAGGATTATGGAGATGTCTTGCTAACATCTTCTGAGGATCCTGAACACTCCTGGGTGCTGGATTCGGGAGCGTCGTTTCACACCACGACAAGGCGCGATTGCATGGAGGGTTTCATTGCTGGGAATCGCGGGAAAGTTCGCCTCGGGGATGTTCGAACTTTGAAGGTTGGTGGTATTGGAAACGTGACATTGAAGACGTCTCGTAGACAGACGTTGGAGCTTTCGAAGGTGAGATATGTGCCGAAGTTGAGGAGAAATATGATCTCGATCAGTCAGCTTGCGAGAGACGGCCATAGGGTGACCTTCGATGATGGGTGTTGGAAAGTGATGAAGGGTGCAATGGTTATTGCTCGAGGTCGTAAAACGGGCACTCTTTACACTACGACTGGAGGTCGTGTCGATATTGGTGGAGCCGAAACCACCAATGAGCCTGAGCATTGTGAACTGGTTCGTGTGAGTGAGAATTCGGGGAAGTCTCGCATGGATCGGAGTTCGTTTCTCGAAGAGCAGAGCAGAGTTCGATTCTCGGTGATCGAGAGAGAGTCAAAGAGTGGAAAGCTGAGAAGTGACGTGGAAGATTTTCCGGTGAGAGAAGACCAACCGGATGAGATCTTGAAGACCAGTCATGAGCTTTCAAGTCGAGAAGATGGGGCAATGTTGGCTGGGAATCCGAGCAAGTGGGAGATGACAATGAGAAACGAGGCGACCTCGTTATTGTCACACGGTGACTCGTCCGTGAGAAACGAGGCGATGCATTCGGGTAAATTTTCTTGCGTCTCTGCTGGTAGAAAATTTATGAAAAATTCGAAGTGCATGTTGATGAAGGTCTGGAAGAACCTGAGAAGTCGTGATGCGTCGAAGTTGGTGGAAACTTCGACCGGGCGATGTTGGTAAGGACCGGGGACGCCGCTGCAGTGGGAGGTGATTGGATTTGCCTCCAAGTGGGAGATTATTGGGATGTGGAGTCAAATCGGAGTCGAAAGGATGTGAAACGAAAATAAACGGAGAAGAATCGAGAAATTATACGTCGGACCTGAAGGACAGAAAGTCGGAAATCAAAAGACGTCCACTGCTACTTTACCTTGAAGATTGACTTGGTCAAATAAAGTGGGCTTATGAATGGGCTTGGATTTGATCCAACAGGTGCGTGAGTTTTTATACTCGAAGTCGGTCGTACACGGCGTGAATATGAAGATTCTAGAGTTATTTCGTGTCCTTTTATGATTTGGACTCCTACCTATTATATGATTAGGGTATTAGGTTTTTACCCTTATAAATAGAGATTCCTATCAATGTAATCATATCATCGTGAGAATACTAGAGTGCTAGAATAGACGAGAGCGTGAGTTTATTGTGATACGTGTGCGTGCGTTTGTAAACTCCCCGGAGTCGTTTATTGTGATTCTAGTGAAAAGATCTGCAGCGGCGAGTGGACGTAGCCTTATTGGGTGAACCACTATAATTCCTTGTCTCGTTTAATTCTTTCGTTTTTTACTTCTCGTTCGTGTGTTCTTATTCGTCTCTTGCAGCGACGTGGTTAGGCGAAAATCCTAACATTTTTGGGGAAATGTGTCGATCCCCCTAATGAAATATTACACCTTCTTTTTATAGAAAATACAAATTAGGGTTACTAAAATTGATTAATGGGCCAGGCCCATCAATAAGCCCATCGCCCAACTTCCGGCCCAGGGATAAGTAGCTCGCGTCTCCTGATGGCCGATCATAACATGGGTGTTTGGCCGCCCTGCTTTCCTGTTTCGGTCGAGCTCGTTTAGAAGTTCTTTCCGAGCATGTTGTATGCTCGTCTAAAAGAGCGAACTTATATGGACCCCTCAATTACTCGTTTTTATGCTTGGGGATGGCCGCGAACTCACGTCTCGTCTTCTTTTGGAAAATGGGGGATTTCTTGTGCTCGGGGTTTGATCGAAACTTTCCCGCACAATAAGTAGTATTATGTGTTGTAATATGAGTAGGTAGTAGTTCTCTAGAGAGTTTTCCAGTAGTGTTTTGAGTATAAGTATAATAGATAGAAACAATCGATTGAAAACACCGATTTAGAAACACTCAAATCTCGACATTAGGTCTCAAGCTACTATGAACATGAAGGACAATATTTTGACAATGTAATAAAAATATTCCATTCTCAATATACTTTTACCTGCACTGTTCATATGTTTAAAATTATATAATTATTATTTTATATTTATTTATATTTATTATTCTATATTTATTTATATTTTATATAAAAACATCATTTAATATGTTTTTCAAGATATATTTTATATATATTTATATTTTATATAAAAAGAATCACAACAATTATATATTTTTCAGTATATTATTTAATATATTTATTTATAATTAAAACTTTTAAAACATAATTAATTTAACAATTATAAATTATATTCTAAAATTTTAAAAATATTATATTCTAAAATATAATAAAAATACATATAATTTTAAATATTATACAACTATCAAATAATTAAAAAATATATATTATTATTTTATATTTTTATTATATATATTTTTATATAATATATTATCATTTAAATAAAAAGAAAAAAAATAATGTAACATCATTCAAATATTATATTTAAAAAAATATATCAAAATGCGTTAAACCATAGACAATGTGTAAAAAAATATTATATATCTTTCGCTCATTAGTAAATTTATAATTTTTTTATTAATAAAAATGATTGATTAAAAAAAATTGTAAAAAATAAATTAAATTATACAATTATAAAATGTGTAAATTAAATTATTTTTTATTAATAAAAAATAAGCGTAAAAATAAATTGTACAATTAATAAAAATGTGTAAATTAAATTATTTTTTATTAATAAAAATGATTGCATAAAAATAAATTGTACAATTAAATTAAATTAGTGTTTTATTGATAAAAAGAATTGTGTAAAAATAAATTTTACAATTAATAAAAATGTGTAGATTAAAAATATGGGCTGGAGCAGAAATAATTATATATCTCTGACCGTTAAATATTTTTATACTTAATCTAACGGTGAAAAAGTGCATCACTTATTTTGTTGCCACGTCTCATCAAGACATTGGAAAATTTATTTAATTTATATATGTTATACAATTTTATTTATATAATGTTATGTATTTATAATTATATATATAATTATATCAAAATTCATAATTTTTTATTTTTTATAAAACGATATTCATATTAATTTAGTTTCACTAACAATTAAATATAATTTTTTGTTTTTTATTTTATTTGTCAATTATTTATTGAAACATTTTAAAATTTTAATGTATATATTTTTTACATTTTAAATATAAATTAAAATAAAAAACATTAAGTATTTATTTAATAATAATAATAATTGATAAATTGAATTAGGTTGTAGGTTGTGGATAAATTATGAAAAAATGAAAAGTTAAATTAAATGTTAAGTTGATAAGATGAAAGAGAATGTAAATGATTTTTTTATTAAAAAGTTAGATTGTGATATGTTTTTAATAAAGATGGTTTAAATTTAAAGTTAAAGAAAAGAAAAGAAAAATGTTCAAAAGACCATAGCTACATCTCTCTTTGTTATATTAATTACTAATTAACACTTTATATAATGCAAACTTCTTTCATTTTATAATAATAAAATCATGTTATTACGAAATAAAATGGTTATACAGTATACTAATTGCATCTTGTTTTATAAATATATTTACGAGTGGGATAGAGACAAAATGATCTAACATTCCTAATTAATAATGTTACAACTTACAAGGACCAAGAGGCTTATTTGTGACCATAATTATACTGTATAATTATACTGTGTACTGTATATTGTTTTATTAGGTATAATCATTGTCAAGAGTTGTTGTCACTCCTATCATTTGGTATTATCCTTATCCATTTGCATTACTAATAATATATCCTAAAAAAATAAATACGCCTTTCTTTATTTTATATTAATAGTCACGTAAAATTATATTTTACAATTAAAATATGATCATTAATTTAAAATATATATATATATATATATATATATATATATATATATATATAATAATTGTTTGTTTTTCAACTTTTTGTTCATATTAGATTAAAGAATATATTTTTATTTTTGATAAAAATTAAGGAATAAAACTATACTTTTAAGTTGTAAAGTAATGAATTGTAAAATAATTTCAAATTAAAATGAATATATATATAAAAATACAACTGTATTTTAAAATACAAAAATAAAATATTTTGTTAGATATTAATGTGATAACATTCCAAACAAAGAAAAAAAAATTATTTGTCTCGTATATGATGTATTCTATATTACAGTACTTAATACACTTACTTTATACATATAAAAAAAATTGTATAATACTCTTTTCTTTTTTAATGTCAATTTCATATAAAATTAAATGTGTAAATTTACAAATATGCGCATAGCAAAAGTTTTTATCACCCCGCCCCCACACGAGCTAACAAACTAGCTATCCAATTAACCAATAAAACAACATATAGCTAACAAATGCAAGATGAACATCTACTAAGCTATACGCCAAACTCTCTCCAGCGCCCGTGCCTGAAGAGAGTCCGGTAATCTACAACATAGTATGCTACACATGATCCTCAATCTGGAAGGCTGCTCTAGGACACTGCTCGTAAACCACCATCGTACCATCACTGATCTCACCATCCCCTAGATCATTCGGATCTTCAAGTTCATCAAATCCCTGAAGATCGGACCCCGCATTTATGGAACCAAACTTGGCCAAACCCACTGTAATCCTCATCTTTTCAACATCCACGGTATCCCTCGACTTTTTACCCTCGATCGTACCCCATGAATCCTTTCCTCCAACTTTTACTGGACCGATCTCACCTACATCTCGTAAAGCATCAAAGGAATTTGAGAGTCGCCCGTGTTTGCCGCTGGAGTTGCTGCCAACTTCGAGGTGGCTGCAAGTCTCGACTGAGCAAGATTGAATTTATGTCCAGCTGCGACATTCTGGTCCATCGGCTTCGGAGTAACCAAAACAGACATGGTCTTAACTGGAGCGGCTCCATTCACCTGTCGGCTGTCGGGCAGCGGGTGCCTGAGCAGGAGTAGCAGCTCAATTTTTAGGTTGCTGGAGTTGCATCGTGATACGAACCTCGTTGGGGATCGAAGAAAAGAAGAAGAACGAAAGATTGAAATTGAGAATGATACCGGCGGAAGGTCCCAAAATCTCTGAATCTGATTCGTGAAATAATTTAGGAACGATGTCCTAAACCCCAACACGTGATCGACGCAGCAACTCGGGGATGAGGAAGACACACGAACGAAGGGTGATGGGTTCGTTGATTCGTCGGTTGAATTCTTTGGATAATCGGGTAGAATTCGACCCAAGAGAGATTTTAATAAAAACTCACAAAAATATATTTATTCATAATCAAAATTAAAGTTATATTGTAACAAGGTTTTAAGAAGCCTTTATATAGGCAAAACGAAACATAAACGTAAAGAAAAATGAAAGAAAAGCAATAAAAACGCTGAAAACCCTAAAATTCGCCGCTGCTGAATTTTTGTGAAGATGTCGGCCGACGGGATATGGCTGTCGCCCGATGGGCCATTGTCGCCCGACGGTCTCGTAGTGAAAATTCTTTGTCGGCCGACATTCATCCCGAAGTGCGGGTTTCACCTCGTGTTCAGCCTCGTGTTCCGCAGAATATGGATTTGAGCCCCGTTGTCGGCCGACAGGCCTTGGTGTCGGCCGACACCAAGCCAAATGCTCGACCGAACTTCGCGGAACCTTCTCGGCACACTCCCGACTCTCGTTCCGATGCCATTTTCGTCGTTTCGACCTGAAAACGAACCTCACCGTCTTGTACTGGTCCTTGGATTGCATCACATCACACCACTGATCGATCTCGTACTACTCTTTTGACCTATAATAATTTTGCTATGTCCCCCCTGCGATTTATGTCGTGGCCCAACAATTTTCCATTCCTCTTCATTACTCCGTAAAACAAGATTTTTTGTGACTGTCAGAGGTACATCTACACGCTTTTTCTCGTACCTGGTAATAGGTTGTTTCCTCGTATGTTTCTCGAGCAGAGGGCAACAGGTAATAACATGGCCGAATGAGTCACATGTAGAGCAATAAGGTGGCCTCCATTCTTATTCAAAATGTATTTTGTAGTTGCCCTTATAGTTTCCATCCACATCGGTAGGTTTACGTAGAATAACATGCTCTTTAAATTCACCTTCCACCTTCATCATGAAGCAAACCCTAGCGTAGTCAACGCGAGCCATTGAGTATATGCGTCTGGATAGAGGGCCACCCCTACCGCACTCGCCACCGTGCTCAGACCCTCTATGTTCCAATACTCTAACGACAAATTACGTAATTTAATCCACACAAGCGCCTCTTTATGAATCCGCCTCTCTAAATTCATTCCAATTCTCCACCGCTGCAAAAACAAGGGTTTTCCAGCAACAAACCAGGGCCCTCCTTCCACTGTAGATCGTACATCCACCTATGTTTTAAACGAGAAGAAGAAGAACCCATTCTCACTCGCCTTAACCTCCGTCAACCCCGTCCAAATCGATCGAACAACCCTTTGTGTGGCCTGTAACTCTACGTCCGCTCCTAGGAAGTATCCTACCAAAGTGAACTCCCACCGCTTCATCCCTTCTTATACGGTTTGCCACGAAAGTCGGACAAACACTTCGCCATTATTTACCTCTGGTGGTATGAACCTTAGCGATATTGTTAGTTAGCAAATATTTTGAATATATTATTTCCTTAGTTAGCTCCTACGATCCCTTGTAATTAGCGATCCGTATCTCTTAATTATAGCATAGATAGTTGTATGTGTAATATATATAGGGATGATAATTAATAATAGAGGTCAAGGGTTTTACAGTATTTGACATGGTATCAGAGCTTCGATCTGTATGACCTGTGCCGTCACCCTTGTGCTATTTTTCGAAATACACACGGCTTTTGCCTGCATAAGCCTCACACGCACATATCGTCATGACCAACGATGCTGAATCCTCTTCCTCCTCCAGATCCGGCTTGCATCCCGTGTTTACCGTCTCCAACATTCAACACAAAGTTCGTGTCCTTGATGGAACGAAAGTCTCATATGCATCGTGGGTTCGCCTTTTTAAACTACATGCTCGTGGTCACGATGTTTCGTCTCACATCGATGGCACCCCTGCCCCTGGAAAAACCGATGCGTCCTACGATGCGTGGTATAAAATTGATGCTCATGTGTTACAATGGATCTACGGAACACTTAGCGATGACCTCCTCCCTCGTGTCCTTGAAGATGAATCCACTGCCCGTGACGCATGGGTCCGTGTCGAAAACATTTTCAATAATAACAAGGGAGCCCGTGCTGCTGCTCTCGAGCAGGAATTCAATGCCCTTCGTCTCGCTAATATGCCCTCGCTTGAGGCCTACTGTCAACGCCTCCGCGAAATTGCCGGAATGCTAAAGGATGTTGACGCCGCTGTTACCGACCGTCGTCTTGTTATTCAATTGGTCCGTGGTCTGCCAAAAGAATACGACACCGTCGCATCCTACATCAATCAGACTTCTCCTAATTTTGAAACCGCTCGTAGTATGCTCGAGCTTGAACTTCATCGACAATCTTCCAATGACGACTCTGCCACTGCTTTGGCGGCCCCAGCCGCACCAGCCGCACCTGTGAATGATGTGTGGCCTGACACCACCAAGGTCCCTTCTTCTGGTCCCTCTCGTCAGTCAAATAATCGCAATCCTCGTCGCAACAACAACCAATACCGAAATAACAATTCTAGTCGTAATACGAATAACAACCAACAGCCTGGTACTCAACCTTCATTTCACCCAACACCTCAGAGAGGCCCTCCATCAGCCTGGTCCTCCCCGTGGACACCACCTCCTTGTCCTTATCCCACTTATCCAGGATGGGTTCAACCATGGCCCTCTCATGCCTTGCCTCAACGTCCTACGTATCGTGGTCAGCAGCCCCGTGCTCAAGGACAAGCCTATGTAATGGATAATGAAGCGCCTCAACCAACTGATTTGAGTCAATCCTTCCAAGCTCTCTCAGTTCAGAATCCTGTCGTCGAACCATGGTACATGGATACGGGTGCCTCGTCTCACCTGACTGCCGATCCAGGTATGATTACTGCCCCGTTCAATACGAGTAATATTCGGTCTATTTATGTCGGTAACGGCAATAGCATTCCTGTTTCGGGTTCGGGCACATCCATAATCCCCACAAATTCTCGATCCTTACACCTCCGCCATGTCCTTCACACCCCTCACATAATTAAGAATCTTATTTCTGTTCGTCAATTTACAAAAGACAATAACGTTAGTGTTGAGTTTGACCCATTTGGTTTCTCTGTGAAGGATATTCCGACTGGGACAATGATTTTACGGAGTGACAGTAATGGCGAGCTCTATCCCGAGTCCAGTTCGTCCAGCCCTTCCCCGCTATCGTCTCACGCTCTTCTTGTTCACGACCAAGACGTTTGGCACTCTCGTCTCGGTCATCCAAGCTCATCAATCTTATCTCTATTAAAGTCGCAAAAACATATATCTTGTAATTCCAACTTTGATTTTCCATCTTGTGCTTCCTGTCACATTAGTAAAAATAAAAGATTGTCTTTTCATGATTCATCATCTCAGACAATTGCACCATTTGATATTATTCATAGTGACTTGTGGACGTCGCCTATAAAAAGCAAAAATGGTCACAAATACTACATGGTCTTAATTGACAATTTCACTCAATATGTCTGGGTATATCCATTGCAATATAAATCTCAAGTCTTCGAAAAATTCCGTCAATTTAATACTCTCATTAACACCCAATTCAATCGTCCTATTAAATCGTTTCAATGTGACATGGGTCGGGAGTTTGATAATAATGCCTTCAAAAATTTTGCCCAACAAAATGGTCTTGTGTTTCGTTTCTCTTGCCCTCACACGTCACCACAAAACGGAAAATCCGAACGCATGATATGTCGGCTTAATGATATCACTCGTGCCCTCCTTCAACATGGGTCAATTCCTTCTATCTACTGGGTTGACGCCCTTCATGCTGCAACTCATCTACATAATATTTTACCTACATCCACCCTTAACTTTCTCACTCCGACTTCCGCTCTCTACCTCAAATACCCATCTTACAATCATCTACGTGTCTTCGGTTGTGCTTGTTATCCAAATATATCCGCCACTCAACCTCACAAACTTGCTCCTCGTTCCGTCAAATGTATTTTCTTAGGCTATCCTCCTAATCAACGGGGTTATCGGTGCCTCAATCTCAGTACCGGTAAAATTATAGTGTCTCGCCATGTCATTTTCGACGAGACTTGTTTCCCCTTCACAGAGCAACAAAATAAAAACTCTTTCACATATGATTTTCTTAAATCCACATCCGACACCCTCCATCCTCTCATCCTCGACTCTATCACACATACCCAACAAAACTCCAAACCCACCTACACACCTCCTGCATCATCACCCCAAAATACACCACCAGTATCACCTACGCATGCATCTCACATTTTACCCACAAATACCTCACCAAACTCCTCCCCAATAATACCCTCTGCTGACGTAAATAATGCCCCTTCTCCAGCACCACCACCCCCACCCCCACTCCCACCCCCATCTTCTACTTTGCATCATATGACCACACGATCTAAGAACGGAATTTTTAAACCCAAAGCCATGGTTGCCTCCACTACCATATCTTCTCTACCTAAATCACCAAACCTTGCCCTTCGAGACCGAAATTGGAATACAGCTATGCAAGACGAATTTACCGCATTGCGGGATAATCATACTTGGGATTTGGTACCACGGCCTCATGATGCATCTATTATTCGTTGTATATGGTTGTTTCGTCATAAATTTCATGCAGATGGCCCCCTTCAACGATACAAGGCTCGACTCGTTGTCAATGGTAAAACGCAACAAGTTGGTATTGATTGTGACGAGACTTTTAGCCCGGTCGTCAAGCCGACGACGATTCGTACGGTTCTCACTCTCGCTATCTCCAGGTCGTGGCCTCTCCATCAATTAGATGTTAAAAAATGCTTTCTTACATGGTGACTTGGAAGAGACCGTATATATGCACCAACCACCGGGCTTCGTCGACTCCTCCGCTCCTAATCACGTATGCAAGCTTCGAAAATCTCTATATGGCCTTAACCAAGCACCACGTGCATGGTATCAAAGGTTTGCTACATTTATTCTCGCACAAGGTTTCACTAGCAGTGTGTGTGATCCTTCTCTATTCATCTACAAAACACCTACTGCCACTGCTTATTTGTTATTATATGTCGACGATATTGTTCTCACTGCCTCTAGTGATGTTCTACTTCGGTCCATAATTACTCAACTCTCTACAGAATTTGCCATGAGTGACCTCGGGAACCTTCATCATTTTTTGGGCATCACAGTAAGTCGATCGTCTCATGGATTATTTTTATCTCAACACCAATACGCACAAGATATTGTCAATCGCGCTAAAATGAGCTCTTGTAAACCAAGTGCCACGCCAGTTGACCCAGGTTCCAAATTAAGTGCTACTTCTGGTCCTCCCGTCGATGATCCGTCTCTCTATCGTAGCCTCGCAGGAGCTTTACAATACCTTACTATCACAAGGCCCGACATTGCGTATGCCGTTCAACAAGTATGCTTATTTATGCATGATCCACGAGCACCACATTTCCAATTTTTGAAGCGGATTATTCGCTATATACAGGGCACACTGCATCATGGTCTCTATATTCGTCCATCTCGCTCTCTACAGCTCACGGCCTACTCTGACGCCGACTGGGCCGGCTGTCCAGATTCGCGTCGCTCCACCTCTGGGTATTGTGTCTTCTTAGGTGATAACCTTGTCTCCTGGTCGTCAAAACGACAACCTACCATCTCTCGTTCTAGTGCTGAAGCTGAATATCGCGGTGTCGCTAATGCTGTGGCCGAAACAAGCTGGTTACGCAATTTACTTCTCGAACTACATGTGCCATTGCAGCATTCCACTATTGTTTTTTGTGACAACATTTCGGCTGTCTACCTTTCGGGAAACCCGGTTCAACATCAGCGCACTAAACATGTCGAACTTGATATACATTTTGTTCGAGATAAAGTCCGACGTGGTGAAGTTCGTGTCCTTCATGTGCCATCTGAATATCAATATGCTGATATATTTACCAAAGGACTTCCTCGTCATCTCTTCACTCGTTTTCGAGCCAGTTTAAGCGTTCAATCTCCTACCGCTTCAACTGCGGGGGCGTGTTAGTTAGCAAATATTTTGAATATATTATTTCCTTAGTTAGCTCCTACGATCCCTTGTAATTAGCGATCCGTATCTCTTAATTATAGCATAGATAGTTGTATGTGTAATATATATAGGGATGATAATTAATAATAGAGGTCAAGGGTTTTACAGTATTTGACAGATATAATACTCTTGTTGTAAATAAATATGCAGTTTCTACTTTTTAATTTATCAATTTAATATGCACATTTCAATTACAATTATACCATTATTTTATTCACATATTTTTAAAATTTTAATCTCAATTACTTTAATTTTTAATTTATAAAAATATATTTTAATCTTTTATTTTTTACCCAAAAAAATAATTATTTTCTTCATTTTACTAAACCACCCGCTAGTAAATAAATAAATGAGACAATAGTTGTATATTTGAGCTTTGTTGCTCAAAATTCTAAATCCATCCAAAACATATAAAATAAAAAAAGTTATTTTTAAATTTTTTGTTGGACTACATGTAGAGAAGGGACTTGGGCTGGGTTGGGCCAGCCCGACATGACCCGTCAGACCAACCCAAATTTATGGACCCAGCACGGCCCCCGGCTCGAATAATTTGAGCTGGAATTTCAGGACCTAGCCCAGCCCTTGCTGGGTCATCGAGTCATCGGTCCAAATTGACTCGATATTTTTAAATAAAAATAATAATTAATTAATTATTAAAAAATAATATTATTTATATTTTTAACATTAATTAATTATTAAATTTATTAAAACTATAAAATAAATGTATAAAAAAAATTTATATTGATGAGTATATATAAATTTGTACAAAAATAATAAAAATAATTATAATATTAGTTAATATTGTAATAAAAATAATATTTAAATTAAAAAAATATTAAAATAAAAATAAAAAAATTTAAAACTTCGAGCTGGTCCAGCCAATCGAGCCAAACTCGAGTTTGACCCATCTCAGCCCGTGGCCATCAGGCCGGGCCAAAGAGGCTCGAGTATTTTTAGGCCGCTTATTCTATGGCCCAGTCTGACCCATTGGTCGGGCCGGGTCAAAAGTCTTAGCTCTAACTAGAACTATCAAAATTGGGCCCGACCCATTGGGCCGACACGGCCCGCCCGGCCACAACAGGGCTTGGGTCTCAAATATAGAGGCCCAAAAAGAATCGACCCTCTTTAGCCCGGCCCAACAAGCCCGATGGGCCGATGGACTGGGCTTGGCCCGATTTTTTCGGCCCGGTCCGAGTAAAAATTATTTTAAAAAATTAATATTAAAATTTAATAATTTAATATATTTATTTAAATATAAAATATAAAATCAAAATATTTTTTAATTTAACTATATTTTTAGTATATAAATATTATTTTTAGTATAAAAAATATTAAATTATTACTTAAAATGAATTTATTGACATATATTTAATTTAATTATTTACTAAAAATTGAAAATTTATTAGTTTTTTAATTTATTAGTGTAATTAATAAATTTTATAATTTAAAATTAATATTTATTTATTTTATATTTTGGGCCGAAAAAACCCGATGGCCCGACGGCCCGTCTAAGACCGGGTTGGGCCTAGAAAATCTAGGCCCATCAAAATTCGGACCGGGCCGGCCCGGCCATTTGTAACCTCTAGCTCAAACTACATGTATACTCTTTTCATCCCTCAAAACAAAGAATATTTTTTTTTATCATTTTTTAATTTAACGTACATTTATATATAGATGTATTTTCACAATTTTATTATTTCAATACACATTTATTTATTTTTATATCATTACTTTTTCAATTAGTACATTTATATATAGATGTATTTTCACAATTTTATTATTTCAATACACATTTATTTACTTTTATATCATTACCTTTTCAACTAATTATTTTATTATTTACGTATCAATACCTATTATACCCTTATTTTATAACACACAAAAAATTATTTTTTTTCTTAATTTATGTCTTATTTTTTTATGCACTTTTTAAGAGATTGAGAAAGTATACGTCTATTTAGTATTGTCAAAAATAATACTAATATACTAATATTTGTACTTAATTTTGATGAGATGAATAGAAATAAAAAAGCTTTTACATGTTATACAAACATTTTTTTTTTCTATCTTCCTTTAATGTTTGCAAACAACTTTGAATCGTGTTGCAGCTGTAACATCGATGTATAAGAATATGGGGAACAGCTGGCATTGCCACGTTTGATAAAGAAATGTGATAATAGGACCATTTTTTATATTATTTTTTTTTTTATTGAAATATGACCTTACATTCGAGTCTAAATCGATATCACCAATATAGGAGATTACCTTTCTATTTTATTTTTCATTTAAACTTATATGCATTTTTATTTTTAGAAACTAAACATTCTCTCTTAAAAAAACATCTTAAATGGACTCTATTTCAGTCCATTTTATCTCGTACAGATATTTCGCTGGGTGTTAGAAACCGTTTCATCTAAAAGCTCAAACTGTTAAAAAAGTTGGACAACTAGATATTTATAGTTGGTCGAATATAATCTCCAATACTGGGAATCGGAGATAACAAGCCAACAGCACAAACAGTAATTTATTTAATAGGTGAGGAGTAATAAATCGACATGCAAGAAGCTTATGTATCGAAAATTTGGGTTTAAGGATTGAGAGCTTTTTGCATGCTCTTCTCTCCATGTTCACCATATTTATTTTTGCAGTACTTGTAACAAATGATTATGCATGCACCTTTAATGTCTTTTATTTGCCTTTAATTGGGCCAAAAAAAGCACTAAGTAAGTTAATTAAAATCTACTAAGATTGTTGATCCACTTCAGCTGTCTTCACCGGGAGGGTACCGTAACCGCTTGATACCTCTTCTGATTCCTCTTTATGCATGTCCTGCCCTGGTTAAAACTCTTGCTTCTCTGTGCGATTTTTCTGTAGTATCTTTTGTGTATTGTGTGTGTATCCATTAGAGGAAGATGGAAGAAATGAAAAACGAATAATCGAGGCTCGTGTTCAACACGATTTCCTTAAAACAAATTCGTCCTCTACGGGTACGATTGTTTCCCAGGATACAACGATTATTAAGCAAAACATTTGCTTACGGCGAACCGAGATGTTGCCTGAATAATATCACCGGAGGGTCAAAGAAACGGGCTAAGAAAAAGAAAGACGAGAGCGATTGCTCGGAATGCGTCTGTATATTTCTCAAACATTTTCATGTTCACTCTTTCTCGTTTTTCTTCGAGTATTTTCGAGTGCTTCTCGTTCTCATGTTCGATTTTTTCATGCAAAATCGATTGCACTTATATAGATAATGTTGGAGTCGAAGGTTCGTTGAACGTGGACGGTCAAACCACCAAGTGTAACGTCCCGTCATTTAAAACCATACTAATGGTCACTTAAAAGACCATTATTCACAAATTAAATCCAATTATGTAACTTAAATAATAATATCACATTATTATTATATTATTATTATTTTGTCAATAAATGACAAATCACATAAAAAATAAAATATAGCAAAAAGTGTGTATCCAATCAAAGGGTACTCCCCTATATTTATCAACTACACTTTGCATATATATATTTATTTATTTTTACTCTTTGGAATTCTCTTCCAATTAGTTACATATTTGAAAATTAATTTTTCATTCATACTACTCGAAATTGAGCGTATGAGATATCCAATCCGAGCTCTCATACGAGACACTCATTTTCCAACAATCCCCCACATGAATGAAAATTATACAGACACCATAAAGAAGTTTGGTGATATAACTCAACGTTAGAAACGTGCATAGAATAGGTAGGTGTTACCCTTTGAACCTTTCCTTGTGAAAGCATACTTATTTTACTAGTTAAATAGTAGACACGATGTCTTTGAACTATTCACCATTTGTGTAAACAATGGTATACTCCACTCACGTTCTTTCTAACAACTCTCAGTTCTCATAGTTATGTTCATTTTGGCCCTGAACATCTGCCTGGTTCTGTAAGAGTGTTTAAGAATATGCCTTACTATATTCTCTTCGAAGCGGCCCCACTTCTCTCTTACATAGGTGATTTCTTTTGAATCATTAATAGCCATATGCTAATCCTGACAACATATCACTGTAACATCTCTTAGGCAATGGACTTTCATGGAAATTAAATTCCCCCACATAACAGTGATATTAGAGTAAGACAATTAGGTTGTCCTTTTGAACCTAGTTCTTGGGATCTCCAGTCATATAGGTAAGGTTTTCCTTCGTCTCAACTCTCTTTCTTTAAGGCTTAAGTCCAATCCTTTAGATGACGACATTACTAACTCTCGATTTAACCATTTCTTTGGTTAATTAACTGCGCGATATTATCTTTAGATCTTACATAGTCTATTGAGATAACTCCAGTAGAGAGTAGTTGTCATACATTGTGTTCTTCCAATTACAAATTGACAATCACAATTAATACTAATTGGATACACATGTTTCGTCTACTTCGGATGTTCTTTATAACTTCCGATTTTATTTTGTACAAATAATTCATATTTCAATATGAATTTCAAAAGTCTCATATTTACTTCTCATTAAGTAAATGTTATTTTCCTTAAAATTTTATTGATAAAAATCAATCAATAATAATTTTGACTTTTCTCTTTTATTTACTTCTCATTAAGTAAATAATATTAATTGTGAGAATAAATTATTATTACCTCATTCATATTATATGAATTTCAATAATTTATTTACTTATTTTCAACAATTTTTTTATACCACATCCATAACTCTTTATGAATTTCAAAGGGTTTATTTCAATAAATAACATTATAATAAATTTCATTATTTATTATATTCAACCAATAATAAATTTCATTATTTATTATTTTCAACCAATAATAATAATATAATAAATTTCACTATTTATTATATTTTAATGGTAGTCATACTTATTTTCTCACCATAATTATCAAATAATAATTTCATCATTATTATATAAATAATAATAATGTTCATATTATTATTTATATCATAATAAAATATGCATAAAATGCAAATTTTTATTATTTAATTATATCAAAAGATATATTCATCAACATCTAGTGATTTCACATTTAATCACGTATCTTTACAATAAATTGAATCAAACAATTATACAACATTTTCGATAATGTTTGCTCGAACTATTTTGTTCATCATTGAACATTTCTTGTACATCACTACATGTGACAACATTTTTTTCCCGACTTCAACAACGTCGTTGATTTTTTTTTTTTTTGTTATTTCGATGATTAACCAAAATATCATCTAGTGTGGCGCACCACCACTAGGTCCCGAAGGATACATGTTCGTTCACTTAATCGAGTTTGAACCATCTCCGGTCGTAAGCACAAATAATCATTTCAACCATCAAACTAATTTGTTTTAAGTTTGTAGTATCTTTTGTGTATTGTGTGTGTATCCATTAGAGGAAGATGGAAGAAATGAAAAACGAATAATCGAGGCTCGTGTTCAACACGATTTCCTTAAAACAAATTCGTCCTCTACGGGTACGATTGTTTCCCAGGATACAACGATTATTAAGCAAAACATTTGCTTACGGCGAACCGAAATGTTGCCTGAATAATATCACCGGAGGGTCAAAGAAACGGGCTAAGAAAAAGAAAGACGAGAGCGATTGCTCGGAATGCGTCTGTATATTTCTCAAACATTTTCATGTTCACTCTTTCTCGTTTTTCTTCGAGTATTTTCGAGTGCTTCTCGTTCTCATGTTCGATTTTTTCATGCAAAATCGATTGCACTTATATAGATAATGTTGGAGTCGAAGGTTCGTTGAACGTGGACGGTCAAACCACCAAGTGTAACGTCCCGTCATTTAAAACCATACTAATGGTCACTTAAAAGACCATTATTCACAAATTAAATCCAATTATGTAACTTAAATAATAATATCACATTATTATTATATTATTATTATTTTGTCAATAAATGACAAATCACATAAAAAATAAAATATAGCAAAAAGTGTGTATCCAATCAAAGGGTACTCCCCTATATTTATCAACTACACTTTGCATATATATATTTATTTATTTTTACTCTTTGGAATTCTCTTCCAATTAGTTACATATTTGAAAATTAATTTTTCATTCATACTACTCGAAATTGAGCGTATGAGATATCCAATCCGAGCTCTCATACGAGACACTCATTTTCCAACATTTTCTTATTCGATTTCTTGTATTTTCTTGATTATATTTCTGATGACGTGACCTTGATCTTTTGGACAACAGAATCCGCATTAAATTATATTATTTTATTAATTTTTTAATTTATAAAATATAGGTTTATTTAAAAAATATTATAAATTATTTAAAATAATATTTTACAAAATTAAAATAATAAATAAAAAATACAAAATATATAATAAAAGAAATTATTGCTTGATAAATATCAAAATATCATAAAGTTTTCTTATAAACATCTCTATATTTTCAATTATAAATATAAAAAATAAAATAAAATTGTTCAACAAAATTTTCACATTTTTAAAAAAATTATAAAAAGCTATGTTGTAATTTTATGAAATTGAAAATGTAAAATAATAATACATGAATCCTTAAAACTCCATAATTTAAAGAAAATTTTAATTATTTTTTAAAATTTAAAAAAAGTTATCACAAATTTGAAATGATTAAAAAATTTGAAAAAAAAAAACAAAAACTCATAATCAATTCTTATATTTTTTTTCAATAATTTGACCTATTTTTTTATAAAATATATTTTAGAACCAAAAATAATTAATATACATGAGATTTAAGATTTTTTATATGACTTAATAAGATTTTGAGATTTGGTAGATTTGAATGAACAATATTTTTGTGGAAAATTACATTAATAAAGTTCAAAAAATTTAAAATTTATTTTTAAAAAATATAGTATGATTAAGATAAAAAAAATTGAGATTTGTTGTTGAAAAATGTATAATAATTAAGATAAGAATTTTGGACTATATATATTACATATTTAATTTCTTCAAAATTATAAACACATAGTTATTTTCTTTTAAGAATAAGAACCTTAGAAATATGGGTCCTGAGCTGTCGCACTCTGGAGTAGTGCCTACAAGTAGTGATCGTTATCTCCTGATTGTTCGAAGATTTTGTGTCATATCCAACATACATTTTTTTTCTGTCTACTTTCGTTTCACGTGAGAATGATAATATCAATCATATAGGGTATTATGTTGCTCCTTGACATGGAGTATCATTGAGCTTTACCCGTACCTATTATTGATTTGGGCGCAAGGATTGTCTTTGGTTGATAGCATTTCTAATAATGAATTGAACCTATAGTTTGAAGAAATATTGGTCTACAAATAAACAATACATAACTAGTTGAAACAAAGAAAGTAATTATTTCATAATTTACTACAAAATACTGAATAAATTTATCAACCAACTCCATAGGTGGTAATTATCAACCAATTTTTTGATGTTTAAAAAATACACCAATTCATTTTTGTCTGTAATTATAATTGATCTTTCGATTTTTTTTTTTTTTTTTTGTGAATGCAAGAAAAATCGATAATTATGTAAGCTATGCTCATAAGAATAACTCATTTCCCTTCCCCACCTAAAGCTTTCACATCGAGCTTTGTATAATTGTATACCATAATCACATCGATAATTATGTAAGCTATGCTCATAAGAATAACTCATTTCCCTTCACCACCTAAAGCTTTGTATACCATAATCACCCTGCTTAGGGTTTGTTTTATTCCAGGGTTTGTAATATTCTACCTAAAGCTTTGTATACCATAATCACCCTGCTTAGGGTTTGTATTATTTTGAGCTTTGATTCTCAAGTTATACACAATACTATGCACAATTTGAGTTTTGATTCTCAAGTTATACATATACTCTGACAATAACTGTCTTTAAGACTTGTTTCCATTTTCACAACAAGTTTATCTCAATTGAGGCACGCACTGTTAGATACTAAAAATTTCAAATCCATTAAATCACCTGAAGCACAAAAATTCAGAACCAAAGTTTTGCTTCAAAATACCACAGGCACTTTCACAGATAAGCATGTTGGGATGCAAGGCCTATACAAAAACCACAGAGACTACTTGTTCGGGAAATAGATAACATACTAGGAACTAAACGACTAAGGGCAAATATGCCTTAACAAAAAATGTCACTTTACTAACAGCAGGAACACCCCATCACCACAGATCATCACTCAGTCATAACTTCACTCGAATGCCCATGCATTCTCCCTACGAACCTCCTCTTCCTCCTCTGGGGTGAAGTCATTTTTGATGTTGAAAGTCTTGCGAATCTCCTCTGGAGTCTTCCCCTTGATCATGTCAGCAACTGTTTGACAGGTCAGGTCAAGCAACCCCTTGATATTTAGGTAGTTTGCAGCCTGAAAGAAAATGCACAACATAAGATACCCCATCCATCAAACACGAAAAAATCTGCTAATAACTATGGTAAAATAGATGTGAAACAGAGTAGTGTATTCAGAACAACTTCTCAGACAGATATATTGCAAGAAAAGAAAATAAAAACTGCAATTGTAATTCATGTAATTATTTATGGTTATAACAAAGCTCACCGGCATAGAACTCTATCGAGACAAATAAGCATCGGATCAGACAAACAAAAGATATACTAACTTCAATGTGTTCTAAGCATACAAAGCACACCCTTTAGAAACAACATATGAGCTCGAGAATCAGGCAACGACAGGATAATATACGGAGACATAATAATGCATCTCGTACTAATGTTAAAGAGTGAAATATCCCCAATTTCAGAATGAAAATAACTAGATTACCTTAGCATGAATAATCTGGATAAGATTTACACAATTCTATACACAAAGGTTAAGTTTTATTTATTTTAAAAAGAACAACACACAACAATATCCAGAAATAGGAATTAAAAGAGCGCGAGATGTACCAGAATGAGGTCAAACAGCGTCGGCTGCTCAACCTTGACAAACTCAGCATCAAAGGCCTTCAAATCGTCGTCGGAGGTCTTGTCGGCGCCGCCGTCGTTGCCAGTCTTGGTGTTGGCATCGACGTGGCGCTTGCAGTACTCGATGACCTTCGCGAGGATGTCGGAGGTGACGTTAGGCACGGGGATTGCGTTGTCGGCGCAGTTGTCCTCAATCATGTGCTTTATGGTCTGCGACTCGATGGCGACCGCCTCCTCCACCTCGAACGTCTCTCCGTCGGAGCTCTTCAGGATGATCATCTTTGCTGCGGTCGACATACTTTTCGCGATTGAAAACCCTAACTTTCAGAGGCAAGATATATAGAGAGGGGAACCGACTTCAGATTCGTAGGGTTTTGGGCTTTCGATAAAGAATTTGAAACCCGGACCGATCTTCTAAAAAAATCCTAATTTGAATTTGTTGTCCATAATTATAATTTAAAAAACAGTCAATATTATTATATTGAAATGTCACATTAAAAATTAGGGAAAAATGGCAATAAGGCCAATTTTCAACATTTTTTCACCAATAACGCCAAGTTCCAATTTATGTGTCAATTAGGCTTTTTTGTTCCAATTAGGCCAAAAAAATGTATATGAAAGGACGAAAATACCCTTACTCTATTTCTACTCAACCCACCCCACACCTACCCCACCCCACCCCTGCCCAGACACTAATACCATGAAAAAACACCGAACGTCAGATTTTTTTTTTTCTACTCAACCCACCTCACCCCACCACAAACACTGAATGTCAGACACTAAATACCATGAAAAGACACTGAATAACATTAAAAAACACTGAATAACACTAAATAACACTGAAAGACACTGAATAACACTAAATAACACTGAATAACATTAAAAGACACTAAAGACACTGAATAACATTAAAAGACACTGAATAACATTAAAAAACATTGAATAACACTAAATAACACTGAAAGACACTAAATAACACTAAATAACATTAAAGACACTGAATAACACTGAATAACATTAAAAGACACTGAATAACACTAAATAACACTGAATAACACTAAATAACATTAAAAGATACTGAATAACATTAAAAGACACTGAATAACACTGAATAACATTAAATAACACTGAATAACATTAAAAGACATTGAATAACATTAAAAGACACTGAATAAAACTGAATAACATTAAAAGACACTGAATAACACTGAATAACATTAAAAGACACTGAATAACACTAAATAACACTGAATAACACTGAATAACATTAAATAACACTGAATAACATTAAAAGACACTGAATAACATTAAAAGACACTGAATAACATTAAAAGACACTGAATAACATTAAAAGACACTGAATAACACTGAATAACATTAAAAGACACTGAATAACACTAAATAACACTGAATAACATTAAAAGACACTGAATAACACTGAATAACACTTTAAATAACACTGAATACCATTAAAAGACACTGAATAACATTAAAAGACACTGAACGTCACCTCAGACACTGAATACCATTAAAAGACACTGAATGTCATTAAAAAACACTGAATGTCAGATTTTTACACTGAATATTATATGAACACTGAATACCATAGATTTTTACACTGAATATTATATGAACACTGATACACTGAACGCCAGATTTTTTCTTCTACTCAACTCACCCCATCCCAATGAATGTCAGCCAGATTTTTTCTTCTACTCAATTCACCCCACCCCAATGAATGTCACACAGTGAATACCATAAAAAGACACTGAACCCCACCCCCCAATGAATGTCAGACACTGAATACTATAAAAAGACACTGAACGTCAGATTTTTACACTGAATATAAGAACACTGAATGACATTAAAAAACACTAAATGTCAAATTTCTACACTGAATATCATCCCAAACACCGAATGTCATTAAAAAACACTGAATTTCAGATTTTTTACATAGAATATTATAAAAACACTGAATGTCATTACAAACACTGAATCTCATAAAAAAACACCGAATGTCATTAAAACACTGAATTTCATAAAAAAACACTGAACGTCGTAAAAAAACACTGAACGTCGTAAAAACACTGAAAATAAAATAAATATCTCAAAAATAAAAATAAAAATAAAAACACTGAACCGTCGTAAAAAAACTGAACGTCGTAAAAAAACACTGAAAATGAAATAAATATTTCAAAAATAAAAATAAAAATAAAAAAATACAATGAATCCTTCCAATAAAAATCCTGGTCACTCTCTTTGATGATGTTCTCATATCCTCCTCTGAAAAAAAAATGAATAAATGTTCTAAAATGGTATAACTAGGAAATTAAACAAAATTCATGGAACAGAAAGAAGGCAACCTTGGGAGTGGCTATTTTGACTTCCAGCATTCTATTTCCAAGCATATGCAATAAAGAATAGCTATAATTTCCCTTTCTTCTTCCTGTACATAGTCATAAACAATCGAATGTGGATACTTTTTCAAAATAAAAAGACAAAAAGCACATCATTCCAATTAATAAAACAACTACTCATTCATGGAAAACATATAAAGAAGTGCTTTCTTTAAGATGATAAGCGAAAACATCTACAGTAAGGGAATGATGCAAATAATTACTTAAGAAACTAGAACTCGAGAAAGGTCCAATAATGAAACAACTACTCATTCATAGAATAAAATAACTGACTGAATACAACCCAACTATCCGTGAATTTCCTTTACACCTTCCACAGAGGTGCTAGTGCTACAAACTCTAGAAAGCCCTTTAATATTGTATAATTTGTATCTCCTTTTAGGGAACACGAAGCAAAAGAAAAGCATGACGTAAATAATAGCATCACCAAAAATGTAATGTTATCCTTCAGTTCTGGAGTTATCGTATCAATAATTGTTCAATATTATAAGGGATTATAAGTAAATTACAGTATAAAGTTCAAGGATTTTAACCATGGTAATTCAGGAAAACTTACTCTTCGTTTCCAATTAATAATCTTCTGGGAACATAAGATCTCTTCAAGTTCTTCTCAGACTGGAGAACAGAAGAAGTCGGTTCCGGCTCTACTGCGTTTGGACAAAGAAACGACTTCAAAATATAAATATACATTTGAAACACATGTAGGGCAGTGCAAGAATCAGCATAAGCTGGATTTTTTTTATGAGGTCTTTAACCATTAGAGGTCAAATTATTATTATTCGTCAACATCAACAAGACCACCAATGCTTATTATAGAAGTAAGAATAACAGTGCCTTCTCTGTTCTAAATATAAGATGGTGTGGATATTAGAGATGAAATCAGAAAATCAAGCGGGCACCTGTAATTCTGTGAAGAGTTCTTCTTGATGGATCCATTTTATATCTCTCTGAACCAATACGATATATTCGTTCTCCTGTTCAAGTCATTCCAAATACAGAATACCAGTTCTTATACACTTGAGTTGAAGAATAGAAAACAGGCTCTCGAGCCTTCGCTCTAATTCCTCAATCTCCTCGAATAACCCTTCGCTCATTTCATCCTCGTCGTCACTGGTGACAAACACGTCCATTTGAATTGATATGAGCATCCCGAAACCCCGAAAATCACTTCACCGACCAGGAGCAATCACTAAATTTCGATCACTATAGTTAGAATTATAACTAACAATCAAATATGATCAAAACACAATAAATTTGTATAAGCAACTTCCAAATTGAGAGTTTAAATAGAAAAAAGACCTTTTCTACCATCGGAGGCATCGTGAAACTCATCATCATCTGCAGCAAGCTGAGAATCTCTACTCGTCATTTCATCGAACACCTTGCGAGCACTCCAGAAATACCCGCCCTTCGCGTACCCTTCGATCATGGCGTTGCAGAAGTAGACATCCGACTGGAACCCCATCATCACCCCGCGAAATAGAGGCAGTGCTGATGGACGAGAATATGCTATACTAAGTTCTCCGGCAAGTCGACGGCGGATGCACGTCAGCCGGAAGTGGAGGCGGACGGCGCACGAAGAGCGGCTCTGGGAGCTGATATGCACGAGGCACTACCACCTCTGGCTCGCGCGTTGCTTCCCGTCATCGTCTTCTTCCACGGCGGTGGCTTCGTCTACCTCTCCCGATTTCAAGGCCTATGTCTGTCGCCGTTTCGCGCGCACCGTCCCCGCCAGGGTGAAGGTGAAGACGTCGTGTGGAGATCCATCGGCGACGAGCGCCGCTGCCTCGCCGTTAGAGCCATCTATCTACTTTTTACTTTTTTTTACTCTCTCGATTTTTTCTGGGAAGAGAAGAGTGGAAATGGATTTGGGTGAATTTGGGGGAAAAGGATAAGGGTCTTTGCACATTTTAGGCTGCCTAAAAAAATTAAAATTAATTATTTTATAATTATTATTCTTCTATAAAATCAATGCATTTTTATATAAGCATAATTGAAAAAATGCTCATTAAACACCATTAAATAAATTAATCTATTTTATTTTAAAATTTCATCAAGTAATTATTCTCAATATTATTGTATTGAATTTCACATTATTCAATTAAATTATAAGAAATGTTCAATTAAATTATAAGAAATGTCACGCCGTATAAACCTAAAATTGTTCATTTAGTATTACATATGCAATTCACGCTATTTTAATATTGTACAAATTAATCACCATCAATATTATTATATTTAAGTGTCATGTGAAAAATTCAAATTACATTTTTTTGTATTTAGAATATTAATGCACTTTAGACAGTAATCATGATCGAAAATACACCAACTTCACAATAAAAATTCAATTCAAATATTTTACTTAAGTATAAATAATTTTAAATAAATAGACTATAATTTATGTCAATTTCATTATACAAAATTTAATATAATAAATTTTAATAATAAACTACATTTTATGTCAAATTCATTATAAGAAATTAATTTCAAGTAAAACATTAATTTCTTAAAACATGTACCTATTATTTTGGACTTAATTTCAATCCAATTCAGTTCAAATCGCTTCAGTTCAGTTCAGCTCGCCTTAATTCAGTTCAGATTAGATCGTTTCAGTTCAACTAGATTAAATTCGTTTCAAAATAAATTAAAATAAAATAAATAAAAAATAATTTTAATCAATAATTTTAAATATGCAATCTAGTTACCGTTACAATATTATTAATATTTTTTTAAAATATTTAATAATTTATAAAAAATATTATTATTTTTATTAAAAAATCAATTCGATTCAGTTCAGATCGCTTAAGCTCAGTTCAGTTTGAATAATATTTTTTGTACAAAATTTATATTTGTAGATGTTGGTTTTGGCGACAACATATGTTTTGGTTGTTTGTTTGTGTTTTCAGGTGTTGAATAATGGATGCAAGGATATAACATGGTGATATGGAATAGGTGAAGTTCAACGTATTTAAATGTTCAACACCATATGCGCCAACTGGCGCACGCCTCGACATCTCCACCTCATGCGACAGAAGTCGCATGCGCGGCAGCCCTTCTCAAGCGACAAAAGTCGCACGTCATGCCATCCTCCACTTCATGCGACTGATGGCGCACGACATCGCCTCCTCCATTTCATGCGACTAATGTCACACGCTCTGTCTTCCTTCAAGTTGTGCGCCAACTGACGCATGGTCCCGTGTGTTCACCTTATGTGCCAACTGGCACATGGTGTGTTACATCCCACCTTCAACGTCAACGAGTGCAATGAGATGTCCATCTCAGTTCAAGTGCCAACGATGTGTGGGTTTGCTATTTGCTACTTCAATACTATCGACGACCATGAAAACGATGAAATGCTGAAGACTCAACAACGAGTGTTTATCACGTTGGAGTTGAAGACGAAGTATTGAGATCGATGGAGTCAAGATGTGTTGAAGTATGAAGTTAAAGAAATTGAAGATTCAAGAATCAAAGATTCAAGATTCCAAGATTCAAGAATCGAAGTTTCTAAAGTGATGTCATCCATGGAATTGTGACGTCATCCAAGCATGTGGCCAACCAGAATGTTCCACATCAGCGCTCTACATGTGCGGCTCTACTATATATACCCATGGATGTTGAAGAAATCACTTGACGATTTTGAGAGAACGAAATCTGATATTTAGTATCGCTGATCGTTGTTTGTTGGCGTTGATCCTTAGAGTAGTGAGTAGTTGTTTTGCGCTGTGCGCCAATAGTAGAGTTAGGAGATATAACTCTAGGCGTAGTAGTGCTAGGTCTCTGGTTCGTTGGAGTGTTGCAACACTTGGGATACGGCCTTAGATCATTTCGTCTACCACACTCATCCGTGTAATAGTTTCGTTTTATTCTCAATGAAATGAAAAATATTACATAACTTTGTCTTCACAACTTTACTTTACGTTTCGCTGAGTTCGAACTTACACACTATTCGAACCGTGCTCCAACTGGAGCGTGCGCCACTTGTAGCAAAAGCGCCAGCTGAACGTGTTCGATCCGAAGTTGCTGAAGTGTTAAGTGTTTAAGACCAATTACGCGAAAAGTTGATATCTTACGTCGAAGACGTAATTTCAATTGGTATCAGAGCGGGACGTCATACGTATACGACGTGATCCGTTATTTGACTTCATATTTTCCGCTACAATGGAGTCTCCAATGTTTGTTCAGAAACCGATTATTCTCACTCATCAAAACTACTCGAATTGGAAAGCCAAAGTTTCTGCTAGAATTAAAGGATATGACTCTCATGCATGGATGACTGTGTTGGAAGGATGTGAACGACCATTCACTGTTGACGACGATGGTGCCAAGATCTACAAACTTGAACGTGAATGGACAAGAGAGGAACATGAACTATCTACTGCTAACAGCAAAGCTCTCCTCATCATCTGTGAATGGTTGGAGCTTAGCATGTATCAACTTGTGAAAAATTGCACCTCATCTAGAGATGCTTGGGAAACACTTCAAAGAACTTTTGAGGATAGTCAAGCTGTTAAATGTTCGAAAATCCGAACTATCACTACTCAATTCCATCAACTCCGGATGAGAGAAGATGAAGACATAAATGAATATTTGGACAAAATTATGAGATATGTGAATGAGGTGTATGAGCTTGGAGAAATCTACCATGCCATCATGGTTTATGAGAAAACTCTCCATAGCCTGAGTTCCAAATTTGAAAGCAAAGTCCTAACACTTGAAGCACGAGAAGAAAGTAACCAGAAGTATGACTATGCTGAGTTAATGGCAGATTTGAGAAACTACGACTTGACTCTAAAAGTGAGAAGTAACCCGGAAATGTCTCTCGTCTATGAGCCGATGACCGCACTAAAAATTTCTGAGAAAGGAAAGAGCTCAAGGAGTATGAAGGCTAAGAAATCGCACTCTCAAGTCGAAAAATCTGAAAGTAGTTTCTCTGCTGATTTGAATGAGTATGATGATGATGAGACTGAGGATATTGAACGACTGATGAATTCTAACAACCCGGACAAACTTGTTGTGTTGACTGATATAGTCACTTATCTTGTGAAACAAGATTTTAAGAGGAAGAACCGAGCTCGAAATTTTCGAAAATTTCAGAAAAATTCTAACTCCTTCCAGAACAACTCAGACAACAGAAATCAAACTTCATTCTCTGACAAAAAATTTAAAGGAACCAGACTATCTCCATACTCATCAACTAGTAAGGATGTTTCTAAAAGGCAATGCTTTGAGTGTAAGGGATTTGGACACATAAAAAATGAATGTCCCAACTTACATCGAAAGAAGAAGCTACCAGTCAGCTATGTGGTGATTGATGATGAGAATGTGATCTCTGAGGATGATGAGTCTGAGGATGAAAGCCCTGATGAAGATGAGGACAACGCTCTTGTTGTCACGTTTGACGAAAATTTTGATCTAGCAAATTTCGAAGTTGAAAACTTTGAACTTGATGCGTTCCTGAAGGATACCGTAACGACCGACAATATCTTTTGTTTGGCCACTATAAATCGAAATTTTTGTGATGATGAAATTTGTTCAGATGTTGAATCCGAGACTGAATCTGTGGAGACGGAGATGGCACCGGATGTGATTCAAAATAAAGTAAAGTGTGATGAGCTGCTTGCCTTGAAAGAGAATCACTCTGAACTTCAAACAATGTATGACTTGGCTATTACTGAGAATGGTGCACTCGAAGTGTCTCTAAAGTTCATGACAGAATCTTTTAATGAACTCTCTGAAGAGAAACGTAAGGTGTCTGATGAAGTTGTAGAGATGAGAGAATTGTTTGAGAAGACGGAGTGTGAGAATCAGAAGTTGAAAAACTCTCTAAAAATTTTGAGAATTAAATTTGATAATCTCTTTGAAGAAAAACACAAATACTTCAAGGAAGTTGTTGAACTAAGAGACTCATGTGTGAAGTTGAGTACTGAAAGCTCAAAGCTAAAAACGTCATTGCAAAAGGACACGGATGAGGTTAAGAAACTTCAAACTCTCTTCAAGAACTCCGACACTGAGAATGATGAGTTGAAATCCTCATTAATGAAAACTCAAACTGACCTGGCTATGACTGACAAGGAGTGCTATGTCTTGAAAGAGAAACTCCACATGACGGATGAACTTCTGAGAAAAATGAACACAAATTCTTCTGTGTTTGACAATGCTGCTTCCTACATGAATCCAAACCGTTTTGGACTAGGATTTCAAAAAGTTTTTGAGTCTATATACTCTACACCTGAGAAGAAAGAAATGATTTTTGTCAAAGCTTCAAATGATCAGCCAGAGAATGAAAGTAAGGATGATCCTGAATCATCGAAACGAAAAGATATTGCTGAAGGGAAGAAGATTGTCTCGTCTCTAGAATCTAAAACTCAAAGTCGGTCTCGACTACTTGCTCTAAACCAGAGACTTATCAATTTCCGAAAAATATTGTGAAACACCCTCGTGGTATTCTCCCTTATGAGAAAACATTGTTAAAGAAGTTGGACAAACCTTCTCACTCTAAGTCTGGTATGATGAGGACCGTCTTGAGGGCTGAACCTCGTCAAAGGCAAAAATATGTGTTTCACTACTGCAATGAACCCGGACACATCAGACCTTTTTGATATAAGCTGAGAGATGACATGAATCGTGATTCAATGACAAAGAATGTCAGGACACGAAGTTCTCAAGTGCTGAAAGTTGAGAAAAATGTGATACATGTGACAAAGACAAAGACTCGAAATTTTGATATGAAGAAGAGATGGGTGTTGACATCACAAAAGAGTGAAGTTAAACTTAAATCCACCACTACAAATGTCAGGAAACCAAGAGAACTTATTTTTTGCAATGTTGCACTCAATGCCTCTGAAACCAGATCCAAAGGAATTTGGTATTTTGACAGCGGGTGTTCGCGTCATATGACCGGGACAAAGAAATTCTTGAAGAATTACGAACCGATGACTGATGCTCCCGTGGTGTTTGGTGGGGGAGCTAAAGGCATGGTCATGGGAAAAGGAACACTCCATATCAAAGGATTGCCACCAATCAGAAATGTTGTTCATGTGAAGGGTCTTGTGGCAAATCTTATTAGCATCAGCCAGTTGTGTGACGAAGGGCTGAATGTTAGCTTCGATAAGGACTCTTGCAAAGTTTTTGATGTTGAAGGGATGTGCATCATGGAAGGTCCTCGTGCTAAGAATAATTGCTACACAACTGAGTATAGTTGTTTTTCTGTGACCGTTCCTGATGAAGTTGATTTATGGCATCAACGCCTTGGACACACTAGCTCTCGAAACATGAGTAAACTGGTTAAGGGGGAGATAGTTCGAGGAATCTCTAAACTCCCCAAAATCGAGAAAAGAGTGTGTGGAGACTACCAGAAGGGTAAGCTGACAAGATCGTCTCATCCTGCACTACCAACACTGATGAGCACTACGGCTCCTTTTGAACTACTTCACATGGATCTCATGGGTCCAATGGAAGTAAAGAGTATTGCTATGAAAGAATATGTGCTGGTTGTGGTTGATGACTATTCTCGTTACACTTGGACAAGATTTCTAGCAACTAAAGATGAGACTTTCGATGGCTTCAAAGGCATAGTGAAATGGATTCGAACAAATCATGAAGCTAAGGTAAAGAGGATCAGGAGTGATCATGGAACTGAATTTGAAAATTCTAGCTTCAATGAATTTTATATGATGAAGGGAATTCATCATGAATACTCGGCCCCAAAAACCCCTCAACAAATTGGGATTGCCGAACGTAAGAATCAAACACTGCAAGAGATGGCACGTGTGGTGTTAATTTCGAAAAATCTTGCACGAACTTTTTGGGCAGAAGCCATCTCTACTGATGTATACATTCTAAATCGAATAAGTATTCGTTCTGGCACAACGACAACTGCATATGAACTTGTGAATGGCAAAAATCCATAGGTGGCTCACTTTCGTGTCTTTGGTTGCACTTGCTATATCTTGAGGGATCGTGATCCACTGAAGAAATTTGAAGCTAAAGCTGATCGTGGTATTTTTGTTGGTTATAGTCAGAATAACCATGCCTACCGAGCTTACAATCTCAGAACCAAGAAAGTTATGGAAACCGTGAACATTAATTTTGATGAACAAGACTTCTTAGGGAGAGATGTGGATGCTGACTGGGTTAAGGAAGGGATTCTGGAGTATCGAACATTTCCACCTACTAACGTGGCTCCAGAAAATTTTACTCCAAACACTTCACCTGAAGTTAGAGAATCTAGCCACCATGACAATGATACTTCATCTTCTGAGGATGAAGAAAATGAACATGCTGAAAACCCAGTTGATGCTCCTAGAGAGGCACCTCGCCTTATTCAAAAGAAACATCCACCGACTCAAATTATTGGAAACTTGAACGAGCCCGCTCAAAGAAACCTACTACAACTCATGATGAACTCTACAACATCTGTACTTCTGCTATTTGCCTTGAAATCGGAATTTCCTGCTTCTTGTCTCAAACAGAATCGAAAAACTACAAGGAAGCACTGAAAGATGATTGCTGGATAATGGCTATGCAAGAAGAGCTGAATGAGTTTACTAGAAACAATGTTTGGTCCCTGGTTCCTCGAACTTCGAACATCAATGTTGTTGGAACCAAATGGATTTTAAAAAATAAGAGAGATGAGCATAACCAAGTTGTGCGAAATAAATCTCATCTTGTTGCACAATGCTATGCCCAAGTTGAAGGGATTGATTTTGATGAAACCTTTGCTTCAGTTGCACGAATTGAATCCATCCGTCTCTTAATTGCTATTGCATGCCATCTCGGCATCAATCTCAGACAAATGGATGTCAAATTTGCATTCCTAAATGGAGTATTGGAAGAAGAGGTGTACGTTGTTCAATCGAAAGGCTTCGAGGACCCCAAGAAGCCGAATCATGTCTATAAGCTTCACAAAGCTTTCTATGGTTTGAAACAAGCCCCTCGCGCTTGGTATGGATGCTTGACGGAGTATCTCCTGAAATTTAGCTTTGAACGTGGCTCAGTAGACAAGACTCTATTCTTGAAGCATGATGGCAAACAAATGATAGTTGCCCAGATTTACGTTGATGACATTGTCTTTGGTGCTACCTGCTCTAAACTCGTGAAAGCTTTTACGGAATCTATGTCTTCAACATTTCAGATGAGTCTTTAAGGAGAGCTACATCAATTCTTGGGACTTCAGATATCTCAACGACCGGATGGGATCTTCGTATCTCAAAGAAAATATGCGAAAAATATGGTTGAAATAGTCGAGATGCATCATGCTAAGCCCGCAAAAACTCCCATGGCGACGAGTGAACATTTATCTAAATCGGCTAAAAGTCGAAGTGTTGATCAAACTCTCTATCGTTCCATGATTGACAATTTACTTTATCTAACCGCTACTCGCCCTGACATAATGTTTAGTGTTTGTATGTGTGCTAGGTACCAGGCGGATTCAAAAGAACACCATCTAAGAGCTGTCAAACGGTTTCTCCGCTACATCTCTGGGACGTCTGACTTAGGACTTTGGTATACATGTGACACTTCATCAAATCTCGTCGGTTACTCCGATGCGGATTGGGCAAGCGATACGGGCGAACGAAAGATCACTTCCGGATGTTGTTGCTTCCTTGGCAATAATATAGTTTCATTGCATAGTCGGAAGCAAAACTGCATTGCACTATCAACTGCAGAGTCTGAGTATGTTGCATCCGGGAGTTGCTGCACTCAATTGTTATGGCTAAAGCAAATGTTGGATGATTATCTTATCGAGAGTGCTCCCTTGGTGCTGTATTGTGATAATCAAAGTGCCATCACAATCAGCGAAAATCCTGTCCAGCGTTCTCGAACTAAACACATCGACATTCGACATCATTTCATTAGAGATTTGGTTGATCGTGATATAGTTAGTCTACAGCATATTTCAACAGAAAAACAGCTCGCTGACATCTTTACCAAACCTCTTAACTTTGAGAGATTTCAAACTCTAAGAAATTCTCTCTGCATGTGTTCTCTTTAAGAGTTCACGAAAATTTTGAAGTCTGAAAGATTATTTTCTTTACTTCTGAATATGCACTCTGAATCATCGTGGACTAGTCTAATCAGTTGAACATGGATTCGAGGCCGCTTTAGTCTTCGGACTCAAGTGTATTTATTCCTCTGAGTGCAAATATGTGAAGTTGGCATATAACTCCCATCGCTATCATTTGCATAGATCCATAATACCAAGTAACGGAGGACGCTGATTCCCCCGGATCCCCTCTTCGAAAGGTAGCACATGGACGCTGTAGTTTAAGATGCTCTCCCATCACACTTCGGAGATGATGGTTGAACCTTGCTCCCCTATGACTGCTGTAATGAGCATCTGTTGCATTTCATATAAAGCTAAAACTCGTCTGGAGGACGCAGGTGAACCTTGCTCCTCTCTGATTGCCGTAACGCTAAACCCAAGTGGAGTGCCTTGAATGTTCACCATGCACTCATGAATTAAAATCTCTTGTGCGGTACTAACTCATCATATATGTTTCGACGAAACACGACAGTATTCTTGTGATTGTGAAGAAGGACAAGCTAAATGTCTATCAATATATTTAGGTCCGTTTCACCGGTTTTTAATTCGAGAGATTTTTCATTATACCTCAAAGTTGCTATCAGCTTGTGTGAAATTTTTGGTTTTTGGAAAGTGATGAAATATGGATTCTTTTCTGGGAAAATATTTGCTCTTCACTGCCTCGTATCACCACTTGAATCTCCACTAAAATGTTTTTGAATGTTTTGATATGTGTTGAACGCTTGAATGCTGACTCGGGATGTGATGTTTTGTTTTTGCATTTTTGTAGTTCATATTCAGCATCTTGTGGAATTCAAATCTTTAAGGACGATGACGCTACCGTCGTGGAGTAGCGCAAAATAATATTTATAAAGCCTAAACTATTCACTAGCACAAGTACTAGTAGCAAGTATAGGGTCGATCCCATGAGGAGGCGAATTAGCTTATAGTTTTCCCGACTTTTATTGCTCAATTGGGTTGTCACGTTTGAAAAGGTTTTGTTTTGGAAAGCAGTTGGGCACTGCCGAACCGAAGTCACCGTGTTTATTTGACTGAAAAATAACAAATAACTTAAACGAAAATAAACTAGCATGCAACTTAACTAACAGACTGAGCAATTAACAGACTTGACTAAACAGATAAGAAAACAAATAAGAAATAAAGTATCCAGGCATTGACTCCCCTGACTACCCCCATTGACCTATGTGCTGCCGATCATTGGTACGTATATCATTTTGCAACAGTTTTGTCTTCCAGTTATAGATCCCGAGAATTAACATCCCTATATTGTCATCCATATTAATACCCCGAACCCTCATTCGCTCTTATGTTTAAGTCCTATTAGATCTCTCTCAATAGGTCTCCTTACGTTGACCAATTCGACACTATGTGACCGCATGAGTCTAAGTTGATCAAGTCGCCTTCATCCTCCAAGCCAACCCGTAATGGCCAATAGCATGCCTGGACAGACCCAAGTCATACGACCACATCTCCAGCAACATGTTGTACTTCGCGGACGCCCAGTCTCCCGGTCGCGTTGATCCATGTACTCCTGTGTTAGGCAAGTCGGGGTTCCCACTGGTCACTGTAGGATTGCCCAAGTCCCTAACATGCTTAATATACTACCCTGTTGAATCGGGAACAAAACTCAGCTAGTTGCTGTCATCACTAAGCCTCCCGGCATGATCACGTCTTAGGATTGGTCAGGTTCTGTTTTTGCCCAGATACAAACAGATTAGCTACTCATGGAAATAAACGAAAATAAAACAAGGAAAAGAATTTGACGAACTACGAATTGCATTATGAAAAGGAAATTGTTCAAACGGAAATTAAAACTAAGTACGAATTCAAAAACATGAAAACATAAAAGAAATTGTTTTTGGCCCGAGGGCTTAACAAGAAATAAACGCCGGCGAGTCGATGTGCTCACGCGGCTGCCTTCTTCGCTGTTGGTCAGGTAGGGTTGCGGTCCGTGATCTTCGCTGCTCATACGTCGTGCCTTCTTCTTCAGCAATCGCTCTCTTATATAGACGGGCTTGGATGGATAAGAGACGTGAGGGGGAAATACCTCTAAGACCGGACGAGAATCCATCTTAGACGGGAGTGTGAATCTGGTCCTCTTTAAAAGACTCCACATAATTCAGGACTCCTGGTACACCGCATGCCCAACATTCCGTTTCTGTCAACGTACGCGCTTGCCCATGTACTTTCTTCTCTGACTGATTGAGGTAGCGGACCATGTGCGGTACTTGGTCGGACTCAAGTCTTGCTCCACCTGCTGACGTCCTGGTTGCTTGCTCAACTCTTCTTGGACCTTTTCGTCAGTCTGGCTTGCTCAACGAGTGCTCTTGGCCAGGAAGGTGATTTCCTTGCCTCTTTCACACAGTGCATTCCTCTTTTCACTCCTTTACCTGCCCACCTGCATAACTTGCCCAAGTACCCAAAACGTGCCCTCCTAGACACAAGTAAAAGTAAAAACAACTAAAGACTCGATTTACTTGACTCTAAAAACCTAAAAATGAGCCAAAAAATATGGCTCATCAGACGAAAACGAGTGTAGTAACACCTGGTGCAACAAAATCTCACGACCTACGACAATTGTCGCATGCGCCCCTTGTCGCTCGCGTTGGCTTCATCTCGTCACTATAACCACCGATGCTGGTTCGACTGGATGATCTTCAAACAAACCCACTTCATTGCCCATACCATGCGCCTCGCCTGGCGCACAACCCACTTTAAATTTTTTCGTATAATATTTTAATATATTATATTAAATATTTGTACTGATGGCCCAATTTTGTACTGATTATTAGGCTTTTGCAGATATTGGGTCGTGTATTTTTACTCCGTACGGGCCGGTCAAAATTTTTCCTATATATAGGACCTCAAAAACTTGTTTTAGGGTTACTTGCAAATCACAATTCTCTAAGTCTCTTACTCTCGGCGCCTACATCGTGTTATCGTGCTTCAGCGTCTCTTGTGTTGTTTGATCTTCACGCATCCGGCGTTCGACGTTGATAAATTCGAATCTCTAATTCTCTAGCTTCGCGCACCCGGCGCCAGATTCGTGATACTTAAGGTTTTCTAGAATTCCTTTTTTTTTTTCGTTGTCTACTTCAACGTGTGACTATGTCTGCTTCCACTGCCAACCTCTTCAATGATCTTGACAACGAGGTTCTCTTATCCTTGCGCACTGCATGGAAGGAAGCCGCTACTCCTGGGGATAAGAAGAAGGCACTTCATGCCTTACAGAAGCATATGGATAAAATGGATAAACGGGCTGGAAAATCCATCTCTGACACTCTGACTGTCGATCTTACAAAAACTGTGAACCCTGCTCACTTAGCGTCACAGAAATCTGAGAAAGACCAAAAATCTGCTAAGGACCCAAAATCAGGCTTCCTACGTACCTACAAGGGCAATGTGTCTCGCAAGGAGTTTGAAAGAATGATTACTGAAGGTGAGATGACCAAGGATGGTAAGAAGATAATCAAACTCCCTTCCACTCCTGATGTGGTGAAATCTATGCCCACTGGCTCTGGGGTCATTGCTAAGAAACCAACGTCATGTGACGTTATTGCTGAACCAAAACGTTCGAAACCCACACTCTCTGGCGCAGGCGCCGCCAAACCTAAACAACGAGCATCTGGCTCGGGTGATGGTGGAAAATCACTATCTCACGACTCCATCAAACCACCACTAGTGCCACACTCATCTGGCTCGACTGGAGCAACTGCTGAACCCTTCTATGTGATGAAGGTTGAAGATTGTGGAGAGGCTTACAAGCCTGATTTCCTTACCGAGAAGGCTGAGTGTCGCCTTACTCTGATCGAAGCACTACCTATACTTGCGGATCGTAACATCCGTGTAGCTGATTATGAGAAACCTGGCATTACAAAGTTTCTCACTAATATGAACATCATGGAGTCTGTGACTCAGACCTACAAATTGTTGGAGTTGTACTTAATGTCTAGATTTAAGTAACGGAAACTCCCGATCCATTGCCATTAATCTATATAATTAAATAAACAATTATTTGCGTTTAATTATTTATAATTAAATATATGCAAATTATAGTCCTAGATTATATACGTTGTAGTTAGTATGTGATGGTACCGGTATACCGATCCGATCGATATACCGTGTGTGCGGAAGCGTGTAAAGCAATAGATCTACTATGCCATGATCTTAGTGCACACAAATATGTATAGACACATATTTATATATATATATATATATCCAATATATATATATATATAGAGAGATTAACAAGAACACTTACAACCGGTGTAGCGTGCCTCGTTGATGTTGATGAAGGTGGTGTTGAGTCGATTGAACCACCTTCATGGATCAGCCTTGAGAATGACCTCGTCACTCTTCTTGTCTAGATCGCCCGGATGTTGAAGCCGAACAAATGGCCCGGCCTCTACGTGTTGCACACGAAACCGGATGTCGAATATATTGCTTGCTTGAGTCGGTTCTCCAAGAACACTCTCTATTCTCTCCTTTTGGTGTGAATTTCGTGTGTAAGCATGAAGTGATATGAAAATCAGATTTTCATGTCTATATTCATGTCCATTTACCACTCCATGTAACCCCCCCCCCCCCCATTATATGCATCATAATGCACAAGTAATGGTGGTTAATGGGGAGATGAAAAGACACCTCCACATAATCATGCCAAATCATGATATGTGGTCCCACTTGCTTGTGTGGCATGCCATGTCACACTATGTGACATGCATCCATGCAAGCCATGCAATGCATCCCATGCACGTAAAATCCACATGTATTGATTCTAAATCAATATTATTATCAAGCAACGTATATCAACATCGAGTTCGTGTGTGACCCTGTAGGTTTGATTATCGATCAATATTATATTGTTCCCAACAATTAATATTATCGACTAATCATTTAACATCCATAGACGACCTTATGACTTTATCGATTACACACATAGGATCGAAGGACATATCCCAACAATCTCCCACTTGGCCTTCAGAGCCAGTGTGCTGCCAACTTCCTTTTGTCACTTTATGTCTAAGTTTGAACTTGAGGCAAGACTCGAGTCATCCTCAATCGGTTCAAACCTTTCTTGGACTTTGAGACAGACTGTAAAACCAGATTTATCACTATGATACGAATCTGGACGTGGCCACGTATTTTCCACAGTCTCGACTCTCCAAGTGGCCGGTAAGACATGTTTCCCATTATAAAATGGAGGACAATCCCATCTTGTCAATCCAAGCTCTCCCACTTGCTTCCTGATATACCCAATAACAAGTTTTATAACCTCCTTTTACGAAAGGTGTTTACTTGTATCAAAGTACATCATTTCACAATGGAATCACTCTGGACTACTCAGGTCAGAGGAAATTGCTCGACAGTCAATGAAATAGTATTATGACTCGAAATCTTAAATACTATTCCAGTCGGGTCTGTTCGATCATTAGCTCCCAGCTAATATCTATGTAATTGTACTTGATGTCCCACATCACTAGCCCATGAAGCGGCGCTATAGTACACATTACAATCTAGTTCTTTGTATTATCGGTTTGTCCGTACTCGATTATACGAACTAGGAACAAGCATATGATTCAAGTATATCAGTTCAACCATTGGGACTTCATTATGCGGTAAGTCGACCTCATAACCCAATCGATATTACTTAATCATTTGGACAATTCATATAAATTAAACCATATTTATATGAAGAAATATGTATTATACATATGAGTGAATGTCTACCAAATCTCCAAAAATATCTAATACAGTAATAGAAATCACAACCCATCTCTAAGATGTCTGATCTCTATTGCAGTCGTGAAAGCCTTAAGCTTAAACTGCTGGAGAGGTTTAGAAAGCGGGTTTGCAACCTTACCAAAAGTTGCAAATTTATTATCTCGATGTCTCCACAAAACTATCTCCCAGATAATGTGGAACTTCCTGAGCACCAGTTTTAGACTTGTGGTGCTTCCTAGCTCATTGGCTTGCGCGATAACTCTACTATAAATAGAGAACTATCGGATGGGCTGAGCTAGTTACGCCACCTAGTTCATTCAAGAACTTTCAAATCCTAACTGCCAACATTACTGCATCCAATGCAATACTGTGCTCAGCTTTTGTAGTTTAATCAGCTATATTGCATTGTATGGAACTATTCCAGAAAATATCACCTCTAACCAGACAAAAGATATAACCAGATTAAAATCGGAAATTATCTTAGTTTGTTTTGAAGTTAGCATTCAAACAGCTTGTTAATATCAACTCTTTTTGTCTTCCAAAGACAACAAAATTCTTTTGTCCATCTAAGGTACATAAGAATATTCTTGGTCGCAGTCTAACGCGCCTCACCTGGATTTCCTTGAAACTGACTCGTCATGCTCAAAGCATATGATACGTCCGGTCGTGTACATATCATGTGTTGGAGTTGTGTACTTAATGTCTAGATTTAAGTGACGGAAACTCACGATCCATTGCCACTAATCTATTTAACTAAATAAACAATTATTTGCGTTTAATTATTTATAATTAAATATATGCAAATCATAGTCCTGGATTTTATACGTTGTAGTTAGTATGGTGTTGCATGGGCACACAGAAGATCATACTATCGGTTACTCGTATTTAATCGAACAGTTGCTCACGACCTAGATGGACACGGACCAATCCATCGGTATAGTCGTTGTGTGAGAGAGAAAATAATTTATCTTAATTATTTTATCACACTTGTACACTTGGTGTATTGAGCGGATCGTTGAGATTCATCGATTAGGATTGCCGGCGATAATCGATTCGAGTCTCAGTGTATTTTATTCTTAATCCCCGATATTATTGCGGGTGTGTATATTTAATATAAGTGACTTTGATTTACCAAAGGAATTAACCGATTTAATTATTGGGTTAATTACCGGTTAAGTTGGGTCACTATATTTTATATATGGCATGCCGTGAATACTTGACGGGAAAGTGTATCCCGTAAGGGTTGATAATATCCCCGAGATGAGTTCATAAGGAATTATTATGTAAACCCTGCAGGTGGATTCGTTCCGCATAATAATTAAGGTTGAATGGTACTAGTCTCGGATATAAGAGATGAATAAATTAATTAGCAATAAATTAATTTTATTCATGGATATTTATATCTTAAATACACGGAATATATAATACTACCGGAGAAATATTATTTGATATAATATGGTAAATATTGGGAGTGCAATTATATTTATATAGTGGAGTTAATCATATAATTAATAATAGTAAGGATTAATAGATTTGGGCTTGGGCTCAATTTAATCACTATTATTGGAAGCCCAATATTCCACCTCCTTTAGATCCCCTACGTAGCCTATAAAAGCACTACATGGTCTTCTCTATTCTCATAACTTGAAGAACACAATTCTAGAGAGAGAAAGTAGAGAGGAGGATCCATGGAGTTCGGTAGATCGTCGCCCACACGACGTCCGGGCTAGTGCAAGGAATACGTGGGAAGATCTCAAGGTCATCATAAGATCTCGTTTCTCCGCACAACGAATCGAAAGGTGAATTAAATATTTCCGCTATTTAATTCTTATTGAAATCAATTATCGGAAAACAAGATCCAAAGTTCGAACCCCGGATTAGACGAACGATCACGCGGTGGTGGTGAAACCACCGGACCGCGGGATCGCCCGCCTAGGGTTTCGAAGGGGGCGTGAGGATCGACCCTCGGCTGGAGCCGAGGGCACGCGATCGATCACTTGGATCGATCGCGGAGGGCGCGGGCTGGTGCCGCCCCTCCCCACCGTGAAGGTGGCTGACCTCCAGGCGGCGGCGAGTCGCCGGACTCGCCGCGGGGGCTGCATGGGCAGCCCCACCCGATCGATCACATGAGCCCCGCGGACGGGGGCTCGGGCTGGGCGTGCGCGCGGCTTCGGCCGTGTCGTGCGTTCGGCTCGTGCTCCGGCTCGTACGCGGCGTTCGTGTTATCTCCGGCGAAGGGTTCGTTCGGGTTATCGGTTCCGCAATTTTGATAACCCGGGATATCGAATTCCAACAATTGGTATCAGAGAGTACGGTTACGTTTTTCGTTAATTGTTTCGATAATCGATTCTCGATGTTTATAGCCATAGATTAATTTAAATTGTTAAATTATTGTGCTATATTGTTCTACGTACTTGATGTTATCTCTCGTATGAATTGTGATGGACGGAAAAATTGATTATTAAAAATCGAGGATTTTTTTTGGAGAAAACGAACCTTGTCGTTCGCGGCTTCGGTTCGTCGGCTCGGTGCGGGCTGCCGGGGAGGTAGCTGGAAGCACGGGCTGTGCGGGCTGCTGGAAGCGGGCTGAACGCAGCTGGGCGTGTCAGCGTATGCCACCAGTGGTGGTGGTTCGCCGGCAGCCGGCAGCGGCGTTCGAAGGTCACGATTGGCGGCATCGGCTTCGGTTCGCGGCTTCGGCTTCGGATCGTGGGCTGCTGGTGCGCCAAGGCTCGGAGCTCGATGGCTGCTGAACGTGAGCGGGGCACGGCTGGGCGTGCCGACGTAAGCCACCAGTGGTGGTGGTTCGCCGGCAGCCGGAGGCTAAGCTCGGCGGTCGCGTTGGCGGTTTCGGAGTCGAGCTCGGCGATCTCAATCGCGGGCTGTTCGTGCGGTGGGTCGCAACAAGTCGATGGCATAGATAGTCGGAGGAGACGACGTGCCGGAGATCGACTAGGCTGCTGCACCCCTCGCCGAAGAAGACGATCTTTTAATCGCGCTGCTGTTTTTTTTTTTAAAGGGTGTCGGCCGACATTGATTTTGTCTTTGGCCGACACCATGCGATTAATGGATGCTGTGCGTGTTTGGCATGCACATGGCCGTGGACTATTTTGCTCCATGCAAAATTGTATGGCTTGGTGCGTGCATATCCACATGCATGGCCAGCCCGTTGATGCACACCCACATGTGCATGGTTCGATCGGCACGGAACTTTGGTTCGAGCGGGTCTCGTTCTTGGTTCGTCCCGGTAAATCCGATCTTTCCGGAAATAATTTAATCTTTCTAATTTTATTTAATTTAATTTTGGAATTAATTCAAATTCTATTTGGATTAGATTTCTTAATTATGGAATTAAATAATGGAATTAGATGGAGAGTTAAATTAGGAAAGAAAATCCTAGTTTCTCTAGATATCCTATACCTACTTGGATTAGAAGTCTTGAGAAGAATCAAAATTCGATTTTGATTAGGATTCTTGAGATCTAATTTAAATAGGATTGAGAAATTATTAAAATATTGATTTTATTTAATTTAAGTATTTTATTTAAAATCATTAGATTAATTCAAAATTTATTTTGGATTGGAGAATCTTGGATTTTATTTAGAATAGAATTAAATATGGAAATCAATGGATTTTAATAATATTGATTTTATTTAATTTAAGTATTTTATTTAAAATCATTAGATTAATTCAAAATTTATTTTGGATTGGAGAATCTTGGATTTTATTTAGAATAGAATTAAATATGGAAATCAATGGATTTTAATAATATTGATTTTATTTAATTTAAGTATTTTATTTAAAATCATTAGATTAATTCAAAATTTATTTTGGATTGGAAAATCTTGGATTTTATTTAAAATAGAATTAAATATGGAAATCAATGGAATTGATTTTATTTAATTGGAGTAAAATTAAATATGAGAATCAAAGAATTTTTCCGTCGCTCGCAAAGTATTCAAGACGTAGAATGAAGACTCAAGACAAGCATGCTGGAATTCATCAAGGTACGAATAGTCGAGAAATAATTTTACTTGAGTAATTATTTGATTATTTGTGAACGTACTTGCATGAAATGTATGTTTGTTATTATGCTTATGTGTATTTAATTATGCATTAGATAGCGTATCCCTTTATTATAAAAAGCTAAGTGGGAGAGGGTATGGAAACATATCCATGGTCTCCATTGCTGTTCTCTTGGTGACTTTTATGAACTTTCGAAGTTCATATAGATAAGTCATTGGAGGAGAATTCTTGTAATTCCTCTTACGAGAAACATTGATTAAGTTTATCAAACAATGCCTAATTTGTCTTTCCAAAGCTGATTTCAAGTCGACTCATTCTCACCCCGGGGAGTGGAATGGAGCCAGAGCCACTTGGTCATGTAAAGGACACAAATTAGAGACTTCCGTGCCATTCTTTGATAGATGGGTCGCTTGTCTGCTCGGCTCCCTCATTTATGAGAGATAGGGTCGTTCGCATGGCGAATCACTGGTTAGAAACTTCGAGTTTCACTTATGATTCTCCACGTCTTGATTTACAAGATTAAATGGATCAAGTAATTGAGAGTCAATTATAAAAGTCTCTTAGTGTAGTAAACGTCCACACCACGTGGCTTGCTATACTGACGGACTTTGGATTAATTGATGTAGACAGTTGTAAGTAATTATGAAGAGTTGTGAAGTTATCGTAAACGTCCACACCACGTGGCTTGCGGTGATGTAGCAATTCCAAATAATTTACTTTGGTACTGAGTAATGGTTTACACTTAGATACGCATTATAGTATTCCTCCCCACGAGGTTCCGCTATAAGTGATGTATGACCGAAGCAAATCTAATTGCTAAATCATTTGGGTGGGTAAACGTCCACACCACGTGGCTTGCCTTACCTGATGGGATTTTAGATGTGATTAGTGGTTTAATGATATTATTTGAGGGAGATAATATCGGAGATTAAATCAATTGTTTATTGTTATATGTGCTCATAGATTAGGATATGGCTTTGAACCCACTTTCTGTGATACGTAAGGAATTTTTAAACTCACTGGTCCCTAAATGTAATGATTGGAATAGAGATCTAGACATTACCCAAACTGTTGAAGAGTACAAGGTTGTACTCAATGAGCTTTGTCCTTCCGAGCCTATTGATATAGGCGGCTAGACAAGAGGCGATGTGGATACTCATAAAGGGCAGTCGATTCAAGGAAACGCTTAAACACGTTTTTGAGATGATTGACCTTTTAGACGAGTTGAAACGGAAATCGCAAGCTCTTGTAGCCAATGCCAAAGGTTTCGAACCTAAAGGCATGAATCGAGGGAAAGGAAAAGAAAGCAAAGAAACCCAGTGGTTCTAAGATTACTTGAACCACGAGATGGGACGAGAAAGCCAATAGGCAAGAGTTCTCGATGAAAACAGTCTGGGTACTGGAAGTCTAATTATCCTCTCAAAGAAGGTACGAAATTTCTTTAGTCGTAAAACATAGTCAGTGGTATTATCTACCGGAACCTGGTGTGTAGATATGGAACCACTGACGGTATGTGCATTCTAAATGCAAGGGTTCCAGGAAACCCGACGACTTAGAAAAGAAAAGATCGTAGTCTACATGGGCAATGCTGTAAGGAGGCAGCTGTTGCAGTGGAGGACATTTTATAGGATTTCATTTTGTTATTGCTTTTATGTACCTTTCATATTAGAAAGAACTTTGTTCTGGATTTCTAATGAATGGATATTTTATTTCTTTTAATCATTTGATGGTTATAAGAAGAAATAATGATATTATCTATTTTGGTACATTAGCTAGCAATATGCAACGAACCGTTATACATAACTCGTTTTACTAATAAGAGATTTCTTTATTAAATCATTTATACTTGTGGATTCTTATGCTAAGTCATATTTATTCAAATAAGAAGTTCAAAGGTCGAAAATTGATTGTAAGATCAATTAAGTTGAAGGAGTGGACCTTCCGACCTAAGAATCTAATTTGGAAGATAATACGACTAAGCAATCCTTTATGGATATAAGATGTAAGATCCGGACAAGTATTAGAATTGATTGACTCTGATTTATGATCAGAGCTTGGGATTGGATCCCAAGTGACTACACCATACAGTCCTCTGTAAGATTGGTGTGTCGGAAATAAGAAATGGAACTCTTATAGAAATAGTAAAAGCGCGAGTTAAACGGAACTACCTATGTTCTATGGATATGTCTTGGTAACAACGGCACATTCGAATGTGGTTGTAGAATATCCTAGAAGAACAAAAGATATGTGTTCGATAGTACTATGAACCAGAAGGACGTTATAAGTTCTAACGCCCGGTTCTTAGAGGAAGACTATTAGACGAACCACAAGCCCAAAATGACATGATACTTCTGAAAAGAGAGAAAACGATTAAGACTTAGAACCAGCCGAACCGAGTAGCAGTACACCACTAACTGCACCTACTGTTATTACTGTTTATACACCGGAACGCCGTTGTAGTGGGAGGTTGTATAACAACCGGAGATATTCATAAAACTAGGTGAGTCTTCGGACTCTGGACCTAGTATACGTGAAATCGATCCCTAGATCTACATAGAGGCGGTACTAGATCTAAATGTGCCTTCTTGGAAAGCAATAAGGATTATTGTTAAGAGGCGAGATCATTTAGAGTACAAGCTTAGTTGATCCATTTATGGATTGTAACAAGGCTAGAATTCGTGGAACTTGCGCATTGATGAGATAGTCCATTTTATGGATTCATCAAAGCATAGACGAATCGAGTGTATGGGAAACGTGATGGAAACAAGGTGGTGTTTCTCGGAGGTTTTATGTAGATGACATTTTATCATTGGTAACAATGTAAAGATGTTGTCAGACATAAAATGATGGTTGTCTAGAAAAATCGATATATGAGATGAAGAAGAAGTTAGAGCATGTTCTTAAGATCTAGGATCTCAAGAAAAGAACATTGTACTTCTCTTGGACATCTTACATATATATGATTATGGTTCGTTTTAACATGCATGATTCCGAGAAAGGTTCGTTACCTTTCAGAGACGGAATGCATCTATCTAAGGATATGTGTTTTGGAACACAAAAGGAGATAGAAGCAATGAAAGCAATTTCCTACACTTTGAGTGTGGAAAGCTTAATAAATGCAATGTTGAAAAACGAGAACCTGATATCGGCTATATAGTGAGCATAGTGGGAGGATATCAAGGTAATCCTGGAAAGGAATATTCGACTGCCGTAAAAGTACTTTCGAAGTACTGTTCTAGACTACGAAGCAGACGAGTTTTTCCTTTGGATTACATTCTCTTAGATTTCTAATCGAATAAGGACCGGTGTAAGTCGATCAGGCTATGTGTTTCACTATTAAAGGAGAAGGAGTTTTAACATGGAAGAGTGATAAGCACGATGCTTTTCGGACTCTGCCATGGGTAACCAAATAGCGGCCTCAGAGGCAGCGGAAGTTTTGGTATAACTCCGGGATAATCTCTGGGACTTAGATGTGATTCTTAATTTGCCAAAGGCTATGTAAATAGCGGTGCAATGGCAAGTGGGAAGAAGTCACTAGTCCATAAAGTGTAAGATAACACATAGTGCAAGTACCACCTGATACGAGTCATCGTCGAGGTAGACGACGCTGTAGTCACCAAGATAACTTCAGAGCGGCAACCTAGAGTGCTCATTCACATAGTACTTCTTGGAAGTACAACTTTAGCACGTGATGAGTATGGGAGTCGGGAGTTTGGAGGAAATGACTAGACCTTAGTACAAGTGGGAGATTGTTGGAGTTGTGTACTTAATGTCTAGATTTAAGTGACGGAAACTCACGATCCATTGCCACTAATCTATTTAACTAAATAAACAATTATTTGCGTTTAATTATTTATAATTAAATATATGCAAATCATAGTCCTGGATTTTATACGTTGTAGTTAGTATGGTGTTGCATGGGCACACAGAAGATCATACTATCGGTTACTCGTATTTAATCGAACAGTTGCTCACGACCTAGATGGACACGGACCAATCCATCGGTATAGTCGTTGTGTGAGAGAGAAAATAATTTATCTTAATTATTTTATCACACTTGTACACTTGGTGTATTGAGCGGATCGTTGAGATTCATCGATTAGGATTGCCGGCGATAATCGATTCGAGTCTCAGTGTATTTTATTCTTAATCCCCGATATTATTGCGGGTGTGTATATTTAATATAAGTGACTTTGATTTACCAAAGGAATTAACCGATTTAATTATTGGGTTAATTACCGGTTAAGTTGGGTCACTATATTTTATATATGGCATGCCGTGAATACTTGACGGGAAAGTGTATCCCGTAAGGGTTGATAATATCCCCGAGATGAGTTCATAAGGAATTATTATGTAAACCCTGCAGGTGGATTCGTTCCGCATAATAATTAAGGTTGAATGGTACTAGTCTCGGATATAAGAGATGAATAAATTAATTAGCAATAAATTAATTTTATTCATGGATATTTATATCTTAAATACACGGAATATATAATACTACCGGAGAAATATTATTTGATATAATATGGTAAATATTGGGAGTGCAATTATATTTATATAGTGGAGTTAATCATATAATTAATAATAGTAAGGATTAATAGATTTGGGCTTGGGCTCAATTTAATCACTATTATTGGAAGCCCAATATTCCACCTCCTTTAGATCCCCTACGTAGCCTATAAAAGCACTACATGGTCTTCTCTATTCTCATAACTTGAAGAACACAATTCTAGAGAGAGAAAGTAGAGAGGAGGATCCATGGAGTTCGGTAGATCGTCGCCCACACGACGTCCGGGCTAGTGCAAGGAATACGTGGGAAGATCTCAAGGTCATCATAAGATCTCGTTTCTCCGCACAACGAATCGAAAGGTGAATTAAATATTTCCGCTATTTAATTCTTATTGAAATCAATTATCGGAAAACAAGATCCAAAGTTCGAACCCCGGATTAGACGAACGATCACGCGGTGGTGGTGAAACCACCGGACCGCGGGATCGCCCGCCTAGGGTTTCGAAGGGGGCGTGAGGATCGACCCTCGGCTGGAGCCGAGGGCACGCGATCGATCACTTGGATCGATCGCGGAGGGCGCGGGCTGGTGCCGCCCCTCCCCACCGTGAAGGTGGCTGACCTCCAGGCGGCGGCGAGTCGCCGGACTCGCCGCGGGGGCTGCATGGGCAGCCCCACCCGATCGATCACATGAGCCCCGCGGACGGGGGCTCGGGCTGGGCGTGCGCGCGGCTTCGGCCGTGTCGTGCGTTCGGCTCGTGCTCCGGCTCGTACGCGGCGTTCGTGTTATCTCCGGCGAAGGGTTCGTTCGGGTTATCGGTTCCGCAATTTTGATAACCCGGGATATCGAATTCCAACATCATGGCATACATTATAGACCCTATTGCCAAAGCATAAGGAATGTTTTCCATCCTCTTTTGCTCATCAAGTCCCGTAGGGCCTTGCATCTTGCTAAGAGATGTGCCATGACTCATTGGAATGAGACCCTTTTTGGCGTTTTTCATCCTGAACTTATCAAGTACCTTATCAAAATAGGTCACTTGACTAAGTCCAAACATCATTTTCGATCTGTTCCGACAGATCTTGATGCCCAATATGTACTGTGCTTCTCCAAGATCCTTCATTGAAAAACAATTCCCAAGCCATTCTTTAATAGAATTAAGCATAGAAACATTGTTTCCAATAAGGAGTATGTCACCGACATACAAAAAAATTAATACAACGTAACTCCCACTGATCTTCTTGTAAAACAAGACTCTTCCGAGTTCCTCTGAAATCCAAATCCCAGTATGGATTCATTGAACTGAAGATTGCTACTCCGATATGCATTCTTTATTCCATAAATAGAACTATAAGCTTGCATAATTTCTCAGCCTTATTAAGATCGATAAAACTCTTTGGCTGTGTTAAAACACAGCCTCTTCTAGAATCCAATTCAAGAAGTTAGTTTTAACATCCAATATTACCATAACTCATTATCAAGATGAGTAGTAATGGCTAAGATAATCTGAATGATTTAATCAAAGCAATTGGTGAAAGTTTTTCCATAATCCACCTCGTGAATAAAACTTTTACCATCAACCTTGCTTTGAAAACCCTAGGTTTTCCATCTGTCTGTTTAGATCTTAAAGATCTATTAGCATTCATTGGGTCTAACCCTGTGATGCAAATATATCAAGTTCCAAACTTGATTATCAGATATTGATATCATCTCAGATTTCATGGCACCATGCCAATTTTCAGTAGCTGGACTCGTCATAGCTTGGAATTAGGTCGAAGGTTCACCGCTTTCCAAAAGCATGAATTCATATCTCTCATTGGTCACAATATCTAAGTATTTGAATAATAGAGATAGATTTATGCCTTTCGGACCTACGAGGGCTGATATGGCTTCCAAAATCATAAGAATACTCTCAACCCAGTCTTGAGTATTCATCGTTGGTTGTTTCACTTGAACCTCATTCAAAACAACCGAGCTCCCACTGAATTTCTAGGAAAGATAACTCTTTTCAAGAAAATCACTATCTCGAGCAACAAAATATTGTTCTCAGATAGATCGTAGAAGTTGTACCCTCGAGTTTCTTATGGATACCATAAAGGAACTTTTATCCCATTTGAGTTCTAGCTCTATAGAGATAAATCTCGTCATAGACGCTTTTAGAACCTCAAATTTTGATGAAAACAATTTAGGGACCCTCCCTTTCCATACCTAGTATGGTGTCTTATCAACAGCTTTTGACGGCTTCCTATTCAGTGTATAAGTTGAAGTCTAGAATTGTGTGTTCCCAAAAGAGACCAGTAGTTCATTTAGACCTCTCATCGAATGGTCGAACTATATCTAATATAGTTTGTTTTCTCTTTTCCGAAACATAACCTTCATGTGCTTGTGAACTAATAGGTTCCACATACATCAGTATGGATCATCCCTAATTACTCACATGTTCTCCTTTCTCCAAGAAAGATGACATTGTTATCTTTTCAATCACACATCATTTACATGTATCAAATGACTCCAAGTCAAATGATTCTAAAATTCCTTCTAAAAGAAGCTTCGTTACATGTTTAGATTTTGATTTGATCTAATCAACAATGTTTCAGTTATGTCTCATCGATACTTATTCGATTTGGCCTTTGGTCTTAATGATATATATGATTTGTCAAGTTTAAAGTATACATAAACAATATAATAATCGTACCAAAACAAAGAATAATTCACAATTAAAATAGTTACCAAACTATTTAATAGTGAAAAACTAATCCATCAGTATCTAATACTGAACCAATATTCATTGTTTATTGAAGGTACGAAATTACATAGTTATAATACTAAAACAAGGCCCTAAGGCAAAACAACATCATATGATCATACGGCTAATGCAGCGACCTTCGCTCCATTTCTTGCCTGTAGATTGACATCTCTATTCACCGAACTTATACTTCTATGTAGTTCCTCCACATAAAATGTGAGAACCGCATTTGGCATCCAATACCCAAGAAGTAGAATTTGTGAAGTTTAATGTCTATATCATTAATACTTGAAGATGAAGCAACCCCGTTCTTCACATCTTCTTTGAACTTTGGGCAAATTCAATTATTCCCAATAATTGAATCTCATTCAAATTTCCATTCAAAATTATCTCAATGTCAAAACGTGATAAATCGTAAGTGAAAAATTGAAGTTTTCTAACCAGCGATATTATCATGCAATTGAAGCCCTATCTCTCATAAAATATGAGGGAGCCAACCAGACAATCGATTCACGTCATCCAATGGCTCGAAAGTCTCTAATTTGTGTCATTGATGAACTTAAGTGTTTTGGATTAAATCACTCCCCGAGGTGTAAATAATCCTAACCTTATAATCCATCAAATGAAAGACAAATTAGGCATTTGTTTTGAAATTGAATAAAATATGAACTTTTATATGTTTGCAAGTAGTGTCCAACACTTTTGCAGTAGACGCATTGAGATTCCCTAGGAACCCTAGTAGCCTTCTTGCCCATGCTCTTTTGAATACCCTATCCCATATCATAAGAATTTCCCTCTTAGGGTCCTTCTTTATCGCCGGCTCAGGAGCCTTGAGCATCCCGTGGAGCTCACGAAGCGATTTCTTCAAACCATTCATATGGAAATTTTAGCCTAAAGGCATTATAACCATCATGAAATTGAAGTATGAAATCGGTTGCCAAATAATCATCATAGGAAAAATCTAGGCGGTCACTTGAAGCAAATAATCCAATCATTTGTTGCACATGTGATTCCATAGATTTCCATTTTTCCAGCCTAGCTGAAGCAATGACCCTGGTCATACCGAACCGCTCAATCTTAGCATATTCCCCGAACATGCTATTGAGTTGTTCAATGATATCTTAGGATGTGGTTATCTAACACATTTTCATTGTCTTCGTATTTGAGGACCATCCTCGAATTACGTTGTGAATCAAGAAAATTTATGTTGTTCAATTCTTCATAATCAAGAATTGAACCAAACTTGAATCGAGTTGAAATTAACATGATAAACTACAAAAGAAAGATAAATAAAGTATGTAAACATCCACAAAGCGGTAAACAAATAAGGTTGTCTAACAAGTTACTTATTTATTCCATTTTGTTCAATCGATATCTAATATCGTTGTTCCCTTGAACAAAGCGATCCCAAGACCCTCATCTTGCGAATCCTTAAGCCGACTGAGTCCGCACTTAAGAAAACCAAGATAGGTAGACATCCCATGTCAATGAAATCTAATGTCATTCTCGGTCGATAAGAATCACATTCTTATCTCATGTCTCGATAGCCACGCCTGCAGTGGATCTATCGATGAGAAAACCAAACTCACGTGTAAGGGTCTAACCCTTACTCCCACTATCCCAAGATAACAAGTAGTACCCCGCTGAGGCGGACCTACCAACTTATGATCGAGGGCTTCATGAGTGTGACGTTTTGGACAAGACATTATACTCATTATTATTGAGAACTTGCATGCATAGGTTTGTTTATATGTAAGTTGAACATTTATAACATAAAACAACCTATAACTAGCAAAGCATATAAATACGAAATCGAAAGGCCCCTAGAACCTCACAACTCTCAAACGAAAAGAATTAAAGTAATAACAAAAGCCTTGAACATCTTCTGGACTGGTCCTCGCCCTCCGTTTTAGTTCCGTGCTCGCCGATTTTGGTCAAAACAAGTCATTACCTCAAAAACCACGAACAGCGCCCGCCGTTTTACAACCAGCGGTCGCTGAACACCACCGGCGGTCGCCGTTTCCAAAACGGCGCCCGCCGAAAAGGCAAAAAACCCATCTGCCCCAAAAAAGGCCTTTCGGCGGTCGCCGTTTCCAAAACGGCGCCCGCCGAATCAAAACGGCGCCCGCCGGAGCTCAAACGGCGACCGCCGTTTGGCTCCAGCAGCCCGGTTTGCTTCGTTTTGCTTCGTTTGGCTTCGTTTTGCTTCGTTTCTTCTCGTTTTCGCCGGAGAGCTGAGATCCTCCATCGAACCATGGACCAAGTCCATCGCTTACAAGTTTGAACAATACAAATTGAAATAGAAAACCTATCTATTACAAATGATTCCAAGGGACGCAGCCCTCCAAAACTATGGCCAATCGAAACGTAAAAAACGACAATTTCATTCACCCGACCACTAACGGTGGCCGGCCTTACATCTAATCACATAATCACAATTAAACAAATAAGTCAATTATGTTGATTAAAATTTTTTTGTGTCCAACACAAAAGTGTGCACGAGCCCTAGTCTCTGATACCAATTGATGGTACCGGTATACCGATCCGATCGATATACCGTGTGTGCGGAAGCGTGTAAAGCAATAGATCTACTATGCCATGATCTTAGTGCACACAAATATGTATAGACACATATTTATATATATATATATATATATATATATATATATATATATATATATATATCCAATATATATATATATAGAGAGAGATTAACAAGAACACTTACAACCGGTGTAGCGTGCCTCGTTGATGTTGATGAAGGTGGTGTTGAGTCGATTGAACCACCTTCATGGATCAGCCTTAAGAATGACCTCGTCACTCTTCTTGTCTAGATCGCCCGGATGTTGAAGCCGAACAAATGGCCCGGCCTCTACGTGTTGCACACGAAACCGGATGTCGAATATATTGCTTGCTTGAGTCGGTTCTCCAAGAACACTCTCTATTCTCTCCTTTTGGTGTGAATTTCGTGTGTAAGCATGAAGTGATATGAAAATCAGATTTTCATGTCTATATTCATGTCCATTTACCACTCCATGTAACACCCCCCCCCCCCATTATATGCATCATAATGCACAAGTAATGGTGGTTAATGGGGAGATGAAAAGACACCTCCACATAATCATGCCAAATCATGATATGTGGTCCCACTTGCTTGTGTGGCATGCCATGTCACACTATGTGACATGCATCCATGCAAGCCATGCAATGCATCCCATGCACGTAAAATCCACATGTATTGATTCTAAATCAATATTATTATCAAGCAACGTATATCAACATCGAGTTCGTGTGTGACCCTGTAGGTTTGATTATCGATCAATATTATATCGTTCCCAACAATTAATATTATCGACTAATCATTTAACATCCATAGACGACCTTATGACTTTATCGATTACACACATAGGATCGAAGGACATATCCCAACAGTATGGTGTGCGGGCCCACACAGAAGATCATACTATCGATTACTCGTATTTAATCGAACAGTTGCTCACGACCTAGATGGACACGGACCAATCCATCGGTATAGTCGTTGTATGAGAGAGAAAATAATTTGTCTTAATTATTTTATCATACTTGTACACTTGGTGTATTGGGCGGATCGCTTGAGATATATCGATTAGTATTGCTTTTAATAATCGATTTAAGTCTCAGTGTATTTTATTCTTAATCCCCGATATTATTGCGGGTGTGTATATTTAATATAAGTGACTTTGATTTTCCAAAGGAATTGACCGGTTTAATTATTGGGTCAATTACCGGTTAAGTTGGGTCGCTATATTTTATATATGACATGCCGTGAATACTTGACGGGAAAGTGTATCCCGTAAGGGTTGATAATATCCCCGAGATGAGTTCATAAGGAATTATTATGTAAACCCTGCAGGTGGAATTGTTCCGCATAATAATTAAGGTTGAATGGTACTATTCTCGGATATAAGAGATGAATAAATTAATTAGCAATAAATTAATTTTATTCATGAATATTTATATCTTAAATACACGGAATAAATAATACTACCGGAGAAATATTATTTGATATAATATGGTTTAATATTGGGAGTGCAATTAATTTATATAGTGGAAAATGAATTAATTAATATTAATGGGATTAATAGATTTGGGCTTGGGCTCAATTTAATCATTAATATTGGAAGCCCAATATTCCACCTCCTTAAGATCCCCTACGTAGCCTATAAAAGCACTACATGGTCTTCTCTATTTTCATAACTTGAAGATCACAATTCTATAGAGAGAAAGTAGAGAGGGAGATCCATGGAGTTCGGTAGATCGTCGCCCACACGACGTCCGAGCTAGTGCAAGGAATACGTGGGAAGATCTCAAGGTCTTCAAATTGAGTTCTTCGTTTTTCCGAACAACGAGAACGAGGTAAATCGTAAAACCCTCTTTATGATTTTATCGTTTAATTATCGTAAAAATATCATGAACCAAGATCCGAAAGACGAGACCCGGAACGAGGATCGATCGGGCGGTGGTGGTCGAAGACCACCGGACCGCCGGCGATCGTAGAGTCCCCGTAGGGATCGTGAGCGATGAACCCTCGGTTGTATCCGAGGGATCGATCGAGCTCTAGGGCTCGATCATGGTGATCTCCGGCGAGATCACCGGAGGCGACCCGAGACGAGGTCGAACCACGCGGTGGTGTCCGCGGACCACCGGACCGCCGTGGATCGACGGCTCGCTCAGGCGGGACGCACACGGGACGCGATCGAGCTGGGCGCTCGATCGCACGGGGAGGCTGCGGGGTTTCCCGCAGCTGGTCGCTGCGTGCTGCGGGTGTTCCCGCAGCGGCTCGCAGCACCCCGTGGCAGCGAGTCATGTGACTCGTTGCGGGCTGCTCGTAGCAGCCCCGCGGGATCGCTGCGAGGATTCGCGAGCCCCATGCGAGGGGGCTCGGCTGGCAGTCGTGGGTGTTTCCACGGCGGTGCTCGGTCGAGCCTCGGCTCTCGTGTTATGTTCGTGTTTCCTCCGGCGAACGGGATTTCGTTTGGAGTTGTTATTTCCGCAAATTTGACAACTCCGGATATTCGATCTCCAAAGGATTTCGGTCGGAATTAATTAGATAATTTATTTATTTAAATTTATTAATTCCGGGATATCGATTTCCAACAATTGGTATCAGAGCGTTGGTTTTAGTTCATGGTATTTTTCGATAAATTGTTCTACCTTGCAGGGTTTCCGATTATTATGGCTAGATTTAATTATGTTAATTAATGTCCATAATATTGCTCTTGATTATTAATCTTTCGGTGATGTCGAGATTCGTTCTTGTGTGGTGAATGCTTGTTCTTATTTTTCCAGAAATTGTTTGAGGTCGTTTTCATGTAGAGAATCGATACCGGATAACGTAGTAATAAATTTGTAATTTATTTTACGTTGGATCGAGGACGAAACGACGACCGGAAAAGTGTGACGGAGGAGACGAAGAGAGGGAGGGCTCCGGATCGGCCAACCCCATGACCGATCCCTTGGATCGATCGACCACCGAGGGGGCTGCCCGCGGGCTTCTCGGCCTTGGGTCGCCGGCGACGGTGGCTGTCCGGCTGGGCGGCGGCGGCTTGCTCCTCCGGGGGTGATCGATGATGATGGGGAGGGGCGCGGGGATCCCCAACCCGTGCTTCTCCCGGTCAAGATTTACTTTCCTAAATTATTCAGTTTTCCTATTTTGAGTATTTTTTTTTGGGAACTCTCATGGAATAGGAAAAGAATAAATTTAGAATAAATTTATTTCCTTATTGATTATTCTTATTATGGGAATTTTCATGGATTAGGAAAAGAATAAATTTAGAATTAATTTGTTTTTCCTATTTAATTATTCCTTTATGGAATTTTTAATGGATTAGGAAAATAATTAATTTGGAAAGTTTTGAAAGTCCTTAATTAATTTTTCCTATTTAATTATTCCTTTATGGAATTTTTAATAGATTAGGAAATTAATTAATTTGGAAGGATTAGAAGTCCTAAATTATTTTATTTCCTTATTTCATTATGGAAATCTTCTAGAATATTCCAAGTGGGTCTTGGATAAGATTCTAGAGATTTAATGGAATTAGAAAAGGAAAATAAAAATAATAAAAATATTAATAATATTTAATTTTATTTTTGATATAGTCGATTGACTTAATTTTCGAATTAAGTAACTTTTGAATTAATTGAAAATAAATAGATTTAAATATTGGAATTAATATTCCCGTCACATGGAGCATTCAAGAACGAAGACTAAAGACTAGAAGACGCATACGGGGATGCGATAAAGCCATAATAGTCGGAAAATAATATTCTAGTATTATTTTGATTATGTGATAATATTCTATGTGCTTTATTTCATGTATGCATGCTTATGTATATTTAATTATGCATTAGATAGTGTATCCCTTTGTTATAAAAAGCTAAGTGGGAGAGGGATTGGAAACAATGCCATGGTCTCCATTGATGTTCTCTTGGTGACTTTTATGGACTTTTGAAGTTCATATAGATAAGCCATTGGAGGAGAATTCTTGTAATTCCTTTTACAAGAAACATTGATTAAGTTTATCAAACAATGCCTAATTTGTCTTTCTGAAACTGATTTCAAGTCGACTCATTCTCACCCCGGGGAGTGGAATGGAGCCAAAGCCACTTGGTCATGTCGAGGACACAAATTAGAGACTTTCCTGTCATTTTATGACTAGATCGATTGTCTGCTCGGCTCCCTCATTTTATGAGAGATAAGGTTGTTCGCATGGTGAATCACTGGTAAGAAACTTCGAGTTTCACTTATGATTCTCCGCGTCTTAATTTACAAGATCGAATGGATCAAGTAATTGGGAGTCAATTATAAAAGTCTCTTGGCGTAGTAGACGTCCACACCACGTGGCTTGCTATACTAACAGATTTTGGATTAATTGATGTAGACAGTTATAAGGAATTGTGAAGAATTGTGAGATCATCGTAAACGTCCACACCACGTGGCTTGCGGTGATGTAGCGGTTCCAAACGATTTACTTTAGTACTGAGTAATGGTTTACACTTAGATACGCATTATAGTATTCTTCCCCACGAAGTTACGCTATAAGAGATGTATGACCGAAGCAAATCTAATTGCTAAATCATTTGGGTAGGTAAATGTCCACACCACGTGGCTTGCCATATCTGATGGGATTTTAGATGTGATTAGTGGTTTAATGATATTATTTGAGGGAGATAATATCGGAGATTAAATCGATTGTTTGTTGTTATATGTGCTCATAGATTAGGAAATGGCTTTGAACCCACTTTCTGTGATACGTAAGGATTTTAAACTCACTGGTCCCTGATTGTAATGATTGGAATAGAGATCTAGACATTGCCCCGACTGTTAAAGAGTACAAGTTTGTACTCAGTGAGCTTTGTCCCCCCGAGCCTACAAATGTCTTAACTGGTGTTTAGACATGACATGGGCGGCTAGACAAGAAGCGATTAGGATACTCATAAAGGCCAGTCATTTCGAGGAAACGCTTAAACACGTTTTTGAGATGATTAACCTTTTGGACGAGTTGAGACGGAAATCGCAAGCTCTTGTAGCCAATGCCAAAGTTTTTGAACCTAAGGGCATAATCGGGGGAAAGGAAAAGCAAGCAAAGAAACCCAGTGGTCCTAGGTCACTTGGACCACGAGATGGGACGAGAAAGCCAAGAGGCAAGTGTTCTCGATGCAAACAGTCTGGGTACTGGAAGTCTGATTATCCTCTCAAAGAAAGTACGAAATTTTCTTTAGTCGTAAAACATAGTTTGTGGTATTATCTGCCGGAACCTGGTGTGTAATTAGACGTTTTTGTGCGCGTCTCCCGTCAAAATCCGAGGTCAATTGTAGCTTGACTCGGTATCAATCCAAGGAAACAGAAGAGTAGAGTTTAAGTGAATAACTAGTGTTAGATGCATTTTTCATTATTCTAAAATCCTAGGTCCAAGTTCAAAAGAAAGTAAATAAGAACATAAAAGAAATAACTTAAATACTTGAATTGAAAAGACTCGGACGATAATAATCAAACTTAGGAATTAGATTTATATTTCTCCTTTTTCAACCAACACGATTAAACACACGAACGTCAAGTTCCCGGTCGGGTTGCTTAACTCGTAAAAACTACGTTTAATCCACTTAGAGGTTCGCTCCCGATCGGGTTACGATTCTAAGATTATGATAATCGTATTTGATCTTCCGGTTAATACAAATCAATTCTTTCGTAAATCATACCATCATCCGAGTTAAAAACTTAGTTCAACATCTTGAAAAAATATTTAACAACGATAATCAAAAGAGACATGATCAAGAATTAAAATAAGACAAAGCATTAATAAAAACAACATCAAAGCAATTAGAAATTTAGATGTTTATTACAAGAAGTTAAAAGCATGAAAAGAAGCAAAGAAAAGTAAAACAAATAATCGAAATCAAGTTTAAAGTTCAAACTAGTAAAAGTAGTGGCCGTAGAACTTCGATCGTGCTTCTCGACTCGTGAACGTTGCCGTTGTCAATGGCTTCATCCCCGATCTTTTCCCCAAGTTCAGAAGGCGGAAGATAGCTTTTCAATGCAAAAAGAATCACTTAAATCGGACTTCAAACGCCCAAGAAACTGCCCTGTAACCGCCGATGGCGCACCTGTCCAGCCCCGTTCGGCGACCGCCGATTCATTTTGGCGCCCGCCGAATCATTTCGGCGACCGTCGTTTACATTTCGGCGACCGCCGTTTTGCCCAAAAGTCTTGGCTGACCTTCTGCATCATTTCGGCCCTTTCGGCGGTCGTCATTTCATCTCCGGCGACCGCCGTTGTGATCCGGCGACCGCCGTTTATCCTTTTGGCGCTCGCCACTTGTAGTTCCTTCGGTTCCTTCTCGTTTCTTTGAATTTCTTCAAGTTTTGACCTACAAAACAAACTCGAACCTCTCCAACACACCCCATGAGATCCGACACACACAAAAACATAAAATACGACTCAAACGACACAAACATGACGACACACCACTCAAAAATGACATAAAAACATAAACGAAAACACACACATACAACCTAAATCACCCCCCCCCCCCCCCCCCCACGCTCAAGTCCTTGCTAGTCCCGAGCAAGGTAAAATCATCCAACAACGTATTTGCACAAATCACCTACTTGAACTCACTACGAACCACAATCCAACCACTTGCCAAGTACGATAAAAATGAGAGAAATGATAACATGTCACACAAGCTCACCTATCTCTCCAAATGAATCTCTCGAAAATATAAAATGGTCATCACTCAACAAGTACATCGAGAATATAAAAATCAACACATCACAAGAAAATCCGCATACTTTGACAAAGAAGATCAAGAATCGGAATGAGATTGCAATTTAGGTGGGCTCGGTTCATAGGTAGGGATCGAAATAATAGTAATACAAGTTAAATCGCTCTCGACACTCTCCTCCACCGAATGAACTCACAAATCACCCTCATACACCAAATGTACACATCTCCCCATCTTCTCTTATAACAACGAACTCATCAAAGAATACATGTTCTCCATAGGCTTTATCATTTTAGTACCCCCGCTTTTTACTTATTTTTTTATTATTTTTCTTTTCTCTTTTTTTTTCTTTTTTTTCTTTTTGCTTTTCTAGCTCTTTTTTTTTTTATGTCATCCCTCATCAATCGTTTCCACGATCAATGAGTATTCGTTTTTATTTAAGGGGTAAGCTTTTTCTTCTTATATCTAGCCTTCACACGAGAAACATGTTACATTTCATCACAATCCCATATTAATCCCTTCAAACACATCTTGCAACACACTTATCAAATTCTCACATCACTCGTGGAACTCTCGGTTACAAGAAAAAGGCACCATGTAAGCTCAAAAGGGTTAACTAGGGAGTCCCTCGACGGGCACGGTCATTTTGGGGAATTTTAATATGTAGAGTTAAATCCTAGCAATCTCATACTTCACTTTCTCATTCTTAACCAAGGCAAAGTAACTTAATATTCAAGCAATGACACAACAAAGTCCAATTATCCATTCTCAATCATCTCATGCTCATACTCGAGAAAAATCATAAATACACTCCAAAGAAAATAGGCTCAAAAGCTCACATGTATATATAGCAAGGGAAAACTCATGAATATCACAACTCATTTTCTCGACACACAACAAGTAGTACAACCAACAAACCAAGTGAGTTCAAGTAACAACTTAACCAAATCCCATGCAAACACTACCACATTCGGGACAAATCAAAATTTTGAGCTAAAACAAGTGATTTTTTAACAAAACCAACAAACTCACAAACTAAACAAAAATAACTACACCACACAAAACAAATAAAACACCAACACATATATTCAAGACAAAACATAAAAAAATAAAAATAAAAAGAAAACATACCTAGGTCGTGCCGAGCACGACCTTTCTCACATATCGGGTGGTGGAAAGTGACCTCCTCCTCTAGCATAGGCCTCGTAAAGTTGTCATTTCTCTCGTCGCATGTCCTCCATCTCTTCTCTCAAAATGTTAGGTTGTGGGTAGTTTTGGTTCGTGGGCTGCCAAGTAATTCTTGAATCACGATTTCGTTCCTAGCCTTTATTCTTGCTCAATTTTATGTCGAGAGCTTGACTTATTTCTCTTCTCACATCAGCCCCTCTTCTTGTCCAGTCGCCAATCTTTGTCGTCTTCTACATGCGACTCGCCTTCTAAACACTCCTTATTCTCGACTTCCTTGCCTATTCCTTTCTTTGGCACCCAAAAAATCGAGGGCACCCATGCATCCTTTGTGACTGTTATTTTCACTCCCTTTTCATGAAGTAGAATGCTCTCCACAATTTTATTTTCAACAACATTTTCCTTGTTTTCGTCTTCTTTTTCTTCTGGCATTTTGACATTGTTGTCACCAACCTTCTTGATTCCTAACACGAAAATGGCCTTGGCATGTAACAGTTGACTTGAAAGTCTTTCGGCCTCATCGGTTGCATGCATATTCTCAAGTGTTGAAGCCATTTGTTCAAGTTGTACACTAATCTCATTCAACACCGTTTCATATCCTTCAATTTTCACTTCAAGATTGTTCATCCTCAATTCGCTCTTCTCCACATACTTCATCATCCATTCCTCAAATTGAGAACTCGAATCTTGTTGTTGATATTGTTGCTCTTCAATCATTAATGGGGCGTTCATTTGAGAATTCCAACCATACGCATTGTATTGCATCTCGTATTCTCCTTGCATCATCGGATTTGACATTATAAATGGAACTTGTTGTTGTTGTCCATTCATGTTCGAATAACCGTATTGTTGAGGATACATCATATGAGAATACATTTGGAGATGTCCTTCTTGTAGCACTATGCACACTCAAGTAGAACGTTAGCAAATAACAAGAAAATTTACACTAAACTAACTAAATGAAATATGAAACTAAAACTAACAAACACTTAAACAAAACTATCCGTTTCCCCGGCAACGGCGCCAATTTTGATTAGACGTTTTTGTGCGCGTCTCCCGTCAAAATCCGAGGTCAATTGTAGCTTGACTCGGTATCAATCCAAGGAAACAGAAGAGTAGAGTTTAAGTGAATAACTAGTGTTAGATGCATTTTTCATTATTCTAAAATCCTAGGTTCAAGTTCAAAAGAAAGTAAATAAGAACATAAAAGAAATAACTTAAATACTTGAATTGAAAAGACTCGGACGATAATAATCAAACTTAGGAATTAGATTTATATGTCTCCTTTTTCAACCAACACGATTAAACACACGAACGTCAAGTTCCCGGTCGGGTTGCTTAACTCGTAAAAACTACGTTTAATCCACTTAGAGGTTCGCTCCCGATCGGGTTACGATTCTAAGATTATGATAATCGTATTTGATCTTCCGGTTAATACAAATCAATTCTTTCGTAAATCATACCATTATCCGAGTTAAAAACTTAGTTCAACATCTTGAAAAAATATTTAACAACGATAATCAAAAGAGACATGATCAAGAATTAAAATAAGACAAAGCATTAATAAAAACAACATCAAAGCAATTAGAAATCTAGATGTTTATTACAAGAAGTTAAAAGCATGAAAAGAAGCAAAGAAAAGTAAAACAAATAATCGAAATTAAGTTTAAAGTTCAAACTTGTAAAAGTAGTGGCCGTAGAACTTCGATCGTGCTTCTCGACTCGTGAACGTTGCCGTTGTCAATGGCTTCATCCCCGATCTTTTCCCCAAGTTCAGAAGGCGGAAGATAGCTTTTCAATGCAAAAAGAATCACTTAAATCGGACTTCAAACGCCCAAGAAACTGCCCTGTAACCGCCGATGGCGCACCTGTCCAGCCCCGTTCGGCGACCGCCGATTCATTTTGGCGCCCGCCGAATCATTTCGGCGACCGTCGTTTACATTTCGGCGACCGCCGTTTTGCCCAAAAGTCTTGGCTGACCTTCTGCATCATTTCGGCCCTTTCGGCGGTCCTCATTTCATCTCCGGCGACCGCCGTTGTGATCCGGCGGCCGCCGTTTATCCTTTTGGCGCTCGCCACTTGTAGTTCCTTCGGTTCCTTCTCGTTTCTTTGACTTTCTTCAAGTTTTGACCTACAAAACAAACTCGAACCACTCCAACACACCCCATGAGATCCGACACACACAAAAACATAAAATACGACTCAAACGACACAAACATGACGACACACCACTAAAAAATGACATAAAAACATAAACGAAAACACACACATACAACCTACATCAGTAGATATGGAACCACTGACGGTATGTGCATTTTAAATGCAAGGGTTCCAGGAAACCCGACGACTTGGAAAAGAAGAAATCGTAGTCTACATGGGCAATGTTGTAGAGGAGGCAGCAGTTGCAGTGGAGGACATTTATAGGATTTCATTTTGAGTTATTGCTTTTATGTACCTTTCATTTAGAAAGAACTTTGTTCTGGATTTCTAATGAATAGATATTTTATTTCTTTTAATCATTTGATGGTTATAAGAAGAAATAAAGATATTATCTATTCTGGTACATTAGCTAGCAATATATAAATGATGAATCCTAAGTCCACCACGATGCAACGAACCGTAGTACATAACTCGTTTTACTAATAAGAGATTTCTTTATTAAATCATTTATACTTGTGGATTCTTATGCTAAGTCATATTCAAAAAGGAAGTTCAAAGGTCGAAAATTGATTTTTGATCAATTAAGTTGAAGGAATGGACCTTCCGACCTATGAATCTAATTTGGAAGATAAAATAACTAAGCAATCCTTTATGGATATAAGATATAAGATCCGGACAAGTATGAGAATTGATTGACTCTGATGTATGCAGACCTATGTCTACTCAGACAGTAAGGTACGAGTATTTCATTTGATGATTACTCTATAAATGGATTAGTACCTAATGTGCCACAAAAAGCAAGTGTTTTGACAAGTCAATGGTGAAGGTACCGGTATACCGATCCGATCGATATACCGTGTGTGCGGAAGCGTGTAAAGCAATAGATCTACTATGCCATGATCTTAGTGCACACAAATATGTATAGACACATATTTATATATATATATATATATATCCAATATATATATATAGAGAGAGAGATTAACAAGAACACTTACAACCGGTGTAGCGTGCCTCGTTGATGTTGATGAAGGTGGTGTTGAGTCGATTGAACCACCTTCATGGATCAGCCTTGAGAATGACCTCGTCACTCTTCTTGTCTAGATCGCCCGGATGTTGAAGCCGCACAAATGGCCCGGCCTCTACGTGTTGCACACGAAACCGGATGTCGAATATATTGCTTGCTTGAGTCGGTTCTCCAAGAACACTCTCTATTCTCTCCTTTTGGTGTGAATTTCGTGGGTAAGCATGAAGTGATATGAAAATCAGATTTTCATGTCTATATTCATGTCCATTTACCACTCCATGTAACCCCCCCATTATGTGCATCATAATGCACAAGTAATGGTGGTTAATGGGGAGATGAAAAGACACCTCCACATAATCATGCCAAATCATGATATGTGGTCCCACTTGCTTGTGTGGCATGCCATGTCACACTATGTGACATGCATCCATGCAAGCCATGCAATGCATCCCATGCACGTAAAATCCACATGTATTGATTCTAAATCAATATTATTATCAAGCAACGTATATCAACATCGAGTTCGTGTGTGACCCTGTAGGTTTGATTATCGATCAATATTATAATGTTCCCAACAATTAATATTATCGACTAATCATTTAACATCCATAGACGACCTTATGACTTTATCGATTACACACATAGGATCGAAGGACATATCCCAACAATCTCCCACTTGGCCTTCAGAGCCAGTGTGCTGCCAACTTCCTTTTGTCACTTTATGTCTAAGTTTGAACTTGAGGCAAGACTCGAGTCATCCTCAATCGGTTCAAACCTTTCTTGGACTTTGAGACAGACTGTAAAACCAGATTTATCACTATGATACGAATCTGGACGTGGCCACGTATTTTCCACAGTCTCGACTCTCCAAGTGGCCGGTAAGACATGTTTCCCATTATAAAATGGAGGACAATCCCATCTTGTCAATCCAAGCTCTCCCACTTGCTTCTTGATATACCCAATAACAAGTTTTATAACCTCCTTTTACGAAAGGCGTTTACTTGTATCAAAGTACACCATTTCACAATGGAATCACTCTGGACTACTCAGGTCAGAGGAAATTGCTCGACAGTCAATGAAATAGTATTATGACTCGAAATCTTAAATACTATTCCAGTCGGTTCTGTTCGATCATCAGCTCCCAGCTAATATCTATGCAATTGTACTTGATGTCCCACATCACTAGCCCATGAAGCGGCGCTATAGTACACATTACAAACTAGTTCATTGTATTATCGGTTTGTCCGTACTCGATTATACGAACCAGGAAAAACTATATGATTTAAGTATATCAGTTCAACCATTGGGACTTCATTATGCGGTAAGTCGACCTCATAACCCAATCGATATTATTTAATCATGTGGACAATTCATATAAATTAAACCATATTTATATGAAGAAATATGTATTATACATATGAGTGAATGTCTACCAAATCTCCAAAAATATCTAATACAGTAATAGAAATCACAACCCATCTCTAAGATGTCTGATCTCTATTGCAGTCGTGAAAGCCTTAAGCTTAAACTGCTGGAGAGGTTTAGAAAGCGGGTTTGCAACCTTACCAAAAGTTGCAAATTTATTATCTCGATGTCTCCACAAAACTATCTCCCAGATAATGTGGAACTTCCTGAGCACCAGTTTTAGACTTGTGGTGCTTCCTAGCTCATTGGCTTGCGCGATAACTCTACTATAAATAGAGAACTATCGGATGGGCTGAGCTAGTTACGCCACCTAGTTCATTCAAGAACTTTCAAATCCTAACTGCCAACATTACTGCATCCAATGCAATACTGTGCTCAGCTTTTGTAGTTTAATCAGCTATATTGCATTGCATGGAACTATTCCAGCAAATATCACCTCTAACCAGACAAAAGATATAACCAGATTAAAATCGGAAATTATCTTAGTTTGTTTTGAAGTTAGCATTCAAACAGCTTGTTAATATCAACTCTTTTTGTCTTCCAAAGACAACAAAATTCTTTTGTCCATCTAAGGTACATAAGAATATTCTTGGTCGCAGTCTAACGCGCCTCACCTGGATTTCCTTGAAACTGACTCGTCATGCTCAAAGCATATGATACGTCCGGTCGTGTACATATCATGGCATACATTATAGACCCTATTGCCAAAGCATAAGGAATGTTTTCCATCCTCTTTTGCTCATCAAGTCCCGTAGGGCCTTGCATCTTGCTAAGAGATGTGCCATGACTCATTGGAATGAGACCCTTTTTGGCGTTTTTCATCCTGAACTTATCAAGTACCTTATCAAAATAGGTCACTTGACTAAGTCCAAACATCATTTTCGATCTGTTCCGACAGATCTTGATGCCCAATATGTACTGTGCTTCTCCAAGATCCTTCATTGAAAAACAATTCCCAAGCCATTCTTTAATTGAATTAAGCATAGAAATATTGTTTCCAATAAGGAGTATGTCACCGACATACAAAAAAATTAATACAACGTAACTCCCACTGATCTTCTTGTAAAACAAGACTCTTCCGAGTTCCTCTGAAATCCAAATCCCAGTATGGATTCATTGAACTGAAGATTGCTACTCCGATATGCATTCTTTATTCCATAAATAGAACTATAAGCTTGCATAATTTCTCAGCCTTATTAAGATCGATAAAACTCTTTGGCTGTGTTAAAACACAGCCTCTTCTAGAATCCAATTCAAGAAGTTAGTTTTAACATCCAATATTACCATAACTCATTATCAAGATGAGTAGTAATGGCTAAGATAATCTGAATGATTTAATCAAAGCAATTGGTGAAAGTTTTTCCATAATCCACCTCGTGAATAAAACTTTTACCATCAACCTTGCTTTGAAAACCCTAGGTTTTCCATCTGTCTGTTTAGATCTTAAAGATCTATTAGCATTCATTGGGTCTAACCCTGTGATGCAAATATATCAAGTTCCAAACTTGATTATCAGATATTGATATCATCTCAGATTTCATGGCACCATGCCAATTTTCAGTAGCTGGACTCGTCATAGCTTGGAATTAGGTCGAAGGTTCACCGCTTTCCAAAAGCATGAATTCATATCTCTCATTGGTCACAATATCTAAGTATTTGAATAATAGAGATAGATTTATGCCTTTCGGACCTACGAGGGCTGATATGGCTTCCAAAATCATAAGAATACTCTCAACCCAGTCTTGAGTATTCATCGTTGGTTGTTTCACTTGAACCTCATTCAAAACAACCGAGCTCCCACTGAATTTCTAGGAAAGATAACTCTTTTCAAGAAAATCACTATCTCGAGCAACAAAATATTGTTCTCAGATAGATCGTAGAAGTTGTACCCTCGAGTTTCTTATGGATACCATAAAGGAACTTTTATCCCATTTGAGTTCAAGCTCTATAGAGATAAATCTCGTCAGAGACGCTTTTAGAACCTCAAATTTTGATGAAAACAATTTAGGGACCCTCCCTTTCCATACCTAGTATGGTGTCTTATCAACAGCTTTTGACGGCTTCCTATTCAGTGTATAAGTTGAAGTCTAGAATTGTGTGTTCCCAAAAGAGACCAGTAGTTCATTTAGACCTCTCATCGAATGGTCGAACTATATCTAATATAGTTTGTTTTCTCTTTTCCGAAACATAACCTTCATGTGCTTGTGAACTAATAGGTTCCACATACATCAGTATGGATCATCTCTAATTACTCACATGTTCTCCTTTCTCCAAGAAAGATGATATTGTTATCTTTTCAATCACACATCATTTACATGTATCAAATGACTCCAAGTCAAATGATTCTAAAATTCCTTCTAAAAGAAGCTTCGTTACATGTTTAGATTTTGATTTGATCTAATCAACAATGTTTCAGTTATGTCTCATCGATACTTATTCGATTTGGCCTTTGGTCTTAATGATATATATGATTTGTCAAGTTTAAAGTATACATAAACAATATAATAATCGTACCAAAACAAAGAATAATTCACAATTAAAATAGTTACCAAACTATTTAATAGTGAAAAACTAATCCATCAGTATCTAATACTGAACCAATATTCATTGTTTATTGAAGGTACGAAATTACATAGTTATAATACTAAAACAAGGCCTTAAGGCAAAACAACATCATATGATCATACGGCTAATGCAGCGACCTTCGCTCCATTTCTTGCCTGTAGATTGACATCTCTATTCACCGAACTTATACTTCTATGTAGTTCCTCCACATAAAATGTGAGAACCACATTTGGCATCCAATACCCAAGAAGTAGAATTTGTGAAGTTTAATGTCTATATCATTAATACTTGAAGATGAAGCAACCCCGTTCTTCACATCTTCTTTGAACTTTGGGCAAATTCAATTATTCCCAATAATTGAATCTCATTCAAATTTCCATTCAAAATTATCTCAATGTCAAAACGTGATAAATCGTAAGTGAAAAATTGAAGTTTTCTAACCAGCGATATTATCATGCAATTGAAGCCCTATCTCTCATAAAATATGAGGGAGCCAACCAGACAATCGATTCACGTCATCCAATGGCTCGAAAGTCTCTAATTTGTGTCATTGATGAACTTAAGTGTTTTGGATTAAATCACTCCCCGAGGTGTAAATAATCCTAACCTTATAATCCATCAAATGAAAGACAAATTAGGCATTTGTTTTGAAATTGAATAAAATATGAACTTTTATATGTTTGCAAGTAGTGTCCAACACTTTTGCAGTAGACGCATTGAGATTCCCTAGGAACCCTAGTAGCCTTCTTGCCCATGCTCTTTTGAATACCCTATCCCATATCATAAGAATTTCCCTCTTAGGGTCCTTCTTTATCGCCGGCTCAGGAGCCTTGAGCATCCCGTGGAGCTCACGAAGCGATTTCTTCAAACCATTCATATGGAAATTTTAGCCTAAAGGCATTATAACCATCATGAAATTGAAGTATGAAATCGGTTGCCAAATAATCATCATAGGAAAAATCTAGGCGGTCACTTGAAGCAAATAATCCAATCATTTGTTGCACATGTGATTCCATAGATTTCCATTTTTCCAGCCTAGCTGAAGCAATGACCCTGGTCATACCGAACCGCTCAATCTTAGCATATTCCCCGAACATGCTATTGAGTTGTTCAATGATATCTTAGGATGTGGTTATCTAACACATTTTCATTGTCTTCGTATTTGAGGACCATCCTCGAATTACGTTGTGAATCAAGAAAATTTATGTTGTTCAATTCTTCATAATCAAGAATTGAACCAAACTTGAATCGAGTTGAAATTAACATGATAAACTACAAAAGAAAGATAAATAAAGTATGTAAACATCCACAAAGCGGTAAACAAATAAGGTTGTCTAACAAGTTACTTATTTATTCCATTTTGTTCAATCGATATCTAATATCGTTGTTCCCTTGAACAAAGCGATCCCAAGACCCTCATCTTGCGAATCCTTAAGCCGACTGAGTCCGCACTTAAGAAAACCAAGATAGGTAGACATCCCATGTCAATGACATCTAATGTCATTCTCGGTCGATAAGAATCACATTCTTATCTCATGTCTCGATAGCCACGCCTGCAGTGGATCTATCGATGAGAAAACCAAACTCACGTGTAAGGGTCTAACCCTTACTCCCACTATCCCAAGATAACAAGTAGTACCCCGCTGAGGCGGACCTACCAACTTATGATCGAGGGCTTCATGAGTGTGACGTTTTGGACAAGACATTATACTCATTATTATTGAGAACTTGCATGCATAGGTTTGTTTATATGTAAGTTGAACATTTATAACATAAAACAACCTATAACTAGCAAAGCATATAAATACGAAATCGAAAGGCCCCTAGAACCTCACAACTCTCAAACGAAAAGAATTAAAGTAATAACAAAAGCCTTGAACATCTTCTGGACTGGTCCTCGCCCTCCGTTTTAGTTCCGTGCTCGCCGATTTTGGTCAAAACAAGTCATTACCTCAAAAACCACGAACAGCGCCCGCCGTTTTACAACCAGCGGTCGCTGAACACCACCGGCGGTCGCCGTTTCCAAAACGGCGCCCGCCGAAAAGGCAAAAAACCCATCTGCCCCAAAAAAGGCCTTTCGGCGGTCGCCGTTTCCAAAACGGCGCCCGCCGAATCAAAACGGCGCCCGCCGGAGCTCAAACGGCGACCGCCGTTTGGCTCCAGCAGCCCGGTTTGCTTCGTTTTGCTTCGTTTGGCTTCGTTTTGCTTCGTTTCTTCTCGTTTTCGCCGGAGAGCTGAGATCCTCCATCGAACCATGGACCAAGTCCATCGCTTACAAGTTTGAACAATACAAATTGAAATAGAAAACCTATCTATTACAAATGATTCCAAGGGACGCAGCCCTCCAAAACTATGGCCAATCGAAACGTAAAAAACGACAATTTCATTCACCCGACCACTAACGGTGGCCGGCCTTACATCTAATCACATAATCACAATTAAACAAATAAGTCAATTATGTTGATTAAAATTTTTTTGTGTCCAACACAAAAGTGTGCACGAGCCCTAGTCTCTGATACCAATTGATGGTACCGGTATACCGATCCGATCGATATACCGTGTGTGCGGAAGCGTGTAAAGCAATAGATCAACTATGCCATGATCTTAGTGCACACAAATATGTATAGACACATATTTATATATATATATATATATATATATATATATATATATATATATATATATCCAATATATATATAGAGAGAGAGAGATTAACAAGAACACTTACAACCGGTGTAGCGTGCCTCGTTGATGTTGATGAAGGTGGTGTTGAGTCGATTGAACCACCTTCATGGATCAGCCTTGAGAATGACCTCGTCACTCTTCTTGTCTAGATCGCCCGGATGTTGAAGCCGAACAAATGGCCCGGCCTCTACGTGTTGCACACGAAACCGGATGTCGAATATATTGCTTGCTTGAGTCGGTTCTCCAAGAACACTCTCTATTCTCTCCTTTTGGTGTGAATTTCGTGTGTAAGCATGAAGTGATATGAAAATCAGATTTTCATGTCTATATTCATGTCCATTTACCACTCCATGTAACCCCCCCCCCCCCCCCCCCCCCATTATATGCATCATAATGCACAAGTAATGGTGGTTAATGGGGAGATGAAAAGACACCTCCACATAATCATGCCAAATCATGATATGTGGTCCCACTTGCTTGTGTGGCATGCCATGTCACACTATGTGACATGCATCCATGCAAGCCATGCAATGCATCCCATGCACGTAAAATCCACATGTATTGATTCTAAATCAATATTATTATCAAGCAACGTATATCAACATCGAGTTCGTGTGTGACCCTGTAGGTTTGATTATCGATCAATATTATATTGTTCCCAACAATTAATATTATCGACTAATCATTTAACATCCATAGACGACCTTATGACTTTATCGATTACACACATAGGATCGAAGGACATATCCCAACAGTATGGTGTGCGGGCCCACACAGAAGATCATACTATCGGTTACTCGTATTTAATCGAACAGTTGCTCACGACCTAGATGGACACGGACCAATCCATCGGTATAGTCGTTGTATGAGAGAGAAAATAATTTGTCTTAATTATTTTATCATACTTGTGCACTTGGTGTATTGGGCGGATCGCTTGAGATATATCGATTAGTATTGCTTTTAATAATCGATTTAAGTCTCAGTGTATTTTATTCTTAATCCCCGATATTATTGCGGGTGTGTATATTTAATATAAGTGACTTTGATTTTCCAAAGGAATTGACCGGTTTAATTATTGGGTCAATTACCGGTTAAGTTGGGTCGCTATATTTTATATATGACATGCCGTGAATACTTGACGGGAAAGTGTATCCCGTAAGGGTTGATAATATCCCCGAGATGAGTTCATAAGGAATTATTATGTAAACCCTGCAGGTGGAATTGTTCCGCATAATAATTAAGGTTGAATGGTACTATTCTCGGATATAAGAGATGAATAAATTAATTAGCAATAAATTAATTTTATTCATGAATATTTATATCTTAAATACACGGAATAAATAATACTACCGGAGAAATATTATTTGATATAATATGGTTTAATATTGGGAGTGCAATTAATTTATATAGTGGAAAATGAATTAATTAATATTAATGGGATTAATAGATTTGGGCTTGGGCTCAATTTAATCATTAATATTGGAAGCCCAATATTCCACCTCCTTAAGATCCCCTACGTAGCCTATAAAAGCACTACATGGTCTTCTCTATTCTCATAACTTGAAGATCACAATTCTATAGAGAGAAAGTAGAGAGGGAGATCCATGGAGTTCGGTAGATCGTCGCCCACACGACGTCCGAGCTAGTGCAAGGAATACGTGGGAAGATCTCAAGGTCTTCAAATTGAGTTCTTCGTTTTTCCGAACAACGAGAACGAGGTAAATCGTAAAACCCTCTTTATGATTTTATCGTTTAATTATCGTAAAAATATCATGAACCAAGATCCGAAAGACGAGACCCGGAACGAGGATCGATCGGGCGGTGGTGGTCGAAGACCACCGGACCGCCGGCGATCGTAGAGTCCCCGTAGGGATCGTGAGCGATGAACCCTCGGTTGTATCCGAGGGATCGATCGAGCTCTAGGGCTCGATCATGGTGATCTCCGGCGAGATCACCGGAGGCGACCCGAGACGAGGTCGAACCACGCGGTGGTGTCCGCGGACCACCGGACCGCCGTGGATCGACGGCTCGCTCAGGCGGGACGCACACGGGACGCGATCGAGCTGGGCGCTCGATCGCACGGGGAGGCTGCGGGGTTTCCCGCAGCTGGTCGCTGCGTGCTGCGGGTGTTCCCGCAGCGGCTCGCAGCACCCCGTGGCAGCGAGTCATGTGACTCGTTGCGGGCTGCTCGTAGCAGCCCCGTGGGATCGCTGCGAGGATTCGCGAGCCCCATGCGAGGGGGCTCGGCTGGCAGTCGTGGGTGTTTCCACGGCGGTGCTCGGTCGAGCCTCGGCTCTCGTGTTATGTTCGTGTTTCCTCCGGCGAACGGGATTTCGTTTGGAGTTGTTATTTCCGCAAATTTGACAACTCCGGATATTCGATCTCCAAAGGATTTCGGTCGGAATTAATTAGATAATTTATTTATTTAAATTTATTAATTCCGGGATATCGATTTCCAACAATTGGTATCAGAGCGTTGGTTTTAGTTCATGGTATTTTTCGATAAATTGTTCTACCTTGCAGGGTTTCCGATTATTATGGCTAGATTTAATTATGTTAATTAATGTCCATAATATTGCTCTTGATTATTAATCTTTCGGTGATGTCGAGATTCGTTCTTGTGTGGTGAATGCTTGTTCTTATTTTTCCAGAAATTGTTTGAGGTCGTTTTCATGTAGAGAATCGATACCGGATAACGTAGTAATAAATTTGTAATTTATTTTACGTTGGATCGAGGACGAAACGACGACCGGAAAAGTGTGACGGAGGAGACGAAGAGAGGGAGGGCTCCGGATCGGCCAACCCCATGACCGATCCCTTGGATCGATCGACCACCGAGGGGGCTGCCCGCGGGCTTCTCGGCCTTGGGTCGCCGGCGACGGTGGCTGTCCGGCTGGGCGGCGGCGGCTTGCTCCTCCGGGGGTGATCGATGATGATGGGGAGGGGCGCGGGGATCCCCAACCCGTGCTTCTCCCGGTCAAGATTTACTTTCCTAAATTATTCGGTTTTCCTATTTTGAGTATTTTTTTTTGGGAACTCTCATGGAATAGGAAAAGAATAAATTTAGAATAAATTTATTTCCTTATTGATTATTCTTATTATGAGAATTTTCATGGATTAGGAAAAGAATAAATTTAGAATTAATTTGTTTTTCCTATTTAATTATTCCTTTATGGAATTTTTAATGGATTAGGAAAATAATTAATTTGGAAAGTTTTGAAAGTCCTTAATTAATTTTTCCTATTTAATTATTCCTTTATGGAATTTTTAATAGATTAGGAAAGGAATTAATTTGGAAGGATTAGAAGTCCTAAATTATTTTATTTCCTTATTTCATTATGGAAATCTTCTAGAATATTCCAAGTGGGTCTTGGATAAGATTCTAGAGATTTAATGGAATTAGAAAAGGAAAATAAAAATAATAAAAATATTAATAATATTTAATTTTATTTTTGATATAGTCGATTGACTTAATTTTCGAATTAAGTAACTTTTGAATTAATTGAAAATAAATAGATTTAAATATTGGAATTAATATTCCCGTCACATGGAGCATTCAAGAACGAAGACTAAAGACTAGAAGACGCATACGGGGATGCGATAAAGCCATAATAGTCGGAAAATAATATTCTAGTATTATTTTGATTATGTGATAATATTCTATGTGCTTTATTTCATGTATGCATGCTTATGTATATTTAATTATGCATTAGATAGTGTATCCCTTTGTTATAAAAAGCTAAGTGGGAGAGGGATTGGAAACAATGCCATGGTCTCCATTGATGTTCTCTTGGTGACTTTTATGGACTTTTGAAGTTCATATAGATAAGCCATTGGAGGAGAATTCTTGTAATTCCTTTTACAAGAAACATTGATTAAGTTTATCAAACAATGCCTAATTTGTCTTTCTGAAACTGATTTCAAGTCGACTCATTCTCACCCCGGGGAGTGGAATGGAGCCAAAGCCACTTGGTCATGTCGAGGACACAAATTAGAGACTTTCCTGTCATTTTATGACTAGATCGATTGTCTGCTCGGCTCCCTCATTTTATGAGAGATAAGGTTGTTCGCATGGTGAATCACTGGTAAGAAACTTCGAGTTTCACTTATGATTCTCCGCGTCTTAATTTACAAGATCGAATGGATCAAGTAATTGGGAGTCAATTATAAAAGTCTCTTGGCGTAGTAGACGTCCACACCACGTGGCTTGCTATACTAACAGATTTTGGATTAATTGATGTAGACAGTTATAAGGAATTGTGAAGAATTGTGAGATCATCGTAAACGTCCACACCACGTGGCTTGCGGTGATGTAGCGATTCCAAACGATTTACTTTAGTACTGAGTAATGGTTTACACTTAGATACGCATTATAGTATTCTTCCCCACGAAGTTACGCTATAAGAGATGTATGACCGAAGCAAATCTAATTGCTAAATCATTTGGGTAGGTAAATGTCCACACCACGTGGCTTGCCATATCTGATGGGATTTTAGATGTGATTAGTGGTTTAATGATATTATTTTAGGGAGATAATATCGGAGATTAACTCGATTGTTTGATGTTATATGTGCTCATAGATTAGGAAATGGCTTTGAACCCACTTTCTGTGATACGTAAGGATTTTAAACTCACTGGTCCCTGATTGTAATGATTGGAATAGAGATCTAGACATTGCCCAGACTGTTAAAGAGTACAAGTTTGTACTTAGTGAGCTTTGTCCCCCCGAGCCTACAAATGTCTTAACTGGTGTTTAGACATGACATGGGCGGCTAGACAAGAAGCGATTAGGATACTCATAAAGGCCAGTCATTTCGAGGAAACGCTTAAACACGTTTTTGAGATGATTAACCTTTTGGACGAGTTGAGACGGAAATCGCAAGCTCTTGTAGCCAATGCCAAAGTTTTTGAACCTAAGGGCATAATCGGGGGAAAGGAAAAGCAAGCAAAGAAACCCAGTGGTCCTAGGTCACTTGGACCACGAGATGGGACGAGAAAGCCAAGAGGCAAGTGTTCTCGATGCAAACAGTCTGGGTACTGGAAGTCTGATTATCCTCTCAAAGAAAGTACGAAATTTTCTTTAGTCGTAAAACATAGTTTGTGGTATTATCTGCCGGAACCTGGTGTGTAATTAGACGTTTTTGTGCGCGTCTCCCGTCAAAATCCGAGGTCAATTGTAGCTTGACTCGGTATCAATCCAAGGAAACAGAAGAGTAGAGTTTAAGTGAATAACTAGTGTTAGATGCATTTTTCATTATTCTAAAATCCTAGGTCCAAGTTCAAAAGAAAGTAAATAAGAACATAAAAGAAATAACTTAAATACTTGAATTGAAAAGACTCGGACGATAATAATCAAACTTAGGAATTAGATTTATATTTCTCCTTTTTCAACCAACACGATTAAACACACGAACGTCAAGTTCCCGGTCGGGTTGCTTAACTCGTAAAAACTACGTTTAATCCACTTAGAGGTTCGCTCCCGATCGGGTTACGATTCTAAGATTATGATAATCGTATTTGATCTTCCGGTTAATACAAATCAATTCTTTCGTAAATCATACCATCATACGAGTTAAAAACTTAGTTCAACATCTTGAAAAAATATTTAACAACGATAATCAAAAGAGACATGATCAAGAATTAAAATAAGACAAAGCATTAATAAAAACAACATCAAAGCAATTAGAAATTTAGATGTTTATTACAAGAAGTTAAAAGCATGAAAAGAAGCAAAGAAAAGTAAAACAAATAATCGAAATCAAGTTTAAAGTTCAAACTAGTAAAAGTAGTGGCCGTAGAACTTCGATCGTGCTTCTCGACTCGTGAACGTTGCCGTTGTCAATGGCTTCATCCCCGATCATTTCCCCAAGTTCAGAAGGCGGAAGATAGCTTTTCAATGCAAAAAGAATCACTTAAATCGGACTTCAAACGCCCAAGAAACTGCCCTGTAACCGCCGATGGCGCACCTGTCCAGACCCGTTCGGCGACCGCCGATTCATTTTGGCGCCCGCAGAATCATTTCGGCGACCGTCGTTTACATTTCGGCGACCGCCGTTTTGCCCAAAAGTCTTGGCTGACCTTCTGCATCATTTCGGCCCTTTCGGCGGTCGTCATTTCATCTCCGGCGACCGCCGTTGTGATCCGGCGACCGCCGTTTATCCTTTTGGCGCTCGCCACTTGTAGTTCCTTCGGTTCCTTCTCGTTTCTTTGAATTTCTTCAAGTTTTGACCTACAAAACAAACTCGAACCTCTCCAACACACCCCATGAGATCCGACACACACAAAAACATAAAATACGACTCAAACGACACAAACATGACGACACACCACTCAAAAATGACATAAAAACATAAACGAAAACACACACATACAACCTAAATCACCCCCCCCCCCCCCCCCCCCCCCCCCACGCTCAAGTCCTTGCTAGTCCCGAGCAAGGTAAAATCATCCAACAACGTATTTGCACAAATCACCTACTTGAACTCACTACGAACCACAATCCAACCACTTGCCAAGTACGATAAAAATGAGAGAAATGATAACATGTCACACAAGCTCACCTATCTCTCCAAATGAATCTCTCGAAAATATAAAATGGTCATCACTCAACAAGTACATCGAGAATATAAAAATCAACACATCACAAGAAAATCCGCATACTTTGACAAAGAAGATCAAGAATCGGAATGAGATTGCAATTTAGGTGGGCTCGGTTCATAGGTAGGGATCGAAATAATAGTAATACAAGTTAAATCGCTCTCGACACTCTCCTCCACCGAATGAACTCACAAATCACCCTCATACACCAAATGTACACATCTCCCCATCTTCTCTTATAACAACGAACTCATCAAAGAATACATGTTCTCCATAGGCTTTATCATTTTAGTACCCCCGCTTTTTACTTATTTTTTTATTATTTTTCTTTTCTCTTTTTTTTTTCTTTTTTTTCTTTTTGCTTTTCTAGCTCTTTTTTTTTTTTATGTCATCCCTCATCAATCGTTTCCACGATCAATGAGTATTCGTTTTTATTTAAGGGGTAAGCTTTTTCTTCTTATATCTAGCCTTCACACGAGAAACATGTTACATTTCATCACAATCCCATATTAATCCCTTCAAACACATCTTGCAACACACTTATCAAATTCTCACATCACTCGTGGAACTCTCGGTTACAAGAAAAAGGCACCATGTAAGCTCAAAAGGGTTAACTAGGGAGTCCCTCGACGGGCACGGTCATTTTGGGGAATTTTAATATGTAGAGTTAAATCCTAGCAATCTCATACTTCACTTTCTCATTCTTAACCAAGGCAAAGTAACTTAATATTCAAGCAATGACACAACAAAGTCCAATTATCCATTCTCAATCATCTCATGCTCATACTCGAGAAAAATCATAAATACACTCCAAAGAAAATAGGCTCAAAAGCTCACATGTATATATAGCAAGGGAAAACTCATGAATATCACAACTCATTTTCTCGACACACAACAAGTAGTACAACCAACAAACCAAGTGAGTTCAAGTAACAACTTAACCAAATCCCATGCAAACACTACCACATTCGGGACAAATCAAAATTTTGAGCTAAAACAAGTGATTTTTTAACAAAACCAACAAACTCACAAACTAAACAAAAATAACTACACCACACAAAACAAATAAAACACCAACACATATATTCAAGACAAAACATAAAAAAATAAAAATAAAAAGAAAACATACCTAGGTCGTGCCGAGCACGACCTTTCTCACATATCGGGTGGTGGAAAGTGACCTCCTCCTCTAGCATAGGCCTCGTAAAGTTGTCATTGCTCTCGTCGCATGTCCTCCATCTCTTCTCTCAAAATGTTAGGTTGTGGGTAGTTTTGGTTCGTGGGCTGCCAAGTAATTCTTGAATCACGATTTCGTTCCTAGCCTTTATTCTTGCTCAATTTTATGTCGAGAGCTTGACTTATTTCTCTTCTCACATCAGCCCCTCTTCTTGTCCAGTCGCCAATCTTTGTCGTCTTCTACATGCGACTCGCCTTCTAAACACTCCTTATTCTCGACTTCCTTGCCTATTCCTTTCTTTGGCACCCAAAAAATCGAGGGCACCCATGCATCCTTTGTGACTGTTATTTTCACTCCCTTTTCATGAAGTAGAATGCTCTCCACAATTTTATTTTCAACAACATTTTCCTTGTTTTCGTCTTCTTTTTCTTCTGGCATTTTGACATTGTTGTCACCAACCTTCTTGATTCCTAACACGAAAATGGCCTTGGCATGTAACAGTTGACTTGAAAGTCTTTCGGCCTCATCGGTTGCATGCATATTCTCAAGTGTTGAAGCCATTTGTTCAAGTTGTACACTAATCTCATTCAACACCGTTTCATATCCTTCAATTTTCACTTCAAGATTGTTCATCCTCAATTCGCTCTTCTCCACATACTTCATCATCCATTCCTCAAATTGAGAACTCGAATCTTGTTGTTGATATTGTTGCTCTTCAATCATTAATGGGGCGTTCATTTGAGAATTCCAACCATACGCATTGTATTGCATCTCGTATTCTCCTTGCATCATCGGATTTGACATTATAAATGGAACTTGTTGTTGTTGTCCATTCATGTTCGAATAACCGTATTGTTGAGGATACATCATATGAGAATACATTTGGAGATGTCCTTCTTGTAGCACTATGCACACTCAAGTAGAACGTTAGCAAATAACAAGAAAATTTACACTAAACTAACTAAATGAAATATGAAACTAAAACTAACAAACACTTAAACAAAACTATCCGTTTCCCCGGCAACGGCGCCAATTTTGATTAGACGTTTTTGTGCGCGTCTCCCGTCAAAATCCGAGGTCAATTGTAGCTTGACTCGGTATCAATCCAAGGAAACAGAAGAGTAGAGTTTAAGTGAATAACTAGTGTTAGATGCATTTTTCATTATTCTAAAATCCTAGGTTCAAGTTCAAAAGAAAGTAAATAAGAACATAAAAGAAATAACTTAAATACTTGAATTGAAAAGACTCGGACGATAATAATCAAACTTAGGAATTAGATTTATATGTCTCCTTTTTCAACCAACACGATTAAACACACGAACGTCAAGTTCCCGGTCGGGTTGCTTAACTCGTAAAAACTACGTTTAATCCACTTAGAGGTTCGCTCCCGATCGGGTTACGATTCTAAGATTATGATAATCGTATTTGATCTTCCGGTTAATACAAATCAATTCTTTCGTAAATCATACCATTATCCGAGTTAAAAACTTAGTTCAACATCTTGAAAAAATATTTAACAACGATAATCAAAAGAGACATGATCAAGAATTAAAATAAGACAAAGCATTAATAAAAACAACATCAAAGCAATTAGAAATCTAGATGTTTATTACAAGAAGTTAAAAGCATGAAAAGAAGCAAAGAAAAGTAAAACAAATAATCGAAATTAAGTTTAAAGTTCAAACTTGTAAAAGTAGTGGCCGTAGAACTTCGATCGTGCTTCTCGACTCGTGAACGTTGCCGTTGTCAATGGCTTCATCCCCGATCTTTTCCCCAAGTTCAGAAGGCGGAAGATAGCTTTTCAATGCAAAAAGAATCACTTAAATCGGACTTCAAACGCCCAAGAAACTGCCCTGTAACCGCCGATGGCGCACCTGTCCAGCCCCGTTCGGCGACCGCCGATTCATTTTGGCGCCCGCCGAATCATTTCGGCGGCCGTCGTTTACATTTCGGCGACCGCCGTTTTGCCCAAAAGTCTTGGCTGACCTTCTGCATCATTTCGGCCCTTTCGGCGGTCCTCATTTCATCTCCGGCGACCGCCGTTGTGATCCGGCGGCCGCCGTTTATCCTTTTGGCGCTCGCCACTTGTAGTTCCTTCGGTTCCTTCTCGTTTCTTTGACTTTCTTCAAGTTTTGACCTACAAAACAAACTCGAACCACTCCAACACACCCCATGAGATCCGACACACACAAAAACATAAAATACGACTCAAACGACACAAACATGACGACACACCACTAAAAAATGACATAAAAACATAAACGAAAACACACACATACAACCTAAATCAGTAGATATGGAACCACTGACGGTATGTGCATTTTAAATGCAAGGGTTCCAGGAAACCCGACGACTTGGAAAAGAAGAAATCGTAGTCTACATGGGCAATGTTGTAGAGGAGGCAGCAGTTGCAGTGGAGGACATTTATAGGATTTCATTTTGAGTTATTGCTTTTATGTACCTTTCATTTAGAAAGAACTTTGTTCTGGATTTCTAATGAATAGATATTTTATTTCTTTTAATCATTTGATGGTTATAAGAAGAAATAAAGATATTATCTATTCTGGTACATTAGCTAGCAATATATAAATGATGAATCCTAAGTCCACCACGATGCAACGAACCGTAGTACATAACTCGTTTTACTAATAAGAGATTTCTTTATTAAATCATTTATACTTGTGGATTCTTATGCTAAGTCATATTCAAAAAGGAAGTTCAAAGGTCGAAAATTGATTTTTGATCAATTAAGTTGAAGGAATGGACCTTCCGACCTATGAATCTAATTTGGAAGATAAAATAACTAAGCAATCCTTTATGGATATAAGATATAAGATCCGGACAAGTATGAGAATTGATTGACTCTGATGTATGCAGACCTATGTCTACTCAGACAGTAAGGTACGAGTATTTCATTTGATGATTACTCTATAAATGGATTAGTACCTAATGTGCCACAAAAAGCAAGTGTTTTGACAAGTCAATGGTGAAGGTACCGGTATACCGATCCGATCGATATACCGTGTGTGCGGAAGCGTGTAAAGCAATAGATCTACTATGCCATGATCTTAGTGCACACAAATATGTATAGACACATATTTTTATATATATATATATATCCAATATATATATATATAGAGAGAGATTAACAAGAACACTTACAACCGGTGTAGCGTGCCTCGTTGATGTTGATGAAGGTGGTGTTGAGTCGATTGAACCACCTTCATGGATCAGCCTTGAGAATGACCTCGTCACTCTTCTTGTCTAGATCGCCCGGATGTTGAAGCCGCACAAATGGCCCGGCCTCTACGTGTTGCACACGAAACCGGATGTCGAATATATTGCTTGCTTGAGTCGGTTCTCCAAGAACACTCTCTATTCTCTCCTTTTGGTGTGAATTTCGTGGGTAAGCATGAAGTGATATGAAAATCAGATTTTCATGTCTATATTCATGTCCATTTACCACTCCATGTAACCCCCCCATTATGTGCATCATAATGCACAAGTAATGGTGGTTAATGGGGAGATGAAAAGACACCTCCACATAATCATGCCAAATCATGATATGTGGTCCCACTTGCTTGTGTGGCATGCCATGTCACACTATGTGACATGCATCCATGCAAGCCATGCAATGCATCCCATGCACGTAAAATCCACATGTATTGATTCTAAATCAATATTATTATCAAGCAACGTATATCAACATCGAGTTCGTGTGTGACCCTGTAGGTTTGATTATCGATCAATATTATAATGTTCCCAACAATTAATATTATCGACTAATCATTTAACATCCATAGACGACCTTATGACTTTATCGATTACACACATAGGATCGAAGGACATATCCCAACAATCTCCCACTTGGCCTTCAGAGCCAGTGTGCTGCCAACTTCCTTTTGTCACTTTATGTCTAAGTTTGAACTTGAGGCAAGACTCGAGTCATCCTCAATCGGTTCAAACCTTTCTTGGACTTTGAGACAGACTGTAAAACCAGATTTATCACTATGATACGAATCTGGACGTGGCCACGTATTTTCCACAGTCTCGACTCTCCAAGTGGCCGGTAAGACATGTTTCCCATTATAAAATGGAGGACAATCCCATCTTGTCAATCCAAGCTCTCCCACTTGCTTCCTGATATACCCAATAACAAGTTTTATAACCTCCTTTTACGAAAGGCGTTTACTTGTATCAAAGTACATCATTTCACAATGGAATCACTCTGGACTACTCAGGTCAGAGGAAATTGCTCGACAGTCAATGAAATAGTATTATGACTCGAAATCTTAAATACTATTCCAGTCGGGTCTGTTCGATCATTAGCTCCCAGCTAATATCTATGTAATTGTACTTGATGTCCCACATCACTAGCCCATGAAGCGGCGCTATTGTACATATTACAATCTAGTTCTTTGTATTATCGGTTTGTCCGTACTCGATTATACGAACTAGGAACAAGCATATGATTCAAGTATATCAGTTCAACCATTGGGACTTCATGATGCGGTAAGTCGACCTCATAACCCAATCGATATTACTTAATCATTTGGACAATTCATATAAATTAAACCATATTTATATGAAGAAATATGTATTATACATATGAGTGAATGTCTACCAAATCTCCAAAAATATCTAATACAGTAATAGAAATCACAACCCATCTCTAAGATGTCTGATCTCTATTGCAGTCGTGAAAGCCTTAAGCTTAAACTGCTGGAGAGGTTTAGAAAGCGGGTTTGCAACCTTACCAAAAGTTGCAAATTTATTATCTCGATGTCTCCACAAAACTATCTCCCAGATAATGTGGAACTTCCTGAGCACCAGTTTTAGACTTGTGGTGTTTCCTAAGCACCAGTTTTAGACTTGTGGTGCTTCCTAGCTCATTGGCTTGCGCGATACTCTACTATAAATAGAGAACTATCGGATGGGCTGAGCTAGTTACGCCACCTAGTTCATTCAAGAACTTTCAAATCTTAACTGCCAACATTACTGCATCCAATGCAATACTGTGCTCAGCTTCTGTAGTTTAATCATCTATATTGCATTGCATGGAACTATTCCAGCAAATTTCACCTCTAACCAGACAAAAGATATAACCAGATTAAAATCGGAAATTATCTTAGTCTGTTTTGAAGTTAGCATTCAAACAGCTTGTTAATATCAACTCCTTTTGTCTTCCAAAGACAACAAAATATTCTTTAGTCCATCTAAGGTACATAAGAATATTCTTGGCCGCAGTCTAATGCGCCTCACCTGGGTTTCCTTGAAACTGACTCGTCATGCTCAAAGCATACGATACGTCCGGTCGTGTACATATCATGGCGTACATTATAGACCCTATTGCCGAAGCATAAGGAATGTTTTCCATCCTCTTTTGCTCATCAAGTCCCGTAGGGCCTTGCATCTTGCTAAGAGATGTGCCATGACTCATTGGAATGAGACCCTTTTTGGCGTCTTTCATTCTGAACTTATCAAGTACCTTATCAATATAGGTCACTTGACTAAGTCCAAACATCATTTTCGATCTGTTCTTGATGCCCAATATGTACTGTGCTTCTCCAAGATCCTTCATTGAAAAACAATTCCCAAGCCATTCTTTAATAGAATTAAGCATAGAAACATTGTTTCCAATAAGGAGTATGTCACCGACATACAACACAATTAATACAACGTAACTCCCACTGATCTTCTTGTAAAACATGACTCTTCCGAGTTCCTCTGAAATCCAAATCCCAGTATGGATTCATTGAACTTAAGATTGCTACTCCGATATGCATTCTTTATTCTATAAATAGAACTATAAGCTTGCATAATTTCTCAGCCTTATTAAGATCGATAAAACTTTTTGGTTGTGTTAAAACACATTCTCTTCTAGAATCCAATTCAAGAAGTTAGTTTTAACATCCAATATTACCATAACTCATTATCAAGATGAGTCACAATGGCTAAGTTAATCCGAATGAATAAATCAAACAACTGATGAAAAAGATTGATCATAATCCACCTCGTGAATATAAAACTTTTACCACCAAAATTGCTTTGAAAACCCTAGGTTTTCCATTCATGTCTATATTGATCTTGAAGAACTATTTGCACTCAATAGGTCTAGCCTCTTGATGCAAATCTATCAAGTTCCAAACTTGATTACCAGACATTGAAATCATCTCGGATTATATGGCACCATGCCAATTTTTTTTTTTTTTTTAGTAGCTGCACTCGTCATAGCTTGGATATAGTTTGAAGGTTCATCGCTTTTCAAAAGCATGACTTCATATCTCTCATTGATCACAATACCTAAGTATCTGACTAAAAGAGATATATGCCTTCTGGACCTACAAGGGCTGGTATGGTTTCCAAAACCATAGGAATACTCTCAACCCAGTCTTGAGTATTCATCATTGGTTGTTCCACTTGAACCTCGTTCAAGATAACCGAGCTCCCACTGAATTTCTAGGAAAGATATCTCTTTTCAAGAAAATCACCACCTCGAGCAACAAAATATTGTTCTCAGATAGATCGTAGAATTTGTACCCTCGAGTTTCATATGGACATACCATAAGGAAACTTTTATCCCATTTGAGTTCAAGCCCTGTAGAGATAAATCTCTTCATAGAAGCTACAGAACCTCAAATCTTGATGAAAACAATTTAGGGACCCTCCCTTTCCATACCTAGTATGGTGTCTTTATCAACAGCTTTTGACAGTGTCCTATTCAGTGTATAGGTTGAAGTCAAGAATAGTGTGTTCCCAAAAGAGTTCAGTAGTTCAATTAGACTCATCACCGATAGATCGAACTCTATCTAATAGAGTTAGTTTTCTCTTTTCCGAAACATAACCTTCATGTGCTTGTGAACTAATAGGTTCCACATACATCAGTATGGATCATCCCTAATTAATTACTCACATGTTCTCCTTTCTCCAAGAAAGATTACATTGTTATCTTTTCAATCACACATCATTCACATGTATCAAATGACTCCAAGTCAAATGATTCTAAAATTCCTTCTAAAAGAAGCTTCGTTACATGTTTAGATTTTGATTTGATCTAATCAACAATGTTTCAGTTATGTCTCATTGAGACTTATTCGATTTGGCCTTTGGTCTTAATGATATATGTGATTTTGTCAAGTTAAAGTATACATAAACCATATAATAATCGTGCCAAAACAAAGAATAATTCACAATTAAAATAGTTACCAAACTATTTAATAGTGAAAAACGAATCCATCAGTATCCAATACTGAACCAATATTCATTGTTTATTGAAGGTACGAAATTACATAGTTATAATACTAAAACAAGGCCCTAAGGCAAAACAACATCATATGATCATACGGCTAATGCAGCGACCTTCGCTCCATTTCTCGCCCTAGATCGACATCTCTATTCACCAAACTTATACTTCTATGTAGTTCCTTCACATGCAAATGTGAGAACCACATTTGGCATCCAATACCCAAGAAGTAGAATTTGTGAAGTTTAATGTCTATAACATTAATACCTGAAGATGAAGCAACCCCGTTCTTCACATCTTCTTTGAACTTTGGGCAAATTCAATTATTCCCAATAATTGAGTTTCATTCAAATTTCCCATTCAAAATTATCTCAATGTCAAAACGTGATAAATCGTAAGTGAAAAAAACGAAGTTTTCTAACCACCGATATTATCATGCAATTGAAGCCCTATCTCTCATAAAATATGAGGGAGCCAACCAGACAATCGATTCACGCCATCCAATGGCTCGAAAGTCTCTAATTTGTGTCAATGATGAACTTAAGTGTTTAGGATTAAATCACTCCCCGAGGTGTAAATAATCATAACCTTATAATCCATCAAATGAAAGACAAATTAGGCATTTGTTTTGAAATTGAATAAAATATGAACTTTTATATGTTTGCAAGTAGTGTCCAACACTTTTGCAGTAGACGCATTGAGATTCCCTAGGAACTCTAGTAGCCTTCTTGCCCATGCTTTTTGAATACCTCATCCTTTATCATAAGAATATCCCTCTCTAGGTCCTTTTTAATTGACGACTCATCATCTTAGAAAAATTTAGGAGATCACTTAAAACAAATAATCCAATTATTTGTTGTACATGTGGTCCCTATAGGTTTCTCTTTTCCAGCCTAGCTGAAGCGATGACCCTAGTTATTCAGAAGTTTTCAATCTTAGCATATTCCCCGAACATGCTATTGAGTTGTTCAATGATATCTTAGGATGTGGTTATTTAACACATTTTCCTTGTCTTCGTATTTGAGGACCATCCTCAAATTACGTTGTTAATCAAGAAAATTTATGTTGTTCAATTTTTCACAATCAAGAATTGAACGAAACTTGAATTGAGTTGATATTAGACATGATAAACTACAAAAGAAAGATAAATAAAGTATGTAAACATCCACAAAGCGGTAAACAAATAAGGTTGTCTAACAATTGTACTTATTTATTTCATTTTGTTCAATTGATATCCAATAACATTGTCCCTTAGAACAAAACGATCCCGAGATCCTCATCTTGTAAATATTTAAGCCGACTGAGTCCGCACTAAGTATTTCAAGATAGGTAGACATACCCATGTCAATGATATCTAATATCACTCTCGGTCGACGAGAATCTCATTCTCATCTCATGTCTCGATAGCCACGCCTCCAGTGGATCTATCGATGAGAAAACCAAACTCACGTGTAAGGGTCTAACCCTTACTCCCACTTATCCCAAGATAACAAGTAGTACCCCGCTGAGGCGGACCTACCAACTTATGATCGAGGGCTTTATGGGTGTGATGTTTTGGACAAGACATTATACTCATTATTTTGGGAACTTGCATGCATAGGTTTGTTTATATGTAAGTTGAACATTTATAACATAAAACAACCTATAACTAGCAAAGCAAATAAATACGAAATCGAAAGGCCCCTAGAACCTCACAACTCTCAAACGAAAAGATTAAAAGCAACAAAATAGGCCTTGAACATCTTCTGGACTGGTCCTCGCCCTCCGTTTTAGTTTCGTGCCCTCCGATTTTGGTCAAATCTATTCCGTACCCATAAAACTACGAACGGCGCCCGCCGTTTCACAATCAGCGGTCGCCGAACACCACCGGCGGTCGCCATTTCCAAAACGGCGCCCGCCGAAAGGTCCGGGAACAATCTGCCAAGAAAAAAGCCTTTCGGCGGTCGCCGTTTCCAAAACGGCGCCCGCCGAAACAAAACAGCGCCCGCTGGAGCTACAACGGCGCCCGCCGTTTGGCTCCAGCAGCCCGGTTTTGTCCGCTTTGCTTCGTTTTGCTTCGTTTCTTCTCGTTTTCGCCGGAGAGCCGAGATCCTCCATCGAACCATGGACCAAGTCCATCGCTTACAAGTAGTACAATACAAATATAATAGAAAAACCTATCTATTACAAATGATTCCAAGGGACGCAGCCCTCAAAAGACTATGGCCAATCGAAACGTAAAAAACGACAATTTCATTCACCCGACCACTAACGGTGGCCGGCCTTATATCTAAACACATAATCACATAAAACAATTAAGCCAATTATGTTGATTTTAAACATATTGTGTCCAACACAAAAGTGTGCACGAGCCCTAGGCTCTGATACCAATTGAAGGTACCGGTATACCGATCCGATCGATATACCGTGTGTGCGGAAGCGTGTAAAGCAATAGATCTACTATGCCATGATCTTAGTGCACACAAATATGTATAGACACATATTTATATATATATATATATATATATATATATATATATATATATATATATATATATATATATATCCAATATATATATATATCCAATATATATATATAGAGAGAGAGATTAACAAGAACACTTACAACCGGTGTAGCGTGCCTCGTTGATGTTGATGAAGGTGGTGTTGAGTCGATTGAACCACCTTCATGGATCAGCCTTGAGAATGACCTCGTCACTCTTCTTGTCTAGATCGCCCGGATGTTGAAGCCGCACAAATGGCCCGGCCTCTACGTGTTGCACACGAAACCGGATGTCGAATATATTGCTTGCTTGAGAATGAATCTCCTAGATCACCTCTTTTCTCTCTATTTTAGTGGAATTTCGTGGCTAATGCTTGTGTGTGATGAAAATCAGATTTTCATCTATATAAACACACCATTATTCACACCATTACACCTCTATGTAACCTCCATCTTAATGTGCATAAAGATGCACCATTAACATGCAAAAGAGGTTACAAAGGAGGTGAAAGGTCATGCCACATACACATGCCACAATGCATTGTATGTGGTCCCACTTGCTTGTGTGGCATGCCATGTCACACTATGTGACATGCATCCATGCAAGCCATGCATCCCATGCATGTTAATTAAATCCACGTAAATATTGATTCTAAATCAATATATTTATCAAGCAATGTATATCAATATCGAGCTCGTGTGTGACCCTGTAGGTATGATTTAATTGATCAATATTATATTGTTCCCAACAATTAATATTATCAAATAATCATTTAACATCCATAGACGACCTTATGACTTTATCGATTACACACATAGGATCGAAGGACATATCCCAACAAATGGACACTAAGCAATTGTGGAGAAACATCAAGGTATATCCATTTGTAGCCTGCGATTTGATCGCGGAGGCAAGTACCTGTCTGAGGAATGCATGACATACTGATCAGAGATTGGGAATTGATTCCAAATGACTACACCATACACTGTTGTGTAGAAATGGTGTGTCGTAAACAAGAAATGGAACTCTTATAGAAATAGTAAAAGATGAGTTATACGGAACTACCTATGTTCTATGGATATGTCTGGAAACAACGGCGCATTCAAATGCGGTTGTAGAATATCCTAGAAGAACAAAAGATGTGTGTTCAATAGTACTATGAACAAGAAGGACATTATAAGTTCTAACGCCCGGTTCTTAGAGAAAGACTATATGATGAACCACAAGCCCAAAGTGACGTGATACTTTGAAATGAGAGAGAACGAAGAAGACTGGAAACCAGCAAAACTGAGTAGCGGTACACCACTAACTGCACCTACTGTTATTACTGTTAATACACCGGAATGCCATTGTAGTGGGAGGTTGTGGGTCAACCAGAGATATTCATAAGACTAGGTGAGTCTTCGGACTCTGGACCTAGTACACATGAAATCGATCCCTGGATCTACACAGAGGCAGTACTAGATCTAAATGTGCTCTCTTGGAAAGCAATAAGGATTATTGCTAAGAGGCAAGATCATTTAGAGTACAAGCTTAGTTGATCCATTTATGGATTGGAACAAAGCATTGAGTTCGTGGTACTTGCAAATTGATGAGATAGTCCATTTTATGGATTCATCAAAGCATAGACGAATCATGTGTATTGGAAACGTGATGGAACAAGGTGGTGTTTCTCGGGTTTTATGTAGAGAACATTCTTATCATTGGTAACAATGTAAAGATGTTGTCAAGACATAAAACGAGGTTGTCTAGATAAATCAATATGAAAGATATAGGAAGAAGTTGGACATGTTCTGGAGATCTTGGATCTCTGGGAAAGAACATTGTACTTCTCCTGGACATCTTACATATATATGATTATGGTTCGTTTTAACATGCAAGATTCCGAGAAAGGTTCGTTACCTTTCAGATACAGAATGCATCTATCTAAGGAAATGTGTTTTGGAACACAAAATGAGATAGAAGCAATTAAAGCGGTTTCCTACACTTTAAGTGTGGAAAGCTTAATAAGTGCAATGTTGAAAACGAGAACCTGATATCGGCTATGCGGTTAGCATAGTGAGAGGATATCAAGGTAATCCTGGAAAGGAATATTCGACTGCTGTAAAAGTACTTTCGAAGTACTGTTCTAGACTACGAAGCAGACGAGCATTTCCTTTGGATTACATTCTCTTAGATTTCTAATCGAATGAGGACCGGTGTAAGTCGATATCAGGCTATGTGTTTCACTATTAAAGGAGAAGGAGTTTTAACATGGAAGAGTGATAAGCACGATGCTTTTCGGACTCTGCCATGGGTAACCAAATAGCGGCCTCAGAGGCAACGGAAGTTTTGGTATAACTCCGGGATAATTTCTGGGACTTAGATGTGATTCTTAGTTTGCCAAAGGCTATGTAGATAGCGGTGCAATGGCAAATGGTAAGAAATCACAAGTCCATAAGTGTAAGATAACACATAGAGCAAGTACCACCTGATACGAATCATCGTCAGGGAAGACGACGCTGTTAGCACCAAGATAACTTCAGAGCGGCAACCTGGATTGCTCATTCACATGGTACTTTTTGGAAGTACAGTTTAAGCACGTGATGAGTATGGGAGTCGGGAGTTTGGAGGAAATGACTAGACCTTAGTACAAGTGGGAGATTGTTGGAGTTGTGTACTTAATGTCTAGATTTAAGTAACGGAAACTCCCGATCCATTGTCATTAATCTATTTAATTAAATAAACAATTATTTGCGTTTAATTATTTATAATTAAATATATGCAAATTATAGTCCTAGATTATATACGTTGTAGTTAGTATGGTGTGCGGGCCCACACAGAAGATCATACTATCGGTTACTCGTATTTAATCGAACAGTTGCTCACGACCTAGATGGACACGGACCAATCCATCGGTATAGTCGTTGTATGAGAGAGAAAATAATTTGTCTTAATTATTTTATCATACTTGTACACTTGGTGTATTGGGCGGATCGCTTGAGATTTATCGATTAGGATTGCCTTTAATAATCGATTTAAGTCTCAATGTATTTTATTCTTAATCCCCGATATTATTGCGGGTTTGTATATTTAATATAAGTGATTTTGATTTTCCAAAGGAATTGACCGGTTTAATTATTAGGTCAATTACCGGTTAAGTTGGGTCGCTATATTTTATATATGACATGCCGTGAATACTTGACGGGAAAGTGTATCCCGTAAGGGTTGATAATATCCCCGAGATGAGTTCATAAGGAATTATTATGTAAACCCTGCAGGTGGAATTGTTCCGCATAATAATTAAGGTTGAATGGTACTATTCTCGGATATAAGAAATGAATAAATTAATTTTATTCATGGATATTTATATCTTAAATACACGGAATAAATAATACTACCGGAGAAATATTATTTGATATAATATGGTTTAATATTGGGAGTGCAATTAATTTATATAGTGGAAAATAAATTAATTAATATTAATGGGATTAATAGATTTGGGCTTGGGCTCAATTTAATCATTAATCTTGGAAGCCCAATATTCCATCTCCTTAAGATCCCCTACGTAGCCTATAAAAGCACTACATGGTCTCTTCTCTATTCTCATAACTTGAAGATCACAATTCTAGAGAGAGAAAGTAGAGAGGGAGATCCATGGAGTTCGGTAGATCGTCGCCCACACGACGTCCGAGCTAGTGCAAGGAATACGTGGGAAGATCTCAAGGCCTTCAAATTGAGTTCTTCGTTTTTCCGAACAACGAGAACGAGGTAAATCGTAAAACCCTCTTTATGATTTTATCGTTTAATTATCGTAAAAATATCATGAACCAAGATCCGAAAGACGAGACCCGGAACGAGGATCGATCGGGCGGTGGTGGTCGAAGACCACCGGACCGCCGGCGATCGTAGAGTCCCCGTGGGGATCGTGAGCGATGAACCCTCGGTTGTATCCGAGGGATCGATCGAGCTCTAGGGCTCGATCATGGTGATCTCCGGCGAGATCACCGGAGGCGACCCGAGACGAGGTCGAACCACGCGGTGGTGTCCGCGGACCACCGGACCGCCGTGGATCGACGGCTCGCTCAGGCGGGACGCACGCAGGACGCGATCGAGCTGGGCGCTCGATCGCACGGGGAGGCTGCGGGGTTTCCCGCAGCTGGTCGCTGCGTGCTGCGGGTGTTCCCGCAGCGGCTCGCAGCACCCCGTGGCAGCGAGTCATGTGACTCGTTGCGGGCTGCTCGTAGCAGCCCCGCGGGATCGCTGCGAGGATTCGCGAGCCCCATGCGAGGGGGCTCGGCTGGCAGCCGTGGGTGTTCCCACGGCGGTGCTCGGTCGAGCCTCGGCTCTCGTGTTATGTTCGTGTTGTTGGAGTTGTGTACTTAATGTCTAGATTTAAGTAACATTAAACTCCCGGTCATAGCATTTAATCTATTAAATTAATAAACAATTGTTTGCTTTTAATTATTATTAATTAAATATATGCAAATCTTAGTCCTGGATTTTATACGTTGTAGTTAGTATGGTGTGCATGGGCGCACAGAAGATCATACTATCGGTTACTCGTATTTAATCGAACAGTTGCTCACGACCTAGATGGACACGGACCAATTCATCGGTATAGTCGTTGTGTGAGAGAGAAAATAATTTGTCTTAATTATTTTATCACACTTGTACACTTGGTGTATTGAGCGGATCGTTGAGATTCATCGATTAGGATTGCCGGCGATAATCGATTCGAGTCTCAGTGTATTTTATTCTTAATCCCCGATATTATTGCGGGTGTGTATATTTAATATAAGTGACTTTGATTTACCAAAGGAATTAACCGATTTAATTATTGGGTTAATTACCGGTTAAGTTGGGTCACTATATTTCATATATGGCATGCCGTGAATGATTGACCGGACAGTGTATCCCGGAAGGGTTGATAATATCCCCGAGATGAGTTCATAAGGAATTATTGTGTAAACCTCATGAGTGGATTCGTTCCGCACAATAATTAAGGTTGAATGGTACTAGTCTCGGATTAAAGAGATGAATAAATTAATTAGCAATAAATTAATTTTATTCATGGATATTTAAATCTTAAATACACGAAATAAATAATACTACCGGAGAAATATTATTTGATATAATATGGTTTAATATTGGGATTGATATAATATGGTTTAATATTGGGAGTGCAATTAATTTATATAGTGGAAAATAAATTAATTAATATTGATAAGGATTAATGGACTTGGGCAGTGGGCTCAATTTAATCTTCAATATTGGAAGCCCAATATTCCACCTCCTTTAGATCCCCTACGTAGCCTATAAAAGCACTACATGGCCTTCATAAATCATAAGATAAGATTATCATACTTGATATTCTAGAGAGTTGAAGGAGATCCATAGGAGTTCGATAGATCGTCGCCCACCCGACGTTCGAACGGAGTGCAAGGAATACGTGGGAAGATCCAAAAGGTCTTCAATTTGATTTCGTTTCTCCGCACAACGAATCAAAGGTATGATCATAAACTCCTTCGTGTGAATTTATGTGAATTAAATTGTGATACATGCATGAACACACGATCCGGGAAAACGACGATCTTCGGGGACGGGGATTCGAGATCCCCGGCGAAGGATCGAGAGGACCCTCGGCTGGGATCCGAGGGGGGTGGCGGTCGAGCCTAGGGCTTCGACCGCCGGCAGCGGCCACGTGAGGGTAGCCCCGGCTGGACGCCGGGGCGAGCGATCGACCTAGGGTCGATCGCTGGGGGCTGCCGCGGCTTCGCGCCGCGGCTGGGCGCTCCCTCCCCGGTCGGTGGTGGTGGTGAGTCGCCGGACTCACCGCCGAGGGCTGCTAGGCAGCCCCACGCGATCATCATCGATCGCGAGCCCGCGGTGGGGCTCGGCTAGGGTTTCGTCCGCGGGTTTATCCCGCGGCGATTCTCCGGTTGAGCTCCGGACATCGTGGAGCTCGTGATCGGTTTCCGGCGATGGGATTTCGGTCGGGGTTATCGGTTCCGCAATTTTTGATACCCCGAGATATCGATTTCCAGCAATTGGTATCAGAGCGTTTGGTTTCGTGTTCATGTATGTGTTCAATTGTGTTCTACCTTGCAGGGATTCCGACTATCATGGTTTAAATTAATTGCTATTTAATTTTGCCATGATTATTCGTTTATTAAACTCTCGGACATGTCGAGATTCGTTTTGTGTGGATGAATGCTTGTAATAGTAAAAATTCGGGGGTTGACCGAATTTAGAATTATTATTATTGTTCTATGTTTTCCGGAAAGTGTATAGGGTCGATTTCATGTATAGAATCGATACCGGAATTGTAAATTTATTTCTTGTAATTTATTTACGTTGGATCTGTTGGGGATCGTGCATGTATACGCAGCGGAAAACAAAAAATTTTATGAAAAACCGTTTTTCATTAATAATGTAAACATTTTACATTATATTTATTTTATTTTATTGAAAATCATATTTTCAATATTACATGCATTAATTGATTTAATTCAAATTTATTAGAATCAATAATTCACCATTTAATTTAATTATCAAATAATTAAATATTTAATTCATGCATCCCATACTACACAAATTAAATCTAGCGCAATTATATTTATCATATAAATTAATTACTTCTAGCCAACTATATTAATCATATTAATATATTACTTGTAGCGCAATTATATTAATCATATTAATATATTACAATTAATTACGCAGACATAATTAATTTGCGTCAAATTGACAATTAACATAATCTTATTATTTAATTCTAATCAACTTGAGTTTATTTAAACATACGCACATAATTAATTTGCATCACATTGACAATTAACATAATCATATTATTTAATTCTAATCAACTTAAATTGTGCAATTAAATTAATCAAATTAATGAATTACACATATATAATTAATTACGTAAACATGTGCACATAATCAGTTTGCGTGAAATTGACAATTAAGATAATCATATTATTTAATTCGAATCAATTTGAATTTAATTGACATTTAAATTAATCACAATTAATTTTTCTTTATCAATTAAAAATCCCAGCGCAAACATTAACAGTACATAGCGCAAACATTTAACACAAACAATTAAATCTAAATTTAATCGTAAGTACCCCAGGGATTCATCGGACGAAACGAGGTTCGTCGGAAGTCGCGCGGATGCGACGCGGGGACGGCACGTGTCGTGTGCGGGGAGAGCCGAGCGAGTGGCAGGGCTCTCGGCTGGACTCGTGTGTCACGGCTGGAGCGCACGGGCGCGACTCGAGCTGTGCTCGGGCGTTCCTTCGGCGTCTCTCGTCTAATCAGGTTTCACCTCGTATAGGTAATCCAACTTACGTATTGCACTAGAAACACGTAAGGGAGAATACGACGGGAAAAACGGGCCGGAAAAACGGTGCCAGAATCGGATTCCGGCGAGGGGAGGCGGCTGCCGGCGGCGGCACTAGGCGGCGGCGGGCGGCGGCTCCGGTTGTCGGCGGTCCTCCGAGGGAGGAGCCGAGGGGGCGGACGAGAGGGAGAGAGGGGAGGAGAGAAAGTGAGGCTAGGGTTTTGAGCTCTTCACTTTGGTGTGTTAATTCTCAAGCCTATGGAGCTCCTTTTATAGGTGAAGAAAGGAGCTTGTTGGGCTCAAACCCTAATGGATCGGATCCATTAACCCTAGTCGGCCCAATACATTAGCCGTCATTACGTTTCTCCAAAATTGACAATCAATTTCATCTCCGAAAAATATAACGATTATATTTTCTTTCTCGTTTTAATTTTCTCATCAATATGAGATAAAAATAAAAATTTCCAATTTCACAAAATCGGAAAGCCCATTTCAGGGGTACTGCTAAATCGGGAAATTTCCCAAAATAGAAAGTGTACACCATCGTGTCCGTTTTCTTTAGCTCAGTATTATTTCCAACTCATAATCACAATTATGAATCTCGGATTCAATCATATTGACCTCCGACTATATGTACTTAATTAACAGTTAATTAATACATGATCGTATTCAAGGATCGGTTTACACGAGAATGTGACCCTCAATGGTTCAGGTGTATAACTAGCCGTGGGCTCACAACATATTGTGATTCGAACAACATATTTTTCTTATTTCAACTACTCCCATGAGTTTTAGATTAATAATCATATTATTTAATCTCCGAACAAGTCGGTGCCCAACGAATCAGTGACGAGCGTCTAGCAGCCACGCTTCACTAATTCCCTAGATACAAATGAAGTGCCTGCAAGAACCTTGTAATATAGTTAGCGTACAGTACGATCCCTCCGATACATATGTCCCGATCAAACTAGAGATATTGGTTAATCGAGATCTCTTGTTGAGTTTGATAACTGTGCGTACGTTCTAGGTTTCGTAAAATCCATTCGTGATTGATTCAGAGAAACACATTTCTCTAATCACCTCACTATTCAACTCTGGCCAGAGATTTCGGGACTACGAACCATCAGAACACACAGGACATCCATGATCTATATCAAGCGATCAGATCCCCTACTACCATGCACAGACTTCACATCATATTTCGAACTGCACGAACATTGTCTCCTTTTTCGACTTACTCCCTTTCCAGGGAATCAGAGACACGTTACGATACAGCTAGTCCTCTGATGAAGTCACGGTGATGTCTGGGTCTTAAGGATTAATTGTGTACAACTATATTATGGAATTCTCTACTCGATCAGTGATAACCACTTAGAGATTCCAGGGAGAGGGAGTTCAGTGAACTCATCAACAGTGAGCACCCACTCAAGTATGTCGATGTCCCAACACCGAGGCTCGATATTAGCCCACATACACTAAGTGCTAGTCTCAAGGGGGAAAAACCGAGTATCCTTGTTATTGGCGTAACCCATCGACTAGGAACTGAGTTTGACCAGTTACGTTGCGTTAACAGAATTATCTCTCGGTTTCCACAAAACCGAATTCATACAACATGTGTTACTGTACAGGACTATATCTATGATTCAACATTGGGAGCAGATATAGTATATGCCATTAATATAGGTTTCATTAATTAACGAAATAAACCGTTATATAACGGAATACGGTTAACCGCTCGGCCAACCGTTGGCTCGCCGGTCACCTATTCCAACAATCTCCCACTTGACCTAGAGCCAACTATCCATGAATCTTAGTCCCATCGACTCTCGATGTTTCTCGCGGACATATTCAGATAAAGGCCTGGTACAGGGATCTACAAAGTTATCTTCCTAAGTGACACTCTCGACTCAGACGTCACCTCTGTCATTGATCTCTTAGATCACATGATATTCTCTCAAGTACATGTTTGGACTTCTGATGAGATCTCGGTTCCTTAGCATTCGCTACTGGACACCGTATAATCACAGTACAAGTTACTTGATTATTTGCGTCCGGAACTATAACCAACATTTGGATAAAGTCCCGTGTCCAAAACAGTCTCTTTTACAGCTTTAGATGCTGCAACATATTCAGGTTCTCGTGGTAGAATCATTAGTCGTTGCAGGAACCATTCCAGCATACGACACCACCTCTAAGCTCGAATATGAATCCCGATATCGACTTTTAGTCATCCACATCCAGTTGAAAACTAGAGTTCGTAAGTACCTCTAAATTCAACTCGGACCTCCCATAGACTAAGAACAATTCCTTAATGCTTTTGATTGCTAGTGCTCAAGGATTTCGTCCTTCACGACTTCAAATAAGCCGGTCTTGGGTTCGACTAATATTCACTTGTGACACTCACAACATTTATAATATCACGTCTAGTACACAGCATGCCATACATAATGCTCCCTAGTGCGGAGATATATGTGTTGTCCATTTCATCTCCTCGAATTCCATCAACATTACAGTCACACGAATTACGAGAGATGAACCCCATGGGACATTGGCAAGAATCTCTTCAGGATTCTTCCATGCTAAACCATTTCAGAAACAGTTTCTATGTACAAGGATTGAGAAGATTTTACATCCTTCTAGATTTATATCTATAGTGACGTATCACAATACGTAAGATGCCTCTCCTCAAATCCTTTATTCGAGAAACGTGTGGATAACCGTGCTTTCGTTGACTGCAACATCACTCAATCATGCCTATGATTAGTATGTCATCAACGTACAACACTTAAATTTCACTGCGCTCCCACTAACCTTCTTGAATACAAGGTACCTTTAAGTTTTATACCAAGTCAACGCTTTGACTATTGTATTTAAAACACATGTTCCATTTTAGGGATGCTCGTTTCAATCCATAAATGGATCGCTGGAGTATGCAAACCTTTTGCTCCTTTCCAGAAAATATGAAGCCTTCCGGCTGCGCTACAACTCTTCCATAATATCACATTCAAGGAAAGTAGACCTCATATCTATTTTCCATATCTCATAGTCGTACTATGCAGAAATGGCCAGCAAAATTGTAATGGACTTAAGCATAGCGACTGATGGAAAGATTACCTCATAAACAACACATTGTCTTTGAGTAACTTCTTTCGCCATCATCCTTGCTTTAAAGGTCACACCTTTCTATATATATACTCTCACATCATAATTAATAGATCAATATGCAGCCTTTGGGAACGATTCCCTTTGGTGGATCTACCAAGGTCAAACCTTGTTGGAGTACATACAGTCCATTATGAATTTCATGGCAATAAGCTAATGTCCCATATTCGTATCCAATACGAATCAGTTGAAGTTTATTGGATCATATCCATCGTCAACTTTATCTTGATCATTATCAAGTTGGAACCGTCTACCAGGTACCTTCCGAACATTTTCGGATTTACGAACCGATAGATGAAGAGGTATATTAGTGGTTTGTTGAATTGGTTCATCTCCAAGTACTTGTGTTTGAACTTCATAGTGTGGTTCATATTCTCGAACTATTTCGAGATTTACTATATTGCCTTTTCTATCGAATAGAAACTTCTTCTCTAAGAAGGCAACATTTCTTTAAACAAACATTTTGTTTTAGAAATATAGTAGAACAGGTATCCTTGTGAATGTTCAGGATACCCCACAAAATGGCATAAGCCGGATCTACTATCCAACTTATCTCCCACTAGCCGCTTCACGCAAGCAGGATACGGGAGTGCCCAAGTTCATATGGTGTGGTTTTAACTGCTTTGGTGGTAACACTATTCAGCAAATGGACGACTGTCAAAAGTGCAGGACTTTTACAGTTTCGTCGACAATTTGGTGAACCCCTTTGTGGATCGAACCATGCCCAACAAAGTTTGATTCCAACATTCGGACACTCAATACAACTAAGGAGTTCCAGACGGAGTCTATTGCCAGAGAATCGTATTCTCCTTTAGATAGTTAATAAGCTTGGTGCTTAAATATTTATTACCACGATCATATCGTAATTTAGCAACCAAGTTAATTTCCTACTTTGATGTCTAAAATTATTGAACATTTCAAAATTAGAGACGTGTACTTCATAAGTACATTAGGTAGTTGAAAACCACCCCCACCAGTAACACATTAGTGGATCACACATCTCCGTTTGGATCAAATCCAATAGATCTTCAACACACTCAACTAGCGTGCTAAAGTTGTGCGGGGATTTGACTTCAATCAATTGCTGATATTTGGGTTTAGTTCATTCTTGTTTATTTGTTTATCGTCTTTAGCAAATCATATTTGCTTTCTTTTGTATAAAGGAAATCGGATTTCCAAAACAAAATTAAAACCTTTACCTTCTATATCAAATATAGAAGTAAGATCTAATAATAGAACATTTCTATTAACAGCAGGTTTCTAAATTTAGACGAAACAAATAATCAATTGTTCAAAATAATAGAATAACTATAACCCAATACGAACCTTTGTCAGAACGTTTCTGCCTAAGGTATTTTAGCATTTATGGCCCTATGGCCTTTATTCACACAACGATGGCAAGCGTCATCAACTCATTTGTTGACCTTGTTCTTAGTCGCCCTTCTAGTATCACCTTTATCCATCTTTACACTTAGACCGGAAACCATTTCCGTCATTTTCTTCAAGAAGAACACTTCTTTCATGAAGAAGCAATAATGAGAACAAATTTCTCGTATTGATGGTTGACTCTTTGATCAACATCTTGAACAACTTATCCATTGAAGGATCGAGCTTTGTTCATGTTGTAGTTCATAATGAACGATTCATAAGAACTAGAAATCCACTTCTCATAAGTGGCATTCCTCAGCAGTCAAAGGTTGAGTGAGATTATCAAATAATCTATTCTCAAGTACATAGAGGCACTCATCATTTTAAATCACAAGATTGAGATTCCAATTCAAATGGTTTGGGCCAGTGAGTTTGGATTGGTCGAGTATCGATGTTACGGGATATCTTAGAGAATATTACTGAGAAATATTAAGAAGATTAACATTGAGATAATTCGTTATTAATGATTACAATTAAATGTTTGGTCTTTATCATTTAATTGCCTCCCACTAAATTTTTCGAATTCCGCTATCCTCTAGCAGACAGACGGGAAAACTTATTTTTCCTTAGTTGGGCTTTAGGTCCAATAGCGTGAATATAACCCGTAGTTAATCTAGCCCGATTACATTCACCTAAAGGTAGAAACATTTTCAATCACATCTCTGTGTGACCCTAAAGATTACTTTTCCTCACCATGACAATGAACTACGTTAATCGTACCCTTCAAAGTCAACCATGTGTCAAGACCGACCTACCGATGTGAGAAGTGAAAGTTGGACTCCAATAAACATGTGTAAGCCCATAGTTAATCTATCCGACCACACATATTTAAAAGAATCGTAGCTAACACCTCTCCATCTTATGTCAATAAATTACAGCTTAACTCACAAGCAGTACTCCCCGCTAACACGGCATACCATACTACTTGTAAGTGGCTTTCACATAATTTATTGTCGGTAGAAGGAAAGGAGAAAGAACGACACATCGGTTCTCCTTTAAGGCTTGATATACATTCTCGGGAGAGAATGGAGGAGTATAGGTTTGTTATCTCATCAGAATAATCGTTATACATTCTCAGGAGAGAATGAAGTGAGTGATCGATTGTTGATTCTTAACAACTATGTCCTCTATAGGTCATCCTAACGAGCACATACGATCATAACATATATCACAATATATATCTCACATAATTCACATAGCATTTAATCACAATTAAAACGAGGTATGCAAATTAAATGGTGCTCTATTAATTAACTTGATTTAACAATTAAATCAATTAATTAATCTATCACCTTGTTGATCGAATATTTAAATCTATTATTTAATTGGTCAATAAATAATTTCACTAAATTAAATATTGATACTTCCTTTCTATTTCAATTTATTAATATCTTAATAATCAAAACGTGATGTCTCGTAAGTGAAACTCGAGGTTTCTAACCAGCGATTTATCATGCGAGCGACCCTATCTCCCATAAATGGGGGAGCCGAGCAAACCATCGAATCATGCCATCATATGGCTCGATGACTCTAATTTGTTTTAACAAAAACAAGTCTAGATGAATCACTCCCCGAGGTGCATTCATGTTCGACATTGAATTGTTACTTGATAACAAATTAAGCATTGTTTCAATCTATTAGATAAAAATAAATATCTTAATAGAAACAACTAAGTCCCAATTAAACAACATTAAATCAATCAATTCAACAATATTCATAGACAATTAATCAATTTCAGAACCTACGCTCTAATACCACTGTTGGGGATCGTGCATGTATACGCAGCGCAAAACAAAAAAATTTATGAAAAACCGTTTTTCATTAATGTAAACATTTTACATTATATTTATTTTATTTTATTGAAAATCATATTTTCAATATTACATGCATTAATTGATTTAATTCAAATCTATTAGAATCAATAATTCACCATTTAATTTAATTATCAAATAATTAAATATTTAATTCTTGCATCTCATACTACACAAATTAAATCTAGCGCAATTATATTTATCATATAAATTAATTACTTCTAGCGCAACTATATTAATCATATTAATATATTACTTTAGCGCAATTATATTAATCATATTAATATATTACAATTAATTACGCAGACATAATTAATTTGCGTCAAATTGACAATTAACATAATCTTATTATTTAATTCTAATCAACTTGAGTTTATGTAATCATCCGCACATAATTAATTTGTATAAGATTGACAATTAACATAATCATATTATTTAATTCTAATGCAATTAAATTAATCAAATTAATTAATTACACATATATAATTAATTACGTAAACATGTGCACATAATCAGTTTGCGTGAAATTGAAAATTAAGATAATCATATTATTTAATTCGAATCAATTTGAATTTAATTGACATTTAAATTAATCACAATTAATTTTTCTTTATCAATTAAAAATCCCATAGCGCAAACATTAACAGTACATAGCGCAAACATTTAACGCAAACAATTAAATCTAAATTTAATCGTAAGTACCTCAGGGATTCATCGGACGAAACAAGGTTCGTCGGAAGTCGCGCGGATGCGACGCGGGGACGGCACGGGTCGTGTGCGGGGAGAGCCGAGCGAGTGGCGGGGCTCTCGGCTGGACTCGTGTGTCACGGCTGGAGCGCACGGGCGCGACTCGGGCTGCTCGGGCGTTCCTTCGGCGTCTCTCGTCTAATCAGGTTTCACCTCGTATAGGTAATCCAACTTACGTATTGCACTAGAAACACGTAAGGGAGAATACGACGGGAAAAACGGGCTGGAAAAACGGTGCCGGAATCGGATTCCGGCGAGGGGAGGCGGCTGCCGGCGGCGGCACTAGGCGGCGGCGGGCGGCAGCTCCGGTTGTCGGCGGTCCTCCGAGGGAGGAGCCGAGGGGGCGGACGAGAGGGAGAGAGGAAAGGAGAGAAAGTGAGGCTAGGGTTTTGAGCTCTTCACTTTGGTGTGTTAATTCTCAAGCCTATGGAGCTCCTTTTATAGGTGAAGAAAGGAGCTTGTTGGGCTCAAACCCTAATGGATCGGATCCATTAACCCTAGTCGGCCCAATACATTAGCCGTCATTACGTTTCTCCAAAATTGACAATCAATTTCATCTCCGAAAAATATAACGATTATATTTTCTTTCTCGTTTTAATTTTCTCATCAATATGAGATAAAAATAAAAATTTCCAATTTCACAAAATCGGAAAGCCCATTTCAGGGGTACTGCTAAATCGGGAAATTTCCCAAAATAGAAAGTGTACACCATCGTGTCCGTTTTCTTTAGCTCAGTATTATTTCCAACTCATAATCACAATTATGAATCTCGGATTCAATCATATTGACCTCCGACTATATGTACTTAATTAACAGTTAATTAATACATGATCGTATTCAAGGATCGGTTTACACGAGAATGTGACCCTCAATGGTTCAAGTGTATAACTAGCCGTGGGCTCACAACATATTGTGATTCGAACAACATATTGTTCTTATTTCAACTACTCCCATGAGTTTTAGATTAATAATCATATTATTTAATCTCCGAACAAGTCGGTGCCCAACGAATCAGTGACGAGCGTCTAGCAGCCACGCTTCACTAATTCCCTAGATACAAATGAAGTGCCTGCAAGAACCTTGTAATATAGTTAGCGTACAGTACGATCCCTCCGATACATATGTCCCGATCAAACTAGAGATATTGGTTAATCGAGATCTCTTGTTGAGTTTGATAACTGTGCATACGTTCTAGGTTTCGTAAAATCCATTCGTGATTGATTCAGAGAAACACATTTCTCTAATCACTTCACTATTCAACTCTGGCCAGAGATTCCGGGACTACGAACCATCAGAACACACAGGACATCCATGATCTATATCAAGCGATCAGATCCCCTACTACCATGCACAGACTTCACATCAGATTTCGAACTGCACGAACATTGTCTCCTTTTTCGACTTACTCCCTTTCCAGGGAATCAGAGACACGTTACGATACAGCTAGTCCTCTGATGAAGTCACGGTGATGTCTGGGTCTTAAGGATTAATTGTGTACAACTATATTATGGAATTCTCTACTCGATCAGTGATAACCACTTAGAGATTCCAGGGAGAGGGAGTTCAGTGAACTCATCAACAGTGAGCACCCACTCAAGTATGTCGATGTCCCAACACCGAGGCTCGAGATTAGCCCACATACACTAAGTGCTAGTCTCAAGGGGGAAAGGCCGGGTATCCTTGTTATTGGCGTAACCCATCGACTAGGAACTGAGTTTGACCAGTTACGTTGCGTTAACAGAATTATCTCTCGGTTTCCACAAAACCGAATTCATACAACATGTGTAACTGTACAGGACTATATCTATGATTCAACATTGGGAGCAGATATAGTATATGCCATTAATATAGGTTTCATTAATTAACGAAATAAACCGTTATATAACGGAATACGGTTAACCACTCGGCCAACCGTTGGCTCGCCGGTCACCTATTCCAACAGGATCGATGCCGAGACGACCGCCGGAGAACTCGTGTGACGAAGAAGACGAGAGGACGAAGAACCGGGGATCGATCAAACCCCTTGATCGACCCCAATCGATCGACCCAAGGGGAGGGGGCCGATCGTCCTCGGCTAGGGCTGCCGCCGGCGACGGTGGCGGCTGGGCTGGGCGGCGGTGCTCCTCCGGGGGTGGGCGGTCGAAGGTGGGGGTGGCGTGGGGTCTCCCGATCTCATGCTACTCCTACCTAGATTCTACTTACCTAATTGATTCGGTTTTCCTAATTGAGTTTTCCTATTTTTAGAAATTCTCATGGATTAGGAAAAGAATTAATTGGAATTAATTTTATTCCTTATTCTATTATGGAAGTCTTCTAGAGTATTCCGAGTTCTACTTGGAATAGGATCCTAGAGATTTAATAGAATTGGAAATGAATAAAAGTTAATTTAGGATTGATTTATTTCCTAATTGATTATTCCTATTTTATGGGAATTTTCATAGTAATGGAAATTAATTAATCTTGGAAAGTAGAAGAGTCCTATTTTATTTTATTTCCTTATTCTATTATAGAAGTCTTCTAGAATATTCCAAGTTTTACTTGGATAGATTATTCTAGAGATTTAATAGAATTAGATAGGAAAATAAATAAATAAAAAAATATTAATAATATTTAATTTTATTTTTGATTTATTCGATTGACTTAATTTTCGAATTAAGTATCTTTTGGATTTATTAAAAATAAATAGATTTAAATATTGGGATTAATATTCTCGTCACATGGAGCATTCAAGAACGAAGACTGAAGACTAGAAGACGCATACGGAGATGGAATAAAGCCATGATAGTCGGAAAATAATTTTCTAGCATTATTTTGACTATGTGATATGTGTTTTATTACTTGTATGCATGCTTATGTGTTTAATTATGCATTAGATAGCGTATCCCTTTGTTATAAAAAGCTAAGTGGGAGAGGGGATGGAAACATTCCCATGGTCTCCATTACTGTTCTCTTGGTGACTCTTATGGACTTTTGAAGTTCGTATAGATGTGTCATTGGAGGAGAATTCTTGTAATTCCTTTTACAAGAGACATTGATTAAGTTTATCAAACAATGCCTAATTTGTCTTTCTGAAACTGACTTCAAGTCGACTCATTCTCACCCCGGGGAGTGGAATGGAGCCAAAGCCACTTGGTCATGTGGATGACACAAATTAGAGACATTCGTACCATTCTTTTGAAGATGGATCGTTTGTCTGCTCGGCTCCCTCATCTAATGAGAGATAGGGTTGTTCGCATGGTGAATCACTGGTTAGAAACTTCGAGTTTCACTTATGATTCTCCGCGTCTTGATTCACGAAAATCGAATGGATCTTGTAACTGGGAGTCAATTATAAAAGTCTCTTAGTGTAGTAAACGTCCACACCACGTGGCTTGCTATACTGACGGATTTTGGATTAATTGATGTAGACAGTTGTAAGGAATTGTGAAGAGTTGTGAAGTTATCGTAAACGTCCACACCACGTGGCTTGCGGTAATGTAGCAATTCCAAACGATTTACTTTGGTGCTGAGTAATGGTTTACACTTAGATACGCTTTATAGTATTCCTCCCAACGAGGTTCCGCTATAAGTGATGTATGACTGAAGAAAATCTAATTGCTAAATCATTTGGGTGGGTAAACGTCCACACCACGTGGCTTGCCTTACCTGATGAGATTTTAGATGTGATTAGTAATTTAATGATATTATTTGAGGGAGATAATATCGGATATTAAATTGATTGTTTGTTTAAATGTGCTTATAGGTTTAGAAAATAGCTATGAACCCACTTTCTATGATACTCAAGGAGCATAAGCTCACTGGCCCCAACTATATTGATTGGAAGAGAAATTTAGACATTGTCCTGACTTCGGAGGAGTACAAGTTTGTACTCCATGAAGTATGCCCTACTGAGCCCACGGCTGCCTCAACTGATGAGGACAAACTGGCATATCGGAAGTGGAAAAAGGCTGATGAAATGGCTAGGTGTTATATTTTGGCTTCCATGTCAAATGTACTCCAAACCCAACATGAGTCGATGGACACTGCCTATGATATGATGTTTAACCTCAAGGAGATGTTTGGGGAGCAAGATCGTGCGGCAAGGCAAGAAGCCATGAGAGTCCTCATGACAACTACTCAGTCTGAAGGAACGCCCGTAGGGGAGCACGTTCTTAAGATGATGGGTCTGTTGAATGAGCTTGAGATCCTAGGAGCTCAAATTGATGCTGAGACGCAAGTCGACATCATACTCCAGTCTCTGACCCCTAGTTTTGAGCAGTTTCGCATGAGCTATAATATGGGTAAACTATCTTATTCTCTTGCACAACTCCTGACTGAACTAAAGGCGGCAGAGGGGATCTACAAGAAGGGCAAGTCTCTAGCGCTTGTAGCTACCAAGTCCAAAGGCTTGAAGCCTATCGGAGGTAGGGGCAAGAGGAGGAAGCAAGCCTGGAAACCCAGTGGTGTCAAGTAGACTATACCACGAGTGGGGGCTGCAAAGCCAAGGGGCAAGTGCTTCCGATGCAACAAGTCTGGACACTGGAAGTCTGAATGTCCTCTCAGAGGTACGAATTTTTCTTTAGTCGTAAAAACATAGTCAGCGGTATTATCTACCAGAAATTATGGTGTGTAGATATGGAACCACTGACGGTATGTGCATTTTTGAATGCAGGGGTTCCAGAAAACCCGGCGACTTAGAGAAGAAAAGTTCGAGTCTACACGGGCAAAAGCTGTAGAGGAGGCAGCGGTTGCAGTGGAAGACATTTATCTGCTTTAGTAGTTAAATAGGATTTCATTTCAAGATTATTGCATTATGTACCCTTTATTTTAGAAAGAACGTTTTGTTCTGGATTTCTATTATTTATGAATGGATATTTTATTTCTTTAATCATTGGATGATTTTGATAAGAAATAATGGCGTTATCTATTCTGGTACATTAGATAGCAATATATGAATGATAGATCCTAAGTCTACCACGATGCAACGAACCGTTCTATAACTTGTTTTACTTGTTAGATATTTCTTTATTAATCATTATACTTGTGAATTCTTATACTTGGTAGTATTTTCAAATAAAGATCCAAAAGGTCGAAATTGATTTGATCAATTATAGTTGAAGGAATGGACCTTCCGACCTGAGGATTGAATTTGAAGGATAATACATCTAAGCAAACCTTTCTGGATAAAGGATAGAATTCAGACAAGTATTGGAAATGATTAGATATGCAGACATATGTGTAAATTAGAAAGGTACGAGTAATTCTTTCAAGAATACTCGATGATGGATTAGAGTACTTGATGTGCCATAAAAGCAAAGTGTTTTGACTAGTCAATGGATACATAAGCTTTTATGGGGAACCATCAAAGTATATCCATTAGGAGCCTGCGACTCGGTCGCGGAGGCCATCACCTATCTAAATAACACATAGCATAATCAATGATTGGGATTCAATCCCAAAGGGCCGCGCCATACACTTACGTGTAGATATGGTGCGTTGTAAATAAGAAATGGAGATCTAATAGTAAAAGAACAAGTTGTTCGGAACTACCTATGTTCTATGGATATTCCTGGATACAACGGCATATTCAATATGGTTGTAGGATATCCTAGATGAACAAAGTTTTGTGTGTTCAATAGTACTATAAACCAGAGGGACGTCTATCGTCCGGTTCATAGAGGAAGACTATCAGATGAACCACAAAGCCTAAAATTGACGTAATACCTTGGAATGAGAAGAAGGACAAAAGACTAGGAACCAGCCAAACCGAGTAGAAGTACACCACATACTGCACCTATTGTTATTACTGTTATACACCGGGACGCCATTGCAGTGGGAGGTTGTCGGACAACCAGAGATATTCATAAGACTAGAGGAGTTCGGACTCTGGATCTAGTAGAGATGAAATCGACCCCTAGCTCTGCATAAGGGCGGTACTAGATCTAAATGTGCCTGCTTGGAACAATAAGGTTTATTGTTAAGAGGCTAGATCATTTAGAGTACAAGCTTAGTAAATCCATTTATGGATAGTAACAAAGCTATAAATCGTGGAACTTGCGAATTGATGAGAAAATCCATTTGATGGATTCATCAAAAGGCATAGACGAAAGGTGTATTGAAGACGTAATGGAAACAAGGTGGTGTTTCTCGAAGATTTTATGTAGATAACATTTTATCATTGGCAACAATGTAAAAATGTTGTCAGACATAAAATAATGGTTGTCTAAATAAATCGAGATATAAGATTGAGTAGAAGTTAGAGCATGTTCTTAAGATCGTTCGTTCTAACGATAAGAACATTGTACTTCTCCTAGATACCTTATACGATTATGGTTTGTTTTTTTAAACATGCATACTTCTGAGAAAGGTTATTGCCTTTCAGAGACAGAAAATACATCTATCTAAAGGATATGTGTTTCGAACACATGAAGGAGATAGATGAAGACAAAGCAGTTTCCTACACTTTATGTGTGGAAATCCTTGTAGATGCAATGTTGTAAAAGGACAACCTGATATCAACTATGTCGTTTGCGTAGTGGGAGGATATCGAAGTAATCTGGATAAGGGATGTTCGAATGCTGTAAGAGTGCTTTCATAGTACTGGCTTACGGAGCAAGACGAAATCTTCTTAGATTACAGTTTCTCAGATCCAAAAATCAAAGAAGGACCAGTGTAAGTCGATATCAGGCTATGTGTTCACTTTTAGAGAGGTGGAACCTTTAATATGAAAGAGTGATAAGCAGGACGCTTCTCAGACTCTCTCATAACCGAATAGCAGCCTCAGAGGCAGCAGAAGTTTTGGTTAGGTTCCGGCATAACCTCTGAGACTTGGATATGACTCTTGGTTTATCAAAGGCTATTAAATAGCGGTGCATGGTAAACCGGAAGAAGTCATAAGTCTAAAAGTGATGATAACACATAGTGCAAGTACCACCTGATACGAGTCATCGTCGAGGGAGACGACGTAGTAGTCACCAAGATAACTTCAGAGCGGCAACCTAGATTGCTCACTCACATAGTACTTCTCGGAAGTACACTTTAAAGCACGTGATGAGTATGGGAACCGGGAGTTTGGAGGAAATGACTAGACCTTAGTACAAGTGGGAGATTGTTGGAGTTGTGTACTTAATGTCTAGATTTAAGTAACATTAAACTCCCGGTCATAGCATTTAATCTATTAAATTAATAAACAATTGTTTGCTTTTAATTATTATTAATTAAATATATGCAAATCATAGTCCTGGATTTTATACGTTGTAGTTAGTATGGTGTGCATGGGCGCACAGAAGATCATACTATCGGTTACTCGTATTTAATCGAACAGTTGCTCACGACCTAGATGGACACGGACCAATCCATCGGTATAGTCATTGTGTGAGAGAGAAAATAATTTGTCTTAATTATTTTATCACACTTGTACACTTGGTGTATTGAGCGGATCGTTGAGATTCATCGATTAGGATTGCCGGCGATAATCGATTCGAGTCTCAGTGTATTTTATTCTTAATCCCCGATATTATTGCGGGTGTGTATATTTAATATAAGTGACTTTGATTTACCAAAGGAATTAACCGATTTAATTATTAGGTTAATTACCGGTTAAGTTGAGTCACTATATTTCATATATGGCATGCCGTGAATGATTGACCGGACAGTGTATCCCGGAAGGGTTGATAATATCCCCGAGATGAGTTCATAAGGAATTATTGTGTAAACCTCATGAGTGGATTCGTTCCGCACAATAATTAAGGTTGAATGGTACTAGTCTCGGATTAAAGAGATGAATAAATTAATTAGCAATAAATTAATTTTATTCATGGATATTTAAATCTTAAATACATGGAATAAATAATACTACCGGAGAAATATTATTTGATATAATATAGTTTAATATTGGGAGTGCAATTAATTTATATAGTGGAAAATAAATAAATTAATATTGATAAGGATTAATGGACTTGGGCAGTGGGCTCAATTTAATCTTCAATATTGGAAGCCCAATATTCCACCTCCTTTAGATCCCCTACGTAGCCTATAAAAGCACTACATGGCCTTCATAAATCATAAGACAAGATTATCATACTTGATATTCTAGAGAGTTGAAGGAGATCCATAGGAGTTCGATAGATCGTCGCCCACCCGACGTTCGAACGGAGTGCAAGGAATACGTGGGAAGATCCAAAAGGTCTTCAATTTGATTTCGTTTCTCCGCACAACGAATCAAAGGTATGATCATAAACTCCTTCGTGTGAATTTATGTGAATTAAATTGTGATACATGCATGAACACACGATCCGGGAAAACGACGATCTTCGGGGACGGGGATTCGAGATCCCCGGCGAAGGATCGAGAGGACCCTCGGCTGGGAGCCGAGGGGGGTGGCGGTCGAGCCTAGGGCTTCGACCGCCGGCAGCGGCCACGCGAGGGGAGCCCCGGCTGGACGCCGGGGCGAGCGATCGACCTAGGGTCGATCGCTGGGGGCTGCCGCGGCTTCGCGCCACGGCTGGGCGCTCCCTCCCCGGTCGGTGGTGGCGGTGAGTCGCCGGACTCACCGCCGGGGGCTGCTAGGCAGCCCCACGCGATCATCATCGATCGCTAGCCCGCGGTGGGGCTCGGCTAGGGTTTCGGCCGCGGGTTTATCCCGCGGCGATTCTCCGGTTGAGCTCCGGACATCGTGGAGCTCGTGATCGGTTTCCAGCGATGGGATTTCGGTCGGGGTTATCGATTCCGCAATTTTTGATACCCCGGGATATCGATTTCCAGCACGTGTTTCCTCCGGCGAACGGGATTTCGTTTGGAGTTGTTATTTCCGCAAATTTGACAACTCCGGATATTCGATCTCCAAAGGATTTCGGTCGGAATTAATTAGATAATTTATTTATTTAAATTTATTAATTCCGGGATATCGATTTCCAACACAAATACCCCATATCATCACCAAGTTCTATGCTAACTTGACACCTGAGTTTGCTGATCCTACGAACAGGATGTATGGACGTTTTGTTTTCCGAAGTAAGCTATACACCTTCCGCCCACTGAACATCAACAACTACTTGAAACGTTTGGAGATTGAATGCCCATGGAAGTGGCCTACTGATGAGGATAGATCCAATGCACTCAAGATTGGATCATCCTTGACCCAAGGAAAAGCGAAAACACCCTTGCCTCATCCCTCGAAGCTGTCTGCCTTCTACGGCACCCTTCATCGTCTTGGGATGACGAACTGGGCTGCTCATCCCGATGAGAATTATCTTTTCCCAAAACTCATGCACATCATTTTCCGCCTTGGTTGCGGTGAGCAAGTCGATCTCGGCGAGATCATCTTCACGGATATCTGCAGGATTGCAAAGGCATCGAATGACATCCTCAGCCAGCAACTTGATCTTGAAGAAGTGAGATGTATTCATCTCACTCACCCTTGCCTAATCTATGGGATGCTGCTTGAACAAAAGTTCGCGCTGATGACGGAGACGGAGAGGAAAACCAAGAAAAATTCTCATGTCAACATCACTCCTACCTTCTTGAAGAATCGTGTTTTTGATTTGCCTTGGAAAAAGTGTGTAAAGAGGGAGGATGTGCCTGACCCTATCACCCCGGCACCATCGCCAAAGTCGTCGAAGAAACGGACGCCAACTTTGAATCTTGAACCTCCGAGTGCCAAGCGTTCGAAATCTGAACCTGTTGCTAAACCAAAGGTGGTTCCCCGAAAGTTTGGTCCTCAGTCTGGCCTACCTCCGCATGAACACCCCTTTCGTCCAAATGCACAACTATCGCTCTGTTGTTCCCTCTGCTGCAATCCACCGTTGTTTCACAACAACTAAAACTCTGGAACGTAAGCAGGCACCTCATGCCATTGCTTATGCTCAGATCGAGCAGAAGGCTGCACTTGATGCCCTTTACTAGATGACCCATCAAGGGGGAGGCTTAGGAGGTGCTGGCTCATCTAGCAAGGGCTTGAGCAACACATTCATGTTCCAGCTGATCAAGGATGGGATCAAGGAAGCTGTTGCCGAGCTGGCCAAGTCCAAGACTGTTGATACTGATGATGATGGTGTTCGTGAGATGATGGCGAGTGAAGTGTTTGAGATGATAAGGAAAGGGAATGGAAAGGTTGAAGAGAAAGGGAAGGGTGAGGATACTACACATCCAGAGGTGTCGCGTGCGATGCCTTCTGACGGACTCAAAGACATTGATGAGGAAGTGGAGATTGAAGAACTTGATGATGACGATGATGAAGAGAGAATCAGAGTTGCAGAAGATGAGTTCCGAGAATACGAGATTTATGGGCAACAGGACTATGACTCTGACTCTGATGTTCATGCTGTTGAGGAAGATGAAGGTGATGCTAACACCGATGATGATGAAGCGAAGTCTGGTGATGCTTCACCACCTACTACTCTTGTGCGCTCACTCACTCCAACTGGATCGCCCAAGAACTCTGATTTTGCATCTCAGTGATGCATGGTTTTAAGTCTTGATAACTCTTGAACAATTTTCGTTTTTCATGTTTATCTATCTCTTGCATGCATAAGACTTGATATTTTCCATCATGCATGTTTTTCATATTTCTTTTTGATGAACTACACTCGATGTTTTGATGATTGAATTTTACTAAGTTTTTATTTGTTTTTCATATCTTATCAACGTTGGTTACTGAATGTTTGACTGTTTTATTTTTACTTAGTTTTATTCTCGCTATGATTGCTTAAGGGGGAGATTATGTGTATCTCCTTGTGCTAACCTTTTATCACATGAGTTGTGCCAAAAAGGGGGAGATTGTAGATGTTGGTTTTGGCGACAACATATGTTTTGGTTGTTTGTTTGTGTTATCAGGTGTTGAATAATGGGTGCAAGGATATAACATGGTGATGGAATCGGTGAAGTTCAAAGCATTTAAATGTTCAACACCATATGCGTCAACTGGCGCACGCCTCGACATCTCCTCCTCATGCGACACGCCCGACAACCCTTCTCAAGCGACAAAAGTCGCACGGGCTCCCCACTCTACCTCGTGCGATAAGAGGCGCACGGGCCAGCCCTCCTTCTCATGCGACAGAAGTCGCACGTCATGCCATCCTCCACTTCATGCGACTGATGGCGCACGGCATCGCCTCCTCCATTTCATGCGACTAATGTCGCACGCTCTGTCATCCTTCAAGTTGTGCGCCAACTGGCGCACGGTCCCGTGTGTTCACCTTATGTGCCAATTGGCACATGGTGTGTTACATCCCACCATCAACGTCAACGAGTGCAATGAGATGTCCATCTCAGTTCAAGTGCTAACGATGTGTGAGTTTGCTATTTGCTACTTCAATACTATCGACGACCATGAAGAAGATGAAATGCTGAAGACTCAACAACGAGTCTTTATCACGATGGAGTTGAAGACGAAGTATTGAGATCGATGGAGTCAAGATGTGTTGAAGTATGAAGTTAAGAAATTGAAGATTCAAGATTCGAAGATTCAAGAATCAAAGATTCAATAATCAAAGATTCAAGATTCCAAGATTCAAGAATCGAAGTTTCTAAAGTGATGTCATCCATGGAATTGTGACGTCAGCCAAGCATGTGGCCAACCAGAATGCTCCACATCAGCGCTCCACATGTGCGGCTCTACTATATATACCCATGGATGTTGAAGAAATCACTTGACGATTTTGAGAGAACGAAATCTGATATTTAGTATCGCTGATCGTTGTTTGTTGGCGCTGAGCCTTAGAGTAGTGAGTAGTTGTTTTGCGATGTGCGCCAATAGTAGAGTTAGGAGATATAACTGTAGGCGTAGTAGTGCTAGGTCTCTGGTTCGTTGGAGTGTTGCGACACTTTGGATACGACCTTAAATCATTTCGTCTACCATACTCATCCGTGTAATAGTTTCGTTTTATTCTCAATGAAATGAAATATATTACATAACTTTGTCTTCACAACTTTACTTTACGTTTCGCTGAGTTCGAACTTACACACTATCCGAACCGTGCTCCAACTGGAGCGTGCGCCACTTGGAGCAAGCGCCAGTTGAACGTGTTCGATCCGAAGTTGCTGAAGTGTTAAGTGTTTAAGATCAATTACGCGAAAAGTTGGTATCTTACGTCGAAGACGTAATTTCAATATTGTACAATTCATTATATTTAAAATACTCCCTCTATCCACTAATAATAGTCACGTTGACTTTTTTTACCGTCGAATACATATGATAAATAGTTTACAAAAATTATGAAAAAATTATTAAAATAAAATTTAACTATTAAATTTTATTTTAGTAACTTTTTCATAATTTTTGTGTAATGTTTTTTTGACCGTCGAATATATATGATAAATAGTTTACAAAAAATTTAGTAATTTTTTCATAATTTTCGTGTAATATTTATCATATGTATTGGACGGTCAAAAAAAGTAACGCTTAAACTTAATTCAGTTTGAATAATATTTTTTGTACAAAATTTATATTGTACAATTCATTATATTTAAAATACTTAGTTCAGTTTGAATAATATTTTTTGTACAAATTTTATATTGTACAATTCATTATATTTAAAATACGGAGTAATTATTTCTTTAAATGTAATTTTAAGAAATTCATTATACATAAAATAATTATTCCCTAAAATATACTATTTTTTATTATAAAATTTATTATACTTAAAATTTTAATAATTTAATATTTTAGTTTATCAATTGAATGCAAGTAGATCATTAGTTTTATTAGCAATATTATAAATAAAGTTACTAAATTAATTAATAAATTTAAATAAATTTAAAATTCAATCAATTAAATTAATTAAATTATTTTCAAATTTATAGTAACTAAAATATTCTTATTAAATTTAATAATAGAAGGAAATCAAAAAAAGAATTAATGGTTTGTCCAAATTCTATTGACGGGTCAGAGTCTATACATATACTCTGCACAACAACAGCCTTTAAGACCGGTTTCCATTTTCACAATCAACAAATCCAATACGAGCATACCATACCAAGGCTTCACAAGGTTCTCATTTGAGGTTCGCACTGTTAGAATAAAAATTTCAGATCCATTAAATCACCTGAAGCACGCAAATGCAAGATCAAAATTTTGCTTCAAAATACCACAGGCACTTTCGCAGATAAGCATGTTAGGATACTAGGCCTATACAAAAAGCACAGAGACTACTTGTTCGGGAAATAGACAACATACTAGGAACTAAACGACTGAGAGCAAACATTTCTTAACAAAAAATATAGGTCACTTTACTAACAGCAGGAAGGAACACCCCATCACCACAGATCACTCAGTTGTTAACTTCACTGAATGCCCAATCATGCTCCCTACGAATCGCCTCTTCCTCCTCTGGGGTGAAGTCGTTTTTGATGTTGAAAGTCTTGCGAATCTCCTCTGGAGTCTTCCCCTTGATCATGTCAGCAACGGTTTGACAGGTCAGGTCAAGCAGCCCCTTGATATTCAGGTAGTTTGCAGCCTGAAAGAAAATGTACAACATAAGATACCCCATCCATCAAACACGAAAAATCTGCTAATAACTATGGTAAAATAGATGTGAAACTGAGTAGTCTATTCGGAACAACTTCTCAGACAGATATATTGCAAGAAAATAAAATAAAAACTGCAATTGTAAATATTATTCATGTAACCCCATTTACAGTGATATCAAACCTCACCGGCATAGAACTCTATCGACACAAATAAGCATCTGATCAGCCAAACAAAAGAATACTAACTTCAATGTGTTGTAGGGATACACAACACACGCCTTAGAAACAACATTGGAGCAATGATAGTTTGGAATTAGAGCTCTAGAATCCAGCAACGACAGGATATACACAAACGTAAATGAATGCATCCAGTACAAATGTAAAAGAGTGAAATATCCCCAATTTCAGAATGAAAATAACTAGATTACCTTAGCATGAATAATCTGAATAAGATTAACACGATTCTATACACAAAGGTTAGGTTTTTTAATTTTTATTTTTATTTTAGAAGAACACCACACAACAATATCCAGAAATAGGAATTTAAAGAGCGCGATATGTACCAGAATGAGGTCAAACAGCGTCCCCTGCTCAACCTTGACAAACTCAGCATCAAAGGCCTTCAAATCGTCGTCGGAGGTCTTTTCGGCGCCGCCGTCGGTGCCAGTCTTCACGTTGGCGTCGACGTGGCGCTTGCAGTACTCGATGACCTTCTCGAGGATGTCGGAGTTGACGTTAGTAACGGGGATTGCGTTGTCGGCGCAGTTGTCCTCAATCATGTGCTTTATGGTCTGCGATTCGAGGGCGACCGCCTCCTCCACCTCGAATGTTTCTCCGTCGGAGCTCTTCAGGGTGATCATCTTTGCTGCGGTCGACATAGTTTTCGCGATTGAAAACCCTAACTTTCAGAGGCAAGATATATAAATGGGAACAGACTTCAGATTCGTAGGGTTTTTGGCTTTCGATATTTTTTTTGAGAATTTGAAACCGGACCGACTTACTAAAAAATCCTAATTTGAATTTGTTGTCCATAATTATAATTTAAAACGGTCAATATTTAATTTGACTCTCTTTCCCGGTTTAATTCGACCCTAATTAAAGGTCAATATTTAATTCAGTTATCTCCATAATTTTTAAGGTCGATTAATTACACGTTGATAAGTATTCATAGATTAGAGCCACTATCAAAATTAATCTATAGTCAAACTAGTTGAATCCAAAAATGGTGGAGACCGTGCAGTGTCTTAGGGGCATTCCCAATGCTATGGAGGCAATGTGGGAGGCAATGGCAAATTTTGCCACAAAATTTGCTTTCCAGCCCATTTTCATTCCAATGGCATCTATCAAATTTTGCCTCCAAAAGAATATTCTTTTAAAATCTTCTTAATTTAATGTTTATTTATATTAAAATAATATATAATTTTAATTTTAATTTAAAATTATTTTTTTAAATAATATAAAAATTAAACAAAATAAAAATGTAATACATTAATAAAATAATTAATACGTAAAAAACTAAATATTATATAAAAATTATCGCAATAACAACAACAACATAATTATGAACTAATCAAACTCAATTTGAAAATCACTCAAACTCTTTCTCTCAATATTTTGATGGCCTTGGAGGAGGTGATGGAAGTGATATCGGACCGTATTAAAATCTTTTTGTATTAATGTTCAATTTCTATTTTATTTGCTTATCTTATTTTGTATTGTAATATGAAATTTGTATTAAAATTAGTAGTATTAATGTAATTTGTATTATTATATTTCAATTTGAATGTTGTATCAAAAATTATGTCAAATAATATTATTATATTATAAATATTATTTTTTTTATATTTTTTTATCAAAATATAAAAATTATAAATTAAAATCAACAAATACAATTATATTTACATTTATATTTATATAATTATTAATTGAAAATAAAAAAATAATAATAAAATAACATTTGCCTCCATAAATAGTGTGGAGGCAAATTTGCCTCCTACTATTCATGGTGACAAAATACCTCTTTGTTTGCCTCCACCATTGGAGAGTGAAAATGGAGTGAGGGAGGCAAATTTTGCCATTGCCTCCCCCATTGGAATGGTCTAAAGACCAGAAGTGCTTAAACATATGGAATTAATACATCGTTAAAGAAGAGGTTCAAAAGCAAAAAATGTCAAATAGAGCATATTAGCACCAACCTTGTGATTGTGTGGATTCAGTGACGAAATGATTGCTCCCAAAAGACATTCATTGGTCATGTTGAAAGAATGAGCATCACAAATGCAATATAATATGTAATAGGCTTTATGTAATTGACATTTTGAGCTTTTTAATTAAATGTTTCTGAAACTAATTTATATCTTATTTGTCATTGATGTATATATACATAAACGTTGACATTATTTATTCAAGATTTATCTTTACTTTGAAAATTATGTCAACCATTACGAACATTAACGTGTTTAAGTTGAAACCTAATATTGTGATATATGAAATGAACTATATCTATCGAATTATATTGAACCTCTATGACTCATATTAGTTTATGCATAATTATGAAATTATGAATTTACTAATAAAATTAAAGCTTATCATTATGTTGTGCACACATTATGCTTTAATCATGAATTTACTATGTCAAGTGGGAGAATGTAAGATATAAATGATCTAGTGCTATTTGTATTATATTTGTATTAATGTTGGTAGATGAAACGTTGAAAAGATGTATCCTGCATCAATTACAAATAATAATTTAGGTTCTCTCTTTAGCTATAAAAGCCCTTAATATGTATTGTGAATCTACATAGAAAAAAATAAGTGAACATAAAGATATTAAAGAAGGTTTAGAGGTACAAACCAATTTTATTCGTTCGAAAGAAGAAAAAAAAGAAAATAGCTACTCATAACTTGAGTTTTGATTCTCAAGTTATACACATACTCTGCACAGCAATATGCTCATAACTTGAGTTTGGATTCTCAAATTATACACATACTCTGCACAACAACCGTCTTTAAGACAAGTTTCGATTTTCACAATCAACAAATACAATACGAGCATACCATACCAATGCTTCAAAAGGTTAGATACTAAAAATTTCAAATCCATTAAATCGCCTGAATCACAGAAATGCAAGATCAAAGTTTTGCTTCAAAATACCACCAGGCACTTTCACAGATAAGCATGTTAGGATGCTAGGCCTATACAAAAAGCACGGAGACTACTTGTTCGGGAAATAGATAAGATACTAGGAACTAAACGACTAAGGGCAAATATGTCTTAACAAAAAATATAGGTCACTTTACTAACAGCAGGAAGGATCACCCCATCCTCACAGATCACTCAGTTATAACTTCACTCGAATGCCCATGCATTCTCCCTACGAACCTCCTCTTCCTCCTCTGGGGTGAAGTCGTTTATAATGTTGAAAGTCTTGCGAATCTCCTCTGGAGACTTCCCTTTGATCATGTCAGCAACGGTTTGACAGGTCAGGTCAAGCAGCCCCTTGATATTTAGGTAGTTCGCAGCCTGAAAGAAAATGCACAACATAAGATAACCCATCCATCAAACATGAAAAAAACTGCTAAAAACTATGGTAAAATAGATAGGAAACAGAGTAGTCTATTCGCAACAACTTCACAGACAGATATATTGCAAGAAAATAAAATAAAATAAAAACTGCAATTGTAAATATTATTCATGTAACCATTTATGGTGATATCAAAGCTCACCGGCATAGAACTCTATACACACAAATAATTATCTGATCAGCCAAACAAAAGAAATACTAACTTCTATGTGTTGTAAGGATACACAACACATCCCATAGAAACAACATTGAAGCAAGGATAGTTTAGAATTAGAGCTCAAGAATCCAGTAACGTTAGGATATACACAAACGTAAATAATGCATCTCGTACTAATGTAAAAGAGTGAAATATCCCCAATTTCAGAATGAAAATAACTAGATTACCTTAGCATGAATAATCTGGATAAGATTTACACAATTCTATACACAAAGGTTAAGTTTTATTTATTTTAAAAAGAACAACACACAACAATATCCAGAAATAGGAATTAAAAGAGCGCGAGATGTACCAGAATGAGGTCAAACAGCGTCGGCTGCTCAACCTTGACAAACTCAGCATCAAAGGCCTTCAAATCGTCGTCGGAGGTCTTGTCGGCGCCGCCGTCGTTGCCAGTCTTGGTGTTGGCGTCGACGTGGCGCTTGCAGTACTCGATGACCTTCGCGAGGATGTCGGAGGTGACGTTAGGCACGGGGATTGCGTTGTCGGCGCAGTTGTCCTCAATCATGTGCTTTATGGTCTGCGACTCGATGGCGACCGCCTCCTCCACCTCGAACGTCTCTCCGTCGGAGCTCTTCAGGATGATCATCTTTGCTGCGGTCGACATACTTTTCGCGATTGAAAACCCTAACTTTCAGAGGCAAGATATATAGAGAGGGGAACCGACTTCAGATTCGTAGGGTTTTGGGCTTTTGATATTGAGACTTTTATAGACGGAACCGACTTACTAAAAAAGCCTAATTTGAATTCGTTGATCTTAATTACCGTATAATTTAAATCGGTCAATAGTTAATTTGACTCTCTCTCTCCCTCTATAATTTGACCTTAATTAAGGGTCAATATTTAATTCGATTATCTCCATCATTAATGTAGATTAATTTCATGAATGTACATCAAAATTAATCTATAGTCAAGCTTAAACCGAGAACTAGTCGACTTGCTCCAAAACTGCGAAAGCATTTGAGAAGGTGAAGTAGATGAATTCGTGTTGTCTCAATCACCTCACACTTCGAAAGCACTACGTAGGTCGACAGGATTCTTAAATAATTCTAAAGCCCGATATGTATTTGGATTAATTCGATTCTTAGGTGATGTATCCATCCTAACACTTGGCCTCATTTCTCTAATAGTTATTTCTTGGTTCAATTGTTTCTAGTATTTGATTTTGATATAGATGATTGATGAACTTCAAATCCCGTTTTTCGAGTTTAAAGTGTGATATTTTGCACTAATGTTACTTCATTTTCCATATTTCTTAGTTACTTTTTATTGAGTGTTTGTATTAAGAAAGATTAACAAAGATTTTATGATTTACAAAGTAAAATTTTATTTTTCTCCCAAGGTCCGTTTTGATTATTTGAATATCTAAAAAATGTACAAAATGAAGTTGCAAATTATTTCAGTTTTCTTAAAACTTATACGAGGAAAACAACCCAACTCAAATAATCTTCACCATGTTCTCAGTAAGTATATGATAAGATCAAAGCTTTGAAACCGGCAAGCCTGCAACACAAAAGTGTCGTTTTTTAGTACACTCCAAAATTAAGAAATGATAAGAAGTAACGTAACGTTTGAAGATACCTATAGCCTTTGAGTTAACAATGCTGGGGCAAGCAGGTGGTGGTTGCGATTTCTCATCCAGAAATGGCTCCACACGGTTAGGGTCGACCCAAACCGGGTATCCTTTTATCTTACCCTGGACAGCCACAGAAATACAAAAAGATAAATGAAAGTCGCAGATTGAAACACTAAAATAAATTCAGAGATCTTGAGCTTTCAAATAGAGCTGCCAAATGATCGATCCAGGTCACTGATGGAGCATTTTAATATTAGGCTAAACTTCAGGGAGTGTTTGTAATTATTCCCATAATATTTAAACATGAAAATTCATACCAGGACATTCAGTGCAGCCAATGTAGCCATCCCTTCGCGGGTCCACTGCACATATGTATATATATATGGGCATAAAAAAAATAAGAAGTTTTCGAAGCACATTTGAAAATATACTAGAACTAACAATTACCTTTGAAGCAGAGGCTATGTGAGGCACAATAACAGCATTCTTCATATCCGCAAGCCCAGGTTTCATGTAGGGCTCATCCTAATTGAAATATATATATATATATATATATATATATATATATATATATATATATATATATATATATATATATATATATATATATTCAAAATGTGATGAACGAACCAATAATAAATTCAGAAGTGTCCATGTTTTGATTACCTCAAAGACATCAAGACCAACTCGAAACATAGGATTCGCTCTCAAATGGTCGACTAGAGCCACCTCATCAATAACGGGTCCCCTGCTGCAGTTTACTAGTATGGCTTCCTGCATAAACGTAATTCGTATCCATTTCAAATATCTAGTTTATATCGAAATTATGTAACGAGTATATTTTGATATAAGCATGCATTTATTATTGCCTTCTTCATTATAGCGAGGCTTTTTTTATTGACAAGATGGTAAGTTGTTTTATCCAGCACCGGGTGAAGACTTATCTGCAAAACAATCGACAGAATTTTTATCACATAGTATGCCAAAATACGCCACATATATAAGAGAGAAAGGAAATCGTTCATACCACATCAGCCTCTCGAAGAACCTCATCCATAGACGAGGCCCGTTTCCAAGTGACGGGCTGTTCACCGTTGTCTTTCAAGAACTGGCCATAAGCTAATCGATTTTCAAGATAAAAATAAGTCTCGAGTATTTGTGTATTGACTATGAGATTGACTAAACAAAGCAATACATGCCTGTGACAAACTTTTCGAGGCGAGTGGCCTGATAGAGGTCGTAGTAAATTAAGTTCATTTTGAACCCTTCAACCTATTTTCAGCCGAGCAATTTGTTAACAAAACAAAAACGTACATTACTTATTCATTCATCGAAAAGCGAATGTGAAACTACCATCATTCTAGCATAAGCGGACCCAATCCGACCAGCTCCGATCACTCCAACTGTTTGTCCTTTAAGTAAGTTCCCAACAAACCTACAAATGAGCCGGAAAAGGCATCATCGTATTCGAGTATTCGTATACACACACACACACACAAGTGCGAGTAAAGCAAGGAGACGAAACCGTACAGATTAGGAAGCCATCCATCGTACAAACCAGCCCTCATGAATTCATCCGCCTCGACAAGTCTCCTCGCCGCTGCTAGAGAAAGCGAAGCTGCCAGCTCAGCTGTAGTCTCCGTTAGAACCCCCTGCTCGATCAAAAACAAAATTCAAGATCGACCGAGTCAAGAAAGGGGGAAATCAATCGGACTCACGGGCGTGTTTCCGACGGCGACGCCGTATTTGTTAGCGGCGGCGACATCGACGTTGTTGTAGCCGACAGCCATGTTGCTGAATGCTTTCCCTCCGGCTTTACTCAGGGCAGAGAACAACTTCTCCCCCCAATCTTCGGTTAACTGAAAAAGAAAATTAAAAAAATCAAACGCGTAACAATCAGAGAAGTGATTTTTTTTTTTAAATTATTTATTATTACCTGGCCGATGACTCCATCGCACCTATTGCCGATCAAAGAGATGATATCCTCAACAGACAATATGGTTTTCTTTTGGGTGCAAATCTGGAATAAAGAAAAGGTGGAGGGGTCAAAACGAAAATAAATCGGGATTAAAGGGTATTTACTAGTACTCCACTTACTTCGAGGCGACAATCTTGTTGGATGAGGAGGTTAATCCAGCGGGTACCGGGCATGGGTTTGGTGCTGATGACCCGGTATTTCCCATTCGGGTTGTGAACCTCTACCTGCAAAGGTTTCGCCGCCATTGCAAGAGCTTTCGGAGTGTGAGTGGGAGGAGTGTGTGTTTAATTTATGAGAAGCTCACAATAATTTGGAAAAATAAAATCGGGAATTGAAGGGCCTCTCATTCGATTCGATATGAGATAATGGGAAATGGAAATTGAGTGGCTTGGCGACACGTAATATGAGAGCTATCCGTTTCGGGTATGTATCCGACAAATTAAAACTCAGCCACTTCTTATTTAAACTGACAACGTTCCTATCATCTATTGATTATTTACCCTTAGATTTGAACTCACATAGAGAGATTACATATACATCTAAGAAAACTTTTGAACATAGCCTCCAAACGTCTTAAAAAGTTTTGGACAAAAATTTGATGACTTTTATTAACCGAGAAGAATTTTCATTTGCCCTGGGTAGGCGTGAAGCCGAAGGAAATGATCGAAGCGAATTAGGCCCTCCTTGATTGACATGAACTCAATTTTGATGGAGGCATGAGGAGTTGCAACAACTCAGGTGAACGAGTTCAACTCACAATCATCAAATAATTGTTTTCGTTTGAGGTCGAAGCTGATGACAAGGTCCAGACCTTAATTCTATTGACATCGTTATCGAGTAGGTGGGAGTCGATGAGAGCAATAAGTTGAAGCTTGACAATGTTAGTGATCGTGTTCTTGGCAAGGTGGTACGTATTAAAGATTCTGGAAAGATTTCTACTTCGATGAGCATAGCGTTGAGTATGACGCGTCAGAGGCGAGGTGAATATATCGATCATTAGGAAGATAACAAACGTAAGGGAAGAGCGAGGTCGAGCAACGGTAAGAAGAGGCAATTCAAGTTTTGGAATTGTGAGAAAATCGGTAACATGAACAGGCATTGCGAAGATCTTTCGAAGATTAGAGACAAGGATAATACATTGACGGAAGAAGAGAGATGAGATGCGGCCTTGCTAACATATGGATACTTGACTCGGAATTATCGTTTCACACAACAAAGAGATCATTTGATGGCATGAAGAGATATGTTGTCGAAGATCACGTGAAAGTTCACCTAGATATCGTAGGTGTTAGAGACGTGAAATTGAAAATCTTTTGGGAAATGGTGGAAGCAATCGAAGTTAAGCGAAGCTGAGGAAAAATTTAATCTCGACCAATCAGCTTGAGAGAGAGTGACATAAGGTAACCTTCAATAATGTGTCTTGAAAGGCGTCAATGGGTGCGATGATTGTTGTTCGTAGTCGAAAGAAGTTCACTATTTACACTATGACAGAGAGGTCGTGATATTTGTGTGGCCGAGGATACCAATGCGCTTATATATACATTGTGGACTGAATCATATAAGAGAAAGAGAAGTGCAGCAAGTGAGTTCAAGTGAGTCTAATATGGATAAAAGTTCGGTTCTCGAGAAGCAGATGAGATATCTATTCTAGTTGATCGAGAGATAATCGAATGATGAAAAGAGGATATATGACTCGGAAAATTTTCTGGTAGACGAGAACTTAAAAGAAGACCAACCGGATGAAATCTCAAAGACCAATCACAGGTTTTAAAGGCGATCGAGAATAATCAATGTGGACTAGAGAAACGAGCAAGTGAATGAGAAACGAGATGAGTTCGTTATTGTCATGGAAGAACTCGTTAGTGAAAAATGAGATTGTGCATTCGGATTCGGGTAACATTTCTTGTACCCCTACTTGAAAGTAATCTTATGAAAAGGTCAAAGTGTATATATAGTGAAAAAAAAGATGGAAAATTAAAGAATCGTGTTAAATATTCGAAGAAGTTGCTGAAATTTTGGACTTAACTTTGTTGATAGGGAATAGAGATACCGCTGAGGCTGAGGTAGGACGTAATGAATGTGATTTGAATTCAAGTAGAAAATTGTTAGAATGTTGAGTACGTCAAATAAAAAATGAAAATAAGTAAAATAAAATTGGATGAACAAGAAAAAATTGATAGAGTGTTGGTTTTACGTAGCTATTACAGTGCTTGTTTCTGGACTAGAATCAGTACTACTGAAACTTTACACTTTTCCAGAAACTAAAATAAAATAAAGAAATGAAGAAGATGAGTAACACTCGAACAGATCTTCAACTCCGGTGGAACGTCAGAACTGGACACGAACTTCGATCAGATTGCGGGTAGTCGAGGCGCTTTCGCTTTCCGCAAGACAAATACGTCCCGTGTTTGCTACGGTTTGCAGACGTAATGCCCCCAAAGATACAACGACTGTCTTTGTTCTTCTCTGAAGCAACCAGAGCAGAACCTCTTTCGAACGAGAAAAGGAGAGGAGTATGAACTGTATGATATGCTGGGAATTGCTTTTGCGTTTTTGCTATGTTTGATATGCAGCCTAGGACTCACTATTTATAGCTGAGCTCCATGCATGTGAAGGGTCAAGTCAAGGCATTCAATCTGGTGAGTAATGCAGCCCATTACCACCTCCATAATCATCCATGTAACTGCCCAGCAGTAATGGACATGACCAGTAATATTCTGACCGTTGAGGATTTTCAGAAATAATAATAATAATATAATTATTAAATATTATTTCATCTTCAGCCCAATTGTGTTCAACGTTAGCCCAATATAATTGAGCCCAATCAAAACATAGTTCAGCCCGTCAGCAAAACTATTACGCTGGCCAGGCCCAGAAGCCCCAGGAGGCCCAAGGAAGCCCAAAGTCCAATTGCCAAGATCCAAGTCCAAGTCCAAGGACGAGGCGAGTCGGGTCGGGTCGGGACGGGACGGGACGGGCCGAGCCGAGCCGAGCCGAGCACGAGCACGAGCACGAGCACGAGCACGAGCACGAGCACGGGCACGGGCACGGGCACGGGCACGGGCACGAGCACGAGCCGAGCCGAGCGGACGGACGGACGGACGCGCGTGTGACGATTGCCATATACCTTAACGGTCCATGGTCTTACTCACTTGTTGAACACATTAATTCTCTAATCACTTATTAAGTGTAATAACTTTATTACATCTTTCAATGTGGGATGTAATAACTATTACACATTTCAATGTAATAAAGTCTTACACTTTATTACATATTCAATTAAATGCCTTTTTAATTGGCTATCTTTAACCATTTATTTCTCACTCACCGAAAATCGGTTTTTGACGAAATAAAATTCTATAATTATCTACGAACGACGTAGAAAATTATCGTATAATTTATTTCCCAATCGGAATTAAATTTATAGCCAGTCAACTCAGTCAAACATTGGATAAAACCAATTTTGACTTAAGATTTTCCAACAATCCCCCACATGAGTGGAAATCAATGCATGCATGTATGCAGACTCTTCGTTCAATTCCCCAAAAGAATCTATCGCTTCCGGAAAGGTAGTTTGCGGCTTTGAACCTTCCGTAGTGAACAACATCGGAAGTACAGGAGGCCTAGTGGACACGATGCCTTGAACTATTCCCCCACAACGTACAACGAGTCAATGCTATTCACGCAATAAATTCCGTTCAATTTCCCGTTCTATGTTGTGTCCGTTTTGGCCATGGACAACACTTTGGATTCATAAATGTTTACATTTGAAGCGGCCCTCACTTCACATTTATATAGGTGACCTCCCATTATAAGTATCCTGACTTACTTAACCTTTTCAAGGTAGGGATTCATTAAAAGTCTCCTCGAGAACTTAACCTTTTACCACACGTCAGGAAACAGCACTTGAATTGCCTTTAGGGATGAGTACAAGTGCTCGATTGAACTTTCATAACTTAGTTTTCCCTTTGAACCAAGTTCATGGGATCTCCATTCATCAAGGTAGGGTTACCGTTATGATCGTTCGATGGATTGTGGTTTTTCAAACCCATTCCCTCTAGCAACACACCAAATTGATCTCGATTTATTCCTTTTGTCAAAGGATCAGCCAGATTTTCCTTAGATTTTACGTACTCTAAGGAAATTGTGAATGTATGTTTTGGCAACAACTTTGTTTTTCCTTGTTGTTCTATTTTGCAGGATCAAACCTCAAAGGATGACATCTCAAAGGAGTTGAAGATTGGAATCTTGATCCTTGAAGGTTTAGGCGCGGAGCGCATGGACGAGGCGCAAGGCGCCTTGGCATCAGACGCATGCATATCAAGCGCCTAGCTCATCTCCCGAAGATGCATGCGCGAGGCGCCAGGCGTGGAGTATCAGACGCACAGCCCGTTCCTTGAAGATGCTATGCGCGAGGCGCATTGCTTGAAGCATCAGGCGCATTGCCGCTTCCTTGAAGGTGCAATGCGCGGGGCGCATTGCTTGTCTCAAGCGCTGAGTCCTATTCTTGAAGATGCATGCGCGGGGATCCTTGAGGTGGGCGCATCAATCCTCTGAGGATGCTACCCTCCAAGAATGCAATCCTCTGAGGATGCTACCCTCCAAGAATGCAATCCTCTGAGGATGCTACCCTCCAAGAATGCAATCCTCTGAGGATGCTACCCTCCAAGAATGTGACCCTCTAAGAATGCAATCCTCTGAGGATGCTACCCTCTAAAGGATGCAATCCTCTGAGCATGAAATTCTCTAAGGAGGCGCATTGCATGCGCTTGAAGATTAAGCGCCCCGGATTGAAGTCGCGCTATATCAACATTCATCAAATGCAATGAAGATGACGACACGCCCAAACTTCAACACTTGGAATATTTTCATGTTAAATTGAAGGTGAAGCGTAGACGAGCTTTGGAGCTGTGCATCCGTTGAAGCGCGCCCAGATTCAAGATTCGAAGATTCGAAGATTCGAAGTTTCAAGGTTCGAAGATTCAAGATTCGAAGATGGTTCTGGAAGTATGACGTCAAGAATTTCCGTTTGACGTCAGCCGAACGTGTAACCAATGAGGATCACTTTCCTCCGGCGTTCTCACGTGCGGCACTCCTATAAATACCCTCGTTCCCGATTTGGAAAATCACTTCTTCACACCCTTACTTTTGAAATCAAGTTTTTTACTTAGAGTATTTTTAGGAGTTTTAGGATTGTCGCTTGTTGCGCATTCCTTGAGAGAGTTTTCGTGTAGTTTGTTTTCGCTGAGCGCCTTGTATTAGAGTTATGAGATTTAGCTCTAGGTGTTAAGCGGTGGATCCTTGGAGTGCTAGAGTGCTGCGTCACTTGGTCTGCATCCTTTGATCATTTTATCTACCGTTCTCTCCTTGTAATAGTTTTGTTTGATTCCGAATGAAATGAAACTTATTACATATAACTTGTCTCCTATCTACTTGCTATTCAAGATTACAAGATTGTGAATTTGAACACTTTCCTCTGAGAGGTTGATTCTTTAAGAGACCTGCTTCTTCCTCAGAGTGTGTTGCACCAGGCGCCCAGGAACGTGAAACTCAGCGTATTTCTCTTAGGCGCCAAGTACTGATTCTCGCGCCTCCTCTAGGCGCCTGAATCTTAGGCGCCCAGTATTGAGTAAACGCTGAGTGGTTCGACTCTTCGAAGGTTCTACGCCTTTTACACCGACTTCGCGAAAAGTTGGTATCTTACGTCGAAGACGTAATTTCAATTGGTATCAGAGCGGGACGTCATACGTATACGACGTGATCCGTTACTTGACTTCATTTTTTTCGCTGCAATGGAGTCTCAAATGTTTGTTCAAAAACCGATAATGCTTACTCATCAGAACTACTCTAACTGGAAAGCTAAAGTTTCAGCTAGGATTAAGGGCTTTGACTCTAGATCTTGGATGGCAGTGTTAGAAGGATGGGAACGCCCATATTCTGAAGACGCAGATGGCGTGAGAACTCCGAAACCGGAACGTAGTTGGACAAGAGAGGAGCATGACTTGTCTACGGCTAACAGCAAAGCTCTTCTAATCATCTGTGAATGGCTGGATCTCAGTATGTATCAGTTGGTCAAAAATTGCACATCTGCCAGAGATGCTTGGGAGACTCTACAAAGAACGTGTGAGGGAAGTCATGCAGTTAAGCGATCCAAAATCCGAACTATCACTGCTCAATTCCATCAACTCAGGATGAGAGAAGATGAAGACATAAATGATTACTTGGACAAGATCATGAGATATGTCAATGAAGCATTTGAACTGGGAGAAATCTTTCCTGCTCCCATGGTTTATGAGAAGGTTCTATCTAGTGTGAGCACTAGATTCGAAAGCAAGGTGCTAACTATTGAAGCACGCAACGATGAGAACCAAAACTGGGATTATGCTGACTTGATGGCTGATTTGAGAAATTATGACTTGACTCTCAAAGTTCAAAGTAACCCAGATATGTCACTTGTCTACGAACCGATGACTGCTCTCAAGATTTCTGAGAAAGGGAAGAGCTCAAGGAGTATGAGGACTAAGAGTTCGAATTCTCAAGCTGAGAAATCCGAAAGTAGCTTCACTGCAGATTTGAATGAGTCTGATGATGAGGAAGCAGAGGATATTGAAAGATTGATGAACTCCAACAATCCCGACAAACTTGCTGTGTTGACTGACATAGTCACTTACCTTGTGAAACAAGATTTAAAGAGAAAGAACCGTGCTCGAAATTTTCGAAGATTTCAGAAAAACTCTAACTCTTTTCAGAATACCCCAGACAACAAGAATCAAGCTTCATTCTCTGGAAGCAAATTCAAGGGCACTAAACTTTCTCCATATTCTTCTTCCAGCAAAGATGTCTCGAAATTGCAATGTTTTGAATGCAAAGGGTTTGGACACATTAAGAACGAATGTCCAAATTTACATCGCAAAAAGAAGTTACCTGTGAGCTATGTGGTGATCGACGACGAGAATGTGATCTCCGAGAATGATGAGTCTGAGGATGAAAGCTCAGAAGAAAATGAGGACAACGCTCTTGTTGTCACTTTTGATGAGGAGTTTGAACTCGATGATTTCTTGAAAGGTACGGCAACTGCCGAAAATATTTTTTGTATGGCTTCAAAGAACAAAGAATTATGTGATGAAGGGATTTTCTCAGATTGTGAATCGGAGGCTGAATCTGAATTAGAAGAGACAACTCACGATGTGGTTCAAGAGAAAGTAGAATCTTCTGAAATGCATGTCTTGAAGGAGAACTTCTTAAACCTCGAAAAATTATATGAAGAATCTGTCATCGAGAACGGAGCGCTTGATATCTCTCTAAAATTCTTGGAAGAATCTGTCGACGAATTCTCTGAGGAAAAACGAAAATTCTCTGAAGAAGCTGTCAAGCTGTGTAACCTGCTTGAGGTGTCAAACTCTGAAAATCTAAAGTTAAAAAATTCTCTAAAAATTCTGAGGATCAAATTTGATGATCTCTTCGAAGAAAAACACAAGTACTTCAAGGAAGTGATTGAGCTAAGAGAAGCTGTCGAGAAAACGAGTGATGAAAACTCGAAACTTAAAACTTCTCTGAAAAGGGAAACTTCTGAAGTTAAGAAGCTCCAAATTCTCTTCAAAAACTCAGATACTGAAAACGACGAGCTAAAATCTTCGTTGATAAGAACTCAAACTGATCTTGCAATGAGTGTCAAAGAGTGTTATGTGCTGAAAGAAAAACTTCAAATGACTGATGAACTCTTGAAAAAGATGAATACGAATTCTTCGGTGTTTGACAACGCCGCCTCCTACATGAATCCAAAGCGTTATGGACTTGGATTTCAAAAGGTGTTTGAATCCATATATGCTACTCCTGAAAAGAAGGAAGTAATGTTCATCAAAGCCTCTGATAATCCTCAAGAGGTGGCAGAGAAAGAAATCTTGAGTGAATTTGAACTGTCTAAGAGAAAGGAGATTGCTGAAGGGAAAAAGGTGGCGACGTCGTCTGATGTTGATCCTCAAAAGTCGAACTCGACAAATAGCTCAAAATCTCAGACTTACCAATTTCCTAAGTTTATTGTGAAACATCCTCGAGGGATCCTACCATATGAAGCAACTCTTCTGAAGAAGCTGAGCAAAACCAAGATCTTGAATTCTGATGAAAAATCTTCTCACTCAAAATCTGTCAGGAGTGGAGCTCCTGTAAGACAAGGATCTCGAAGAAAAAGAAAGTATGTGTGCCACTACTGCAACCAACCTGGACACATTAGACCGTTTTGCTACAGACTGAAGAATGATGTGAATCGCGGACTTGTGACCGAGAAAAACAAGAATGGCTCAGCTAAGAAAGTCAAGAAGGTGGATCCTATTCAAGCCTTCAAGGAAAATTTCTCAAGACAAAAGTCTCAAAGAAAATCTCTTAGAGAAACATTCTCAGAGAAAAACTCCTTACCTCTGAGAGATCCGAAAAACGCTAAATCTTTGAATTTGAGAAATTCTCAGAATTTCGATGATAAGAAGAAATGAGCTGTGAAACAAAAGAGTGAAGCCAAACTCGATTCCACCTTCACAAATGGGTGGAGACCTAGAGAACTTATTTTCTGCAATGTTGCGTTAAATGCCTCTGAGAAAGGATCCAAAGGTATTTGGTATTTTGATAGTGGGTGTTCCCGACACATGACTGGAACAAAGAAATTCTTGAAAGAATACGAACCCATGACTGGTGCCCCCGTGGTTTTTGGAGGGGGAGCTAAAGGAATCGTCAAAGGAAAGGGAACTCTTCACATCAAAGGACTGCCTCCAATAAAAAATGTTGTCCACGTCAAAGGTCTAGTTGCAAATTTGATAAGCATCAGCCAGCTGTGCGATGAAGGGCTGAATGTTAGTTTCGACAAGGATTCTTGCAAAGTTTACAACAATGAAGAAAAGTGCATAATGGAAGGTCCAAGAGCCAAAAATAATTGCTATACAACGGAATATAGTTGCTTCTCAGTAACCGTCTCTGATGAAGTTGATCTTTGGCATCAACGTCTTGGCCACACAAGCTCGAGAAACTTGAGTAAACTTGCTAAGGGGGAGATAGTTCGAGGAATCTCTCAACTCCCCAAGATTGAGAAACGAGTCTGTGGAAACTGCCAAAAAGGAAAACTCACAAGATCTTCACATCCACCTCTCCCAAGTTTGATGAGCACTTCTGCTCCTTTTGAACTTCTTCACATGGATCTGATGGGTCCTATGGAAGTGAAGAGCCTAGCAAAGAAAGAATATGTCCTCGTGGTGGTTGATGATTTTTCTCGATATACTTGGACGAGATTTCTAGCCTCTAAAGATGAAACTTTCAACGCCTTCAAGGGCATTGTAAAATGGATTCGCACGAATCATGAAGCTAAGGTTAAGAGGATCAGGAGTGATCATGGCACCGAATTTGAAAACTCCAGCTTCAATGAGTTTTGCCTTCTCAAAGGAATCCATCATGAATACTCAGCTCCCAAAACTCCTCAACAAAATGGGATCGCTGAAAGAAAGAATCGCACTCTCCAAGAAATGGCCCGAGTTATGCTAATCTCTAAGAATCTTGCAAGAAGTTTTTGGGCAGAAGCTGTATCCACTGCTGGATATATCTTAAATCGAATAAGTATAAGATCTGGAACCACGGCAACTGCTTATGAACTCATTAATGGAAAGAAGCCATCAGTTGGACACTTCAGAATCTTTAGATGCACTTGTTACATCTTGAAGGATCGGGATCCTCTGAAGAAGTTTGAGGAAAAAGCCGATCGAGGAATTTTTGTGGGTTATAGTCAAAATAGTCACGCTTACAGAGCTTATAATCTTCGAACAAGGAAAGTGATGGAAACCGTGAATATCAACTTCGACGAGCAAGACTATCTCGGAAAGCAAGAAGAAGAAGATTGGGTTAAGGAAGGAATCCTGGAATTTCAGACTTTTGACAATTCTCCTAATATAGAAACCTCTACTCCTAATACTTGCCATGAAGAAGGAGAACCCAGCAACTCACATGATGATTCTTCCTCTGAAGATGATGAAGTTACACCTCTTGAAAATCCAGCTGATGCTCCAAGAGAAGCTCCTGGATACATTCAGAAACGACACCCTCAAACGCAAATGATTGGAAATCTGAATGAGCGAACTACTCGCTCCAGGAAAACGACTTATCCTCAAGATGAACTCTACAATATTTGCACCTCTGCTATTTGCCATGAAATTGGGATTTCCTGTTTTCTCTCTGAGAATGAACCGAAAAACTACAAGGAAGCGTTGAAAGATGATTTCTGGATCATGGCTATGCAGGAGGAGTTGAATGAATTTTCAAGAAACAATGTGTGGTCCTTGGTTCCTCGTACTTCAAACATAAATGTTGTTGGAACTAAATGGATCTTCAAGAACAAAACTGATGAGTATAATCAAGTGGTGAGAAACAAAGCTCGCCTTGTTGCTCAAGGATATGCCCAAGTCGAGGGCATTGATTTTGATGAGACTTTTGCTCCAGTAGCTATAATTGAATCCATAAGACTCTTGATCGCGATCGCATGCCATCTAGGCATCAAACTTCGACAAATGGATGTCAAAGCTGCGTTTCTAAATGGAGTGTTGGAAGAAGAAGTGTATGTCGCTCAACCTAAAGGATTCGAGGATCCTTCCAAACCGAATCATGTCTACAAGCTTCATAAAGCTCTTTATGGATTGAAGCAAGCCCCACGTGCTTGGTATGGATGCCTAACGGATTATCTCTTAAAGTTTGGATTTTTGCGAGGCTCCGTCGACAAGACTCTCTTCATCAAACGGGAGGGCAAGCATATGATTGTTGCCCAAATCTATGTTGATGACATCGTCTTTGGAGCTACCTGCTCTAAACTTGTGAAAGCCTTCACTGACTCTATGTCTTCCACCTTCCAAATGAGCATTGAAGGAGAATTGCATCAATTCCTTGGACTCCAAATCTCTCAACGACCTGATGGGATCTTCGTCTCTCAAAGCAAATATGCGAAAAATATGGTCGAAAAATTTGAGATGCACCAAGCCAAGCCAGCAAAGACTCCGATGGCCACGACTGAAGGCTTATCAAAATCAACGAAGAGCCGGAGCGTGGATCAAACTCTTTATCGTTCCATGATTGGAAGTTTACTCTATCTAACGGCTACTCGTCCTGACATAATGTTTAGTGTTTGCATGTGTGCTAGGTACCAAGCAGATCCCAAAGAAGATCATCTCCGAGCTGTTAAACGGATTCTCCGATACATTTCCGGGACTTCGGATCTAGGCATCTGGTATACGGGCGACACCTCCTCAAATCTTGTCGGATTCTCTGACGCTGATTGGGCAAGTGACACGGATGAGAGAAAGAGTACTTCGGGATGTTGCTGCTTTCTTGGAAATAACATCGTCTCTTGGCATAGCCGCAAACAAAATTGTATTGCACTCTCAACGGCGGAATCTGAGTATGTTGCTGCCGGGAGTTGCTGCACTCAATTACTTTGGCTCAAGCAAATGTTGGATGACTATCTCGTCGAGAGTGCTCCCTTGGTGCTGTTTTGTGATAATCAAAGTGCTATCAAAATCAGCGAAAATCCTGTCCAGCATTCTCGAACTAAACACATCGACATTCGACATCATTTCATTAGAGATTTGGTTGATCGTGATATAGTCAGTCTATAGCATATTTCAACAGAAAAACAGCTCGCTGACATCTTTACCAAACCTCTTGACTTTGAGAGATTTCAAACTCTAAGAAATTCTCTCTGCATGTGTTCTCTTTAAGAGTTCACGAAAATTTTTGAAGTCTGAAAGATTATTTTCTTTACTTCTGAATATGCACTCGGAATCGTCGTGGACTAGTCTAATTAGTTGAACATGGATTCGAGGCCGCTTTAGTCTTCGGACCCAAGAGTATTCATTCCTCTGAGTGCAGACATGTGAACATGGCTTATAGCTCCTCGCTTCATTTGCATAGATCCATAAAGCCAAGTAACGGAGGACGCCGGTTACCCCGGCTCCCCTCTTCGAAAGGTTGTACATGGACGCTGAACCTTAAGACACTCTCCCATCACACTTTGGAGGACGCAAGTGAACCTTGCTCCCCTCTAACTGCTGTAATGAGTGTCTGTTGCATTTCATTTAAGCTAAACTCGTCTGGAGGACGCCGGTTCCCCCGGCTCCCCTCTGATTGAAGTAATGCTAGTTCCTGATTGGAGTGCCTTAAGTGTTCACCTTGCACTTACGAATTAAAATCTCTTGTGCGGTGCTAACTCATCAAATATGTTTCGACGAAACACGGCATGAATTCTTGTGATTGTGACGAAGGACAAGTTAAATGTCTATCAATATACTTCGGTCCGTTTCACCGGTTTTTAATATGAGAGATTTTTTCCTTATACCTCAAAGTTGCTATCACCTCGGGTGAAATTTTTGGTTTTTGGAAAGTGATGAAATGTGGACTCTTTTCTGGGAAAATATTTGCTCTTCACTGCCTCGTATCACCGCTTAAATCTCCACTAAAATGTCGTTGAATGTTTTGATTCGTGTTGAACGCTTGAATGCTAACTCGGGATGTGTTGCTTTGATATTATTTTCTTGAAGATTCATACTCAGCACCTCGAGGAGTACACTCTTCGGATATTCTAACTTCAAGGAGTCTGGCGCCTAACGCATTCTCGGCGTGTGACATACTCTCAGCGCCAGAGTTTCGACCTCGATCCCTGGTGCGTGATCACTAAGGCGCCCACCAAATACTTGACGCCTAAAAACTCTCCAAGGCGCCTGCCATTCTTTGACGCCTCAATACCCTCCAGGCGCCTCACTTCCTCCAAGCGCCTAACTTCAAATTACTTGAGAAATAAAATCTCTAGGCGCGTGCTACCTCCAGGAGAGCTCTTGGGACCTCGATAGCAGTCTTGGCGTGTGTTACTTAGGCGCCGAACACATACTTGGCATCTCTCAAATCCACGACGCCTAAATCACTTCCAGGCACCTGATATCCTCAAAACCCCAAGGCGCCTGCTTTCCCAGCGCTAGGCGCGTGAATCCTCCTGGAGATCTCTCGGCGTCTGGTCGTGAAGGCGCTTCATTCTCTCCATGACCGTTGATCTCGGCGCTTAAAGATTCACACAAGGATCTCGGAGCGTGATTCGTTGCGGATCTCTCGCGTCGATTCCGATATCCCCGCAAGAGCGGTTACAGATTCAAATATTTGGGCCTCGTTTATTTTATGGGCTGATTTGTGTGCAAAGCCCGTACAAATTGTGACTCTTGGGCTTCTAGGGTTTTTGAAAACTATAAATAGAGCTCCTCTTCCCTCATAATTTTTTTTTACGCTCTCTTTTCTTTCGTTACTCTCTGAAAGTTCTCAAGAACACTCAAGAACATTCAATCTTTTTCTGAAATTTTTTCTAAGTTTGATTTCCTTCCTTGTCTTTTAATTTCTGTTTCTTGTTTGTCTTGTGGAATCTCATACTTATGTTTATTTTCGTCTATCCTTGTACAGGATGTCTGATGCCGTGGATGAAGCGAACAAGGAGATGCTCAAATACTTGACTGAGCAATTTAAGAAGGCGCCTGAAGAGGAGAAGGCGCGTGCTTATGAGGAATTGAAGGCGCATCGCGCCTCGATGTCGGTAGGTCCCTCTCCCACGCCTTCACTCATGGCTGTTACGGAATCGAAGGATGGCGCCCTCTCGACATCCTCAAAGAAATCCACTGGCTCACAGAAATCCGGGAAATCAAATCCTCTCAAAATACGAATTTCCACTGGAAAAACCAAGTCAGGTACTCAACCCTCTCCCAAGACTCTTCAAGAGAAAATAGATGCTGGCCTTATACCTTCGAAAGCTTCATTAGCGCAAATTGAGGAGGAAAACGTCGTTCTTGAGGAAATTCCTATTTCAGCGCCTATCTCCGAAGTGCCTATTTCAGCGCCTATCTCCGAGGTGCCTACCTCTGAAGCGCCTAAATCCACGGTGCTTGGCTCTGAGGCGCCTAACCCCAAAGCGCCTGGATCTGAGGATACTACCCCTAAGGCGCCTGAACAAACTGCGCTTCATCTTGCTGATTCAAATCCTCGACATTCTGACAAAGAAAAATCCTCATTGCCTCCTCATACTGCTGGCTCCTCTCGCTCCAAATCTGATACATCCAAGGCGCTAAAGAAATTGATCCAATATGCCCAGACTATTGATGATATTCCACCTGCCTTCTCATCTGAATTTTACAAAGAACGTTCCAAGAATCGAATGGAACGAATGAAAGTCATGACCATTCACCCTGACAAAACCTTTGGCAAAGATCAATTTGAGGAGTACCAGATCTCTGATGCATTTGATGAAATGCGCCTCTATCAGGCCGCCCACGCTCGATATCAATACTCGCCGTATGTTGTGCGCGCCTTCTACGCTGCGTTGGATGAGGACTTCATAAATCCTCGAAGTAAAATGTTTGGAAGGTTTGTGTTTCGAGGCAAAGTGTATAAGTTTCAGCCTAAGCATATCAACGAACACTTTGGGCGCTATGATGATGAGATGCGCAAACACAAGTGGGTCAAGCCATCTCCTGAGGAGGAGGCTCAAGAACTCAAGATTGGTACCTTCGTGACGGGTGGTAAGAGGAAAACAAAGTTGCCTGAGGTTGCTGATTTATCTACCTTCTATACAATGATCTTTCGCATTGCCTCGTCGAATTGGGTTCCACATAATAGCCTAAAGACTCTAACTCCTCTCCTAATGCATGTGATGTATAGGGTTGGCACTGGCCAACAATTTGATCTTGGTATGATGACGTTTATGGCTATGGCTGAGATAGCAAAGCTGAAGAATTCAAAGATCTCCAAAGATCTCTTCCTACCCTTTCCATGTCTCATATGCTCCATGCTCAATCGTCAAGAGTTTAGCTATAACATGTTAGAGGGGTCGCCCGATCTTCCACTAAAGAAATCCTCTACAATTGCTATTGCTAAAACTTATATGGATCCTGACAAACATCGAGTGGATGTTCCTTGGAAAGGATTTGTGAGTCCAAATGATGTTCCTGATCCAGTGACACCGCCAAACTCTCCCAGGCGCCCGGCTCCTAAGCGCAAACAAGCAAGATCCTTGGGCGCCTCCTGATGGAGTTATATTCTAAATGTCTAGTTTAGTGACAATATGGAACTCCTTATCTGTGTTTTATTATCTATTAATCAAACAGTCTGCATTTTGTTTATTATAACTCTGTGCTCTATAGTCCTAGATATATACGTCGTAGACAGTATGGCGTGAGGAGACACGCGGAAGATCATACTGTCGGTTACTCGTATATTATCGAACAGTGGCTCACGACTTAGATGGACAGGGACAATCCATCGGTACGTCGTTGTGTGACTGGTAGATAGTCGGTCTTGACTATCATGTTACACTCGTACACTTGGTGTATTGAGCAGGACCACGGGAGGGCGTTCGATTTATACTAATCGCAGTAATCGAACTAGACCTCAGATATTACGGATATACGAATTCCTAATCCCTATATAATTATAGGTGCGTGCGTCCAATTCTCGGTTCTTTAACTTGCCAATGAGTGAGACTAATTGATTAGTCGAGATCCTCGGTAAATTGGGAATCGTAATTGTACGCACGGCATGCTGTAGATTATAGACAGGAAACCGTGTCCCGTTTATTGGGTTGATTACGTCCCCGAGATGAGCTCATAAAGTTTATCATGTAAACCCTGCAGGTGGATTTGTTCCACATGATAATAAGGATGAGTGGTACTAGTCTCGGATAATAAGAAACGAATTAATTTAATTATTAGTAATTAAATAAATTCGTGGACGTTCGATATCTTAAACACGGGGAAAGTCGTGTATGTAATTTCGGCGGAATTATTATTGTTGAAATAATATTAAAATTAATTTCGGGAATTCAATTATTATTTTATAGTGGAGTTAATAATAATTAAAATTGAAATCGATTAATTAAGGAATTGCTTTTACGTATTCCAAGTTAATTAATATTTCAATTTAGCCCTTAATTAATTTATCCTTAGGTCCCTAACGTAGCTCTATATAAACCCCCTCCCTTACCCTCTCTTAACCTACAATTCGCCGCAACATCTATTTTTGCTGAGAAAAATAATTGCGTTAGCGCAAATATATTTTTCTCTGTAAAAGTAAAAGGTTAACGCAAATAAAAGTTTTTTATTTCTCTCATTGAGAATAAATATACTGAGGTTGAGACAGAGAGCGTATAGACGGGAGAACTCCAGCGGATCGTTGCCCACACAACGGTTGGAGACGGGATCAGAGAATACGCTAGAAGCTCTAAGGTCTCAACAATCGACCGAGAAGGTATGAGATCGTTTTCTATTCCGCAATTATTCGATCTCATATTTCGTTAATCATATTTTGAACGTAGATCGGATCCCGTGGCTTGGATGTGACATTCTCGGACTGCTGGGAGGTTTCTGACCTCCGGCATGGCAGTCGGATCGAGAAAATCACATCGGAACAGCCAGAACGGGCGAATCCCGCCGCTGTTCGCGACGGGTGTCGGACGACAGGTTCTACTGTCGGCCGACAGGCTTGTCGGACGACACCTTCTGGTGTCGGACGACATTTGATGGTCTTGTCGGACGACACCTTCTGGTGTCGGACGACAGAGAGGCCAGAAGCCTCTCGTTTTGCGCGGTCGTGCCTCGGGTGCGATGGCTGGGTGCATTTCGGGTCAGGGGCTTCGTCGTGAACACCTTGGGCAGACTGGAGGTCGACTGGGCTTGTCCGGAAGTTCGAGTAGTCGAACGGACATGTCCCGGGTAGTCGATTTCCAACAAATGGTATCAGAGCCGGTTTTGTGCGTTCTTTGTATGTTTTGCGAAATTGGTTTTGCAGGTTGAACCCGATTATTATGGCCATTTTTTTTATATTTTGTGCTGTATGTATGTGGTTTTGATTAAACTCTCGGGCTTGTCGAGATCGTTTTATTTTTGGAAAGTTGCTTGTTTGTAATAGATAAAAACGACGGGTTGAGTCGTTAGGATTATTTATTTTTTCGTTGCATCCGGGACTTGTATAGGGTCGATCAAAATTTATAGGATCGATACCGGACTTAGTAGAATAATTTTGTAATTAATTTCTGCTATTGGATCGAGACGAGATCAAAGCCCGGAGGAACGAAAATCGAAGTCGAGACGAGCAACGAGTTCGAGTTCCAAGAGACGTGCATTCAAGATTTTAAGGCCATAATAATCGGGCCACGTTAATTGCTTTCTTATGTGATTTACGTGTTTTATTATGCTTATTATTTTATGCATGTATATCCCTAAATCGTAAAATACTAAGTGGGAGAGGGATTGGAAACAATCCCGCGGTCTCCATTCTCTGTTTCGAGAGTGATGTGTATTGACTTACGAGTTGGCTTTAGTGTCATCCTCCCTATCGGATAAAGTCGATACACGGAAATCACTTTGATCGAAATTCGAATGAAATTCCAATTTTAAAATTGAACAATTAAGTTTTTCAAAGCAATGCCTAATCTGTCTTTCAAAGACTAATTTCAACTCGACTCATTCTCACCCCGGGGAGTGGAATGGAGCCAAAGCGCTTGGTTATGTCGATGACACAGATTAGAGACATTCGAGTCATTTGATGACTAGATCGACTGTCTGGTTGGCTCCCTCACTTTGTGAGAGATAGGGCTCAATTGCATGATTGATCGCTGGTTAGAAACTTCGAGTTTCACTTACGAGATATCAAGCTTTGATTAACGAAATTGTAAAATTTATTAAATGGAATTCAATTAACAAAGTTGTTTGTTTAGTAAACGTCCACACTATCGTGGCTTACTAGACGGAAACGGAACTTTGGGTTAATTGAGGCTCGACAGTTATAGGAAATCGTAAAGGGACCGCATGTCAACGTAAACGTCCACACTAACGTGGCTTGCGGTGGGCGTGTAGTTTCCGAGCGGTTAACTTAGTACTGAGAAATGGTATACACTTAGGTACGCTTTACAGTATCCTCCCCTCGGAATCACTGCTGTAATGATGTACGACCGAAGTAAAAGTCCAGTCATAAAATCATTTGGACTAGTATACGTCCACATGAACGTGGCATGCTAGTCTAATGGGATTTTAGGATTGATTGGTAGATTTAATGATATTAATTAAGGGAGTTAATATCGAATTAAATTTGACAGTTTGATTTGTCTCTTTTATAGATATGGCACTCAACCCGCTATCCATGATACTAAAAGAGAACAAACTCACTGGTCCGAACTATATTGACTGGAAACGAAACTTGGACATTGTCCTAACTGCTGAGGAGTACAAATATGTACTCCATGAGGATTGTCCTGACGAACCTATTGACACCTCCACTCCTGAGGAAAAGGAAGCTCATCGGAAGTGGGTCAAGGCTAATCAGATGGCGCGGTGCTACATTTTGGCTTCTATGTCAAATGTGCTGCAACATCAGCATGAAGCCATGACCACTGCCTATGATATGATGCTTAACCTCAAGGAGATGTTTGGTAGTCAGGATAGGGCAGCCAGGCAAGATGCCATGAGGCAACTCATGACGGCCACTATGTCCGAAGGAACGCCCGTGAGGGATCACGTTCTTAGGATGATAGGCTATCTGAATGAGATAGAGATTATGGGAGGATCTATCGATGGGGAAACCCAGATCGATATAGTGCTCCAGTCTCTGCCTAAGAGTTTTGAGCAGTTCCGCCTGAACTATAACATGAACAAGAGGTTATATACGTTGGCGGAACTCCTGACTGAACTCCAGGCGGCAGAGGGAATCTTTAAGAAACCTCAGGCACTTGTGGCTGTGAAACTTCCTGGCCCTCCGGGAGCTAAGAGGAAGAAGAAGCAAGGACGGAAACCCAGTGGACCCAGAATTGGTGGACCACAGAATGGAGTGAACAAGCCCAAGGGCAAGTGTTTCCGTTGCAAGCAGTCTGGACATTGGAAGTCTAATTGTCCTCTCAGACAAGGAGGTATGAACTTTTCCTTAGTCACTGAAACATGTTTAGCGGTGTTATCCACCGGTACCTGGTGTGTGGATACGGGAGCCACTGATCATGTCTGCAATTCTTTGCAGGGGTTCCAGGAAACCCGGCGGCTTAGAGAGGGAGAGATCACCATCTACATGGGCAATGCTACGAAAGTGGCGGCAGTTGCAGTGGGAGATGTTCATTTATCTTTTAATAATAAAGTTTTAGTATTGAATGATTGTCTTTATGTACCGAACTTTAGAAAGAACCTTGTTTCGGTTTCTAAGTTGGTTTTGAATAAATATTCTGTTTCTTTTGATAGTTCTGTTATTATCAAAAAGAATGGTGAGTATATCTGTTCTGGTACATTGATAGGCAACTTATATATACTGAATCCTGATTATTCCACGATGCAACGAGTAGAGTCTTTTAACACATCTAGTACCAATAAGAGAAAGGAGCCTTCTAGAATGAATCAAAAGTACTTATGGCATCTTAGGCTAGGTCATATTAACTTGGGTAGGATTCAAAGGTTGATAACTGATGGAATACTCAGTAGTGTGAAAGATGAGGACTTTCCAATCTGCGAATCATGCCTGGAAGGAAAAATGACCAAGCGACCCTTTAGTGATAAAGGGTATAGATCCAAGGAAGTACTAGAGTTGATTCACTCTGATTTGTGCGGGCCTTTATCTGTCCAAGCGAGAGGAGGTTATGAATATTTCGTAACCTTCACTGATGATTACTCAAGGTATGGTTTCATATACCTGATGCGCCGCAAGAGCGAGTGCTTTGACAAGTTCAAAGAGTACAAAGCTCTTGTGGAGAACCTTCATGGTAAAACCATAAAGACTCTACGATCTGATCGTGGAGGAGAGTACCTCTCGGGAGAGTTTAAGGCGTACTTATTAGAGAATGGGATTGACTCCCAGATGACTGCACCATACACGCCCCAGCAGAATGGTGTAGCAGAAAGAAGGAATAGGACTCTTATGGAAATGGTAAGATCTATGATGAGTTACTCAGACCTACCAGTTTCGTTCTGGGGATATGCCTTGGAAACAGCGGCGTATATCCTGAACTTAGTTCCTTCTAAATCAGTCCCTAAGACGCCCTCGGAATTGTGGACCGGGCGAAAGCCGAACTTGAAACACATTCGGATCTGGGGTTGTCCAGCACATGTGCTGAAGCATGGGGCTGATAAATTGGAATCTCGTTCAGATATTCGGTTGTTTATAGGATATCCTAGAGGAACGAAAGGTGGTCTATTTTATAGTCCTCAGGACCAGAAGATCGTTGTTAGCACCAACGCTCGGTTCTTGGAAGAGGATTATATAATGGACCACAAGCCCAAGAGTGAGATAATACTAAACGAACTGAGAGGGGACGATCAAGGCTTAGAACCAACCGAACCGGGTGATACGCCACCACAGTTTGCACCTGTAGTTACTGAGGTTACACCGGAGCGTCGTCGTAGTGGGAGGGTTGTTCGACAACCCGATAGGTTCATGTTTATAGGAGAGTCTTCGGACTTGTTACCTGGAGAACATGAAGCCGATCCCTGGACCTACGGCGAGGCGCTTAAAGATCAAGATGCTCAGTCTTGGCAAAAAGCGATGAAATCTGAGATTGAATCAATGGATTCAAATCAGGTCTGGAATCTTGTAGCACCGCCCAAAGGTGTAAAAGCCATTGGTTGCAAGTGGGTGTACAAGAGAAAAAGAGGGTCTGACGGGAAGGTGGAAACCTTCAAGGCTAGGCTTGTTGCGAAAGGGTATACTCAGAAAGAAGGGATCGATTATGAGGAAACCTTTTCGCCGGTAGCTATGCTAAAGTCGATCCGGATTCTTTTGTCTATAGCAGCTCATATGGATTATGAGGTGTGGCAAATGGACGTCAAGACAGCATTCTTGAATGGGAATCTTGACGAGACCATTTACATGAGACAGCCAGAAGGTTTCATCAAGAAAGGCCAAGAGCATCTAGTGTGTAAGCTAAACCGATCCATTTATGGATTGAAGCAAGCTTCTAGATCTTGGAACATGCGGTTTGATGAGGTTATCCAGTCTTATGGATTCATTCAAAGCATGGACGAGTCGTGTGTATACCGGAGAAGTGACGGAAACAGCGTGGCGTTTCTCGTGCTTTATGTAGATGACATTCTTCTAATTGGCAACAATGTGAAGATGTTGTCAGACATAAAGGGATGGTTGTCCAAGCAATTCGATATGAAAGACTTAGGGCAAGTTGGGCATGTTCTTGGGATCAAGGTTATAAGGGATCGCCGGAAAAGAACATTAAGCTTGTCCCAGGCTTCATATATTGATACGATTCTGGCTCGTTTCAACATGCAGAATTCCAAGAGAGGTGCTCAACCTTTCTGCCATGGAATTCATCTATCTAAAGACATGTGTCCCAAAACACAAAAGGAGATAGATTACATGAAGAAGGTTCCTTATGCTTCGGCAGTAGGAAGTCTAATGTATGCCATGTTGTGCACGAGACCTGATATCTGCTATGCCGTGGGCATGGTAGCTAGATATCAGAGTAACCCTGGACAGGGTCACTGGACTGCTGTAAAGAACATACTTAAGTACCTGCGAAGGACTAGGAATTATGTTCTGAGTTACAAAGCGTCCGAGTTGATTCCTATTGGTTACACAGACTCGGATTTCCAATCTGATAAGGATCAGCGAAAGTCTACATCAGGCTATGTGTTCACATTGGGAGGTGGAGCAGTCTCATGGAAGAGTGTTAAGCAGAAATGCATTTCGGACTCTACCATGGAAGCCGAATATGTAGCAGCCTCTGAGGCAGCTAAAGAATCGGTGTGGCTCCGGAACTTCATAATGGACTTGGATGTGATTCCTGATTTGCCTAGAGCTATCACAATTTATTGTGACAATAGCGGTGCAGTGGCAAATGCGAAGGAACCACGAGCCCACAATGCGAGTAAACACATAGATCGCAAGTACCACCTGATTAGAGACATCGTCAAGAGAGGCGATGCGGTTGTCACCAAGATTGCATCAGCGGATAACCTGGCAGACCCCTTTACGAAGGCACTTCCAGCGGAAGCGTTCAAGAGACACGTGAAGGGGATGGGTATCGGATGTATGGGAGAGGGCAACTAGACTTTTAGTATAAGTGGGAGATTGATGGAGTTATATTCTAAATGTCTAGTTTAGTGACAATATGGAACTCCTTATCTGTGTTTTATTATCTATTAATCAAACAGTCTGCATTTTGTTTATTATAACTCTGTGCTCTATAGTCCTAGATATATACGTTGTAGACAGTATGGCGTGAGGAGACACGCGGAAGATCATACTGTCGGTTACTCGTATATTATCGAACAGTGGCTCACGACTTAGATGGACAGGGACAATCCATCGGTACGTCGTTGTGTGACTGGTAGATAGTCGGTCTTGACTATCATGTTACACTCGTACACTTGGTGTATTGAGCAGGACCACGGGAGGGCGTTCGATTTATACTAATCGCAGTAATCGAACTAGACCTCAGATATTACGGATATACGAATTCCTAATCCCTATATAATTATAGGTGCGTGCGTCCAATTCTCGGTTCTTTAACTTGCCAATGAGTGAGACTAATTGATTAGTCGAGATCCTCGGTAAATTGGGAATCGTAATTGTACGCACGGCATGCTGTAGATTATAGACAGGAAACCGTGTCCCGTTTATTGGGTTGATTACGTCCCCGAGATGAGCTCATAAAGTTTATCATGTAAACCCTGCAGGTGGATTTGTTCCACATGATAATAAGGATGAGTGGTACTAGTCTCGGATAATAAGAAACGAATTAATTTAATTATTAGTAATTAAATAAATTCGTGGACGTTCGATATCTTAAACACGGGGAAAGTCGTGTATGTAATTTCGGCGGAATTATTATTGTTGAAATAATATTAAAATTAATTTCGGGAATTCAATTATTATTTTATAGTGGAGTTAATAATAATTAAAATTGAAATCGATTAATTAAGGAATTGCTTTTACGTATTCCAAGTTAATTAATATTTCAATTTAGCCCTTAATTAATTTATCCTTAGGTCCCTAACGTAGCTCTATATAAACCCCCTCCCTTACCCTCTCTTAACCTACAATTCGCCGCAACATCTATTTTTGCTGAGAAAAATAATTGCGTTAGCGCAAATATATTTTTCTCTGTAAAAGTAAAAGGTTAACGCAAATAAAAGTTTTTTATTTCTCTCATTGAGAATAAATATACTGAGGTTGAGACAGAGAGCGTATAGACGGGAGAACTCCAGCGGATCGTTGCCCACACAACGGTTGGAGACGGGATCAGAGAATACGCTAGAAGCTCTAAGGTCTCAACAATCGACCGAGAAGGTATGAGATCGTTTTCTATTCCGCAATTATTCGATCTCATATTTCGTTAATCATATTTTGAACGTAGATCGGATCCCGTGGCTTGGATGTGACATTCTCGGACTGCTGGGAGGTTTCTGACCTCCGGCATGGCAGTCGGATCGAGAAAATCACATCGGAACAGCCAGAACGGGCGAATCCCGCCGCTGTTCGCGACGGGTGTCGGACGACAGGTTCTACTGTCGGCCGACAGGCTTGTCGGACGACACCTTCTGGTGTCGGACGACATTTGATGGTCTTGTCGGACGACACCTTCTGGTGTCGGACGACAGAGAGGCCAGAAGCCTCTCGTTTTGCGCGGTCGTGCCTCGGGTGCGATGGCTGGGTGCATTTCGGGTCAGGGGCTTCGTCGTGAACACCTTGGGCAGACTGGAGGTCGACTGGGCTTGTCCGGAAGTTCGAGTAGTCGAACGGACATGTCCCGGGTAGTCGATTTCCAACACCTCCGGCTCTAAGCGCCTGAGAACCGACTCTCCTGATCCCATCAATCTTGCGCTTCCCTCCTCAACCACCAAAGCGCCTGAACCTCTTCCCTTCTCGAAGGAACAGATGACTGGCTCCTACTCAGTTGTGGCGTCCAGCATTCTTGAAGAATTAATTGATCTCTCGAATGATTTGATGCTCAAACGTGCTGCAAATATACGCACAACAAATGAGTTGATTGTCTCTGAGAATAATCATCATGCGATTCTCATGAGGTATCATCAGGCTGCCCGCCAAGGGGGAGGAATCGGAGCCTCGGAATCTCTCCATGGTACTTTCATGTATCAACTTATGCAAGATGTATTGAGTGAGATCACGAGGAGGTTTGGAGTACAAGTAAAGGAGGAGAAGGACTCTAAGACTGAAGTCTCAAATCTCTTTGAGATGGAAGTTTCAGGCTCCAAGGGCTTGAAAATTGTAACTGATGAAAACGCCAAGTCTTCTGTCTCTCCCTCTAAACTTGCAGGTACGCCAGATGACAAAGGAAAAGGGATTGCGGTTGATATCTCAGATGATGAAGGCGACAATGATGAAGACAACGAGGATGATGGCGGTGAGGAGGATGAGTCTGATGACGAAGCGGTTGAAGAAGAGGAAGACGCTGAACATGAAGGCGCAGAAGAGGAGACGCATGAAGAAGGCGCCAAGAACATGGACATCGACGTCGAAGTTAATTCTCACATCGAGTTCCCCGAAGATTCTGATTAACCGTTTGAAGTTGTTTCCCTGCTGAACTTTTTTTTCTTGCTTAAGTTTTTTTTTGGTTCCTTGCATGCATTAAACTCTTGAACAATTGCATGCATTTTGTTTTTGCGCCTGAGGCGTGTGACTTTGAGTTTTTCATATCTCTGAATTCTATGTTATCTTATTTCCCTTAATTCCCTATTTATCTAAGTTTCTTTTTACTTAGAATGTTTTGAATGTTTGTTTGAGGGGGAGTTTCTCACTTATCTAGCTCGTTTACGAGTTGTGCCAAAAAGGGGGAGATTGTGAATGTATGTTTTGGCAACAACTTTGTTTTTCCTTGTTGTTCTATTTTGCAGGATCAAACCTCAAAGGATGACATCTCAAAGGAGTTGAAGATTGGAATATTGATCCTTGAAGGTTTAGGCGCGGAGCGCATGGACGAGGCGCAAGGCGCCTTGGCATCAGACGCATGCATATCAAGCGCCTAGCTCATCTCCCGAAGATGCATGCGCGAGGCGCCAGGCGTGGAGTATCAGACGCACATCCCGTTCCTTGAAGATGCTATGCGCGAGGCGCATTGCTTGAAGCATCAGGCGCATTGCCGCTTCCTTGAAGGTGCAATGCGCGGGGCGCATTGCTTGTGATCTCAAGCGCTGAGTCCTATTCTTGAAGATGCATGCGCGGGGATCCTTGAGGTGGGCGCATCAATCCTCTGAGGATGCTACCCTCCAAGAATGCAATCCTCTGAGGATGCTACCCTCCAAGAATGCAATCCTCTGAGGATGCTACCCTCCAAGAATGTGACCCTCTAAGAATGCAATCCTCTGAGGATGCTACCCTCTAAAGGATGCAATCCTCTGAGCATGAAATTCTCTAAGGAGGCGCATGGCATGCGCTTGAAGATTAAGCGCCCCGGATTGAAGTCGCGCTATATCAACATTCATCAAATGCAATGAAGATGACGACACGCCCAAACTTCAACACTTGGAATATTTTCATGTTAAATTGAAGGTGAAGCGTAGACGAGCTTTGGAGCTGTGCATCCGTTGAAGCGCGCCCAGATTCAAGATTCGAAGATTCGAAGTTTCAAGGTTCGAAGATTCAAGATTCGAAGATGGTTCTGGAAGTATGACGTCAAGAATTTCCGTTTGACGTCAGCCGAACGTGTAACCAATGAGGATCACTTTCCTCCGGCGTTCTCACGTGCGGCACTCCTATAAATACCCTCGTTCCCGATTTGGAAAATCACTTCTTCACACCCTTACTTTTGAAATCAAGTTTTTTACTTAGAGTATTTTTAGGAGTTTTAGGATTGTCGCTTGTTGCGCATTCCTTGAGAGAGTTTTCGTGTAGTTTGTTTTCGCTGAGCGCCTTGTATTAGAGTTATGAGATTTAGCTCTAGGTGTTAAGCGGTGGATCCTTGGAGTGCTAGAGTGCTGCGTCACTTGGTCTGCATCCTTTGATCATTTTATCTACCGTTCTCTCCTTGTAATAGTTTTGTTTGATTCCGAATGAAATGAAACTTATTACATATAACTTGTCTCCTATCTACTTGCTATTCAAGATTACAAGATTGTGAATTTGAACACTTTCCTCTGAGAGGTTGATTCTTTAAGAGACCTGCTTCTTCCTCAGAGTGTGTTGCACCAGGCGCCCAGGAACGTGAAACTCAGCGTATTTCTCTTAGGCGCCAAGTACTGATTCTCGCGCCTCCTCTAGGCGCCTGAATCTTAGGCGCCCAGTATTGAGTAAACGCTGAGTGGTTCGACTCTTCGAAGGTTCTACGCCTTTTACACCGACTTCGCGAAAAGTTGGTATCTTACGTCGAAGACGTAATTTCAGAAATTACTCCATTTGAGATCAATTTTCGAACAGTATTATGTCTCCGACGAATATGTCGAGACTTACCGTTATACATAATGCTCTGTGCTCTCCCTATAGCTGCTTGGCTATCACAGTGAATCATCACGGGAGACACAGGCTTTTTCCAACATGGAATATCTTCCAAAAAGTGACGAAGCCACTCTGCTTCTTCACCAGCTTTATCTAAAGCTATAAACTCAGATTCCATGGTGGATCTGGCTATACACGTTTGTTTCGTTGACTTCCACGAAACTGCTCCGCCCCCGATACAGAAGACGTAACCACTAGTGGAATGTGAACTTTTAGAATCAGATATCCAACTAGCATCACAATATCCATCAAGTACATTAGGATATCTCGTATAGTATAGCCCATACTCTCGGGTGTATTTTAAATACTTTAAAACCCGATTCAAAGCATTCCAGTGTTCAACACCTGGATTGCTCGTATACCTGCTCAATTTATTCACAGGATAGGCCAAGTCTGGACGTGTACAATTTGTTAAGTACATCAGACTGCCTATAACTTGAGAATACTCTAACTGAGCTACAGGTTCAGCCTTATTGACAGTAAGATTTATACTTAAGTCAATCGGCGTCCTACTCGTAGGACCATCATGGGCATTGAATTTCTTTAACACTTTCTCAACATAATGAGATTGTGATAAGACAATTCCATTTGGGGTTCTTTCAATTTTAATCCCGAGGATTAAATCAGCAACACCCAAATCTTTCATGTCAAATTTTCTTTTTAACATTGCTTTAGTATTCATGATTAATTCACGAGTACTACCCATGATTAACATGTCGTCTACATATAGACAGACTATGACAAACGAGTCAGATGTACCTTTAATGTACACACATTTGTCACACTCGTTGATTTTATATCCATTTGATATCATAATGTTATCAAATTTCAAATGCCATTGTTTAGGAGCTTGCTTAAGTCCGTACAACGACCTTATTAATTTGCACACCTTTTTCTCTTGTCCAGGTGATACAAATCCCTCGGGTTGTTCCATATAAATTTCTTCTTCCAATTCACCGTTCAGAAACGCAGTTTTCACATCCATCTGATGAATATCGAAATTGTGCAAAGCAGCAATCGCAATAAGCACCCGAATAGACGATATTCTGGTTACAGGTGAATATGTATCAAAGAAATCATATCCTTCTCTTTGTTTAAACCCTTTGGCTACCAAACGAGCTTTAAACTTATCGACTGTTCCATCTGCTTTATACTTTTTCATTAGGATCCATTTACATCCTAAAGGTTTACAACCCGGTGGAAGATCAACCAACTTCCACGTGTGATTTTGCAGAATAGACTCCATTTCGCTATTAATAGCTTCTTCCCAGAGCGGTGCATCTGGACTGGATAGAGCTTCCCCGTAGGACTTTGGCTCGTCATCCAATAAATACGTAATAAAATCAGGTCCAAACGACTTAGCCGTTTTTATCCTTTTACCACGTCTAGGTTCAATAACCTCTTCTTCTACCTGATCGTCACCAACAGGTGTTGTGTCGACATCAGGTTCATAAGTTCTTTTATTAGAACTTGATTCTTCTCTTTCTTTACAAGGAAATATATTTTCGAAAAATGAAGCATTTCTCGATTCAATCGTGGTACCTTTATGCACGTCTGGATTATCAGACTTGTGTACCAAAAATCGGTAAGCCATACTATTGTATGCATATCCGATAAAAATGCAATCGACCGTCTTAGGTCCGATTCTCATTTGCTTTGGTTCAGGAACAGATACCTTAGCCAAACACCCCCACACTTTAAGATATTTATAAGACGGCTTACGATTTTTCCACAATTCGTACGGCGTCTCATTTTTACCTTTAAGTGGTATTTTATTTAAAATGTGGTTAGCTGTCAAAATAGCTTCCCCCCACATGTTCTGAGGTAAACCCGAATTTATCAACATGGCGTTCATCATCTCTTTAAGAGTTCTGTTTTTTCGTTCAGCAACACCATTTGATTGTGGTGAATAAGGAGCCGTCGTTTGATGAATTATCCCATTTTCAGAACATAATTTCTCAAACGGAGCTACATATTCTCCACCTCTATCACTTCGGATTATTTTAATTCGTTTACCAAGTTGATTTTCAACCTCAGCTTTATACTTGGTAAAAGCCTCTAAGGCTTCGTCTTTGCTACTTAATAAATATAAGTAACAATATCTAGTACAATCATCAATAAACGTGATGAAGTACTTTTTTCCACCTCTTGTTTGTACAAATTTCAAATCGCATATATCAGTATGGATTAAACCAAGAGGTTCAGTACACCTTTCAATTGAGGGAAAAGGTAACTTAGCCATTTTGGCTTCAACACAAATTTCACATTTCTTTTGTGTATCAATTTTTGAAGTTGGTAATAATTCCAAATTCATCAATATTTTAATCGCATTTAGATTTACATGTCCTAATCTAATATGCCACAAATCAGAACACTTAAGCAAGTAAACCGAAACAGAATCAATTTTATTAATGCTCGAGGCAACAGAGGGTACACGGCGCACAGCCATTACATTCATTTTGAACAGTCCATTGTCGAGATAGCCCCGACCAAGGAAGGTTCCAAACTTAGTCAAAATAAACTTCTTAGCATCAAATACAAGTTTAAAACCATGCTCAACTAGGAGAGACCCAGAGACTAAGTTCTTGCGGATGTCCGGGACATGCAGCACATCCTTCAACAGCAGTTCCTTTCCAGAGGTGAGCTTCAGGGTAACGTTCCCAACTCCAGCAACAGTAGAAGAGGAAGAGTTCCCCATGTGGAGCTTTCGGCCAGTCGAAGGAGCATAGGTAGAAAATGCATCCTTATCAGAGCAGACATGGCGAGTGGCTCCAGTGTCAATGAACCACTCCTTGGGATTACCAACCAAGTTGGCTTCAAACACCATTGCTGACATATCCATTTCAGTCAGCTCCTGCCCAGAGGTTTCAACAAGGTTAGCAGATTGCTTCCCTTTCCCCTTGTACTGTGCAATAGGCTGTTTAGGCTTCTTGCAATCTTTAGCCATGTGGCCAGTTATTCCACAGTTATGGCATTTTCCCATGAACTTCCAGACCTTGGTGGCAGGCTCTTTCCCTTTAGAGGTATTCTGAGGAGTAGGCAGCTTCCTTTTGGGTTGCTCCATCAGATTCACACGAGGCTCCTCAGGCACACTCCCAGGATTAAACCTCTTACGGTTTTCCTCTTCGGTACGAAGCTTGACAACCAACTTGTCAATAGTCATTTCCTTGGTCTTATGCTTGAGATAGTTTTGATAAGCCCTCCAACTCGGGGGTAACTTCTCAATAGCAGCAGCCACCAGAAAAGACTCGCTGATTTTCATGCCTTCATTCTCAAGGTCATGCAAGATCAGCTGGAAGTGTTGGAATTGAGATACGACCGACTTAGAGTCGACCATCTTAAAATCCAAAAACTTCCCTACGACGAACTTTTTAGTTCCGGCGTCCTCAGTTTTATATTTCTTCTCCAAAGCATCCCAGAGTGCTTTGGCAGAAGTCATATTCCCATACACATTGTACATGTCATTACTCAAACCGTTCAAAACGGTATTCCGGCACAGGTAATCACCCTGGCCCCATGCTTCATAAGCCGCACGCTTATTAGCATTAGTTTCATTCTCATCCATGGCCAGAGGCTCATCCTTTAGAAACTTTGCCAAACCCAACGTGGTCTGGTAAAACATCATCTTTTGTTGCCACCTTTTGAAGTCAGTCCCATTGAACTTCTCAGGTTTCTCAGCATGAACTACCGATGAAGGCATGATCGGAACGTTCAAGTTCATCGGTGGAACAGTGCTAGATTGGCCATTTTTCTCAGCACCAGTATTGTCTCCGGTTGTCATTTTTTAGTACGGCTATTTGTCTTGCGTTGTTGGTTTTACGTAGCTATTACAGTGCTTATTTCTGGACTAGAATCAGTACTACTGAAACTTTACACTTTTCCAGAAACTAAAATAAAATAAAGAAATGAAGAAGATGAGTAACACTCGAACAGATCTTCAACTCCGGTGGAACGTCAGAACTGGACACGAACTTCGATCAGATTGCGGGTAGTCGAGGCGCTTTCGCTTTCCGCAAGACAAATACGTCCCGTGTTTGCTACGGTTTGCAGACGTAATGCCCCCAAAGATACAACGACTGTCTTTGTTATTCTCTGAAGCAACCAGAGCAGAACCTCTTTCGAACGAGAAAAGGAGAGGAGTATGAACTGTATGATATGCTGGGAATTGCTTTTGCGTTTTTGCTATGTTTGATATGCAGCCTAGGACTCAGTATTTATAGCTGAGCTCCATGCATGTGAAGGGTCAAGTCAAGGCATTCAATCTGGTGAGTAATGCAGCCCATTACCACCTCCATAATCATCCATGTAACTGCCCAGCAGTAATGGACATGACCAGTAGTATTCTGACCGTTGAGGATTTTCAGAAATAATAATAATAATATAATTATTAAATATTATTTCATCTTCAGCCCAATTGTGTTCAACGTTAGCCCAATATAATTGAGCCCAATCAAAACATAGTTCAGCCCGTCAGCAAAACTATTACGCTGGCCAGGCCCAGAAGCCCCAGGAGGCCCAAGGAAGCCCAAGTCCAAGTCCAAGTCCAAGGACGAGGCGAGTGGCGAGTCGGGACGGGCACGGGCACGGGCACGGGCACGGGCACGGGCACGGGCACGAGCCGAGCGGACGGACGGACGCGCGTGTGGCGATTGCCATGTACCTTAACGGTCCATGGTCTTACTCACTTGTTGAACACATTAATCCTCTAATCACTTATTAAGTGTAATAACTTTATTACATCTTTCAATGTGGGATGTAATAACTATTACACATTTCAATGTAATAAAGTCTTACACTTTATTACATATTCAATTAAATGACTTTTTAATTGGCTATCTTTAACCATTTATTTCTCATTCACCGAAAATCGGTTTTTGACGAAATAAAATTCTATAATTATCTACGAACGACGTAGAAAATTATCGTATAATTTATTTCCCAATCGGAATTAAATTTATAGCCAGTCAACTCAGTCAAACATTGGATAAAACCAATTTTCACTTAAGATTTTCCAACATAGAGTCTCAACACTTTTGAATCAGATCTTTAAAACATTGAACTTGATTGACGACGAGTTTTTCAAGTTTATAAATTAAACTCTTGGGCTAAACATCCACTCTAATTAATACTATCTCAATTGAAAAAACAAAGTTCTGGTTCATAGACATCGAGCACGTCATGAATAAAATTATTTTAATAATTCACTATATTTTTATTTTTTAATTCCAAAACTAAAAGCACAAAATTAATTAAACAAATACACCTATAAAGATAATGTTGACCTATCAAACACAAAATGAAGACTCATAAGGTTGATGTTAACAGTCGTTTTTTACTAATTATTTTCTGGGATTTTGAGGACTAGTTTGGTGAGAAAACTTTAGGTCTTTACACAAAAAAGGGAAAAAAGAGATAGAGTATTTTTAGGGTGGTATCTTTCTTGAAGATTGTGAATGAATTTCCTTTTACAGCTTTCCCTATTTATAGAGCTACCATTAGGGTTTACAAAATGGAATTGGGCCTTTCCTTATTGGGCTTTGACATAGGATTTCTCATAGACCTAAAAATGGCAAAAAGACTATTAAACCCTTTCTTGCGCCGCCTTCGTTGAGCCGGGGAGACCGACCTCTGGCCTTCCTTTTTACAGCATCTTGATTTTGACAACATCCGGGCGAGCGGGTTTGTTCTAAGGAATGCGTGCTCCTTGCCCGGCACCCTATCATCTGCTCGGCTGGCTCTTGCCTGATCGGTGCAACCCTCTGGTCGATCTCCTTCCAACTATCGCGGGCGGTTTTCCGCGTGGGTCCCGTGAGGATGGGGCCCACAGCTTCAACTGAAATAATAAGGAATATACGTATAAGAATAACAAATAAAAATAGTAAATGAAAATGGGGCCCAACAAATGCCCCCCGCGAAGGAACTGGTCGGTGGAAGCCGGCCGGGTTCTTTGCGGCTGTAGTCGCTCCATTTTCCCATTAAAAAGTGGGGTTTGAACCTTTCTGACACCTGGACGACACGTGTCCTTCCAGTTGTCCTTTCGGTTGTCCTTTCGATTTCGAAATTCGAAATTTAGAAAAGAAAGAATCGCCGCCTCTTTCGAAATCCATAAGTATCCTCCAAAAGAGACCTTTTTCACTTTTCGACTCCTTTTCTTCTCCAACTTTCCGGCGACTGGCTTTTCTTTGAAATCCGGCGACTATTTCCGGCGAGCGCTTTCTTTCCTTCAGGTACGCGTTCTTCTCTTCCTCGGTGTTGTGCGGGTTTCTATTTCCGGGGTTTTCATAGGTCAAAATATTCTTGTCTTCTTTTTAGAGTTCAAAGGGCTTTCCGGCGAATCGCCATTTTTTCCGGCGATTTCGCTGGTACTTACATCGTTTGATTTTAATTTTCGGCCGTGGGTGTACCTCCTCGTTAGAAACCAGAAATTGGTGATGAGTGAAGAGGGATCCCCTCGTCGCGAATCGTCGGGCACTTCGCCCGCCCGAACTCCTGTAGACTCATCTAAATTACCCTCTACTTCTTCTCCTCGTGAGGGCTCACCCTCCGATGCCTTGTTGCCATCCGGGCGTTCGTTGAAATTTCCTCTCTCGGCCGACGAGAGCCGTGAGATGCTGGGGGGCGATGTCAGTGATGCCTACCGCCACCTTTGTAAGGTCATTGCTGACAGTCGGGGTCCTCCCTCCCCGTATACATATGAGGCCTATCTCCTTGAGCGGCCATATCGCTATATCCCTCGTGACGTTTTTCGGGTAGTCGGGGATCGACCAGGGATATTTGAGGCTAGCCGGAGACCGAGTAAAATTACGAAGTCCGCTCTTCAGGAAAAAAGGGGTGAGTGGGAGATTCCTTCGGACGTTCATATATACGCTCCTATTGAGGGTGAGCGGGCGGATTGTCCCCCCGCGGGTATGGTCGCGGTGAATTACTCGATGATGTCGAGCGGCCTTCGCTTTCCCATCCCAGATTCTTTCGCCCACTTAGTGCAGATCTTGGGCGTGGCCCCCATGCAGTTGGTGCCGAATGCCTGGGCGACCATGTATGATTTGAACGTCATATTCGGTTACTATGGCTTGTATCGGGGTTTGACCGGGCTTGAATTGCTGTTCATGCTGGGCATATGTGATGCCGGTAAAGGCGATTATTATCTCAAACAACGAGAGACCATAATCACCGATCTGACGAGCAAACAAGCCAAATGGACCGAGAGATGGTTCTTCGTGGCAGGAGAGTGGAACTCCAAAGATTTTCCCTTGAGTGCCGAATATCGAGCAACCTCGGAACGTTAGTTTCTCTGACCTTAGCAATATTTATCCTAGATATCCCTTTTTCCGTCCCTAACCTGCCTTTTGGGGATCCCCCCCCTCTTGTTCTCCCTTTTTAGGCCCCAAAGCTCCAGATGCCGGGCTATTAGGATGGGACTTCCTGGTGATCCTGGAAAGAATAAAAACACTCTCGTATAACCAAAGGAAACACGAGAATTGGAAAAGCAGGGAGAGACGTCTTCGTGCTCGGTTTATAGTTACTCCCCGGGACGCCGAGGATATATTTCCGCGTGAGTAGTTGTTATTTTCTGTTTGGACTCTCGTCCTCCCTTGGTTTCTAACGATTCTCTTATTTCTAGCCCGCAGGTACTTTCGAATCCTCAGACCGGCCGAGATGCCTAAACCAGAGACTCCTCGCGAGCGGAGAAAAAGGGAGATCGCCGAAGAAAAGGTGGAAGCGGAACGCCAGACTTTGGCGGCCACGGTGACAGTTGCTGCTTCTCCTCCGAACACCTTCCCCATGCCCCAGCCGATCAGTCAGATCCTTGCCGAGGACTCCTCTGATGAGGAACCACTTTACCGGCCGACCAAACGGTCCCGGGCAGACGGCTCTGGCGCATCTGGGACGAAAAAAGGCGGGCCCCTTGGTCCTGCTGGGAAGCCTCCGACGGTTCCGAGGAAAGAGAAGATTTCCCAGAAGAAAAAACCGCGGTTGACCGGATCGGGAGGTGACGATCGGTCGGTCGAGTTAGGGTCCATCTTTGGTGCTGGCGACGAGGATTTCTCAAGGTACTATCTCCTTGGCTTCTTTGGTTGTGTTTCGTTACCTAAAATTCTTACTAAGCGGAACGTGAAACTGTAGGGCTTTCAAGGAGGACCCCGGGCTCCCTTTGGCCGTAGCTCACCTGTCGGCCGAGCAGGATCCTTATGACGAGAAATCCCTGCCAGCCCATATTGCTCAGTCCCTCGAGGACCTTAACCATTCTTGGTCCCAGGAGATGGAAGCTGCAGCGTCCCGACCGGACTTTCTGGAGAAATTACTACGAGTCACTGCTGCTCGCAACCTGATCATGGTGAATCGCTTGGCTCAGATTCGTGCCGAGCAGGAGGACAAAGCCGCTAAGTGCCCGCCCAACCTGTCGGACGTCTATCTGGAGTTGCGGTCCCGGTTCAACAAACTACAAGAAGATTTCAACCTTGAATCCGGGATAAAAGCTTCTCTGAGCAGTGAGTTGGATGAGGAGAAGAAAGATAAGATGGCCGTGATTCTCAAACTGACCGAGCAGGGGAAGGAGTTAGAGGGATTCAAAACTCGAGTGGAGGAGCTCGTCAAATCCTATGGTTATGCCGAGAAGCGCATGAAGGAACTGGAGGAGGTGAACCGACGGATATTTAAAGAGCTGGAGGGTATGCAGGCCGCCGAGGCCGCACGTCGGGTCGATCCGGAGGAAGATATCGATCTGTATAGTAACTACTCTTACTACTGCGCCTATTTCGATGGTATCCGGGCACTTCTGGAGGCCGGTCAACCGGTGACTGCTATGATGGACTTCCTTCGCCAGTATGCCGAGCAAAGCCCTCTTCATGCTCACTTCCATTTGTACGTGCTCGATCTGGAGCAGAAGTTCAAATTGGACCTCTCTTGGTGGCCTCTGAAATCGCAGCTTCGGATGCCTAAACCGGCAGAAGCGGTTGACCCGGGCTTGGCGGAGCCGGCTATCACCAGTGAAGTCGACCCGGCTGTCAAGTTCGCGGACTCGGTGCTTAAAGACGATGGTGGTGAAGGGTCGAATCCCGGCGATCAGGAATGATGGTGTTTTCGCATTTAATTTTGCCCGGCTATGACAACAATTTATGTTTATTTTTAGTTTTCTCCCTTCTCCTCTTTTGGATTCTGCCCGTTCGGGCTTAAACAGTATCTCTGAGATTATCTGCTACTTTTTGTTGTCTTAACTCTCTATTGCTTTTGGGGTGAAAGGAGCTTTTGTCTTTATTATTTTATTTCTGTTACTTTTAATGTGTGTAACGTACGAAATTTGTACAGATTTTCTCACCCCTAAAAGACTTTCGGCGGGGGAAATTCCCTCCAAAAAACGGTTCCTGGTGGGGTCCACATGGATGCACCTCTGTGTATAAATGTGTCCCTATTAGGTTTTTCCATTTTTGCGGTTTCATTCTAAGGAAAAAAAGAGAAAAAGAAAAGAATAGCAGCAAGGGATAGAGGGAGAGATGAGCCAAGGCAGGAAAATGCATCCGAACAAGGGGAAAGAGGTCTTCCATGGCGCGTTCGCGGCCACGGGGAGCTATCACGCCATCTCCATTCATTCTGACGGGTGGCGCAAGCTGACCCAAAGGTTTGACGGCAAATGGCACCGCAATAACTTCCCGTTACCCCACGCGTTCGTGCAACCATTGGCAAAATTTTTGGGTGAGGAGATTCCTTTTCACGACTCTAACGAGCAGGCTTGGGTAGCTACGAAAACCAAACTCAGACGGCAGGTGGCGTTCGGGGGCCCGGGCTGGGCGGATTTTGTTCAGCACGCGGGTATCCAAGCAGGATGGGAAGTCTGGGTGATCTGGAAACCCGGGTTCGGATTCCGCGTCAGCCTCTTCGATCTAGGGGGCCTCAATATTTCCTTTCCTAAACAGGTCCGGGCGCGTGAGGAAACCGACTCCCTTGGCCATGCTTACGTGGATTAGTGTGTCTTTTATTTAAACTGTTCGGTCGTGAATAACTATGCTTTGTCGCTTTCGGTTTTTTTTACTTTTCATTTAATGCGACATCCTCGAAACTCTCATCTGTCTTTAATGTAGTCAACTTATTGCTTTAATTATCCTTCGATTTTCAAAAACGGAAAAACCCCTATAAATGGGTCGTTCCTATGCTTGCATATTGCCAGAGAGTAGAGTTAGAGAATATAAATCATTATCTCTCGGAATATGTCGACCAGAGTCGAATTTTTGGAAGGTTCGCATTTTTTCGAACGCGCGTTCAATGGCACCTGGCATAGAGAGATTTTTCCGATCCCCGTGGCGTTCCTCCGCCCGATCGAGGGCGGGACGACAGATGGATTGCAGATGGTGGAACCCTTGGATCAAGAATGGTGTGTTTCTTTTACTCGCTTCCGCAACCAGACTGCAATTTTCGGACCGGAGTTGGAGCGACTCGTGAGCGGTTTCGAGATACAAGAAGGTTGGTCCGTGCGGATTGCTTGGACCGACGGGACGGGCTTTTCAATTGACGTTTTTGATCGGGATCATCGCTCGGCGGTGCGTCCGGTTGGGAATCGACCTTGGTCTTATCAACGTGGGACCCGAGGGTCCAGGGTCAGTCCCTGGCCTCCCCGGCCTACCCACGATCGTGGGGGCCGCCCTCTTTTTTGATGTTCCTTTCAACGCGGTGTTCCTTAGTTTACGATCTTTATGTTGCCTTTTTTCTTAACCACTTAGTGAAATTTTATGTTTTTGACAACTTTTATGTTTGTGGTGAAACGTTGGTTAAATATTCGTGTCCCCCGACGGATCAGAGTGACATGGCCGAGGATGGGACTTGTCCGGTCCTCGGTCTTAATAAAACTTTCCTGTAAGATCGGTCGTGCGACGGATCGCCCGACTCATCTCAGGCTCGGGGAGAGCGGACTCTATCCCCGGTTAAATATTCATGTCCCCCGACGGATCAGAGTGACATGGCCGAGGATGGGACTTGTCCGGTCCTCGGTCTTAATAAAACTTTCCTGTAAGATCGGTCGTGCGACGGATCGCCCGACTCATCTCAGGCTCGGGGAGAGCGGACTCTATCCCCGGTTAAATATTCATGTCCCCCGACGGATCAGAGTGACATGGGCGAGGATGGGACTTGTCCGGTCCTCGGTCTTAATAAAACTTTCCTGTAAGATCGGTCGTGCGACGGATCGCCCGACTCATCTCAGGCTCGGGGAGAGCGGACTCTATCCCCGGTTAAATATTCATGTCCCCCGACGGATCAGAGTGACATGGCCGAGGATGGGACTTGTCCGGTCCTCGGTCTTAATAAAACTTTCCTGTAAGATCGGTCGTGCGACGTATCGCCCGACTCATCTCAGGCTCGGGGAGAGCGGACTCTATCCCCGGTTAAATATTCATGTCCCCCGACGGATCAGAGTGACATGGCCGAGGATGGGACTTGTCCGGTCCTCGGTCTTAATAAAACGCTCAGCTTTTGCCCAACAAAATTTTTTATTCCAAGCATAAAGAGTTTCGAGATACAAAAGATTACTGATGGTACTTTTTCAAATGGAGTGCGTTCCAAAGATACTGGTCGGCTACGCCGTTTAGGTGCTCCAACTCATATGACCCTTTCTCCACGTGTTTCCTCACTCGCATTGGGCCTTCCCAGTTTGGGCCCAATGCCCCAGTGCTCGGCCCGAGCATGCGCTTGAGGACTAGATCCCCGGCCTTGAATTTCCTGATCTTAGCTTTAGAGTTGTAAAAGCGTTCTGCTCTCTGCTTAGCCGTGGCATTCTGAAAAACTGAGTTCAACCTTCTCTCCTCCAGGAAGTCTAGTTCCAAGCGTAAAGCCTTGTCATTGTTTTCATTCAGCTCTTGAGAGGTCCTGTGGCTGGTAACCTCGATCTCGGAAGGTATCACCGCCTCAGCACCAAAAGCTAGGGCAAAAGGGGTTTCCCCGGTGGCGGCCTTGCTTGTCGTCCTATAAGACCACAACACATCCGGCAGTTCGGCTGCCCACCTTCCCTGTCTCTCTTCAAGTTTGGCCTTGATGGTATGCTTCAAAATTTTGTTCACTGCCTCCACCTGCCCGTTCGTTTGAGGATGATATGGGGTGGAGAAAGCTTTCTTAATCTTCCATTTGTCAAAAAAGTTCATGACCTCTTGACCGTCAAACTGTTTCCCGTTATCCGAGGTAATGATGTACGGGATCCCGAAACGGCATATGATATTCTTCCAGATGAACTTTATGATCGCCTTTTGGTCAATGACTTTTAGCGGCTCGGCCTCGGCCCACTTCGTAAAGTAGTCCACGGCCACCACCGCATATTTAACTCCACCTGGTCCGGTCGGCAGAGGTCCGATCAGATCAATTCCCCATGACGCGAAGGGCCAAGGACTGTATATCGAGTTGAGATATTCTGGCGCTGTCCGGATAATGGGGGCGGTCACCTGGCATCTATGACATTTCCGAGCATAATTTATCGCATCTCGTCTCAAAGTAGGCCAATAGAATCCTTGGCGAACCGTCTTGTGGGCCAGCGATTGCCCTCCTGCATGGTTTCCGCAGACGCCATCGTGAATTTCGCTAAAAACCCTGTGGCCTTCGAGCAGGGTTATGCATTTCAAGAGAGGAAGGTATAGGCTTCTCCTGTACAACGCATCTCCAATCAGGGTATATCTAGCCGCCCGTATGCGAAGTTGCCTGGCTTCTGTCTTATCTCTGGGTTGCGTCCCGTCTAGGAGGTAGGAGCGAATAGGGTCCATCCAAGTCTCGCCACGATCGATGATCGTGATCAGGCTTTCTTCCCGTGATATTGCTGACTTTGCCTGACTGGTTAAAATTACGTTAGCCATATCTGCGCTTCCCTCGGAGGAAGCCAGCTTGGATAGCTGATGAGCCATTTTATTTGCTCATCTTGAGCCCCTTTTAGAGTCAGTTTGAGTCTGTTTTATGTGTCTGGGAGGGCACAGTAGAGTGTTTGGTCAGAGTGTGCAGGCAAACAGGTAACAGGTGGCGCACTGGGCAAAAGAGGCAAGGAAAACCCCTTCTTTGGGCAAACAGCGATTTGGAGCGGTAGTGACTGAACAAAGATGGCCAAACAGGCAAGTCAAACCATTCAGGGTTGAGTCATGAAGCAGAAGACCCAAATCGACTACTAAGTACCGTGCCTGGTCCGTTCACCTGTGGAGGAGAAGAATACCTGAAGAGAGTTTGGGAAGCGGATTGCCAGCGGGCAAAGTCAAAGGCGGCTGGAGCTAAAGATGGAAAGTACTTAGCGGCGCCTGGAAAAGGAAGCCCATGCAGCGGCCCATGCAGATAGCAATTCCGCAACCCTAAGTCGTGCCTATAAAAGGAAGAGAAGCTGGAGAAGAAGAGGATACAGAATTCCGACCCCGTTCACGAAGCAACCGCCGGCGATTGAAGCTTGGAGATTTTCCGGCCTAGTTGTTTTGTGTTTTGAAGTTGATCGCGCCTTCGGGCATTAAAACAATTTACTGCTTTATGTTTTTAGTACTTTGTTTTTATTACTCCAGTTGAACTATTTCTGATTCTAGTTAATATGAATTTCAGTTTCGATTTCCAACTTATTTCTTGTTTTATTATTTCGCGTATGAGTAGCTAAACTTACAGGGCGTCTGGGCAAAGGCGGATCGAAGGGAACTCTGGGCTAAGATAGAACCGTGAGGTTGATAGGGCTTAGTTAGCTGCCTGGGGTTTGTTCCCGATACATAGTTGAGGTTTAACTTTATTCTTGCAGGTTTGGGCGGACTAATTTGGTCGTTAGGAAACCCTTACACTTTGAGATACCAGCGATTGATCAACCGAGTATTCCGCGTTAGATGTGCTCGGGCATAGCGTTAGAACGTGTTGGAGTTGCGGTCGTATGATTCGGATTTCCGGACATGCTATTGGCCGAATTGGGTTCGTCGAGAGAGTAATGCGAGTTTGGGCAAACTAGATCCATGCGACCACATAGGTTATCGAATTGTCTAGGTTCAGGGGATTAGGCATAAGTATACCTTGCCTTTTCTTTACCCAGTAAGGACGGATTGGGGTGGGGTGACTGTAGGCGTGACTTAATAGGACTGCTTTCACTTTGTTAGACATCCTATAACCGATTGACAAACCAGCAGTTAAAACCATAAGTGCCAGGGATCGGTAGTTTGCCCAGAGAACCCAGAGAGAAGCCAAAGCCCAGAAGCCTACTTCCCTTTATTTGATTTCAGTTTGATTAATTGTTTTCTGTTTCAGCTTGGTCAAAGTGTTTAGTTTATTATTTCTGCATGTTAGTTTGGGTTAATTAGTTTAATTGTTTCTGTTAGTTAGTAGTTTAATTGAACGCTGTGACTCAGTAACCAAACTTAAAACCTTTCCATTGTGACACTATTTGGGCAAAGCCGAGATTAACTAAATTGCAATTGCTTCCTCGTGGGATCGACCCTATACTTACCACTTGCTATCTTGTGTTGAGTTTAGGAATCTTTATAAATTTATTTTGCGCGCGTTAGCTTCCACGACAAAGTTTTCGCGTCGTCAAAATTGGCGCCGTTGCCGGGGAGGCAATATTCCAGCTTTTTAGTTTTTCTGTACTGACTACTTTGCTTTACTTCTTTGATTAGGTACTATAAACGCGGTGGAAGGCGATACGGGACTACTCTTTGACCCTGAGATCGAGAAAACCGCCAAAAGACTAAGAAAAGAAGCAAAGAACAAAGCGTTAGCACGTGCAACCCAAGGAGAAAATTCTGCCAAGGCACCAAGGGCAGAAAAGGCAAAGAACAAGAAGACCATACCAGTTGAGACTCCTAGTCAACCTACACCCGAGGAGATGGGAGCAGAAGCACCACGTACCTTGAGGGACATGATGTTCCCGTCAGAGATGAACTTAAGGCCATTAGGCATCACTTTGCCCACCATTCCTACCCCCTGGGAGATGAAACACAACTTCATACAAATCCTGCCAAAGTTCAGTGATATGCCCGGAGAAGACCCACAGAGGCATTTACAGGACTTTGAGCTAGCATGCGGGACAATTCAGGCAACCGGGGTACGACTCCTGGCCTTTCCTTTCTCTTTGACTGATGGGGCCAGAGAGTGGCTATATACTATTCCGCAAGGCGAAGTGACCACCTGGGCACAACTACAAAAGAGGTTCTTGGAAAAATATTTCCCAGCGGCACGAATCCAACAAATGCGCAAGAAAATCAATAGCATAAGGATGGGAACTAACGAGAATTTCCAAGACTATTGGGCAAGATTCAAGCAACTGCTAACTAAGTGCCCCCAGCACCAGATCCCGGACCATGATCTCATCCAATACTTTGTGTCCGGATTGAGACATCATGAGAAGACTCTACTCCTAGCTGCCAGTGGAGGGTCTCTACTCAACAAAAGTGCTGCCGAGGCATTCAAACTGTTCAAAGAGATGGCAGAGGAATTAGGCGAGGATACCGATATGCCCAAACAAAGCCTGCTGGTACAATCCCCCTCTGACTCAAAAATCGACAAGCTGTGCAGTGCCATGGAAAAATTCATGACCAGTATGGCGGGAGGACCAAAGAAGGCAGTCAAAGCGTGCCAGATTTGCCAAGAGGTAGAGCACGCCACTGATGAATGTCCATCTTTATTCGATGAGGAGCTCAAAGCGATGGGGCAATCTAATGGAAACGGTCAAGGCAGAGGGAGGCCGCACTTTGACCCATACTCAAATACCTACAACCCAGGATGGAGGCACCATGAGAATTTCAGGTATGGGAATAATAACAACCAAGGAGAAGGATATCAAGGCAACCCGAACCAGAACCGTTACAACCATCAGCAACAAGGGAATTCCCAGCAAAATCAGGGCAAAGGGGCAACACTATCGGACATGATGGAGACTCTGGTCAGAGAAAACGTAAAGTTCCAGCAAGAAAATATGAAAGCCATGCAAGAAAACGAAAAGTTCAAGCAGGAAACTAGAGGACAACTGAATAATTTGGGAGCACAAATGGCCCACTTGAATCAGGTCGTGGCAAAGCTGGAACAAAGGAACGGAAACTTACCACCACAAGTCGAAGTGAAGGGTGCCCACTGTAACGCCATCCAATTAAAGAGTGGAAGAATCTTGCCAGAAGTCAAAGTGCCAACCCAGGGCAAACACCCTCAAGAGACAGAACCCATAGAGATAGAGGACATAACTATTGAAGATAAAAGAGAGAAGGAAGAAGAAGTAGTCAGGGCAAAGAGAGACAAATCACCACCACCAAAGATTCGAGTCCCCTTTCCAGGAAGGCTAAGCAAGAATAAAGAAAGGGAAGAGACGTACGAGATGTTCCAGATGTTCAAAAAGGTGGAGATCAATATGCCGCTACTGACTATACTAAACACTATGCCCCGGTGTGCCAAGTTTCTCAAAGAGCTATGCACAAAAAAGGTAAAATATCAAGACGATGCAAAGTTCGAGGTGGGTGAAAATGTCTCAGCAGTGCTTCAAAGGAACGTGCCTACCAAGTGTGGAGACCCAGGCATGTTTTACATACCATGCATCATAGGAAGAATGAGAATCGAGAAGGCAATGCTAGACTTAGGGGCATCAATCAATGTGATGCCCAAAACTATGTATGAGGACCTGGGCATAGGGGTTCTCAAACCCACAAGAGTGGTGATCCAGCTGGCTGACAGATCCAATGTCTACCCTGAGGGCATACTGGAGGACGTATTGGTCAAAGTGGAAGATTTAATCTTCCCAGCAGACTTCTACGTACTAGACATGGGGAGATCAAGCAAAGAGCCAATTATGATTCTCGGCAGACCATTCCTTAAAACTGCAAGAACACACATATACTGCGAGACAGGCAAACTGACGTGCAAGTTCGAAGGAGAAACAGTCACCTTTGACCTCTACAGGTCCATGAAGCACCCAGCCGATACCGAAGAGGTCCACATGATCGATCAAATAGAAAAAGCAGTAGAAGGCAAAGTGATGCAAACCGGTAAGTATGACGAAATAGAGGTAGTAATTCAACAAGGAATGCTACACGATGAACTTGAAGACGAACCGGAGGGAATACAAGAAGCAATCAGGCAGTTGGGGGCACTCGAAAACTACAAGGGAGACCCAGGCAAACTGCCTATACTGGAGGAAACGGTTATGAAACCATCTCTGGAGAAACCCCCGCTACTGGAGTTGAAAAATCTGCCAAAGCATCTGAAATACATGTACTTAGGAGAACACGACACTTTGCCAGTAATCATCAACTCAGCTCTATCTGAAGAGGAGGAAGTTAAACTCAAAGAAGTACTAGGACGCTACAAGTTGGCTATAGGATGGACTTTGGCTGATATAAGGGGTATAAGCCCGACGATTTGCCAACATCATATACTCCTTGAAGATGAATCTACACCCGTAAGAGACCCCCAAAGGAAACTAAATCCAGCCATGAAGGAAGTGGTACTCAAAGAGATAAAGAAACTCCTCAGTGTAGGGATAATCTACCCGGTCTCAGACAGTAAGTGGGTTAGCCCTGTGCACGTCGTACCCAAGAAGTCCGGGATCCAGGTCATAGAGAATGAGAAGAAAGAACAAATCGCTACCAGGCTACAAACAGGATGGAGAGTGTGCATCGACTACCGTAAACTGAATAAGGTAACCCGCAAAGATCATTTCCCTTTGCCCTTCATAGATGAAATGTTGGAACGCTTGGCCGGGAAAAAGCACTTTTGCTTCCTGGATGGGTATTCGGGATACATGCAGATCTGGGTCGCCGAAGAAGATCAAGACAAAACAACGTTCACGTGCCCCTTTGGCACCTTTGCCTATAGGCGCATGCCCTTTGGGCTGTGTAACGCACCAGGGACTTTCCAACGTTGTATGATGAGTATATTCTCTGACCTATTAGAAAACGGGATTGAAGTATTTATGGACGACTTCACGGTCTATGGTAATACCTTTGACCTATGCCTGGCAAACTTGGAGCTAACACTGCAACGGTGTGTAGAGAAGAGTTTGGTTTTGAACTACGAAAAGTGTCACTTCATGGTGGAAGAAGGAGTAGTCCTGGGACATGTAGTATCGGCCAAAGGTATAGAAGTCGACAAAGCGAAAATAGAAGTAATTGCCAAACTACCATATCCGAAGAATATCAAGCAAGTAAGGGGATTCCTTGGCCACGCAGGATTCTATAGGCGCTTTGTGAAGGACTTTGCCAGTATCGCCCAACCGATGACAAGACTGCTACAGAACGATGTAGAGTGGAACTTTGACGATGACTGCCAAAGAGCCTTCAACCATCTGAAGGAGAGACTAGTGACAGCACCTATCATTCAACCCCCAGAGTGGGGGATGCCTTTTGAACTTATGTGCGACGCTAGTGGATATGCAGTAGGGGCAGTACTTGGGCAACTGAAGGGCAAAGAGAGGCACGTGATATACTATGCCTCGAAGACACTTAATGCCGCCCAAAGCAACTATGCAACCACAGAGAAGGAGCTACTAGCCATAGTGTTCGCGTTTGAAAAATTCAGGTCGTACTTATTGGGGAGCAAGACCATAGTGTATACTGACCACGCTGCACTCAAGTACTTAATGGCAAAGAAAGAGACCAAACCGAGACTAATTCGGTGGATCCTACTGCTACAGGAGTTTGACATCGAGATTAGGGACAAAGCCGGCAATCAAAACTTAGTGGCAGACCATCTCAGCCGGATTTTACAAAAAGAAGAAGACATACCCATAACTGAGACCTTTCCAGACGAACACTTATACTCTATCTATGCCATGCACGAGGAACCTTGGTACGCAGACCTCGTCAACTATATAGTAGGAGGAGAGTTCAGAGACGAAGCTTCCATCTACGAAAGAAATAAAATGAAACGGGAGGCAAAGAGCTACATATGGGACGAACCGTATTTATGGAAAAGATGTGAAGACCAGGTGTTGAGAAGGTGTGTAGCCGAATCGGAACAACAAGCTATAATGAGACACTGCCATGAGAAACCCTGTGGAGGCCACTTTGGGCACAGGCGAACAGTTAGAAAAATCTTGGAATGCGGTTTCTACTGGAAGACTTTGATTAAAGACTGCATCGCCTGGTGTAAGGGATGTGATCAATGTCAAAGGGAAGGAAACATGACTAAAAGGGACGAGATGCCCTCTGTACCCATACTACCAGTGGAGGTATTTGATGTATGGGGTATAGACTTCATGGGGCCACTCCCAAACTCCAAGGGCAAAGAGTATATATTACTGGCAGTGGACTATGTGTCCAAGTGGGTCGAAGCCAAAGCGACAACTACAAATGACTCTCGAGTGGTAGCGGAATTCCTGAGAGCTAACATCTTCAGTCGTTTCGGTGTACCTAGAGCATTAATAAGTGATCAAGGCACGCACTTCTGCAACGCAGTGATAAAGAAGCTACTTCAAAGGTATGGGGTGACACACCGGATTTCAACAGCATATCACCCCCAGGCAAATGGGCAAGCTGAATTGTCAAATAGAATCATAAAAACTATTTTAAGAAAGACAGTTAGACCCGAGGGTAAAGACTGGTCTGACAAATTGGATGATGCACTTTGGGCATACCGAACTGCATTCAAGACACCCTTTGGGATATCACCATATAGGATGGTATTTGGGAAAGCATGCCATCTGCCCGTAGAGATTGAGCATAAAGCACATTGGGCAGTGAACAAAGTCAACTTTGATTGGGACCTAGCAGGAAATGAACGCAAGTTGGACCTTGTAGAACTGGAGCAGATTAGATTCGAAGCATATGATCATGCTGCTCACTACAAGGAGAGAACCAAACGAGCTCATGACAAAATAATAAGAGGCAAAAAAATTGAAGCAGGTCAACTGGTGCTGCTACATCAGACAAGGAACTTATTCAGAAAGGGCAAACTGTCCACCAAATGGGAGGGGCCTTTTACTGTTCATAGGGTTTCCCCTAATGGATCAGTGGAACTAAAGAGCAAGACAGACAAAGGCAAGGACTACATTTTCAAGGTAAATGGACAGCGAGTGAAACCTTACTTTGGGCAGGAGGAGCTGGAGGGGCAAATTGCCTTCATCAATCTTTAGCCAAAGTTAGAAGCAAGGTCATGCCTAGGACCTAAAATAGGGCGCTGGCCAGGAGGCAACCTGGTATGTTTTTTTATGCTTTATTTCCTATTTAGTTTTTGTTTTTCTTTTTTTTTAGGTTTAATAAAAAAGATCACTTCATGCCAAAATTAACGAGGCCGGAAGAAAGGGTGTATTGTATTTTTGATTTTGCAGGGACAGGAGTTTGGGCAAAGGGCGTCAGTTGAGGGGTTACCATAACTGATAGATGGAAAGTACGAATTTTGAGGGAGAAACATCCCATCATTAGGACTCTGCAAATCCAACTTTCCATAACTTCCCCCCACGAAAATCGATAACTACCCAATCAACTCCCCTTCCAAATTCAAAAATCCCTATAACCCTAACCACCGTCGTCCATGGTGAGCACTAGACCAAAAAACAAATTGAGAGGAATCCCGGACGGAACCCATATCGATCTTACCACACCACCACCACCAACTGCAACAACCAAACCGCGACGCAAGAAGATGACGGAGCCAAAGAACATTGCCGCCGAGGAAGACAACAGGGAGGAGGCACCAGCCGCCGCCACCACCGAGACAACCGAAGAAGCTTCCTCCGCCGTACCGCTCGTCACAATACTACCAACATCCACCACGCCAAACAGCCCGCCGCCAGTCGACCAGAACCTAATTGCGCAACTCAGCGAAGAGCTTGACGTGCCCCAGCTTTCCGAGCAGAAGGATTTGGAAACTCTGGCCGATGCAGCGGAGGGGTCTGAGCAGCCAACCGGCGACGTGATCGAAAGCCCACTGAGGAAGAAGCCCAGATCTGACGTTAAGGGTAAGGGTGTAAAAGTGTCTGATGCAGGTTCGAGCGACGAGAAGGAGGAGGAGAATTCGACGGCTGCCGGCGGCGATGATGAGGAAGAAGAAGAGCCAGAAATCGAAGTCACCCACAACCTTCCAAAAACACCAAACACCAGAGCTTCAACCAAGAAGCGCAAAGCTCCGACTCCGGCAACCACCAGCGTTCCCCCTCGCAAAATCGTGGTGCCCAAGACTGTGTGCTTCGACACACTGAAACTGATGGGGGTGGAGGCCAAAGTGAGGGAGTATTTTGCGAACATTGGGTGGAGCCAGTTCTTGGAGTGGTCTGGGCAAATAAGCGATAAGGTGGTGAGAGAGTTTTTTAGGACTTTGGTGATCAAAGAGGACAAGGAGGAAGGAGTTACTGGCATCCAGTTTGAGATACTGGGAAGCAAGGTCAAAGCAAGCTGCACCGAACTGGATCTCAGTTTGGGGATGGTGACATTTGAGGAATGGAAGTCAAAAGAGTACCAGGGGGCACTAAAGGCTTTGCCCGAGCGAACCAAGAACGAGTTGAATGAGATCTGGAAGGTGTTAGGCAAAGGGGGGACGTTCATTGCACAGACCACTAAGGGGCATCAGTTGAAGGATGATGCGATGAGGGTTTGCCACAGGATCCTGGCTGTCAATTTCTTTGGCAAACAGGATACAAGCAATGCGATCTCCCAGATTGAGTTGGGTATGTTGTGGTGCATGGAGAAGAAGATCAGGCTCCACTTTGGGTCTTTTCTCTGTGCACAGATGAAATGGTTGATCACCCACCCCATGCAGCGCCACTCCTTTGCCCAGTTACCCATGGTGTATGCTGCAAAGATGGATTTGCTGGTAGGGAAGAAGGTGAACCTGCTGAGTGAGGAAAAGTTTGACAAGGCCTGTTTCAAGAGGATGCATGATATCAAGGAGAGCAGTGATGGAGTCATAGTTTTTGACGACAACAAACCAGTGAAGGCAGAGAAGGTTGTGCCAGTTAGGGCAAAGGTTAAGAAGGAAGAGTTGAAGGAAGATGGCGCTGTGGAGGAACGCCTGGAGAGGATTGAGCAGAAGCTGGAAGAGCTTGCCAGCATGATGAAGGCATACTTTGCCCATAAGGGATTCAGGTACCCACCTGAACCTAGCACTTAACTGACCCTCCCTTGTTTTTAGTTTTTTTTTTTATTTTATTTTGTTTGTTTTTCGTTTTTTCTATTTGAGTCAAACAACTCGGGCGACGGGGTCGATCTCCCTGCTGACACACTTTGCCTACGCAAAGTGTGTGAGGGGGCAGGTGCGCCAACGTTAATTTAGAGTTGTTGTTTGGTCGAGGGAGCCCCTACTGATCTTATTACTTTCACCCACTTTGCCTACGCAAAGTGTGTGAGGGGGGAAAGGGAAAGGGCAAACCTCTGTGTCTAATCGAGTCAGCATGATTATGTGAATACTTAGGGCAGTTAGAAGCATCTCATTTATACAGCAGTTCAAAATTTGTAGTTAAAGGCATGAAAATAGGGACGATGGAACTATACTAGGCAAACTGTGAGATTCGAGCCATACATTGAATTGAAGTTTCTTTCTTGAGAGTCTGTTGTGATATTTATGATGCCTGACTTTGCCTGTTTGCTGTGATAAGTAGTTCTGTTGGGTGGGGTTATTACATGATTAGGGCATTTCTTTCAGTTTGACTATAAATGAACATTAATCCCTTGCTAGCCCCTTTGAGCCTGTTGAATTTTCTTGTATACCAGTCTGGCACTTTGCCAATAGGCAACCAGACAGATAATGAGGGGTAGAGAGATTGGTGTCCAAAAAAAAAAAAAAAAAAAAAAAGAAGAGAGAAAAAGAAAATAATAGAATAATTTGGTTGTGTGCTTAGGCCCGTAAGAAAAGGGGCAAAATGGTAGAGAAAGGCTAACCCAAACAGCCCTCTGCCCAAACTGTGCCTACTCCTCAAAATCCACCCAAAGAGCCTACATTACAACCCAATAAAAGCCCCTTTGATAAGACCCCCCACTTAGCTAGAATAACTTGAGCAGCAAACTGTCAAATTTGGGCAAAGTAGATTCACAACAGAAAATGAGCGACATCATACCCATACACTGAAAAGAGAGATACACTTGTGAGGGAGTGACCCTAAGACCTGGTATAGATTCTTGACCGAATTTTTATGCCTCTAACTTGAATTTTGATTTGCCTGTATGTGCTTTGCCTATTTTATATTCTGTAATCATGCTAAAGTCCTTTGAGTCTCTGTTTATTTTGTTCTCCCCCAATCTTGATTTCTTTTTCACTTTGGTCTTGAGTCCGGTGAGTCAAACCCCACGCTTGAGGACAAGCGTATTGCAAGTGTGTGCGGTTTGATGAGCCATTTTATTTGCTCATCTTGAGCCCCTTTTAGAGTCAGTTTGAGTCTGTTTTATGTGTCTGGGAGGGCACAGTAGAGTGTTTGGTCAGAGTGTGCAGGCAAACAGGTAACAGGTGGCGCACTGGGCAAAAGAGGCAAGGAAAACCCCTTCTTTGGGCAAACAGCGATTTGGAGCGGTAGTGACTGAACAAAGATGGCCAAACAGGCAAGTCAAACCATTCAGGGTTGAGTCATGAAGCAGAAGACCCAAATCGACTACTAAGTACCGTGCCTGGTCCGTTCACCTGTGGAGGAGAAGAATACCTGAAGAGAGTTTGGGAAGCGGATTGCCAGCGGGCAAAGTCAAAGGCGGCTGGAGCTAAAGATGGAAAGTACTTAGCGGCGCCTGGAAAAGGAAGCCCATGCAGCGGCCCATGCAGATAGCAATTCCGCAACCCTAAGTCGTGCCTATAAAAGGAAGAGAAGCTGGAGAAGAAGAGGATACAGAATTCCGACCCCGTTCACGAAGCAACCGCCGGCGATTGAAGCTTGGAGATTTTCCGGCCTAGTTGTTTTGTGTTTTGAAGTTGATCGCGCCTTCGGGCATTAAAACAATTTACTGCTTTATGTTTTTAGTACTTTGTTTTTATTACTCCAGTTGAACTATTTCTGATTCTAGTTAATATGAATTTCAGTTTCGATTTCCAACTTATTTCTTGTTTTATTATTTCGCGTATGAGTAGCTAAACTTACAGGGCGTCTGGGCAAAGGCGGATCGAAGGGAACTCTGGGCTAAGATAGAACCGTGAGGTTGATAGGGCTTAGTTAGCTGCCTGGGGTTTGTTCCCGATACATAGTTGAGGTTTAACTTTATTCTTGCAGGTTTGGGCGGACTAATTTGGTCGTTAGGAAACCCTTACACTTTGAGATACCAGCGATTGATCAACCGAGTATTCCGCGTTAGATGTGCTCGGGCATAGCGTTAGAACGTGTTGGAGTTGCGGTCGTATGATTCGGATTTCCGGACATGCTATTGGCCGAATTGGGTTCGTCGAGAGAGTAATGCGAGTTTGGGCAAACTAGATCCATGCGACCACATAGGTTATCGAATTGTCTAGGTTCAGGGGATTAGGCATAAGTATACCTTGCCTTTTCTTTACCCAGTAAGGACGGATTGGGGTGGGGTGACTGTAGGCGTGACTTAATAGGACTGCTTTCACTTTGTTAGACATCCTATAACCGATTGACAAACCAGCAGTTAAAACCATAAGTGCCAGGGATCGGTAGTTTGCCCAGAGAACCCAGAGAGAAGCCAAAGCCCAGAAGCCTACTTCCCTTTATTTGATTTCAGTTTGATTAATTGTTTTCTGTTTCAGCTTGGTCAAAGTGTTTAGTTTATTATTTCTGCATGTTAGTTTGGGTTAATTAGTTTAATTGTTTCTGTTAGTTAGTAGTTTAATTGAACGCTGTGACTCAGTAACCAAACTTAAAACCTTTCCATTGTGACACTATTTGGGCAAAGCCGAGATTAACTAAATTGCAATTGCTTCCTCGTGGGATCGACCCTATACTTACCACTTGCTATCTTGTGTTGAGTTTAGGAATCTTTATAAATTTATTTTGCGCGCGTTAGCTTCCACGACAAAGTTTTCGCGTCGTCAATAGCGCATCAGCCTGGGAGTTCATCTCTCTGGGGATTTGCTCGATGAAGGCTTTCGGTATCTTTCCGCACAGCGCCATCACGTGTTCATAATATTTCGCCATCCGGTCACATCGGGTCTCGTAGTCTCCTTTGATTTGGTTGACTACCAGTAACAAGTCCATGAAGATCTGTAAATGTTCGGCACCCACTGCCAAAGCCAGATTCAGTCCGGCGATCAGCGCTTCGTATTCTGCTTCGTTGTTTGTCGCGGCAAATTCGAACTTTACAGCGTGTGTGAAAGATTGTCCGCCCGGTCCGACCAACACTATTCCAGCCCCGGCGTGGGAGGAATTGGACGATCCGTCGACGTATAGCTTCCATGCCGGGGTCCTGGTCGATGGGGTGGACTCAGGGAACGTCAGTTCCACTATGAAATCTGCAAGAGCCTGCCCCTTAATCGCTGTTCTGGGAGCATAAGTGATATCGTACTGACCCACCTCTAGACTCCATTTCAATAATCGGCCGTTCGTGTCCGGTCTCTGCAAGACCTGTCGTAATGGCATGGTAGTCAGAACTTCTACCGGGTGATCGAAAAAATAAGACCTCAACTTCCGTACGCTCATCACCAAGGCGTATGCTAGCTTTTCCAGGGGCGTATATCGTGTCTCAGCGTCATGGAGGACCTGGCTGACGAAATAGATAGGCTTGTGGAGTTGTACCTCTGCCCGGACGAGAACTGAGCTCATGGCATGTTCGGACGCGGCCAGGTAGAGGAATAGCTTTTCCCCGGCGACCGGTTTTGACAGAATAGCGGGATTACCGAGATGCTCCTTTAAACGCAGGAAAGCCTCTTGGCTCTCCTTCCCCCATTTGAATTTTTGATCCTTAATCGCTTTGAAGAAAGGGCGGCTCTTATCCCCTAGCCGGGGAATGAAGCGGCTTAGGGCAGCCAGGCAACCGGTCAGCTTTTGCACATCCTTCATGCTCCGGGGCTCTTTCAAGTCTCGGATGGCTTTGACTTTTTCCGGGTTCACCTCAATGCCTCTCAGACTGACGATGTGACCGAGGAACCTGGTTCTGTATACTCCGAAATGACATTTCTTGGGGTTGAGCTTCATGTTGTAAAATTTCAAAATCTTGAACGCGACTTTTAAATCCTTTACGTGGTCCTCCTCGGATCTACTCTTTATGATTATGTCGTCTACGTAAACCTCCACGGTGTCTCCAATCTGGTCGGCGAACATTTTGTTCACTAATCGTTGGTAGGTGGCCCCAGCGTTCTTCAGACCGAAAGGCATCCTTTTCCAGCACAGCACCCCCTTGTCCGAATAGAAAGACGTATGCTCGACATCCTCCTCGGCCATAGGTATTTGGTGATAACCCGCGAAGCCATCACAATTGGAGAAAATTGCGTGCCCGGCGACGCTGTCAACCAGGTGGTCGATGTGGGGTAGGGGGAAATGGTCTTTTGGGCAAGCCTTGTTGAGATCGGTGAAATCGATGCACAAACGCCAGGCATCGTTTGATTTTTTTACGAGCACAACATTTGCGATCCACTGGGGTTCTTCCTCGGCTTCTCGCACGAGGTCGTTATCAACTAATTTCTTAACTTCTACTGCCAAGGCAGCGTACTTTTCGGGCCCCATCTTCCTTCTCTTCTGTGCGATGGGCTTTTTCTCCGGGTTAATCTTCAGATGGTGGCAGGCATGCTTAGGATCGATTCCAACCATGTCCTTATGTGACCAGGCGAACGCGTCTGTATTCTGCTTTAAGAACTCGATCAGCTCCTCCCTCAGTCGTTCGGGGACTTCCTTCCCAATGAAAACTTCCAATTCTGGCCTGTCTGGATCTAAACCTACTTTCTCGACCTCATCTACTACCGAACATGCTGAAGGTCCTCGGGGGTCGGGGATCTCGTTTGGTTCGAAGCCGATTCGGGGGTCAAGGTCTTCAATGCTCGTATGCTGTATATTTTGTATTGGATCGTTATCTTGGTCGGCCGATAGTTCATCAATGAGTATGTGCAAAAATTGTGCTTCGAGTTTGGGCAGAACGGCCTCTGATTCCTGCGGTTCACGAATCTCGACGTCGTGGAATCCCAACTGCCCGGGCTCGCCCTCTTCCCATAGAGCGGTCAGATATTCCTCATCGTCTGGATCTATTCTCCTTGCGGGGTCGATTTCCCTTAATTCAATTGTGTCATTCCGGCTTACCTTATCTCGGGGGCCCTCCCCCTCCGGGAACAATTTATGGCCGGGCATTTGGGGGTCACCTCCCCCTAATGCCCCAGTGTCGGTGGTACCATCATCGTTTATACGGTTGTTTGTATTAGAACACAAAAGATAATTAAAACACTTCCTGGCCATATATTGGTCACCGCGAAGGGTGCCGACCGCACCGCTCAAGGTGGGAAACTTAATACAATAGTAATGGGAGGACGCCACGGCCTCGAAGGCATCGAGGAACGGCCTCCCGAAAAAAGCATTATAAATGTTTTCCGCGTCCACAATAACAAACTCAATCAATCTAGTCATATTGATGGCAGGGTCCTGCCAATCTTTTAACTCCACAGCCATCCTGATCTGTCCTCTGGGGCGGACCACCACGTCCCCGAAACCTTTCAGGACCCCCTCATATGGTCGGACATATCTTGTGAGGTCGCCGAGCTGGTCCAACGCCGATTTGAAAATCAGGTTGCAATGGGCCCCGTTATCTACCAAAACCCTGGCCACTTCGATGCCGAGAATCCGAGCGGTCACCACCAAGGCATCTTCTTTGGGGTATTTTATCCCCTCCCGGTCCTTCTCCGAAAAAGAAATGACGATTCCTCGGGAAATGGTTGATTCTGCATGGGGGACCACGACATTTACTCCCTCGAACTCGCGGAGCTCCCCCTTCTTTTGCCTTTTGGATTTATGGATGACCGGCGTCAGACCCCCGATCGTATTTACTCGGGCTCCACCTCGGACGGGCGGATCTGGGTCCTCGGGCCCAACGACCGGAGGAGGTGGCAGGGCTAAAGGGTTTTGACCGACCGGTCCTGGCTCGAGCCTTTGCTGCTGATGGGGTCGGCGATTCTGGTCGTCTGGATACCCTCGGCCTCGGCCTCGAACTCCTCTTCCCCGACCGGCACCTCCACGCCCGGCGGTTCCGCGACCGGCATTTGGGCGACCCCTCTTTGGTGCCCGGAGGAGTTCGGTCAGGCTCCCATCTTCATACAGTTGTCGGAGCTGGGCGATCAGGTCACGACACTCGTCAGTCCTGTGCCCGTTCTCCTGGTGAAAAGAGCACCATTTGCGCGGATTTCTCTCGTCAGGGCGACTTCTCATGGCCTGGGGAGGAGTGAGGACGTTGATGTCTCGTTCGTAGAAAATCTGGAGAATCCGGGTGGGAGTTTGTCCCAGGAACGTCCCGTCCCCGGGGTATTCCTCTATGACTTCGATCTTCTTAGGCGCGTGGACAGCTCCCTGGTAGGGTTTATAATTAGGTTTCTTCTTTCCACTTTCGTGATATTTCGCCGCTGGGAGTGGCTCCGTCCAGTAATCAACGGTTGCCGGGTTGACAGTTCCTTTCATGACGGAAAGTTTTCGTTCGCTCTCGGGCTCCAACTCCTTCATCCGCTGATCATATATGCGCTGCTGGGCAATCTCCTCGCCTGCCCTCCGGCGGAACTCGGTGTATGATTTTGGGTATTCTTTCATCATTGGCTTGAAAAGGCTAGACGTCGGCCGCAAACCGCCCACTACGGCATGGACGAGAATCTCGTCGCTCACCCGATCCCCCTGCTTGGCTATCTGCTCGACTCGATCTATGTAGCCCTCGTCGGTCTCTTCTCTTCCCTGCTTGACCCCCATCAATCGTTGACGACCTTCTGAATATTTCACTTTGGATGCAAAATAGGAAACGAACTCGTCCCCCAACTCTCCGAAACTGTTGACCGACCTGGGTGGCAGGCTCGTGTACCAACGATGGGCCATGTCGCCGAGGGTGAGGGGGAAAAGACGACACTTCGTGGCCTCTGTGGCTCCTCGGCCGACCATGTATGTGTTATACTTGTTTAGGTGGACGTCGGGGTCGGAGGCTCCATCGTAGATGAAAGTCAGCAGCGGGACGATGTCAGGTTGGGGCCGGGCTTGCTCGATCTTCAGACTGAGAGGTTCGGCGAGGGCCGATCTTCTTTTTGGGTCACAATCTTGTTCGGCCAACCTTTTCTCTACCTCCTCCAACCGTTTCGCGAGACCGTGATCGTCCACCACGACAGTCCCCGGGTTCATTATAACGTGGTCGGGCCTCACTGCCTGTGTCTGCTGAAACGCAGTCCGGGCATTTTCTTCGCGCGCCTCCTCTTCAAATTCCTTCTCGAGGCAGCGGCGGTTAGGGTTTGGATTTCCTGTGGCAGGTCTCTTCTCCAAGAATCGGGATCGAGCCTCTAACTTCTGTATGGTGCGTTTAATCTCCTCCGGGGTGTTGATTCGCCCCAAGTCCAAATCAGGCTCTTCTTCCAGGACGGGGGGTAACAGCCTCTCGGCTTCCGCTACTTCTTCACGGAGGACTCTCTGTCGCTCCCTGATCTCGGCTTCTTCGGCACGTAGCGCTTCTATCATTGCCAGCTGACGCGCGATTTCGTTCGGACCCTCCGGGGATGTTGTCTTGGCGCTGCCTTCCGTCAAAATCGCCCTCCGTGTGTCGTCTTCGTGTCCATCGGCCTCGCCGGCGAGAGCGACGGCGACGTTACAGGAAGTACCTGCAGTTTTCATTGCCGGAAATCAAGAAAGTGAAAATTTCGACACCGAAACTAGCGCTCGAGGTATCCCCCTCCTTCTAGCGCCAATTGTTAACAGTCGTTTTTTACTAATTATTTTCTGGGATTTTGAGGACTAGTTTGGTGAGAAAACTTTAGGTCTTTACACAAAAAAGGGAAAAAAGAGATAGAGTATTTTTAGGGTGGTATCTTTCTTGAAGATTGTGAATGAATTTCCTTTTACAGCTTTCCCTATTTATAGAGCTACCATTAGGGTTTACAAAATGGAATTGAGCCTTTCCTTATTGGGCTTTGACATAGGATTTCTCATAGACCTAAAAATGGCAAAAAGACTATTAAACCCTTTCTTGCGCCGCCTTCGTTGAGCCGGGGAGACCGACCTATGGCCTTCCTTTTTACAGCATCTTGATTTTGATAACATCCGGGCGAGCGGGTTTGTTCTAAGGAATGCGTGCTCCTTGCCCGGCACCCTATCATCTGCTCGGCTGGCTCTTGCCTGATCGGTGCAACCCTCTGGTCGATCTCCTTCCAACTATCGCGGGTGGTTTTCCGCGTGGGTCCCGTGAGGATGGGGCCCACAGCTTCAACTGAAATAATAAGGAATATACGTATCAAAATAACAAATAAAAATAGTAAATGAAAATAGGGCCCAACAGTTGACATTATGAATATATATATCATCATTTTTTTTGGTCTTTTTCATTATTTTCTTGACCGATTCAAAGAGTTAGGAAAAGGAAATATGCAACTTGTTTATATTTTGGAAATAAGGAGGCGAAAGCCACCAACCCTTTGTTGTGGCTGTGGTCGTAATTTGGCCACAATGCCGTTTTTAACTAATTCACACTTTTGTTGTTTAAGACCATTTCTTTTAAATTTATTTTATGTTCTTTTAATTTATTTTTAATTCTATTCAATTTAGATCATTTATTTTTAATTTCGATTCAATTCATTTTAAAATAAAATTAAAATAAATAAATGAAAATCAATTAAGAAGAATGATTTCACTTACAAAATCTAATTCAAATTAAAATATTATTCATAATTTTAAAAATATAGTATTAAATAGTGCAATAAAAATTATTATCATTAAAAATCAATAATGTAACTCAGTTAAGATTAATTTAGTTCAGCTCAATTTAAAATTATTTATTTCAAAATAAAATAAAAAAATAACTTAAACAGGAGTATTACTTTATTTCCAAATAATTATATAAATTAAATCTTTTTTTTTTTTTTGCATATTTAAAAATATTTTTTCAAATAATTACAACTGAACAAATCCTACATAGTAAATACTTTTACAATAACATATACCAATAAATAAACAACTATTTCATGAGAAGGAGGTGGTATTGCTATATCATTCTATTAAATTATGAATATATTGTACTTTTATAATTCAAAGAACAATTTTATTTTTTAAACTTTAAGAAATTTTATCTTATTCAGCTATACTGTATATTTATTTTTGTAACAAAAAATAAATAAATATTTTGATCGAATATTTATGAATAATAAATTTTCAAGCCGAAGAACTATATTAAAACACAGTATAAATTACTATTTTCTTACATTTATTTTATACTAAATTCCAACAAATATTTTGTACCAAGAATTGATAGGTAAGGTTAAAGTGGGATCCGAACCGAGATCATAGCAAGCAGTATAAAAAAAAATGTCAGAGTAGTTGTTGTTGGGTTCTTTTATCCATTCGCCCGCTCCTGCTAAATCTCTACCAATAAATCATGGAGAGGCTCATCTCCTCTTCCAATTCAATCCCATGTAAGCAAAACCCTAATTCCGCATTTCTTCCCTCAATCGCCCGCCACCGGAAACCTTCTACGACGTCGTTTCCTTTGCTGCCCCGGCTCGGATTCCGCCGATCCGGCCCCTCCTTCTCCTGCGCTCTGAACGATTCTTCTTTACTACCTGCGAAGGCGCTGGTTGCTTGCCCGGAAAAAAGTTTGCCTTTTTCTCAGGATTCGGGAGATGGGTCCGACCCGAACCCGCCCCACTTCCTCAGTCGGGTTGCTCAGAAATTGTCCCAGCAGCGAAAGGTATAACTACAACTTTTGCTGTCCAAATTCTGTTCCTGCGCTTAATTTTCCTGTGAATTTGGTTATGGGTTGGTTTACCTTTTCTTGATCCACATTTCTGCTTCAATTACGTTTGTTTAGATGTGTAAATTTAAGAAATTTATCATGCGGGGTTGTGGGTTTTCTATGTGCTAATAGAGTTGTAATTCACTGGCTATTCCAGATGATCATCAAATCTCGAAAAAAATCAGAGGCTATTTGAATTCCTAGGAACGTCAATATTTTTTGCCCACTATTGGCCATCAAAACGATTAAAATGTATAACTGTTATATGCACGCATTTTTTGTTGGAATCGATATTTTACGAAATATACCCGAGTTAATTTACTCCACTTACTATTAGTTTGATCTAAAACTGTTTAATTTTCATGCCATTGACTTAAAAGTATAAGTTGTGAAGAATGATCATATGGAGGGTGTCCGGGTGGGTTAATAAGTTCTTAATTGTTTTATACGATGTTAGGTAACACTTTATAACCTATTTAAAATGACAACAGTAACGGTCAGTTTTTTTTTTTTTGGGAAGATATGGACTTTATGAGCATCTTTGTGTGATATTACATAACACCTTATAAGCAGTATTTAAAATGACACGGTTTAGAGCTTCTTTGTTGATATGGAAAGAATGATGTATTGATTTTTATATGATATCCGACACATGTAAATTGTGATAAAACCTTTGAATGCCCAAATATACATACTATGAATATTAAGAATAGAGATTTTGGATTCATTTCATCTACTCATGACCACTAATTTGAAATCTATGATCTCGGTGAATTATTGTCTTTTGAACCGTTAATCCATCACTTCATTCCAGTGATTTAAGAAACGGTCGAGGCGGATGACTCGACTCGCGAGTCATTCCTCCTCAGTTAATTTCCGTACTGAGGCAATTGCCTCTCTAGGTTTGTGGTAAGTCCACCTCAAATGGGCTGAGGCGAACGAGTCGACTCGTGTGAGTCTTGCGCATCGAAATCTTAGTACAAATCTTTTTTATATTATTAGTATAATTTAGTAATGGTCTCAAATCTGAATGCAAATCTTTTCTTTACTATCTACATAACTTTAACCTTGCAACTTCAATTCAACTTTAAAAGAAAGGTAAAACCTTAAAAACTTAATACATGTCTCCACTGCATCATTCTTCTTCTCCCCACAACTGATTCACCCAAGCTTCACTGCAAATTCCAAGCTTGAAAGCTTTCAAGAGTCAAGACCTTAAATTATCAAGCCGTCTGAAGTACTCACTTATTAATTTTTTATTTATTTTGCAATTTGCACTATTTTTTTTATTAAAAAAACATCACTTTTTTTAAATGATCAAGTTTTTTTAGTTTTTTAAATGATCAACTCCTTACTTAAAATAGTTTATTTTGTGCTTGTTTTGAATGGTTGAGATGCTTTATTATTGTTTGGTACTAGTATCATTTGTTATTGTTGATTTGTTATGTATTTTGTTATTTTTTATTTTATACATTATAGTTGAGACGTAAAAGTTGTACCGCCTCGAGGCATACGAGTCACGTAATTTAAAACATTGCTTCTTTCATTGGAGATTACTTGGATTGTTCAGTATTATTTCCCTAACCAACTAATTAGTAAACCAATAAAAACTCTCTTTCAACTTTACAACATCTCTAAGTAAGTTTTTGCAGAAAGAATGGTTACTTATTGAATAATGGGTTAAATACATAACCCCCACTTTTAAGGTTCGACTGTAATTACTAATTCATATATTCTATCTAATAATTGTACACTTTTATCTATACAAAACTCACTTTGAAACCATTCATTTACTTTCAAATCAACTAATTTTCTATATACGTTTCAGGTCACTAACGCTGGGATGGTCATACTCATCTCCACACTCTTCCTAACCTTTCTCCACCCATCTATCGTCTCCCCAGCCTTCGCCACCCTCCAAAGTGCAGCCAATGCCGGAACCCCAGCTGCAGTCTCGGTTGGAAACTCCCTCATCCGCAGCGAATTACTGAGCAGTGCATGGACAGGTTTCTTCGCTGGTTGCCTCCACACCTTATCAGGACCCGACCATCTCGCAGCCTTAGCCCCACTCTCGATCGGACGGACAAAAATGGAAAGCGCAGCTGTCGGGGCACTATGGGGATGTGGGCACGACGCGGGTCAATTATTGTTCGGCTTACTTTTCTTGCTCCTAAAGGACCGACTTCATATTGAGGTTATAAGAACGTGGGGTACAAGGGTCGTTGGCTTAACTTTGCTCGTGATTGGTGCAATGGGAATAAAGGAGGCTACTGAAGTGCCTGCCCTTGCTTTGGAATATGGAGATGGTGATGCCACAGAGAAAGCTTTGGTGGGGTCCGGCCAGTCGGCTGGGAAAAAGAAGATTGGGTTTGCGACTTTCGCGACAGGGATTGTTCACGGGCTCCAACCGGATGCTCTCTTGATAATTTTGCCAGCGCTGGCTCTGCCTTCTAGGTTGGCCGGTGCTGCATTTTTGGTCATGTTCTTGCTTGGGACTGTGATGGCTATGGGGAGTTATACGGTGTTTATAGGGTCGTGTAGTGAGGCGCTTAAGGAGAGAGTCCCGAGAATCACGGAGAAGCTGACGTGGGCTTCTTCGCTTATTGCGATTGGTTTAGGGCTTGCTCTTTTGGTTAGCCAGTATTTTGGGTTTAGCTTGTATTGATTTGTGGTTCTCCGAGTATTTTTTAGAGCTATCAGTATTTATCGACTATGTTCTCTGGATATATCCGGAGATTTTGAGAGAAGCAATGACCTTAGAGCTATAAGGTTTTCATCAAGTTCTGTATCACTGTATCCTATTTTCTGAAACATTTTTTCCCAGCTTCAAAATGATTTGGGTTGTTTTTCTTTGCTATTTGTTACAACCAAACATCTTAAACCAAATATCTCAATTGATTATGCGATTAATAGAATAAAAACTACAAACTCCAGTCCCAGTGGGGAATATAATCTTTAAATAAATTTATTTAGTAAACTTAGATAGAAGTAATACATTTTGCAAGTAACCCTCCAAATAATTTACCATTGAAAATTGCATCCATCCACGTCTAACCCGTGAACCGGAATGTTAGAAAAATGTACTTATATGATGTAGGGGGTGAGAAGGAATTACATCAACTAGTCACAATAAATACAAAAAACAAACTTGGAAGAATCGGATAATTTCAGTCATTCAATCTGAATTTCGACCCCTTCCACATTTTAACAATGAGAACCAATTAATAGGCTGAGTTTCAAACAAGAGTGAGTGAGCAAGCACGCATTCTTTCAGAATCAATCTAATTCACTGAACAATCGGAAAGTTTGTAATTCCTCAAGACTAAGACTTACTAAGATGGTTCAATAAACAAGCTCACAGATCCAAACCTTGATCTCAATGCAAACTCCAAAAAGCTCATCCATTCATATATCCATTTAATTTTCAAGCACAAAATAATCCAACGACAACCAATGCCATCTACCGCTTTTTGTCAACATCGTAATGTATGCATGCATCTGCGGCTGTCTTAACCTGCCACAAACCATTAAGAAATAACGATGAAAAAAAATATAAATTCAGTATCTCGTGAAGAAAATGTCTCAAGAGTGTGAACATGTAAGGTTTTAAATCCACTCAGAGAACTTGAAAAACTTTTGGGAAAATTACCATTCAGTCCATTCTAGTATCAGCTATCGCCTAAAACTTAACAAAATAATTATTTGGTAAATAATCCTTTAGTTACCTGATTATTAAAGATAATTTTCTTAAAATACTTTACACTGATCGTTAGATTCAATTCTATTCTAATTTATTTACCTCACCTGAAAATGCAAGGACAACAATGTCCAATGACCCTATATTTTTTCTAGGACTATTTTTTCTACAACACATAATATATGGACTTTTTATCCAGATTCAAGAACCCCAAACTTTATATTTTGCTTACCCCAAAGAACAGGAAGGAGACATCAGAAAAAACATGCAACTTCAGAATGTTTCACATATATCTCACCTACATTATTTTTGAATTGTGTACAAAGAATAAATGGCCCTATGTGTAATAGTTAGCAACTGAGCATATTTTATGTATCAGTAGTATATATATTGGGCCTTGTTTGTCCAGCATCAGATGCGCATGTCTCAATATAGAATCAAATTAATACACACTAGAAAAACAGTAACTTCAAATGAGAGATTTCTCTCGTTGTGATAAACCAAAGAAATAAGATTCGAAATTCAGAAATATCAACTTGAATGTTGCTTAACTCTGTACTGATTAATGTTACCTGTATTACATTAACAAGTTGTGCATGTCTCAATATAGAATTAAATTTATACACACTAGAAAAACAGTAACTTCAAATGAGAGATTTCTCTCGTTGTGATAAACCAAAGAAATAAAATTCAAAATTCAGAAATATCAACTTGAATGTTGCTTAACTCTGTTAAAGTTACCTGTATTACGTTAACAAGTTGCTTGATTGCCCATCCAACAATACTCAAAGAAAGTAAAGTGAAATAGAGCCAGCTCTCTTTAGCAGCATTTACTAGAACCTGCGATAAAAAAAAAAATAACATGTGCAAAAAAATAAGATCATGGTAAATTTATGAATCACGTCACCCAAGAAAATGATGCAATCATGTAAAAATGAGGCTTATACCTCAGCAATATCATTAGTCTCATTCTTTGCCAGAAGAAACAAAAGAATGTAAAGGACCTGCGGACCAAAACCAATGAATAAAGTAAGCTAAAAAAACAGAAGAAGAAAGTGGTGCTAACGATATTCACCTCACAAGATACACAGCAGTAACCCATAAATTTTCGATTCCCATAATATAGCCTGAACAACCAGCTTGTGCTATCTTTGACATCCTTATGACTACTTTTGCCCACCAAAAAGGAACTTCAAAACAAAAGAATGATTTTCAAGAAAAAAGGCACCTCACGTTCTTAAACCCCTAATTTGCTTTAACAAAATTTGAACTGAACATCAATAAATTTTGTAGCATAGAAGAGATACCTATACATTTGGAGCCAATGGCTGGCGATATCTAGAGCAAGCAATGACATAAATGTCAACCCAGGCCTGGAAAATCTCAGGGATTAGAACCGATATTTCAAAGGTAAAGTATAAAATACAATTATGTAAAATTACCTATAAACTTGGGATAGAATAACCAACAGGCAGGCAGTGCTTATTCTGGAGGGTATACATAAAAACGAAGATGGACATAGTCAGAAGAGGCCGATAAACATAACACACAATGCCAACTAAAGTGACGAGTGGGGATACCTATCAGTAACCATATCGAGAACAGCTCCAAACGTTGAAACTGAAATAGAAAACGTAAAGCTTGGGAAGTTACTTTCGAATGCAACAAGCAAGTTGGACCAATACTATTCCATCTTATGGGGGATTTTATTTTTTCAATCGCTCAACTAGTGAAAGAATAATGTTCTGTTTTCCGATTAGCAAGAACGACAAAGTTAACCGGAAGCCCTAATCCATACCCATTCGCATATAATACAAGGCAAACTTATAAACCCTAACCTTGATTTAATTTGCGTGCAAACCAACCATCCAATGCATCAAAGACGAAGCTGAAAGACAGAAGCCCAAATCAGAATGATGATACCCTCGTTCGTACACAAAATGAAAACCAAGAGCGAGAAATTACCTAACAAAATACAGGACGGAGAAAATACGCTTGTCCTTGAAGCATATCGCGAACGCGAAACAATTCATTAGAATCCTCGCATACCCTAACGAACAAAGAAAATCAGATTTGGTAAAATCATGGATCCAGTAGAGAGTAAAATTAAGCAGTGAGCAGAGGATTCGTTTCGACACTAACCGATGATGTTGGGAACGTAAAGGTAGACGCTCAAAGTACTAGGTCTCGATTTATCCGCCATTAGAGAAAAGCTTTTTTCTCAGAATCTCCTTCGCTGTGAATTTTTGGAAATTAACTGCAGTAATTTGATCACATCAGATTTGCGTTCGCCATTATTTCTGATCTATTGGAGTATTGTCTAACGGACGCAGGCACAGCACATGCTCTGTGAATTGCGATAGCGTACGATATGTCTGGGAGCTGGAGACCAATTGGGGCGGATTTCCAATGCATTGCAACTTTAGGGGTGTGAATGTGTGATAATGATATTGTTATTACTAATTAAATATTACTCTATTAATTATTTTGAGGTAATGTACTATTAATTAATATTTGGTTGAAACTTCAAATGTACACAAAACAAAATTTGGTTTATGGACCCGAAGTATGAGAATGTGAGACTAAGACATCACGATTTCGATTACTCTTGTAGGCAAAATTTTACCAACCAAAAAAAATGAAGGTCGTCGGTATCTGTCTTTCCACTTCTGGTAGTAATATTTAGTTATCCATCTTTCTTAAATTGACACGTCAAGAACAAGCTTCTCAGTTTCGACGCATATTTCACATTTTCAATATTTTTCAGATTTGCCCAAAAAATGCCTTTCAGATTTGCCCAAAAAATGTTTTCAATTTCACTTCTCCAACACCCACGACAATCAAGGATTCTCCATTTACCGGATGCACCTCGAGTCAAGTACCAACGAGTCCACAAGAGATTCTGAAAATGTTGGCAAGACATATCCATACTTTTCTCCCATTACCCTATTGTTTTCGCCTTCCTCATTAATGACTCATTACAATCTCCCTTAAGATGTGTCCTAACTTCTCGCAATTCCAGCACTCTGATTGCATTTCCCTTTAGTTTATTGACTTCTACACCATCGTTCTAGTTAGAACACTTATTATGGTTTCATGCCCAGTTCTCAACATTGAATGCATAAAGCATAAAGAGATAATCTTTTCCATGAAATATATTTTTCAAACGTTCTCGACAAGAATATGATTCGGGTCCATAACATCAAAGAACTGCAATTTCTCTTTTTCCAGAGAGTTACAAACATGTTCCTTCAAGGGTTTCCATCTATCAGGCAAACACGGAAGTTAAAGCATGTATCTCATCATTAAAGTTAAGCCCAAAAGATTTCAATTTATTCAAGAGAGAGTTGCTTTCATTCACATATGTTGCCCAGGTCGCACCTTCTCTCATCTTCAAGAGAACTTTAATCAAGCCTTGACGAGTCGTGGTCTCAATATTCTCTACAAAACAAACACAATGTGAGATAATTCACAAATGTACTTTTTATATTCGATTTCATCTTAATGATGAATGTACTTTTTATAGCCTTGCTGGGCTATGTTGCTGCCTCAACTTTTGCTTCTAACAAAGAGACCATTGCTGACATTTTACCTAGCCATAATTATTGTTTTTTGATATAAGATTGTTGATTGTGTAATTAGTTTTAAGAAATTGAATATTACACTGCAAAGAGCTTGTAGAATTAACTAGTTATTGAAATTTATATTGCTCGTCTTAATTCTCAAATTCTCAGTTGAAATTGTTAGCATATTTTTATATTGGTTATTATATTTATAGGATTATTAGGGTTTACCTTTTGTTTACAGGATTAGACCTTTTGTTTTGGCTATATAAAGCCTCTCTCTTGTATATTTTAGATTACGCTTATTTGTTCTAATACTACAAGTTTTCTACGTTTATCTTTTCCTTTAATCCTTGTTCGATTATATAAATCCTAACATGGTATCAGAGCCAGCAATCATCTAAACCTCATTTGTTCGCGGATCGAAATAAAAACGAGACAAATATAAGAGGCCATGTGGAAATCGAATAAAGACGATCGGGCGTGAAACTGGTATGTAATTCAGCATCCTAATTGATCAAGAATGGGATGTCATGATGACTCCTGAATTAATTGGATGGGTGCGTGAATTAATTGGGTGTTGTGGTGCACAACGTGAGTTGTCAAGCTGATCGACTTTGCTCGATTAATTTAGTCGTGGTCTGGTTTTTTTTTTGGGTTTCAAGTTTATTTGTTTAAAGAATTTTTTTTTTCTGTTCGTTTTGGTTGTTGGCGTTTTCGGTTTCGCTTGTTTTCCCATGGCTCCTAGTGAGGACTCGTTGCAGTCAATTGGTGTTCGTTTGGATGGTAAAAACTATTCGTATTGGAGCTACGTTATGAAAAATTTTCTTTGGGGTAAAGAGATGTGGAAATATGTTTCTGGGTTGCTCAAGCTCCCAAAACAGGTACTGATAACTATGATGATTTGCTTGATAAGTGGGATTGTGCCAATTCCAAAATTATTACTTGGATCAATAATTCTGTCGATGTTAAGATTGGTGTGCAATTGGCTAAATATGAAACTGCTAAGGAGGTCTGGGACTACTTGGGAAGGCTATTTATGCGCACCAATATATCTGTTCGCTTTCAGTTAGAAGGGGAAATTCGTGTTCTGTCACAGAATGATCGCAACATTCAGGAATTTTATGCTGAAATCACTGCTCTTTGGGATCAGTTGGCTATGACAGAGTCTGCTGAATTAAAGGCCTTTGTGTTGGAAATCGACTCTCCGGGATGCGTTCGTTCGATCGCTCGAACATCCGAACCATCCCAGTCGACCTCCGAAGTCGCTACTTCGTTCGCTTGACAGCCCTTATCCCGAATCACGCCCAGCCATCGCCCCGGAGGACAACCGCGCGAAACGGGGCTGGACTGCACAAAAACAGCGCCCGCTGTATGCAGTCCAGCGGTCGCTGGAGAAGCTGCAAACGGCGACCGCCGTTTGCTCTCTGGCGACCGCCGTTTGTCCGCGAACAGCAACGCGATGTTGCTGTTCCGGGCTCGTTTCCGGGTCGTTTTTCTTCATCCGACTACCGTTCCGGAGGTCCTAGAACCCCCAGTAGTCGAGGAACACGATCCACGACCCCGGAATCCGATCTACGCTCATGTACGTTCAACGAGGTAAAACGAGATCGAATAATAATTGCGGAAATAAAAGTTCCGATCTCATACCTCTCGGTCGATTGTTGAGACCTTAGATGCTTCTAACGTATGCCTCAGATCCACTTCTCCAACCGTTGTGTGGGCAACGATCCGCTGGAGTTCTCCCGTCTGTACTTTCTCTATCAACAGCGTTAATATATCTTTTTCTCTCTGAGAGAAAAATATTAGCGCAAACTAATTTAATTTTACAGAGAAAAATTATAATTGCGTTAACGCAATTGTTTTTCTGAGTAAAATGAAATAGCGGCGAATGATAGGTTTTAGGAGAGTACGGGAGGGGATTATATAGAGTTACGTTAGGGACCTTAGGATAAATTAATTAAGGGCTAAATTGAAATATTAATTAACTTGGAATACGTAAACGCAATTCCTTAATTAATCGATTTCAATTTTAATTATTATTAACTCCACTATAAAATAATAATTGAATTCCCGAAATTAATTTTAATATTATTTCAACAATAATAATTCCGCCGAAATTACATAAACGACCTTCCCCGTGTTTAAGATATCGAACGTCCACGAATTTATTTAATTACTAATAATTAAATTAATTCGTTTCTTATTATCCGAGACTAGTACCACTCATCCTTATTATCATGTGGAACAAATCCACCTGCAGGGTTTACATGATAAACTTTATGAGCTCATCTCGGGGACGTCATCAACCCGATAAACGGGACACGGTTTCCTGTCTATAATCTATAGCATGCCGTGTGTACAATTCCGATTCCCAATTTACCGAGTATCTCGACTAATCAAATAGTCTCACTCATTGGCAAGTTAAAGAACCGAGAATTGGACAAACGCACCTATAATTATATAGGGATTAGGAATTCGTTTATCCGTAATATCTGAGGTCTAGTTCGATTACATCGATTAGTATAAATCGAACGCCCTCCCGTGGTCCTGCTCAATACACCAAGTGTACAAGTGTAACATAATAGTCAAGACCAACTATTACCCAGTCACACTACGACGTACCGATGGATTGTCCCTGTCCATCTAAGTCGTGAGCTTCTGTTCGATAGTATACGAGTAACCGACAGTATGATCTTCCGCGTGTCTCCTCACGCCATACTGTCTACAACGTATATATCTAGGACTATTGCATTCAAGTACAAGATAGACAAAAAATGCCGACAGTTTGATTATTAGATAATGTAAAACACAGATAAGGAGTTCCATATTGTCACTAAACTAGACATTTAGAATATAACTCCATCACTTTGGACCTTATCTTATTCATCGGGAGGAATCACGTCTTGTTCAGCTTCTGCACTCGCTTCGCCCGGAATACGAGCACTGTCGTGCTTCGATTATGCATCGTAATCATTTGCCCTCTGTCGATTCAGTTGTTCACGAGTTACTAGCTGAAGAAACTCGTCTGAAAACGCAAACTGAAAAGGTACAAACCGCCCCTTTTGCATCCGTTTTGGTAGCACCATCTCAACAGTCTCGACCAAATACTGCTAAAAAGGATGAATGTCGTTATTGCAAGAAGCCTGGACATTGGAAAAGCCAGTGTCCTGTATTAGCCTTGAGGAACTCGTCTGGTGATAAGTCTCAGCAACAGAAAAGTGGTGGACAGCAACGCACATTGGGTACCGGACAAACCCGTAGTGGGTCATCGTATATGGCTGCAGCTGCCTCTGCGGGTGATTTGGATGTAGCTTCTTCTCAGAATACTTCTATGGATGCTCTTGCAGAACAGTTTCAACGATTCCTTGCTACTCAGTCTTCGTCCTCAGGTCAGACAGTCCCCCCGCCTCAGCATTTTGCCATGACTACTCGTTCTCCATCAGGTTTGCCTGCATCAAAACCCTCAGGTATATCATCATCCCTTTGGGTCTTGGACTCTGGGGCTTCGTTTCATACGTCTCCTGATCCATCTAAGTTTACATCATTGTCTTCTGAGTCTTGTTCCCCTACTGTTGTTACTGCTGATGGTTCATCATTATCATTACCACATCTAAGTCCATAAGGAAGTTCCGGAGCCACACCGATTCTTTAGCTGCCTCAGAGGCTGCTACATATTCGGCTTCCATAGTAGAGTCCGAAATGCATTTCTGCTTGACACTCTTCCATGAAACTGCTCCACCTCCCAATGTGAACACATAGCCTGATGTAGACTTTCGCTTGTCCTTATCAGATTGGAAATCCGAATCTGTGTAACCCACAGGGATCAACTCAGACGCTTTGTAACTCAGAACATAATTCCTAGTCCTTCGCAGGTACTTAAGTATGTTCTTTACAGCAGTCCAGTGACCCTGTCCAGGGTTACTCTGATATCTAGCTACCATGCCCACGGCATAGCAGATATCAGGCCTCGTGCACAACATGGCATACATTAGACTTCCTACTGCCGAAGCATAAGGAACCTTCTTCATGTAATCTATCTCCTTTTGTGTTTTGGGACACATGTCTTTAGATAGATGAATTCCATGGCAGAAAGGTTGAGCACCTCTCTTGGAATTCTGCATGTTGAAACGAGCCAGAATCGTATCAATATATGAAGCCTGGGACAAGCTTAACGTTCTTTTCCGGCGATCCCTTATAACTTTGATCCCAAGAACATGCCCAACTTGTCCTAAGTCTTTCATATCGAATTGCTTGGACAACCATCCCTTTATGTCCGACAACATCTTCACATTGTTGCCAATTAGAAGGATGTCGTCTACATAAAGCACGAGAAACGCCACACTGTTTCCGTCACTTCTCCGGTATACACACGACTCGTCCATGCTTTGAATGAATCCATAAGACTGGATAACCTCATCAAACCGCATGTTCCAAGATCTAGAAGCTTGCTTCAATCCATAAATGGATCGGTTTAGCTTACACACTAGATGCTCTTGGCCTTTCTTGATGAAACCTTCTGGCTGTCTCGTGTAAATGGTCTCGTCAAGATTCCCATTCAAGAATGCTGTCTTGACGTCCATTTGCCACACCTCATAATCCATATAAGATGCTATAGACAAAAGAATCCGGATCGACTTTAGCATAGCTACCGGCGAAAAGGTTTCCTCATAATCGATCCCTTCTTTCTGAGTATACCCTTTCGCAACAAGCCTAGCCTTGAAGGTTTCAACCTTCCCGTCAGACCCTCTTTTTCTCTTGTACACCCACTTGCAACCAATGGCTCTTACACCTTTGGGCGGTGCTACAAGATTCCAGACCTGATTTGAATCCATTGATTCAATCTCAGATTTCATCGCCTTTTGCCAAGACTGAGCATCTTGATCTTTAAGCGCCTCGTCATAGGTCCAGGGATCGGCTTCATGTTCTCCAGGTAACAAGTCCGAAGACTCACCTATAAACATGAACCTATCGGGTTGTCGAACAACCCTCCCACTACGACGAGGCTCCGGTGTAACCTCAGTAACTACAGGTGCAGACTGTGGTGGCGTATCACCCGGTTAGGTTGGATCTAAGCCTTGATCGTCCCCTCTCAGTTCGTTTAGTATTATCTCACTCTTGGGCTTGTGATCCATTATATAATCCTCTTCCAAGAACCGAGCGTTGGTGCTAACAACGATCTTCTGGTCCTTAGGACTATAGAATAGACCACCTTTCGTTCCTCTAGGATATCCTATAAACAACCGAATATCTGAACGAGATTCCAACTTATCAGCCCCATGCTTCAGCACATGTGCTGGACAACCCCAGACCCGAATGTGTTTCAAATTTGGCTTTCGCCCGGTCCACAATTCCGAGGGCGTCTTAGGGACTGATTTAGAAGGAACTAGGTTCAGGATATACGCCGCTGTTTCCAAGGCATATCCCCAGAATGAAACTGGTAGTTCTGAATAACTCATCATAGATCTTACCATTTCCATAAGAGTCCTATTCCTTCTTTCTGCTACACCATTCTGCTGGGGCGTGTATGGTGCAGTCATCTGGGAGTCAATCCCATTCTCTAATAAGTACGCCTTAAACTCTCCCGAGAGGTACTCTCCTCCACGATCAGATCGTAGAGTCTTTATGGTTTTACCATGAAGGTTCTCCACAAGAGCTTTGTACTCCTTGAACTTGTCAAAGCACTCGCTCTTGCGGCGCATCAGGTATATAAAACCATACCTTGAGTAATCATCAGTGAAGGTTACGAAAAATTCATAACCTCCTCTCGCTTGGACAGATAAAGGCCCGCACAAATCAGAGTGAATCAATTCCAGTACTTCCTTGGATCTATACCCCTTATCACTAAAGGGTCGCTTGGTCATTTTTCCTTCCAGGCATGATTCGCAGGTTGGAAAGTCCTCATCTTTCACACCACTGAGTATTCCATCAGTTATCAACCTTTGAATCCTACCCAAGTTAATATGACCTAGCCTAAGATGCCATAAGTACTTTTGATTCATCCTAGAAGGCTCCTTTCTCTTATTGGTACTAGATGTGTTATTTGACTCTACTCGTTGCATTGTGGAATAATCAGGATTCAGTATATATAAGTTGCCTATCAATGTACCAGAACATATATACTCACCATTCTTTTTGATAATAACAGAACTATCAAAAGAAACAGAATATTTATTCAAAACCAATTTAGAAACCGAAACAAGGTTCTTTCTAAAATTCGGTACATAAAGACAATTATTCAATACCAAAACTTTATTATTAAAAGACAAATGAATATCTCCCACTGCAACTGCCGCCACTTTCGTAGCGTTGCCCATGTAGATAGTGATCTCTCCCTCTCTAAGCCGCCGGGTTTCCTGGAACCCCTGCAAAGAATTGCAGACATGATCAGTGGCTCCCGTATCCACACACCAGGTACCGGTGGATAACACCGCTAAACATGTTTCAGTGACTAAGGAAAAGTTCGTACCTCCTTGTCTGAGAGGACAATTAGACTTCCAATGTCCAGACTGCTTGCAACGGAAACACTTGCCCTTGGGCTTGTTCACTCCATTCTGTGGTCCACCATTTCTGGGTCCACTGGGTTTCCGTCCTTGTTTCTTCTTCCTCTTAGTCCCCGGAGGGCCAGGAAGTTTCACAGCCACAAGTGCTTGAGATTTCTTAAAGATTCCCTCTGCCGCCTGGAGTTCAGTCAGGAGCTCCGCCAACGAATATAACCTCTTGTTCATGTTATAGTTCAGGCGGAACTGCTCAAAACTCCTAGGCAGAGACTGGAGCACTATATCGATCTGGGTTTCCCCATCGATAGCTCCTCCCATAATCTCTATCTCATTCAGATAGCCTATCATCCTAAGAACGTGATCCCTCACGGGCGTTCCTTCGGACATAGTGGCCGTCATGAGTTTTCTCATGGCATCTTGCCTGGCTGCCCTATCCTGACTACCAAACATCTCCTTGAGGTTAAGAATCATATCATAGGCAGTGGTCATGGCCTCATGCTGATGTTGCAGCACATTTGACATAGAAGCCAAAATGTAGCACCGCGCCATCTGATCAGCCTTGACCCACTTCCGATGAGCTTCCTTTTCCTCAGGAGTGGAGGTGTCAATAGGTTCATCAGGACAAACCTCATGGAGTACATATTTGTACTCCTCAGCAGTTAGGACAATGTCCAAGTTTCGTTTCCAATCAACATAGTTCGGACCAGTGAGTTTGTTTTCTTTTAGTATAATGGACAGCGGGTTGAGTGCCATATCTATAAAAGAGACAAATCAAACTGTCAAATTTAATTCGATATTAACTCCCTTAATTAATATCATTAAATCTACCAATCAATCCTAAAATCCCATCAGACTAGCATGCCACGTTCATGTGGACGTATACTAGTCCAAACGATTTTATAACTGGACTTTTACTTTGGTCGTACATCATTACAGCAGTGACTCCGATGGGGAGGATACTGTAAAGCGTACCTAAGTGTATACCATTTCTCAGTACTAAGTTAACCGCTCGGAAACTACACGCCCACCGCAAGCCACGTTAGTGTGGACGTTTACGTTGACATGCGGTCCCTTTATGATTTCCTATAACTGTCGAGCCTCAATTAACCCAAAGTTCCGTTTCCGTCTAGTAAGCCACGATAGTGTGGACGTTTACTAAACAAACAACTTTGTTAATTGAATTCCATTTAATAAATTTCATAATTTCGTTAATCAAAGCTTGATATCTCGTAAGTGAAACTCGAAGTTTCTAACCAGCGATCAATCATGCAATTGAGCCCTATCTCTCACAAAGTGAGGGAGCCAACCAGACAATCGATCTAGTCATCAAATGACTCGAATGTCTCTAATCTGTGTCATCGACATAACCAAGCGCTTTGGCTCCATTCCACTCCCCGGGGTGAGAATGAGTCGAGTTGAAATTAGTCTTTGAAAGACAGATTAGGCATTGCTTTGAAAAACTTAAGTGTTCAATTCTATAAATGGAATTGAATTCGAATTTTGATCCAGTGATATCCGTGTGTCAACTTTATCCGATAGGGAGGATGACACTAAAGCCAACTCGTAAGCGACACAAATCACCATCAAAACAGAGAATGGAGACCGCGGGATTGTTTCCAATCCCTCTCCCACTTAGTTTTTACGAAAGGGATAACAAGCATGCGTAAAATTTAAAGCATAATAAAAGCACGTTAAACACACAAAAAGCAATTAACGTGGCCCGATTATTATGGCCTTTAAAACTTCGATGCACGTCTTCTCGGATCTTCGTCTCGTTGCTCGTCTCGGTCTCGGTCCATCACCGACTCGTCTAAGGACCAAAAGACGAACCCCTCCCACTGGAGTATCGTCCCGGACCCTCGACAAGCGATCCGTGATGTCCGTCGAACCCCCGCGTCGCTGCTGCCAAAACTCAAAAACAGCGCCCGTCGTTTGAGGAACAGCGGTCGCTGGAGGAGCTGCAAACGGCGACCGCCGTTTGCCCTCCAGCGGGCGCCGTTTTTGCACAGTAGCCGCGGGTTCGACTTCTCAACCCTCGTTCGTCCGTCTTTCGATCTTCTCTCGATCCACCAAGCAGCAGCAACATTACAAGAGTAATACTAACTACTTCCGGCATCGATCCTATACAGGAATGATCGATCCTATACACCCGGATAAACGAAAAACGAAATAGAAAACCTAAACGACTCAACCCGTCGTTTTAACTATTACAAGCAAGCAACGATAAAAACCAAAATCTCGACAATCCCGAGAGTTTAACACACCACAACATACAGTACAATAAACATGACCATAATAATCGGGTGACCTGCAAAACAAACTCGCAAACAATACAAGAACGCATAACCGGCTCTGATACCAATTGTTGGAAATCGACTCTCCGGGATGCGTTCGTTCGATCGCTCGAACATCCGAACCATCCCAGTCGACCTCCGAAGTCGCTACTTCGTTCGCTTGACAGCCCTTATCCCGAATCACGCCCAGCCATCGCCCCGGAGGACAACCGCGCGAAACGGGGCTGGACTGCACAAAAACAGCGCCCGCTGTATGCAGTCCAGCGGTCGCTGGAGAAGCTGCAAACGGCGACCGCCGTTTGCTCTCTGGCGACCGCCGTTTGTCCGCGAACAGCAACGCGATGTTGCTGTTCCGGGCTCGTTTCCGGGTCGTTTTTCCTCATCCGACTACCGTTCCGGAGGTCCTAGAACCCCCAGTAGTCGAGGAACACGATCCACGACCCCGGAATCCGATCTACGCTCATGTACGTTCAACGAGGTAAAACGAGATCGAATAATAATTGCGGAAATAAAAGTTCCGATCTCATACCTCTCGGTCGATTGTTGAGACCTTAGATGCTTCTAACGTATGCCTCAGATCCACTTCTCCAACCGTTGTGTGGGCAACGATCCGCTGGAGTTCTCCCGTCTGTACTTTCTCTATCAACAGCGTTAATATATCTTTTTCTCTCTGAGAGAAAAATATTAGCGCAAACTAATTTAATTTTACAGAGAAAAATTATAATTGCGTTAACGCAATTGTTTTTCTGAGTAAAATGAAATAGCGGCGAATGATAGGTTTTAGGAGAGTACGGGAGGGGATTATATAGAGTTACGTTAGGGACCTTAGGATAAATTAATTAAGGGCTAAATTGAAATATTAATTAACTTGGAATACGTAAACGCAATTCCTTAATTAATCGATTTCAATTTTAATTATTATTAACTCCACTATAAAATAATAATTGAATTCCCGAAATTAATTTTAATATTATTTCAACAATAATAATTCCGCCGAAATTACATAAACGACCTTCCCCGTGTTTAAGATATCGAACGTCCACGAATTTATTTAATTACTAATAATTAAATTAATTCGTTTCTTATTATCCGAGACTAGTACCACTCATCCTTATTATCATGTGGAACAAATCCACCTGCAGGGTTTACATGATAAACTTTATGAGCTCATCTCGGGGACGTCATCAACCCGATAAACGGGACACGGTTTCCTGTCTATAATCTATAGCATGCCGTGTGTACAATTCCGATTCCCAATTTACCGAGTATCTCGACTAATCAAATAGTCTCACTCATTGGCAAGTTAAAGAACCGAGAATTGGACAAACGCACCTATAATTATATAGGGATTAGGAATTCGTTTATCCGTAATATCTGAGGTCTAGTTCGATTACATCGATTAGTATAAATCGAACGCCCTCCCGTGGTCCTGCTCAATACACCAAGTGTACAAGTGTAACATAATAGTCAAGACCAACTATTACCCAGTCACACTACGACGTACCGATGGATTGTCCCTGTCCATCTAAGTCGTGAGCTTCTGTTCGATAGTATACGAGTAACCGACAGTATGATCTTCCGCGTGTCTCCTCACGCCATACTGTCTACAACGTATATATCTAGGACTATTGCATTCAAGTACAAGATAGACAAAAAATGCCGACAGTTTGATTATTAGATAATGTAAAACACAGATAAGGAGTTCCATATTGTCACTAAACTAGAAATTTAGAATATAACTCCATCACTTTGGACCTTATCTTATTCATCGGGAGGAATCACGTCTTGTTCAGCTTCTGCACTCGCTTCACCCGGAATACGAGCACTGTCGTGCTTCGATTATGCATCGTAATCATTTGCCCTCTGTCGATTCAGTTGTTCACGAGTTACTAGCTGAAGAAACTCGTCTGAAAACGCAAACTGAAAAGGTACAAACCGCCCCTTTTGCATCCGTTTTGGTAGCACCATCTCAACAGTCTCGACCAAATACTGCTAAAAAGGATGAATGTCGTTATTGCAAGAAGCCTGGACATTGGAAAAGCCAGTGTCCTGTATTAGCCTTGAGGAACTCGTCTGGTGATAAGTCTCAGCAACAGAAAAGTGGTGGACAGCAACGCACATTGGGTACCGGACAAACCCGTAGTGGGTCATCGTATATGGCTGCAGCTGCCTCTGCGGGTGATTTGGATGTAGCTTCTTCTCAGAATACTTCTATGGATGCTCTTGCAGAACAGTTTCAACGATTCCTTGCTACTCAGTCTTCGTCCTCAGGTCAGACAGTCCCCCCGCCTCAGCATTTTGCCATGACTACTCGTTCTCCATCAGGTTTGCCTTCATCAAAACCCTCAGGTATATCATCATCCCTTTGGGTCTTGGACTCTGGGGCTTCGTTTCATATGTCTCCTGATCCATCTAAGTTTACATCATTGTCTTCTGAGTCTTGTTCCCCTACTGTTGTTACTGCTGATGGTTCATCATTACCATTAGTTGGCGTTGGCACTATTAACACTCCTCACGTGTCTCTCTCAAATGTCTATTGTATACCTAAGCTTACTCTAAGTCTTGCATCTGTTGGTCAATTATGTGATTCTGGATATTCTGTTCATTTTTCTTCCACTTCTTGTTCTGTGCAGGATCCCGACTCCAAGAGGCTGATTGGGACAGGCCGTAGACAGGGGGGTCTCTATGTTTTGGATGAGCTGCGCACTCCTGGCTATGCAGCTGCCACCTCTGTTGATTTATCTTCCTTTCATTTAACCAAGTCATCCTCTAAGTATTTTTTATGGCACTTTAGACTTAGTCATGTTTCACACTCTCGTTTAAAATTTTTGTGTAATACTGGCGTTTTGGGTGATTTAAAATCTCATGATATTTCTGATTGTCGTGGATGTAAACTTGGGAAATTTTCTGCTTTGCCTTTTCATAATAGTTCATCAAAATCTTGTGCACCTTTTGATTTAGTCCACTCTGATGTTTGGGGACCCGCTCCTATTCCTACTAAAGGGGGGTCTAGATATTATGTGTCCTTTATTGATGACTATACTCGTTATGTTTGGGTGTTTTTGATGAAAAATCGTTCTGAGTTCACTAAGATTTATACAGATTTTCAAGCCTACGTTAATGATGGAGTTATATTCTAAATGTCTAGTTTAGTGACAATATGGAACTCCTTATCTGTGTTTTACATTATCTATTAATCAAACTGTCGGCATTTTTGTCTATCTTATACTTGAATGCAATAGTCCTAGATATATACGTTGTAGACAGTATGGCGTGAGGAGACACGCGGAAGATCATACTGTCGGTTACTCGTATATTATCGAACAGAAGCTCACGACTTAGATGGACAGGGACAATCCATCGGTATGTCGTAGTGTGACTGGGTAATAGTTGGTCTTGACTATTATGTTACACTTGTACACTTGGTGTATTGAGCAGGACCACGGGAGGGAGTTCGATTTATACTAATCGACATAATCGAACTAGACCTCAGAATTACGGATATACGAATTCCTAATCCCTATATAATTATAGGTGCGTGTGTCCAATTCTCGGTTCTTTAACTTGCCAATGAGTGAGACTAATTGATTAGTCGAGATACTCGGTAAATTGGGAATCGGAATTGTACCCACGGCATGCTATAGATTATAGACAGGAAACCGTGTCCCGTTTATCGGGTTGATGACGTCCCCGAGATGAGCTCATAAAGTTTATCATGTAAACCCTGCAGGTGGATTTGTTCCACATGATAATAAAGATGAGTGGTACTAGTCTCGGATAATAAGAAACGAGTTAATTTAATTATTAGTAATTAAATAAATTCGTGGACGTTCGATATCTTAAACACGGGGAAAGTCGTGTATGTAATTTCGGCGGAAATATTATTGTTGAAATAATATTAAATTAATTTCGGGAATTCAATTATTATTTTTTAGTGGAGTGAATAATAATTAAAATTGAAATTGATTAATTAAGGAATTGCGTTTACGTATTCCAAGTTAATTAATATTTCAATTTAGCCCTTAATTAATTTAACCTTAGGTCCCTAATGTAACTCTATATAAACCCCCCCTTGCCCTCTCCTAAAACCTACAGAACGCCGCAACATTTTATTTCAGCAGAAAAATTTAATTGTTAGCGCAATTAAAAAGTTTTTCTGTTAAAATAAAAAGGGTTAACGCAAATAAATTATTTTCTCACCAGAGAATAATTCTTACGGTGGCTTGAGAAAGGAGAGAAGCAAAAAAGGACGAACCCAGTAGATCGTTGCCCACACAATGTCTGGAGTCGGGAAGAGTCATACATTAGAAGCTCTAAGGTATCAACAATCGACCGATAAGGTATGAGATCGAATCTCAATTCCGCAATTTCATTCGATCTAATTTCTCGTTGATCATACATGAACGTAGATCGGGTTCCGGGGTTGTGGGTTGTATTCCTCGACTACTGGGGGTTCTAGGACCTCCGGATCGGTAGTCGGATGAGGAAAAACGACCCGGAAACGAGCCCGGAACAGCAACGTCGCGTTGCTGTTCGCGGAGAAACGGCGACCGCCGTTTCTAAACGGCGCCCGCCGTTTTGGTGTTTTTCTGGCAGCCCGCTCGGTTCGCGCGGTTGTCCTTCGGGGCAATGGCTGGGCGTGAATCGGGGCACGGGCTGGGACAGCGAACGAAGTAGCGACTTCGGATGTCGACTGGGATCGTTCGGATGTTCGAGCGATCGAACGAACGTATCCCGGGTAGTCGATTTCCAACAATTGGTATCAGAGCCGGTTTGTGCGTTCTTGTATTGTTTGCGAGTTTTGTTTTGCAGGATAACCCGATTATTATGGTCATGTTGTTTGTACTGTAATTTTGTGGTTTTTTAAACTCTCGGGGTTGTCGAGATCTTTTGGTTTTAACGTTGCTTGTTTGTAATAGTTTAAAACGACGGGTTGAGTCGTTTAGGGTTTTTCGTTTTTTCGTTTATCCAGGTGTATAGGATCGATCATTCCTGTATAGGATCGATACCGGAAGTAGTATGTCTTACTCTTGTAATGTTGCTGCTGCTTGGTGGATCGAGACGAGATCGAGGGCCGGACGAACGAGGGTCGAGAAGTCGAACCCGCGGCTGCTGAAGGGCAAACGGCGGTCGCCGTTTCTCAAACAGCGGTCGCCGTTTCGCTGGATTCTTGGCAGCAGCTACGGGGGGTTCGACGGACATCAAGGATCGCTTGTCGAGGGCCCGGGATGATACTCCAGTGGGAGGGGTTCGTCTCTTGGTCCTTAGACGAGTCGGTGATGGACCGAGACCGAGACGAGCAACGAGACGAAGATCCGAGAAGACGTGCATCGAAGATTTTAAAGGCCATAATAATCGGGCCACGTTAATTTCTTCTTGTGTGTTTAACGTGTTTTTATTATGCTTTAAATTTTATGCATGCTTGTTAATCCCTTTCGTAAAAACTAAGTGGGAGAGGGATTGGAAACAATCCCGCAGTCTCCATTCTCTGTTTTGATGGTGATGTGTGTCGCTTACGAGTTGGCTTTAGTGTCATCCTCCCTATCGGATAAAGTTGACACACGGATATCACTGGATCAAAATTCGAATTCAATTCCATTTATAGAATTGAACACTTAAGTTTTTCAAAGCAATGCCTAATCTGTCTTTCAAAGACTAATTTCAACTCGACTCATTCTCACCCCGGGGAGTGGAATGGAGCCAAAGCGCTTGGTTATGTCGATGACACAGATTAGAGACATTCGAGTCATTTGATGACTAGATCGATTGTCTGGTTGGCTCCCTCACTTTGTGAGAGATAGGGCTCAATTGCATGATTGATCGCTGGTTAGAAACTTCGAGTTTCACTTACGAGATATCAAGCTTTGATTAACGAAATTGTGAAATTTATTAAATGGAATTCAATTAACAAAGTTGTTTGTTTAGTAAACGTCCACACTATCGTGGCTTGCTAGACGGAAACGGAACTTTGGGTTAATTGAGGCTCGACAGTTATAGGAGATCGTAAAGGGACCGCATGTCAACGTAAACGTCCACACTAACGTGGCTTGCGGTGGGCGTGTAGTTTCCGAGCGGTTAACTTAGTACTGAGAAATGGTATACACTTAGGTACGCTTTACAGTATCCTCCCCATCGGAGTCACTGCTGTAATGATGTACGACCAAAGTAAAAGCCCAGTTATAAAATCGTTTGGATTAGTATACGTCCACATGAACGTGGCATGCTAGTCTGATGGGATTTTAGGATTAATTGGTAAATTTAATGATATTAATTAAGGGAGTTAATATCGAATTAAATTTGACAGTTTGATTTGTCTCTTTTATAGATATGGCACTCAACCCGCTGTCCATTATACTAAAAGAAAACAAACTCACTGGTCCAAACTATGTTGATTGGAAACGAAACATGGACATTGTCCTAACTGCTGAGGAGTACAAATATGTACTCCATGAGGTTTGTCCTGATGAACCTATTGATACCTCCACTCCTGAGGAAAAGGAAGCTCATCGGAAGTGGGTCAAGGCTGATCAGATGGCGCGGTGCTACATTTTGGCTTCTATGTCAAATGTGCTGCAACATCAGCATGAGGCCATGACCACTGCCTATGATATGATGCTTAACCTCAAGGAGATGTTTGGTAGTCAGGATAGGGCAGCCAGGCAAGATGCCATGAGAAAACTCATGACGGCCACTATGTCCGATGGAACGCCCGTGAGGGATCACGTTCTTAGGATGATAGGTTATCTGAATGAGATAGAGATTATGGGAGGAGCTATCGATGGGGAATCCCAGATCGATATAGTGCTCCAGTCTCTGCCTAGGAGTTTTGAGCAGTTCCGCCTGAACTATAAAATGAACAAGAGGTTATATTCGTTGGCGGAGCTCCTGACTGAACTCCAGGCGGCAGAGGGAATCTTTAAGAAATCTCAGGCACTTGTGGCTGTGAAACTTCCTGGCCCTCCGGGGACTAAGAGGAAGAAGAAGCAAGGACGGAAACCCAGTGGACCCAGAAATGGTGGACCACAGAATGAAGTGAACAAGCCCAAGGGCAAGTGTTTCCGTTGCAAGCAGTCTGGACATTGGAAGTCTAATTGTCCTCTCAGACAAGGAGGTATGAACTTTTCCTTAGTCACTGAAACATGTTTAGCGGTGTTATCCACCGGTACCTGGTGTGTGGATACGGGAGCCACTGATCATGTCTGCAATTCTTTGCAGGGGTTCCAGGAAACCCGGCGGCTTAGAGAGGGAGAGATCACTATCTACATGGGCAACGCTACGAAAGTGGCGGCAGTTGCAGTGGGAGATATTCATTTGTCTTTTAATAATAAAGTTTTGGTATTGAATAATTGTCTTTATGTACCGAATTTTAGAAAGAACCTTGTTTCGGTTTCTAAATTGGTTTTGAATGAATATTCTGTTTCTTTTGATAGTTCTGTTATTATCAAAAAGAATGGTGAGTATATCTGTTCTGGTACATTGATAGGCAACTTATATATACTGAATCCTGATTATTCCACGATGCAACGAGTAGAGTCAAATAACACATCTAGTACCAATAAGAGAAAGGAGCCTTCTAGGATGAATCAAAAGTACTTATGGCATCTTAGGCTAGGTCATATTAACTTGGGCAGAATTCAAAGGTTGATAACTGATGGAATACTCAGTGGTGTGAAAGATGAGGACTTTCCAACCTGCGAATCATGCCTGGAAGGAAAAATGACCAAGCGACCCTTTAGTGATAAGGGGTATAGATCCAAGGAAGTACTAGAATTGATTCACTCTGATTTGTGCGGGCCTTTATCTGTCCAAGCGAGAGGAGGTTATGAATATTTCGTAACCTTCACTGATGATTACTCAAGGTATGGTTTTATATACCTGATGCGCCGCAAGAGCGAGTGCTTTGACAAGTTCAAGGAGTACAAAGCTCTTGTGGAGAACCTTCATGGTAAAACCATAAAGACTCTACGATCTGATCGTGGAGGAGAGTACCTCTCGGGAGAGTTTAAGGCGTACTTATTAGAGAATGGGATTGACTCCCAGATGACTGCACCATACACGCCCCAGCAGAATGGTGTAGCAGAAAGAAGGAATAGGACTCTTATGGAAATGGTAAGATCTATGATGAGTTATTCAGAACTACCAGTTTCGTTCTGGGGATATGCCTTGGAAACAGCGGCGTATATCCTGAACTTAGTTCCTTCTAAATCAGTCCCTAAGACGCCCTCGGAATTGTGGACCGGGCGAAAGCCAAATTTGAAACACATTCGGGTCTGGGGTTGTCCAGCACATGTGCTGAAGCATGGGGCTGATAAGTTGGAATCTCGTTCAGATATTCGGTTGTTTATAGGATATCCTAGAGGAACGAAAGGTGGTCTATTTTATAGTCCTAAGGACCAGAAGATCGTTGTTAGCACCAACGCTCGGTTCTTGGAAGAGGATTATATAATGGACCACAAGCCCAAGAGTGAGATAATACTTAACGAACTGAGAAGGGACGATCAAGGCTTAGATCCAACCGAACCGGGTGATACGCCACCACAGTCTGCACCTGTAGTTACTGAGGTTACACCGGAGCCTCGTCGTAGTGGGAGGGTTGTTCGACAACCCGATAGGTTCATGTTTATAGGTGAGTCTTCGGACTTGTTACCTGGAGAACATGAAGCCGATCCCTGGACCTACGGCGAGGCGCTTAAAGATCAAGATGCTCAGTCTTGGCAAAAAGCGATGAAATCTGAGATTGAATCAATGGATTCAAATCAGGTCTGGAATCTTGTAGCACCGCCCAAAGGTGTAAAAGCCATTGGTTGCAAGTGGGTGTACAAGAGAAAAAGAGGGTCTGACGGGAAGGTGGAAACCTTCAAGGCTAGGCTTGTTGCGAAAGGGTATACTCAGAAAGAAGGGATCGATTATGAGGAAACTTTTTCGCCGGTAGCTATGCTAAAGTCGATCCGGATTCTTTTGTCTATAGCATCTTATATGGATTATGAGGTGTGGCAAATGGACGTCAAGACAGCATTCTTGAATGGGAATCTTGACGAGACCATTTACATGAGACAGCCAGAAGGTTTCATCAAGAAAGGCCTAGAGCATCTAGTGTGTAAGCTAAACCGATCCATTTATGGATTGAAGCAAGCTTCTAGATCTTGGAACATGCGGTTTGATGAGGTTATCCAGTCTTATGGATTCATTCAAAGCATGGACGAGTCGTGTGTATACCGGAGAAGTGACGGAAACAGTGTGGCGTTTCTCGTGCTTTATGTAGATGACATCCTTCTAATTGGCAACAATGTGAAGATGTTATCGGACATAAAGGGATGGTTGTCCAAGCAATTCGATATGAAAGACTTAGGACAAGTTGGGCATGTTCTTGGGATCAAGGTTATAAGGGATCGCCGGAAAAGAACATTAAGCTTGTCCCAGGCTTCATATATTGATACGATTCTGGCTCGTTTCAACATGCAGAATTCCAAGAGAGGTGCTCAACCTTTCTGCCATGGAATTCATCTATCTAAAGACATGTGTCCCAAAACACAAAAGGAGATAGATTACATGAAGAAGGTTCCTTATGCTTCGGCAGTAGGAAGTCTAATGTATGCCATGTTGTGCACGAGACCTGATATCTGCTATGCCGTGGGCATGGTAGCTAGATATCAGAGTAACCCTGGACAGGGTCACTGGACTGCTGTAAAGAACATACTTAAGTACCTGCGAAGGACTAGGAACTATGTTCTGAGTTACAAAGCGTCCGAGTTGATTCCTATTGGTTACACAGACTCGGATTTCCAATCTGATAAGGATCAGCGAAAGTCTACATCAGGCTATGTGTTCACATTGGGAGGTGGAGCAGTCTCATGGAAGAGTGTTAAGCAGAAATGCATTTCGGACTCTACCATGGAAGCCGAATATGTAGCAGCCTCTAAGGCAGCTAAAGAATCGGTGTGGCTCCGGAACTTCCTTATGGACTTGGATGTGGTTCCTAAAATGCCTAGAGCTATCACAATTTATTGTGACAATTGCGGTGCAGTGGCAAATGCAAAGGAACCACGAGCCCACAATGCGAGTAAACACATAGATCGCAAGTACCACCTGATTAGAGACATCGTCAGGAGAGGCGATGCGGTTGTCACCAAGATTGCATCAGCGGATAACCTGGCAGACCCCTTTACGAAGGCACTTCCAGCGGAAGCGTTCAAGAGACACGTGAAGGGGATGGGTATCGGATGTATGGTAGAGGGCAACTAGAGATTTAGTATAAGTGGGAGATTGATGGAGTTATATTCTAAATGTCTAGTTTAGTGACAATATGGAACTCCTTATCTGTGTTTTACATTATCTATTAATCAAACTGTCGGCATTTTTGTCTATCTTATACTTGAATGCAATAGTCCTAGATATATACGTTGTAGACAGTATGGCGTGAGGAGACACGCGGAAGATCATACTGTCGGTTACTCGTATATTATCGAACAGAAGCTCACGACTTAGATGGACAGGGACAATCCATCGGTACGTCGTAGTGTGACTGGGTAATAGTTGGTCTTGACTATTATGTTACACTTGTACACTTGGTGTATTGAGCAGGACCACGGGAGGGAGTTCGATTTATACTAATCGACGTAATCGAACTAGACCTCAGAATTACGGATATACGAATTCCTAATCCCTATATAATTATAGGTGCGTGTGTCCAATTCTCGGTTCTTTAACTTGCCAATGAGTGAGACTAATTGATTAGTCGAGATACTCGGTAAATTGGGAATCGGAATTGTACACACGGCATGCTATAGATTATAGACAGGAAACCGTGTCCCGTTTATCGGGTTGATGACGTCCCCGAGATGAGCTCATAAAGTTTATCATGTAAACCCTGCAGGTGGATTTGTTCCACATGATAATAAGGATGAGTGGTACTAGTCTCGGATAATAAGAAACGAGTTAATTTAATTATTAGTAATTAAATAAATTCGTGGACGTTCGATATCTTAAACACGGGGAAAGTCGTGTATGTAATTTCGGCGGAAATATTATTGTTGAAATAATATTAAATTAATTTCGGGAATTCAATTATTATTTTTTAGTGGAGTGAATAATAATTAAAATTGAAATTGATTAATTAAGGAATTGCGTTTACGTATTCCAAGTTAATTAATATTTCAATTTAGCCCTTAATTAATTTAACCTTAGGTCCCTAATGTAACTCTATATAAACCCCCCCTTGCCCTCTCCTAAAACCTACAGAACGCCGCAACATTTTATTTCAGCAGAAAAATTTAATTGTTAGCGCAATTAAAAAGTTTTTCTGTTAAAATAAAAAGGGTTAACGCAAATAAATTATTTTCTCACCAGAGAATAATTCTTACGGTGGCTTGAGAAAGGAGAGAAGCAGAAAATGACGAACCCAGTAGATCGTTGCCCACACAACGTCTGGAGTCGGGAAGAGTCATACATTAGAAGCTCTAAGGTCTCAACAATCGACCGATAAGGTATGAGATCGAATCTCAATTCCGCAATTTCATTCGATCTAATTTCTCGTTGATCATACATGAACGTAGATCGGGTTCCGGGGTTGTGGGTTGTATTCCTCGACTACTGGGGGTTCTAGGACCTCCGGATCGGTAGTCGGATGAGGAAAAACGACCCGGAAACGAGCCCGGAACAGCAACGTCGCGTTGCTGTTCGCGGAGAAACGGCGACCGCCGTTTCTAAACGGCGCCCGCCGTTTTGGTGTTTTTCTGGCAGCCCGCTCGGTTCGCGCGGTTGTCCTTCGGGCCAATGGCTGGGCGTGAATCGGGGCACGGGCTGGGAAAGCGAACGAAGTAGCGACTTCGGATGTCGACTGGGATCGTTCGGATGTTCGAGCGATCGAACGAACGTATCCCGGGTAGTCGATTTCCAACAGTTAAAACCCAACACTCCACTGTTGTTAAGTGTTTTCGTTCTGATTTGGGTGGGGAATACACTAGTGGAACTCTTTCTGATCTTTTTTTGTCTGAAGGTACTGTGCATCAGTCCTCGTGCACTGATACCCCTCAGCAGAATGGTGTTGCTGAGAGAAAACACCGACATATTGTTGAAACTGCCAGGTCTATGTTGTTATCCGCTAGTGTTCCAAATGAGTTTTGGGGAGAAGCTGTCCTTACCTCCACTTACATTATTAATCGTATTTCGACTGCTCATAACTCTGGCACTTCTCCTTATGAGCAGTTATTTGGCCAAACACCAAATTATTCTGTCTTAAGAGTCTTCGGTTCCACTTGCTTTGTTCTTCGTCCACATGTTGAACTGTCCAAATTTTCCTCTCGGGTTGCTATATGTGTTTTTCTTGGGTATGGTATAGGTCAAAAAGGTTATCGTTGTTATGATCCCTCCTCTAGAAAATTATATGTGTCTCGCCATGTCTCCTTCCTTGAGCATATCCCCTTCTTTACCATTCCCTCCTGCACACACAACTTGACTAAATCTGATCTTATTCACATTGATCCCTTCTATTCTGACTCTTCACTTCCTACTGCACCTATTGTTGACGATTCTCCGACCCCTGACACGGCTACCCAATCACCGCTTGTGACTACGGATCTTGCTGCGCCACGCTATCCAGTACGCATACGTAAGTCTACTCAATTACCTGATTTTGCATACTCTTGTTATTCTAAGTCATTTGCGTCATTTCTTGTTTCCATTGATCCAATTTCTGAGCCTTCCTCCTATAAGGAGGCTGTCCGATCCCATGATTGGCAAAATGCTATGGCTGAGGAGCTGTCTGCTTTAGACAAGACTGGTACTTGGGACCTTGTTGATCTTCCTGCAGGTAAAAAGGCTATTGGTTCTAGATGGGTGTACAAAGTTAAGACGAAGTCTGATGGTTCTATTGAGCGATACAAGGCCCGCTTAGTTGCTAAGGGGTTTGCTCAAGAGTATGGTTTAGATTATGAGGAGACTTTTGCTCCGGTAGCCAAGATGACTTCAGTTCGTGTCCTCATTGTTGTTGCTTCTATTCAACAGTGGCACATATCTCAGATGGATGTTAAAAATGCTTTTTTGAATGGAGAATTGAAGGAAGAAGTGTATTTGGTTCCCCCACCAGGCGTCTCTCATGCTCCAGGACAGGTTTGTCGCCTTAAGAAGGCGTTGTATGGCCTTAAACAAGCCCCTCGTGCTTGGTATGATAGATTTTCTCGAGTTGTGATTTCCCTTGGTTTTGTCTCTAGCCCTTATGACTCGGCTTTATTTGTTCGATCGACTTCTGCCGGCCGTGTTCTCCTTCTGTTATATGTTGATGATATGATTATTACGGGTGATGATGTTGATGGTATTGTGGGTTTGAAAGAAACCTTGTCCCGTTGTTTTGAGATGAAAGATTTGGGCCCTTTACGATACTTTCTGGGAATTGAAGTTGCCTCCTCTCCTCGAGGTTACCTCCTCTCTCAGTCCAAGTATGCTGCTGATTTCTTCACCGTGCACGACTCACTGACACTCGCACCACTGACACTCCTCTCGAGCTGAACGCAAAGTATACTCTAGATGATGACACTCCTCTACAAGATCCCACTCTGTATAGGTCCATTGTTGGTAGTCTTGTTTATTTGACGATCACTCGCCCTGATATTGCCTATGTTGTTCACATTGTTAGTCAGTTTGTTTCAGCACCCACGACTGTACATTGGGCTGCTGTTGTGCGTATTTTACGTTACCTACGGGGATCTCTTTATCAGAGTCTTTTGTTTCCATCCACTTCTTCATTGGAGCTTCGTGCCTTTTCTGATGCCGATTGGGCTGGTGATTCGACTTCTCGGAAGTCCACTACTGAGTTTTGTATTTTTCTTGGTGATTCTCTTATTTCTTGGAGAAGTAAGAAACAAGCTGTAGTTTCCCGTTCATCCACCGAGGCAGAGTATCGTGCTATGGCTTCCACTACGGCTGAGATTATATGGTTGCGCTAGTTACTGGCTGACATGGGAGTCACTCTTACTGACCCCACACCTATGTACTGCGATAATAAGAGTGCAATTCAGATTGCTCACAACACGGTGTTTCATGAGCGCACCAAACACATTGAGATTGATTGTCATTTCACTCGGCATCATTTGGATCACGGAACCATTTCTCTACCGTTTACTCCGTCGTCCTTACAGCTGGCTGACTGCTTCACGAAGTCTCATTCTGTCAGCCGTCATAGATTTTTCATTGACAATCTCTCGATGCTTCTTGCTGTACCATCGTGAGTTTGAGGGGGGGGGGGGGGGGGGGGAGGGGGGGTGTTAGCATATTTTTATATTAGTTATTATATTTATAGGATTATTAGGGTTTACCTTTTGTTTACAGGATTAGACCTTTTGTTTTGGCTATATAAAGCCTCTTTCTTGTATATTTTAGATTACGCTTATTTGTTCTAATATTACAAGTTTTCTACGTTTATCTTTTCCTTTAATCCTTATTCGATTATATAAATCATAACAGAAATAAACGAGAGATACTGCAACTCAAGATGGAATAAGTCAACGAGAACTACAACTCAAGATCGAACAAATCTTCTAACAGTACTGGCATTTCAAGAAACAATAAAAAAATAAATTTTGTTCTCCGGTAGTGCGCAACACCATAGAGATAATTTCTTTGGCACCCTCCTCGATCGGCCCCTACAATATATGTTTGAGAATTGTCAAATAAATTAACCGTGTTTTGAATAAACTTCACACACACACACACACATATATATACTTACAATGGGCCTATTGAATAAAAAAATTAAACTGTTAGAAAGTGTGCAATGGAGTGTTGAAATTCATGTTGAAGCTCTTGTGGATTGTTTGTAGTTGAATTAATTCAACGGGTTGAATTGTAAAGGAATGGGACCACTTTGACACATGTTCACTTATGATTGAGTGTTAGAATTTAAAATTTTCATCTCATCTTTTTTTTAAACTTAGTTATTTTATAATAATTTTATTTATTTATTTTTTATTTTTATACCATAATTCATTATTTTTTTATACTCTATAAATAAAGCTTTGATTCATTCAATTTGGACAAAAAAAATCCTATTTTTCTCTATAATTTATATTCCATGTTTTATCTATCAATAATTTCTTATGTTTAATTTTAAACATTTTTTTTAATGGATCCAATAATTATGTAATTTATTTTAATCATTGATTGTTATTAAATACAAAAAAAAAAACTAAAAGGAAAAATAAGAAAATATAAAAATAAAAATGGTGAGTAAGGTGTTGAATTTTATTATTTAAACAAAACTATTGTAGAGTGAAAAAGTTAATTGGTGTTGAATTATTAGGTGAAAGAGAGAGAAGATGATGTGGAGAGTTAAAAAGTAATAAAGTAGGGTGTTGAATTATTTTTGCATTGTAGATAGTCTTATGCGAACCAATTCGTATGCACCTATCAAAAATTTAAATATTATATTAATTTTATTTAATATTCTTTCTTTAAAATTTATTTCTATATAAAATTGATTTAGTTTTATACTTTTTCTCTTATAATATTAATAATTCATTTGTCCGAAAGCTATGAACATGTACACTTTATTTGTAAAATACAAAAGATTAATTTGTGTTATAATATATATTAATATATATTTAATAATATATTATTATTTTTCACTTCCTTCTTAATATAATTTAATCTTTTTTTAGGGATGGATTTTTTATATAGATTATTTTTTGTTATCGTATAAAATTTAAATTTCAAAATCTATAATTTATACACTTAAAAAACACAATGATCACAAATATTTTTTCTTCAAAGACAACTTATAATTGATGAAAAAATACTAATAAAAATAAAGGTGATTTTTATAAAGGGAAAATTTTAAAGTTTAGGAAGAAGGGTAGAACGACGAGGAAGAAGAATTTAAAATTTAACTATTCTACCCTTCTTCCTAAACTTTAAATTTAACCAAAATGAGTATTAAATTTTAAATTCTTAGTATTAAATTTTAAACTTTAAATTCTTAGTATTATTAGAAAAACTCATTTTGTGAAACAATCCTTTTCTACATTTTGAACATTTGTATATAATTAAAGTTTCTGCTTTTGAATGAGTTATTTTATTAATTTAGAATATCAGCCTTCGTTAATTACGTGTAAATGAAATGTATCTCTCTCCATGCTCTCTTTTTGACTGAATTTTATATGGCCCATTATCCTTTACACATATGGAGGATATGGCAGGACTAGCATAAGAAAAAACCAGGGTCGTAGTACTTAAAAACTCATGAGGATAAAAAAAAAAAAAAGGCAATATTTGAAAATTGAGTAAAACTCCAATTAGACATCTTAAACTCCCCCATCGGAAGGCGTTTAAGTTCTGATGAATTTGGAACACTAGTATCACTTCTTCCCGTGCGATGCACGTGATTTTATTTGAAATAATCTAAAATTTTATTTAATTTTCAACGTATTTTGCCAAAAAAATATTAATGGACTAAGAAATTATTTTATTTAATAATCGAACTCTCACTTAAATTTTTAAACTCGTATTAATCTCATTATTAACCGTTATCTCAATTATTATTTTTTTTATTGTTTTCAAAGATTACGTCTGTTTGATGTAATTTATAGTATGTAAGTTTCTTGGGGCATAGCCGAGTGGTAAGGTCTGTAGTGATTTTGGTGTAATTCCCCAGCGACGTAGAGTTCGAATCTCGGATATGACAATTTTTCATTGAAATATTATGAAGTTAGTCCTGGGATGAGACCTATTGACTCTTTCCCACATGTCTCTGCTACTCGGGCACATCAATTTACATTTTACCCGATCGAGGAGCCTCGGATCTGGTGGGAGAAGAGTTTTTCGTCTCTGCATTACGTTTCTCGTCTCTGCATTTCTCGAGTGTCAAACGCATTCAACAAATACCTAAAACCGATGAAGAAAAAAATCAAAATAAATGGAAAATAAAAATTATAAAGTGGAAAATAAATAAAAATATAAAAAAATTGAATTTACTTGGTGAACATGAAGGGGATGAGGCATAAATGCAATTATATTAATATAACGTACCGATAACCTGCAAAACAAATTTTATAGAACTGAATTAGGGATAAACTAAAAATTAAAAAAAAAAATCTAGTCGAACATAATTAATACCTCGGCAATTTAATTCTGGAATATGCCAAAAAATCATAATTAATATATAAAATTAAAAAAATCGAGGAAAAAAATGAATGTATAGAAAACGTATACATGTAAATTGATTCAATGTTCGGAAAAATAAAAAGTGACGTAAGAAGCCAGATTAGAGAAAGAGAAAATAATATACCTAAAAAGTTGATCAGAATTTTTTTTAACTCCGGTGGATTAAGAAATAGGAGGAGGTCGATTTTTATGATATACGATTAATTGAAATTAAATTAATATTAATGGAATAAAAAAGAAGAGAAATATATATATATATATATATATATATATATATATATATATTTAAGATGATAATTAATTATTATTACCAAAAATATATAATTTCAAATTACTATTTAGAATTTATATATAATTTAAATATACTTAATAATATTACTACTTAAAATTTATAATTATTTTATTTATAATTTATAGTGTCAACACAACATTATTATTGTTTTTCTATTGATCCATGTGGAATTAGTGATCTAGAAATTATATATGTATAGATAAGTTGTCATTTAGAAATAATATAAAAACCACTTTTTTATTTGGAAGCCTAATGTTTAGAATCAATTTCTTCTTTGTTTTGATGTAAAAATTGAAAAACTATTTGAAGTCGTACTTATGTTCAACTAAAACATTGGTTTTTGCATGCCTCAAATTTCAGATATTTAGATAACTGATATTAAACAGTGATCAAAAGAGAGATACTGCACCATTCTTGTTCTAGGTATATATATATATATACTAGTGGAGATCGTCTTGCCGTGCAAGACGAAGGCCCATGTGACGTGTTAAACAAGCTACGAAAAGTACAAATCACGTGTATCCGCCCTCAACACTCGACAAAAACTTAGCTCCATAAGACACTTCCTACCCTACTACCCTCACCTCCTAGACCAATGTGGCAGCCTGCAAAATCATATCACAGATAAATTACAAAATAATTCCACTTCATAACACTAACATATTTTATTTTATTTTATGATTCTCACCTCGGTGATTAGCAATTCAATGGTGTGTTTGCAAGCCGGCTTGATTATCTCCTCGACTGCAGGGTCGGCAATGGTGAAATCTGATTGCCTTCTTTGGTAAGCCCACAGTATTGAACAGGTAATTGCTCGGGCACTATGTATCTGAGACGCGAATACAGAGAACACACAGTTGTACAAATTACAAATTAAATTATTTTAACACACAAAAATTACTTTAAAAGAGTCTCAACAGTTATGGTATCGCCAGCAAATACAAATTTGTTCTTTGTCCTCTGAGTCAAGAATGAGCTTATCATCCTATTGTAAGGCAGATAGCACCATGGAACATTGATAAACACCTTTGGAAAAAAATCCACACAAAATAAGGCAGATATTCATTATAAAGATTGCATTTTTAAACCTAAACTAAACACATAAAAATTGGATTAAATAATCCCTAAATTAAACCAAAAACAGAGCAAAACAATTGAGTTTTTTGTATGCTTTATTTGTTACCTGATTGGTAACGAATTCAGGGTAGTTATCCTGGAGTAACTGAAGGGCCTGGTTGGTCGCCTTGCGGAGCTCTTGCGGTCGGTGACCTAGACGATGGTGCAAGTCCCGTCGGGGCAAAATTCGAGCTTCTTTATTAAAAAAAAAATTACGCGTCCGTACCCGACTTCACACCTTCACGAAGGCATACATTAGTCCCAACTTCACTCCATGTTTTTCAGCAAATGTATCCTTGTAATCAGAGCGAAGTTTCATCAAATTTGACCTACATTAAGCAATTTCACAATTTTGAATTGTGACACATGGTATACAGGAATACTTTCTGAGTTTTTCAAATTGTGGCCATAAAGCAGTAGCAGCTCATATTAAATGTGATTAACAATTCGTATGCCTTCGTAAGAAAAGAAGCCCAAAACAATATTCTCGTTGCATGGTCATGCGGCAAGTTTTAAAGCAACTATATCTTCAATTTACATGCTTGATGTACTAACAAATTATACATTAAAGAAACAGAAGCAATGATACATATAAAAAGAAATAAAAGCAATGATACATATAAAAGAAATAAAAGCGCGACTGATGAAGCAAAAATCGACATCAGCACCCACAACCACGAACACGCACTCCAAAACAACGAGTTCCTAAGCTGATTTAATATTGTCAAATTAATTATCTGACTCTAGCCTAATATTTTAGTAAATCAATCACAATAATCTGCCTGAAATCTCAAACAAAATTCATCTTACTCTTACAAAAAAAAAACGAAAAAAAGAGGAACAAACTTACATGTCAACTTCATTAAAAGTTGTCAGCAATGCAAATCAGGCCCTTGTCGGCAACGACTTCTCAATATACATTTCTTTTCCCCCAATTCATAATCCTCCCTAGCTCAATGATGGTTCATCCTAGCCAACTTACAGTGATCTCTCAGTGTCTCCAATTAAAGTCCAATCATCTACAAATAAAAAAGAGCCTATGATTGGAGAACTTAGTATATATAGATCAATCAAGGATTCCAAATGCAATGTCATATATTATTATATTAATGTCTCATCCGAAAGAGGCCATTGTTTTTACACTGAAGATCCGTAAGTATTCATTTAATTCATAAGTTTTATTTGAACTTAATAACTACCCATCCTAGAAAAACAAAAAAGTGCATATTCATCAGCACTTTTACCGAAAATAGGAAAGTTCACATAAACTTCTCGTACAATTTTACTTACATTTTCTCAAGATTCCACAACTCTATAAATAACATTATATAGTTGTGAAGAACATGTGCTCCTAAAACGACAGGAAAATCAAAAATAATCTAGAAGAGACTCGATTGAAGAACAAAACGATCTCACCTTGTTCGAGTTAGGACCCTGAGCAAGGTATGGTCTTTCATTCCGTAAATGGTGGAAACCGTGAGCGACTTGGGTGTCCATCCCTTCACCAACACGAACAACGGGCACTTTATATACCATAATATATATTATCAACATGTACAGAAAGTAAAAACATTTCGCATTCGAATGTAGACGACAAACCTATGCTGAAATAGTTATAATTGACGCCTTGGTAGCAGGACACCTACGGAAGATCCCCCTCAATTACCAGATCCTGCAAAACCAACAATTTAGAGATGAGAAAATAAACGGTTCAAATGAGAATTACGCACTATGCTACTAAAACCTAACCGGGTCAAGGAGCGTTTCTTCAGTTGCCTTGAGAGAATAAGGCGTGCCCAACTCCTTCCCACATGGCATTGTTATTAACACTTGCCAACTGTCAAGACGAACAGCAGAACCCCGACCAATCTTCTCGAGTGTTCTTTTAACAGACAATTTCCAGTTAAACGGGAACGAGCCACCCTGCAGAATAGCACACAAAGGATCTCTAATAAACCAGATACGTTAAGCGCACACACACAATACAGGAAGTGGAGGATATAATATGTTGGTAATAACATTTTCTCATGTGGTTCAGAACAAGAGAAAGACATTTCTAGCGGTTTAAATAACATTATTTGATGTCTACTTCCCCTGTTGTTCATTTGTTCTTCAAAATGTATTTATAAATTCCAAGAATCCTTCTAATTTGTTTTCTAATTATAATATAATTCACAGAAAAAAATGATGTCCTCTTCCGGTGATATTTATTGGGTGCCGAATTCTCAATCAGAAACAAAGCCTAACCCCAAACCTATTTCCCAAGCAGCAGCAAAAACCTAACTCTAACCCCAAATTAACCCCCAATTTCAAAAGTAGTTCCTAAAAGGCAATATAATCGAACACAATGACAAATTAAACTGTAATTGTTTCTGAGAAATAACAAATAATTCTAGTGACAAAGTAATGAAGAAGAAGAAGTCTCAACCCACGCCCAAAAATATATAGTTTCAGCCGCTCCGGTGAGGTTTGAGATTCCAAGGGCAAAGACCTCGGCTTGTTCTCCACCTCAGTATAAATAAGAAAAGACATCCGCGGCGCAGGTAGTGAGAACGATGAAGAAGAGCGCTGTGACTTTTTTTTTGGTTTTTATCGGGCTTACAGATAATGGGGTGGTCTAATTAATTAATCAAATTAAGTTTTTTCTAATATAGGCACTGTTCTAAAAATCCCAGCCGATTAATCTCCGCCTAGGCCCTAGGCTGTACTCGACCGCCTCGATTTTAGGCTCTAGGCCCCTAACCCGCTTAAGCCCCGCCTAAACCCGCCCAGACCCGCCTAAATCCGCTTTGGACCGCTTAAGTTCAATTAATTTCGTCTTTACTTACTTAGACGGTTCTCGAGCAAATTTAACTGAATAATCAATTAAATGCAAATTTTGATAAATCAAATAAAATAAATGATATTATGATAAAATTTTAAGTACGAAACCAAAATTTGAAAAAAAATATTAAATATATAATTAAAATGATTTAAAATTTTAAATTTACAAACTATTTTTATTATTTTACTATGTTAAACTTGTGATTAATACTATATTTAGATTATTTATTGATTATTTTGTTCAAAATATTGATTTATTATGCATAAAAATATTTTTAAAATATAATACTAATTAATTAATTATAAAAATGTAAAATGATTAATCTCCACCTAGTTCTCGATTAATCTTTCTAGGCGCTAGGCCCCTAGTCACCGCTCGACTAGCGCTTTCTAGAACCTTGAATATAGGTGAATTGATACGTGTCAATGTGTCATGCTGCATGTATGTCGTTACACATATTTTCTTTTATAATTAATTAATGAATCTAATTTAGATACACAATACATATAAAATACGTATAAACAATAAGTCATAAGGTTGATGATACAAAATACGTATAAACAATAAGTCATAAGGTTGATGATACGTGGGCATCAACTCTTGTCTTTATATATATAGGGATACTAGATTTTACACCGTCTTGCGATGCAAGACGGGCCCAGCGTGAGCTTATTTTATACATCAAAACCTCTGTTAAGTTACATATAGTTTAATATACATCAAAACCTCTGTTAAGTTACATTGCGTGAAATGAGTTTTTTTTTGTTTCATTGAAATTGAGGCTAATTACAAATCGTTTCAGGATTCTCCGATGCTGAAATCAGCTCACCGTTGTAAATAATTTAGATAAAGGAATTACAATCCTTTGCCGAATATATAGAACCTAAGCAAGCCACAGCCTGTAACTTGGAATGTTGTCGATGGTTCTCTTGAACATGCTGAAATTGCTGCAACAATTAAGTTTAGGTATTAGTTAGGCATGTATATATAGTGAGAAAATTACAAGATCTAAACATCCATGGTCAGGTTAGTGCAAATGCTGCTATACACACCTACCACTGGGATCTAACAAGCAAGAGTTCTACTCGCTAAATCAACAGCAAGTGCAGTACCTTGGGGAAGAATGGCGGTTAGGGCTATCGAGCGGCGGCAGCGGTACGGAGTGTGGTGGGAAACAGAATTAGCGGGGTAAAAGCAATGAGATTATCTAAAAACGATCACCCAAAAATCCGAACAAAGAAAAAAACTCTAATCAAATAATCAAAACAAAACAATTCCCTCAAAAAAATCTAATTCCTAATTAGGAGAACCCCAAGTCCAAGAAAAAGAATGCTGCTGAAGAACGAGAAGAATAATTACCAGAGAAGAATAATCGTGGGCGATAAACTTTTAAGAACCTGCGGTGCATCTGTTGGATTTTCTGGATCTGCTGCCATTTATGTGTCCTTGAAATGTAAGTAAAAAAGTTTTAGATTGTCTGTAACTTCAGTATGTGTGTAGTATGTTTTTATATTCAGATGAATTTATCGACTTATATTGGAAAAATAGATCGATATAGAACTCTTATTAACAAAATACAAGATGTTTAAACAAAAATATATACAATCATATATTGAATGATTTATGAAGGAGTAACTGAGCATACCTAAATTTTATGCATACCTGTATAAAATCTGTATTGATCAGCTTGTCGAGCTCGAGCATACCTAAATTTTAGGTGAGCAAGCTCGATTAGCTTAAAAGTTAAAACTGAACTCGGCTAGACTCATTTGCAATCCTGTAAAACCAAAAAAAAAAAATTATTAAATCATCAATGGTGGGGAAGTGGTGTAATCGGTGTGTCCTGCATCAACCCAATTTATTTAGAGTCTATTGAATAGCCAAGATTCTTGCTCACTTTTAATAATTTCATCCAATGACTTAGGAGAAAGTTGCAATGTAAGTTGATGAATTATAGCTGACACAAATTTATTTCTGGCATACACAGCATGTAACTCTAATACGAAAAGCATATACAATATTATCCTATTTAGTTCAAGCTAAAGTGAAAGAAAAAGAAGTGGATGCAGCAGAGAATCTTGAAACAAAAACCAAGATCAAACCAAAAAAATAAAAAATAAGGAACATACATAGTTGTACGTATCATTGTAAGTTACTAGAGACGTGGCACTCTCCTGCAATAATACGACCTTAATCCGTATTTATTGAAAATTACAGAAAAATTGAAGTATATACCTGGTTCCCTGAGTAGACTATATGTCTCCTATCAAACCAAAACCACAAAAAACATGAATCATTTAATCGGTACATTCAGAGAGATAAAGCATACAAAAAACCAAGCAAGCCCAACAATTTGTTTCCCCAAATCTAAGGTTTTAAATCGAAGTAAAAGAGGAATCGAGAGTGCAAGGGAAATATCGGGATCGTCATACCTGAATACTTCTGCATGGTAAAAAATTGAGTCATACTAAACATCAGAGGAAACTTTGAAATAATTCAACCATAAGTTCACTGGAGAAAGGCAGAAGAGGGAATCGCAAGAGAAAATATAATGAATTGAGAAATCACAGCATAATTCAAATTCACTGTTAAATTGAGGTAGAGGAGGCGGATACTTGATTTTGATACGCTTCCAGCCTTTACGCAGATACAGAGAAACCCTACTATACTGGGAACGAAGAAGAAGAATAAGAATGGAGCAGATCTGGTTTTTTGCGTGGCTTTGAGATAATGTTTTCATTAAATTATAATCTAATAATATACAATTTACATAGAAATTACTTACAAAGGGGAGTGCGAGATGGCTAATCCTCGTAAAGGAGGAAGAAGAATTGCAGAGAAGCCGTTCTAATACAAATCGATCAAATTCCAGAGAAGGAGGAAGAAGAATTCTAGATCTGCTTTTTTTCCTTTTTTTGCTTTGAAAGGATAATGCCATGAATTGATTAATTTTTAATATCTAATTAGTACACAAAATTATAGAGATACAATAGATATGATGGAGACGTGGCATCTTGTAAGGCAACATACGAAGGTATCGATAAACATGTATGTATATTGTACTTAGGTGTGTAAGTATACCAAAGGAGACGTGGCTCTTTCCTGGGCAAAACCCCAAAATTAAGCACTACCTCATCCAGGGTTGTCGGTATTGGAAGGTGAAACTTATACCCTTTCAGCCATGGCAGCAAGCAATCCAAAGCTCTGAAATTCTCAGGACAGCGACGAACTGAGCTTCGAAATTTCCCCGAAAAACAGAGTACGATATCGTCGGCGCCTCTTCGCAAGCTGGATTGAGGTACGAGTAGGGGTAATACCTGATTTTGCTTCTGATGTGGTTGCTTCACCGGAGAGATAGATCGAGAGAAACACTATCTTGGAACTAACGGAAAAAGTAGTAAAAGTGAGAAAACAAATTACAAATAACGTAATCAAGTTGTACGTAATTTGTATGCATAGTTTTGTATGAACTGGACCTGCTACTCACCTTGTGCGATTCAAAGATTTTGTGCAATCCGCCGAAGAAGAATAGGGCAGACGATATACGAGAACAAAGCAGATCTGATTTTTGGCTTTTCTTTAGAGATAATGCATTGATTAAATTATATACCTAATATACATAATTAATATATACATACTGTATAGATACAAATTTCGTACAGACAATTTAGAGGTAGATATATATACTGTTTAAGTAATTTGTAAGTATTTTGAAGGAGACGACACATGGCACATCCTTGGCAAGACCCAATTTTCATATAGGATACACTAGATTGTCATCCGTCTTGCGATGCAAGACGGGCCCAGTTGAAACAATTATTTCTCTCTTAAGTAAAATAGAGTAGCCTAATAATACACCAAATGATGCACTGCATAGCAATAGAAGAACCTAAAATGAGTGAGGAATTATCGATCCAATATAAGAAATAATAAATAAGTTCTTAGAATGAATAAACACATAAGTGAAGTAAATGCCTGCTGCTTGGATGAAGGTATTTTATAGCAGGATTTGTGAAGCCTATCGATAATCTCATTTCGTGCCTTGTTTTTCGAGAGGTAATTAAGAGCTTGCCCAGTGTAATCTTTAGACAAGTGCAGACAATCTCTTATATTTGGTGATTGAATTTACAAGTCGACCTTCTGCCTGCAAAGGATTCTCGCGAGGCTGCACAAACATTACCACAAGATGAGCACAATATATTTCAATTTCTAAATCGATAATGTGTCTGAAGCGTTTGTTAGAGTGAGATACCAGTAAGGATTGCACTTTTCCTAGCAACACGATTAGTCTGTATTTATGTAGCATTACAACATCAGCCTGCCCACTACAAATATAAATCGCAAAACCCTTGTGGTATCCATACTGCAAAAATAGGTACATTTTTATTTTAATTTCTAGAACCAACAGCCAAATTAATACAAACATCAACAAGAAGACGAACCAAAACAAATTTCAACCTAGAGAAATCGTTATTCGGTACGAGTAAAGGACACGAAACAAATGAACACTTGGAAGATTTTAAAAGGGACTGATGTTTATATATATATATATATATATATATATATATATATATATATATGTAGGGTGCTTCTACAGTACATTCACTATTTACTTTACGGTACATTTCATTCAATTTCAACTTTTAAATTTAATTATTTAATATCAACCGTTAAATTTATGAAAGAACATTGTATTAACGTGGACGTTGAAACACCCGACTATTGTCCTATAAGTCTTTAACTTAAATATTGTATATTTTTTCTTTTTATAAATTTATAAATTATTTTTACAAAATAAAAATAAAAATCTTTGCGCTTTTATGTATTTTTTGGGTAGATATTGACATATTATATGTTTTTTCTTTTTCTAAATTTATAAATTATTTTTATAGATATATGAATAAAAATCTTTAGCAGCTTGTATATTTTTTTTTTCAGATTAACCTATTATTTTTAAAAAAATAAGAATACAAATCTTTTTGTTAGTATTCTTTTTTTACAAATTTGCAAATTAGTTTCACAGAGAAAAAGTCTAAGTCTGCTTGTATATTTTTTTTTTCAGATTAACCTATTATTTTTACAAAAATAAATACAAATCTTTTTGTAAATCTTTTTCGTAGTATTTTTTTTTACAAATTTGCAAATTAATTTCACAGAGATAAGAAAAAAAATATTACGAATTAATTTAATAAGAATAAGAAGAAAACGTCTATGCACGCATTTTTTTTGTTTTTGTTTTTTTAGCTTTTTTTTTATATATTTTGGAAAATAATTCTAACAAGAAAAAACTTTTTGCGCTATTTTTTAGAAAAAGAAGAAAAATCATTGCGTATAATTAAATTATTTGTACTTTTTAATTAAATTAATTAAGTATATAAACTTTTTTTTGTTTTAAATAGCTTTATTAAAATATTTTATATTTTATTAATAAAACATTGCATGTTACCTTATATTTATTAAGTAAAAAATTAATTTAAGTTGTAATCATATGTGGTAGGGTGTATAATAAAAAATTGAAGTGTCATTAGTTTATTGGTTATGTTATAAATGTACGGTACATTCAAATTTGAGAAATGTACTGTAATATTCTCCTATATATATATATATATATATATATATATATATATTATTTTTAATTTACTCATTCTGATAAGATGCACATATTAAACTTTTATAATAAGCGCACTTATTAGTGTTCATCATACGTAGACGCACAGACCTGATGCTATTGGTATACGAACTTAAAACCACCTTTCTCAGCTCAGCAAGAAATTTTCTTGGATCATCAACACCCTAAAAACCTCTTTTTTTGGAAAGTTGTCATTTTTATCAATTTGTGATGCCCAAGATATTTAAGTAGTGTTCATAGAGTGTTCTCACCAACAAGTAATAACACACACAACAGAATAATGGATACAAAATAGGCAAAAAGACGATAAATAAACCAATTTTAGAATATGTATCATCATAGAAGCTAAGCAGCAAACCTTTTATTTTCTCAGCTCGTGCAAGGTTGTATAGTCCTTTTGGATCCCTCACAGACATCTATAGAGACATTAATATACACCTGCATATTTTCAACAAATCAATTAACATTTAATTTTTGAGAAACTTGATTGTCGACGGGAACAAAATCAGAGGAAGCTTAAAATTGCACATTCAAATTTCCAAAAGCATAAAAAACACCTCAATAAATCTCCTTGAGGCGGTAAATTACGACATATATAATATGTGTGTGTGTATGTATTTTGTGCAGCCTGATGATGTCTTAATGACAGAACTCACATGTTGATTCCGATCAGACTCCGAATGATGATGATGATGATGGTGGTGATGATCATGATGCCTTTAGGTCCTTTGCCTGCAGCAGTTTTTTACGTTCTTGCTGCTCGATTTTCTGGCACTGTGATCGTGCTCTTCGTGATTCACGGTGCACTGATTCTAATGTGTTAGTATTACCTTTGAATGTGGATCAGTCATACAAAAATAAATAAATAAACAATTTTAAAAAATTATGTTAAATAGGTAAGAAATTTGAAAGCCCTCAAAGTTTAAGAGAAAAAAAATGTGATTTTGAATAAATATAAGAAGCAAAGCCTCCAGCATCTTCGCTTCGATTCGATTCGCAAAAACAACCGTTAAATATTCTTAAATAAACGATATCTTTAAAAAATAAAAAGAAAAACAAGGAGAAAAAGATCCCACAACTTACCATTGCCACCCCTGCAAATAACAGCCCTCGAGTCGCCGACGTTTGCAACCAGTAAGCGGTTTCCGATAAGGATAGCAGTTGAAGCAGTAGACCAGCATCCATGTTCTTATTCTTTCAGATTTCAAGAATTCCGAGTCCGCATGAGTGTAGGCATCAGCTGAAAACCGACCAAAGACAATGAGAACAGAGAAGTCAAAAGTATTTAGTTAAACATATCAACTTCTCAGACTGTGAGTAGGAAAGATAGAATGCACGGGGATCGCGACGAGGACAATACCAATAGCTGATCTAATGTCAGAAATGAACTTTGCGTGTTTGATCAGATTAGCGAATAGGTTCTGTTTCACATATCCCGCATCCCGAGCTCGTCAATGACCTGAAACACCAACAGGGAGATAATACATGAATATATAAAATTGTGCATGAATATAGAATCACCGCGGTCAATCGATATGATCACTCTGGAGAACCTCTCTGGAGATTCTAAAAGTAGAGAGGTTATCAAGAATAGTTCCAGCATGTTGAAAGCCAAGGAGCAGACAGATTTCACCGTGGCCTGTGCTCATCGGCAAGTTTCCTTGACGATTGAAACACGAATCAGGTAAAAACACTATTTATGACAAATAAAATACAAACCCTTTTTTGACATAATACCAATTTGGAGAAAATAACAGCAGCCCAAAATAATCAACCCTACAAGTATATGTTCCGGATGAATTGAAAAACCAAAAACATTAATTCCAATTACCACTTCAAGATCGTGATTCCCTAGGGGTGAGAATAAAAGCGAGAAGCAAGACGCAAAAAATCACCGGAGAAATCAAAAAGGAAGAATCGTAGCAGGTAAGAACCCTAAATTGACAACCCTGAAATCCCCCGTGAATTTGAGGTGCGAGAAGGAAACACGTACCTGATTTGAATATGCTTCGTTTTCAGGCTTGATCGGAGCGCGAGAGGAAAACCTATTCTATGGGCAAAATGAGATAAAGAAGAAGATTCTTAGATCTGCTTTATTTTGTTCTGCTTTAATTAGAGATAATGAATTAATTAATTCTTTAATATCTAATTAGTATATACATACAAACACAATACATATTGTTGGGAGACGTCGCTTCTTGTATGGCAAACATAAGAATATATATATGAGGTGGCACTCTCTTTGCAAAATAGTTGTACGTAATTGTAGTTGTAAGGAAATGTGATGACACGTGGCACCTTCTTGGGAAAATCCAATTTCTATATAGGTTATAGATATATATATATAGACGACACATGGCACATCCTTGGCAAGACCCAATTTTCATATATATATATATACTAGAGGCGATCGTCTTGCAATGCAAGACGAGGGCCCAGACGCTATGGTATCATCAAATATCATCAAACCAAATTGAAAACTGTAAAAGAGTATTAAGTTTAAGACATTATACAAAATAAGATTCAAAATAAGCATGACAGTGACCCATGATACATCCTTCAACAATGATAAAGAAAAAGGGAAAGGTATTATTTCCTTCGTTCACAGAGAACACAACTGCAATAATACACAAGTTCATATGTATGCTGAAGTGGCTCCCATAACAGTGAAGTATCCTATTAACTATAAATAAGTAACAAATAAATAAAAACAGAGTTTCTGCATATGAGAGATCACCAATGATTCAGTCAATTAGAGAACATTGAATGTACTTGCATCATCAGTGTTGTTCGAATACTGATAATCGAAAACAAACAAACTGGTTTGACAATGTGAGAACACATTGAACAAGCAAAGATATACCTTTAGAATTATTAAAAAAAATGATGGAATGTGTGTTGTGTACTTGATTATATGTTAAATCGTTCTGCAGTACATATCAAATACGCGGACTTTCCCATCCTCACACCCAACCACTGCATTTGGATCCAAGTAACTGCAAAAAAGGAAAATTCAAGGCATAGAAAGTCATACTCAAAGATGAGTATTCAACTTGAGAGCCTGTAATATATATGGAACACAGAACAACACAAAAGTGAGCAATAAAGTTGTTTGAGATATTGAATAGAAAATGTAAGAATCAACAATGTTACTTAGAAATGAAATAAACGACTTGAGAATATAGGAAATCTAATATCAGGGATATCGCCGGCCATAAATTAAATCGCATAAGATCAAGAATAGTATGATCGCACATTTATGATAAAAAATTAAGCAGTCATTCATGGTGACAAAAAACCAGGATCGCATGCACTCAATACAATCAATTTAAAAATCTAAACAAATTCACATGTCTTGAAAGGGACAAAAAATTACATTTTAATTAAGCTGAAAATGAACACAATAAACACAATAGATGAAGAAAGAATGATAGAGAAAATAGTAAGAACATACCTCGACGAACTGAGTATATAACCCAGAAATAGGAACACAAAATAAACAAGATAACCTGCAATATTAAAAAGGGGGTTGGAGATGAAAAAAACATGAGAAGAAGAAAAAAGATATGTAGTTAATTCAAGATGAAATTTCTAAAAGCTGCAAATTAATATCTAAAAATATAACACAACAATTTTACATATATCATAGTATTTATGTCAAACATGCAGTGAATATGTAGCAATATCATTCTACTATGTCAATATACCCACACATAATAAAATTCATTAAGAAGCATTACCATGATATATATGAAAGAGCCTACTGCTACTTGTTTGATTAAGATACTTTGGGTTGTTCCAAATAGATAAGAGAAAGCTCACGGCACAAGACTAATGAATTCTTCCTCACCATAAATCCAGAAAAAAAAAAAAAAGCATACAAGTACTTCTAAACAGAAAAATAAGGTATGCCCACATCATCTGAAAATCAAATAATAATTTTGTGAAGATTTTATCAAGTACTCGAAGAGACTCTTCGAGTAAGGCAACTGGGTAGTTACCTTAGGGTAAGATATGAATTGTAAAAAATGAAATTAAAATGTAATTACTGTTTGACAATAGAAGAGCTTGAAGGTGGATGATCATCTTCTCCTCGTCTTGAGTGAAGTCGTCGCGCTTGATGCCCGACCGGAGATAATTAGTCCACCGGAGGCGGTAACTCTTTAATGCCCTTAATCAACCACCCTCAAAATAGCTAGAATCTAGCTGCTAGATAAACACACCAAACGCAATTGATTTTTTTTAAACAAACGCAAAAATAAAAATAAAATTAGTTATGTATGTGTGTGAACACAACAAACGGTACCTGTGTTGTTAGGAACAACTCTTCTGTTACCATGACCGTGTTCTTGAATGTAAGAAACAAGGATGATGTCTTCTTCTGAAGTTCATGGCCCTTTCTTCAGTCCCGTTTTATCACAGCAAGGTGATCTTCCCATATCGATCCGTTCCAATCTAGCTAAGGTGAATTGAATAAATAATCATAATAATAATCGATACACAAACAATAATCACATATAGATACAGAAAAATCATCAGACGAATAAAACCAAGAAATCTGAATTTGAAAAATAACAAAAAAACAATTATAAAAAAATAGTTGTTCTTACTCTTAATAAGAGTAGAGGACGGAAACCCAAGAAACTCACCGCAATCATAACCCCTCCAAATCTACGGGGTGAAAATTATAATCCTCGATTTCAAAGCACTCCTAAATAACAATTGAAGTGAACACAACGAAAAAATGAACAACAATCGATTATTAAAAAAAAACTGTGACAAAGTGAATGGAGAAGAAGAGGCGTGTACCTAGGTGACCACTCCTTCAGTATATACTTCGTTCTTACTGGGATCAGGTTACAGATCCTACTACGCAGAGATATCGACGATGAAGAAGGGATGAAGAAGGGATACTCTTTTTTTGGGGTTAGATAATGTGGGATTTTATGAAATTATTAATAACGTGTAAATACGGGGTGTGATACGTGCCCTGCTCCCCTACACTGATTGGAAGTAATTCCCCAATTAATTTAATTTTTTAATTATGAATTAGTATTTAGGTACATAATAGATACACATGAGTTAAAGCTTAAGGGTTGAGACGTGGCATCAATGCCCTTCTCTTTATATATATAGTGATATATATATATATATATATATATATATATATATATATGTCTGACCATCTTTCAGAGAAAAAAGAACGAACCGATCTTGTAGGATTCCCAAGAAATTCTTCGATTTCTTCCGGAAGCAGATGATTAATCATCTGCTTCTCACGTTCCGTGAATAGCCGGGACATTAAGGAATATCCAGAAAGGGATTTCGGGAATCGGTCGGATTCTATCTCTGTTCCTTCCGTTTGAAGAAAGGAAGGATCCCAAAGAATCGATCTTTCTTTTAGTGGTTGAATCTCTCTTTGATTGATCAATGCGTGATATTCCGAATCCTCATTACTAATGGAATCCAAATGATCTCTGGATTGATCAGAAGATCCTTTCGGTTGGCTAGAATCCGTTACTTGAACGAAACGGGATCTTGTGGAATCATATTGAATATTTGACGACCTTTTGTATCTGCTTGTTCAGTTAATTCAATAGCCTTTTTCATTGCTTTTCGAAATGAAACTCTATTCTTTAATTGTCCTGCTATAAATTCTGCAAGAATATTGGGGTTTCTATAAGGCTTTGTAATTCTTGTGATAGCAATGTTAAGTTTTCGGTTTTCATAATGAAATTCTTTTTCTAGATTCATCTGTAATTCTTCGATTCCCCGCGGTGTTCTTTCGATTAATAACTTTGGGAATCCCATAAAAATTATTACTTGGATTAAATCGATTCTTTTTTGAATCTCGATACGAGCAATTCCCTCGGCGCCAGAGGATATTCCCATATTCTTTTGTACATAATTTTTAATAAAATCTCTTATTTTTTGATCTTCTTGTAGACTCTCAGAATAATTATTTGGTTTTGCAAACCAAACGGAATGATGACTTTGAGTTATACCAAGTCTGAAACCAAGTGGATTTATTTTTTGTCCCATACTACCCCACTACTATACACATCAGGAAATATCATAGTTGTCTTCTTCCATCTAGTATTTTTGAAAGCATATATTTCTTCATATTCATCTAAAGATATATCTTTCACTACAATAGTTATATGACAGGTAGTTCTTTTTATTGCATAACTACGCCCGCGAGCTTTAGGTTTGAATTTCTTTGCGATAGTACCCTCATTAACTTCAGCTTTAGTAATTACTAAATTGGCTTCGTTCGAACCCATATTGGAAGCAGCATTTGCTGCTGCAGAATAAACCAATTTAAAAATGGGATAACATGCTCTATAGGGCATGAGTTCGAGTATCATAAGTGTTTCTTCATAAGAACGTCCACGAATTTGATCAATTATTCTTCTTGCTTTGTCAGCAGATATAGATATATGTCGGCCTAAAGCGTATACTTCTGTTTTTTTCTTTCTCTGTCTTAGCATAAACATAAGGTTTCTCTCCTACTAATGAATCATAAGTACCTATCTATATGTTTTTTAAAATAAAATAAGATTAACGACGAGATCTATTATCACTTTTTGCGTGTCCTCGAAAGTTTAAAGTAGGTATAAATTCTCCTAATTTGTGACCTACCATACGATCTGTTATATAAGTAGGCAAATGCTCCTTCCCATTATGAATAGCAATCGTATGTCCGATCATTGTGGGTATAATGGTAGATGCACGGGACCACGTTACTATTATTTCTTTTTCTTCTTTTTTATTTAGCTTGTTAATTTTTCTTAACAGATGGTTGGCTACAAAAGGATTTTTTTTTAGTGAACGTATCACAGCTTACTCCTAATTTTTTCTTTTTTTATTGTAAAGACGAAGAAAGAAATTCGATTGTTTCACCTATTTATTACGGCGACGAACAATCAAATTATCACTATATTTCTTTCTTTTTCTACTTCTTCTTCCGAGTGCAGGATAACCCCATGGGGATTTAATCTTATCGGTTTTTTACTTCGAAATAATTCGGGATTTAATCCCCTCGAAATGATATGATAACTCTTTCGTCTGTAAATTCAATGAATGAATTACCTATCGATGATCTTGAATCAGATCAATATCATTAATAACAATATCGGATCTATCAAACCAACCCGCCGCCGCGAGTTGAATAGTATAACATAATAAGGTCGTTTATCCATACTGAATAAAAATTTTGATTCCTGACCCAATCAATCCAAAATTATTTTCTCTACCAGCCGTTTATTTTTCGTTTTCTATAACCTATCCTTACGCCTCCCTTGGACAATCTATGAGAAAGGATCATCAGATTTCCTTTTTGCATCGATGAATTGCATAGTTAAAAGTTAAAAACCTAAACAATCAAAACGAAATGGAAAAAATAGTAAAGAAAAAAGAAATAAAGACTCATTTTTGGGGGTAATGAAAGTATACCCGCGACACCCTTTAACTAGTTATTACTGGTTCATAGCAAGAGAAAAATGAATTTATGTATTTATTGGATCCGTCGGGACTGGCGGGGCTCGAACCCGCAGCTTCCGCCTTGACAGGGCGGTGCTCTGACCAATTGAACTACAATCCCCGGGAAATTAAGGGATCTAAGCAGAAGGGAGGGTTATACCATCTCGTGGTAGATTGGCGAATTATTGGGCCGAGCTGGATTTGAACCAGCGTAGACATATTGCCAACGAATTTACAGTCCGTCCCCATTAACCGCTCGGGCATCGACCCAGGAAGAATAAATTTTAGGTTTATTGGTAATCTCCAATCATGATCACCTTCCTTTGGCAGTACCCTACCCCCAGGGGAATTCGAATCCCCGCTGCCTCCTTGAAAGAGAGATGTCCTAAACCACTAGACGATGGGGGCTAACTTACCCAACTGCCTTCATACTATGATCATAGTATGATCAGTTTTTTGAAATTGTCAATATAATAATAATGGAATGGTATGATTAGAGCCTATAGATCTTTCCGTAGATCTTTCCGTTTTTACGAATTGTATAGAATTTATGGCTTCTTCATTCATATTCATGAATCGTTCATTAGAATCGACATTCTATACAATTCTGTATATAACTCGAATAAAATAAAGCTAGAAAGCGCGAGCCAGAAGTTATCTAAAATTTTAGTTTAAGGGGACAGGTAGAATCTCTTCATCACCTGATTCACTGAAATAGCTTGAAATTTTTTTTATGTCGAATTGGTACCTGTACATGTATGTTATGTATCAATTGAGTGACTTTTAGGGATCAGAGCAATAAAAAATAAATTAGGGCTGGTCTTGAATCATCTTACCCTAGACGCGCTAGGCAAATGTATTTGCCTATTCAAAAAGTAGCCACTAACCAATATGACTCTACTGCATATACTTAATATATATATATATATATATATATAGTACGTCCATATAGAGAGTTTCTTTATCTAGTGAGCCATCCGGGAATTAAATAAAAGAAGCCCCTTTAACTCAGCGGTAGAGTAACGCCATGGTAAGGCGTAAGTCATCGGTTCAAATCCGATAAGGGGCTTTTTTCATAAACGCCCAGTCCTACTATTCAGAAAATAGAAATATTTTGTATTTATTTGAAAGACAAAACAAAAGGAACTAACCGGATAATACGTTATTATTATACTGAGTTCGTCTAGAATAATAAAATGGAACACTTCTTCGGTAAATTATTCATTATTATGAATAATCATAAGCCGCCGTTAAAGATACCTACATATACCCATTAAATCCACTTGAAAGATTCCAAATTAATAAAACAAAAAGTAAGTGGACCTGACCCATTTAATTATGACCATATCTGCTATTCTGATATTAAAATTCCATAGAGATTCAATTTGAATTAGAATGATTGAACCATTTCCTTGAACTTTGAAAGAATTTTTCGATATTTCCGATTCAATCTTCTTGTTCCTATATTTTCTATGGGAATAAGTTGTTACTACCTTCCGGTACAGAGAAACCATTCTTCCAACTCACAAGATAAGAGACATTTTCATTATCTTTCTTTGATTCCCAATGAAGATGAATTTCGCTCTATCTAAAGTCTATTTAGATGTATAGCTATCAGATCCTGGCTTCGCCGCACCCGCAAGTTTTGTTTCGACAGTGTAATGTAGAATGGATCCGATAAAGAAACTTTCATTTCCAGTCTTATATTTTTTTTATTGAATTTCACGAAAAACAAGAAAAGTCGACTTCCATTTTAAGAGATAAGATTCAAAATATTGGATTGGAAGTGTATTTTTTGCTTTGACTCACGAGTCTGAGTCTGGAGTATTCGATTTTTTCAAGGAAAAAGAGATATAACAAAAAAGACACTTAACGAAAAGGAAAAATAAATTAATAAAATATCAAATTCATGGAATTGGAATAGTTTAGTATACGTAGAAATTAGAACAATCTAGAAATATCTTTCTTTTTCGTAATCTCACGAACAAGATCTAAGAATAACATTATTTGATATTTAATTGAATCAAAAAGAATATCCGGAGGATCGGTTAGTCGTGAGAAGGGGGGTCGCCTGTTCCTTGAAAAGTTCTTTCAAAAGATTCATAGATCTGATTGATGAGTGATAAGAAAAGAAGGCAATTAACGGTTTATATGTTTAGTAAAAAAGAATAAGCAAATTGAGTTCATTGATTCGCCTAGGCGAGTTTATGGGGCAATTAAAGGATTTTTCTCTTCGAAACCCGTTGGGAGGGGGCAGTGCAAAAGAAATCATAGAGAAATGATCGAATCTTCAGACGCCCCGAAAATACTATCAGGTGCTCGGAAATGGTTAAAATAGTTAATATAGGAGGATCACTATATATATATATATATATATATATATATATATATATATATATATATATATATATATATATATATATATATATATATATATATATATATATATATATATACTAGCGACGGCTCGTCTTGCGAAGCAAGACGAACGCCCATGCAACTCAATTTAACCATAAATCAAAACATGTCGTAAAATTTTGTAATGTAAGAGGAAGTGAAAGACTAAACAAAATGTGCAAAATATTACAACTATTAATAGGGTATAGCAAAAGAAGAGTTCAAAAGTTTAACCGAATCCACAAAATTACTTTCAAAATACTAAGCCTAAGAGCAAAAGCAGAGGACGAAAGTTTTAACCTATTCTGCAAAGTTAGTTTCAAAATACAAAGCTTAAGAGCAGATCTGCAAAGTTAGTTTCAAAATACAAAGCATAAGAGCAGGGCATAGCAAAAACTTCGACTGGTAAGGAGCAAAAACTTCGGCTGGTAAGGGGCAGGCCTTATGTACAATAGCATTTACAATTTTATGGAGCTAATATTGAACCTCATTCAATCTTCCCCTTTTTCTTTCCCGAATTTCCTGCGTCGACTTTTGGATCACATTCATCGGATGGAATGTCACTGAAATCTAGTGTTTTGCGTACGTGGGTCGCAGGGATGGTTGATTTACCAGATTCTTTATTTGTAGGATTGACAAACGCAGGAGTTCTTGGAGGACTGCACGCGGGAATATGGAGGGTGGAGTTTGGAGGCTGAATGGTTTCAAGGGCACCGGACACTGATGATACATCATCCACTACAACGGCGTATAATTGGAGTACTGAGTAGTGTGGGATTTGTTGTTGGTTGAAATTTGTGTAAAACACTTTGATGAAGCACAAGTACTATCTGTTATTCACAGCCTCTTGAATCTTCGCTTCAAGCAAGTGCTATAAAAAAATTCGATATTTTCGACATGTCAAATTATAAAGAGAAGGAAAAAAAATCATTTTACATAACTTTAAACAAAACTCTATTTTTACCTGATCATGGTTGCGCTGCAACTCTGCAGCAGACATGGATAATATAGCATCGGCGACTGGGGAAGTCATCGATACTGAAATGCTGGTGGACTTGTCAGATAACAGGAAAGTTAGCCGTAAGCTGCAGTAAAAGGAAAAGGTGATTCCTATGAGAAAAACATCTAACAGGTCTGGCAAGGGAAAGAAAAACGCATAACCAGGAGAGGGGCAGGTTGTTTAGTTGGAATGCATATCCGAATTGAAGTTGGTATGTACTGTTAGATATAATACCAATAACAATGAAACTGGTGTTGATTTATTTGTATTAAAACATAATTGCTGCGTTTGACAAAAAATTGAAAATAATGCATAACATTATGCAAGAAACTTGAAGAACATGAGAACAAATAAATGTAGAAATCTGAATCCATGAATGAACAACTATCTATGATTTTTTAAAATGACGTGAAGCTCATGAGAAGCGAGTTGACAACTTAACACATGCATACAAAATGCAAGGAATCTTAAGAAGCTGAGCTGGAATCCTTGAGGAATCTAGAAAACAAATCCCTGTATTTGTAAAAACTAATCATTGAGGATATTCATATAAAGCAAGCATGCAATTTCCAGAAACCAGGAACTTATATATCAGAAAGTGATATATACACGTAGGAAAAATCAGATGGATTTGTACGGAAACTGAATCACCTTAGTTCTGTGAGGCAATATTTCTGGCAGAACATGCAATTGATCATGTTAGCTGGGTCTGTGTCTAAGGGCTTTTTACAACTCCCACAAATGACAGTGCAAGGACCTTTAGCGCCATTGTTATAACGAAGTTCGCCCTTCACCCAAACAGTACGCAGCTGTAACAGATAACATATATATTTCAGAGAAAATATTATGAGCTAACAGATAACATATTTCAGAGAAAATATTATGATAACTCAGTAAGACCTTTATGATGCTTACTTTAAACATGTTATCAACTGCATCTTTTAACAGCATGAGCTCGTCTTTTAATGGCATACGAAAGAAACGTTGCGGGTTCTTATACATGGTGTCTACTTGCCATAAAGATCTGTCCATTTCAGGAGAAGCAAACCTAAAAGGACGAAGTTTACTTAATAAGAACTGCAGACATTGAATGAAAGTAAATTAAAATTATAATAATTGATGAAGTGAAGTAGGAAATAGGAAAAACTATATAATGAATAGAATTAACATGAATTTCAAAATTGAGACATTGATGACTGTAGACAGAATGAAATAAACATAGGTACCACTGGAGCAGAGAGGCAGTTTCAGCCATCGGAGGATTTAGCATAAAGTAGGTGAACATTTCTGTACGTAACGATATCCCTATACGAAGTAGCAAAATGAACGTTAAATAACAAAATGCGTACTGGTCGGCATAATAACTGAAAGGATGCCGAGAGTATTAAACAAAGCACGAACCCTCATAAGTAGAAACTCGCACATTTGTTGCAAGTATACAAACAGGTAGAACCATGGCGTCATTAATATCAGCTGAGCAATCATTTTTTTCCTTGATCCATATTGTCAGATTAACAGGAATGTTCCTAAACCAGAAATAAAGAATATAAACAAGAGCATATAAAATTATTATAGAACTTATAGCACTTACTCTGGAGTAAGTAGTGTGAATTTTCTTATTGGAGCACGAGATGAACTAATAGTTTCCGGGAATATGTGCACAAGAAGGCCCATGATATCTGTAGCAAAAGATGCTTTCTATATGAGATTCAGTCCAGTATATGGATTGCAAAATTTAGAAAATTACAGTAACTTACTTATGGAAATATCTTTGTCGGCATGTTTATAGAGTTCTGAGAAAGGAACTAACTGGAATGGGCATGCCATTGGGTGTGGGAGAACATCCTCAATAAGTTCAATCGGCGTGCGGGGGCTAATAGTCCATGTATAATTGTATTCGCTTATGCGATATCGTTTCAAAACATCAGTAATACGTGCGTTGCTGATTTTGTATCGCTTGTAAGGATGCAGCAGGTGGGGAAAAGCTTGGATTGTCGCATCATACATAACAACGCTTATAACGGTACCCTGTACGGATAGCAACAACAATTTTTATTTTGAAACGAAATAAAAGTGAATGAAATAAGGATAGGTAAATTAAAAACTGATCATTTTATTACCTCCATGTCAAGCAGAACTATTTTTTGATACTTATTTCCCTGTCCAATTACAGGAACTCTTTTTTGCATAGGTGGGAATCGTTGAAGGACCTGCACAATGACTGTCCATCCTGAGTCTCCCGCCTTCAAAGCTTTAGCGTTGCAGAGAATAGGAGCCATTCTGCAATACAGGAAATAGAGAGGTCAGTATATATACTTATGCATACACTATAATTGACAAAGCATGAATATTGCATAACGATGAACATAGTCTGCCATATACATTACCTCATAATTGAATGTCTAAGAAATCAGATAAAACCTCTTTATAAACAACATTTAATGTTCGATTAGAAGTTGTTATATCACAGAATGCAGGTTTTATAAGCACAAAAATATTGGAAGCTGCTTTTGCGCGTGACAAGGCGACATACAATTGGCCATGAGAGAAGACAGGTTCTTTGAGATAAACTCCAACTTTATCTAAAGTTTTCCCTTGTGATTTATTAATTGTCATGGCGAAACATAATCGGACAGGGAATTGAGTTCTTTTATAAGGAACTGGGTAGTTGTCATCAGTTGAAGGATGCATAGGTATTCTGTGTATGAAAAAAACTTTACCTTTGAAGTCACCAAAAGAAATTTCAGCCTTAATGAGATTTAAGTCGAATGCTAGACACGTTAATCTTGTTCCATTACATAACCCTTCTAGAGGATTCACATTTCTTAACAACATAATTCGAGCATGTAATTTTAAGACCAAATTATGAGGGGGCAGACCGTTGGGGGTAAGAGTATTTATTAAGTCTTCATATTGGCCTTCATTAGAATCATCTAAGACTCGATCGTAGCTTAAGTATTCATATGCAGAACCAGGGAATTTACTAATAAGCAAGTTATTAATTTCCTGTACAAAGGTATTTTTTGTTGTAAGGATAACTCTGTTATGTGTTGTAGCTGCAAAGAAGTCACTAAAATCAGGGAAAACCTGCAATATTAAATTTTCCAGCGACATATCATCACGAGAAATGGGCAGTAGTATAGAAGTAGGAATGTCAACAGATTCGAAATCCTGAGTTTGAAAAGCACCATTGCCGACATTTAGCAGATAGCTCGTGAATTCTGGGTCAGTAAGGGCGCGCATATTTTCAGTAAGCGAAAGTTTTTCTAGTTTAGGCCAAATATGTGAGGATTTCAGACATGCGGCTAAAGTGGCAGTTTTGGATCCATATCTAACAACTGGCAAGGTCTGCCTGAAATCTCCGCCTAGAATAATCACCTTACCGCCAAATGGTACATCAGAAGATAGCAGATCGCGAAGGAGGTTGTCTACAGCCTCGATGGAATCTTTATTACTCATAGGTGCCTCATCCCAAATTATGAGCTTACATTCTATTATCAGAAGAGCTAAACCGCTTTGCTTACTAACACGACAAGTCGAGCCGTTGACGAGGTCTATTGGAATTTTAAAACGAGAGTGAGCTGTACGGCCTCCGGGAAGAATTGAAGCTGCAATTCCAGAACTCGCTGTTGCCAAGGCAATATTCCCTTTAGAACGAACAGTAGCTAGCAACGCACGATATAAGAAAGTTTTGCCTGTTCCGCCCGGACCATCAACAAAGAAAGCGCCTGGTTGATTACTTGATATTTTCTCGAGGACTTTATGATAAATAATCAATTGAGAAGCATTAAGGAACTGAATGGAACGCAAATCCGAGGAAGAGACTTGAATAGAACGCTCATCGTCTAACTCTCTAGTCAAAGACGATACAACATTGAAATGGAAACCAGAAGGCAGAAGCCCAAAGGAGTTTATATCTTTACCCATTGATTGTAGGAAATCGCTGAGTTGTTGGAGAACTTTCATTCTAATTGCAGCAGGTGTTAGAAGGCAGTCAAGTCTGAAATCCTCGGACATGTTAGGTTCAAAAATAGTCCACAATTTCTTAGGGTCAGATGGACATGCATGTACAAGCAGAGTGGAGAATAGGCGCCTTAATTCGTAAGGCATGTGAAATAGGGAAACTTCTCTTAAGCAGGATTCCTGAGTGTCATCATTATCTAAAAAACCTCTGGCCAAAGCAGCAGCGCGAAATGTAGGGCAGAGAACACCATTGTATGTCCGTAAATCTGTGTAAGATAGTGGACCCCGCACTTTGCGCAGTAGAATACGGAGGAAATATCTCTCGCCATCAGTCGGATGAACTGTCACAATACGACCGACGGAAGTATTTCTTTGGCGAAGCTTCCATCTGCGATCAGTAGCAACCCACACGAAATGGTCAGGGAACTCGTTGTAAGTGAGAGAAAGGGTTTTTGCTTCGGAACTGGTATTATTGGTGTGGAAAAATTCCGTTAGCATAGTTTGTCGTTGCAGTGTGGTGGACAACACATTAAGAAGACGCTGGTTTTTATTAAATGTTATAGGCTGGAAGTTTTCAAGGTGCAATGGCAATCTAATAACTGAAGGCATCATATCTCCTATTGGGAACCGGAAAATGCGCCACAATGCTTCAGGTGCAGACACCCAACGAGCTGACTGAAAATCAGAAATCTCGTTCACAGGCTGATGCACACTTGAATCAAGAACTTGGTAGTTAATTCTGTCGTGGCCATTACAAATATATTTATAAATATATTTCACAGCTTTAACGTTAGAACAAACCTCGACATTAATATGACAGTCAAGCTGGGCCAGTAGATAAGGAGAATAAGGAACGACCCACCTATTATCAAGGGAATGACCTCGGACAGTAACGTGTACACCATTATCGCGGCGTCTGTAAGTAGGGTATGCATCAGATGCCTGAGTAGTTACAGGGTGAAATTGTTTTGGGTAATAATTCTTGCAACTACCATTTTCAAGCATACACACATTACTTGGATTTTGGACACCACAAGGACCGTGAAACATGTGTTTCACTACAAGGCTATAAAGATATGGTTGAAGTTTTGCATCTGGAATTTCTGCAGATACTATAGAATCATATTCCTCGGGCCTGTATATTTTAAATGAGGGCTTCATGATGAGAAGAAGATGGGCATGAGGCAAGCCTCGTTTTTGATATTCAATGACATAGGTGTAGGCCTGGACTTCTCCAAAGCAGTGTCTTTGCAAAATCTCTTGTTTTAGCAATTCGAATTTCGCCTTAAATACTCGAACAAGCAGGTCAGGTCGATTCTGCGCTTCCTCGGTTTGCAGAAGTAAGGCAGAAATTTCAGGCCAGTTTTGATTGCAAGTGATGGTTATAAAGAAATATGGCCGACCAAACTTCTGGACTAAGGCCATTGCATCCATGTATTTTCTATGCATATGACGAGGGCCACCAGTGAAATTCGCAGGGAGTACGACACGCGAACCAATCTGAGAACTATCAGATTCACCAGCTGCAACTGCATCGAGAACTCCTTGCAAGAACTCCTGCCTAATTTCTTTCTGCTGAGAAGTATAATAATCAAGTCTCTGAGTTTCTAACTTGATATACATGTCAACAACATACTGCTGGAATAGACGGCCAAAGGATAAGAGATAAGAATTATCAAAAGGCCTGATTTGGAATTTATACGCATAATATTCCCTGACAGACACGAAGCTGTCATTTTCACAAGAGGTGTGAAGTGCTGAAAAAATAGAAGCTGTGAGCCAAGAAATGCAGAGGAAAATTTTAATGAAAACAGGGGTAAATGCATACCGTTTTGTTCATTTTGTAACAAAGCGGATGCCGTCGAAGCAACAGTTGGGCTTGAAAGAATAGGGGCACGAATATAAGAACGAGCCGAAGGGACGTAGGGTCTAAGCCCTGTTTTAGTTATCCCTTGGTGCCAGCCAACTTCGCCATGAGGGAAAAGCAGTGGGTATTGCAAAGGGTCATAACACCCATAAAAATAGCTTATTGGATGAGAGACTGAAGAATGTGTGTACACTCTAATATCTCATTTGCACAAAGGAATATCAGATGGATTTTCTTCTAATATTGCGCTTACTTGATCAACTGTTGGGCGATTATATGTTTTTTGGTTCACAGATGGATTTCCATGCAAGTACAAATGTCTGTTTGGGAGATTTGGAATATTTCTCAGGTTCCTAAAGAATTTAGCATAAGGATTCACAAGAAGAAGCGCAAGTAAAATGGATAGAGTTGATTCAACTAATCTTTCGCAATTTTGGAGCCTAAGCTCAGTTTCATAATTTGTGTCGTAAAAATAGAGTTGAGCGTTTGAGATAGAAGAATCATTGGGACGCAAACTATTAAGGAAATGATAAATCTGTCCCTGAACTCTAAACGTGTAAATACCGCAGTTACGTCTCTGCAAAGATTTATCGGCCGTAACACCTAACGAAGTGAAGGCCAAGTGATTATTGTAAGTTCTTATACATTCACGAAAAGAAACACCTGCTGCCGAGGGGTCAGTAAGTAGAACAATCAACGGGCCAGGTAAAACAGATCCAGAGAGTGAGATGTTTCCATCCGAACAGCAAAAATTCACAGACTCATGAAAGAATTTTATGGCATGACAATGTCGACAACTTGAGACCAAAGGCAACATAATTGTAGATGTTGCAATGTGTAACAGAAGGCCGCGACCTTTGGGACATGGTCGATTAGGCCTTTGGAAGGGAGAAGGCGAAGAATACAATAATGTCTTCGAAGCAGAGAAATCACCTCTGGATGTCGATGAAGAAGAAGCAACATAACTATCACCATGGTAAATGAGGAGGGGGTGGGGAGATAAGGCATCAGAAAGAGAAGAACTGCGAGTAGGGAAACCATGCATAAGTTCATGTTGGGCTTGGGTTCTCCTAATTTTTTTGGATTTGTAACGTTCATAGGCTAGGGCTCTATATTTGCGACTATCAAAAATAATATCAGTAGAGGGCATTTCTGAAGAGAAGCTAGGTAATTCAGGCAGCCCTAGACTAATCACAGAGCCTGAGTCACAAGGAAAATCAACAGCACCTATCTCGAACAGGAGTTTCCGTTTTCTATAGGAATCCACCACAGATGCAACAATAGAAATTGCTGATGGACGTTGAGGTGATAAAATGCTAACAGGCTGAGGCACAGGGGCCAATTTACAAACACACACAACACCATCAGGACATACGGCATATAAACCACAGAAGAGACAAGGCAAAATAGATGCAGATTGCATAAACAAAGCTGAGACACATATAAAAGGAAATATCAAACACGCATAACTAAAGAGAGCGCATATATTCCCAAAAAAAAGGGAATATAACAGATGCAGGAACCAAGATAAAGAAAATATGAAGAACGTACCTTGATAGAATGAATATATAACCCAAAAGGAAGAACCGAGCAGATGGATCGAGCTATTATTTACTGAACAGGCGAGGAGAGGGGATACAATTTGCAAGGGAAAGCATAAGAAAGTCAGGGGAAACTATCAGACAGAGAGCCTGCAAGGAAAAAATAAGAGTTGAAGATGGCAAACAAATATTAACAAGGAATATCATTCGTAACCTTTTGGTTAGGAAAATAAATAACACAAAAGTAATAAGCGAAGCTAACATTTGAAATACATCTCTACCCAATTTGTATACACAGAAAATAAGAAACAAAGATGTAAGAAAGACGCTTTCGGAAAGAAGTCGGTCCATATAATTGTTTGGATAGGGAAAAATACAAAAGGTTGCATGAGATTTTATTTACACAACAAAAAGCAAATGCAATAATCAATAATGTCACAATGAAACATCAGGATAAGGAAAAATAGATAAAAAAAATAGGAAGGGATTCATTTATGGACACCAAATCAGCTGGCAGCTCATGGAATATATATTTGTTTTTATGAAATCAGTAAGAAATTATAATGTATTGAAAAGGAGGGAAAATGACATTACAATGGAAAATGGGGGAAAATAAAAACAAGATGAATGTAAAATTTAAGGTAAAAGTAATAAAATACCTTGATGAAAAGAATACAAAAGCCAAAAAGATGTTGGTTAATAAAAAACCAAACCTGCAATATTAGAAATGGAACAGGACATAAATAAATGAAAAGGAAAAGAATAAATTATTATAGATAACTTAATATTCAAAATAGTATAAATTTGTAACATAGAATTTCAAAAGATGCATGGAATAATTATAACTCCTCCAACAATCAGTGTAAAAGGAAATACTAAATGAAAGCATACAAGGTTTTAAAATTTGATTTTAAACTTCTCCAAGATCAAAAGTGACAAAATGCATCCCCTACGAAACGTAAATGGGAAATTGGCCAAACATGTAGAATTTGGTATAAATACAACCCTAAGAGAACCATGAATCACATAAATAGTAGGCCATCGTCATTAAACAACTCAATCTAATTGAACTCTAATGAAGTTGTTCCCCAGGAAAATGAGAATATAACCCCTATCTCAATGGAAACCCCCGCGAGAAAATGCAATCGAAAGAAGATACAGAGCAGATAATGAAATATGAACCCTCAAAATCAATTAAAAATCCTAAAAGCCACTAAAACCAAAGTCAATGGTAAATTGAATGGCAAACAAATATGAGAAATAACAACTATTTGAACTGGCAAAGTAATTGAAGGAGAAAATATTTTAACCTCACTGGGCAGTAACAAATACTCCGCCTGCACACAATCCGTTGAGGTCGAGAACCCGACAGCAATGACGTCTGGTAGCTTCAATGTTACACAATAGGAGATCACAATTTCCGCTGAACGAAGTTAATATCTGGTAATTTTTTTTTTCACCGCCGATATATTTTTGTTTACTCTTATCAGCAGAAAGGATAAGGAAGGATAAAGCAAGGTGGAAGGCTACGTGGCTGATGGAGAACAAAATTAGGACATATATTAATTTTGTTTTCAGTAATTTTTATTTAATACAAATACTTACAACATACATACACTATACATACATAGTTTAGTCATACGGGGTGGACACGTGGCAAATCCTTCCTAGTATTATATATATAATGATATATATATATATATATATATATATATATATATATATATATATATATATATATATATATATGTTACACCATAAAAATCCAACACCGACACGTGTCCAGACGACCGGAGCCACGTCATCGAAGAGGTGGTCAAACGGCGGACCAAAGTCAGAATTGAAGTCATGTATGAAGAAGGTACCAGGCGAGCTTAACAGTAGCCCCAGGAAGACAGCCCCGTGCCAGATTAGGAAATCAGTCAGATAAGGCTCCAAGCAAGAGGCGGTGCGCCTCTGGTGACATGCAGCAAGTGGAAGACAAAATTAGTGGGTATTTAATGTAATGACTTAAAAGTCTTCATTAGTGGGATTAGATGTGATAGGAGGCTAATAGGTGGCATTATGAGAGCTTGCATGCTCATGCAAATGATAGTATAAAAGAGAGAAGAGAGAGAGGAGGAAGGGACTTCACATTTTTTCTACTTTTCCAAATACAATAAAGTAAAGGAAAAGAAAGAGCTTTAAGCTCAAGAACACCATGTGTTATTTCCAGATTTCCGGCATGCAAACTTCGATCTATAACCTGTCCTATATCAAATAAATATTCTGTTGGTGCCCTTCTTTAATCACCCCCGTTCCAGTAATAGAATAATTTAGAGAAAAAGGGTCCGAACAGTGGCGCTAGAAGGAGATCAGGTTTTACGCATCGGATTTCGAGGTTCAACCGGCGACAAAAATGGCAGACGAGAGGGAAGGCGCGACGGCGTCCGACGACTCTGTTGATTCCGGCAGGCGGCGCGACGTCAAAGGCAAGGCGGCTCTCGAGGATCCCAACGCTCTAGCGACTGATGCAGACCTAGAACCCGTCGACCGAGACGCGCCACCGCCGCCGATCCAGATTGTCGACGAGGACAGCCCCGCCGGTGGCCATGCAGAAACCGATCTGCACTCGGATTCTCAGGTAAGAATTCCTATTCGCCGTCATCGTTCTCGCCGCCGTGCTCGTCGTTTGCACCCGTATTATTTGGGAGGGCCGTCGACGCCCGCCGTGGCTCCGCCCCCAATCAAATTCGGAAATCTGGACACTCCAGAAAAAATCGATGAAGCCGTGCATGCTCTTATGCACAGAAAATACGTTTTGACAACTCCATTGAAACATGCAACCGGTGCTTTCTCGCCACCTGGTCCATTTTCGAATGTAGTACCAGGAAAGGTTAAACGCCTCCACAGGAGAGAGCGAAAAAAGCACCCGGTGATAGATCTAAACCGAAATGCTGAATCTGTGGCCACTTCGACGGATCGTCGAAGGAGAGGCAGCCAGAGTGACATGCAACGGTATCGAGAGGGTTCTTCTGTGCTGGGGGCCCGAGGGGCTACGGCAGAGAACCCGGAGATCGCAGATCTGAAGCAGAAATATGCTGAGTTGGAGAGACGAATGAATGAAGGCCGGGGTATGCATGTGTCGTCAGGTTACAAAAATGAACCCCTGGCCCCAGAGGTTGAACATGCATCCATGCAAACTGAAATCCTCCCCATGCAATTCTTAGTCTATGACGGTAAAACTGACCCAGAGACTCATTTGAGTAGGTTCAGATCTTACATGTCCGGCCGCGGCGCAACTGATGCGACGCGCTGTAGACTCTTTCCCCTCACGTTGGGCGATGTTCCCCACAATACGCTGGCCTCCCTGCACACTCGATTAAATGTTTCGATGATATTGTGCAAAGGTTCGTGACACATTTTGCCTCTAAGGCTGTGAGACTGGAACAGAGCCAACGCCTGCTCGGGGTAAAACATGATGATGAGGAGACGGATGAGAAGTATGTGGATCGAGTAGAGGAAATTCTCCTGGCTGGCGGAGAGGATATAAATGAGAATTTAAAACTCCATACCGCCATGACTGGTTTGAGAAGGAACTCGAAGTTGTTCAAGTATTTGATGAAAAATTACCCAAAATCCTATGAGGAATTCAGGGTGAAAGCTGCTGCGGAAGTGGCATATCAGAGGTTAACCGGGTCCTCGCGGGGCTCGGGAGAAACCAAAAAGAAGGTACCCAGCCATCCGGTGCAATAAACACCGTGGGGCCCGAAGCAGTCCAAATGATGGTTCCAGGGAAAGAAGTAAAATCCCCCAGGGATGAATCCCTGTGCGGGGATAACTTCCACCAGCCAATCACAGGATTGTCCGGGGCCAGTACACGAGGATTATAATCCCCAGGTAAGACTGGATGAAAATACCAAAGACTCACAGGATGAGCAAAACAAAAAGCCCCGAGTGGCTGAAGTTACTAGTACGGGATTGGAGACCCAGGCACCTGAGGTCATAAATACCGTGGGGCCCGGAGCGATCCAAGAGTTAGTCCCAGGAAAGGAAGCAAATTCCCCAGGGCAAGATCCATGTGCGGGAACAACTTCCACCAGCCAAACTCAGGCTCGCATGGGGCCAGAGCACGAAGATTATGATCCCAAGACGGGAACCAGACATCGAAAAGGAACCGCCATGGAGGTGGTCGAAAACTTAGACTCCATAGTGTTGGATCCCGAGCGAGCTCATAAGCAAGTACTCGTGGGTACACATATGTTAGAGCACACTCGAAGCGGACTGATAGATTTCCTTAGGGAAAATCAGAGTACCTTCTCCTGGTCAAGTGCAGATTTGGGAAAGATAGATCCCAAACATGCATGCCATCGGTTAAAAATCGACCCCAAGAAAAAACTTGTAGCCCAGAGGCGAAGGAAAATGGGGCCCGAGAAGTGCGAAGCACTGGCCGGGGAAGTAAACAAATTGATTGAGAATAAACTGGTGAGGCAAGCCTCGAGCGATGCCACCTGGTTATCCAATGCTGTGATGGTATCGAAGACAGCGGGTGCCTGGAGACTGTGCATAGATTTTACAGATCTGAATAATGCATGTCCCAAGGACCACTTTCCGATGCCACACATAGATCACCTTGTTGATAATCTGACAGGTCATGCGATATTTTCGACCATTGATGTTAAAGCAGGATATCATCAGATCCCGATGCACCCAGATGATATAGAGCACACGACGTTCTACACGGAAAAAGGAGTGTTTTGCTGGGAAAGAACGCCCTTCGGTCTGAAGAACGCCGGAGCCACATATCAAAGGTTAGTAAACATGATGTTTACAGATTTAATCGGTAAAAATGTTGAAGTATATATCGATGATATCATTGTGAAAAGCAAAAATGAAGCAGATCACATAAAAGACCTTGCAGAAGTCTTTAAGATTCTGGGGCACTACAACATGAAACTGAATCCCAAAAAATGCAATTTCGGTATCAGGAAAGGTATGATCCTAGGGCATGTAGTCGGGGAACATGGGATTGAACCCAACCCGGCCAAGATCAGAGCCATACTGGACATGCGGGAGCCCCGGGATATCAAGGGTGTGCAGCGCCTAACAGGTTGCTTAGCCGCCCCTGAGCCGGTATGTCTCCCGCTTGGGGGACAAAACCCGTCCTTTATTTGCATCCATCAAAGGAAATAAATTCCACTGGAAAAAAGATGCTCAAGAAGCTTTCAAGCAAATCAAAGAGTATTGATCCAGTCCCAAAGTGGTTGTAGCTCCGAAGCCCGGGGAAAAGTTGTATCTGTACCTAGCCGCGTCAGAACATGCCATCAGTGCAGTCCTGACGAGGGCAGAGGGAATAACACATCTCCCCGTGTACTTCGTGAGCCAAGTCCTGCACGAAGCAGAAGTATGGTACACGCCGTTAGAAAAACTGACCTATGCCCTCATTGTGTCTGTTAGAAAAATCCGGGCGTATCTCTTTGAGCACCCCGTAGAGGTTTTAACGACCATGCCGCTAAGGCAAGTATTGCACCGGTCCGATGTCACCGGGAGACTCCTGAAGTGGGCTCTGGAGATAAGTCAATATGACATAACCTTCAGCCCCAGGACAGCAATCAAGGCCCAAGTGTTGGCTGATTTTATAGTGGAACTGACGTTCCCGGAAAAGTCCAATAATCAATCACGCGCGTGGAGACTGTACGTGGACGGTTCAGCAACCACAGCGTGCTCGGGGGCCGGTATAGTACTACTTGGACCCGAGGGAGATTCTATCACACAGGCGGTTAAATTCGAGTTCCCTGCGTCGAATAATGAGGCTGAATATGAAGCTCTCGTCGCGGGACTAGAATTAGCCATAGCCGTTGGTGTGAAAAAATTAATTATATTCATGGACTCCCAACTGGTTGTAAACCATGTGACTGGTGAGTATGAAGCCAAGGCAGAACAAATGATCAAATACCTGGAGTTGGTAGGATCACTTTGTAAAAAGATCTCAGAGGTAATAATTGAACAGATCCCGAGGGAACATAACTCACAGGCAGACGCCTTATCAAAGCTAGCCTCTTCGGAAGGCTCGGCAGATTTTTCAAAAATCATGTTGACCAAGTTATTAAATCCCTCGGTAGATCGAAGAGCAGAACTACTGTCAATCCTGCCCGGAGCCGGAGATGACTGGCGAGCACCAATCCCAAGGTACATTGATACTGGGGAATTGCCGCCAGACAAGACCGAGGGAAAGCAATTGCGAATCCGGGCAGCAAAATATACAACGTTGAGTTCAAACTTTAATACAAAGACACCGTCTATCCGGTGCAGATTTTAATACAAAGACACCGTCTATCCGGTGCAAATTTTTATACAAAGACACCGTCTATCCGGTGCAGATTTTATTCAAAAGACACCGATATCCAGTGCTAACTTTTATAATAAGACCCCGTTCATCCTGGGGCCCTGGGTCAATCTTGGGAAGGTCCGTTTAGAGTAAGCCAGTGCCTCCAGAACGGAGTGTATGAACTAGAGCTACTCGACGGCACAAAAGATCAGTATCGCTGGAATGCGTTACACTTGAAAAAGTTCTATCATTAGCCTGGGAGCTAAAAATGTTGAAAAGCCTTTTGGCGAAAACATAATGTAATGCTTGCTGGCAATCTCTATCAATAAAGAAGGTTTTGAAGTCTAAATTTGAGGTAATGTACCACTATCAAATTCTTCTTACCTTCATCCATTTTATTTCAATTATAAATATATAATCACTCCGGGAGAAGGCTCAAAGCCAAACCCATGTGATCAATATAACTAAACCAAAGGGAAGTTAGAACTTCACCAAGGTTAACCCTTTATATGGGATAATTATAAAAACTATAAAGTATATATTTGACCGGGACGAGGCTTAAAGCTGTACCCAGGTAATAGATATATCTATGCTGGGAAGAAACTTAGAGTTTCACCCGAGCAACCCCTTCATAAGGGACGACGATATAATAAATAACTATACTATCCCGGTGAGAGCTTTTAAGCTTCTCTCGAACGAACCCCTTACAAGGGAAGATTCCTGTAAAGGAAATTTAAATCCGGAATCCCCAAAGGAGTCTTGAAGACCCGGGGCCGATGAATTCTCTTCTCGGGGACTAGAAATCTGATGATTCAGAATCCTTCGGGAAAGAGAATTACGAAAGTGTTTGGTAAATCCAAGAGGCTTAAAAAAAGTCCGACGGTGCCAAACTTAAACTTTGTAGGAAATCGATTGAGGTAAACGAATGGGACCAGGGCCGAAAGCGAGTACCATAAGGAGGAGAACATTTACCTTTAATCGACCTATGAAGTTAAGAGCTCAAAGTATCTAAAAAAAAGATAGAGCCAAATTATCTGGACTTTGAAAGGCTGACGCATTACGAAAAGAGCCATGCCGGGTAATAAAGAGGTGCAACGCATCCAAATTGTTCAGAGATCCCAATAAGAGGATCCTAACAAAAACTTACAAATAAAAAGAGGTGCAAACGCACCCAAATTGTTCAAAAGGTCCCCAGGAGAGGATCTTAACAGAAAACTAGCAGAAACTTACAGTTTTAAGCTATTACACACCATAAAAACATGAGAAATTGTCTGAGGCCGAAGGCCAATAGATAATATTTATGAAATAAAAAGAGGTTAAAAACCCTGGGTTATTCACACCCAGGGAGACTTCAAATTTTTGCAGACTCTTGAGTTTTGACACTCAAGAGGTGGATTTACCATCACGGGGAGGAGTCACGGTAGAATCTTTTGGCATGCCCATGGGCCCGTCACCAACCAGATCCTGTGCCTCCCCATCCTTCATCTCTTCATCTTCTTTATCTTCTTCTTCTGTTGTTGCAATGGGCAGTTCACCAGGCATGCAGAGCTTGTCATAAGTGGGCCACCACTTCATATTCATGCCGAACTCGACCTCAAGATCTTTGAATGGCTGCGGCACCCGGTCATCGAGCGCGTCCGCCTTCATGTAGTCTTTGAGCGTCTTGAGGGAAAAGTCTTTGACAATTTCGTTCTGCTCCTTAGCCGCTGACCTGACCATTCCAACATAAGCAGTCACATAAAGAAGGTTAAATAAGATTCGAGGGTTATGCGCTGGAGACTCTAGCATCTCGCAAGCATTATCGAAGTTATCCGTGGTCTCCTTTAGATCAGTTTCGGTCTGGGCCAGCTTGGCCTTCAATTCTTTTATCTCCCGGGACGTCTCGTCCAGGGCCTGCTCCATCACCCTTTCACCCTCTTTGACAGTCTTCAGGGCCTCCTCCAACTCAGACTTCAGTGTCGCCTTTTCAATTCGCTCGGTGTCAATGACTTTCCGGCAAGTGTCCCGATCCTCGGCTGCAGATTTGTATGCCCCATTGAGCTCCTTGATGTGCTGTTCGAGCTTTTTTGCATTGGTCTCGTGTGCTACGATTGCTTCGAGCATTTTCTCTGTACGAGTATGAGCACCGGCGATGGCCACTGTAGCTTGACTGGTTAGCTTGAGCGCCAGGGAAAGCGCATAGTTGTCGTGGTCCATCAAGTCATTGAACTCAGTAGTCCAGCACCGGCCAACTGCATTAATAGCCTCACCCACAGGGCTGTTCTGAGTAGACACCGGAGGAATGGGACCTAGCCCGGAATAGAATGACACGAGCACTGGAGGAATTGGAGGATCGTGCAGGGACAGTCTGAAGTATGGTACAGTGAAGAGAATGAGTGTAGAGTAGAAGACTCAAAATAAACATAAGTATTTTTAGAGTATGAACAAAACAAGTAAATTACTTACTTGGAGAACAGCTCAGCATGTAACCCATACATAGCGTTTTCGCTAGTATTGGAGGAACGTGGTGGAGAGTCTGTGACATCAATTATGGCCCCCTGGGCCCCCTTGCATTTTTTCCCTTCTTCCTGTTTGACTTTGAGCAGTGACGTGGCTCCAGATGGTGGCAAACCTGAGCTCAGGGCAGCTTCAGACATCACAGTGTCAGAGGTCAGAGGAGTTTCCTGATAAGAATCCACCACATTCATCAGCCCGTGAGGATCGGATTCCGTTCCCGGGTTGGACAGAGTGTGGGATCGGGTTCGGCCTGCGGGAGTGTTTGATGAACCACCCCGGGTCTTTACAGCACTCTTTCCTCGACCAGCCGATGTGCTAGCTTTAGCTTTTCGCCCTTTGGTGAAAACTGCAGCGTCCACGATGCCAAGGGAGCCAAATATATCTTTGTTGTCAGCCATGCCGTCAGGTTTTTCAGTAAAGACAGTGTTGAAATACTCTGTACAGGAAGCACTTAAACTATTATACCGGGAGGTCTGTAAAGATATCCCAGGGCAGTTTTAGTTTAAAGTACATAATGGAGTACCGGGAAGTCTTTTTAGATATCCCAGGGAAGACCATTTAAAAAACAAAAATATGACTAAGTACCAGGGAGTTGAAAAATTCCCAGGGAAACCAATACTCGGTTTTTTAAGCAGAATACCAGGGGATTTGAAAAAGTCTCACAGGGAAAACTTAAACACTTTGAGAAAAGGTACCTGGATATTCTCGACCTTCGATGTATGGTGGGTAATATAGACCGGCTTCGTCCCGAACGTCGTCGTTGTACAAATTGCAAACTCTTTTTTCTGATGGTATACACAGTGCTAGGAGATTCGCCGTCTCTAAATCCCACAGGAGATTTATTGCTTTCGGCAATCGACCACCTGCATCATTGAAAAAAGTTTAGATCAGTCAAAATTGTACGATGACGAGTTTGCGAGGCTTACAGCCAGGTTTTTCAGAGTGTGTGACAGGAATGTCAATCTCCCCATCTAGGGTCTGAGTTTTCCAGTGGCCCGAAACAAACAACCATCGATCCCACCAGCGAATGTCTTTGAGTTTGGGTTCCTTGATCTTCACTTTGTTCGGCCTGAGACAAACCGTGTAATCCCCGAGGGAGGAGGAGTTGGAGATAACGGGGCTGAAGAATTGATGGAACTCCTCACCGGTAATGGGTCGAGAAAGCCCCACCTGGCCCAACACGGTGAGTACCCCGTATAGTTGGCCCCATCCATTTGGATGCAGTTGGTGGGGGGCTAATCCCCAGAGGTTGAGGAGTCCGGAGATGGAGGGGTGTAGCGGAAACCGCAACCCCACGTTCAGTGCGTCTTCTCCGACGGCCACCATTCCCGCCGGCGGGCAGCACGCCGATTCTCCAGGTAACGACACATAAAGATGAACATTATTTGGAATCCTCCATTTCTTTCGCTTCTCTAGTAGTGTTGAAGGGTCTACTGTACTTTTCCGGCCGGGAGCGCCCCAATCTTGGTGAACCGGATCGGGCCCCACCGGTATCGTTTTTCTCGTAACCGGTTGGTAAGGCCCCTCGGTAACCGGATCTGGCGCCTCCGGCGACGGAAGATCAGGCTTGACGCCCTCCATGAACGATTTGAACTCTCGGCCGAAGACGACATGAGGAGCTTCGGGTGGTTGATACCTCCCTCGAGGGCCTCGTCTCAGTCGCGGCATGATTCGATTTACAGTCGATGAAAAATAAAAACAAAAACAAAAGATTTCGTAAGGGAAAATAAGATAAATCGAGAGCGAATTTTTCTTACCCAAAATATGAATTCTGAATTGTGCAAAGTGATTTCAAAAAACTTTGAAATCGAAAATAATGATGTAGAAGTCGATAAGGCACTACAGTTGCGTATAGGAGAGAAAAGGGGCGGTTACCGAGAAAAAAACACTCAATTACTGCCCCACTATCTCATAACCCTATCAAATCACTCTGTAACCGCTAGGCCACGTGGCCAGAAAAACCTGCAAAAAGGTAACTTTTGAAGATTCAAATCTTTTCAAATCTTTTCCATTTCTTTTCTGATTTTTATTAATCAAATAAAGACCGAAAATAAATCGGCATACGGAAAGTCTTCCCAACTACCCAGGGAAAGAAAATACATGGTCTCAGTACCATTATAAATATTGTTACAGGGGAGTCTTAAGGCAAAACCCCGTGAGAAAAATACTTGATTTTCTTATCCAAGGACTATATGTGTCTATTACAAAAATACTAATCGGGAAAGATCCCGAAAGAAATTTTTGATCAATGCAGGTACAAAAGTCCAGAACGATAACAATCGCAACCTCCTCTCCGTCTCTCTCAGAATTATCTTTCAAGACCACACTAGAGCCACCTAAAATCAAATACATCCCAAGAAGATTCCACGCCAAAAACCACTGCTGACAAGATCCACAAGCCAAACAACCAACTCCGAAGAATATCAAGAGTCGATTACTAGGAGATTCAAGACCAAACTTCAGGAAAAAAGATGTTATAATCCATCAATTTTCCTGGGGGCCAATGTTACACCATAAAAATCCAACACCGACACGTGTCCAGACGACCGGAGCCACGTCATCGAAGAGGTGGTCAAACGGCGGACCAAAGTCAGAATTGAAGTCATGTATGAAGAAGGTACCAGGCGAGCTTAACAGTAGCCCCAGGAAGACAGCCCCGTGCCGGATTAGGAGATCAGTCAGATAAGGCTCCAGGCAAGAGGCGGTGCGCCTCTGGTGACATGTAGCAAGTGGAAGACAAAATTAGTGGGTATTTAATGTAATGACTTAAAAGTCTTCATTAGTGGGATTAGATGTGATAGGAGGCTAATAGGTGGCATTATGAGAGCTTGCATGCTCATGCAAATGATAGTATAAAAGAGAGAAGAGAGAGAGGAGGAAGGGACTTCACATTTTTTCTACTTTTCCAAATACAATAAAGTAAAGGAAAAGAAAGAGCTTTAAGCTCAAGAAAACCATGTGTTATTTCCATATTTCCGGCATGCAAACTTCGATCTATAACCTGTCCTATATCAAATAAATATTCTTTTGGTGCCCTTCTTTATATACCCCCCGTTCCAGTAATAGTGTGATTTAGAGAAAAAGGGTCCGAACAATATATATATATATATATATATATATATATATATATATATATATATATATATATATATATATATATATATATATATATATATATATATGTATATAGTTGATAAGATCTAGCAATTACATCACTTCTTCGTATGGTGTTGTGCCATGAAAATCCGCCACCTACACGTGTCAAGAAGACCGGTGCCACATCATCAAAGAAAGAATTAAAGAAGACCAGTCACAACCAAAGACAGAATTATTATCCAAAGAATACAAGAAATCGGACAGGAAAGATCGCACGGGGGAAATAAGACCTTTTCCCAGGGCAGAACTAAGAGAAGAGCAAAGGAGTTACCAGGCAGCAGACAGTGACTTCCCGGTGCGATTACCAGTAAAGTAACCAACAAAGATAGTGGTTTAGTTGGTCCACTACGTGTTTTACACATGTCAAATGCATGCTAGATAGTTGTCAATAAAGCTAAATATGTGGCTGATAGGTGTCATAAGAATAGAGAAGCATCGCATGCATAAATGCCTATAAATAGATGCTCTTCATATGTAAAAAAGGGAGAGAGGAAAGAGAGAGAAAAACACTTGTAAAAGGAATTCACTTACTAAAATGGCTATGGCCTAAATACTCTATAAGAGAAATAAAGACCTGAAAAGGGGGCATTGATGCCTAGTGATCGTGTCATTTTCGTTATCGTTTTTATTAACCTTTATTTATTAAATTACCAAATATGCATAATTATATTTCTAAATTGTCTAAGTATGGATATATGAATGAAGAGGAGCTTTGAGCTTCCATTTCCATTACTTATGATTTCTGCATATAACTCGATCTGTTTGTTTCTATATCATATCATATTAGTTTTTGTGTTGTTTGCTAACCCTCCGATACCAGCGAATTTCACCGTCAAAACAGATATTACCGACAAAGTACAAAAACAACCAAAACAGTTGGCGCTAGAAGGACGGAGCATCAAGAATCGAGTTGCAGAAAAGCTTCTAAAGAAACAATGGTTGATGAAAAAAGACCAGCAGATCGCCCCGGGAAAGTTGCCGGTAGATTCTCCCGTGAAAGTTGCCAGCAGATTCCACAGGAAAGGGGGAAGGCCACCATGCACCCATAGATCGAAAAAACGACATTGAGGTAAGACATGCAGCCCTTCCTCCTCATTATAAATGCCAAAATAGGCATTCTCATGCATAGAGAGATCTATCATCGTTGATAATTTTGGTGCATGTACCTTTTTTATATTAGAAAGTATATGTTGACTAAACTTGTTAGACATGCAATTAGCATGCATGCATGCTCAAAGGACTGCCTGGGCGATCCTCTGAAAGAGGCCCTGGGAAATTCCAGTGAGGCCTCGGGAAACTCTATTGAGGGCAGTACAACCGGGGCCCATGGAAGTCTAGCCGCACTCCTAGATGAGATCTTTGGCAGAAGTTCGCTTTTGATCATAATGAAAAAGTAGAATATGTTGCCATTCCGTCGAAGAGACGAAGCCGAGACAACCAAAATGACATGCACGGGCGCCCGGGAGGCCTTTCACCAGGAAGAGCTTCAGCAGCCCTAGGTGATAACCCGGTGATAGCAGATCTGTTCCACCGATTCTCGGATATAGAGAAAAGGGTGAATGAGAGTCAGATCTTGCCGACACCGACCGGTTATCGAAGAGAGCCCCTGGACCCAATGGTCGAGCATGCGCCCATGCAACCAGAAATTCAACTCAAACCGAATTATGGACAGAGTTCAGCAACTATTGTGCAAATGGCCAGGGGGATTTTGCAGTTGGCCGGGGTAAATCTACGAATGAATCCCGGGCAATTCTTAACTCCACCGGCCAAAATAAATGCTACAATTTAAAGCGTTGTAACGCTCTTTTGGGCAGGCCATTTATGAAAGCCTTTGAGCCGGTGGCCTCGCCTTAATACTCTTGTATCAAATTACGTACTGATCCCCACCGGGGCAGATTGCACGGTGCAGGGTGATCTTTTAATTTACTGATCCCCACCGGCGCAGATTGCACGGTGCAGGGTGATCTTTTTAAGTTATGTTTGTTGTATTTCTCTTATGATTGATATATCGAACTAACACAAAATGAAAATATTAAAATAAACTTAAAGCTAAAATGCAATTTAACGCCGGACGAACACGGTGAAAAAGGAAACAAGAATTCCAAATGACTTAAAGAAACTTTACAAACAAAATCCCGAGCTTGGGGCCTGTAATATCGGTGAGCACCCGAAGCCCAGGACGACTACCGAGAACGGTCGGGGCAAGTAACCCTGATCGGACGGTGCAAGTACTCCTGAACGGACGGTGCAACTAAGCCCGATCGGACGGTGCAAGTACTCCTGATCGGTCGGGGCAAGTAACCCTGATCGGACGGTGCAAGTACTCCTGAACGGACGGTGCAACTAAGCCTGATCGGATGGTGCAAGTACTCCTGATCGGTCGGGGCAAGTAACCATGATCGGACGGTGCAAGTACTCCTGATCGGTCGGGGCAAGTAACCCTGATCGGACGGTGCAAGTACTCCTGATCGGTCGGGGCAAGTAACCCTGATCGGACGGTGCAAGTACTCCGGAACGGACGGTGCAATTAAGCCCGATCGGACGGTGCAAGTACTCCTGATCGGCCAGGGCAAGTAACCCAGAAAGGTTAATGTGAGTACCTCAGAAAGGCCTATAGCTGGAGTAACCGAACAAGAACAAACTACGGTGATTGGAGACAATCTCACGGACATAAGACTCTTGTGTAGATGTAGTCTCTACCAATCGGTCGGGAAAAGGCTGGGGCCGATGCCCGGGGATGAATACCTAGATTTAAAGGTCAAGGCCCGGGTGAAACATAAAGTTGTGATCGAGGCCTTTAAGAGCCAAACTAACATTTCTTGACAGGATACCATCAAATCCGTGTACGTCTAGGCGATGTCGAGCAAATTACATTCTAAACGAAGTAGATGATTGGATGCATGTCACGAATGCTTTTTGGAGTCAAAAATATTGGTGCTACAATTCAAAGGTTAGTAAATACTATTTATGAAAATTATATTTATATTGCTAATATTATTGTTAAAGATAAAAGTGAATATTATCATGTGAAAAAACCTAATTGAAATCTTTGAGATTCTTGAGCATTATATTATGATATTAAATTCGAAAAATATAATTGTAGAATATAAAGGAAAGTTCATGGGATAAATCCCCCACATCATACACGTGAAAATACTATATTTATAAAGGACAAACAAAATTTCCTTATCTATTAGCGTACTTGGAGAATCAAACATGTTTCTTATGTGCTTTAAGTAAATTATTCTTATCATGTATAAACATATTTCTTATCTCGAAATCTAATTGAATCTTACATATTGCGAAATGTTTTATACAAAAGAAGATATGTTTGTAAATAGCAACACAACTTATAAAAATTATCTAAGGCTTGGTCCCACGAAAATCTACCACAAAACCTCTCGGGACGGGCAAGACATGATCTGCCCGGTACTCAAAAGAGATGATTCCTCCGGGGAGTGAGTTATACTCCCTAGTACCTTTTTGGACGGGCCAGACATGATCTGCCCGGTACCCAAAATAGATGATTTCTCCGGGGAGTGACTTATGTTGGAATTCGATATCCCGGGTTATTTAAATTTGCGGAAACCAATAACCCGATCAAACCCTTCGCCGGAGATCACATGAACGCCGACTCATCCGCCGGAGTCCAGCCTTTGGAGACCACGCACCCGAAGGTACGCAGCCCGCCCCCAGTCGAACCCCCGCGAGACGGGGTTCACGCGATCGAGGATCGCGTTCGATCTTCGCGATCGATGGGGCTGCCCAGCAGCCCCCCGCGGCGAGTCCGGCGACTCGCCGCCGCCTGGAGGAGCCCCGCCTTCACGGCGGGTGGGGTGCGGCACCAGCCCGCGCCCCCGGCGATCGATCCCCGTGATCGATCGCGAGCCCTCGGCCCAGCCGAGGGTTCCTCTCCTCCGCGCGCCGCCAAACCCTAGCGGGCGATCCCGCGGTCCGGTGGCTTCGCCACCACCGCGTGATCGTTCGTCTAATCCGGGTTCGACTCTTGGATCTTGTTTTTCCGATAATTGATTCAATAAAACAAGAATTAAATAGCAATTATTTAATTCACCTTTCGATTCGTTGTGCGGAGAAACGAGATCTTATGATGACCTTGAGATCTTCCCACGTATTCCTTGCACTAGCCCGGACGTCGTGTGGGCGACGATCTACCGAACTCCATGGATCCTCCTCTCTACTTTCTCTCTCTAGAATTGTGATCTTCAAGTTATGAGAATAGAGAAGACCATGTAGTGCTTTTATAGGCTACGTAGGGGATCTTAAGGAGGTGGAATATTGGGCTTCCAATAATAGTGATTAAATTGAGCCCAAGCCCAAATCTATTAATCCTTACTATTATTAATTATATGATTAACTCCACTATATAAATATAATTGCACTCCCAATATTCACCATATTATATCAAATAATATTTCTCCGGTAGTATTATTTATTCCGTGTATTTAAGATATAAATATCCATGAATAAAATTAATTTATTGCTAATTAATTTATTCATCTCTTATATCCGAGACTAGTACCATTCAACCTTAATTATTATGCGGAATGAATCCACCTGCAGGGTTTACATAATAATTCCTTATGAACTCATCTCGGGGATATTATCAACCCTTACGGGATACACTTTCCGGTCAATTATTCACGGCATGCCATATATGAAATATAGTGACCCAACTTAACCGGTAATTAACCCAATAATTAAATCGGTTAATTCCTTTGGTAAATCAAAGTCACTTATATTAAATATACACACCCGCAATAATATCGGGGATTAAGAATAAAATACACTGAGACTCGAATCGATTATCGCCGGCAATCCTAATCGATGAATCTCAACGATCCGCTCAATACACCAAGTGTACAAGTGTGATAAAATAATTAAGATAAATTATTTTCTCTCTCACACAACGACTATACCGATGGATTGGTCCGTGTCCATCTAGGTCGTGAGCAACTGTTCGATTAAATACGAGTAACCGATAGTATGATCTTCTGTGCGCCCATGCAACACCATACTAACTACAACGTATAAAATCCAGGACTATGATTTGCATATATTTAATTATAAATAATTAAACGCAAATAATTGTTTATTTAATTAAATAGATTAGTGGCAATGGATCGTGAGTTTCCGTCACTTAAATCTAGACATTAAGTACACAACTCCAACAATCTCCCACTTGTACTAAGGTCTAGTCATTTCCTCCAAACTCCCGACTCCCATACTCATCACGTGCTTAAGTTGTACTTCCAAGAAGTACTATGTGAATGAGCACTCTAGGTTGCCGCTCTGAAGTTATCTTGGTGACTACAGCGTCGTCTCCCTCGACGATGACTCGAATCAGGTGGTACTTGCACTATGTGTTATCTTACACTTATGGACTTGTGATTTCTTACCATTTGCCATCGCACCGCTATACATAGCCTTTGGCAAATTAAGAATCACATCTAAGTCCCAGAGATTATCCCGGAGTTATACCAAAACTTCCGCTGCCTCTGAGGCCGCTATTTGGTTACCCATGGCAGAGTCCGAAAAGCATCGTGCTTATCACTCTTCCATGTTAAAACTCCTTCTCCTTCAATAGTGAAACACATAGCCTGATATCGACTTACACCGGTCCTCATTTGATTAGAAATCTAAGAGAATGTAATCCAAAGGAAAAACTCGTCTGCTTCGTAGTCTAGAACAGTACTTCGAAAGTACTTTTACGGCAGTCGAATATTCCTTTCCAGGATTACCTTGATATCCTCCCACTATGCTCACTGCATAGCCGATATCAGGTTCTCGTTTTCAACATTGCATTTATTAAGCTTTCCACACTCAAAGTGTAGGAAACTGCTTTCATTGCTTCTATCACCTTTATGTGTTACAAAACACATACCTTAGATAGACGCATTCCTTATCTGAAAGGTAACGAACCTTTCTCGGAATCTTGCATGTTAAAACGAACCATAATCATATATATGTTAGATGTCCAGTACAATGTTCTTTTCTTGAGATCCTAGATCTTAAGAACATGCTCTAACTTCTTCTTCATCTCATATATCGATTTTTCTAGACAACCATCATTTTATGTCTGACAACATCTTTACATTGTTACCAATGATAAAATGTCATCTACATAAAACCTCCGAGAAACACCACCTTGTTTTCCATCACGTTTCCAATACACACGATTCGTCTTATGCTTTTGATGAATCCATAAAATGGACTATCTCATCAATTTGCAAGTACCACGAATTCAATGCTTTGTTTCAATCCATAAATGGATCAACTAAGCTTGTACTCTAAATGATCTCGCCTCTTAGCAATAATCCTTATTGCTCTCCAAGAAGGCACATTTAGATCTAGTACGGCCTTCATGTAGATCTAGGGATTGATTTCATGTATACTAGGTCCAGAATCCGAAGACTCACCTAGTTTTATGAATATCTCCGGTTGTCATACAACCTCCCATTACAATGGCGTTCCGGTGTATAAACAGTAATAACAGTAGGTGCAGTTAGTGGTGTACCGCTACTCGGTTTGGCTGGCTTCCAGTCATTATCGTTTTCTCTCTTTTCAGAAGTATCACGTCATTTTGGGCTTGTGGTTCATCTAATAGTATTCCTCTAAGAACCGGGCGTTAGAACTTATAACGTCCTTCTGGTTCATAGTACTATTGAACACACATCTTTTGTTCTTCTAGGATATTCTACAACCACATTTGAATGCGCCGTTGTTTCCAAGACATATCCATAGAACATAGGTAGTTCCGTTTAACTCATGCCTTTACTATTTCTATAAGAGTTCCATTTCTTATTTCCGATACACCAATCCTACAGAGGACTGTATGGTGTAGTCATTTGGGATTAAATCCCAATCTCTGATTAGTATGCCATGTATTCCTCAGAAAAGTACTTGCCTCCGCGATCAAATCGCAGGCTACAAATGGATATACCTTGATGGTTCTCCACAATTGCTTAGTGTCCATTGACTTGTCAAAACACTTGCTTTTGTGGCACATCAGGTATTCTAATCCATTTCTTGAGTAATCATCAAATGAAGTACTCGTACCTTATTGTCTGAGTAGACATAGGTCTGCATATATCAGAGTCAATCAATTCTAATACTTGTCCGGATCTTATATCTTATATCCATAAAGGATTGCTTAGTCGTATTATCTTCCAAATTAGATTCTTAGGTCGGAAGGTCCACTCCTTCAACTTAATTGATCTTACAATCAATTTTCGACCTTTGAACTTCTTATTTGAATAAACATGACTCAGCGTAAGAATCCACAAGTATAATTGATTTAATAAAGAAATCTCTTATTAGTAAAACGAGTTATATAAAACGGTTCGTTGCATCATGGTGGACTCAGGATTCATCATTTATATATTGCTAGCTAATGTACCAAAATAGATAATATCATTATTTCTTCTTATAACCATCAAATGATTAAAAGAAATAAAATATCCATTTATTAGAAATCCAGAACAAAGTTCTTTCTAATATGAAAGGTACATAAAAGCAATAACTCAAAATGAAATCCTATAAAATATCCTCCACTGCAACAGCTGCCTCCTTACAGCATTGCCCATGTAGACTACGATCTTTTCTTTTCTAAGTCGTCGGGTTTCCTGGAACCCTTGCATTAAAAAATGCACATACCGTCAGTGGTTCCATATCTACGCACCAGGTTCCGGTAGATAATACCACTGACTATGTTTTACGACTAAAGAAATTTCGTACCTTCTTTGAGAGGATAATTAGACTTCCAGTACCCAGACTGTTTGTATCGAGAATACTTGCCTCATGGCTTTCTCGTCCCATCTCGTGGTCCAAGAAACCTAGGACCACTGGGTTTCTATGCTTGCTTTTCCTTTCCCCCGATTTTTCCCTTAGGTTCGAAACCTTTGGCATTGGCTACAAGAGCTTGCGATCTCCGTCTCAACTCGTCAAAAAAGGTCAATCATCTCAAAAACGTGTTTAAGCGTTTCCTCGAAGCGACTGGCCTTTATGAGTATCCACATCGCCTCTTGTCTAGCCGCCTATGTCAATAGGCTCGGAAGGACAAAGCTCATTGAGTACAACCTTGCACTCTTTAACAGTTTGGATAATGTCTAGATCTCTATTCCAATCATTACATTTAGGGACCAGTGAGTTTAAAATCCTTAGTTATCACATAAAGTGGGTTCAAAGCCATCTCCTAATCTATGAGCACATATAACAACAAACAATCGATTTAATCTCCGATATTATCTCCCTCAAATAATATCATTAAACCACTAATCACATCTAAAATCCCATCAGGTAAGGCAAGCCACGGTGTGTGGACGTTTACCCACCCAAATGACTTAGCAATTAGATTTCCTTCGGTCATACATCGCTTATAGCGGAACCTCGGTGGGAGGAATACTATAAGGCGTATCTAAGTGTAAACCATTACTCAGCACCAAAGCAAATCGTTTGGAATTGCTACATCACCGCAAGCCACGTTGTGTGGACGTTTACGATAACTTCACAACTCTTCACAATTTCTTACAACTGTCTACATCAATTAATCCAAAATCCGTCAGTACAGCAAGCCACGTTGTGTGGACGTTTACTGCACTAAGAGATCTTTATAATTGACTCCCAATTACTTGATCCATTCGATCTTGTAAATCAAGACGCGGAGAATCATAAGTGAAACTCGAAGTTTCTAACCAGTGATTCACCATGCGAACGACCCTATCTCTCATAAATGAGGGAGCCGAGCAGACAATCGATCTAGTCATCAAATGACACGAAAGTCTCTAATTTGTGTCCTCGACATGACCAAGTGGCTTTGGCTCCATTCCACTCCCCGGGGTGAGAATGAGTCGACTTGAAATCAGTTTTGGAAAGACAAATTAGGCATTGTTTGATAAACTTAATCAATGTTTCTCGTAAGAGGAATTACAAGAATTCTCCTCCAATGACTTGTCTATACGAACTTCAAAAGTCCATAAAAGTCACCAAGAGAACAGCAATGGAGACCATGGATATATTTCCATACCCTCTCCCACTTAGCTTTTTATAATAAAGGGATACGCTATCTAGTGCATAAAAGTAAACACATATAGCATAATAACAAACATACATTTCATGCAAGTACGTTCACAAATAATCAAATAATTACTCAAGTAAAATTATTTCTCGACTATTCGTACCTTGATGAATTCCAGCATGCTTGTCTTGAGTCTTCATTCTACGTCTTGAATACTTTGCCGAGCGACGGAAAATTCTTTGATTCTCATATTTAATTTATTTTAAATAAAATCCAAGATTCCAATTCAAAAAAAAATTTGAATCAATCTAATGATTTTAAATAAAATACTCCAATTAAATAAAATCAATTCCATTGATTTCCATATTTAATTCTATTTTAAATAAAATCCAAGATTTTCCAATCCAAAATAAATTTTGAATTAATCTAATGATTTTAAATAAAATACTTAAATTAAATAAAATCAATATTATTAAAATCCATTGATCTCCATATTTAATTCTATTCTAAATAAAATCCAAGATTTTCCAATCCAAAATAAATTTTGAATTAATCTAATGATTTTAAATAAAATACTTAAATTAAATAAAATCAATATTATTAAAATCCATTGATCTCCATATCTAATTCTATTCTAAATAAAATCCAAGATTTTCCAATCCAAAATAAATTTTGAATTAATCTAATGATTTTAAATAAAATACTTAAATTAAATAAAATCAATATTTTAATAATTTCTCAATCCTATTTAGATTAGATCTCAAGAATCCTAATCAAAATCGAATTTTGATTCTTCTTAAGACTTCTAATCCAAGTAGGTATAGGATATCTAGAGAAACTAGGATTTTCTTTCCTAATTTAACTCTCCATCTAATTCCATTATTTAATTCCATAATTAAGAAATATAATCCAAATAGAATTTGAATTAATTCCAAAATTAAATTAAATAAAATTAGAAAGATTAAATTATTTCCGGAAAGATTGGATTTACCGGGACGAACCAAGAACGAGACCCGCTCGAATCAAAAGTTCGTGCCGGTCGAACCACGCACATCACTTGCCTAGCCATGCACACCAATGCGCATGTGGGCCATGCATCAAATGTACAGCACCATGAATAAAGAATTCACGCCATGCAAAAACACCACCAATTTCACATGGTGTCGTCCACCGCAAAAAAATATGTCGGCCGACACCCTTTGCAAAATTCCAGCAGCGGTTTCTTCGATCGTCTTCTCCGATGGCGAGGGGCGTACCAGCAGCATCTCTTGGTCAATCTCCGGCATGGCGTCTCCCTTGACGAACCACGCCATCGACCCGCTGCCACCACCGCACGAGCAGCCCGTGCGAGCACGAAGCCGAAGCCGCGACCCACGAGCTGAACGGCCACTTGGCTGTGGTCGACATCCGGCGACCACCACGGATGGTGGTTGATGCCGTCGACTCCAGCCGCCATACAGCCCATCCAAAAGGACAGCCCGCACAGCAGCCCGCTCCCAGCCGTTCGTGACGCCGAAACCGTGACCGTCGAATGTAGCCGCCGGCTGCCGGCGAACCACCACCACTGGTGGCTTACGCCGGCATGCCCAGCCACATTCGAATCACTCTCAGCAGCCCGAACAGCCCGCTCCGAGCCCAGGCATACCAACAGCCCGCTCAAAAGCTTGTCCACGGTCGAACGATCTCCTCCGGTTCGATTATTCCGTAAACCCTTTCGATTTTTAATAATTAATTTTTCCGACAACACAATTCATACGAGAGAGAAAACAAGTACGTAGAACAATATATATAGCACAATAATTTAATAAAATTAAATTAATCTATGGCTATAAACAACGATAATCGATTATCGAAACAATTAACGAAAAACGTAACCGTACGCTCTGATACCAATTGTTGGAATTCGATATCCCGGGTTATTTAAATTTGCGGAAACCAATAACCCGATCAAACCCTTCGCCGGAGATCACATGAACGCCGACTCATCCGCCGGAGTCCAGCCTTTGGAGACCACGCACCCGAAGGTACGCAGCCCGCCCCCAGCCGAACCCCCGCGAGACGGGGTTCACGCGATCCAGGATCGCGTTCGATCTTCGCGATCGATGGGGCTGCCCAGCAGCCCCCCGCGGCGAGTCCGGCGACTCGCCGCCGCCTGGAGGAGCCCCGCCTTCACGGCGGGTGGGGTGCGGCACCAGCCCGCGCCCCCGGCGATCGATCCCCGTGATCGATCGCGAGCCCTCGGCCCAGCCGAGGGTTCCTCTCCTCCGCGCGCCGCCAAACCCTAGCGGGCGATCCCGCGGTCCGGTGGCTTCGCCACCACCGCGTGATCGTTCGTCTAATCCGGGTTCGACTCTTGGATCTTGTTTTTCCGATAATTGATTCAATAAAACAAGAATTAAATAGCAATTATTTAATTCACCTTTCGATTCGTTGTGCGGAGAAACGAGATCTTATGATGACCTTGAGATCTTCCCACGTATTCCTTGCACTAGCCCGGGCGTCGTGTGGGCGACGATCTACCGAACTCCATGGATCCTCCTCTCTACTTTCTCTCTCTAGAATTGTGATCTTCAAGTTATGAGAATAGAGAAGACCATGTAGTGCTTTTATAGGCTACGTAGGGGATCTTAAGGAGGTGGAATATTGGGCTTCCAATAATAGTGATTAAATTGAGCCCAAGCCCAAATCTATTAATCCTTACTATTATTAATTATATGATTAACTCCACTATATAAATATAATTGCACTCCCAATATTCACCATATTATATCAAATAATATTTCTCCGGTAGTATTATTTATTCCGTGTATTTAAGATATAAATATCCATGAATAAAATTAATTTATTGCTAATTAATTTATTCATCTCTTATATCCGAGACTAGTACCATTCAACCTTAATTATTATGCGGAATGAATCCACCTGCAGGGTTTACATAATTATTCCTTATGAACTCATCTCGGGGATATTATCAACCCTTACGGGATACACTTTCCGGTCAATTATTCACGGCATGCCATATATGAAATATAGTGACCCAACTTAACCGGTAATTAACCCAATAATTAAATCGGTTAATTCCTTTGGTAAATCAAAGTCACTTATATTAAATATACACACCCGCAATAATATCGGGGATTAAGAATAAAATACACTGAGACTCGAATCGATTATCGCCGGCAATCCTAATCGATGAATCTCAACGATCCGCTCAATACACCAAGTGTACAAGTGTGATAAAATAATTAAGATAAATTATTTTCTCTCTCACACAACGACTATACCGATGGATTGGTCCGTGTCCATCTAGGTCGTGAGCAACTGTTCGATTAAATACGAGTAACCGATAGTATGATCTTCTGTGCGCCCATGCAACACCATACTAACTACAACGTATAAAATCCAGGACTATGATTTGCATATATTTAATTATAAATAATTAAACGCAAATAATTGTTTATTTAATTAAATAGATTAGTGGCAATGGATCGTGAGTTTCCGTCACTTAAATCTAGACATTAAGTACACAACTCCAACAACTTATACTCCCCAGTACCTTTTTGGACGGGCCAGACATGATCTGCCCGGTACCCAAAAGAGATGATTCCTCCGGGGAGTGAGTTATCCTCCCCAGTACCTTTTCGGACGGGCCAGACATGATCTGCCCGGTACCCAAAAGAGATGATTCCTCCGGGGAGTGAGTTATCCTCCCCCGGCGCCTCTCGGAACGAGAAGACGTGTTATGCCTGGTGTCTTTAGAGATGATTCTTCCGGGGAGTGAGTTATCCTCCCCCGGCGCCTTTCGGGACGAGATGACATGTTCTGCACGGTACCTCGATGAATGATTTCTACGGGGTTTGAGTTATACTCTCCCGGAACTCTCGGGACCGGCACAACATGCTCTACTCAATACCTTGAAGAGACGATTATATTGGAGTCTGATTTATCCTCCTTCGAAACCTCTTTAAACCGGCACGACGTGATCCACTCTGTTCCTTGAAGAGATGTTTACATAGAATTCAGAGTTAACCTCCTTCGAAGCCTCTCGGGACGGGCATGAGTTTTTCAGCCCGATACCTTGACGAGTTGATGATTCCCAAAGCTTCATGTGCGTTAGCACCCTCTGCTTATGGCAAAGTTCTTATATTATAAAAACAAGATCTTATAATCTTTTGTGGCAAAATTCTTATATTATAAAAACAAGATCTTATAATCTTTTATGGCAAAAATTTTATATTATAAAAACAAGATCTTATAAATCTTTTGTGGCAAAATTCTTATATTATAAAAACAAGATCTTATAATCTTTTATGGTAAATTTCTTATGTTTTAATAAACAAAATCTTTAAGCCTACGAGCTAAAGTTATTTTGGCTTTCTATAAGAAATAACTTTTGTAAATCTTTAAAGCCTACGAGCTAAAGTTATTTTGATTTCCTGTAAGGATCAACTCATGAAAGCCTTTACCATTGAAAAATATGCGTTTATGCAGTTTTTAAATAATAAAAAGTATTCCTATCCTTTAAAAAATATTGGTTTTTACATCTTTTGTCTGTAAATCAGAAATATATTGCCCCGAGAAATCATATGAGTTTCCCGGTGCAATAAAAGTATTGAGTATTCTTGAGTAAGAAAGAATACTAAGGTTCGGTAAAGACCCAAAAAATCTGTAGATTATGGGGCCGAACACTTCTTTCAGCGTACGGATTCAACAGAGTAAAAGAAACTCAAGAATCGCGCGGGAGGAAGATATTGGTCCGAGGACAATCCTAAGAGGTATTCATAATGAACTAAACCTCAAAAGGGTATTCATGATGAACAAACCACAGGATCGGACAGTCTGTGTAAAAGCGGAGATGGAGGAGAAAAATGTTACTCAGAATCAAAGAATTCCAAGAGGTAACTAAATCCGAAAATCACTTTTGCAGGACAAAGAACTCACAAAGAGTCCCAACAAAGTTTTAAAATAAAACGTGGGTGTGAGCCAAGAGTTATCTGTTCACAAGAATTACGATTCACCAAACAAGCTAAAACTGACTTGTCAAGTGATAGATAACTGGGGTAAAAAGAAACCTAAACAAAACGGTGGAAGGGCCATGTGTAAGACCCAAAGGATAATATCCAAAAATAACTTACTAAGTTATTACACACCAGCAAAATATTAAAACTTGTCCCAGGCAAAAACTGCCTATAAAATCCAAAACAGGAATACCAAGCATTGTCTTATGGCCTAAGCCCAGATCTTAAACATTAGACATCGTTTCATCGGTGCAATCCTAAACATAATACACCGTTTCATCGGTGCAGTCTTAATCATAATTCACCGTTTCATCGGTGTAAACTTAAACGTTAGACACCGTTTCATCGGTGCAATCTTAAACATAATACACCGTTTCATCGGTGTAATCTTAAACATAATACACCGTTTCATCGGTTCAATCATAAACATAATACACCGTTTCATCGGTGTAAACTTGAACATAATACACCGTTTCATCGGTGCAATCTTAAACATAATACACCGTTTCATCGGTGCAATCTTAATCATAATTCACCGTTTCATCGGTGTAAACTTAAACGTTAGACACCGTTTCATCGGTGCAATCTTAAACATAATACACCGTTTCATCGGTGCAATCTTAATCATAATACACCGTTTCATCGGTGCAATCTTAATCATAATTCACCGTTTCATCGGTGTAAACTTAAACGTTAGACACCGTTTCATCGGTGCAATCTTAAACATAATACACCGTTTCATCGGTGTAATCTTAAACATAATACACCGTTTCATCGGTTCAATCATAAACATAATACACCGTTTCATCAGTGTAAACTTGAACATAATACACCGTTTCATCGGTGCAATCTTAAACATAATACACCGTTTCATCGGTGCAATCTTAAACATAATACACCGTTTCATCGGTGCAATTTTAAACATAATACACCGTTTCATCGGTGCAATCTTAGTCATAATTCACCGTTTCATCGGTGTAAATTTAAACGTTAGACACCGTTTCATCGGTGCAATCTTAAACATAATACACCGTTTCATCGGTGCAATCTTAATCATAATACACCGTTTCATCGGTGCAATCTTAATCATAATTCACCGTTTCATCGGTGTAAACTTAAATGTTAGACACCGTTTCATCGGTGCAATCTTAAACATAATACACCGTTTTATCGGTGCAATCTTAATCATAATTCACCGTTTCATCGGTGTAAACTTAAACGTTAGACACCGTTTCATCGGTGCAATCTTAAACATAATACACCGTTTCATCGGTGCAATCTTAATCATAATACACCGTTTCATCGGTGCAATCTTAATCATAATTCACCGTTTCATCGGTGCAATCTTAATCATAATTCACCGTTTCATCGGTGTAAACTTAAACGTAAGACACCGTTTCATCGGTGCAATCTTAAACATAATACACCGTGTCATCGGTGCAATCTTAATCATAATTCACCGTTTCATCGGTGTAAACTTAAACGTTAGACACCGTTTCATCGGTGCAATCTTAAACATTATACACCGTTTCATCGGTGCAATCCAAAACATAATACACCGTTTCATCGGTGCAATCTTAATCATAATTCACCGTTTCATCGGTGTAAACTTAAACGTTAGATACCGTTTCATCGGTTCAATCTTAAACATAATACACCGTTTCATCGGTGCAATCTTAATCATAATACACCGTTTCATCGGTGTAAACTTAAATGTTAGACACCGTTTCATCGGTGCAATCTTAAACATAATACACCGTTTCATCGGTGCAATCCTAAACATAATACACCGTTTCATCGGTGCAATCTTAATCATAATTCACCGTTTCATCGGTGTAAACTTAAACGTTAGACACCGTTTCATCGGTGCAATCTTAAAAATTATACACCGTTTCATCGGTGCAATCCTAAACATAATACACCGTTTCATCGGTTCAATCATAAACATAATACACCGTTTCATCGGTGTAAACTTGAACATAATACACCGTTTCATCGGTGCAATCTTAATCATAATTCACCGTTTTATCGGTGTAAACTTGAACATAATACACCGTTTCATCGGTGCAATCTTAATCATAATTCACCGTTTCATCGGTGTAAACTTAAACGTAAGACACCGTTTCATCGGTGCAATCTTAAACATAATACACCGTGTCATCGGTGCAATCTTAATCATAATTCACCGTTTCATCGGTGTAAACTTAAACGTTAGACACCGTTTCATCGGTGCAATCTTAAACATTATACACCGTTTCATCGGTGCAATCCAAAACATAATACACCGTTTCATCGGTGCAATCTTAATCATAATTCACCGTTTCATCGGTGTAAACTTAAACGTTAGATACCGTTTCATCGGTTCAATCTTAAACATAATACACCGTTTCATCGGTGCAATCTTAATCATAATACACCGTTTCATCGGTGCAATCGTAAACATAATACACCGTTTCATCGGTGCAATCTTAATCATAATACACCGTTTCATCGGTGCAATCTTAATCATAATTCACCGTTTCATCGGTGTAAACTTAAACGTTAGACACCGTTTCATCGGTGCAATCTTAAACATAATACACCGTTTCATCGGTGCAATCTTAGTCATAATTCACCGTTTCATCGGTGTAAACTTAAACGTTAGACACCGTTTCATCGGTGCAATCTTAAACATAATACACCGTTTCATCGGTGCAATCTTAATCATAATACACCGTTTCATCGGTGTAAACTTAAACGTTAGACACCGTTTCATCGGTGCAATCTTAAACATAATACACCGTTTCATCGGTGCAATCTTAATCATAATTCACCGTTTCATCGGTGTAAACTTAAACGTTAGACACCGTTTCATCGGTGCAATCTTAAACATAATACACCGTTTCATCGGTGCAATCTTAATCATAATTCACCGTTTCATCGGTGTAAACTTAAATGTTAGACACCGTTTCATCGGTGCAATCTTAAACATAATACACCGTTTCATCGGTGCAATCCTAAACATAATACACCGTTTCATCGGTGCAATCTTAATCATAATTCACCGTTTCATCGGTGTAAACTTAAACGTTAGACACCGTTTCATCGGTGCAATCTTAAAAATTATACACCGTTTCATCGGTGCAATCCTAAACATAATACAGCGTTTCATCGGTTCAATCATAAACATAATACACCGTTTCATCGGTGTAAACTTGAACATAATACACCGTTTCATCGGTGCAATCTTAATCATAATTCACCGTTTTATCGGTGTAAACTTGAACATAATACACCGTTTCATCGGTGCAATCTTAATCATAATTCACCGTTTCATCGGTGTAAACTTAAACGTAAGACACCGTTTCATCGGTGCAATCTTAAACATAATACACCGTGTCATCGGTGCAATCTTAATCATAATTCACCGTTTCATCGGTGTTAACTTAAACGTTAGACACCGTTTCATCGGTGCAATCTTAAACATTATACACCGTTTCATCGGTGCAATCCAAAACATAATACACCGTTTCATCGGTGCAATCTTAATCATAATTCACCGTTTCATCGGTGTAAACTTAAACGTTAGATACCGTTTAATCGGTTCAATCTTAAACATAATACACCGTTTCATCGGTGCAATCTTAATCATAATACACCGTTTCATCGGTGCAATCGTAAACATAATACACCGTTTCATCGGTGCAATCTTAATCATAATACACCGTTTCATCGGTGCAATCTTAATCATAATTCACCGTTTCATCGGTGTAAACTTAAACGTTAGACACCGTTTCATCGGTGCAATCTTAAACATAATACACCGTTTCATCGGTGCAATCTTAGTCATAATTCACCGTTTCATCGGTGTAAACTTAAACGTTAGACACCGTTTCATCGGTGCAATCTTAAACATAATACACCGTTTCATCGGTGCAATCTTAATCATAATACACCGTTTCATCGGTGTAAACTTAAACGTTAGACACCGTTTCATCGGTGCAATCTTAAACATAATACACCGTTTCATCGGTGCAATCTTAATCATAATTCACCGTTTCATCGGTGTAAACTTAAACGTTAGACACCGTTTCATCGGTGCAATCTTAAACATAATACACCGTTTCATCGGTGCAATCTTAATCATAATTCACCGTTTCATCGGTGTAAACTTAAATGTTAGACACCGTTTCATCGGTGCAATCTTAAACATAATACACCGTTTCATCGGTGCAATCCTAAACATAATACACCGTTTCATCGGTGCAATCTTAATCATAATTCACCGTTTCATCGGTGTAAACTTAAACGTTAGACACCGTTTCATCGGTGCAATCTTAAAAATTATACACCGTTTCATCGGTGCAATCCTAAACATAATACACCGTTTCATCGGTTCAATCATAAACATAATACACCGTTTCATCGGTGTAAACTTGAACATAATACACCGTTTCATCGGTGCAATCTTAATCATAATTCACCGTTTTATCGGTGTAAACTTGAACATAATACACCGTTTCATCGGTGCAATCTTAATCATAATTCACCGTTTCATCGGTGTAAACTTAAACGTAAGACACCGTTTCATCGGTGCAATCTTAAACATAATACACCGTGTCATCGGTGCAATCTTAATCATAATTCACCGTTTCATCGGTGTAAACTTAAACGTTAGACACCGTTTCATCGGTGCAATCTTAAACATTATACACCGTTTCATCGGTGCAATCCAAAACATAATACACCGTTTCATCGGTGCAATCTTAATCATAATTCACCGTTTCATCGGTGTAAACTTAAACGTTAGATACCGTTTCATCGGTTCAATCTTAAACATAATACACCGTTTCATCGGTGCAATCTTAATCATAATACACCGTTTCATCGGTGCAATCGTAAACATAATACACCGTTTCATCGGTGCAATCTTAATCATAATACACCGTTTCATCGGTGCAATCTTAATCATAATTCACCGTTTCATCGGTGTAAACTTAAACGTTAGACACCGTTTCATCGGTGCAATCTTAAACATAATACACCGTTTCATCGGTGCAATCTTAGTCATAATTCACCGTTTCATCGGTGTAAACTTAAACGTTAGACACCGTTTCATCGGTGCAATCTTAAACATAATACACCGTTTCATCGGTGCAATCTTAATCATAATACACCGTTTCATCGGTGTAAACTTAAACGTTAGACACCGTTTCATCGGTGCAATCTTAAACATAATACACCGTTTCATCGGTGCAATCTTAATCATAATTCACCGTTTCATCGGTGTAAACTTAAACGTTAGACACCGTTTCATCGGTGCAATCTTAAACATAATACACCGTTTCATCGGTGCAATCTTAATCATAATTCACCGTTTCATCGGTGTAAACTTAAATGTTAGACACCGTTTCATCGGTGCAATCTTAAACATAATACACCGTTTCATCGGTGCAATCCTAAACATAATACACCGTTTCATCGGTGCAATCTTAATCATAATTCACCGTTTCATCGGTGTAAACTTAAACGTTAGACACCGTTTCATCGGTGCAATCTTAAAAATTATACACCGTTTCATCGGTGCAATCCTAAACATAATACAGCGTTTCATCGGTTCAATCATAAACATAATACACCGTTTCATCGGTGTAAACTTGAACATAATACACCGTTTCATCGGTGCAATCTTAATCATAATTCACCGTTTTATCGGTGTAAACTTGAACATAATACACCGTTTCATCGGTGCAATCTTAATCATAATTCACCGTTTCATCGGTGTAAACTTAAACGTAAGACACCGTTTCATCGGTGCAATCTTAAACATAATACACCGTGTCATCGGTGCAATCTTAATCATAATTCACCGTTTCATCGGTGTAAACTTAAACGTTAGACACCGTTTCATCGGTGCAATCTTAAACATTATACACCGTTTCATCGGTGCAATCCAAAACATAATACACCGTTTCATCGGTGCAATCTTAATCATAATTCACCGTTTCATCGGTGTAAACTTAAACGTTAGATACCGTTTCATCGGTTCAATCTTAAACATAATACACCGTTTCATCGGTGCAATCTTAATCATAATACACCGTTTCATCGGTGCAATCGTAAACATAATACACCGTTTCATCGGTGCAATCTTAATCATAATACACCGTTTCATCGGTGCAATCTTAATCATAATTCACCGTTTCATCGGTGTAAACTTAAACGTTAGACACCGTTTCATCGGTGCAATCTTAAACATAATACACCGTTTCATCGGTGCAATCTTAGTCATAATTCACCGTTTCATCGGTGTAAACTTAAACGTTAGACACCGTTTCATCGGTGCAATCTTAAACATAATACACCGTTTCATCGGTGCAATCTTAATCATAATACACCGTTTCATCGGTGTAAACTTAAACGTTAGACACCGTTTCATCGGTGCAATCTTAAACATAATACACCGTTTCATCGGTGCAATCTTAATCATAATTCACCGTTTCATCGGTGTAAACTTAAACGTTAGACACCGTTTCATCGGTGCAATCTTAAACATAATACACCGTTTCATCGGTGCAATCTTAATCATAATTCACCGTTTCATCGGTGTAAACTTAAATGTTAGACACCGTTTCATCGGTGCAATCTTAAACATAATACACCGTTTCATCGGTGCAATCCTAAACATAATACACCGTTTCATCGGTGCAATCTCAATCATAATTCACCGTTTCATCGGTGTAAACTTAAACGTTAGACACCGTTTCATCGGTGCAATCTTAAACATAATACACCGTTTCATCGGTGTAATCTTAAACATAATACACCGTTTCATCGGTTCAATCATAAACATAATACACCGTTTCATCAGTGTAAACTTGAACATAATACACCGTTTCATCGGTGCAATCTTAAACATAATACACCGTTTCATCGGTGCAATCTTAAACATAATACACCGTTTCATCGGTGCAATTTTAAACATAATACACCGTTTCATCGGTGCAATCTTAGTCATAATTCACCGTTTCATCGGTGTAAATTTAAACGTTAGACACCGTTTCATCGGTGCAATCTTAAACATAATACACCGTTTCATCGGTGCAATCTTAATCATAATACACCGTTTCATCGGTGCAATCTTAATCATAATTCACCGTTTCATCGGTGTAAACTTAAATGTTAGACACCGTTTCATCGGTGCAATCTTAAACATAATACACCGTTTTATCGGTGCAATCTTAATCATAATTCACCGTTTCATCGGTGTAAACTTAAACGTTAGACACCGTTTCATCGGTGCAATCTTAAACATAATACACCGTTTCATCGGTGCAATCTTAATCATAATACACCGTTTCATCGGTGCAATCTTAATCATAATTCACCGTTTCATCGGTGCAATCTTAATCATAATTCACCGTTTCATCGGTGTAAACTTAAACGTAAGACACCGTTTCATCGGTGCAATCTTAAACATAATACACCGTGTCATCGGTGCAATCTTAATCATAATTCACCGTTTCATCGGTGTTAACTTAAACGTTAGACACCGTTTCATCGGTGCAATCTTAAACATTATACACCGTTTCATCGGTGCAATCCAAAACATAATACACCGTTTCATCGGTGCAATCTTAATCATAATTCACCGTTTCATCGGTGTAAACTTAAACGTTAGATACCGTTTAATCGGTTCAATCTTAAACATAATACACCGTTTCATCGGTGCAATCTTAATCATAATACACCGTTTCATCGGTGCAATCGTAAACATAATACACCGTTTCATCGGTGCAATCTTAATCATAATACACCGTTTCATCGGTGCAATCTTAATCATAATTCACCGTTTCATCGGTGTAAACTTAAACGTTAGACACCGTTTCATCGGTGCAATCTTAAACATAATACACCGTTTCATCGGTGCAATCTTAGTCATAATTCACCGTTTCATCGGTGTAAACTTAAACGTTAGACACCGTTTCATCGGTGCAATCTTAAACATAATACACCGTTTCATCGGTGCAATCTTAATCATAATACACCGTTTCATCGGTGTAAACTTAAACGTTAGACACCGTTTCATCGGTGCAATCTTAAACATAATACACCGTTTCATCGGTGCAATCTTAATCATAATTCACCGTTTCATCGGTGTAAACTTAAACGTTAGACACCGTTTCATCGGTGCAATCTTAAACATAATACACCGTTTCATCGGTGCAATCTTAATCATAATTCACCGTTTCATCGGTGTAAACTTAAATGTTAGACACCGTTTCATCGGTGCAATCTTAAACATAATACACCGTTTCATCGGTGCAATCCTAAACATAATACACCGTTTCATCGGTGCAATCTTAATCATAATTCACCGTTTCATCGGTGTAAACTTAAACGTTAGACACCGTTTCATCGGTGCAATCTTAAAAATTATACACCGTTTCATCGGTGCAATCCTAAACATAATACACCGTTTCATCGGTTCAATCATAAACATAATACACCGTTTCATCGGTGTAAACTTGAACATAATACACCGTTTCATCGGTGCAATCTTAATCATAATTCACCGTTTTATCGGTGTAAACTTGAACATAATACACCGTTTCATCGGTGCAATCTTAATCATAATTCACCGTTTCATCGGTGTAAACTTAAACGTAAGACACCGTTTCATCGGTGCAATCTTAAACATAATACACCGTGTCATCGGTGCAATCTTAATCATAATTCACCGTTTCATCGGTGTAAACTTAAACGTTAGACACCGTTTCATCGGTGCAATCTTAAACATTATACACCGTTTCATCGGTGCAATCCAAAACATAATACACCGTTTCATCGGTGCAATCTTAATCATAATTCACCGTTTCATCGGTGTAAACTTAAACGTTAGATACCGTTTCATCGGTTCAATCTTAAACATAATACACCGTTTCATCGGTGCAATCTTAATCATAATACACCGTTTCATCGGTGCAATCGTAAACATAATACACCGTTTCATCGGTGCAATCTTAATCATAATACACCGTTTCATCGGTGCAATCTTAATCATAATTCACCGTTTCATCGGTGTAAACTTAAACGTTAGACACCGTTTCATCGGTGCAATCTTAAACATAATACACCGTTTCATCGGTGCAATCTTAGTCATAATTCACCGTTTCATCGGTGTAAACTTAAACGTTAGACACCGTTTCATCGGTGCAATCTTAAACATAATACACCGTTTCATCGGTGCAATCTTAATCATAATACACCGTTTCATCGGTGTAAACTTAAACGTTAGACACCGTTTCATCGGTGCAATCTTAAACATAATACACCGTTTCATCGGTGCAATCTTAATCATAATTCACCGTTTCATCGGTGTAAACTTAAACGTTAGACACCGTTTCATCGGTGCAATCTTAAACATAATACACCGTTTCATCGGTGCAATCTTAATCATAATTCACCGTTTCATCGGTGTAAACTTAAATGTTAGACACCGTTTCATCGGTGCAATCTTAAACATAATACACCGTTTCATCGGTGCAATCCTAAACATAATACACCGTTTCATCGGTGCAATCTTAATCATAATTCACCGTTTCATCGGTGTAAACTTAAACGTTAGACACCGTTTCATCGGTGCAATCTTAAAAATTATACACCGTTTCATCGGTGCAATCCTAAACATAATACAGCGTTTCATCGGTTCAATCATAAACATAATACACCGTTTCATCGGTGTAAACTTGAACATAATACACCGTTTCATCGGTGCAATCTTAATCATAATTCACCGTTTTATCGGTGTAAACTTGAACATAATACACCGTTTCATCGGTGCAATCTTAATCATAATTCACCGTTTCATCGGTGTAAACTTAAACGTAAGACACCGTTTCATCGGTGCAATCTTAAACATAATACACCGTGTCATCGGTGCAATCTTAATCATAATTCACCGTTTCATCGGTGTAAACTTAAACGTTAGACACCGTTTCATCGGTGCAATCTTAAACATTATACACCGTTTCATCGGTGCAATCCAAAACATAATACACCGTTTCATCGGTGCAATCTTAATCATAATTCACCGTTTCATCGGTGTAAACTTAAACGTTAGATACCGTTTCATCGGTTCAATCTTAAACATAATACACCATTTCATCGGTGCAATCTTAATCATAATACACCGTTTCATCGGTGCAATCGTAAACATAATACACCGTTTCATCGGTGCAATCTTAATCATAATACACCGTTTCATCGGTGCAATCTTAATCATAATTCACCGTTTCATCGGTGTAAACTTAAACGTTAGACACCGTTTCATCGGTGCAATCTTAAACATAATACACCGTTTCATCGGTGCAATCTTAGTCATAATTCACCGTTTCATCGGTGTAAACTTAAACGTTAGACACCGTTTCATCGGTGCAATCTTAAACATAATACACCGTTTCATCGGTGCAATCTTAATCATAATACACCGTTTCATCGGTGTAAACTTAAACGTTAGACACCGTTTCATCGGTGCAATCTTAAACATAATACACCGTTTCATCGGTGCAATCTTAATCATAATTCACCGTTTCATCGGTGTAAACTTAAACGTTAGACACCGTTTCATCGGTGCAATCTTAAACATAATACACCGTTTCATCGGTGCAATCTTAATCATAATTCACCGTTTCATCGGTGTAAACTTAAATGTTAGACACCGTTTCATCGGTGCAATCTTAAACATAATACACCGTTTCATCGGTGCAATCCTAAACATAATACACCGTTTCATCGGTGCAATCTCAATCATAATTCACCGTTTCATCGGTGTAAACTTAAACGTTAGACACCGTTTCATCGGTGCAATCTTAAAAATTATACACCGTTTCATCGGTGCAATCCTAAACATAATACACCGTTTCATCGGTTCAATCATAAACATAATACACCGTTTCATCGGTGTAAACTTGAACATAATACACCGTTTCATCGGTGCAATCTTAATCATAATTCACCATTTTATCGGTGTAAACTTGAACATAATACACCGTTTCATCGGTGCAATCTTAATCATAATTCACCGTTTTATCGGTGTAAACTTAAACATTAGACACCGTTTCATCGGTTCAATCTTAAACATTATACACCGTTTCATCGGTACAATCTTAAACATTAGACACCATTTCATCGGTGCAATCTTTAACATTAGACACCGTTTCATCGGTGCAATCTTTAACATTAGACATCGTTTCATCGGTGCAATCTTAAACATTAGACACCGTTTCATCGGTGCAATCTTAAACATAAAGACATCGCCTCGGTGATGCAATCTTTAAACACCGCCTCAACGGTATGATCTTAAAAACAGGAAGGGAAACTCCCCGTTGAGGAGTTGTATACCCAGGGGCCATCCAAAGAAATGGCTTACAAGACCATAAAGCTTTTTATGCTAATTGGCACACTCAATCTTAACCTGCAGCAGAGTCGAGGATCCAGTAGGAATTTTCCCACTGATTAGAGCCGATTCAGACATCACAACATTAGAGGAGATGACCGAGCTCTTTATAAAAGTCCACACCATCTAGACCCCCAGTGGGACGCCCTGGGTGGAGAAGATGTGGGACCTTGTGCGGAATGCGGGAGTGCCAGTCACCGCGCCCCGAGTTCTTACGGAGCCCTTTCCTCTTCTAGTTGATGAGCTTGTCTTGGATATGCGTGTTCTAGAAAGAGTCGACGGTCCGATGAGGTCGAGGCACCAGAACTCTCTGGTATTCTCAGACTATCGCTAGGTTTTACTTTGAACATTGTAGGATAATAATCTGCACAGAGCAAGTTTATATCATTTCACTGGGCGAATTGATAATTTGCCCTGGGAAGTATAATGAGAACAAATAATTTTACCTAAGTAGGGATGGCCTAAAGAAGGCAAAACAGTCCTGCTACGTCTCTAATAATATCTTCATTCCGGAAATGAACAAACTCAACAAAAGACACCGTTTCTCCGGTGCAATATTTAAAACAACAAAGACACCATCTTATCGGTGCAAACTTAAAGACACCTTTTAGCCGGTGCAAAACTCAAATAAAAGAAACACGTGGTGGTTACACCTATCTCGACTATGAAAATAATTCCATCAAAGACCTTATAAAAAGAATTGAATAAACACAGTCCGTGAGACTTGATATATTAGATGAAACGCCCGCAAGCGATTACATTTATTACCAGAGAATCCTAGTTAAGGACCCGAAGAAATTTAAAAATCCCTCACAGGGAAAAAATGAGAAAAGACTCAAAAGTCAATCTTTATTCCCCAGGGAGTATACAAGATGAAAACACATCTATGAAAAATCCAAAAACTTTGGTATAGTTCTACTAGTCACGGGGAATCTTTTAAGACTCCCTGGATCTAACACCAGAGAATGTGATTCCCTAATTTCAGAATTAGATGATCAATCTTCTTAACAAGTTCCAATATCAATATTATTTATTAGATAAGACCAATTTAAATTGGCACCAATTAATTAACTATGTGTGACAAAACTCGATACATCTATATCTCAGGAGACTGATAAAATATTGCCCGGGGAAATCCTGAAATGAGTCCCCAAGAAATACAGAATCAAATTAACAAAAATTTCATAAATCCAAAAAGGACTAAGTAAGTCCAATATATTACAGTAGTATTTAACAGGAAAAATATTCCAAGATTTTTATCTTATGCAGGTAAAAGACTCGAGTCAGATTCAATCGAGCAAACAAAAAAGATCAACTTCAAACTACAGGAAAATCGATGTTATAATCCATCAATTTTCCTGGGGGCCTATGTTGTGCCATGAAAATCCGCCACCTACACGTGTCAAGAAGACCGGTGCCACATCATCAAAGAAAGAATTAAAGAAGACCAGTCACAACCAAAGACAGAATTATTATCCAAAGAATACAAGAAATCGGACAGGAAAGATCGCACGGGGGAAATAAGACCTTTTCCCAGGGCAGAACTAAGAGAAGAGCAAAGGAGTTACCAGGCAGCAGACAGTGACTTCCCGGTGCGATTACCAGTAAAGTAACCAACAAAGATAGTGGTTTAGTTGGTCCACTACATGTTTTACACATGTCAAATGCATGCTAGATAGTTGTCAATAAAGCTAAATATGTGGCTGATAGGTGTCATAAGAATAGAGAAGCATCACATGCATAAATGCCTATAAATAGATGCTCTTCATATGTAAAAAAGGGAGAGAGGAAAGAGAGAGAAAAACACTTGTAAAAGGAATTCACTTCCTAAAATGGCTATGGCCTAAATACTCTATAAGAGAAATAAAGACCTGAAAAGGGGGCATTGATGCCTAGTGATCGTGTCATTTTCGTTATCGTTTTTATTAACCTTTATTTATTAAATTACCAAATATGCATAATTATATTTCTAAATTGTCTAAGTATGGATATATGAATGAAGAGGAGCTTTGAGCTTCCATTTACATTACTTATGATTTCTGCATATAACTCGATCTGTTTGTTTCTATATCATATCATATTAGTTTTTGTGTTGTTTGCTAACCCTCCGATACCAGCGAATTTCACCGTCAAAACAGATATTACCGACAAAGTACAAAAACAACCAAAACATATAGTTATACTGATTAGTGATAAGTTACTTCATCATTTTTTTGTCTATTTACCATTGGTTTCACAGGACTGCACCGAGAATATATGAACATCTTCAAACATGAGGTAAGATTATCTTATGCTACTGTAATTTATTTCATATTTCATTGATTTTATTAGAACAACATTTACTAGATTTGTACTTGTGTTTTGGTGATAGCAATTATGTGTTTTCTGTCTTAATTTATTTTTATTAGTGAAAAATAGTTTTTTCGTATAACTATTTGTGAGTACTTTTAATGTTCTATCTCTATATGCTTGCAGTAAACTTTTGGGATAGAAGTTGTAAACTTTTGGGATAGAGTTGTATTTCAGATGCTTGTGAATCGTGCAAACTACAAAGAAGAATTCAAATTTAGCCTAGACAATAAAGCTAAAGATTTGGCTGAAAAGGACCTACGAAGGGATAAACATTTGGTGCTTTGTTTTGTATTTGAATGCTATTGATCTTGTTGACGATCGGACGATGTATAGTATGAAGAAAACAAGAATACCGAAGAAAAGAAATCAACAAGAAATTGGAGAAGACAAAGAATTTACGTGGAAACCCAAATCGGGAAAAACCACGGGAGGAACGACGAACAATTCACTATAATATTGCTTCACAATTACAAGGATGATATACGCTCTAAACCCTCAAATCTCACGCAATAGCTATAGAATTATAATCGGTGTGTTTATGTCTATGGAGTAGCTCTCTTTATATAGGGGAGAGACCTAATTAATGTATGGAAACATTAATTCTCGCCCATAGCATGCCTTGTAGGAGAAGGAAACCTAAACGGACCAAAAATAGGACTTTCCAAAAGTCCCCCGCGCTGGCACATTTGGCGACCGCCGTTTCCAAACCGGCGGTCGCAGGACTATTTCGGCGGGCGCCGAAATCCTTTCGGCGGTCGCCGAAACCCCTCAAAAGTGTGCAGTCCCGACATCGTCAATCTCGACCTTTTCGGCGGTCGCGGGTCCATAAATAGCGGTCGCCGTTTTCCTTCGGCGGGCGCCGATTCCAAAACGGCGGGCGCCGATTCCAAAACGGCGGGCGCCGTTTTCCTCCTCGCTCGGTTTCGTGGCTGTTTTGGTTGTTTTTGTACTTGTCGGTAGTATTTGCTGGTAATTGAGGGTTTTGATAAACAACACAAAATGGTAAATTTGTTATAAGTAAGCTAGCAAAAGGATTAAGTTATAGCAGAAATCATAAGTAGAACATGGATGCTCAAGGCACCTCTTTATTCATATATTCATACTTAGAAATCATATTAAAATACAAGGTTTTGCATGTCCCCTTTTCTCTATCTCACTCCCTCTATTTATAATACTCTATGCATGGCTTAACTATGCCACCTAATGCCCACATATCGGCCTCTTATTGGACCACTATTCCACTAATATGAAGCATTAAATACCCACTAATTTCCCTTAGTGCTTAATCTGCCTCTTTCCCCGTGAAGTCCCAGCTCATTGACTGTCATCCAGGGAGCCTCCCCAGGCGATTCCCCTGTGAAGGAAGTCTGATTCTACCGTGCGATCTTTACTGTCCAAGCTCCTTATCTTCTTCTTAAATATGCTTTTGAGGGTCTTCTTAACTGTATTGGTTGACTTTTTCTCTTGATGACGTGGCCCTTTGATTCGTGACACGTGTCGGTGACCGTTTTCTCGGGTACAACATAGGCCCCCAGGAAAATTAGAGTTTTCAACTCTGATTTCCCTGAAGTTTATGGTGGTCTTTCTTGGTTGACTCGTCTTGGAAATAGCATTCTGACTTTCTGTTGGTGGTTGAGACCTCATTTAATTCTGAATTTTACGCCTTTAAAGGCTCTTCTAAACTGGAGTCGACTTCATATCATGGCTTTCACTTGGAACAGAGATGTGTACCCGAATCAAATAACCAGCTTTTCTTCTCGGATTAGGAACCGGTCGATGAAAACTAAGCTGCCTCTTCCTTTGTCTTTTTCTCAGAAGTTTCCGGAGCTTGATGGACAGGATGTTGCTTTGGTAGATGCTTTTGAACGGGTCTGGACAGTTAAAGTGGAGAAGGATGGTCGTCGCCTTGCTCTGAGTGAGGGCTGGAACAAGTTCTGCGAACGCCGTCTTGCTTCGGTGGGCGTAACCATTTTTCTGGAGTCGCGTGGGCAAAAGTCTTTCAATATCGGAGTATTTGGGAGGGATGGAGAGGAGATCATTGATCTGGGAACTGATTCTGAAGACAGCTCGGTTGATTCCGAACCTGAAGATTGTCCTGTAAAAGATAACTGGGGATATTCTTCCCCGTGAGATTTATCCAGAATATAGGAAATTTGTATTTTCTTTGTTAAATCATATTCCCCCGGTTTTATTTCCCGGTGAAATGAATAAGTGTTGTTGTCCTTGAAGGACTCTTTTATTTTGTAAATCGTGATAAGTATCATAAAATTTCTTTCTTTAATAAATCAATAATCTGATTAACAAATAAATAATAAAAGAATGTAAAAAGAGAGGTTTCTTCTTAACCTGGATTTTGTCAGTAAATATTTGCCACGTGGCATTATCCTGACCAAGTATTTTAGGTTTTACGGGGTAGTGGGGGGATACTTGAGTACGTTTTTCATTGGTAACCGCCCTCTCTTCCATTCCTTGATCTCAACCGTTGATCAACCCATGAGACAGGGTTAACTTTCAGAATACATTAACCCATTTTGAATTTTAAAAACTTCACAACTCCTCTTCGATTCTCAGATCTAAAAATCGGTAAGAATTTCCTTCCCCCTGCAATTTTACTGTGTAAATTTATTTAGTTTGTAGTGTAAATTTCCTTCTACAACCCTCACCATCATGCCAAAATACACGAGAGTCGTTCGCCCCAAGGTGGTCGAAGAGCCTCACGTCCTGCTCGCTCGTCAGTACAAGGAATTCATGGACAAGGCGGAGCCGGCCCTGCCGGAATACCGACTGGACGAATTAGACGCGGCCCATCCCTACGTTCCCGCTGAGAGGACCATCACTTCGGTTCAACCAGACCCAAATCACCAGGAGTGGGGTGCGCACGGCCGAGAAAGCACGGTGACGGCGGACGAACTCACCGACTGGAGGGATGACTGGCGGATTCCCTTCAACATGCATTTGCATGCGCCAGAAGAGGGAGAATCCGCCTGTTGTCCACCTCCAGGCATGGTGGCCATCGGTGTCGACGCGATGGATCAAGGTCTGCGGTTTCCTCTGCATCCTTCAATTTCAGGCCTGTTGAACCGGTGGGGTGTGGCTCCTCATCAGATTCATCCGAACGGGTGGGCTCAGTTGTATGGGGTTTTGACGGTTCTAGGACAAGTGGGATTTTCTCGACCCCTCACGGGGGATGAATTCCATTTGTTCTTTAGTCCGGTCAATTTCCAGAAAGGGTTGTTGGGTGATTACACAGTTCGATGCAGGAAAAACATGGTGAAGATAAAGGAACCGGATGTTAAAGATCCTACTTGTTGGGATCGATGGTTTTATGTCTCGGGGAGATGGAGAACTCAGACCCGAGAGGGAGAAATTGAAATTCCTTTAACTTATGGCGTTAAGGATGAAAGTAAGTAAATTATACTTTTAAGTTTTTACAGTTTTGACTGATCTAAAATTGTTTTTATGTTTGTAGGTGCCCGGATCTCCAAAACTGACTATAGCATCCCGTGGGATTTGGCTACAGCGAATCTTTTGGCCCAGTGCATTCCTACCACCGAGAGGGACTCAACGTATCTCAACGACGACAGTATTCGTGACGCAGCAGGCTTGTTCTGTCCTCCGTTTGTCGAAGACAAACCTTGTTTTGGTAAAGTTCTGTATTTTCTGCAGTTTTTATTTTGTCTTATTTCCTGGGGACATATCCCTCGGGGAAATATCATTAATTTTGTCGGGTGTAATATCTTTACTTTCCCGGTGCAGAATTTTTCTCTACCGTGTTTGACGTGAAACCCCCAAATATGGCGGATAACAGACTATTCGAAAGACTTGGACTTGTGGATCCATCCCAGACGGGAAAAGCCCGTAAATCAAAAACCAGTTCAACCAGCATAGGAGGCCGAGGATCTGTAAAGACTCAGGGTGGGGCAGTAGGTGCCCCGGCTTCCCGGACCAGATCCCGAACTGTCTCCGCCCAGGGCGGCGAGACAGATTCCCTGGGGATTATGGAGGTGGTGGACTCTTACAAAGAATCCTCTACCCCTGCTGATGTGGTGATGACTGATGCTGTTCCCAGTCAGGGTTTGCCTCCCTCTGGGTCGTCCACACTTCTACAAGTCAAGCTCGAAGGAGACAAGAAAAGGAAGAAAGTTGACGGGGGTATAATTGATGTGACTGAATCACCTCCCCGTGCTGACATGAGCCAGTCTGTTTTTGGAGTTGAAAAAGTTCTCTCTGACAAGTAAGTTTTTATCCATTTTATGCTCTTTCTTCTTTTTACAACATATTCAATCTTATCTTTATATTTTATTTCTCGGCTAGGTTTTCCCAGGAAAAACTTCCATATGTGCTCCTTCCCTTCTTCTCTGGCAAAGGCCCCATTGACCCTGTCACTACCCTGGGCAATCCTGTTGGTGATTCAATTGATGCAGTTGGGAGGTGCTGGACCTCAGAGCTCAATGACCTGATGGACCATGAGGAACATGCCTTTTCCCTGGCCCTTAAACTGGCCAGTCAAAGTGCAGTTGCCATCTCTGGTGCTCATACTATGGCTGAGAAACTCAGAGCTGAGGTTACCAAGCTACGCATCACCAGCACTGGTCAAGAAACACAAGTGAAGGAGCTCAATGCAGCCTACATAGCCGCAGCAGGGGACAGGGATAGGTGGAAGAAGGTTGCAGATACTGCACGGGCAGAGATAGGGAAGTTGAAGTCTGAGATGCAGGAAGATTTGAAAACCATCAAGGAAAAAGAAGAACAGATTGAGGATGCCCAGGACAGCTTTGTCAGGGAAAAGAAAGAGCTAAGGGATGAGGTGGTCAAGGTCACCCAAGAGCTGAAGCAGGTCCAGGATAACTTTGCACAGTCCATGGAAAGAGTTGTGGAGCTTGAAACTCTACTGGATTCACCTGCTCACAATCCCAGGGTATTGACTGACCTCCTTTATGTAACTGCATATGCTGATCTCATTAGGTCTGCAGCAAAGGAGGAGAATGATGTGGCCAAAGAGTATGGACTCAAACTCCTCAAGGATCACATGAAGGGATGCACTCTGGATTCCAGAGTTCCTCAACCTTTCATGGATCTGGAAGTTGTCCATGGGATTGACATGACATGGTGGCCATCATACAGTCTCCTCTCTATGCCTGGTGAACCTGCAAAGTTAGCTGATGATGCTCCTGCTGATGAGGATGAATTTGATGATGAGGGTATGGATCTACTTGGTGTTGGGCCTGATGGCAAGCCAAAAGATCCTCTGGTAACCCCTGGTGATGGTAATTCCACCTCCTGAGTTTTACAACTTAGGGGTCTGCTAAGATGAACCCTACCCTGAGTGTAAAAAGCTCAGGGGTTTTTATGTTTTATTTCCTATTTGGGCCCAAGGCCATAAGACAATATTTGTTATTTCTGTTTGAATTTCAGAGGCAGTTTTTTGCCTGGACAAGTTTTAATATTTTGCTGGTGTGTAATAACTTAGTAAGTTACTTTTGGATATTATCCTTTGGGTCTTACACATAGCCCGTCCACCGTTTGTTTAGGTTTCTTTTTACCACAATTATCTGTCACTTGACAAGTCTGTTCTAGCTTGTTTGGTGAATCGTAATTCTTGTGAACAGATAATTCTTGGCTCACACCCACGTTTTATTTTAAAACTTTGTTGGGACTTCTTTGTGAGTTCTTTGTCCTGCAAAAGTGATTTTCGGATTTAGTTACCTCTTGGAATTCTTTGATTCTGAGTAACATTTTTCTCCTCCATCTCTCCTTTTACAAAGACTGTCCGATCCTTTGGTTTGTCCATCATGAATACCCTTTTGAGGTTTAGTTCATGATGAATACCTCTTAGGATAGTCCTCGGACCAATATCTTCCTCCCGCGCGATTCTTGAGTTTCTTTTACTCTGTTGAATCCATACGCAGAAAGAAGTGTTCGGCCCCATAATCCACAGATTTTTTGGGTCTTTACCGAACCTTAGTATTCTTTTAGGAATACTCAACATTCTTTGTTTTGACCGGGAAATTTATTCCTTTTCCCGGGACAATGTTTTTCTTTATTATAGACAAAATATAACTTTGAAATCATACAAGTATTTTTAAATACTGAGAAGATTTATAAGATAGTAAAAAGGTTTTTAAAATAATATTTTTACAAAAAGCCAAAATTAACCTTTCGGTTTAGTGATAGAATTTCTTTAGGTGCAACGCATTCCACCGATACTGATCCTTGGTCCCGTCGAGAAGCTCTAACTCGTACGCTCCGTTTTGGAGGCAGTGGCTCACTCTAAACGGTCCCTCCCAGTTCGGCCCCAGTGCTCCCTGGTGCGTCCCCAAGATTTTCTTCAACACCAAGTCTCCCACTTGGAATTCTCGTGCTTTTACTTTAGAGTTAAATAGTTTTGCAATTCTTTGTTTGTTCATGGCATTTAGAGAATCCGAGGCTAACCTTCTTTCTTCAAGAAGGTCCAACTCTTTCCGGATGGTTACTTCATTCTCCGGGGAGATTTCCTGAGCGGTCCGATGTGATAACACCGTTATTTCCGCTGGAATTACCGCCTCTGTTCCAAAAGCTAAAGAGTAGGGGGTTTCTCCAGTGGCATTTCTGGCTGTGGTACGATACGACCACAGGACCTCTGGAAGTTCGTCCGCCCACTTTCCTTTGCGACTTTCTAATTTTGATTTGATGGTGTGCTTTAGTATTTTATTCACTGCTTCAACCTGACCATTCGTCTGGGGGTGGTAAGGAGTAGAGAATAACCTTCTGATTTTCCATTTTTCACAGAATTCTTCCACCTCAGCCCCATCAAATTGTTTTCCGTTGTCAGAAATGATTGACTCGGGCAAACCGAATCGACATATAATGTTTTTCCATATGAACTTGATAACCTGTGGTTGATCAATTTTGTTCAATGGCTCTGCTTCAACCCACTTGGTAAAATAGTCGACTGCTACAATCGCATATTTCACTCCGCCCCGTGCGGTTGCTAGTGGTCCGATCAAATCGATACCCCACCGAGCAAATGGTCACGGGCTGTAAATGGATTTCAAGGCTTCTGGGGAAATGCGGATGTTAGGCCCATGCGTCTGGCATTTAACACATTTGCGTGCATATCCGACTGCGTCCTTTCTTAGGCTTGGCCAGTAAAATCCTTGCCCCATGGTTTTGTGTGTCAGGGATCTTCCCCCCGCATGATTTCCACACACACCATCATGTATTTCCTCCAGGATTTTAAATCCTTCTTCCTTCGACACACATTTTAGTAGTGGAAGGGAATAACTTCTTCGATAAAGTTTTGTGTTTATTAAAGTATACTTTGCTGCTCGGGATCGAAGTTGTTTTGCTTCGGTTTTATCTGCTGGTACTTCCCCGGTATCTATGTACCGTTGAATGGGAATTCGCCAGTCTTCTCCGGCCCCGGCAAGTATTTGCATTTGTATCTCTCTTTGTTCTATTGATGGAGACATTAATTTTGTCAAAACAATATTTGAGAAGTCTGCTGAGCCCTCAGCTGATGCTAATTTTGACAGGGCGTCAGCTTGTGAATTGTGTTCCCGTGGGATTTGTTCGATTAGAACTTCAGGGATTTTTTCACAAAGTTCCCATACCAGTTTCAGGTATTTTATCATTTGTTCCCCTCTGGCTTCGTAGTCCCCACTTACATAGTTTACTACTAGCTGGGAGTCCATAAACACATGGAGTTTTCTTGCCCCGACGGCTATAGCCAATTCCAACCCAGAAATGAGAGCTTCGTACTCTGCTTCATTGTTAGATGTGGGGAATTCAAACTTTACCGCATGGGTTACTGAGTCTCCATCGGGACTGAGTAATACCACTCCTGCCCCCGAGCACGCGGTGGTAGATGATCCATCTACGAACAGCTGCCAGGCGCGTGGTTGATTCTGGGATTTCTCAGGGAAAGTTAATTCCACAATGAAATCGGCCAGGGCTTGTGCTTTGATTGCTGTCCTCGGGGCGAAAGTTATGTCATACTGACTAATTTCTAACGCCCAACGCAGGAGTCTCCCGGAGATATCTGACCGGTGCAATACTTGCCTTAAAGGCATAGTAGTCAAAACTTCGACGGGGTGCTCAAATAAGTACGCCCGGAGTTTTCTAATTGACACTATTAAAGCATATGTTAATTTTTCCAGTGGAGTGTATTTAATTTCGGCCTCATGTAATACTTGGCTCACAAAATAAATCGGGAAGTGTTGTATTCCTTCCGCTCTCGTCAAGACTGCACTGATGGCATGCTCTGAGGCGGCCAGGTATAAATACAACTTTTCTCCTGGTTTAGGTGCCACAACTACTTTAGGATTGGATAAATATTCCTTTATCCGTACAAAAGCTTGTTGGGCCTCCTTCTTCCAGTGAAATTCCTGTCCTTTGATGGAGGCAACGAACGGTCGAGTTTTATCTCCCAGGCAAGAAATGTATCTATTCAGGGCGGCTAGACGACCCGTGAGTCGTTGTACGCCTTTTACGTCCCGGGGCTCTTGCATGTCCAAGATAGCTTGGACTTTGGTAGGGTTGGGCTCAATGCCTTTCTCGCTAACCACATGCCCCAGGATCATCCCTTTTTTGATTCCGAAGTTACATTTCTTGGGGTTCAGTTTCATATTATAATGCCCCAGAATTTTGAAAACTTCTTCGAGGTCTTTGACATGATCTGATTCGTTTTTACTTTTTAAAATAATATCATCAATGTACACTTCCATGGTTCTACCAATTAATTCAGAAAACATTAGATTTACCAACCTTTGATAGGTGGCCCCAGCATTCTTCAGGCCAAACGGCATTCTTTCCCAGCAATAGATCCCTTTCTCTGAGTAGAAAGCCGTGTGTTCAACGTCATCTGGATGCATGGGGATTTGATGGTACCCGGCCTTAGCGTCTAGTGTTGAGAATATCGCGTGACCTGTCAAATTATCAACCACATGGTCGATGTGTGGCATGGGAAAAAGGTCTTTCGGACATGCATTGTTTAGATCAGTAAAATCTATACATAAGCGCCATGCCCCCACCGTTTTTGTCACCATTACCGCATTGGAAAGCCAAGTGACATCACTCGAAGCTTTCCTGACCAGTTTACTTTCAATTAGTTTATCTACTTCCCCGGCGAGTGCATGGCACTTCTCGGGGCCCATTTTCCTGCGCTTCTGCGCAATTGGCCTTTTGCAGGGATCAATTTTCAATCGATGGCAGGCATGTTTAGGATCTATCTTTCCTAAATCCGCACTGGACCATGAGAAAGTGGAGATGTTCTCCTTTAGGAATTTTATCAAATCGCTTCTGACAGTGGATTCCATATGAGACCCCACAAGTATTTGTTTTTCGGTTTGCTCTGGATCTACAATTATAAAGTCCAGAGTTTCAACCATCTCTACAACGGGTGCTTTTTTGCATTGATATCCTCCCCGCGAGCCCCAATCCTCTAAGTTTGTTTTGGGTTTAGGCTGTTTTTCCCCAGGAGATGCTCAGTCTTCACTGGGTTCTTTTTTGGGGGGATTATTCATGTCATCCGAGGGGATCTGAAGAACTTCTCCGCGCGGGTTTTTCCTGGGAGAGCTCATTCCTTCCTCGGGTATTTTAATGATATCTTTGATGTGATCAATTTGTTTTATGTTGCTTTCCTCCAAATTGATTTGGGGAATGTTAGCTTTTTCTTTGTTTTTAGTTTTATCAAGATCGCGAAAATACATCAAAGTCTTCTTAGCCATTACTAGGTCCCCTCTGACGGTGCCAACTGCACCGGAGGGTGTTGGAAACTTGATACAGTAGTAATAGGACGAGGCGACTGCTTCAAAAGCGTCCAGAAAGGGCTTGCCTAACAAAGCATTATAGCCACTAACCTTATCAACTATTACAAACTTAAGATTCCTAACCATCACGACTTCGGGATTCTTCGCGTCCATCATTTCCACCGGGAGGATTATTTCTCCGTAGGGGATGACTACATCGTCACCAAAACCTTTCAACACCATATTGCACGGGTTGACATAGCGCGCCAGCTTCCCCATCAGATCCAGGGTCTTTTTGTAAAGAACATTAAGATGCGCGCCATTGTCTACCAGCGTGCGAGACACGTCCAGACCGAGGATTCTTGCCTTTATCACTAAAGGCACATCCTTCGGGAACTTTGTCTCGGCTCGATCTTCCGGGGTGAAAGTTATCACCGCCGTTTCATTAATTGCTGCTTCCTTTGATGGGGCAGTTTCATACCAAACTTCCCACATCTGAAAGTCTCTCTTTCTCTTGCGGTGGCTTTCCTCGTTCACCGGCTTTAAACCGCCGATCATCATGATCTGACCCACTCTTGGGGGATCCTGAGCCGGAGGATGCGGTGGTGGAGCTGGTGCGGGTACTTCCCGGGGAGGAGGCCCCTGCGGATTTCCCCCAGCACCTGGCCTGGGCAAGAATTGCCATAGTTTCCCATCCTGAAAAAGTTTCCACAACAGTTTTACCAGTTGTCTGCACTGGCTGGTGTTGTGACCAATCTTTTCATGAAAGGCACACCATTTGTTGGGATCCAACTTGTCCGGGGAAGTTAGAATTGGTGGTGGTTTTTCCAACAGATCAGATTTTTGTACCACCATGATATTCAGAATATCTGCTGGTGTATGACCAGTCTGAGCAGTGAGTTTTCCTTCCCACTCACGGATCTCATCCACTCGTGGGTCATTTGGCCTAGGGCCTGGTTTTTTGCCAATATAATTTGGCCTTCGATCGGAGGAAAAAGGAGGTTTTTTCTTTTGCTCGGGGGAGTGTCCCCCGCCAGCAACAAGACGCTGGTAGGCCACTTGGGCCCCAGCTTTCCTCCTAAAATCCTCATACGATCGGGGATAGTTTAACATTGCAGATTTAAACAACTTAGAATTTCTTCTCAAACCTGCCAACACTTAGTGAAGTTTGAGGTTATCGTCAATCTCTTCTCCGCCCGCCATCAGTAGTTCCTCCACGCGATCCACATAAGACTCGTCTGTTTCGTTCTCACCCTGTTTGACCCCAAGCAGCTTCTGACTATACTCCATATAGGTGTTGGGGATCGTGCATGTATACGCAGCGGAAAACAAAAATTTTATGAAAAACCGTTTTTCATTAATGTAAACATTTTACATTATATTTATTTTATTTTATTGAAAATCATATTTTCAATATTACATGCATTAATTGATTTAATTCAAATCTATTAGAATCAATAATTCACCATTTAATTTAATTATCAAATAATTAAATATTTAATTCATGCATCCCATACTACACAAATTAAATTTAGCGCAATTATAGCGCAATTATATTTATCATATAAATTAATTACTTCTAGCGCAACTATATTAATCATATTAATATATTACTTGTAGCGCAATTACATTAATCATATTAATATATTACAATTAATTACGCAGACATAATTAATTTGTCAAATTGACAATTAACATAATCTTATTATTTAATTCTAATCAACTTGAGTTTATGTAAACATCCGCACATAATTAATTTGCATCAGATTGACAATTAACATAATCATATTATTTAATTCTAATCAACTTGAATTGTGCAATTAAATTAATCAAATTAATTAATTACACATATATAATTAATTACGTAAACATGTGCACATAATCAGTTTGCGTCAAATTGACAATTAAGATAATCATATTATTTAATTCGAATCAATTTGAATTTAATTGACATTTAAATTAATCACAATTAATTTTTCTTTATCAATTAAAAATCACATAGCACAAACATTAACAGTACATAGCGCAAACATTTAACGCAAACAATTAAATCTAAATTTAATCGTAAGTACCTCAGGGATTCATCGGACGAAACGAGGTTCGTCGGAAGTCGCGCGGATGCGACGCGGGGACGGCACGGGTCGTGTGCGGGGAGAGCCGAGCGAGTGGCGGGGCTCTCGGCTGGACTCGTGTGTCACGGCTGGACCGCACGGGCGCGACTCGGGCTGTGCTCGGGCGTTCCTTCGGCGTCTCTCGTCTAATCAGGTTTCACCTCGTATAGGTAATCCAACTTACGTATTGCACTAGAAACACGTAAGGGAGAATACGACGGGAAAAGCGAGCCGGAAAAACGGTGCCGGAATCGGATTCCGGCGAGGGGAGGCGGCTGCCGGCGGCGGCACTAGGCGGCGGCGGGCGGCGGCTCCGGTTTTCGGCGGTCCTCCGAGGGAGGAGCCGAGGGGCGGACGAGAGGGAGAGAGGAGAGAAAGTGAGGCTAGGGTTTTGAGCTCTTCACTTTGGTGTGTTTATTCTCATGCCTATGGAGCTCCTTTTATAGGTGAAGAAAGGAGCTTGTTGGGCTCAAACCCTAATGGATCGGATCCATTAACCCTAGCCGGCCCAATACATTAGCCGTCATTACGTTTCTCCAAAATTGACAATCAATTTCATCTCCGAAAAATATAACGATTATATTTTCTTTCTCGTTTTAATTTTCTCATCAATATGAGATAAAAATAAAATTTTCCAATTTCACAAAATCGGAAAGCCCATTTCAGGGGTACTGCTAAATCGAGAAATTTCCCAAAATAGAAAGTGTACACCATCGTGTCCGTTTTCTTTAGCTCAGTATTATTTCCAACTCATAATCACAATTATGAATCTCGGATTCAATCATATTGACCTCCGACTATATGTACTTAATTAACAGTTAATTAATACATGATCGTATTCAAGGATCGGTTTACACGAGAATGTGACCCTCAATGGTTCAGGTGTATAACTAGCCGTGGGCTCACAACATATTGTGATTCGAACAACATATTGTTCTTATTTCAACTACTCCCAAGAGTTTTAGATTAATAATCATATTATTTAATCTACGAACAAGTCGCTGCCCAACGAATCAGTGACGAGCGTCTAGCAGCCACGCTTCACTAATTCCCTAGATACAAATGAAGTGCCTGCAAGAACCTTGTAATATAGTTAGCGTACAGTACGATCCCTCCGATACATATGTCCCGATCAAACTAGAGATATTGGTTTAATCGAGATCTCTTGTTGAGTTTGATAACTGTGCGTACGTTCTAGGTTTCGTAAAATCCAGTCGTGATTGATTCAGAGAAACACATTTCTCTAATCACCTCACTATTCAACTCTGGCCAGAGATTCCGGGACTACGAACCATCAGAACACACAGGACATCCATGATCTATATCAAGCGATCAGATCCCCTACTACCATGCACAGACTTCACATCAGATTTCGAATTGCACGAACATTGTCTCCTTTTTCGACTTACTCCCTTTCCAAGGAATCAGAGACACGTCACGATACAGCTAGTCCTCTGATGAAGTCACGGTGATGTCTGGGTCTTAAGGATTAATTGTGTACAACTATATTATGGAATTCTCTACTCGATCAGTGATAACCACTTAGAGATTCCAGGGAGAGGGGGTTCAGTGAACTCATCAACAGTGAGCACCCACTCAAGTATGTCGATGTCCCAACACCGAGGCTCGAGATTAGCCCACATACACTAAGTGCTAGTCTCAAGGGGGAAAGACCGGGTATCCTTGTTATTGGCGTAACCCATCGACTAGGAACTGAGTTTGACCAGTTACGTTGCGTTAACAGAATTATCTCTCGGTTTCCACAAAACCGAATTCATACAACATGTGTAACTGTACAGGACTATATCTATGATTCAACATTGGGAGCAGATATAGTATATGCCATTAATATAGGTTTCATTAATTAACGAAATAAACGGTTATATAACGGAATACGGTTAACCGCTCGGCCAACCGTTGGCTCGCCGGTCACCTATTCCAACAATCTCCCACTTGACCTAGAGCCAACTATCCATGAATCTTAGTCCCATCGACTCTCTATGTTTCTCGCGGACATATTCAGATAAAGTCCTGGTACAGGGATCTACAAAGTTATCTTCCGAAGTGACACTCTCGACTCAGACGTCACCTCTGTCATTGATCTCTTAGATCACATGATATTATCTCTAGTACATGTTTGGACTTCTGATGAGATCTCGGTTCCTTAGCATTCGCTACAGGACACCGTATAATCACAGTACAAGTTACTTGATTATTTGCGTCCGGAATTATAACCAACATTTGGATAAAGTTCCGTGTCCAAAACAGTCTCTTTTACAGCTTTAGATGCTGCAACATATTCAGGTTCTCGTGGTAGAATCATTAGTCGTTGCAGGAACCATTCCAGCATGCGACACCACCTCTAAGCTCGAATATGAATCCCGATATCGACTTTTAGTCATCCACATCCGGTTGAAAACTAGAGTTCGTAAGTACCTCTAAATTCAACTCGGACCTCCCATAGACTAAGAACAATTCCTTAATGCTTTTGATTGCTAGTGCTCAAGGATTTCGTCCTTCACGACTTCAAATAAGCCGGTCTTGGGTTCGACTGATATTCACTTGTGACACTCACAACATTTATAATATCACGTCTAGTACACAGCATGCCATACATAATGCTCCCTAGTGCGGAGATATATGTTTTGTCCATTTCATCTCCTCTAATTCCATCAACATTACAGTCACACGAATTACGAGAGATGAACCCCATGGGACATTGGCAAGAATCTCTTCAGGATTCTTCCATGCTAAACCATTTCAGAAACAGTTTCTATGTACAAGGATTGAGAAGATTTTGCATTCTTCTAGATCTATATCTATAGTGACGTATCACAATACGTAGGATGCCTCTCCTCAAATCCTTTATTCGGGAAACGTGTGGATAACCGTGCTTTCGTTGACTGCAACATCACTCAATCATCCCTATGATTAGTGTGTCATCAACGTACAACACTTAAATTTCACTGCGCTCCCACTAACCTTCTTGAATACAAGGTACCTTTAAGTTTTATACCAAGTCAACGCTTTGACTATTGTATTTAAAACACATGTTCCATTTTAGGGATGCTCGTTTCAATCCATAAATGGATCGCTGGAGTATGCAAACCTTTTGCTCCTTTCCAGAAAATATGAAGCCTTCCGGTTGCGCTACAACTCTTCCATAATATCACATTCAAGGAAAGTAGACCTCATATCTATTTTCCACATCTCATAGTCGTACTATGCAGAAATGGCCAGCAAAATTGTAATGGACTTAAGCATAGCGACTGATGGAAAGGTTACCTCATAAACAACACATTGTCTTTGAGTAACTTCTTTTACCATCATCCTTGCTTTAAAGGTCACACCTTTATATATATACTCTCACGTCATAATTAATAGATCAAAATGCAGCCTTTGGGAACGATTCCCTTTGGTGGATCTACCAAGGTCAAACCTTGTTGGAGTACATACAGTCCATTATGAATTTCATGGCAATAAGCCAATGTCCCATATTCGTATCCAATACGAATCAGTTGAAGTTTATTGGATCATATCCATCGTCAACTTTATCTTGATCATTATCAAGATGGAACCGTCTACCAGGTACCTTCCGAACATTTTCGGATTTACGAACCGATAGATGAAGAGGTATATTAGTGGTTTGTTGAATTGGTTCATCTCCAAGTACTTGTGCTTGAACTTCATAGTGTGGTTCATATTCTCGAACTATTTCGAGATTTACTATATTGCCTTTTCTATCGAATAGAAACTTCTTCTCTAAGAAGGCAACATTTCTTTAAACAAACATTTTGTTTTAGAAATATAGTAGAACAGGTATCCTTGTGAATGTTCAGGATACCCCACAAAATGGCATAAGCCGGATCTACTATTCAACTTATCTCCCACTAGCCGCTTCACGCAAGCAGGATACGGGAGTGTCCAAGTTCATATGGTGTGGTTTTAACTGCTTTGGTGGTAACACTATTCAGCAAATGGACGACTGTCAAAAGTGCAGGATTTTTACAGTTTCGTCGATAATTTGGTGAACCCCTTTGTGGATCGAACCATGTCCAACAAAGTTTGATTCCATCATTCGGACACTCAATACAATTAAGGAGTTCCAGACGGAGTCCATTTCCAGAGAATCGTATTCTCTTTTAGATAGTCAATAAGCTTGGTGCTTAAATATTTATTACCACGATCATATCGTAATATAGCAACCAAGTTGGTTTCCTACTTTGATGTCTAAAATTATTGAACACTTCAAAATTAGAGACGTGTACTTCATAAGTACATTTGGTAGTTGAAAACCACCCCCACCAGTAACACATTAGTGGATCACACATCTCCGTTTGGATCAAATCCAATAGATCTTCAACACACGCAACTAGCGTGCTAAAGTTGTGCGGGGATTTGACTTCTATCAATTGCTGATATTTGGGTTTAGTTCATTCTTGTTTATTTGTTTATCGTCTTTAGCAAATCATATTTGCTTTCTTTTGTATAAAGGAAATCGGATTTCCAAAACAAAATTAAAACCTTTACCTTCTATATCAAATATAGAAGTAAGATCTAATAATAGAACATTTCTATTAACAGCAGGTTTCTAAATTTAGACGAAACAAATAATCAATTGTTCAAAACAATAGAATAACTATAACCCAATACGAACCTTTGTCAGAACGTTTCTGCTTAAGGTATTTTAGCAGTTATGGCCCTATGGCCTTTATTCACACAACGATGGCAAGCGTCATCAACTCATTTGTTGACCTTGTTCTTAGTCGCCCTTCTAGTATCACCTTTATCCATCTTTACACTTAGACCGGAAACCATTTCCGTCATTTTCTTCAAGAAGAACACTTCTTTCATGAAGAAGCAATAATGAGAAAAAAATTCTCGTATTGATGGTTGACTCTTTGATCAACATCTTGAACAACTTATCCATTGAAGGATCGAGCTTTGTTCATGTTGTAGTTCATAATGAACGATTCATAAGAACTAGAAATCCACTTCTCATAAGTGGCATTCCTCAGCAGTCAAAGGTTGAGTGAGATTATCAAATAATCTATTCTCAAGTACATAGAGGCACTCATCATTTTAAATCACAAGATTGAGATTCCAATTCAAATGGTTTGGGCCAGTGAGTTTGGATTGGTCGAGTATCGATGTTACGGGATATCTTAGAGAATATTACTGAGAAATATTAAGAAGATTAACATTGAGATAATTCGTTATTAATGATTACAATTAAATGTTTGGTCTTTATCATTTAATTGTCTCCCACTAAATTTTTCGAATTCCGCTATCCTCTAGCAGACAGACGGGAAAACTTATTTTTCCTTAGTTGGGCTTTAGGTCCAATAGCGTGAATATAACCCGTAGTTAATCTAGCCCGATTACATTCACCTAAAGGTAGAAACATTTTCAATCACATCTCTATGTGACCCTAAAGATTACTTTTCCTCACCATGACAATGAACTACGTTAATCGTACCCTTCAAAGTCAACCATGTGTCAAGACCGACCTACCGATGTGAGAAGTGAAAGTTGGACTCCAATAAACATGTGTAAGCCCATAGTTAATCTATCCGACCACACATATTTAAAAGAATCGTAGCTAACACCTCTCCATCTTATGTCAATAAATTACAGCTTAACTCACAAGCAGTACTCCCCGCTAACACGGCATACCATACTACTTGTAAGTGGCTTTCACATAATTTATTGTCGGTAGAAGGAAAGGAGAAAGAACGACACATCGGTTCTCCTTTAAGGCTTGATATACATTCTCGGGAGGGAATGGAGGAGTATAGGTTTGTTATCTCATCAGAATAATCGTTATACATTCTCAGGAGAGAATGAAGTGAGTGATCGATTGTTGATTCTTAACAACTATGTCCTCTATAGGTCATCCTAACGAGCACATACGATCATAACATATATCACAATATATATCTCACATAATTCACATAGCATTTAATCACAATTAAAACGAGGTATGCAAATTAAATGGTGCTCTATTAATTAACTTGATTTAACAATTAAATCAATTAATTAATCTATCACCTTGTTGATCGAATATTTAAATCTATTATGTAATTGGTCAATAAATAATTTCACTAAATTAAATATTGATACTTCCTTTCTATTTCAATTTATTAATATCTTAATAATCAAAACGTGATGTCTCGTAAGTGAAACTCGAAGTTTCTAACCAGCGATACATCATGGGAGCGACCCTATCTCCCATAAATGGGGGAGCCGAGCAGACCATCGAATCATGCCATCAAATGGCTCGATGTCTCTAATTTGTTTTAACAAAAACAAGTCTAGATGAATCACTCCCCGAGGTGCATTCATGTTCGACATTGAATTGTTACTTGATAACAAATTAGGCATTGTTTCAATCTATTAGATAAAAAATAAATATCTTAATAGAAACAACTAAATCCCAATTAAACAACATTAAATCAATCAATTCAACAAACAGCATGCTTAAGGCGATTATATTCATAGACAATTAATCAATTTCAGAACCTACGCTCTGATACCACTGTTGGGGATCGTGCATGTATACGCAGCGGAAAACAAAAATTTTATGAAAAACCGTTTTTCATTAATGTAAACATTTTACATTATATTTATTTTATTTTATTGAAAATCATATTTTCAAATCTATTAGAATCAATAATTCACCATTTAATTTAATTATCAAATAATTAAATATTTAATTCATGCATCCCATACTACACAAATTAAATCTAGCGCAATTATATTTATCATATAAATTAATTACTTCTAGCACAACTATATTAATCATATTAATATATTACTTGTAGCGCAATTATATTAATCATATTAATATATTACAATTAATTACGCAAACATAATTAATTTGCGTCAAATTGACAATTAACATAATCTTATTATTTAATTCTAATCAACTTAGTTTATGTAAACATCCGCACATAATTAATTTGCATTAGATTAACATAATCATATTATTTAATTCTAATCAACTTGAATTGTGCAATTAAATTAATCAAATTAATTAATTACACATATATAATTAATTACGTAAACATGTGCACATAATCAGTTTGCGTTAAATTGACAATTAAGATAATCATATTATTTAATTCGAATCAATTTGAATTTAATTGACATTTAAATTAATCACAATTAATTTTTCTTTATCAATTAAAAATCCATAGCGCAAACATTAACAGTACATAGCGCAAACATTTAACGCAAACAATTAAATCTAAATTTAATCGTAAGTACCTCAGGGATTCATTGGACGAAACGAGGTTCGTCGGAAGTCGCGCGGATGCGACGCGGGGACGGCACGGGTCGTGTGCGGGGAGAGCCGAGCGAGTGGCGGGGCTCTCGGCTGGACTCGTGTGTCACGGCTGGACCGCACGGGCGCGACTCGGGCTGTGCTCGGGCGTTCCTTCGGCGTCTCTCGTCTAATCAGGTTTCACCTCGTATAGGTAATCCAACTTACGTATTGCACTAGAAACACGTAAGGGAGAATACGACGGGAAAAGCAAGCCGGAAAAACGGTGCCGGAATAGGATTCCGGCGAGGGGAGGCGGCTGCCGGCGGCGGCACTAGGCGGCGGCGGGCGGCGGCTCCGGTTTTCGGCGGTCCTCCGAGGGAGGAGCCGAGGGGCGGACGAGAGGGAGAGAGGAGAGGAGAGAAAGTGAGGCTAGGGTTTTGAGCTCTTCACTTTGGTGTGTTTATTCTCATGCCTATGGAGCTCCTTTTATAGGTGAAGAAAGGAGCTTGTTGGGCTCAAACCCTAATGGATCGGATCCATTAACCCTAGCCGGCCCAATACATTAGCCGTCATTACGTTTCTCCAAAATTGACAATCAATTTCATCTCCGAAAAATATAACGATTATATTTTCTTTCTCGTTTTAATTTTCTCATCAATATGAGATAAAAATAAAATTTTCCAATTTCACAAAATCGGAAAGCCCATTTCAGGGGTACTGCTAAATCGAGAAATTTCCCAAAATAGAAAATGTACACCATCGTGTCCGTTTTCTTTAGCTCAGTATTATTTCCAACTCATAATCACAATTATGAATCTCGGATTCAATCATATTGACCTCCGACTATATGTACTTAATTAACAGTTAATTAATACATGATCGTATTCAAGGATCGGTTTACACGAGAATGTGACCCTCAATGGTTCAGGTGTATAACTAGCCGTGGGCTCACAACATATTGTGATTCGAACAACATATTGTTCTTATTTCAACTACTCCCAAGAGTTTTAGATTAATAATCATATTATTTAATCTCCGAACAAGTCGGTGCCCAACGAATCAGTGACGAGCGTCTAGCAGCCACGCTTCACTAATTCCCTAGATACAAATGAAGTGCCTGCAAGAACCTTGTAATATAGTTAGCGTACAGTACGATCCCTCCGATACATATGTCCCGATCAAACTAGAGATATTGGTTTAATCGAGATCTCTTGTTGAGTTTGATAACTGTGCGTACGTTCTAGGTTTCGTAAAATCCAGTCGTGATTGATTCAGAGAAACACATTTCTCTAATCACCTCACTATTCAACTCTGGCCAGAGATTCCGGGACTACGAACCATCAGAACACACAGGACATCCATGATCTATATCAAGCGATCAGATCCCCTACTACCATGCACAGACTTCACATCAGATTTCGAATTGCACGAACATTGTCTCCTTTTTCGGCTTACTCCCTTTCCAGGGAATCAGAGACACGTCACGATACAGCTAGTCCTCTGATGAAGTCACAGTGATGTCTGGGTCTTAAGGATTAATTGTGTACAACTATATTATGGAATTCTCTACTCGATCAGTGATAACCACTTAGAGATTCCAGGGAGAGGGGGTTCAGTGAACTCATCAACAGTGAGCACCCACTCAAGTATGTCGATGTCCCAACACCGAGGCTCGAGATTAGCCCACATACACTAAGTGCTAGTCTCAAGGGGGAAAGGCCGGGTATCCTTGTTATTGGCGTAACCCATCGACTAGGAACTGAGTTTGACCAGTTACGTTGCGTTAACAGAATTATCTCTCGGTTTCCACAAAACCGAATTCATACAACATGTGTAACTGTACAGGACTATATCTATGATTCAACATTGGGAGCAGATATAGTATATGCCATTAATATAGGTTTCATTAATTAACGAAATAAACCGTTATATAACGGAATACGGTTAACCGCTCGGCCAACCGTTGGCTCGCCGGTCACCTATTCCAACAATAGGAAGCTTTGGATGCAAAATACGACACAAACCTATGCACCAAGTCGTCAAAACACTTAATAGAATGTGTAGGTAAGCTGACGTACCATTGGTGAGGAATATCGCCCAGGGTGAGTGGGAATAGTTTGCACCGAGTAGCATCAGTGGCTCCTCGGCCGGACATGTACGTCCTGAATCTGCTCAAGTGCACTTCTGGATCAGTCTTGCCGCTGTACAAAGTAGTTTGCATGGGCTGAATTTCCAGTTGCATTGGAGCTTGTTCAACCTCGGGAGCCAAGGGATCATTATGACGACCTGTCGGGGCGGCGAGAATTTGATTTTCGTTCAATCGCCTTTCCAGTTCAGAGTACTTCTGACTTAAATCGGCCAGTTCAAGATCAGCACCAGGGGCTCTGTGGGCCCTCGTCGGTGATAAGTTCACACGTTGCCCGTGCATGTCACTTCTACTTGCCTGTCGATGAGGATCCGTAGAAGTAGCTACTGATTCGGCTCTCTTATTTAGATCTAAAGCCCGGCGTGTTCTGCGGTTCCCCCGGGGAGCTCGGCCAGTTCGCTCAGGGCCCTTACCTGGATTTTCCCCGGCGGGTGCATGCATGCCCCTCACCGGGATCACAGGGGTTGTCATCACATATTTTAAAGACATCAACTCAGCCACTGCTTCATCAATTTTCTGTGGAGTATCAAGACTCGCGAATCTAATCGGAGGTGGAGCCATGGGCGTCGACGGCCCTCCGATCTCGTAAGGATGAAGACGGCGATTCCGACGTCGTGACCGAAGTCGACGTTGTCGTTGATCTGCCTGACTGTCAGTGGGCTCATCGGCCTCTGCATGTTTGCTATCGTGCTCATCGGAGCTGATTTGGGTAGGCGGCGGTTGTTCCTTATTTTCAGGTTCTGGGTTTTTAGGCGGAGATGGAACCTCGGGTTCCACCATCACGGCCTTACCCATCACAGCCCGCCACCTGCCGCTTGTGCCGGATGCACCTGATACCGTAGTACCTTCGTCTTCGTTCACCATCTTTGATTTTAATCGAGCTTTTCTGCAACTTAAATACCTGATGCTCGATCCTTCTAGCGCCAACTGTTTTGGTTGTTTTTGTACTTGTCGGTAGTATTTGCTGGTAATTGAGGGTTTTGATAAACAACACAAAATGGTAAATTTGTTATAAGTAAGCTAGCAAAAGGATTAAGTTATAGCAGAAATCATAAGTAGAACATGGATGCTCAAGGCACCTCTTTATTCATATATTCATACTTAGAAATCATATTAAAATACAAGGTTTTGCATGTCCCCTTTTCTCTATCTCACTCCCTCTATTTATAATACTCTATGCATGGCTTAACTATGCCACCTAATGCCCACATATCGGCCTCTTATTGGACCACTATTCCACTAATATGAAGCATTAAATACCCACTAATTTCCATTAGTGCTTAATCTGCCTCTTTCCCCGTGAAGTCCCAGCTCATTGACTGTCATCCAGGGAGCCTCCCCAGGCGATTCCCCTGTGAAGGGAGTCTGATTCTACCGTGCGATCTTTACTGCCCAAGCTCCTTATCTTCTTCTTAAATATGCTTTTGAGGGTCTTCTTAACTGTATTGGTTGACTTTCTCTCTTGATGACGTGGCCCTTTGATTCGTGACACGTGTCGGTGACCGTTTTCTCGGGTACAACAGTGGCAAACTCAACAAATCTCCACCTTGGCACTAAACCGCGAACTCCCTTCGCCGTCCGTCTTCCTCCAAAAGCCCCTAAGGCTTTAATCTCTCGATCGAAGTCCAACCAAGCTAGAGCAAAGCTCAAACTTGGTTGCGGGTAAACTCTTCGTCAGCATGTCCGCCGGATTATCGTGAGTACTAATCTTACTCACCTTAATATCACCTCGAGCGATCACCTCACGGACAAAGTGATAATGAATGTCTATGTGCTTTGTTCTCTCATGGAACACTTGATCTTTTGTGAGACAAATAGCACTTTTACTATCACAAAAGATGGATGTCGTCTTAGAACTCTTCAAGAGCTCTCTAAACCAACCTCTCAACCATAACGCCTCTTTGCAAGCCTCGGTGACCGCCATATACTCCGCCTCGGTAGTCGATAAGGTCACCGTACTTTGCAAGATAGCTTTCGAACTTATAGCACACCCACCAATGGTAAAAACATACCCGGTAAGAGATCTTCTTTTATCTAGATCACCGCCATAGTCGGAATCCACGAACCCTTGCACATCATCTTGATTCCTCCCGAACACCAACTTCTTGTTAGACGTACCTCTCAAGTAGCGCAACACCCACTGCACAGCCTTCCAATGCTCTCTTCCGGGATTCGCCATATACCGACTCAAGGCACTCACGGCGTGGGCCAAATCCAGACGAGTACACACCATGGCATACATCAAGGACCCAACGGCATTGGAATAAGGGACTCGAGCCATATCCTCGATGTCCTTCTCCGTAGTCGGAGAGTAAGCAGAGGTAAGTCTAAATTGTGTTCCAAGGGGAGTACTTACCGGGTTTGCATTCTCAAGGTTGAATCGACGTAGCACCTTCTCTATGTACCCCTTTTGGCCAAGAAACAACTTGCCATCTCTTCGATCTCTTGTGATTTCCATTCCTAGAATCTTCTTTGCCGCACCTAGATCCTTCATCTCGAACTCCTTGCTAAGTTGTGCCTTGAATTTCTCCACCTCCGACTTATCCTAAGCCGCTATCAACATATCGTCGACGTAGAGGAGAAGATAAACTAAAGACCCATCACGGCCTTTCCGAAAATACACACAACTATCGTATGAGCTCCTGCGGAAACCATTTTTGATCATAAACGTGTCGAAACGTTTATACCATTGTCTAGGAGATTGTTTCAAACCATATAAGGACTTCTTGAGAAAACACACCTTGTTTCCTTGGTTTGAACCCTCGAACCCCTCGGGTTGGACCATGTAGATATCTTCATCGAGCTCCCCATGTAGAAAGGCCGTCTTCACATCCATTTGCTCAAGCTCCAAATCATGCATTGCCACAATGCCTAAAATCGCTCGAATCGAGCTATGCTTGACCACCGGTGAAAACACATCATTGAAATGTACTCCGGGAATTTGGCTAAAACCTTTAGCCACCAATCTCGCCTTGTATCTCTCGTCCTCAACCCCAGGGATGCCCTCCTTCTTTTTGAAGATCCATTTGCACTTGATGGCCTTCTTGCCTTTAGGGAGATCAACCAACTCCCAAGTGTCATTCTTATGAAGAGACTCCATCTCTTCTTGCATAGCCAAGACCCACTTATTTGATTCATCACACGTAACCGCCTCGGCATATGAGGAAGGTTCCTCATACGAATCAACTTCATCGGCTACGTTTAGAGCATAGGCAACTAACTCATACTCGGCTAACCTTTTGGGTGGTCGAGTCTCACGTCTTGGCCTATCTCGTGCTATGCATTGCGGCTCCACCTCTTTTGGATCTTCCGGAGTAGTTGAACTACTCGTCTCATCGGTCGGGGAACTTGACCCATCATCTTCCTCTTACACCCTGTCCGGCTCCACCTCAGTAGGAGTACTTGGAACCTCGAGATTCCCTTTAGACGACCGATCACCCATCATAGAAGCCTCATCGAAGACTACATCACGACTTAGTATGATCTTTCTCGTCTCTGGACACCAAAGCTTGTATCCTTTAACTCCTTCCTTAAAGCCAACGAATATGCACTTCTTAGAACGTGCACTCAATTTCCCGTCGTTGACATGCATGTAGGCCGGACACCCAAACACCCTCAAGTCCTCATAATTCGCCGGAGATCCCTTCCACAATTCTTGTGGAGTCTTCTTGTTAATCGCCATGGACGGGGATCGGTTGATAAGGTAACATGCTAAAGAAGCCGCTTCAGCCCAAAAACCTTTACTCAACCCAGAAGTTGCTAACAAGCAACGTACCTTGTCCATAATCGTGCGATTCATCCTCTCGGCTACTCCATTTTGCTGGGGCGTGTATCTCACAGTGTGGTGCCTCACAATCCCCGAACCTTTACAAAATTGGTTGAATTCGCCGGACACAAATTCTAGGCCATTGTCCGTACGTAGGTTCTTCACGACTTTCCCGGTTTGTTTCTCTATCATCACCTTCCAATCTCTGAAGGTAGAAAACACGTCGCTCTTGTTCTTCAGGAAGAACGACCAAACCTTTCGGGAATAGTCATCGATGATGGTAAGCATGTAGTAAGAACCTCCAGTGGAGGGGACCGGGGATGGTCCCCATAGATCGGAATGGACATACCCGAGTATTTCCTTCGTCGTGTGAGCGCCGGTAGTGAACTTCACCCTCGTTTGCTTCCCAAAGACGCACTGCTCACAAAACTCCAACTTCGACAAGCCCTTATCCCCAAGGAGCCCTTGCCTACTCAACTCGGCCATTCCGGAATCACTCATATGCCCTAGACGCATATGTCAAAGCCTTGTCGTATCGACATCCGGGACTTTGGAATCGCTCACGGCTACTTCACCTTTCACCGTGGTGTCCTCAAGAACGTAAAGCCTATTCGACTTACGTTCGCCTCTCATAACAACCAAAGAGCCACTGGCCACCTTCAAGACTCCACCTTCTCCGGTGAACGAGTAACCCTTAAGCTCCAAAGTACTAAGCGAAATTAAATTCCGCTTTAAGCCGGGGACGAATCTAACCTCGCTTAGGGTGCGGATCGCGCCGTCAAACATCTTGATCCGGATGCTTCCTATCCCTTCGATTTTGCATGACGCGTTGTTGCCCATAGTCACCGCACCTTGTTCCACCTTCTCAAAAGTGTCGAACCACTCACGATTCGGGCACATGTGGAACGTACATCCCGAGTCTAGAATCCACTCCTCGCTTGATTTGGAGACCTCACCCAACGCCATAAGGAGATCACAATAATTCTCGGCTACACCAACTTCACCGGAACTCTTACCAGAATTATTGTTGTTGTTGTTGCCACCTTCTCTCTCCTTCCTATTCTTCAAGGAATAGCAATCGGCTTTGATGTGACCCTTCTTCTTGCAATATTTGCACACCTTGTTACTATGTTGTGACTTCGATCGAGACCTATCTTTCCCCGTCGATCTCTGGTTGGTCCGCCTACGGACATTCAATCCTTCACTTGGCGTCTCTCCCGAATTAGGATTCTCCATCATCAAAATATTATCTCTAGATGAGAGGGCCGAAACAACGTCTTTAAATGCGAGACTATCTCGAGCGGAATATAGGAGAGTATCACGGAAGGTCGCCATAGAAGGGGGTAGAGAAATTAGGAGCCAAAACGCAAGATCATCATCTTCGATCTTCACGCCAATGTTGCCGAGGTCGGCGACTTTCTCCTTGAATTTCGCTACGTGCGCGGGGATAGAAGATCCCTCCGCCATCTTGAGGAAATATAAACTCCTCTTCAAATTGTGCTTACTTGACACCGTCTTGGTGATGCACATCTCTTCAAGCTTCTCCCACAACTCTTTCGCTGTCTTCATCTCCATGATGTCCTCCGCCAAACTGTTCGAGACATGGAGCCCTATGGTCGCCATAGCCATCTGATCGAGCGTCACGCGGTCGTCATGCTCCATGTGAACCGGCATATTGTCAATACCATTGAGAGCGATCTCTTGCTTCAGGGATCGTAGAACTAACCTCATCTTGTATTGCCAAATAGGGAACCTTGTGTTGAGATCCAGCATCGGTATGTCATACTTCACGCTCGTCATAGATCATTAGCTCTGATACCACTTGTTGACGATCGGACGATGTATAGTATGAAGAAAACAAGAATACCGAAGAAAAGAAATCAACAAGAAATTGGAGAAGACAAAGAATTTACGTGGAAACCCAAATCGGAAAAAACCACGGGAGGAACGACGAACAATTCACTATAATATTGCTTCACGATTACAAGGATGATATACGCTCTAAACCCTCAAATCTCACGCAATAGCTATAGAATTATAATCGGTGTGTTTATGCATATGGAGTAGCTCTCTTTATATAGGGGAGAGACCTAATTAATGTATAGAAACATTAATACTCGCCCATAGCATGTCTTGTAGGAGAAGGAAACCTAAACGGACCAAAAATAGGACTTTCCAAAAGTCCCCCGCGCTGGCACATTTGGCGACCGCCGTTTCCAAACCGCCGGTCGCAGGACTATTTCGGCGGTCGCCGAAACCCCTCAAAAGCGTGCAGTCCCGACTTCGTCAATCTCGACCTTTTCGGCGGTCGCGGGTCCATAAACGGCGGTCACCGTTTTCCTTCAGCGGACGCCGATTCCAAAACTGCGGGCGCCGTTTTCCTCCTCGCTCGGTTTCGTGGCAAACTCAACAGATCTTTATATTCTAATGACAAAATGATTCGTTATCATTTTGCATACAATATTTTTTTTCACTATATATATTATATTTAACGTCATTATATACATAAAAATAACAATGAATAATAGTTTGTCATGAAAAATGACAAAATATTCATCTTATTGAGACAAAAATTGACATTATAAAAATTTATTAAATTAAATTTAGTAATTCATGGAAATTCGTCACAAAAAATAAAGTTTTAAGGACGATAAATTAAAATGTCATGAAAAAAGTTATATTTAGTGACGAAAATTGTTAATATGTGACGAAAACTAGAGATCATGCATTCATGTGTGACGAGTAATGTGTCACCATAGATGAATAAATAAAGTGACGATGTCGTTTTTTGTCACAACATGATGACTTGTGATGACGAAACAATTTAACGTCACATTTACCTAATAGGACGCACATTCGGTGACAATGTTTGCGACGAAAAAAATGTGTCAACGAATAAATTTTGGCACGAAAAATGGCCTTTTAATGACGAATAATTTCGTAGCGAAATGTCAATTTTTTTGTGGAGAAGAAGCTTCAAGCTCAAACCTCTGTTATTTTCCAAATCTAGCTCAACCCTTACTCCAAAATGTTGCGCTCTTTACGATCCTCTTGACGCCACTTGTTGCGAATATTGAACACTAAATCTCACACGACTCTCGAAATATATATGAGATGCGAAGAATAAAGATAAACGAAAAGAACGAACACACAACTTTACGTGGAAACCCAAAACACGGGAAAAAACCACGGGAAGAAAGAACCAATCGACTACATCGTTGAGGCTTACAATTCACTCTATTGCACTCTATTGCACTCTATGATTTTCGTCTACCGGAGAACCCAATTTATAGGTGTAGCAAACCTATCAAATTGGAAACAATTAGAATTAGGAATAATTCTTTTCCTAATAAGACTCCAAATCTAATAAGGAATAAAATTATATTTTAATATAATTTTCATATTCCTAATACTAAAATAAGAGTAAATCGGATTTCACAAACCACAAATTCTCGACCCCTGCATCCCACGATTTCTATTTAGAGCCCATGACATGCGATGATGTCATTATGGCATGTGCAGCCCCACTCACGTAAATTCACATTTGATGTCGTTAATGACATTGCCGATTAATTACGATGTGTGCCTAATCGTGAAACACGTCCCGCTCGAGTCTCCCGTTTTTGTTCCGATTCAATTCCAATTCGAGTCAAATTAACAAATCTCCACCTTGACGAGAATCCCCGCGACTCCAAGCCGCACCATCCTCCAACGATTTAATTTTTCTTCTTCCACCCAACCGCATAGGACTCACTCAAAACATGAGCACCCTAAGTTTGAACCGCACCAAACTTAGTACAAGAATGCGAAGTTGCACCGATCATCCCTTGGGTACCACCAAGTTCTATGACCTCCACGCAATCTCCATTCTCAAATCTCGCCTTTCCACTACTATCAGCACTACCTGCATTCGCTAATCATCCAGTGCTATTCATAGTACGCCTAGGCTCGATTATCCAAATTTTGAATACTATTCGGGCTAGTATTCCCGGTGTCCCCGACACCAACACACATGCACATGACTTTTAAAACAAGGTGATCCTGACTCACCTTCCAGCGAATGACTTCCTTGGGCAGAGGCAGTTTCCCACTTGGTAATTGTGTTGCCGCATAGCTCATACAATCCACCAAATCTTTCTCTCGCCTCGAAAAATAAGTCGCCCCGACTTACTTTCAACACTCCACCTTTACCGAAATTGGTACCCATCGGATCTAAGGTCTGAGAGAGATAAGATTACCATTCAGAACCGGAACGTACCTTGCAGTACCGAGGGTTCGAATATGCCCATCGACCATCTTGATTCTCACAGTTCCCGTGCCGCGTATCTCACACGATGTATCATGCCCCATGACCACCGATCAACCGACACCATCGAACATCTAGAATCCAAGATCCACCCCTCACACGTTCCCAAAATCAGAGACAACCAGGAGTTCCACATCGATGAAACCTCCTTCTCCAGAATCGGCCACCTTCGATTCCTTTCTCCGATTCTTCAGGGCCTGACAGTCTCCCTTCACGTGGCCTTTTTCCTTGCAGTAGTGACAAATCCCCTAGAATTTCTCCCATGCTCCACCTTGGCCATTAAGAAATTCACCTAGATTTTCACCACTCCCTTTTTCCTTGTAGTAATGACAAACCCCCTGGAATTTCTTCATCTTTGCCCAACCCTGGACACCAAGATATTCCCCCGGATTTTCACTACTCAAAACCTCCTTCATCGTCTCACTCGATCGCAAAGCCGCGACCGCATGAAACAAATCACCGGAGGGATAGAGTGCAATTATACCTCACCTTTCTATTCTTCCATACCTTCTCTTATGGCTCCATCGCGCTTGACATCTTGTCCATGCCTCAGCAACGCATCATCAAGATCCATGTTGGTTAGAACCACTGAACCAACTCCACCTTGAATCGCCATGAAGAGAATCACGTGTTCCGATCTAACACCGAATATCAACCATCGTCGCCATCTCCCAAAATATTCTCGAGCTCCACGTGGATCTAGAAACACCAATATCCGCAACGCCCGCCTTGTATGGATTCCCCGTCCGGGATCCCCACGAAAGCTCTTGATAACAGGTCACAGGATCGTAACCTAGCTCTGATACCACTTGTTGCGCTCTTTACGATCCTCTTGACGCCACTTGTTGCGAATATTGAACACTAAATCTCACACGACTCTCGAAATATATATGAGATGCGAAGAATAAAGATAAACGAAAATAACGAACACACAAATTTACGTGGAACCAAAACACGGGAAAAAACCACGGGAAGAAAGAACCAATCAACTACATCGTTGAGGCTTACAATTCACTCTATTGCACTCTATTGCACTCTATTGCACTCTATGATTTTCGTCTACCGGAGAACCCAATTTATAGGTGTAGCAAACCTGTCAAATTGGAAACAATTAGAATTAGGAATAATTCTTTTCCTAATAAGACTCCAAATCTAATAAGGAATAAAATTATATTTTAATATAATTTTCATATTCTTAATTCTAAAATAAGAGTAAATCGGATTTCACAAACCACAAATTCTCGACCCCTGCATCCCACGATTTCTATTTAGAGCCCATGACATGCGATGATGTCATTATGGCATGTGCAGCCCCACTCACGTAAATTCACATTTGATGTCGTTAATGACATTGCCGATTAATTACGATGCCTAATCGTGAAACACGTCCCGCTCGAGTCTCCCGTTTTTGTTTCGATTCAATTCCAATTCGAGTCAAATTAACACAAAATATAAATATACATGTATTAGTATCATTCTCCAACCCTTCGTACACAGCCCAGCCCCGTATTATACCTCCCGACTAAAACGTACTTAAAACAACATGTATTTCTTTTTTGCTTTTTGTCAAATTAAATGTGTGACAATCTGGTGCAATTTCAAAAGATGGAAATGTAATCTAAGTAGGCGATCAAACCAGTTTTATGGCTGGATATCCATTTATGGCTGGATATCCATTTCACATAGTCGTGTTCTCATAATTCTTTTTTCGAAAACAAACTACATTAAAACCAAAAAAGAAAAAAAATAACTAGATTATAACGAAAAAAGAAAAAAATAAATTAGTTAGAGCATGATTGAATAATAAATAAATAAAGATTGATAAATCTAAAAAATTCTTAGTATTCAATAATAATTAGCATACTCGGTTTTTTCAAGAATTTAAACATAAAAATAGAGGCAAAACCTGTTTATACTGATTAAATAATTTACGCTTTTAGTCAAGAATTTAAACATAAAGATAGAGAGAATTTAAACATAAAGATAAAGGCAAAACCTGTTTATAATTTTTTAAGTGACTTTATATCTAATTTTATTTAAACACTTTATAAAGAATTTCATGTGAACAATTTTATTTATACTAACTTATAAAATTTTGGTATATTATTTTTAGTTGTCTGATTAAATAATTTATCTACATACCCACATGTTCTAAAATTATACTCTAGTATATAAATAGATTTTAGAATATATTAGTGCCTAGAAAATAGGGGTGACTATTCGGTACGGACGGGTACCCGCACCAGAATTTTTCGGGTACCCGTACCTAATAATCAAAAAAATTCATCTCATAACCCGACCCTCTTTAGTAAATCGGATACCCAATACCCGGGTCGGGTAAACGGGTACGATAATCGGGTACCCAAAATTACCCTAAATTTTTAATTTACAAAAAATCAATAATAATATTCAAATTCAATAATTTATTTTCATTAACTAACAATAAAAAATTATCAATTAAAGTTTAAAATTGCAATAAAAAACAAAAATTATAATTAAAAATAATAAAAATATGTCGTTTATTATATATAATGTTTTATATTTTTAATTAATATATCAATATATTTATTATTTTAATTGAAATAATTAATCGGGTATTTCGGGTATACCCGAACGGGTAATCGGGTACCCTAATGCCCAATATTTTTTAAAATGAATTTCATAACCCTACCCTTTAACCAAATTTATTGGGTACGGGTACCCAAAAACCCTAACGGGTGCGGGTATTTCGTTACAAACCCGAATACCCGAACCCGAATAGTCACCCCTAGTAGAAAATACCCACATGTTCTAAAATTATACTCTAGTATATAAATAGATTTTAGAATATATTAGTGCATAGAAAATTGAAATCGATATATTATATTATTTAATCAAAATATTTATATAAACATAATTATGCGTATTATTTATTACTATAATTTATTACTATAATTAAGCATAATTTGAATATATCAATATCAATATCTCAATTTTATTAAATATTTTAAATATTATGTAATATAAATTATATATATTATGGAGTATAAATTATTAGGTTCTGTTTTAGCAACTCTTTGGGAATATTATTATACACAATAAGAACATAAAATAACATGCAATAACAACAACAACAACATCAACAAAAATACATCTGAGTTATATGGCCGGATAATCCATTTCACATACTCGTTCCCATCTGAGTTATTTTTGATAAATCTAAAAAAGTTTTATGGCCGGATATCCATTTCACATACTCGTTCCCATAATTCTTTTTCAAAACAAACTAGGTTATAAAGAAAAAAGAAAAAAATAAATTAGTTAGAGCAATGAATAATAAATTACAAAACGTGGGTAAATCTGAGTTACAATTCGCATTTTACTAATTCCAAACCACTATCTACTTAGATTTGTATACGGACACATCTTATTGGGAAAAGGCTACAGTTACACAAGGTGTACCAAGCCTCCGGTACACCCCCAATTAAAATATGACACATGTCATTAATTAATTAATTAATTAGATAAATATTATTTTAATTATTATAAAATTGAATTATTAATTAGGAAAATAAATCATTAGAATCTTGTAAAAATTCAAAAAATAAAATCAATATAATCTTTCCAAATATTAAATATACTAGAAAATCTATTAGATTTTTTCCCTTTATAATATAATAATAACTAACAAATAAAATAAAATAAAATAATATATATACTAAATTGAAAACAAAACGTACGATTTTAAAAAAATATGACGATTTAAAAAAAAGTAACTTTTTTAAAAAATATATTTATATTTCATTTTTTTAAGTAAAATTAATTTATACAATATTAAATTTTATATACACTAATTTAATTATTAATTTATAAATAAATATATTTAAAAAAATATGAATAATATATGTGTAGGTGATAATTATTATTTTAAAATAATTGATTCATTCAATCTATCTTATATATGTAAATATGAAATAAAAATGAATTTATAATTAGTATTTATTTTTTTAAGAACCATGAAAATTTGAATCAAATATCGAATTGAGTCAAATAATTCTATTAATTTTTCATTCTATCGTTATTTATGTACAAATGACAATAATTAATTTTATTTTTTAGGATTAAATTGTAAGAAAAACTATTTTGCATATAAGCATGTTAAAATATTTTAATATTATTACTAATCTGACATGTGATATTATGTTTTGTATTTATTAAAAATAAAAATAATATACTTTAAATAAAAATAATAATTTGATTTAAATATTATATTTGATAGCTCAATTTTCAATATTATCTCACTTTTAATTATATTTTTCAATAAAATAAGAATGTCATAGTATCGAATATTATGTTCAATTTTGCAACTTATCTTTATAGTCTATCTTGTATGACTGCATCAATGTTAAGTAGATAGAGTATGGTTTTAAAAGTTTATTTCATGTCAAACAAAAATAACATTAAATAACGAATTGACATTAAATTTATTCATTTTTTACAATGTTAAATAGATAGAGTAATGGTTTTAAAAGTTTATTTCATGTCAAACAAAAATAACATTAAATAAAGAATTGACGTTAAATTTATTCATTTTTTAGTAATGACTCACTTGATTTGTAGTCACGCAAAATTAAATTAAACAACATAGTAAAATGTCGTTTAATTTTCAAATATATATTATCAACGTGTGAAATTAAATAAATATATTAAATAAAATAAATATTGATTTTTTACAAAATTAAAGAATTCATGATATATTCATAGTAAGTTTAGAAAATTACATATATTATTATAATTTTAATACCTAATTATAAATTTTAAAACATTAAAAAATTATTTTTCTTAGAAAAAATTCAAATTTTCTATGTAAATGTAGATAGTACAAAAATAAAATAAAATAGGATTATATTTATTCAATGAATAAATTATCTGTTTTTAATTTTATAATCAAGTGTTAGCGGAAAATTACATATAATTTTCAAATATCACAATAATTTTTTAAGAAAATTTAATTTAATTAATGAATGTGACATTTTCTAAAAATAATACAAAAATAAACTTATAAAATCATTTTTACTTAACATTGATACAAAATAAAATGATAGAGATTATTTGATAGAGATAATTTACAGTAAATCTCTATTATGATAATATTTTAAAATTGAACATAATATTTGAATTAAATATTATTTTTTTATTATTTTTAAATAGAAAAAATAATTTAAATAAAAATCATATAATATTTGATTTAAATATTACAGTGATAGTCAATTTTCAATATATATATATTTTGTATATTTTATTTATTTTAATTTATCTTGATTATTGATTATTGAATGTTTTAAAATTAATTTAAAAAATAATGAATTTTTATACTAATTTAATTAATTATTTTTTTACTTTATTTTTAATCTATTTTGATTATTAATTATATAATATTTTTAAATTAATAATAAAAAATTGTGAAATTCTATTAATTTAATTAATTATTTTTAATTTATTTTTTATTTGTAATTTTTATAATTAAATTAAATGATGTATAAATTAATTTTTTTTTATCAAAATACTTTAGAAAAATAAAATATTTTCTTTTAATCTCTTGCTTACATTTTTTTTTAATGTTTTTTTACGATTTAATATATATTTTATTTATTTATTTGTTATCTATATTTTAAGGAAAACAATCTTATAGATTTTGATGAATATTCAATATTTGGTATGATTATATTGATTTTATCTACTTAACATTTTAGAAGATTTGATAATATATTTTCCTAATCAATAATTCAATTTAATAATAATTAAAATACTAATTATTTAATTAATTAATTTTAAAATGCCACGTGTCGCATTTTGATTGGTGGTGTACCGGAAGCCCGGTACACCTTGTGTAACTGCATCTTCCATCTTATTGTGACCGAACCTTTATATTACGTGATATTCTATTATGTGATATTTTTTTTACTAATTCCAGACCACTATCCACTAGACTTGTATACGGAGCCGAGATCTTACTCGAATCTTTATAGTATGTGATATTCCTTTATATTATGTGATATTTTTTTACTGTAATTACGAGATATTCTCTCTATTCACTAATAATAGTCACGTTGATTTTTTTTATCGTTTAATACATGATATATATATATATATATATATATATATATATATATATATATATATATATATTAGCTCCTTCTGGTACGTACATCTAACAAAAATCAGAAAACTCCGTATTAATTATATTCTTTTTAACGCTATTTATGTATTAAATTAATTAATTTATATTTCCTATCAAATTTTTCCAGGTCTCTATATTATTGAAGTGATTCACTTCTTCCTATTCCTCACATAATCACCTTCTCTCAACTTAAATTAATAATTAAATTTCATCTCTATAAATATTCTTCCAACTTATTCAACGAAGAGCAAATTCAAATTTGAGCAAATTGTAAAACTATGATAAATACTTTTAATAATTTTTACTCAAGGACAAAACTCAAAAGGTTTATAATTGATGCTACTAGGACAAAATGAGTCGTCAAAATAATAATTTTCAAGGACATTCAGAAAACAATTTTCAATTTCAACTTCATCGTCTTCATCTGGTGTTGTCGCACAAATTTGCATTGTTGTCAGCACAATAAAAACCTTCATTAAGAATAAAATAATTTATCTATACATACTACTACAAGTTGTTACTGGTCTGAAAGTTTCCTTAACATTTATTGCGTACAAATTATTATATAAGAACATTCAGAAAACAATTTTCAATTCAGCAGTGGTGCCCAAGTTTGAATTTTCAATTCATCAATGAAGTTGGATAAAATATTTATAGCTGAAATTTAATTATATAAGAAAAAGTTATTTACAATTCAGCAGTGGTGCCCAAGTTTGAATTTGCAATTCATCAATGAAGTTGGATAAAATATTTATAGCTGAAATTTAATTATTAATTTAAGTTTGAAAGATGATTTTGTGAGAACAGGAAGAAGTTACTTCTTCAAATAGAGGCGTGTAAAGATTTGATAGAAAATAGAATTAAATTAAACAATTTAATATAAAAATAGATTTTAGAAAATTAATTAATATAAACTAATATAATATTTAAAGATTGATAAGGTTTGTACGGATTAATCCGTATGAGAAGCTTGCTCGATCTCTCTCTCTCTATATATATATATATAGAATACAACGAATTCATGATCTCCAATATCATTCTTATAATATTTTTTTTTAAATAACCTTTGATAAATACTTATAGTGTAAATCCTATAAAACACACTAAATGGGATAGTGAGACAGCTTATTTGCACTAGGACATAAGAAAACCGGTTATATACACTGAATGACTGTTATACCCTTACTTGTAATTTTCACCGGTTTTTCCTTCCTTCAGGGCGATAGAGAAGTGATTGATAATTTATGTCGACACCTATGTCCAATGTTGTTTTGTGTCGATTGTTATGTCGAATGTGATAATATGTGTCGAATGTCTGTGTCCTTTGTCGAATGTTATGTGTGTTGTCCTATATCGAATGTGTTTAATATGTGTCGAATGTGTGTGTTCTTTGTCGAATGTTATGTGTGTTGTCCTATATCGAATATGTGTCGAATGTGTTTGTCCTTTGTCGAATATGTGTCGAATGTTATGTGTGTTGTCCTATATCGAATATGTGTCGAATGTGTTGACGCGTGTGTCGAATGTGTACATATCAATGTCGAAAATAACAATTATTATTCATAAATAAAATTTGAATGCAAACAAGATTAAAGCCTAAGACATTACGCTATAAAATTAGATGGGTCATCTCATCATGGCCGCTCCCGGATCCGCCGATCTCGCAACCGCGACGACCGAAAATGTTAACCAGGTATTCATTTGAATCAGTTCTGTTAAACACGATAGCATTCCCATAACTTAATGAATGATATTTGAAAAATTTAGGCCAACCTGTAGTGAAATAAAATTCTCCACCCTCTTTGATTAATTTGACGGCCCACGATTTTCCTGATTGATCCGTTAGCGAGAAATTCCGATTGACCAAAGCCTTTGTGCTGGGGTGTAGGCCGGGGGGAAGTTGAATTCTTTGTGCTTGATCTTGATGAATTATGATGCTGTAAAAATTTTCCATTTTTGAAACGTTTTAGCAAATGAAGTTGAATGGTGAGTATAAGTAATGGACTTGTTTTTATAGACCAAAGAAAGTTGAATAGTCTCTACATATATGGGTAGATACAACAATATCATTTATTATGGGAAACCCTTACAATTTATGACGATGAATTTAAAGCGATCCCACCAACCCCGCAACTTTATATTCATTGTAGGTTGACCTGCCAATTGCCAATTATATATTCAAACTAGTTAATTATGATGAATCGACACAATTTAGGTATGAGTCGACAAAAAATTGCATACGGTTAGTTTATGATTCGACACAGGTATTCGCCTCTGATTATACAATGCTCAACCATAAAACCCTTAATCGTAAACCCTAATCCCAACCCATTAACCCTAAACCATTAACCCTAATCCCTAAACCATTAATTGAATTTAAGGCTATCCCACCAACACCAATTAATTCAATGCAAAATAATTTAATTCATACCAACTATCCCACCTAATTCAATATTTTCATAATGCAATTCTGTAATGCAAAACAAAATAATTGAATTCAATGTAATATAAATCTTCGAAAAACACATTACAAACACGGTTCATTACAGAGACATTACGTTAATACAAACATGAATTATTACTCAACATTCGGGGAACAAACACAATTAGCATAGAATGACTCTAGTCTTCTTTCCAACACCCTATTGTCATACTCCAGTCTTTCAATTTTCCCCTTCAATCTTGCAATTGTAATACGTTGTAGTTTAGCTAGGTCGTCATTGTCAACCATTTTGAGGAAGCCACAATCATCGTACTACAGGGCCACAAATTATAAGTGATATGAGACTCAAAACGATTAGGAATAAAAACAATTTTTTTTTTGTTTTTACCTCATGAACACCACAACGCAAATATCTTGTTGTTGATGTGAGTAGCTCTACCTCTAAACCGTGTTCACAATTCACTGGTGGTCCATCGCCTAGAGCAGATGAAGAGGTATACTGATCTCTGCTAGGAGGCTCGGGGGCGGGTTTCATATTGTTTCACAAAATCAATATTCAATAATGAATGAATATGTTGTTGGTTATATAGGCGTTTTCGATAACGGCTACTTGTTGTGGACCTTACTTTTGGGCAACGGCTACTAAATTTTGAATTTTTATAACATTCGCCAAAGATATTTTAACTTTCGCCAAGCAAATTAAAACCATCGACACACATATTAACTGTGTGTCGACACAGAAATTCTATCCTTTCGCCAAAGAAATTTAATTAATCGACATACAAATGAAGAGGTGTATTGTTTACATTCGATCCAAAATTAACATTCGACAAAGATATCATAACATTCGCCATTGATATTTTAACTTTCGCTAAGCAAATTAAAACAATCGACACACATATTAACTGTGTGTCGACACAGAAATTCTATCTTTCGCCAAAAAAAATTAATTAATCGACATACAAATGAAGAGGTGTATTGTTTACATTCGATCCAAAATTAACATTCGACAAAGATATCATAACATTCGCCATTGATATTTTAACTTTCGGAAAGCAAATTAAAACAATCGACACACATATTAACTGTGTCGATTGTTATCAATTGTGTGTCGAATTGTTTGTCGAATGATATCAATTGTGTGTCGAATGGTATGAGGTTACTGGTTGTCAGAAAAAAGATTTTCTATGATTCCCTAGATTAATTCTCTGAAAAGAAAAGTGTAAATGCTCTCATTTCCAACCATCATTCATTCAGACTTGTCTTTTCTTAAGTTCTCATTTCCAACCAGAAAACCAGGTATTAATTCCAACCAGCAACAACAACAACAACTTAGAGGTATTTATTTTTGATTGAAAGTCACTGTTGTTCATTTCCAAAGTATTTAAATATGTCCACTTTAAAACTGTGTGTGAGATACGGTGGTCGATGATCTGGTTTGGAATATGTTGGAGGGGAAGATGACGTAGCTTTTGTACCGCCTGGAGAGGGTGGTTATCAAGCTTTGTGGGACAGCGTACACCATTGTGTTAACGCAGACACCAATCTCTACAGGTATGATTTATGTAGTGTGTTACGTGTGTGTTGTTATACCCGAGAAAACGATCACCGACACGTGTCACGAATCACATGGCCACGTCATTAAGAGAGAAAGATAGTTAAAACAGTCATGAAGACCTTCAAAGGCACTGCAAAGAAGAAGACGAGAAGCTCGGACAGTAGAGATTGCACGGTAGAGTCAGACTCCTTTCACAGGGAAATCGCCCGGGAAGACTTCAGGGACACCAGGCAGTGAGCTGGAACTTCTCGGGGAAAGAAACAGATTAAGAACTAAGGGATATTAGTGGGTATTTAATGTATCATATTAGTGGATTGTAGGTCCAATGAGAGGCCGATATGTGGGCATTAGGTGGCATAATTCAGCCATGCATAAAGTATTATATATAGAGGGTATGTAAGAGAGGAAAAGGGGACATGCAAAACCTAGTATTTTAATATGAATTCTAAGTATGAATATATGAATAAAGAGGTGCCTTGAGCATCCATGTTCTACTTATGATTTCTGCTATAACTTAGTCCTCTTGCTAGCTTACCTATAACAAATTTACCATTTTGTGTTGTTTCCAAAACCCTCTATTACCAGCAAATACTACCGACAAGTACAAAAACAACTAAAACAGTTGGCGCTAGAAGGATCGAGCATCAGGTAATTAAGTTGCAGAAAGCTCGATTGAAATCAGAAATGGTTAACGAAAACGAAGGTACTACGGTATCAGGTGCATCAGGCACAAGTGGCAGGTGGCGAGCTGTAATGGGTAAGGCCGTGATGGTGGAACCCGAGGTTCCATCTCCGCCTAAGAACCCAGAACTTGAGAATAAGGAGCCGCCGCCGCCTACCCAGATCAGCTTCGATGAGCATAATAGCAAACATGCAGAGGCCGATGAGCCTACTGACAGTCAGGCAGATTAACGACAACGTCGACTTCGGTCACGACGTCAGAATCGCCGTCTCCATCCTTACGATCTCGGAGGGCCGTCGACGCTTAAGGCTCCACCTCCGATTAGATTCGCAAGTCTTGATACTCCTCAAAAAATAGATGAAGCAGTGGCAGAACTGATGTCTTTGAAATATGTAATGACAACCTTGTGATCCCGGTGAGGGGCGTGCATTCACCCGCCGGGGAAAATCTAGACAGGGGCCCCGAGCGAACTGGCCGTGTTCCCCGGGGGAACCGCAGAATGCGCCGAGCCATAGATCTAAACAAAAGAGCAGAATCAGTAGGTACTTCTACTGATCCTCATCGACAGGTTAGCAGAAGTGACATGCACGGGTACCGTGTGAACTTTTCACCGGGGAGGGTCCCCAGGGCCCCCGGGGCTAATCCTGAACTGGCCGATTTAAGGCAGAAGTACTCTGAGCTGGAAAGGCGATTGAATGAAAATCAGATTCTCGCCGCCCCGACAGGTCGTCATAATGATCCCTTGGCCCCTGAGGTTGAACAAGCTCCCATGCAACTGGAGGTCCAGCCCATGCAAACCACTTTCTACAGCGGCAAGACTGACCCAGAAGTTCACTTAAGCAGATTCAGGACATACATGTCCGGTCGAGGAGCCACTGATGCTACTCGGTGCAAATTGTTCCCACTCACCCTGGGCGATATTCCCCACCAATGGTACGTCACAGCTTACCTGCACATTCTATCAAATGTTTTGACGATTTGGTGCAGAGGTTTGTGTCGTATTTTGCATCCAAAGCCTCCTATATGGAATATAGTTAGAAGCTGCTTGGAGTCAAACAGGGTGAGAATGAAACAGACGGTCTTATGTCGATCGCGTTGAAGAACTCCTCATGGCGGGCGGTGAAGAGATTGGTGACAACCTCAAAATTCACACCGTGTTGGCAGGTTTGAGAAGAAATTCTAAATTGTTTAAATCTGCAATGTTAAACTATCCCCGATCGTACGAGGATTTTAGGAGGAAAGTTGGGGCCCAAGTGGCGTACAAGCGTCTTGTTGCTGGAGGGGGACACTCCCCCGAGCAAAAGAAAAAACCTCCTTTTTCCTCCGATCGCAGGCCGAATTACATTGGCAAAAAACCAGGCCCAAGGCCAAGTGATCCACGAATGGATGAGATCCATGAGTTGGAAAGAAAACTAACTGCTCAGACTGGTCATTCACCAGCAGATATTCTGAATATCATGGTCATGCAAAAATCTGACCTGTTGGAAAAACCACCACCAATTATAACTTCCCCGGACAAGTTGGATCCCAACAAATGGTGTGCCTTTCATGAAAAAATTGGTCACAACACCAGCCAGTGCAGGCAGCTGGTAAAACTGTTGTGGAAACTTTTCCAGGATGGAAAGCTGTGGCAATTCTTGCCCAGGCCAGGTGCAGGGGGAAATCCGCAGGGGCCTCCTCCCCAGGAAGTACCCGCACCGGTTCAACCACCACCTCCCCCGGCACAGGGCCCACCACGAGTGGGTCAGATCATGATGATCGGCGGCTTGAGGCCGGTGAACGAGGAAAGCCACCGCAAAAGGAAAAGAGACTTCCAGATGTAGAAAGTATGGTACGAAACCGCCCCGGCACAGGGGCATCTGTCTGTGAAACGACGGTGATAAAATTCACCCCGGAAGATCGAGCCGAGACAAAATTCCCGAAGGATGCGCCTTTAGTGATAAAGGCAAGAATCATCGGTTTGGACGTGTCTCGCACGTTGGTGGACAATGGCGCGCATCTCAATGTTCTTTACAAGAAGACCCTGGATCTGATGGGGAAATTGGCGCGCTATGTCAACCCGTGCGATATGGTGTTAAAAGGTTTTGGTGACGATGTGGTCATTCCCTACGGAGAAATCATCCTTCCGGTGGAATTGATGGACGCGAAGGACCCCGAAGTCGTGATGGTTAGGAATATGAAGTTTGTAATAGTTGATAAGGTTAGTGGCTATAATGCTTTGTTAGGCAGGCCCTTATCCTAGTGCAAATAAGTTGTCCCCTTATCCCATTTAGTGTAGTTTAATTATATATACAATAGTCATTTGGGAAGGTAGCTCCTTAATAGGATATCGATGTCGAAAATTTAGCAGTATAGGTCGATTTACTTATATCGATCCATGTATCTTTGCCCGAACAATTCTGAATTAAACCCTAAGGGTCATACCTTGCCCTTATTTTGATGATGTGGTAGAATGATACATATCCCTTCCTCTTCTGATCGTGACACCGACCTTTCCGTCGAATACATCAACCAAAACTACCATTTTCTTTCATCCTTTCTTGTATTGTACAAATGATAAATGACAACTGAGAATATAATTAGGATAAAAAATTATTTGAACTTGTAAAATTTAAAATTCATACGAAAACTAATAATACTACTACTACTACTATTAGCTCTGTATTGTTACTTATTCTAATTAGCTGCGAAGGCCTCTACGGCTATGCTCCCTCTCTTCCCCGTCATGCACACAGGGCACTCCTCGATAAAAGCCTCGCACTCCTCGCACGAGGACAGGTGTCGGCACGGGAGCAGCACCACCCGCGCCTCTCTCGACTCGCACCGCCTGCATCGCCCCCCCACGCTACCTACCGCGGGGCAGCACGACTCCGCGTCTTCGTCTCCGTGATCGCTCTGCATCCGTTGGATGGTCCCGGTCAGCGAGGCGACCATCGACTCGTTCTCCCTGGCTATCCTCTGCCACGTCAGCCCCTCCATCTCGAGGTTCCGCAGAAACTCCCGGAGCTCGGCCGTCCGGGTGGCGGCAGTCGCGATTTCCTCGTCTTTCTGGGCTACGAGGAAGCGGGCCCGCGACTCGTAGCTCCGGAGGAAGCTTGATATTTGGTGCTTGCTCTGTTCTTGGATTGCCTGTCGAAGCCTCTCGTTCTTTTTTTTTGTTCCGAGAAAATAAATTAATGGAAAAAAAAGTTGGAATTGAGAAATGGAATGTTTTTTTTGAATTTTACCTGTGAATTGATGAGTTGTTCGAAGTCCAACGGCTGGCTCTGGATATGGGGGAAAGCGGTCGAGTGATTTTGGTCGTATTCTTTCGTGGTGTGATCGTATCGGAAGAAGGGATTGGAGTCGGTTTCGATCAGGAATTCTTGAGGACAACCGAAAGAGTTGTCGGAGTAGAGCTGGGCTTGTATTGCCATTTTGGTTTTCTTGATTTGGAGAGTGTTATTGTGTTTATAATGTGTATTGAAGTTTGACAATTTAATTTTGAAATTTAAATAAACAAAAAAGGGAATTTTAAGAGAAAAAGAGGAATTTGTTGTGATGCATTAAAGAACATGCAGATTTTGTGACTTAACTATCGGATCAGAGGTTTCAAAGAGAGAGCGTTGTTTGAATGAATGAATGAATGTGTGTGTGTGTGCGTGCGCTTCTTTCTTCTTTCTTTGGTGGCAATAACTTTGTGTGGTATTTATTTGGGTGGATATGCTTATGTTATGTTGTTGCTCCTACACACATGAATCATATCAATCACCACTTCCCAACCAAAACAAAAACTAACTTTAAATAATCAAAATTGTTGCAAATTTTATCCCAAATATTAAGGTGTCCACATCTTATGAATTTGTAATTACTCTTTCTCTCTCTTTGGCATTAAGTGTTAGAGAAGTTGGGCAACTAGACATTTATAGTGGACTCCCCCTCACTTGTGGGCCGATTTCAACCTCAGGGGAAGGCCCAACAAGTGGATAATTAATTCGGGTGGAGTCGCTCATGGCGGGAGTCGAACCCAGGACCTGCCACAAGGCTAGGCTCTGATACCATGTTAGAAACCGCTTCATCTAAAAGCTCGAACTGTTAGAGAAGTTGGGCAACTAGACATTTATAGTGGGTCGAATATATTCGACAATACAATAGCACATGAAAAAAAAAAAGTACACCTACATTGAGATCAAAAGAGTATAATCTAACAAATATATATCACATAAATTTAAATTATATATATAACTTTATATCTGAATGGTATATCATTTATATCTAACTTTGTGAAAATATGATTAAATTCTAACAAAATAGTGTTGGAAAGTCTTATAAATTGAGACAATAACATCTTAAAAAAATTTGTTTGAAATTTAAGATCTATTTACAAGTTACAACCAATGCGAATATTTATCTTAAAAAAATTTGTTTGAAATTTAAGATCTATTTACAAGTTACAACCAATGCGAATATTTATCTTAAAAAAATTTGTTTGAAATTTAAGATCTATTTACAAGTTACAACCAATGCGAATATTTAACAGTGAGCTCGGTAGAAGCCACTCATAAGACCGATTTCCTAACAGAGAACATAATTTTGCACGATCTGCTTAATTTTGACCAATCATCAAAAGTTGACTATCTGTTTCCATAATTATTCGATATGGATAATTCAAATAGTAACGAAATATGTGAAAGACAAACAACTTATTTCTATCATAATTTAACTCTTGAACGTCTACAAAAATTGCGTTGGGCTAAATTTAATCGTGGTGGCAAGGGAGAAATTTTAGAGGACTGTTAGTGTAAATATGATTAGGCAGAGCAATGCCGCAGAGTTACTGGGCATAACAATGTCTTGAGCATATTTACATGTTTTTCTCCTTTCTTTACACTTGTATATTGTTGTTGTCACTCATTCTATGTGTGATGTATTTTAGCATGATGCATCACTTGATCCGTGCTTGTAAGAACAATCAATACTTTGGATGACTGAACCAGACCTTGCGGCAGGACGAAGTTTCGGCATGCCGCAAGACGAACAAGAGCAGAAGACTCTAAAAGGCAAGCTGAAGATATAGACTTTGAATACTTACGCAAGACCTTGTGGCAGGACGAAGCTTCGGCATGCCGCTGGACGAAGAGCTTCGGCATGCCGCAGGATGAACAAGAGCAGAGGACTCAAAAAGGCAAGCTGGAGATAGAGAGTTTGAATACTGAACAAGACCCTGCGGCAGGACGAAGACTCGCCTTGCGGCAGGACGAAGGTGTTCGGCATGCCGCACGACGAACAAGAGCCGAGGACTCGAGTAGGAACGTATGCGTAAAGAACCTGAATACAAAGAGAAATGGAAGGCATTGGCAAGAGGCAAAGCATTCCAATCAATTGTAGAAGGTTCGTCTTGCCTGAAGGACAGCTCGCTGTGCGGCAAAGACAGGAGTTGGGTCAAAGGCGGTTCCTACTTTCTCTCAACCACTTCAAACCTAGTTTTACTAGGGATTTCGGTTGAGAGCTTCACCTATAAATACCAGGAGACTTCAGCTCATTCTTCAACACTTTTACCTATCCATAAATCATAGTTTAACATAGATCACTCTCGTAGTCTTTTTTATTAGGCAAGGCTAAATCCTTCGTCATTTTGTCAGCTCGTTTGTGAGTGACCAATGACTACGTGCTGATCTAGTGTTTAGTATAGGATAGCTACAATTACTTTTGTTTAGTTTTGATTGTTCATTAATCTCCGGATTCGATAAACGTTAAGGAATGCCTTCGCATTGCCTTGAGTTTAATCGATTGTAAATCCAAGATTACTCATTGTAAAGACTCGTATTTTTAATAATATATTTTTGCCGTAAGGCACATTCGTATGGGTAATTTAAATTTAATTAAATACCCATACAAAGATTAATTCTTGTGTTCTTTCATTTTGCTTTCGTGTGAGTGTGTGTGCGTTCGTTTGTTTAATTTATTTTTAATTTTTCCGCTGCCAATATACATATATCACATATATTTATATTAATCTGATATTCTCATAAACGAACTAAAATACGTAAATCAAGTAAATCACGAATAAACGAACGAATTCTATTTTAAGGCTTCGTGCTGCCGCATCGCACTGCCTTACATCAGACAACGTATTTTCTTCTTAAATACCGCTGCCCACGCACTTTCAAGGACAATGTGTCGCGAGATACATGAGGCTACAATAATTTTCTAGGGAGATTAGACGAGAGTTTGAAAAGGAGAATTAAATCATTGGAGTTATTCTAATTCATTTACTTCGTTGAATAGGAAGAAAAAACACATTTTTCTTCCTCTCTTACTTAGTAGATAATTGTTGTGGCAAATACCCTTGAAACATATTATATTAATATTTTTGTGAGTTCATATATGAGTGAGAAGAGATTGTGAGACGGAGAATAAAATTATATTGGATTGATTTTGAGTTTTTCACATCATATTGGTTTAAAAAAATTAATTAATCATTTTATTCGATTTGTTGTTTCTTGTTGTGTGAATTCTTAACAAATGTCAAGATTGTTAACTCAATTGATTGAATCATTTGAATTGAGAACCATAAGGTTCAATGTACGAACCCGATAAATGCGTGTGAGTATTTAAATTTCTCTATTGACATAAATAAAAAAAAAAATTAACAAACTTTTTAATTTTTGTAAGTTAAACCCTTTGTAGACATGGTAAATCTAGTGCACGTTTGGTAGACAAGTTTATATATTGGGTCGATAAGTTATCAGACTTACTTAATCTTATCTTGGCCCAATAGGATACATAGCAAGGTTGTTTGGTAGGCTTTATTTAACGTGGATTCATTCGATAAACCTAATACTGTACACAAAGCATTAGACAAAAATGCCCTCTTCATATTTCCTTTCTCAATTTCAATTTAATCATATTTTCTCAGAGCGCAATTGAGGCGAAGCGTTTTTTCTATGCAAACATAAAAAAAAACTTCTTGCAAATTACCCTAATGACCGATATTTTCTTTTATTTATTTTTGAGGATTTGGGTTTGCCGACAATCGCAATTGCGCGAAGCTATTTCAAATGGTGTACGAGCAGCCAATGGTTGTTGCGAAGCCGGTGAAGGAACATGTCGCTGCCCTAAATAACAGTAGCAGCAAGAACAACTTTGGTGGCAGTACTCTGGTAGATGCAATAGTACATGTGAGTGTGTAATTTTTTTTTTGTATTTCCGGAAAGTAATATGTATTATGTTGAACTTGATTTGTCTGATTTTCATTAAATTGATGAGATATGGTAGTGTTATTCTCTGCAACACTTACATCAACATTGCATCAAATCTCCATAGATAGGATTCTCAATAAATTCACAACCAACAAATATTCGCATTTATTTTTTGTTGTATTTGGTAGGTTGCAATTACATTACTACTGTTTGCACAACCACTTTGAGTTAAGGAGCTCTGCTAATTAGATTTGGATTTCACTATATATATACTGATATACATGTTTGTCTGAATATAATACAAAAAAATAAATTACTAATAAGCAAGTTTTCATGTATCCAAGTGCTTTCTTTCAAATGATTCCGCCTCAAGACTACTACTTCTACACTGGCCAATGGGACGAAAAGTGTGTTGGCGCTTTCGTCAACATCTTGTTGGATGAGAAGCAAAAAGGATCGTGGAAAGCCGTTGGTGACAAAATTGTTGCTCTCAAATCTGCTCAAGACTCCCTCAACCTGATGATGGGAGCGAATTTTTCCAAGGATGATATTATCTCTCAACTGAACTTACTAATGAAGCGTTACCAAACCTTCAAAAGTGTCCTCGAGACGGAGGATGTTTATTGGGACAAGCAGTGCAATCATGTCTATGCATACTCGACTACATGGGTTAAACTAACAAAGGTACGCGAGATGTATTTAAAAAAGTGTTTCTGCATGGTTGTGAGGTCTAGTAATTTTGTTAGAGTTAAGTGCTGGAGTTTTATTTCATGTATTTATAGTGTTGGCTTTGTTTTCTTTAAAAGTTTGGAGCTGTATGATGACTTCAAAAAATTATCCAATAAACAGGTTGATGACTTTGTCAAGGCTTTCTACCACAAGGGAGATATTATGTATGAGAAGCTTAAATCTCTCTTTGATCCAAGTAATGATTTGCCATGTGATATCATTGTTATAAGCTCTGATGACACAAAAATTCCAAAGCCAAATACAGCTTTTAACCCAATCTCAATTGACGACTCTGACAACGAGACAGAAGTTGAGTCTCCCTACGCCAGTGACCGTAAGCCACCGAGAAAGCGACTATTCCAAGATCCGGACGTCAATGCCCTTGGATTCAGCTCAAATGTTGAAGGAGTGCCGCTGAACCCATATCCACCATTTGATGCAACACTGTTGGGAAAAAATCTTGTTATGAAAAAGGATACAAGCTCTTGCGCATCTAATAGTCCAGAGAAATGCTTCACCTTTAAGGATGGAAATTAAGAAAGTCGAATGGACATTTAGAAAGAATGTTCCAAAATTTTCCATTACCTATTACGGCATATATTAGTCTCGTAATTTTTATGTTTGTATGTTTATGTTTGTTGGGTTATAAGTCCCTTTAGATAGGGTTATATTAGTTTGGTAATGTTTATGTTTGTACGTTTATGTTTTTTGGGTTATAAGTCCCTTTAGGTTGTAAGGTATCATGTACTTATTTTGGTGGTTCTAGTATGCAGTCATGTACTTATGATACCAAACTTTCCTTATTAAATAATATGGTTGTGTTAATATTATTTCACATGTATATTGTATGTGAGTTTTTGATATATTACAAAATTTTATATAAAGATAATTTGAAGATTAATGTTAACTGTAAATCTAAAAAATTCAACATAGAGTATTGATATTTCTTACTAATAATGCAATAAAATTTAGAAATGTGATTAAAGAAAATAATAGCATTAATAATATTCGCATGCACATACATATAAGTCAAAGAACAATTCTCATGAATCACCTTCATATTGTTAATTACAGATTACTGATAATCCATCTTAATATTACAAATATATTCTTGGTAAAACTACAAAAAAGCAAAATCAACACATTGAAGTTCAACAAGTATGCCTTCAATAATGTCATGTTATACAAAATATAGTGATTCATGAGCCAACACCTTTCAGGAAGTCCCCCTTCCGAGTAAACGATTCACGTACATTTCTTTGGCTTCATCCGGATACCCTATGAATATTTCCAATTGATTTGGATTTGCTCCTAGCATTGTGGTGATGTCTAACTTGTCAGATATGCTCAATCCAGGAATGTTGGCAAGTAGACTGAATAGATTTTTACGAGCTTCGCCTAGATCATGATCATGACCAATCCTATTTCCAATTTGTTCAAGCCTTTCACCGGTAGCCCTGCAATAGTCGATAAGCACCTCAACCATTTTATCATCACTTGAGTCACTACGCTTTTTTCTTTTTTTCGTGTTGCTCACCGACCGTTGAGCTGTCTCTTTTGTGTAGGCAGTGCTTGCTGATCCATCGTCCTCGCCTTTGTTGACACCGGTGTTCACAGGCATTTGTTCCTCCAAATATATATGATTTTCGTCGTTGAATTCCAGATTTGCTTCATTTTGTCGATCACGTTTGTCGCGCATGATTTCAGCTGCGACACCTACTTCCTCAGAAGCATCTCCAGTAGCTCTTTCTTTTCCAAAAATTTCCAACCAATCTGTGAAATATGGACACTCTTTTAGTCGCATCCCACGCATGTTAGGATCTTTCTACAAAACAACAAAATAATTGGGACACATCAAAACATTTTTCTAAAAATATGTTACATGTGTTTTCAAAACAACAAAACTGAAGTCTAGAAAAATAAAATGAATAAATAAATAAATATATACCTGAACAACTTGTTCCCATTGATCATCTGTGACTTCAAGTTGGTTTGTAGTCGTATTAAACCCAACGCCTGTGGTAAATTTTTGTGCAGACACTAAGGATGCGTATGTCTTTTTCCACGATGTGAGTTTTGAACAAATGTGAGGATTAGCCACCAAGTCGGTTGTCGGGAACGTTGTTTTCAATGAGTCTTCCAATTTCGTCAAGTACCCTGTGCGAAATCCATTATCGCTTTTCCAGCCATTAGTCACGAGCTTCTTAAGTGCCTGAATGAGTACTTGTTCTTCTCTATTCGACCAAACTCTACGACTGTTATTCAAAGATTTTTTGACATTCCCCCTACCTCGAACCATATTGGCTGCGATCGGTTCCATTTTCTGCAAGTATAAACACAAAAAATGTTATACTGGAAGTCATTTGTATCCAATAACCAAATTTGTGAAGTAAATATTAAATTTACAAATAAAAAATAGATAAAAGTACAAACATAAATAAACACGCACAACAAATATTTTGATAATCATATTTATAACACAATTTCAACCACTGTATGTTACAAATATTATAGAAATTACTTAGAATCTACAAATTATTATATTCCGCCCATATTTCTTGAGCAAGTTGTTCCCTAAATGTTATCCATTCATTTGTGGTCTCAATAGTCGAAATGAAATCGGGTATTTCTGCATGGTTTTCCTCTGAATTTCCCTTTTCGTCCCTCTTCGTCTAACAAAGATTCCATAGGATCAATAACCATCTCTCGAACGAATGAAGTTATGAAGGAGGAAACATGCCATTATCAACCGTATTTGTGTCTTAATCGGATAATATGTTGCGCTCTTAAAAATACCCCACCGCATCTTCATTACTCCAAAAGCACGTTCTATAATATTTCGTGCACGTGTGTGACGCATGTTAAAATGTTCTCGACTAGTAATAGGTCGTGTAGCATGCGGTCCCCACTCATTTAAGTGATAACGGACACCTCTATACGGTGATAGAAAACCAGAACTATTTGTGTAGCCGTTGTCACAAAGATAATAATTCCCTGCCATTGGACACAAAATTCAAAAAACATAATAAAAAAACAAGGCCAGGAATGATATAAAAATAAAACTAAATTATGAAAATAAATTATTACCCGCTGGAACTTTAAAATCGGGAGATCGATTCACCGCATCCCTTAACACTCTAGCGTCAGAAGCTGATCCTTCCCATCCGGGAAGTACATACGCAAATTGCATATTTGTATCACAAACAGCCAAAACATTTGTTGAAATGTGACCTTTTCTTGTTCTAAATCGACCTTTGTCCGATGATGGGACATGAACATCAATATAAGTACCATCAAGTGCCCCTAGACATCCCTGTACATACAAAAAATATTGTGGTTATTGTTTCATATAACAAGCTTAATATATTTTGAAAATTATATATATTCTACGAGTAATACCTTAAACCACTTCCACCGATGATCGTTACTCTCACTAGAAACTGGAACAGGTTTGACAAGTAACATAGCATGTAATTGCAAAACCGCAGTGAGTACCAGATGAACGTAATGAGACACCGTCTGACCTGATCGATTGAAATCATATCTAACAACCCTATTTTTTTTTGTGGTGAGCTAGAACAGATAAAAACATTGCAACTTGCTCTTCCACACTAACAAATTTTCCTTCTTCTAAACCTCCAACATTTTTCAACAATACGCAAAGTCTTCCAAAGGTGTTTCTGTCCATTCTCAAATTATCAATGCAATCCGAATTACGAAAACCTACAAGTCTCTTCATCTCCTTAACTTGATCGGGGATGCGATTGCTCATACTATAACTCACTATACGCTTACGTTTTTTTGCTGATCTTTTTTTCATAATTTCAACAATCAAAGAAATTACAACTATAGAATCAAGTATTATTTCTTCAAGTAACAAGTAGAGTATATCATCTTGCCTCTTGTCCGAACTCATTCTGCCAACATTGTATATGCATTTACAAATAAATAGTCATGATTCTAATTTAGTAATGTACAACATTCATCAACAATTTTACAAATAAATGATGCGAGTTATATGCATTGAGAATAAAAACCATAGCCCCTCATGAAATTTTTTACTTTCCTCACAAAGTAATTACTGTAATATGAAACAAAATAATTCATAAAAGAAAAATCAAAATCAAAATATCTCTTCGGTTTTTTTTTTTTTTAGTTTGAATCAAACTTAGATCTAAACCAACTAGATTTGGTATATATGATGCAAGAAAATACAAAAAAATAAATTACTAAATTAATTGAAAGATATGGAGAGAAAGGAGAAAGTACGAACTTGAATCTTAAATTTGGTTGAATCCCTAAGGAAAGCTGCTGCTGCGTAAAATTTAGGTCAAGAGTAAATGATGTATATTTTTAACTTTAAATACTATAAGGGCAAAATTGTAATTCCAAAATGAATCTTATGAACTGTTGAAATCAGATTTGTTAACGCACCACTTTTGGTCTGATAACTCTTTCGAAAGTGAACAAGATTTATGTCCGGGCCTATTATTTAACTTGGGCCCAAAAAGGTAATACCAAACATTAGATAAAATCGTTAACTTAACTATCGTAACTTTAACGTGGACACCAAACGCCCCCCTAGATGCTATATACTTCAGGATTAATGCACAACGCAATATATTACACTTACAAATTTATAAACAATATAAATTGAGTACGCAATAATTGTATGTGCAATTATTTAGGCTATTCTTAAATTTATGTTAATTATTACATGGATTAATCTTTATAAGTAAGTTTTACAATTTTCAATATTTTTCCTATTTGTTCTAAAAAATTATTTGGTAAAATAATTAAACTAAAAATTAATTTACGTATTCAAAAGAGAATTTTGCTAAATGGACAGAATAGCCAAAAAAAGGTCTTGCTAAATAGGTAGATAAAAATCCTTTAAAAGAATAATTAATTTTTTTAATTATATTTTATTCATTGTTAATTAATTATTATGATAAATTACATTATATTGAACATATATTGTGTGAAAAAAATATAAATATAATTTGCTTTGTTAAAATTATGTATATTTATATTATCAAGTTAAAAAAAAAGTCTATTAAGTAAAAAAATATATTTTAAAAATATAAAAATAAAAAATAAAATTAATATTTTTATATAAATATTTTATTTAACACTTTATTTTATCATACAAAAAAATAAAATAAAAATATTATATATACAATTGCCCATCAAAAAAAATGTATTTGAAAACGAAAAAAAGTACTTGTTATTTCAAGACATAGAAATTAATAAAAAGAAATAAAAACTATTTTAATGACATGTTCAAAATATATAGTTATTCAATTTATTTCACTCGCCCAAGAAGTATGTAGTACTCATTTTATTCAACATATATTTTTGGACTGGCTCGATTTTGTTTGCCATAACTTCTCCATTGATTTCGTAGAGGTCCACCACCCTTTTAATGTTCTTGAAATGCGATTGACATGATTTGTCATGTGACTGATATATCATGCACACTTTAGTGCCTCTACAAAACCTGAATGTCACGTCTCCAAGGCAAGGATTAAATCGTTGATTATATGAATGGATAAGTATTTATACTATCAATTATCACACTATATCACCATAATTTACATACTATTGCTATGAATATAAATAAAACACATTTCATATTTAAATATATTACATAAGATACATTTTCACTTTTTTATGTTGAACATATATGACATAAAAAAATTACTTTATTCACATTAAAGTACAATTAAACGTTTTATATTTTTATTTACTTTTTAAAACTATATTTGTAATTATTTTAGTCTTTCATTTTTAAAAATTTCACATTCCACGTGTAAGAAGCTGTAAATCCTCGTCATGGCGCAACAATTATTGTATTAAAATGAAGCAATTAGTGATTAGGTAGAAAACAAAAATTGTAATTAAGGCAACGGGGTTGCATTGAAAAACAGTGTGCACAGAGAAGTAAGGGTGAGCATGCATGCATGTGATACTCACCCCACCTCAGTCCTAAACAAAGAGTAAAGACAATATGACCCATCCCCCCAATCAATCTCCATACCTTATTCCTCGATTTCTGATGTCCAAACCATGTCGACAATCATCTCCCCAAAACTCCAAAACCTTAGTATAGATATACAGTATATATCTTCTGCTTCTTCGGTTTCAATTATTTATAAACTAATTGATGAAAAAATGAAAGTAATTATATATTTTTAAATTTAAAAATATATTGAGTAAATTGTATTTTAAAGTAAAACAATAAAAAAAATTATTTACTCACTTATTCCCACTAAACATGCAATATTTTTTTCTGTCACATAGATTAAGAAAAATGTTTTTTATTTTTATTTTTTGACAAAAAAATAATGAATTTAATGTATTTTTAAATTGAAAAGTAAAATAGTTGGGAGTGGAGTTTAAAAAGTAAGTGCATAAAATATGAATAACTTGTATTTTAAAATGAAAAAATAAGATTTTTTTTGGATATGTATTAACTATTATGAAATATAAAAAAAAAAAAAAAAAAAGTAGTGCAACTATAAATTGCCTATGAGAGGGAGAATATTTTTTAATAACGTGCATATTAAATTGAGACATCAAAAAAATATGAATAATTAGTTCGAACAAAAGGAGTACTGCTTTTAAAAAAAAAAATGTTTTTGTTTTATCTACATAATCGAACGTGTGTGCATAAAACTATGAATAATTAGTTCGAACAAAAGGAGTACTGCTTTTAAAAAAAAAAATGTTTTTGTTTTATCTACATAATCGAACGTGTGTGCATAAAACTACGTATGTATCTTCTTAATTAATTCTCAGCTATCCATGAATACTGCCCTCGCCGATATATAGTCATGTGGCTAACTGTTTTTTTTTTTTTTTACATTTTGTATTTATTACTTATCAAAAAGTTGGCACTCCGCTAGCTAAGAATTAACCTACCTTCTTATATCTGTATATATCAATGTTAACATGTAAACAGCTATAAAGTCAAAATTTTAAATTGTGTAGAAATTATACGCTTTCGATTCCACAATTGTTTGGCAGCTTTATAAATTTACAAAGAAGCTGGCAAACAGCAATAGGACTGAGGGAGTGTACTAAAATTTAATTAATCCCTATCAAACTCTCGTTTAATCTCAAAAAAACATCATGTATTAAACATAATATGTCTCACATTAGTGAAGATAAAGTGTGATGATCAATAAGACATAATTCGTTTGTATTGCTAGACTATCTCTTCATGAGCCACATTGATAATTAATTAGGGTTGAGTCACTGTTTGCAAGGCCCGGTCCGAGCATATACAAATGTTATCAGATCAATACTAATCGAAATTGCATTAAATAAATGTCATGTGAGATCAAGTGTTACACTCAAATGTGGATGGAACTCATGGAAGTAACCATATGCGTCTCTTCTAGAATCTTGCCTGAATGATTGATTCTTAAAATATACGATGCACACATCGCATGATTAACAAGGGTGATTATAAGCTTCAAATTATGAAATGAAAGTGATTAACGAGGGTGATTATTGATTACCCAAATGTAATATATAAATGCTCTAAATAATTGAATGATAATGACTATTGACGACAACTCATAGGCTAAGTAGGTGTGATATCAAAGGTCAAATTTTGCTTTACATGTTTAGTGTTCATTTGCTCTGATTCTGCTTCTGTAACATCAGAATAGTATAGATAGACCTTTTTATATCACCACCCTTACAATGAACTTATTTACTCCAACCACATTTCATTGAAGGAAAAGGGTGTTAACATAATTAAAAACTAACCATGTTGGATATTTTACTACAGTACAATATATGAAGTCCCACAAGATTCTCAGTAAATTGCAACTCACTGTCACATGAATCGAAGTTGCAAAACAGGACACCAAACAAGCTGCAAACCTCGAAATATAGTCACGGGTGGGTTAGTAGATAGTAATGTGGCGGATTGTTTACCTAAAGCATGCTGGTCAAAATAATGTTTGCAGTGCATCACATAAACATCGAGATGATAGACGAGAGTGACATCTTTCCCTCCCCTTCAATAGCATATTGAAGCAAGGTCACTGACTCACGATCGAGATTACCCAGAATGAAAATGTATTGTTGGTAAAACAAGCATAAAAGATAAACAAAATATCAGCATCCAAATCGGATTGCTAATCTAATATATTCAATCAGAATTGCAAACAATTTGACCGTCCAATCGTAGATGGAAAACTCATTCAAGAAACGAATTATTATGAACTTCGGAATTCCAAAGAAACTGCAGACAGCCTCGGAACAAGGATGAGAGAATGGGATCGAAAAGATTTGGGGGGATCTGCAACAGCTAATCTATAGTTTCCTACTCTTCTGCTCCTGTTACTTTACGAAAAGAGAGGATCAGCTAAAGACTCCTCTTCAATACTTTAGACGTTCCTCAAAATATATTTTACCATATCAAACTCATGCACTGTACACCACTCAAAGTCAGCTAATTTACTGTTTCCAGATGCGACGTAAGCCTGTTAAACACTTATTTTGTCACATTATCATTAACCAGATTACGACAACATATTCCATTCACATAAAAAAAACTTAAAAGAGGCCGAAATCCACGATTAATTATTAAAAACAACAACATATTCCATTCACATAAAAAAAAACTTAAAAGAGGCCGAAATCCATGATTAATTATTAAAAACATACCGCACGGCGAATGGTGAGGAGTCGAAGGTTATTAGCATTTTCAAGAAAACTTGTGAGAAAACGCCAATCAGCACAGTTTGAATGGTGAGGAGTCGAAGGTTATTAGCATTTTCAAGAAAACTTGTGAGAAAACGCCAATCAGCACACAGTTTGAATTCGGCTAAATTATGAAACTTGAAATTCAACTCTACAGAAAACTCATCATCAAAAACCTACCAAAGAAACAAAACAACAACAAAATAAACAATAACATCTATAAAATCACAAAAAACTGAATAGGTACTTCCATCTGAAAAGGAAAAAGAATAAGGTTGTCAACAAACACTTGCATGGATTTGGCGAGTCGATAATGATAGACACCTGAAATTGTGCAGCTCACTAACAAATCTTACTACAGAAGATGAATACGAATATTTGCCTTCATTAAAATCTATATCTGCTTCAGTTAAAGAGTCTAGTTCCCGAGCCAAGATCTTCAGAGGCTTATAAACACGAAAGCGGAGATACCCAATCGCATGATTAATGAACCTAATTACCATGACATCATCTATATCCATCACGATCCTAATCCTAGTCCTAGTCAGTCAGTGTGGGTGAAGATGCCATCCTCTAAAAAATCAACTCCTCGAGCACAGGTCATCCGAAATCAGGCTGGGAAGGGATTCCTCAGAGCACAAGTTGAAGCTTCTTAAGGACAGGGAAACACACTGTAGCATCGACATGGATAAAATCACAAACAAGGTTGCACAAACCGACCAGGGTTCGGCAGGCGAATAAGAATCGAGGCAACTTGAGCTGATAATTTAGGCGGATAACCAGATTACTGACATTACACGCAAAAAGATTTGCAAATCCATAACAAATGTGAAGTATTTATATTCTGGTTGGTGATTATTGAGTCTTCCACTGTGTCTCTACACTCTCTGCAAATCCATTGCAAGTGAATCCTAAAAAAGGAGCGTAGGTCCAAAGATAGCTCCACCTTTTCGAGAGGATGGATGTTTGCACGGAGCTCTCGGAGAGAAGAAAAGAGAGAATGTGACATATGACATCATTGGGCAATTCGCTAAGTCTATTGACTGAAGTTAATTATATATTAGTCAGTTGATTTCTCCTCGATGTCTATGTTCCCTTCACATCAAAATCGAAGAATAGCAGAAAGTGAAAGGTGAAAAACATATGGTAAATTCAAAAGATTGATGTGTGCATGGTAAGATGACATGTGTCACCTTTTAAAATTACACCAAACGAAATAAGTCCCTTAATGAGACTGGCAACTACATGTTCAGTAGTAGTTACAGTTCATAACTCCATTCATTTTCTCTTTGTTAAAGAATTGATTGATCTCACCATGTTTGGTATTCAAGGTCATAGACATGTACTGTGCTTTGGCTTTAAACCTCGAAACTACCGGTTGCTTCTTGCTGTTACAAGATACCAAATTGTCTCCCACAAACATTATCCCAACATTAATTCTCTATCATCAACATAACTCATTTAAGTTGAATCACAATAGCCCTCAATATTCAAGAGTCGATTCTTCTGAAAGATCAACCCCTTCCTTAGCGCACTTTTCAAGTACCTAACAACATAGTATACTACATCCATGTGGCATTTTGGTATAATCATGATTCATGCATATAACAACTAACCAAAATATATGTCAGGGAGAGTTGTTAAGATCTCTGAACTAATTAGGTGCAAGAGTTACTTGCAAACTAGTGGGTTTGTTTCTACGAGCAAGTTTAACACATACTATTTTTGGATCAAAACAATCACCTCGCTACAATGAGCCACCTAAATCTCAAAAGGTATCTAAGTTGTTGAGGTCTTTTATCTAGAACTCATTGCTCAGTCCCAACTTCAACTCTATGATCTCATTCTCATAATCGTCAGTGATAATCATATTATCAGAAAGGCAAGCATAGTGATGTGAGCTAGTGTTTAACTAACAAACACTATGTAGTTCGTATTGGTCTGTCGAAATTTAATGTTAACCATAGCTTTACGAAATATGTCAAACCAAACTCAATAATGTTTCAACCCATAAACAGACTTCTTGAGCTTCACACTGCTCAAACAGTGTTTGTGCCAAAAATTTAGTGGTATCACAAAGTAAACCTTCTCCAACAAGTCACCATGAAAAGATTAAGATTCCTCACATCGTGTTGATATAGCTTAACTTAACTACCCATTAGCGTAGCGACCAAGGAAACAAGTGTCCTCGCGATACTCATTTGCACCACAGGTGCAAATATCTCATCATAGTCAGTGTTATAGTTATGATTGTACCCCTTTTTTACCAAATGGACATTGTAGCGCTCATCACGACCCTTTGGGATTTGCTTCACAGTGACAACTCACTTGCATCCAACAACATTCTTACTGTGCGGTAGTGTCTCGAGCTTTCAGGTTTTGTCATATCATGGGTACCAAGTTCAGGTAACATTGTTACATCCAGGTTTCTGATTATGGTTTGGGACTTCTGGTTTTTACAACTTACCGGCTAAACACTTCATATTTATTTATTTTGCAAGAGGTATGATACAGAGAACAATTGAGACCCTCTATTTCATTTCATGTTTTCATCTTTAATACATGCCACATGTACTTGATAATGTCGTTTAGGAAAGATGAATAAAAGTTGAGAGTTCAAGAAAGATCTTCATACTTGAGAAGAGATGTCGCCTACTCGCCTACTCGCCTTCTCGCGAAATCTCTGTATAAACCACCGACCACGGTGAGAACAGTTTCCTTAAACATCTGAACTTGAACCACACGCCCAACTTGTGATGGGGCATACAACACAATTAAGTGGAAAACAAAATTGTTTGTCAGATTCGGGTTGAAAAATGCCAAATTATATTAATTATCTGAATCAAAAGAACACAATTAACGAGAAATTAAAAGTGGGGCCTCGACAAGAAAAATTATATGAAACCTATAGATCAATTTCAAGAAACGAGTTCATATACATTAATCTTTAGATATAAAGTTTACCATCTTCCTTTCATTGAATCTTTTGTTGGTACTCAAAATAAGACGAGTTAAAATTTTACAAAAAAATAGCTTTGGCCTTGGTATACCTTTGCCATTTTTTTTCACGGCACTAGCACCTTTAGGCACCTCTGTTACACATCTTTTATACATTTTCCACAAATTTATATGATAATATAACCCCAAAATGTTAAAACTAATGACCACCTACACTAGAATACATTGTTCCATCATATTCAACTCAATTACAATATTAGTTATTTTTCTGTCTTATCATTTCTCCCCCTTAAAGCTCGTAACAGCTTTCCTAAAAAAACATGATAACAAACAGATACGATGAAGGGGTTGCAGAGATTACTTAAACTGTGCCCAAATTAAAGCGCTTCAAGCCTTCAACAGTAAAGAGACAAAGATTCCAGCACATAACCTTGTAGTAAGTTTTGTGAAATTAAACTCCAAGGAAGACATGTTCAGTCATATAACTAAAGCTGCGGTTTGGGAGAAATTAAGAAACAAGTAGCATGAAATACTAATTCATGGGTGCACGTGGAATATCAATATTTACTTGCAGTAACAAGCTTGTGACAAATCTGAATTAGGTCGTGGACACCGAGTGAATGGTCAATCTTCTTACAATTTATTATTTAAATATCCGTCTCCCTTATAAGTTTTTTTTATATTATTATACAGTGTATACAATGTGTTTCTTTTGTTTTAGTTTAGTAATTTAAATCTTACAATTTTTTAATTATGTTATTGTCATTTATTCAATCTTTTAGTAAAAAATGAAATTTACAAAAAAAAAAAGATAATTTATCACACCTTGTAATTAAAATAGAATCTGATAATACTTATCAATTATAAACAAAGGTCTAAATCCCTCATATATTTTTCTTACCTTAGCCCCACGGCCCCACCCACTTGGACCAAATTTCTGGTTCCGTCCTGCAAGATTGCAGTATTTCTCAACTAGGGAAGACTGAAGAAGATATATATACAGTTTCTGCTCAGCAATCAACAGTCATCTACAATTACAAGCATGTGAAAAGAAAAAAGAATTATCTTTTGAGATAAATTTCAAAAACAAAACAAAATATAATCAAAGATTCAAAATACATCATAACCGGTCCTCTCGTAATATAACATAATGAAACCCAATCTCAAGTTCAGCTAGCTATGCTCTAAGTGCTCTAATTACACTATGCAATTCAAGATATATATATATATATATATATATATATAGCCAACCCACATTAGATAAGGCTAATCTCAGTTTCTGGACCAAGGAAAGAAAACCAAAAGGGTAATAATATTTTATTCTTCATTTCTCAATACCAAGATGCCTCCGTCTAACTAATTCTTCAACTAGCCCTGCCAGAACATGCCCCTGCTGAAAAATTAAAAAACACAAAAACAAAGAACAGAAACAAGAAACAAGATCAATTCATGCTGCAATATGGCACTAACCTAGTTGATTATTGGGAACTAGAAAGCTGAAAAACTTAGTACTAGGTACCAAGACACTCATTAGATTAGGTAACAATGCCATATGTTTCCTGCCCTGATCTTTTAATGAAGATCAATGTAACTATGTGCATGCAATTAAGGGCGGATTTAGAATTTGATAGAATGGGATTGAAAATGTAATTTTCAATACCATTTTTTCCTAAGCAAAAAATCCACGGATTACATGATAAACTCTACAGATGAGTTTGGGAGTGTGGTAATCGTAGGAGTACGCAGCTTACATAGACTAAAATAAAAGAACTACGGGATTGTTAATAAATTGATACTATTATCATTATAAATCAAATTTTCACTTTATATATGTATAGCACTAGATATAGTTCTCTAGGGACAGCCAAGATAAGCAAATCGAATATAATTATAGTCAAAACTCTTTAGATTAAGCAGCCATGTCGTAAAATGCACAAGAAAACTAAAGAAGCACTATACGCTAAAAAATGAGAATTAAGAAATAAAGAAAACTCACATTTTCTTCTGCTACTGTTAGAATTATTGGCAATAGTTAGCTTATTAACATAGCCAGCCCCACAATCAGTCACCTCTTTTGGAGAAGAATTCCCATTCCCATTCACATTCCCCAAGCAATTCAAATTTCCCAACTCACAGTCACCAAGCCCTTGACCATTTACTCCCGCGGTTTCTAATCCATGCCAAAGGCAGTCGAGCTGATCATCACATTGTACGTTACAGGAATTCATCACATAAGAGCCCGCGATATTATTATTAGCAGTAAATTTTTGATGCACGCCATCTGCACTTTTTACGGGCTTTCCGTAAGGAAAAGAGCCGATTTCTCCATCGACCCTCCCCCTAATGTCAACAAGCAAGCACTTGAGCCTAGAAACCTCAGCCTCCAACAAAGCCTGGTTTTGTAGCTTCTTCACAAGCTGCCCGTTCAAAGCCCGCAACCTTACAACTTCATCCTCCAACGAAGCAGTCTTGGCCTTCTTCCTTTCTCGGTACTTCCTAACGGCCTCCCGATTACCCGAAGGCCTTTTTTTGGCCTTCGTCTCAGCGGATTCAGAAGTGTCGTCGCTCGGGTTCTGGGCTTCGGGCATGATTTGGGTGTGGACGTGGATGCAAGTGTGGGTGTGGGTTTTGTCCGGTCCTGGCGGGCTACAAGCATGGGCGTGGGTGCAGGACTGTGACTGCAGGAAGAAGTCGTCCATGTCGAACGAGCTGCTGCTGTTCGTCATGTCCAGGAGCTGCTCACACGGGAAATCCAGATCTCCAGCATCCATTTCGAGAAAGCTCGATTGAAATTAAATCCTAACGAAACTAAATCAGTAAACCGAGAAACAGAATCGAAAACCCTAGAAACTCAAAAATACCCAAATTAATTTAAATTTCGATATAATTCATGCGGAAAAAAAATATAAAAGAAAATTTACCGTACAAAATTCGCAGATGACCGAGCATTCAAATCGCCGTGCTCTAGAGAGTGAGAGAAATCAATCAATGGAGGGCGATAAATTGGCGCGAGGGGTTCAGATTATCAGGCGATGCAGAATAGTAATTGTGGGTCCCATTTCAGATAGATAGAAAAAAGAAATAAAGAAAGAAAGAAAGAATCTTTCAACATATACAGAGTTGTTAGAATTAATATGATTGCATACTTTATAGTAGGAGTAGAGTATTCATTTAACAAAAGAAATAAATAAATAAATAAAGTCTTATGAAATCTATAAATAATTAGGGGCAAAAGCAAAAGAATGAATCAAAAGTCATATTCCCACATAATAATTTGTCTCATAATTGATGGAGGATGATAATGCCGTGAGTGCTTGAGATTCTTTTAACATGTTAGTATCTCTATTCCAAACGAATGAGAATGACCCACCTAATTTATAAATGAATTATAAAAAATGTATGAACCTATTTATAATAAAAAGATTACTATTTTTGTTTCATAAATATTTTTATACTCTCATTTTCTTTATCACGCTTACAGTTAAATAATACACTACGACTTATCAGACAAAAGTCTACTTATTTAGCACATAACAAAATAAAATAAAAAGTCTACTCTGTTTTTGTTTTTGGCCAAATTGATTTACAGTACTTCAATTATGAAGTTTTATAAGTCGTCCTGGACTCGTGGCTGGAAATTTACTTTATCTCTATCTCGTTCCATAAAAAAATTAATAGGACAAAATAGTATGGGGTCACGTTTTTTAAAATGAGATAGAATTCGAATTAAAATAAAATCTATGTTTATTTAATTAATTTAATGTAAAAATATAGTATATATCAACTTGTATTGAAATATGACTGGAATCAAATTAGAAACAGGACAAGAATAAATAATGTACCGAGAAGATTTACACACTAATTAAAGGGTAAGAATTTAATTTGATTGTGAAGTTCGTGTGAGGTGTGATGACGTGTTTAAAGGGAGGATAATTCACACCTCCTCAGCCACTCATCAGCCACTCATGTGTGAATTTTAAAATTGATTTATTTCTAATTTTAATTATTTATAATTTAATAGGTTTTTTACACTTATAAATTAATTGATTTTTTCAAATATACAAAAATCATAAAGTGAATTTGCAATTTATTTCAAATAGTATATTTTACAATTAGTAAGATGAAAATGTTATATTTTAAAATAGTCCCAAGAATCCAACAGCAAAAGCACAACACACCTCATTCACAATAATTGGGTGCAAATTATAAATACAAAGCAAACTAAAAACCAATTCTTTACTAGTCTAAACTTGATGATCTGCTCCATCTTTTCTTCAAGTAGTCCTCCACGCTAAGAGGGCTGTTTTGGTCGAGGCTGTCGAATGACCTCGAGTTCTCGTGCACATCAACCAACGCCAAACTCAGATGCAACTCTTGAGCGTGCAAAGCCGGATACACTTCGTCATCATCATCCTCAAAACTCCCGTATTCCCATTTCACACGAGCGTCCTCCTCTCCCCTCAAGATTCTCAGTATCTTAAAAAACTTACGCTTCAAAATTAAATCAACTATATATATATATAATTTCCGGAAACTCAAGTATATATACCTGGTCCATCGCGGGCCTAAGCCGGGCCGCTTGTGCTAGGCAGAGCCTCGCCGCAAGGCCCACTCGTTGCACTTCATCCACGTCAGCATTGCCACACAAACACGGATCCAATATGCTCTCCAAATCCTCGCTTTCTAACTTAGGCTTAGCCTAATAAAAAGACAATGTTAAAATAATAAGATTTTATAAGCTGTTTAAAAAAAAAGTAATCACTTTTACTTTTTTTCAAACAACTTATTTTTAAGTTTTATAAGATCTTTTTTATTAAAATTATCAAACAAATTTGAAGAGCTTATAAGTTCTGCCAAATGCGCTTTAAACACAATAATCCTCGAGGGTAAATTGGTCAATTGCATAGTACAATTGTTTGTGCTCAATGCTCATCTTACCCACATGACTAAGCTTTGTTGACCCAACTTTGTACTCTCCAAACCAATTGCTCTCCTCCCTGAAAGCAATTCCAAGAGAAGTACACCGAACGCGTACACATCGATCTTGTCGCTTATTCTGCCGTACATAAAATACTCGGGTGCGAGGTACCCGAACGTCCCCGCCACGTCACTATCCGTCAAGAACGACGACGACCCCGTGGGCCCCCACATCGCCAATCCAAAGTCGCACAACTATATATAGAAAGTAAGCATATATATACACTTAAGAAACATTCGTTTCGAAGGGTATTTTCGTAATTAAGCGAAAATCGAAACACCACCTGCGGTTCGAATCCATCGGTGAGCAAAATATTGGAAGACTTGACGTCTCTGTGAATGATAGGCTTCGGACGACACTCGTTGTGCAAGTAGTGGAGTGCCTCCCCAATCCCTACGGCTATTCGAAACCTTATCTCCCAAGACAAAAACGAGCAGTTTTTACTATGTAGATTATGTTCCAAGTTTCCCTTGCACAACAACTCATAAACGGATATGAGCTCGTCGTCTCTAACACAAACCCCGAGAAGAGGCGTGATTCTCTTGTGCTTTAGCGTCGTCATTATTTCGATCTCCCGCATAAAATCCGCTAAAGACTCTTTAGAGGATCGGGAATTAACCTTTACGGCGACGGGTTTGCCTTGAGGAAGGACGCCTTTGTACACCGAATTGCATCCTCCTTTTCCAATAAGATTTCCTATATATGATATCACAAAGATGAAATGAACAAGGCAGTGTTTGTGAGAATCCTCCTTGGGTGAATTACAAAACTACCCCTCCTTAAAACAAAAGCATTTCAAGCAACACCCCTACCTTTGAGGTCTTGTGCTTTTAGAATTAATTTCATTTCATTGTTCAGTTCATATTAGTTTATTTCAACTCGATTTAGTTCATTTTAAAATAAAATTAAAATGAATGATTTCAACGGTACAATATAATTCAAGTTAAAATATTAATTATTCATAATTTTATAAAAAAAAATTATAATTCAGCTCGATTAAGTTGAGTTCAAATTCATTCAATTCACTTCAGCTCTATTATGCACTTAGTCTAACAATAAAACAAGTTAAATCGAACATTGTAACCTGATGAGAAGTTGGAAGTGGACATTTCAATAACATTGTAATCGAAAACTTGGCATCCATCAAAATTCTTGATGAGCATAAGCTCCAAATCATCGGGAGACCGACGAGGCAAGCTCGTCATGACCCATCGCACGACCGACATCTGTCTTGCAGTATCGTGCGCGGGTACTTTTCGAGTTGCGGCAGTGCTAATTTTAAGCAGAGGCCAACCTGCAGGCAAAGCATCTTCCATTCGATCGGATAAAAATCCTTTGAAACTGTACCGGATTATGTATCGATTGTATTTGAACGCTAACAATAAAAAGAGACAAATTGAATCTTGTCATACATTTATGAACCTGGAAAACAGAGTGAATGAAGAATAAAAAGGAGGTGATAAAAAATAGAGCTCGCATCGAGTTATTAATATGGAAGGTAGAGTTACAGATAGTTGGTTCGGAATCGAACTTTGCCGGGTGGAAAATGAATTTTTACAACTGATTAAAAATATGGAAGGTAGGGTTTAAAGATTTTATATATATATACACGATAATTCTGCGTGACAGATTCTCCATGGCCAGAATTCCGATTTTAATATTTATTTATTATTTTTATATTATCAAAATTATACTCCGTATTAGATATAAATATTATTAGTATTTTAATTTTTTATTATTATATATCAATTTTTTTATAAAATATGTAATACAGATTATGTTTTAACTAAAAAACTATTTTTTAATTGTATTTTATATAAAAAAATAATATAAAATGAAATATACTCCATATAAAAATATGTTTAATACAAATTTTAACAAAAAAATAAGTCTAATTAATAAAAAAAAAAACTTCATTAGCATGAAGTCTTTTGGAAAAAAGTAACTGTTCTAATTTCGGCTCCCAAAATTACTCCACACAAAATAGCTTGAAATATAAAATAGATGGGGAAAAGAAAATGATATAAAAGATAGAACACGAATTTACGTGGAAACCCAAAATAGGGAAAAACCACGGAAAGAGGAGAAAATATCACTATAATCGAATCAACGGGGTTACAAATATAGATCTCTCAATAGATCTATCTCACGAAACTCTCTCTCAATAGAAACGCTCTCACAAAACGATGTTCTCAATAACACCGTATCTCACGATATTCTCAATAATATCGATCTCTCAAATTAATGCTCTCAATAACATTAATCGAGTTATGATGCTCTCAATAACATCATACTAATAATCAAGTATGGAGATCCCTATTTATAGGTGTAGCAAACCCATAAAATAGGTAACAATAGGATTAGGAATAAAACCCTTTTATTCCTATTCCAAATAGAACTCAAATCCTCTTTCCAAATAATATAATTATATCTCCAATATAATTATATTCCTTAATTCGATTGGATTCGAGACACCATTCAACAAATCTCCACCTTGACGAGAATCTTCTACAACCCAAAAACCAAAAGTCACCTAGACTTCAAACGTCGATTATAGCGATCTCCACTTTCTCCTCCACCGGCCCCCGCGGGCTCCTCAATATCTAAAATTGACTAAGTCCGACCCTCGTCGAAACTTAGTCCCCAAATGTGATTTCGTCACCCAAATTGCTTTGTACCTCTTGCGTGCTCTACCGGCATCCCCGCAACACAAAGCACTACTATTCGACTCCCTCGAGTCGCGAAAACGAGCCTTCTCGTTTATACTAATATGAGTGCCCGTACCACCCATCCATAAAGCCATCGATTTATCCTTAGCGAGCATCGCATACTCAGCTTCCTCAAGACAGCTTGAACCAGCGGGTAAGACTACGTCGCTTCGAGTAATCGTAGAACCTTGCAGGACATAAAGTCCTCCGGTCTTTTTCTCTCCTCGAATCACCATACGAGCACGACTGCTCACCTCTAAAACTCCACCTCCAGCGGAGTAGTGATAACCCTTCTCATCAAGGGCACTGAGAGAAATAAGACTCACCCTCAAGTCAGGAACGTGCCTCACATTGTCAAGTGTTCGAATCACTCCGTCGAACATCTTGACTCGGATCCTCCCAATGCCAAGTATCTCACACGGTGCGCCATTCCCCATAGCCACCGTCCCAATACTGGCCACGACATCATATGTATCAAACCAACCCTTATAGGGACACATATGATATGAGCATCCGGAATCCAAAATCCACTCATCGCACGCTTGTGATCCCAAATCAGACGCCAGAAGAAGTTCTCCATCATTATAACTTTCTTCCAAAAAACCGACCTCCGGTTTCCTGCTCTGATTAACAGAATCGTCCTCACGATTCTTATCCTTCAATCTCGGACAATCTTTCACGATATGGCCCTTCTTCTTGCAATAATAACATTCTCGTTCTCCCTTAGACCGAGAATATCCCTTAGACCTTCTGCTCGCTCCACCTTGGGCGTTAAGGCCTTCACCTATTGCATCAGACCTTCCATCAACGAGAAATTTCATCCTCTCTTTAGAATGCAGCGCATCGACTACATCCTGCCTAGTAAGGGTTTCCCGACTGTAGAGCAGCGTATCCCTAAAATTTGCATGAGAAGGAGGCAAGGAACACAATAACCACAACGCCAAGTCTTCACTATCGTACTTTATCCCCAAATTCTCGAGATCCGAGACCGTCTCATTAAAAGCAGATAAGTGATCTTGCAAATTACCTCCTTCGGGCATCTTGTGAAGAAATAATTTTTGCTTGAGATGTAGCTTGCTCGTCAAGCTCTTCACCACGCAAAGCTCCTCGATTTTCTTCCACATGTCTGCCGCCGTCTTCTCATGCATCACCTCTTCCAATATAGAGGTAGAGAGATGTAGCCCAATAACCCCCCTTGCCTTTCGATCCTTTTTCTCTTTTTCCTCCGTCTTCAACGTGTTTGGCATCTTATCGAGCCCCAACAAAGTCTCGTCTAGATCCAATTGCGCCAAGATCGCCTCCATCTTGAACCGCCACGTCGAGAACCGAGTGTTCCTATCCAACATCGGAATATCGTACTTCATCGCCATCTCCGAAAAATATTCTCAAGCTCCACAGGAATCCCAAGTCGCGAACTCAGGCTCTGATACCACTGTTTACGGTCAGAAAATCCTAACAGGAAATTCCCCCGCGAACGTATTGATGTTTTGAGGATTGAGAGAACAAAAAAGGAAAGATTCACCAAAGCTTTGGTATTAAATTCTTAATATATTCCTTGGTAAATGTGCCCCTCCTTTACAAATGGAAAGTTTCCACTATTTATAGTACAAGAATTAGGTTTACCAACCATGAGTATGGGCCTAATCTATTTGGGCTTTCCTTTCTTAAACCAACTGTACGGAACTTATTTCTAAGAGGGAAATTACAATTTACCCTTCTAGATGAGATTCAGGATTTTACCCTTGCCCGGACTGTTCCAGATTGATGACTCCTCGGGCGGCCCGACACCGACTCATTCCCCCTTTATCTAAGCGTCGACGTCCGCTTCTGCTCAGTTGACGACCGTGATCCCCCTCTTAGTCGGGGAGATCCTGTCCGGAATGCTTGAACTTGTTATGTCTTTGCGTCATAGTGATCGCGTGTGGTCGCTGGTTGAGCGGTCACGGATCTATAGGGCGGATTTTATCATGGGCCGGGTCAATCCTGGACCTTATCTCCGGGCATTCATGGGTTGAGAAATTTAGGTACAACAAATGCCCCCCGAAGATAGGTTTTCTACTGAGTAGGGAAGTTATCTTCGGCAAAAAGGCGGGCCGCTTTCCGACCCTCAAAAATGACCGGTCCACATTCCACTAATCTTTGATTTATAATTTCAAGAATTTTGGCGCTTCGGGATTCGTGAAAACGTCCTTTCGGCTGTCAGGTATTTTTTGAATTTTGAATCCTTTGGGATTTTGCCGCCTTTGTTCCCTATATATAGGGATGGAGAATGACCTGCAAACACTTTTGGATCCCCCACAATCTCGATACCTCGATTCCTGCCTCATCCTTCATCTGTTCGGGTACGCGTTTCTTTTCTCCCATCGTTTTTCCTCCTATCTGTAGAATTTTATTCGGGGTGCGGACTTTTTAGGTTTATTAGACTTAGTAGGAATACCTTTTGCTCTCGATATAGTTTAAAGATTTTATTCTGGTCGATGTCCGACGAATCATCTACCCCCGAATACGACTCTGACTACATTCGAACAGTAATTCTCCCCGCTTTTATTGATATCCCGAAGGCCCTATCACCTCTATCTCCAGACTTACTGGCTCTTCCCGATCAGTTTCCGATTACGGACAAGATGAACTCGTATCCTCTGACTAAAGACGAAGAGAATGACTGGTTCTCGGAAACAGTGCACTCCGATTTTGAGTTATTCGCGAAATTGATTGCGGGCTTCCGGGGTCCTCCACCAGAATATTCGTATGATACTTATCTGATCAACCATCCTTACATGCCCGTGGTTCGCACGGATCTCCCTTCCGAGGAGCCACCTCCTAGCAGATTTAGCGCGGGTGTTCGGGTGAGTACGGTGTCCGATGAAGATCTCCAATCGCGGAGATCCGAATGGGAGATCCCTTCGGATGTCCACCTCCATTGCCCAAATAAGTTTGATCGGGCTGATCGTCCTCCTGAGGGGATGGTGGCCATCAACTATGACATGATGAGGAGTGGCCTTCGCTTTCCTATACACGATAACCTTGCCCGAGCAGTCCTCGAGTGGGGCGTTGCTCCCATGCAGTTAACGCCAAATTCCTGGCTTTTATTGATTTCTCTTTCTACCCTCTTTGGTCATTATGGCCTCTACAGAGGCTTGCTCCCCGTGGAGTTTATCTCTTTATTAGTCCGTCAGGCGGGAAGGAACCGCGGTGATTATTACTTGAAATCTCGACAGATTCTTATCTGGGACTTACCGGAGAAACGAGAGTCATGGTGGAACGATTGGTTCTTCGTGAGCGGGGCGTGGAACTCGATCAATTACCGTCTGAGCGCTGATTATCAGATTCCCCACACCCGTTAGTAACAATTTCTTGTGTTTTCTTTAGCGATTCTTTATTTCTCCTCTCTTTTTTTTCTTTTTTTTTTTTTTGTGTTTTGTTCCGATTTTCTCCTTATCCTCTTTCTAGGACCCCAACCTCCGCTTTTGGCCGATTTGAGTTGGGATTTTTTGGTTGTCCTCGAGCGAATCCTAGGTATGCCCGATGATTGGTTGATGTTCGGGCAGTGGATTAGTGCTGATCGTCGTCGGTCATCTCGTTTTATTAGTATTCCTCAGAATGCTGAGAATGAGTATATTAGTGAGTCCGCGCCCCTCTCATCGTGTTAGGCTCTTTTTGGTTTGTTGTGTTCGGCCTTCCGATTAATATAAATTCATGTTACATTTGCGTCTGATTTTCTTTCAGTCCAAAGGTATCCTCGATATAAGTATCCCCCGACCGGAGCAAAATCAGAAGATATGAATGCTCGTTTGTCCTCGCTCCTGAACAGGAAGAAGAACTCTATGGATGAAAAGAAAAAAGAGGCGGTTGCTGAGATGGTGGGCGCAGGTCCCGAGAAGTTGACCAAGAAAAGAAAGAATCGGGGAGGTCATTCCTCGTTGGCGGGTAAACAACCCCGGGTTGAGGAGGGTAAGGATCACTCGCCCATTTTTGATGATGACTTCGAAACCAAACGAGACGAAACCCCTCAGCATACGATGATTCCTCCTTCCGCGGACAAGAAAGACTCGGAGGTCCCGATCACGGAAGTCCCCGAGATTACTATTGCCTTTAACCCCGCCGAGCACCTGGCGAGCAGCTCAGGGCTTTCGACTGTGTAAGTTTTCTCGCAGCTTTATTTTTAAGTTTTGGTTCATTGTATCCTTATGATTTGTTCGTGTGATCGCAGGTTCGGACCTGGTGATACAGATTTCTCTGACTTTCTGAAATCTTTTGACTCGGCCAAATCTGTCCCCTCGCTGGACAACTTGCCCCTTCATATTAAAAAGGTCATCGATAGCGTTCCTCGCGATTGGTGCAAACAGCCGGACTACATCCTCAGTCATCCCAAGGAAACGGGCTATCTGACTATGATTGCCGCTTCTCGATTATCTTTCCTGGTGTACTCTCTGCTCGGGGCCTTTGAGAAAGTGTCTCATGTGCCCGTGGCTGCCCCTTCTGCACTCAAGGAGGAACATGATAAGATGGTGGCCATGATATCCCAAATGAGGGAGCTCCACCGCCTGGAAACCGAAAAAGCCAAGGGTTTGGAGGAATCGGTCAAAAGTGCCAACTCGGAAGCGGCCAGGCTAGAGGGGATTGTGGTCGGTTTGCGAGCAGAGATTGAAGCCTCGGTCAAGAGAGAAAATGACCACGAGGAGAATTTTCGGGAGGTACAGCGGGAGCTGGATTCTGTTCGAGCTGATCTTGCGGAGAAAACTAAAGCTGAGGGGGATGCCTTGTCCCGCTTATCGGAGAAAGATGTCGTGATCGATCAGTTGGAAAAAGAGGTAGCGGAACTCAAAACGACCAATAAAGAGAGGGAGGAGAACCCGGCCACCAATTTGGTCACCTATGGGGACTGGATCTACTGTTGTGCTTTCTTTGAGTGTATTCGAGGTTTGCTCCGAGGCGGCCAAAAAATCGACGACTTGATGGTCAGCTTTCAGAAGTTTGTCGGGGACAATAAGATCCATCCGGATCTCCCCATTGAAGCGTTGGATTTAAGCGAGGATATGGGTCTCGACCTCTCGTGGTGGCCGAACAAAGGGCAGCTTTGCCGTCCTCTCGAAGAAACAATCCCGGCTGAAAGCGTCGGGGACCAAAAGACTGGTGGGCCTCCGAAGAATGCAAAAGAGGGCGGGGATCCCCATGCTTCGGAACAGGATACTTAGGAATAATTTGTGTTTCTAGACATTTCTGCTTCATAAGACTGTTCGAAACGTGTGTGTTGTTTTTATTTCGCAACTTGATGACTGGTGATTAACATTCCTTGCAGTAGCGTTTGTTTTATCAGTTTATTTAGAATTTTTATATTCGCGAAATGTTCGTGAGAAATCTGTCCGTGATTCTTTATTTCGGCTCGCGATCAAAACGCGGGCCGAAATGCCCCAGTGTTCGGATCTTTATGTTCTAAATTCCTCGCTTTCCCCCGACTCTGTGGGGATTCTGATTGTGGCTAAGATTCCAAAAGTCGAATCAACGATGCAAGCGAGGGGTAGGTACGGTTTTCTAAACAAATTTTACGCCAAACGAGGTACTGTGTATCTGACAGGTAACGTTTGCGTCGGTTCCAATTCTTGACAAGTCTTTTCAGAGGGAAAAAATGGTGTCGATTCCACTTCCCCATGTAACAGTAGGCAAGCCATGTCTATAAATATGTACTCCTTGTAGCTTACTTCCATCCTCCCAAACTGCCTCAAGATCAAAACAGGTAATTCTCCTCTTACTAGTAATATGGCTCGTGTGCTCGTGAAATCCGATGGCTCCTGCCGCGTCGACCTGCTTTTCTCCGGCAGGTGGCACCGCAAAAAACTCCCGCTGCCGCCCGCCTTTACCGAGGCCGTGGACATACGCCTGGGCTACTTTGTCCTCATGACCGATGTGGGCGGACGACTCTGGATGTTCGAGCTAAAACGTCGTCGGGGCTACTTCACGGTGTTCGGATCTGGTTGGGAGGACTTTGTGAGAGAATGGCGTCTCCGCCACGGATGGCATGTCCGCTTTCTCTACCAGCCGAACGAAGGCTTCTTTGTCAGGGTGTTTGATTCGGAGTTTCGACTGGTCGACCCCGGTCTCTACTAGAGATTCCCTGCTTTCCTGTTTTTATTTTTCGATTTAACTTTTGTAATCCCGGCTACGTCCGGAGGCTTTTTATGAATGCGAATCTCTTCCTTTTTAATTGTACTGTTTTTCCCTTTGTGTTTTGCTTTTTTAATAACTTGTTTGTGGTGCTCGGAAAAGTAGCGTATATTAAAACGAACGCGAACGTACGGATAAGAATCGTTAACGCCGATCGCAACGAACTTAACCTGAAGGCACTCACTTGATTCTTTATCCTCGTCGCCCGAGTGATCGGACAATCCATCGCCTGTCCGGCTCGGCGACCTCTCAAAGAGTAAGGATTTATCCTTTTTTACCTCTGGGTTTCGTTACTCTTGCCGCCCGAGTGATCGGACAGTCCATCGCCTGTCCGGCTCGGCGATCTTTCAGAGATAAGGATAAATCCTTATTTTATTTCTGAATTTCTTTATTCTTGCCGCCCGAGTGATCGGACAGTCCATCGCCTGTCCGGCTCGGCGGTCTTTCGGAGAGTAAGGATTTGTCCTTATTTTTATTTCTGAATTTCTTTATTCTTGCCGCCCGAGTGATCGGACAGTCCATCGCCTGTCCGGCTCGGCGGTCTTTCGGAGAGTAAGGATTTATCCTTAAGAACTAAAAAATGCTGCGATCAGATTGCGAAAAGAACTTTTATTTCTCCGAAATCGCTCAAACACTCTCGTGTTCAAACGTTACATCATAGTGTTCGAGTTTACTGGAAATATTTCTTTAGGTACAGGGCGTTCCAGAGATATTGGTCGGCTACTCCGTTCAAGTGTTCGAGTTCATAGGCGCCGTTCCGTACGTGTTTTCTGATCCGCATTGGCCCTTCCCAGTTCGGGCCTAATGCCCCAGTGCTCGGTCCCATTATCCTTTTCAAAACCAAATCCCCGGGCATGAAATTTCGGATCTTCACTTTGGAGTTAAAAAATCTCTCCGCTCTCTGCTTTGACGCCGCGTTTCTGTGAACAGAGTTTAGCCTCCTTTCTTCCAAGAAATCCAATTCTAGCCGCATAGCCTTGTCGTTATTATCGTTTATCTCCTGGGATGTTCTGTAGCTAGGAATTTCGATCTCGGACGGGATCACCGCCTCCGCCCCATATGCCAAAGCAAATGGGGTTTCCCCCGTGGCGGCTTTGCTGGTCGTTCTGTACGACCATAACACATCAGGCAATTCCGCTGCCCATCTCCCTTGTCTTTCTTCGATTCTGGCCTTGATGGTGTGTTTTAGAATTTTGTTGACCGCCTCCACTTGTCCGTTTGTCTGGGGGTGATAGGGTGTAGAAAAAGCCTTTTTTATCTTCCATTTATCAAAAAATTCCATGATTTCTTGCCCATCGAATTGTTTCCCGTTATCCGATGTGATCGTATGAGGGATTCCGAATCGGCAGATGATGTTTTTCCATAGGAAACGGATAATGGCTTTCTGGTCGATTATCTTCAGTGGTTCTGCTTCGGCCCACTTAGTAAAGTAATCCACGGCCACTATTGCGTATTTTACCCCTCCCGGCCCCGTTGGCAATGGGCCGATGAGGTCAATTCCCCACGAGGCGAAAGGCCACGGACTGTAAATAGAATTAAGGTATTCGGGCTGTGTTCGGATGATAGGAGCGGTGATTTGGCACCGGTGGCACTTTCTCGCGTAGCGGATTGCATCTTTCCTTAGCGTGGGCCAGTAATAACCCTGGCGGGCGGTTTTGTGCGCCAGTGACTGTCCGCCCGCGTGGTTCCCACAAACTCCGTCGTGAATCTCGCTAAAAATCCTTTGTCCCTCAAGTGGCGTTATGCATTTCAAAAGTGGTAAGAAAATGCTTCGTCGGTACAAAGCACCCCCGATTAAAGTATATCTGGCTGATCGGATCCTCAACTGTCGGGCCTCCACCTTATCCTCGGGCTGTTCTCCGGTTGTTAAGTATGCCTTTATTGGATCCATCCAATTTTCCCCCCGGTCGATTATCATCAGGCTCTGGTTCTCCTCTATGGCCGAACTCGATTGGCTTGTCACTACTACATCGGTAATGTCCGCTACTCCTTCGGAGGAGGCTAATTTCGAAAGGGCGTCCGCCTGTGAATTTTGTTCCCGGGGAATTTGCTCGATGAAAATCCGGGGGAATTTCTCACAAAGGGACAAAACGTGTTCGTAATATTTCTCCATCCGATCACACCTTGTCTCGTATTCGCCTCTGACTTGGTTCACTACCAACAGGGAATCCATAAATATGTGAACGTGTTGCGCCCCCACTGCCAGTGTTAAGTTCAGACCTGCGATCAAAGCTTCGTATTCCGCCTCATTGTTGGTCGCTGTGAACTCGAATTTGATCGCGTGTGCGAAAGATTGTCCCTCAGGCCCGATCAACGCTATTCCAGCCCCAGCGTGGGAACTGTTCGACGACCCGTCTACATACAGTTTCCAAGGTGGGAAATCGTTTGAAGGGATAATCTTTGGGAACGTTAACTCCACGATGAAATCGGCCAAAACTTGTCCTTTGATCGCGGTGCGGGGGGCATAAGTAATGTCGTATTGTCCGACTTCCAGACTCCATTTTAACAGTCTGCCACTCGTGTCGGGTCTTTGCAGAACTTGTCTTAGAGGCATGGTGGTCAGAACTTCTACCGGGTGGTCGAAAAAATAAGGTCGGAGTTTTCGGACACTCATAACCAGAGCATACGCCAATTTTTCCAGAGGGGTGTACCTGGTCTCCGCATCGTGGAGCGCTTGGCTGACAAAATAGATGGGTTGATGGACTTGGCCCTCTGCTCGGACGAGTACCGAGCTCAAAGCGTGTTCGGATGCCGCCAGATATAGGAAAAGTTTTTCTCCGGACACTGGTTTTGACAGAATCTTGGGGTCTTTCAAGTGTTCTTTCAATCTCTCAAATGCCTCTTGACTTTCTTTACCCCACTGGAACTTTTGGTTCTTTATGGCCTTAAAGAAAGGTCTGCTTTTATCTCCTAATCGCGGAATGAACCTGCTCAAGGCTGCCAGACAACCTGTCAGTTTCTGTACGTCCCTCAGGCATTTAGGTTCCCTCAGATTTATTATAGCGTTGATCTTCTCGGGGTTGGCCTCTATCCCCCGCTGATGTACGATATGTCCTAGGAATTTCGTGGCGTACACCCCGAAATGGCATTTCTTCGGATTCAGCTTCATGTTATAAACTTTCAAGATGGCGAAAGTCGTGGCCAGGTCTGCCACATGATCTTCTTCGTTTTTGCTCTTAATGATGATATCGTCCACGTACACTTCCATTGTATCCCCGATCTGTTCGGAAAACATTTTGTTTACCAACCTTTGATAGGTCGCTCCCGCGTTCTTTAGTCCAAACGGCATTCGCTTCCAGCACAAAATACCCTTATCTGTGTAGAAGGACGTACATTCCATATCCTCGACGGCCATAGGGATTTGATGGTACCCTGCGTAGCAGTCGCAGTTTGAAAAGATCGCATACCCGGCCACACTATCAATCAAGTGGTCGATGTGTGGGAGGGGGAAATAATCTTTCGGACAGGCTTTATTTAGATCGGTGAAATCGATGCACAGTCTCCACGCGTTATTGGACTTTTTCACCAGGACTACGTTCGCGACCCATTGGGGCTCCTCGGATGCCTCAGTCACGAGATCATTGTCGACTAAATTTTTTACTTCCTCTGCTAGCGCTGCGTATTTTTCGGGGCCCATTTTTCTCCTCTTTTGTGCTACGGGTTTTCTGTTCGGGTCAATTTTCAAATGATGACAAGCGTGCTCGGGACTTATTCCGACCATATCCTTATGCGACCATGCGAATGCGTCGGTGTTTTCTTTCAGGAAACTTATCAGCTCATTTTTTAGTTTGTCCGGGATCCTTGATCCTATGAATACTTCCAAATCCGGACGGCTAGGATCTAGCTTCACCCTCTCCAACTCGTCAACCGCCGTGAATTGAGAAGGTCCTCGGGGATCCTCGATCTCCTCGGGCTCGTATCCTAAACGGGGATCGGGATTCTCTTCGACCAATACTTTCGCCTTCTTATCCTCCTGTTTATTTTCCTGGATTTCTCCGGGCACTTCATCGATCAGGATCTGCAATATCTGTAAGTTTAAAACATCCGCTTCGTCGGGTTCTATTCGTTGGGTAGTTTCCTCGTTCTTATCTACAGTTTGTTCGTTATCTTTTATTATTTGTTCGATAATTTGGTGATCGGGATCTCCAAATGCCCCAGTGTTATCTTGTTCGTCATTTTCTTCGAGCATATTTATCGATCGGTGGCGCGTGGAAAAAACAGAGTAATCAAAACACTTCTTGGCCATATATTGGTCCCCCTTCACGGTCCCAACAGATCCGTTACAGGTAGGAAATTTAACACAGTAATAATGGGAGGACGCCACAGCCTCGAAAATATCGAGAAACGGCCTCCCAAAGAAAGCATTATAGACACTCTCTGAGTTAACAATAACAAAGTCCATCATCCTTGTGATCTTCACTTCCGGATTCCAGTGATCCCTTAGCTCCACAGACATCGTGATCTTTCCCAGCGGGCACACGACCACGTTCCCGAATCCCTTCAATTTCTCTTTATAGGGCTTCACATAATTTACCAGGTCCCCGAGCTGATCCAACGCCGGCTTAAATATGATATTGCAGTGGGCGCCATTATCCACCAATATCCTTGCGACCTCAACTCCCAAAATTTTGGTCGTGATAACCAACGCATCCTCCTTTGGGTAGGAGATACCCTCCCGGTCTCGGTCGCTGAACGCGATGGTCACGCCCCTGGCTATGGTTGGCTCTTTGAACGGGATTACTGAGTTCACGCCTTCCCATCTTCGCAAATCTTCCTTCCGCTGTCGTTTTGATTTATGGATAATGGGGGTCAAGCCCCCGATCATGTTCACCCTTCCTCCGTTCAAATCTGGAGGGAACTCGTTCTGTTGGAGTCCGCCGGCCGGTGGGGGTGGTGGCAGTAAGTTCTGGTTCATCGGGGGCCCCTCCAGCCGGGGCTGCTGTTGCGGCCTGTAATCTTGGCGAAAACCTTGATTCTGTTCGCGGCCTCTTTTCGGTGCCCGCAATAGCTGTCCTAATTTCCCTTCATCGAACAAACGGCGGAGTTGTGTGATTAGATCGCGGCATTCATCCGTTGTGTGCCCAATATCTTCATGGAAAGCACACCACTTGCGAGGATTTCTTTTGTCCGGGGGCGTGTACAAAGGTTTCGGTGGGAAGAGAGCGTTTATCTGGTTTTCCATGAAAATTTGTAATATCGCCCCGGGACTTCTCCCTAACAAATTTCCATCTTCGACCACACGATTTCCCTGTTCGCCTTTCTTCGGGCCTTGAAACCCCTTGTACCCTCCGGGCTTTTTCGACCAGTCTTTCTTCTCCACGGCTTCCTTGTGACCCTTCTCGGGCTCTAACTCTTTCATGCGCTGAGCATAGATCCGCTGCTGCGCAATTTCTTCGCCGGCCCTCCGCCGGAATTCCGTGTAAGTTCTGGGATAATCTTTCATCATAGGTTTGAAAAGTTCGGATGTGGCCTTCAGCCCGCTGACTGCGGCATGCACCAAAACTTCTTCCCCGACCTGCTCTCCTTGCATCACTATGGTTTCGATGCGTTCAACATACTCTTCGTCAGATTCATCCGTCCGCTGCTTGATTCCCATCAGGCGTTGCCGTCCTTCCGGACACTTGACCCTCGAGGCGAAGTAAGAGATGAAAGTTTCCCCTAACTCTCCGAAGCTATCTACCGACCTGTGAGGGAGCCCGGTGTACCAGTGGTGAGCTGCGTCCCCTAAAGTCAGCGGAAAAAGCTTGCATTTGGTCTCGTCGGTGGCACCGCGCCCGACCATATATATATTGTACTTGTTCAAATGGACCTCGGGGTCCGTCCTCCCATCATAAGTCAGAGATAGGAGCGGGGCAATATCCAACTGTGCCCGCGCCCTTTCCACTCGCAAAGTCAGTGGCTCAACTAAAGCTGATCGTTTCTTCGGGTCGTCCTCCCGCTGGGAAATTTTCCTCTCCATCTCACTCATACGTCGTTCTAAATCTGGATCTCCAATAATCCGAGTTCGACCCCGTCCCATCGCGCGGACAAAGCGTCCTCCAGTCTTCCTCATGGTTACCTGGACATGATCAGGTTGGGGGCTCTCTTCTTAGAAATCTGCATCCAGACATCTTCCCCCTAACTCGGGTGTTTTCGGTGGTTCTTTTCCTTTTAGAATGCGGGATCGTTCTTTCAGTTTTTGAATGGTCCGCTTTATCTCCTCAGGGGATTGCAAGTGTTCGATGTTGAGGTCGGGGACCTCGCTCTCTTGGATATTTGCCTTCTTCTTTTCCTCGGCCAACCTCTCTGTGACCAGTTTCTGTTTCTCTGCGAGCTCACGCTGCTCGGCTCTCAGTTTTTCAATCATAGTCCATTGGCGGTGCTCCTCTTCGGAGATCGGGGGCAATTGAACCTCCGACCCCCCCTCTATCATAGGGGACTTCCCGTTGTCGCGGGCATTCCTGCTCGCCGACTCTCCCGCATGGGCAGTGTTCGGAAGACCTAATTCCAGCATCTCCATCGTGTATTCCTAAGTTTGTTCGCTCAACGCCCGAGGATCACCCCTCCTTCTAGCGCCAATTGTTTACGGTCAGAAAATCCTAACAGGAAATTCCCCCGCGAACGTATTGATGTTTTGAGGATTGAGAGAACAAAAAAGGAAAGATTCACCAAAGCTTTGGTATTAAATTCTTAATATATTCCTTGGTAAATGTGCCCCTCCTTTACAAATGGAAAGTTTCCACTATTTATAGTACAAGAATTAGGTTTACCAACCATGAGTATGGGCCTAATCTATTTGGGCTTTCCTTTCTTAAACCAACTGTACGGAACTTATTTCTAAGAGGGAAATTACAATTTACCCTTCTAGATGAGATTCAGGATTTTACCCTTGCCCGGACTGTTCCAGATTGATGACTCCTCGGGCGGCCCGACACCGACTCATTCCCCCTTTATCTAAGCGTCGACGTCCGCTTCTGCTCAGTTGACGACCGTGATCCCCCTCTTAGTCGGGGAGATCCTGTCCGGAATGCTTGAACTTGTTATGTCTTTGCGTCATAGTGATCGCGTGTGGTCGCTGGTTGAGCGGTCACGGATCTATAGGGCGGATTTTATCATGGGCCGGGTCAATCCTGGACCTTATCTCCGGGCATTCATGGGTTGAGAAATTTAGGTACAACAACCACTTGTTGTAATTTCGGCTCCCAAAATTACTCCACACAAAATAGCTTGAAATATAAAATAGATGGGGAAAAGAAAACGATATAAAAGATAGAACACGAATTTATGTGGAAACCCAAAATAGGGAAAAACCACGGGAAGAGGAGAAAATATCACTATAATCGAATCAACGGGGTTACAAATATAGATCTCTCAATAGATCTATCTCACGAAACTCTCTCACAAAACGATGTTCTCAATAACACCGTATCTCACGATATTCTCAATAATATCGATCTCTCAAATTAATGCTCTCAATAACATTAATCGAGTTATGATGCTCTCAATAACATCATACTAATAATCAAGTATGGAGATCCCTATTTATAGGTGTAGCAAACCCATAAAATAGGTAACAATAGGATTAGGAATAAAACCATTTTATTCCTATTCCAAATAAAACTCATATCCTCTTTCCAAATAATATAATTATATCTTCAATATAATTATATTCCTTAATTCGATTGGATTCGAGACACCATTCAACAGTAACAAACAAAACTTTGAAGTTTTTGCTCAAAATTAACAATATCATACTAATAATTACCCCATTACCCGATATATATATAGAACGTTTGTCCTCCCTCCCTTCACCCTTGACCATCAAAATTTAACAATTCTCATTTCAACCGTTCTACATATGATTAATATTTTTGAATTAAAATTTTGAACACAAAGAATTAGAAATTGTTCATATTGTTAAAATTATTCAGTAATCTTGTAAATTGTGTTGTTCAATATTAATATATATTTCGGTGTTTGATTAGCACCAAAATGATGAACATACTTGCATAGTATTTTTATCCGATATATTTTAATTATTGGAACGTATTTTAACTCGTTGTCGGTGTCAATACGCCCAAATCAATAGTTCATAAATGACCAAACTCTCTTATAGTTATAAATAATAGGGGATGGTTTTTTGCAGTTAACTGTCTTTTTGGAGAGCCATAACTAATAAAAATAAGCTAACATGGTTGGTTAGATGTCTCCTTTTTCCATGACAAAATGATAAGATTCACCGACATTAATATAGTATGTGTAACGTGCCACGTGTTATTTTGTCTTTTTCTATAATTAAAATTACCAAATGCGATTGATGGACCTTTATCACAATTTATTACTCCTCCTCAGTTCTTTTCAAGGAATGCCTCTTCAGATATTACACTTTCTTTCAAAGAGTTTCTACTCGAGTTGGCTCTTTTCGTTGTTTCCGACTTTGTCAAACCTAGGGACTTTAGCTAAGGGGTGTTTTCATGTTTCTAAGGGGTGGAGTAATGAAAGTTTACTAGAACTCACATACTTTTTGCTGCACATTGAACTACTAATCTAATTCGAGTTAACAATTAATTCAAGAAAAAAAAGAAGATTACGGTTATGGCCATATCACACAAGCCCCAACCAAACAATCTAATGGCTGCATTTCATATTTTTCATATTACGACAACGTCAATCACACACAAGGCATAAATACACACATACATGTCATGAAGTACAACTAAGATCAGGAAACCAAAGTATTTAAGTTTTCAAGCTTCAAGAGATTTACCTAGTACAATTGGTCAAAAACACCCAAAAGAACAGAGAGATTTATGAGACTAACACGGTAAGTGACGATCGTGATTCTTTCCTCCCCTAGAGGGGAACATTTTATTGTTCTCTTTTATATGCAATTACAATATAGTGCAGGCTTTTTGACCCTTTCTCTTCTTCCGTTTCTTTTGCCTCGGTGGCTGCAGAACAACCTTAATTGCTGCATCAAAGACAGCCTTCACATTCTGCAACATTGGAACAATAGTATGAGAATATATTTCCATGTGTTAAATGACTTGTTTGTACAGAAGGGGTAGTTACAGAAAAACTACTCTCGAGGTTTATGTACTTTTTTTGAAAACTAAAAGGTTAGAACCTCACCAGGTGGTGTTTGCAATACATTTTGTAACATTTGTACTTACAAAAGACAATTATTTTTAATTATTATTATCATTATTGTAATCACATGGAAATTTCAATGGTATTTCACTAATCAACACAAAATGTGATATATTTATAAGAAACAATTACCTGTTGTGTCTTAGCACTACACTCGATGTAAGCAACAGCTCCAATCAACTTCTTCAATTCTTCTCCCTTCAAAGTAAATAGAATAAATTTCAGAGGGATAAACTATAAACATTCGCCCTTTTGTTTTTGGAAAAAATATTACACTTTCAAACACGTGAATGAGGCAAAGTAATCTAATTAACAGTTTAATGGCATATAAGGAGACGGACACAACAAACATGATACATTATAATATTACCTGCCCTGTCGTGATGGGAACAGCTCCAGGGTGGTCTATGAAGAACTGTTTATCCTCTCGGAGATCTGGAAGGTTATAGATTATTAGTCACTCAAAATGAACCACTATGAAAAACAAATAGGAAAACTGTGAGTAGTATAGTACGAAGGTCATGGCTTTGGATATCGACTGGTTTAGGCCATTGGGCGACATAGAACCACATGAACATACGACTGAATATATAATGTCTGGTGCACTAAACAAAGCCAGAAGAGAAAGGACGCAAATTTGAGTTAGTTGTATGGAACACCTATGAAGGTTCTATAATGGAAGGGTAAATATTTTCTATGATAGTTCTAATACGTCTTCTAGATGATACTCAGAGACAAAATCCAGGTTATTCTCTACATCTTAGAGATAATATATTTATTCAATCTTTGTTCGGCAATCAATTTATAAGCAGAACACAGAGAACAATACCTTTGGGTGGAAAGGCCAGATAAGTACATTTTTCTTAACTGATAGAAAATTTACAGATAGTTATCCCACTGAGCAGAAGATTTCATTAATAAACTCAAAATTTCGGTTGAAGCCGCCACCTTCAGTCATGAGATCTCTAACCCATGTAAGACCAAAAGGGGCATCCCTGGGTGAGAAGGTTTAAAAAAGGAATTAAGAGGTAACCAGGGGAGATCCCATTTTTTTTATGGATTCCCATCCCCAACTTGAAATCTAATCCCTATTCGGATGCCAGAATTTCCATGACGAAGAATCACTAATATGGGGGACGAAAACAAAAAGGATTCAGTTATAAGTTATAACCATACTTCCTGTTCAGAACTATCTTCTTAAGAAGATTCCATTTAGTGATTCCAAAGTTGTCCATCGATATAAGAAAGTTTATTTTTCAGCAAGACCAATGAATTTCTGAAGTGCTCTCTACATTATCACCCCCACAAAAACCTGGGAGCTACTTAATATAGTATATATATTGGCATTACCCCAAAGTCCAACCACAATTTTAAACAAGAAGTGTGGAAAACACAGCCTTCATAAGAGATTTTCACAAAGAGAACTAAGAATAAAGAAAGAGAAAACTAGGACAAAACAAAAGGAAAATAGTATAACACACATTAAAATAATAATAAATGTAGTTATGCTACATATTCTAAATAAACGAGTTTGAAAAACAGAAAATGTAATTAAGTAATAAACGCGGCCACTTCAATGACAAGTGTGCATGATGACCTGGATTATTCAAGACTCTTGCATGAAATTGATTTAGGGAAAAGCAATCTTAAGAGTTAAGAACGTTAAAATAAATGTCATTCAATTTATATCAGAAGGAGAAGAAAAGCTACGCAGTACTGTCATATATCTTTAATTAAAATGCTTTTCCATTGTACAAATAGAAAATCCGGGAACACTGAATTAAAAAGAAAAAGATGAAATGAGTTCCTAACCGAGCTTTGTTCCCACAATAACTATTGGAACTCCAGGTGCATAATGCCTTAATTCAGGAATCCACTGGAAATTGAAAGAAGAAAAAAAACATCAGCACCACACAATTTGATTCTCTCATTTATATATACATTTCAAATAAATCGTACATTGCAGAGTGACCAGATAAGTTTTCCAATAACTACAAAGGCACACACACCTTCTTGGATATATATATATATATATATATAATAAATTGTACATTGCAGAGTGACCAGATAAATTTTCCAATAACTACAAAGGCACACTCACCTTCTTGGAGACGTTCTCATAACTAGCCTTGCTAATGAGAGAGAATGCAAGTATAAAGACATCGGCCCCACGATAGCTCAATGGTCTCAATCTATTGTAATCCTCCTGGCCTGCAGAATAAATAAGTAAGTGTAACTCGCAATGGCAGACACGTGATTTAAAATTCAAGGGCGAGCTAAAGTAAATGTTATAAAGTTGAATCAATGTTGTGAAACAAAACTAGGTGTTAGTTTGGTCCCCCCTCTATACACCAATGGCCACTTCCACAACAGATTGAAAGATAAAGAATTAAATTATTTCTCAGAATATATAGTATTTACCAGCAGTATCCCACAATCCTAGATTCACGGTGCTCCCATCCACAACCACATTCGCGCTAAAATTGTCAAACACTGTTGGGACATAATCCTATTTAAGTTGACCAAGAAAAAAATACGGTTAAAAACAAAAAATAATATTAGCACAGAGAGCATGAAAATGAAACTTCAGCTTCACACAACTAGTTATGAACAAAAAATAGCACGTATATAGAATTGATTTAAACATGGTAAACATGGAAATGTAAAGGATAAAAGGAAACACAGATGGCACAGGTCTATTAATATTGCAGGGTGAATTATCAACTATCATCACAAGAAGAAATTGATAGAGAAACTTCACAAAGATCATTGCTCCCTGAAAAGAGCTCACCAACCCACCCGGGAAGCGGATATTAACCATCATGAAAACATACCAAGCAACAAAAATAGATTTAGACCCATCATTACGAAAGAGAATGGAAAAAGAAGTTGCAATTTGGAGAAGACGTGCAAAAGAATTACGGAAAAGAGTAAAATATAACAATGTCTTAACATATCATCTCAACATAATTTATTGAAACAAACAAATGATATGCCTTCCTCAAGCACATGTTCAATGATATATTCCTCCACATAACCTCATGTACAGATATGATAACAAACAAACCAAAAGTAAAATGCATAGAAAAGTGAAAGAAAACAAAAATTAAAAAACGAGTATTTCAATCCATGTGATGCGAGCATGATTTTCATCAACATCTCAAAGCTCCAAGACGTAACAATCAAACCCCGAACAGAGGTAAACTAAAAACAGGTTTTGCCCCTACCAATACACACACCCTAGCAAACTTTCCAAAAATATATACACCTTACTTATCCCCAATAAGAATTAACTTCAACAGTTTTGTTAATCTAAAAGAAATTAAAAAAAAAAAAATCTTACAGTGGGAAATGTGTTGCTCGTGTAGGAAATGAGCAAACAAGTTTTACCCACAGCACCGTCTCCGACGGTGACGCACTTTATAAATCTCGACGCGCTCATCTGGTTGCCGGTGAACAATTTACCCCTCAGCTCTAATTTCTTCAATTCAGGCTCTAAACAATCTAACACTAATCTGCACAGTAAAAATGATTCACTGCAAAAAGTATATTAGATTAGAAAAAATGCAAGAAACCTCTGGCGAAACCCAAATTCAAAACCCTAATTTCAATACTACATCCTAAGTAAGTAGCGAACGATTATCCACCACGCAACAGATAACCACCACCACCACCCGCCGAAATCATGATTCTTCAAACCGAAGGCACAAAACACAGTGAGCGCAAAAAACGAGGAGAAAAGAAACACGCACCTGCTAGAGAGAGAAGGCAGCCATATGAATTATGAAGCGAAAGATGAAAGGATTGATGTCGGGTTTAAATATCGCACTACTAGAACTTGACTACATGTTTGACTTGAAGAGACTCGTGCTTTGAAATACAGTAGAATTTTATATTCAAAATTATTCAAAACAAAATACTCCTACGTCTATATACTCCTACTCCTGGTGGAATTATTCAAAACAAAATACTCCTACGTACATATACTCTACTCCGTGGAGTACACCATATAGATCTTAACCGTTGATTTAATATTATTATATTCAATACATACATAATCACACACCCGACGTGTATGGTGTATGCATCCACAGTTAATATAGCACCAAGTGTATTGCACCAGGAGTAGCATCTCCTAGACCATGATCAAGATATGATCAAATGTTTTTTTGTAATTTACAAAAATATTACTACTTCTGTCCCATAATTATAGTCATAATTTTCATTTGTGATTATTGCTTTGGGACAGAAGTAGTATGTTAAAAATAATTTTTGACAGTATATTTGTAAAATTAAAAAAATAAATTATTTTGACTTTTTGAAAAAAATATTAAAAGTAAAAAATTATTTTATATTAATAAAATAAGTAATAATTGAGTATATATACTCTTTTGTCAAATTAATGATCAATATAGGATCAAATGTATTTTGTAATTTACAAAAAATATTATCTTACAAATAATTTTTTACAGTATAGTTGTAAAATTAAAAAAAAATTATTTTATTGACTTTTTGATGAAAAAGATTAAAAGTAAAAAATTATTTTATATTAATAAAATAAATAATAATTGAGATAGTAAAATTTAAAAAGTAAATAAAAGTGTAACGTTAATTTTGCGTTAATATTATTTCAGAACTATTATACACAACTCCGTTTATAACGTTAACTTTTACTGCTAATCGATTAACAAAATTTTAATCATCCTACTTCTTTTACTGCTGACACAAGGGCTATAACCAACTTATAGTCTCTCGAGAATATCCCTTCACAGGTATATTTTTCTCTCATTAGTATTGGATATTTCAATTGCACCACAATAACTTTCCTAGCACATTTAAAAAGTTATTATTGTTGAAGGCCACTTGTGAGTTGTCCCACATCGAATAATTGTGAGAGGGGAGTCTATGATATAAGTCTAGGGAGTTCTCCTACTTAGTACCATATGTTTTTGAGATAGATTGAGGCTCTCTAGTGCATATTCAAGCTCCCGCTCTCGTGTGTGCGCTAGGCGTGGGACCGCACTTGAACACCCCATTTGAAATTTGACAATTATTATCTAAGTCTTTCTAAGATAACCAAGATTTATCCGCACTTGAACACCCCCATTTGAAATTTGACAATTATTATCTAAGTCTTTCTAAGATAACCAAGATTTATCCAAAGTCTTTCTTTTCTCGTAGACTTTTTCGTAGATTTACACTTTTTCACGGTTTTTCTTTTTACCATGATTATTTGATACCATCATTTAATTTCTTTTGCTTTTTATCTTTTATGATAGGCTCGATGTAAGAATCTATCTTCCGAAATTCCACTTAATATGGATTCACTATTAGATTATAAGTTCAACAATCTTTGTACTTCAGAATTTTGAGCATAACTAACAAAACACTTTTAATGTCACTTGATTTTAACTTGGATTTATTAGCACCAATAACTTTATAATAACATATACAACGTATCAAAGAGAGTAGATGTCACCTTATTTTATCTTGTCACCTTGTATAGTTTGTGACATCGAGTTTGATGAAATCTTTCTCCTTAGAATTGCACCTTCATGTTGTTGATTACTTCTGTCTCCATTATAGAGATATTGTTTTACAATTCCTTGGAATTGCAACTTCATGTTGTTGATTACTTCTATCTCCACTATAGAAATATTGTTTTTCAATTGTTGTTTAAGACGCCTCAAGATTTCTTTATTTCTGTTTCCTATACATATAGAAAAATAAACAGATAGTACAATTTTGTAAAAAGAAATTCTTATAGTCATTGTGTTTCTTGTGAAATATTTACACTACACACCAAAAAACACAATTTATAAAGTTGAAGTATTTTGTAAGTTCATGATTTTCAACACATTCAAATCAAAAGTACATAACAAAAAATTCATTATTCAGTCGTATAAAATAGTTGATACAATGATACATAACATAAAGTACATTAGACATATTTTTTTCTTCTGAAGTACACGACGAAACGTTTTCATATAGACGATTTTGATCATATATTTACAAGACCTGTTTTCAGTTCTCCAACGGAACCCTCCATCACCTGAAAGACTTCAGACTCATAAATCAGACAACAGTAATTAATATTAGGGCAAGCAATGTACTGTATGTAAATATGAATTGAATGGGTAATAATAGATTCATGATTTAATGAAAAGAAAAAGGCAAATGTTTTATACAGTGAATAACACAAATACAAAAATAACTTACCTTTTAACTATATGTCAGGGTTAAGAAAGCACAATAAAGTGTTAATGCTACAAATTGGTACTCTTGAACCATCATCCTAAATTACTGTCTTCAAGGTATCCCGGTCGAACACTTCAAGACAGATCGAAAGATCCTTGTCCTTCACTGATGGCGTAAACCAATTTCTTGTACATAATATCCTAAACGACAAAATCCAGAATCAGTGCCCAGAAAGAAAACATAATCAAGTACAATCACCGCTTTATGTATGTATGAGTGATTCTTAATAAACACTTCCTATGGTCCTACACGAAAAACAACACCTCAACTTTTATATCATCCTAACCAAATTAAATGTCATACCTTGGAGGAATAAGGCGGAAGCTTCAGGTAATTGGCACAAGTCATCACGCTGGGCAAGTCGTCGTCTGCAGATTCTGATGCGCCAGTACCATTATTTGCTGCGCTGGTTGCATTTGAAGAAAGCTGTTGCAATTTAGAAATAAAAATGAAAACAATATTTTGTTAGTGAATTATGATCGAGCACACGCTATATAACTGCATCAATGGTCAACACCTAGATGGAGTTGGAGATGAGAAAAGTAAGTACCTTTCTAACAATTGTCAACTTAGGATTCAGAACGGCTAGCCCACCTGGTGGAAGCCGTGGAGCACCAGTAACAAACTGGCAGAAGGCGCGTTGCTGCTCGGGGGTGAACTCACCCATAATCTCAAGAAGCTAATAACATGGAAGTAAGAAATAAAATAAACATGACTTAGACATCGACTCATTTACATTTCTTGTTTTACATAAAATGTGTGTTGTTGTGTATGAAATGCATGACTGTGTAATTGTAGATATAAGAAATAAAAGTATGAATCATACATTTAGTGATACATTTAGACATTCAGTGATACATTTAAGCTACAAGTTCGTGGCAATTAAATTAAGCTTTCATGTTTTTTCACTCCATTTATGAAGCCAATATCTCTTTAAGACTACAAATACTCGTTTAGAGTATTATGAAATACTATGAACAATCCCTCCTTGATAAATTCGTTAAGGGGATATTTGTATGATTATGGTAAACCTCAGGTATGCAAAAGAAACATACATTGACAATAGCCGGACTCTTGGAAGTATATCCATGATCAAATTTAATGTGATCCACTAGCGACTCAGCCTGCAGAAAGACAGAAAGGTCAATCCAGGCAATGTAAGAATTTAAGATATTTCTGGGATTTGCCTAAAAAGGAAGCCTTACCTTCCAAAGCTCTCTACGACCACACAGCAGGTAGTCCAACTCATTTGGAGAAAATATTTGTAGAGTTGCAATGTCAAACACCTTTGAGAATCAAAGATCCAAAAAACAGAACTTTCAAAAGCCGCTACATATTACTCAAAATTATTATACCAGCCAATCATATGTTTCTTGTGTACACAAAGATAATACATAAGGGAGCATTGCCATAATTGATAAACTGTACTCCCTCTCTCCCATAAAAGTTGAGACGTGCTGGGCACGTCGTAGATTAAAAAAAATGTTAAGTTTTGACTTTTTGATTAAAAAATACTAAAGGATAAAAATGTATTTTTAAGTTGAAAAATTAAGTAGTTGTGAATGGAGTTTAAAAAGTAGGTAGATAAATTAGGGGTAAAATAGTATTTTAAATTGAAAAAGTTAGAATATTTATTTCCTTTCTTGGAGTGTATCAACTATTGTGGGACACCCTCAAAAAGGAAAGTGTTGCAACTATAATGAGACGGAGGGAGTATATCGCTAGCTGACGTTGATAAAACTACGGACAAACTGAAAGTATTATTATATATCTGATAGATTACACCGTTATTAATTGAGAACAATCTAATCATCCCCAGGGCCCAGGCACATTAATAGTGCAAAAATTTAATGAAAACCAAGCATGCAAACCTGATTAAATCCAGTTCTAAATGCTTCGATTTGACGCATGATCCCAGTCTTCACAGTAGCGTCAATCACAAAGGAAACATAATCCCCCAAGTTACTCATATCCACCTGTGAATTTCAGTTGATTTAAAAAAAATCAGAAAAGTTAAAGAGTGAAATAAATAAGAATTCGAATACCAATAAAAAGAACACCATACATTTTCACTGCCTTGTTTCAAAATATATTCAGGGTAGCCTGGAAGGGAGAAATCCAAACAAAGATCTTCAACTGATGCTCCACGGAAAGACAACTCCTCTGGTTTATAGCTTCCGGAGGATTCTAAATATTGCTTCCGATATACAAGTGCTTGCAATTCTTGCAAAGTAGTCCCGAGTTCCACATCGAAAGAAACAATATCGTGCAAATCAAGCTCCTGCCCAACCAACATATTATAAACACTTCAACTCTTCTAAAACATTGATTGTAGAAAAAATTACTCTTGCAAATATTTCACTTACTTGAGCAAGGACAAGTTTATAAAATGCAGCTGAAAGCGGCAAGTCCAAGAGCCTCCCATCCTGGAGAGCTTTAGCCATAACTCGCCCAAGCAATTGGTAATACTCTATGGCTTTAGAAAATTTGCTACCATCAGAATCATCAGCATTGAGTGGCCAAGGACGGGGAAACAAGCCAAGAGGTACATGAATAATATCTGTATTGCCCAAATGTCCATCCACATCAGCTTCCATGGAGATCCCACCCGACCTCCACATCCCTAGTCCATCCTTCTGAAGTTCCTGACTCAAAAGAGTGTAGAACTCTAGAGTCGGCCCCAGTCCTGTGCCAACCTCGCCGAAATACTCGACCTCAAGAACTGCTTTATGACTAGAATACAGATCCATGACTTTCGCAGCAGAATCCAATATCCGGTTTCTAGATACACGAACCTTCTGCCTCTGTAATCTCCCGACCCTCAACTCTCGGTCACCTGCTGATCCATGACCGTCCGCCCCTTGTTGCTGCTGGAGTCGATACAAAGCACGAGACAATCCAAAAGCCGTGGAATAGAAGTACTGACGACGGGTTTCAAATGGAAACAAAAAAGGGCAAGCTTTAGTCAGCTGGTAACACCAAGTCGGGAGAGATCCACTACAGAGAGCGAGCACATCCTGAATCTGGCGAGACAGTTTCGGAGTGAGCTTCCCATTGATGAAATCCTCCGAAGGGACTTTGACAGCAGAAGGTGTGACGAGCTCATTCAGAGTCGAGACTTTCCCCTCAGAGAACATGTCGACCATTTCTTGGACCCTCAGGCGCGGGGCAAGCTGATTCAACCCGTCCAACACGCGTAACAGTGCTAGTATGTTGTAAGTGGGATTACTTCTTTCAAGATCACAAGGAAGTTCGCCTTGCAAAATGCTATCCAGCAGCGACACATACTGTGCAGATGTATCGGAGGTAGAGGTACTTGAAGAATTAGCTTTGGCAGACTTGGATGGAATTGCGGAGCCCACATTCCCAAGTGAAGGCCTATCGGCTTGACCATCAGCCTTTTGATACATTATAGTGTAGATATCGGACCAAAGTCTGCTTCCGTCACTAGATACGAGATCACTTCCAGCAAACCTATCATCCTCATCCTCATCTGAAACAAGCTGCCGTTGAATTGCCTGATAAATAGTCAAATGTCTATTAAGCTGCCTTCCCCCTGCGGTAAATATTAGTCTCGGTAAGTCTTTCGAGGTGAATAAGGGGTGGCCCCGCCTATCTTGGCTTGCCCTCAGGCCTCTGTTATTTCCAGATGCGAGTCCAGCCATCGCTGCTGCTGCAAAGGACATTGTGCCCCTCGATCCGAAAGTACCACCACCACTCCGAAACTCGGCAGAGCCTCTGCTGCTAGAACTACATGGTGGGTTGATGAGTCCATCACTCGAGTCAGGGAGAGGCGTGACTTCTACGGAGTCGCCCAATTTAACGTCGTGGACTTTGTCTGGCGCGCAAACGGGAAGTGTTTCATCTTCTAGGACCTGTCAACAGTGTAAAACTTATGGATTAGTTTGCGAGTGACATAGGAAATATGCTCAACAAATGGACATACACATACTATTATATTTTACTTCCAATGGAGATTTCACCTCATTTCAAGAATAGCCTAGACTTCGATTATTACAATAATAGATACCCTCATAATAATTAATAAATCCCTAAAGCATCTCTAATATATGTGCACTCTATACATTGCAACAATCAAAATAATGCAACACGGTCAGATCATTGTATTGTAGTTATAATGAATCATACGACAAAAAATGTTTCAAACCTGAAATGTATAAAAACAACTCAATACTAAAAAGAAAAATATATTTCAAGAAAGGATATATAAAAAATATTTCCCCAGCCATAATTTTTTAAAATGGAACTATATATTTAGTCAATGGATAAGGATACATACATCATCATTTTCATCATCGTCGTCATCGTCAGACACGTCATCATCTTCAATCACCAAAGCCTCATCAATTTCTACAGGTGAAACATCCAATTCATCATCCTGCAATGCCCAGAAACAGAATACGGACCATGAGAAATTTCTAGCAATACAAATTTAAGTATTCGTGTATCAGCAACAACAAAAGTGGAGTTATATAATAAGAGCTTCGTGCTGACAAGGCTATATATCATATCCGGATAAGCATACAAATGTTTACCACATTTACAAACACATTAAATACTGATGAAGAAAACCATATAAACGTAGCCTGGATACAAGATGGATGTCACTTTCCACAAAACAAGGAAAAAAGAGAAACTTTAAATGAAAAACATATTTATTCTTCACAAAAGAACTCGATTCAGTTTAATCATATACCCTTTTGCAATCTTCTATATTTTCACAACAAATAGGTAAGAGTAAGAGAAAAAAACACATCAGCATTAATAATGAATTCAAGAAAGCTAGCTCCATTACAAAATAATGTATAGAAACAATAATTCTAATTAATTTGGCTTACGCAATGCTGAACTTGCACACATCCTATGGGGTAGCAAAGAGGAGTTCAGGCCCTCAAGGATGATCCAACTGGCATATTATAAAAATGCAATGCACTCTAATATCTAGAAAAAAAGGTTCTTGGTAGATCAAAACAAGTACCTCAGAGCTGGTGTTCCCTTCCCCTGGCTTCATCTCATTGTCTTTTTCCAGTGCTGCTCTTCTCCGGGCATTTCTCGTATGGGCCCCCCTACTATCTTCCTGATCAGGCTTCAAAACAGCTTTCCCCTTCGCCTTAGACGAGCTCGAAGTTTTATCCACGGGTGAATCTTTCTTGGTTGTATCACCGATATTAATAGAAGTCCTCGAACGAGTCGCAGGACGTCTAGTAGCAGAAACAGGAGTCAAAGCGGACGGTGAAGAAGCAACGCCGCTGGTCCCTAAAGCAGCAGTCCCCGCCTCGGAGTTCCCAGCCACAGAAGGAATCTGACCAGACCCGCCCCGTTGGACCCTAGGCCAAAGGAAGTCCTCAACAGCAGCCAAACTCGCTAATGGGTCGATCAACACAACATTCGAAGAGTAATCACGGAGAGAAGTTTCCCCTTGTGCTCGGCAAAGGCGCAGCTTGAACGGTTGAGACAGAGCACTCAGACCGGAGGAAAGCCGTGCGGTTGTGGCAGATGGCCTCGATGCGTGGCTCAGCACAACAGGAAAGCGCTCCAATGAAGACAACGCATTCTGAAGCTTCTGAATTAAAAGGCTCATGGGAACCGAAGTCCCATCGCCAACACTCGAAGGAAGAGCAACAGAAACAAAAGTTCTGTACCTTCTGATCGCTTGCTGTCGAAGTTTAGGCAGATTAACATCGGAAATTCTCTCCTTGGAGAAACAGCCACAAGTGAAGTAGTTAAGCATTGAGGCAACGGCTCCACTACCAATAAACTCAAAAGTTGAGACCCCGTCATCTCTGCTCAGTTCCCACAGCATCTCAGTTATCACCTCAACCAAGTGTTCCTCTTTACCAATAGAGATATCACTAAGCCGATGACCAGACGCTTTTGATTTTCCCTTTAGTTTACTCTTCTGCTCATCGATTCCAACATTCAGTTTTGCGCAAAGATCCTTTAAGCGGAGCAGATCATCCGTGCCCGCAGTTTCAGTCCCCTCTGGACCAGAAGGGAAATATTTTTCCTTGAAAGATTTTGCGCATGAACTGACCGCGACACGAATACTAGAATTGACTGTTGGTATTTCAATTGAACTTGGAGTTGAGTTTTTATCATCAGGAATCGCATCAGAACTAGAATTCCCACCTCGTCTACGATTCCGTCTAGACCGTGATGGCCCGGGAATAGAATCATTATCTTTTTCATTGGGACAAGGTTGTGAACTACTAGTAGTTCCAGTCAGTATCAATGCATCTACAGCATGAACAACACCTTCCCTTACAAACATCTTGGAGAAAGTATCAGGAAGCTTTTCCATCAAGATTTCAGCTATTTGAAGGGCAGGCACCAGAACTTGGGGATCTTTCCAAGCTAAAACACCAGCTAAGAAACTAAACAACCGAAAACAGTGTAAGTGATAGGCTTCCTTTCCAAAACAGTCGACAAACACATGTTGCAAAATGAAGTGCAGTGAAGCCAAAATCACCTTGAGATGTTTGTGACATTTATCAAAGATTGTATCATTTCTGAAGAGCTGAAGTACATGAGCTTTCCTATTACTGAAAGACATTTGTGGCGTACAGGACCATTCACGCTGGAACCATATATCTGCATGCCAAATTCAAGGAATGTTGCAATAACTCTCTTTTTCCACTAAAGTTAAATATACATACTGAGCTAATCTGATACTTACTTGGACCAGAACTGGAAGCAGATCCATTCCAAATTGCAGTAAAAGTTCGGGCTGATCATTCAACAGTTTCTCGCGATTTATCATATTCTCGTTTGAATCTTCCTGCTTGACAGAGCTGCTTGCATTACTCTTCTTTGGAAGTGGGCCTCTTATAAACAAACTACTGCTGGCTGGAAGAGATATTGTTCCTGGAGGAAGTGGTGGAAGAAGTTCATTTGCCAGGTTCACAATCTCAAAAACCTGATGGTACACATGGACATAGTTATCAAGCCAAATTTATTAATTATAGTAAATAATAACTCTTTCCAAAGCGAGACACAATGCCTCACTCTAAAACGTACAAAAAAAAAAAAACAATTAGGTGAAAACAGAAAACTAATGACAGGCAAATTCTAATTAATGGATCAAGTCAAGTCAGGAAGAGGCAAACTAACGAAATCACACATACCTGCTCTGGGGGTCTACTTAAAGCAGGTGAAACAGACATGCTTGACACGAGGCCAGACCCTTGTAATATTTCTTTCAGAGTCCCACTGATTCCAAGGAAAAGCAACGACCTAGCTCCTAAAGGAGAACCGCTTGCACAGGTAGAAAGAAGCCGTATCAAACCCTGCATGAAGGTAGGGTCATATTGTGGCACCTCACGCAAACTAATAAAACGGAACTTTTTTTTTTAATGTTATACCGTGTATGTAGAAGTGCTAAGGGAAGCCTGTCCCCCTCCAGAATTGGACAAGGAAATTAGAGCAGCAGCTTGTGCAACGAGACCGTGGTTGCAGAGTTCGTCGAGTTTCTCCGGTGATGAAGCAAAAGCCTCGGCAATCCGAGTCAAGCAAATAGACGCAGATTCTAAAACCTATAAATACACAATTCAATGTGCGGATAAGTATTGAACACGGGAAGAAGCAGAACCTAACAGTGAATACGCGTGAAAGGCAGACACTTTTATATCCAACCTTGGCATCGTTATACTGTAGGAGATTCGTCAACAAAGGAACAGCTTCCATTACAAAGTCAGCAGCATCTGAAGGCAGTTTCTTGCACATGTTTGCAGCAGTCGCTAAGGCCACTCTCTGACAGACCATTAGAGGAAATTAAATTCTCTAATATGCAAAGAGGCAAGTAAAAAGGACGTTTCAAAGATTGAAATTTTATTTATTTATTATACAATCATCCACTTTTTTACACACCTGGACACCAGTAGAGAAGAAGTCCAGGTATGAGAGCACAGCCATAAGCGCACCAGCCCTCAAACAAGCAGTTGGGTGGTCCTGGGATATCTTTTTCAGGGCTTGCAGAGACTGTCGAATCAAATCAAAATGAGCCAATAGTATAATATATTAACTGTTTCTAAAAGTAATTCCATATTAATCAAATTCACCTGTTCAGCCAAGTCCATGTACTCGATAGTGAGGAGGCGAGCAACAAAGCAAGAGACAGCACCATAATGCACCACTGCAGCACAAGAAGAGGGCAACACATCAACCAGGTGTGTAATCGCCCTAGCTGCCAAAAGCATGATATCAGCATTACTCTCGTGATTAAGTAACCCCACCAGAACCGGAACAAAAGAATCCACTGAGAAAGTACTCAGAGAATCCTCCGTCCCTATAGAAAGCATATCGCAGAGCTGAGTCAGCGCCTCCACTTGCTTCCCTTCCTCACCATCAGCCCTCAACCCAGACAGTATCTTTTTCAGACGCCCGCTCTGATGGGAAGACGAAGCCATGGCCGAGCTCGGGAGCAAATCATCCAATCCAGCACCCAATTTTCTCAACAAACCCTGAAGAGCACTACTAGCAGAAGTCAAGTTCTGGTGCAGAATCCCAACACCACCTTCACTATCATTATCGTCATCGTCATCCCCATCGTGGGAATCAATGTTCAGCCCTAAGTTCCTCTCTATCTCCCTGTGCCTGATTTCAGGCTCTTTCTCTTTACCCTTATCCGCGTGGGTATTATTGTCTTTGCCATCCCAATTTTGATTGACACTTGGGTTTTTGCCACGGCGGCTGCGGGTGGTGGAGCCGGAGGCAGCTGAGGGTTCCGATTTGGGGTCCATGGAGGAGGATCGAGGGAGCGAGCAAGAGCGAGTGGAGATCGAAGGGGTATTGGTGGATGAGATGCGAGCACGTTTTGTGGCACGAGTTGTTGGGCCAGATAAAGCTGCTGAGGTGGATGCCTCCGCCCGCTTCCGGCTACGAGTTTCCATACAAGAGCTACACAGAGCCGATGGACCAACTCGCCGATTAATCGGCGATCGTCCGATCCACGGAGCCCCGAATTGGTATCATTTCGCAGTCAGTAACTCAAGAACCCCTAATTCATCGAATAAAAAACGGATCTTTGTCAATTCGAGCTGAATTAGAAGCCCTGATTTAATACACAAGTGAGAAAAAAAATCAGATTTTTACCAATCAAAATACGGCAGATGCGCTAGGATGAGCAACGACTGTCGGAATATGGAAAGAATCGAGAAAAAAGGGGAAAGTATAGATATGAAAATGAGTGAAATGGACAGCAAACCCTAATCCCACGCTAATTTAATAATGTAATGAAAATAGTTCCCAAGTCGAAATTTGTTGCCCTGCAATGACTCTCACTCTATGATGGTGATTTAAAATTTAATAATAAAATGAAAATAGTTCCAAGTCCAAATTTGTTTGTAAGATGTATTTAGATTTAATTTAGTATAAAAATATTTTTTGAGTATTTATAAATTTATTATATTAAAAATATAGTTATAGTCTCACAGAGATATATATTTATTTAGAGAAAAAATTATAAATACACTTAATTTTATAGTGTTTTATTTTTTTTTATATATTTACTTAATTTTTTCGATATATATAATTTATAAAATACCTCAAATACCTTTTTAATTTTTACTATATTTACTTAAATTTTTAAATATATATAATTCATAAAATGTTTCAAATACTTTTTTAGCTGATTGAAGTTTGATTTATTTGGTAAAAGAGTTCCGAGAAGCAATATTTAAGCCGAAGATCGAATATATTGGTTGGGGGATCGGAAATGTTGTCCAAAGATTTAAAATATTGTCTAGTGGTGGACAATGTTTTAGATATGAAACAACATTTTCAATCATCTGGAAACATTATTTGTTCTCGAACAACATATTTGTTCCCCAAAACCATTAAATCGGTTTTCAACAAGCTGAATGATGATTTGAAGCATTTTATGAAGTATGTATAGATTTTTTTTTATTAATAAAGTGTGTAAAAAGATGAAACATTATTTCAATAAATGTATATGCAACACCTTAGCCTTGCAGGCCGAAACCTGATCATAATGGGTGGCTAGCTCAATTATCGATAACGGCTTGCTATAGAGTAATTATATTATGGATGATTTCATGTGAAGTGTTTCGAGTGCACATGTGTGATGACAACTTGTGTTAGAAAAAACACGTATTGGTCCCTGAACAAGCCTCCAGGAAGAACGACATATATTAAATTTTAATTATTAAAGAATAAAATGTATTTATAAATTACTAGAATGGTATTATAGATATTTTATTATATTATTAAAATAAATAAATAAAAAAGATGTGCATAAAATAATTTTTGAAGTGTAAATAAACTAAGGGAAATAGACAAAAAGGTACCATCGAGTTTAAAATATAAGTTACGTGGCCCCTCATATAAAAATAAATGTTTGATTTATACGTTTTTGTGTCTTCTTTCTTGGATTCTTTTTGTGTGAGTTGTGTCGTTTTGAGTCGTTTATGTGTGTCATCCTTTTGGTTTTGGTGTGTTTTGATGTTTTGTGTAGTGTGCAGGCTTGAGGACGTGATTAGAGCGAAAAGAACGAGAAAACGAGTCGAGACTAAAGGAAATGTCACACTGGAGGCGTAGAGCCTCGCTAGTCCCCTAGCAACGCACTAAATCCTAGCATTCGAGAGGCAGTAGACGCTCTTTCCTGGTATTGAAGACCTAGCGTCCTGCTAGGACCTAGCAGCTTGCTAGGGACCTGATGGACGCGAATTTGACTCATTTGACCTCCTTTTGATAGAGAAACATTATATACACTTCTTAGAATATCAACCATATGGGAGAGGGCTAGACCCAGACACTTTTAGATTATTTTTTCATACACGTTGTTCATGCTTTTGGAGATTGGAAAATCAGATTGTGACTTTGATTTTGTAATCGATCATCTTAGATTTTTAATTAATCAAGTAAGTTTCTTCTTTTTATTTTTTGTTCTTTATTTTATATTTGCTTTGATTAAGTGTTCTTCATTTTAATTGCATAGTCATGAATTCCGTAAACTATAGTTGCATCGTAATTACATCCATGAGTAGCTAAATCATCAACTAGCGTTAGGGTGAATTAATTCTCATCTAGGATTTGAATTTTGGTTTTGCACGAAAGGCGTTCAATTAAATGCCCAATTGAATTTCAACCACGTTTGAGGCTTAGGAGCAATTACGTGCTTGAGTTTAATCGAACCGCATTAGAACCAACCGGTAACTGACGTTCTTGTGTGACTTTGCAAACTCGAATTCAATTTCGATGTTGAGAATTGAGGATCCCGACCTCTAGTCCTTTTCTTTTATTTGAAACTCATTATTATTATTGCTTGCTTTATTTTATGTGCTTTTACTTTGATAAATTAGAACTTAGTTTAAAAACAAAATAATATCAACAATGCATTATGTTATACATTCTCTTCTCTTTTCTTTTGCAACCACTTGAATACGTATACGAGTACCGATAGTAGTGTTCCTCGAGAAATCGACTCGGGCGAATTGCTTCGGCAATTAGTTTGGAATATTTTTATTTGATTTTAGCCGCTATAAAAACGACTAATCAATGTTATACGAGCAATTTCACTTACAAAGACGTAATTACCCTTACTTTTGTAAATAAAAAAAATGATAAATAAAAAAGATAAGTAAGCACTCGCCTTTTGAGGATACGCATTCCTCGTGACACCACTAGCACGAAAGCCTGTCATTTACGTGCCCAGCTGTTCACGAAAGATCGAAAGCACGATCGTTTTATTTTCGTGTTTGTCTGAGCACGAACTTGTAACTTAATTCGTGCTCTGTGATATGTTCGTGGAATACGATCTTTTCATGATTTCGTGCTACTTTGCATGCATAATTATCACCACGAACACGAATTAAAAAAATAATTAAAAGTTGAATCATTCATTAAAATTCGAAATATGATTGCGACGGTTACATCAAATAAGAAAAAAAAACTAATTTGAATCGACATCGCTATCGACTATTTCAGGCACCAAAGGCGGTGGAGGCGGCGGCTGAGCAATCCTCATGCGAAAGTTTAGAAATTCGCAGGCGCTGCGGTCAAACACGACGACTACAAATTTGTCCACTGGAGTTTGTAGACTCATCGAGAAGTAGTGAAACACGAGGAACCAACCGATTTGAATACAGTGATCCCTATAGAAACTGGGTAATCCCCGACGAAAGTATAAATCGTCGTTTACTCGAGTTACTGTGACGTCATAATGGTCGTTGTATACATCGTAAAACTGGACAACCTTGTTCTCTAGGTTCCCGGCGTGACGCGCAAACTCTGGAGGATCGACATTCCTTGTTTTGAGATTGTGAAATGGGGAAGAACTCGAATATGAATATTTATTTTGATGGGGAGGGAAGAGAATAGATTATAATACCCCCATTAAATAGAGTTTTGGCTTATGGATGGATGTGACTCCATGCAAAAATACTTTTAATTAAGTAATTAAAAAAAACAGACCATTAATTTGATTTAATACGCATTTAACCACATCTAGTTGTTTGTTGGATCAATTTAATGGTAGCAATTAAAATTGAAATTCGTGTTGATTGATATTTGTGCTACGAAACTTTTGATTATTTGTTATTTTATTAATTTGATTTTGGGTTAATTGTTGAAGTAAAATTCGTGTTTGATTTAATGTTCGTGCTGATTAGTAAATTACACTTCGTGCGACAAGGTGTATTACAGTTCGTGTTGAGGGAGATGTTCGTGTTAATAATATTTTTTTCGTGCTGATTGGTAGTTCGTGCTACCATATTTCGTGTTACAGCGTTAGGGTTTTTCCCTTTTTCTATTACTATAATAAGATATGATGCTTCGAAAACTCTGAAACGATAAGGCACCTAGAAGGAAGAGAATTGCAGCGGCCAACCAATAGAATAAATAGATTTGACAACACTTACTTTAATTTCGGTTCACCTATGGCATACGTGTGATTTTCTAAAACAATCATTCCTTTTGCAGTCTGAAACAAATAATAAAAGCTCTCTACTCTCCCACAATCAGGTATTCAGATCTAAACTAAAAAATCTAATGGCTCATACTCGATTTTTCACATAGATTACTACTAAAGATTTCGGCTTTTGGTTGCGTCTACCCGCTGATTTTGATCAAGAGCAGGAGCAGTTGGCTGGAAAAATCGTCGTTTTGTGCGACGTTCATGGTCACGAGTGGCGGGCGAAAATAACCTGGGTGAACGGCTACATGTCGTTTAACGACGGGTGGCGTGAATTTTGTGTTTCGCATCACCTGAAAAAGGGTTACACATTGATCTTCAAGTTAATTAATGAATATTGTTCTTGAATTTATTTTCTATTTCGTGTTATCTATCCATTTCGTGTTACTTCTTCAGTCGTGCTACCCTAACAATAATAAATTCGTGCGTAAACAAATTTTCGTGCTCCAGATTAGTTCTCTATTCGTGCCATAATCTCAACATTTCGTGCGTGCAAGCTTTCGTGGTGATCTTGAACTGTTTTGATTATTTTGAAAAAATTGTTGACTGTTGATTAGGATTAATGTGTCAGAAAATATGTAATAACTAATAAAGATGAATTTAAATTTCAAAATCTCAAATTTTGAATTTCAAAATTCCCCCAAATCCTCTTTCCGCATTACTAGTATATCTGAAATTTTGAATTTCATTTTTGGTTGTTTCGTTCTAATTTGGATACGAACAACAACACCATTCGTGCTTCCAACCACACGAGGGTTAATATTTGTGTGTATGTGAGCACGAGGGTTTACATTTCGTGCCAGAATATTAAAAAAGGATTTGTACGTGTTTTATCAATCTTTTGATGATAGAATAAGTGATTTAATGTCGTCCAGACAATTATAATAAATGAGTCTAGAACAAAAGATATCGTTGATTCAACAACAGAATCATTAAGATTGCTCAATATTCAAAAACAACTAATGATGTTCATTTTAGAAGTACTAGTGTAGTATGCATTTGAGTTCATATAAAATACAATCACACCATTAATTCATGTTTAACAATTAAATTTTACCAATTTGAATCCAAGATAACTTATTTCATGATTGTGATCCTAATATTAACAATCAAAGGTATGTCAACAACTCAAAACATCATTTTTTCAAGTTTCTAACGCTTGGCACGAACTCATCGATCAACACGAACATGTCATCACGCCAGGACGAATTCATCAATCAACACGAACATGTCATCACGCCAGCACGAACTTTGTCATAAATGAGTTGACTATTTACAATTTCAACTCAAATCAAATCCAATTAATTATTAATTTTTGTAGTAGCACGAATTATTCAACACAGTATCATGAAAGGCGGAAAAAACAAGATCATCATAAAGGAAAAACAAATCAATTAAAATGTTATTAATTAAAACATAATACAGTAAATACAACTAATCATCAGAGTGATCTTCATCATCCTCATTTATAATGTCCCAATACATTATATCTGTTGGAAAATATAGAGATCGAATCCAATTAATTATTAATTTTTGTAGTAGCACGAATTATTCAACACAGTATCATGTAAGGCGGAAAAAACAAGATCATCATAAAGGAAAAACAAATCAATTAAAATGTTATTAATTAAAACATAATACAGTAAATACAACTAATCATCAGAGTGATCTTCATCATCCTCATTTATAATGTCCCAATACATTATATCTGTTGGAAAATATAGAGATCGAAGAGAGCTTCGATTCGATATCTCATTTGCTCAAATCAGAGTAGAAATGAATAACAAATTAATTTTCAAACTTGTAACAAAATTGTGAATTGAAGACGATTCTAAAGGGATAATGTGTATCCCACGTTGGAAAAATATGCAAAATTTAGTAAGTGTATAAGGGAGAGTATCCTACTAACACTTTGAATATCTATGAATTTCGGACTTGCGGGCGTACGAGCCAACATTTTGCATATTCTATTACAATAATAATAGAATATTATTAATTATTTATTTTACAATAATAATAATAATAATATTCAATATTATTCATTATTGATGGAGTTTACATTTTTGAATTTTAAACATATGAATTAATTGTGTTTAATCACAATGATGGTGGGTGATGAATGCTTAGACGTTACGGTCAACACGTCTAGATTCATCAACCTTTCTTGTCCAACTTTTCCTATATATTGTCAACACGTCTAGAGTTACATTAGGGATCTCTTAGGTAAATTAATTAGGGGCTAAAATGAAATATTAATTAACTTGGAATACTTAAAAAGAAATTCCTTAATTAATCGATTTCAATTTTAATTATTATTCACTCCACTAAAAAATAATAATTGAATTCCCAAAATTAATTTAATATTATATCAACAATAATATTTCCGCCGAATTACATATACGACTTTCCCCGTGTTTAAGATATCGAATGTCCACGAATTAACTTTAATTACTAATAATTAAATTAATTCGTTTCTTATTATCCGAGACTAGTACCACTCATCCTTATTATCATGTGGAACGAATCCACCTGCAGGGTTTACATGATAAATTTTATGAGCTCATCTCGGGGACATCATCAACCCAATAAATGGGACACAGTTTCCTGTCTATAATCTATAGCATGTCGTGTGTACAATTCTGATTCCCAATTTACCGAGAATATCGACTAATCAATTAGTCTCACTCATTGGCATATTAAAGAACCGAGAATTGGACACACGCAATTATAATTATATAGGGATTAGGAATTCGTATATCCGTAATATCTGAGGTCTAGTTCGATTACTGCGACTAGTATAAATCGAACGCCCTCCCGTGGTCCTGCTCAATACACCAAGTGTACGAGTGTAACAATATAGTCAAGACCGACTATCTACCAGTCACACTACGACGTACCGATGGATTGTCCCTGTCCATCTAAGTCGTGAGCTACTGTTCGATAGTATACGAGTAACCGACAGTATGATCTTCCGCGTGTCTCCTCACGCCATACTGTCTACAACGTATATATCTAGGACTATAGCATAAAGTACATACTAGACAAAATGCAGACAGTTTGATTAATAGATAATAAAACACAGATAAGGAGTTCCATATTGTCACTAAACTAGACATTTAGAATATAACTCCATCACGGTGAATATCTCGGGCAACATTTCGGTTCGACGTGCAATGTAGTTGCGTGAAAACGTTGTATCTTGGGAAACAAACGATCGGTATAGGTCGAATTTTGTTTTAAGGAGATCGTGTTGAACACGAGCCTCGTTTTCGTTTCTTTTCATGCCATCTCCATAATCCGATCTCGACAATATCACTATTACCCTTCCTACAGCCGGCAATGTAGGTCGACCGGCGGGCATTGGGGTTCGGAAGTCGATAATCTCGAGGACATCTCGACCATAAATACGTACGATAATTGACCGACTCCAATCATAGTACCTGAAGACCAGCGTATACCCCCATTTTAGATGATGCGCTACTGCAAATTCATGTCATCCCTAAGCGAACACCACGAAACCGTCCTTCCAGATGACTTTGCACTTACACTCTTCATCACGGAGGGATGTGAGTACGAGGGTTTTACCCACCAGATACTCATGTTCATGAGCAAAATCAGAGGGGAGATGCATCACACACAAGAAATCATCGACTGCAATTTGTATGAAAAAATCGTTTGTAATCCATATTTTATCTGGGTGGATCTGTTTTAAAAAATAAAAAATCACAAACACTTAAATAAACAAAATTACTACAGTACAATTTTGAAGTGGTTGAAAGAAAGTAAATACCACCCCTATCAATCATTATGAGTAATCAAATTAATAAATTAATATGATCGTTGTCATTCTTTTCTTTCTAGGCACCGCTTCGTTTCACTTCTTACATTTTAACACGAAATATTGTCATACTCAGCACGAACATTTCATTATGCATGAAATAGTTTCATCAGAAGTTAGCACGAACCGTAAAGTACTTAGCACGAACTCTGAAATTATTTAGCACGAAATAGTACAGTACGTAGGACAAATTGTGTTCTAACATCAGCATTTAAATTAGGGTTACAAATCACACAGGGCACTCAAATACAAAAACCTCTGCATCCTCCTTTTGTTCTAAAATGAGCCGAAACAAATCCGGGTCACTATGCAAGAGTACTTTCACCTTATTAATGAATCTGTAACGTGTGTAAAAGAACATCGAATAATCGGTGTTCCTTGAACGCAAAGCCTCTCTAATTAAACTTAGTAGATGAGATCGAGATACATGGTTCGTTGGCAAGTAAAGTAGCAAATCCTCATTGCCTCGTTCTGAATGTTCACCGTAATGGACTAAAATAGGATGAAACGACATCTAGAAAATTACAAAAACAAACAAAACAATCTGAGTATCTTTCTGTTCTTAATTTGTCTTCGAACCCCGTGGTAATTTGGAATTGGCTCATGGAGCGTTGTATATCGTTTAACCAAATTGTTTCAAACAGCCACGATCGTTGAGCATGCGCAATCGTGCTTAATAAAGTTTCCAACTACCACGGTAGCTGAGAATTAATTTTTATAGCAGGAAGTAAGAGTAAATGTGTTGATATTTAGGGTTCCCTTTTATAAATAAATCTAGGGTTTCAAACTAAGTAGCACAAATGTGAAACAAAACGGCACGAATAACATAAGAAATATTATACAATAGACTGAAAAAAAAACATTAAACATCCAAAATTTCACTCGAACAATCGAATGATCTTAACATATATACGTAAATAGAGAAGAAACAAATTTAATAGCCGCGATCCGATTTAGGTCTCCCGTGGGCGTCGTACACATCCACTTCGATTTCATCTTCAGTGACCACTCGAAACTGCACCCACCCGCCAGTCGCAAGTTCTTAGTGATCCTAGAAGTTATCCCACATTCGTCTGAACCATACATTGTCCGAACTGAAACAGCCGCAAACATCGACATCCCAAAAATGAAAGCCGACCCGGAGAATTTTTCTTTTTCCTACACGGCGAGCCAATTGAGCAACGAATTTAGGGTGTAGCAGCAGCTTCCTCCGGATAATTGAGATTTCGAGGAATGTAAAGAGGTGTCATACGGATAATTGATCTGTTTTCGTGTTTCTAATAATGCATTATGAATCGAATTTTTTATTATAAGGTGATCGTCGACCCCAACAGTCCCCTACTCTATAATCGCAATCGTCCCCTAATCTAGACTTGCAAGTTGCAACTGTCCACTAATCATGATTAAGCGCACGTCTTTTGAGAACTCTGCAAAAACGCATCGTTTCAGGATATTTTGAGTTCGTGCCAAGGAAAATACGAAAATTAGAAGAGCACGAACATCTAATAGTTCGTGATATCAGGATCACGAAGTAATGGCTTCGTGTCAAGGTAAACACAAAATAATAAGAGCCCGAATATGTAATAGATTCGTGCATTACATTTTCCGCATTATTTCGTGCTACTTAAAAAAATTATTTCCGAATTTGTTTTCTTCGTGTTGGTATCGTTGGACCATGAATAGGTCGTTCTCTCAGTTTGATGTTTTTCTACATGTTTAGATCGATGTCTGTATCAATCGAGAATATACATAGAAAACGGGAAGAAAACGCAATGCTCCAATCCTTTTATTTTTTTATTATTATTATTATTGTGGAAAGTAGAGGTATATTTGTCTTTTAAAAAAGAACGGCTTATATAACTCATACTATTATAGAGATAAAAATATCGGTGGTCCCTTAAAATAGGTCAGGTCTCGATTTAGTCCACCAAAAGGACTCGGTTTCAAGTTAGTCCCTTAAACCAACAAAAAGTAGTCAGTTCAAACCTTTTTGGTCGGAAATTTTGAATTTCCACCGGAAAAAAGCACGTGCCCCTCACGTGCAAAAATATTTGGGGATTTCCGGCGAAAAGAGATGAGTCAGCTTCCATGTGTATTTTTCTCATTCGCTCAGCTAAATTAATTATCAAAATTTCACTTGGCAATTACAAAAAACATAAAAGGCATCGATCAATTCCACATCAGTAAAGGCAGTAACTGAATAAAAAATCAAATACTGGATTTTCTGAAAATCGTTCACCCAATTCCATTCCATTTCTTGCTATTTGAAAATCGCTAACCCTAAATCATTCTCCTTCACAAAACACAATTTCAAATTTTCACGACACATTTACACTTTTCTACCTCTCGACGGGAAGAGGAGAGAGAAGCCGGCTGAGATGTGTTTGTGTGTGTGTGTGTGTGTGGGGTGGGGTGGGGGGGGGGGGGTCGAGCTTGATTGACGGGGGAGGCGCGGTGGTGGTACTTCATCGTCCGGAAATTGGATAGAGACGGTGGCTCCTGGTGGTTTGAGGCTCGAAGAAACGACAACCGTGACCTCTCTCGAATTTCTTCTCGTTGGATCTGGATCTGCAAGAACTTCATAGATCTAACTATAAGAACATCATAGATCTTAAATTTTAATTTAGGGTTATCATATGAATAATAAGACAAATTTGGATTTTTTTTATTCTGGAAATTATTTTTTTGTAGTGTTGAAAATGATAATTTTGAGTTAGATTTATCAGATGTGTTTTTGTAAACTTGTTGGAGAAGAAGAAGAAAGACACATTTCATCTCCTTTTCATCTGTATTTTTATTTTATTGATTAAATTAATTAATTAATAAAATGTGTTATTACCATAATATCCTTTAAGTTTTAAAGAATTATAAAACACACTCACATCAAAAGAGCGTGTCATCCACTTTCTCGGAATATTCCTTGAATATTCGCTTTTGGCTAGTCGCGGGTAGGAAAGTGTAAATGTGTCAAACCCCAGGTAGGCGCATGCAACGTTTTTCAGGTCAAGTAGAAAAGTGTAAAATGTGGTAAACTTCAGATAGGAAAATGTAATTTACCCTACTTATTATTTGATTTGGGCTACATATAGATTTGATTACTAACCAACGGATTTATTATTTGATTTGGGCTACATATAGATTTTATTACTGGGCCTCAGAGTTGGGCTGAGATTATAAATCAAGGTTACAAAATATTTTTTCGTTTCTCTTTAATCTTTAGGTTTCTCCTTTTAATACTTTCAAAATCTTATAAATTGGCACATTAGGGAAAATTTCACTGCATTTTTTGAAGGGTTTGGGTGTCGACAATGTTTATGATAGATTAGGTACAATCGTTCTCGTCAAGACGTCCACAAGGTCATCAGCAAATAACGACTGCATATCAACAATTTTGTTAAATTATTTAGTTTGGTGTTTGTGAATTATAATCCAAATTGAGTTCCTGGAATGGCTCACTTGGGATGGGAAACACCAAATGAGTTAGGTAAGTGGAGTTCGTTTAGGGCAGCCCCAGGCCGGAGTTTTGTTCTTGTCTCTAACTATTTAATTACTACTCCCTCTGTCCCAATAGTCACATGTGGCCAACGTTACTTTTTGGTCCGTCCAATACATATGATAAACATTATACAAAAATTATGAAAAAATAACTAAAAAAAATTCAATAATTAAATTATATTGTAGTTATTTTTTCATAATTTTTGCATATTGTTTATCATATGTATTGAACGGAGAAAAAAAGTCAACGTTGATCAGTTTTGCTTATCCCTCTGAGACAGAGGGAATACTATATTGAGCACATGACATCCAACCTCAATCTTTGATAAAATTGTTAAGAGTGTATAACTCAAACTATATATAGAGTTATTTTGCACTCATTGTTTCTCAAGAGTTTGCATAGAAAAACTGAATAAATTTAAGAAAAAAACAATTTTGACTAATTTAAAATAAATGTATAATATTTATACATTAATTGATTTGTATGTAAATAAAGGAGTTAGTTGAAGTGGTAGCACAATAAGTACTAATATATATATATATATATATATATATATATATATATATATATATATATATATATATATATATATATATTCAAATTAAATTTTAGAAAACAAATATTTTATTTTTAAAGTGTACAAATATTTTAGAAAACAAACGAAAATATAAAATGTACAAATATTAAAGCAAAGAAACGAGTATTTATTTCTTTGTTTTTGTTTGTGAGAAAGATAATGGAAATAAAAATACAATATAGTAGAGTATATGACATTATTATTATAGGTGGAACCAATTTCGGATCATGAAACATGAGGAGGTAGGTTAAACACACTAATGAAAGTACACAAGTGGGCATCTCTCTAAAGTCTTAAACTTTGATGGGCAGATTCAACCATTTTGATTCATAGGCACAAGTTTTCAATGCCATGGAGGTTGGGGGAAAAGATGGTTTGTGACAAATGTTGCAAATTTGAAATGATAAGGTCACACATTTTTTTAATTTGATTCTAGCATCATCCACTTCAATTTAATTCAATTTAATTTATTTTAAATTTGAAAACAAATGTAAAATAATTAGGATGATTTTATGGAAACTATACACTTAAGTTTAATTCAATTCAATTTATTTTAAACAACAAAAAATATAAAATAATTAAGATGATTTAATTTAAACTATCTAGTTCATTTTAAAATATTATTCATAATTTTTAAATTTTATTTTAAAATATATAAAAATTATTATTATTATCATTAAAAAAATCTAGTTCGGTCCAAGCTCATATTTCAGTTCAACTTATATTTATTTAGTTGAATTCAGATTATTTAGTTGAATTCAGATCAGTTCACCCTAATTTTGTCGAATTTAATTCAATAAATAATAATAAAATGTTAAAATTTTGAAAACAAATTTACTTACAAGTTTCCGATGGCCACATGCACGGTGGTTGTGAGAGTACTATTTTACGAGCTACTAGCCGGTAGCGGGGAAACACAAGGTATTTTACGCATATCGTGATCTTCTTGCTGCTATAGTTTACGTGATATGGAAGAAGAGGAACACGCGTATTCGGGAGGCGCGGCGGTGTCGCCAGAGGTGGTGGCTACCTTGACTCTTACCATTGTTCGTGATCGAACTGTGTCCTTACGGCTCCCGAACTCTTTTCAGGCATGGGCTCTGAGGAAAGTATGACATATATCTTGATAGATTTTTACTTTTTTTGGGCTATATGTCACATTTTTGTTGTTTGGATTAGAGAGCTAGCATGTTAGCTCTTTTATGACGATAGAGTCCTCGCGCAGTGCTTTAGAGTTACACTCTTTACTTTTATGATATTAAATTTAAAAAAACTATAAAAAATTGTCAATTGTATAACATTGAAAATGACCATCTTAGTTAAAAATATATATTTTATTTTTTGGAAATAATATAATTATCTAAATATAAATACAAATTTTATCATATTTTTTTTTTCAAAACTTATAAAGTATTATACAGAGAAATAATAATAATTATTTATTATTATGTATGAGACAATTATTGAATTATATGTATATGTCTTGTAGTAATAATCACATTTTTAATTAAAAAAAATAGAAAAATGTTAGTTCTATTTTTTTTATTAAAAAGTAAATATTAAAAAAGTATTTTTAAATTTTTAAAACAATATATTGTAGTATTAGAGTAAATTTTACAAGAATGTTAAAACAATCAGTAATTCAAAATGAAAAATAAATTATATATATTTTTTGGGAGGTGACTATTACTTGAGATATCTCAATAAAAAAAATGTGATTTTTAGGGAGAAAATGTGAGACATCTCAATATAAAATTGTGAATTTTAAGGTGAACATGTGATATTTCACCCGTCTCTCTGAATTTTGGACTGATCACTTAAAAAAACCAATTTATTATTTTTATATTGAAATTAAATTAAAACTTATTTTTGTTTATAAAAGTATTTTTTTATGTTAAGTGGTTAAAAAAATAATTTCTTATAATCATCCATTAATTTACCATATATATATATATATATATATATATATATATATATATATATATATATATATATATATATATATATATATATATATTAAATAATTATAATCATACAAATTATTGTATTTAATAACTACAAATATTCAAACCTACTACACTAATAATATATTTTTTCTGTTTTAAAAAATTATTATACGATAAGAAGAATGAAAAAAATTATGTCACGTGAAGGCCAACAAACCTTCTTGCATGTACAATACATGATACATGCAGTCTATTTAATAATAAAAATTCAAATTAAAAAAGTTATCATATACAATGAAATTATCTCAATTTAATTCAGTGTTAAATCTTCGTTAATAGTAAATAAAAAAAACTTCACCATAAAATAAAATAAACTTCATTCGAAAATATAAATTTAAAATGTATATATAATCTCTACGTAATAAAAAAATTCATTAAAAATGTATTTATCAATTAAAAGTTACTCATTTTTTATTTTATATAAATATTATTAATATTCATTATAAAATCAAATATATATCACATAATAAATTAATCTTCATTTAGGGTAGATTATATCTTCATCATTGTAAATAGTAGTGATTAGTATGTTTTGTGTCGTTTTTCTTGAGTTGTTTTGTGTTGTCTTTTGTCGTTTTGTGTCTTGTCTCGTAATATCTTCGTTGGTTTTGGTGCGTTTGACGTGTATGTGAATTGTGAAGTGTGCATGTGTTGATCATCGATAGGTGTACTTTGGTGCGAAAATGAGAATAAATGATCAAATACCTCAAGATAAACACTACTACAAAAAACACTTTTAACATCTGCCTATTTACATCAGTTTATCTATATCCGATGTAAATGGAGATATTTACATCAGTTTATGAATTAACTGTTGTTAAAAACTGTAAGACATCTGTTGAAAATAATGACCGACATAAATGTGATATTATTTGGCATCGGTTTTAGTAAACCGATGTGAATTGGGTTATACTACATCATGTTTTTAGAAACCGATGTGAAAAAGAATTTCGAGACATCAGGTCTTAAATTAATCGATGTGGGGAAGTTTTTATGAAAAATCAATTACACTAATTTGTTAATATCGATTTTTTAGTAACGTGGCCTTCATAAATTAATAGTATTAGTTTTTATTTTAATATAAGAATGTAACCGCTTGTACAGTGGGAAAACAGAAAACCTACACCCCCTTCTTCAAATACCCTACGCTGCTATCCCTTCTCCGATGGACTACCGCAACACGCGTTCACACAATACTCTACCTTGTTCGCAACATAATTTCTCGGTATCCCGAGACCACACATTCAAAGACGCCAAAGCCCTCTTTGACGTGTCGATTGCGGGGCCCTCTGGATCTCCCTGGACAGCGAGCGGGCTTTCATCGAGGCCCTCTTTTTATTGAAAAATTAGACGGCGTCTTTCTGCTTCCACATGACGGGCCACGAATTTAATGTTCGATTCGAATTAGGGGTGAACAATATGGGCGGGACTGCTTCTGACATTTTATTTCATGTGAATGTCCGATAGAGCTCAATTCGGTATTTGTCAACGGAGGAGGAGATAACGGGGCATCATAGTTGCCGATTTTCCAACCATAGGCTTTGAGAGTTTCATGTTTTCAACGTCTCGAGCAGTTATGGAGAGAATTGGGAGAATTAGGGCAGCAATGTCATGAATTCATTGTTGACGTGCGAGGTGAATTCTGTTTACCATTATCTATATATAATACCTCATTCTTGTTTCTCTTAATTTATTTTTTTCCTTTTGTTTTCAGGCATTTGAATTTAAGAGTGAGAAATGGTGACAATCAGCAACTTACTTTAGTTGCATTCCATCTACAATCTTTGTAGGTATGATCCTGGTCCCGCCTTTCATTTCTTTTTATTTTTCTTATTTCTTTTTCATTTTGGTTGGTTTTCCATTTAACTTGATTATAGTGGGTTCAAACTATTATTAATTGTTCACACATGTTTTGTGTTGTTAGTTTTATAATTTCCGGACTGCATAACTTGTCATTGTGCTTGCTTAGAGGTTCTCATCGATGGTAAGTTGGGTTATTTGGTAGGGTAAACAATTTTTTGTTTGTATTTTCAAAGTTTATTATATAGTGTTTCCACTAAATATATGCAGGGCATTATTATCTCTAAAGATTTTATTCTTCAAGTAGACTAATATATGATGTTTACTTTTAAGATTTATTTATCTTGATTGCCTCTCAAAGAATTTTCCAAAGACTTATCTCAATTGATGCATTGATTATTTGTTTTTTGTTACATATGCAGGTGCTGTTGAATGCATTGGCCCAAGTTAAACATGTGTGGAGAAATAGTATACATATATGCATGTGTGCGTATTTTATTTCTTACTTTAATTTATTCTTACAAAGTTAATTATAAATATGAAAAACTTAAAGTACAACAATATGTTAATTTGATAGACTTTTATATTCTCCTCTGTTTTTACTTTTAGTGAATTTAAATTTTATTGCTTATGTTTTTGTGTGTTGTATTTATTTCAGGTTTTTGTTGCCTAATCCGAATTTATTCGATTGTACGTGTGAGACTTTCGCCTCATACGCCTTTGTTCCGAGCTCCACTCATCGACCTTCATAGGAATTATCTATTTTAAGATCTCAAGTGCACAATTGTGGTTTTTGAATGTGATTGATTGAACCCGTTTAATTATATTATTTTATTAAACAATAGTTAAATAGTTAAAAATTGTATTATATATTTTTTTTTAATTTTTATTTTAGATTTAACATCGGTTCTTTTATAAGCAGATGTTAATAGTAAACATTGGACAACGGGCACTCCAGAAAAACGATGTAAAATATTCATATTCACAACGGTTCAAGCGTAGGACTTGATATTAATTTGTATAATAACATCGGTTGTAAGGAACCGATGTGAATATAAAACTTATTACAACGGTTATTTAAGCGACGTTAAATTGCTTAGGCTTTTACATCGGCACTTATTATATCAGTTCAAAAACCGATGTTAAATGCCTTTTATAACTGATGTTAAAAGACATTTTTGTAGTAGTGAAAGATTGAGGGTGCTAAAGTAGTAAGCTGGCGGCCGCCAGGTCACACCTAGCACCCGCTGAGTGGTGAATTCAGAAGTTTTGGATCAGTTACCCAGCGTCCGCCGACCCTCCCAGTGCCTGCCAAGAAGAGGCAACATGAGTTCTGAAGACCCCAGTCCAGCACCCGCCAGGCACCTGCCAGGTCATCTCAGCAGAATGTCATATTCATTTCAGCTTCGCGGCCGCTGAAGCACCTGTTGGGCACAATTTTTGGCGTTGACTAATTTTGACACGATTGAAACTGTATACGAATAGGGTTTTCCTATTTCGAAAACACCTTCTCTCTTACACGACATTCTGACATTCGTTTTTTCACGCTTTTGGAGGACAGAAACTCGTAGCTCATAGGAAGATTTCGATTAATTGATTGCTTGTTAAATTATGAATTCTTCGATTTTCATATGCTTGATTTCAATTATTATCATGAGTAGCTAAATTCTCTACTAGGGCTAGGGTGAGTTAATTCTCGATTTAGGAGTTAAATTTTGGTTTGCACACAACGTGTTCGATAAAATTTTATTTTGATTTAAAGTTCACGACGCGTTAGTACCAACCGATAACGAACATGGTTATGTAATTTGCAAACCATAATTTAATTTCGAAGTTGAGAATTAACAATCCCGATCCCTAGTCTTCTCTTTATTATTTGAACCAATTTATTCGTATTGCTTTTACCATTTACTTGTCTTATTTTATTAGTTTATTTAAAATAAAAATCAACCAACAAAATGCATTATTCTATTTTTTTTCTATTTCTCAGTTGCAAAGAAATAAACACTTTTACACGCCGATAGTAGTGTTATTCGTGAGATCGACTCGGACGAATTGTTTCGGCAATAAGTTCGGATATTTTTAATTGATTTTTGACGCACTAAAACGTCTTATCAAGTACATCAGATCTATAATTTTTCAATAATCTTATCTTTATTCATTGTAAAATCAAATTTTCATCAAATAATGAATGAATCTTTCAGCGTAAATCAAATCTTCATCATGTATCGAACCCAGAATTTTCAACAATCTCATCTATGATTAATCAAATTTTCATCACGTAATACAACAATCTTCATTTATCGTACACCAAATTCAGAATTTTCAACATGAAAAAAAATATGAAAAACAATTCTTTCAATCGTCGCTACCTCATCGTCAATCGTCGTTGCATCCATCGTGTTCTTCTTCGCGTTCTTAAATAGTGAGATCCAATTAAATTGTCGCTTGTGAGATCGTTTTCAAGTTTATAATTTTTATTATTTTTTTTGGGAAAATATATTTATTTTATACTTAATTCACGTAATGTATAAAATAATCTCATCCTCTAGTCTTTTTTTTTTCTCCGCCTTTGCCCATGTTTGGTGCCTTATAACTTAGACCGCAATGTTTATTAGGCAAATAGATAAAACCGAGAAGTTACAAGTGGAAATGATACGACTACAACCACTACCATACACATTTCTTTATCCTTCATCTGGACCCAACCTTCGCTCCTTCTAGAAGCCCTACGTAACCTCTCTCTATATATAATCATACACAATTTAATTACAAAAAACTAATGGGATTAAGGCTCATCAAACAAACTAAATTGTTCAAGTTTTGATTTCTCTCTACCAGGATGCGATCTTTTTATATATAATATATATAATATTAAAAATTAATTGTTGTGCTACATCATTAAATCATCTCATTAATTCAAATATTTACAACTTCAAAAACTTCAAGTGCATAACTGAGTGGGAAGGTCTTTGATTATTTGAGTACAGTTCTTCGGCGACCTGGGGTTTGGATCTCTGTATGTTACGTTTCTGCTGGGTTACTCGTGGACATCTCTCGATTTATATCTAAACAACTTATCTTCAAAAATCCAAAAAAATAATCAAAAAATTAAATATACCACATAAATTATCCAAAAAAATAATCAAAAAATTAAATATACCACATAAATTAATATTTGTTGTTAGGATTTGATATATAAAAGAATATATTAATGTTAGAAATCACATCATCTAACAAATAAAATAGGGAAAAATAATCAAAAAATTAAATATACCACATAAATTAATATTTGCTGTTAGAATTTGATATATAAAAGAATATATTAATGTTAGAAATCACATCATTTAACAAGTAAAATAAGGAAATTTGACATTTATATATTAATAGAGTTGAATATATTATCTAATAAAATACTCCCTTTATCCCAAGAAATTGACACACTTCATTTCTAATTTACATATGGAATAGATGATATCTGTAATTGAAAAAAAATATATAAAAAATTAACATTTTGGATTTTCAGGATTTTATGAGTTCAAGCGGTTAATAGCGAGCTGAATGTAAAACGATCTTTTAAATGGCTTTGTTCGAGTTTTTATTTGGGTCACTAAGTCAATCTGCCAGGTTAAGCCAAATTTAAAAATTATGATACATAATACTAGGAGTGTTCAAAAAACCCGCAAAACTCGATCCGCTCGCCAACCCGATAGTAAGGCGTCCGAACTCGTCGGTTTTATTTTGAACAAATTACCTTACGGTTAGAATTTTTAAAATACGCCAAAATTGGGGTGGGTAACGGTTACGTTAGTGACTACCCACAAACAAATCGACCCGCCAACACACACACACATACATATATATATATATATATATATATATATATATATATATATATATATATATATATATATATATATAATACAATTGAAATTTGATTTGTGTTACATTTTTTCTAATTTTCACTATATTTTTTTATTTTTATTAATATTATTACTAGTACAGTATTATTAATTTATGAGATAATTTTTAATTTTTTTTAACAAATTTTTTATGTTTTTTTTTCTTTTTTTCAATCATTCATAACTCATAAGTTCTTACTTTTAAATTTTGATATCTTAAATTAGCAACATTTTTAATTGCTTGTGCAACTGTAGTTTTACTATAACTTTAAATAAATGTTTTTTTTTTAATTTGTTTTAGTTTTATTTTTTGTTTTCTTAATTTTTGTTTATTATTTTTTTCAATTTTACAATTTATATATTTATTTAAACATCTCATTTAACCCGTCAAACCGTCCGCATCCGCCTACACCCGCACCATACGGTTGAAATAAAAAAATAGACGGGTATGGTTGATAAAATTGAAATCCGCCATCAATGGGTCGGGTGATTTTTTATGAATGTACCCGTCAAAACCTGCCCATGAACAAATCTACATAATACGGAAGATGATACAGTTAGATCAAGTGTATAAAAACTTCTATACACCACTAATCAAATTACGTCACATGTTATTATTTTTAAATAATAAATATTTGAAAAATCTTAAAATAACTTAATAAAAAAATTGTAAAAAAAAATCCATACAGATATTTCATAAAAAAAATCTTTATACCAATATCAATTTATATTGTAAAAATATATGTTATACCAATACACTATGCCTAGGCTACAATTATCAATGTTGTACTCCGTATCAAAAATTCGATATTTTTTTTGGTACGATAAGTAAGATGTACTCCCTCGGTCCCGAAGCTATAGACACACTTTCCTTTTTGGGATGTCCCATACTTATAGTCACACTCCAAAAAAGGAAAGTTTTTACTACATCTTTACACTTAAAATATCTCAATATTACCTAAATGCCATAACATTTAAATCTGATTTTTCCCTAATCAATTTTTACTTAAACAATTTAATTAAAACAAACACACATTTAATTACAAACAACACATAATTAATCACACACCCACTAATAACACATAATTAACAACACATTTGTGAATGGCCACAGCCCTATTTTGCCATCAAATACCACTTCCCCTAGAGTGTTCATGATAGGCCTACTTACTGCACACATAAACATCACTTTAGGAATGTACCTCTTTGATTGAATAGCTCTGTGAGGATCTGGCTCTTCTGGAACCATGTAGTATCTCTCAGTGTTTCTGGTCATGTAGAACCACTTCTCATCAATGTGGACAATGTTGTGCATTCCTTCAAACTTGATTTGCAATGTGTCTTTGTCTGCCTTTACTGCACTGAGAGTGTACTGCAACCTGTCTTGCTTGTTTTTGTCTGTCAACTGTGGTTTTATTGCATTTGTGTGAACTCTGATCACCCCACTTTTTGCCCATCTGCCCACTTGGCTTTTGTTCACTCCTAGCCCAGCAGCAAGTGTTCTGATACTTGTTCTTAATGAAAAAGGAATCCTTTCCATTCTTTCTTTGTCAAAAAAAAACTGTTTTTGGTAATGAAACACCTAGCCTTTTAGACTTGAATAAAACTGGATTACCTTGAATTATTTGATCTCTTGCTGCTGCCCAAATCCTTTGAACTGTCCTCCTTGAGTACCCAAACTTTTCAGCAGCTTGTTTGATCTTGCCATGGTGGACAACATTGTCCACTGCATTTGACATGAGATATTGTGAAATGTGGTTTTTAACATCTGGTGGGACCTCTGTTCTTTTGTTTGGTGTGGGGCTGTGAGGAAGCTCCATTTTTTTTAAGGTTGTTGGCAATAAAAGCTTGCTTTGAATGTGCAGATTTCATTTATAGAAGTGTGATTAGTTAGGGTTTAAATTAGTTTCTGTTTTGGGGGGAAAATAAAGTGGGAAAAAGTGGAGGGAAGTAAAATTTCCAAAATTTTACTGTTCCCAATTTTTTAACTGTTCAAAATTAACTTTTTTTTTTTTTGCAGGATTTGAAGCATGAACATAGCCAAGAACAAGAATCAGTGATTTGAAGAAATTCTGTTTTTTGAAGATTGTTAATGTTGTTCTAGTAATTTTATTTTTTGTAATTTTAGTTCTTGAATATTTCTGGGTTTGAACAGTACTTTTAATCTTGAATTTTGTTTGAATTTTGTTTGAAATGTGTTTTGGTGGAATAATTAACAATTAAGTTCTTTAGATTATCTTTAATAAAAAATTAATCAGTCCACTGAAAGGACAACAATACCCCTCAACATTCAACGCAAAAAGAAGAAAAATTGACTTTTCTTAAAAACAGCGCCCGGTCAGCGCGCCTATATGATTGGGACCGAGGGAGTAATTTATTCACGGACCTGGAGGGTGAATTGGTAATTTGAGGCGTTGAGGCAGGTGATGATGAGAAATAATATTTGTGCAGGTTGAAGTGAAGATATTGTTTGGTGTTGGTCAACTACCTTTTGATTATCCTAATAAATAAAAAAAGTCGTTGCTGTAATTTATTATGTCACTCAGCTTTTTCACCTAACCACAAAATGTTGTTACTTTGTTCCTCAGTAGTATATAGTTGTATGTAGTGAGTAAGTAGTACATAAAACCATGAAAATAAAAATCCTAATTATAATAGATATCCTCCACCGGACCACCACACACACCCACCAACCCTCATCTAGAAGCAATTAGTACTATTTCTATCTCACGCACAAACACAGAGTTGAGTTGAGAGTCAAATTAATTATTAGAATTAAATTTGAATATATATATATATATATAGGTTGTTTGAATACAAATTGTTGAATTGAATTGAAAGAAATGGGTAGGTCTCCTTGCTGTGAGAAAGCTCACACCAACAAAGGCGCGTGGACTAAAGAGGAGGACGAGCGGCTGGTGGCCTACATCCGCTCCAACGGCGAGGGCTGCTGGCGGTCCCTCCCCAATGCCGCCGGCCTCCTCCGCTGCGGCAAGAGCTGCCGCCTCCGTTGGATCAACTACCTCCGCCCTGACCTCAAGAGGGGCAACTTCACCCCCGACGAGGACGAACTCATCATTAAGCTCCACAGCCTTCTCGGTAACAAGTATGTAATATGTATTGTACTCTATAATAATAATAATAATAATAATATATATTTAATTAATTAATTAATTAATTAATTAATTATGTTTAGGTGGTCATTGATAGCCGGGAGATTGCCCGGAAGGACGGACAACGAAATAAAGAAGAACTATTGGAACACTCACATAAGGAGAAAGCTCGCGAGCCGGGGGATCGACCCCGCGACTCACAAGTCAACGACGGCGGTCAACGAGATCTCTTTCTCCTCCGGCGGCGATAGGAGCATGGAAGAAAACAACAGCGGAGGAGACAAGTGCCCGGATTTGAATCTTGACCTCAGAATCAGCCCTCCTTGTCAAGAGCCGTTAAATAACGCCGTTAGCGTTACTAATCGTGACTGCAGCAGCAGTTGTACGGATCGCATCGTTAGTGGTACCACCACCAATATTAACTCGGTGGGTAATTATGACTTTCTCGGGTTGAAAACCGGAGTTTTGGACTACAGAAGCTTGGAGATGAAGTAAAGTCAGTCGAAATTCCTTTTTCTTTCTATTCGATCGATCTCGTGGTTGTAATACTATGATTTCGAAAATATTTTTATTTAATACTGGAGGAGGGAGTACTATTATTAGATTTTATTTAGGAGTATTATTTCCCAACGTTTTATTAATTACAGGTGAGAGTGGGTGACGATTAAAAAAACATAATCGAATTTATTAGTCAATACTGTATTTAGGTATACTGAATTATTGGTAGTGGTATTTTGGTGTATTCCAAAATCACTATTGGGCTGTGAATCATAGTATGCATCAATCAAGTACTCCATTACTAGTACTGTATGATTCGATTAATATAAATAACTGGGAAAATATCACAAATGGTCCTGTACAGATGTCATTTCCCGTAAGTAGTCCTGTATCTTCAAAAGTTATCAGGGTTGGTCCTTTTGCCCGGGAAAGTGACGCGTTACTGTCACGCGCCGCCAAAAGTAGTCCTGTATCTTCAAAAGTTATCACAAATGGTCCTGTACGGATGTAATTTCCGATTGCCATGTCAGATTTTTGGCGGCGCGTGACAATAACGCGTCACTTTCCCGGGCAAAAGGACCAACCGTCATAACTTTTGAAAATAAAGGACTACTTACGGGAAATGACATCCGTACAGGACCATTTGTGATATTTCCCCTAAATAACTTGTACTCCATCTCTTTCTTTCAAGTACTCTTATTAATTATTTGAAAAATATGGCAAATGCATCTTTTAAATTACATATTATTTTGAAATGAAACCTGGCTGAATTGAAATAATCTAATTAAATTGATTTTCTTGTAATAATAATAATAATAATTTATAAAAATATTAATAATATTGTGATATTAACTAGATTGAATAGTTCAAATTATTGATTCAAATTATTATTTTTTTATTTTTTTAAAATTTATTTTGAAACGAAAATAATCGAGCTGAACTAAATTGAACTGAACAATTTGAACTGAACAGAAATTAAATCCAAAAGAACATATCTACGACGTCATACTTGTCCCACCTAGGGAACACAAAGTACCACGAGGCCGATCAAGATCCACAGGCGGCCGACGGACGTCCATTCAGCCTTTCAAATTGTCATACTCAAATGATAAACGTGATTAAATATTGAAAAAATATGCACCAAAAATATAAGTAGTAATAAAGGAAAATTATCAATTTAGTAGCGTAAATGGTAGCAAGTCTCGTTTTAATTCTGTTTTTATTTTTTCGTTCATACCACAAAACTCAAAATCGAGTCAATTTTATACTTTTTTTCGTTGAGTTTTTTTAAAATCGTTGGAGTTCAATCAAGTGAGATGCATACAGGTAGTATCTCTCCAATGACTTAATTCAAGTGGCGATTTCTCATTTGACACATGATTTCGATTTAATTCAAAATGCTTTCATTATCCAATTGGACATTCATATCATTATTCAATTAAAATAAATGGAAAAAGAAAAAAAATAACATAATTTGCTTCGATCTCTCACATAAATGTAAATTTATCTATTTAAAAAAATTGCATATTCAAGGGTTCTGAAATGCAACAACAAAAATGCAATTCACAGAAAGAAAAAAAATTAAAAGAAAAACAAAAAAAATAAAATAAATAATAACAGAGATACAAACTGGGTAATTCCCACAACTGTGGGATTGCCGCCCCACATTGTCGTTCTTCAACGTCGTTGCAGTCGATGTCATTTACCACATAAACAATTTATTGATTTTGAGTTCGCACTCGATTGAGACATTTAGAAATATAGCATTTAGAATTACGTAATTGCTATGTGAATTTAAATTGAAAACAAAAATGACTAAAATTAAGGTTCTTCGGCGAGGGAGATTTTAAGAATTAGTTAAAAAATGAATTTGGGGATATAAATGAAATCCCAATTGCCCTTTTTAAATTTATTTTTTATTTTATTGTTCTTTTTCATTTTTATTAATGAAATGCTGACATGGTTAGGATGTGATCAATGAGAAACTGACATGTGTATTGAGCCATTGGAGAAATCGACCGCGTGCATCTCACGCGATTGAGTTCCGACGAGTTTAAAATTTCTTGGTGAAAAAAGTATAAAATTAACTCTATTTTGAGTTTTATGTTATGTAATTGAAAATTCAAAACAAAATAGTTTCAAAACGAGATTTATCCTTTTATAGTACCAAATTAGTAATTTTCTCTTTACTATAATTAATAAATAAAAATATTGTCACTATACATATAATATTTATATATTGACATCAAATGAAAATTATACACATTTTGACGGAGCAAAATTTACAAACTTTCCTGGACATGTTGTAAATGTTTGTTTTGACGACAACATATGATTTTCATTGTTGGTTGGATTTCAGGTGATTAAGTGAATGTATACAAGTGAAATTCATCTTGTGCGACTGGAGTCGCAAATGCTGCAAATCTCACTCATGTGCGAACGGATTCTCAAATCACACTCATGTGCGAACGGATTCTCAAATCACACTCATGTGCGAACGGATTCTCAAATCACACTCATGTGCGAACGGATTCTCAGATCACACTCATGTGCGAACGGATTCTCAAATCACGCTCATGTGCGAACGGATTCGCAATTCTCCAAACTAGCGAACGGATTCGCAATTCTCCCACACTAGCGAATGGGTTCGCAATTCGTGCCCTCCTCAACATTTGCGAACGGAGTCGCAATTCTTGCCTTCTCCGTCTTTGCAACATGGATTGCTATTTTACTACTTCAATACTATCGACGACCATGAAGACGATGAAATGCTGAAGCCTCAACGACGAGTGTTTATCACGATGGAGTTGAAGACGAAGTATTGAGATCGATGGAGTCAAGATAGAGTTGAAGTTTGAAGTCGAAAAATTTAGAGATTCAAGATTCGAAGATTCGAGAATCAAAGATTCAAGATTCCAAGATTCTAGAATCCAAGTACAAAAAGTGATGTCATCCATGGATCTGTGACGTCAGCCAAGCATGTGACCAGTGAGAGTGTGCCACGTCATCATCTCACATGTGCGGACTGCCTATATAAACCCATGGAAGCTGAAGACTTCACTTGACGATTTTGAGAGAACGAAATCCGATATTAAGTATCATCGATCGTTGTTTGTTGGCGCTGTTGCCTTAGAGTTTTGGTAGTTTGTTTTGTGCTGTGCACCAGTAGTAGAGTTTGGAGAATAGAACTCTAGGTGTAGTAGTACTAGGACTCTGGTTCGTTGGAGTGTTGCGACACTTGGGATACGGCCTTAGTTCAATCCGTCTACCTTTCTCTTCAAAGTGTAATAGTTTAGTTTTGTTATTCAATGAAATGAAAGCTATTACATAACTTTGTCTTCTCTACTTCACTTTACTTTTGAGTTCGATCATAAACATACTACATCAAGACTGAGTGACACTGGAGTGTGGTTGAGCGAACGAAGTTGCTGAAGTATTAAGTGTTTAAGACCGACTTCGCGAAAAGTTGGTATCTTACGTCGAAGACGTAATTTCAATTGGTATCAGAGCGGGACGTCATACGTATAAGACGTGATCCGTTACTTGACTTCATATTTCCGCTACAATGGAGTCGTCTATGTTTGTTCAGAAACCGATCATGCTTACTCATCAGAACTATTCGAATTGGAAAGCTAAAGTTTCAGCTACAATTAAAGGACATGACTCTCGTGCATGGATATTAGTGTTAGAAGGATGGGAACGCCCATTTACTATTGATGCTAAAGGCAACAAAGTTCTCAAACTTGAACGACATTGGTCTAATGAAGAGCGTGAAGCTTCTACTGCCAACAAGAAAGCTTTACGTTTCATTTGTGAATGGCTGGAGCTCAACATGTATCAACTTGTTAAAAATTGTACCTCTGCCAAAGAAGCTTGGGAAACTCTCCAGAGAACTTGTGAAGGACACAAACATGTCAACAAATCTAAGAGTTGCACTCTCACTACTCTAGTTAGTAAGCTTCAGATGGGAGAGCATGAAGACGACATAAAGTGTGAAACATATTCTGGAATAATTTCTTCAGATCGTGAATCTGAGTGTGAATCGGAATCGACAGAGGCTACTCCTATAACGTCTCATGCTAAAGTCGACTCAAAAGAAATTGAGAATCTAAAGGAAGATTTTCCAAAGCTTCAACATCTTTACAATGATGGAACTACTTCAAACACCGACTCTGAGTGTGAATCAGAATTAACAGAGAATGCTCCTAAAACACCTCAAGCTGAAGTTGAGTCTACAAAAATGTTGGACTTGAAAGATAGCATCACAACACTCCAAAGGGAGTTTGAAACAGCTATTACTGAAGAAGAAGCACTTGATGTGTATCATCACATATTGAAAGGATCATCAGTTGATGATCACAAAATTGATGAACTTCTGAAGGACACGCCGTCTGTCAACAATAGTCTCTACATGGCCTCCAAAAACGGAGAATGTTGTGATGAAGGAACTTTCTCAGCTTGTGAATCCGAGTATGAATCTGAAATGGAAAAAGCAACATCACTTGTGTCTCAGAATGAAGTTGTGTCTGATGAATTGCTTGCACTGAAGGTGAATCTCTTAGAACTACAAAAACTTTATGAAGCAGCAATCACTGAGAAAGAAACACTCGAAGTGTCTCTAAAATGTTTGAAAGAGTGCGTTGATGACTTCTCTAAAGAAAAACGAAAACTCTCTGAAGAAGCTGTTGAGTTGAGAAACTTGGTTGAAAAGTCTAACTCTGAAAATTTAAAGTTGAAAGCTTCTCGTAAAAATCTGGAACAAAAGTTTGATGATCTCTTTGAAGAGAAGCACAAATTCTTCAAGGAAGCAGTTGAGTTGAGATCCTCATTCGAAAAGTCTAATGCTGAAAATTCTAAGTTGAAAACATCCTTGAAAAAGGAGATTGCCGAAGTCAAAATGCTTCGTAATTTGTTCAAACACTCTGACGCTGAGAATGATGAATTAAAATCGACCTTGACACAGACTCAAACGGATCTTGCTATGAGTGTCAAAGATTGTTTCAATCTGAAAGCAAAATTGCACATGACAGATGAGCTTTTGAAGAAGATGAACACAAATTCTTCAGTTTTTGATAATGCTACCTCCTTGGTGAATCCAAACAGATATGGATTAGGATTCCAAAAAGTTTTCCACTCTATATACTCAACTCCTGAGAATAAGCAAACAAAGTTTGTCAAGGCTTCCTCTTCTGATGAAAATTCTAAAGCTGAGACTGATGAGAAAACCGAAAAAGAAACATCTAAGCGAAAGGAGATTGCAGAGGGAAAGAAAATTATGACTTCTGAGTCTAATGATGAGGTCCCTGAAGCTAGCTCATCCAAATGTTTCAATGTCAAGCTATATCAGGCTCAAAAGACTATCATCAAGAAACCTAGAAACACTCTATCGTATGAGGACGCCTTCATGAATAAACTAAAGAAATTGGCTCCAAATGTTTCTTTGAAAGAAAGGTCCACTTCTTCTTCTACTAAGATTGAAAAGCCAAAGCTAAAGGAAACTAAGCTCAAGAAGAAGTATGTTTGTCACTACTGTAACAAACCCGGACACATCAAACCTTATTGCTACAAGTTGAGAGATGATGTGAACCAAGGGATAGTGACTGAGCAAAGGAACGTATATTCCAAGAGAGTCCGACGCCAAACTCCGTTTCATAAAGATGCTTCGATGAAAAATTTGACGGAGTCTTCATCTATAAGGTCGAAACCCAGAATTCTTGCTCCTATATCTACTAATGTTGAAAACATCAAACAAAAGGAAGTAAAGCACAAGAAAAAGAATGTTTGCCACTATTGCAACAAGCCTGGGCATATTAGGCCGTATTGTTACAAAATGAAGGATGATGTGAATCGTGGCTTGGTGGCTGTGAAAAAGAAGAATGGCTCTGCGAAGCAAGTGAAGAAGAAATGGGTGCCTAAAGAGAAAAATCGAAAAATTTGGAAACCAAAAATTAAGAGCACTACTCAATGGGTGCCTAAACCTCAAGAGAGTAAAGTTGAACTTAACTCTACCTCCAAACATGTTTGGCAACCCAGAGAACTTATTTTCTGCAATGTTGCACTCAATGCCTCTGAGACCGGCTCCAAAGGAATTTGGTATTTTGACAGTGGTTGCTCGCGTCATATGACTGGAACTAAGAAATTTTTGAAAAATTACGAACCGATGACTGGTGCTCCCGTGGTGTTCGGAGGAGGAGCTAAAGGCATTGTCATGGGGAGAGGAACACTTCACATTAAAGGATTGCCACCAATCCAAAATGTTGTTCATGTGAAGGGTCTGGTAGCCAATCTTATTAGCATCAGCCAACTGTGTGATGAAGGGCTGAATGTTAACTTTGATAGAGACTCTTGTAAAGTTTTTGATGTTGAAGGGAAGTGCATCATGGAAGGTCCACGTGCCAAGAATAACTGCTATACTACTGAGTATAGTTGCTTCTCAGTGACCGTTCCTGATGAGGTTGATTTATGGCATCAACGCCTTGGACACACTAGCACTCGAAACTTGAGTAAACTGGTTAAGGGGGAGATAGTTCGAGGAATCCCTAAACTCCTCAAAATCGAGAAAAGAGTGTGTGGCAACTGTCAAAATGACAAACAAAAATCAGAGGAATCAACTGAGAGAGAAATTTTGGATTTCGTCATGGACACTCTTGCGCAGGCAGCTATGTCTGAGGCTCCGACACCCAAAATCTCCGGAGCTAAATTTGATGCGCTTAAGAACTTGGCGTTTACTTCGAAGACTTCTTCTCCTAAGCTGACTCTTGAGATTCTTATCTATGAAAGTTCTACTTCTATCTTTGTATCTCGAAAGGCCGCGGAAAATATGGAAGAGAAGTCTGACAAGCATGAATTTGAATCAACAACGACCCATATGGCAACCTATGAACGGTTATTAAAATCGACTAAAAGTCGAAGTGTTGATCAAACACTCTTTCGTTCCATGATTGGAAGTTTGCAATATTTAACTCCAACTCGCCCTGACATTATGTTTAGTGTTTGTATGTGTGCCAGGTACCAAGCAGATCCAGAGGAAGTTCATCTACGAGCTCTCAAACAGATTCTCAGCTACATCTCAGGAACTGCTAACTTGGGAATCTGGTATACACGCCACACATCATCAAATCTTTTCGACTTCTCCGATGCAGATTGGGCAAGTAATACGGACGAAAGAAAGAGTACCTCCGGTTGTTGTTGCTTCCTTGGCAATAATATTGTGTCATGGCATAGTCGGAAGCAGAATTGCATAGCACTATCAACTGCTGAGTCTGAGTATGTTGCAGCCGGGAGTTGCTACACTCAATTGCTGTGGCTAAAACAAATGTTGGATGATTATCTTATCGAGAGTGCTCCCTTGGTGCTGTACTGTGATAACCAAAGTGCTATCAAAATCAGCGAAAATCCTGTCCAGCATTCTCGCACTAAACACATCGACATTCGACATCATTTCATTAGAGATTTGGTTGATCGTGATATAGTCAGTCTACAGCATATTTCAACAGAAAAACAGCTCGCTGACATCTTTACCAAACCTCTTGACTTTGAGAGATTTAAATACTTAAGAAATTCTCTCTGCATGTGTTCTCTTTAAGAGTTCACGAAAATTTTGAAGTCTGAAAGATTATTTTCTTTACTTCTGAATATGCACGCCGAATCGTCGTGGATTAGTCTAATAAAGTTGAACATGGATTCGAGGCCGTTGTAGTCTTCGGACCCAAGTGCATTTATTCCTCTGAGTACGAACATGTGAACTTGGCATATAACTTCCATAAGCTTTCATTTGCATAGATCCATAATACCAAGTAACGGAGGACGCCGGTTCCCCCGGCTCCCCTCTTTGAAAGGTGACACATGGACGCTGATCTTTAAGACACTCACAATCACACTTTGGAGGACGCAAGTGAACCTTGCTCCCCTCTGACTGCTGTAATGAGTGTCTGTTGCATTTCATTTAAAGCTATAAACTCGTCTGGAGGTCGCCGGTTCCCCCGGCTCCCCTCTGATTGAAGTAAAAAGTTAGTCCCAAGTGGAGTGCCTTAAAAGTTCACCTTGTGCTCATGAATTAAAATCTCTTGTGCGGTGCAAACTCATCAAATATGTTTCGACGAAACACGGCATGTATTCTTGTGATTGTGACGAAGGACAAGTTAAATGTCTATCAATATACTTCGGTCCGTTTCACCGGTTTTTAATATGAGAGTTTTTCCTTATACCTCAAAGTTTTTATCACCTCGTGTGAATTTTTGGTTTTTGGGAAGTGATGAAATGTGGATTCTTTTCTGGGAAAATATTTGCTCTTCACTGCCTCGTATCATCGCTTAAATCTCCACTAAAATGCTTTTGAATGTTTTGCAGTGTGTTGAACGCTTGAATACTAACTCGGGATGTGTTGTTTTGACTAGTATTCTCATAGTTCATGTTCAGCATCTTGTGGAGTTCAAATCCTTAAGGCGAAATTTGAGTGTAGCAGCCCAAAGCACATCAGCATGTGCGAACCCAGTCGCACATCAGCATGTGCGAACCAGGTCGCACATTTCGGCACCTGCGACTACGTTCGCTGCTAAGGAAGGAGCGAGCTTTGCAACTCCAATCGCACGGGATGTCTCTGCGACTCTAGTTGCGTGCGACACGAGTCTTATGTCCCCTCATCAAGTCTCCGTCATCCCTGCTTTGGGACAATGAACAACCTTGTGATCGTTGCTCGTCGCCAAAAATCCTTGAAATTTTTTTTGAAAAATTTTGAAATTTTTTTTTACTTAGAAATTTTTTTCAAGTTTTTCGTTTTATTTTATTATTATTTTTATTATTATTTTATTCATTTTTGTACTGATGGGCCAAATTTTGTACTGTTTATTGGGCTTTTTTCGCAGGTCTTTTTGATTCAAGACGAGCAGGTCAAATTTTTCCTATAAATAGGACCTCAAAATCATGGATTAGGGTTACTTGCTTTTGAAATTCTCTAAGTCTCTTATCTTGTGCCTGCTTCGAAGTTTTCTAAGTTGAAGTGTCTCTCTTCACGCAACCGGCGTTCGACGACTGTTGGATTCGAATTTCTTACTCCCCTTGCTTCGCACATCAGGTGCCTGTGGTTGTGATTTTAGGATGTGTCCTTCGATCCTACGTGTGCAATCGATAAAGTCATAAGGTCGTCTATGGATGTTAAATGATTATTCGATAATATTAATTGTTGGGAACAATATAATATTGATCGATAAATCATACCTACAGGGTCACACACGAGTCGGAATTGCGTTGCTTGTCATATTGATTTAGAATCAATACGTATGGATTTTCCCATGCATGGGATGCATGACTTGCATGGATGCATGTCACATGGTGTGACATGGCATGCCACACAAGCAAGGGGACCACATCCATGCCAATTGACATGGTGATGTGGAAATGACCCTTTACCTCCCCATTAACCACCATTATTGGTGCATTATGATGCACATAATGGGGGGGTTACAAGGGGAGGTTAATTGTGGTGAATAAAGAGATGAAAACATGGTTTTCATACCACTTTATGATCAGCCACGAAAATCCACACAACAAGAGTGAAAAGAGTGAGAGAATCACTCAAGAACAAGCAAGCAAGTTCAATTCCGGGTTCGTGTGCAACACGTAGAGGCCGGGCCATTTGTGCGGCTTCAACATCCGGGCGATCTAGACAAGAGGAGTGACTAGGTCATTCACAAGGAGAGCTTCGAGAGGCTGATCCATTTGAGGTGGTTCAATCGACTCAACACCACCTCAACGACATCAACAAATCAATTCGTCACCAAAAGTAAGATTTCGTTGATTTCTCTCTCTCTATATATATATATTGGATGTATATATATATAAATATATGTGTTCTTATACACATTAAGTGTGCACTAAGATCCAAGCATGATAGATTTATATGCTTTACACGCTTCCGCACACACGGTATATCGATCGGATCGGTATACCGGTACCTTCAATTGGTATCAGAGCCTAGGGCTCGTGCACACTTTTGTGTTGGACACGAAGGTTAAATCCACATAATTGAATTATTTGTTTAATTGTGATTATGTGATTAGATGTAAGGCCGGCCACCGTTAGTGGTCGGGTGAATGAATTGTCGTTTTTTACGTTTCGATTGGCCATAGTTTTGGAGGGCTGCGTCCCTTGGAATCATATGTAATAGATAGGTTTTCTATTTCAATATGTATTGTACAAACTTGTAAGCGATGGACTTGGTCCATGGTTCGATGGAGGATCTCGGCTCTCAGGCAAAAACGAGAAGAAACGAAGCCAAACGAAGCAAAACGAAGCAAACCGGGCTGCTAGAGCCAAACGGCGGTCGCCGTTTTAGCTCCGGCGGGCGCCGTTTTGATTCGGCGGGCGCCGTTTTGGAAACGGCGACCGCCGAATGCCCTGATTTTGGTGCAGATTTTTTCGAACCCTTTCGGCGGGCGCCGTTTTGGAAACGGCGACCGCCAGTGGTGTTCGGCGACCGCTGATTGTGAATTGGCGGGCGCCGTTCGTGGTTTTTTGGGTACGGAATGAATTTGACCAAAATTGGAGGGCAAGGAACTGATATGGCGGGCGAGGACCAGTCCAGAAGATGTTCAAGGCCTATTTTGTTGCTTTTAATCTTTTCGTTTGAGAGTTGTGAGGTTCTAGGGGCCTTTCGATTTCGTATTTATATGCTTTGCTAGTTATAGGTTGTTTTATGTTATAAATGTTCAACTTACATATAAACAAACCTATGCATGCAAGTTCTCAATAATAATGAGTATAATGTCTTGTCCAAAACGTCACACTCATGAAACCCTCGATCATAAGTTAGTAGGTCCGCCTCAGCGGAGTACTACTTGTTATCTTGGGATAAGTGGGAGTAAGGGTTAGACCCTTACAAGTGAGTTTGGTTTTCTCATCGATAGATCCACTGCAGGCGTGGCTATCGAGACATGAGATGAGAATATGAATCTCATCGACCGAGAGTGACATTGGATGTCATTGACATGGGATGTCTACTTATCTTGGAGTTCTTAAGTGCGGACTCAGTCGGCTTAAGGATTCGCAAGATGAGGGTCTTGGGATCGTTTTGTTCTAATTTATTAAAATGTCAAAAACCAATGCCTAATTTGTTTTTCAAAGACTAAGTTCAACTCGACTCATTCTCACCCCGGGGAGTGGAATGGAGCCAAAGCGCTTGCTTATGTCGATGACACAGATTAGAGACATTCGAGCCATTGGATGGCGTGAATCGATTGTCTGGTTGGCTCCCTCATTTTAATGAGAGATAGGGCTTCAATTGCATGATAAGATCGCTGGTTAGAAAACCTCGAGTTTTCACTTACGATTTATCACGGTTTTGATATTAAGATAATTGGGAACGACGATATTGGATATCGAATGAACAAAATGAAACAAATAATAGTAGTTTTGCGAGACAACCTTATTTGTTTACCGCTTTGTGAATGTTTACTTACGTTATTTATCTTTCTTCTGTAGTATAATATGTCTGTCTCAACTCAATTCAAGTTCAGCTCTATCTTGGATAGAGAAAAGTTGAACAACACCAATTTCCTTGATTGGCAACGTAACTTGAGGATAGTCCTCAAATACGAAGAAAAGGAAAGTGTGTTGGACAAACCCCTTCCCGTGCTTCCCGCTGATAGGGGCACGGATGCCCAAAAGGCATCATATGCCCTTGCTAAGAAAGCCTCGAATGAGGTGACATGTTTGATGTTGGCATCCATGGTACCCGAGTTGCAAAAACAATTCGAGTTCATGGAAGCCTATGACATCATAGAAGAGCTCAAGAGCATGTTCGGGGAACAGGCTAGGATTGAGCGCTTCGGTGTCACCCGGGCTATAGCAACAGCTAGGCTGGAAAAGGGTAAACCCGTGGGACCACATGTGCAGCAAATGATTGGATTATTTGCTTCAAGTGCTCGCCTCGGTTTTGCATATGATGACGAGTTGGCTACCGATTTCATTCTCCATTCTCTTCATGATGGTTATGATGCCTTTAGGCTGAATTTCCACATGAATGGACTGAAGAAATCGCTTCATGAGCTCCATGGGATGCTTAAGGCTGCTGAGCCGGCGATTAAGAAGGACCCTAGGAGGGAAGTTCTTATGATTCGGGAAGGAGGTACCAAAAAGTTCAAGGGGATTAAGAAACCAGAAGTGAAAGGCAAAGGGAAAGGGAAAGTTGTGGCAACTCCTTCCAAAAGGTTCTTGAAAGCTTCTAAGGTTCCTGGGGAATCTGAGTGTTTCTACTGCAAGAGTGTTGGACACTACAAGCGAGATTGCCCCAAGTTCAAGGAAGATGTGAAGAACGGTGTCGTTCCTTCATCTTCAGGTATTTATGTCATAGACATAAACTTTACAAATTCTTCTTCTTGGGTATTGGATACCGGATGCGGTGCTCACATTGTTTCACATGTGCAGGGACTGCAAAGAAGTAGAACTTTGGTAAAGGGAGATGTCGATCTGCGGGTTGGAAATGGAGCGAGGGTCGCTGCATTAGCCGTAGGATCTTATGATTTGTGTTTGCCTTCGGGCCTTGTTTTAGTATTGAATAATGTTTATTTCGTTCCAAGTATTACCAAGAACATCATTTCTATTTCAGTATTGGATACTGAAGGATTTTCCTTCACTATAATAAATGGTTTATTTACTATTTCAAAAAGTGGAGTGTTCTATGGTTCGGCACGATTAGAACATGGTTTATATATACTTCAACTTGACAATCATATATATAACATTGATACCAAAAAGGCCAAATCGAATGAATTCAATGAAACATACCTTTGGCATTGTCGATTAGGCCACGTCAACATTAAACGTGTAGAGAAACTTCTTAAAGAAGGTATTCTCAAATCTTTTGACTTGGAGTCATTCGATACATGTGAAGGATGTTTGATGGGCAAAATGACAAAGTCACCTTTTCTAGGAAAAGGAGAACGTGCAAGTGATCTATTGGGTTTAATCCATACTGATGTATGTGGTCCAATGAGCTCACAAGCACGTGGAGGTTATTTCTACTTCATAACTTTTACCGATGACTTAAGTAGATATGGTTATGTCTATTTAATGAGGCATAAGTCGGAAGCCTTTGAAAAGTTCAAAGAATTCCAAAATGAAGTTGAGAATCAACTTGGTAAGAAGATAAAAGCCATTCGATCGGATCGAGGTGGTGAATATCTTAGTCAAGAATTCGATGATCATCTTATGAGTTGTGGTATTCTATATCAACTCACTCCTCCTGGAACACCCCAGATGAATGGTGTTTCCGAAAGGAGGAATAGAACCTTATTGGATATGGTTCGATCGATGATGAGCCTTAGTGAACTACCAAAATCTTTTTGGGGACACGCACTTTTAACAGCGGCCTATACACTGAATAGGACACCGTCAAAAGCTGTTGATAAGACACCATACGAGGTATGGAAAGGGAAGGTCCCTAACTTGTCTTATATCAAGATTTGGGGATGTGAAGCTTATGTGAAGAGAAATATCTCTACAAAGCTTGAACCCAAATCGGATAAATGTTTCTTTGTGGGTTATCCAAAAGAAACACGAGGGTACCACTTTTACAACCAATCTGAGAACAAAGTCTTTGTTGCTCGAGATGGTGTATTTCTTGAAAAGGAATATCTTTCCAAGAAAGTAAGTGGGAGCTCAGTTGAATTGAACGAAGTTCAAGAAGACTTGAACGAGGTTCAAGAAGATCAAACTGAGATGGACACTCAAGACCAAGTCGAGAGTGCTCCAGTGGTTTTAGAAACCACACCTAACCCTCGAAGGTCCGGAAGGATTAGATCTCAACCTGACAGATACTTAGGTATTCTGACAAATGAGAGCTATGAAGTCATGCTTTTAGAAAGCAATGAACCTTCGACCTATATCCAAGCTATGACGAGTCCAGATTCCGAGAAATGGCAGGGTGCCATGAAATCCGAAATGGAATCAATGTCTGAAAATCAAGTTTGGAACTTGGTCGATTTGCCTAAAGGGACTAGGCCCATTGGATGCAAATGGATTTACAAAATAAAAACAGACATGAATGGAAAACCTAGTGTTTTCAAAGCAAGGTTGGTAGCAAAAGGATATAAACAAATTCACGGGGTGGATTATGATGAAACCTTTTCACCAGTTGCTATGATTAAATCCATTCGGATTCTCTTAGCCATTGCTGCTCATTATGATTATGAGATATGGCAAATGGACGTTAAAACCGCCTTCTTGAATGGGATTCTAGTAGAGGAAGTGTTTATGACACAACCAGAGGGTTTTATCGATCCTAATCAGGCTGAGAGAGTATGCAAGCTTAATAGATCCATCTATGGATTAAAGCAAGCATCTCGGAGCTGGAATCTTCGGTTCGATGAATCCATACAAGAGTTTGGATTTCAAAAGAACATGGAAGACTCTTGTGTTTACAAGAAGGTCAGTGGGAGTTACGTTGTATTCATTGTGTTGTATGTCGATGACATACTCCTCATTGGAAACAATATTCCTATGCTTAATTCTGTTAAAGAATGGCTAGGAAGATGGTTTTCAATGAAGGATCTTGGAGAAGCACAGTACATATTGGGCATCAAGATCTGTCGGAACAGATCACAAAGGATGCTTGGACTTAGTCAAGCAACCTATATTGATAAGGTGCTTGACAGGTTCAGAATGAAAGACGCCAAGAAGGGTCTCATTCCAATGACTCATGGTACATCTTTAAGCAAGAGTCAGTGCCCTTCGGGACCTGATGAGCAAATAAGGATGGCAAATATTCCTTATGCTTCGGCAATAGGGTCTATTATGTACGCCATGATATGTACACGACCGGATGTATCGTATGCTTTGAGCATGACGAGTCGGTTTCAAGGAAACCCAGGTGAGGCGCATTGGACTGCGGCCAAGAATATTCTTAAGTACCTTAGAAGGACTAAAGAGTATTTTCTTGTCTTTGGAGGACAAAAAGAGTTGGTTGTGACAGGATATACGGATGCAAGCTTCCAAACAGACAAAGATGATTTCCGGTCTCAATCCGGATTTGTCTTTTGTCTGAATGGAGGTGCGGTGAGCTGGAAGAGTTCCAAGCAACCCACCGTAGCTGATTCTACTACAGAGGCTGAGTACATTGCTGCATCAGAAGCAGCAAAGGAGGCCGTTTGGATAAGAAAGTTCTTAGATGAGCTCGGTGTCGTACCTAGTTCGGCCCATCCGATAGCTCTCTATTGTGATAATAGTGGAGCTATCGCGCAAGCCAAGGAGCCTAGGGAGCACCACAAATCCAAACATGTACTCAGGAAGTTCCACATTCTCAGGGAGATAGTTAGTCGTGGAGACATCGAGATAAATAAAGTTGCAACTGATGATAATGTTGCAGACCCGTTAACTAAACCACTCCAGCAGTCAAAGCATGATGCTCATACGACTGCAATAGGGATACGATATCTTAGAGATGGATTGTGATTCCTATTACTGTATTGTTTACTTTTGGAGTTTATGTAAACATTCACGTATCTTTTATGATATTCAATAATTTCTTCATATAATTGTGGTTTAAATTGTATGAATTGTCCAAATGATTAAATTATATTAATTGGGTTATGAGGTCGATTTACCACATAATGAAGTCCCAACTGTTGAACTAATATAATTAAATCATAAATTGTTCCTAGTTCGTATCATCGAGTACGGACAAACTGATGATGCAAAGAACTAGATTGTAATGTGTACTATAGCGCCGCTTCATGGGCTAGTGATGTGGGACATCAAGTACAATTACATAGATATTAGCTGGGAGCTAATGATCGAACAGACCCGACTGGAATAGTATTTAAGATTTTGAGTCATAATACTATTTCATTGACTGTCGAGCAATTTCCTCTGACCTGAGTAGTCCAGAGTAATTCCATTGTGAAATGGTGTACTTTGATACAAGTAAACGCCTTTCGTAAAAGGAGGTTATAAAACTTGTTATTGGGTATATCAGGAAGCAAGTGGGAGAGCTTGGATTGATAAGATGGGATTGTCCTCCATTCTATAATGGGATACATGTCTTACCGGCCACTTGGAGAGTCGAGACTGTGGAAAATACGTGGCCACGTCCAGATTCGTATCATAGTGATAAATCTGGTTTTACAGTCTGTCTCAAAGTCCAAGAAAGGTTTGAACCGATTGAGGATGACTCAAGTCTTGCCTCAAGTTCAAATTTAGACATAAAGTGACAACAGGAAATTGGCAGCACACTGGCTCTGAAGGCCAAGTGGGAGATTGTTAGGATGTGTCCTTCGATCCTACGTGTGCAATCGATAAAGTCATAAGGTCGTCTATGGATGTTAAATGATTATTCGATAATATTAATTGTTGGGAACAATATAATATTGATCGATAAATCATACCTACAGGGTCACACACGAGTCGGAATTGCGTTGCTTGTCATATTGATTTAGAATCAATACGTATGGATTTTCCCATGCATGGGATGCATGACTTGCATGGATGCATGTCACATGGTGTGACATGGCATGCCACACAAGCAAGGGGACCACATCCATGCCAATTGGCATGGTGATGTGGAAATGACCCTTTACCTCCCCATTAACCACCATTATTGGTGCATTATGATGCACATAATGGGGGGGTTACAAGGGGAGGTTAATTGTGGTGAATAAAGAGATGAAAACATGGTTTTCATACCACTTTATGATCAGCCACGAAAATCCACACAACAAGAGTGAAAAGAGTGAGAGAATCACTCAAGAACAAGCAAGCAAGTTCAATTCCGGGTTCGTGTGCAACACGTAGAGGCCGGGCCATTTGTGCGGCTTCAACATCCGGGCGATCTAGACAAGAGGAGTGACGAGGTCATTCACAAGGAGAGCTTCGAGAGGCTGATCCATTTGAGGTGGTTCAATCGACTCAACACCACCTCAACGACATCAACAAATCAATTCGTCACCAAAAGTAAGATTTCGTTGATTTCTCTCTATATATATATATATTGGATGTATATATATATAAATATATGTGTTCTTATACACATTAAGTGTGCACTAAGATCCAAGCATGATAGATTTATATGCTTTACACGCTTCCGCACACACGGTATATCGATCGGATCGGTATACCGGTACCTTCATGTGAAACTTAGGATTCTTAGATTCTCTATCTCCTTCTCACTCCTGCTATCACTATGTCGTCATCTGGAAATCTGTTTGATGATCTCGATAAGGAAGTCCTTGAATCTCTTCGCGATGCCTGGAAGAAGGCACCTTCACCTGAATCACAGAAGAAGGCACTTCATGCCTTGCAGAAACATATGGATAAAATGGATCGTCGCTCTGGCAAGTCCATCTCTGATTCTCCGACTGTCGATCTCACGAAGACAGTCAAACCAGCACATTCTGTGTCTCATGGTGCTGGGAAGCAGACTAAAGATCCTAAATCTGGTTTTCTGCGAACTTACAAAGGCACTGTCTCTCGCAAAGAGTATGAACGTATGGTGGCTGACGGTGAAATGACTTCTGATGGCAAGAAAATTGTCAAAGTTCCTTCCACTGCTGAGGTAGTGAAACCCTCTGTCTCTGGGTCTGCAAACATACCTAAGAAATCAACGTCATCTGACGTTGCTGAACCTAAGAAGTCGAAACCCTCTGTCTCTGGCTCTGGTATTGACAAACCTAAACAACGAGCTTCTGGCTCTGCTGATAAAGGGAAACCCGTTGTCCCTGGCTCTTACATTCCTCCCATCGTGCCACCCTCTTCGGGCTCGACAGGAGCAAGTGCTGATCAGTTCTATGTGATGAAGGTTGAGGACTGTGGACCTCACTACAAACCTGATTTCTTCACTGAGAAGGCGGAACATCGTCTTACTTTGATTGAGAAATTACCCATACTTGAGGATCGTCAGGTCCGACTTGCTGATTATGAGAAGTATGGCCTCGCTAGGTTTTTCGCCGATATGCACATTTCTGAGTCTGTGACTCAAACTTACAGATTCTCTCCGCCCATCATACAAAAATTCTATGCTAATTTGACCCCTGAATTCGCTAATCCGTCACACAAGATGTGTGGACGTTTTGTTTCCCGTGAAAAACTCTATACCTTCAGACCTCTGAACATAAACAACTTCTTGAAAAGGTTAGAGATTGAGGGATCTTGGAAGTTTCCCTCGGATGATGACAGAATGAATGCTCTGAAGATTGGGTCCTTTATTACAAAAGGCAAGGCTCGGACACCTCTACCCACCCCGAACAAACTCTCTGCCTTCTATGGCGCTTTGCATAGGCTCGGAATGACAAACTGGGCTACACACCCTGATGAGAATTATCTCTCTCCAAAACTTATGCATATTCTATTTCGTTTTGGTTGTGGTGAACAAGTTGATCTGGGTGAGATCATCTTTTCTGATATATGCAGAGTGGCTAAGGCTTCGAATGATGTTCTACGCCAGCAGCCTGATCTCGAGGAAGTTAGAAGAATTCATCTCACTCACCCATGCTTGATCTATGCGATGTTGATTGATCAGAAGTTCATGCCGATGACGGAAACTGAAAAGAAGACAAAGAAAAATTCTTACATCAACATCACTCCTACCTTTCTCAAGAATAGAGTGAATGATCTTCCTTGGACCAAGTATACTAAGCGTGAGGATGTTCCGGACCCTGTCACTCCACCTTTGTCCCCAAAGTCATCCAAGAAAAGGACACCTGTTCTGAAACTTGAGAATCCGAGTGTCAAGCGCACAAAGACTAACCCTACTCCTCAACCGAGAGTAGTGCCACAGAAATATGGTCCCAAGTCTGGCTTGCCTCCGCATAAGAACCCCTTTCATCCAATGCACAATTTCCGCTCTGTTGTTCCCTCTGCTATTGTTCATCGTTGTTTCACAACAACGAAAAACTTGGAACGTAAGCAGGCTGCCCATGCCATTGCTTACAACGAGATGGTTGATGCTCAGATCGATCAGAAGGAGGCCCTCGATGCTCTGTATCAGATAACCCATCAAGGGGGAGGTTTGGGTGGATCTAGTGGATCAAGTGCTGGCTCATCTGTAAAGAGTCTGAGCAACACGTTCATGTTTGAACTAATCAAGGATGGACTCAAGGAGGCTGTTGCGGATTTGGCCAAGTCTAAGGTTGTGGACTCTGATGATGAAGGTGTGAGAGAGATGATGGCTGGAGAAGTTTTTGAGTTACTCAGAAAGGGGAAAGGTAAGGTCATTGAAGAAGAGAAGATTGTTGAAAAGAAGAAAGTTGAGAGTACGAGTACCACACATCCAGAGGTATCGCCTGCGATGCCGTCTGACAGTTTGAAAGATGTTGACGAGGAGGTCGACATAGAAGAAGTTGATGATGAAGATGACGATGAGAGAATCAAAGTTGGTGAAGATGAGTTTGGAGAGTATGAGATTTATGGAAATCAAGACTCCTCTGACTCTGATGCTGAAGCTGATGATGATGACGGTGATGCGAAGACAGATGATGAAACTAAGTCCGGTGATGCTTCACCAATGACTACTCCTGTGCGCTCACGCACTCCAGCTGGCTCACCGAAGGATTCGGAGTTTGCATCTCAGTGATGCTGTTGTTATGTTTTCTTTTGTTTTGTCACTTGAACTTTTTTGTTTTGCTTTGTTCTCTTTCTGCATGCATAAGACTTGATAATTTTCCATCATGCATGTTTTTCATATCTCGTTCGATGAACTCAGTTCTTTGAAGTTTTTTGAATGATTTTTCCTTTGACTAAGTTTTTGGTTTTTCATATCTTATCTCTAATAGTTGGTGAATGATTGTTTTCCTGTTTTTACTTAGTCTACTTTTTGATATGCTTTGCTTGAGGGGGAGATTGGGTGGTTCTAATTTCTATATCTAATTCATATGAGTTGTGCCAAAAAGGGGGAGATTGTAAATGTTTGTTTTGACGACAACATATGATTTTCATTGTTGGTTGGATTTCAGGTGATTAAGTGAATGTATACAAGTGAAATTCATCTTGTGCGACTGGAGTCGCAAATGCTGCAAATCTCACTCATGTGCGAACGGATTCTCAAATCACACTCATGTGCGAACGGATTCTCAAATCACACTCATGTGCGAACGGATTCTCAGATCACACTCATGTGCGAACGGATTCTCAGATCACACTCGTGTGCGAACGGATTCTCAAATCACGCTCATGTGCGAACGGATTCGCAATTCTCCAAACTAGCGAACGGATTCGCAATTCTCCCACACTAGCGAATGGGTTCGCAATTCGTGCCCTCCTCAACATTTGCGAACGGAGTCGCAATTCTTGCCTTCTCCGTCTTTGCAACATGGATTGCTATTTTACTACTTCAATACTATCGACGACCATGAAGACGATGAAATGCTGAAGCCTCAACGACGAGTGTTTATCACGATGGAGTTGAAGACGAAGTATTGAGATCGATGGAGTCAAGATAGAGTTGAAGTTTGAAGTCGAAAAATTTAGAGATTCAAGATTCGAAGATTCGAGAATCAAAGATTCAAGATTCCAAGATTCTAGAATCCAAGTACAAAAAGTGATGTCATCCATGGATCTGTGACGTCAGCCAAGCATGTGACCAGTGAGAGTGTGCCACGTCATCATCTCACATGTGCGGACTGCCTATATAAACCCATGGAAGCTGAAGACTTCACTTGACGATTTTGAGAGAACGAAATCCGATATTAAGTATCATCGATCGTTGTTTGTTGGCGCTGTTGCCTTAGAGTTTTGGTAGTTTGTTTTGTGCTGTGCACCAGTAGTAGAGTTTGGAGAATAGAACTCTAGGTGTAGTAGTACTAGGACTCTGGTTCGTTGGAGTGTTGCGACACTTGGGATACGGCCTTAGTTCAATCCGTCTACATTTCTCTTCAAAGTGTAATAGTTTAGTTTTGTTATTCAATGAAATGAAAGCTATTACATAACTTTGTCTTCTCTACTTCACTTTACTTTTGAGTTCGATCATAAACATACTACATCAAGACTGAGTGACACTGGAGTGTGGTTGAGCGAACGAAGTTGCTGAAGTATTAAGTGTTTAAGACCGACTTCGCGAAAAGTTGGTATCTTACGTCGAAGACGTAATTTCACATGTAAATTAAACGAACATGTTACGTTTTGATTTTTTGATCAAAAAATAAATGTTAAAAATGTATTTAAGTTATAAAATATTGATTATGAGTAAAATTATAAAATTAAGTGAATAAAGTAAAACTAAAATTATATTTTAAAATTAATATATATATATATATATATATATATATATATATATATATATTTTTTAATGTCAACTATTGTGATTTGTGAGATCTTTTAAAAGGAAAAATGTGTCAATTATTTTTGGAACATAATTTTTATTTTGAGATTATATTCATTGCATTTGTGATTGTTGTATTATGTTACGCAACTAGCCAACTACACGTGCCCAACGGTTTCGAACCGTCGATATGTTTGATTGGATTTATTTTAATTTTATAAATTAAAATATAAAATTATTTTATTTTATTATTTTTCAAACCTTTCAATAATTTTAATTTACAATTTAAAAAATATGTTTTATCATTTACATTTATTCTCATTAAAAGTGAATAAAGAATCCAAATTATTATCAAAATCTTAATTATTATGAGTATTTTTACAACAAAAATTCTCATCTAAAGCCATGTAGAAAATAAATCAAAATGTTAAATCATTTAATTCAATTTTATTTTGAAATTAGTTAGATATAATTAAGTGGGTACTGTTTTTTTATTTATATTTTCCTGATATACTCAATAATGTTTAATTTATTTCCATTTAGAGAATAAAAAATGTTCTTACGAAGTGGTCTTGGGCCCGGCATCTTTTGATACTGAATGTGTGATGAATCAGGTGAGGTGGAGGAATTAAAAGAACTCACATAATTCGTAAAGACCATTCATATTATTTTTGTTCATTTGCTTTATCTTTTTGGTGATGTTAGATTCTCTTTCCTTGTTTGTCTTCTTCGGCCGAAGATGTGAACGGATAAGTTGTGAGAGGATGGCATCAAAAGAAGACAAAGAGGTGTGTTGGAGTCGAAATTAATTAATTTAATTAATTTTGACTTTGACTAATTTTGACTTTCTTTGGTGGAATATTTATTTTGTGAATATTTAATTATTGGGAGGAGAATCCAAGATAAAGAGGAAAAGATATTCAAGATCTACAAGATAAGGTACAAGATCTTCTAATTATGGAAGAAGTTTTTTTATCATAGAAGACTTATTACTTGGAGGAGAAGACTTGTGTTTTATAAATAGAAGACTCGCGTGATTGAAGATTAAGAAGCTGGAGCAACGCATATTTCTGAGAGAGAAAAATTTCCAGCACATGTTTTTATTTTTTTAAATATTTATCCGAGTACTAACTACTCAGTCTCGTGACTGTTTAGTATTTTATTCTTTTTCTCGGATTATTTTGTATTCACGATTATAGTGAAAGTTTATTGCTTTTGAAGCAGCTTGGTAGGTTGTATTGATTAATACAACTTACGAAGATTATATCCTTGTTCTTTACGATTTTCAGTTGCTGTACTTTTTACTATTTCCGCTGCATAACTGAATTTGCTGTTCTGTGACAGCAGTACTCAATCTGTTGTTCTCTGGACAGCAGAACTTTAAACTCGTTACAGTGACTGACTTTTCTGTTTCAGTACGTGAACTGCGAGTCGACCTCTTTTTCAATTGGTATCAGAGCGGGTCACTTGACATACGAAGTGAGATCCGTGGAGTCGACTCAAGATGGATTCACGTTACCAGATTCGTACTATTGTGCTTGATGGATCCAACTACTCTCAATGGAAGGTACGTACTCGTTTAAAAATTAAGTCTATTGACTCACGTGCTTGGGATGCAGTTGAAGACGTATGGGAACATCCGATGTATGATTACCGTGGGGACCAAGTTCGCAAGCCCTCTAAACTATGGACGAAGGATGAACGAGAAGCTGCTTTCGCTAATGAAAGTGCGTTGACCGAACTCTTCAGTTCAGTTGACACACACATGTTCAGACTGATCAAGAACTTCAAATCAGCAAAGGAGGCTTGGGACACATTGCAGAACCACTGTGAAGGAAACAAATCCGTGAGACAGTCTCGACTGAAAGTTCTCACAACTAAGTTCGAGAACATCAGAATGGGAGAAGACGAAACTGCAACAAGTTACTTCAAGGCGATGTACGACATTGCCAATCGCCCGCAATGTACAAGGCGATGTACAAAATTTGTGTACAAAATTACTTCAAAGCGATGTACAAAATTTGTTTACCGACCTAAGTGTACTAGCACTTTTGATCGCCCGCAAACGTACGGGGTCACGGTAGCTAGTAGTAAGTTAGCTCGGGTCGTGTTCTCAAGGAGTGTTACAATCGGATTCAAGTTTGTGTCGATGTTTTGTGTCAAGTAGCAAATAGAAAACAAATAATAGAGCAAATAAAACTATCCTAGAGCAAGCAAGATTAACTATAAAATACTAGGAAGAGATAAATAAAAACGAGAATAGAACGTAGTAAATAAGCAAATAAACGAAGAGAAACGAGGGCTAGGGTGTTTGGGTAATTTCTCCGAGGAGTTGAATTGGTTTTCAAATAAAACGGGCCAACAAAAGCTTCTCGGTTAAGAGTGAGCTAAGATTGAAGGATTGAGGTTCTAGGAGGATCACCGGGTAGGTCTCTCCTCCAAAACAAACGAGCAATCGACAATGGTCACAAAGTGAAACGTCTCCGGGTAGGTCTCGGTTTCAACAATCGATAAAGGTCAATCACAAGAAATCATTTTCATCCAAAACAATTCAAAGGCAATCATAAAATTCCAATTCAAAACCCCAAATCAATTAACCAAACACCCAAGCACTAAACTAGCCTAGCATGCTACTAAGGAAAATAAAACAAGCAAACACATAAACATGATCCATGAAATTAAAACTAGAAAGGAAAGATAGTACCTAGTTGAAGATGTAGATCCTCAATTTTCAAACTCAACCAAATGGAAAATGAAACCGATCAAAACGAGCACAACGAAAAGACGAACAACGTTTGTGAAATGGAAAATAACAAAATCTCAATATATAAAAGAGGATCTAAATTATGAAGTGGCTTGAACAATAAGCTAGAAAATATCTCAAGAACACTAATTAAAAATAAAAAGAAAAATTGTTGGAAGACAAGAACAAGGACATAGCATTTCTCTCTCTATTTTCTCTCTCCTAAAAGTTGTTATACATGGGTTGTGTGTGTGCTTCTACTATTTATAGCTTTCCAAGGGTCATGTGCCTTCAAAATGTCGATTTTGCCCTCCCAAGACTCCATTTGCGAGCAGTCAACAAAAGTCATTTTTTTGGGCTCGGGCGAGCCCATCCGGCTCGGGCGAGCCGGACCTCCCTGGACAGTGGCTCGGGCGAGCCCACTGGGCTCAGGCGAGCCGCACTTCATTTTCGTCTCGAACGGCTTTTTCTCCAATTCTCGTTGCATCCTCGTTTTTGCTCTTTTAAGCTCCGGCACCTCTCGTTTTAGCTTCAATTCCCTATATTTTTCAAACAATTTCAAAAGAGTAAGGAATTACAATATAATAGAGGATACGCCATGTAAATGTACGAGAAACGGGCAAAACAAAGCATAAATAGGGGCATAATTCACACCAAAAACGGACGAAACAACCCCTCCACATTTTAGAACATTGCTTGCCCTCAAGCAACACTCAACCATTCAAAAGATTGGAATTTACATATTTCGTCCTTTATCATCAACTCTACACAAGTTCTCGGTACATGGGGTAAATGGAAACGAAAAATTCACACAAGTTAAAATCTCAACAAAAAGAGATCATTCATGATACACAATGTCTTCTCACGGTTGAACCAATTTCCCTCACCAAGATACGCTCTTTCTTTTTCACACTCGGGGTAAAGAATCACACACAATATCACATGCAAGTGAAAGAGTCAAATCAAAGAATAACTTGCATGTTTCAAGAAATGAAGCTAAAAGTGAAAATGTAAAGAAGAACCTCAAGTAACAATGTTGCACATAAAGAAATTCAACCATAAGCTTAAGCATGTGAAAGACTCCACTCATCAAAGTAGGTTATCTTACGGATCGAAGAACTCTAATCGCACGAGGGTGAAACGGGGCTAGGCTAAGGGAGATTCGGGTGATATTTGGAAAAGTGGACTCATTGGCCATTGTGGCCCCAACCTTATTTCTCCTTCTCCTCACCCTCATCATCACTCTCAACTCTCAAATGAAACTCAAGGATCAACTTTATATATAATGAAACAATTAACCCATTTTTCGGGTGATCAAGGAATAATGAAAATCAAGTACTCACGCTTTAAGACATTAAGATTGGTGCTCACTTTCTTCAACACAACTCTCTCTCTTATATAATGGATATCTCACTCTTTTTTTTAGAGAGGTAATAATAGCATGGAGCAATATTTGGGAGTACACGTGGTTAATCGCCCACATAATAATGGATAAATCAAGAAATGGTGGCTAATAGCAACACCTTGAGGCACGTAGCACTCATCACACAACACGGAGTTTTTCTCACACATTTATCGTACTACACACACACTCCAACATCGGCTTAGGGGTGATGAACAAAAGGGCATAACGTAGTCTCAAAGGGGTTTACTATGGTGTCCCACGACGGGCTCGGGGGTTCAAAAATCTCCTTGAAAGGGTTTGATCCTAAGTGATTAGTTCTTCTCATTTCCGAAATCAAACCGGTTATGACATCGAGTTTTGAAATTCAACATGCACAAGTTCTAGTTATCTCTCATTTACTTCAATAGCAACATTATTGAAAGAATAAAAGCATGAGGTTCACAAGAATATTCAACGAGATTATTTTCATATACCCTCAAAAAGAACGTAACAAATAGGCTCAAAATCTCACACGGGTCTTTGGAAATATGGAACAACCGAGATAAACAAAGATACTAAGATTGTCTCCCACCGAGTGAATAACGAGTGTGTAAAATTTTAAAATTTACCCCGAAAACCTAAAACGAGTTTTGAAGTTTCAAATAAAATCGGAAAGCTATAAATTCATCCAACTCAAAATAAATCTTCCCTCCACATTTTAAAATAAAAGCATGTCCTCATGCGACTACATTACGACATAGAAGTTTTGAAAGGAGGAAGACGATTAAAAAGAGTATCATTAAGCCCAAAAGAAACACAACACTCGAACATCCACAATATATACAATGCACATCCACAAGAGAGAGAAGAGAAATAATACTAACATCAAAACTAAAACGGTCATCATCCAAGACCACATCAAAACAAAGCCACACATGGCCATAATCCAAAACCAACAAGCATAATCCATGATCAAAATAAAGTCTCCAAAATAAATAAGAAAACCAAAGCAAAAGTCTAGAAATGAAAAGAGAACAAGAGAGAAGGATAGAGAAAGAGGAAGAAGTAACCGGGGCCGTGAGTAGTCACGACCAATCCTCAACTCTCGTCCGGAGGCGGGGGCTGTGGTCCATTCATGGCAATCAACCCGGAAATGCGAGCCTCCAAAGCTCTAATAGAGGTCAAGTGAAGCTCGTCTCTCTCGGCCAAGACCTTCCTAAGTTCGGTGACTTCTTTGGCTTGCTCGTGCAACATCTTCTCTACGGACTCTTTGTATACACCGAAACTCGTGTCAAAATGCTTGGTAAGAGAATCTCGGAGAACGTTAAAGTCGGAGGTCGACAACGGGGCTGCCCCACCCTCGTCTCCATCATTTCCGGAGGAATCCTCATCATGCTCGGGGGAATCGTCTTCATCGTCGCTTTCACTTTCGGAGCCGGTGATCGGTTTCTTCTTTCTCATTGTACTTGGCCTAGTCACCTTTTCTTTCCCTTTCTTCAACTTGGCTAGATATTTAATGACCGGGGATCGCTCCTCCCATGGTTTGATTTTCGTCTTACTTTCAAGAAATCCACCTCGTTTAAATAGGGAATAGTCGAGGCGTCGGACGGAGACTAACTTGCTACCACGGGGAATCTCTTCCTCACCAAAGCATTCCAAATGTTTCCCAAAGAGATAAGCCAAGTGTGGTAAGGAAGGTCGGGAGTCGTGATGCGCTTGGCTACCGAGTGAAGTATGAAGGAAATAAGCCGGAGCGACGGGCACAGAGTGTAGTGCACAATGAAGAAGAAAAAGCTCGCTCGAGTTCACCCGATTAGCCTCATACTTTCCCGAAATGTTGAAAGAGATAAACTTGTGCACAAGAAAGAGAGCGGGGTCTTTAATATACAAGCTATAACTCTTTCGAGAGTCCCAATTGTCACACCCTGTAAGTTCATACCAAGCCTTAGCATCATTGAAGTCATTAGGGCGACGACGAGCCCCTTCACTAGGAAACTTAAATATCGCCTTCATATCCGAAGGATCGATCCCCTGCAACTTGCCAAGAATACGAAACCTCAAATGCTCGGTTTCCATTCCAGCATCCTTAAGTGTAACTGTACACAAAAATTCCAAAGCAAGTGGCATATAATAATCCAATTCCATTTCTGCATAGTCCAACAAGTTGAGCCTTCTCAAATATTCCTCAACGTCCTCTGTTAAGCCCAAAGAATCAACAAGACTCCAATCGAAAGGACGACCTTCACACATATCCTTTTCCATAAACAGGGTATAAATATTACCTTCTTGCTCAGAGAATATGTCGAACGGGGCCTTAAATCTCCTACGAAGGTTGGCCGGTGCATTAGGGTCTGTGGCTGTCCGAACAACGAGAGCCGAAGAGGGTTCGGGTTCTGGTCCTTTGCTCGCATTCTTAGCAGCACTCCTTGTGCGTTTTCTCGGCGGTGCCATGGACGAGCTACTGGATACGGTAGTGGCGAAGCAAGGCTGAGACGGAGATGATAAAAGACGGACCTGTAATTCTCGGAGGTTCTGGACGTTGACGGAGCTACGGTGGTTGACGTCGGGGCTGAGCGTGGCGGCGGCGGTGTTCGGTCGGAGATGATGACCGGGATGGAGATAACGGGACTGAGACGGAACAGAAACGGGCTGGATTGAGAGTGAGAGTTTTGGGCCTGGGGTCGAACGGGGGCGAGGAGCAGCGGCGGTTCGGTGTTGATGGTGGTGGCAGGCTGAGATGTCGTCGGAGGTGATGAGCTTGGCGGAGTCGGACGGTCGGAGGTGGTGCTCGGAGGTGGTGGCGGTGTCGATCCAAGAGAGAGGGGCTGAGTGTATTTGAAAAAGGAAGAGGGGGCGGCTGATTCTTGTGAAAACCCTAATTTAATTCCCCCCATTTTCAATATATAGTACTCCCTTTTTTTTTTTTTTTTTTTTTAAACCGAAAATGGGCTCGGGTGAGCCCATTCCCGCACGAGCGAGCCGAAACTCTCTGAAGCCTTGCTCGGGCGAGCCCAATGGGCTCGGGTGAGCCAGTCAATTTTGTCAAAAATGAATTTTCACCTCTCGAACCGAATTTTTAGACCAATTTATATCTCCAACCTCCGTTAGCTTCACTAAAATTCATTGAAATTTTCGTTTCATGTCCCGAACTCAACGTTTCGTGGGAAGGCCCCCACGTAGCACTCGTTTTACGTCATGAGCTATGACGGTCGTGGGCTTGCCCCCACGCGGCGCTCGTTTAGGGGTCCGAGCATGACCAATAAGATGAACTAAAAATAATAAGGCTCGTTGAGGGCTAGAGCCTCAACGTTCTTATCCAACGGAGCACCTTCAAAATATCGTTTAACTCTTTGTCCATTCACTTGAAATGGCGACTTCGTCACGGGATCAAGGAGCTTGATTACTCCATATGGCAATACCTCCACTACCTCAAATGGTCCACTCCAACGAGACTTCAACTTCCCGGGAAACAAACGGAGACGAGAATTAAAGAGTAACACTTTCATCCCGGGAGCTAGATCCTTCAACACAAGTCTCTTGTCATGGAGTCTCTTCACCTTATCCTTATAAATTTTTGCATTGTCATAAGCTTCGTTACGGAGTTCATCTAACTCGGATAATTGGAGACGACGTTCTTCCCCGGCTTTCTCGAGATCCATGTTGGTCATCTTGATTGCCCAATATGCCCGATGTTCGACTTCAACGGGTAAGTGACATGATTTTCCATAAACGAGTCGGAAAGGGCTCATTCCTAAGATCGTCTTGTGGGCGGTTCGATATGCCCATAAAGCATCTCCAAGCTTCTCCGCCCAATCCTTCCTTGAAGGCTTCACTATTTTCTCCAATATCCCTTTGATTTGTCGATTACTCGTCTCGGCTTGTCCCGAGGTTTGAGGATGATAGGCGGTTGCTACCTTGTGAGTGATACCATTGCGCCTCATTAATTTTTCAAACAACCGATTGCAAAAATGTCGACCTCCATCACTAATTATCGCCTTTGGGAAACCAAAACGCCTTAGAATATTATCTTGGATGAACTTTAGAACCACAAGAGAGTCACACGAACGGGTCGGGATGGCTTCCACCCACTTGGACACATAATCAACCCCTAGGAGAATGTACTCAAATCCGTGGGAGTTAGGAAAGGGACCCATGAAATCGATCCCCCATACATCGAATACTTCCACCACGAGATTGTTATTCAATGGCATCTCATTTCTCCTTCCTATATTCCCCACTCTTTGGCACCGATCACATGTTTGGTAGAAAGTTTGTGCATCCTTGAAGAGACTCGGCCAATAGAATCCCGATTGTAGTACTTTCCGAGCGGTCTTTTGCCCACCAAAATGTCCTCCACTCTCATCGGAGTGACATGCCTTAAGAATAGGAGCTTGCTCGGCCTCGGGAATACATCTTCGGAGTACCTCGTCCTTGCATAGCCGGAAGAGAATTGGGTCGTCCCAATAATAAGACCTACAAGAAGTGAAAAATCTTTTCCTCTCTTGGGAGGAAAGATGTGGTCGTGTAACACCACAAGCCAAATAATTGATAATATCGGCATACCAAGGGGTCTCATGAACATGCATAACATCCTCAAGGGGAAAAATTTCGGGAACTATTTCATGTGAATGCTCAAGATTAAATTCATGCGTATGCTCAATTCTAGAAAGATGATCGGCCACAACATTTTCACAACCTTTTCGATCTTTAATTTCAACATCAAATTCTTGAAGGAGTAAAACCCACCTAATGAGTCTAGGTTTGGTTTGTGCTTTAGTCATCAAAAATCGTATAGCCGCATGATCCGTGTAAACAATCACTTTAGAACCAACAATATAAGACCTAAACTTGTCTAGTGCAAACATAACCGCAAGCATTTCTTTTTCGGTGGTGGTGTAATTAATTTGAGCTCCGGTTAACGTTATGCTAGCATAATAAATCACATGCATCAATTTACCAACACATTGCCCTAAAACGGCCCCCACGGCAAGATTAGAAGCATCACACATAATAATGAAAGGAAGAGACCAATCAGGGGAAACCACAATAGGGGGAGAAACAAGTCTATCTTTCAATGTTTGGAATGCATTCATACAAGTTTCATCAAATACAAAAGGTGTATCTTCATGGAGTAGATGGCAAAGGGGTTGAGCAATTTTTGAAAAATCTTTTATAAATCTACGGTAAAAACCCGCATGGCCTAAAAAGCTACGAACCCCTTTGACATTCAAGGGAGGTGGTAATTTTGAAATAACCTCCACTTTCGCTTTGTCAACTTCGATGCCCTTTTGAGACACCACATGTCCAAGAACCACACCACTTGTCACAAGAAAATGGCTTTTTTCCCAACTCAAAGTCAAATTGCATTCAATACAACGTTTAAGCACAATATCTAACTTAGTCACACAATCATGAAATGAATTACCAAAGAGAGAGAAATCATCCATAAATACCTCCATGTAGTCGCCGACCATTTCCGAGAATATAGAGAGCATGCAACGTTTGAAGGTTCCGGGCGCGTTGCAAAGACCAAATGGCATCCTTTTCCACGCATACGTCCCAAAGGGGCAAGTAAAAGTCGTCTTGAGTTGATCTTCGGGGGCTATGAGCACTTGATAGTATCCGGAGTAACCATCGAGGAAACAAAAGAATGCCCGACCACCCAACTTGTCTAACACTTGATCAAGAAACGGGAGAGGCATATGATCTTTCTTTGTAACGGCATTCAAGGCTCGGTAGTCCATACACATACGCCATCCGGTCGTGGCACGTGTAGGAAGAAGTTCTCCCTTCTCATTCTCAATGACCGTAATGCCACCTTTCTTGGGCACGACATGAACCGGGCTCACCCATTCACTCTCGGCCACCGGGAAAATGAGGCTTTCATCCTTTAATTTAATAATCTCTCCTTTCACTACTTCCATTAACACCGGGTTTAGACGCCTTTGTCCATCTCTCTTTGGCACGGCTCCCTCCTCCAAAATAATCCGATGCATACACTTGGAGGGATTTATCCCTTTTATATCCGAAAGGCTCCACCCGAAGGCTTCCTTGTTTCGGGCCAAAACTTCAACTAGTATTTTCTCCTCCTCCGGGGAAAGATGGGCATTTATAATGAGAGGTTTCTTATCTCCTTCCTCTAGGAATATGTACTTCAAGTGCTCGGGAAGCGGTTTAAGTTCCGGCTTAGTTAAAGGGATGGCGGGAAGCTCTTTCTCACCTCCAAAATCGGATATTTTTTTCTCTACCCCATTGAGATCACTCAACACCTCCTCCAACATGCTTTCATCTTCCAAACTCATTTTCACTAGATTTTCAATAACATCCACGAATCCACACTCTTCTACACAAGAAATCGAGGGCATAACTCTCCCATTCCGGACCGAGATGGTCACCTTTTCACCCAACACGGTCATAGAGAGGACTCCCTCATTCACGTCAATAATCGTCCTTGTAGTTGCCATAAACGGTCTTCCTAGGAGCAAGGCATGATCTCGACCATTTTCGGAAACATCTCCCACATCAAGCACTACAAAATCCAATGGCACTATCAAGCCTCCAACCTTCACCAATAAATCTTCCACAATTCCTTTAGGATATCGGATAGACCGATCCGCCAATTGAAGACACATACGGGTTGGTCGGAGGTCTTTTAATCCAAGAGAGTCAAAAATAGAAGAGGGCATTAGATTAATCCCCGCCCCAAGGTCAAGCATTCCGGTTATCTCTCTACCATCTCCAACGGCTATTTTAATCACAAAGCTCCCCGGGTCTCCTTGTTTTGGAGGAAGAAGAGGCGGGGACAAGGTGCTAGCAACCTCCGAGACCACTACCTTCTCATATTCATCAAATCGGCGCTTGTTAGAAGCAAGATCCTTAAAGAACTTGACATAAGCGGGAATATTTCGGATCACATCTAAGAGAGGTAGGTTGACATTAACCTTAGAGAGTAGCTTATAGAACTCGGCAAATTGTCGCTCTTGTTGCTCATTACGAAGCCGACTTGGATACGGGAGCGGGGGCACATAAGGATTAGGGGCTCGGTGTAACTCCTTTGGTGCCGGTGATTCTACTACCTTCTCCTTTTCTACTTCTTTATGAATCGGTTCGGGCTCATTTACTTCATTTTCTTCGGGCATAACCACCTTGTTATCCACTTTACGCCCACTCCTTAAGACGGTAACGGAATTGGCTTGAGATGATTGGCTTGGTAGCTTCCCCTTTTCCTCCCGACGGACAAGCTCTCCTAATTGAGTAGCCATTTGACCCATAGTAACCTCCATCTTCTTTATGATAGCACTTAACTCTCCGACTTTGTTGTCATTAGCTTGCATATACCCCCTCATTGATTCGTCAAGAGAAGCAAGTGTGAGGCCTTGAGATGGCCCGACTTGGTTGATTGGAGGTCTCATTTGGTTGGTAGGGCCACTTGGACGTTGAGGAGATGTTGGTCTCCATACTTGATTTCCGGGATGAGGTGCTCCTTGAGGTGCGGGTGGCCTCCAAGAAAAATTTGGATGGTTCCTCCAAGCGGGATTATAAGTGGGGGAATACGGGTCGTTCTTTGGTAGGGCTCCTTGGATAGCATTTACTTCCATATCATTTGAATACTCAATGGATAAGCAAGGTTGAGGAAGTGGAGTAGATGAGTGAGGTGTAGTAGGAGTAGAGGGTGTAGTATGAGAACAAGAACTACTTCCATGCCCAATGTCACCACATACACAACAAACTTCATGGACTCCAATCTTTTGTGATCGATTCTCGTCCCGAGTTTTCAAGAGTTGCATTTGCTCGGTTAGGTCGGTTACCTTCTTCGTCAAGGCTACGGTTGCTTCATTGGAATGGTGGGAGCTCTTCCTTCGCACACTCTTTTGTTGAGAATTTTCGGCTAAGTCCTCAAAAATCTCATTAATTTCATCCGAGTGTAACTTGCTAAACTTTCCGGATGATGCCGTGTCGACCGTGAGTTGAGCATTTGGCAAGAGACCATTGTAGAAGAATTGGTTCATCATCTCGGGGGCAAAATTATGATGTGGGCACGCTCTTTCCAACTCCTTGAACCTTTCCCATGCCTCGTGGAAGGATTCACCATCCTCTTGCTCGAAATCCACGATATCCTTTCTAAGGTCGTGTGTCTTTTGTTGTGGATAGAACCGGGCCATAAACTTGTTGTAGACGGCATCCCATGTATGCAAAGAGTTCGGAGGTAGAGCTCTAAACCAAGATCGGGCTTTCTCCTTCATGCAATGTGGGAAGCATTTAAGCCATAATTGTTCTTCATTGATCCCAAGAAGAGGAAAGTTTTCAACGGACGTGTAGAAGTCCCTAATAAAATCCAAGGCATCCTCCTTTGCAAATCCATGGAACGTGGGCAATTGATTCAAGAGGTGAGGCTTCAAGTCGTAGTTTCGAGCTCCTCGGCCTAGTACAATACAAGAGGTAGCGGCATTTAGTTGAGGCCTTGAGAAATCCCCCACTTGTCGTCTTTCCGGTTCACGAGCGTGTGGCGATCGTGGCACATACTCATACTCTTCTTCTTCCTCGAACCGATGATGCCTTCGATTTTGATCTACCGATGGTTCTCTTTCGTATCCGTGTTGGCGAGGGTTGGAAACACGGTCCCTCTCATCATGTGTATCTTCATCGGAAGTTGCCCTCTCACGACGTCGATGGTCTCGATACCCATAAGCCTCATCAATACGATGGTTTCTCCTTTCCATAGTTGAAGAATGGTCGTTGTCGGATCGGGGTGTGGGTGGGAGAATAACAAGAGGCGGGGGTTCAATAGATAGGCAATGTAGATTCTTTGCTCGATGCACGTTGTCGATAAGAGGTAGAAGCACGGGTCTCAAGCTTCTCCTACCTTGCATACACAAACACAAATAAACGGGATTACACGTAACGTGTGGGAGCAAAGGGTAGACAAGAAATAAAAACTAAAAAGGTAAAATTAGACACAAAGCATAAAACACAAAAGTAGCACCTAAAACACTCCCCGGCAACGGCGCCAAAATTTGTTTACCGACCTAAGTGTACTAGCACTTTTGATCGCCCGCAAACGTACGGGGTCACGGTAGCTAGTAGTAAGTTAGCTCGGGTCGTGTTCTCAAGGAGTGTTACAATCGGATTCAAGTTTGTGTCGATGTTTTGTGTCAAGTAGCAAATAGAAAACAAATAATAGAGCAAATAAAACTATCCTAGAGCAAGCAAGATTAACTATAAAATACTAGGAAGAGATAAATAAAAACGAGAATAGAACGTAGTAAATAAGCAAATAAACGAAGAGAAACGAGGGCTAGGGTGTTTGGGTAATTTCTCCGAGGAGTTGAATTGGTTTTCAAATAAAACGGGCCAACAAAAGCTTCTCGGTTAAGAGTGAGCTAAGATTGAAGGATTGAGGTTCTAGGAGGATCACCGGGTAGGTCTCTCCTCCAAAACAAACGAGCAATCGACAATGGTCACAAAGTGAAACGTCTCCGGGTAGGTCTCGGTTTCAACAATCGATAAAGGTCAATCACAAGAAATCATTTTCATCCAAAACAATTCAAAGGCAATCATAAAATTCCAATTCAAAACCCCAAATCAATTAACCAAACACCCAAGCACTAAACTAGCCTAGCATGCTACTAAGGAAAATAAAACAAGCAAACACATAAACATGATCCATGAAATTAAAACTAGAAAGGAAAGATAGTACCTAGTTGAAGATGTAGATCCTCAATTTTCAAACTCAACCAAATGGAAAATGAAACCGATCAAAACGAGCACAACGAAAAGACGAACAACGTTTGTGAAATGGAAAATAACAAAATCTCAATATATAAAAGAGGATCTAAATTATGAAGTGGCTTGAACAATAAGCTAGAAAATATCTCAAGAACACTAATTAAAAATAAAAAGAAAAATTGTTGGAAGACAAGAACAAGGACATAGCATTTCTCTCTCTATTTTCTCTCTCCTAAAAGTTGTTATACATGGGTTGTGTGTGTGCTTCTACTATTTATAGCTTTCCAAGGGTCATGTGCCTTCAAAATGTCGATTTTGCCCTCCCAAGACTCCATTTGCGAGCAGTCAACAAAAGTCATTTTTTTGGGCTCGGGCGAGCCCATCCGGCTCGGGCGAGCCGGACCTCCCTGGACAGTGGCTCGGGCGAGCCCACTGGGCTCAGGCGAGCCGCACTTCATTTTCGTCTCGAACGGCTTTTTCTCCAATTCTCGTTGCATCCTCGTTTTTGCTCTTTTAAGCTCCGGCACCTCTCGTTTTAGCTTCAATTCCCTATATTTTTCAAACAATTTCAAAAGAGTAAGGAATTACAATATAATAGAGGATACGCCATGTAAATGTACGAGAAACGGGCAAAACAAAGCATAAATAGGGGCATAATTCACACCAAAAACGGACGAAACAAATGTGCTGAACTGGGAGAACCAATTTTGAACAAAACTCTTGTGTCCAAAGCTCTGCGGACGTTGTCATCAAAGTTCCTTGACCAGGTAAAAATTATCGAAAGTACTAAAGTTGCAGGTGACATCGAGTTTTCTGAGTTGGTGAGCAAGATCAAGTCATATGAAATGACAGTACTAGAACGAGAAAGAGACTCAAAAGTTTCAGGACTTCCCTTAAAAGTTACAGTACTAAGACAGAATGTTGAGTCCACGGGTGTCTTAACACGTTCAGGAGGTACCAAGTCATCAAGTCAGGAGACTGAAGATGAAGATGAAGATGATGATGATGCAGAGTTGCTGGAGCTCATGAACTCAAAAACTGATGACAAACTTGAATTGTTGACTAGACAGATGACTTATTTGTTTAAAAAGCAGTTACAGGACCGGCGAAATCAAAAGAGACAAATGCGAGAAGGAAGCCTACAACGAAGTTCATACCCTCAGCAGACGACTCCTAAAGGACCTAGACGTTCACTCAGCATCTCAGGTCAAAACAGTCACCCAACCATCAAGTGCAGAGCATGTAAAGGTTCTGGTCACATTGCCAACGAGTGTCCCAACACATTGCGCAAGCATGGGAAACCCGTGAGTTTCATAACATTTAGTGATGGTGAAGCATCTTCTGATGAAGAATTGTTAAGTCTTACGACAGGAGAAAGTGCACTGATTGCTCATGTTGGTGAGAGAACACTGTCCGATGATGAATGGTCTGATGACTCAACAATATCAGAAACTTGTGTCAGGTATGATGATGATTACTCAAAACTATTTTGCTTAAATGCTGCTTGTGATGAATCAGGTGATGAAAAAGAAATTTCTCAAGAGAAGACGGTTCATATTCTTTTTGAACTTAAAGAATTGCATGATAGTCTTCGAGAAAGGTATAAAAAGCAATGTAAGGATTTTTTATTGCTTCGGTCTGAGAACACATCACAAAAAGAAACTCTATCAAGACTTGAAAGCATGCTGACAAAAAGGGATTTTGAGTTGACAAAGAAGGATCAAGAACTGAACAAGACTAAAAACAAGTTGGAGGAAGCTAACGCAACATTCAAGAAGATGAACAAAGGTAAAACCACTCTTGATGAATTGCTAGTTATGAGTCATGATGATAAATGTGGTTTAGGTTTTAAAAAATATGATGATGAAGTACAAATTCAAAAACCTTCAAACTTTGTTTTCTCAAAAGTTGTCTCAGCAAGTGGAAAACCGTTTGTAAAAGCTGGTACTAGTACTTCATCTGACATATCTAGTCCCAGTACTTCTGAACTTGTTAGTGAACATCAAGTTGTTACTGTTGTCTCAGCAAATGAAAATTCTTTTGTAAAAGCTGGTACTAGTACTTTGACTGACATAACTAGTTCCAGTACTTCGGAACTTGATACTGAACTTCAAGTTGTTACTGAAAAACAACAAGTTGGTACTAATCAAACCATAAAGAAAAAGAAGTATATTTGTCATTACTGCTTTGTACCAGGACATATTAAGCCATATTGCAGGATAAGAATGAGAGACAACATGCAAAGATTTGTGAACAAATCTGGTTCCGGTACCAAAACTGCAATGAGTACAAGACATGGCAACAAAGCCTTAAACCCTGTTCAGAGACCAGAAGTTGTTTGGGTACCAAAGTCCATTTTGTGTAATAGTGCACTAACAATTTCTAAATCAAAGTTTGCAGGTGCATGGTACTTTGACAGTGGTTGTTCTAATCACATGACTGGTAACAAAAACTGTTTAGTGGACTACACTCCTTACAACGGAGGTTATGTGACTTACGGTAGTGGTGGTAAGGGTAAGATTGTTGGTAAAGGAGTTCTTAATGTTGACGGTTTACCTAACTTGACTAATGTATTTCATGTCAAAGGACTAAAATCAAATCTTATTAGTGTTGGTCAACTTTGTCAAAATGGTTTAAATGTGAAGTTCAACAAAGAGTCTTGTGAAGTGTTTGATGAAAATGCTAAGTGCATTATGAAAGGTGCTAGGTCACTGAATAATTGCTATTATGCTGGAAACACCATGTCTACTGTTTTGCAGGTAGTTGATGCAACAGTTGGAGAAACTGTTCCAGTACCTGTTGCAGAACCAGCTGATGACTTACCTAATGCAGTACACGACGCTTCATATGATGACTCAACTGATGATGAACCAAGATCAATGTCTGAAGAACCTGTTGCTGCTGATGGTCACTTAACTGCAGATTTTGTGTGTGGAGATTGCCTGAAAGGAAAACAAGTACGAGTACCACACACTGCAGACTCATCCAGGAGGACAACGCTGATGTGTACCAGTAAAAATCTCACAAGACACGATGGTGGTACAGATACTGACAGAACGGTGTGCAGACAGAAGACTAGAATGGTCAATGAATTCACGAAGATGAAATCAAGTTCCAGGACTGAACATTTGATAGTTGCCAATCAAACAAACAACTATAGTACTTCAGATGTCAACAACCAACGTCACTTCAACAGAGTTAGTGTTGCGAAAAAGGTAATCAAATTAGAATATGTCAATACAGAAAAACAATTTGCTGATATTCTAACAAAGCCTTTAAGTTTTGAGAGGTTTTCGACACTAAGGAAATCTCTTTATCTTTGCACCGCATGAAGTGATCGAGGAGGTTGAGTCAACATGAGTACTGACTGGTATGTATTCTGGTCTAGTGACTAATCAATTTTTATGTTCAGTTCAGTTGAGAATTCGAGGTCTTAAAAATTTCGCAAAGAAATGAAAGTGTTATTATTTCACTCCTGATGTATAACTTGCTTGCATATCATATTTCTACACCGTTCGGTACCAGAGACAAAAAAAAAAAAACAAAAAAAAAAAAAACAAAAAAAAAAGATAAAAAAAAAAAGATCAAAAAAAAAAAAAAAAAGATCAAAAAAAAAAAAAAAAAGTCTCTGAAAAACCGAGTGTAGAATTAAATTTATGTATTGACGAGCATCGGAGTTGATTTTCTCGCTTATTGGACTATTCACCATTCAATATGCTGAACTCGGCATAACTATTGTTTAGTTGCTGAACTAGCATCATTTGGTTTTTAGACCATTGTTGACTCGACATGGAATGTGGTGTATTGTGTGTGCTCTGATAACTGAGTTCTCTCTAAGTGTTTAACACTCTTGATCTTCTTGATTGCCACGTTAGTTGTCTTCAATTTTATTTCTGTTTGGTATATTTGATATTTGATTATTCGATTTCTCTTCATTATCTCCTAACCCATGTTTCGTGAAGTGTGTTTCTTGTACGTGTTCGACCAGTCTCACATCAAGGGGGAGTAAATTTTTCATGAGTTTTGTGACTGGTTTTCCAGTTCCTGTTTTTCATGTGTTGTGCGACTGGTCTGCCACCAGTTCCTGTTCTGACTCACCTGATGAGAGCATTGTTCCCGTTGAGTACAGAGACCGCAGTTCGTACAGAGTTCAAGTTCCAGTACTCAGTTCCCAGTTCCATGTTCCCAGTTCAAGACCTGCTGCAAGAGTTCCCAGTTCCGAGTACCAGTACTTAGTACTATGCCAGCTTTGCAGGGGGAGTTTTACGACTTCATATGAAGTTTATTTTCGTAGGGGGAGCAGAGTTGATTACATTTGCCAAGAGAGTTCATATCTGTAGGGGGAGTCGTCTCGACATTACTTCTAGAGGAGGTTTGACTTCGAAGAGTTGACGACACCTTCAGAAAGACAAAAAGGGGGAGTTTGTTGGAGTCGAAATTAATTAATTTAATTAATTTTGACTTTGACTAATTTTGACTTTCTTTGGTGGAATATTTATTTTGGGAATATTTAATTATTGGGAGGAGAATCCAAGATAAAGAGGAAAAGATATTCAAGATCTACAAGATAAGGTACAAGATCTTCTAATTATGGAAGAAGTTTTTTTTATCATAGAAGACTTATTACTTGGAGGAGAAGACTTGTGTTTTATAAATAGAAGACTCGCGTGATTGAAGATTAAGAAGCTGGAGCAACGCATATTTCTGAGAGAGAAAAATTTTCAGCACATGTTTTTATTTTTTTAAATATTTATCCGAGTACTAACTACTCAGTCTCGTGACTGTTTAGTCTTTTATTCTTTTTCTCGGATTATTTTATATTCACGATTATAGTGAAAGTTTATTGCTTTTGAAGCAGCTTGGTAGGTTGTATTGATTAATACAACTTACGAAGATTATATCCTTGTTCTTTACGATTTTCAGTTGCTGTACTTTTTACTATTTCCGCTGCATAACTGAATTTGCTGTTCTGTGACAGCAGTACTCAATCTGTTGTTCTCTGGACAGCAGAACTTTAAACTCGTTATAGTGACTGACTTTTCTGTTTCAGTACGTGAACTGCGAGTCGACCTCTTTTTCAAGGTGGGTAGCCCATCAATCTTACCGTATAATCAATTACTTTCTCACTTCAAAAATTAATTCAGTACTCTAGAGAAAATTTGCTTCCTACTCCCTTCCTAGTTCCTAACTTTAAAAATGTGATAAAATTTGAAGACACGAGAATTAAAAAAATTAATGTATTTTATTAAATAGTTGGATAAAATAATGTGATAATATATTATATTTAATGGGAATAGCGGATTCAGGACATAAAATAAATAAGTTATAGACTCGTTCATAAAAGTACATGTTTTTTAATACCCTCGTTTTTTTAATAAATTAAGTATAAATTGAATTAATAATTTAAAATTTTGGTGGTATTAATTCAGATTTTAAAAAATTCATTCTAATCAAGAGGTATTCAACTGGATTTTAAAAAGTTTTAAAAAAAATTTAAGTATTTAATAGTTTTTTTTTAATCTATTGATTTAAGAAAAAAACTACAATTCAAAATCTTTCATGAGAGATTTATTCGAATTTTTTTAATAAATTATTTTTAAAAAATAATAAAACATATAAAATTATATAAAAAAAAAACAAATAGAAAGAATACTTTTTTAAATAGAAAAAAAATGAAAAAAATAAATCATATTTTAAATAAAAGAATGATTAATAGAAGTTAAGAGTTGTTAGCTCAGTTGGTTGAACACTTGAATTGAGGACTTAGGTCTTTGGTTTAAATCCCAAAACACTGCAATTGACATAGAAAAAAAAAAATTATTTTTATTAATTGTTTAGAATTAAACAGTTTTTCATAATATGAATAAATAACATTTTATAAATTTACATAACAGTTATTACACTATTTTAGAATTAAAATTTTAAAACTACTTCGATTAATAAAACACGAGATAATATCACATTTGGTCCTGTAACATAAGCTTATTCCACGATTGGTCCTTTTTTTATTCGAAAAATCAAAAGTGGTCTTTACCGTTCAATTATGACCGGATGATGCTGACGTGGCACTCAATTTCTGCAACTCGTTTAGTTGTCGAATTATTATTGGTGAATTAATTCTAGTCAGTATTGTCTAAAATCTTAAAACTATTTCGATTAATAAAACACGAGATAATATCACATTTGGTCTTGTAACATAAGCATATTTCACGATTGGTCCTTTTTTTATTCGAAAAATCAAAAGTAGTCTTTACCGGTCAATTATGACCGGATGATGCTGACGTGACACTCAATTTCTGCAACTCGTTTAGTTGTCGAATTATTATTTGTGAATTAATTCTAGTCAGTATTGCCTTTTTTTTAGAGAAAATCGAGTGGCAATCACCGTAAATATCAATCAATTTTTTTTCTGCAATTTTTCTCGCCATCCCAAACAAGAAAAATAACTACTCTCGCGACATCGTTCAGAAGCTCACCGGATTCCCGGCCCATTGTTCATAACACATAAAACTTTTGAATATTAAATTGTATATTGAAATTTATTGAGTAGAAATTAAAATATTATAAAACATAATACTCTTAAACCTAAATATTTTAAAAAAAAATGTATGATATAGTACAATAGATAGAGAATGAAAACTCCATCGCGTCACTAACTTTTCAATAAAACAAACTAAACATATATCACTAAAATTTTATTGCCGAAAGATGAAAATAATAAATTGTTTTTTTAACATGTATTTCATATACTTTTGCATCAATGTAATTCATGTGGTCAAGTGTATGAAAATGTATATATTTCACAATCCTTTCAATCTCCATAAACTCTATACATTTTCAAAATTTAAATACTTTTTAAAATTCATAAAAATTTAATAAAATCCGAATCCAATACACATTTCTTAATTAATTAATTTATCGATTCCAGTAATAATCCGAGCAAATTGCAGACTTATTACCTCAAATTTAATTAAGAGTCTTCCTTGATTAATGAAAAATAGTACCAAAGGACTTTTATAATGTGATTGTGATCTGCCAACAATTCCTTTGGATAGTTGAAAAAAAATCTTCCAGAATCTAATAGTAACATGTACAAACAGTTGAGGTAGTTGGTGAAGCTGTAAATTGACGAGAAACGTCGCCGTCTTAGTTACTAACTCTAGTCTCTAACTCTCGGCACGTGCCAGACCCACGCCGCAAGCATTATTTTATAGGCTATTTACATTTCTACAATTACTAAATTATTTTATTTATGAATTAAATAATTTCATCGTCTTTGAAATACCATTCTTATCCTTTTTTGATTAAAAAAAATGCTAACATCGTTATCTTCTTCCGTAAAAGAGGGACCTGAGAGTTCCAAATCTCAAATTATTCTATCGAGAGAAAACTAAAGGAAAAGTGATAGAGAGGGGGAGAATAAAGACATAGGGGAAGATCAGCCGGCAGAGATTAATAGAAAGCAAATAGGGATACGGTGTATTTTATTTTATATTTAAATCCTGTTTCATAGTTTTGATTTGGATACTTGATACTCTCCTCAATCAATAAAGGAAAAAACAAATAAAAAATTGTTCCTGCTATGGTCTGTCAAACTAAATTTGCAACAAACAACTTTTCCGAAAAAATTCATTTCACAATTCATGGATAATAGCAAAATGAAATTCAAACAGCAACAAACCATAAATCCATAGAATTCAATGTCAAAAGTAGTATTCATGCAAAAACATAAAAGAGTAGTATAGTTGGATTACGTCTCGCTGGTTGAAGGGGCCTTCTTGGCAGCTTCAGCAGCAGCTTTCTCGGCTTCAATCTCAGCAACAATGGCATCGATCTCAGCTTCCTCCAGCTGCTTCAATCCGTGTTCCTTGGTCATTACAGCAACTTCTATGTTCTTTCCTCCACTCTCCACAACCTTCAAAGTTTCAAATACATAAATCATTTTTACACTAGTATTACAAATTGACAAAACGGGTCCGAGGAAATCTGGAAAAGAATAGTTGGAAAGGATGGTTGTTACCAAAAAAGATAACAAACACCTGAGTTTCAAATTACTAATATACACTTTAGATTTTAATGGCCATATAATTATTACCAATTGTAAGAACTACAGTTATGATTTAAAAATCGCCTCTTCACATTTTTAAAATTTTAACAATAAATCAAACCTTGTGGGTATTTTGTTATTTTGAAATTTAGCTTGATTTTGTAACTAAGCCAAACTTCAAGGGCATTTTTTGTTATTAATCCTAAATTTTTTTATTGGGAAAATGTCAGTCCAGCTTATATATTACTTTGCCTCTGCTGAGTTACTTATCAGAGATACAAAGAAAGGAAAATGAATAACAAGCTTACCAAATTCCGTCAAATGCCCTATTTTTACTTAGAATGTTCTAATGAAAACCCTATTTTAATTTGGATACTGTTCATTTAAAGATATTTCAGAACTTGCATTAAAGGTAGAAGTTATAAAAAATGATAATAAGCACAGATATATCCAGAAACAAAATTATCAAAGGAAGACAATCATTCTGTAAAAAAACATGAGAATGGTGACTTAAAAGATTCAAAAACGAGGAGAAAAGATAGAATGTTAAAATATAAATTTCAAACTGTATTTTTATATTATCATTTAAAAAGATTTGTACAAATTACCTCCAGCAGAGCACGAATTGCTAATTTGAGGGTTTCCGGGCCAGACGTTTCCTTGTAGTTCTTCTCCAGAAACTCTCTTATAGAATTTGAATTTCTACCAGTAGCATTGGCTTTCCATGCCGAAAACGTCCCTGATGGATCTGTCTGATATAGTGATGGAATACCCGTGTGAGGGTCAAACCCGATGATCAAGGTGGAGAGGCCAAATGGTCGCACACCACCACTTTGCGTGTACTTCTGCTGAAGACCTGCAATGTAGCGGGTTATGTATTCGACGGTCACGGGATCTTCAATAGTAAGTTTATGGCTCTGGCATTCAATGCGTGCCCTGTTTATCAAGACACGTGCATCGGCCTTCAGCCCAGCACAGGCCAAGGCTATGTGGTTGTCTAAATTCACAATCTTCCTCACTGATCTGATAGACACAGAGCAAAATTTGTATTAAGAGAAAAGTGGAAGTGCAAAACTTGAATTGAAAATTACGCAGAAAAGAATATATGTAAAAGCGTACTAAAACGCAATCTTACAGCTTAAGAAACCTTATTTACCAATACATGTAAAACGTTTGAATGAATAGTCTAAGAATTAGCTGACGAAGTTTGCCTTTTAAATGAACATAAAAATATCAGACAAGTCTTTCTTATACAATTGAACCTTCATTAGTATTCCTTAAGATGTATCTAAGCATATATATGTATGGTTTAACTCTAATTTCAAACGGAAGTGATTAAAATTATAATTTCAAATTGGATTGCAGGGTTTATTAAGTGATTATCTATGTTTAGATTGTGCATTGAAACATGGTGAGAGGTGTTCTTTTTTTCAAGCATTCTCAGAACTCGCTAAAATCCTAAAATCGCACAAATTATATGTACAAATCAAGCAATCTTCTCAGAGCTTACGTTGAGGTCTTGAAAACAAAAAGGAAAAAGGTACTTTTATTCCTAGAATTTTAAGAACCCATGAACTCCCAAAGTCTTGAAATCTCACAACTCACAATTCAATTTACAGAGTAAATCAATATAAGTTGCAATTAGAAGGCAAACCCTAGTCGAAAGGATCAGCCCAAACATCTAAACAATGAGCTCAAGCTTACGTAGTTACGTTTAAGACGCAAAGGCAATTAGACACCAGTAGAAATGGTGAAATGGTATACCAGTAGAATCTGTCACTAATCAAACGCCTAAAACCAGCAATTCACACCGAATCTTCACCACTCCAAGAAATCTAACTAGTGAAGCCAAGAAGCCAAGGCAATTACACCCCCCAAAGGACGAAGCCCTAAACCCTAATCTAAATCAATTAAATTTTCTGAATTAAAACCAAGATAAATCACAAAAAATGAAAAATTGGCATCTTGCGATTAGGGAGAGAGAAGAGTAAGGAAACCTGGAATCCTGCAGCTTAGGGGTGGACTTTTTCTCGACGGCGAGTACGATTGTATCAACTCCACGAACACCGACGACGGCGTTTCCCTTGCGCACGGCCTCGAGCGCGTACTCCACCTGGAAGAGATGGCCGTCCGGCGAGAAAACGGTAATGGCTCTGTCGTATCGGGCCATATCTCACTTCTCAAAGTAATTTCGGTATTAGGTTTCGATCTGTTATGAATTCCTTTCTCAGTATCTATTTTTCTCCCAAGGGTTTGAATTGCAGTACTGTTAAGAATTTTTATAATACATGGCATTGCCTACTTGAGCGACAAGACAAGTATTTAAGTATTTACATCCAATTTTTAAAAAATATATGAAAAATAATTTTTAAAATAAAATTAAAATAAATCTGAAGTCGAAATACAGAAAAAAAATCTCGTAAATAATAAAGTGAAATTTCTATAAATTAATACTATGATATATTAATAACTTATTTAAATTAATAGAATTTATACTCGATAAATTAATAACCTTCTAAATTAATAAAATTTCATTAATTTATAAAAGTTTTACTGTAATCTCATTTTGAACTCTAATTGAACTGAAATAACTTTTAAAATTAATTTAGATATAATAATAAAAAAATAAATCCATTTGAAATGTTATTTTTTGGTAGATAGAATATTTTAATAAAAAATAAAATAATTAATTACATAGTACTATATTTTTTTGAAATATATAGATGAAATTTTATATAATGAAAAAAAATTATACTTATAACAATTGCAAAATAATTAAATATTTTTATAAAGTTATTTAAAAAATATATAATTAATTCTTTGTAGTTATGAAAATTGAAATTATTTTTTGGTCCGTAGGAATGTTCAAAGGGTGATTTTATTTGGGTATATTTAGAAAAATGGTACTTTAATTTATGTATTTAACTTTTTTAATTAATTGTTTTAGTGTTTTATTTTATTTAGTTTTTAGAGTAGTAACGATCATATAATTATAATTAAGTGTATCGTTAATGTTATGAATATTATTAATTAGTGAATGACTAGTTTACTCTTTCTTGGTGAACAAGACAGAAACCCTACTTTGTATCCTATATAAAAGGGTCTCCATATATACATAACAATTCATAACTATTTTATTCTCCTCTCATATTGTCTCTCTTTCTACTATATTATTCTCTCTCAATTCTTTTGAGTTTATAACACGTTATCAGCACGAAAGCTCAACCGCGTCGCTCTCCATCGAAGTTCTACTCATCCAAGATCCGATCTCCAAGGCAAGAATTTATATGTTTGTTTATATTCATTAATAATTATAAGTATATCTACTTCTCCTCCTTTCTTAAATTCATATGTTCCCGAAGAACATTATAATCTGATATTCCTGAAGTAATATCATATGTTCCCGAAAAACATTATAATCTGGTATTCTTGAAGTAATATCAAATTAATTATGTTTAATAAATGAATTAAAATTTTAATGTTCCTGAAGAACATTGTGACATGATATTAAAAAATATCAAAATTAAATGTTCCTAAAGAACATCGTGCGAGTTTTTTTTGTGTTCAAGTTATGTATGTGCGAACTTGACCCATGAATCAATTGAGGTATTTTCTGAATTCCAAAGTGGGTGTAACTTTAGGAAAAGTTAATACAAACCTTGTTGAATAGCCCGATGGTTATTTGCTTGAATATTGGAATATCCACATGAGTTCGAATCCCATGAAAATTTGATATTCCTGAAGTATTATCAAATCAATTATTTTTAATATATCAATTAAAGTGAATGTTCCTGAAGAACATATACTCTGGTTTAAATATTATATTTATCTTTTAAGATCATCCTAATTTGATATTATTCGAGAAATAACAAATCAAATTGTCCTTTAAATATTCCTGAAGAAATATTACGATAATATCATCATATGATATTATTGAGAAGATATAAAATTAAATTGCTCCCGTAGTAGCAATAAGTTTTGAAATATCAAATTAAATTGCTCCCGTAGTAGCAATAAGTTTGGAAATATAAAATTAAATTGCTCTCGTAGTAGCAATAAATTTTAAATGTTCCCGAAGAACATTATGATATGATATTCATGAATAAATATCAAAATGATATGATATTCCCGCAGAAATATCAAATCAAATTGCTTATGGTGTAACAATTAAAATTTAAATATTTTAAATCGATATTGATATTCATAAGATATAATGCAAAATATTTTTGAAAGAATATTTTTATTGATTGCTCCCGAAGAAGCAAAGTTCAAACATTAGATGTTTTTAATAAAGTTACATCATGATACTCAAAGTGAAACGCCAAATTCGATTGTTCTCGTTGAAACAATGATTACATATGAATTATCCCTGAAGGATATCTTTTGAAAATCGAGAATAAATGTACTATGTGGGTACTCATAGAATATCGAAAAGTCGATTCCAATTTATTAATGTGATTGCTGAGAAAATTATATATTGAGATTTATTGTGATCTCGGAAGGATCAATTTTAAATCTAATATTTTGATCTCGAATGATCATTGGTAAAAATATATAATGTTATGCAAATGATGGCATGTTAAGAGTGTTTCCCGAAGAACTTCACTAATTATCTCCGGAAGAGTTTTACTAATTATTCTCACGAGTACTACAAATGTACTTAAAAATAAAGATGATGCATATCATGATTATTATGAAGTGCGTGGAAATGAATCAAACGTTTCCCATCTGCGAAAATATAAAATAAGGTATATTAAATACCTCCAGCCCACGATCCAGAAGATCGATTTATAGCAATTACGCTGATTTGCATATTTGAGGAAGATCATTTCCCGGCATTAGGTGTAGATAAGAATATAAAGATATTAATGCCGAGAAATTTCAGTGAATGCAAACGATCTTCAATTCTAGATCCACGCATCAATCAATTGAACCCGAAGTTCATGAAAATAAGTGACTTGCGATATTCAGCAAGTAATCTGCCAAATTAATGAAGGTGTGACAAAATCACATATATTTGTGAAAAATGAACTATAAGAGTTTAAATACCAAAGAGATCAACTCAAATGTTGATTCTAATATACGCCTGAAGCGTAGTAGATCGATCTTAAGATATAAAATAAATCCGCGGAAAAACAAAGAAATTTAGTCACCCTCAAAACCTCCTAAAGAGAGTTAGATGAAAATCCCATTGAAAAAGTATGTGCACATTATAATAGAAAATCGTGGGATTGCGGAACAACCAAATTAAATACTTTGGGAAATGATTAAAGATTTGGTTGATATATTGAATTGTCATCAACAGTTGTCAACGACATATTTACCTCAAGAGTTGCTCTAGAAAAACTGGATCCAAAACTTAAATCAATGATTGTGTGCTAGCAGCACTCAAAGAAATAGAAACGAGCAATTGAGGCTGAGCATGACTCGCTACATAAAAGAGATATATTGACTCTATAGAACACACCTCAAAATATTATCCCAGAAGGATATACGTGGGTGTTCGTAAGAAAAACGAGTAATGATGTGGTGAGATATAAAAGCGAGATTAGTTGCTCAAGAGTTTTTCGCAGAAACTCGATGTTAATCAAATATTTTGAAAGATGACATTAAGTTCCGCTACTTAATATTTATGGCAACAACAACGATAGATATACATGAATGTATGATTTGAACATGTAGAAATCATTCGAATGATACATACATGAAAATCCTCGATGGATTTTAAGATTCCTGAAATGAAAGGAAATGAAAATCAGAACATGTATAGTATCATATTACATATGTCATTATGGACAAAAATGATATTGAAGACAAGGTCCCGAAGACCAGTGATTGGTCCCGAAGACCATTGATTGTACTCTTTTTCCCTCTACTAAGTTTTTCCCACGGGGTTTTCTTAGTTAAAGGTTTTTAATGAGACAATCACCACAATATACATGTTAATGTCATGTACTCTTTTCCTCGAGTATTTTTTCCTACAAGGTTTTATAATGAGGTTTTTAACGAGACATGTAAATCACTCGATAATAATTAATGAGGACATTAGAATGTTCCATATGAGTTTGTTTTCGAGATAAAGTGAGATATTGAACCTGAAGTTCAAATGATTGTGAATTGAAGTTCACATTATTGTTCATTTGTGAAGAAATGTATATTGAACACTAGACGCATCTAAAATACTCCAGCAGAGTTACCGGCCGGTTATAGCAATTGCGAATGCTCTAGTCAATAGATGTCTGGTAAAGGCATGTCCCTGAAGGACGAAAAATATACAATAATACAAATGAATGTGAAACTCGACAATTTGAAGGTTGTGTCCTGAAGACCAAAATGTATATTTGAATAACTAAGTTTTTCCTATATGGTTTTATTAGTTACAGGTTTTAATGAGATTGATTGATCACAAAGTCAAAGATCTTCGGTGATTACAATCAGGGGGAGCAAGTTGTACTCTTTTTCCTTCGTCGAGGTTTTATCCCACTGGGTTTTCCTGACAAGGTTTTAACGAGACAACAATCCTGTAAATAGTCATTCAAGGGGGAGTGTTATGAATATTATTAATTAGTGAATGACTAGTTTACTCTTTCTTGGTGAACAAGACAGAAACCCTACTTTGTATCCTATATAAAAGGGTCTCCATATATACATAACAATTCATAACTATTCTATTCTCCTCTCATATTGTCTCTCTTTCTACTATATTATTCTCTCTCAATTCTTTTGAGTTTATAACAGTTAATTATTATTTCAGACTTATTAAAAAATAACTCAAAAATGTAAAAATAAGCATATTATTCATTTTTATAATCAAGAAAAACTGAAATATTTAATTATAAACAAACTTAAATATTTACACTTTATTCAATAAAAAACACTGTAGTAAAATTATATGAAGCTTGTATTATTAATCTCTACACAATAATTCTTATTATTGTACAAAAAACTTTGCTTGCATAAGAATATAAAAAACAGTAAAATTTTGGTATTGAAGAAGATGAAGAAAAAAAAGGTTGAAGAGCAGTGGGAAAAGGGTGTATTAGATATTAAATTTATTTAGATTAATAAGGATATACTTCGTATTAGTCTTTTAGCAAATTGAATAATTGTGAATATAAATTGTTGAAATGTAAACAAAATTTGGATTCTGTAAGTGTTTTTACACAAAATGGACACAGGGGCAAAAGGGTCATTTCTACAGTTTGAATTCTGCCGCCAACATCAATACGACGCCGTTTTGGTTGATACGACGTCGTTTCACCTGGGATCACAGCTCTGCTGCGACGCATTGGATCGAGCCTCTCTCACGTGTTAGTTGATGTCAATACGAGATTCCAAGTACTCCAAGTTCCTCGCCAGCTCACGCACAACATGACGTCCACAATTTCTGTTAGAAATATGTGGGGTGGATTCGCCCAATTTGATTTGATCGTTTCATATGCATGCGGATTTGGGCATAATCGCGTGTGTGTATAATAAATGTAATTCACGTGTTGTGTGTGATCTAGAGCTGTAACATAACTCATTCCAATAGCCTTGAGAGCTTGAATAACACCAGAGAACCACCTCCCTTCCCGAGCACGTAGATCGATTTTCAATCGATCGAAGCTCGTAAAGTCCTTTGTTGTTTTGCGTGATTTCTTTTGCGTTGTGTTCCTTGAAGTTCAGAGATACGTTTAGGACCACTAAATCGAACTCATAACGTCGTATCCCGAATTCACCATTGTTGAGCTCGAAGCTCTGGTTCGAAGCTTTTGAGCGCGCGTAACTTGATTGTTTGTTGTCTTGTTCGAATCCTCTACAAGTGGCGTCGTCTGTGGGAATCTAATCCAGCTGCTGCGAAGATGATGAAGGGTGGATCCGCGAAGTTCGATTTGGAAAAATTCACGGGCAAAAATGACTTCAACCTTTGGAGAATCAAGGTGAAGGTTGTTCTGGTTCAACAAGGGCTTATCTCTGCTTTAGATGCCCCGTTGCAGCAGCCTAAACCTGAAGGCAAAGGGAAAGAGCAGGAGGAGGCAGGGAAGGCAGGATCCAGTGATTCAACACCTGATCCATTGGAAATTTCCATGAGAGCTCACAGTGTGATCATCTTGAGCCTGGGAGACAAGGTGTTGAGGGAAGTCTGCAAGGAGTCTACTGCCTATGGTCGGTGGAAGAAGCTGGAGAGCTTGTACATGACAAAATCCTTGTCTAACAGGTTATAGCTTAAGCAAAGGCTCTATACCTTTAGAATGTCTTCTGATAGATCTGTTGTAGACTAGATGGATGATTTTGTGAGGTTGTTAGATGATTTGGAAAATGGGGATGGTGAGATGAAGGAAGAGGATCAAGCACTGTTGTTGTTGAGTTCTCTGCCATCATCATATGATCAGTTTAAAGATGCATTGCTCTATGGTAGGGTTCATGAGTTGACTCTGGAGGAAGTGCAGGTTGCATTGAGGTCCAAAGAGTTGAATAAGAAGGATCCTAAGGCCAGAGAGCATCACCAAAATCCAGAAGGTCTAACAGTTACAAATAAGAAGTCATGGGGAAAAAAGGACAACAAGATTAAGCCACAAGGAGGTGGTGATGCAGCTGCATCTACCTCTGAAACCAGGAAGTGCTACCATTGCAAAAAACCAGGGCACTTGAAGAAGAACTGTTACCAGGTGAAGAATCAGCAGAACAAAGGCAAGGAGCCATCTCAATCTGCAGATGTTGTTGAGTCAACTTCTGACCTAGAGGGTGCAGAGGTACTAGTTGTTACTTCTAACTCTAGAAATGAGGAGTTGGTGCTTGATTATAGATGTACATTTCATATATGTCCTGTTAAGCATTGGTTTGAAGACTTTGAGTTCATTGATGGTGGTTCTGTTGTTCTTGGAAATAACCTTACATGTCAAGTTGAGGGTATTGGTTCTGTGAGGTTGAGACTCTCTAATGGATCAATCAAGAAGCTGACTAAAGTGAGGTAAATTCCATCATTGAGGAGGAATCTGATTTCTCTTGGGATGCTTGACAGTTTGGGCATGAGTTTCAGTTCAATAGGTGGTTTTCAAGTCAAGAAAGGCACTATTGTGGTACTTGAGGGAGTCAAGAGAAATGACTTGTATTTTTTGAAGGGTAAAACTGTGTTTGGTGAGAATTCACTAGTCACTGCCTCTGAGAAGGTGGAGTTATTGCACAGGAGACTTAGACATATCACTGAGAAGGGACTTCATGAGTTGTCTAAGCAAGGTGAATTCAAGAATGGTCAACTTGACAGGCTCAAGGTGTGTGAGTATTGTGTTCTGGGAAAAGCTACTAGGGCCAGTTTTGGAGTGGGAAGGCATACAACCAAGGGAGTGTTGGATTATGTTCACTCTGATATGTGGGGTCCAGCTAGAACAAATACAAAGAATGGAGGCAGGTACTTCTTATCCATCATTGATGATTTCTCAAGAAAAGTTTGGGTGTTCATTTTGAAAAATAAGAGTGATGCCTTTGAGAAGTTCAGAGATTGGGTAATTGAGGTTCAAAGGCAGTCAGAGAGAAAGGTTAAAAACTTGAGAACTGATAATGGGCTTGAGTTTCTCTCTGATGAGTTTAACTGTTGAGAATGAGATTTCAAGGCATAGGACTGTGGCTTTTACTCCTCAGCAAAATGGTGTTGCTGAGAGGATGAATAGAACCTTACTGGAGAGAGTAAGGTGCATGCTTTTGAGCTCTGGACTTAACAAGTCATTTTGGGGACAAGCAGTGACTACTGCAGCCTATTTGATCAATAGAAGTCCAGCTGCAGCTCTGAGTATGAAGACTCCTCAAGAAATTTGGATTGGAGAAGTTCCAAGTTTAATTTTGAGAATTTAAGGGTATTTGGCAGTTTGATTTTTGCTCATGTGAGGGGTGATAAACTTGAAGCAAGGGCACTGAGCTGTGTGTTTCTTGGTTATCCAAAAGGAGTGAAAGGCTACAAATTGTGGTGCATTGAACCTGGGAATCAGAAGTGTGTGATCTGTAGGGATGTTACCTTTGATGAAAATACAATGCATATGCTTTCTGAGAAAGATTCAACTGAGATGGATCAGTTTGAGGTGGAGTTGTATGGTAGAGATATGATCCAGTCTCAGAAAGAAGTTCAAAGTGAAGATGATGAGGAAACTGAAGTTTATGAGGAGCCTATGGTCAGTGATGGTTATCAACTTGCTAGAGACAGGGAGAGAAGGGTGATTCAACCTCCAAAAAGATATGCACAGGCAGATACAATTTCTTATGCTCTTTTGGTGGCTGAAGACATAACTAGTAATGAATCTAATTCCTATTCTGAGGCTGTGAGTTTCTCTTAAAGGAATAATTGGATTCTAGCTATGCAGGAAGAGCTACAATCATTGGACAAGAATCATACATGGGATGTTGTTCAGAGGCCAAAGAATCAGAGGGTAGTTGGCTGCAAATGGATCTTTAAAAAGAAACAAGAGGGTTCTAGTATAAGGTACAAATGAAGGTTGGTTGCTAAAGGCTTTACTCAGAAAGAGGGAGTTGATTTCAATGAGATCTTTTCTCCAGTGGTGAAGCATTGTTCAATCAGAATTCTATTGGCCATTGTTGCTTAGTTTGATCTTGAGCTTCAACAGATGGATGTTAAAACAGCTTTTCTTCATGGAGAGTTGGAGGAAAAGATCTATATGAGGACCTGATGGTTTGAAGGGCAGTTCTGATATGAACAAGGTGTGCTTGTTGAAGAAATCCTTGTATGGTCTCAAAAAAAGTCCAAGGCAGTGGTATTAGAGGTTTGATAGCTACATGTTAGTTATTGGCTTTGTGAGAAGCAAGTTTGACTGCTGTGTCTATCTGAAAATGAAGACTGGGAGGGTTGTGACCTATCTACTGCTCTATGTGGATGATATGTTGATTGCCAGTTGTTCCAAGGTGGAGGTGGAGTCTTTGAAAAGGCTATTGAGTGCTGAGTTTGAGATGAAAGATCTTGAAGATGCCAAGAAGATTCTGGGAATGGATATCTCCAGAAACAGGTCCACTAGTACCTTGTTTTTGTCCCAAACTACATATGTTGAAAAGGTTCTCAAGAGATTTCATATGCATGAGGCCAAATCAGTAAATATACCCCTTGGAGCTCACTTGAAATTCTCTATAGATCAATCTCCAAAGAATCAGTCAGAAGAGGTGACTATGAGTAAGGTTCCATATGCTTCAGTTGTTGGGATTCTGATGTATGCTATGGTTTGTAGCAGGCCTGATCTTGCTTATGCATTGAGTTGTATTTCTAGATACATGGCAAATCCTGGAAAAGCACACTGGGACGAGTAAAATGGGTATTGATGTATTTGAGAGGCTGATGAGCCATATTTTTTTTGGCTCATTTTTAGTTATTTTGAGTCAAGTTAATTGAGTCTTTTTAGTCGTTTTCACCTTGTTTGTGTCTGGGAGGGCACATTTGGAGTCTATGGTCAAGTTATGCAGGTGGAACGTGAAAAGACGAACATTTGGAAAGAAATCGTCGCATTGAGCAAGTACGATGGTTGAGCAAGTTAGCCTGGAACGAACACCCATGTCATATTTGCCAAATTCAGAAAGTGACCAAGACCGAAGCTTGACCAAGTATCGTATGAAGTAAAGAGGTTGGACAAAGATCGGAGTTAACCAGAGACGGACGTTGAGCAAGCAATGTAGGAAGAGTCCTGTGAATAATGGAGTCCTCAAAGGCGACCAGATTCATAAAAGTATCAAAGATGAACTCTCATCCAACCTTAGAGTCATTGTCCAACACGTCTCTATATCAGAAGAGTCCTATATATACACGGAATTGGTCAAGGACGCGGCAGGATCCCTATTTTTAAGGAAATGATAAGGAAATAATCTTTTCTTTCCTTATCTCAATTAAACTGATCAAGTCAGCGATTTTACTTGGAGCCCAAGACTTCCAGCACCTATAAATATATATCATACACTAGAAATCACGAAGCTATGCACATATACACATCAGCCACCACACCAAAAAAGATCGGAGGAAGAAGAAGACGCGTTCTCCCCGGCTATCGCCTTCGGGCATAGCTGGGCAATTAGATTCGATCCTTTGTTTTTATTTTCGTCGTTTAATTTCTGTTAATTCAAGACAATTTTTTCTTTGATTTCTTAGTTTAATAAAAGCATGTTTGATTTCGTTTTTATTTTATTTATTTTATGTTTGTTCATGCGTAGCTAGTTAATCTGCGCCTGGGCAAAGTCCGAACTTGGTCTGTCTGATGTCTAAAATACTAAGAGGCTTTTGACTATAGCAACTAACTTAGTTTTATTCCCGATTCAACAGGGTAGTATCTACAGGCATGTTAGGGACTTGGGAAACATACAGTAGCCAGTAGAAACCCCTTTTCACCTAACACACACATACGCGGATCAACGTGCCGGGAGACTGGGCGTCCGCATAGTATTACATGTTGCTGGAGATGTGGTCGTATGACTCGGGTCTGTCCGGGCATGCTATTGGCCATTTCGGGTTTGCTTAGAGATTAATGCAGTTTGGTCAACTTAGACTCATGTCGGCTAACATAGTGTCGAATTGATCAATACTAGAAGTTGTGCTTAGAGAGATTTAGTAAAACTTTAAACCGAAAGAGTGAATAAGGGTTGGGGTATTTGCGTGCGTGACATCATAGGGGAGTTTATACTTTAATTGGACAACCTATAACCGAAAGATAAAGCTGTTAGCAAAATCTTAAGTGCCAATGAACAGTAGAAACTTGATCAGGTAGACAAGGTGACGACTGTGCCCAGATGCTCTATTTTACAGTTTGGTCAAGTTTAGTAGTTGAGTAGTTTATTTTCGTATTGGTCAAGTTCAGTAGCTTATATTTCATTTCTTGTTATTTGATTTAGTTTGTTTATTATTTGTTTTTAGTTATTTTAGTTGTTCAGTTGATCACTCAAAACACTTTCAAAAACGTGACAATCCACATTGGGCAAAGCCGTGAGAAAATAACAATAAACTCCTCGTGGGATCGACACCTAATACTTACCACTAATACTTGTTGTTGGTGTGAAGCTTTAGGTTCTTATAAATTTATTTTGCGCTACTAAACGACGGTAGCGTCAAAATTGGCGCCGTTGCTGGGGAGTTTATATTCCAGTTATTTTCTTTGTGCTATTTGACTTGCTATTTTTTTTTTGTTTTTGTTCCAGGTTGACCAATTGGAAGCAAGGAGCAGGACGAAGAAAGCAGGCCAAGCAGCACGTGCAGCCCATAGACCCACCTTTGCTCAAGATCCAGACTTGAGCAGAGGACATAAAAGATGGACGACTTGAACAACCGAGGAGTGGAGAAGACATTGAGAGAATTGAGTTTCCCTAACTTTTTGGACTTTAAACTTGTGGGCATAACCTTGCCCAACATCACTACAGATTGGTCAATCAAACCCAGTTTTCTGCAGCTGTTGCCCAAGTTCAGCGATATGCCCTGGGAGGACCCTCAAGTACATTTGCGAAATTTTGAGCTAGCTTGTGGGACTATACCTGCTATGGGAAACCTGGCAGAGTACATCCGACTATTAGCTTTTCCTTCTCCCTTGCCGGCAAGGCAAGAGAATGGCTATACACCTTGACCTGGGGCAAAATTACAACATGGCAACAGCTCCAACATCAATTCTTGAAGAAGCACTTCCCCATATCTCGGGTCCAGAAGATCAAGAGGATGATTTACAACCTCAAAATGGGGACAGGAGAATCTTTCCATGACTATTGGGTACGATTCAATGAGATCCAAGCACAATTCCCATATCGTTTATTTCCGGATCATGAATTGATCAAATACTTCAGATCCGGACTGAGGGGACAAGAAAGAATGCTAGTTTATGCTGCATGTGGAGGTTCTATTCTCGATAAAACTGCAAGTGAGGCATTAAAAATATTGAAAGACTTGGCCGAAGGATCCCGTGAAGATGAAGACTACTTGCCCAAGCAGACAGTTGTTATGCCCATGTCTGCCCAAGATAAAATTGATAAACTTTGCGACACCTTCGAGAAACTCGTAGAGATCATGGCCGCAATACCACTCAAAGCAGTCGAAACAAATGAAGTTGATCATGAAGAGCGCCCACTACTACACTATGAGGGAATACACGCAGGTTGGCCGATGCACAATTATGGGCAAGACGAACAGAATTGCTACGACCAGTATGCCCTGGCCAACACACCTAGTTATGGTAACGGGCATTATAACCACCAAGAGGAGAAACCTGCAGCAGAAGAACAACCTGACCAAGAGGAGCAACCTGCAGCAGAAGAGCAGCATGCCCAAGATGAGCAACTTGCCCAAGAGCAGAAACTAAATATCGTCCAAGTGAAGAAACATGAGGTATTTCATATTGGCATGTTTCAACCATCTGATATTATTATCCAAACGAGGCAAACAGAGAATGATGTCCGAGAAGAGAGATTAGAGTCAGCCTTTGAACGGGCACCTGAGGAAAAAATGAAGATATTGCCCAAGCACACGAAATTTCTCTACTTTGGACAAGGCAATACAATCAGTGAGATCAATAGTGATGTTTTAAGAGAAGGTTCAGAAAGTAAAACCCAATGTTTGTTCACCCAAAATCCGGAAGAGAAGACCAAGTCGCCCCTGACCAACATGCAGTTACCATTTGGTTTGGGCAAACCACCAGGCACTTTACATGGATGGATGATGAGCAACTTCACAGATTTACTCAAGTGCCTGAAGGCCTCATATGGACATAACGAGGAGAAGCTCAAGCTCTTCCATCATGAAGAATGGTGAGCATACATCACGTCGTGCCCATGACGATAACTAAGGCGATGACTAGGAGGCAACCTGGTATCTTTTTGTATATTATTTTAGTTTTTTTTTTATTTTTTTTATTTTGAATAAAATCGGATAGAGAACTTTGACCTGTCTGAATCCGAAAGGAGAAAGGGTTTGTTTGTTTTTTGATGTGCAGGTCAAGTAGTCATAAGGGTAGCTACTTGAGCATACCGCAAGGCTACTTGATCAACTTTCAGCAGTTTACGGTAGAAGATGGACGAGTTCCCTGAAGTCGCAAGGATGACCACTGGAGAGTAGCCAAGGTCTTGGTAGGCGTGCCCAAGTTACTGACTGAGGGCGTAGTCCTAAGGCATCTGGGAAACATGTTAAGAGACCTCGCAAAGATGTTCAAATCATTAATGGTCCACTTCACCCATGCTCAATTCAGGTTTCACCTTGATTTTACCTCCTCCTCACTTGCCCTCCCACTTGTCTTTATTTATTTTCTTTTTATTTTCTTTCGAGTCAAGGGTTGATCTTTTCATTAACACACTTTGCCCAAGGCAAAGTGTGTGAGTGGAGAGGTGCGCCAACATCGTTTGGAGTCGGAGTTTTGTGTCAAGGGAAGTCCCTGCCCAATCTTATTACTATTTCACCCACTTTGCCGGAGGCAAAGTGTGTGAGTGGGGGAACGGGTAGGAGCAACCCCTGTCCTTGGTCGAGTCGCATGCTTGATGAATATACTTGGTCAATTTGAACAGTTTTTCAAAATTTTTAGTCTATGCATCAAATTTGGGACGATGAAACTGCAATTAGGCAGCCGTGAGATTTGAGCCAACGTTATGAAATTATTTCTTTCTTGAGAATTTGTTTGGAATGTCGTAATGCTGAGGTTTGCCTTATTTCTGTTTGTGTGATTTGATTGTTGAGTTGAGGTATTAGATGACTTAGGCAATTTTTGTTCATTTCTGTCAATAAACAAAGAAGACCCTTGATAGCCCCTTGAGCCTAGCCTGTGCTTTGATCACCTGGGGGACATTCTGACCAACATGAAAACCTGCCCGAGTATGAAAAATGGGCAAGTCAGAAAGAAAGTCTTCAGCCAAAAAAAAAAAAAACTTGTCAATGGCAGCAAGCAAATCTTGTGAACTGGTTGACCAAGTTTAAAAAAAAAAAAAAAAAAACTCCAGAATAAATGGGGTGTGCTAAGGCCCGTAAGAAGGGAAGGGAATTAGAGGTAGAAAAAAAGTTGCTAAGTAAAATAAGCAACACTGTATGTGGTCAACATGGAGATATGCCCAATACAGCCTACACAAAACACCCTAAAAAGTCCTGATGATATGCCTAGATCAACTGAGAATTTTCTTAGGTCAGAAATTGGTCAAACCTATGGCAAAGCGCATTCCAAAACAGAATTCAGTGATACACTACCCATACACTGAAAGAGAGAAACACTTAGGGAGAGAATCATAAAATCCTATTGCAGCGTCTTGACTGTTTTTTATGCATCCCTTGGACTACGAATTTGACTATCTGTTTACTTGATCAATGTTGTATTCTTAAAAGTAGGCTACTGTCTTCTTTTTATTTCTTTCCCTCCCTCCATTGTTTTCTACTTGAGCAGCGCGAGTCATACCACACGCTTGAGGACAAGCGTAATTAAAGTGTGTGCGTGTGATGAGCCATATTTTTTGGGTCATTTTTAGTTATTTTGAGTCAAGTTAATCGAGTCTTTTTAGTCGTTTTCACCTTGTTTGTGTCTGGGAGGGCACATTTGGAGTCTATGGTCAAGTTATGCAGGTGGAACGTGAAAAGACGAACATTTGGAAAGAAATCGTCGCATTGAGCAAGTACGATGGTTGAGCAAGTTATCCTGGAACGAACACCCATGTGATATTTTCCAAAGTCAGAAAGTGACCAAGACCGAAGCTTGACCAAGTACCGTATGAAGTAAAGAGGTTGGACAAAGATCGGAGTTGACCAGAGACGGACGTTGAGCAAGCAGTGTAGGAAGAGTCCTGTGAATAATGGAGTCCTCAAAGGCGACCAGATTCATAAAAGTATCAAAGATGGACTCTCATCCAACCTTAGAGTCATTGTCCAACACGTCTCTACATCAGAAGAGTCCTATATATACACGGAATTGGTCAAGGACGCGGCAGGATCTCTAATTTTAAGGAATGGATAAGGAAATAATCTTTTCTTTCCTTATCTCAATTAAACTGATCAAGTCAGCGATTTTACTTGGAGCCCAAGACTTCCAGCACCTATAAATATATATCATACACTAGAAATCACGAAACTATGCACATATACACATCAGCCACCACACCAAAGAAGATCGGAGGAAGAAGAAGACGCGTTCTCCCCGGCTATCGCCTTCGGGCATAGCTGGGCAATTAGATTCGATCCTTTGTTTTTATTTTTGTCTTTTAATTTCTGTTAATTCAAGACAATTGTTTCTTTGATTTCTTAGTTTAATAAAAGCATGTTTGATTTCGTTTTTATTTTATTTATTTTATGTTTGTTCATGCGTAGCTAGTTAATCTGCGCCTGGGCAAGGTCCGAACTTGGTCCGTCTGATGTCTAAAATACTGAGAGGCTTTTGACTATAGCAAATAACTTAGTTTTATTCCCGATTCAACAGGGTAGTATCTACAGGCATGTTAGGGACTTGGGCAACGTACAGTAGCCAGTAGGAACCCCTTTTCACCTAACACACACATACGCGGATCAACGTGCCGGGAGACTGGGCGTCCGCATAGTATTACATGTTGCTGGAGATGTGGTCGTATGACTCGGGTCTGTCCGGGCATGCTATTGGCCATTTCGGGTTTGCTTAGAGATTAATGCAGTTTGGTCAACTTAGACTCATGTCGGCTAACATAGTGTCGAATTGATCAATACTAGAAGTTGTGCTTAGAGAGATCTAGTAAAACTTTAAACCGAAAGAGTGAATAAGGGTTGGGGTATTTGCGTGCGTGACATCATAGGAGCGTTTATACTTTAATTGGAAAACCTATAACCGAAAGATAAAGCTGTTAGCAAAATCTTAAGTGCCGATGAATAGTAGAAACTTGATCAGGTAGACAAGGTGACGACTGTGCCCAGATGCTCTGTTTTACAGTTTGGTCAAGTTTAGTAGTTGAGTAGTTTATTTTCGTATTGGTCAAGTTCAGTAGCTTATATTTCATTTCTTGTTATTTGATTTAGTTTTATTATTATTTGTTTTTAGTTATTTTAGTTGTTCAGTTGATCACTCAAAACACTTTAAAAAACGTGACAATCCACATTGGGCAAAGCCGTGAGAAAATAACAATAAACTCCTCGTGGGATCGACACCTAATACTTACCACTAATACTTGTTGTTGGTGTGAAGATTTAGGTTCTTATAAATTTATTTTGCGCTACTAAACGACGGTAGCGTCGGAGGCACTTCTGAATATGGTTTGATGTTTATAAAGGTGAAGGGCTCTGGGGATGCTTGTTGGAAATCGATATCCCGGAATTAATAAATTTAATTAAAATTAATTAAATAAATTATCTAATTAATTCCGACCGAAATCCTTTGCAGATCGAATATCCGGGGTTGTCAAATTGCGGAACGACAACTCCAATCGACTCCCGGTTGCCGGAACATCCCGCCACGAACCACCACGTATATCCGAACTCAACCAAAACCCTAACCGCGGCTAAGCCGCGGCTGTTTGGTCGAGCCCATGCATTGGGTTCGCGGCTGTCCTTGGCAGCCGCCTAGGGCTGCCCTTGGCAGCCCGCTGGGCACGCTCGAACCCTCGCGGACAGCCCCCGTCAAACCCTAGCAGCGGCACGAGCCGCCGCCGTTCGATTGAGGCGCGCGGACGTCATCGGACGTGCGCTAGGGTTCAGCCCGCTGGGCACGCCCCAGCTGCGTCCCGGGTGATCGAGCTCCAGCCACGGTCGAACCCGTGGCTCACGATCACCCCAGCTGCCGCCAGCCACCGCCGCGCGAGCGACAGTCCAGCCGTGCGAGCGGCAGCCTCTCCGCGCGAGCGGAGACAGCACCGCGCGAGCGGCGCTGGGCTGTCTAGCCGGCGTGCTCACGGGGATCCACCTCTTGCCGTGGACTCCTAGCCGCGGAGGTCCGGGGATCCTCGATCCCCATCGCCCGGCACATCCTCGGTTTGGATCTCCGTCCCTCGGATCTTGGTTCACGATATTTTTACGATAATTAAACAATAAAATCATAAAGAGGGTTTTACGATTTACCTCGTTCTCGTTGTTCGGAAAAACGAAGAACTCAATTTGACGACCTTGAGATCTTCCCACGTATTCCTTGCACTAGCTCGGACGTCGTGTGGGCGACGATCTACCGAACTCCATGGATCTCCCTCTCTACTTTCTCTCTCTAGAATTGTGATCTTCAAGTTATATGAATAGAGAAGACCATGTAGTGCTTTTATAGGCTACGTAGGGGATCTTAAGGAGGTGGAATATTGGGCTTCCAATATTAATGATTAAATTGAGCCTAAGCCCAAATCTATTAATCCCATTAATATTAATTTATTTATTTTCCACTATATAAATTAATTGCACTCCCAATATTAAACCATATTATATTAAATAATATTTCTCCGGTAGTATTATTTATTTCGTGCGTTTAAGATAGAAATGTCCATGAATAAAATTAGTTTATTGCTAATTAATTTATTCATCTCTTGTAACCGAGACTAGTACCATTCATCCTTAATTATTATGCGGAACAAATCCACCTGCAGGGTTTACATAATAATTCCTTATGAACTCATCTCGAGGACATTATCAACCCTTATCGGGACACACTTTCCCGTCAAGTATTCACGGCATGTCATATATAAAATATAGCGACACAACTTAACTGGTAATTGACCCAATAATTAAACCGGTCAATTCCTTTGGAAAATCAAAGTCACTTATATTAAATATACACACCCGTAATAGTATCGGGGATTAAGAATAAAATACACTGAGACTTAAAATCGATTATCAAAGGCAATCCTAATCGATAAATCTCAAGCGATCCGCCCAATACACCAAGTGTACAAGTGTGATAAAATAATCAAGACAAATTATTTTATCTCTCACACAACGACTATACCGATGGATTGGTCCGTGTCCATCTAGGTCGTGAGCAACTGTTTGATTAAATACGAGTAACCGATAGTATGATCTTCCGTGTGGGCCCGCACACCATACTAACTACAACGTATATAATCCAGGACTATAATTTGCATATATTTAATTATAAATAATTAAACGCAAATAATTGGTTATTTAATTAAATAGATTAATGGCAATGGATCGGGAGTTCATATCACTTAAATCTAGACATTAAGTATACAACTCCAACAATGCTCTTATTGGATATGTAGATTCTGATTATGGCAGCAATGTGGATACAAGGAAGTCACTCACAGGGTATGTGTTCACCTTGTTTGGTAGTGCTGTGGTCTGGAAGGCTTCTCAGCAATCTGTGGTTGCTTTGAGTACCACTGAGTCTGAGTATATTGCATTGACTGAGGCCATTAAGGAGTCTATATGGTTAAGAGGTCTGATTGAAGAACTTGGAGTTCTGCAGGAAAGGGTATCTGTCCATTGTGATAGCCAAAGTGCAGTGCATTTAGCTAAACATCAGGTGTAACATGACAGATCCAAGCACATTGATGTGAGGTTGCACTTTGTGAGAGATCTAGTTGACAAAGGTGTTGTCAAGGTGGAGGAAATTGCAACAGAAATCAACATTGCAGACAGTTTTACAAAATGTATTCCAGGTGATAGGTTTCAATTGTGTCAACAACTGGTTCAGTTGGTTGACATTCCACAATCTCGGTGAAGTTGGGAGTGTAGAAGTGGCAGCAGGCATGTTAGTTCTGCTGTGGTTATCAAGTTATTCAAGAAAATATTCATACTGGTTAGTTTTGAGCTTTTCAGTTTTGGTGACTTGGTGATTTTTGACTCAGTGGCTTTCTGGGTGGTTTGTGCATGGCCTGAGGTTCATGTAGTGTATTGTGACTTGTGTGTACTGTGGTTTGCATGGTTACTTCAGAGAATTGGATTTTGAGGTATAGAGTTCTTTGAATCAATTTTTCAGGTTTTGGTGGCTTGGTAATTCTGAGTTGCTGTGGGAATTTTAGGCATGGTGGGGTGCTGTGAAGTCACATTACATGTATGGAATGTGTAGGTTCTGTTATTTGAGGTTTTGGTTCAGAAAATCCCATTTTGAGTACTTGGGTATTTTTCTGAAATCTGTTCTGGCTTGCTGTGGCTTTCTACTGCTTGAGGAGGCTGTGGTTGGAGATAATTCATGGTCTATGGCTTGCCAGAAAGAGGAGAAGGAGAGGAATCTGGATTGACTATTGTGAGGTTTTGAATTTTGGTTGAGCTTCCAATATTTGTGTTCAAAGTTGGCATTTCTGTTTCTAAGTTCAAGAACAAAGGTCAGATTTTTCAACTTGGGAGTGTGATTTCTTAGTCTTCATACACCTTGAGCCTTTTCCTTTCTCAGAAATTTTTAGTGCGGTAATCGGCTCATAGACGAGAGACATCTTCGGGTTACTTCGCACTTTCAGAGTCAAGTCATAGTTTCTCAAATCTGCCATCAACTCTATATAGTCATATTTCTTGTTACTTTCTTCTCGTGCTTCAAGAGTTAGGACTTTTCTTTCAAATCTCGAACTCAAGCTATGGAGAGTTTTTCATAAACCATGATGGCAGGGTAGATCTCTCCGAGCTCATAATTTTGTCCAAATATTCATTCATGTCTTCATCTTCTCTCATCCGGAGTTGATGGAATTGAGCAGTGATAGTTTGAATTTTTAACGTTTAACAGCTTGGCTACCCTCACATGTTCTCTGTAGTGTTTCCCAAGCGTCTCTTGCTGAGGAGCAATTTTTCACAAGTTGATACATACTGAGCTCCAGCCATTCACAGATGATGAGAAGAGCTTTGTTGTTAGCAGTAGATAATTCATGTTCCTCTCTTGTCCATTCACGTTCAAGTTTGTAGATTTTGACTCCATCATCGTCGACAGTGAATGGTCGTTCCCATCCTTCCAACAAAGCTATCCAGGCACGAGAGTCATACCCTTTAATTCTAGCTGAAACTTTCGCTTTCCAATTCGAATGGTTTTGATGAGTGAGAATAATCGGTTTATGAACAAACATTGGAGACTCCGTTGTAGCGGAAAATATGAAGTCAAGTAACGGATCACGTCGTATACTTATGGCGTCCCGCTCTGATACCAATTGAAATTACGTCTTCGACGTAGGATACCAATTTTTCGTGAAATTGGTCTTAAACACAAGCTTCAGCAGCTTCAGTCGATGAACACAAAAACGGAACCTAGAGTCGAAGGATCCGGAGTTCACACACACTCACTCAAGTTCGAAGTACGAAGAAGTGAAGACAAAGTTTATGTAATATATTTCATTTTATTGAAAACAAAACGAAACTATTACAATGAGTATGGTAGGCAAAATGATTACAAGAAGTTTCCCGAGTGTCGCAACACTCCCACTCACAAGTAATCTAGCACAAGTGCACCTAGAGTTATATCTCCTAACTCTACTATCGGCGCACAGCGCAAAAGCTACTACACAAACTCTAAACTGAAAGCTGTAGGATACGATTCTAAAAATCAGATTTCGTTCTCTCAAAATCGTCAAGTGATGGCACGAAAATCCATGGGTATATATAGGTGAGCCGCACATGTGAAGCTTTGACGTGGCACATTCTGATTGGTCACATGCTTGGCTGACGTCACAATTCTATGGATGACATCACTTCAAAAACTTGGATTCTTGAATCTTTGATTCTTGAATCTTCGAATCTTGAATCTTCAATTTCTTCAAATTCAAATTCATACTTCAATTAAAAACTTGGCTCCATCGATCTCAATTCTACATCTTCAATTTCTTGTGAAAAACTCTAGGTTTGAAGCTTCGAAATTTCATCGTCTTCATGGTCGTCGAAATCATTGAAGTGGTAAACACCTAACCCAATCTTTATTGACTTCAATTCAAGTGCTTGGGTGAACGGTATCACGTTGATAGACACTGTCGCTGAATCCATGACATGAAGACACAGTCGCCTGTGTCGTCGATTCGCCCGTGTCGCCGGGTTTGCACTTCGTGCCTCTGTCGCTGGATTGCAATCTTGTGTCGCCTCTGTCGTCAGTCGCTCGCGTCGCCAGTCGCCCGTGTCGCCAGTCGCCCGCGTCGCCAGAGTTGTCAAAGGAGAACCACATTCGCCTGTGTTGCCTGTCGCCTGTCGCCCGCGTCGCCCGTGTCGCCCGCGTCGCCCGCGTCGCCAAGTTTGCACATGGAGGACCACGTTAGCCCGTGTCGCCTGTCGCCTGTCGCATGTCGCCGGATTCATCAGGGATCACACATGACGACTTCATCTTTAGACACCAGAAACTTAAACTTCAACCCTGAAACCAAAATAACACACAAACCAAATACGGGATACGTTTTCGCCAAAATCAACATTCACAGCTTGATTGTTTGTTGTCTTGTTCGAATCTTCAACATAAATTAATTGGTGTATTAAGAGTTTTTTGGTGCAAATAAAATCTCTCATGTTCAAAATAGTTAATTTTTTTAATTTGATTCGACCATGAAATTTACTAATTTAAAATTGAAATCAAACTAAAAACAAATAATATATTATTTTTTCTTGTATTGGAATTAATATTGAATTTATCCAGTTATGACCAACTTCGGCCAACCGGTCTGTTTCGGTTCATTTTCTGGTCGGTCTGGATGTTAAACACCCTACCTGAGTAAAATCAAATATAAATTACTTTTTAAATACTCACTCTGTCCAAGAATAGATGTCACACCTGGTCAACTGCTCTCTTATTTGACCGTCGATTACTTATGATAAAAAATATATAAAAATTATTTAAAAAATACTAAAATAAAATTTAGATTCTAAATTTTATTTTAGTATTTTTTAAATAATTTTTATTATAAGTAATCGACAATCAAACAAGAGAGCAGTTGATTAGGTGTAACATCTATTCTTGAATAGATGAGTAGAATATTTTTGTCGAAATCTCAACATTACGCGTGAATGAAAGGTCGTGAATGAAAGGTCGACCGCATAAATATACTACACATGGAGTAGTAATTACTAATTACTAATTAATACTATTACTACTCCATTTATTAGATATCAAGAGGCTGCAGGTGATTGACCATATGCAAAACCACGGCGTTATACTCGATAACACCGTGAGTGTGAGCATCATCAACAGCATACGTGGTCGTGATCGCATACCCACGTGCCATTCTGAAAGCCCCCGTGCCTCCCACAATCGGGACCTCCCTTCTCACAGCATCCAGTGGATTCCTCCCCACAATGCTTATGGTGCTCCCGTTGTACTCCCCACCGGTGAAAACGAGATTCAGCAGCATAACAAGGGCCTTCTCGTGGAAATCCGAAAGCCCAATGACTCCCTGAATCCGGCCCACTTCACCGGAGCCCATTTCAGGCCCAGATGTAACCAGATTGTCCAAAACACTGACGAGCCCGAATGCCGAAGGCAGGACATCGGTTAAATTGGATTGGGCCACTTTCCAGACTGTGGGCTTTTCCCCGCCGACCCAATCTTGGACGTAGAATCGAAGCTTTGTCATCTTTTCGGTGCGGTGGCATAATGATGATTCAATTTCAGCTTGCGATGAAAGCGTGGTTATGAATAAGGAGCAGAAAAATAAAACACAGTAGCAATAAGCTTTTTCTCCGTTGGATTTTTTGGTTTTTTTGGTGTTCATTGTAATTTGCGTTTGAATCAATGAAATGAAAAGGATATATGGATAACAACTAGGACGACTCATATATATATATATATACTATATACTATATACTTAATACTTTGTCATGACTCATCACTCGTGTGTTTGTTGGCTGTACGAAAAAAGAAGCACAAAAGGAAAATTGGGACGTGGCGGTTGGATAACACTCCATGGGAAATTTCAGAAAAAATGTACTTCCCTTGTTTCGGAATAATATAGAGATTTTTTTTTTAAAGAATTTAAATAATTATTCAAGATCTTAAATTTACGAATAATACATTTTACATTTTTAAAGAAAAAATTATACCATGTACTGTAATAGTTAATAGGAAAAAAAACACTTTAATATCTGACATATTTTAACTTTGGTGAACGATTTTTTTTTTCTCATTAGTACCTGAACTAAAGCATAATTTCACTTAAGTCCTAAAAATGGCTGATTCCGGCAACACGCCGAAATGAAAAATGGACTATAGGTCAGGTATTAAAGTGTTTTTCCCCTATATTTTATGTTTATTGTGTAATAGATGGAATTATGAAAAGACTTAAATACCCTCCATCAGTTATGGAAAAAAAATTGAAGTCACGTGTCCGGCACGTGTAGCCGGAATCAACCACTTTTAAGACTTAAGTGAAATTATGCCTTAGGTCAAGTACTAATGAGTCAAAACAAAAAGCTCGGTCACTAAAGTGAAAAAAAAACTATAAATCAGGTACTAAAGTGTTTTTTTCCCTAATTAATAACAACAACAACAACAATAATAATAATAATAATAATAATAATAATAATAATAATAATAATATGTGCAATAATTGTACACTAATATAAGTAAACTATACAATATTTAATGAATCAGTTAAATGTAACTAAGCTAATAAAAAAATATGTACGGATTATTTAATGTTTAATATTTAGTGTAAGTAAATTATTTAATGTATAATTGTACAATAATTATATCCAACCAAATTATTAATTGCGAATTATGTAAAATAAGAGTTAATAGAGTCAAACTAATAAACAAGTCTCTTAAAATAAGAGTTAATAGAGTCAAACTAATGAACAAATCTCTTAACATGTTCTTTTGGACTCAAATCGAGATTTGAATCCAACTGAATTTAATAAGTCTGAATGAAATGAATTGAAATTAATAGTTCTAAACTGAACGCAAATTAAATTCAAATTAATTTAATTTTAAAATATTAAAATATGAATAAAAAATAAAAATAAAATAATTAAAATAAATAAAAAATAAAATGACTGAAATTGAACTTAATGGATCTGAATTGAACTTAATAGGTCTGAACTTAACTCGTAAATCCCAAAAACACAAGAATATTGAGAATTGACATTGCTTTAATTTGAAACGAGTACGCTTTTACACTTCCAAAACCTTCCAAGACGATCGGAGTAAATTCAAAAGTGACTCGCGGTAGTGTGGCTTCTGGTAGAAAATTTTACGTGGATGAAAGGGCGCACTTATAGAAATTGACAACTCTCAACATACAAGGAAATAACACGCAAAGGACTTAGGGATTTTTTCGGGCTTAAGGAATTACGAGGACGACACGTTTAAGAGGTAGGAGTTTCTTATCTTCTTTTATAATTTATTGTTAGCTTTTAGGACAAAGCTCTGAACGCCACACGATCAAGATCGGTGCCACTGAATACTACTTGTTGCAGATAAACGATGTATAGTACGAATAATAATGCGGAACCTCGAAAATAACTCAACAATAAAAGAAAAAAGGAGACAAGAAAAGAAGACAAATAATTTACGTGGAAATCCAAATCGGGAAAAACCACGGGATGAACGACGAGAACTTTCACTATAATATTGCCGACGATTACAAGGATTGATATCCACTCTAAAACCCTCTAATCTCACACAATATTATCTCTATAATTGATGGTATTAACTCGTGTTGTTTGTGTCCATGGAGAAGATCTCTTTATATAGGAGGGAGTCCTAAATATTGTATGGAAACAATATTTTACGCCCAAAAGAGTTTAGGAATAGCTGGAATTAATTCCCGTCAATATAATGTAGGAAATAATTCCTAAAATCCGCGCTGCCCAGGCGTCGATGTCGGCCGACAGTATGTCGGTGTCGGCCGACAAGTTCAGCACGAACGTGCTACCGCCTCAGAAGTTGCTCCGCGAACAGCACGAGCAAAAAGGGCCTATTGTCGGCATAATGTGTCCGCCAACACTAATGTGTGAAAACACATTTTCTCAAATCCGGTTTGGGGGCACCAACTTTCAACATTTATGTTATCGTTATGTGTATATATTTGTCCATGTGAATTGAATGAAATTGTTTGTGTTACTATGCATATAATTTGAATAATGATGAAATTATATGTGGCGTTGGTACGTGTATGTGTCATACCTAAGTCCTTTCGAAAAATGCCCTTCCAAATAGTTAATACAAGTTAAACAACCCTCTCAAAATTTTTATTATTTTTATACCCATTCCTCAATAAATTAAATGAAAAACAAAATAAAAAAGAAAATATTTACACAATAAGCCCAACTAAATAATTACACAATAGTCCCACTTCATTTTCTTCTTCTCAATTTTTCTCTCCCGTAACCCTAAATCGCCCAGAAACGAAGCAGCTCCAAATCAACGATTTTCCGCAAATAATTCGACGTAAACAGGTTAGCATTCACTTCTACATGACTTGTGTGTGTTTTGATTTCAATATCGTGTTTGAATTTGCGTTTTGAAAGCATTTTGAGTCGCTGAAAATCGCTGCAAAAACACGACTGTTACAGACGGGCTCTAGGCATAGGCTAGTGACCTAAGCCCTGCACCCATCAGAATTCTGGGCTCTGGGCTTAGGCTTATGACCTAAGCCTTGCGCCCATCAGAATTTTAGGCTCTGGGCTTAAGCTTATGACCTAAGCCCGACGCCCATTAAAATTTCGGGCTCTGGGCTTAGGCTTGTGACCTAAGCCCGGCGCCCTTCACAGGCCTGATTAGAATTCTTAATTGTGTTATTTTATTCTAACTACAGGAATGAACAAAATATCAATCATAATACATTTTGGTGGAGAGTGGCAACTCTTGGAGGGATATTGGAAATGGATAATGAGCGATTTGAAACACTCGAGAACAACATTGATTGATAGAAGCATTTTGTTTAATGCACTTATTGAGAAAGTGTGTGGAAAAATCGGTATCGATCCATCATCTAATGAAGTTGCGATCTCTCGATTCCCAAAAGAAAAGTCTCCTCCTATATATCTTAATGATGAAGATGATTGGAGTACGACTGTGTGGATTCATAGAAACCACGATGAAATTGAGTTGTTTGTGACATACAGTCCTTGTGTACCCCGAAGTCCTGCACGTCAAAGTCCAATTCGCCCAGAAAAACTTCCAACTCGAAGAACTTCAAGTGAAACATCACAATATTACAGTCAAGTAATAGTGTCATCTACTTATGATCAGTCTGTATCTATTTGGGATAACATTGATTTATGCAATAATTATGATGGTTTTGATTATGATGGTGGTGTGGGTGGTGTGGGTGGTGATTATGATGATGGTGTTGAAGTCGATGATAACGACGATGATGTTGTTGATGACGATGGTAATAACAATGGTGGAGGTGCTGATGATGCCAATGATGGTGGTGACGACGGTTATAATGAGGGCGGTAGTTCTTATTATAATAATCCTATTGTGGACGATGTTGGTGCTCCTGCTTTAAGACTTTGTGATCGAGACGGGGGTGGTCGGTATGATGGTTCCGATTTGGTAGTTGGTCAGTGTTTCAAGAACAAAGACGAGTTCAACTACGTTGTCGATCGGATAGCATTGCAGGGCAAGTTTGAATTTGTTGTGGAAAAATCTGATCACAATCGAAAGGTGGTGAAATGTGTTGAAAAACATTGCAAATGGAAAATTCGTGCAACGAGGAGGAAGACGACTGATGAGTTTGTGATTAAAACCTACACCAATATCCACACTTGTTCTTTGATTGATAGAAGCAGTGTGCACAGGCAGGCCTCTAGCAGTCTTATCGGCAATCGACTCCAGGACCAGTTCTTGAACGCAAAGAAACCTCTAACACCAGCTGCAATTTAGCAGTTTATGCGTACTGAGGAAAATATTACTGTTAGTTACGACAAAGCATGGAGAGGGCAGCAGAAAGCCCTGGAAAATGTTCGCGGATCCTATGAAGATAATTTCTCGAAGCTTCCTTCGTATTGTTACATGCTTGAACAAAGGAATCCAGGTACGTTGACCCGTATTCAGACAAATGCCAATAATGAATTTCTTGTTGGGATATGTCCTTCGATCCTACGTGTGCAATTAATAAAGTCATAAGGTCGTCTATGGATGTTAAATGATTATTCGATAATATTAATTGTTGGGAACAATATAATATTGATCGATAAAATCATACCTACAGGGTCACACACGAGCTCGATATTGATATACATTGCTTGATAAATATATTGATTTAGAATCAATATTTACGTGGATTTAATACACATGCATGGGATGCATGGCTTGCATGGATGCATGCAGGGGCGGACCCAGCTTAGGCCCAGCATGGGCCTTGGCCCCCCCTGAGTTTTCTAATTTTTCTACCTATATATATATAATATAATAACTTCACATTGCAATTCCCTCTCAGTGCTCTCACCTTCCTCCCAAAGCACCTACGTGGCCCTCCCTAAATTTTATTTTTTCTTATATATAAATAAATAAAAATTCTATATATTTTTAAGATTTATTTAATTTGTATATTAACTTCAACAATGACAATTGTTATTTTATTTTTAAACAAATTGTGATGCTTTTAATTGTCTTTTTCACAATTTGTTAGTAAATATTTTAATTGTCTTTTTCACAATTTGTTAGTAAATATTTTAATTTCGTTGTTAATTAATTATCTATAATTTATTTTTATTTTGTTAGAACTGAATTGTTTTTGAAATTATTCTTTTAATTTAATATTTGATTTATTATGCTATTTGATTTTAAATTATCGAATTAATTCATCATAAAAAATACAAATAATTAGTTAGGAAAATATGTTTAGATTCATTTGTTGGAAAAAAGAATGACATCAAAATGCAAGTAAAAATTTATATTAAGAAGGTAAAAAATTGTTATTTTTTTATTTTGATAAGTATGTATAAAAAAAATACTCTGCTTATTAATATAATCAATTTCTTTAAATAAATGTTTCACAATAATTAGACTTTAAAAAAATACCTTAAAATTTTCAATTTAAAATATTATTTTATCATACTTTATACACTTACTTTTTTAATTTTATTCACAATTATTTTATTTTTTTAACTTCAAAATTATTTATATCCTTCCATTTTTTTATCAAAATTTTTAAAAATAATATTTTTTTAAAATATTATTTTATCATACTTTATACACTTACTTTTTCAATTTTATTCATAATTATTTCATTTTTTTAACTTAAAAATTATTTATATCCTTCATTTTTTGATCAAAATTTTTAAAAATAATATTTTTCTTAATTTTCGTGTAAAAAAATAGTGTTATATTTACGAAATAAAGATAGTATAAATTATAGTTAGACAGTGTTTTTTTATTTTGGCCCCCCCTCGACTAATATCCTGGGTCCGCCCCTGGATGCATGTCACATAGTGTGACATGGCATGCCACACAAGCAAGTGGGACCACATACAATGCATAGTGGCATGTGTATGTGGCATGACCTTTCACCTCCTTTGTAACCCCTTCTGCATGTTAATGGTGCATTATGATGCCCATTATGTTGTAGGTTACAAAGGGGAGTAATGTGGTGAATAATGAGGCCATTATATGGATGAAAATCAGATTTTCATCACAACACAACATTAGCCACGAAATTCCACTCAAATAGAGAGAAAAGAGGTGATCTTGGAGATCAATTCTCAAGCAAGCAAGGTGTTCATTATCCGGGTTCGTGTGCAACACGTAGAGGCCGGGCCATTTGTGCGGCTTCAACATCCGGACGATCCAAAGGAGTGACGAGGTCATTCACAAGGAGAGCTTCAAGTTGCTGATCCATTAAGGTGGTTCAATCGACTCAACACCACCTTAACCAATTTCAACGATCACCAAATGTAAGAACTCGTTGAACCTTATATATATATATATATATATATATATATATATATATATATATATATATATATATATATATATATATATATATATATATATATTGGATGTGTATATATATATATATATGTGTGTGTCTATACATATATTGTGTGTACTATATCAAGCATGATAGATTTATATGCTTTACACGCTTCCGCACACACGGTATATCGATTGGATCGGTATATCGGTACCTTCAATTGGTATCAGAGCCTAGGGCTCGTGCACACTTTTGTGTTGGACACAAGAAGTTTAAATCAACATAATTGGATTATATGTTTATTGTGATTATGTCATTAGATATAAGGCCGGCCACCGTTAGTGGTCGGGTGAATGAAATTGTCGTTTTTTTTACGTACGATTGGCCATAGTTTTGGAGGGCTGCGTCCCTTGGAATCTTTTGTAATAGATAGGTTTTTTCTATTAAAAATGTATTGTTCAATGTGTAAGCAATGGATTGAATCCATGGATCGACATTGGATATCGGCTCTCCGACGAAAATGAGAAGAAACGAAGCAAAACGAAGCAAAACGGGCGAAAACCGGGCTGCTGCAGCAAAACGGCGGGCGCTGTTTGTGCTCCGGCGGGCGTCGATTGGATTAGGCGGGCGCCGTTTTGGAAACGGCGACCGCCGAAAGGCTGTTTTTTGGTCAGCCAGGTTTTGTACCCTTTTGGCGGGCGCCGTTTTGGAAATGGCGACTGCCAGTGGTGTTCGGCGACCGTCGTTTGTGAAACGGCGGGCGCCGTTCGTGGTTTTTCGAGTACGGAATAGGTTTGACCAAAATCGGCGGGCGCGGAACTGAAACGGCGGGCGCGGACCAGTCCAGAAGATGTTCAAGGCCTGTTTTGTTGTTTTAATCTTTTCTTTTGAGAGTTGTGAGGTTCTAGGGGCCTTTCGATTACGTATTTAATTGCTTTGCTAGTTATAGGATGTTTTATGTTATAAATGTTCAACTTACATATAAACACCTATGCATGCAAGTTCCCAAAATAATGAGTATAATGTCTTGTCCAAAAACATCACACTCATGAAGCCCTCGATCATAAGTTGGTAGGTCCGCCTCAGTGGGGTACTACTTGTTATCTTGGGATAAGTGGGAGTAAGGGTTAGACCTTTACACGTGAATTTGGTTTTCTCATCGATAGATCCACTGCAGGCGTGGCTATCGAGACATGAGATGAGAATGAAATTCTCGTCGACCGAGAGTGATATTAGATATCATTGACATGGGTATGTCTACTTATCTTGAAATACTTAAGTGCGGACTCAGTCGGCTTAAATATTTACAAGATGAGGATCTCGGGATCGTTTTGTTCTAAGGGACAATGATATTGGATATCAATTTAACAAAATGAAATAAATAAGTACAATTGTTAGACAACCTTATTTGTTTAACGCTTTGTGGATGTTTAAATATTTTATGTATCTTTCTTTTGTAGTTTATCATGTCAAATATCAACTCAATTCAAGTTTGGTTCAATTCTTGATTGTGAAAAATTGAACAACACAAATTTTCTTGATTGACAACGTAATTTGAGGATGGTCCTCAAATACTAATAAGGACGTCGAGAGATTTACGGAATTTCATGTCCATATAGTGAAGATTTCTTTAGAATATATATTATGTAATATTTCTTTACTGTAATTAGGAGATATGTTTTGCTGTATATATAGCGTAGCTCTATAGAATGAATATCACAGCGAATTCTTTCTCCAATATTTTCTTGACATGGTATCAGAGCTTAGTCCAAATCCTTAGCTTTTTTTTTTTCCTTTTCCTTTTCGACGAGGCAGCCATGGCTGGAGACGATGCCTCTAGAACCGAAACTCCTCGAAAAATCACCCCCTACACAATTCTTTCCAACGATAATCCCGGCAGCTATATTACCCATGTCGAATTTAACGGATCCAATTACGATGAATGGGCTCGAGGGATCAAAATTTCTCTTCGAGCCAAACATAAACTTGGCTTTATAACTGGGGCTGTCACTGAACCTTCCCCGACCTCCGAAGACTATGAATCTTGGTGGGCGAGTAATGCGATGGTGATTGCGTGGATCTTTAATACAATTGAAAAAGAACTACGCAAAACCATCTCATATCGCGACATCGCCAAACAACTATGGGACGATATCCAACAACGATTTTCATGTTGGAATTCGATATCCCGGAGTTGCCGGAATTGCGGAACATGACAACTCCGATCAAAAACCCTTCGCCGGAGATCACATGAACGCCGACTCATCCGCCGGAGTTCAACCTTTGGAGACCACGCACCCGAAGGCACGCGGCCCGCCCCCAGCCGAACCCCCGCGAGACGGGGTTCACGCGATCGAGGATCGCGTTCGATCTTCGCGATCGATGGGTGGGGCTGCTCCCAGCAGCCCCCGCGGCGAGTCCGGCGACTCGCCGCCTCTTGGAGGATCCCCACCGTCGAGGTGGGGAGGGGGACGGCACCAGCCCGTGCCCCCGGCGATCGATCCTTGGATCGATCGCAAGCCCTCGGCCCAGCCGAGGGTTCGATCCTCTCGCCCCCGCCGAAACCCTAGCGGGCGATTGGCGTGGTCCGGTGGCTTCACCACCACCACGCGATCGTCCGTCTAATCCGGGGTTCGATCTTTGGATCTTGTTTTCCGATAATTGATTTCAATAAGAATTAAATAGCGGAAATATTTAATTCACCTTTCGATTCGTTGTGCGGAGAAACGAGATCTTATGATGACCTTGAGATCTTCCCACGTATTCCTTGCACTAGCCCGGACGTCGTGTGGGCGACGATCTACCGAACTCCATGGATCTCCCTCTCTACTTTCTCTCTCTAGAATTGTGATCTTCAAGTTATGAGAATAGAGAAGACCATGTAGTGCTTTTATAGGCTACGTAGGGGATCTTAAGGAGGTGGAATATTGGGCTTCCAATATTGAAGATTAAATTGAGCCCAATGCTCAAGTCCATTAATCCTTATCAATATTAATTAATTCTATTTTCCACTATATAAAATTAATTGCACTCCCAATATCATACCATATTATATCAAATAATATTTCTCCGGTAGTATTATTTATTCCGTGTATTTAAGATATAAATATCCATGAATAAAATTAATTTATTGCTAATTAATTTATTCATCTCTTATATCCGAGACTAGTACCATTCAACCTTAATTATTATGCGGAACGAATCCACCTGCAGGGTTTACATAATAATTCCTTATGAACTCATCTCGGGGATATTATCAACCCTTCCGGGATACACTGTCCGGTCAATCATTCACGGCATGCCATATATGAAATATAGTGACCCAACTTAACCGGTAATTAACCCAATAATTAAATCGGTTAATTCCTTTGGTAAATCAAAGTCACTTATATTAAATATACACACCCGCAATAATATCGGGGATTAAGAATAAAATACACTGAGACTCGAATCGATTATCGCCGGCAATCCTAATCGATGAATCTCAACGATCCGCTCAATACACTAAGTGTACAAGTGTGATAAAATAATCAAGACAGATTATTTTCTCTCTCACACAACGACTATACCGATGGAATGGTCCGTGTCCATCTAGGTCGTGAGCAACTGTTCGATTAAATACGAGTAACCGATAGTATGATCTTCTGTGTGGGCCCGACACACCATACTAACTACAACGTATAGAATCCAGGACTATAATTTGCATATATTTAATTATAAATAATTAAATGCAAATAATTGTTTATTTAGTTAAATAGATTAGTGGCAATGGATCGTGAGTTTCCTTTACTTAAATCTAGACATTAAGTACACAACTCCAACAATCTCCCACTTGTACTAAGGTCTAGTCATTTCCTCCAAACTCCCGACTCCCATACTCATCACGTGCTAAAGTTATACTTCCAAGAAGTACTATGTGAATGAGCACTCTAGGTTGCCGCTCTGAAGTTATCTTGGTGACTACAGCGTCGTCTCCCTCGACGATGACTCGTATCAGGTGGTACTTGCACTATGTGTTATCTTACACTTATGGACTTGTGATTTCTTACCATTTGCCATTGCACCGCTATTCACATAGCCTTTGGCAAATTAAGAATCACCTCTAAGTCCCAGAGATTATCCCGGAGTTATACCAAAACTTCCGCTGCCTCTGAGGCTGCTATTTGGTTACCCATGGCAGAGTCCGAAAAGCATCGTGCTTATCACTCTTCCATGTTAAAACTCCTTCTCCTTCAATAGTGAAACACATAGCCTGATATCGACTTACACCGGTCCTCATTTGATTAGAAATCTAAGAGAATGTAATCCAAAGGAAATGTTCGTCTGCTTCGTAGTCTAGAACAGTACTTCGAAAGTACTTTTACAGCAGTCGAATATTCCTTTCCAGGATTACCTTGATATCCTCCCACTATGCTCACTGCATAGCCGATATCAGGTTCTCGTTTTCAACATTGCATTTATTAAGCTTTCCACACTTAAAGTGTAGGAATCTGCTTTCATTGCTTCTATCTCCTTTTGTGTTCTAAAACACATATCCTTAGATAGATGCATTCCGTCTCTGAAAGGTAACGAACCTTTCTCGGAATCTTGCATGTTAAACCGAACCATAATCGTACAAGATATCTAGAGAAGTACAATGTTCTTTTCTTGAGATCCTAGATCTTAAGAACATGCTCTAACTTCTTCTTTATCTCATATATCGATTTTTCTAGACAACCATGATTTTATGTCTGACAACATCTTTACATTGTTACCAATGATAAAATGTTATCTACATAAAACCTCCGAGAAACACCACCTTGTTTCCATCACGTTTCCCATACACACGATTCGTCAATGCCTTTTGATGAATCCATCAAATGGACTATCTCATCAATTCGCAAGTTCCACGATCTCTAGCTTCGTTTCAATCCATCAATGGATTAACTAAGCTTGTACTCTAAATGATCTTGCCTCTTAGCAATAATCCTTATTGCTTTCCAAGAAGGCACATTTAGATCTAGTACCGCCTCTATGTAGATCCAGGGATTGATTTCATGTATACTAGGTCCAGAGTTCGAAACTCTCCTAGTCTTATGAATATCTCCGGTTGACAAACAACCTCCCACTACAACGGCATTCCGGTGTATAAACAGTAATAACAGTAGGTGCAGTTAGTGGTGTACCGCTACTCGGTTTGGCTGGCTTCCAGTCATTATCGTTTTCTCTCTTTCCAGAAGTATCACTTCATTTTGGGCTTGTGGTTCATCTAATAGTCTTCCTCTAAGAACCGGGCGTTAGAACTTATAACGTCCTTCTGGTTCATAGTACTATTGAACACACATCTTTTGTTCTTCTAGGATATTCTACAACCACATTTGAATGCGTCGTTGTTTCCAAGACATATCCATAGAACATAGGTAGTTCCGTTTAACTCATGCCTTTACTATTTCTATAAGAGTTCCATTTCTTATTTCGACACACCAATCCTACAGAGGACTGTATGGTGTAGTCACTTGGGATCCAATCCCAAGCTCTGATCATAAATCAGAGTCAATCAATTCTAATACTTGTCCGGATCTTATATCTTATATCCATAAAGGATTGCTTAGTCGTATTATCTTCCAAATTAGATTCTTAGGTCGGAAGGTCCACTCCTTCAACTTAATTGATCTTACAATCAATTTTCGACCTTTGAACTTCTTATTTGAATAAATATGACTTAGCATAAGAATCCACAAGTGTAAATGATTTAATAAAGAAATCTCTTATTAGTAAAACGAGTTATATAAAACGGTTCGTTGCATCGTGGTGGACTCAGGATTCATCATTTATATATTGCTAGCTAATGTACCAAAATAGATAATATCATTATTTCTTCTTATAACCATCAAATGATTAAAAGAAATAAAATATCTATTCATTAGAAATCCAGAACAAAGTTTTTTCTAATATGAAAGGTACATAAAAGCAATAACCCAAAATGAAATCCTATAAAATGTCCTCCACTGCAACAGCTGCCTCCTTACAGCATTTCCCATGTAGACTACGATCTTTTCTTTTCTAAGTCGTCGGGTTTCCTGGAACCCTTGCATTTAAAATGCACATACCGTCAGTGGTTCCATATCTACACACCAGGTTCCGGTAGATAATACCATTGACTATGTTTCACGACTAAAGAAAATTTCGTACCTTCTTTGAGAGGATAATCAGACTTCCAGTACCCAGACTGTTTGTATCGAGAACACTTGCCTCATGGCTTTCTCGTCCCATCTTGTAGTCTATGCAACTTAGGACCACAGGGATTCTTTGCTTGCTTTTCCTTTCCCCCGATTTTGCCTTTAGGTTCGAAACCTTCGGCATTCGCTACAAGAGCTTGCGATTTCCGTCTCAACTCGTCCAAAAGGTCAATCATCTCAAAAACGTGTTTAAGCGTTTTCTCGAAGCGACTGGCCTTTATGAGTATCCTCATCGCTTCTTGTCTAGCCGCCTATTTCAATAGGCTCGGAAGGACAAAGCTCACTGAGTACAAACTAGTACTCTTTAACAGTTTGGGTAATGTCTAGATCTCTATTCCAATCATTACATTTAGGGACCAATGAGTTAAAATCCTTACGTATCACATAAAGTGGGTTCAAGGCCATTTCCTAATCTATGAGCACATATAACAACAAACAATCGATTTAATCTCCGATATTATCTCCCTTAAATAATATCATTAAACCACTAATCACCTCTAAAATCCCATCAGATATGGCAAGCCACGTTCGTGTGGACGTTTACCTATCCAAATGATTTAGCAATTAGATTTGCTTCGGTCGTACATCAATTATAGCGTTACTTCGTTGGGAAGAATACTATAAAGCGTACCTAAGTGTAAACCATTACTCAGTATCCAAGAAGATTGTTTGGGACACGTATATTCACCGCAAGCCACGTTCGTGTGGACGTTTACGTTAACATACGCTCCTTCACTCCCTTCTATAACTGTCTACATGAATTATTCCAAAATCCCATTCAGTATAGCAAGCCACGTTCGTGTGGACGTTTACTATACCAAAAGATTTATATAATTGAAATCCAATTACTTGATCCATTCGATTTTCGTAAATCAGGACGCGGAGAATCATAAGTGAAACTCGAAGTTTCTAACCAGTGATTCACCATGCGAACGACCCTATCTCTCATAGAATGAGGGAGCCGAGCAGACAATCGATCTAGTCATCAAATGACACGAAAGTCTCTAATTTGTGTCCTCGACATGACCAAGTGGCTTTGGCTCCATTCCACTCCCCGGGGTGAGAATGAGTCGACTTGAAATCAGTTTCAGAAAGACAAATTAGGCATTGTTTAATAAACTTAATCAATGTTTCTCGTAAAAGGAATTACAAGAATTCTCCTCCAATGACTTGTCTATACGAACTTCAAAAGTCCATAAAAGTCACCAAGAGAACAGCAATGGAGACCATGGATATGTTTCCATACCCTCTCCCACTTAGCTTTTTATAACAAAGGGATACGCTATCTAATGCATAATTAAATACACATAAGCATAATAACAAACATGCATTTCATGCAAGTACGTTCACAAATAATCAAATAATTACTCAAGCAAAATTATTTCTCTACTATTCGTACCTTGATGAATTCCAGCATGCTTGCCTTGAGTCTTCATTCTACGTCTTGAATACTTTGCCGAGCGACGGAAAAATTCTTTGATACTCATATTTAATTTTACTCCAATTAAATAAAATCAATTCCATTGATTTCCATATTTAATTCTATTTTAAATAAAATCCAAGATTTTCCAATCCAAAATAAATTTTGAATTAATCTAATGATTTTAAATAAAATACTTAAATTAAATAAAATAAATATTATTAAAATTCATTGATTTCCATATTTAATTCTATTCTAAATAACATCCAAGATTTTCCAATCCAAAATAAATTTTGAATTAATCTAATGATTTTAAATAAAATACTTAAATTAAATAAAATCAATATTTTAATAATTTCTCAATCCTATTTAGATTAGATCTCAAGAATCCTAACCAAAATCGAATTTCGATTCTTCTTAAGACTTCTAATCCATGTAGGTATAGGATATCTAGAGAAACTAGGATTTTCTTTCCTAATTTAACTCTCCATCTAATTCCATTATTTAATTCCATAATTAAGAAATCTAATCCAAATAGAATTTGAATTAATTCCAAAATTAAATTAAATAAAATTAGAAAGATTAAATTATTTCCGGAAAGATCGGATTTACCGGGACGAACCGAAACTACGATTCCGGTCGACCCAATCCCAAAAATCGAACCAACGTGCTAATTCTAGGCCAGAAACATGTACAACACCATGAATCAAAAATTCATGTCATGCCATGCACATCAAAGAGCCATTCACACGTACAGCACATGGTAAATCATGTGTGTGGGGCTAGCCATGCATGAAGACATGCAATACGCATGTACAGCACCATGAATTAAAAGATTCATGTCGTGCATGTACATTGTGAATGAATTAATTCATTCAGCCGACTCGTCACAGCAGCCCCCGATCGTCATCTTCAGCAGCTAGCGATCAAGTGTGATAAAATAATCAAGACAGATTATTTTCTCTCTCACACAACAACTATACCGATGGATTGGTCCGTGTCCATCTAGGTCGTGAGCAACTGTTCGATTAAATACGAGTAACCGATAGTATGATCTTCTGTGTGGGCCCGACACACCATACTAACTACAACGTATAGAATCCAGGACTATAATTTGCATATATTTAATTATAAATAATTAAATGCAAATAATTGTTTATTTAGTTAAATAGATTAGTGGCAATGGATCGTGAGTTTCCTTTACTTAAATCTAGACATTAAGTACACAACTCCAACATTTCAATCGGTAGTGGTGCAAAGATTTATCAATTAAAATCTGCCATTATCGATTGTAAGCAAAAACCACAGGAAACCATTATGGTCTATCTTGGACGACTCAAGAGGATATGGGACGATCTCCACGATTGCGACACTTTGCCTACTTGTACTTGTACCGGCTGCAAGTGTGATATTGTGAAACTTCTTACCACTCGCCGAGAGGAAGAACATTCTCGAGAATTTTTAATGGGGCTCGACCCACGCTACGCTATTATACGCTCTCATATCCTCGGTATGGATCCTCTCCCTACTCTTAATCAGATTTATAATAAGTTAATTCAGGAGGAAGGCGTCCATATTTTTACTCAGAATCAAATCGACATTCGACCCGAACCTATGGCCTTTGTCGCACGTGTTCAAGGGGGGGCTCGTCGAGACATGAAGACGAATGATTCGGAGACCTCAAAATCCGTGTGTGCAGCCTGTAGTCGTGAAGGACACACGGTGAAGACATGTTTTCGGGTCACGGGGAAATTTCCAGAATGGTGGGGGGATCGACCTCGTGATCGAATTGCTTGGCCTCGGTCTTTTGCTGGTGAGAAAAATTATACTGATCGTACACAAGAGGGACGTGGACGTGGAAACAACATACGTGCTAATGTTGCTTCCGGTGGCGGACACACGTCACACAATGTTCCATTAACTGACTCTGATCGAGTTGATTTGAAAAATTTAAATGCATCAGAATGGGAAGAACTAACCAAGCTATGGAAGGCACACAAAACCAATAGCGAAGGTGACGATCGTCTTAACGGTAAAGTTTCTGATTACTCCTGGATAATTGATACAGGAGCTTCACATCACATGTCGGGTAATATTGCATATTTTACAAATGTTGTTGATATTGATCCATCTCCGGTTGGAATGCCCAATGGCGATCTCGCACTTGCTATTAAAAGCGGTGACATTGAACTTACCCCAAGCTTAGTACTCAAGAACGCTTTATATGCCCCGAATTTACATTGCAATCTCATTTCTGTATCTAGCTTGCTACGTGATGCCACACTTACCATTCAATTCACACATAAACTTTGTTTAATACAGGACCGTACCTCGAGGATGGTGATTGGTGCGGGTGAGCAGTGCGAGGGTCTTTATTATCTTCGGGGTGTTCGCGACATTAGAGCAAGAGCTTACTCTATTGGTCCGATTGGTAATGCCGACTTGTGGCATCGTAGGTTGGGGCATCCTTCTTCCAAAATTATTAGTTCTTTACCTTTTATTAATAATAACACTAAGGTTCAGTTTGACTCCAGAAGTTGTGATGTGTGTCTCCGGGCTAAACAAACACGTGAATCATTTGGTTTGAGTGATAATCGTGCTGCTGAAATTTTTGATCTTATTCATTGTGATTTATGGGGTCCGTACTCTGCTAATGGTTCTTGTGGCTCTCGTTATTTTTTAACAATCGTTGATGATTTTTCACGGTCAGTATGGGTGTTTCTGTTACGAGCTAAGAGCGAAGCTACTCAGAAAATAAATAATTTTTTTAATTTGATTAAACGACAATTTCATAAAGAGGTCAAAATTCTTCGTAGCGACAACGGTACCGAATTCACTAGCTTACGACCGTATTTTGAAGCTCATGGTATTGTTCATCAAACATCCAATGTGGACACTCCTCAGCAGAATGGACGTGTCGAGCGTAAACACCGCCACATATTGAATGTTGCTCGTGCATTATTATTTCAAGCTAGCTTACCGATTATGTTTTGGGGCGAGTGTGTATTAGTCGCGGTTCACCTCATCAATCGAACTCCAACACCACTTTTAGGTGGAAAAACACCATATGAAGCATTGTTTCACACCCCACCGTCCATGAATACTATTCGAGTTTTTGGGTGCTTGTGTTACGCGAAAAATATTAACTGAGCTCGAGATAAATTTGCGAGTAAAAGCAGAAAGTGCATTTTTTTGGAGTATCCTTTTGGTAAAATTGGTTAGCGTGTTTATGACTTGGACACTGGCAATTACTTTAATTCCCGTGATGTTGTGTTTCTTGAACAAGAGTTCCCCTTCCAATCTATACAAATTACAGAATCGCGGAATGAAAATTCTACCCATATGAGTAGTACAGAAGATGTTGGGTCTCCAATTATTCCCTTGGCTATTTCTTCCACCAACCCCCCACTCTTATCTCAGATGGACATTACAGAAGATTTGAATTCTGAATCTCCAACTACTGCTCCTCCAACTCCTGCTCCTAGCAGCAATGAGATTTTAGGACGTGGTCATCGTCTCAAAATTCCGAGTACACGACTTACAGGCTATGTTCGACACACATCTTTGCTCCGTCCCTCGCACGCCTCACCTGCCTCCACATCATCTTCAGGTACGCACTTTCCTATTTCTAAGTTTGTGAATTACGATAAATTTTCGCCTCGGCATCGCCTATTTTTATCTGCTGTAACAAAGGCTCGCGAGCCTACTTCTCTTCGTGAAGCCATGTTAGATCCTAAATGGCAGCAAGCTATGAAACATGAAATCACCGCTTTGGAAGAAAATAAAACTTGGACCGTCGGAAAATTGCCTCCCGGTAAGCATGCTATTGGATGCAAATGGGTCTACAAAATAAAATATAATGCCGACGGTTCTATTGAACGCTACAAAGCTCGCCTCGTTGTCTTGGGTAATCGACAAGTCGAGGGTATCGATTACCATGATACTTTTGCCCCTACCGTCAAACTTGTTACGGTGCGTACTTTACTTGCAGTAGCTTCTGCAAAGAATTGGGAACTCCACCAAATGGATGTCCACAATGAATTTTTACATGGTGACCTTCGTGAAGAGGTATATATGCGGTTCCCCCCGGGTTTTGAACATCCTGTTATGGGTCGTGTGTGCCGCTTGCGAAAATCTCTCTATGGATTACGACAAGCGCCACGATGTTGGTACGCGAAATTATCTTCCGCTCTCTCTTCTTATGGCTTCCTTCAGTGTGCCTATGATCATTCATTGTTTTCTTATAAGAGGGTGGATATTGAATTACATGTGCTCGTATATGTTGATGATTTAGTGATTGCGGGGAATAATACCAGTGCTATTTCTAAATTTAAAACATACTTGAGTTCATGTTTTTATATGAAAGACTTGGGTCGTCTCAAGTATTTTCTTGGTCTTGAAGTAGCTCGCAATGCCTCGGGTATTTTTATTTCTCAACGGAAGTACGCGCTTGATATTCTTACTGAAACCGGTTTGTTAGGGGCTAAACCTGCTACAGTTCCGATGGAACCCAATCACAAACTCGCTCTCGCTGATGGTCCGTCACTAGACGACCCTCTTCGTTATCGCCGATTAGTTGGACGTCTTGTTTACTTGACAATTACTCGCCCGGAACTATGTTATAGTGTTCATATACTCGCACAATTCATGCATGCACCAAAGGTTGCTCATTGGGAAGCTGCTCTTCACGTCGTCCGTTACATTAAACAACATTCGGGTCAAGGTATATTCTTACGAGCCGACTGTGATCTTCGGCTACGCGCTTATTGTGACGCTGATTGGGCTAGTTGTCCCTTGAGTCGACGGTCACTCACAGCCTATCTCATTTTCCTTGGTTCATCGCCTATATCTTGGAAAACAAAGAAACAAAACACCGTTTCTCGATCTTCGGCGGAATCGGAATATCGTTCGATGGCTTACACTACTTGCGAACTCAAATGGTTGCATGGCCTTCTACAAACGTTCGGCCTCTCCACTTCAACGCCCGTTCAACTCTATTGTGACAGTCAGTCTGCTCTTCACATTGCTCGAAATCCTGTTTTTCATGAACGCACTAAACACATAGAGGTCGATTGCCACCTAGTTCGTGATGAAATCATTCAGGGCACTATAACTCCATCTTATGTGCATACAAAGGACCAGCTAGCAGACATTCTTACAAAAGCTTTGGGCCGTACTCCATTTGAAGATCTTCTCTCCAAGTTGGGCATTTTGAATCTCCATGCGCCAACTTGAGGGGGGGTAATAAGGACGTCGAGAGATTTACGGAATTTCATGTCCATATAGTGAATATTTCTTTAGAATATATATTATGTAATATTTCTTTACTGTAATTAGGAGATATGTTTTGCTGTATATATAGCGTAGCTCGATAGAATGAATATCACAGCGAATTCTTTCTCCAATATTTTCTTGACAAATACGAATACAAAGAGAATGTGTTAGATTACCAATTCCTATGATATCATTGAACAACTCAATAGCATGTTCGGGGAACAGACTATGATTGAGCGGTTCAGTATGACCAGGGTCATCGCTTCAGCTAGGCTGGAAAAATGGAAATCTATGGGATCACATGTGCAACAAATGATTGGATTATTTGCTTCAAGTGACCACCTAGATTTTTCCTATGATGATTAGTTGGCAACCGATTTCATACTTCAATCTCATGATGGTTATAATGCCTTTAAGCTAAATTTTCCATATGAATGGTTTGAAGAAATCGCTTCGTGAGCTCCACGGGATGCTCAAGGCTGCTGAGCCGGCGATAGAGAAGGACCCTAAGAGGGAAATTCTTATGATATGGGATAGGGTATTCAAAAGAGCATGGGCAAGAAGGTTACTAGGGTTCCTAGGGAATCTCAATGCGTCTACTGCAAAAGTGTTGGACACTACTTGCAAACATATAAAATTTCATATTTTATTCAATTTCAAAACAAATGCCTGATTTGTCTTTCATGTGATGGATTCTAAAGTTAGGATTATTTTCACCTCGGGGAGTGATTTACTCCAAAACACTTAGTTCATCAATGACACAAATTAGAGACTTTCGAGCCATGGGATGGCGTTAGTCGATTGTCTGGTTGGCTCCCTCATATTTTATGAGAGATAGGGCTTCAATTGCATGATAATATCGCTGGTTAGAAAACTTCGATTTTTCACTTACGATTTATCACGTTTTGATATTGAGATAATTTTGAATGGTAAATTTGAATGAGACTCAATTATTGGGAATAATTGAATTTGCCCAAAGTTCAATGAAGATGTGAAGAACGGGGTTGCTTCATCTTCAGGTATTAATGTTATAGACATTAAACTTCACAAATTCTACTTCTTGGGTATTGGATGCCAAATGTGGTTCTCACATTTGCATGTGAAGGAACTACATAGAAGTATAAGTTTGGTGAATAGAGATGTCGATCTATGGGCGATAAATGGAGCGAATGTCGCTGCATTAGCCGTATGATCATATGATATTGTTTTGCCTTAGGGCTTAATTTTAAGTATTATAACTATGTATTTTTCGTACCTTCAATAAACAATGAATATTGGTTCAGTATTGGATACTGATGGATTAGTTTTTCACTATTTAAATAGTTTGATAACTATTTTAATTGTGAACTATTCTTTGTTTTGGTACGATTATTACATTATTTATGTATACTTTAAACTCAACAAATCATATATAACATTAACACCAAAGGCCGAATCGAATAAGTCTCAATGAGACATAACTGTAACATTGTTGATTGGATCAAAATCTAAACATGTAACGAATCTTCTTTTAGAAGGCATTCTAGAATCATTTGACTTGGAGTCATTTGATACATGTAAATGATGTTTGATGGACAAAGATAACAATGTCATCTTTCTTGGAGAAAGGAGAACATGTGAGTGATTAATTAGGGATGATCCATACTGATGTATGTGGAACCTATCAGTTCACAAGCACATGAAGGTTATGTTTCGGAAAGGAGAAAACAAACTATATTAGATATAGTTCGACCATTCGATGAGAGGTCTAAATGAACTACTGGTCTCTTTTGGGAACACACAATTCTTAACTTCAACTTATACACTGAATAAGACGCTGTCAAAAGCTGTTGATAAGACACCATACTAGGTATGGAAAGGGAGGGTCCCTAAATTGTTTTCATCAAAATTTGAGGTTCTAAAAGCTTCTCTGACGAGATTTATCTCTATAGAGCTTGAACTCAAATGGGATAAAAGTTTCTTTATGGTATCCATAAGAAACACGAGGGTACAAATTCTACGATCTATCTGAGAACAATATTTTGTTGCTCGAGATAGTGATTTTCTTGAAAAGAGTAATCTTTCCTAGAAAGTCAGTGGGAGCTCAGTTGTCTTGAACGAGGTTCAAGTAGAACAAACTGATATGGATACTCAAGACTTGGTTGAGAGTACTCCAGTGGTTTTGGAAACCACACCTAACCCTCGAAGGTCCGAAAGGATTAGAACTCAACCTGACATATACTTAGGTATTCTGGCAAACGAGAACTATGAAATCATGCTTTTAGAAAGCAATGAACCTTCGACCTATACCTAAGCTATGACGAGTCCAGATTCCGAGAAATGGCAGGGTGCCATGAAATCCGAAATAGAATTGATGTCTGAAAATCAAGTTTGGAACTTGGTCGATTTGCTTAAAGGGGCTAGGCCCATTGGATGCAAATGGATTTACAAGATAGAAACAGACATGGATGGAAAACCTAGTGTTTTCAAAGCAAGGTTGGTGGCAAAAGGATTTAATCAAATTCACAAAGTGGATTATGATGAAAGCTTTTCACCAGTTGCTATGATCAAAGCCATTCGGATTCTCTTAGCCATTGCTGCTCATTATGATTATGAGATATGGCAAATGGATGTTAAAACCGCCTTCTTGAATGGGATTCTAGAAGAGGATGTGTTTATGACACAACCAGAGGGTTTTATCGATCCTAATCAGGCTGAGAGAGTATGCAAGCTTAATAGATCTTAATGGATTAAAGCAAGCATCTCGGAGTTGGAATCTTCAGTTCAATGAATCCATATCTGGATTTGGATTTCAGAGGAACTCGAAAGAGTCTTGTTTTACAAGAAGATCAGTGGGAGTTACGTTGTATTCATTGTGTTGTATGTCGATGACATACTCCTTATTGGAAACAATATTCCTATGCTTAATTCTGTTAAAGAATGGCTTGGAAGATGTTTTTTTATGAAGGATCTTGGAGAAGCACAGTACATATTGGGCATCAAGATCTGTCGGAACAAATCAAAAAGGATGTTTGAACTTAGTCAAGTGACCTATATTGATAAGGAGGTTGATAAGTTCAGAATGAAAGATGCCAAAAGGGGTCTCATTCCAATGAGTCATGGCACATCACTTAGCAAGATGCAAGGCCCTACGGTACTTGATGAGCAAAAGAGGATGTAAAACATTCTTTATGCTTCGGCAATAGGGTCTATAATGTACGCCATGATATGTACACGACTGGACGTATCGTATGCTTTGAGCATGACGATTCAGTTTCAAGGAAACCCAGGTGAGGCGCATTAGACTGCGGCCAAGAATATTCTTATGTACCTTAGATGGACTAAAGAATATTTTGTTGTCTTTGGAAGACAAAAATAGTTGATATTAACAAGCTGTTTGAATGCTAACTTCAAAACAGACAAAGATAATTTCCGATTTTAATCTGGTTATATCTTTTGTCTGGTTAGAGGTGATATTTGCTGGAATAGTTCCATGCAATGCAATATAGCTGATTAAACTACAGAAGCTAAGCACAGTATTGCATTGGATGCAGTAATGTTGGAAGTTAGGATTTGAAAGTTCTTGAATGAACTAGGTGGCGTAACTAGCTCAGCCCATCCGATAGCTCTCTATTTATAGTAGAGTTATCGCGCAAGCCAATGAGTTAGGAAGCACCACAAGTCTAAAACTGCTGCTCAGGAAGTTCCACATTATATGGGAGATAGTTTTGTGGAGACATCGAGAAAATAAAGTTGCAACTTTTGGTAAGGTTGCAAACCCGTTTTCTAAACCTCTCCAGCAGTTTAAGCTTGAGGCTTTCACGACTGCAATAGAGATCAGACATCTTAGAGATGGGTTGTGATTTCTATTACTGTATTAGATACTTTTGGAGATTTGGTAAACATTCATTCATATGTATAATACATATTTCTTCATATAAATATGATTTAATTTATATGAATTGTCCAAATGATTAAGTGATATCAATTGGGTTATGAGGTCGACTTACCGCATAATGAAGTCCCAATGGTTGAACTGATATACTTGAATCATATAGTTGTTCCTGGTTCGTATAATCGAGTACGGACAAACCGATAATACAATGAACTAGTTTGTAATGTGTACTATAGTGCCGCTTCATGGGCTAGTGATGTGGGACATCAAGTACAATTACATAGATAGTAGCTGGGAGCTAATGATCGAACAGACCCGACTGAAATAGTATTTAAGATTTTGAGTCATAATACTATTTCATTGACTGTCGAGCAATTTCCTCTGACCTGAGTAGTTCAGAGTGATTCCATTGTGAAATGGTGTACTTTGATACAAGTAAACGCCTTTCGTAAAAGGAGGTTATAAAACTTGTTATTGGGTATATCAGGAAGCAAGTGGGAGAGCTTGGATTGACAAGATGGGATTGTCCTCCATTTTATAATGGGATACATGTCTTACAGGCCACTTGGAGAGTCGAGACTGTGGAAAATACGTGGCCACGTCCAGATTCGTATCATAGTGATAAATCTGGTTTTACAGTCTGTCTCAAAGTCCAAGAAAGGTTTGAACCGATTGAGGATGACTCGAGTCTTGCCTCAAGTTCAAACTAAGACATAAAGTGACAACAGGAAATTGGCAGCACACTGGCTCTGAAGGCCAAGTGGGAGATTGTTGGGATATGTCCTTCGATCCTACGTGTGCAATCGATAAATTCATAAGGTCGTCTATGGATGTTAAATGATTATTCGATAATATTAATTGTTGGGAACAATATAATATTGATCGATAAAATCATACCTACAGGGTCACACACGAGCTCGATATTGATATACATTGCTTGATAAATATATTGATTTAGAATCAATATTTACGTGGATTTAATACACATGCATGGGATGCATGGCTTGCATGGATGCATGTCACATAGTGTGACATGGCATGCCACACAAGCAAGTGGGACCACATACAATGCATAGTGGCATGTGTATGTGGCATGACCTTTCACCTCCTTTGTAACCCCTTTTGCATGTTAATGGTGCTGGAATTCGATGTCCCGGGTTATCTAAATTTGCGGAAACCGAAAACCCGACCGAAAACCCGTCGCCGGAGATCCAACCGCGAACCACCGTACGAGCCGGAGCTCGACCGAGCACCGCACGGGACGAACCCGCGCGCCCAGCCGAGCCCCCGCACGGGGCTCGCTATCGATCGATCGCGTGGGGCTGCTCCGGCAGCCCCGGGGCGGTGAGTCCGGCGACTTCACCGCCCACGCCGTCGGGAGGGGCGGTCAGCCCAGCTGACCACCGCGGCAACAGCCGCGGCTCGCCCCCGCGATCGAGCCCAGCTCGATCGCTAGCCCCGGCGTCTAGCCGGGGTCCCTTCGCGCGGATCGCCGCGATCGAACCCTAGGTTCGATCGCACCTCGGCTCCCAGCCGAGGGCTCCTCTCGAGCTTCGCCGGGGATCTCGAATCCCCGTCCCCGAAGTTCGTCGTTTTTCCCGGATCGTGCGTTCATGTATGTATCACAATTAATCCACATAAAATCATAGAAGGGAGTATATGATTTTACCTTTTAATTCGTTGTGCGGAGAAACGAATCTAAGTTGATGACCTTACGATCTTCCCACGTATTCCTTGCACTAGCTTGAACGTCGGGTGGGCGACGATCCTCCAAGCTTATGGATCCTCTTCTCTCTCTCTCTACTTTCTCTCTCTAGGAGAATTATGATCTTGTGTTATAATGTGTGTAGAATAGAGAAGACCATGTAGTGCTTTTATAGGCTACGTAGGGGATCTAAAGGAGGTGGAATATTGGGCTTCCAATATTAATGTTTAAATTGAGCCCAAGCCCAAATCTATTAATCTCCCATTAATATTAATTAATTTATTTTCCACTATATAAATTAATTGCACTCCCAATATTAAACCATATTATATCAAATAATATTTCTCCGGTAGTATTATTTATTCCGTGTATTTAAGATTTAAATATCCATGAATAAAATTAATTTATTGCTAATTAATTTATTCATCTCTTTAATCCGAGACTAGTACCATTCAACCTTAATTATTGTGCGGAACGAATCCACTCATGAGGTTTACACAATAATTCCTTATGAACTCATCTCGGGAATATTATCAACCCTTCCGGGATACACTGTCCGGTCAATCATTCACGGCATGCCATATATAAAATATAGTGACCCAACTTAACCGGTAATTAACCCAATAATTAAATCGGTTAATTCCTTTGGTAAATCAAAGTCACTTATATTGAATATACACACCCGCAACAATATCGGGGATTAAGAATAAAATACACTGAGATTCGAATCGATTATCGCCGGCAATCCTAATCGATGAATCTCAACGATCCGCTCAATACACCAAGTGTACAAGTGTGATAAAATAATTAAGACAAATTATTTTCTCTCTCACACAACGACTATACCGATGGATTGGTCCGGGTCCATCTAGGTCGTGAGCCACTGTTTGATTAAATACGAGTAACCGATAGTATGATCTTCTGTGTGGGCCCGACACACCATACTAACTACAACGTATAAAATCAAGGACTATGATTTGCATATATTTAATTAATAATAATTAAAAGCAACCAATTGTTTATTAATTAAATAGATTAAATGCTATGACCGGGAGTTTATCGTTACTTAAATCTAGACATTAAGTACACAACTCCAACAATCTCCCACTTGTACTAAGGTCTAGTCATTTCCTCCAAACTCCCGGTTCCCATACTCATCACGTGCTTCAAAGTGTACTTTCGAGAAGTACTATGTGAATGAGCAATCTAGGTTGCCGCTCTGAAGTTATCTTGGTGACTACTACGTCGTCTCCCCTGACGATGACTCGTATCAGGTGGTACTTGCTCTATGTGTTAACATCACTTTTGACTTATGACCTCTTCTAGTTCACTGTGCACCGCTATCCAATAGCCTTTGGTAAACTAAGAGTCATATCCAAGTCAAGAGGTTATCCCGGAACCTAACCAAAACTTCCGCTGCCTCTGAGGCTGCTATTCGGTTATGAGAGAGTCTGAGAAGCGTCCCGCTTATCACTCTTTCACTTCATGGTTCCACCTCTTTCTAAAAGTGAACACATAGCCTGATATCGACTTTCACTGGTCCTTTCTCTGATTTTTGGATCTGAGAATCTGTAATCTAAGAAGATTTCGTCTTGCTCTGTAAGCCAGTACTTTGAAAGTACTCTTGCAGCATTCGAACATCCCTTATCCAGATTACTTTGATATCCTCCCACTACGCAAACCGCATAGTTAATATCAGGTTCTTGTTTTACAACATTGCATCTATAAAGCTTTCCATACTTGAAGTATAGGAAACTGCTTTGTCCTCATCTATCTCCTTCATGTGTTCGAACACATATCTTTAGATAGATGTTTATTCTGTCCCTGAAAGGCAATAACCTTTCTCAGAAGTATGCATGTTAAAAACAAACCTTAATCGTACAAGATATCTAGGAGAAGTACAATGTTCTTATCTCTAGATCACAAGATCTTAGGAACATGTTCTAACTTCTTCTTAATCTTATATCTCGATTTATTTAGACAACCATTATTTTATGTCTGACAGCATTTTTACATTGTTGCCAATGATGAAATGTTATCTACATAAAATCTCCGAGAAACACCACCTTGTTTCCATTACGTCTTTAATACACCTTTCGTCTATGCCTTTTGATGAATCCATCAAATGGAATATCCCATCAATTCGCAAGTTCCACGATTCATAGCTTTATTTCAATCCATAAATGGATTTACTAAGCTTGTACTCTAAATGATCTAGCCTCTCAACAATAAACCTTATTGTTCCAAGCAGGCACATTTAGATCTAGTACCGCCCTTATGCAGAGCTAGGGGTCGATTTCATCTTTACTAGATCCAGAGTCCGAACTCCTCTAGTCTTATGAATATCTCTGGTTGTCCGACAACCTCCCACTGCAATGGCGTCCCGGTGTACTACAGTAATAACAATAGGTGCAGTGTGTGGTGTACTTCTACTCGGTTTGGCTGGTTCCTAGTCTTTTGTCCTTCTTCTCATTTCAAGGTATTACGTCAATTTTAGGCTTTGTGGTTTATCTGATAGTCTTCCTCTATGAACCGGACGATAGACGTCCCTCTGGTTCGTAGTACTATAGAACACACAATACTTCGTTCATCTAGGATATCCTACAACCATATTCAATATGTCGTTGTATCTAGGAATATCCATAGAACATAGGTAGTTCCGAACAACTTGTCCTTTTACCGTCAGATTTCCATTTCTTTACAACGCACTATTTCTACACGTAAGTGTATGGTGCGGCCCTTTGGGATTGAAACCCAATCTTTGATTATGCTATGTGTTATTCAGATAGGTGATGGCCTCCGCGACCGAGTCGCAGGCTCCTAATGGATATACTTTGATGGTTCCCCATAATCGCTTTGTGTCCATTGACTAGTCAAAACACTTTGCTTTTATGGCACATCAAGCATTCTAATCCATCACTTGAGTATTCTTGAAAGAATCACTCGTGCCTTTCTAATAAACACATATGTCTGCATATCTATTCATTTCCAATACTTGTTTGAATTCTATCCTTTTTCAAGAAAGGTTTGCTTAGACGTATTATCCTCCAAATTCAATCCTTAGGTCGGAAGGTCCATTCCTTCAACTATAATTGATCACATCAATTTCGACCATTTGAATCTCATTTGAAAATACTACTAAGTATAAGATTTCACAAGTATAATGATAAAGAAATATCTAATAAGTAAAACAAGTTATAGAACGGTTCGTTGCATTGGGGTAGACTTAGGATCTATCATTCATATATTGCTATCTAATGTACCAGAATAGATAATGCCATTATTTCTTATCAAAATCATCCAATGATTAAAGAAATAAAATATCCATTCATAAATAATAGAAATCCAGAACAAAACGTTCTTTCTAAAATAAGGGGTACATAAAGCAATAACTTTGAAATGAAAACCTATTTAACTACTAAAGCAGATAAATGTCTTCCACCGCAACCGCTGCCTCCTCTACAGCTTTGCCCGTGTAGACTCGAACTCTTCCTCTCTAAGTCGCCGGGTTTTCTGGAACCCCTGCATTCAAAATGCACATACCGTCAGTGGTTCCATATCTACACACCAGAATTCTGGTAGATAATACCGCTGACTATGTTTTTGCGACTAAAGAAAAATTCGTACCTTTGAGAGGACATTCAGACTTCCAGTGTCCCATCTTGTTGCATCGGAAGCACTTACCCTTTGGCTTTGCAGCCCCCACTCGTGGTACAGTCCTCTTGACACCACTGGGTTTCCGGGCTTGCTTCCTTCTCTTGCCCCTACCTCCACTGGGCTTAAAGCCTTTGGACTTGGTAGCTACAAGCGCTTGAGACTTGCCCTTCTTGTAGATCCCCTCTGCCGCCTTTAGTTCAGTCAGGAGTTGCGCAAGAGTATAAGATAGTTTACCCATATTATAGCTCATACGAAACTGCTCAAAACTAGGGGCCAGAGACTGGAGTATGATGTCGACTTGCGTCTCAGCATCAATAGAAGCTCCTAGGACCTCAAGTTCATTCAACAAACTCATCATCTTAAGAACGTGCTCCCCAACGGGCGTTCCTTCAGATTGAGTAGTCGACATGAGGACTCTCATGGCTTCTTGCCTTGCCGCACGATCTTGCTCCCCAAACATCTCCTTGAGGTTAAACATCATATCATAGGCAGTGTCCATCGACTCATGTTGGGTTTGGAGTACATTTGACATGGAAGCCAAAATATAACACCTAGCCATTTCATCAGCCTTTTTCCACTTCCGATATGTCAGTTTTTCCTCATCAGTTGAGGCAGCCGTGGGCTCAGCAGGGCACACTTCATGGAGTACAAACTTGTACTCCTCCGAAGTTAGGACAATGTCTAAATTTCTCTTCCAATCAATATAGTTGGGGCCAGTGAGCTTATGCTCCTTGAGTATCATAGAAAGTGGGTTCATAGCTATTCTCTAAACCTATAAGCACATTTAAACAAACAATCAATTTAATATCCGATATTATCTCCCTCAAATAATATCATTAAATTACTAATTACATCTAAAATCCCATCAGATAAGGCAAGCCACGATAGTGTGGACGTTTACCCATCCAAATGATTTAGCAATTAGATTTGCTTTGGTCGTACATCACTATAGCGTTACTTCGATGGGAAGAATACTATAGAGCGTACCTAAGTGTAAACCATTACTCAGTACTAAGAAGTTTGTTTAAGATTCGCATGTTACCGCAAGCCACGATAGTGTGGACGTTTACGTTAACCTACGTTTCCTTCACTCCCTTCTATAACTGTCTACATCAATCGTTCAAAAATCCCATTCAATGCAGCAAGCCACGATAGTGTGGACGTTTACTACACCAAAAGATTTTTACAATTGACATCCAATTACTTGAAGCATTCGATTTTGTAAATCAAGACGCGGAGAATCATAAGTGAAACTCGAAGTTTCTAACCAGTGATTCACCATGCGAACAACCCTATCTCTCATTAGATGAGGGAGCCGAGCAGACAATCGATCCATCTTTCAAAGAATGGTACGACTGCCTCTAATTTGTGTCATCCACATGACCAAGTGGCTTTGGCTCCATTCCACTCCCCGGGGTGAGAATGAGTCGACTTGAAGTCAGTTTCAGAAAGACAAATTAGGCATTGTTTGATAAACTTAATCAATGTTTCTCGTAAGAGGAATTACAAGAATTCTCCTCCAATGACACATCTATACGAACTTCAAAAATCCATAAGAGTCACCAAGAGAACAGTAATGGAGACCATGGGAATGTTTCCATCCCCGCTCCCACTTAGCTTTTTATAACAAAGGGATACGCTATCTAATGCATAATTAAACACATAAGCATGCATACAAGCAATAAAGCACATATCACATAGTCAAAATAATGCTAGAAAAAAATATTTTTCCGACTATCATGGCTTTACTCCATCTCCGTATGCGTCTTCTAGTCTTCAGTCTTCGTTCTTGAATGCTCCATGTGACGAGAATATTAATCCCAATATTTAAATCTATTTATTTTTAATAAATCCAAAAGATACTTAATTCGAAAATTAAGTCAATCGAATAAATCAAAAATAAAATTAAATATTATTAATATTTTTATTTATTTATTTTCCTATCTAATTCTATTAAATCTCTAGAATAATCTATCCAAGTCAAACTTGGAATATTCTAGAAGACTTCTATAATAGAATAAGGAAATAAAATAAATTAGGACTCTTCTACTTTCCAAGATTAATTAATTTCCATGTCCATGAAAATTCCCATAAAATAGGAATAATCAAATAGAAATAAATTAATTTACTAATTAATTATTTTCCTATCTAATTCTATTAAATCTCTAGATTCCTATTCCAAGTAGAACTTGAAATATTCTAGAAGACTTCCATAATAGAATAAGGAAATAAATAATATTAATTAATTCTTTTCCTATCTCCATGAGAGTTCCCATACTTAGGAATACTCAAAGTAGGAAAACTTGAATCAATTAGGAAAGTGAATCTAGGTAGGAGTAGCACGAGATCACGAGGACCCCGCGCCCCCCCTTGTTGGAATTCGATATCCCGGGTTATCAAAATTGCGGAACCGATAACCCGAACGAACCCTTCGCCGGAGATCATACGAACGCCGACTCATCCGCCGGAGTCCGGGCTTTGGAGACCATGCATCCGAAGACGCACAGCCCGCCCCCACCCGAACCCCCGCGAGTCGGGGTTCATACGATCGAGATGATCGATCGCACGCCGGCAATCGATCGGGGTGGGGCTGTTCGACAGCCCCCCCGCGGCGGGTCCGGCGACCCGCCACCACCAGGAGGCCCCCGCCTTCACGGCGGGGTAGGGCACGGCACCAGCCCGTGCCCAGCGATCGACCCTCGTGGTCGATCGCACACCCTCGGTCGAACCGAGGGTTCGGCCCCCATCGCCCCACGCCGAAACCCTAGCGGGCGCACGCCGCGGTCCGGTGGTTTCGCCACCACCGCGCGTTCGTCCGTCTATTCCGGGCTTCGATCCTCGGATCTTCGTCCTACGGTATTTTCGATAAAAACAAATCGAACAATAATCAAGTTAGTTGAGAATTGTACCTACGATTCGTTGTTCGGAGAAACGAAATCAACGACCTCGTGATCTTCCCACGTATTCCTTGCACTCCGTTCGAACGTCGGGTGGGCGACGAGCTATCGAACTCTATGGATCCTCCTCACTCTTTATGATTGGCGTATCTTATATTTTTCTCTCTTATGAAAAAGTGAAGACCATGTAGTGCTTTTATAGGCTACGAGGGGGATCAAAAGGAGATTAAATATTGGGCTTCTAATATTGAAAATTAAATTGGGTCCAACCCAAATCCATTAATTCTTATCAATATTAATTTTATTTATTTTCCATTATATAAATAAAATTGCACTCCCAATATTTATCCATATTATATCAAATAATATTTCTCCAACTTAGTATTATTTATTCCGTGTATTTAAGATTTAAATATCCATGAATAAAATTTATTTATTGCTTAATAAATTTATTCATCTCTTATATCCGAGAATAGTACCACTCAACCTTATTTATTATGCGGAACAAATCCACTCGCGAGGTTTACATAATAAATCCTTATGAGCTCATCTCGGGGATATTATCAACCCTTCCGGGATACACTGTCCCTTCAAGAATTCACGGCATGCCATATATAAAATATAGTGACCCAACTTAACCGGTAATTAACCCAATAATTAAATCGGTTAATTCCTTTGGTAAATCAAAGTCACTTATATTAAATATACACACCCGCAATTGTTTCAGGGATTAAGAATAAAATACTCCGAGACTTAAATCAATTATCACAGAGCAATCCTAATTGATAAGTCTCAAGCGATCCGCTCAATACACCAAGTGTACAAGTGTGATAAAATAATTAAGATAAATTATTTTCTCTCTCACACAACGACTATACCGATGGATTGGTCCGTGTCCATCTAGGTCGTGAGCAACTGTTCGATTAAATACGAGTAACCGATAGTATGATCTTCTGTGTGCCCATGCAACACCATACTAACTACAACGTATAAAATCCAGGACTATAATTTGCATGTATTTAATTAACAATAATTAAAAGCAAATGAATGTCTGTAATTAATAGGTAAATGAAAGTGCATGCAGAGTTCATAATACTCAAATCTAGACATTAAGTATACTACTCCATCAATCTCCCACTTATACTAAGGTCTAGTCTTATCCTCCAAACTTCTGACTCCCAAACCCTCCAAGTGCTTGAAATATACTTCCTTGGGAAGTATCTTGGTGAAAGGGTCCGCTAGGTTGTCCTCCGAAGCTATCTTGGTGACTATCGCATCGCCCCTCTTGACGATGTCTCGAATCAGGTGGTACTTGCGCTCTATGTGTTTCATAGCACTATGGGACCGTGGTTCCTTACTGTTTGCCACTGCACCGCTATTATCACAATAAATTGTCATAGCCTTGGGCAAACTCGGAATCACATCTAAGTCCTGGAGGAAATTAAGGAACCAAACTGACTCTTTCGCTACCTCTGAGGCTGCAACATATTCAGCTTCCATGGTAGAGTCTGAAATGCACTTTTGCTTAACACTCCTCCATGATACGGCTCCACCTCCCATAGTGTACACATAGCCTGATGTCGACTTTCGCCGGTCCTTATCAGCTTGGAAATCCGAATCCGTATAACCCAAAGGAATCAGATTGTCTGCCCCGTAACTTAGAACATAATCTTTAGTATTTCGCAAATACTTGAAAATGCTCTTTACGGCAGTCCAATGAGCCTTTCCAGGGTTACTCTGATATCTCGCTACTACGCCAACTGCATAGCAGATATCAGGCCTCGTACATAACATTGCATACATTAAGCTTCCCACAGCCGAAGCGTAGGGAACTGCTTTCATTTCATCTTTCTCCTTTTGTGTCCGAGGACACATTTCCTTAGAAAGATAAGTTCCTTTACTGAAGGGCAGCTCACCCTTCTTGGAATCTTGCATGTTAAAACGAGCCAGAATCGTGTCTATGTAAGATCGCTGGGATAGGTACAATGTTCTATTCCGGCGATCCCTTATAACCTTGATCCCTAGAACATGTCCGACTTCTCCCAAATCTTTCATATCGAATTGTCTAGACAACCATCCCTTTATGTCTGATAACATTTTCACACTGTTGCCAATGAGAAGAATGTCGTCTACATAAAGCACGAGAAACACCACCTTCTTTCCATCACGTTTCCAATACACACACGATTCGTCCATGCTTTGACTGAATCCAAAAGATTGGACCACTTCGTCAAACCGCAGGTTCCACGATCTCGAGGCTTGTTTCAATCCATAAATGGATCGATTAAGCTTGCACACTAGATGATCTCGCCCCTTAGCAATGAATCCTTCTGGTTGTTTCATATAAATCGTCTCGTCAAGACTTCCATTAAGGAAAGCTGTCTTGACATCCATTTGTCACACCTCATAATCCATATGAGCTGCTATGGATAAGAGAATCCGGATTGACTTTATCTTGGCTACCGGCGAGAAGGTCTCCTCATAATCGATTCCCTCTTTCTGAGTATATCCTTTCGCAACAAGCCGAGATTTAAAGGTTTCAACCTTTCCGTCAGATCCTCTCTTTCTCTTGTAGACCCATTTACACCCAATTGGCTTCACGCCGCCTGGTGGTTCTACAAGATCCCAGACTTTATTAGAATCCATAGATGCTATTTCGGATTTCATTGCTTTCTTCCAAGAAGGCGAATCTATATCTTGTACCGCCTCATCATAGGTCCAGGGATCGATTTCATGAACTCCAGGTCCAGAGTCCGAAGACTCACCCAGTCCAATCCATCTATCTGGTTGTTTAACAACCCTCCCACTACGACGACGTTCCGGTGTATTAACAGTGACAGTATTAGGTGCAGGTTCTGGTGGTGTATCTATACTCGGTTCGGCTGTATCCAGGTCTTCCTCGTTACCTCTCAACTCATCAAGTATTATGTCACTTTTGGGCTTGTGGTCCATGACATAGTCTTCCTCTAGGAACCGAGCGTTAGTACTTATAACGATCTTCTGGTCTGTATGACTATAGAACATGCCACCCTTAGTTCCTTTCGGGTATCCTACAAACAGCCGTATTTCTGATCTAGGTTCTAACTTATCGGCGCCTTGTCGCAACACATGTGCTGGACATCCCCAGATCCGAATGTGTTTCAAGTTAGGCTTACGCCCACTCCACAATTCCATGGGCGTGGTCGGTACCGTTTTGGTCGGAACCCTATTCAGAATGTACGCCGCTGTTTCCAAGGCAAGTCCCCAGAACATAACAGGTAAATCCGAGTAACTCATCATCGATCGCACCATCTCCATAAGAGTCCTATTCCTTCTTTCTGACACACCATTCTGCTGAGGAGTATATGGTGAGGTCAGCTGGGATTCAATCCCATTCTCTGCCAAGTATGCCTTGAATTCTCCAGACAGGTACTCGCCTCCGCGATCAGATCGCAGGCATTTTATGGATTTACCACGAAGGTTCTCCACAAGAGCCTTGAACTCTTTGAACTTGCCAAAGGATTCGCTCTTGCGGCTCATCAGGTATACATATCCATATCTTGAGTAATCATCAGTGAAAGTGATGAAGTACTCGTACCCTCCCCTTGCCTGAGTAGACATAGGTCCGCATACATCAGAGTGAATCAAATCCAATACTTGTTCAGCTCTTCGTCCTTTACCAGAAAAAGGACGCTTAGTCATTTTTCCCTCTAAACAGGATTCGCAGGTTGGAAGGTCCTCTCCTTCAACGCCAGTGATTAAATCATCAGCTTTCAACCTTTGAAGCCTTTTTGAGTTTATATGACCTAGCCTTAGATGCCACAAGTATAATTGATTCATCTTAGAAGGTTCCTTTCTCTTATTGGTGTTCGTAGATGTGTTATTACTCTCGGTTAGTTGCATCGTGTTAGACTCAGGATTTAGCACATACAAATCGTCTATCAATGTACCAGAACAGATAATTTCACTATTTCTTCTTATGATCACAGAGTGGTCAAAAGAAACAGAATATCCATTCATAATAAGTTTAGAAACTGAAATTAAATTCTTTCTAAAGTTGGGTACATAAAGACAATTACGTAAAACTAAAACCCTATCACTACTGAAACGTAAGTGAACGTCTCCCACTGCAACAGCCGCCACCTTCGCGGCATTGCCCATGTAGACCATGATTTCTCCCTCTCTAAGTCTCCGGGTTTCCTGGAACCCCTGCAATGAATTGCAGACATGGTCAGTGGCACCCGTATCTACACACCAGGTGCTGGTAGATATCACCGCTGACAATGTTTCAGTGACTAAGGAAAATTTCGTACCTTTGATGAGAGGACAATCAGACCTCCAGTGCCCAAACTGTTTGCATCGAAAGCATCTGCGAAACCGCTTGCTTTCCCCAATCCGTGGTTTTAAACCACTGGATCTCTTTGCACGCTTTTCTTTTAGCCTAGCCACAAGAGCTCGTGTTTCTCTTAACTTACGCACAAAAATCGCCTTCGCCGAGCCGGTTTTAAGGGACTCATTGAGGAACGATTCCGTAGGTATGTTAAACACCTCTTGCCTAGCTTCCACACCATGTCTCAACGTAGTTGGAACAACAGTGGATTCAGAAAGCTCAACAGTCTGGACAATGTCCAGATTTCTTTCCCAATCATCACCATATGGAACCGGTGAGTTTTCATCTTTAAGTATATCACAAAGTGGGGTCACAGTCATTCCTAACCTATAAGCACATAAAACAAACAAACAATTTAATATCCGATATTATCTCCCTCAAATAATATCATTAAATCACTAATCACATCTAAAATCCCATCAGGTAAGGCAAGCCACGTGGTGTGGACGTTTACCCACCCAAATGATTTAGCAATTAGATTTTCTTTGGTCATACATCGCTTATAGCGGAACCTCGTGGGGAGGAATACTATAAGGCGTATCTAAGTGTAAACCATTACTCAGTACCAAAGTAAATTACTTGGAATCGCTACATCACCGCAAGCCACGTGGTGTGGACGTTTACGATAACTTCACAACTCTTCATAATTACTTACAACTGTCTACATCAATTAATCCAAAGTCCGTCAGCATAGCAAGCCACGTGGTGTGGACGTTTACTACACTAAGAGACTTTTATAATTGACTCCCAATTACTTGATCCATTTAATCTCGTAAATCAAGACGTGGAGAATCATAAGTGAAACTCGAAGTTTCTAACCAGTGATTCACCATGCGAACAACCCTATCTCTCATAAATGAGGGAGCCGAGCAGACAAACGACCCATCTATCAAAGAATGGCACGAAAGTCTCTAATTTGTGTCCTCTACATGACCAAGTGGCTCTGGCTCCATTCCACTCCCCGGGGTGAGAATGAGTCGACTTGAAATCAGCTTTGGAAAGACAAATTAGGCATTGTTTGATGAACTTAATCAATGTTTCTCGTAAGAGGAATTACAAGAACTCTCCTCCAATGACCCATCTATATAAACTTCAAAAGTTTATAAAAGTCACCAAGAGAGCAGCAATGGAGACCATGGGTAGTTTCCATACCCTCTCCCACTTAGCTTTTTACAATAAAGGGATACGCTATCTAGTGCATAAAATAAACACATATAGCATGCATACATGTAATAAAGCACATAGTATTATCACATAGTCAAAATAATACTAGAATATTATTTTCCGACTATTATGGCTTTACTCCATCTCCGTACGCATCTTCTAGTCTTTAGTCTTCGTTTCTTGAATGCTCCATGTGACGAGAATATTAATTTCCAATATTTAAATCTATTTATTTTCAATTAATCCAAAAGTTACTTAATTCGAAAATTAAGTCAATTGAATATATCAAAAATAAAATTAAATATTATTAATATTTTTATTTATTTTATTTTCTTTTTCCATTCCATTAAATCTCTAGAATAATCTATCCAAGATACTCTTGGAATATTCTAGATGATATCCATAATGAAATAAAGAAATAAAATAATTTAGGACTATTATACTTTTCCAATTTATTTTATTCCTAATCCATGAATATTCCCATGCGTAGGAATAATCAAATAGGAAAAATAAATTTAGTACTAAATTAATTTTTTTTCTATTTTTCTAGAATATTCCATAAAGAAATAATCAAAATAGGAATTAATGAATTAATTAGGAAAGTATATTTCCGGTAGGAGTAGCCCGGGTTGGGGAACCCCGAACCACCCCCACCACGTCCGACCGCCGCCTAGGGCACGCCGCCGCCGCCCAGCCCACGCGCCACCACCACTGGTGGCCGGCGTGGCCGAGACTCCCACGGACAGCCCGCCTAGGGCCGCGGGTCGATCGATCCCCTCGGGATCGATCACGGGGATTGATCGATCCCGGTCCTTCGTCTCCTCGTCACTTCGTCTTCTCCGGCGGTCTTCGATTCGTCGATCCAATCGCAAAATAAATTTACAAAAATCTAAATTACAATTCCGGTATCGATTCTATACACGAAATCGACCCTATACATTTTCCGGAAAAACAACGAACATAATAATAAACCCTAAATTCGGTCAACCCCCGAATTTTTACTATTACAAGCATTCACCACCAAAAACGAATCTCGACATGTCCGAGAGTTTAATAAAACCAACAATCACATGACAAAATAATTAAACGAATAATCATCAAGCCATAATAGTCGGAAACCCTGCAAGGTAGAACAATTTTTATCGAAAATACCGCGAACGTAAACCACGCTCTGATACCAATTGTTGGAATTGGATATCCCGGGTTATCAAAATTGTGGAACCGATAACCCGAACGAACCCTTCGCCGGAGATCATACGAACGCCGACTCATCCGCCGGAGTCCGGGCTTTGGAGACCATGCATCCGAAGACGCACAGCCCGCCCCCACCCGAACCCCCGCGAGTCGGGGTTCATACGATCGAGATGATCGATCGCACGCCGGCAATCGATCGGGGTGGGGCTGTTCGACAGCCCCCCCGCGGCGGGTCCGGCGACCCGCCACCACCAGGAGGCCCCCGCCTTCACGGCGGGGTAGGGCACGGCACCAGCCCGTGCCCAGCGATCGACCCTCGTGGTCGATCGCACACCCTCGGTCGAACCGAGGGTTCGGCCCCCATCGCCCCACGCCGAAACCCTAGCGGGCGCACGCCGCGGTCCGGTGGTTTCGCCACCACCGCGCGTTCGTCCGTCTATTCCGGGCTTCGATCCTCGGATCTTCGTCCTACGGTATTTTCGATAAAAACAAATCGAACAATAATCAAGTTAGTTGAGAATTGTACCTACGATTCGTTGTTCGGAGAAACGAAATCAACGACCTCGTGATCTTCCCACGTATTCCTTGCACTCCGTTCGAACGTCGGGTGGGCGACGAGCTATCGAACTCTATGGATCCTCCTCACTCTTTATGATTGGCGTATCTTATATTTTTCTCTCTTATGAAAAAGTGAAGACCATGTAGTGCTTTTATAGGCTACGAGGGGGATCAAGAGGAGATTAAATATTGGGCTTCTAATATTGAAAATTAAATTGGGTCCAACCCAAATCCATTAATTCTTATCAATATTAATTTTATTTATTTTCCACTATATAAATAAAATTGCACTCCCAATATTTATCCATATTATATCAAATAATATTTCTCCAACTTAGTATTATTTATTCCGTGTATTTAAGATTTAAATATCCATGAATAAAATTTATTTATTGCTTAATAAATTTATTCATCTCTTATATCCGAGAATAGTACCACTCAACCTTATTTATTATGCGGAACAAATCCACTCGCGAGGTTTACATAATAAATCCTTTGAGCTCATCTCGGGGATATTATCAACCCTTCCGGGATACACTGTCCCTTCAAGAATTCACGGCATGCCATATATAAAATATAGTGACCCAACTTAACCGGTAATTAACCCAATAATTAAATCGGTTAATTCCTTTGGTAAATCAAAGTCACTTATATTAAATATACACACCCGCAATTGTTTCAGGGATTAAGAATAAAATACTCTGAGACTTAAATCAATTATCACAGAGCAATCCTAATTGATAAGTCTCAAGCGATCCGCTCAATACACCAAGTGTACAAGTGTGATAAAATAATTAAGATAAATTATTTTCTCTCTCACACAACGACTATACCGATGGATTGGTCCGTGTCCATCTAGGTCGTGAGCAACTGTTCGATTAAATACGAGTAACCGATAGTATGATCTTCTGTGTGCCCATGCAACACCATACTAACTACAACGTATAAAATCCAGGACTATAATTTGCATGTATATAATTAACAATAATTAAAAGCAAATGAATGTCTGTAATTAATAGGTAAATGAAAGTGCATGCAGAGTTCATAATACTCAAATCTAGACATTAAGTATACTACTCCATCACCCCTCCCTTGATCGCCGGCCGGGAGCACCACCGCCGCCGTCCCCAGCCCACGCGCCACCACCTCCGGTGGCCGGCGTGGCCGAGGAGCCCCGCGGGCAGCCCCTCCGATCGATCTCCATGGGATCGATCCCATCGATCCCAAGCCCTAGTTTTCCCTCTCTTCATCTCCTTCGTCACATGAGTTCTCCGGCGGTCGTCTCGGCATCGATTCAATGTAAATAAATTACAAGAAATAAATTTACAATTCCGGTATCGATTCTATACATGAAATCGACCCTATACACTTTCCGGAAAACATAGAACGTAATAATAAATCCTAAATTCGGTCAACCCCCGAATTTTTACTATTACAAGCATTCATCCACACAAAACGAATCTCGACATGTCCGAGAGTTTAATAAACGAACAATCATGGTAAATTAAATAGCGAATAATTAACAATTAATTAAACCATGATAGTCGGAATCCCTGCAAGGTAGAACACAATTGAACACATACATGAACACGAAACCAAACGCTCTGATACCAATTGCTGGAATTCGATATCCCGGGTTATCTAAATTTGCGGAAACCGACAACCCGACCGAAAACCCGTCGCCGGAGATCCAACCGCGAACCACCGTACGAGCCGGAGCTCGACCGAGCACCGCACGGGACGAACCCGCGCGCCAGCCGAGCCCCCGCACGGGGCTCGCTATCGATCGATCGCGTGGGGCTGCTCCGGCAGCCCCGGGGCGGTGAGTCCGGCGACTTCACCGCCCACGCCGTCGGGAGGGGCGGTCAGCCCAGCTGACCACCGCGGCAACAGCCGCGGCTCGCCCCCGCGATCGAGCCCAGCTCGATCGCTAGCCCCGGCGTCTAGCCGGGGTCCCTTCGCGCGGATCGCCGCGATCGAACCCTAGGTTCGATCGCACCTCGGCTCCCAGCCGAGGGCTCCTCTCGAGCTTCGCCGGGGATCTCGAATCCCCGTCCCCGAAGTTCGTCGTTTTTCCCGGATCGTGCGTTCATGTATGTATCACAATTAATCCACATAAAATCATAGAAGGGAGTATATGATTTTACCTTTTAATTCGTTGTGCGGAGAAACGAATCTAAGTTGATGACCTTACGATCTTCCCACGTATTCCTTGCACTAGCTTGAACGTCGGGTGGGCGACGATCCTCCAAGCTTATGGATCCTCTTCTCTCTCTCTCTACTTTCTCTCTCTAGGAGAATTATGATCTTGTGTTATAATGTGTGTAGAATAGAGAAGACCATGTAGTGCTTTTATAGGCTACGTAGGGGATCTAAAGGAGGTGGAATATTGGGCTTCCAATATTAATGATTAAATTGAGCCCAAGCCCAAATCTATTAATCTCCCATTAATATTAATTAATTTATTTTCCACTATATAAATTAATTGCACTCCCAATATTAAACCATATTATATCAAATAATATTTCTCCTGTAGTATTATTTATTCCGTGTATTTAAGATTTAAATATCCATGAATAAAATTAATTTATTGCTAATTAATTTATTCATCTCTTTAATCCGAGACTAGTACCATTCAACCTTAATTAGTGTGCGGAACGAATCCACTCATGAGGTTTACACAATAATTCCTTATGAACTCATCTCGGGGATATTATCAACCCTTCCGGGATACACTGTCCGGTCAATCATTCACGGCATGCCATATATAAAATATAGTGACCCAACTTAACCGGTAATTAACCCAATAATTAAATCGGTTAATTCCTTTGGTAAATCAAAGTCACTTATATTGAATATACACACCCGCAACAATATCGGGGATTAAGAATAAAATACACTGAGATTCGAATCGATTATCGCCGGCAATCCTAATCGATGAATCTCAACGATCCGCTCAATACACCAAGTGTACAAGTGTGATAAAATAATTAAGACAAATTATTTTCTCTCTCACACAACGACTATACCGATGGATTGGTCCGGGTCCATCTAGGTCGTGAGCCACTGTTTGATTAAATACGAGTAACCGATAGTATGATCTTCTGTGTGGGCCCGACACACCATACTAACTACAACGTACAAAATCAAGGACTATGATTTGCATATATTTAATTAATAATAATTAAAAGCAACCAATTGTTTATTAATTAAATAGATTAAATGCTATGACCGGGAGTTTATCGTTACTTAAATCTAGACATTAAGTACACAACTCCAACAAATGGTGCATTATGATGCCCATTATGTTGTAGGTTACAAAGGGGAGTAATGTGGTGAATAATGAGGCCATTATATGGATGAAAATCAGATTTTCATCACAACGCAACATTAGCCACGAAATTCCACTCAAATAGAGAGAAAAGAGGTGATCTTGGAGATCAATTCTCAAGCAAGCAAGGTGTTCATTATCCGGGTTCGTGTGCAACACGTAGAGGCCGGGCCATTTGTGCGGCTTCAACATCCGGACGATCCAAAGGAGTGACGAGGTCATTCACAAGGAGAGCTTCAAGTTGCTGATCCATTAAGGTGGTTCAATCGACTCAACACCACCTTAACCAATTTCAACGATCACCAAATGTAAGAACTCGTTGAACCTTATATATATATATATATATATATATATATATTGGATGTGTATATATATATATATATATATATATATATATATATATATATATATATGTGTGTCTATACATATATTGTGTGTACTAGATCAAGCATGATATATTTATATGCTTTACACGCTTCCGCACACACGGTATATCGATTGGATCGGTATACCGGTACCTTCATTTCTCTACTTCTTCATGGCTATCGGAGCGTGTATTCGGGGATTTCAGTACATGAAGGAGGTTATCGTCATTGATGCATCGTTCATGACCAATAAATACAAGGGAACGCTTCTTATTGCTTCTGCTACTGACACTGAGCATCACAATTACCCACTTGCTTGGGGTGTGGGTGATGCAGAGGACACCAGTTGCTGGATTTGGTTCCTTGAGTGCTTGCAGTTTTTGATTCCAGATAGATCTGATCTGGTAATCGTGTCTGACAGAGGTCAGCCAATTATAAATGTTGTAGCTGTTGTTTACCCTAAGGCGGAACATGGACACTGCTATTGGCACATCATGCAAAACATCAAGTCAAAGTACAACAAAAGAAAAGACTTGGTTGGTCATTTTCAGAAGGCTGCGTGCTCGTACACTGTACCCGAGTTCAATCGAAATTTTTCAGAGCTTAGAGCAGCGAGCGAAAAATGTGTGAAGTGGTTAGAAGATATCACGTTTGAGAAATGGTCAAGAGTCCACCACCGTGTGAATAGATACGAGGTGATGACGTCTAACGCAGTGGAAGTGATAAATGTCGTGATGAAAGACGCTAAAGATTATCCCATTTGTTCCTTGATTAAGTTTATTGTGGAAAAGATGGTTGAATGGTTTTGCAGACATCGTGAAGAAGCTCGGGCGTTCACCGGTGTTTTGACACCGAGAAGGGAAACAACGTTGCGTCAGCGTTATGACAGTGCTCCTAAATGGGTTACCAAAAAAATAAGTACTTGGATGTACAATGTGGAGTCGACCAAATGGTGTGGTGTTGTGGATTTGGAGGCAAAGACGTGTGAATGTGGTGTGTTTCAGATTGACATGATGCCGTGTGAGCATGCCATGGCCGCAGCGTGTGCCAAAGACCCGAGTCGGGCAGGAGAATATGCTTATGCTCTGACTTCTCCTTATTTCACCCGTGAGTGTATGATGGATGCATATAAGGAGAACATTATACCTGTTCCTTCAGAAGATCAATGGACGGAGATTCCCGAATATGTCCAAAACATGATTGTGTTGCCCCCACCAGTGAAACGAACTCCAGGACGACCGAGATTGGACCGCTTCACGAGTCGAATTGAGAGGTTTTCGAAGAAAAAATATCGATGTAGCAAATGTCAAGGAGAGGGTCACAATGCACAGACTTGTCCGATTCCACCAGAGTAAACACTGCTGAACTTTTATGTAGTTGTGTGTGTTTTCATATATTTGTGTGTAATTTGACTTGTGAAACATTTACTATGCAGGTTGTGATGCGAAGAGGAGGAAGTTGTAGATGTCCGGGTGTAGCGAAGAAGAGGGCATGACTTGCAGAATTGGTTGATTTGGACTTGAATTCTTTGTATTTTATGAGACTTTTGTATTTTGAGAAGTTTGTGTACGAGATTTCGTATTTGAGACATTATATTTGTGTTGTAATAATTTTGTCGTGTTATAAGTGCTTAAATTGTGTGTAAATGAGATCTGGACAAGTTAGAATTACAAAAAAAACAGGCGAAATTCATGTTCAGGACTTACTGAACTGTTTTGGGCGCCGGGCTTAGCCCAGTAGCCTAAGCCCAGAGTCCAAAGGACTCAGCCCAACGCCTAAGCCCAAGGGCCGGGAATTTTTTAATTTACCTTGTTTTGGTCTCCGGGCTTAGCCCACTACCTACGCCCAGAGCCTAGAGGCGCTCAGTCCAATGCCTAAGCCCAGAGTCCGGGAATTTTTAAATTTACTAAGTTAAGGGCTCCGGGCTTAGGCCACTACCTACGTCCAGAGCCTATAGGCGTCGGGCTTAGGCCTTGGGCTGAGCCCAACGCCCTTGGCAGATTTATTTAGACGCGGTTTTCACAATTTATCGACTTACTCGTAGATAATTAAACAAATGTGAATTGTTGGATGATCTTAAAATGTTCCTTTACATGTCCCGTCCAATTTTTGTGAAAAAATAATCTCCGGAAGTGCTCGATCCGATAGGGTGCACAAATTGTTAATTTTTGCGACTTTATTGGATCGAGCACTTTCAGAAATTATTTTTTCACGAAAATTGGACTAGACATGTAAAACTAAATTTTAAGATAATCTAACAGTTCAAATTACTTTAATTATCCATGGGTAGAAGTACTTAGTGTTTTGGTCACTTATTGCTTCTAAGGTTCAAGATTAAATGTTATAATTTTAGTTGAAGTTTAGAATATACATAGTATGACCAAACATTAAAATGTAATTTAATTGATTTGAACCGTTAGATGATCTTAAAATGTAGTTTTACATTTTCCGTCCGGTTTTCGTGAAAAAATAATTTTCGAAAGTGCTCGATCCAATAAAGACGCGAAAATTGACAATTTGTGTACCCTATCGGATCGAGCACTTCCGGAGATTATTTTTTCACGAAAATTGGACGGGACATGTAAAGAAATATTTTAAGATCATCAAACGGTTCACATTTGTTTAATTATCTACGAGTTTGTCGATAAATTGTGAAAACCGCGTCCAAATAAATCTGCCAAGGGCGTTGGGCTCAGCCCAAGGCCTAAGCCCGACGCCTATAGGCTCTGGACGTAGGTAGTGGCCTAAGCCCGGAGCCCTTAACTTAGTAAATTTAAAAATTCCCGGACTCTGGGCTTTGGCATTGGACTGAGCGCCTCTGGGCTCTGGGCGTAGGTAGTGGGCTAAGCCTGGAGCCCAAAACAAGGTAAATTAAAAAATTCCCGGCCCCTGGGCTTAGGCGTTGGGCTAAGTCCTTTGGACTCTGGGCTTAGGCTAGTGGCCTAAGCCCGGCGCCCAAAACATTTCAGCAAGTCCTGAACATGAATTTCGCCTGTTTTTTTGTAATTCTAACATGTCCAGATCTCATTTACACACAATTTAAGCACTTATAACACGACAAAATTATTACAACACAAATTCAAATACACAAAAGTCCAGAACAGGAATTCAAATAAAACAAAAACAAGGATATAAATCAGTTCGGGCAAATTTCTTCATTGTGACCTTGTTTGTCACAATGTCTACATCGAGGAGCTGAACCAGTCCAAATGACACTACAATGATGAACCATCCCTGTTAATCTTAATCTGTGATCATCTACCGCACTCTTATTCTTCAATAGAGTCTTGTGAAGGAGACGTGTTATCAGAGATATCACCTGTACCAACGCGTACAACCCACTCGTGCGCGGATGTTCTTGTTCATAACAATCAGTCGGGTCAGCCATGATCATTTTCCACCTTTTCTTTGTCGTCGGTAGTTGAGCTTGGACGAACAATTCATGCATCCAATACCTAAGTGGAAGTAATTGTGCAATTCTTTCTTGACGTAGTTGTTCTGTGTGAACATGCTGAGTCGAGTCATATACCGTAATCCGCTCCTTTTGAACGTTCAATTTACAAACCACAAAATGGTTGCAAACATTCGCAATGAGGAGAACCTGAAAAAAAAATATAGGATACAATTATTCAAGTTAAAAGTTAAGAGTTGAATAATCGTATATGAACTTGCGTATTTGAGGCCAGCCCACGGTTTAGATTTCCATCCATGTACACCGTTAGCAATTATTTCAATGGATGGTCGCAATTGTTCAACCGGAACAGGTTCGACATTGTCAGGATGATGATTTCCAGACTCCCAAGCCAATTGCATTGTTTGCTGAGAATTTATAAGGTTCAAAATTAATACATGTTGCGTAATTAAAATTACATAAAAAAAATTTAAATACTTACGAAAAATGAGCACGGCACGATAGTGTATTTGTTCTTCATGCTTTGACTTTCTGGTATATCCAGAATGTCAAAGTCGTTGTGCATAACTCCAAGCACTGCATCTAGGTGTTGCAAATAAACATTATCGCATTAGTTATAGATCTTTAATTATAAACCATAATATTTTCGTCAATGAACTTACGTAAATATTCATATCGGAGTCTCCTGCACTCATCTGCTGGAACCAAGCGCGATCCACAGGCCATTCAAAACCAACATTGTGCCTACACATCCTTAATTTAGTTTAATAAGACGAGTATTGAATAAGAATTGAATAATCTTATAAGGATAGAACACTAACTCTGTAATGTCGTTCTTGTCTTTCAAATAAGCTTCAAACCTCTTCATGTCCAAAGTGTTTTTTAGTCTCCTCTGGGGGAATGTGTCGTAAGGTGAACTCAAATAGTGTGACGGACGACGAGCACGTACATTTCGTAGTCTTGTCATGTTCACGCTCGACGACGAAGCTTCGTTCTCAAAATTAGGCTCCGCTCGCGGAGGTTGGACTTGAGTAAAATACTCGACCGCTGGCGATATCGGCTGTGGAGTTTGAAAATCGTCTATGTGTCGCGAGAGTGGCTGTGGAGAAGGCCAATAATTGATCGTCATTGGTTGAGGTTGTGGAGTTGCCCAACTTGGAGCAGCATAATACTCCATTGGAGGAAACTGTACATATAAAAACAATTATATATAAAATGTAATAAAATTTATAACAATAATATAATTTTTCAAATAATATATTAATAGTAATAAAATTTTCAAAATTCATGTTAAAAAAAACAAACATAGAACGTCAATAAGCTACTAAGGAACCTCGTTTGGCCTATCTCCTACGTTCAAACCCCTAAACCCCTCTTCAAGTGAGTCGATCCGACGACCAAATTCATCTAGTTGAAAACCAAACTCGTCGATCTTATCACTAATCCTGGACATCTCTGCGAACATTTTCTCGTCTCGCAGTCTGTCCCTCTCCTCCCGCTGTCGATCTCTATCCTCCCGTTCCGTATTCATCTGCAGAAAATGTGCCCACCATGCAGGTGGACCTCCGGATGGACCAGCCTGAATAGAAGACGGACCGGCATGGTCAAACATCTGAGTTGGGGCTGACATCTCAGGTGCAGCTCGGGCTGGGGATGGAGGTGTAGGTGGAGCTGGAGCAAGGAACTTCACATAGTCGGTTCAGAACTTGGTGTCGACGGTGAAACGTAGACAGTCTGTTTCGCCAGCAAATCTCGCCTCGTACCACAACAGGCTACCGTAAAAATATACAGACTGCAACTCGACAATGTCCGGCTTCAAGCGCGGATACACAACCTGAATTTTTTTTTAAGTATGAATAAGTATAAGTATGAATAATTTTAATTTGTCAATGAACTTGTTCAAACACTTACCTGTACATTATTAACCAAAAAAGCCTTGGAATCATCGCTTCTCAGTGCGGTATTACTGAGAGACCATCGCAGCATCCTGGGGTACGAATGCAAATACTCTCTCCTGGGGGTTGCACCCAATTGTACAGCCGCACCCTCAAGAGCCTCAATCATCCAAAACTAAAAACAAAACATGTTTATATTAAACACTACAAAAACTATTCAATTATCAAACAATTATATGTTATACATACCGCAAAAATATGGAAGAACCCATAAGTATTCCAATTGCACGTCCCTTCCCCATTGATATTCCCTATAGCCACGAAGCAGTCGTCCACTACTGCCTTCCACACCTTTTTTCCCCATTGATACCTCTGACATACGTCTAAGTCACTGCAAAATTGTAATAAACACAAAAATTTATAAAATTATAATAAATAATTTAAGTACAGAATAAGAAGTAAATTTAAGTCCGATAGTACCTCAAATATCTCATCTGGGACCGTTTCTTTTCTCTTAGGTTGGACTAACACTTTTGTAATCAACCAAACAAATGTTAGGTTGATTGCGATTGGGTAATCCTCAGGTGCCCCTTCGCTCCCGCTTAAATACATTTCGGCTAATTGAAGAACTTCGTCTATCGGCACCAAATGTCCGCTCTCGTGATATTCGGGAAATGCTCTTTCTTTAAGGTCCATCTCCTTATCGAAGTCATCATCAGTGCGATCGTCCAAAAAGTGCAAGCCAGTAATCAAACTGAACTCCACAGGGTTGAGTCGAACTACCATATTGTTCACTACGAACAACCTACAGCTCTCTTCCTCTCCCGGCCAAGTGCACACTCGAGCCATCAACTGATGGATGGCCCCATTAGGCACCATCCCTTCCCCGTCTAACAATAAGAAATTACCCAGCTGAGGGTAATCCTTGACACAGTCCGGGAAGACCGCCAACAGTTTTTGGGCTATAGAGGGGATAGAACTATAACCAACGCGACCGGTTACCTTCCCTTTCTTCACTACTGGACCATATTTGCACTCTGGTAGGTCATCAAAGATTTCCGATTACTGCACAGCGCGATAATCCTCCTGCAAAACACAAAACAAAACAACAACAAAAATAAATTTAGACTGCTGCTGGTAATGGGCATAGGGCTTAGGCTGAAGCCTAAGCCCAGAATTTTGGGCGTAGGGCTTAGGCTTCAGCATAAGCCCCTAAGCCCAGCGCACACAAAAATCCTATTTTCAGAATTTTGGACGTAAGGCTTAGGCTGAAGCCTTAGCCCAGAGCCTTAAAAAATCTGGATTTACAAAGTACCAGCCTCATTAAACTTGCAATTAATTACTTTCTCACTAAATTTCATTTAAAATTGAATGTAATTTGAAGTTATAAAAGTATTGTATGCTTGCTCTTCTATGGAACTCCATCACAATATAACAAATATGGATTCTTTTTTAGTAACAACTCACTCAAAAGTGATTCTTTTTGGTGGCAGATGATTTTTCCCGATTTTTTTCCTTTTATCAAGTTAAAATCAGAGCAAAGACAAGGACATGTTCTCCAAGCATTATTTTCTTTGATGAGGTGTAAATTAATTCACATCCTGCACTTGCTTTCGTATTAGTCCAACATTTTTTCCAGTGTTTCTACTGCACATTGTCCATATTTACTAAGCTATGTCTAACTTTATAAATCTTTTGTATCCATTCTTTTTGTGATACTTGCTCAACAAAGATTCTCCATGTTTGAATTGATTGAGTTCTAGCTACTAATTAATCAATATCATATAGACTTCCATAACACCATCAAAATTGTTACCTTACCTAAAACTCTTTATAAACTTTAATTATATTGTCAGGCCATCTAGTACAACTTTTATTTGGAGTCTTGGACCATCTAGTACAACTTTCTAACTATTTTATTGGAAGACTTTTGCAATACAGTATTTGCAAGCACCTTTTATTTGTAATTACTTCACATCTTACCATGTGTCAATTTCCATCTATTATATTTATCTATAACTCCTTCTCAAATCAACTTACTAGTCCATAAAAAACCTATCATATCAACTATCAAGTGATTTTTTTTGTCTTTACATGAGCCCATTGATACCGGGGAACGTATTCATGAGGAACGAGCCACATTATAACATTCACATACAAGATGGACTTTTTTCTCAAGCAATTATACCCTGAACTTATTTTCAATAGCATGACTTATATTCTTGTTTTGTCCTTCAAATTCTCTAAAATCGTAGGGCTCAATCATAAATTCATGACCTACGCTAAAAAACTGAACTCCGACAATGAATTGAATTGAGGAAGTATGTACGTACCTCATAAACCTCGGTAGCTTGTGATTCCGTCAATCCATAGAGCCGAGGACGGTCATTCGTCGAATTCATTCTCGATTCGTCCGCCGACGAGTCGACATGGCTGGAACTGCTGGAGCTTCTTGACCCCCGACGAGCCCTTTTCAAGCGCCGTCCAGAAGATGAAGAGGAGGAGGTCGACATTGTCCACGTTGAATCGCCGACGTCGGAGTTTTTGTTCTGTGTGCAATTTCGTTTTTTTTTTCTTCCGTTCACTGTGAGAGAGAGAGGGGCGCGATGTGAGAGGGAATTGGAAGGGTAGGGTTTGAAAAGAGGGAGGGATTGATTTGCAATTTGTAAAAATTGTTAGGTTAATTTGTAAATGTATAAAACTAAATATTCATTTTGGATTTATTTTTATTATATTTTAATTTAAAATTAAATGGAAAATGAGGGGAGGGGTATATTTCTGATTAACACATTTGGGAGGGTTACCCCTCCCAATTCCCTGTCATACCTTAATGATTATGAATTTATGTGTGTTGTCTATATGTTAATTATGTTTGAACATGAATGATAATGAAATGAATAAGAAATTATGTTCAAGAGAAGAACGTTAAGAACTTATTTTATATTCGTTTGACTTTGATTTTCGGATAGTCTTATTTTATATTCGTTTGACTTTGGTTTTCGGATAGAGTTTTATTAACGACGGTCTTTGGGAGGGGGCCATGACGTCGGTAATGAGGTAGATAAAAAAAAATTATATATGAGGCTACGTTCAGGAAGAGGACGTTACATGTATTAAATCAGTATGATTTCGGTTTTTGAATAGAGGCTCATTGATGGCGGTCTTTATGAGGAAGTCATGACCGCGTTCATGAGGTAAATAAATTAATAAATGACAATGTAAAGTAAAATTGAATTGAAATTAATTTATGTGTACCGGTATATATTATGTAATTATTATGTGATCATAATATTGAAGTGAGTTGTTTCTATTGAGTAGTTCACTTAAAATTCAACATGTTTTTATCTCAGGCATGAACGAGAACATGGAGATAAAATAATTTGATATACAGTAATTTTAAATATCTCTTTTATATGTTTCCGATGAATTTTATATCTATAATTAAATTTATTTTCATATTTTATGTTTTTTTAGTATTTGAGTAACGATTTTTTGACAAAATTTTTTATATTTTTAAAATAAAATATTATTTTTAATTTTATAAGAACTGTGGCATTACATTATATAACTTCGAATAGAGGTACCATGAAAATTTCAGGTACGAAAACTATAATCATCAGAGAAGCCAAAAGCTGTGGAAATAAAATTCTAACTACTAACCACAACAATATAAATTGCAATATACTGAGTATATCACCAACCGAACTAGAACAAAGGACTTTCGTTGTTCGTTATGGATCAGACTTTGGTCATAGAGCACCTGAAGTCGCATTTAGAGAATGAAAAGTTCAAGCAGGGACTCAAGAACATCTCCAGAGCATCAACACCTAAATGTCACACCTTTCTCAGGTGGTTGCAAAATTGGAGAAGAAAGTTGGGGAACTGTCTGCCCAAATTGAACTGATCGAACAAAGCCCAATTGAAGAAGTGGAGAAGGATTGAAGAAGAAAAGGAAAGAAGAGTCCACGGACATACCACGAATGACCAAAGGCAAAAGGAATCGACACTTAGACCATTTTCGGTAGGAGAACTTTCATCTGTTACATATTATAATGCCATATCATTTATTTTCTTTCCACATCAAAAAAATATTGTCAAAATTATCTTTCAAATATCTAAAATCTTACAATAAGAAACATTTCAAAAGGTTATTCTATTTTCTTTAACATAAATAACTTTCATTTGATTTCTCATCATTAAACATATATTCCACTATTTATAAAAAAATAAAATATGAAAAAATATAGAAAATTATAAAATAAATTGATATTCAATTTAAATAAAATTAGTCTCTATTTATAGATCTTAATATATAAAAAATATTGATGTAAAAATACATTTTTTTATCAATAATAATTTAAATATATCATTTAATTAAATAATAAATTATTCTCCATTGCTACCCGACTCTGCCACTGTTAGAGTATCTCACATCGGTTGGTTAAAAAAAATTTGGGCTCACATATAAGTTGATTACCTTAATACCTTAACAAGACATTTTAAGGTGTTATTGGCCCAATTTTGACATGGTATCAGAGCAAGCCCAATACGATGTGGGGCCCCAGTCGATGGAGTTTCCGATTGTGGACACCCTTGCCGATTAAATTTCCGGCCACGAGTAATTTCGATGGAATTTTCGGCTTACTCGTAAGGGGGAGTGTTAGAGTAACCAAAATCAGTTGGTTAAAGAACTTTGGGCTTATATATAAGTTGGATTACCTTAAGGCTCATGATATTTACACCTCCAATATTACTTTACACGCACTATTTAATTTTTAATTTTTTTAAATAATATTGTAAAAGACTAATATAACCTTTATATAAAAAATATAAAATGATAAATATATTTTCACTATAATAATTATATTAATTTGATCCGCCCACATCGTCGTGCCACAAATTGTTAATTAATTAGTATGTACGCGATCTTCTTTATTGTATTCGTTCGCCGCTAAATGGACAAATCTTCTTAACAGGAATGATCCGAAACGAGGTTGAAGCTTCCGATCAATTTTGACACCATCAGCATCGCGACGGCGAAAATTTGTCGTTCTCGATTTGGGGATAACTTGGGAGATGGATGTGATTCGGTTATTGACAATTGACGGTGAGCTTGTTGCGCCACATAAACAGATCCGGCGCGGCGACGAAGGCCAAGGGGCCGAGATCTGTGTGGAGGAATTTGTAGTTGAGTTTTTTCAAGTTGTTCTGTGTAGTCGACAATAAAAGAGAGGTGAGTTTAGTAATCTTGGAGGTGTAAATAAACTGAGCCATATCATTACCCTAACTTTAATACCTTAACAAGATATTTTAAGGTGTTATTGACCCAATTTTGACATGCATTTTAAAGTGTTATTGACCCAACTTTGACAGCCACACGGCCCGAACGGCCAATTGTCTCACCAACCTACCCCACTCACTTCACTATTGTCAGAATAAATCTTTAATTATTAAATAATTCTTTCAGAAATAAACGGAAAGTTATTCACATCAAATACTTTCTAAACCTAAATCCCTTCAAATACTTCATATTGGAGATGGTCTTAGGGTCAAGAGAGACAAGTCACAATCACCAGTAATAAAACCCCACTTCCGGAGTAGATTGAGCAAAAATAAGAAAAGAGAAGAGGCTAATGAAATGTTCCACATGTTCAATAAAATTGAGATCAATATGCTTCTTCTTATCATTCAAAACCTTATGCCTAGCGTGCCATGGTTTTTGAAAGAGTTATGCACAAAAAATGTCAGATACCATGATGATTCAAAATTTGAGGTATGTTTTTGCGTTGATAAAAAAATGGATCGATCAAATGTGGAAATTCGGGAATATTTTATATTTAATGCATCATTGAAAGGATGAAAATCGAAAAGGTCATGCTAGATTTAGAGGACAATATAAATTCTATGTCCAAAACAATGTACGAGAATTTAGGCATAGGACTACTGTAGACATTTTAGAAGATGTTCTAGTCAAACTGGAAAAATTATTTTCCGACGATTTTTACGTGTTAAACATTTTAGAAGATGTTTCAGTCAAACTGGAGAAATTCTTTTGCCTGACGAATTATACGTGTTGGATACTTGGATATGGGCAAATCAAAAAAATGAACCAATAATGATTCTGGACAAATCATTCTTGAAAACGATTAGGACATACATCGATTGTGAAACTGAAAGGTTAACATGCAATGCACGTTCGAGAAAGAGACAGTCACTTAAATAGTCACTCAAAAAGAAAAATTTAAAAATATATAAAAGACAGAGAGTATTATTTATTTTTGAAAAGTTTTATACTATAAAATATCATGCGAAATATTTTTTTTATCTAAATTAAAAGATGAATAAGTATGAAAATATTTTATAAAATTCATAAATGAGAAAAAATAAATGAGAAATTTCATTAAAATTTATAATTAAAAAATTGAAAATAATCACACAATTTATATTGATATTTTTTTAATATTTTTATATCCTGATTTTTTAACTTAATTTTAGTTAATCCCAATTCGAACATCCTTTTTTCTTGAACACTTTTAATTTCAGTTTATGATTCAACTGTTTTCTGTTCAAAAGAACACTTAATTTAAGCTCATACCAATTCGATTCAGTGCTTCAATTAGATTCAACTGTTTTCAATTCAAAATAACAAAGTCTACATCCCGTATACTAATTTTGATACCTGTACTCTGCTCGAGCAAAAAAAAAATGTTAATGAAACATTTTTCCAAGATACAGATTTAACATCTGATAAACTAAATTTGCAACAAACAACTTTTCAAAAATATTCATTTCACAAGTCATGGATAATAGCATAATAAAATTAAAACAGCAAGAAAACCATAAATTCGTAGAATTCAATGTCAGAGTAGTACTCATCCAAAACTATAAAAGAACAGAATAGCTGGATTACGTCTCACTGGTTGAAGGGGCCTTCTTGGCAGCTTCAGCAGCAGCTTTCTCGGCTTCAATCTCAGCAACAATGGCATCGATCTCAGCTTCCTCCAGCTGCTTCAATCCGTGTTCCTTGGTCATTACAGCAACTTCTATATTCTTTCCTCCACTCTCCACAACCTTCAAAGTGTCAAATACATATATTACTTTACACTGGTAGTGGTACCAATTGACAAGATGTGTTTGAGGAAATCTGGAGTTCCAAATTACTAAAATAAACTTTAGATTTTAGTTGTCTTACACAATAACCAATTGTAAGAATTATTCATTTCAAAATCGCCTCTTCACATTTTTAAATTTTTTACAATAAATCAAACCTTGTGGGTATGTTGTTATTTTGAAATTTAGCTTGATTTTGTAACTGAGCCAAACTTCAAGGGCATTTTCTGTTATTAATCCTAAAACTTTTATTGGGAAAATGTTAGCCCAGCTTATATACTGTATTACTTTGCCTCTGCTGAGTTACTTATAAGAGATACAAAGAAAAAAAAAAGAATGACAAGCTTACCAAATTCCATCAAAGGCCATATTTACATAGAATGTTCTAACCTATTTTAATTCGGATACGGCTCATTTAAAGAAAATATTTCAGTACATCATACTTACACAACTTGCATTTAAAGGTAGAACTTATAAACAAATGATAATACGCTCAGATGTATCCAGAAATTGTATATTTATATTATCATTTAAAAGGATTTATACAAATTACCTCCAGCAGAGCACGAATTGCTAATTTGAGGGTTTCCGGGCCAGACGTTTCCTTGTAGTTCTTCTCCAGAAACTCTCTTATAGAATTTGAATTTCTACCAGTAGCATTGGCTTTCCATGCCGAAAACGTCCCTGATGGATCTGTCTGATATAGTGATGGAATACCCGTGTGAGGGTCAAACCCGATGATCAAGGTGGAGAGGCCAAATGGTCGCACACCACCACTTTGCGTGTACTTCTGCTGAAGACCTGCAATGTAGCGGGTTATGTATTCGACGGTCACGGGATCTTCAATAGTAAGCTTATGGCTCTGGCATTCAATGCGTGCCCTGTTTATCAAGACACGTGCATCGGCCTTCAGCCCAGCACAGGCTAAGGCTATGTGGTTGTCTAAATTCACAATCTTCCTCACTGATCTGATAGACACAGAGCAAAATTGGTATTAAGAGAAAAGTGGAAGTGCAAATATGCAGAATAGAAAGCGTACTAAAACGCAATCTAACAGCTTAAGAAAAATTATTTACCAATACATGTACAAACGTTTGAATGCATAGTCTTAGAATTAGCTGACAAAGGTTGCCCTTTAAAAGAACATAAACATAACAAACAAGGCTTTCGTATGCAACTGAATCCTCATTAGTATTCCGTAATATGTATCTAAGCATCTAAGAACTCTAGGTACTCATATATGGTTTAAGTATATAAAGTTCTCATTGAATTTACAGTTATCAATGGAAGTGCATTATATTTATAATTCCAAATTAGATTCCAGTGGACTTGTAAGCGATAAATTATATGAATAAATCCAGCAAATGATTATCTATGTTTAGATGTTCTTTTTTACAAGCATTCTCAGAAAACACTAAAATCCTGAAATAACACAAATCATACGTAAAGACCACGCATTCTTCTCAGAGCTTATATTGAGGTCCTGAAAACCAAAAGGAAAAAAGTAATTTAATACCTAGAATTTTAGGAACAAACTGAAATCTAAAAAGTCGTGAAATCTCACAACCCACATTTCATTTTACAGAGTTAATCAATATATGTTGTCATAAGAAGGCAAACTGTAGTCGAACAGACCAGCACAGACATCTAAACAATTAGCTCAAGCTTACGCAGTTAAGTTTAAAAACAATAATCACACCAAATAGAAATAGAAATGGTGAAATGGTATACCATTAGAAACTATCACTAATCAGACGCCTAAAACCAGCAATCTACACCGAAACTTCAACACTACATGAAATCTAACTAGATTACACCCCCTAAGGACGAAACACTAAACCCTAATCTAAATCAATTAAATTTTCTGAACCAAAACCAAGATAAATCACATAAAATTGAAAATTTGGGATCTTGCGATTAGCGAATGTGAAACGCGAGAGAAGAGTATAAAAAACCTGGAATCCTGTAGCTTAGGGGTAGACTTTTTCTCGACGGCGAGAACAATTGTATCATCTCCACGAACACCGACGACGGCGTTTCCCTTGCGCACGGCCTCCAGCGCGTACTCCACCTGGAAAAGATGGCCATCTGGCGAGAAAACGGTAATGGCTCTGTCGTATCGGGCCATATCTCACTTTTTTTGTGTGTGTTTTCAAAGTAATTTGGGTATTAGGTTTCGATCTGTTAGAATTCCTTTGTGTATATATTTTTCTCAAGAGGGTTTAATTTGCAGGAGGGGAAAACTGGGGCAGTATGGAGTATTTGACAAGACACTTAAAGTATCCACCTCATTTGTTTTTTAAGAATGTGGTGAAAATAAAAATACTCTTAACAAAAAAAATTGTATATAGAATTTTTTGTTAAAATATCAATATGACATTTTTAAACATTTTGATATATATCTACATAAAAAATGTTCATTTATAACAAGTTGAATCGTTAACTGATTGAATCGAATCAAGAATCGTACTTGATTCGTATTTGATTCATTGATTAAACAGATAAATGAATCAGGTTGTAAAAGAGAGAACATATCAAATTTTATGATCTAAATTCGTTTAAAAATCACGAATCAAGAGCAGGTAATTTGGATCAAAATTTGTTCCATTTGCAGGTCTACTAACAAGTGATGTAACGTTTTAGACCCTAAACCTTAGTGAAAAGATCAGCTACTTAATTTGTAGTTTAAAGATAAAATATTTTAAATAAAATCTTTTGAATTCATTTTCGTAGAGCAGGTAATTTGGATCAAAATTTGTTCCATTTGCAGGTCTACTAACAAGTGATGTAACGTTTTAGACCCTAAACCTTAGTGAAAAGATCAGCTACTTAATTTGTAGTTTAAAGATAAAATATTTTAAAAAAAATCTTTTGAATTCATTTTCGTAGAACGTGACAATCAATCTCAATATGTTTTGATATTTAATGGAATACCAAGTTTGAATAAATGTACATGAAAGCTTGATTGTCAAACCATAGAAGGGCACACTGAAAATGAAGGAAACCAAAGTCACCAAACAACTATTTAAACAAAATAAGTTAACATACACAAGAATCCATGACCATATATATATATATATATATATATATATATATATATATATATATATATATATATATATATATTCGAAATTGCAGTATGTTTCTTAGACCACCATACCACCAAAGAATCCCCAAGAAAGACACAATATATAACTTGTATATAGATATCCTGATTTTTGTATGCATAAAAGTAACTCTTGAGATTAATAATAGTTGTTTTAGGATAAAATAGTTCTTGTCCAAGTGACCCCATGAGATATTTTACAACGTTTGCCATGTGAAAGTCTGTTGGTTTCTCTAAAAAATGACTTTGATTTAGTAAAACAAGTCACGCGACTTTTTTGCAACTTCTATATCAAAGAAGAATTTCAAAAAACTTAATTAATAAATATCATTCTAAACCCATACAAGTGTGCAGTACTAGGATTAATACTTGCACACAAATTTTTAGAGTTATCCTACCCGATTACTTAATAAATATCATTCTAAACTACTACTCTTTCTATTATAAGTCGGGTACCAAATAATTTATAAACTTTAAAGTTGAGAAACCAATTAGCAAAGAAAAAAAAAAGAGTAAAGCTAGTGCAAGATAACATAGATTAATTATAAGTACATACATTAGTTAATTAGTTATAAGTAAATTAATCATACGAGCCTATCCTTAATTACATCGAAACCCATCTCGGTTGGATCTGTTGCTTGCACCTCAAAGTGGATGCCCTCCAATGCTCTCCTCAATCCATCTTTCGAAGTCGCGTACAACATTTTCGCCCGTATTCTCGACGCCGTCGGAGACCTATATATATAGCACAAATCACAACACTCGATCTCATATATCAAACAAAAAATTAATAAATTAATTAATTAAACAAATTACAAACAAACCACGCGATGAAAAAGATCTTGCTCTTCCGGCAGTTGTCGACGGTGACAAAGTCGAAATCGAATACCGCGTAGCGGCAGTCGTCTTCCGGCAAGGCGGCTGCCAGGTCAGCATACCCCTCGGCGGCGGGGCCCACCTTGTCGACGGTGAGGCGCTTGGAGCCCTCGTCGATCTTGAACACGATGTACCTGTGAACCTTCTTCCACTTCATCTCCATGTACGAGTCCTTGCATTCTTCTGCAACCCTCATCCCAAGCGTCGCCTGCAAATACAACATCGATTATATATCGAACAAATAATTAACGTTGGTGTAATAATCATATGATGAATTCATATTTTTACCATCTTGAAAGCCATCGCCATGGTGTAAGAAAATGATTGAATTTTATGTTGTTGCTTATATGATGTTTTATAACAAAATTTTAGTCGGGAATTAGGACTTGGTTTTGTGGAATTATTACGAATGTGACCTTATTGGATAGATTCATAGATCTATGATTGTCTATATAAATTAAATGGTCCCAATTGTACCATTATTGAATACTACTCTTTTCGATTATTACATTTTTTTTTTCTTACGAATTATTTTAAATTTTGGGATTTCTTGAACGTAGTTTTTTCAACATTAATTGCCTGACATATATTTTGAATATAAAGTATTATTATTATTATTATTATTATTATTATTATTATTATTATTTAATGTTGTTTTCCTCATTTTTACTCTTCCTTTGATTTATATGTATGAAAGTAACGTTTGATGAACCATGAGAGATTTAATATTAATAAATTTTGCATTATTTTGGAGTTGGAATTTATTGTTTGTTATTTTCTTTTTCTTTTTTTCATCAAAAGTATCCTAAGCGATTGGTATAGTCAACCAGTAGATGTAACAATAACAAATAAAAAAAATGCAAAAATCAGACAGGTCACTTGTACTACTAGTCTACTATTTCATGATGTTAAATAAAAGTTAGTATATTTTATAAATATATTAATTTTGATAAAATATTTAATATATTTACAATATTTGATAACATAAATTTGAACATGTACAAATCTAAAAATATTGATTATTACAAACAAGTACAAAAATGTTGAATTTAATAATTAATTGGTCGGATACGAATTTGGAATTTTTCATAAACAAATTTATTGATTAACTTTGCATTCTGATCATTTACGGATTTACTTGAAATTTGAGAATTTTGAGTTAAAAACTTGGGAAAGTTTTTAATTTTTTTTATTTTTTTTACTATTGTCTGAATAGACATTTGGAATTTAAAATAGTAAACTATAATAAACTAAAATTTCATTTAGAACACTAGCACACACAACTGTTTGCTTTAATTATTCCAAATACAAATCATAAAATCAAATCGTAGTTAATCACCCTTGGATCTAGTTTCTAGATTGGATCTAGATAAATATAGATAAATAGGGGTATGGTTAGACAAAATACAAATTAATTTAAATTGATTTAGAGGTGATAATATTAAATAATATTTTCTTGTAGTACTCTCTTTTTGTAAATCACAAGGATAGTCTTGTTTTTACGGTTAGATGTCTTTTTGACATCTTACATTATTATTAGGAAACCAAATTAATGGTTACATCTCTTTTCAAATTTACAAAATATATTTGACCATTATTATGAGAAAAAAGAGAATATCTCTTAATACAGTATTTAAATTTCACACTTTTACTTTTATGAAATCCCACAAAATTGTACTCCCTCCCATTTTATATATTTGTCGTTCTGGCTTTTTTTGTTTTTTACATTTTAATTGTCATTCTACTCTTTTATTCCTTTTATACCCCTTATATATTTATTTCTCATTAATTGTCACCTGATAAATGCTCTCTTTCTCCACTTCGGCAATTTTTTTTTTCTAAAATTCTCTCCTCTTATCCTCTTATACACTTTCAAATTATATAAATTAATTCTTAAATTATCTTATTTAACGTAAATCCATTTATTTTTTAGATCAAACTTTTTGTTCTAATTTTATCTATTTTATTATACCTAAAAAAATCATGATTTGTGAATATAATTTTTCTTTCAGTTTAGAACACTCAAAATTTCAGAATCAAAGAATTAAGAATGCTCCAATTTTTTAAAAATAAACCAAATAATTTATTTTTCACAATAAAAAATCTGAAAGGTTTTTTAAGAAAATAAAAGATATATAAAAAGATATATACATTTTTTTTAAGAGAGAGAAAGAGAAAGAATTTATTGAGTTAAAATTAATAGCATTAAAGGGAGGTTAATATAGGCATAATTTATTTTTATTAAATATTGTGCAAAGTCGTAGAACGACATATATAAAGAGGATTGAGGGGGCGTCCAGTGCAAAAATGCACCGGACAATAAGCAGTGCACTTTCTCACTGTTAGATTATGTATAAAAATATCTAACGGTGAAAGATATATAATGATTTCTGCCCCATTGCCCATATTTTTAATCTACACATTTTTTTTAATTTTACAATTTTTTACGCAATCATTTTTATTAATAAAAAAATAAGTTAATTTACATATTTTTAATTTTTTTTACGCAATCATTTTCATTAATAAAAAATAAGTTCGCATTTTTAATTTTTAATCTACAAATTTTTATTAATTTTACAATTTATTTTTACGCAATCATGTTTATTAATAAAAAAATAATTTAATTTACACATTTTTTATTTTTAATCTACACATTTTCATTAATTATACAATTTATTTTTACACAATCATTTTTATTAATTATTAATTTAATTTAAACATTTTTATTAATTGTACAATTTAATTTATTTTATACAATTTATTTTTAACGCAATTATTTTTATTAAGAATAATATTTGAATGATATTACATTATTTTTTTATTTTTTATTTAAATGATAATATTTTTTATTTTTTAGTTGAATGAATATTTCATATAAAATATATATATATATATATATATATATATATAATAAAAAATATAAAATAATATTATTAATATAAATTTTTTTAAATTATTTTGTAGTTGTATAATATATTTAAATTATATGTATTTTTATTATATTTTAGAATATGATATTTCTAAAATTTTAGAATATAATTTATAATTATTGAATTAATCATGTTATAAAAGTTTTAATTATAAATAAATATATCAAATAATATGTTGAAAAATATTAAATTGGTGTAATTTTTTTTATATAAAATATATTTTGAAAAAAATCATGAATGTTTTTATATAAAATATAAATAAATATAAAAAAATAATTTTACAATAAAAATAAAATCACTTAGATATTAAAAATGTGTAAATTAACTTATTTTTATTAATAAAAATGATTGCAATGTGTAAATTAAGTTAGTTTTTTATTAATAAAAATGATTGCGTAAAAAAGAATTAAAAATGTGTAAATTAAATTATTTTTATTAATAATAATGAATTTGTACAATTAATAAAAATGTTAATAAAAATATATAGATTAAAAATACGGGCGAGCAGAAATCAATATATATCTTCCACCGTTAGATATTTTTATATGTAATCTAACGGTGAAAAAGTACACTGCTTATTGTCCGGTGCATTTTTGCACTGTACGCCCCCTCAATCCATATAAAGAATGGGAGGGAGTACTCATCACACTTTTAAAAATAAAATAATTAATTTATTATTTTACTTAAATTATAGCGTACATTCCATGATTTACAGTTTTTAATTAAGTGTAATAATCTTAACTGTTTTACAAGTTTTTAATTAACTGTAATAATCTTAACTGTTTTACATTATTTAGGATAATTATATATTAATAATTGTATATTAGAAAAACATTTGAAAATTTAAATATCTTATATACCTTTTATTTAACAAATGATAAAAAATGTTTTTAAAACTATAAAGGATAATTGTGTCCGTTATTCCCTAACTTATAATTATAAAAACTAATTTATTTAATTATAAACATTCATTAATAATGGGAAATTTTAGAAAAAGAGCACTTATAATTAATTGTTTATAATTAAATAGTATAGTTTTTCCTAATTATAAAAAATAGTAACATTTTCGAAAATACCTTTGCTTAGTAATACACATATGTGGGTGGTTACAAGGGTATAATAGTAATTAATTTGCTCTTTTTATAATTATAATATTAGTATTACACTTATTAATAAAATAATTTAAAAAATATTATCCTTAATTTTGAAGTGTGATTTATGGGGTATCAATTATAAATTAAAAAATTAAAATACCTTTTTCCTTAAATACTTCAATTTTCCTTAATCAAAATTTACCCTTAAAATTATTTTACTATTCAACTTAAAAATATAATTTTATTTTTTAGTACTTTTTTATCAAAAAATTTAAAAGTAACAATTTTTTTTAATTCTAAATCTCAACTTAGTGTGAATACACTTAGTGAATACTAAGTTAGAAGAACAAAATGAATAATATTTTTATTGAAAGGTTTCAATATAGTATTTCTTATTTTGGTCTCACTCTTAAGAGTCTTAACACAAAATTGTTTGGAATTTTTATTAACTTGCTCATTATTATTTCAGATCTCAAACACTTTATTTTCAGACTCGGTTAATTTTCAAGTTTGATTTTTCACTTTTTGAAAACATAAAACAATTTACTCTTACCTTTCAAATGAAATCACCCAACATGGTAGAGCGATGACCTAACATGAGTTGCTCATAAACATTCGTGTGTACTGACTCAAGCTTTCCCTCATTGGGTTATCTCAACTTTCGAGAAGCTCACTAATTTTTGCTTTTGAAGAATGCATATTTCACAATTCGATTTCTCTATTATTAACAACACAAGTTGAATTTCTTATGCTATTTTTAAAAATATAGATATCACAGAGAGTTTTGATTCGATATGACATTTGCTCAAATCAAAGTAAAAATGAATGAGAAATTAATGGTTAAAATATAATCAAAATTGAGGGAAAAAAATCAAATGAGAAGTATGAATCTCACATTGAAAAAAAACTCAAGTCAAATGAATGAATATATAAAGTGTTTACCTTTAATAACTTACTATAAATTAATCATTATAATATTTTCCAGCCTTCTACCACGCAGGGATGTGCAAAACTTGGCCGAAATGACCTTGAAACCAATAAGACTTGTCCTTTCAGAATCGATTTACAAACACTACAGTATAAAAACGAAAAGTCATCTATGAAGCAACAAATGGTATGTGCAGTGCTGGCTGCTGGGGTTATGAGGAGACATGGCCTTACAATTTTCTTATGGCATCGTACCAAACTCCTTATTATTGATTATGATCTTATCTACAAATTCAATATATATATAAAACTTATATAATTTTTTTTATAAAGAAGAGAAACGAAAAACTCCACCGGAAGATGTGCTGACACATGTGGCAGAGAATCGAGAGATGTGCTGACACCACTGGGAGAGAGTCAACTGACCATACTTCAGGACAAACTTCAACAGGTCTTACCTCATGACAAATTTCATAATATTTCAATGAAAAATTATTTCACTCGATGATCAAACATGCGTCGCCGATGAATTATGCTTACATCGCCACTCGTCATAGGCCTTGCCACTCGAGTTGTAGTACAATATTTATTAAAGTCAACAAGATCAATATACTCCACTTGAGTTAGAGAACTATTTATATTAAAGTCAACGATTTCGATCAAATCGTATGGTCAGGATGGCACCAAAGAAGAGTGATGAGTTTTCGCTGCGGAATTTTACAGAATTTGTTTGTGTAAATATTGACCTACAACAACCGACCGAAAAGTAGTGTAGCAATGCAAGTACTCAAAATTGGAGTCGTGGCTAATTGTCATCTTATGGCGAGCTTCATTTGATCATTCATTTCTTGTGGTATCAATATTTAACATTCAAACAAGAGATACAATACAATAAAAATATATACTAGAGTATGTCATATCATCACACCAAACTACATGACTAATAATGTCTCATCAAAATATTAAATCTATTTTATTCATGTTAGGTTTACTCTGAATATTTCTTTCTACACCCAAACATTAATTGTATGATCACTTGCTGCAAATTTCTTATAACTTACAATAAGAAAAAAAACCTTGATACAGAGTGCAAATTCATCATGTTCAATCCTAAAAATACCGACAGCTTTTATCGTTATGTCGTTGAGATTCGGCTGTCTTCTTCCCACTTGCTCTTAGGTATCTCCCCAGAGTCTGCAATGATGACCTTCTTCCTCGGCTTCCCACTGTAGGTCCCGGCACCCCCCTCAATGGCGTACACTGTATCCATGCCATCAATGACTTTGCCAAAAACAACATGCTCGCCGTCCAACCTGAGAAATTCCGGAGAAACGAGATTAATTCTTAGGCAGTAATCTGTATGAATAATGGACTTCAGGAGAGTCATAAACTGGAAGGAAAAAAATTAGGTGTTTTCGTGTTTTGAAATGTCAACTTCTGAGTATGCTCAATTTAACGGAATCTGAAAGCAGGGGGATGATTTAAACTTCTAATTCTGCCCCTAGTTAAACCTTTACTGTTTCCCAAACAAACAGAACAATTATAACTTAATCCCTCAGTTTCAACATAATCTGGGAAATTCTGGAGACAGGTTAATAATCTATATAACTTAACTAATGGACTTAAGTAGAGTCAAGTTTTACTGCTTTGAAATGTTAACTTCTGAGTATGCTACTAAACAATAAGGTTCTACCCTCTTTAAAATTTTGCAAGGAAGCAAGAACATTAACCTCTCCATTCCAAATAATTTCTGTTTTATGAACTCCTTTTTTGTCCCGATATAACTCAAGGTTAAGAATTCAAACAGTGTTTTTGGCCTAAAATGACCAAAATATCCCTTGTTTATTGTTTCTAAATTAATACTATATAACTCAAGGTTACGAATTCAAACAATGTGTTTTTGGCCTAAAATGACCAAAATATCCCTTGTTTATTGTTTCTAAATTAATACTCTATATCTATCAAATATCCCTAACATTAAATGAGGATGTATCAATCATTTTGCAGGAGACCTTAATTCCTGTGAAATCTTCTAAAATGGCTGATTATCGGAGAGTGAGTATTTTAATACATGAGTCTTAATTAACTAGTGAAGACTGTTTATCGACTATCTTTTGTTTGTGCTACGACGATTCCTTTTTTTTTCTATACGTGTAAGCATTGGCAAACCACTCCCAAGGAGTATTTCGGTAATAAAATTATACAAATAGCAGTCTTGATAAGAACAAGTTTCGTAAACCATTGTATTAAATTCCAATATAACCTGTACTATGGACTGTTCACAATTTTTTTTCAAACTCAAATCACAAAGGGGAAAGGCGGTCTAACACGTAAAGATCAACTGGCAACAATAATTTCAGAACTATCAACCAGTTTAATGTTATATAATAAAGAGATGTAAGTGAGGCTCACAAACTCCAACCGGGAAATTGTAATAGTGAGTATATAAAATTAATGCTGTTATCTCAACACAAGCTTACCAGTAGGCCTTAACAGTTGTGATGAAAAACTGCGATCCATTAGAGTCGGGCCCTGAATTCACCATGGACACAATACCTGCAAAATATCAGATTAAAGAAATTTTTATACTTTAGAGAGGAAACATATACAGTATGAATGAGATAATTATCCTACCATACGATGTATCACCCTAATCACAAACAAAAGGGATATCTATAATGGAGGAGTTTTGTGATTGTTTTAGATGTGATTGCAAACCTGGATGTGATTGCTTCAACTTGAAATTCTCATCACGGAATGTCCCACCGTATATAGATTGATTACCTCTGCCATCTCCGGAGACGATATCCCCACCTTGTATCATGAATCCTGGTATAATACGATGGAAGGGAGTTCCCTTATAGTGTAGTACTTTCCCATTATTGGCTTTTCCCATCTCCCCTGATTCCAAGAAAAAAAGGCTATTAAATGAGGTCAAACGAAACTGAGCAGCGGTTTTAGAGAGTGAATGTTTAATAAAAATAATACTCCAATTCTAGTAAAATACCTGTACACAAAGCTCTAAAATTCTCTGCAGGGAAATGTGAAATACAATCAGGAACACGTGTAATCTTGAAGGACCCAAACATAATGAAAGCGGCTTATATGGAGAAACGTGAGCAGAAAAAGAGGACATTACCCACAGTCTTGGGCACTACTTGACCATATAATCCAATGGTAATTCTCCCTGAAGACATTAAGATTCTAAATGAGTCACAAAACTAATAGTGATAATAATAAATAATATACTACAAATATCACATACCTATACGCTGCTTATCTATGTCAACATCCAAAAATACTCTATGGGTGATCTCAGAGACCTCTTCCGACTTCTCAAAGGGCTGGAGTAAACATAAATAAAATAAAATTGAATATAACATCACAATAACTCGTTCTCAACCATGTTGCATATGTATCCCGAGAGCTCATAGCGGTTTTTTTTTTTTTCGTAGCCTGACATGTTTACAAGTTACAACAGATCCAACATTACTCGCTGCAAACTACAAACTACCCCTTCGATTTCGCATCACAACTAATACTGAATCATTTACTAGTCTTCACTCCCCTACAACTTATTCTAATTAACTAATCGGCTATAGGGCCGGAGTTCATACATTTCCTAAGTTGGCATTTCCAGTTATCACAGATGCCACAAACAATCAAAATTTTGCCTATTTTTACACGGCCCACAAAAAATACCTAAAATTGCAATTAGATCCGAGCAAATTCCTCAGCTAATTCAGCTAAATCAAAATCAAGATTCAAGGGAGGAGAGAATAGGTACCTGGGGGAAGAAGGAAGAAGCGAGAAAGATGAGCACAAAGACAGCGAACAAAATCAGCAAACTCCTCGGCTGAAGCAACACTGAGATCTCTCTGCGCATCTCTGGATCATTCATCCCTTTCAGTTTAACCGACCATTCATCACAAACCTAAATCGCCACTACAATTTTGCTGCAACGATTTATCGGTCAAAAAGTATAATAATTTGATAATTGAATTTTCTTTTCTTTTTCCCCTTTTTCATAAAGTAATCAACATGGCAGAGACGGATTAATCTTCTCGAATTCTTCATTCAAAAATTGAAATTGGGCCTGTAGTGGGTTTCTATATGGGCTTGAAATAATTTTTGAACATGGGCGCAGATATCAGAATTTGATAAATGAAAATGTTACTTCTTTCTTTTGAATTTAATTTTAATTTAATTAAATTTATTTCAGTTCATATCAGCTCAATTCAATCATTTCAAAATAAAATAAAATAAAAATACTTCTCGTCTGCCAATTATTTATGCATTGTTCTTAACAATACATGACAATAGCCACATGCGTGCGCGCGCCATCCAACCGGTTCAACGTACTCGACCACAATCTCAGCCTGAGATCTTGACAATATGACTTTAGACTTTAGTTGGGTAAGACCTAATTATAAATTTTGATGGCAAGCTGAACTAATTTGACTGGGCTCTTGTAATGGATTATGATTGTTGAACTTACAAGGACTCGTGCCTGATAGTAAAATAATTATTCTTAATCTTTATAATTTATGTAATTATATTTTTTTAATATAATCCTAAACGGCAAGGGCGGATCTAGGATAAAAAAATTAGGAGGGCTAAAATCTAAAAGAGAAACAATTTAAAAAAATTTAAAGGGGCTAAAGGGCTTGAACCCTTGATCTTTTGGACATAATATAAGAGGTTGACCACTTAAACTACAAATAAAGTTTGAAAATTTTAGCAGGTATAAATATATTAGGGGGGGCTAGAGCCCGGCCCGGCCACCCCCTAGATCCGCCCTTGCTCAACGGTCATTTCATCGGTATGGACTCGGGCAATGTTTTAAAAAACGGTCTAGGCGTACGTCTCGAGGTGCGCCTCGTACCGCCTCAAGAGTTTCGTGTGATGAGACGTACGAATCAAAAACGTTTTAATTTTTATACGCCTTTATACGAGAAGCGTACGAGTCGAGGCGTCTGAGGCGGCCGCCTCATCAAATTTTTATCGTCTCCATTCTTCTTCGGCAACTCAAAAAATTATAATTTTTCACAAAAAATTTTGAACTTCAGTACATATTCTTATGTTTTCTCTTCTTTTATCTTTCTTTTACACCTATTTTTATATTTTTATTTTGAAATATTTTAAAACCCCAATTTTTAACTTAAATACAAGCCAACAATAAAAAAAAAATGCATGAAAAATGATTATATATTCTAAAGTTCATTCTTATATGTTTATGAAATTATGATATTTGATTTTTTTTCCTCATATAATGGATGCAGTTTAAAACACTATTATATAGAAAAATTATTGAAAATGATGAAGGGATCAACCGAGAATGGACTAATTTCAATTTTTAATGAGTTTTTAAACAAATGAATTTTATTTTAAGAATTATTTGATTTATTTATAATTTATTAAAATATTATTGGTTTTTTTTATAAAAAAAAATATTTATTTTTTTGAGGCGAACGCCTAGCTCCGCCTCGAGACGTACGCCTCACGCCTCAAGAGAAAAACGCTTTAAATACGAGTCGCGTAATTTAAAACATTGGACTCGGGGCATAATTTCGATGGGTGGTGATAATAGGTGTTAATTGTTCTATTTCACATTCGGGTTGAATGTCTTTTAACCCTTCACAATGACGACGAGACTCTAAAATTAAAGTAATCATATTAAGTTTGCACTTTCACTTACAAAATACAAAAAAAAAAACAAAAAAAAACACATATTTGTTGCTCATACTCCTTAATTTTTAAAAAAGATAAGTCATTGTATTTTTGGACATTACTTTTGTAAATCCGTAACAAACACAAGACATATTTGCGGATTTGCTGGTAACGCCTTGGCTTCTGCACCAAGTTTCTGACAACCATTTTTCATTTTTTTAAGACTTGTATTATGTTCTTTAGTTTTCTTCCTATTTGTTTTGTTTTAGTTTTTAAAAATATGTAAACTATTCGTTAGTAGTTAGGGGTGGGAACGAGTCGGGTCGAGTCGAGCTTTGATGAAATAGGCCTAGGCCTAGTGTGGAAATTTTAGGCTCAAGTCTGTCCTATTATTTGTCATAGGTTTTTTCAAGAGTCTCGACTTGAGCCTTTTTATTAAATAGACTCGGCCTGAAAGCCTTTTAAAAGTCTTTTTAAGCACAATTTCAATTTCAACTCAATTTAATTAATAAATCTAAAATTTAATTAAAATTATTTTAATTAAATTTAACTATATTTAATTTATTTCATAAAATTATTTTATCTTTTAAATATTTAATAATTAACTGAATATATACAACTTTTTATAAATACAAGAAATACTCAAAAAGTATTCTCTAATCAATGTAGGATAATCATATTTCAATTTTTAAAAATGTGGGATAACAAAGTTATTAATGACTACTTACAAAATTACAACTAAAAATATTATATTTTTCCATAAAAGTTTAAATAATTAAATACCTTATTAATATGCTTATGTATTATATATATATATATAGGCCGGCCTGTTATGCCTAAAAGTCTTGGAATAAAGCTTAGGCCTGACCCGTTTATATAAACGAGCTTTTAAAAAAGCTTGAGGCTGACTCGTTTATTAAACGAGCCGAGGCGAGCTTTTGTAGGCCGAGTCATAGGCCCCTGTCGGGTAGTTTGGCTCATTCCCACCCCTAGTAGTAATAATACTAGATTACTAGTCCTGAAACAAGTATGTTAATAGCTACTGAAAACCAACTAAAGTGCATGTAAGGCAGATACAAAAAAGGAAAATATTGTTTCTTTCAGTCAAAGCTATTAATATTATTTTATTTATTATATTAATTTATTATGTTAGGGTTTTAATACTATTTATATTCTACTTTTTGTTATTTATTTACGTATTTGTTATTTTGATGAAATAAAATAATAGAGTTTTTTCATTATTCTTATCGATATTCGATATTTTTATGAATCAATGAATTTGATTGATTGATTCTCGGTATTTTTCAGAATCAACGAGTCTTTGGAGACAAATCACTAAGACATCTTAAGCTCACAACTTTAAGTATTCAAATTAATGTAACACCCTTTTATTTAAGTTTAGAAAATTGCTTGAAATGATAAGCATCAATCATCGAGTGAAACACCTTAAAAAATAGTGATGAGCTCACTAGTACTCCATCTTCGTCCCATAGTTTGTTTGGACACTAAATACGATAATTCTTACCTTGTCATGACTCAATTCTTACGTCCAACATTTTCGTATACAAACAAATGTAAGCATCAACATTTATCGAAGCATGTGAAAATTTGCAGGTTGGCTGGGCCCACGACCGTACGCGGTACCTACACCTTCCCTTATCATTATCGTGACAGGCTGTTGTACAGTGACGTATCCTGAGATCACAACCGTACATGTCTTTTTTTTCACTTATTATTTCTTGATAAGCAATACTGCTTACCTGTTTCATTTTGTTTTTTGCTATTTTTATTTTTGGATTGGAAACATTACCGAAATATCTACTGGGTACTATTGTGTTCAATCAAAAAAGAAATTCATGAAACCTTCGATTACTTCAAAAATACTCCGTATCATTTTATTTGTATGCGTTCAAAATAATACACTACTGGTATATATGGAGATGTGAGTAACATGCCATAACACTTGTAAACAAAAAAAAAAATCATATGTTTTACGCATTTTTGTTTTCATTTACTACCATTCAAAATAAAATATATTATTTTATTTATAATCATACTTCTACCATACCATCATAACATAAAATACATTATTTTTTAGATATTGTGCCCAATACTATAACTACAGTAGTATTTAGAGATTGATTTTTTTTATGTTTATTTGAGTAATTAAATGTAAATAAGTGTAATTAGTTTTAGATTAACAAATTGAATCGTAACATACAATAACATATCGTGCCCATAAAACGAATAATGCTGGGACATAAGATAAAGATCTTTGTATTACATGGGACAGGCATATTGAATCGTGTATTATAGAAATATATTATTTACGTTGTCGTTTATCACTGAAAAAATCAATCACGGAACTACATAGTTACATAAAATATGAAAATGTGTGTGGAAGATATGTGATTAGTCTTATCTTATATCATACTTCGTTTATCAATCAATTAGATATTATTAATAACATGGACCCACATGTAGTTTATGCTATTCTCGCGGCCTAATCCTAAGTTGATTATATACATTTCTAGAAAAAAAAATAGTTGGTCGAGTAAAACTGTAAAAGTAAGTTTTTTTCGATTTACTTTACATAAACACATTTTTTCAATTTGATCATAATTACACTAAAATTAGTTTCAATCTAGTCATTTTTTGACGAAAAAATAATTTTTACCAGCAATTAATTAAAGTTCCGCTCACGTGATGTTCAATTTAGAAAAATTCAACGAGTTGAGCTAACTGAGCACCACATGTCCTTTTATTTTTGTTGATTACAAGTATAAAAACAATTTCAAATGTCAAATCAAAAATTAAATTATAAAAAAATAATAATAAAACAAATTAAATTAAAATAATAAAAAAACAAGAAAAACATGTACATGTTTAAAAAATATTTAAAAAAATATTTAAAAAATGTACATGTTTTCACATGTACAAAATTAAAAAAAAAAGCATATACATTGATGGGTTGTCTAAAAATAAATTAGCAAGTTCAAAACCACTTAACTAAATCCCTCCATATATACATCTGGTCACTTCTTTTTGTAAATCAATTATATATTAATGATTTTTTAATCATGTTTTATTTTTAAAATTTTATATTAAAATAAATATTGCATTAAAATTTTATTTTCAAACACATATTTATATGTATGATAAAGTTTTGAAATTAAGTATTTAAGTGTATTTTTTTAACAAGTTGTAATATTACAAATTAATATGTTTATTTTATTTAATAAAAAAATACAAGAAGAAAGTAAATTATTCATGTATGATTTCTGTTGGGCCCCATTTTCATTTACTATTTTTATTTGTTATTTTTATATATGTATATTATTAAATCAGTTGAAGCAATGGGCCCCATCCTCACGGGTCCCACGCTGAAAGCCGCCCGCGATAGTTGGAAGGAGATCGACCAGAGGGTTGCACCGATCAGGCAAGAGCCAGCCGAGCAGATGATAGGGCGCCGGGCAGGGAGCACGCATTCCCTAGAACAAACCCGCTCGCCCGGATGTTGTCAAAATCAAGATACTGTAAAAAGGAAGGCCAGAGGACGGTCTCCCCGGCTCAACAAAGGCGGCGCAAGAAAGGGTTCAATAGTCTTTTTGCCATTTTTAGGTTTATGAGAAATCCTATGTCAAGGCCCAATAAGGAAATGCCCAATTCCTTTTTGTAAACCCTAATGATAGTTCTATAAATAGGGAAAGCTGTAAAAGGAAATTCATTCACAATCTTCAAGAAAGATCCCACTCTAAAAAATACTCTCTCTCCTTTCCTTTTTTGAGCAAAAAAGACCTAAAGTTTTCTCACCAAACTAGTCCTCAAAATCCTAGAAAATAATTAGTAAAAAACGACTGTTAACAATTGGCGCTAGAAGGAGGGGGATACCTCGAGCGCTAGTTTCGGTGTCGAAACTTTCACTTCTTTGATTTCCGGCAATGAAAACTGCAGGTACTTCCAGTAGCGTCGCCGTCGCTCTCGCCGGCGAGGCCGATGAGCACGAAGGCGACGCAGGGAGGGCGCTTTTGACGGAAGGCGGCGCCAGGACAACATCCCCGGAGTTTCCGAACGAAATCGCGCGTCAGCTGGCGATGATAGAAGCGCTACGTGCCGAAGAGGCCGAGATCAGGGAGCGACAGAGAGTCCTCCGTGAAGAAGTAGCGGAAGCCGAGAAGCTGTTACCGCCCGTCCTAGAAGAAGAGCCAGATTTGGACTTAGGGCGAATCAACACCCCGGAGGAGATTAAACGCACCATACAGAAGTTAGAGGCTCGGTCCCGATTCTTAGAGAAGAGGCCTGCAACCGGAAATCCAAACCCTAATCGCCGCTGCCTCGAGAAGGAATTTGAAGAGGAGGCGCGCGAAGAAAACGCCCGGACTGCGTTTCAGCAGACACAGGCAGTGAGGTCCGACCACTTCATAATGAATCCGGGGACTGCCGTGGTGGACGATCACGGTCTCGCGAAACGTTTGGAGGATGTGGAGAAAAGATTGGCCGAACAAGATTGCGACCCAAAAAGAAGATCGGCCCTCGCGGAACCTCTCAGTCTGAAGATCGAGCAAGCCCGACCCCAACCTGACATCGTCCCGCTGCTGACTTTCATCTACGACGGAGCCTCCGACCCCGACGTTCACCTAAACAAGTATAACACATACATGGTCGGCCGAGGAGCCACGGAAGCCACGAAGTGTCGTCTTTTCCCCCTCACCCTCGGCGACATGGCCCATCGTTGGTACACAAGTCTGCCACCCAGGTCGGTTAACAGTTTCGGAGAGTTGGGGGACGAGTTCGTTTCTTATTTTGCATCCAAAGTGAAATATTCGGAAGGTCGCCAACGTCTGATGGGGGTCAAGCAGGGAAGAGAAGAGACCGATGAGGGCTACATAGATCGAGTGGAGCAGATAGCCAAGCAGGGGGACCGGGTGAGCGACGAGATCCTCGTCCATGCCGTAGTGGGCGGTTTGCGGCCGACATCTAGTCTTTTCAAGCCAATGATGAAAGAATACCCAAAATCATACACCGAGTTCCGCCGGAGGGCAGGCGAGGAGATCGCCCAGCAGCGCATTTATGATCAGCGGATGAAGGAGTTGGAGCCCGAAAGCGAACGAAAACTTTCCGCCATGAAAGGAACTGTCAACCCGGCAACCGTTGATTACTGGACAGAGCCACCCCCAACGGCGAAGTACCACGAAAGTGGAAAGAAGAAACCTAATTATAAACCCTACCAGGGAGCTGTCCACGCGCCTAAGAAGATCGAAGTCATAGAGGAGTACCCCGGGGAGGGGACGTTCCTGGGACAAACTCCCGCCCGGATTCTCCAGATTTTTTACGAACGAGACATCAATGTCCTCACTCCTCCCCAGGCCATGAGAAGCCGCCCTGACGAGAGAAATCCGCGCAAATGGTGCTCCTTTCATCAGGAGAACGGGCACAGGACTGACGAGTGTCGCGACCTGATTGCCCAGCTCCGACAACTGTATGAGGATGGGAGCCTGACCGAACTCCTCCGGGCACTAAAGCGGGGTCGCCCAATGGCCGGTCGCGGAGCCACCGGGCGTGGAGGCGCCGGTCATGGAAGAGGAGGTCGAGGCCGAGGCCGAGGGCATCAAGACGACCAGAATCACCGACCCCATCAGCAGCAAAGGCTCGAGCCAGGTCCGGTCGGCCAAAACCCTTTAGCCCTGCCCCCTCCCCCGGCCGTTGGGCCCGAAGACCCAGATCCGCCCGTCCGAGGTGGAGCTCGAGTAAATATGATCGGGGGTCTGACGCCGATCATCCATAAATCCAAAAGACAGAGGAAGGAGGAGCTTCGCGAGTTCGAGGGAGTGAATGTCGTGGTTCCCCATGCAGAATCAACCATCTCCCGAGGAATCGTCATTTCTTTTTCGGAAAAGGACAGAGAGGGGATAAAGTACCCCAAAGAAGACGCCTTGGTGGTGACCGCTCGGATTCTCGGTATCGAAGTGGCCAGGGTTCTGGTAGATAACGGAGCCCATTGCAACCTGATTTTCAAATCGGCGTTGGACCAGCTTGGCGATCTCACGAGATATGTCCGACCGCACGAGGGGGTCCTGAAAGGTTTCGGGGACGTAGTGGTTCGCCCCAGAGGACGGATCAGGATGGCCGTGGAGTTGAAAGATTGGCAGGACCCTGCCATCAATATGACTAGATTGATTGAGTTTGTTATTGTGGATGCGGAAAACATTTATAATGATTTTTTCGGGAGGCCGTTCCTCGATGCCTTCGAGGCCGTGGCGTCCTCCCATTACTATTGTATTAAGTTTCCCACCTTGAGCGGTGCGGTCGGCACCCTTCGGGGTGACCAGTATATGGCCAGGAAGTGTTTTAATTATCTTTTGTGTTCTAATACAAATAACCGCATAAACGATGACGATATCGCCGACACTGGGGCATTTGGGGGAGGTGACCCCCAAATGGCCGGCCATAAATTGTTCCCGGAGGGGGATGGCCCCCAAGACAAGATAACCCAGAATGACGCGGTTGAATTAAGGGAAATCGACCCCGCGAGGGGAATGGAACCAGAAGATGAGGAATACCTGACCGCTCTATGGGAAGAGGGCGAGCCCAGGCAGTCGGGGTTCCGCGACGCCGAGATTCATGAAGCGCAAGAATCAGAGGCCGTTCTGCCCGAACTCGAAGCACAATTTTTGCACATACTCATTAATGAACTACCGACCGACCAAAATAACGATCCAATACAAAATATACAACATGCGAGCATTGAAGACCTTGACCCACGAATTGGTTTCGAACCAAACGAGATTCCCGACCCCCGAGGACCTTCAGCATGTTCGGCAGTAGATGAGGTCAAGAAAATAGGCTTGGATCCAGACAGGCCAGAATTGGAAGTTTTCATTGGGGAGAAAGTCCCCGAACGACTGAGGGAGGAGCTGATCGATTTCTTAAAGCAGAATACGGACGCGTTCGCCTGGTCGCATAAGGATATGGTTGGAATCGATCCTAAGCATGCCTGCCACCATCTGAAGATTAACCCGGAGAAAAAGCCCATCGCTCAGAAGAGAAGAAAGATGGGGCCCGAGAAGTACGCTGCCTTGGCGGTAGAAGTTAAGAAATTAGTTGATAACGACCTCGTGCGAGAAGCCGAGGAAGAACCCCAGTGGATCGCAAATGTGGTGCTCGTGAAAAAATCAAATGATGCCTGGCGTTTGTGCATCGATTTCACCGATCTCAACAAGGCTTGCCCAAAAGACCATTTCCCCCTACCCCACATCGACCACCTGGTTGACAGTGTCGCTGGGTACGCAATTTTCTCTAACTGTGATGGCTTCGCAGGTTATCACCAAATACCTATGGCCGAGGAGGATGTCGAGCATACCTCTTTCTATTCGGACAAGGGGGTGCTGTGCTGGAAGAGGATGCCTTTCGGTCTGAAGAACGCTGGGGCCACCTACCAACGATTAGTGAACAAAATGTTCGCCGACCAGATTGGAGACACCATGGAGGTTTACGTAGACGACATAATCATAAAGAGTAGATCCGAGGAGGACCACGTGAAGGATTTGAAAGTCGCGTTCGAGATTTTGAAATTTTACAACATGAAACTCAACCCCAAGAAATGTCATTTCGGAGTATACAGAACCAGGTTTCTCGGTCACATCGTCAGTCTTAGGGGCATTGAGGTGAACCCGGAAAAAGTCAAAGCCATCCGAGAATTGAGAGAGCCCCGAAGCCTGAAGGATGTGCAAAAGCTGACCGGTTGCCTGGCTGCCCTCAGTCGCTTCATTCCCTGTTTAGGGGATAAGAGCCGCCCTTTCTTCAAAGCGATTAAGGATCAAAAATTCAAATGGGGGAAGGAGAGCCAAGAGGCTTTCCTGCGTTTAAAGGAGCATCTCGGTAATCCCGCTATTCTGTCAAAACCGGTCGCCGGGGAGAAGCTATTCCTCTACTTGGCCGCATCCGAACATGCCATGAGCTCAGTTCTCGTCCGGGCAGAGGGACAACTGCACAAGCCTATCTATTTCGTCAGCCAGGTCCTCCACGACGCCGAAACACGATACACGCCCCTGGAAAAGCTAGCATACGCCTTGGTGATGAGCGTGCGGAAGTTGAGGTCTTATTTTTTCGATCACCCGGTAGAAGTTCTGACTACCATGCCATTACGACAGGTCTTGCAAAGACCGGACACGAACGGCCGATTATTGAAATGGAGTCTAGAGGTGGGTCAGTACGATATCACTTATGCTCCCAGAACAGCGATTAAGGGGCAGGCTCTTGCGGATTTCATAGTGGAGCTGACGTTCCCTGAATCCACCCCATCGACCAGGATCCCGGCATGGAAGCTATACGTCGACGGATCGTCCAATTCCTCCCACGCCGGGGCTGGAATAGTGTTGGTCGGACCGGGCGGACAATCTTTCACACACGCTGTAAAGTTCGAATTTGCCGCGACAAATAACGAGGCAGAATACGAAGCGCTGATCGCCGGACTGAATCTGGCTTTGGCAGTGGGTGCCGAGCATTTGCAGATCTTCATGGACTCGTTACTAGTAGTCAACCAAATCAAAGGAGACTATGAAACCCGATGTGACCGAATGGCGAAATATTATGAACACGTGATGGCGCTGTGCGGAAAGATACCGAAAATCTTCATCGAGCAAATCCCCAGAGAGATGAACTCCCAGGCTGATGCACTAACCAAGCTGGCTTCCTCCGAGGGAAGCGCAGATATGGCTAATGTAATTTTAACCAGCCAGGCAAAGTCAGTAATATCACGGGAAGAAAGCCTGATCACGATCATCGATCGTGGCGAGACTTGGATGGACCCTATTCGCTCCTACCTCCTAGACGGGACGCAACCCAGAGATAAGACAGAGGCCAGGCAACTTCGCATACGAGCGGCCAGATACACCCTGATCGGAGATGTTCTGTACAGGAGAAGCTTATACCTTCCTCTCTTGAAATGCATAACCCCGCTCGAAGGCCACAGGGTTTTTAGCGAAATTCACGATGGCGTCTGCGGAAACCATGCAGGAGGGCAATCGCTGGCCCACAAGACGGTTCGCCAAGGATTCTATTGGCCTACTTTGAGACGAGATGCGATAAATTATGCTCGGAAATGTCATAGATGCCAGGTGACCGCCCCTATTATCCGGACAGCGCCAGAATATCTCAACTCGATATACAGTCCCTGGCCCTTCGCGTCATGGGGAATTGATCTGATCGGACCTCTGCCGACCGGACCAGGCGGAGTTAAGTATGCGGTGGTGGCCGTAGATTACTTTACGAAGTGGGCCGAAGCCGAGCCGCTAAAAGTTATTGACCAAAAGGCGATCATAAAGTTCATCTGGAAAAATATCATATGCCGTTTCGGGATCCCGTACATCATTACCTCGGATAATGGGAAACAGTTTGACGGTCAAGAAGTCATGAACTTTTTTGACAAATGGAAGATTAAGAAAGCTTTCTCCACCCCATATCATCCTCAAACGAACGGGCAGGTGGAGGCAGTGAACAAAATTTTGAAACATACCATCAAGGCCAAACTTGAAGAGAGACAGGGAAGGTGGGCAGCCGAACTGCCGGATGTGTTGTGGTCTTATAGGACGACTAGCAAGGCAGCCACTGGGGAAACCCCTTTTGCCCTAGCTTTTGGTGCTGAAGCGGTGATACCCTCCGAGATCGAGGTTACCAGCCACAGAACCTCTCAAGAGCTGAATGAAAACAATGACAAGGATTTACGCTTGGAACTAGACTTCTTGGAGGAGAGAAGGTTGAACTCAGTTTTCCTGAATGCCACGGCTAAGCAGAGGGCAGAACGCTTCTATAACTCTAAGGCCAAGATCAGGAAATTTAAGGCCGGGGATTTAGTCCTCAAGCGTATGCTCGGACCCAGCACTGGGGCATTAGGCCCAAACTGGGAGGGCCCAATGCGAGTAAGGAGGCACGTGGAGAAAGGGTCATATGAATTGGAGCACCTAAACGGAGTAGCCGACCAGTATCTTTGGAACGCACTCCATTTGAAAAAGTACCATCAGTAATCTTTTGTATCTCGAAACTCTTTATGTTTGGAATAAAAATTTTTGTTGGGCAGAAGCTGCGCGTTTTATTAAGACCGAGGACCGGACAAGTCCCATCCTCGGCCATGTCACTCTGATCCGTCGGGGGACATGAATATTTAACCGGGGATAGAGTCCGCTCTCCCCGAGCCTGAGATGAGTCGGGCGATCCGTCGCACGACCGATCTTACAGGAAAGTTTTATTAAGACCGAGGACCGGACAAGTCCCATCCTCGGCCATGTCACTCTGATCCGTCGGGGGACATGAATATTTAACCGGGGATAGAGTCCGCTCTCCCCGAGCCTGAGATGAGTCGGGCGATCCGTCGCACGACCGATCTTACAGGAAAGTTTTATTAAGACCGAGGACCGGACAAGTCCCATCCTCGGCCATGTCACTCTGATCCGTCGGGGGACATGAATATTTAACCAACGTTTCACCACAAACATAAAAGTTGTCAAAAACATAAAATTTCACTAAGCGTTTAAGAAAAAAGGCAACATAAAAATCGTAAACTAAGGAACACCGCGTTGAAAGGAACATCAAAAAAGAGGGCGGCCCCTACGATCGTGAGTAGGCCGGGGAGGCCAGGGACTGACCCTAGACCCTCGGGTCCCACGTTGATAAGACCAAGGTCGATTCCCAACCAGACGCACCGCCGAACGATAATCCCGATCAAAAACGTCAATCGAAAAGCCCGTCCCGTCGGACCAAGCAATCCGCACGGACCAACCTTCTTGTATCTCAAAACCGCTCACGAGTCGCTCCCACTCCGGTCCGTAAATTGCAGTCTGGTTGCGGAAGCGAGTAAAAGAAACACACCATTCTTGACCCAAGGGATCCACCATCTGCAATCCATCTGTCGTCCCGCCCTCGATCGGGCGGAGGAACGCCACGGGGACCGGAAAAATCTCTCTATGCCAGGCGCCATTGAACGCGCGCTCGAAAAAATGCGAACCCTCCAAAAATTCGACTCTGGTCGACATATTCCGAGAAGTAGTAACTTATATTCCCTAATTCTACTTTTTGGCAATACGCAAGCATAGGAACAACCCATTTATAGGGGTTTTCATTTCCGAAAATTGAAGAATAATTAAAGCAATAAGTTGACTGCATTAAAGGCAAATGACAGTTTCGAGGATGTCGCATTAAATGAAAAAGACCGAAACGATAGAGCATAATTGTTCACGACCGAACAATTTAAATAAAAGACACACTAATCCACATAAGGATGACCAAGGGAGTCAGCTTACTCACGTGCCCGGACCTGTTTAGGAAAGGAAATGTTGAGGCCCCCTAGATCGAAAAAGCTGACGCGGAACCCGAACCCGGGTTTCCAGATCACCCAGACCTCCCATCCTGCTTGGATACCCGCGTGCTGGACGAAATCTGCCCAGCCCGGGCCCCCGAATGCCACCTGCCGTCTGAGTTTAGTTTTCGTAGCTACCCAGGCCTGCTCGTTAGAGTCGTGAAAAGGAATCTCCTCACCCAAAAATTTCTCCAATGGTTGCACGAACGCGTGGGGTAACGGAAAGTTTTTGCGGTGCCATTTGCCGTCAAACCTTTGGGCTAGCTTGCGCCACCCATCAGAATGAATGGAGATGGCGTGGTAACTCCCCGTGGCCGCGGACGCGCCATGGAAGACCTGCTTCCCCTTGTTCGGACGCATTTTCCTGCCTCGGCTCATCTCTCCCTCTATCCTTTGCTGCTATTCTTTTCTTTTTCCTTGGAATGAAACCGCAAAAATGGAAAGACCTAATAGGGACACATTTATACACAGAGGCGCATTCATGTGGACCCCACCAGGAACCGTTTTGGAGGGAATTTCCCCCGCCAAAAGTCTTTTAGGGATGAGAGAACCTGTGTGAATTCCGTGCGTTACATGCGTTAAATGTAAGGGAATAAAAGTAACAGAAATAAAATAATAAAGACAAAAGCTCCTTTTACCCCAAAAGCAATAGAAAGTTAAGACAACAAAAAGTAGCAGATAATGTCAGGAATGCTGTTTAAGCCCGCACGGGCAGAATCCAAAAGTAGAGAAGGAAGAAAACTAAAAACAAAACATAAACTGTTATCATAGCCGGGCGAGATAAATGCGAAACACCATCATTCCTGATCATTAGGAATCGACCCTTCACCACCATCGTCTTTAAGCACCGAGTCCGCGAACTTGACAGTCGGGTCGACTTCACTGGTAATAGCCGGCTCCGCCAAGCCCTGGTCAACCGCTTCTGCCGGTTTAGGCATCCGAAGCTGCGATTTCAAAGACCACCAAGAGAGGTCCAGATTGAATTTCTGCTCCAGATCGAGTGCTGGAATTCGATATCCCGGGGTATCAAAAATTGCGGAACCGATAACCCCGACCGAAATCCCGTCGCCGGAAACCGATCACGAACGCCACGAAGAGCCGGGCTCGACAAGAGCATCGCCGCGGGATGAACCCGCGGCTAAACCCTAGCCGAGCCCCACCGTGGGGCTCGCGATCGCGCACGAGGCGATCGCTGGGGCTGCTCCGGCAGCCCCGGGCGGTGAGTCCGGCGACTCACCGCCACCGCCCGAGGAGGGCGGTTCGCCCAGCGGCGAACCCGCCGCGGCTCCAGCCGCGGCTGCCCGGCGATCGACCACCGCGGTCGATCGCCCACCCCGGCTCCCAGCCGGGGTTCCTCGCGTGTGCATGCGATCGAACCCTAGGTTCGATCGCTCCCTCGGCGCCCAGCCGAGGGTTCCTCTCGAGCTCCGCCGAGGATCTCGAATCCTCGTCCCCGGAGTTCGTCGTTTACGCGGATCATGTGTTCATGCATGTATCACAATTTAATTGAACATAAAATCACACAAGGAGTTTTATGATCATACCTTTGATTCGTTGTGCGGAGAAACGAAATCAATCGAAGACCTTTGAATCTTCCTACGTATTCCTTGCACTCCGTTCGAACGTCGGGTGGGCGACGATCTATCGAACTCCTATGGATCTCCTTCAACTCTCTAGAATATCAAGTATGATAATCTTGTCTTATGATTTATGAAGGCCATGTAGTGCTTTTATAGGCTACGTAGGGGATCTAAAGGAGGTGGAATATTGGGCTTCCAATATTGAAGATTAAATTGAGCCCACTGCCCAAGTCCATTAATCCTTATCAATATTAATTAATTTATTTTCCACTATATAAATTAATTGCACTCCCAATATTAAACCATATTATATCAAATAATATTTCTCCGGTAGTATTATTTATTCCGTGTATTTAAGATTTAAATATCCATGAATAAAATTAATTTATTGCTAATTAATTTATTCATCTCTTTAATCCGAGACTAGTACCATTCAACCTTAATTATTGTGCGGAACGAATCCACTCATGAGGTTTACACAATAATTCCTTATGAACTCATCTCGGGGATATTATCAACCCTTCCGGGATACACTGTCCGGTCAATTATTCACGGCATGCCATATATGAAATATAGTGACCCAAATTAACCGGTAATTAACCCAATAATTAAATCGGTTAATTCCTTTGGTAAATCAAAGTCACTTATATTAAATATACACACCCGCAATAATATCGGGGATTAAGAATAAAATACACTGAGACTCGAATCGATTATCGCCGGCAATCCTAATCGATGAATCTCAACGATCCGCTCAATACACCAAGTGTACAAGTGTGATAAAATAATTAAGATAAATTATTTTCTCTCTCACACAACGACTATACCGATGGATTGGTCCGGGTCCATCTAGGTCGTGAGCCACTGTTTGATTAAATACGAGTAACCGATAGTATGATCTTCTGTGTGCCCATGCAACACCATACTAACTACAACGTATAAAATCTAGGACTATGATTTGCATATATTTAATTAATAATAATTAAAAGCAAACGATTGTTTATTAATTTAATAGATTAAATGCTATGACCGGGAGTTTACCGCTTAAATCTAGACATTAAGTACACAACTCCAACAATCTCCCACTTGTACTAAGGTCTAGTCATTTCCTCCAAACTCCCGGTTCCCATACTCATCACGTGCTTTAAGTGTACTTCCGAGAAGTACTATGTGAGTGAGCAATCTAGGTTGCCGCTCTGAAGTTATCTTGGTGACTACTACGTCGTCTCCCTCGACGATGACTCGTATCAGGTGGTACTTGCACTATGTGTTATCATCACTTTTAGACTTATGACTTCTTCCGGTTTACCATGCACCGCTATGTAATAGCCTTTGATAAACCAAGAGTCATATCCAAGTTTTAGAGGTTATCCCGGAACCTAACCAAAACTTCCGCTGCCTCTGAGGCTGCTATTCGGTTATGAGAGAGTCCGAGAAGCGTACTGCTTATCACTCTTTCATATTAAAAAGTTCCACCTCTCAAAAAGTGAACACATAGCCTGATATCGACTTACACTGGTCCTTCTCTGATTTGGGATCTGAGAAAATGTAATCTAAGAAGATTTCGTCTTGCTCCGTAAGTCAGCACTATGAAAGCACTCTTACAGCATTCGAACATCCCTTATCCAGATTACTTTGATATCCTCCCACTACGCAAACCGCATAGTTGATATCAGGTTCTTGTTTTCCAACAATGCATTTAAGCTTTCCACACAAAGTGTAGGAAACTGCTTTGTCTTCATCTATCTCCTTCATGTGTTCAAAACACATATCCTTTAGATAGATGTATATTCTGTCTCTGAAAGGCAATAACCTTTCTCAGAAGTATGCATGTTTAAAACAAACCATAATCGTATAAGATGTCTAGGAAAAGTACAATGTTCTTATCTCTAGATCATAAGATCTTAAGAACATGCTCTAACTTCTTCTCAATCTTATATCTTGATTTATTTATACAACCATTATTTTATGTCTGACAATATTTTCACATTGTTGCCAATGATAAAATATTATCTACATAAGATCTCCGAGAAACACCACCTTGTTTTCCATTATGTCTCTAATACACCTATCGTCTTTTCCATTTTGATGAATCCATAAAATGGACTATCTCATCAATTTGCAAGTTCCACGATTTACAGCTTTGTTACTATCCATAAATGGATTTACTAAGCTTGTACTCTAAATGATCTAGCCTCTTAACAATAAACCTTATTGTTCTCCAAGAAGGCTCATCTAGATCTAGTACTGCCCTTATGCAGAGCTAGGGATCGATTTCATGTCTACTAGATCCAGAGTCCGAACTCCTCTAGTCTTATGAATATATGGTTGTTCAACAACCTCCCACTGCAATGGCGTCCCGGTGTATAACAGTAATAACAATAGGTGCAGTATGTGGTGTACCTCTACTCGGTTTGGCTGGTTCCCAGTCTTTTGTCCTTTTTCTCATTTCAAGGTATTACGTCAGTTTAGGCTTTGTGGTTCATCTAATAGTCTTCCTCTATGAACCGGACGAGACGTCCCTCTGGTTTATAGTACTATAAAACACACAACATTTTGTTCATCTAGGATATCCTACAACCATATTGAATATGCCGTTGTATCCAGGAATATCCATAGAACATAGGTGGTTCCGAACAACTTGTTCTTTTACTATTAGATCTCCATTTCTTATTTACAACGCACCATCTCTACACGTAAGTGTATGGCGCGGCCCTTTGGAATTGAATCCCAATCTTTGATTATGCTATGTGTTACTTAGATAAGTGATGGCCTCCGCGACCGAGTCGCAGGCTCCTAATGGATATACTTTGATGGTTCCCCATAATAGCTTTGTGTCCATTGAATAGTCAAAACACTTTGCTTTTATGGCACATTAAGTATTCTAATCCATTACCGAGTATTCTTTGGAGAATTACTCGTACCTTTCTAATTCACACATATGTCTGCATATCTAATCATTTCTAATACTTGTCTGAATTCTATCCTTTATCCAGAAAGGTTTGCTTAGACGTATTATCCTCCAAATTCAATCCTTAGGTCGGAAGGTCCATTCCTTCAACTTTAATTGATCAAATCAATTTCGACCATTTGAATCTTATTTGAAAAATACTACTAAGTATTAGAATTTCACAAGTATAATGATTAATAAAGAAATATCTAATAAGTAAAACAAGTTATAGAACGGTTCGTTGCATTGTGGTGGAATTAGGATCTATCATTCATATATTGCTATCTAATGTACCAGAATAGATAACGCCATTATTTCTTATCAAAATCATCCAATGATTAAAGAAATAAAATATCCATTCATAAATAATAGAAATCCAGAACAAAACGTTCTTTCTAAAATAAAGGGTACATAATGCAATAATCTTGAAATGAACTCCTATTTAACTACTAAAGCAGATAAATGTCTTCCACCGCAACAGCTGCCTCCTCCACAGGTTTTGCCCGTGTAGACTCGAACTCTTCTTCTCTAAGTCGCTGGGTTTTCTGGAACCCCTGCATTCAAAATGCACATACCGTCAGTGGTTCCATATCTACACACCAGAATTTCTGGTAGATAATACCGCTGACTATGTTTTTACGACTAAAGAAAAATTCGTACCTCTGAGAGGACATTCAGACTTCCAGTGTCCAGACTTGTTGCATCGGAAGCACTTGCCCTTTGGCTTTGAAGCCCCCACTCGTGGTATAGTCTTCTTGACACCACTGGGTTTCCAGGCTTGCTTCCTCCTCTTGCCCCTACCTCCACCAGGCTTAAAGCCTTTGGACTTGGTAGCTACAAGCGCTAGAGACTTGCCCTTCTTGTAGATCCCCTCTGCCGCCTTTAGTTCAGTCAGGAGTTGTGCAAGAGAATAAGATAGTTTACCCATATTATAACTCATGCGAAACTGCTCAAAACTAGGGGTCAGAGACTGGAGTATGATGTCGACTTGCGTCTCAACATCAATTTGAGCTCCTAGGATCTCAAGCTCATTCAACAGACCCATCATCTTAAGAACGTGCTCCCCTACGGGCGTTCCTTCAGACTGAGTAGTTGTCATGAGGACTCTCATGGCTTCTTGCCTTGCCGCACGATCTTGCTCCCCAAACATCTCCTTGAGGTTAAACATCATATCATAGGCAGTGTCCATCGACTCATGTTGGGTTTGGAGTACATTTGACATGGAAGCCAAAATATAACACCTAGCCATTTCATCAGCCTTTTTCCACTTCCGATATGTCAGTTTTTCCTCATCAGTTGAGGCAGCCGTGGGCTCAGCAGGGCAGACTTCATGGAGTACAAACTTGTACTCCTCCGAAGTCAGGACAATGTCTAAATTTCTCTTCCAATCAATATAGTTGGGGCCAGTGAGCTTATGCTCCTTGAGTATCATAGAAAGTGGGTTCATAGCTATTCTCTAAACCTATAAGCACATTTAAACAAACAATCAATTTAATATCCGATATTATCTCCCTCAAATAATATCATTAAATTACTAATCACATCTAAAATCCCATCAGGTAAGGCAAGCCACGGTGTGTGGACGTTTACCCACCCAAATGATTTAGCAATTAGATTTTCTTTGGCCATACATCACTTATAGCGGAACCTCGTTGGGAGGAATACTATAAAGCGTATCTAAGTGTAAACCATTACTCAGCACCAAAGTAAATCGTTTGGAATTGCTACATCACCGCAAGCCACGTTGTGTGGACGTTTACGATAACTTCACAACTCTTCACAATTCCTTACAACTGTCTACATCAATTAATCCAAAATCCGTCAGTATAGCAAGCCACGTTGTGTGGACGTTTACTACACTAAGAGACTTTTATAATTGACTCCCAGTTACAAGATCCATTCGATTTTCGTAAATCAAGACGCGGAGAATCATAAGTGAAACTCGAAGTTTCTAACCAGTGACTCACCATGCGAACAACCCTATCTCTCATTAGATGAGGGAGCCGAGCAGACAATCGATCCATCTATCAAAGAATGGTACGACTGCCTCTAATTTGTGTCATCCACATGACCAAGTGGCTTTGGCTCCATTCCACTCCCCGGGGTGAGAATGAGTCGACTTGAAGTCAGTTTCAGAAAGACAAATTAGGCATTGTTTGATAAACTTAATCAATGTCTCTTGTAAAAGGAATTACAAGAATTCTCCTCCAATGACACATCTATACGAACTTCGAAAGTCCATAAGAGTCACCAAGAGAACAGTAATGGAGACCATGGGAATGTTTCCATCCCCTCTCCCACTTAGCTTTTTATAACAAAGGGATACGCTTTCTAATGCATAATTAAACACATAAGCATGCATACAAGCAATAAAGCACATAGCACATAGTCAAAATAAGCTAGAAAATTATTTTCCGACTATCATGGCTTTATTTCATCTCCGTATGCGTCTTCTAGTCTTCAGTCTTCGTTCTTGAATGCTCCATGTGACGAGAATATTAATTCCAATATTTAAATCTATTTATTTTTAATAAATCCAAAAGATACTCAATTCGAAAATTAAGTCAATCGAATAAATCAAAATAAAATTAAATATTATTAATATTTTTATTTATTTATTTTCCTATCTAATTCTATTAAATCTCTAGAATAATCTATCCAAGTAAACTTGGAATATTCTAGAAGACTTCTATAATAGAATAAGGAAATAAAATAAATTAGGACTCTTCTACTTTCCAAGATTAATTAATTTCCATTACTATGAAAATTCCCATAAAATAGGAATAATCAATTAGGAAATAAATCAATCCTAAATTAACTTTTATTCCTTTCCAATTCTATTAAATCTCTAGGATCCTATTCCAAGTAGAACTCGGAATACTCTAGAAGACTTCCATAATAGAATAAGGAATAAAATTAATTCCAATTAATTCTTTTCCTAATCCATGAGAATTCCCAAAAAAATAAGAAAACTCAATTAGGAAAACCGAATCAATTAGGTAAGTAGAATCTTGGTAGGAGTAGGAGTAGCATGGGTTGGGGATCCCCGTACCACCCCCACCTTCGACCACCACCTTCGCCGGGCACCGCCGCCGCCGCCCCCTAGCCACGCGCCACCACCACCGGTGGCCGGCGTGGCCGGAAACCCTAGCGGGCAGCCCCTTGGCGTGGGGTCGATAGATCCTCATGGGGATCGATCATGGGGATGATCGACCCCCCCGGTTTTTCGTCCTCTTCGTCTTCTTCGTCACACGAGTTCTCCGGCGGTCGTCTCGGCATCGATCCAACGTAAATAAATTACAAGAAATAAATTTACAATTCCGGTATCGATTCTATACATGAAATCGACCCTATACACTTTCCGGAAAACATAGAACAATAATAATAAATCTAAATTCGGTCAACCCCCGAATTTTTACTATTACAAGCATTCATCCACACAAAACGAATCTCGACATGTCCGAGAGTTTAATAAACGAACAATCATGGTAAATTAAATAGCAATTATTTAAACGAATAATTAACAATTAATCAAACCATGATAGTCGGAATCCCTGCAAGGTAGAACACAATTGAACACATACATGAACACGAAACCAAACGCTCTGATACCAATTGCTGGAATTCGATATCCCGGGGTATCAAAAATTGCGGAACCGATAACCCCGACCGAAATCCCGTCGCCGGAAACCGATCACGAACGCCACGAAGAGCCGGGCTCGACAAGAGCATCGCCGCGGGATGAACCCGCGGCTAAACCCTAGCCGAGCCCCACCGTGGGGCTCGCGATCGCGCACGAGGCGATCGCTGGGGCTGCTCCGGCAGCCCTGGGCGGTGAGTCCGGCGACTCACCGCCACCGCCCGAGGAGGGCGGTTCGCCCAGCGGCGAACCCGCCGCGGCTCCAGCCGCGGCTGCCCGGCGATCGACCACCGCGGTCGATCGCCCACCCCGGCTCCCAACCGGGGTTCCTCGCGTGTGCATGCGATCGAACCCTAGGTTCGATCGCTCCCTCGACGCCCAGCCGAGGGTTCCTCTCGAGCTCCGCCGAGGATCTCGAATCCTCGTCCCCGGAGTTCGTCGTTTACCCGGATCATGTGTTCATGCATGTATCACAATTTAATTGAACATAAAATCACACAAGGAGTTTTATGATCATACCTTTGATTCGTTGTGCGGAGAAACGAAATCAATCGAAGACCTTTGAATCTTCCTACGTACTCCTTGCACTCCGTTCGAACGTCGGGTGGGCGACGATCTATCGAACTCCTATGGATCTCCTTCAACTCTCTAGAATATCAAGTATGATAATCTTGTCTTATGATTTATGAAGGCCATGTAGTGCTTTTATAGGCTACGTAGGGGATCTAAAGGAGGTGGAATATTGGGCTTCCAATATTGAAGATTAAATTGAGCCCACTGCCCAAGTCCATTAATCCTTATCAATATTAATTAATTTATTTTCCACTATATAAATTAATTGCACTCCCAATATTAAACCATATTATATCAAATAATATTTCTCCGGTAGTATTATTTATTCCGTGTATTTAAGATTTAAATATCCATGAATAAAATTAATTTATTGCTAATTAATTTATTCATCTCTTTAATCCGAGACTAGTACCATTCAACCTTAATTATTGTGCGGAACGAATCCACTCATGAGGTTTACACAATAATTCCTTATGAACTCATCTCGGGGATATTATCAACCCTTCCGGGATACACTGTCCGGTCAATTATTCACGGCATGCCATATATGAAATATAGTGACCCAACTTAACCGGTAATTAACCCAATAATTAAATCGGTTAATTCCTTTGGTAAATCAAAGTCACTTATATTAAATATACACACCCGCAATAATATCGGGGATTAAGAATAAAATACACTGAGACTCTCGATTATCGCCGGCAATCCTAATCGATGAATCTCAACGATCCGCTCAATACACCAAGTGTACAAGTGTGATAAAATAATTAAGATAAATTATTTTCTCTCTCACACAACGACTATACCGATGGATTGGTCCGGGTCCATCTAGGTCGTGAGCCACTGTTTGATTAAATACGAGTAACCGATAGTATGATCTTCTGTGTGCCCATGCAACACCATACTAACTACAACGTATAAAATCTAGGACTATGATTTGCATATATTTAATTAATAATAATTAAAAGCAAACGATTGTTTATTAATTTAATAGATTAAATGCTATGACCGGGAGTTTACCGTTACTTAAATCTAGACATTAAGTACACAACTCCAACAATCGAGCACGTACAAATGGAAGTGGGCATGAAGAGGGCTTTGCTCGGCGTACTGGCGAAGGAAATCCATCATAGCGGTCACCGGTTGACCGGCCTCCAGAAGCGCCCGGATACCATCGAAATAAGCGCAGTAGTAAGAATAGTTACTATACAGATCGACATCTTCTTCCGGATCGGCCCGACGTGCGGCCTCGGCGGCCTGCATACCCTCCAGCTCTTTAAATATCCGTCGATTCAATTCCTCCAGTTCCTTCATGCGTTTCTCGGCATAACCATAGGATTTGACGAGCTCTTCCACTCGAGCTTTGAACCCCTCTAACTCTTTCCCCTGCTCGGTCAGTTTGAGGATCACGACCATCTTATCTTTCTTCTCCTCATCCAGCTCACTGCTCAGGGAAGCTTTTATCCCGGATTCAAGGTTGAAATCTTCTTGCAGTTTGTTGAACCGGGACCGCAACTCCAGATAGACGTCCGGCAGGTTGGGCGGACACTTAGCAGCTTTGTCCTCTTGCTCGGCACGAATCTGAGCCAAACGATTCACCATGATCAGATTGCGGGCAGCAGTGACTCGTAGTAATTTCTCCAAGAAGTCCGGTCGGGACGCTGCAGTTTCCATCTCCTGGGACCAAGATGTTGGGATATGTCCTTCGATCCTACGTGTGCAATCGATAAAGTCATAAGGTCGTCTATGGATGTTAAATGATTATTCGATAATATTAAATTGTTGGGAACAATATAATATTGATCAATTAAATCATACCTACAGGGTCACACATGGACTCGAAGATAATGTACGATGCTTGATATATATTGATTTAGAATCAATATTTACGTGGATTTAATATACATGCATGGGATGCATGACTTGCATGGATGCATGTCACATAGTGTGACATGGCATGCCACACAAGCAAGTGGGACCACATACAATGCATTGTGGCATGTGTATGTGGCATGACCTTTCACCTCCTTTGTAACCCCTTTTGTGTGTTAAATGGTGCATCTTTATGCACATTATGAAGGAGGTTACAAGGAGGTGTAATGGTGTGCATAATGAAGTGATTATATAGATGAAAATCTGATTTTCATCACACACAATATTCAGCCACGAAATTCCACACAAATAGAGAGAAAAGAGGTGATCTTGGAGATCCATTCTCAAGCAAGCAAAGGTGTTCATTATCCGGGTTCGTGTGCAACACGTAGAGGCCGGGCCATTTGTGCGGCTTCCACATCCGGACGATCTAAAGGAGTGACGAGGTCATTCACAAGGAGAGCTTCGAGAGGCTGATCCATTTGAGGTGGTTCAATCGACTCAACACCACCTCAACGACATCAACGAATCACTTCGTCACAAAAGTAAGTAATCGTTGAACCTTATATATATATATATATATATATATATATATATATATATATATATATATATATATTGGATGTGTATATATATATGTTTATATGTGTTCTTATACACATTAAGTGTGCACTAAGATCATGGCATAGTAGATCTATTGCTTTACACGCTTCCGCACACACGGTATATCGATTGGATCGGTATACCGGTACATTCAATTGGTATCAGAGCCTAGGGCTCGTGCACACTTTTGTGTTGGACACGAAGGTTAAATCAACATAATTGGATTATATGTTTAATTGTGATTATGTGATTAGATGTAAGGCCGGCCACCGTTAGTGGTCGGGTGAATGAAATTGTCGTTTTTTACGTACGATTGGCCATAGTTTTGGAGGGCTGCGTCCCTTGGAATCATTTGTAATAGATAGGTTTTCTATTTCAATATGTATTGTTCAAACTTGTAAGCGATGGACTTGGTCCATGGTTCGATGGTGGATCTCGGCTCTCCGGCGAAAACGAGAAGAAACGAAGCAAAATGAAGCGAAACGGGCGAAAACCGGGCTGCTGGAGCAAAACGGCGGGCGCCGTTTGTGCTCCGGCGGGCGCCTAATGAATTCGGCGGGCGCCGTTTTGGAAACGGCGACCGCCGAAAGGCTTTTTTTTGGTCAGCCTGTTTTGTACCCTTTTGGCGGGCGCCGTTTGTGAAACGGCGGGCGCCGTTCGTGGTTTTTGGGGTATGGACTAAGGTTGACCTAAATCGGCGGGTGCGGAACTGAAACGGCGGGCGCGGGCCAGTCCAGAAGATGTTCAAGGCCTATTTTGTTGCTTTTAATATTTTCGTTTGAGAGTTGTGAGGTTCTAGGGGCCTTTCGATTACGTATTTAATTGCTTTGCTAGTTATAGGATGTTTTATGTTATAAATGTTCAACTTACATATAAACACCTATGCATGCAAGTTCCCAAAATAATGAGTATAATGTCTTGTCCAAAAACATCACACTCATGAAGCCCTCGATCATAAGTTGGTAGGTCCGCCTCAGCTGGGTACTACTTGTTATCTTGGGATAAGTGGGAGTAAGGGTTAGACCCTTACACGTGAGTTTGGTTTTCTCATCGATAGATCTACTGCAGGCGTGGCTATCGAGACATGAGATGAGAATGGGACTCTCATCGACCGAGAGTGACATTAGATGTCATTGACATGGGATGTCTACCTATCTTAGACTTCTTAAGTGCGGACTCAGTCGGCTTAAGAATTTGCAAGATGAGGGTCTTGGGATTGTTTTGTTCAAGGGAACAAAGATATTAGATATCGATTGAACAAAATGAAATAAATAAGTAGCTTGTTAGACAACCTTATTTGTTTACCGCTTTGTGAATGTTTACATACTTTATTTATCTTTCTTTTGTAGTTTATCATGTTAATTTCAACTCGATTCAAGTTTGGTTCAATTCTTGATTATGAAAAATTGAACAACATAAATTTTCTTGATTCACAACGTAATTTGAGGATGGTCCTCAAATACGAAGACAATGAAAATGTGTTAGATAACCACATCCTAAGATATCATTGAACAACTCAATAGCATGTTCGGGGAATATGCTAAGACTGAGCGGTTCGGTATGACCAGGGTCATCGCTTCAGCTAGGCTGGAAAAATGGAAATCTATGGAATCACATGTACAACAAATGATTGGATTATTTGTTTCAAGTGACCGCCTAGATTTTTCCTATGATGATTATTTGGCAACCGATTTCATACTTCAATCTCATTATGGTTATAATGCCTTTAGGCTAAATTTTCCATATGAATGGTTTGAAGAAATCGCTTCGTGCGCTCCACGGGATGCTCAAGGCTGTTGAGCCGGCGATAGAAAAGGACCCTAAGAGGGAAATTCTTATGATATGGGATAAGGTAGTCAAAAGAGCATGGGCAAGAAGGCTACTAGGGTTCCTAGGGAATCTCAATGCGTCTACTGCAAAAATGTTGGACACTACTTGCAAACATATAAAAGTTCATATTTTATTCAATTTCAAAACAAATGCCTAATTTGTCTTTCATTTGATGGATTATAAGGTTATGATTATTTTCACCTCGGGGAGTGATTTAATCCAAAACACTTAAGTTCATCAATGACACAAATTAGAGACTTTCGAGCCATTGGATGGCGTGAATCGATTGTCTGGTTGGCTCCCTCATATTTTATGAGAGATAGGGCTTCAATTGCATGATAATATCGCTGGTTAGAAAACTTCGATTTTTCACTTACGATTTATCACGTTTTGACATTGAGATAATTTTGAATGGGAAATTTGAATGAAACTCAATTATTGGGAATAATTGAATTTGCCAAAAGTTCAATGAAGATGTGAAGAACGGGGTTGCTTCATCTTCAGGTATTAATGTTATAGACATTAAACTTCACAAATTCTACTTCTTGGGTATTGGATGCCAAATGTGGTTCTCACATTTGTATGTGGAGGAACTACATAGAAGTGTAAGTTTGGTGAGTAGAGATGTCGATCTACGGGCGAGAAATGAAGCGAATGTCGCTGCATTAGCCGCATGATCATATGATGTTGTTTTGCCTTAGGGCCTTGTTTTAGTATTATAACTATGTAATTTCGTACCTTCAATAAACAATGAATGTTGGTTCAGTATTGGATACTGATGGATTAGTTTTTCACTATTAAATAGTTTGGTAACTATTTTAATTGTGAATTATTCTTTGTTTTGGTACGTTTATTATATTGTTTATGTATACTTTAAACTTGAAAAATCATATATAACATTAACACTAAAGGCCGAATCGAATAAGTCTCAATGAGACATAACTATAACATTGTTGATTAGGTCAAATCAACATCTAAATATGTAACGAATCTTCTTTTAGAATGCATTCTAGATTCATTTGACTTGGATTCATTTGATACATGTGGATGATGTGTGATGGACAAGATAACAATGTCATCTTTCTTGGAGAAAGGAGAACATGTAAGTGATTTATTAGGGATGATCCATACTGATGTATGTGGAACCTATCAGTTCACAAGCACATGAAGGTTATGTTTCGAGAAAACAAACTATATTATATATAGTTCGACCATTCGATGAGAGGTCAAAATGAACTACTGGTCTCTTTTGGGCACACATAATTCTAGACTTCAACTTATACACTGAATAGGACACCGTCAAAAGCTGTTGATAAGACAACATACGAAGTATGGAAAGGGAAGGTCCCTAACTTGTCTTATATCAAGGTTTGGGGATGTGAAGCTTATGTGAAGAGAAATATCTCAACAAAGCTTGAACCCAAATCGGATAAATGTTTCTTTGTTGGTTATCCAAAAGAAACACGAGGGTACCACTTTTATAACCAATCCGAGAACAAAGTCTTTGTTGCTCGAGATGGTGTATTTCTTGAAAAGTAATATCTTTCCAAGAAAGTAAGTGGGAGCTCAGTTGAATTGAACGAAGTTCAAGAAGACTTGAACGAGGTTCAAGAAGAACAAACTGAGATGGAGACTCAAGACTTGGTCGAAAGTACTCCAGTGGTTTTGGAAACCACACCTAACCCTCGAAGGTCCGGAAGGATTAGAACTCAACCTGACAGATACTTAGGTATTCTGACAAATGAGAACTATGAAATCATGCTTTTAGAAAGCAATGAACCTTCGACCTATATCCAAGCTATGACGAGTCCAGATTCCGAGAAATGGCAGGGTGCCATGAAATCCGAAATGGAATTGATGTCTGAAAATCAAGTTTGGAACTTTGTCGGTTTGCTTAAAGGGGCTAGGCCATTGGAAGCAAATGAATTTACAAGATAAAAACAGACATGGATCGAAAACCTAGTGTTTTCAAAGCAAGGTTGGTGGAAAAAGTTTTTTTTCACAGGGTGGATTATAATGAAACCTTTTCACCAGTTGCTATGATTAAATCCATTCGGATTCTCTTAGCCATTGTAGCTCATTATGATTATGAGATATGGCAAATAGATGTTAAAACCGCCTTCTTGAATGGGATTCTAGAAGAGGATGTGTTTATGACACAACCAGAGGGTTTTATCGATCCTAATCAGGCTGAGAGAGTATGCAAGCCTAATAGTTCCATTTATGGAATAAAGCAAGCATATCGGAGTAGCAATCTTCAGTTCAATGAATCCATACTGGGATTTGGATTTCAGAGGAACTCGGAAGAGTCTTGTTTTACAAGAAGATCAGTGGGAGTTACGTTGTATTAATTGTGTTGTATGTCGATGACATACTCCTTATTGGAAACAATGTTTCTATGCTTAATTCTATTAAAGAATGGCTTGGGAATTGTTTTTCAATGAAGGATCTTGGAGAAGCACAGTACATATTGGGCATCAAGATCTGTCGGAACAGATCGAAAATGATGTTTGGACTTAGTCAACTGACCTATATTGATAAGGTACTTGATAAGTTCAGAATGAAAGACGCCAAAAAGGGTCTCATTCCAATGAGTCATGGCACATCTCTTAGCAAGATGCAAGGCCCTACGGGACTTGATGAGCAAAAGAGGATGGAAAACATTCCTTACACGACCGGACGTATCGTATGCTTTGAGCATGACGAGTCAGTTTCAAGGAAATCCAGGTTAGGCGCGTTAGACTGCGACCAAGAATATTCTTATGTACCTTAGATTGACAAAAGAATATTTTGTTGTCTTTGGAAGACAAAAAGAGTTGATATTAACAAGCTGTTTGAATGCTAACTTCAAAACAGACTGAGATAATTTCCGATTTTAATCTGGTTATATCTTTTGTCTGGTTAGAGGTGATATTTGCTGGAATAGTTCCATGCAATGCAATATAGCTGATTAAACTACAGAAGCTGAGCACAGTATTGCATTGGATGCAGTAATGTTGGCAGTTAGGATTTGAAAGTTCTTGAATGAACTAGGTGGCGTAACTAGCTCAGCCCATCCGATAGTTCTCTATTTATAGTAGAGTTATCGCGCAAGCCTATGAGCTAGGAAGCACCACAAGTCTAAAACTGGTGCTCAGGAAGTTCCACATTATTTGGGAGATAGTTTTGTGGAGACATCGAGATAATAAAGTTGCAACTTTTGGTAAGGTTGCAAACCCGCTTTCTAAACCTCTCCAGCAGTTTAAGCTTGAGGCTTTCACGACTGCAATAGATATCAGACATCTTACAGATGGGTTGTTATTTCTATTACTGTATTAGATACTTTTGGAGATTTGGTAAACATTCAATCATATGTATAATACATAATTCTTCATATAAATATGGTTTAATTTATATGAATTGTCCAAATGATTAAGTTATATCAATTGGGTTATGAGGTCGACTTACCGCATAATGAAGTCCCAATGGTTGAACTGATATACTTGAATCATATAGCTGTTCCTGGTTCGTATAATCGAGTACGGACAAACCGATAATACAAAGAACTAGATTGTAATGTGTACTATAGCGCCGCTTCATGGGCTAGTGATGTGGGACATCAAGTACAATTACATAGATATTAGCTGAGAGCTAATGATCGAACAGACCCGACTGGAATAGTATTTAAGATTTCGAGTCATAATACTATTTCATTGACTGTCGAGCAATTTCCTCTGACCTGAGTAGTCCAGAGTGATTCCATTGTGAAATGTTGTACTTTGATACAAGTAAACGCCTTTCGTAAAAGGAGGTTATAAAACTTGTTATTGGGTATATCAGGAAGCAAGTGGGAGAGCTTGGATTGACAAGATGGTATTGTCCTCCATTTTATAATGGGATACATGTCTTACCGGCCACTTGGAGAGTCGAGACTGTGGAAAATACGTGGCCACGTCCAGATTCGTATCATAGTGATAAATCTAGTTTTACAGTCTATCTCAAAGTCCAAGAAAAGTTTGAATCGATTGAGGATGACTCAAGTCTTGCCTCAAGTTCAAACTTAGACATAAAGTGACAACAGGAAGTTGGCAGCACACTGACTCTGAAGGCCAAGTGGGAGATTGTTGGGATATGTCCTTCGATCCTACGTGTGCAATCGATAAAGTCATAAGGTCGTCTATAGATGTTAAATGATTATTCGATAATATTAAATTGTTGGGAACAATATAATATTGATCAATTAAATCATACCTACAGGGTCACACATGGACTCGAAGATAATGTACGATGCTTGATATATATTGATTTAGAATCAATATTTACGTGGATTTAATATACATGCATGGGATGCATGTCACATAGTGTGCCATGGCATGCCACACAAGCAAGTGGGACCACATACAATGCATTGTGGCATGTGTATGTGGCATGACCTTTCACCTCCTTTGTAACCCCTTTTGTGTGTTAAATGGTGCATCTTTATGCACATTATGAAGGAGGTTACAAGGAGGTGTAATGGTGTGCATAATGAAGTGATTATATAGATGAAAATCTGATTTTCATCACACACAATATTCAGCCACGAAATTCCACACAAATAGAGAGAAAAGAGGTGATCTTGGAGATCCATTCTCAAGCAAGCAAAGGTGTTCATTATCCGGGTTCGTGTGCAACACGTAGAGGCCGGGCCATTTGTGCGGCTTCCACATCCGGACGATCTAAAGGAGTGACGAGGTCATTCACAAGGAGAGCTTCGAGAGGCTGATCCATTTGAGGTGGTTCAATCGACTCAACACCACCTCAACGACATCAACGAATCACTTCGTCACAAAAGTAAGTAATCGTTGAACCTTATATATATATATATATATATATATATATATATATATATATATATTGGATGTATATATATATATGTTTATATGTGTTCTTATACACATTAAGTGTGCACTAAGATCATGGCATAGTAGATCTATTGCTTTACACGCTTCCGCACACACGGTATATCGATTGGATCGGTATACCGGTACATTCACAAGAGTGGTTAAGGTCCTCGAGGGACTGAGCAATATGGGCCGGCAGGGAATTTTCGTCATAGGGATCCTGCTCGGCCGACAGGTGAGCTACGGCTAAAGGGAGCCCGGGGTCCTCCTTGAAAGCCCTACAGTTTCACGTTCCGTTTAGTAAGAATCTGGGTAACGAAATACAACCAAGGAAGCCAAGGAGACAGTACCTTGAGAAATCCTCGTCGCCGGCACTAAAGATAGACCCCAACTCGACCGAACGATCGTCACCCCCCGATCCGGCTGACCGCGGTTTTTTCTTCTGAGGAATCTTCTCTTTCCTCGGAACCGTCGGAGGTTTCCCAGTAGGGTCAAGGGGTCCGCCCTTTTTCGTCCCAGACACGCTAGAGCCGTCTGCCCGGGACCTCTTGACCGGCCGGTAAAGTGGCTCCTCATCAGAGGAGGAATTCTCGGCGAGGATCTGGCTGATCGGCTGAGGCATGGGAAAGGTGTTCGGAGGAGAAGCAGCAACTGTCACCGTGGCCGCCAAAGTCCGGCGTTCCGTTTCCGCTTTTTCCTCGGCGATCTCTCTCTTCCTCCGCTCACGAGGAGTCTCTGGTTTAGGCATTTCGGCCGGCCTAAGGATCCGAAAATACCTGCGGGCTGGAAATAAGAGAAACGTTAGAAACCAGGGGAGGACGAGAGTCCAAACAAAATATAACAACTACTCACGCGGAAATATATCCTCGGCGTCCCGGGGAGTAACTATAAACCGAGCACGAAGACGTCTCTCCCTGCTTTTCCAATTCTCGTGTTTCCTTTGGTTATACGAGAGTGATTTTATTCTTTCCAGGATCACCAGGAAGTCCCATCCTAATAGCCCGGCATCTGGAGCTTTGGGGCCTAAAAAAGGGGGACAAGAGGGGGAGAATCCCCGAAAGGCAGGTTAGGGACGGAAAAAAGGATATCTAGGATAAATATTGCTAAGGTCAGAGAAACTAACGTTCTGAGGTTGCCCGGTATTCGGCACTCAAAGGAAAATCTTTGGAGTTCCACTCTCCGGCCACGAAAAACCATTTCTCGGTCCATTTGGCTTGCTTGCTCGTCAGATCGGTGATTATGGTGTCTCGCTGTTTAAGATAATAATCGCCTTTACCGGCGTCACAAATACCCAACAAGAACAATAATTCAAGCCCGGTCAGGCCCCGATACAAGCCATAGTAGCCGAATATGACATTCAAATCATACATGGTCGCCCAGGCATTCGGCACCAACTGCATGGGGGCCACGCCCAAGATCTGCACTAGGTGGGCGAAAGAATTCGGGATGGGAAAACGAAGGCCGCTCGACATCATCGAGTAATTCACTGCGACCATACCCGTGGGTGGACAGTCTGCCCGCTCACCTTCAATAGGAGCGTATATATGAACGTCCGAAGGAATCTCCCACTCCCCCCTCTTTCCCTGAAGAGCGGACTCCGTGATTGTGCTCGGTCTCCGGCTAGCCTCAAATATCCCTGGTCGATCCCCGACTACCCGAAAAACATCACGAGGGACATAGCGATATGGCCGCTCAAGGAGATAGGCCTCATATGTATACGGGGAGGGAGGACCCCGACTGTCAGCGATAACCTTACAAAGGTGGCGGTAGGCGTCGCTGACGACGCCTCCCAGCATTTCGCGGCTCTCGTCGGCCGAGAGAGGAAATTTCAGTGAACGCCCGGATGGCAACAAGGCGTCGGAGGATGAGCCCTCGCGAGGAGAAGAAGTAGAGGGTAATTCAGATGGGACTACAGGAGTTCGGGCGGGCGAAGTGCCCGACGATTCGCGACGAGGGGATCCCTCTTCACTCATCACCAATTTCTGGTTTCTAACGAGGAGGTACACCCACAGCCGGAAATTAAAATTAAGCGGTGTAAGTACCAGCGAAATCGCCGGAAAAAATGGCAATTCGCCGGAAAGTCCTTTGAACTCTAAAAAGAAGACAAGAATATTTTGACCTATGAAAACCCCGGAAAAAGAAACTCGCACAACACCGAGGAAGAGAAGAACGCGTACCTGAAGAAAAGAAAGCGCTCGCCGGAAATAGTCGCCGGATTTCAAAGAAAAACCAGCCGCCGGAAAGCTGTAAAAGAAAAGGAGTCGAAAAGTGAAAAAGGTCTCGTTTGGAGGATACTTATGGAATTTGAAAAAGGCGGCGATCCTTTCTTTTCTAATTTCGAAATTCAAAATCGAAAGGACAACTGAAAGGACAGGTGTAGGCGGGAGATGAAAGGGTTTTCGCGACACGTGTCGTCCAGGTGTCAGAAGGGCTCAAACCCCACTTTTTAATGGGAAAAATGGAGCGACTACAGCCACGAAAAACCCGGCCGGCCTCCCCCGACCAGATCCTTCGCGGGGGGCATTTGTTGGGCCCCATTTTCATTTACTATTTTTATTTGTTATTTTTATATATGTATATTATTAAATCAGTTGAAGCAATGGGCCCCATCCTCACGGGTCCCACGCTGAAAGCCGCCCGCGATAGTTGGAAAGAGATCGACCAGAGGGTTGCACCGATCAGGCAAGAGCCAGCCGAGCAGATGATAGGGCGCCGGGCAGGGAGCACGCATTCCCTAGAACAAACCCGCTCGCCCGGATGTTGTCAAAATCAAGATACTGTAAAAAGGAAGGCCAGAGGACGGTCTCCCTGGCTCAACAAAGGCGGCGCAAGAAAGGGTTCAATAGTCTTTTTGCCATTTTTAGGTTTATGAGAAATCCTATGTCAAGGCCCAATAAGGAAATGCCCAATTCCTTTTTGTAAACCCTAATGATAGCTCTATAAATAGGGAAAGCTGTAAAAGGAAATTCATTCACAATCTTCAAGAAAGATCCCACTCTAAAAAATACTCTCTCTCCTTTCCTTTTTTGAGCAAAAAAGACCTAAAGTTTTCTCACCAAACTAATCCTCAAAATCCCAGAAAATAATTAGTAAAAAACGACTGTTAACAATTTCAAACTAACTAAATGAATGTAAGTGTTAAAATAGTTAATTCGGTTAAATAAATAGTGATAGAAAAATAACATAATATGATTAATAAAATAATTAGTTAGTGAATGTACATGCTCTAATAAATAAATAAAAACATGCTCTAATAACTAAAATAGAATACAATCAAGCTAATTTAGGTAGAGTTGAAACATTATTTAGCAAAAAATATTAATCATTGTCTAATTGATGGTATTTTTTTTAATTGTAATTAATAAAATCAAGTTATTTAGGGATATATAGATGAATTATAATTATACTATTTATTTCTAATTATTTGAAAACTATTTTTTTTTAATATTAATCGTATTTTCCTTAATTATACTTATTGTATAATTAAATAATTAAATGCTATTAAATCAATTATTTTTATAATTGTACTTTGTTGGGCCCCATTTTCACTTTCCGTTATTTATTCATATATTCATTTATTTATTTGTTTACTTAAATGTCATTATCCTATAGAACAAGATACATCTACTCAAAGCCGGGCATCAGGAATCAATGCAACCGACCATATGGGCTCGTCGGATATTAACAAGACAGTCAAGCAGTATGGGATTTGGAACCAAGATGCTCGCCCGGTCGGCGTCGAGACGATGTAGATGTCAAGAGGGAGCCCGAGTCGTGGTCTCCACGTTTGAGTAATGGCGGCGCCACAAAGGCTATTTTAGTCTTTTATCCTCTTTCCATTTTAGGTTATGATCTTGATACATGTGAAAGGCCCAATAAGGAAAGGCCCAATTCCTTTTTTGTAAACCCTAATTGGATCCCTATAAATAGAGGGATCTTAAGAGGAAAGAGGACCAATTCCTTTTTCCCCAAGATATTCCCCCTTTTTTATGCAAATACTTTTGTTTCCATTTCCAGCTAACCAGAACAGTAAAAACTCCATTAAACTAGTCCTCGAAAACCAGGAATACGTTAACAAATTTTAGCCCTGTTAACAATTGGCGCTAGAAGGAGGGGGAAGCCTCGAGCGCTAGATTGGCGAGTTTTCTGTTTCTTACCATGGAGATCATCGGTTTTTCAGGAACTGCCGCTGCTGACCAGGCCGACGATGCTAGCCGTCACGCCCAAGACACCAGCAAAGCTCTAATGACGCCAAACGCCTCAGAAACCGGTCCAACCGAAAACCCGAAGGAGATCGACGCCCAGTTCGCGCTGATTGAAACCTTACGCGCAGAGCAGGCCGAACTGGCCGAGAGACAGAGGATCCTCCGAGATAAAGTGGCCGAAACCGAGAAGCGACTACCGCCAGTCACCGAAAAAGAGCCAGATCTGGATCTGGATCATCTCCAGACCCCGAAGAGATCAAGCGGACCATTCGCAGGCTCGAGGCGCGGTCCCGGCACCTAGAGAAAAGATCCACCGGCGAAGGGTCCCACCTCGACGCCCGACGACTCGAAGACGAGTTCGAAGAAGAAAAGCGTGAGGAAGCCCTCCGCCTCCTGACCTAGAAAAGAGAGGCGGCCCGCGCGCATTACCTGAGGCTAGAAATGAGAGAGCCAGCTGGAGTCGATCCCGGTCTCACGCAAAGGCTGGAAGAGATAGAAAGAAGATTAGCCGAGCAGGATAAGGATCCAAAAAGAAAGTCCGCCCTCGCAGAACCTCTGAGCCTGAGGATCGAGCAGGCGCGATCTCAGCCCGACATCGCCCCTTTGCTAACCTTCATCTATGACGGAGCCTCAGACCCCGACGTTCATTTGAATAAGTTTAACATCTATATGGTGGGCCGGGGAGCCACCGAAGCGACCAAGTGTCGGATGTTCCCTTTGACTCTCGGTGATATGGCTCACCGCTGGTACACGAGTTTGCCTCCGAGGTCGATGGACAGTTTCGAAGAGCTGGGTGACGAGTTTGTATCTTACTTTGCGTCTAAAGTAAAGTATTCGGAAGGTCGACAAAGATTGATGGGAGTTAAGCAGAGGAAGGACGAGACGGACGAAAGCTACATTGACCGGGTAGAACAGATAGCCAAACAAGGAGACCGAGTGAGCGATGAGATCCTCGTCCACGCGGTAGTAGGTGGTTTACGGGCCAACTCTGGTTTATTCAGGCCAATGATGAAGGACTACCCAAAATCCTACACGGAGTTTAGAAGAAGAGCGGGCGAGGAGATTGCCCAGCAGCGGATATACGATCAACGGATTAAGGAATTAGAGCCAGACGCTGGAGAGTTTTCCCTTCTCGAGAAGAAGCCGGTCAAACAGGCAGACGTCGGTCGCCGAGCATCGCCCCCTCCAACGGTGAAATACCACGAAAGTGGAAAGAAGAGGCCTGCTTATAAGCCGTACCAGGGGCCTTTCCAGGGACCGAATAAGGTCAATATCGTAGAAGAATACCCCGATGACGGGACTTTCCTGGGACAAACTCCTGCTCGGATACTTCAAATTTTCTATGAGAGAGATATCAACATACTCACACCACCTCAGGCCATGAGAAGTCATCCCGACGACAGAAACCCGCGCAAATGGTGCACTTTCCATCAGGAAAATGGTCACACCACCGACGAATGCCGTGATTTGATAGCTCAGCTTCGGCAACTTTATGAAGACGGGAGTTTGGCAGATCTCCTTAGAACACCCAAGCGCGGTCGAATAACCACCGGCCGTGGAGGCACCGGCCGTGGAGGCACTGGACGTGGGGGCGGCGAAAGGAGACAAGGAGGGAGAGGTCGAGGCCGAGGATATCAGGGTGATCGAAATAACCGGCCTCATCAGCAGCAGGGACGAGATCAGAACTAGGCCGGCCTGAACCCTTTAGCTTTACCACCACCCCCGGCCGGCGGACCTGAGGATGAAGACCCGCCCGTCCGAGGAGGAGCTCGAGTGAACATGATCGGCGGTTTAACACCGATCGTCCATAAATTGAAGAGGCAGAAGAAGGAAGAACTCCGCGAGTTTGAAGGGGTAAATGTGGTGATCCCCCATACCGAGTCGACCATCTCCAAAGGCGTCATCATTTCTTTCTCTGAAAAGGACAGGGAGGGGATAAGATATCCCAAGGAAGAAGCTTTGGTCATCACTGCCCGGATACTCGGCATTGAGGTGGCCAGGGTTCTGATAGATAATGGGGCTCACTGCAATCTGATCTTCAAATCAGCTTTGGATCAACTTGGCGACCTGACAAGATATGTTCGTCCATATGAAGGAGTTCTGAAAGGGTTTGGAGATGTGATGGTCCGGCCGAGAGGGCGGATTAGAATGGCCGTGGAGCTGAAGGATTGGCAAGACCCTGACATCGCAATAACCCGGATGATAGAATTTGTAATCGTGGATGCTGAGAACATTTATAACGCTTTTTTCGGGAGGCCGTTCCTCGACGCCTTTGAGGCTGTAGCGTCCTCCCATTATTATTGTATTAAATTTCCCACCCTGAGTGGTGCGGTCGGAACCCTCCGAGGGGACCAATATATGGCTAAGAAATGTTTTAATTACTTTTCGTGTCCATTTTTAAACAAACGCTTGAATGATGTTAACACTGGGGCATTTGAGGGTGAGGACCCTCAAATGGCCGAGCAACAACCCGCCCCGAGGAGTTTTGAGCTCCGAGGAGAGTCACCCAAGAATGACACCATCAGGGTAAAAGAAATTGACCCCTCGGGAGAGATGGCCATGGATTTGGACGATCAGGATTATTTAAACACTCTGTGGGAAGAGGGCAAACTCGGGAATCCGGATGCTTTCGAGGAGACGACCCGTGGGAGCCAGGAGCCAGAGATCGGCCTGCCCGACCTTGAGGCACAATTATTACACATTCTCATCGACGAATTACCGGGCGACCAGAACAGGAGTCCGGTCCAGACCGACTACCCCTCAAAGAACGAAGATGTCGATCCCCGAATCAGTTTTGAACCTAGCGACATACCCGATCCGCGGGGACCGTCGATGTGCGCGACGGTGGATGAGGTCGAGAAGGTGAGCTTGGACCCGAGCAGGCCCGATTTGGAAGTCTTTATCGGGAGGAAGATTCCCGAACGACTGAGGAATGAGTTGGTCGATTTTTTGACACAGAATACGGACGCTTTCGCTTGGTCCCATAAGGATATGGTCGGAATCGACCCAAAGCACGCTTGTCACCACCTTAAGATCGACCCGGGGAAGAAACCCATCGCCCAAAAGAGGAGAAAAATGGGTCCCGAGAAGTACGCGGCGTTGGCGGTGGAGGTTAAGAAGTTATTGGATAACGATCTAGTGCGAGATGCCGAGGAGGAGCCTCAGTGGATCGCAAATGTGGTGCTCGTGAAAAAGTCGAATGATGCCTGGTGTTTATGCATCGATTTCACTGACCTCAACAAAGCTTGCCCAAAAGACCATTTCCCCCTACCCCACATCGACCACCTGGTCGACAGCGTCGCCGGATATGCGATTTTTTCTAACTGTGATGGTTTCGCAGGTTATCATCAGATACCGATGGCCGAGGAGGATATCGAGCACACCTCTTTTTATTCGGACAAAGGTGTGCTATGCTGGAAGAGGATGCCCTTCGGTTTAAAAAACGCCGGAGTCACTTACCAAAGGCTGGTAAATAAAATGTTCGCCAACCAAATCGGAGACACCATGGAGGTATATGTAGACGATATAATCATAAAGAGCAGATCCGAGGAGGATCACGTGAAGGATTTAAAGGTCGCATTCGAGATTTTGAAATTTTACAATATGAAGCTCAATCCTAAGAAATGCCATTTCGGAGTTTACAGAACCAAATTCCTCGGTCATATCGTCAGTCTTAGGGGCATCGAGGTGAACCCGGAAAAAGTCAAGGCCATCCAGGACCTGAGAGAACCCCGGAACCTAAAAGATGTGCAAAAGTTGATCGGCTGCTTGGCCGCCCTCAGTCGCTTCATTCCCCGACTAGGGGATAAGAGCCGCCCTTTCTTCAAAGCAATTAAGGATCAGAAGTTCCGATGGGGAAAGGAAAGTCAGGAGGCTTTTCTGCGATTGAAGGAACACCTCGGGAGTCCAGCCATCCTCTCCAAACCTCTCGCCGGAGAAAAATTGTTCCTTTACCTGGCCGCTTCCGAACATGCCATGAGTTCAGTCCTTGTCCGAGCAGACGGGCAAACGCAAAAACCAATTTATTTCGTCAGCCAAGTCCTCCATGACGCCGAAACACGTTACACACCTCTAGAAAAGCTAGCTTACGCCCTCGTCATGAGTGTACGAAAATTGAGATCCTATTTTTTCGACCACCCGGTGGAAGTTCTGACGACCATGCCACTACGACAAGTATTGCAGAGACCGGACACAAATGGCCGATTATTGAAATGGATCCTGGAAGTGGGACAGTACGACATTACCTATGCCCCCCGAACGGCAATCAAGGGACAGGCCTTGGCGGACTTCATAGTAGAGCTAACCTTTCCAAACTCCACGCCGTCCCCTTCGATCCCGCCATGGAAGCTATACGTAGATGGGTCATCGAATTCCTCCCATGCCGGGGCTGGAATAGTATTGGTCGGGCCGGGTGGACAATCATTCACGCACGCAGTAAAGTTCGAGTTCGAGGCAACAAACAATGAGGCGGAGTACGAGGCGTTGATTGCCGGCTTGGATCTTGTCCTAGCAGTTGGCGCCGAACACTTGCAGATTTTTATGGACTCCTTATTAGTAGTCAACCAAATCAAAGGAACTTACGAGACGCGCTGCGACCGTATGGCGAAATATTACGAACATGTGCTCTCCCTATGTGAGAAGATTCCAAAGGTACTCATCGAGCAGATTCCGAGGGAACTAAACTCCCAGGCCGACGCACTTTCCAAATTAGCATCCTCGGAAGGTACCGCCGACATGACCAATGTCGTCTTAACCAGTCAAGCTCGGTCGGCAATCTCGCGAGATGAGGGTTTGATCACGATCATCGACCGAGGAGAGACATGGATGGACCCAATCCGCGCATACCTTGTGGATGAAACACTACCTGAGGATAAGACGGACGCGAGGCAGCTTCGGATACGAGCGGCCAGATACACATTGATCGGGGATGTTTTGTATCGTAGAAGCCTATATTTGCCTCTTCTAAGGTGCATCACCCCGCTCGAAGGTCATAAGGTTTTCAGCGAAATACATGATGGTGTTTGTGGGAACCACGCCGGCGGACAGTCTTTGGCCCATAAGACCGTACGCCAAGGATACTATTGGCCTACGTTGAGACGAGATGCGATCAACTATGCACGAAAGTGCCACAGATGTCAGGTAACAGCACCCATCGTTCGATCGGCGCCGGAGTACCTAAACTCGATATACAGCCCCTGGCCTTTTTCCTCGTGGGGGATTGATTTGATCGGACCTTTGCCAACGGGCCGGGAGGAGTAAAGTATGCTGTCGTGGCTGTAGATTATTTCACGAAGTGGGCGGAGGCCGAGCCACTGAAGGTCATCGACCAAAAGGCAATCATAAAGTTCATTTGGAAAAACATCATATGCCGTTTCGGGATCCCCTACACGATCACGTCAGACAACGGAAAACAATTCGATGGGCAGGAGATCATGAATTTTTTCGACAAGTGGAAGATTAAGAAGGCCTTCTCCACCCCCTACCATCCTCAGACGAACGGACAAGTGGAAGCCATCAATAAAATTTTGAAACATACCATCAAGGCCAGACTGGAGGAAAGACAAGGGAGGTGGGCTGCTGAGCTGCCAGATGTCTTATGGTCATACAGGACAACCAGCAAAACAGCCACCGGAGAAACACCGTTCGCTTTAGCTTTCGGTGCAGAAGCGGTCATACCCTCCGAGGTCGAAGTTTTCAGCCATAGGACCTCGCAAGAGCTAAATGAAAATAATGACAAGGCTTTGCGCCTTGAGCTAGACTTTCTGGAGGAAAGAAGGCTGAACTCGGTTTTTCAGAATGCGGCGGCCAAGCAAAGGGCTGAACGTTTCTATAACTCCAAGGCCAGAATCAGAAGATTCAAGCCCGGAGATTTAGTCCTCAAACGCATACTCGGGCCTAGCACTGGGGCATTGGGCCCAAATTGGGAAGGGCCAATGCGAGTAAGGAGGATCTTGGAGAAAGGATCGTACGAGCTGGAGCATCTGAACGGCGTACCCGATCAGTATTTTTGGAACGCGCTCCATCTGAAAAAGTATCACCAATAACTTTTTGTACTTCATGAATCTGTCTGAAATAAAAGTTTTCTTCTCGCGTGGATCGCCCTCAGACTATTAATAAGTCCGAGGATCGGACAAGTCCCGTCCTCGGCCATGTCTTTTGATCCGTCAAGGGACATGAACAATATACCGGGGATAGAGTCCGCTCTCCCCGGACCTGAGATGAGCCGGGTGATACGTTGCCCGGCCGATCAAACAGGTCATTAATAAGTCTGAGGATCGGACAAGTCCCGTCCTCGGCCATGTCTTTTGATCCGTCAAGGGACATGAACAATATACCGGGGATAGAGTCCGCTCTCCCCGGACCTAAGATGAGCCGGGTGATACGTTGCCCGGCCGATCAAACAGGTCATTAATAAGTCCGAGGATCGGACAAGTCCCGTCCTCGGCCATGTCTTTTGATCCGTCAAGGGACATGAACAATATACCGGGGATAGAGTCCGCTCTCCCCGGACCTGAGATGAGCCGGGTGATATGTTGCCCGGCCGATCAAACAGGTCATTAATAAGTCCGAGGATCGGACAAGTCCCGTCCTCGGCCATGTCTTTTGATCCGTCAAGGGACATGAACAATATACCGGGGATAGAGTCCGCTCTCCCCGGACCTGAGATGAGCCGGGTGATACGTTGCCCGGCCGATCAAACAGGTCATTAATAAGTCCAAGGATTGGACAAGTCCCATCCTCGGCCATGTCTTTTGATCCGTCAAGGGACATGAATAATCAGCAAGAGCCGAGAAACGAACCGACACAAACCACACTTAAAACGAAAAGAAAGACGAACTCCATACATTACGTGAATTTCACAAGTTACATGACTGGAATAAAATAAAAATAAGCGACGCGGTAAACATCAACAGATGAAGCGGCCCCATCGATCATGAGTCGGACGAGGGGGCCACGGACTGGTTCTGGATCCACGCGCCGTACGATGATAAGACCACGATGGATCTCCGACCGGACGCACCATTGAATTACGGTCGCCATCGAGGATGTCAATAAAAAACCACGCCCAACATCCCAAGAGACTCGAATGACCCAACCTTCTCGTATCGCAAATTCGGCGACAAGCCTCTCCCATTCTGGCCCGTGGATGGCGAGTTGGTTGCAAAAACGAGTAAAAGAAACCCGCCATTCCTGGTCCAGGGAGTCCGTCATACAAAGGCCGTCCGACGTTTGATCCCTAAGTGGTCGTATGAACGCCGCGGGGATCGGAAACCTCTCTCTATGCCAGGAGCCGTTGAACGGGCGCTCGAACGATCGCGAGTCTTCGGAGAGATCGATTCGAGTTAACATGCTTTTTTAGCCACAAAGATTTCGTTTCCGAAAAGAAGGATGGAAGGGGACTCGCTTATAAACAGGACTTTTCCTCGACTCAAGCAAAAAATTAAATGCAACCCATTAATTATTGAAGTAGTTGGCAGTTTAAAAATTAAAGGAGTACATGCCAAATTAAAGTTCCAAACAGAAATCAAGGAAAACCTAAGACACCAGGGGCATCAGTCCGAGTAGGCGTGACCAAGGGAATCAGCCGCACCGCGCACCCGAGCCTGTTTTGGAAACGAAACGTTGAGCCCCTCTAGGTTGAAAAGGCTGACACGGAACCCGAACCCGGGATTCCATATCAACCAGATTTCCCAACCCACCTGGATGCCCGCGTGCTGAACGAAGTCCGCCCAACCGGGGCCTCCAAAAGCCACCTGCCTCCGAAGTTTCGTCTTCGTCGCAACCCACGCTTGTTCATTGGAATCATGAAATGGTACTTCCTCGCCCAGGAACTTCTCCAAAGGTTGCACGAAAGAATGGGGAAAAGGGAAGTTTTTGCGATGCCACCGGCCGTCGAATTTCTGACGCAGCCGACGCCAGCCATCAGAGTGGATGGTGATGTCATGATGACCCTCCGTGCATTTCGACACACCGTGGAAAACCTGTTTCCCTTTATTCTGGCTCATTTTCTTGCTAGAGCTCATGGTTTCTTTCTCTTTTAAAACCAAAAAGACACTGATATGTCCTTTATATAAGCTAAAGGATTTAAGGACATCCCGCCTAAAAACCGCCCCTTGGAGGGAATCTTGCCCGCCAAAAGGCGTTAGGGCGGGAAACCCGCAGGGTCATCATACGTTACGAAAGTAAATAGCAAGCATAAAGGGCATTAAATAAGTGTAGTAAACACAGGAGTACGAATTCCCTGAAACTACAAAGGTTTCCCAAAACGCCTCAAGTACCCAAATGATACGAGGACGAGTACATAAAGTGCAAACAAAATAACTGTTTTAAGCCTCCCAGGCAATACTCAAAACAAATTGTCCAAAAAGAGAACTACTAAATAAACGATAAAGGCATCAGGGAGAGAACCTCACTTCGGGTCTCCCTGAGCTGAATCACCATCATCATCTTTAAGCACTGATTCCGCGAACTGCACGGCTGGGTCGACATCTTTCACACCGGAAGTTTCGGCCGACCTAGGCATTTTGAGCTGCGACTTCAAAGGCCACCAGGAAAGGTCTAGCTTGAAGACCTGCTCCAGGTCAAGCACATACAGAGAAAAGTGGGCATGAAGAGGGCATTGCTCGGCGTATTGGCGGAGGAACTTCACCAGGATATCAGCCGACTGACCTGCCTCAAGGAGTGCTCGAATGCCGTCGAAGTAAGCACAATAGTAGGAGTAGTTGCTGTACAAATCGATATCCTCCTCAGGGTCCGCCAAACGGGCGGCCTCCGCAGCCTGCATGTCCCCCAGCTCCTTCATCACCCTCCGGTTCACTTCTTCCAACTCATTGTTCCTGACCTCGGCATGATCATAGGATTTCTTGAGATCAATAACCCTCTCTTCCAGTTGGGAAAGCTGCTTACCTTGCTCGGTCATTTTGTGGACCAGAGCCATTTTATCCTTTTTCTCCTCATCCAGCTCGGAGTACAAGGATGCTTTCAGTCCGGCCTCGAGGCCGAAATCCTCTTGTAATTTGTTATAGCGCTCACGAAGCTCGATGTACACATCCGGCAGGTTGGGCGGACACTTAGCAGCTTTGTCCTCTTGTTCGGCCCTCGACATAGCCAGGCAATTCACCATGACCGGAATTCGGGCGGCGTGGACGCGCAATAGTTTCTCCAGGAAATCCACGCGAGAAGCCGCAGCCTCCATCTGATGCGACCAAGAGTGGACAACATCCTCAACCGCCTGATCCAAGTAGCTTGGGATAGTGTCGTCTTCATAAGGATTCTGGGCGGCACACAGGTGGGCCACAGACAAAGGGAGCCCGGGATCTTCTTTAAAAAGCCTGTCAAAAAGAACGTTAGCAAGAAGCACACCGACAATATGACCCCGACATGAAAAACATCCCTAAGCACTCTTACCTGGAGAACTCCTCATCATCAGAGCCAAAAATAGACGCATACTTATGTTGGAGTTGTGTACTTAATGTCTAGATTAAAGTAACGGTAAACTCCCGATCATAGCATTTAATCTATTAAATTAATAAACAATTGTTTGCTTTTAATTATTATTAATTAAATATATGCAAATTCATAGTCCTAGATTTTATACGTTGTAGTTAGTATGGTGTTGCATGGGCACACAGAAGATCATACTATCGGTTACTCGTATTTAATCAAACAGTGGCTCACGACCTAGATGGACCCGGACCAATCCATCGGTATAGTCGTTGTGTGAGAGAGAAAATAATTTATCTTAATTATTTTATCACACTTGTACACTTGGTGTATTGAGCGGATCGTTGAGATTCATCGATTAGGATTGTCGGCGATAATCGATTCGAGTCTCAGTGTATTTTATTCTTAATCCCCGATATTGTTGCGGGTGTGTATATTCAATATAAGTGACTTTGATTTACCAAAGGAATTAACCGATTTAATTATTGGGTTAATTACCGGTTAAGTTGGATCACTATATTTTATATATGGCATGCCGTGAATGATTGACCGGACAGTGTATCCCGGAAGGGTTGATAATATCCCCGAGATGAGTTCATAAGGAATTATTGTGTAAACCTCATGAGTGGATTCGTTCCGCACAATAATTAAGGTTGAATGGTACTAGTCTCGGATTAAAGAGATGAATAAATTAATTAGCAATAAATTAATTTTATTCATGGATATTTAAATCTTAAATACACGGAATAAATAATACTACCGGAGAAATATTATTTGATATAATATGGTTTAATATTGGGAGTGCAATTAATTTATATAGTGGAAAATAAATTAATTAATATTAATGGGAGATTAATAGATTTGGGCTTGGGCTCAATTTAATCATTAATATTGGAAGCCCAATATTCCACCTCCTTTAGATCCCTACGTAGCCTATAAAAGCACTACATGGTCTTCTCTATTCTACACAACATAAGATAATAACACAAGATCATAATTCTCCTAGAGAGAGAAAGTAGAGAGAGAGAGAAGAAGATCCATAAGCTTGGAGGATCGTCGCCCACCCGACGTTCAAGCTAGTGCAAGGAATACGTGGGAAGATCGTAAGGTCATCAACTTAGATTCGTTTCTCCGCACAACGAATTAAAAGGTAAAATCATATACTCCCTTCTATGATTTTATGTGGATTAATTGTGATACATACATGAACGCATGATCCGGGAAAACGAAGAACTTCGGGGACGGGGATTCGAGATCCCCGGCGAACGTTCGAAGGACCCTCGGCTGGGAGCCGAGGGGTGCGATCGAACCTAGGGTTCGATCGCGGCGATCCGCGCGAAGGGACCCCGGCTGGACGCCGGGGCTAGCGATCGAGCTGGGCTCGATCGCGGGGGCGAGCCGCGGCTGTTGCCGCGGTGGTCAGCTGGGCTGACCGCCCCTCCCGACGGCGTGGGCGGTGAAGTCGCCGGACTCACCGCCCCGGGGCTGCCGGAGCAGCCCCACGCGATCGATCGATCGCGAGCCCCGTGCGGGGGCTCGGCTGGGCGCGCGGGTTCGTCCCGTGCGGTGCTCGGTCGAGCTCCGGCTCGTACGGTGGTTCGCGGTTGGATCTCCGGCGACGGGTTTTCGGTCGGGTTGTCGGTTTCCGCAAATTTAGATAACCCGGGACATCGAATTCCAGCAATTGGTATCAGAGCGTTTGGTTTCGTGTTCATGTATGTGTTCAATTGTGTTCTACCTTGCAGGGATTCCGACTATCATGGTTTAATTAATTGTTAATTATTGGTTTAATTAATTGCTATTTAATTTACCATAATTGTTTGTTTATTAAACTCTCGGACATGTCGAGATTCGTTTTGTGTGGATGAATGCTTGTAATAGTAAAAATTCGGGGGTTGACCGAATTTAGGATTTATTATTACGTTCTATGTTTTCCGGAAAGAGCTAGGGTCGATTTCATGTATAGAATCGATACCGGAATTGTAAATTTATTTCTTGTAATTTATTTACGTTGGATCGATGCCGAGACGACCGCCGGAGAACTCATGTAACGAAGGAGATGAAGAGAGGGAAAACTAGGGCTTGGGATCGATGGGATCGATCCCATGAAGATCGATCGGAGGGGCTGCCCGCGGGGCTCCTCGGCCACGCCGGCCACCGGAGGTGGTGGCGCGTGGGCTGGGGACGGCGGCGGTGGTGCTCCCGGCCGGCGATCAAGGTGGGGGGCGCGGGGTCCTCGTGATCTCGTGCTACTCCTACCTAGATTCACTTTCCTAATTGATTCAAGTTTTCCTACTTTGAGTATTCCTAAGTATGGGAACTCTCATGGAGATAGGAAAAGAATTAATTAATATTATTTATTTCCTTATTCTATTATGGAAGTCTTCTAGAATATTTCAAGTTCTACTTGGAATAGGAATCTAGAGATTTAATAAAATTAGATAGGAAAATAATTAATTAGTAAATTAATTTATTTCTATTTGATTATTCCTATTTTATGGGAATTTTCATGGGCATGGAAATTAATTAATCTTGGAAAGTAGAAGAGTCCTAATTTATTTTATTTCCTTATTCTATTATAGAAGTCTTCTAGAATATTCCAAGTTTGACTTGGATAGATTATTCTAGAGATTTAATAGAATTAGATAGGAAAATAAATAAATAAAAATATTAATAATATTTAATTTTATTTTTGATTTATTCGATTGACTTAATTTTCGAATTGAGTATCTTTTGGATTTATTAAAAATAAATAGTTTTAAATATTGGGATTAATATTCTCGTCACATGGAGCATTCAAGAACGAAGACTGAAGACTAGAAGACGCATACGGAGATGGAATAAAGCCATGATAGTCGGAAAATAATTTTTTCTAGCATTATTTTGACTATGTGCTATGTGCTTTATTACTTGTATGCATGCTTATGTGTTTAATTATGCATTAGATAGCGTATCCCTTTGTTATAAAAAGCTAAGTGGGAGAGGGGATGGAAACATTCCCATGGTCTCCATTACTGTTCTCTTGGTGACTCTTATGAACTTTTGAAGTTCATATAGATGTGTAATTGGAGGAGAATTCTTGTAATTCCTCTTACGAGAAACATTGATTAAGTTCATCAAACAATGCCTAATTTGTCTTTCTGAAACTGACTTCAAGTCGACTCATTCTCACCCCGGGGAGTGGAATGGAGCCAAAGCCACTTGGTCATGTGGATGACACAAATTAGAGGCAGTCGTACCATTCTTTGATAGATGGATCGATTGTCTGCTCGGCTCCCTCATCTAATGAGAGATAGGGTTGTTCGCATGGTGAATCACTGGTTAGAAACTTCGAGTTTCACTTATGATTCTCCGCGTCTTGATTTACGAAAATCGAATGAATCTCATAATTGGGAGTCAATTATAAAAGTCTCTTGGTGTAGTAAACGTCCACACCACGTGGCTTGCTGTACTAACGGATTTTGGATTAATTGATGTAGACAGTTGTAAGGAATTGTGAAGAGTTGTGAAGTTATCGTAAACGTCCACACCACGTGGCTTGCGGTGATATAGCAATTCCAAACGATTTACTTTGGTGCTGAGTAATGGTTTACACTTAGATACGCATTATAGTATTCCTCCCCACGAGGTTACGCTATAAGTGATGTATGACCAAAGAAAACCTAATTGCTAAATCATTTGGGTGGGTAAACGTCCACACCACGTGGCTTGCCTTACCTGATGGGATTTTAGATGTGATTAGTAATTTAATGATATTATTTGAGGGAGATAATATCGGATATTAAATTAATTGTTTGTTTAAATGTGCTTATAGGTTTAGATAATAGCTATGAACCCACTTTCTATGATACTCAAGGAATTCAACGCACTAGTTCCATACTGTGTTGGATGGAATAGAGAGTTAGACATTTCCCAGACTGTTGCTGAGTACAACTCAGTACTCAGTGAACTTTGTCCTCCTGAACCAACACGTGTCTCAACTATTGAGGAAATGGCTGATTTTGAGAAGTGGAATAGTGCTTTTGCATTAACCACCAATCATGACATCATGCTGAAACTCAAGCTTATGTTTAGAGACAACGAGAAGGTTAGAAAAGAGGCGATGAGGATACTCATAAAGGTCAGTCGCTTTGAGGAAACGCTTGAACACGTTTTTGAGATGCTGGACCTTTTGGATGAGTTGAGACAATCGCAAGCTCTTATGGCCAAAGCCAAAGGTTTCGAACCTAAGGGCATAGACCAAGGAATGGAGAAGCAGACAAAGAGGCCCTGTAGTCCTACACTTGGACCACGAAATAGGGTGAGAAAGCCTTCGAGCAGTCATTCTCAAAGAAAGTTGTCTGGGGACTGGAAGTCTTTATTTTCTCCTGGAGAAGGTATGAGATTCTCTCCTTAGTCTTTAAAACATAGTCAGCTGGTTTATCTACCAGAACCTGGTTGGTAGATATGAATCCACTGACGGTATGTATGCATTTAAAATGCAGGGACACCAGGGAACCCAAAGACTTGGAAATGGAGGAATAGTCAAGGCAAAGCTGTAGAGGAGGCAGCGGTTGCGGTGGAAGACATTTATCTGCTTTAGTAGTTAAATAGGATTTCATTTCAAAGTTATTGCTTTATGTACCCCTTTATTTTAGAAAGAACGTTTTGTTCTGGATTTCTATTATTTATGAATGGATATTTTATTTCTTTAATCATTGGATGATTTTGATAAGAAATAATGGCATTATCTATTCTGGTACATTAGATAGCAATATATGAATGATAGATCCTAAGTCTACCCCAATGCAACGAACCGTTCTATAACTTGTTTTACTTATTAGATATTTCTTTATCATTATACTTGTGAAATCTTATACTTAGTAGTATTTTCAAATGAGATTCAAATGGTCGAAATTGATTTGATCAATTATAATTGAAGGAATGGACCTTCCGACCTAAGGATTGAATTTGGAGGATAATACATCTAAGCAAACCTTTCTGGATAAAGGATAGAGTTCAGACAAGTATTGGAAATGATTAGATATGCAGACATATGTGTTTATTAGAAAGGCACGAGTGATTCTTTAAAGAATACTCGGTGATGGATTAGAATACTTAATGTGCCATAAAAGCAAAGTGTTTTGACTAGTCAATGGACACAAAGCTATTATGGGGAACCATCAAAGTATATCCATTAGGAGCCTGCGACTCGGTCGCGAAGGCCATCACTTATCTAAGTAACACATAGCATAATCAAAGATTGGGATTCAATCCCAAAGGGGCACGCCATACACTTGCGTGTAGAGATGGTGCGCTATAAAGAAATGGAAAATCTGATAGTAAAAGGACAAGTTGTTCGGAACTACCTATGTTCTATGGATATTCCTAGATACAACGGCATATTGAATATGGTTGTAGGATATCCTAGATAAACGAAGTATTGTGTGTTCGATAGTACTATGAACCAGAGGGACGTCTCGTCCGGTTCATAGAGGAAGACTATTAGATGGACCACAAAGCCTAAATTGACGTAATACCTTGAAATGAGAAGAAAGACAAAAGACTAGGAACCAGCCAAACCGAGTAGAAGTACACCACACACTGCACCTATTGTTATTACTGTTATACACCGGGACGCCATTGCAGTGGGAGGTTGTTGGACAACCAGAGATATTCATAAGGCTAGAGGAGTTCGGACTCTGGATCTAGTAAAGATGAAATCGACCCCTAGCTCTGCATAAGGGCAGTACTAGATCTAAATGTGCCTGCTTGGAACAATAAGGATTATTGTTAAGAGGCTAGATCATTTAGAGTACAAGCTTAGTAAATCCATTTATGGATGGTAACAAAGCTATAAATCGTGGAACTTGCGAATTGATGGGAAAGTCCATTTGATGGATTCATCAAAAGGCAAAGACGAAAGGTGTATTAGAGACATAATAGAAACAAGGTGGTGTTTCTCAGAGATTTTATGTAGATAACATTTCATCATTGGCAACAATGTAAAATTGTTGTCAGGCATAAAATAATGGTTGTCTAAATAAATCGAGATATAAGATTAAGAAGAAGTTAGAACATGTTCTTAAGATCTTGTGATCTAGAGATAAGAACATTGTACTTCTCCTAGATATCTTGTACGATTAAGGTTTGTTTTTAACATGCATACTTCTGAGAAAGGTTATTGCCTTTCAGGGACAGAATAAACATCTATCTAAAGATATGTGTTCGAACACATGAAGGAGATAGATGAGGACAAAGCAGTTTCCTATACTTCAAGTATGGAAAGCTTTATAGATGCAATGTTGTAAAACAAGAACCTGATATCAACTATGCGGTTTGCGTAGTGGGAGGATATCAAAGTAATCTGGATAAGGGATGTTCGAATGCTGCAAGAGTACTTTCATAGTACTGGCTTACAGAGCAAGACGAAATCTTCTTAGATTACAGATTCTCAGATCCAAAAATCAGAGAAGGACAAGTGAAAGTCGATATCAGGCTATGTGTTCACTTTTAGAAAGAGGTGGAACCATGAAGTGAAAGAGTGATAAGCGGGACGCTTCTCAGACTCTCTCATAACCGAATAGCAGCCTCAGAGGCAGCGGAAGTTTTGGTTAGGTTCCGGGATTACCTCTTGACTTGGATATGACTCTTAGTTTACCAAAGGCTATTGGATAGCGGTGCAAAGTGAACTGGAAGAGGTCATAAGTCAAAAGTGATGATAACACATAGTGCAAGTACCACCTGATACGAATCATCGTCGAGGGAGACGACGTAGTAATCACCAAGATAACTTCAGAGCGGCAACCTAGATTGCTCACTCACATAGTACTTCTCAGAAGTACACTTTAAAGTACGTGATGAGTATGGGAACCGGGAGTTTGGAGGAAATGACTAGACCTTAGTACAAGTGGGAGATTGTTGGAGTTGTGTACTTAATGTCTAGATTTAAGTAACGGTAAACTCCCGATCATAGCATTTAATCTATTAAATTAATAAACAATTGTTTGCTTTTAATTATTATTAATTAAATATATGCAAATTCATAGTCCTAGATTTTATACGTTGTAGTTAGTATGGTGTTGCATGGGCACACAGAAGATCATACTATCGGTTACTCGTATTTAATCAAACAGTGGCTCACGACCTAGATGGACCCGGACCAATCCATCGGTATAGTCGTTGTGTGAGAGAGAAAATAATTTATCTTAATTATTTTATCACACTTGTACACTTGGTGTATTGAGCGGATCGTTGAGATTCATCGATTAGGATTGCCGGCGATAATCGATTCGAGTCTCAGTGTATTTTATTCTTAATCCCCGATATTGTTGCGGGTGTGTATATTCAATATAAGTGACTTTGATTTACCAAAGGAATTAACCGATTTAATTATTGGGTTAATTACCGGTTAAGTTGGATCACTATATTTTATATATGGCATGCCGTGAATGATTGACCGGACAGTGTATCCCGGAAGGGTTGATAATATCCCCGAGATGAGTTCATAAGGAATTATTGTGTAAACCTCATGAGTGGATTCGTTAAGCACAATAATTAAGGTTGAATGGTACTAGTCTCGGATTAAAGAGATGAATAAATTAATTAGCAATAAATTAATTTTATTCATGGATATTTAAATCTTAAATACACGGAATAAATAATACTACCGGAGAAATATTATTTGATATAATATGGTTTAATATTGGGAGTGCAATTAATTTATATAGTGGAAAATAAATTAATTAATATTAATGGGAGATTAATAGATTTGGGCTTGGGCTCAATTTAATCATTAATATTGGAAGCCCAATATTCCACCTCCTTTAGATCCCCTACGTAGCCTATAAAAGCACTACATGGTCTTCTCTATTCTACACAACATAAGATAATAACACAAGATCATAATTCTCCTAGAGAGAGAAAGTAGAGAGAGAGAGAAGAAGATCCATAAGCTTGGAGGATCGTCGCCCACCCGACGTTCAAGCTAGTGCAAGGAATACGTGGGAAGATCGTAAGGTCATCAACTTAGATTCGTTTCTCCGCACAACGAATTAAAAGGTAAAATCATATACTCCCTTCTATGATTTTATGTGGATTAATTGTGATACATACATGAACGCATGATCCGGGAAAACGACGAACTTCGGGGACGGGGATTCGAGATCCCCGGCGAACGTTCGAAGGACCCTCGGCTGGGAGCCGAGGGGTGCGATCGAACCTAGGGTTCGATCGCGGCGATCCGCGCGAAGGGACCCCGGCTGGACGCCGGGGCTAGCGATCGAGCTGGGCTCGATCGCGGGGGCGAGCCGCGGCTGTTGCCGCGGTGGTCAGCTGGGCTGACCGCCCCTCCCGACGGCGTGGGCGGTGAAGTCGCCGGACTCACCGCCCCGGGGCTGCCGGAGCAGCCCCACGCGATCGATCGATCGCGAGCCCCGTGCGGGGGCTCGGCTGGGCGCGCGGGTTCATCCCGTGCGGTGCTCGGTCGAGCTCCGGCTCGTACGGTGGTTCGCGGTTGGATCTCCGGCGACGGGTTTTCGGTCGGGTTGTCGGTTTCCGCAAATTTAGATAACCCGGGACATCGAATTCCAGCAACTTAGATGGGAAAAGGCTGTCTTCTCAGTCCTTCGGCCGGGGACCTTTCTGCCTAGGAATCCGATCTTTTCTCGGGATGACCGGAGGCTTGCCGGAGGATCCGGAGGCTCCAATTACACCTTTCCCGGACGTACTTGACCCATCAGCTTTCTTCGTCTTTTTGGGCGGTCGGTAGAGCCGATCTTCATCAGAAGACTCGTCGGCATTAATCCGGCTGATAGGGTCAGGCATGGGGGTAAGGACAGGAGAATTTATAGCGACGGACACCTTACCCGCCAGGTCCCGGCGTTCTGCCTCGATTTTCTCTTCCGCTGCCTCCCTTTTCCTACGATCACGAGGGGTTTCCACCTTAGGCATTTTGGACGGTGGACAAATTCGGAAATACCTGCGAGCTGGGAAAACATCGGGTCAGGTAAAGTTAAGTAAGTTGAGCTAGAAATGCTACATGACATCACTCACGCGGAAATAAATCCTCGGCGTCCCGAGGAACAGATAAGAACCGAGCACGAAGACGTCTCTCCTTGCTCGTCCAATTCTTGTGATTCCTTTGATCGAAAGAAAACATCTTAATCCTTTCTAGGATCACCAAGAAATCCCATCCCAGTTGCCCGGCATCCGGAGCTTTTGGGCCTAGAAAAGAGTCAGAAGAGGAGAAGCCCAAGAAGAGAGTGAGGATTGATTAAAAAGGGTTTCTCAAATGATAAAAGACCAAGGTCTAGGGGACTAACGTTTGGCGGTAAGCCGATACTCAGCACTAAGGGGAAAAGCTCTGGAATTCCACTCCCCGACCACGAAAAACCATTTCTCTGTCCATTTAGCCTGCTTGCTCGGCAATTCGGTAATAATGGTATCCCGCTGTTTCAAGTAATAGTCGCCTTTCCCGGCATCACATATACCTACCAGGTATAACAGCTCGGGACCGGATAACCCCCGGTACAGGCCGAAAATGCCAAACATGACGTTCAAAACATACATGGTCGCCCACGCGTTCGGCACCAGTTGCATAGGGGCAACGCCAAGGATTTGTACGAGTTGAGCAAAGGATTCGTGAATGGGGAAACGAAGCCCGCTTTTCATCATGGAGTAATTCACGGCGAGCATGCCCTCGGGAGGTTGGTCGGCCCGTTCACCCTCAATAGGGGCATAAAGATGAACGTTAGAAGGGATCTCCCACTCATCCCTCTTTTTCTGCAGGGCCCTGTCTGTTATCTTGCTCGGCCTCCGGCTGGCCTCGAACGGCCCAGGCTGGTCCCCGACTATCCGGTATACATCTCGCGGGATGTGGACATAAGGACGTTCTGATATATATGCCTCGAACGTGTAGGGAGACGGGGGCCCCCGAGAATCAGCTATGATCTCGCATAACTTGCGGTACGATCTACTAACGCCGCTCACCAACATCTCATTCTTTTCCGCATCTGAGAAGGGACACTTCTGTGAGCGACCGGATGAACGAGACGTGCCCGGGGAAGAACTCGAACCCGGGGAGGAGGTAGAGGGTAATTTAGACGGATCTATGGGGGTGTGCACAGGCGAAGGACCCGATACCTCACGACGAGGGGATCCTTCTTCGTTCATCGCCAGTTTTCTGGGCTCGAAAGAAGGCGCACCCACGGCCGGAAGTCAATAACAGCCTAGTCCCTGAGAAATCGCCGGAAGAGACGACGATTTACCAGGAAACCCTAAGAACCTTAAAGATAAAATCCCCCTCCCAGAAAACTCAGAGGCGAACCCGAGATGCAAACAAACCACACAGAGGGAAAGAAGGCGTACCTGAGGGAAAACAGATATCGCCGGAGGAGGTCGCCGGAATTTTGATAAAGACCTTGCCGCCGTAGTAGTAGGGAGAGAAAAGCAGAAAGTGAAAAGCGAAAGGGCAAAGAAAAAGAAAATAAACCTTTCGGGAGGTATTTATTGAAACCCAAAAGAGGCGGCGGTTTTCCTTTTTTTATTTTCGAATTTCAAAAATCGAAAGGACAGTTGAAAGGACAGCTGCAGGCGGGAGGTTGAGAGATCTTCTGACACATGTCCCTGACATGCGAGGGGTTTTTAGACTTTTTAACCACCCTCGCGTAGGGCGAAAATGGGACGACCTGGGCCGCGGAAGACCCGACCGGCTGTTGATCGGCCAAATCCTCCGCGGGGGCATTTGTTGGGCCCCATTTTCACTTTCCGTTATTTATTCATTTATTCATTTATTTATTTGTTTACTTAAATGTCATTATCCTATAGAGCAAGATACATCTACTCAAAGCCGGGCATCAGGAATCATGCCGACCGACCATATGGGCTCGTCGGATATTAACAAACCAGTCAAGCAGTATGGGATTTGGAACCAAGATGCTCGCCCGGTCGGCGTCAAGACGATGTAGATGTCAAGAGGGAGCCCGAGTCGTGGTCTCCACGTTTGAGTAATGGCGGCGCCACAAAGGCTATTTTAGTCTTTTATCCTCTTTCCATTTTAGGTTATGATCTTGATACATGTGAAAGGCTCAATTCCTTTTTTGTAAACCCTAATTGGATCCCTATAAATAGAGGGATCTTAAGAGGAAAGAGGACCAATTCCTTTTTCCCCAAGATATTCCCCCTTTTGTATGCAAATACTTTTGTTTCCATTTCCAGCTATCCAGAACAGTAAAAACTCCATTAAACTAGTCCTCGAAAACCAGGAATATGTTAACAAATTTTACCCCTGTTAACATACTTGTAACCCAGACTAAAATGAAAAAAAAATGTTGGACATTATTTTTTACTTTTTATCAAAAATTAACGTGTAAAATTATTACTGTATTTTTTTAATTAAAAAACAATGTAGAAGTTAGTAAAGTTCAAACAAAATTAAGTATAATTAAATTTTAAAATTAAAAAGTAAAATAATTACTACTATTTTCATCTTTTAAAATAATATATAGTTCTGTTTTAAAAGATGAAAAAAGATGAAAGGAAGTAATTATTTTGTCAAATGATGTAAATATAATTGTCAGATCAAATGTCTAAAAAATAAAGTATAATGAAATTGAATGTTTGTAAATATGAAATTCAACTCTTTTTTTCAAGAATGTATGTACAAAGTTGGTCGACACACCCATTTTAAATAATCCTAATTTGGATGGGATGAAAAAGTTACTCCTTCGAATTTATAAATATAGGGTATAAATGTAATTTTTTGATTTTTTTTACCTAAAATTGAATGATATAAATGTATTGTTAAATTAAAAAATAAATTAGTTGCGAGTAATGTTGAAAAAATAGTGAATAAATTAAGGGTAAAATTATATTTTAAAATGAAAAAATAAAAATATATTTCCTATAGTTTTTTTTAAAGGTTAATCACATAGAAAAAAAAATTGTATAATACAGTGCAGCACATAGGGAAAAAAACCCCACCGCATCAACGAGCTAACAAACTAGCTCTCCAACAAGCCAACTAACAAACTAGCTCTCCAACAAGCCAACTAAAACATATAGCAAAAATAGATGCAGTAGAATATATTTCCTCTAGTTCACAATAGATGCAGTATTTTTTTGTGCACAAAAATTAAAAAAAATGTTATTTTTTGATTTTTTATTAAAAAATTTAAAAATTTTAATATATTTTTAAAGTGAAAAATAAAATAATTGTGAGTAAAATTTAAAAAATAAGTAGATAAAGTAAAAGTAAATTGTATTTTAAAATGAAAAATTATAAAAAAAAAATTGTGTATCAATTATTATGAGACCCTTCGAAACGGAAAGTAGTACAACTTTTATTTGAGGGAGAGAGTATTTAAGGAAATTGATCATGTTATACAGAATAAAATTTACAACTCCGTGTGTGATATTATTGAATCAATATTTTTTTAGGACTTTATTACTTTTGGTCTATTAGATGCTACACTCGATATAATACTTTTGTGGCATATTAATCGTAATGCATATATCATACACAACTTTTGTGGCATATTAATCGTAAATGCATATATCATACACGTTGTGTGTAACATATTAACCGTATGATCCATACACGTTGTGTGTGATCGCTCCAAGTATAAAGTAATTATATAAATCTATAAGGGATGGGAGTATTAAACAATTACTGTATAAAATAATAATAAATTGGATTGGATTGAAAATGCGTGGTTGTATATTTTTACTTTATACTGGGATGAGAGTATTTTATACAGTAATATATTTTATACAGAAATGTGTGGCTTGGGTGTATATTTTTACTTTATACAGTATTTTATAATTTGGATTAGATTTACTTTATAAATCTATAAGGGATGAGAGTATTTTACTTTATACTCGTTACTTTTAGCTTGACCAAATTTGAATTGGATTGGAAATGTGTGGGTGTATATTTTTTAAGCATAATGTGAAAAAAAATAATATAGCCACACGCTTTCCATCTGCTACATACCATTCTTCACGAAAAGGGGTGAGAGACGTGTCGTACTGATCCACGCGCCTTCCCCATAAAACCAACCTACCTACTGCCTACACATACTATTAAACTCAATTAAGAAACTCCGATCGACTTACACTTCGAGAGGTGTTTGGGCAAAAGCTATCAACACGGTTTTTCAATATAATTTCATTGTTTAATACTCTCATCCCATCCAATCAATTGATCAAGTGATTAGAGCATCTCCATTAATTTGCCCGTACAATTTAGTGCTACATCACACAAAATTTATATATATCAATTTATACTTATATATCTCAACAATATAAAGTACAATTTTACTTTGTAGGTTTCACTACTATACACATTTTTTGTAATGACATACATATATCAAAAGAAAAAAATAATAAAAAAAATAAAAATATGATAAATTGAGCTCACAAATGCATTTTTACCTAGTATCAAATATTTGATACTCATATTTTATCTCTTCTATTTGTATCTCTATCCTAAATGGTATAACATAAATACAATTTCATGCTATGTAGAAATTGTATCTATCATTAGAGATGCTTTAAGGTATCATACATGAACACATGTGACTATAAATTTAAAAATAAAACAAATAAATTAGAGTAAAATTGTATTTTAAAAATAAAAAAGTTATAATAATTATTTTATTTTTTAGAATTATTGCGAGACAGCCCTAAAAGAAAAATATGTCAACTTTCTTACGACCAAGGGAGTATTCATTTAAAATTAAAATTTTGATTCGTATCCGACCGAATTATCGATAGCTCAATTTAAATCTGTATCCGACGACTCAACGAGTATTTAACGAATTTTTTAAATAATATTTATTATAAAATTTCAAACGTAATAATTTTTAAGTTTTTTATCTTATAAAATATCATAATTAGTTAAAGAGTTCACAATAATAATCAATATTATCATTTATTAAACAAAAATTTTAAAATTAAAATATACTACTACATCATTTAAGACAATTTTAAAATCAAATAAAAATATTATTTATTATTTATAAATTATAATTACTTAATAATAGTAAGTAAACTCTATTTATAATATAACTTAAATTGAAGGATATATATATATATATATATATATATATATATATATATATATATATATATATATATATATATATATATATAAATTTTGTAAAAAGGTCGAATCATTAACGAATCAGATCAATTTTAAATCTTAATACTTATTTTCGTTTATTAATTATAAGGAAAAATTGATAGGTCATTAACGGATCTGATCAATTTTATTAATTTAAACATATGTAAAAGTGATGAATTAAGAGTGAATTCAGATCAAAATTTGTTTTATTTACAGGTCTAGATTGGCCTAAAAATTATATGATATTGTAATACACATTTTCATTTTAAGACCAAACATTATTGTGATATTGTTAGAAATCGACATCCCGGAGTCGTCGGGAAACGCGGAATTGACAACTCCGATCGAAATACCGCCACCGGAAAAATTCCACGTCGCCGGACGCGGGGAAGACGCCCGATCGATCAACAATTATTTTAATTTTAACTATTTTTAAATGACCAACAATTATTTTAAATGACCAACAATTATTTTAATTTTATTTTTAATGCTTGAGTTTTCTGTTGCAAAGATAATCCATCAAAATCTATAATCTTTTAAAATTTATTAAAATCCATATACTTTTAATACATGCAAATATTTTAATTTTTTTTAAAATATTAATTGAATATTTCCGGATTTTTGAATATCTCCGGATTTTAATGAACTTTTAAAAATCCGAATTAAATATACTTAGACTTTAAAAGTCCATTAAAATCATACATACTCTCAATAATACATCTCCTTAAACATCAAATTAAAAAATGTCGCTCAATTAGTTTATAAATAAATAGATTTTTCACTAAAAACAATTTTGGAAAAACAATTTTGGAAAACAAAAAAAAAATAAAATTGAAGGTTTAACCCAAATTGTACATATCATACTAACGGGCACTAGAGTGAAATTGACAATCACTACAAAATTTATCATGAGTACCGGAAAAGGCTACAGTTACACAAGGTGTACCGAGCCTTCGGTACACTGCCAATCAAAATGTGACATTTGTCATTATTAAATTAATCAATTAGATAAATAGTATTTTAATTATTATTACATTGAATTATTAATTAGGAAAATAAATCATAAAAATCTTTTAAAAAGTTCAAAAAATAAAATTAATATAATCTTTCCAAATATTAAATATACTACAAAATTTATGAGATTTTTTGCCTTATAATATAATAGTAACTAAAAAATAAAATAAAATAAAATAAAATAATATATATAGTAAATTTAAAAAAAAAAAGTACAAAAAATTAAAAAAAAAAACGTATTTTTTAAAAAAATATTTATATTTCATTTTTTAAATAAAATTAATGTATATCTTATTAAATTTTATATACACTAATTTAATTATTTAATTTATAAATAAAAATATTAAAAAATATGAATAATATATGTGTACGTGATAATTATTGTTTTAAAATAATTGATTTATTCAATAAAATAGATATATGTAATATGAAATAAAAATGAATTCATAATTAGTAATTTATATATTGAACAAATAATACATAATAATATTCATTTTATTAGTATTTAATTTTTTAAGAACTATAAAAATTTAAATCAAATCTCGAATTGAGTCAAATAATTTTATTAATTTTTTATTTTATCGTTATTTATATACAAATATCAATGATTAATTTTATTTTTTAGGATTAATGGTAAGAAAAACTATCAATGTCAAAATATTTTAATATTATTACTAACATTGATATTATGTTTCTTATTTAAAATAGAAATAATATAATTTAAATAAAAATAATGTTTTGATTTAAATATTACATTGATTGCTCAATTTTCAATATTATCTCACTTTTAATTATATATTTCAATAAAATAAGAATGTCATAGTATTTATGTAACAATGTTTATATATTTTATTTTATATAAATATGCATCAATGTTAAGTAAATACATATGGTTTTATAAGTATAACTTACGCGACAACTTATTTATATATTTTATCTTGTATAAATATGCATCAATGTTAGGTAAATACAATATGGTTTTATAAGTTTATTTCGTTTCAAACAAAAATAACATTATATAACGAATTGACATTCAATTTATTCATTTTTGTTAGCAATAACTCACTTGATTTGTAATCACGCAAGATTAAATTAAACAACATAGTAAAATGTTTAATTTTCAAATATATATTATCAACTTGTGAAATTAAATAAATATATTAAATAAAATAAATATTGATTTTTCACAAAATTAAAAAAATTATGATGTATTCATATTAAGTTTAGAAAACTACATATATTATTATAATTTTTAATACCTAATTATAAATTCGAAAACACTAAAAATTAATTTTCTTATAAAAATATAAATTTTCTATGTAATGTAGATAGTAAAAAATAAAATAAAATATAACTATTTTAATTCAATAAATAAACTGTATGATTTTAATTTTAAAATTAGGTGTTAGAGGAAAATTACATGTAATTTTCAAATATTTTAATTTTCAAATATTACAACATTTTTTAAAGAAAATTAAACTCAATCAATGAATGAATGTGACATTTTCTAAAGATAATACAAAAATAAACTTATAAAAATCATTTCTACTTAACGTTGATGAATAATATAAAAAATAAAATGATAGAGATAACTTGCACGTAGATCTCTATTACGATAATATTTTAAATTGTATATAGTATTTGAAATTGAATATTATTATTATTTTTAAATAAAAAATAATAATTTAAATAAAAATCGCATAGTATTTGATTTAAATATTACAATAATAGCTCAATTTTCAATATTATATATATATATATATATACATATATTATTGTTAAGTATATATAATTTTTTAAAAATAAAATATGATTTTTTACTTTAAATATTATTTTTTAATGAATTGACATTTTTTAAATTTAGTATGAAGTATAATTTTAATATAAAATTAAAAATTAATTATGTTATATCATTTTATTTTTAAAAAATAAAATATTTTTTAATATTTTTTTTATTATGCTATTTTTTTTTAATTTAGTATATATATATATATATATATATATATATATATAATATACTAATTTATTTTATTTTGTTAGTAATAATATAATAGGAAAAAATCTTATAGATTTTGTAGTATATTTAATATTTGGAAATATATTATTGATTTTATTTTTGACTATTTTAGAAGATTTTGAAGATTTATTTTCCTAATTAATAATTCAATTTAATAATAATTAAAATACTAATTATTTAATTAATTAATGTTATAATTCCGCGTGACGTATTTTGATTGACGGTGTACCGGAAGTCCGGTACACCTTGTGTAACTGTATCATTTTCCATGAGTACCTAAACATCATGAAAAGTCTAATATTTGGTTTTTATTATTATTTGGTGGAAGAAATTATATATGTCATATATGACTCATATCTAATTAACCCTAAAATAAATCAGATGACATAATTTAGTTCTTGCTTGAATGAGAAAATTTTGGGTTTATAATTAATTTAGAAACGTTAAGCTCAATATTATACGTGTGGATTAATATTTCTAGATATTGATAATTAATTCCAATATTCGCAAATATTAGAATAAAATCCTAACTTGAGGTCTTCTAATAAAATCCTCAATAAGGAAAGTTGACAATTTGTTACACAATACTACAGTAGTAGTAAATACCAAATGACTTCTCCCTTTTTATGTATTCATTCATTCTTTATTTTTGCAATTACAGTAACTAAGTTACAAAAGAATGTGTCATTGTTGAAGTTTACAGTGTTTTAAACGTGTATTTTGTAGTAACCCTATATAACTTTTTTTATTTAAAAAAGAATATATTTTTATTAAAAGATTACGATTTCTCATGAAAAGAGGCCTACAGCCAACCAAAATTGTGAAATCTTTAATTAGAAGAGAAATCAATTTCGAGTCAAACTCTATTGAAAAATTGAAAAACATTATACGAGTTGTATATAATATTAGTATTTAGTAGTAGTATATTATACTGTATTTAAAATCAAATTGAATTATTTAAAGTAATGCCCATGAATATGACGGGTGAAAAACTGTATGTATGCCCTTTTTTCGTAATTTCAGATTCTGAAAAAGTGCTTTAAATATTTGATCCCAAACTTCCAAAATTCTCCCACAACACCACCAACAAACAAACTAAATAACAAATTCTCCACACAAACAAACCCCTTCCACCTTTTCCACAATGGGCCTCAAAATCTCGCCGGCCTCGCCCGCCGGTAAATGGCTCGGCTTCGTCTCCGCCGTCTGGGTGCAGGCGATCTCCGGAAACAACTACACATTCTCTAATTACTCCGACGCCCTGAAATCCCTCATGGGCCTTACTCAGCTCGAGCTCAACAGCCTCTCCGTCGCCAAAGACGTCGGCAAAGCCTTCGGCCTCCTCGCCGGACTCGCCTCCGACCGGTTCTCCACCCCCGTCATGCTCCTCATCGGCTCAATTGAAGGATTCATAGGCTACGGCGTGCAGTGGCTCGTCGTCAGCCGCCGGATCCAACCACTCCCTTACTGGGCGGTATGCAATTAATTTCTAGCGATTCACATTTCCCCAATTTCAACCTCAAAATTAATTAATTAATTAATTTGCAGATGAGTATTTTCCTCTGTATGGGAGGGAACAGCACGACTTGGATGAACACGGCGGTTCTGGTCACGTGCATTCGCAATTTCCGGAAAAATCGGGGACCGGTATCGGGGATCCTGAAAGGCTACGTCGGGCTAAGCACGGCGATTTTCACCGATGTCTGTTCGGCGCTGTTCGCCGACGACCCGGCGAAGTTCCTCATGATGCTCTCCGTCGTCCCCTTCGTCGTGTGCCTCGCCGCCATCTTCTTCCTCCGTGAGGTACCGCCGTCGTCCACCGCCGCCGAGGAAAGCGAGGAGACGAAATACTTCGGCGTAATCAACGTCCTCGCCGTAATAATCGCTCTCTACCTGCTGGCATTCGACGTTTCCGGGAACCACGGCCGGCTGTTCTCGCAGTTTTTCGCCGCCGTGCTGTTGATTTTGCTCTCCTCCCCTGTTGCGATCCCGATTTACCTGAGGGCGAGGGATTTCATCCGGTCGGGCGAGAAGACCGAGGACGTGGAGCAATGCGTGACGGAGCGGTTGCTGGAGAAGAAGGTGGAGGCTGAGAAGGGAGCCGAAACGACGTCGTTGTGTGAGGCGGTGGGGAAGAAGAGGCCCGTACTGGGAGACGAGCACACGATCTTCGAGGCACTGAGGACCGTCGATTTCTGGATCTTGTTCGGGTCGTTTTTGTGTGGAGTTGGAACGGGTCTTGCGGTGATGAACAATATGGGTCAAATGGGGTTGGCCCTCGGGTACGCGGATGTGTCCATGTTCGTTTCGCTGACCAGCATATGGGGATTTTTCGGGCGGATCCTATCCGGGTCGGTTTCCGAATACTTCGTCAAGTAAGTCAATTTATCCTTTTTCACGCTCTTACTGCTATTGTTTTAAAACCTAGACTCAATTTAATGCGTAAATAATTGCCTCGAATTAATACCGCAAATAAGTTGAATGGACTAAAATATAGACCTTATAAGTATTGTTAGATAAAAATATAATTGGGCAAGGAATAAATGGTTCATAATTTGTAATTGTAAATAAAGTGTGATCTTGGAATATTATTTTTTAAGTCTTCATCACAAAAAAACGTAATTGAGTAGAATATAATAGGAACTCATTTAATGAAAAAAGGCGATATGAATTGTCGGGCGGGTGACTTAGTTCAGAAGTACTATAAGTTTTATTGTGCATGCTTCATGCTTGGGGTCAAGTGGAATGAATAGTAGAATTCTATGCTTTCCGACGACGCGTCCACAATGCGTTGCTGTTGTTGGTTTACTTTTTGTTGGTCGTCTGATTTGATATTTCCTAAGCATGCACAAAAAAAATTATACAATTATTTTTTATTTACTTGTATTCTTATTCAAACCTATTGAAAAATACACCTTTCAACCATTACTTACTTGATAAATATAAAGAAATGTATTTATTGCTTTTTAATGTAAAGAATATATGTTTGGAATTACTATAAAAGCCATAATTTCCATGCTCATTCGTGGCAAATTAATAGGTAAATGGCAAATTAATAGGTAAGTCATATCTAACAATAGTTATTCTTCTTATTTTTAAAATGATTGTTATATTTTGATTTACCTTTTATAAATAATTCTTATATTTATGCAATGAAATGATATTTATAAAAAAAAAAAAAAAGGACCATTCTTCACAACTTGTTCATTGTCCTCTTCTGCATTTATATTTATGGTGGACCACAGATCCACATCTCTAGTTCAAGACTTTAAATCCCCCACCCACTCCTCCCCCGTACAAGTGCTTGATCATGACTTAACCTTCACCGGCATCCGCCGTACCTGATCATTAATTTACCACGTGTCATCAACATTATCCAGTAGTTTCTAACACGCATTTTTTTTCTCCTTTTGTTAATAATATCAATAGGAGAGCGGGAACGCCGAGGCCAATCTGGAACGCGGCATCGCAAATCCTCATGGCCTTGGGATACATCATGATGGCCATGGCCATGCCCGGATCACTCTACGTGGGCTCCATCGTCGTCGGGATTTGCTACGGGGTCCGCCTTGCGGTGACGGTCCCCACTGCCTCTGAGCTATTTGGGCTCAAGAACTACGGGCTCATCTACAACATCCTCATCCTGAACCTCCCACTGGGCTCGTTCCTGTTCTCGGGCCTGCTCGCGGGCTTTTTGTACGATGCGGAGGCAACAAAGACGGCTTCGGGAGGGAACACGTGCATCGGGGCCCACTGCTACAGGCTCGTGTTTGTGGTGATGGCCATTGCCTGCGTGGTTGGGTTCGGGCTCGACGTGCTGCTGTCTATCAGGACGAAGAGTGTTTATGCCAAGATTTACGCGAGCAGGAAACATGCTGCTACTGGTAAAAAGTCTTCGGTTGTATCGGGTGGTCAGTAGGAGGAGGAGGAGTAATAAGTGGGGGACTGATCGGGAATTTTGCACCGGTGCTGCTTGTTGAGATTTGTACTCTTTGTATTTTACTTCATTTGCTATTCTTTTGTTATTGTTTCTCTCAGCGAAATAGTGATCTTAATATATAAATATATAGTACAGTAATATGTAGTGAAGAAATTTTGGGATTGTTTTAGCTTTAGGAATTCCTTTTGTTATTTTTGGTTGATTGTTTGTATCCATATTTTGATAAAGAAAATTGAACCTTTTGGACAAATGTAGTAATTTTTTTTTTTTAAGAATTATTGAGTTGTATTGCTATAACATGTTCACAAAAAAAAAAAAAAAAAATTAATTTAATATTATTTAATTTTAAAAATAAATATCATAAAGTACAAAAAAATATTTACCTACTTAGTCTACTGATCTGATTAAGAAATTAATCAATATTAGAAGGTACTGTATATTTCTTATTCAACTTTATCAATAATTTCAATTTACAAGTCAACATTAAATCAATAGTTAAATCAATAGAATCAATACTAATTTATTATTGAGTGTTTTCTAAAACGAAGATCCTGGTATAATTATAGTAATTGGTATTTAAAATATCGAAATTTTAAATAATTAGTAATATAAATACGGAGTACGGGAGTAGTATACGTAATCCCATTCGAACAATAAAAATTGAAAATAAATAAAATATAAATTTATGTGTTGAGATCGGTAAGTATTTAAGGGGAGAGCGTTAAAATCCAACCATGCATTTTCAAAAACCATTGCTGATCGTTGGATTAACACTTTCCCTCTATTTCTTCTTCTTCTTCCTCCTCCTCCTCTCTCTCTCTCTCTTCTCACACACAGTGAATTACTTCACCCAGCGCTACACCCTCCCCTCCGTAAAGAAATGAATCAGGATTTTCTGCGCGATCGAAACCTACTACTCATTTTACTATTCTTCTCGTACCCGACCGACAAAAAGGTCTGGGGCTTAGGATCGATGTCTTCCATCGCCGTTTCGTACGGAGAAAACGGATCGGTTTTCTGCGGACTGAAATTCGACGGCGGCACGCGCTCTCCCGATTGCCACGGCTCGAACCCCGCCCTAATCCAAGCAACCCCAAATACTCTCTCGTTCCTCGGATTAACCGCCGGTCGCGGCTTCGTCTGCGGCCTGTTGACCGATTCGAATCATCCCTTCTGTTGGGGGAGCACGAATTTCATCCCCATGGGGGTGCCCCTCGATAGGACTCGAAACGGCGCAGGGTACACCCAAATCAGCGCGGGGGACAACCACTTGTGCGCGCTGCGAAAACCCCGTTTCGGGGCTTCGCTTTTCCCGTCCGTAGTCGACTGCTGGGGCTATAACATGACTGAAACCTACTATCTGGGCGCTGGAATTCTCAGTTTGTCGGCCGGCTCTGGGTTTAACTGTGTTTTGTTCGCCATAAACATGAGCCTCTCTTGCTGGGGGGATGCGGGCTCGGTCAATCTCATCAAGCTGATCCCCCCCTCGTTGAAATTCAAGAAGATCAGCGCCGGGGTGTGTCATATTTGTGGGATTTTGAAAGGGCTTCGAGATGCTGTGTTTTGCTGCGGAAGGAGTTTGGATCCTCAGAGGGAACAGAACGATATTTATACGAATATCTCGACATCTTCTGATGTGTTTTCCGGCCAGCTTAACTTCCTTCCGCCCCCAAAGGATGGGATGGTTTCGGTTGTCGGTGGGAAATACAACGCCTGTGGGATTAGAACCTTTGACGGAGTTGTCGTTTGTTGGGGTTATACGGTCGACACTAGTTCGCCACCTCCCACTGACATCAGGCTCACTGAACTAGCTGCAGGGGATTACATCACTTGCGGATTGATGCTGTCCGAAAAACCCGTCTGTTGGGGCGTCAACGTCCCCACTGCATTGCGATTGCCCGTCTCTCCTTTCCCTCGCCCTTCGTACCATTGTTCGCCCGGTTATTACGAGATTATTAACGTGAGCGTGGCTAATGGTTCGCCTGGGGCTGGGTCCCACCTCTGCTTTCCTTGCAGCCAAAGCTGTCCGGATGAGATGTATCAGATCTCCGACTGCAACTCGACATCCGACAGGCATTGCAGGTACAACTGTTCCGGATGCAGTTCGAACGAGTGTTTATTTAATTGCTCTTCGTACGAGGATATCGATAAGGTTAGCGAAATGTTCTGGTCGGTGCAATTGCCGATTGTGATTATCGAGATTTGCTTCGCCGTGCTATTGATCATTGTCGTGTTAGGTGTTATGGTTTTCTACATTGTGTACAAGTTAAGGAGATGTAAATGCTCGAAAGGCGATGGCAACAGTTCTTTAAACCAAGGGGTCGTTGAAAATCTGTCTCAATCGTCCGAGCTGCTGATTCAAAAGGCTCCAACGTTTACTTACGCGCAGCTCGAACAAGCCACGAATGGGTTTCACGAAGATTCATTAGTAGGAAAGGGTAGTTTCTCGTGCGTGTACAAAGGTATCTTAACAGACGGCACGCCTATCGCTGTTAAAAGGCCGGTTGTATCAAATGACTCGATAAAGTGCTCCAAGGAGTTTCTCAACGAGCTGGATTTGCTCTCGAGATTGAACCATGCCCATTTGCTCAGTCTCCTCGGCTACTGTGACCAAGGCCGTCTTCTCGTTTACGAGTTCATGTCCAACGGCTCCCTACACCAACACCTCCACGGAAAGAGCAACGAGCTCAAAGGTCAACTGGATTGGGTCAAACGAGTCACAATCGCTGTCCAAGCTTCTCGTGGGATAGAATACCTACACGGGTACGCATGCCCGCCAGTGATCCATCGAGACATAAAGTCCTCGAACATTCTGATCGACGAGGAGCACAATGCCAGGGTTTCCGATTTTGGGCTTTCTATATTGGGCCCCATCAATGGTGGGGGCCCATTGTCCGAGCTTCCGGCGGGGACATTAGGGTACCTGGACCCGGAGTACTATAGCTTCCACAGACTCACGACAAAATCGGATGTCTATAGTTTCGGTGTGTTGCTGTTGGAGATTCTGAGCGGGAGGAGGGCGATCGATATGAAGTACGAAAAAGGAAATATTGTCGAGTGGGCAGTCCCTTTGATAGAATCTAATAACATGGAAGAGATTCTTGATCCGGTTTTGGAACAGCCTTCGGATATTGAGGCGTTGAGACGGGTGTCTGATGTGGCTGGGAAGTGCGTGAGGATGAGAGGGAAAGACAGGCCGTCGATGGATAGGGTGACTACGGCGCTTGAGCAGGCTCTTGCGATTTTGATTGGTGGGTCGTGGGAAGATGGGGCCCGTATCTTGCCGAGCGAGGTGGTTTTGGGAGTTACTAGGTTGCATAAGAAGGCCTCACAAAAGTTTACTGAGTCTCGAAAGGTTGAAATCGGAGCTCCAACCTGGACTAGTTGTTCGAGTGTTGGATCTTCGGAAAGGATTATATCGTCCTTTCACGAGTCAGATGTCGATTGGAAGAACGCGGCGACCGGAGATGGGTCGGGAAGGGTAGTCGAAGAGATCGAGCCAGCTTCTCCTCGAGAACGCATTTTCTTGCAACATAATTTCTAACAAAAGTGCCCCCTTTGTAATTTAAAAGATAAGTATTTTGTTTACTTCAAAGAAAATGATAAAAGTCACTAAACCCCAGTGTAGTTTTTGAAAGTATCCTGACATTTTACAGTCATTCTTTTGTGATATTTTAGTAATTTTACATACATCAGCACATGAATGATTTAAGGATTGTTTTTTGTTCTGTTTCCTTTTCTTAATCTCTGCCAAATTCTATTCTACTAGCTGGAGCATTGCAGGCATGCTTGGACGGTAAAATGTGAGTGGCCCGTTGTGGAATAGGGTCAGTCGAGGCTGACATTTTACAGACCACCCGAAAGGTAAACAGCTGACCCATGGCTCGACCTGGTGTGGTCCATAAGCAATATTACTAGCTATATGTATATTCTAAATCATTTGGTTTTCCTAAACGTTGGATTGGGAATGAGTGGTACAGATCGGCCTGCAAGTTTGTAATGAGTGATGTGACTGCCATCAGCAACTTCTATATTTACCTCAAGGTAGGCACCATGCATGCCTACATTCGTACCAGATTAAGAACGCCGAACTTCCGATCTTTGTTGTGAAATTAACAGTTTTTTGTTTTTATTCACATGTTTATATTCTTTAGTAAGAAGTTGTCATTGTCCCTTTCTCATTTGTCATTTTATATATACGCTCTTGTACCTTAAAACTTTCCTATGACTTCATTCAGCTGCAGTCACGGGAATTATGAGCTCCAATTTATGTATGCATGCATATATACATAGTTTCCGTGTGTCATTTTTTAAACTTGTACTACCAAATATTATTAACTGATTTTGTCGATCGCCTAAAGAACATGGGACGCATTACTCTGTGTTGCTCCTTCTCTTTAGCAGCTCGTGCCTTCTGGTTTCATCTAATTAAGGTTCTCTGCCTCTCTCCCTCTCTTCCTTTCGTGTGTGTAGAATTCAAATTTTCAGTTTAGTAAATTCCTTTATTCTAGATGGGTCGCTGTACGATTCGTCTGCTTACACCGAGGTACATAAGGAGTTTGTGTTATTTGTATTTGAAATGTTTGTACTTATTTTCAATGTTTTCATGTTGGGCAGTGTAACGTGAAACCCAAGGAGGCACTTTACAACGGAGGTATTCTCCAGAAACATAGTTATAATCAAGATCCGAACAACAGTGTTTCATTTTCGCTGCAGAACCTCCGTCAAGCCACCAAGTATTGTTTCTCCAGTTGAGTTCCTTCTCTCTGAATCAGCACACTTCAATTTAAACATTTAATGATCACACAATTACAACAGTTTGGATAAGGATCAACGGCTCAGAATCGGCCCTGATAAGGGCCAGCCTCGTGACGACGCAAGAAATCAGTTTGGAATGCATAGGGACAATGATCGCACGACGAGGATGTTGGTCATTTCTTAAGGGTGGATTTGCACTGTCATCCCCATCAGAATCATCTACCCTTTATATCATGGTACAGTAATTAAAAAAAAAAAAGATTTTGTACTTTTGAGGAAAACTATTTAAAAATAATAATAAGTGAAAACTCTTATCCACAATTCCACACAGTCTGCAGATGGCAAATATATCAACATCAAAATGATGCGAGGAGGGTTGTACTTGTCGGGAGAGAGTTGAAGGTTAGCTTGATGTAGCGAAGGTCGTCGGGATGTTCATGTGTGTGAGTGTGAATGTAGAAGGGTGATGGGGCTTGGAAGTGAGGCAAGAGTGAGATAATTGTGTAGAGTAGGACGAAGAAGAAGAAGAAGAAGAAGAAGAAGAAGAAGAAGAAGAAGAAGAAGAAGAAGACTAAGGATGTGATGGCAAGATTAAGTAGTGGTGGTTTTTTGGTTTTGCCCATGTTCTTACAATTTGAATTATGGGCTACAAAACAAAAGTTCTCATTCTTTTTTAATAGAATACATTTTGATTAATTTATTTATATATAGTTTCTTTTATATTATGCATTAACTAAGATTACCATTACGTTTTTTTTGTATATTTTTATTTTGTGTTCTATTTATTCATATAATTTGGAATAAATTTATTTTGATAAATTTATTTATATATAGTTTCTTTTATATTATGCATTAACTAAGATTACCATTATGTTTTTTTGTATATTTTTATTTTGTGTTCTATTTATTCATATAATTTGTAATGAATTTCATGATTTATTTTTAAATGTAGTTGTTGAAGAGTTCGACACCAAACTTTACTAAGGTGCTCATTAACTAAAAAATAGAATTAAAATCAAATAACAAACTCATTAAGATTAATGTAAAGCTTGATCACTAATGTTGCACTAAAAAATAGAATTAAAGAAAAAATTGAAATCAATTGAAGAGTCAAGAATGACATCTTATTGATTCTTTGGAAACTTTATGTGGAGCGCACTAAGTGTGATGTGGAGTGTCCGACGATAAAGAAGATGAAATTTTATGTCTGACTTAAAATTCGAATTCTACTATCTAGTCTGGTCAGAAAGATATCCATACACTCTATTTCTTTGCTCTTAATCATCCCGCTACTTTGAATTTTAAATTGAATTTAATTCTCTCGATGAACTTCAAAACTCTAACAAACAGTCATTCTCATCAATGGAGTAAAAATTCATATTTCAACACTCATTTGTGATGTGACTATTCCCATGGCCATCATGATAAAGTCAAATGGTGTTTATCGTTCTTTAAAAAAACTACCCAATGCAATTGGACAAGTAATTTTGGAATAAATATTGCAGTCGGTCAATGAAATTGGATGAAAACTTGATGTTTCCAAATCTGCATGTGGCCTGTGGCAGAAAATGGTAATGTTTATTATACTTAATTATAATGTTTATTATACTTAATTATTAATTGGTGCATTCCTTTAATTGTAGGAACTAATTGTGTTTATCATTCTGATAGAAAAACTGCAATCAATCTAAAACCAAAAAACGAATAAAAAATAATAAATTTCTTTGTTTCCTTTTCTTTACATACTATTTTTTTACGGTATTCAAAGCCCATATTTTATTATATTTCGTTCTAATTTCATTTAAACATTTATTATTAAGTATGGTAATGTTTATATCCAAAAATATATATAAGTTACTGTATAAATTTTAATTGAGGAAAATTATTAAACAATACGGATTACATTTTATATGAGAAAAGTATCAAACAGAAGAAGTATCAAACATAAGAGGGGATTTCCGAATGAGCTGGAAGATTCCACATCTTCAACCACTGCTTGTTCCACCAGGTCAACCCCTGATTCAACCAACCAACCATTGCATTCCACCCCTGATTCATCAAAGCAACCATTGCATCCCACCACAACGGCCACTTGTTCACCAAGAAATTCCACGGATCTTCCAAATCTGCATGTAGCCTGACAGAAAATGGTAATGCATTTAATGTTTATTATACTTAATTATAATGTTTATTATATTTAATTATTAATTGGTGCATTCCTTTAATTGTAGGAACAAATTGTGTTTATCGTTCTGATAGAAAAACTGCCGTCAATATAAAACCAAAAAACGAATAAAAAATAAAAAATAATAAATTTCTTTGTTTCCTTTTCTTTACATACTATTTTTTACGGTATTCAAAGCCCATATTTTATTATATTTAGTTCTAATTTCATTTTAATATTTATTATTAAGCATGGTAATGTTTATATCCAAAAATATATATACGCTACTGTATAAATTTTAATTAATTGAGGAAAATTAAATTGAATAATAAAAAATAAAAAATAATAAATTTTTTTGTTTCCTTTTCTTTACATACTATTTTTTACGGTATTCAAAGCCCATATTTTATTATATTTAGTTCTAATTTCATTTTAATATTTATTATTAAGCATGGTAATGTTTATATCCAAAAATATATATAAGCTACTGTATAAATTTTAATTAATTGAGGAAAATTAAATTGAATAACGTTTGTATATTAATGTGTAATTTTATAAAACAATATAAAATATTTAATTAAGAAAAATGAGAAATGTTTTAAAATAGTTGTATATATTTGTATGTTTTCTTCTCTAGTGCACATTTTTTATTTTTAAGTTGTAGTTTATTTAAATTTCAAGAATTTAATAATATATATGTTGTGAGAAAGTTTGAGACTTTTATAATACTAGTACACGTACATTGCATAAAAGTTTTCACCATTTAAAATAATTTTTTATTATTTAAAATATAAATTATTAAATGTTTTAACGACATATATATTATCTATTAGAATAAACACTACTGTAAAACATAAAAACTTATTAATATAAGAACACACATAAGAAAGTAAAATATTTAAACATTTATTATAAAATTTTGAAGATTTCCATATAAATTATATTATTTGTTATGTTTCTAAGTTTTTCATTATCATGATTTTGATATTTTTAAATAATAATTATCAATGTTTTAATTGGTCTCTTTAAACATATATCTCGTGTGAATTTTAAAAAATAAATGGTTATATAGTTAAATAAATTATATTATTAATTAATTATTTTATTTATATTTCAATTATTTCTGTTCTTAATAACAATTTTTTATTAATTAATTTATATTTATAATTATATATAAAATAAAATAAATATTCTTAAAAGTAATTTTTCAATAATCATTTTTTTTCATTGGTCTTTTAAAACATATTACACATATGAATTATAATAGTTATATAATTAAATAAAAATAAATAGTTGAATAATTATTTTGTTTCTATTTAAATTATTTTATTTATCAATTTTATTTTATTAATTTACTTGTATTCATAATAATAAAGAAAATATAAAAATTATGCACTAAAAGTGTTTTCCAATAATAATTATCATTTTATTTTCATTGATCGTTTGACAAATAAAATTATATTGTTAAATATATACTTTGTTTATATTTCAAATATCTCCATTCTCAATAACACAATTTTATTATTTTATTTATATTTACAATAATATATAAAATAAAAAAATTATGCATTAAAAATGTTTTACAATAATAATTATCATTTTATTTTCATTGATAGTTTGAAACATATAACCCGTGAATTATAAAAAATTAATAATTATATAGTAAATAAAATTATATTGTTAAATATATGCTTTGTTTATATTTCAAATATCTCCATTCTCAATAACACAATTTTATTAATTTATTTTTATTTACAATAATATATAAAATAAAAAAGACATGTTAGAAATATTTTTTCAATAATAATTTATAGTATTTTCATTGGTACTTGATATATATAACATATGTCAATAATAATAATAAATGAAATTTTGTACAATTAATACAATTAAAATGTTGAATAATTAATTTTTAATTTTTCTTTCAATTATATGTCTTCTCAATTGCATGTTTAATCAACTTATTTGTATTAATAATGTAAAAAAAATAAAAAATAGATTGAAAGTGTTTATTATATTTAGTACTAATTTCATTTTAATATTTATTATAATGTTTATATCAAAATATATATATATATATATAAGCTACTTTATAAATTTATAAATTTTAATTGAAAATCAAATTGAATAAGGGTTGTATAATTAATGTGTAATTTTATAAAACAATATAAAATATTTAATACGAAAAAATGAGAAATGTTTTAGAATAGTTGTATATATTTGTATATTTACTTCTCCCACATTTTTTTTATTTCTAAGTTTTAGATTTGAAAATTTTAATAATATGTTGTTCATATCTTTTTTAGATTTGAAAATTTTAATAATATGTTGTGAGAAAGACTTTTTAGATTTGTGAATTTTTTTATAATATTATGGTTTGGAGATTTTTTTTTTTATTTCTAAGTTGTAGTTTCAAATTTTTAGTTATATTATTATTTTTATTCAAAATTTGAAATCATGTCTTTTTTAGATTTGGAAATTTTAATAATATGTTGTGAGAAAGACTTTTTAGATTTGTGAATTTTTTTAAATATTACGGTTTCGAGATTCTTTTTTATTTCTAAGTTGTAGTTTCAAATTTTTAGTTATATTATTATTTTTATTCAAAATTTGAAATCATGTCTTTTTTAGATTTGGAAATTTTAATAATATGTTGTGAGAAAGACTTTTTAGATTTGTGATTTTTTTTATAATATTATGGTTTCAAGAAGGTCATGAATAAATAAAAAAAAACATGATTCTATGAAAAGTTTATGTGGAGCGTCCGCCGTATTTATACATGATTCTATGATTCTGTGAAAAAAACATGATTCTATGAAAACTTTATGTGGAGTGTCTGACCTAAAATTCGAATTCTACTATCTAGTATGGTGATCCATATACATTCTATTTCTTTGCTATTCATCATCCCCTACCTTAAATTTTAAATCGAATTTAATTCTCTTGATAAACTTCGAAATTTGAACAAACAATAATTTTCATAAACTGAGTGAAAATTTATATTTCAAGGGCATGATTCCAGTTGCATTACTTTGAAGCATTATGGCCAAAGAAAACATTCACTTTCCAGTCTTCGATCCGACAAAGAATATGAGTTAAATGTTCCAGGAAACCTTGCTACCAGATTTTAAATATCATTTATTTAAGGAGTTTTGGGGAGTTCATCTATCCGGATACAACAATCCTAAGTTCGAGTATGCATAGTACTAACAAACTATATCTAAAAGGTTAGTTTATGTGGTAATATTTATAATATTATGATTTATGATATTTAAAAAAATTATGTGAAAGTGAAGTGTTAGAAGTTTAAATTCAGATGTATGTCTTATTTATTAAACTAATTAAGATCTATGTTACCACGAGAGCCCAAGTTTCTTCCAGCATTATATACAAAGGAGGGAAGCAAATTGACACTTTTGGAATGGTGCACCCACATCTATATATATATTTATGCGATCACTTATTAAAAAATTTAATTTTTGATTTATTGTTGAGTTGTTTATTTGTGCAGTGGGCTTTTAATGGAATGTTAATTCAGTAATTGTTCATTTTGTATTTCAGGTTTTGGACAACTTTGGCATTGCAGATCTCTGCTCGTTTGTGGAAAACAACATTGAAAGCTTGCTGTGATGCGTCAAAATGATTATTATTACTGCTACAAACATCGAATCTCATCGTTTCTCTTCTTTTTTACTTTGATCTAAACTACATTTGAATGGAACTAATCTCTTTTATTCCCTACTAAACTTGTTTTTTTTCTAATACGAGACTTATTTTAGTATTTGAATTTCCGGTTACTCTATTAAGAGAAGAAAATGACTATTGGACAAACAAAATTAGAACTCTTTTTGTATCTGGTTACTCTCAACATAATATCTGGTTACTCTATTAAGAGAAGAAAATATGACTATTTTGTTGGAGAAACAAAACTAGAACTCTTTTTGTACGGAGTGACTCTCAACATAATATCTCAAGAGCATTTCAATAGTCTTCAATAGTTTACTTATACTTAGATATAAATTTATTTCACTTCAAAAGTAATTTATATCTATCAATTTATACTTACACTCCTAACAATTATTTTACTTTTCAATTTTAAAATAAATAAAAACTTTTATTTTTGGTCAAATATAAAAAAATAACATTTTTTTAATTTTCAAAAATCAAAAAATAACATGTTTTTTTAATGTCCATGTCAAACATACATATACTGTGAAAGATATATATTGTGACAGATAGGGAGTGTACTACAGTAGAAGATGGAGTACTATAGTAGACTGATAAATTTTGTTGACTTGTCACCACCATGACCACCCCCATTTCTTGAGTTGAACTTCACACAAACTTTCCCGAATCCCTAATCACGGCTCCACTTGTTTAATCTACTCGAACAAATTCGTCAAATTAATCGGTAAGTCTTCTCAAAATCTCCGAATCCCCCAAAATCCAAATGCCGTTCTTCTTCTTCTTCTTCTTCTTCTTCCATTGCTGTATACTGTGCTCTGTTTGGCTTATCGATTCTGCTACGCATCGATCCGTCATACTCCGAGTATGACCGGATTAGCGAAGTAAATAAAGAACGCGCCTCCGTCTTAAAATCCGCCTCCCAACTCAAACCCGACGGCACTACACTCTCCACCGTCAAACATAAACTATCCTTGTTCAACGGAGATTGGTACCACGATTTTCATAATTCCAATGCCGAATTAATGCCGTTTCTGGGCCCATTTTGTGTTTCAAGATTATAAGGATGTTAATGTGACCGACGGGAGCTTCAGAAATGTCAAACTTCAGACGACAAAAAGGTATTTTCGGTATTTAGAGCTGTTCAACCTTCCCAGGATCTTTCCAATGACCGGGCTTGGCAATATGACTCTCTCTGCTGAGGAATCTGGACAGCTTTGCATGTGATACGCGTATTTGCTTGTATATTCCTGATTCCTCTTTCGTTTTTTTCGATAAAACAGAGGAGCTTACTCTTGGGTACTCTCTTGAGTAAAAACTTGTTTTCCCCATTCATTTTGTACCTAGCGACAAGAAAATACTCTTGTGCACATTTATCGTGCACATGCTTGGATACATACTTGTTCTTGTCGTTCGCTATTTCGATACAAAGTATGAATCTCTTAAGAAGGTGTATTTTGTTGATTTCAGGGGAATCCACTTGCGATACGTGAATGGGAGACTGTATTATACTTGTATTTGGGTCTCGTCGGGGATTTTTTTTTTCTCCTACCTCAAGTGATTGCGAACATAATGTGGGAAATACGGGTTAAGCCTCTCGGTTGACTGTATTATCTCGGGATGACTTTTGATTGGGTTTTCCCGCACGTATACGATTACGTGGGGTCACCTGTGCCAAAGAATCCTTATTTTTCGGAGGATTATGAGTTTGTGATTTCCCCCGTGCAGGTTTTTATTCGGAATTCGGTAACGTTACAGTAATGGTGATTGCTGTTTTTCTGGTGGTTGCTGTTTATGTTCAGCAGAGATGGGATTATGAGAAACTAGGACAAGAGCTTGCTTTTGGTCGGGCGATATTTTCTCCAATGGGTACTAAAGTGTACGAGAGGTTGCCTATTGAAGCTGAGCTGGCATCTATGAACGAGAAAGAGCGTGATGAGGAGTAATTGTGATTATGTTCTTATAACTACTTCTGACAGGGTGAGTTAGTTTATATATAATTTGGTTTGACAGTTAACGAAGCTTGATAGCATATGAGTTATGGGTTCTTGTTTTCTTGTAAAAAGATGAAATCAATATAGTTAATACTTTGATGTTCGGTAATAAGGCCGACTTTATGATCGATGAAATCAAAATGTTATGCATTACATTACGAGGTTGCCCTTAATGTGTTTTCATGAGATGGATTTATTAAGTCGAAAATTGCCTGAACTGTGTGAAAAAAAATCTACATTTTATTTACTTTTCCCCAAAGTTTTTGCAAGCACTTCCCTAAGATGATGCGTCACCTGGTTAGAAAGTTGTATTTACCTTTTTACCCTGTAAGTGTGATAGAGAGCAGACGGCCTTGGTAGAAGGAGTTGGGCCTCGGCCATGGCTTGTCTATCGGCGTCGAGGTCGGGCTTAGGCATGTTGTGGGCCTGGAGTTTTATTATTTACTATCCAATTTATATTAGTTTAATTTGTGTTTTTCCTTTTTCAATTAGGATTCTAGTTTTGGCAGGAGATACAGTAGTATTTAAATAGCTGTGTTGTTAGGGTTCTGGGATTATTACGGGAGATTAGAATTGGATTTGAGCCTGAGGCTGGCAAACGACTTTCGTTTGATTTTTGATATTTAACAATTGGTCCGACCTGCCGGATCCCGATCTCGACACCATGACCTTCACACGATCAAACTCAGAAAGGTTGGACAAACTGGAAGCTGATCAAGAGGCTATGAAAAAGGAGATAAGTGCAGAATTTACGGCCCTTAAGAACATGCTGGGAGACATCACGCGCAACCTGCAGCAACGAAATCCGTCGAATTCTGACTCGTCAACAGATGAAAATTCGGAAACGCGGGACACGTCAAAACCAACTGGCTCCATCCGTGGGGCGATGAATCCACCTCAACTTCCCGTTTTTGACGGGACTGATCCGATCGGTTGGCTTACTCGTGCCAACCAACAGTTTGAGATCCAATTCACAGGACCGGAGTTAAAAGTGGCGACAGCAGTGATATCGATGGAGGGACCAGCCCTCTATTGGGCAAATTGGTTTCGGTCACGTCGACCAGGCCTTACGTGGGAGGAGTTCTCGACCGCTTTGGTCGCTCGTTTTGATACCAGATTTAAAGGCAGCTCATATGAACGACTAGCGGACATAAAACAGACGAAGGGGGTGGACGAGTATGCAACTTTGTTTGTGCAGTTGGCAAGCCAAGTACCTGGGCTCTCTGATGACCACTACCTTGGGTATTTCATGAAGGGGTTGAAGGATTCCATACGTAGTTCACTTAGGTTGCTGCGCCCGAAAGATTTGGAAACGGCCATGGAACTGGCAAGGGACGTGGAGGATAATTTGTTAGTACAGGCAGGGGGACCTCAATTTCGAAGTTATAGCAGCCCAACCCCACGAGTAAATTTTACTGGTCGATCGTTCTCTTCATCTATCGCAACGACACCGTCTAGTGGCAGCAATGATAATTCTGGGGGCAAACTCACTAGAGGGTCTGAGCGATCTTCCCCGGCTCAATCTGGGTTTTCAGGACAGTCGACAGGACGAACTCGATTTACGCGCTTGTCTCCCCAAGATTTTGCGGACTTGCGAGCTAAAGGTTTATGTTTTCGTTGCAAGAAACCCTACACTCCAGGGCATGAGTGCCCTCTGAAGCAGCTGCGCGTTATGTTGGCCGAGGAGGATGAGGAAACAATAGACTTGCAACATGCCGAATTCGTTGAGTCCTCAAATTTAGAAGGACAAACTGCTGAAGAAGACGAGCCACCCACGGAGGAAGGGGCTCTTCCGATATACTCCATGGCGGGAATCACAAGTCCACGCACGATGCGACTACAGGGAGTGATCGGGGGACGAACTGTGACAATTCTGATAGATAGTGGGGCTAGCCATAATTTCATCTCAGCCGGGCTCGTACCAATCTTGGGATTGAAGTCAGACCTAACCGGAAGATTTGGAGTTCAGTTGGGTGATGGGCGTAGACAAGAATCTGAGGGAATTTGCAAGGCAGTAAGCGTTTCTTTGCCGGGCTGCGAGGTTATTGCTGACTGTTATGTGTTTGCTTTGGGAGGCGTGGACGTCATTTTAGGCGTTGCCTGGTTGGCCACTTTAGGAGATGTACGCATCAATTGGGAAAATATGACCATGAAATTCAAATGGAAGGGTAACAACGTCGAACTAAAAGGGGATCCTACCCTCTGCCGTGGTCCCATGGGAATACGGGCATTGGTGCGCACTCGAGATACTGAGTTTTGGGCAGTTGTGTTGGACGGAGCTGGCCCGAGGTTGACGGGCGCTAATACGGAATCGTTCGATAAGGTGTTGCGACAATTTGAAGAAGTTTTTGGGGAACCTAAGGGACTTCCACCAAAACGACTGACTGATCATCGAATTGAACTCACACCAGGGGTAGGTCCAGTGTCCGTGCGACCATATCGTTACGGGCACGCCCAGAAAGATGAGATAGAAAGGCTAGTGGATGATATGTTGTTAGCTGGAATCATTCGGCCAAGCTCTAGCCCATTTTCCAGTCCAGTGTTGTTAGCAAAAAAAAAGGATGGTAGCTGGCGATTTTGTGCGGATTACAGAGAACTAAATAAGGTGACGGTGCCCGACAAATACCCTATTCCCGTTATACAGGAGTTGCTAGATGAGTTGGCTGGAGCAGTAGTCTTTTCAAAAATTGATCTTCGTTCCGGATACCATCAAATCAGGGTGACGGACTCAGATATCCCTAAGACAGCTTTCCGAACTCATAGTGGACATTATGAATTTTTGGTGATGCCATTTGGGTTAACCAATGCCCCAGCAACCTTCCAATCTACGATGAACGATTTGTTCCGATCGTATTTGAGAAAATTTGTCTTAGTATTTTTTGACGACATACTAATATATAGCCCCTCTTGGGCTGATCATCGAGCACATCTTGAGCTGGTACTAGGAATTTTGAAGGCTAATCACCTTAAGGCGAACCAGAAGAAGTGTGCCTTCGGTTGTTTGAAGGTAGAGTACCTCGGGCATATCATTTCAGCCGAAGGCGTGGCAATGGATCCAATTAAGGTTAGTGCAGTAGTGGAATGGCCGCGACCGAGTTCAGTACGCGAGGTACGAGGATTTTTGGGGTTGACTGGTTATTACCGGCGTTTTGTACAGGATTATGGCCTGTTGGCACGACCTCTTACGAATCTTCTCAAGAAAACTGCCCCACCCAAGTTTGAATGGCCAAGCGAGGCAGAGACATCTTTTCAGCGGCTGAAAATAGCGCTGACTTCAGCCCCAGTTTTAGCTATGCCGAGGTTTGACCGACAATTTGTGATAGAATGTGACGCTTCTGGCTCTGGCATTGGGGCTGTGATGATGCAAGAAGGGCGCCCGATCGCGTATTTTAGCAAGTCTTTCGCAGACCGCACTCTTTCTATGTCGACATATGAGAGAGAAATGATGGGTTTGGTGTTAGCTGTCCAACATTGGCGACCATATTTAGTTGGTAGGCGGTTCATCGTACGTACAGATCATAGAAGTTTGAAGCATCTCCTAACTCAAAAGATTGTAACCCCGGCGCAACAAGTATGGGTGGCTAAGCTGTTAGGGTATGATTTCGTGATCGAATATAAAACAGGGGTCTCTAATGCAGCTGCCGACGCCCTGTCTAGACGGGGAGCCGCGGGTGAGTTAGCAGCCTTAAGTGGGCCCGAGTGGTTGGGCATGCAAGATGTACTTCAGGAGCAAAAAGGAGATGCATTTATACAAAGTATAGTGCAAGCTCTACGGGAACAACCGGGCAGTCGTGTGGGGTTTGAGGTGCAAGATAGTCATTTGTTTTATAAAGGGCGTGTAGTATTAGCAGCCGACTCAAAGTGGATTTCTCGCCTTATGGAAGAATTCCATAATACTCCTTCTGGAGGGCACGCGGGGGCATTCAGGACATACCGAAGATTGGCGATGAATGTTTATTGGAGGGGTATGTTTCGTCGTGTACAGGAGTATGTTGGGCAGTGTTTGATATGTCAAAAGTCGAAATATGAGACTTTGTCGCCAGCAGGGCTTTTACAACCATTGCCGATCCCGGAGCTAGTGTGGGAGGATGTGTCGATGGATTTTATTACTGCGCTACCAAAGTCGCGGGGATACTCAGCAATAATGGTTGTGGTGGATCGACTTTCAAAGTACGGGCATTTCGTGGCCCTGAAGCCGCCGATCACGGCTCGAACTGTGGCTGCATTATTTGTTAAGGAAATAGTTCGCTTGCATGGGATTCCCCGTTCAATCGTTAGTGATAGAGATCCGGTTTTTGTGAGTACTTTCTGGAAGGAACTCTTCACCATGTCAGGTACTCAACTTAAGTTCAGTTCAGCCTATCATCCGGAGACGGATGGTCAAACAGAGGTACTGAATAGAGTCTTGGAGACGTATTTAAGGTGTTTTACAAGTGAGCAGCCTAACCAGTGGCTACATTGGCTTCCGTGGGCTGAATATTGGTACAATACGGCATTTCAGACAGCTGCCAAAATGACTCCTTTCGCAGTAGTTTATGGTCGAGCACCGCCTACGTTGCAGCGGTTCTTGCCCGGGGAGTGTAAGGTGGTGGCGGTGGCTGAAGAGTTGGGAAACCGCGATGTGATGCTGGGCCGACTTAAGGGGAACCTGGTGCACGCCCAGCAACAGATGATCAAGAGTGCTAATACACATCGAAGAGCGGTTGAGTTTGCTGTGGGGGATTTGGTGTTTCTGAAGGTGCGACCGTTTCGGCAAACTACGTTGGCGAGACGATCCCACCACAAGTTGGCAGCGAAGTTCTATGGGCCGTTTCGAGTGGAACGACGCGTAGGGTCGACGGCTTACAAACTGACGCTTCCGATTTCTAGTCGCATACACCCGGTCTTTCACGTGTCACAACTGCGTAAGGTGGTGGGGAATCATCAAGTCGAAGCCGTCTTGCCGGACAATTTAGAGTTACCCGAGCAGGCGGCTTTTGAACCCGAATCGGTGTTGGCATGGCGGGATGTTCCGGTGCAGGGGCGCGACGAAAAGCAAGTGTTGATTAAATGGGTGGGTCAAGCTGAAGATGATGCGACCTGGTTGAGTGTGGAGCACGTTCAAAGCCAGTTTCCCGAATTCAACCTTGGGGACAAGGTTGTTTCGAAGGAGGGAGGAATTGATAGAGAGCAGACGGCCTTGGTAGAAGGAGTTGGGCCTCGGCCATGGCTCGTCTATCGGCGTCGAGGTCGGGCTTAGGCATGTTGTGGGCCTGGAGTTTTATTATTTACTATCCAATTTATATTAGTTTAATTTGTGTTTTTCCTTTTTCAATTAGGATTCTAGTTTTGGCAGGAGATACAGTAGTATTTAAATAGCTGTGTTGTTAGGGTTCTGGGATTATTACGGGAGATTAGAATTGGATTTGAGCCTGAGGCTGGCAAACGACTTTCGTTTGATTTTTGATATTTAACAAAGTGTCTTCAAGTTCCATACTGAAAGGAAATTCTGGCGAGTTCTTGTGCTCATCGAAAGTTGCGAAATAAAGCTGTTCATTCCTATATGTTACACTAGTTAGGAATCAATTAATAAATTCCTTATTTAAATTAAGAACATCGAAAGTCGATATTCATTTCCTTGATAATTTACTTTTCATTTCGTGTGTGTGTTTTTATTCATTAATTATTTTATTTCGTTTTTCTTAACAATTTATGAGATGGATCTTGCTGCCTCTGTATCTTCCAAGACTCCCTTATGAGTTTAGGTAATTAGTTCCTAACCACCCTATGAATCCCGAGTTTCTTTTTACCTTTGGAACATGCACATTCCTTATTTGGGTCGCCTTTTAATTAACATAATAAAAAAACTTGAGTTCCTTCAAAAACAGGTAAATTTCAATTTTTCTAGCACTCATCCGATCAAATCACGAGTTAGTAACATGCATGGTTTTATTTTGGGATAGTTTTCATTTTCTCTGTCTTGATTATTAAAAACAATGGATCAAGGCAATATTTATAGAGCAAGTTGAAGCTTGAGAAGAAACAGGTCAAAGTCAAACTACTGGTGGAAAGATGGTTCGGAAGCCTTATCGAACTCGGCAAGACGTAAAAATGATGAAGAGGAAGCTTTGAAGTGGGCATCGCTTGAGAAGCTTCTGACTTATTATTGGAGAATATACTGTCCAATACTTATGACCGTCGACGAGAGGTCTTCTGGTGGGAGCCGGTGGTGAAAAGTGATGTCAATATAAGGGATATTGGGTTTCAAGAATGGAAAGATTTGTTGGAGTGGTTGCTAAAGAGCGCCGACGAAGATAATGACAAGTTTCTGATGAAGCTCAGGGACAGGATTGACAGGTTCCCGGAATTACAGAAAGTGACTATTATAAATGAAATAACCGCCTTAAGGTTAGTGAAAAGTGAAAACTACAAAAAGAAACTTGCTTGAGGTTTGATTCTGTTTTATTACTTCTTGTGCACTTTCTGAGTTTTTTTTAACCCCCTTATATTTCAAAATTGTCACAATGGCCTTCTTACATTTAAAACATAGTCAAACTTCAAGGTCCTCTTTGTAATTTTCAAAAATCTCATTTTTTTTTCATGGTAAATTACCTCAAACCTCGGGGTTTATTTGTAATAATCCCAGGAAGAAATCCTACTCCTGAGCTTAAGTTTATATGCATGCATGAAGTGAGAGTTGTAATACATGAAAGGGTACTTGTTATTATTCGGCGCTGTAAAATGCACGATTTACAAATAGTCCCTCTCTAACTATATAAACATCTCAATTTTTGGGTATTTATTTCATCATAATTTGAAATCGCCAAATCGGGCATGAAGTTTTTTGGTTATTTCATCATAATCAGCAGAATTAGGCCCAAATAAAACTATACAATTACAAGATTGTTTTTCAAACCGTGCAATTTGCCGGAGACCGAACATGAAATGTTTATATAGTCTTAGACATTTTTGCAAAATGTATTTTTTTAGTCAACAGTTTTGCGGGGCTAAGTTTGCAATTTTGATTGAAAACTCTCATTCAATTTGGCGCCAAATGAACGAGTTTGTACCCCAAAGAACAGCTGCATAAATAAGCCCATACGATTGGAGAAATGAATGTGAAGTGAATACTGTGAGCAGGATGATATTCATTCTCCTCGTGTTACTGTGCATGAATCCTTGCTTTTCTCGGCTTGGCTGTGGCTATCGCCAGATGTTGATGTTAAATCAGAAAGGTTAGTCTATCTGTCTGGTTAAACATATCATTTTTAACGATTTTTATTTTGGCAAAAAATGAAGGCAACGTCGCAATTTGATCATGCAAGTATGATGTCTTGACTTATTAGTCTCCTAAAATCGCAAAAGATTCAGCTGATCAAGAGTGATTATCTAACTTCAATGTCCTGCTAAAACGTTGGTAGATAATTATTTATGCAATGATAAGATATGAATGGACAGCAGCAAAATTATTCTGGTATATATTTCATCATGAACTTCACACTATTGTACTTCACCTTCTTCGGCATGATGCATCTGGCCATGGCGCCAAATCACCACATCGCGTCCATATTCTTCAGTGACTTTGTTACAATGTGGACCCTCTTCTCGGGTTACATAATTCCACGCCCTGTAAGTTCAAACATATTTCATTCTCCTAGAAGGGTGGATAATTACTAAATACAGTACTACCCTTGAGGCTTATAGTTATAGCCTAGTTAGCTTTTTCAAAATTACAAATTCTCCCATTGAGATTCGTTTAGTATTTTAGTTGTGTTAAACTGGAAGAACTTTCTGATATCATCACACGTTTGTACAATTTACATAATATAACCCCAAGATTCTGTGTAACATGTTACAATGTTTTCTACAGTATACAAAATAGTAAAAGTTGGGGTTAGTGTCATATTATAGAATAGTTATCGATGTAATTGAAAACATTCGATAACACCACCAAGTTTCGTCAACTCAACTATTGGTTAGTGTAAAAAGTGAAATGACAACAAACATCAAGGTCGTCTATGTAATTTTGATCAACTATAGATTTTTCAAGCTATCACCCCGAGCTTAATTTTTTTGTATATTCTTTCTTGGCTGGCTAAACAACAGAGAATACCTGTATGGTGGAGGTGGTATTATTGGGCATGTCTGGTTTCATGGACACTGTACGGCTTAACTGCATCTGAATTTGGAGATATAGAGAGCTATATAGCCCCAGGGGTAACCGTGAAAGAGTTCTTGAGAAGTTACCTAGGTTTCAGGCACGAGTTTCTTGGCTCCGTTGCAGGGTTATGATCGTTGCGTACTATTCTTTTCATCCTCGGGTTCGGGTTCTTAATCGGGCTTCTTAATTTCCAAAATGTTGATGCATGACGCTACGTTCTGTTTTATGCAGATGATTAATACTGGTAACTTGGAGGGAGATATAAAAATTGATGAAATATGCTGAGACACTTATAATAAGTGAGATTATGTGGTGAATGTGTTTTATTTCAACTGGTCAACTGCTTGAATATTTACCCGCTTCATATTTATTTCACAGGATCCAGGATTCTAACCTTGCTCTCATAAGTCATACCAAACAAAATTGAAATAGTTTGCTAGTCCCTTGGTAAATTTTAGAACCAAAAACTTAAAAGAGAATCAATTCACTTGATTATTTGTATGTTTTTCTTAATCCATACACTCTTCAATCTTGCAGATATTATACAGAAGGTTTGGTGTTGTTCCGTATTTTCTTACTGTTTCAATATTATACGGAATTGTACATTATGATAATTCTTTGGCAACATTTTTTTATATATTTTAAATCATTTGGCTTTCCTCAAACGTTGGATTGAGAACGAAGTCTAAAATGGACCATGTTACAGATCGGCCTGCAAGTTTGTAATGATTGGTTTCGCTCCCACGCCTGCATGTGACTGCCATTAACAACTTCTATATTTACATGTCTACATACTCGTCCCAGAATAAGAACGCCAACCTTCGGATCTTCAGTTAGTTTTTGATTCGTTGTGAAACTAACAGTTTTTTTTTTTTGTTTTTACATCTTGATAATTGAGTTTAGTCACATGTTTATTTTCTTTAATAAGAAGTTGAAATTGTCCCTTTCTCTTTTGTCATTTTATATATACTCTGTTGTACCTTCAGCTGCAGTCACGGGAATTACGGGCTCCAATTTATGTATGTATATATATACATAGTTTCTGTGTAATTTATTTATTTTTTAACTTTTATTACCAAATATTATAAACTGATTTTGTCGATCGCCTAAAGAACATGGGAAGCATTACTCTGTGTTTGTTTCTCGCCTTTAGCAGCTCGTCCCTTCTGGTTTCATCTTACGGTTCTCTTTCTCTCTCCCTCTCTTTCCTTTGTGTGTATGGAATTCAAGTTTCTGTTTAGTAACAATTTCTTTATTCCAGATGGGCCGCTCTACGATTCGTCTGCTTACACCGAGGTACATAATTTAAGAGTTGAGGTTATTTGTATTTGAAATGTTTGTACTTATTTTTTCTGTTTTCATGTTGGGCAGTGTAAAGTGCAACCCGAGGAGGCACTTTACAACGGAGGTATTCTCCAGAAGCAGAGTTATAATCGAGATCCGAACAACAGTGTTTCATTTTCGCTCCAAAACCTCCATCAAGCCACCAAGTATTGTTTCTCCAGTTGAGTTCCTTCTCCTTGAATCTATCTGCACACTTCAATTCAAATATTTATTGATCACACGATTACAACAGTTTGGATAAAGATCAACGGCTCAGATTCAGCCCTGATAAGAGCCAGCCTCGTGACGAAGCAAGAAATCAGTTTGGAATGCATAGGGACTGTGATCGCACGACGAGGATGTTGGTCATTTCTCAAGGGTGGATTTGCACTCTCATCCCCATCAGAAGCATCTACCCTTTATATCATGGTACTTCAAAAAGTACTGTAGATTTTTTTTTTTTTTAACTTCTGAGAAAAACTATTTGAAATAAAAAGTAAAAACTCTTATCCACACAGTCTGCAGAGGGCAAAGATATCAACATCGAAATCGCCAGTGCTTCTTTGCAGCCGTTTACCGAGCTCCAGTGGAGACTCAATCAAGATGCAAAAATCAATCAGGTAGATACAAATACAAATAAATGGAGATAAAAAAAAAAAAAAGGACGAAATTTGTTTTACATGACATTTTATGATATTATCTCCAAATAAACGCGTAAACCGTGTTTGTTCAATCTCAAGAACGAACCTTCAATTTCACCAATGTTTCGCTATTCCGACACAGGAAAGAAAACGCGGTGTCACCATCCATGTCTCAGACGAACACGGAGCAGGATTGCGAGGCGCCGAAATAAGAGTAGAGCAAATCTCGAAAGACTTCCCCTTTGGCTCCGCCATAGCAAGCACAATCATCGACAATCCCCAATACCAGAAATGGTTCGTCGAGCGATTCAACGCAGCAGTATTCGAAAACGAGCTCAAGTGGGACTCGACCGAGCACTCACAAGGCCAAGTCAACTACTCCATCCCGGACCAAATGCTAAAATTCATCAGGTCCAACCAAATAACCGCCCGAGGCCACAACATCTTCTGGGAGAATCCAAAGTACACTCCCCAGTGGGCCCTGAACCTGACGGGGCCCGCCCTGGAGTCGGCAGTAACCTCCAGGATACAAAGCTTGTTGAATAAATACAAAACGGAATTCGTACACTGGGACGTGAACAACGAGATGCTGCATTTCGACTTCTACGAGGGCCGTCTCGGGCCCAATGCGACCCTGCGGTTCTTCGAGGAGGCCCACCGGGCTGACCCAATGGCAACTCTGTTTATGAACGAGTTCAATGTGGTGGAGACTTGCGGGGATGTTGAATCCACTGTGGACGCGTACGTGTTGAGGATGAAGGAGTTGAGGGCGGGAGGGGTGTTTATGGATGGTATTGGGTTGCAGGGTCATTTCGACGAGCCTAATGCTCCGCTTATGAGGGGCGTTATCGACAAATTGGCTACTCTCGGGTTGCCGATTTGGCTGACTGAAGTCGACATAAGCGATAAATTCGACGAGGAAACACAGGTAAATATGCGGTATCTTTCGAATAATGGAAACAACAAAAATTATATAGAGATAATATCACAAAACGTTTAGTAACATAATTCAATTACACAATTAGTCTTTTAATTTTATGAAAAATCAATTTTCGTCAATTTTTAGTAGAATTTCGCATGTTGATTGTACCTACAATCTATTTCGCATGTTGATTGTACCTACAATCTACGTGACCGAATACTCTAATGTTTCTTTTTATTTGATACTTACTGAACTAAGCGTCACACAAATATAAAAAATTGAATATATTTTACTTTTTGAGAATTGACTTACAGTTTGCCAGAGTAAACTATCAATAACACTTTAAATACGACGACAACAGTTGGAAATTCCACTAAAAATCATTAAATAAAACGAGATTTGATTTTTAATAAGCTTAAAAGATTAAATGAGAAATTAGACTATGTTACGAGACGTTTATGCTATTATTTCAAATATATATATATATAGAATCATTGTCTCTCATGGTGTTATTCGTACGTTTTGACAGGCTGTGTACCTAGAAGAAGTTCTGAGAGAAGGGTTCTCACATCCTTCGGTGAATGGGATGATTCTGTGGACAGCCATGCGACGAGATGGCTGTTACCAAATGTGCCTCACAGACAGTGACTTTAGCAATCTCCCGACTGGGGACACAGTCGATATGCTCTTGAAGGAGTGGCAGTCGGGGAGTTTAGAGGGACGGGCGGATGAGCATGGATCTTACAGCTTCTTTGGGTTCTTGGGTGAGTATAAAGTTACTGCGAGTTACGGGAAAAAAACGGCAGGCTCGACTTTTTCCCTCTCGAGGGGGAAAGAAACCAAACATTTTAATATGAAATTGTAATTGCAAAAAACAAGTATTGGTAACACAACAGGAATTAAGAATGTGGATTGTGAGTTGATCATATATAACCTTTTACCATTAAAAACGAATAGTATTGCTTTTGTTTTACAGTGGTATTTAAACGTCAGAATTATGTTGAGCTAGTCGAGTCGCAAGATAAATTAACTTTGTGTTTTGTGTACACTTACAATTATTGTCCATATAAAAATATACAACAACTTTAATTATATTGTCTTATTTGAAGGCTTGAAGCAGACCGGACTCGAACTTTTATCTAAAACTTCATCTCTAGTTGTGCGTCTAGCTTCTTGGAATAAAAAAAAATTAAACAATTTAAAACTTGCTTTGAATTTATATATAGATGTAAAAATGGAAAATATCACAAAGCGTCTCCTCAAAAATCGATTTCCATAAATGGTTATTTTTAACATTTGGTTCTAAAAAGTGGTCATTTGAGCCGGAAATTAGCATCCAACATGGAATTTATGCGTAAGTCTCGTCAGACTATTTACAACAAGGGTGTTGAATGAAAAATTCAACATATGAAAGGGAGTAATGGAGGATTGGAGGTGTTGAAATTCACTTGATTATTTGTGGTTGAATCCTCAAAGAAAAGGTAAGATGTAGGACACTTGTTTTCTTGTGATTGGTGGTTTAGATTTTAACATTTTCATAACATCTTTTTTCTTTAAACTCAATTATTTTATAGTAAATATTTTTTATACCAAATTTATCATTTTTATACTTTATAAATAGAATCTTGTTTTAATTAATTTAAACACAAAAAAATATTATATTTTTTTTCATAATTTATTTATTTTAGTCATTAATAATCTCTTATTTCTAGTTTTAAAATATTATTTTTGTGAAATAGATCCAATAATTATCCATTTTAATTAATAATTGTTATTAAATTGTAAATAAAAAAATTAAAAAAAGGTAAAAACATTTAATACCCAAAGCTTTAATAAAAGTTGTATTTAAAATGCATTAAACACTCTTCCTTTCGATAAAAGTTGCACTTACACAATTTAATATCTAAAATAATAATTTTTTAGTGAAAAATCTATTTTTTCCTTCCAAAAAATTCATAAATAAATAAAAATCTATTTGGTATCAGAGCCGGAACGATGTCTCTCCGATGTCAGTATGCTCGCGAATCCGCCATTGAGGTCGCAGCCCGTCGCGACGCCGACGTCGCCGCGTTAAGCCGCCAGATCGCAACCCTTGTCGTCGAACTCGGGGATCTCCGTTTTGCTATCACCCATGGTCTAACGACTTTCGATAAAAGTTGCACTTACACAATTTAATATCTAAAATAATAATTTTTTAGTGAAAAATCTATTTTTTCCTTCCAAAAGATTCATAAATAAATAAAAATCTATTTGGTATCAGAGCCGGAACGATGTCTCTCCGATGTCAGTATGCTCGCGAATCCGCCATTGAGGTCGCAGCCCGTCGCGACGCCGACGTCGCCGCGTTAAGCCGCCAGATCGCAACCCTTGTCGTCGAACTCGGGGATCTCCGTTTTGCTATCACCCATGGTCTAACGACGGCTCAACACCAACTGATCCCCGCGCTTGAGCGCACCTTTGGCGATTGACGTCCTCGTCAACAACACCTACCCCCGTCGATGCTTGGAGTCCCCGCCGTCAATGTAGAGTCGCCATCGGCCTCGACCGTAGTATGCTGCTTTGAGTGTGGCGTAAGCTGTCCTCGTCAAGAGACTTGCCCGTTCTCTCACCCTCACACGCTATGTGTGGATGAAGAGTCATCCACGTATGATGGTCCCCCTAAATTTGATGAAGAGCCATTTTCGGAAATTCCCGTGACACTTGTGTTGAATTCTAATATCGTTACCTCTCACTACAAAAAAACCAGGGAATCCCTACGGGGATTCCCTACGGCAATTTTCCCGTAGGGATTCCCTACGGCATCATATTCAGAGTTCCCCGCATTCCCTACGGCCTGTGACTCCCGAGGAATGCGCGAGCATAGCTTCCCTCCATTGTCCGCACATAGGGGAATAATAAATCCCTTACATGAATTTTTCCCGTAGGGTCCCCTACGGCTATTTGACGTAGGGGAGAATTGAAAAATATTCTCTACGGCATTTGCCGTAGGGGAATTGTTTTTTTTTTTTTTTTTTAAACTATTCATTTATATAATAATAAGTTAATTAAATATTATTATAAAATTATGCTAAATTGTTTGAAATATTTTTTTAAACCACTATTTCACTAAATAATAAATTACAATAAAAGTTTTTTTAACTTTACGCAATTATAATTTTATAAAAATAATTAATTACAAAAATTATACAATTACGCAAAAAATTACCAATTTTATAAAAATAATTAATAACAAAAATTATACAAGTTCAATATTTTGAAAAGTTTTTTTAAGCAATTATACAACTACGCAATTATAATTTTATAAAAATAATTAATTACAAAAATTATACAATTATGCAAAAAATCATGCAATTTTATAAAAATAATTAATAACAAAAATTATACAATTACTCAAAAAATTAAGCAATTTTATAAAAATAATCAATTACAAAAATTTCAGAATTTAATATATTTAAATGGTGTTTTATTTAAAATTAGCTTTTGTTAAACCACTATTTATATTTATAATTTGATATATATATATATATATATATATATATATATATATATATATATATATATATATATATATATATATATATATATATATATATATATATATATATATATATCTTATTATTACATTATACTACATAATAAATATAGGTTAATGAATACATATATATTATCTTTTGTTAAACCACTATTTATATTTATAATTTGATATATATATATATATATATATATATATATATATATAATCTTATTATTACATTATACTACATAATAAATATAGGTTAATGAATACATATATATTATCTTTTAAAAATTGTACATATAAGTCAGATAGCCCAGTGGTTATCTTCCTCCTCTTCACTTCACTCATGAGGTCTATGCAATACACATTATTAATTAATACGAAGAGGGATGGGCTTGGGTCGGGTCTTGGGTGTTTGGGTTATTGTCGGGCTGATGGCCCGAGTAACATATAGGCCACGTTTTTGGATAAAAACGTAGACGAGTTTCCCAAGGGGCTCCCCTACGGCCAGCCCGTAGGGATCTCCCCTACGGCTCTAAAAGGCCCGTAGGGAATCTGTTCCCTACGAGGTTTCCCCTACGGCGTGATTCCCGTAGGGGATGCCGTAGGGAACCCTCTTCCCTATGGATTTTTGCGGATTTCCCTACGGCTTTGTAGTGCCTGCACTACATCAACATGTTTTTTTCCTTGCGCTGAAAGGAGATGATACTACCTCTGCACCATATCCGAATGCTCATGTTCTTGCGCTGCGTCCCGATGTCGTTGCCGCTGACCTTGCGTCGCTTCCTCTCAAGTTGTTGCCTCTGCGCCGGTTCTTCCAGCCATTGTCCATGCGCCACGTCAATGTGTCACTGCCCTTGCGCTGTGCCCTTAGGGTTTTCGACGATTGGTGTTTGAGCTCGACATCTTCATGCTCGATTTTCAGGTTCGCGGTCGAACCTTCTCATAGATGGGGAGAATGATCCAGATATAAAAGTCAAAAATTGTGTCTTGCTCTCTAAGTTATTATTATTATTATTTATTTTGTTTTAATTTATTCTATTAGGGTTTTGTAATAATCCGAATTTTTTATATTAAAAATTAAGTAATTAAAATAATTTGTTTGGTTACGTGTTATATAATTTAGTTGGACTTTAAGGTAGTATGAGTTGGGCTTTTAATTTAACATAAACAATAAAAATGTGAAGCCTCGCCAATATGGAGTATTATTTTGGAATTAAGGTAATTTGTTTTTTTTATTTAGCAACAAATAATTTTTTTATTCTATATTTCATTTAAGAAATTAATTTGTAGAGTTAAATTAATTATTATAATAATTAAATGATTTTATATTTTTTTTAAACCACTCCGGTTTGTTCCGTAAGAGAATTAAATTTAAACACTGTTTTAGAATAAAAACAAACGGGAGAACCAGCAGTTTAGGATTTTATCTGTGGGCTACCGGGGGTTTGGAGCATCTATAAATACCAGAACTCCTTTCGCCTTCTTCATCCCTCATAACTTATCAGAAACAAAATTAGTTAGCCTTGGCGTGGGATCTCAAGAGCTTGGGTTCGAGTAAGGTGTTGAGAAGCTTTCTTGGTCGTCGACGTCTAGGTGGGTAAAGTAATTTATATATTTGATATAAGACACAAACCTAATTTAGGGATTTCGTAGTTTGATTCTGAGTTCACCTCTACTAAATCATGAGTAGTTGTTATTTATAGAGACCATTATAATTATTACTTACCTAGTAGTATAGAATAATTTATTGTTATATGCCTCTCGTATGTGAAATTAATTAATTCTTGATACTTCCAGATTAGGTGTTTAAGTGTCTGTACTAAAGTCCATATCTTGCATAGTAATCTGAAGACTTTGTTTTAGAGAGAATTTTATAATATAACCTATAGCTTTAATGAAGTGTGGAATGAGTTTTTACATTGCTAAGGTATTGATGTGTTGCCTTTACTTGTTTATAGTTGCATTGTTGAAACATTTTGTATGTGTGAATAGTTTGGTCGGCATGTGTAGTTGGGTCATTAACCGAATAGTTCGACTATGATTAATGGAACAAATGCACGTGGCCTATTCCCTTTTCTCGGTCGAGTCGGAGTCGACGACGAGATTTGAGTCGTAGTTGGTGTATTCCGGAATAGGACTCTCCTTGGGTTGTAACCCGTCGCGAAAAGGACGTCGAGCCACTTGGGAGGGATAAGGGTACATATGGTTTCGACCTATGTTGGCGTGTCACCTTTCGGTGAGCAGGAGATGATACTAGGAGTTTCAGCGCTGCTGCACATCCCCAGAGTGACGGACAATCTGAGAGAACGATTCAAACTCTAGAAGATATGCTTAGGGCGTGTGTGTTAGACTTCTCAGGTAATTGGGAATCACATTTAGCTTTGTCTGAATTTGCATACAACAACAGTTTTCAAGCAACTATCGGCATGACATCGTATGAAGCACTATACGGAAGGAAATGCCGATCACCAGTACATTGGGAGATCGACGATCATTGGACACCGAAGAAAAGAAGAGAGTCTCTCATTGCCATATCCAAACTCGATTTGATACAAGAAGCAATAGATAAAGTGCGAATCATCAAGGAAAGAATTAAGACAACCCAAAATAGACAAAAGAGTTATGCCGACAATCGACGAAAATATTTGGAGTTTGAAGTTGGAGATAAGGTATTTCTACGAGAATCACCAAGAAAAGGATTAATCCAGTCGAGAAAAGGAGGCAAGTTAAGCCCAAGGTATGTCGGTCCGTACCAAATATTGCAAAGGATTGGTAAGTTGGCTTATCGTTTAAAACTTCCTAATAGCTTGGGTGGAATACATGATGTCTTTCATGTTTCGCGACTAAAAAAATATGTAGCGACCAAAATATTTTCTAGTTAAATATTTAATTCATATTATAGTTTGATTCAAAATTTTAACCAAGTCCAACTATATTATCGCAGCCCATTTAAAATCGATTAGCCCAATTAATCAATAGTCCAACCCAATAAGTAACACCCTTCCGGTAGAGCGAAACCGACTCTCGGAAAATCATCGAAAATAAAACTCTCCAGCCTTTATCCTGTACACGTTGTCATCCCTTATCAAAATCACCATCCTTGTAGAATCCTATATCAATTCCACTTCTTAATACTACCTTATAAATACACATAGGATGTAACCCAAAAACTCACAATTTCAGCAGGCAGAAAACTGGTACGTATCTTTCCCCTTTTCTGTTTTCCTTCTGCACACACGTAGCTATTTCACAACTTTTATTTCTTGTCATTAGATGGTAGTTCAAGCTATTACACATGTATTTGTAGCTATACCCATAGTACAGACCCATATATATATATATATATATATATATATATATATATATATATATATATATATATATATATCTATGATGTTAACAACTCACCCATACATCTAGAACCAGGCGCGGACCTAGTAAAGGATCAGTGTGGGCCTAGGCCCACACTGAAAAAAAAAAAAGACTACCTATATATTATTCCAACTCAAACTAAATATCGGCCCACACTAAAAAATATATACCTATACTTAATAATTAATTCAACTATTAATCCAATATATGAGTTATACCTTTATGACCATTTATACTAAAAAAAAACAAATAAACAAATAATAAAAGAGAAAACGACAAGTCCACCCACCGGCCACCCCCAATTCTGGCATTAGCAATTCAAGTCTTCAACACCCACAGGGCCACGGGCACACGGCTACCTCGGTTTGTAGACCAAAATCGCAACTATTATTCAACTATGCAGTCCGCCAGTCCGTATTCGATCTTCCTTCATCTTTCCATTTGTTATTTCAGATTCAAGCATAAATTAGGTTTTTACTTTTGCTTTGCCTTCTCTAATTTTTTTGAAGGGGTTTTCGTTTGTGTATAATTAAAATGAAGGTTGACACTTGACATTGACAATAATGATGTAGATATTTTTTGGGGAAAAAAATTGGGTTTAACTTGAAAATCCAAATATCAGGGACAATGGTTGAATTTGGGCTTAACCATTTATTTTTATTTGATATTTAATTACATAAGAGTATTTAAGTATATATTGAATTGATATTTAATTATGTGATCGACTTGTAGGGCATTGAGTTTACTAAGACCGTATACTGTAATTGTTCTGTAATTGTTAATGGATACATGAGTTGTAATTTTATTTGTCTTTATATAAACAGGTTATGGAAAAATATTATAAGAAAAGAAATCTTCTAGGGAGTGAGTTCGATGCTAATGCAACTAGAGTTGTTTCGATTTCAAATAATGTTGGGCAAGAAAAAAATAAAGTCGAGGAAACTTCAATCGTCATTAAAGAGTTTGATCCTACACAGCTTCCTTCCGACCCTGGATTGAGACCCCCTATCTCAAGTTATAGTCCTGGAATCAGAGATCAAGTTCGAAGAGCATATTTACAGAAAGGTCCTTGTCAACCATTTGAGCACGAGTTTCCTATGAAGAAAGTTTCATCGACATCAACCAAGTCTAGAAGGTTTATTTCTGGTTGGTTTACCGAGTATGATTGGTTGGTTGGAATATAGTATATCTAAAGATGCTGCATATTGTCTTCATTGCTATCTTTTCAAACCGAATAGAGGAAAACAATCTGGAGGTGATGCTTTTGTTACCGAAGGCTTTAGTATTTGGAAAGAAAAATCGAGACTTAAAGTTCATGTCGGGAACCATGATAGTGAACACAATCAGGCGCGGATGAAGTGTGATGCTTTGATGAATCAAAACGTGCATATTGAAACGGTGTTCGACAAGCATTCAAAACAAACAAAAGATGAGTATCGGACTCGACTTACTGCGTCTCTTGACTGTGTGCGGCTTTTGTTGAGACTAGGGTTACCTTTTCGAGGACATGATGAATCGGATAATTCTCTTAATCCAGGTAATTTTCTTGACACCGTGGAATTTTTAAAGGATCATAATAAGGATATTGCTAGTGTGGTCTTGGGAAATGCTCCAAAAAATTGCAAGTTAACATCTCCTAAAATTCAAAAGGATTTAACTTATGCTTGTGCTATTGAGACGGTGGATGTTATATTGAAAGACATTGGAGAGTCATTATTTTCTATATTGGTTGATGAATCTCGTGACGTGTCGATGAAAGAACAAATGTCAATTGTTTTGCGTTATGTCGATAGTAGTGGACATGTGAAAGAACATTTGATTGGAGTTGAACATGTGACTAGTACTACCGCACTTTCACTAAAAGAGGCTATTGATAAGATATTCTCTAGATATAATTTGAGTATATCTAGATTGAGAGGACAAGGTTATGATGGAGCTAGTAATATGCAAGGAAAGATCAATGGACTCAAAACACTTATTTTAAATGAAAATCCTAGCGCGTACTACATACATTGTTTTGCTCATCAACTTCAATTAGCTCTTGTAGCCGTGGCAACAAAGAGGCTTCCTATTGCCGATTTTTTTCGTGTGGTTGGTCAATTGGTTAATGTTGTTGGTGGTTCTTGTAAACGTTCGGATCTTCTTCGAGAAAAACAATTAAGTTATGTTGTTAAGGCGTTGGAAAATGGTGATATTTCAAGTGGTCGGGGTCTTAATCAAGAATCTAGTCTTCAACGTGCCGGTGATAAACGATGGGGTTCACATTATAGATCTTTGATTAGCTTGATTCATGTTTTCTCCCGTGGGCGATGTGCTTGAATTGTTATTAGAGGATGAGTATTCTACTTCTATTCAAAAGGTGGAGATAAATGTTTTATTGAAATCAATGCATTCCTTTGAATTTGTGCTCAACTTACATATAATGAGAACTATTTTGGGAATATCAAACGAGTTGTCACAAGCATTACAAATGAGGGATCAAGATATTGTGAATGCTATTGATTTGGTTAAAGTTTCTAGGCATCGACTAAAAGAGTTGAGAGAAAGTGGATGGAATTCATTGTTTGAGGAGGTTTGTCATTTTTGTGAACAACATGATATTGTTGTTCCTAACATGAAGGATAAGTTTACTCGTTTCGATTCCCGTGGCCGGCCAATGCGGAATGCACCAAACATACCAAATTTGCATTACTACAAATTTGATATATTTTGTGAAGTCATTGATTTGCAAGTAATGGAGTTAGACGACCGATTCTCGGAGGTTAGTACACAATTGCTACTTTGCATATCTTGTTTATCTCCACAAGATTCATTTTCCGCTTTTGACATGGATAAGTTACTTCAATTGGCGGGATTTTATCCACAAGATTTTTCAAATTCGGATGTTCTCAATCTTAAGGACCAACTTCAAAATTATATTGTTGATATGCGCTTGAACGACTTGTTTAAAGACTTGAAAGGACTTGGGGATCTTGCCGAGAAGTTGGTTCAAACTAAGAAGCACAAGGTGTTTCCTTTGGTTTACAAGCTTTGACTTTGGCGCTAATTCTACCGGTTGCAACGGCAAGTGTTGAGAGAGTATTTTCCGCCATGAATCTTGTGAAAGACAAATTGAGTAATCGCATGAGCGATGATTGGTTGAATGATATGCTTGTTGTTTATGTAGAGAAGGAAATTTTTTTGAAAATTGATAATGATGTTATTATTAAACGATTTCATTCTATGAAAACTCGTAAGGAACAATTGTAATTTTTTGTTTGAATTATTTAATATAAAATTTTATAATATTTTTCGGTTGAATTCCTGGGTCCGCCCCTGTCTAGAACCCCCTTGGCTACCACTCGAACCAGAAAGATTCACGAGAAACCCGTAGAACCCAGTCGAACGACTGTCGAAAAACCCGAGCCCCCAATACGAATCAACCCAGATCGCTGTCGAGACGTAGGCTCGCCCTTAATACTTGTTCCAACCGTAAACGAGTCAAGGTCGTACCTCTCATGGGCGAGTAAAATCGACCCGAGGCGGTGGGCGACTGTAAACCCATCTTCATCGGCGTCTGACGAGGGTCCTCGTCCGACGAATCTGATTCACGGCCCCGAAACCCACCTGTTCCGATCCAGCCCGAGTCCACCCTAAATCGACACCCCAAATTCATCCTGTATCCGATGTAATCGAGTCTAAGAATCTCTAGCCGTAGAAATCCCTTTTCTGTACCAAATCGTAATCTAGGTATTTTAACCCATGAGCACCCAAAATGTGCCGTTTCCATTTCTTTACTTCTCTGTGAACACAAATAGGAAAAAGAAGGGGTTTACTAAATCCGTAGTCCACCCCTTGCTTTCATTAGTTAAGGATATTGCACAAAGGCCCCTGAGGTTAGATTTATAATGGGAAACTCCCCTTTTAGTTTAGGAATATATTAATTAGGTCCCTATAGTTAGTTGTAGTGCGAGTCAGTCCACTTTAAGTTTAGAAATATAATATATAGACCCGGTTCTAGAATTTCGAAACCAAGTCCATGTACTTTATGAAACACATTATACCAACCCAGTCCCTCTTTATCCGACACAAACCAAAATACAAATACTAATTAAAAATTTATATTACTAACTTGTAGAGGACGAGGCACGCGAAACCTAAGATTTACGAGGCTCGCGATTTAGTGTTCCACGTCACGGCAAATCGAGGTAGGTACAAAGTTGTTGGGTTTATTCGTTGATTTCATGACTTGTTATATATGTGTACTCTATGTGTTCATTATGTGGTTTAAATATGCATACGAATAATCGTTATAACCTAAGACCGGGGAAAAGGGTCGAGGGGGATTAACGCAGCTCATTCCATCGTTGTAACCGGAGACCGGGGAAAAGGGTCGAAGGGGAGACGCAATAGTTGGCCCAACTCGCAGTTCACGATAACAAGTTTATCGCATTTCACGATAACAAGTTTATCGCAGTATTCACGATAACAAGTTTATCGCAGTTTAGTATTATTATTTATTCTATGTGGTGTTCATATAGTTTGTGCATATATTCGATTCATGGGTTAAACGAGTAACTGTCCTACTGAGCTTTAAGCTCACACCTTCAACGCCCTTTTTTTTTCAGGTACTAACGAGGATGTCGAGCGAGAAGAGTGACGAGGGAATTTCTTAGTTTATTTCAATAAAATTCTTCTCAAACATGATTTCAATTTCATTCAACTTTGTTTCACTATTCAAGTTTGCATTTGAGATATTTCTTTTTCATGAATAAGTGTTTCTACTTATTATTTTCCTTAAGTTGGCTTGTCAAGATTTTCTAAAACAAGTTTTCAAAGTAATCTTTCGTAGCGCCCGCGTTAAAAATAAAATTTTATTTTTCTTCCGCTGTACTTAATTTATTTAAAATAACGGGGTGTTACAAAATATATCCCCGATGCGGAGCATGTCATTAGGGAAACTCTTCCTATAATTCAAGAAGACTTGTATTATATTGAACAACCATTGTACATAATCGATCGTCAAGTCAAAGAGCTACGAGGAAAGAAGACTCTGATACCACTCCGGTTTGTTCCGTAAGAGAATTAAATTTAACCACTGTTTTAGAATATAAACAAACGGCGGAACCAGCAGTTTAGGATTTTATCTGTGGGTTACCGGGGGTTTGGAGCATCTATAAATACCAGAATTCCTTTCGCCTTCTTCATCCCTCAGAACTTATCAGAAACAAAATTAGTTAGCCTTGGCGTGGGATCTCAAGAGCTTGGGTTCGAGTAAGGTGTTGAGAAGCTTTCTCGGTCGTCGACGTCTAGGTGGGTAAAGTAATTTATATATTTGATATAAGACACAAACCTAATTTAGGGATTTCGTAGTTTGATTCTGAGTTCACCTCTACTAAATCATGACTAGTTGTTATTTATAGAGACCATTATAATTATTACTTACCATAGTAGTATAGAATAATTTATTGTTATATGCCTCTCGTATGTGAAATTAATTAATTCTTGATACTTCCAGATTAGGTGTTTAAGTGTCTGTACTCTAAGTCCATATCTTGCATAGTAATCTGAAGACTTTGTTTTAGAGAGAATTTTAAAATATAACTTGTACCTTTAATGAAGTGTGTAATGAGTTTTTACATTGCTAAGGTATTAATGTGTTGCCTTTACTTGTTTCTAGTTGCATTGTTGAAACATTTTGTATGTGTGAATAGTTTGGTCGGCATGTGTAGTTGGGTCATTAATCGAATAGTTCGACTATGATTAATGGAACAAATGCACGTGGCCTATTCCCTTTTCTCGGTATGGTCGGAGTCGACGACGAGATTTGAGTCGTAGTTGGTGTATTCCAGAATAGGACTATTTTTGGGTTGTAACCCGTCGCGAAAAGGACGTCGAGCCACTTGGGAGGGATAAGGGTACATATGGTTTCGACCTATGTTGGCATGTCACCTTTCGGTGAGCAGGAGATGATACTAGGAGTTCGGACACGTCCTGGGCCGACTCTATGTATGTTGTTTCTTTGTGTTTTACTAACCCTCATTTGTTTTTATTTATTCTTTGAGTGTACAGTAGTTATGAAAATTCCTTCTTACCTAGAAATCTTTAATCTCATTAAGGTATTGTAGGAGTACTTAGTATTTATTTATCTTTTCCAGCCTTGTAAATCCCACTAAGCCCATTTGGCTCACTCCCTCGTTTGTTTTCTTGTTTCCTATTTGAGTTTCAGATGTTGACGCTTCAGAGCCTCACTTTGGAAAAGCACTTGGAGAATAATTTTTAGTCATCGTCCTTTTAATCATAGATGTCTTGTATCTTAATAATTCCTTTTCGTTGTTTCGAGAGAGAACCGTCTATTATTCTCTAGTAGAACTTTTGTATCCTCTTTTGTAAGGTTTCACCTTACTTAATATTGTAATAATTTGAACTTGAACTCATTCCTACCTTATCGCAACATCGACTTTTGGTATCAAATAATTTCCTCTTATTTCTTCGTTTTATTATTATTATTATTATTATTATTATTATTATTATTATTATTATTATTTCCTTCTTGTCTTGGGCTGTTACAAAAAATGTAATTAATAGTTAATGGGCTGAACTTATATTTTATGGGCTAGTGAATTATATAGGGATGGGCTGATAAACCAACCCAATACCTTAATTATAAAATGCTTAACCCTAATTAATTAAAGAGGAAGAACAACACTGAAGAAAGAACGAGAAATAAAAATGAGAGAGAGGAAGAAAAGAGAGGAGATATCGACCGCACGAGAGAATAGAAAGAGAAAACGAGACACTCAACGTGTTCACGAAGAACTTAATCCTGCAACCTTGATCTCGTATTAGTAAGGCAAGTGGGTTTTAAGATTTCATATAGTTAGATATTCTTTGAATTTAGGGTTCTTCACAGTGGATATGAAATCGGCAATTTTCTCTATGTTCTCTATGATCGATTGATGTTGTGAAAATTTGCTACTAATCTATATATGTAAGGCATGTTAGTATATTTATGTATGCATGCATGTAGGTACAGATAAGTATATATATATGAAGTGTTTGATTTGTTAGCAATGTCAGTAGTATATATATTGTATGGGTAGATACGTATGTATGCATATACATGTATGTATGATATATGTAAGGGTAGATGTGTGCATATATGTATATATGTGTACGTATGTGAAAATGTTTATAGATATCATTTGTGTATATAATGATATATATGTGTCTGGAGGTATGATGATGAAAATTGCTGTAACAAAATGTACATATACATATAAATATAAATAGAGATGTATCCAAATGGAACTAGCAATTTGAAGTACAGATATGTGTATGCTTGATGTTTTGGTTTTAAATGATTATTTATTAAATATTAATGTGGTATGTCTCGGTTTATATATTATAATGTTCGTAAGAAAGAAAAACTTGATGTGAACTTATAGTACATAAGAACAACAACAGAAGTATATTATAATGTTAGTAAGGAAGAAGAACTTGATGTTCTTGTGTATTGTTGACTGTGTATTTAGTTGTCAGTATATATCAGTTCTTGATTCCAGATTTGATCGTATTTATCTTATATTCAATTACGTTTATTGAAATACTTATATTTGTTCTTATGATGCGATCTCATAAATGTCATTAGTTCATGCACACATAAGGATGCATTTGCATTAGAAGTTCATGTCACGGTCAAAATATTAAAGAACGAAAGTTAACGTTAAAGTAAAGAAATGTCGAGCATCGTAAGGAACTACCTTAAGCAGGGTGACACTAACTTTAATGGCCTCAAAATGGCTAGAGTACGAAAAAGCCTCTAGACAGGGTGTGCAACTAACTTTAATGGCCTCAATGGCTAGAGTGCGAAAGGGCCTCTAGACAGAGTGTGCAATTAACGAACGAATGACCTCAATGGACTAGGGTAGCCCTTACGATGTCAAGTAAACTTGCGTCTAAACGTTAAAGATATGAACGGATGATGATGTTAAAGAAAAGTTACGTAAACGTTTCAAGTTATAGTTTATGTCCTACGTCTAAGCTAAGTACGTCGTTGCATTGCATTAAACGTATCAAGATTAACATACAAACTAAGACGACAAGTGGAAAGATTAAATCATATAGAATGCATTTCTACTTGTCAGTCAGTGGACTGACCCTTATTTATATAAACGCTTTCAGGTGATACTATTTGATAAGCTGGAGTAGTCGAGGATCCTGCGCCGTGATTCGTACAATGTTTTTTGAGAAAAACTAAATTTAGTATTTAACGGACGTGTTTTACAACTTTAATTATTTCCGCTGCAATTACTATTATTTAAATCTTTTTACCGTTGAAATTTTAAATGTCAACGTGGAGATATCAAACTTTTAAATCCTCCGCCCTTGATTTCTTTACAAAATTAATAGTTGTATTTTATTTATTTATTAAAATAAAACGGGGCGTGACAGTTTTACTAGTACTATTTATATGTGTCTTTTCTCATTTAGTTGAATAGTTGTTTATTGATATGAAATAAGAGTTTAATACTCTCTGTTAGTGTATAGTTTGTTGGTGTTCGATGTTGAGTGCTAACTCATTGACGAACATAACATACTATCACTACTTATATGTTTTAGACTAACTTCACGGTTGAGGTTGTGTATGTGGCATGGAGGTGTTGATAGTCAAGTCCTACATTGTGGAAGACAACTACTGTATTAGGATGGAGGACATCAACTGTGGACAACAACTACTGTAGTAGGATGGAGGACGACAGTGATAGAGGACAACAACTACTGTAGTAGGATGGAGGACGACAGTGATGGAGGACTCCAACAGTAATAGAGGACAACAACCATCCTCATAGAAGACAACATACAAGGACGACAAAGGTCCTCTTAGCAGAGGACATCATAGAAAGTAGAGAAGGCTTGTTAGAAGACCACGATGAAGTGATGAAGAATGTCTTCGACAACCTTGAGTTCGATGTCAACAAGATTCATTGGATAACTCAAGATGGAAACATTCCATGTATGGAATGTTACGCAAATCGGCCCATGGGCTTGGCCCAACAAGTTTGAGAAGACTATAAATACTCGCTAGAATATTTGTAGACTTAGAGATTTTTACGGAGATTTGCGAGAACTTTCATTGTACGTTGAGCGATTAGCTAGATAGTTCAAAGTTGTTTAGTTGTTTGAGATAGCATAGGACGAGCTCGCTAGAGGGAGTACTATAGCTGTCTTTGTCTTAGTCTGAATTTCGACATCGGCGCTAGTCGTATTCGAAGAGGAAGACTCTTTTGGGTCGTGTGACCAGTTCACAAGTTCGAAAGAGCTTGTGGATGTTTTGTAATCTCCAAGTGTTAATACGAAACATAGTTCATACAAGAATCTCTATTGTGTTACTACTTCACGGTGCACACACAATTTCAATTGTTATCAGAGCCTATCACCATACGCATCTGGTGTGATCCTCTCTGAGATTCTATTATGGACTCCTACATTGTTTCGAGGCCAGTTATCTTAACAGCAGAGAACTACTCCCACTGGAAGAGTAAGATGAGACTAAGGTTGAAGCAAGCCGACTCTAGGATTTGGACATCAGTGCAGAATGGTTGGGAACCACCTAGGATTACTGATGATGATGGAGATACTCTAAAGAAGCCGGAGTAGACTTGGAAGACACAGGAGCACGAGGCAGCTGCATTCAATGACAAGGCCATTCACATCATCACTGAGCATGTTGACATACATATGTTCGAAATCGTCAAGAATTGTAGCTCAACGAAGAAAGTGTGGGACACTCTTCAGAAACTATGTGAAGGAAACGAAAGTGTGAAGAAATCCAAACTAAGAGGACTAACAATGGAGTTTCATAAATTAGAAATGTCAGAAGAAGAGACACTTGATGAATATTTCAACAAGATAATGTCAATTGTTAGTGATTGTCAAGAGTTGGGTGAACCTATTCCCACTACGATGGTCTGCACTAAGATTCTTCGAAGTGTTAATTAAAAGTTTGATGTCAAGGTGACTACTATGGAAGGACCTCAATCGGCAACAGTAAGGATTACACTGAGATATTATGAGTGATCTCAAGAACTATGAACTAAATCTAAAGTTGAAGCACAAGACCTAAATGTCTCATCTGGAAAATTCGACTAATGCCCTCTCTATCTCGCGAAATTTTCCGAAGCACTCACAGACATCCAACAATGCGTACTATGTGGATGAGGAAGATTCGGATGATGAAACTGAAGCAGTCAATCTACTCTCTTCGTCAAACCCTGATAGACTTGCAGTGATGGAAGAAATGGTGACTTACCTCGTTCGTCAAGACATTAGAAGGAAGAGGAGAGCTAAAGGTTACAGAGGTCAAGGAGTAAGTCAGACCAACTCAAAGACCTCATCTCCTAACTTCAGAGGAAACAATTCAAACCTCACACGAAGGTTTGTTCCTAAAACAGGAGATAAAGACATGTCAAAAGTTAACTGCTTTGAATGCGAGGGAATTGGTCACATCAGGAATGAATGCCCAAATCTTCATAGGAAGAACAATGTCGATGTTAGCTACCTTATCATCGAAGGAGATTATCCAATATACTCATCTGAAGAAGAAAGTGAAGTTAATAAGATGAAAGTGGCAGATGTAAGAGCTCTCACAAGTGCTGTGTCCAACAACGTGTTGAAATTTGATATCCCGGGCTATTAAAATTTGCGGAAACCAATAACCCGATCAAACCCTTCGCCGGAGATCACATGAACGCCGACAAACGCGCCGGAGTCCAGCCGAGGAGACCACGCACCCGGAGGCACGCGATCGCCCCCAGCCGAACCCCCGCGTCGCGGGGTTCGAGCGATCGATCGATCGCGTCCCACGCGATCGGCTGGGGCTGCATGGGCAGCCCCCGCGGCGAGTCCGGCGACTCGCCGCCGCCTGGAGGTCCCCGCCTGCACGGCGGGGTGGGGTGCGGCACCAGCCCGCGCCCCCGCGATCGATCCTTGTGATCGATCGCAAGCCCTCGGCCCAGCCGAGGGTTTCTCCTCCGCGCGCCGCCAAACCTTAGCCGGGCGATCCCGCGGTCCGGTGGCTTCGCCACCACCGCGTGATCGTTCGTCTAATCCGGGTTCGACTTTCGGATCTTCGTCCTACGATATTTTCAATAAATTCAAATCAAAAATAATATCAAGGACGTTTAGATATTATACCTTCGATTCGTTGTTCGGAGAAACGAAATCAAACACCTTTGAATCTTCCCACGTATTCCTTGCACTTCGTTCGAACGTCGGGTGGGCGACGATCTATCGAACTCCTATGGATCTCCTTCAACTCTCTAGAACTATCAATTAATGATATTCTTGTCTTATGATTTATGAAGACCATGTACTGCTTTTATAGGCTACGTAGGGGATCAAAAGGAGGTGGAATATTGGGCTTCCAATATTGATGATTAAATTGAGCCCAGCCCAAATCTATTAATCCTTATCAATATTAATTTTATTTATTTTCCACTATATAAATAAAATTGCACTCCCAATATTTACCCATATTATATCAAATAACATTTCTCCGTTTTAGTATTATTTATTCCGTGTATTTAAGATTTAAATATCCATGAATAAAATTTATTTATTGCTTAATAAATTTATTCATCTCTTGTATCCGAGAATAGTACCACTCAACCTTATTTATTATGCGGGAACAAATCCAATCGCGAGGTTTACATAATAAATCCTTATGAGCTCATCTCGGGGATATTATCAACCCTTCCGGGATACACTGTCCCTTCAAGAATTCACGGCATGCCATATATAAAATATAGTGACCCAACTCAACCGGTAATTAACCCAATAATTAAATCGGTTAATTCCTTTGGAAAATCAAAGTCACTTATATTAAATACACACACCCGCAATTGTTTCAGGGATTAAGAATAAAATACTCCGAGACTTAAATCAATTATCACAGAGCAATCCTAATTGATAAGTCTCAAGCGATCCGCTCAATACACCAAGTGTACAAGTGTGATAAAATAATTAAGATAAATTATTTTCTCTCTCACACAACGACTATACCGATGGATTGGTCCGTATCCATCTAGGTCGTGAGCAACTGTTCGATTAAATACGAGTAACCGATAGTATGATCTTCTGTGTGTCCATACACACCATACTAACTACAACGTATAAAATCCAGGACTATGATTTGCATATATTTAATTAACAATAATTAAAAGCAAATGAATGTTCGTTTTTAATAGGCAAATGAAAGTGTACAAGGAGTTCAGAATACTCAAATCTAGACATTAAGTATACTACTCCAGCACAACGAAGATGAGATGAAGGATGAAGAGGAGTATGGTTTTCATCCGGAAGACATTGCTTCTTATGATAATATCTTTTGCTTCTCATCGAAATCTGAGGACTCACCCTCGGTCTCTTCATCGAAGCCGTCAAAATTGACTGTGAGTAGAAAGGAGTTCGACATCGTCAAGCTTGAGCTGGAAAGGTCCTTGTCGAAAGTTACGAAGTTGAAAGATCAACTAAGCAAGGAAGATAAAGAAAATGATTTCCTGAGAGACTCATTGGCCAAGATAGAACAAGCCTATGCTATGAGAACCAAAGAGTTTTATGGAGTGAAAGATGAACTTGATGTCGCTAACTCAATGTTCAAGAAACTTAACACGGGGACTTCAAAGCTCGACAATCTTATCAACTGTGTGAATCCTGAAAGATATGGGTTGGGGTTCAAGGACACATTTGCTATTGTGTATACTAATCCCATACACTTTCCACCGAAGTTTGTACGTGCTAAGAGCAAAGCCTTAGCTGATTCGATTAATGATTATCCAATGAAAGTGAGCAAAGGTCCAACATCGAATCAATCATCGCATGCTACACCTTCAACAAATGTCTCAACTTTGAAGAGGATGTCAACTCCTCTTAAAACATGCTCGTTGACGTACAGTAAGACAACCTCGACGATCTCCACTTCAAAGGCTGACACTATTGCCTCTCCATCAAAGCCACTACTAATGTTGTCAAGGCAAATACTTCACAAACAGATAAGTTCACGCATTCTATTCATCGAAACATCAAGAAAAAGAATGTACATAAGAAGAAGCAGATATATGTATGCCACTACTGTAATAGACAAGGCCACATTCGACCTCATTGTCGAAGAAGGATGTTCGACATGAACACCATGGGAACTCTACCAACAACGCGACCTATGCTTGTATGGAGAGAGAAGGTCAAGAGTGATTCAAAAAGACAAGAACAACGATGGGTACCAAAGATCACTCCAAATTTTCAATCCAAATCTGTACCGAAAAATCTCAAAGTAAGGCGCATTTGGATAAGGAATGATACAGTGGTCTGCAATGTTGCCTCCACTGTCACGAAAACGACTATAAAGAAGTCATGGTACTGCGATAGTGGATGCTCACGTCACATGACTGGGGATAAAGACTGTCTTGTCGACTATGTTGCCAAACCTGGAGGTCCTGTTACTTACGGTGGCGGAGCTAAAGGAAACATTATTGGATTTGGCACCTTACATGTTGAAGGTTTACCACCCCTTAAGAATGTGCTACATGTCTAAGGTCTATGTGCGAACCTCATCAGCATCAGCCAACTATGTGATGATGACCTCAATGTAAAGTTCAACAAGTTGACATGTGAAGTCTTTGACAATGAAGGATGTTGCATCCTATCAAGAGTACGAGCTAAGAATAACTGCTATGCAATAAGAGATGCATGCACATCAGTATCGATGATGATGTCTTCGACCTCATAACAAGGATTGGGGGAGCTGGATAAAAAAAAAAAAACTCGTTGGAGTCGAGTCTTGCGGATCGACTCTTTAAAAAAAATTAATTCAATTTTTTTTCTATCTTTTCTTGCAGGGTTGTCTATTTAATCATGCAGGACATTGGAGTAGTCAAGGGTTGTTAGCTCAGTTGGTTGAGCACTTGAACTAAAGACCGTGAGGTCCTAGGTTCGAACCCGAGACATTGCAATTGATGCTACCTTGACCTCAACATCAACTTCAACATGGACAATGCTACCTTGACCTCAACATCAACCTCAACATCAACATGGACAATGTTACCTTGACCTCAACATCAACATGAACCTCAACATAAACATCAACTACATCAACCTCTACCACAACGTTGAGTTCAACTACATCAACCTCCTCCACGAAGTCGGACTCACTCGAAAATAAAAAATCGTCGATTAAAAAAAAAAAAAAAAAACTAACGATGACTACTATGCTGGTTGATGACAGTCATTGATGACTACTGTGATGGATGATATAGTCCTTCAAGGCCTCCTGATAGTAGTCCTCTATGACTACTATATTGGTTGATGATGTAGTCCTTCAAGGTCTCCTGATAGAAGTCCTATATGAATACTATGTTGGTCGAAGATATAGCCCTTCAAGCCCTCTTGATAGTAGTCCTCTATGACTACTGTGTTGGTTGATGATATAGTCCTTCAGGGCTTTCCTATAGTCCTTGAAGACCTCATGATAGTCCTTGAAAGCCTCAACAACCTTGTTATCCTACTCAATGAAGTCCTCGAAGGCCTCAATGACATTAATCTCTACCCCACGAAGGCCTCAAAGACATTGATCTCTACTCAACAACATGGATTGAAGGATCGGCAACAAAAAAAAAACGAAAAAAAAAATCGAAAAAAAAATTGGAAAAAAAACAAAATAAAACATTTACTTTTATTTTCTTTTTTTACAGGATGACGACGAACTCTTTCTTGTGGCTCCGAAATGCCAATTTCAATACTGCATTGGGCGTACCGTAGAGGGGGAGAAGGTCAGAAGAGTTCGACAGGATGGATATGAAGGTGTTGTTATGTCAAGGGGGAGTTAGTATTGGTCTGAATAGTTCGACAGGATATCAAAAGAACATTGTTATGTCGAGGGGTTATGTCGAGAAGATCCTGAGTAAGAGGATTGAAGTGAGTATAGGAGATCCACTAAGAAGTGAAGTGATTTGAAGGGTGAGCGACCATGTGATGCACTGGTTGTGAAGTTATCTCAAACAGGGGGAGATTTTTAGTGTATAGTTTGTTGGTGTTCGATGTTGAGTGCTAACTCATTGACGAACATAACATACTATCACTACTTATATGTTTTAGACTAACTTCACGGTTGAGGTTGTGTATGTGGGATGGAGGTGTTGATAGTCAAGTCCTACATTGTGGAAGAAAACTACTGTATTAGGATGGAGGACATCAACTGTGGACAACAACTACTGTAGTAGGATGGAGGACGACAGTGATAGAGGAAAACAACTACTGTAGTAGGATGGAGGACGACAGTGATGGAGGACTCCAACAGTAGTAGAGGACAACAACCATCCTCATAGAAGACAACATTCAAGGACGACAAAGGTCCTCTTAGCAGAGGACATCATAGACAGTAGAGAAGGCTTGTTAGAAGACCACGATGAAGTGATGAAGAATGTCTTCGACAACCTTGAGTTCGATGTCAACAAGATTCATTGGATGAAGTCTTGCTGAGGTGCTGCAGCCAAGTGATCGACGAGTTCGAAGTACCGCTAGGCAATGACGAACGGGAGCTACGTCCGGACGAGAACTCAAGATGGAAACATTCCATGTATGGAATGTTACGCAAATCGGCCCATGGGCTTGGCCCAACATGTTTGAGAAGACTATAAATACTCGCTAGAATATTTGTAGACTTAGAGATTTTTACGGAGATTTGCGAGAGCTTTCATTGTACTTTGAGCGATTCGCTAGATAGTTCAAAGTTGTTTAGTTGTTTGAGATAGCATAGGTTGAGCTCGCTAGAGGGAGTACTATAGTTGTCTTTGTAGTAGTCTGAGCTTCGAAATCGGCGCTAGTCGTATTCGAAGAGGAAGACTCTTTTTGGTCGTGTGACCAGTTCACAAGTTCGAAAGAGCTTGTGGATGTTTTGTAATCTCCAAGTGTTAATACGAAACATAGTTCATACAAGAATCTCTATTGTGTTACTACTTCACGGTGCACACACAATTTCACTCTCTTATGGTTTTCTTGAGTTTTATCAAGTTTCGTTATTCTTAGGAATCAAAATGTTTAATGGATTAATTCTCGGTATTATGCGGAATCAACGAGTTTTAATATCGTGTTTATGTTTCCGCTACATCACTAGCAAGATATTATTTATATTTACCTAATTCTTTTGTATTTTTATTATTTAAAATTCAACTAATTGTTTTTCATATGCTCCGGTCCGTGTTAATAATAATTGTTCGGATGAATATGCATGAATTTTCAACACCATCTTTCTTTATTAGTATTAATATGTTTTCTTTATTAGTATTGATAATATATTGTCACATTTCATCTCTAGTCTTGATTTTTTTCTTAATTCAATAATGTATATTGTTATATATATATATATATATATATATATATATATATATATATATATATATAAATTAAACTTTTAAATTGTTTTACTGTAAAATTTATTTATTTATTCATTTCATTTTTAAATTGTTTTATTATAAAATTTATTTATTTAATTATTTCTCATTATTTCATTTTAGATTTTAAATTAAAAATAACATGCGTTGAAAATCACAATAAATCCACTTTGGACAATCCTTCTTCACATGACCCTCTTCGTCGCAATAATAGCAAATGACCTTCTTCCTCGGCCTCTCTCGGTTTCCACCACCATTCCTCCGGTTCCCGCTGTGACCACCACCCGTGTAAAATGTTTTCTCACCCTCTGGCTCACTTTCAACCTCCTTCTTCCTCGCCTCCTCATTGAATAGGGCATCTGTAACCATCGTCATGGTCATCTTCCCTTCCGGCGCGGAATTACTTAGGGAAACCACCAGAGTCTCTCAACTGTCGGGTAGGGAGCAAAGCAAAAGCAATGCCTGAATCTTGTCATCCAGATTCAAGCCCACCGCGGTCATTTGGTTCACAACATCCTGGAACTCGCTCACATGGTCGGCCACCGGAACACCATGCCTTAGCTTAAGATTCACAAGCCTCCTCATGAGAAACGCCTGATTCCTCGGTGACTTCGATTGGAACATCTTCTCCAACTTAGTCCACAGAGAATAGGCCTCCTTCTCCTCCGACACATACGGGTACACGGTATGTCCAACACATTGACGAATAAGGCACACCGCCTTCTTGTTCATTTGCTTCCACTTGTCTTCATCGATGGACGCCGGTTTGACCCCCTTGCACTCCAACGGTATCTCGAGATCCCTCGTCGTGAGATAATCCATCATACGCGACTTCCAAATTGAATAAATTGTCGCCGTAAGAACCATCATCTTCGACGTCATACTCTCCTCCGTTGCTCCTGCCATTGATCAATACCACCCCCACAAGAAGCACAAGACAAATCCAACCAAGAAACAACCAAACACCTAAAATAGAACCGATTCACCTGTTTAGTCACTCTTTGTCTTCGCACCCCCGGATCTTCCTCGTATCTAGAGCTTCGTCTGGATATGGAACTGCCTCCGGTAACCTTCGCCCTTTGAAATAACCTGGCTCTGATACCAATTGTTGGGGAATATACGCTTCTTAGGCCGATATATCCCCGTCGATCGTCAAAGGGTAGGTTCAATTTGTGAATAAAGCGGAATAAAAAGAAAGACAAGAAATTACGTGGTTCGGCCAAGAATGCCTACTTCCACGGAAACCACACCCAATATTATTCGATAATAATATTCTTGTGTACAGGACCGGATCTCGATAGATCTCTTTTCGACTCACTATTTCGTGCTCTAGGTTTTCTCTTAGTTATTCATAAAATAGGGGAGGAGGTCCTTTTATAGATAGGAGGTCAAAACCCTAACCCAATCTCCAAGAAACCGAAGTAAAAAACGCGGTCAAACTTCCGCTGGGAACGCCCAGGAACGCGCCGGTGCGCCACCCACCGTCGAGACTCCTCAGGAGAAAAATGGTCTGCAAGTCGTCACCCCGGTGTACCACCCACCGTCGAGACTCCTCAGGATGGTTTGTCTTCCGGTCGTTTCGCTCGTCTTTGACTCGTCCCGATGGTTTGGCTCCACCTCTAACACTCTTCCGATACTTTAATCCGAACAAGGGTTGGACTCCCAACATATATATATATATATATATATATATAAATTATATTTTTAAATTGTTTTACTGTAAAATTTATTTATTTATTCATTTCATTTTTAAATTGTTTTATTATAAAATTTATTTATCTAATTATTTATTATTATTTCATTTTGGGTGCGTTGAAAATCACAATAAATCCACTCTTATTTTATTTTTATCTAAATCTAATTGATAATGTTCACACATCTCCAACAATTGGCATGGCTTTTATAGAATAGATCAATTTTGTAATTGAAACAAACAATTAGACCCATTATTATTGCACAACAGTCCTCACCGGTAGCAAGCAATAGACAGTTGACCGAGTCAAAGTGGGGGACAATTCAAAATTTCAGAGAATGTTGGTGGTCCTAAATTAATACAGTAAATAATTACATAAAAACAAGCACAACTTCATCATTTCAAATCACTATATATGTTTATTGTGTTCCTGCAATCAAACAAACCCTTTTCTGGCATGAAATAATTCCAACAATTTTCCATTGCTTTGAAACTTAATCTTTATTTCAATTTTTTTTATTTAAAAAAAAAAAAAGATGGGAAAGACTGCTATAAGGCTGGTTGTACTATTGAAAGAAAAGAAACAAGACAATAAGGAATCTAGATGATGAAGCAATGCTACAAACACTTGATACTGTTAGAATATATTTATATTTTAGTTATTATATTTATAGAATTATGGTTTACCTTTTGTTTATAGGATTAGGGTTTACTTTTTGTTTTGGCTATATAAAGCCTCTCTCTTGTATATTTTAGATCACGCTTATTTTGTTCTAATAACACAAGTTCTCTACGTTTATCTTTTCCTTTTCTTTAACCCTTGTTGGATTATATAAATCCTAACATGGTATCAGAGCCATCAATCATTTTTTTTTTTCTGATCGTTTCGTTTAATTTTTTCTGATCGTTTCGGTTGTTGGCGTTTTCGTTTTTCGCTTGTTTTCCAATGGCTTCTAGTGAGGACTCGTTGCAGTCAATTGGTGTTCGTTTGGATGTGGCTTCTTCTCAGAATAATTCTATGGATGCTCTTGCAGAACAGTTTCAACGATTCCTTGCTACTCAGTCTTCGTCCTCAAGTCAGACAGTTCCCCTGCCTCAGCATCTTGCCATGACTACTCGTTCTCCATCAGGTTTGCCTTCATCAAAACCCTCAGGTATATCATCATCTCTTTGGGTCTTGGACTCTGGGGCTTCGTTTCATATGTCTCCTGATCCATCTAAGTTTACATCCTTATCTTCTGATTCTTGTTCCCCTACTGTTGTTACTGCTGATGGTTCATCCTTACCATTAGTTGGCGTTGGCACTGTTAACACTCCTCACGTGTCTCTCTCAAATGTCTATTGTATACCTAAGCTTACTCTAAGTCTTGCATCTGTTGGTCAATTATGTGATTCTGGATATTCCGTTCATTTTTCTTCCACCTCTTGTTATGTAACGGATCCCAACTCAAAGAGGCTGATTGGGACAGGCCGTAGACAGGGGGGTCTCTATGTTTTGGATGAGCTGCGCACTCATGGCTATGCAGCTGCCACCTCTGTTGATTTATCTTCCTTTCATTTAACCAAGTCATCCTCTGAGTATTTTTTATGGCATTCTAGACTCGGTCATGTTTCACACTCTCGTTTAAAATTTTTGTGTAATACTGGCGTTTTGGGTGATTTAAAATCTCATGATATTTCTGATTGTCGTGGATGTAAACTTGGGAAATTTTCTGCTTTGCCTTTTCCTCATAGTTCATCAAAATCTTCTGCACCTTTTGATTTAGTCCACTCTGATGTTTGGGGACCCGCTCCTATTCCTACTAAAGGAGGGTCTAGATATTATGTGTCCTTTATTGATGACTATACTCGTTATGTTTGGGTGTTTTTTATGAAAAATCGTTCTGAGTTCACTAAGATTTATACAGATTTTCAAGCCTATGTTAAAACCCAACACTCCGCTGTTGTTAAGTGTTTTCGTTCTGATTTGGGTGGGGAATACACTAGTAGAACTCTTTCTGATCTTTTTTTGTCTGAAGGTACTGTGCATCAGTCCTCGTGCACTGATACCCCTCAGCAGAATGGTGTTGCTGAGAGAAAACACCGACATATTGTTGAAACTGCCAGGTCTATGTTGTTATCCGCTAGTGTTCCAAATGAGTTTTGGGGAGAAGCTGTCCTTACCTCCACTTACATTATTAATCGTATTCCGACTGCTCATAACTCTGGCACTTCTCCTTATGAGCAGTTATTTGGCCAAACACCAAATTATTCTGTCTTAAGAGTCTTCGGTTCCACTTGCTTTGTTCTTCGTCCACATGTTGAACTGTCCAAACTTTCCTCTCGGGTTGCTATATGTGTTTTTCTTGGGTATGGTATAGGTCAAAAAGGTTATCGTTGTTATGATCCCTCCTCTAGAAAATTATATGTGTCTCGCCATGTCTCCTTCCTTGAGCATATCCCCTTCTTTACCATTCCCTCCAGCACACACAACTTGACTAAATCTGATCTTATTCACATTGATCCCTTCTCTTCTGACTCTTCAATTTCTACTGCACCTATTGTTGACGACTCTCCGACCCCTGACACGGCTACCCAATCACCGCTTGTGACTACGGATCTTGCTGCGCCACGCTATCCAGTGCGCATACGTAAGTCTACTCAATTACCTGATTTTGCATACTCTTGTTATTCTAAGTCCTTTGCGTCATTTCTTGTTTCCATTGATCCAATCTATGAGCCTTCCTCCTATAAGGAGGCTGTCCGATCCCGTGATTGGCAAAATGCTATGGCTGAGGAACTGTCTGCCTTAGACAAGACTGGTACTTGGGACCTTGTTGATCTTCCTGCCGGTAAAAAGGCTATTGGTTCTAGATGGGTGTACAAAGTTAAGACGAAATATGATGGTTCTATTGAGCGATACAAGGCCCGCTTAGTTGCTAAGGGGTTTGCTCAAGAGTATGGTTTAGATTATGAGGAGACTTTTGCTCCGGTAGCCAAGATGACTTCAGTTCGTGTCCTCATTGCTGTTGCTTCTGTTCAACAGTGGCACATATCTCAGATGGATGTTAAAAATGCTTTTTTGAATGGAGAATTGAAGGAAGAAGTGTATTTGGTTCCCCCACCAGGCGTCTCTCATGCTCCAGGACAGGTTTGTCGCCTTAAGAAGGCGTTGTATGGCCTTAAACAAGCCCCTCGTGCTTGGTATGATAGATTTTCTCGAGTTGTGATTTCCCTTGGTTTTGTCTCTAGCCCTTATGACTCGGCTTTATTTGTTCGATCGACTTCTGCTGGCCGTGTTCTCCTTCTGTTATATGTTGATGATATGATTATTACGGGTGATGATGTTGATGGTATTCTGGGTTTGAAAGAAACCTTGTCCCGTTGTTTTGAGATGAAAGATTTGGGCCCTTTACGATACTTTCTGGGAATTGAAGTTGCCTCTTCTCCTCGAGGTTACCTCCTCTCTCAGTCCAAGTATGCTGCTGATATTCTTCACCGAGCACGACTCACTGACACTCGCACCACTGACACTCCTCTCGAGCTGAACGCAAAGTATACTCTAGATGATGGCACTCCTCTACAAGATCCCACTCTGTATAGGTCCATTGTTGGTAGTCTTGTTTATTTGACGATCACTCGCCCTGATATTGCCTATGCTGTTCACATTGTTAGTCAGTTTGTTTCAGCACCCACGACTGTACATTGGGCTGCTGTTGTGCGTATTTTACGTTACCTACGGGGATCTCTTTATCAGAGTCTTTTGTTTCCATCCACTTCTTCATTGGAGCTTCGTGCCTATTCTGATGCCGATTGGGCTGGTGATTCGACTTCTCGGAAGTCCACTACTGGGTTTTGTATTTTTCTTGGTGATTCTCTTATTTCTTGGAGAAGTAAGAAACAAGATGTAGTTTCCCGTTCATCCACCGAGGCAGAGTATCGTGCTATGGCTTCCACTACGGCTGAGATTATATGGTTGCGCTGGTTACTGGCTGACATAGGAGTCACTCTTTCTGACCCCACACCTATGTACTGCGATAATAAGAGTGCCATTCAGATTGCTCACAACACGGTGTTTCATGAGCGCACCAAACACATTGAGATTGATTGTCATTTCACTCGGCATCATTTGGATCGAGGAACCATTTCTCTACCATTTACTCCGTCGTCCTTACAGCTGGCTGACTGCTTCACGAAGTCTCATTCTATCAGCCGTCATAGATTTTTCGTTGACAAACTCTCGATGCTTCTTGCTGTACCATCGTGAGTTTGAGGGGGGGTGTTAGAATATATTTATATTTTAGTTATTATATTTATAGAATTATGGTTTACCTTTTGTTTATAGGATTAGGGTTTACTTTTTGTTTTGGCTATATAAAGCCTCTCTCTTGTATATTTTAGATCACGCTTATTTTGTTCTAATAACACAAGTTCTCTACGTTTATCTTTTCCTTTTCTTTTAACCCTTGTTGGATTATATAAATCCTAACAGATACAATATTTATTTCATAACTTATTAACTTTTCATTTCACTATTCTTATTATGTTAAGATTTTATGTATTTTATCATTATTTTTTTATTTTATGGCCAATCAGACTCTATGCTTCCATAACGCAAAACAAAATACAAATAATGTAAGACAAAAATCAAATGAAACATTTGATTGGCCAATTCTTGAAATGTTGACTGAATGAGAGGTGGTCAATGGTGCAAGTCCACACCAAAGAGTGAGATGACATGCATCTCTCGCGACAAAGGGTGAGTTTCCCTTTCTACATAACAATTAACAAACTCTTTTTTGTTATACTCAAAATTTATGTAATGTGTTGATTTATTTTTAATATATTCACAAAATTACAATATTTTTGATTTTCTTCTCAAATGTACTTCACTTCATTCAAACACTTCTCAAATGTATATTCACTTCATTTAGGTATGACCGTATGAGCTCCCATGTGATTAGGAGACTTTAGGGAGGGATGTGGGCCTTTGTTAGATTTTCGAGCCCACACACCGGA